>OY728129.1:376209297-381209297 GCA_963277665.1 Viscum album | reverse complement strand
CTTTTAATAACCTTATTGGTTGAGTAGTGGCATAACATGGGCATCCTTGGGTCTATTTTGGGACCCCATGGAGCCAATTATGAAAGATAATGACACTTTAGATTGAATAATTTAATGTAAAGACAACATTGACAATAACAACAATCTTTTAGTAAATTAATTTTTATATGGTGTTATTTAAGTCATATTTTCGACTATAAATTTTCATTGGAAAGATAAAAATATTTTCTAAATGATATTGTTTTATTATTATTTTTAGAGATGGAATAAATTAAATTATTTATAACACAATAATGAAGCAGTATTTACCTCATTAATAAACGATTTAAATAAATACGATTATAATGATTACAATTTTATCCCAAACATGTCCAATTCTGATTGGATGATTTTACTTCGATGATGAATCATATTATCTTCGACTATAATGATTTTTGGACCTTTAGGAACTGAATATCATTATATAATTCAATAATATTTTCACACTTTCCTAAAGAGCCCCTCCTCTCCCTTGTAAAAGGAGACAACTTCTAACCAATTCCGCACACATCTCAAGCCATTTGGCTCATCCAAACTCTGCCCAATTAAGCTCCCTATATCCTTATACTCCTCTTAGAAGCCTTACCTTAGGCATAAGGCACTTCAAGAAGTCCTTTGGTTCAAACCAATGGGAGTTACCCAAATCGAAGATAACAATTTCTCTTAATTTGTTTTCTTTTATTTTACTTCTCCAACCCATAAACTCTTTTTATTCCATTATTTTGTAACAAAACCAGTATCCTCAATATAATGGGATTTTTTTTGAGAAGGATTCAAACTACACTTACACACACCTCTATCTAATGGATGAAGAACATAATGTTTCTATGGATGGCAAAATAACGCCTCACGAAACGATGATTGTTCAAATATCTACAACCACCTCTCATGGTGGCCATTATGATGGAAATTTATTTATATATGATATATACTATGTTTATGTTTTCTTTATGCTTATGTATTTTCCATTTATATAATGCCTTTTTGGTTTCCATAGTGGGTAAATACGATAATCTCATTTGAGGAAGCGCGGACTACCGCCCCCTCAAAGTGATGTGACTCGTTAATGCCTTATGTATAAAGGATGGAATTAGTGATATTATATATGATATTATACTGGAATTATAATATACCTATGTATCATTATGTTTTATTTCCCTTAAAATAAGAAATAGAAATGAAAGTAGCGTTCATGCGTACGTACGACTTACCGTCTCCATTAACAGTGCATTTGATTTCTCACCTCTAAATGTTACGTACTATTATAAAAAAATTTATATACTGTATATATATGATATATATGATATCGAAATCATGAATATAATTATTTATATAATGAACCTTTGACCACATGGACAACTTGTAAATATAAGGTGATCATTTTTACTCAAGTACCAAATATCGACAAAATGAACGTTATTAACTTAAATGATTGAATAATGTTTATAACATGGTAATAAGTGATATAAAAGGAATAATAAACTTGAAAAGGGTTCTTAAGAATGTATAAATTAACTTTAGTTTATTATTCAAGATATTAAAGAATGATCGAGTCAATTCGGACACGAGGTAAGGGATCCGACCTCTCTCTTTATTTACAAGTACTCTCTTTTATGTCATTTCTTTTTTGCTCCATGTTATTATGTTGGAAGATGTCATTTAATATTCACCATACTGTAATTTTCATTTTCATATGATGGGATACCAACTTTTAATCTCATCAATTCATTTTAAGAATTTTTAGGTGGCATAGTTAGGCTGCTGAATTTTTGTATGGGTTTTTCTTATCTCACTTTTTAATTCCGTGAGATTTCCATTGTTCGCCACTAATTTATTGAATGTGGTGTATTTTGCACTACCAAATTGATATATATTATCATTATTCTCTTTATATTCATGTTATTATGTCAATAATTTTGTGGTTATTCACTTTTGGTCATACGACTCGGTTGATTATAACGTGGTAAAGGGTTTCATCTCACTTTTTATTCCCGTGAGATTCATGCGATATTTGTCACTATTTCCTTTTATTTGGTGTATATACTGCCCATGATTTTACTATTTGTGTAATATACTTTCATTTATGCATATTTTCATCTACATTTTATAGTACTCCTTTCATGTGGCATATGTTTTGTAAGTTACCAAATCGGTAAGGGAACCTTTCACCCTCCACTTTATAAAAGACTTCCTTTTGTTATGTCTTTCAATTTACATATTATTATGTTGGGATATGTTCTTAAATATCTTTATTGATGTAAACTTTTTATCCAAGTGATGAGATTCATTTTTTTATCTCATCAACTCATTTTCTAAATTTTAAAGTGACGTCGTTAGGCTGTCGAATTGTTACAAGGGAACCTCTTAACCATATTTCAATTCTTCGGGTTCAACTTGTACATATTGAATATGTCGTCTTATGAATATGTGTGAATTAACTCTGATTGTTTTACACATAATATACACTTATATAGTGTGTATTTATATTTTTCACACATAATTATGTGATGTATTTATCCTTAATTTAAGGATACCATATTTATAAGGGATTTCATCTCAATTTACATTTCCACTAAGACTTCATTGTTGTTATACACCAATTCACTCATATGTGGTTTATATACTGTCCTTTGACATATTATATCATGAATTATTTTATTTTCAATATATTATAAATTTCTGATTAAATTTTATTCCTCAATTATTTGTATTCAAGCGTCTCTCTTTTTGTTAGAAAAACTCTTTAACAAAAATATTGTTTTAAATGTTTTAAATATTTATTCTTAAAAATATTTATCCTTAATGTATATTTTTTGAAAATGGGTTTTATGATTTATTTATATGGACATTAATTTTTTCAAATGATAATTAATTTAAAAGCTTCAATGTAGTATGGGACACTTTGATTCAAAAATCATGTTTTAAAATGTTTTGAAAATTATTTGGTAAAACATTTTTTATTTCAATATCCTGATTTGATATATTGAAATGTGGAAATGATATATTTCGTTTATACATGTGTTATATGTTATGATTATGTTATGGTTATTGGGTATTTTTTACGTATACGAGTGGTTCCGTGATAAACCTAGGGCGGGTGAGCCCGAGATAGCTCTCTTATGCATTGGGTAACGTAACAGAGGTAAATGTGATGTTTCTCCTATGAGATTTAGGGAATATACTGTGATGGGAATTCCAACTATGACTCCCTATATAGTTGTGTTAGATAAAATGTATGTTTGATATGGATTCCATAAGTAACCTTTATGATTTATGATTTGTGTGTGTTATTCCTAAATCTCATGATTTCATAAGGTATGTTATTATTGAAAAGTATGGTTTCATTAATTTGTATTTATTGATAGGCTAATATTTTCCTTCCTTATTTGATAACCCTTACTAAGATTTTTATGCTCACCCCAAGTTTTTGAAATCTTTTACACATGACTTAAAGATGAATTGGGTCAAGGATTGGATCAAGGAAAATTCATGCTATCTGAAACCTGGAACTAGACATGTTTATTTTAAAGTGTTTTTCTTTTATAAAAAAATGGATACTGAGTAGTAGTTTCTACATTTAATATTCAATTTGTAATGTAATTGTTATGCCTAATTCTCTAAAACTCATTACTTGAAAAGATACTCTATGTGAATTATTCATTTAATTCAAGAATATGTAATTTTCAAGGCCGAGTCCTTATAGTTGGTATTAGAGGTTGGTTTAGACAAATTTAGGGATTATGAATTTTCCTTAGACATATGGTTAGTCCTTATCTATTATTTCTGTTAAATCCTTGTTTTATAAATTTTTCAGATCAAAGAAAGTCAGTTACAAATGGAAGGATGAGATTCTCAAATGACATTCCTATCTCTTCCTAATGACATGCTTGTATTAATTATTGCGAAGTCATGTTCGGATGATTGTGAATCTTTTTATAGCATACAAATCACTTGCAAGCAGTTGTTTGAGATATAAAACACATCCACTATACCTCTTTATCATCTTGGATCATTGGTAGTATTTAGAAAAATCCTATTTTCACAATATTCTCATATTTTAAAGAAAGGTAAATATTATCAAGGTATTTTCAAATATTTTACGTCATCAAAATATTTTGAAGCATATTATGATTTTAAAAATGGTATTGAAGAAAGAGACCCCTGCACAAACTATTTATTTTTTCTTTTAAAATATAGTCTCTCAGCACATACTTATGGTATTTTTAAAGGACCATTAATTGAAAGTTTCAACTCAAATTTTTTCCAACTGTTTTATAGAAATCATGTTTTATGGGATGTTCTGAAATTATATGTCATACATGATTATTTTCGAAAACTATTTTTCTGTGAACACCCATATGAACCATGTTGTACGAGGTGTATTTGGATGTAGGAAGAAAATGATTTTGAAGTATCTTTAAATAATTGTTTTAATTCATGGACCTTCTACCTACGTGAACAAGAAGACGATGAAACCAAGTGGATGCCATGATCAAGGTATGCCGTTATTCATTTTGGGAATCATTTTATTTTATCATATGGTTGTGAAATATGACTTCAAGAATTAAGATGTTGAGATCATAATGAATTTAGATGAAAATTAGAGTTAAAAGTAAACCTTTGAAGTTAAAACATGTTAGGGTTATTTTTGAGTTTTATAAAAAGGACAACCCGTATGATAGGTGACAACCCGTCGCATCTGACAAGGTTGCCAGAATCAAACCCAGAACCAAAGGACGATAAGGGAGCATCGCCTACCACTAGCCTACTTGAAGGCCCTGGTTAGTATGAATTATTATTTTAGTAAAATTATTTTATAGAATAAGAATAAGTTGATTTTTGGAACGTATGTTTTTTAAAATGGATATAATTTGTATAGAAAAATGATTTAGTGATTAAGTGATAAAGATTGTGGAGGAAGACTATCTCTATTTTTAGGAAACACTATATTCCTAAATAAGAAAAAATACTATGGGATTTCAATTGTGGAATAATGGTTGAAATTTTAGTTTGGAAGAATCTATTTTTTTATTATGGAAACATGATGATTTTATTTATTTATGAAGATGATTAACCTATCATGAAGAATATGTGGTTAGGTTAATTAATTTCCAATATGAGACTTTATGACTAACTGGTGTTACTGGGAGATAAATGTTAACATGTATATTGGAAGTCTATGTAATTAAATCCTCATGAGATTTGGGTTACAATCACAGTTTGAATTAATTTTTAAGAATTTTATGGAAAATTGTTTTTTGATTGGTCTTTTTTGATATTTGGGTTTTGTTAGACAATTTTTGGAGATTAAGAGTAGTTTTTCTTAATGTAAAAGTTTATCCTTTTGGGGGATTATCTCATTTTATACTAAACATTTTGGTTTTAGTTAATATCTAAATACATGAGAAATATATAGTTCATCATTTATGGAATATGTGATTCTCTCGAAGTTGATTATAGTGCTCTTATTGTAAAAAAAATGTCATCCTAAATACTCATCATTTGGAGAAAATATGAGTTTGTGTTAGAAATATAGAAAAACATGAATGCCTACATGAAAAGTAAGTATATTTCCTTATGTTTTTGGTTAAGCTCATAAATAAACTTCTCAAAGAAAAGTAACTTTAATCAAAAACCATTTCCGTTAACTTTTCCTACCGGGGAATCAAATACTGTTTAACCCATCACAAGTTTGTGATTTTCTGGTGGTTAACTTTCTCCAAAACATGGTTTCTATCACTCTAAATCAGAACATGATGGTTTGTTTTCTCCTCCATATCCATGTTTTCATGCAATCCTAATATCTATTGTCTCGGGTAACCTTTGTACTTCTCTTACTTTATTTTAAAGTGATAGTTTTACTGACTCTTTTTCCGATGTTGGACTTTCAATGATGTTTCCAAGCCCTTTTGTTTTTAAATTGCAAGGATGAAATTTAGAAAAAGGGGGAAGGATGTAACATCCCAGGTAAATAAAGAATAATACATATTTCATATTTACTAATATTTGTGAATTAAATATTAATTTTACTTTAAAGGGATCTCAATGTTTGATAGCATACCCGATATGCAACAACGGATTTATTTGAAATCTTACGTTGCACACTAATAATATAATATTATTATTTTAAATTATAGTTAACTCCTGGCCATTGTATTGGCGGTAATGAATGAAGCTAACTAAAATATTATTATACACGATTGTTAAATGTTTTTACATTTATCTAATAAAAAGTTAGAGGCTTAAAATATGAATTAATCAAATTTTAAGCATAATTTACATTAAAAGGCCGATTTACCACCTTTTAATGGAGAACCCTATTTAAATATAGTTTTGGTCACCTTAATACATTCTAATTGACCAAATATAATCCTTATTTATAATGGGGACATCAAATTTTACATTGGGTAATTTTTTGGTATTTTTCTGATAAAGTTCATTTATTAATGAATTGTGAAAAATACTTTATTTTCATTCAAAAGTGCCTTTTACTCTAATTTATTTATATGGTTTTATTATATTTTTCATTGTATTTAAAGTGAAATTGAAATATTTTTTTACCATTTAATCCAATTTTGGTCATTGGAATTAATTTCACTTTGAAATTGGACATAAACAAGTATCAAGCTTTTGATAGTTATTGTTTTTAAAAACATGCTATTTGTTTTGATAACAATAATTAATTTTAAAATTAATTAATTCCACATCTATGTTTTGAATTCGGAAAAATAGGCATCATTTTTGAATTCAGAATATCAAATATAGCTTAGGGGGAATTTTTGCTATTTTTCTGAAAAACTTGAATTTTTGATGAATAGTCACACCACTTAGTGGTTGTTAAAAAAACTGACTTTTTCATTTAAATGAAATTTTACCACTTCTCTGAATTGAATTTCAAAAATCTGACATACATGGTTGTTATCAAGAAGTAAAATTTGGTTCATTAAGGTGAAAATAATTTTTGGTGAATAGTAACTTTTGAGTTTTATTTACCGCGGTTAAAGGTAAATAGGGCAATTCATGGTTAAAAAATATTATAATAATACAAAATTACCTTAAAACTTGTCCTAAAATTATTGGTTGATTAGTGGCCGACCATGGGCATCCTTGGGTCGATTTTGGGACCCCATGGGGCCACTTATTAAAGATAATGACACTTTAGATTAATTAATTTAATGTAAAGACAAAATTTACCAAAAAACAATCTTTTAGTAAATTAATTTTTATATGGTTTTTTATAAGTCATATTTTCGACTATAAATTTTAATTTGAAAGATAAAAATATTTCCTATATGATAGTATTTTTTTAATAATTTTTAGACTTCAAATAAATTAAATTATTTATGACACAATAATGATGCAGTGTTTACCTCATTAATAAATCATTTAAATAAATAAGATTATAATGAATAAAATATTATCCAAAACATGTCAAATTATGATTGGATGATCTTATTTCTACCATGAGTCATCTTATCTTGTTCTAGAATGATTTTTGGACCTTTAGGAACCGAATATCATTATGTAAAAAAATAATGTTTTCACACTTTCCTAAAGAACCCCTCCTCTCCCTTATAAAAGGAGACCTCTACTAACCAATTCCGAACACCTCTCAAGCCATTTTTATCATCAAAACTCTGAAACATTAAGCTACCTACATCCCTCTCCTCCTCTTAGAAGCCTTACCTTAGGCATGAGTCACTTCAATATGTCCTTTGGTTCAAACTAAAGGGAGTTACCCAAATTAAAGGTAATAGTTTCTCTTAATTTGTTTTCTTTTATTTTAATTTTCCAACCCCTAAAATCTTTTTATTCCTTTATTTTGTAACAACACCAGTAACCTCAATATACTGGGATGTTGTTATGAGAAGGATTCAAACTACACTTACACACACCTCCATCTAATGGATGGAGAACATAATATTTTTGTGGATGGAAAACAAACGCCTCATGAAACGATGATTGTTCAAATATCTCCAACTGCCTCCCATGGTTGCCATTATGAAGGAACTATATTTATATATGATATATATTATGTTTATGTTTTCTTAATTCTTATTTATTTTCAATTTATATAATGACTTTATGGTTTCCATAGTGGGTAAATACGATAATCTCATTTGAGGAAGCATGGACTACCGCCCCCTCAAAGTGATGTGACTCGTTAATGCCTTATGTGGATGTATAAAGGATTTATTTCGTGATATTATATATTATATTATACTGAAATTATAATATACCTATGTATCATTATGTTTTATTTCCATTAAAATAATAAATAGAAATGAAAGTAGCGTTCATGTGTACGTACGACTTACCGTCTACATGAATGGTGCATTTCATTTCTTACCTCTAAATTTTATGTAATATTATAAAAAAATTTATATACTGGATATATATGATATATATGATATCCAAATCATGAATATATTTCTGTATATAATGAACCTTTGACCACATGGACAACTTGTAAATATAAGGTGTTCATTTTTACTCAAGTACCAAGTACCGACAAAATGAATGTTATTAACTTAAATGATTGCATAATGTTTATAACAATGTAATAAGTGATATAAAAGGAAGAATAAACTTTAAAAAGGTTATTAATCAAGTATAAATTAACTTTAGTTTATTATTCAGGAGATTAAAGAACGATCGAGTCTAGTCGGACACGAGGTAAGGGATCCGACCTCTCTCTTTCATTACAAGTACTCTCTTTTATCTCATTTATTTTATGTTCCATGTTATTGTGTTGGAGGATGTCATTTAATATTCATCATACTTTAATTTTCATTTTCATATGATGGGAGACCCCCTATTACTCTCATCAACTCATTTTATGAATTTTTAAGTGGCGCAGTTAGGTTGCCGAATATTTGTAAGTGATTTTCTTATCTCACTTTTTAATTCCGTGAGATTTCCATTGTTCGCCACTAATTTATTGTATGTGGTGTATTTTGTACTTCCAATTGATATATATTATCATGATTTTATTTATATTCATGTTATTATGTCAATCATATGGTGGTTATTCACTTTTGGTCATACGACTCGGTTGATTACAACGTGATAAAGGGTTTCATCTCACTTTTTATTCTCGTGAGATTCATGCGATATTTGCCACTATTTCCTTTTATGTGGTGTGTATACTACCCATGATTATACTTTTTGTGTAATATACTTTCATTTATCGGTATTTAAATCTACATTGTATGGTACTTCTTTTATGTGGCATATGTTTTGTAAGATACCAAATCGGTAAGGGAACCTTTCACCCCCCTCTTTATAAAAGACATCTTTTTGTTATGTCTTTCAATATACATATTATTATGTTGAGATATGTTATTATATATCCTTATTGATGTAAAATTTATATACAAGTGATGATATTCCTTTTTTTATCTCATCAACTCATTTTATGAATTTTAAACTGATGCCGTTAAGCTGTCGAATTGTAACAAGGGAACCTCTTAACCCAATTTCAATTCTTCTGGTTCAACTTGTACTTCTTGAATTTTTCATCTTATGAATATGTGTGAATTAACTCTGATTGTTTTACCTATAATATACACTTATATTGGGTGTATTTATATTTGTCTCACATAATTATATGATGGATTTATCCTTAATTTAAGGATACCGTCTTTATAAGGGATTTCATCTCAATTTACATTTCCACTAAGACTTCATTGTTGTTATACACCAATTCACTCTTATGTGGTATATATACTGTCCTTTGATATATTATATCATGAATTATTTTATTCTCATGATATTATAAGGTTCTGATTAAATTTTATTTCTCAATTATTTGTATTCAAGCGTCTATCTTTTGGTTAGAAAAACTCTTTAACTAAAATATCATTTTAAATGTTTTAAATATTTATTCTTCAAAAAATTTCTCCCTAATTTCCATGTTTTAAAAATGGGGTTTAGGATTTATTTATATAAAAATTAATGTTTTCAAATGATAATTCATTTAAAAGCTTCAAAGTGGTATGTGGAACTTTGATTCAAAAATCTTTTTTTAAAAGGATTTGAAAGTGATTTGATAAAACATTTTTTATTTCAATATCTTGATTTGATATTTTGGAATGTGAAAATGTTATATTTCCTTTATACATGTGTTATATGTTATGAATAGGATATGGTTATTGGGCATTGTTTACGTATACGGGTGGTTCCATGATAAACCTAGGGCGGGTGAGCCCGAGATAGCTCTCCAATGCATTGGGTAACGTGACGGAGGTAAATATGATGTTTCTCCTAATATATTTAGCGAATATACTATGATGGGTATTCCAACTGTGACTCCCTATGTAGCTGTGATAGTTACAATGTATGTTTGATATAGATGCCATAAGTAACCTTTATGATTTATGATTTGTGTGTGTTATTCATAAATCTCAGGATTTCATAAGGTATGTTATGATTGAAAAGTATGGTTTCATTGATTTGTATTTATTGATGGGATAATGTTTTCCTTCCATATTTGCTAACCCTTACTGAGATTTTTATGCTCAACCCAAGTTTTTTAAATCTTTTCTACAGGACTTAAAGACAAATTGGGTCAATGATGGGATCAAGGAAAACTCATGCTATCTAGCACATGGAATTCGACATGTCTCTTTTTAAGTGTTTTTCATTTATGAAAAAATGGATACTGAGTAGTAGTGTCTACATATAATATTCAAGTTGTAATGTAATTGTTATACCTAATTCTCTAAAACTCTAAACCTGAAAATATCCTCTATGTGAATTGTTCATTTAATTCAAGATTATGAAATGTTTAAGGCCGAGTCCTTATAATAATAGTGCTGATGAGTAGGGAGAAATATAATTTGGGTTGGAAGTTTCTAGAAAATTCGTTAGTTGTATAGTTCCTCGACCCACAATAAATCATCCACCCCTCTTTACATCTTTTTTAGAAGTGATGACATTTGTCCATGAATTCTACTGCTATGTTCTCAAACCCTCAACCGAGTTTCTCAGAGTTATATCAGATAGGTTTAGTGAGTTGTAAAAAACCTTATATGTTGGTTGAGATTTTCCAAGTAAAGATGCATTAAAAAACATGATAAATAGATTTCACATTTAGTGCCACTGTAGATATATATTTTAGGAACTAGGTTATAAAAAATAACTCATATTGTGTGACAATTTTGGGGATGATCGTATATTCTACTTGAGGGATATTCTAGACATTTCATTTGGCGTTTAGAGAATATCAAATATTGAGGTAGCTCAGACTTGTGTCCATCCAATCCTGATACAAGATAATACCTCATTGGATGCTGAATTTGTGTCATAAATTATCATTGAGATTATTAGGAAATGAAAAGATGTTCCTATATCCCTTGTGGAATAGAGTATATAATAAATTTTTTGTTATAATATTTCTTATAATAAGTCATGGATGGAGAAATAGAAGGCAATTGTGAAGGTCTATGGTGATTGGGATGAATCATATTGAGTGTTTCCATTATTTCTACCCATACTGATAAATAATGACCTTGTTATGTTCAATATTTATACTAAAGAACATGTGTCTAATGATAACCAACTTGATCCATATCATGTTAGATTTCATAGGTTGTTCTAGGAATTCCTCCCATGTATCTCCACATTTTTCAGCAAACCGTTCATACAGATTAATGGAAAATTTCTATATAAAAAATATAAGGGTGTATTATTTATTGTGGAAACCCAATGTGGAAACCATTCACCTCTTCCTCTTTCTTTTTCTATTGTAGAGAAGGAAAACTATGGATCATGGAGTTGATTTTTGGCATGTATCAACAACCATTTCACCACCATTTAGGGTGTCTGTTGTTTACCTGATCATAATCAGCCAATCAATAAAGAAATAAAATCGGACCAAGATACATAGAGAAACCCAAATTCACATCATTAATACTACATTAGACACATTTCTATAAATGTGCGGAAAACCTTCTATAATGAACCTATGAAGAAGGTAATCATAAGGAATGGTACTCATTGGCATTATTATTTTTCACTATTTAAATGTAAAGATAAAATCAATTTATGTGAAATATAAGCAGTTATGTGTCACATATGTTATTGGTCAATGGAGGTTTGATGAATGTTTCAAACAAATCCACAAGGATAATCAATAAATGTATGATTATATGATTTAGATTCCAAAAGAAAAATGAACATTGACATATGACGAGGGGAAGAGAAATAGAAACATGACCACAATCATTGTGGAGTGAATCAATGGTGTCTTCAAGGGGATTTACAGGTTACCTATAACAGCCCTAGTACATGATACATTTTATCGGTGCATGAATTAATTCATTGATATAAAAGACCTACATCAGATGGTATTCAGCAGGGGATAAGGTACATAAGACAATTTCAACTATAGATTGAAAATAATAATAACAAATATTATTGTCATCATGTATACACTTTCTACCAAGAAGACTCTCGATTTTATGTCTAGGAGCATTCATACCCCACCAAAAATATAATCTGTGGAAAAATGGTGGTATTACTAGAAGAAAAGAAATGCCAATGTGGAAACTTCCAGGACTTACAGTTTCGATGCACACACTTCATCAAAACATGTGCTTATTTGAACATATCATGGGAAGGACATGTTGTTCTAGTGTACTGAATGGACACCATTTATAACTATTATACTGCATCATGGATGCATATTGGGGAGTTTCATTATTTCTAATTTCCCAAAGCCTAGTCGATAGTGATACCTAACATCAACCAGTTACATAAACGAGGGAGGCCAAAGTCCAGTAGGATGAAGAATGAGATTTACTAGCCTTAAAAATACGGTAAAAGTATGAGATTCACTTTATTTAATCAATAATTTCATAACTAAAAATAATGCCCAAAAATTTTAAGATCGAGTTCACACTCTCAACCATAATGATGTATTTTCTATATTGTGATGTTCTCATATTGTAAAATATATGATGTGAATATAATATCCTTTATTTTTTTAATTAAATTACATTTTTGAGAAGGTTTTATAATTCAAAAGTTAATTAAATACTTTTGAAAGATGTCATTAAGATACCACTTGAAAATATGCATGATTTTACCTGACATTGGAAATTAGACCCATCTCATCTAAACCAGGTTCTATTTAAAATTGACAAGGTATTTCTTGTAATTTGTAAAGAATTTGTGGGAAATAAAGCATGGTGTAGTAGTAATGGTGAAAATGAATATGGTGATGATGTAATCATAGCACATAATTGAGATGTAGGAGAAATATAAGAAAGCGAATAATGCAAAGAAATTGAAGAAATAAAAGAAAGAGTAGAAAGTGAAGAAAGCGAAGAAAGTGAAGAAAGTTAATAATACAAAAAATGTGAAGAATTAGAATAATGAAAATAAAGTGAAGAAAGGGAATAATGTGATGAAAGAAATGATAATAAATATACTAAATAGGACAATACATTAATGCATAATTAATTTGTCTATGGATAACCATAAAGAAAGAATTTGAGAAAATACTAAAGAAACATACCATTGTGTGGGAAAAGATAAATAAATTATAAAGCACACCAATATCTAATAAAATTTTAGATAACAATGAAAAAATGTATATAAATATATAACCACATATTACAAAACACCCTTCTCTAGGTAAAAACATATCTCAAAAACACTTTTATAATATTCTTTGAGAAACATGAAGACATTCCATTTTGTTTTGGTAAATAATTACTTCATAAAACAATTTGAACAAAAATGAAATGTCTTAAATTATATAATCCATAAAATTCTACTGATCATAACGTTTTATTTACATTTTATGCTTATGACTCATTTATTTTTTTGACATACATATGGAGGATAAAATACTACTCACTTAGTAGGATATGCATATCTCACAGGTCATGCTATAGGGTGGTGATGTTTGACAGATTATGGTGCATAGGGCACACAATATTCATCATAAGATTTCAACATTCTCTATTATACAATACCTACACTATGTTGGATTCTGCAGTATTACAGTATTAGACTTCACACCTGTTAACCATCACCTGCTTGCTGGCCTCCTAGAGAGGTGGAGACCAGAGACACACACATTCCATCTACTTGAGGGAGAGATGACCATTCCCCTCAAGGATGTGATAGTCCTCATCTATCTCCCTATCTAGGGGGAAGCTGCAATTGGACCCACCCATGCATATTGACCTGAAATTGTCCATAGATTACTATGCATCAACCTTTTTTCTGACTGTAGGGCTATAGATGGCGTCCAATTTCTCTGATCCGGGTTGAAGGAAAATTTATACATTTTTTTGATGAGACTTTAGAGAAAACTATTATTTGTCATGACCGAGTATATATATTATGTATGATTGGAGGGTCCATGTGCAATGATCACTTGGGTATGCATGTGCCCATTATGTATCTAGGCCTGCTAGATGACTTCAATTGGGCCAAGATGTACAGTTTGAGATCTTTATTTTGGGATTACACATATAGATAATTATGTACGGAATTCCATGGAGACAATAAGGATATTTTGGGATGTGTCATCCTTTTTCAGATGTGGGCATGGAGTGCATAACCATACCCCACCCTCAGCTTGCTGGTCAGCCACTTCCTTTAGAGGTGTTGCATGAGGCTCCTCATGGATGCTTGTATGATGAATCATATTTATTGGTTTCTCATTATAGAGGGAGTTATTGAATTAATTTCTTATTATTTATCACTTTTGATGTTGTATTTTATATGTGGACTCAGGAACACAACTTCAAGATCATTATAACACACCATTAGGGTGCATTTCATCTCATGTTAGATAGTCTCCTACCTGGCGATGTAAGTACATAAAATCTCTCATTCTTAATAAATTTAATAATATCATCAATTTTGGTTTTAATAAGTTACTTTGTTAAAAAATTTCACATGTCATTTTAGATTTCATGGACGCTATACTAGGCATTATTAGACCAGTTTCTAGGATACTGCACTACTGGACTTCATGATGTTATGGCTTTAGGGCCACTCATTCACTTTCATATTGTTGAGTGGCACTAGACTGATAGAGTCATGTGCTAGTTTGGCTATGTTCAGGCCATTCCATTACCACCGAGGAAATGATAATATCATCCTGACATAAAGCTAATGGGAAGGTAGGATGAAGACTGGAACTGACAACTTGCACAATATCTCAACTTCTAGGGGAGACAAAAAGAACTTCATAACCATGGTGTACCTATGATCCGATTCCATCTTTCAGAGAAGGTCTATTATGATTCATGATTTAAAATGAAGTTTGTTCTATGTCTTACCTAACATGGCATGTAACTTTATGATATGGTAAGTCAAAAAATTTCTATTAGTTTGTTTATGAAACTATTTTCTAATTTATTTTGAATTTATTTAGAGTGTACTCATTCAAAGAAGTTTATTTTCATGAGTGATTCAGAGGAGGAGGGGGTCGCTAAACTGGAAGGGATCCATGCTAAATCACTCATGCAGAGGATCGATTATCATGGGATTCATGAGATCATCATCGATATTACACTTCAAATAGTGTAGGTTATTTACTAGAGAGTGGAGGTTCTTACATAGAAACCTTCTCCAGTTTCTACTGATGATAAAGAGCCATGATGATGATGTAGACCATGTCGTCCTGAATATGAGTGCTCACCTATTCCACAGACAGAGGTCGGCCCTCTAGAAGTCCATCATCAATCGATTGTGGATTTTATCAGGTGTCATGTGATCAATATTTTTTGATAGGATATCAATAGTTTTCTCCAGCTTGGGGTCCTAATTTTTCATAGCCCATATGGTTTTCTTTGACGATGATGATGGAGGGTCCTCCTATTAAACTGGTGGGATAAGTATTGGGTACGTAGTATGATATCCAGTTGAAACCTCCTCCCACTGACACATAGAAAAAGCATGTGATGTTCGACATTTTAGTGCCCAGGGATCATCCCTCTCCAGGTCATTAGACTCCACCACATCACAGATTTTGATGATCTCGATACGGGCGTCGGATTCACAGACCACCATGAGGGATATAATCAACACATACACCATTATTGTACTCGTTCATGAATTTTGACGTGTTTTTCAACATAATTTATAACCTTTATTAATGAAATTAGTTGGTTTGTTTTTGTGTTTATGATGAGGCACAAGTAAGAAACTTATGGAAAGTTTAAAGAGTTTTAGAATTAATTATAAAATCAATTGGGAAAAGATACTAAGATTCTCTAATCAAATTGAGGGGTTGAATACATGAGTTAGGAATTAAATAATAATATGAGAGATTTTGCCTTTTTTTACAACTAAATTTTAATGGATAACCATATTTTAATAGTGTTTCTAAAATAATTAATCATGCCTAATTGGACATGGTTCAATTAGTGATCATTTAGTGTGATCTTATTATTTCATTATGTTGGAATACTATGAAAATAATTTCATTTTTAATTAACTGTTTTCTCTCTAATGTGGTCATAAATACACTATATGATAGATTCATTTGAAAATGTACCAAAATATCTTTTATTGATATTTAAGATTGTGAACAACTCATATTAAAATTGGTTTCTAATAAACTAAACCCTACATTAGTGAAATGATTATTTGTTGTCTATATCAAGTAAAATATGGGATATTATTTCAAAAATAAAATAGAACATTAAGTGTTTTAAGATGGAAATAGTGTATTCCTTGAAAATTAATATATTAATTGAGGATCCAGTGGGATAAAAGTTGGTCTTAGAGAAGTTAAGGACCAAAAAAGTTCACCTGATATGGAAGTTGAGTCAGTTCCATAAATAGTTGAAGAATAAGAACTAATTTAAGTTACACAATAACCTTAATTCTTCAGTAGGATTCATCAGGTTCCTGTTATATATGAATTTATTATAAAAAATGATGATGAAGTAATTTTAATAGATGATAAAACTACTACTTATTGAGTGTACATTGAGAGTTCTATTTCTAATAAATAGTTAAAAAACATAAAATCTTAAATGGACACCATGTACTTAAACCAAGTTTGAAGCTTAGTGGATGCAATAGAAGGGGTGATACCCATAGGGTTTAAGTGGGGTCTACCAAAGAAAAATAATGTTGATAGTATGCTGTGAACCTATAAATAACACATAGAGGATATTGTATCAAAAAATTAATTTTATTGATTAAGAAGAATCATTTTGATATTTTGTAATGATAAAGTCTATTCAAATATTTATTATAACAGCTAAGATCTCATATACATATTGTTACATCATCTTTATCTTAAACATATATATAATACTCCCAAAATTCTAGAGGTCTAAAATATTTGGGAATTGGGCACATGATAAAAACAATAACATAGTCTTTTATTCCCATACCCATACTTTTACCAAGACCTCACCTTACTCATACTTCATAGAATATCATGGAGACATACATAAAAGAAATGGTGAACCATAAATCCCATTAAGGGTTTCATTGGATAAAATTGGATAATATATCATTAGAGTTAATAATCATAAAATGAAAACAAAAGGTAATTATTATAAAGAATCACATAAAAACATGGAATAAGAGTCAAATATCATAATAACATGGTAATCCTAAGTGGGAATAAAGAGTAACACAAACCTAAGACATATCATTATAATGTATATATTTATAAATAATAACAATATTATAGTTCTGTAGTAATTACAAAAATAATATTTAATTTATTTCTAACAATATATATATCAATCATAATATACAAACCAATATATTTAAAAATATGAAAACATGTATAATTTTATTTTTATTATTTAATTGAAAGGTCAAAGGCATGATTCTGCCTATCAAGAACATATTTAAAAAATTTTATAACCCACACATTTTAAAAAAACTCTTAGAACACTCATTAAAAACCCTATCTTGGATAAGAGAGATGTCCATTCTTCAATCACTAATGATTTCCCCCCATATTTTTCCATAAATAAGTAATGAAATACTTCTCTAGATCATCTAGTATCTCATACTCAGAAGTATAAAGGTGAAAAAACATGGTGGGGAGTTCCTTTACATTTAACACTCTCCATAGGTCAATACTGGAATCCTCTTCATCAGAATTACATGCCCCCATCTAGTTAGACCACTGAAGGTGGTTCTTGGGGTCTCCTATTGATCAGAGTGGAGTGTTTCTAGAAGTTTATGGGGGGAATCATATATGGATGACCCAGATGATTCCTGCACCTCTCTATATTAAGGCATGTATGTTTTGAGAACCTATCTACATGGAGGTGTCTAGGAAATGGGAGGATTTTCCAACCTATGTGATATATCACTACATGGAGGTTGACCATGTTGGATGTTTGGTGTAGAGTTTATATGATCCAGCTCCAAACTACCATATAGAGGACTATCATGGTAAGGATCACCCTATAATTTAGTTAAAGAGTCAATGGGCACTCGGGGTGTTTAGAATGTGTCTCAAACTACCTCAAGGACACTGGCATTGAGAAAATTTGGGATATGATCCTTGTTCTACATTATTGATGAAATATACTGACATACATTTTGGAATTGTACAGAAATATGATCCTACTATATTACGGATGCTAGAATTTTTTGATAACCATACGGTTCTGCAAGTGTATGATCCCACTATTGAGAAGTTATAGGAATATTCCAATGATATTATTCATTATGGATAGGAATATGGGACTATACTGAGATATGTGTCATTATTACATGTTGATTCTCTGTTAGAATGGAAATATGGGACCAATCCAGAGCCTTTGGAGTATGTTAATGGTCTTTTTTGATAGGAATATGATCATGTTCCATGTTATGTGCTTCTCTAACTTGGTGAGCCCCGGTTGGAATTTGAATGTGATCCTGGTTCTAATATGCATTACCAATTGCAATATGTCAACGAACCATTGGAATTTGATAAGGGATATAAGCCTCCTTCTGCATTTCTAGATGGATGCTCGTGCAGTCCTATATAAAAAAAGTTTGAATATGCACCTAAATTTTGTGATCTACAAGATTATTCCAGGCATATTCACTGATAGGAATATGAGCCTATCCCGAGGCATGTGTCATTCTCATTTGGTGATCCTTGGTTAGAATTGGAGTATGATCCTAATCCGGAGTATTTGGAGTATGTTTTCGATATGTTTCAAAAGGAATATAAGTTCATTATTGAGGCATGTGATGCTCTCACTTTGTGAGCCACAGCTAGAAACGGGACATGGGCCCTATAATAGGACTTTGGAATATGCAACTAGACTTTTCTAGCATGAATACACCCCTATCCTGAGGCATGTGCTTCTCTCACCTTGTGAGCCCTAGTTGGAACTAGAATATGATCCTGATCTGATGCCTCGTAATTTACTTAAATATACTGGTAATCCTCCTAGATGGGAGAAATAATTTATGATTTCTCTAGAGAGACCACTTTTTCAGACTAACCATAGTGATGTGCTACTCTGGTTGAAAGGATATGAGTATTCTTCTATCCAAGTATTTGTACCTGTTTTGGAATATTTGGGGGGGGGGAGTTCTTCCACTGTCTCTAAGATGTAATGACAATTGAAAAGTGTGCATATTAATGTAAGGATGAAAATTTTATATCCCCACTATTTACTAGTATATATCATCAATTGATGGTGTGATATGAGCCTATATTTTTCCTCATTGTGCTACAATAATATTCTTATGGGATTCATGCATCGGGGTACAAATATGTGCCTCCCCCATTCTTTTTTTGGGAATATTACAATAGAATTTTTCTAAGAATGTAAGGATATAATCCTTCTTATTGGCTATCACTATAATATACCATTGGGATTCATTATATGGAGTGGGAATATGAAACCACTCTGAGTTATCTATATCTTTCAACACCGTATATGTCTTATGTGTTGCCTATGCATGGGTGTTAGAGGTTGAAGTATGTTGTATCATGACCTCAGTAGGTGACTCAGGGGAATTGGAGGGATGAATCTGGAAATGGTTGTTGTCAGGATCCATCCTTGATAGTTCGTGAAATAGAAGGGATCTGTAGTTGACTCTTTAATCTACCTTCACCAAGTACAAAAGGTGGTGATATTAATGATCTATAGACAATATTTTGTAGTGGATGGTTATGTAAATGAGTGCCACCGACTTTACTAAATCTTTATTTGGACGATGGAGACCCACCGTTTTTAGCATTTGAAGACCCTCATGGGAATCCTCAAGAATCAGGATCATACTATATCATTGGTATTCTAGAACTATTGCATATTTCACATTATGTTGAAGGTGTTGGGTAGGTGAGGTCATTTTGACCCCCAAGGGGGTTTCAACCTTAGCAGATTTTCTAGAATAGTCACTAGATGAAGACATTATCTCAGGTTTAGTGTTGTTTTTGAGAGAAGTATCTTCAGTCGTGAGGACATAAAGGATCAGGGTCCCTAATTAATATATCATAAAAGGCATGGTCTTTTATCAATTAGATATTCATGGGTAACATAATTATGCATTCTTATTCCCATTTTGTCCATTCTACATATGTGGCCTTGTTAAAGAAAGGATGAACTAATTTTATGAGAACCCCTATTATAGAGGATCATTTGATCGCTTCCCTCATTTTTAAGATTCATGTAAGGTTACCCACTTTTTTATATAGGACATGTAAATGAAACAGTATGACATATGATAAACTGATCAATTTCTTATTTGAGAGATTTATGTAGGGTTCAAAATTTTTGTTTCATTGAAAATTTTGCCCGTGTAAATGCTCAATGATTGATTGCGAGGGGGGTTAAATGTGTTGAAAAAACTCATCGTTTTGGTTTTAAAATGTTTTTCTTTCATAAAAAACTCACAATGGTTCTTAAATACTGAACTAAGTACATACATATTTTCCAAAGTAATGTGGTCAATTGTGGTTTAAAACCCAGTTCTACTTAATAACTCACATTGGTTGAGAGGATGAGAGGTCAAAATCACCACACCCATTTGGGGTGGATTTTTATTACTTCAGGATGCTCTTATTGATTTAATAAATGTACAATAATCGTATCCTAATCCGAATATGGGACAGGTTACCCAAAAAATGATGATTGGATTAATACTTCTATATAAAAAGGGGAATATATTAGTGAATCCATATATATGTATCATAGGTTCTTTATCCATTTCACATTAGTGAGTATCGTCTTCTATTATGAAACCATATAATCAGGAAATGTAGAGTTTTTTTTCATCTATGGAGATGGTTAATATTTTTAGGATGGTTTTAATCCATTATGAAGTATCCTACATATCATGCTTCATAAAAAGAATCAAAACACACATAGTTCATCATAAACCTTCATTTTAACATCATATGGAAAGGATATATATAGGGGTACTTAGATGATAGATATTGAGATCATGTCTTAAATATGAATCCTTCATATCCTAGTTATGGAAGGAATCAGAGTCATTAAAGTTTAATCATTCCCCTGGGAGCTTCCCCAAGGTAGATTACCTTGTTTGGGGGCATCCATATCATTCCACTGATTAGGGATTACACAATAAGATTTACATAGATGGGGGATATTTATGATGTGAATGATATGATAATTGCAACTCCCTAATCCCATATCATAAATTCTCAGTATGAGAAACAAGGGGTATAAAGATACTAGTATCACCTATGAATAGATTCCAGAATTTTGTTCTGGGACATCCCTTTGGATGTTCATTATCGTTCTCGATCCATTGGAATGAATTCTACATATCCTATTTATGGATTTCATCAATGTTCACATAGTTCATTTGATTTTTCAATCCTATGGTGGATGAGAAAAATGATAATCCTTGGTAAGGATTGGGTCGTGATGGTTTGAATGTTAGAGACATGGAAGGGATTAGACTAAGTTGTTTTCCCATTTGATCTCATTCCGTAGGAAGGCATCCTATGTATCATGAATGTAATAGGAATCAAAGTTCTCATAGTTCTGTTGATCTATGATTACACACTAATGGAACCCTTATATGGTGGAGGCATATCATATTCTACAACTGATTTTTGGATTACACTTTGATTCATCCCTTTAGACAGTTGATATCGATCTATGGCCTTAGGGAGGTATCCTATGTATCTTGGTTATGGTATGAATCATAGTTCCCATAGTTCAGTAGATCGAGGATTACACATGGAGTATTCCATTACAAGGGGATATGTATCACATTCTGACATTGATTGGGGCTTATACTATGAGGACTCCCTTTGTAGATTTGATATAGAGCTCGAACCTTAGGTAGGCTTCTGATGTATCCTACTAATGAAAGGAATCTGAGTTCTCATAGTTCAATTTATTGGTGCTTCACACTGAGGATTCCCTTTTTATCCATGACATATGGTTATCACGACCCGGGATATAAGCTTGACCTGGTTTGATTGTCTTCCTCGCATGTCTGAGGATGTATCGACTATCCTAGTTTCTAAGTTGGCATGCCTAGAGATAATCTCGTGATCTGATTGATTTTTCCGAAGGATGTCACCAAACATGAATGACATGTCATTAGACCATCGTCTGGTCTATGATAACCTATTTAGCGGGTGTCGAATGATTTGGATATCTTGTTTGGAGACCATCTTGAGTTCTTTTCTAATATTTATTGATGGTGCCACATGATCTATATGACTAGTCTGTGTGTCATCATGAGACCTAGCTGAAACTCTTGGAGGGTGTCATATGATTTTTTTGGAAAGAACAAAGTGGTTCATGAGACCAAGATGTCATACATTGGTGACATCACATAACTTGGATGATATGCCTAGATGACATTTTAAGATCTACATAGTGAACATGGAGGTCGTTGTGACACTTGGGTGGAATGACCAGAAGGTGAAATGTGACTTTCTTGACATGTCCAGGAGGAATTTCAAGATGAATATAATTAGTCAAGGGGATGAAACATAACTTGTACGTTATGTCCTAGTGTCATCACATGATTTGGATGAGTCATGTGAAGTGAATAAGGATCAATAAATCTGTTTTCATGTAATATTCTCATCCAATAATCTTTATGCCATCTTTTTATAGCTAATGTGCCATAGATTTCTCCACTATTATCTTGTTTTATGTTTCACATAACCAAGCTGACATATGGGATATCCTTCAAAAAATCTGATCAGCACACTATAAGTTCATTATGTCACGATAAGTGATTATGAAAAGAGCATACACATGCCGTGGAACCCTTGGAGTCATTCCTTTGATTTTACATAGAAGAATACTTTTACGATTGTTTGATCAGTATCTCTGAGAAGTAATCTCCCACACTTCCATGTGTGATAGTCCGATGAATGCATTTTTAGTGCCAAGGGGGAGGGTTTTATAAACCTCAACACCAAAATTATATTCCACCTTGTGTGGAGAATATCTAATAGGTATTTCTAGATTCGATGGAGGGAATTTTTGTCACACAGTTCATGAGATCCTGTCGTAGCTCATCTCAGGGGTACTATATGATTTTCCACGACCACAAGACCTTACTATCATCAACTTTCATACTATAATTTGGAAATTAAAATTGGTATTTCATAACCTTTTTGACATTTCATGGGACTTTTACCAGGTTATCCTATCATATATAGGGGACTTCGTGAGATCAAGATCCTATTGAATGGATTTTTGTTATCTTATATGCATTTTCTAGGGTTCTTATGGAGGCAAGAGAGACTTGTCTAGTGTCATTCATGAGACCAAGTCGTTGTTTGTAGAGGGATACCATGGGATTATTTTTAAATATTGATGAGGGATCCATGGGATCAATGGTGATTTCCCAAGGTGCATAACCCCTTTCACATGACGATCAATGTATCCTGCTTCGTAATAATCTCCCTTATTTTCCCCTCTAATATCATTCTTTATTTAACAAATTATGGATATCTCATAAATTTGTATGAGTGTTAGAAAAGACAATAATAATCCCCATCATTAATTAATTACATGACCAATAATAAGTCTTACGGTAATGAAAAATTATTATAATGTAAAACCCTTTGATTGTATATAGAGTCGAATTCATGTCATCAAGATCATGGAAAATAAGGTGTATATTTCATCAGGTCATCAGTGGTGTCTTTTGAATTGCGGGGGAACACCACATGAATATCAATGACCTCAAACAGATTTCTCATTTTTCATATTTTATTTTATAAGGATTTTTGGATTATTGTTAGGTGCCTAACATTAAACAAGTCATGTGATTTCAAAGAGCTCATCTTGAAGAAATTGCAAGATCAACAATTGTCTTGGACACCTTCGCAAGAATAAGGAGGATTTTATAAAGGGGCTATGTCTGATCCCAAGAAGGCCATGCACTGTGCATGAACCATTATCATTGCCTACCAAATGTCATATGATCACTTGTCCTTTGGTGGTTTACGTGATCCATGTGATCATGTCCACCTTCTCTTACTTTGTTTTGTGGAGAAAATAACACACATGCTTCAGGTATGTCTTCCCTTGTTGACTTTTCAATGATCATTTGGAGGAAATAAATAATCACATTCATTAACTAATATTCTAAGGGATTATAATGAGTGAATTAATTGATAAAAACCTTATATTATACCAAACATTATTTAATTTTTTCATACATTAACATTTATATAATGACCTTACTACTCCTTTAATTTGAGAGATAACTAGATGATTGATATTTATTCTATTATAGTGATCCACCATATTCATCTTATTATATATTGTGGATCGTCTATTTTACTTAATATGTAACTATTATATCATGTTTAATTTTTTAATATAGTTATATAGTGGTTATGAAAAAGATTTCATTTATTTACGTATCTCATAATCAATTATCCATGATATATTTAAGAATTATAGAAGACAAAAACAAATATTCTTTTTCCCTCATTTGGAATAATAATTTATATTATTTCTCTATTTATTTGATATTACATTTTATTAAATTATTTGCATGATAAGGTTGATTCTATTGAATTATCCACCCTAAATGAACTACATCACATTATTATGTTATTTAATACCTTTAATACCAATTATAATGAAATCCCATTCATGTATGTTTTGATCTCCTCCCTTTTCCCACTCTTTAATCCATATTTCATTTTATTATTCATCCATATAAAATAAATAGGAATAATTATAAATTAAAATATTAGTTTCTTATCAACATCAATTCAGGTTATTTAAGATGGGGATAGTTGGGGTATATAATGAAAGTCCAAATAGTTCTTTAAAATAGATAATTGAGAAGGGTTTGATGAAAGACAATATTGATACATGAATTATTTTCAAGATAATTAAATATAGAGAAATGTTAATTATAATTTTAGATAATTGTTTTTAATTTTCATTATTATTTTTTTAGACATTATTTTATATTCCTCTTATTATAATGATATATTTTATTTGGATTCAGTATCTGTTGTCTATATGGTGGGTTCTATGGAATTAGTGTTTTACCTTTTTGAAGCATGATCCAGGAGAAAAATTTAGAATATCTTAATATTATATATCATTATCCCATATTTTATGTTAAATAAGATTTCAAATGTAAAAGATATCATTAAATTAAGAAAAAGGAAGTGAATATAATTTTTTCCATGATAAATAAAACTCTAATTAAATAAAATTCCAATATTATAATGTATAAAAAATTCCAAATACATATGAATTAATTATATAAAATATTGGTAGATGTAATTTTATTAATCCCTATGACTTATTTTATAACTTATTCATAAAAGAAAATTCGATATCTATTAGTATTCAACATTCAATAGAAATATAGAATAATGTAGTGGATTGAATATAATGAAGTTGTCATTGATCTACAATTGAAGTAATACTAAACATCAATATATTCAATTAATTTTTTTTTGAGTAGATAGATATTAAAATAACATAAGGAAAATATATTTCCCATACAATATGACCAATATGAATAAGATCCATAAAAATGGTTGTTTAATGCATGAGATGTACTAAAAGGATCACTTTTATATCAGTCAGAGAATTTCTATTATATTGTCATAATGTATTGAATTATTATTTAATATTACCTTTATTTTGATTTAAGAATCTTAAGATTTAAGACTATAGTAGATGATGATGACATGACTAATAAAGTTCCATAGTAGGTTTAAAAATTGAGTTTATCATGGATTCTTTTTTAACCATTAACAGTTTTCACCATTTTATCTGATGAGGTATCATTTATGACTACTATAGATTCTTATATTTGAGCTATATAAATTAAAAACTCATTTCTTATTATGTATAAATTTAAATTTTCAGCATGATCTAGATCTAGAAAAAGTATAAATAATTCACTTCTTTTAAAAGACAACAATTTCTAACTATCTCATTATTTTAAATATATTCCAACAAACTAGAAGGATTGAAATCATGGGTAAAAATCATTTTTGGTCATAGTAATTTTATTATTTATTAGACTATATTATTTATTTATTTTTAATTGGATTTGTGTTATGTGATTTAAAACTAGATGAATGAGATTGATTTTACTAGTGTGATTCCTCAACTTCTACAATTTCTATTCAGACCATCATCTAATTTACATAAAGTGTCAATAACATGATTTGTTCATTCTCTAAATATGGATATATAGAGTTCATTTCAATTATATTTTTTTTTCATTGATTTATCATAATATAAATCATTCTTGATATGTTGTGTAATATTTAATATTAATAAAATATAAATATCCCATCAATTTTTTAAGAATTTATTAAATGAATTTACATTAATTTGATATTTCAATAAAAATAATGTTTTGATGATATTGTTGTGTCTAATAAATTGGACACCCAAATTTTGTTGTATTTGTTTAAAATGATATCTTATTCCATTATAAATAACATGGTTGTAATCTATTTCTAGTATATTGTGATATATTTTACTTTTTCCTCTTTTCAATGAATCATCCTTTATATTGTTCATACTTGGAAAATAGCTAGGACTATTTGTTAGATTAAAAAATAACTATCTTGTTATCATAAAGACATGTTATCTTAGTGAAAGATATTTTTTAACTAAAATAAGCACTAATAGTTCTTTCTCATTGATAATTAAAAGAGGGGTGATAAAAGTGGATATTCTTACATGGATGAATTCCTTTCAAGATATTTTTAGGTAAAGTAATGTCCCTTTTTTAATGAACAAGCCTGAGATGACTTATAACATCACCTGAACCTACTCACCACTATGCTAAAAGTTATTCACTGATCCCCATGTGCTAGGTAATAGTTCCTGAGTATCACGATGACATTCATTGGATTTTTTTTAAACTTTTATAATGAAATAAATAAGCAGTGGGAACCACTAAGAATATAGAATGACCCATACATATATTGGGTTATCATTCATACAAATAAAGATATAAAAATTTATGAAAAAAACGAACAATATTTTTTTTTAAAATATATAATAAAAGATAATTATAATTATAAATAAATTAATATACTGATATGAAATGAGATGAATTCAAAAATTATACCAAGTTGAATTGGATGATAAACAAGAATCGTAAAAATAAAATAAAACCTGAATTAATACACTATATTCTCAATGTAATCCCTAGGTCACTTAGAATATTACACCCATGAACAAACCCAGACATACCACAATAAACAGAGTGAAAACCTAGGAACCATAGATTAAATATGATAAATGTATATACACACATATACATTAGTGTATATCCACTATGTTAGTAAACTATGTCTAGTAGGATACAACCATCAAGTCTATGTAATTCCCATTATAAATCATATCATAAATTATTGTTTAAAAAAAATAAAGAAAATATTTTTTTACATATAAATTATGATAAATACAATATAAAACATCATACATTAAAAATTTGAATTTTAAAACCACAAAACATTCATTTCTAAAAACAAGTCATAACTGGGTTATATAAATATGATTCAATTCCAAACATTTTATAATATAATTTAGTTAAAAAATCATTACAAACACAAAATGGTTTCTTTTATAATAACCAAATCCAATACCAATCACCCTTTCCCCTCTTTTCTAAAAAAATTCATTTTCTATATTTCATTTAGAGAACATTATCCACATCACCTTATTAATCATACATTAATAAATTTTTTTGAACCATTTGAATGTAAAGAAAAACAAAAAAATAATTGAATGACAATATCACTAGAACCATGAAAAAAATGAAGGATAATGAATGTATATTAAATATACTATGGTATCACGTACTCAAACAAGACAAGGGTATATTACTAAGCCATGGAATGTGATCCCTGCATCATATTCTATTAGATCAAAGCATCATGGACAAAATATTATGTTGTATCCAAAACAATACAGGACCTCACACATGGAGCTCATAAAATGGAATTAGCAAACCCTATGGAAATGTTACTGAACTTACCTCTAATTTAACTTCATGGTCTTACCATGATAAAACATTAGTTTAACATCATCATACAAAGGGAGAAAGAATATTCATTAGTTTTTGATGTGTTTTAATCATCCAGATCTTTTTTTAGGATCCTAGGATCCCATGATAGAAATAAATAGAGGTGAGATAGGAATCTATTCAATAGATAATCATGGATAGAAGCTCATTTTAAAAAAATCATCATCCACCCCGAATACCATTATAAGAATCACCCCCTTTCATTTCACTAAAACTAAAGTGTCATGAATTATGAGAACAGTGTGAATAATCACCCTCAAAGAAAACTATATATAAAAAAGGGTCTCAATAGAGGAACTAAAAATCATAAATAAATTTACTTAAAAAATTAAAAAATGAACCTTTCAATACAATATTGGAATTTGATTTAAAATCCTATCATTTAAAATACATTTCAAAAAACGTTTCAGTATCATCCATTGTATTAGAATATATTTTAAATGATCTTAAATGCCTAATAAGATTCCAAATAATTTTATAAAAAGGAAAACAATACCCATTTAATAATAAATTCTATAGTAAAAAATAAAACCATTGATAATAAATTTGTACCAATTTCCTCCATTAAATACCAAAGTGGTGTCAAACACCCCCTTTTTCAAATTCAAATTTTTATATAAATGTTATTCTTCCCATATATTATAATGACTTGGACATGAATGAAATAATTTTAAAATAATACATTGAAAACCATTGAAAACCCATCCATTCAATATGAAGAATTACATTTGGAATCTATTTAAAAAATAACATATAATCCATATGCATATATATTTTTAAGAAATAGTTAGGGTTATTCATTCATTACATGATACGTATTATAAGAGAACTTGCGTAGAATCACCTTCCATGATCGATGTAGAGGCAATACATATCAATTCATTATCTATAACGTAAGCCACACCAAGTAAGAAGAAAACTTGCATGATAATTTAAAACAAATAATAACTTGTTTAGACCCATCCTAAACACTAAAATTTATCTTTACAATGATTAGGGTTAATGGGATAAGGGAAAAACAAAAAGGAGGAGGAGATAAGTGGGGATGAATATGGTAATAGATAACCTCAAAAGTAGAAATACAATTTAAAAATGACGATAAAATAACCAAATAATAAAGGGGTAGGCTATGAGGTACATGATCACTCCTATTATACAAAAACAAGAATAATTCAGTGATAAAGGGGATACAAACTCCTAAAAAAGATTTTAGTAAATGGTAAAACTATAAAAAATAAAACATCACAATTCCACCACACACCATGGACCTATGATAAATGGCATGGAGAGCTAATAATTATCAAATGACACACATAAATAAAAAAAATAAATTCCCTACTACACATTTCAATTAAAAACCTAAACCACCTACCACAACATGTACCATGACATAGTAGAACATATGGTCTTAATTAAATACCCACAAAAATTCCACCTCATCAGGGAAGATTTATTTTAAACACCCATACAAATACACATTCACTATTGCTATGATCTCACCCATATTGGGTGTTTTAGTAAACTGTGTTTCACATAGAAAAACACCCACACCAAAATTACCTCTAAAATGCCCATTTTAGAGTTCATGGACCCATTTTGGTAGACCCATACAAACACTATGCCTATGGTGTTTATGGAAATATTAAGGTGAGGTTAACTGAACCTGAAAACACACCACTCGAGATTAAAGTACCTCTTAAACAAGGAAATACTCATAAAAATACAAAAATATAATAAAAAATAATATTAAATACACATCAACGTGTTGCCATCACAATTCTAACCAATATGATAATTGTTACCTATAGAATGTCACTGAAATTGTAAGAAACAATAAAATTTAAAATCTCAAATATTAGATAAAATATGTTGGTGTTCATATTAAAATGACTGAAAACCCCTATAAATAGGAAACATATTTCCTCATACAAATCCATAAAATACATAGAAAAATCATTAAGAAATAAATAATGACCTCAAGAATAAAGAAAATCGTAAACATGAAAAATGATGTTCTAATAAAATGGATACCTAATATTTATATCCCACCCATTTATAACTCATCTATAATGGTGATATTAATGATAGAAACACACATGGAAGTCTATGTCAACTAAATTAAAACATCTATATAGATCACCCAAAGAAAATATTATTCTATGCCAACCTCAAAAACCATAAATAAAGTCAGTCTAAAATCCCATAAAAAGAGGATATAACAAAATAAAACACAACATATCATCCTATAAGGTTGAAAAGTCTATCACATCTAATAATAATGATATAACATCACATTCATGAATCATTCTACAATAATAAACATCATTTTTAAAACCTTTTTTTTGTTAAAAATAATCCATGCGTAATGTTGGCCAAGTTTGTGAAACAAAAATTCATAGTGATCTCAACCAAAGGTCACAACCTAGTATTTCCCATAGTCTAATCAGAAAAAACAACAAATCCTAGTTACCCATGGACATATCATATGAATCCCCTTGTTTTATCAATTAATTCAAATATATTTTGTTACAATCACCATGAATCTAAGAAAAACAATCGGCTACAAAATATATACCATGAAGCAAGACCTAAATATCCCCAAATATTCATCAATTAAAAAATAGGAAAAGGGTACCCTAGGAATACACAACGAAAAATATAACTTAAAACTATTACAACAATAAATCTATTAAGCATAAAATATAAATCCTATCATCACTCAAACAAAAACATAATCTATAAATTCAATATATATCTATCCTAATCAATTAGACTATTCAATAAAGGCTCCCAAGAATGGTGTACCCATCTCATACAACATGTATCCTAATTAAATATTTTTGGGAAACATTACTACAAATAATTTCAAGATAAAACCCTAACTATTTAGTTGGAATACAACAATAAAAACTATATTTATAGTTTGAGGAGATAAAATAACTAGAAATAGATCCCCCATAAAGATAACTATTCTATTATTTCTAAGGACCTTCATGGGAGGACTACTTTAATAACATGATTCATGAAATGAACCTAGACATGTCTTTTAATTAACAAAAAATTCACTGATAAATATAAGGAAAAATACAAAAACATAAATCATGAAAATAATATAATAACTTTCATAATTCAAATTATGGGTTAAAAATATCAATATCATTAATTTATGTCACTCACATGAATTCCACCCTCTATCTCAAAACACTTCACCCTTTTACAAACAATTCAAAGATATTCATCAATTAATCACATATAAATGGTTAAAAACCAAGTGAGTAATCCAAACTAGTCATAAAAACACCAAAATTCAAAACCCCTTTCACTAGTGAATCCCATTGAATCAAATTAAAATTTTCATTTGAAAATATACCCCTCTAGAAAAAAATCCATGAGTCAATATCCTTCAAAAATAATTTTTGAACTTGGTTTAAAACATTCTAGATTCAATAATTAAGTTATTGAATTAATATATAATAATCCTAGAAATTAAAATTCATTATATTTATAATCCTCAAGACCCCATTTTAGACATAAAATAAATTTAATAAAATCGTATTTTCATTATACATTAATTCAACAATAATTATTTAAGAAAAATATACAACAATTAAAAAATAAATAATTCAACCTCTTCCAAATCTTATAATAAAATATGTAATTCATTTAATTTTAGAAAAACCATAGAAATAAATAGATGAATAAATATGATTAAATTAAAAAAAGTAATGAAAAACTACGCTTCACATGCTTTCATGTTTTGACGGGCCACGCGTCAATCCCATAATAGTTTCTCAAATTTTATCAAAATCATAAACTTGGTCACTTCATGAATTTTTATGTCATGAAAGACTACTAGAAGCCATTTCTTCATATTCTATTATTAATGAAAAATACATAGGAAACCCCCTAATGAAACACATATAATAACAATGAGGAAAAATATTCTATCATTGCAACATCCCTGCTTGGTAGCAACTAAACCAATGCCCCGGGATGGTTTTCCATAAGACCTTAAGTGAGCCTCATCGTATTCCAAAGGTTGATAACTAACAGTGGGGGTATAAATTAGATCTATGAGGAGACTATACCCAAATATCATAGTGTGAAAATAGTAGTAAATAACCAAATGTTATGCACATCAGAGTAATATGGAAGAATAAATTAACTGATACATAAATATGTTTTAATAAAATGAAATACATTAGGATCCCAAATATATATGTCATACATACAATAATGATCGCCCTCTAGACTGATCACATATAAAAAATAAATAACTAAAATGTAAATACAATAGACCCTACTCCCAAATTTGGGCCATAACACATTCCTGGTCTCCAGTACCCTATCAAGATTCGCCAACCCGACCATTCGACTCCACATGAGCACCCTTCTTAACCATGAAATCCTGAGCCTTGACCCGATCCATCATTCCACATTTATCAGTCTGAAAGCAGACATAAGGTCTGTATCTACACTGAGGTGCACGTACTAGGGGTGATAAATAATTATCAGTAGGCCTCTACCAACAGTGAACCTATAAACTACTTCCATAAGTTCATGCTCATGAAACATGCTTAGCCTTTCCAAAACATACCTGAAAATAAATGCAGATAAATAATAGTTGATCCTGATGTCCAATTCCTCGAATGACCATACCTACTCCAGCCAATTTTGGTATGTTATTGAGCATGTCTTAATGAATGTTCAAAAAAATAAACTATGAATGTGCAAAAAAATAAACTATGGGATCCATATCCATGGTAGTCACAACCAAACTGACAATTCTAGGACCGATCATATGATAGTACTATCATCAGGGATTCAAATCTATGTCATTCAATGCCATGTACTCTCTACCCAAAATTATATCATACTTATCACCTTAAAAAATCTATCCCAGTTACCCTATAAAAGTTCTAGAAACCCTAGACCATTAGTCTTCATTAATCTCATGGATCATAAATAATTGTTCATAGATCACAAGTTCAATTCCTAGGACACAAATCAAGTAAATCATCTCTATATCATCAGTCCCAGTATCAAATTAGGATTCAAAAAACTCTTTTTATCCATCCCTAAAATAATTCACAAAGTTCACTGGTCGACACAAAAAGATCCTCAACCCAAGTGTCTAACCCAGATCCTGTTTTCCACATCTGTTCATCCCAACCATTATTTCTCAAGTCGAAAAATACATACCATCGGTCCATGAACCAATTTGGGTCTCGAAATGCCATATCTGACCATCCTGAACACAATATGGAATTTCATGTGATATATCTAATATTTTACACTTTTCTTGTATGTATTTCAATTATTCAAACCCTCCGAAATGGATCAAAAAAAGCTTGAATTGAAAAACTGGGAGTGTTTAAAAAATTTAAATACATATAAAAAATGATGAAACTATTATCTTAATAAATTCTTTAACACATTAACCATTATTTTACTTAAGCATAAAATCTCAACATGGAACTCAGAGGGAACAAATATAACCAATATTAAAAATTTAAATCAATAAAATCAAACAATTATCAACATTGAATCAGATTTTCAAAAATATACATAAAATATCAATTTAATTTCTCAATTTTCAAAGAAAGAATCAATTACTGTATTTTACTTTTCCCTTTAAAAAATTATGGAAATTATTCTTTTATTTATTCAAGATCGTTAATTAATTATTATTAAACAAGAGAAATTATGATCTACCTATATTTTGAATATTTTCTCCCATTACTCATGATAAATTTAAATTATAGTTATGCTAATATCCTGAGAACATGCTCCTTATCCATAAACATGTAACAGAACAATTTTACCTAATTTATAAAGAAAAAGTCACCTGAAATCATCAGGTATTTTATTAATGGTTCAAATGACATCGAGTCATAAGGTTTTTAGGAATTGATATTTCAAAAATAAGGTGCAAGGAGGAGGTTTATCTATTATGTACAATGGATGATATCAAAAGTAAATGTGTAATTAAAATCACCCCTCCAATGTAGAAAATATCACTTCTCCATAACTCAATGTAAAGGTTATGATCAAATAAATCATAATGAATAGTTTTTGTATTGGGGAATGGAGAATCAATGAGACATATCAAAACCATTAGTCATAAGTCGGAAAACATGGAACATCAGTCCATGAATCCAACAGAGATTCGATAATTCATGTCCGACCATCCCAACCAACCATAAAGAATAAAGGTAGTGCATAGAAAATTATTCAATGACCTAAACCATGTATCATACTACTCATGCTCAGATCCTTAGTCTAGTACTTAGACCATAACAAACTATCAGTACCAATTCGAAGCCTCAGTCCAACAACCTTAATAACGAATATCTGGATCCGTACCATTGGTTATGTTGCACATCTCTCTCATCCATCACAGACCTTAGTAATAAACCAGGTTAAGAAATGTGGAAACTAACTATAACACCTCATAATTTCATAGTATGTTATCTATTTAAATTAATTCAATAGTTTGTGCTATATGCAACACCGAGTTTGAGCGCACCATGACTTACCAAACTAGCTGTTCAAAAAGCGGTAATGAATAGTATTAAATAAATTTTCAATTTTCTATACTCTATATTGTTTTAACATCCATATTATGTGTTTCTTAGACATAATATAAGAAGAAATTCAAATTTTCATAGAAAATAAGTACTTAAAAAAATGAAATTTTACTGCCTTTTAATGGAGAACCCTTTTTAAATATAATATTTTAAACTTTTATATATTCAATTTGACAAAATAATATATTTTATTAGTATAGGGATATAAATAATTTTTTGGATAAATTTTTTGTGTTTTTCTGATAACTTTCATATTTTGATGAATAGTGAAAAATACTAAATTTTAATTGAAAACAACTTAAAAAAAATAATTATAGTGTTTAATTAAACATTAAATTGGTTTTGAAGTATAATTAGATTTTATTTTTATCATTTAATCCAATATTGTTCATTTAATGTTATTTTACATTTATATTGGATGTAAACACATCTCAATCTTTTGATAGTTTTTACTTCTCAAAACCCACTTTCTGGTTTTGAAAATGAGAATTAATTGTAAATTAATTAATGAAACTTCTTTGTTTTTAATTTGGGAAAATCTAAATCATTTTTGTATTTGGAATATCAAAATTAGATTTCGGTTAATTTTTTGTATTATTCTGAAAACATTCAGTTTTTGATGAATAGTTAAAAACATTGCATAGTAGATAAAAACTATCCTTTTCATTTAAATAATTATTTTTAATTTATCTTAAAGTCATTATAAATAAATAATACATATATTAGTCTAATTTAATTCATTTCATTCATTTTATAATAAGATTAGATATATATAATTTTATTGATCTTTTTAATGTCTTTTACCCACCTTCTTGGAACATTTGTAAACCTACATAAAATGTAATTTTAACTCTTTTGTAAATTGAACTTACAAATCTGAGAGACACAGTTTAAATTATAAAGTATAATGTGGTTCAATAGGATGGAAATAATTTTTGGTGAATAGTAACTTTTGAATTTTATTTACCACAGTTAAAAGTAAATAGTGTAATTAAAGGTAAAAATGATATTATAATTACACCAAAACAAGTCCTAATTTTATTTTATAAGTCTTCTTCGACCAAAATTAACCTTAGGAATAAAATATTATTCTTTTGATGCACTTGTATCAGATTAGGACATTTATTATTATTTTATTTAAATAAGAGTTAAAATTGTTAAATTCCAATTTTAATAACTAAACCATTTTTAATATAAGTTAATACATAAGATAAATTCTTCAATAAATATTAATTAGAAATATAAACTGATTTTATAAATCATGGTATTTTATTTATAGTTTTTAGACATTAAATAATTAAATTTATTTATGACATAATGATGATGCACTAATTCACTTATTAATGAAAGATAAAAATAATTGATATTATAAATATACAAATAAATGTAAATTGAGAATTTTGATTCATTCCACTAATTTTATTGGTTTATATGATATGTTAGGTTTGATTTAATGTATTGTTTTTTAAGTAATAATGTTTTTTTTTACTTTCACTAAAACAAAATACTAAATAGTGTAAAAAATGGACATAAATGAGTTTTAAAGACAAATACTGTATTATAAAATGATATAATATTCCTAAAAATATAAGGTTATGAAAAAGGACATATATAATGATATATATGTCATTAATGAACCACTTTAGGTTCTCTTGGAATTTTATGGTATGTTTATTAACCATATATTATAAAAATACAAGAAGACATTGTAAAATTTAAACTATTTAACTAAGAATTAAATCTAAAAGATAATGTTTATATGGTGACCTAAACTTGTCTAAAACCTATTTGTTGAGAATATTTAGACTAATTCCCAACATATCATCTAAATAAATCCATTTTTAGCTATTAGAAACCGAAAATGATTTTATAATAAAATAATATTTCAAGCATTTCCTAAAGTGACCCTCACCTCTCTTATAAAAGGGTACTTCCCCATATATTTATTTCACACCTCAAAACCCATTAGGCTCACCAACCCCTACTCAAATATCATCCCAACTACACAAAACTCATCTTAGAAGCCTTAATTTGATCAGAAATCAATCATAAAAATCAATTTTGATCAAATCAAAAAGGAAGCACCCGAAGAAGAGGTCATATTTTCATCACCTCTTTCAAAGTTCTTTTCTTCTTCAACTTCTTATTTATTTGTTGTCTCCATACCAAAATAAAAAATCTTGTACATTCTATATTCTGTGATGTTAGTATATATATGGCATAACCAGATTCATTATTCTATGCATCCTATGATTGACAATGTCCCCATATGTGCATACGTATGGCTTATCGTGTCCACGTCGTGGTGTAGTTTGATATTCAACACTTAATTATTTGGATGGGTATAATAATGAGAATAATTTATGTAAATAATAAATATAAAATCTTAAAAATTTTGAATATGTAATATACCATCCAATTACATAATATTTCTCCATCAATAGAATGATATTGTCCCTTGTGCATACATACGGATTGCCGTCTCCATGAACGTGATGAGATTCATTCCCCATCGTAACCATTCAAGGATAATTTTCATTTTATAATTAAAAATAAATTTTATATACTTAATATCATTATGGATATGAATCAAATACATACTATCAATAACAAACATTAATTATTTTAAAAAATATATAAAAGAAAACAAATCAGGTAACACCCAAAACAATGATATGACTGAAATATTATTAACAAAGCAATATTAGAAGATCATAAATGAAATCAAATTTATGTATGTGGTTCTTTTATAATTTAATAACAATGATTTAAATATTATACAAGAGGTTAACGTACCCTGAACTAAATAAAATTACATGTTATGGGTTGATTTTACAATCTCTTTATTATCCAAGGTTGTTTATACGTAAGCATCTACTCGGATTTATTTATCATCCCCATTCGTGTTTCTTAAAAATTTATTTCAAAACATTTTTACTATTTCCTAGAATATGGTTTAAAGTCATTTATACCATTTTTGAATTGTTATAAATTTTTTTGATGGAATATTTCCGTCATTTTTCAAACAATGTACTTTATGACCTTTTCGACAAATTAAGGTAAGAATGTTTTTTACATAGATAGTGGGTGCATCTATTTTTGGACATTATAACACCTTCGAAGCTTACCTTACATGATAATAAGAATATTTTAAAAATAAATGTATTATTTTACAATTACGCGACTTTTAAATGTTTTCAAAATAGAAAGAGATATTTCTGTCAAATAGTTTGTATTTTATCTATGTCAACATCCGTTGATGGATTTTAAACTTGTTTGAAGTTTATTTATTATTATACAATCTTTGTTATTTTAATTATGTTTTTTGAATATGTTTGACCATTTATTTTTTATTTTTATACCATTCAAGGTTTATGGTTAATGTATTAACATTTCGTATGCTATTTTTAATACAAATGTTTATATTATGTTTCAAACTTTTCATATGAGGAATGAATTGGACTTAGTAAGTGATGGGTGGATCCCACTATAACTTCTTGATGCATCGATTTTTCTCATGAGACAAACTAGTTTATTGGCAGAAGTCCTTAACAAAATTTTATTTTTAGTCTTTTCACGAGGTCTTGACTATGTGGTTACAATGTCTGACATTAGGCATTCCATCATTTTGAAATTATCTATTGATATTACATGGTATTATTCTACTAGTAGAATATCCATGTTAATAAGTAAATGGAAATATTTGATTTATCTTTTCGATATTATGTGGATGTTTAAATTTAAAAGGCTTGTGTTTTAATCTTATACATTTCCTTAAATGTTTATGCTATTTGTGATAGTTTCTATTATATTGTTATGCTTAATGTGCATCTGAGCTCACCCCTTTCTTATGTTTTCTTTTTTTCAGGATGTGAAGAAGTATACATTATTAACCTGTAGGGATATGACAAATAATATAAGAGTGTTAAAAGGGGACACAATTTTTTTTTATTTTATGATGTAATGTAAAAATTATGTTTGTATCTTGTACTTCTAAGGATACTACAATTATCAGTTTTTAGAGACTTGATCTCTTGTGACCATTCCAATGTTTTGTAATAATTCATTGACTCCAGGTAACTAGGGTCGGGACATTACAATTGGAATCATAGGATTTTTAGTACAAACCTTGGAAACTAGATTTATATAAACTCTGATTAGAGAACATTACCCCAAGATAGAACTTTAGGATTAGTATAAAAGAACCTCAAAACAATTTTGGTAGTGTGAATATCATGTGGGTTCTCCAAGAAAATGAATCACTTTCTGGATACAAATAGGTGGAGATAGATCTGGAAGAGATGTACCTAGGACTGAAAAATCAGACAAGGAGTTTCAGGCTTGATCTAGGGTATCCTGGTACACGATAATGGGCCTTGCTTCACTCTTGGTATTGACACTCCCAAGGGTTATACATAAGATAATTACCATTTTCATTACAAACAATTATGAAGGATTTATGAATAATACTTCCTCAATGAAAACATTTTAATGATTATGGATTATATGCATACACTTTTAAATTTACATTAGGTATTTTACAAGTTTGGAATTATGCATTTCAATTCATAAACTAAACTAGTGTATTCCATTGTTTTGAAATGGTTCCCAATATAATAAATTAAAACTATAGAAATATAAATGATCTAAAGAGTAAGAATGATCATATCTATCATGGTCTTAAGCCAACATTTAGAAAGGGAAATAGTCTTCCACGAATTATTATCATATAGAGAAATATTATCGTGTGTTAATAAGATTAGTAATGAATTATTTATGTCCTATGGATTTGGGGGGAATACATAAAAGAAAAGGATGGTAGAAAGAAATATGGATAAAGGGAAAATGGGAAAGAAGTATTTTCCCATATGTGATAACTAAGGAAAGAATCACCCTGGGAATTTCTTGAAAGGACTGGGTGTTTGTTATAAGTGAGGAGAAAAGTTTCATAAAGAAAAATATTTCAAATGGGAAAATGAAAAGACTAATATTCTGTGTTTTAACTATGGTGAAATGTGTAAATATGAAATAAAATGTCCTAATAGTCAAGGTAATACAGCTCAGAAGAATCAAATGGGTCAAGGTCAAACATACTATGTTACTACGGTCGATGTGGAATAATTAATGTATTTGTGTTTTTGTATTGAATAATTATGTAATTTTAGTTTTGTATCAATGATGTAATAGTTATATGAATTATGGAAATAATTATGGATTGTACTACAGTACTATTTAATTAAGTATTTGAGATTGTATGGTACCAAGTAAAGTGACACAGTTTGAAGTTAAACTTTTTGGAAAATACTTGTTTGAGAGAAAGATAAACCTTAATATGGTCATAATACTGAGGTTGTGAATTTGGAATAAGGGATGATTGATTTGGATAAATTATATTGGATATTCTTTAATACCATGGAACTAATTAATTGTTTGTTTATTTCATCATTGTTGGAGTTTACAAATTTTATTGATTTAAGGAGTATATCTAGTGTTATTCTTTTTAAATAAGGAATTAGGAAGAATTATCATACTCAATCATGTTTTCTGGTAATCCATTTTATTACCATATATTAAGAAAATACACGATGAAGGTATTGAAATGTATGTTATGTGACATTTATTAAAAATTTTGGTTTGTGAGTTTGGACCAAAGTATTTTGGATAAGTACAAAGGGGGTAATGTGTTATGTTAGACATTGGATACTATTTTTTAAGGTTAAAAATATCTTATGTTTATTTTTGGATTGTTATAAAAAGGAAAACCTAGTGGTCGGGTGACAACCTGTCACATCCGACACTACTGCGAGACTTAAACCCGTAACCGAAGGCTGACAAGGGTACATCACCTACCACTGGCCAATGTGATATCCTGGTTTCTATAATTTAGGTTTTTTTTAAAATGGGATAGAATATGAAATATAAATTAATTTTTTTTGAAACCCTGTATGATTAGGTTAAATAAAATATTTTTGTGTTCTGTTATGTTTTGTAATGAAATATGAGTTTGTGGTAGAAATTATTTAAAGGACAGAACTCTACTTTTCATGTATTCTTTTTTTATTCTATGAAGAAATTATTTTTTAAACATTAGGGAAAGGAAATTAAAACAAAAAACGTGTTATTCTAATTCCTTATGTTTTGTTGAACTGATAATATTTTAAATCATCATATATTTATGGCTTTTAGGCACTCAATTTTCAATTTATTGTTCACTTGTTTGTGATTGAAGACCTTAATCATTACCTATAAATATTTTTGTCTTTCGACCAATTATGTGTCTCTGATTTCTAGAAATGTTAACCTTTTCAAAATCCTAATTTGGTGGTGACATTTTCATTTTCAAATGATCCTTTGTGAGTGTGGTCACTAAGTATGGAACATATCCATTGGGACTCTGGTGTTGTGGTGAAGGATAATTGATATAACCAGGAAATGGAAGCATGGATAAGGGATATACAATTTTGGGGAGTAAAATATCAAATTATTTTGGAAATTAGTATTATCACACTTACCTTTATAATAATGTGATGGAATCGTACAACACCGATTGATTTGATATGAATTGATGTGTTTTTATATATCTTTTATAATGTTTCTCTATTCAGATCTATGTCTTTGTGAAAATTCCAATGTGTCTCTTTTAAAAGTATTCAAGTGTTTGAAAATGTTTTTTAGATGGATTTCAGTCATTTTAAATGATTAATATTTTTGGGTCATGAAGTTTTCTTGAATTCTTTAAAAAATAGAAATTACGGTTTTGTGAAAGAGAGTTTGGAATTTATTGATTTATTTTAAAATGGGAGTGTTATTTTAAAGATGAATTTGTGTCAATGGTCAATTTTTTTAATGAGATTTCATGTGTGATTTTTTAAATAGTTTTCAAAGGACATTTTAAATGTATTTTTTTATAATATTTTATGTAACACCCCAAGTTTTGGAAAATATATATAGAATTCAATTTTATAATCTATCCATTAAGCACAACTTTTCCTCTTCTATGTTTTGAATTTCAAAAAATGGTCATCTAGAGTTGTGTTCAGTAAGTCATTTGGAGTCTGAATGAACAAACATAATTTTTGGTGAATAGAAACACACCCTTATGAATAGTAATATGAATAGTAATATGAATAGTAATATGACCCTTATTAATAATAAATAATAGTATTATTTAATTTTCTTAAGGTAATAAGATAATGAGATCTTAATTACTTTTTCAATGAGAAATAAAACTAAATGCACTTTAAGATTGTTATTTTTTGAAATAAATATGAACTTATTTAAAAATTAAATTAATAATATTTAGAAAATTATTTTATAAAAATGGATTTCACTTTTGGATTCTACATGTCGAAAAATGGTAGGGGTGAATTTTTGGGATTTTTCTGAAATTCTAGAATTTTTGATGAATAGTGAAATACGATAAAATACTGTATATACAAATTATCAGTTAAATACACTATTCATGACATCACAAGTCATGCAAGGCCACTTGGTTTAAACTCACATGCACTTATTACTATTAGCGGTCACATGAAACAACACTATTGGTTGTCCTGAGGGAAATAATAAAATAATGAATTAAATATTCAAAATTTACTCCTCTCCTCCACTATAAAAACCCCTCACCACTCCATCTTCTCTTCACTCTTATAATCATTTAAGATCCTCAAAATTCTCCCCAATTATGCTTCCCCAGTCTCTCCCCACGTCTAAGAAGCTCTTGGTCTTTCAAAAAGACCAAAATCCCTTTACTTAAGGAGATTCTCAAGGAGGTTATTTCTAGAGGTAAAGCACCCTTCTTTTTCATTAGGTTTCATTTCAATTTATCTTCTTTTGCTATCCTATCCTCACATCCTCTATCCAAATGATCATGATAAATCCAGTATCATCTACATACTATAATTATATCTTTTGAATGGAATAGACATCATAAAAACTCTTACTCCCTCCCTTTTATTTTTATAAATGAAATCAACGTCCATGAGGTTCCAATTTATGGCCTTCATGGATGAAGATGTTTCGTTCTTCAATTTCTTACACATTACTATTCATGATACCATATTTATAGTTGAAAAAGACTATAATATATTTATTAAAACCAAATTAATATTCAGGAACTAGAATACATACATATAATTAAGTTATATGACAAAACTATTTCATAATAATCCAAATACTGCCGAATAATCGAAGTGGTTGTCAGCTAATGATTCTTCCTCATTACATGTAACCAAATGATAAAAATGACCATTTCCAATTATTTATGTTCATAAATAATATATAATTCCAATTTTGGAGATTTATAACCTCTCCACATGAACTCCATTACATAAAAACAAGTGAACCGATTATGAAAATAAAGAAAATGAACACCTCAAAACAACGAAATTCAATATAATAACATAGAAATATGGGTATAAATGAACTAAATATTATTATAATAAACTAAATACATATCTAATAGGTTCATAAATAAGTTATTAATAAGTATAATTTCATATTCCATGAGCTTAAGTTCAAGAGCGGAACACATTTGGAGTTAAGGTAAGGGTTTTTCCACCCGAACATCCATTTTCATTCAGGATACTTTCATTGGTTAATTACCTCAATGAAATTATTATGTATTGTTATGTACTCATCATAAATTATTTGTGAGTATCATATATAAGTTTAAAAACCAGAACCCTTCCTTATTTTATGGATAGTTACACGTTTTAAATGGATCTTTAAAAATTGTTACCAAAATACAAGCTCGATTTAAGGGAATTTCTCCAATTCATATCTATTTACAAGGGCACTCAATATTCTATTTTTGGAAACTATTAACTTTTAAAAAATAATAATTTTATTAAGAAAAAAATATCTTACTTCACTTCTGGATTTATAAAAATATTTTCCAAAAGAACTCTTCTTTTTAAAATAAAAGAGTATTTATCTCAAAATTGATTAATGATTTTGTAAGAGTATTTTCGTTTGATTCAATGATCTTGTAGATTCCATGGTATTATTGGGTTTAATAATTTATGAAGTAATATACCATATTTTATTTAATAGTTTATGAATAACTCTATTGTGTATGATCTATCCTAAAACTATTCACCATATTAATCGGAATTGTTAGTGTTTTATGTTTAATGATTCGGGAAAGTTAGTTACCTTTCATATGATAGTTTCAATATGAATGTATATGTTGTTTAGGTTGATCCCCACTCAGATGAGTAATGCATTGGACTTATTATGTGATGGGTGGGGCCATCTATAACCCCTCGATGAATCAGAACGTCTCATGAAACACAATATGGTCTTGGAACAAGGCCTTGACAAAATGATTATTTCATGGTCTTAGCACGAGGCTTGGACGGTATGGTTATGATGTCCAGCATATGCGCCTCCCTCATTATGAAGCTAGTAATTGAATTTTCATGTGGTTACTAGACTATTATAATACCCATGATTATGTTTTATTATAGAATTATTTACTCATCTCATATTCCTTCTATAACATTTTACAAGTTTATTATTAAAGGAATGTGTTTTCAATTATTCACCATGTCTAATGTTTATATTATCTTCCACTATATTTCTTACTATTACTGAGCATTTGAGCTCACCCCTTTCTTATGTTTCATTTTCTCAGGACATGAAGAAGTAATTTATGAATGACTTGCAAGAAAAATCTAGAAGACATGATGTTTCTAGTGGAATAAAATAGTGTTTTGATTCCCTTCATGTTGTAATGTTAAACTTCTGTATTTAAATTGTTTCCAATAATACTAAACTACTTGGTCTTTCAGTAGTCGTATTCCTTGTATGTATTCCAACGTAATCAAATAAGGCACCAGCTCTGGGAAACTAGGGTCGGGTCCTTACAGTTGGTATTAGAGGATGTTTAGTAGAATACTTGGAAACTAGATTTAGAAAACGTAGAATTAAGGAAGAGTCCCTAAGTTAGTCTTTGAGGATATACATATTATAACGTCTTAGTATTTTGGTAAGGAATAGATTATGTGGATATTTCAAGCAATACATCCATTTCTGGATACGAGCAGGTAGAGGCGGCATTGGCACAGATGTATCTAGGGGTGAAACCTGAAAACACCGCTTTGATCTAGAATCAAATCGGAACTGGTGCACGACAACGGGCCTTGCTGCACTCTTGGTTACGACACTCTCAAGGGATATGCTTAAGATTATTCACATTTTCTATACAAGCCATTATGAAGGATTGAAGTGTAAAATATCCCTCAAAGAAACTATATTTGTGAATATGGGAGTATCCATGCGTAAGATCTCAATTTTTCTGAGTATTTTTAAGTTAAGATTATACATTATGATTCGTAACCTCATCGAGTGTATGAAATTATCTAGATATGGTGCCAAGTGGATGCAATGGAAATCACATGAATGCATGTGTCCCCTGTAGATATTTTCCTCCGACGTAAGATAATGATGTTGGCTCTGGTGCTGTGATTGGTGCTGAGAAACACATAACTATACTTGGAAAACATACTTAGGCTATGAAAAATAACCTTACCTATATGGAGCATCCAGATCCACCATGTGTAGCAGCCATGCTAGATCTCCTTATGTGACAGTAGCCTCTATTATTTAATGAGACTACAAACCCATTTGTAGTAGAGTAGTGGATATGTTCCCTTGAGAAGATATTTCTCACTTTGGGATGTAATGAAAGAGAGAAGGTTGTCATGGTAGTATATCGTCTATTGGGAGATGCATATCAGTGGTGGTCATTAATCCAAAACACAAAGGAGGAGGAAGAGGTATAAGAGATGGAATGGTAGGATTTTAAGGAAATATTCTTAGAAAAATATTTCCGTCATGAACTTCGAGTAGATATAGAGAGACAATTCTTGAATCTGAGGAAGAAGGAAGATTATAATGTTTCAAGGTATGAAGCTAACATCAGAATATTATAAAGACGTGTTTTAGACTACTTCCAAGGAGAAAAATTGATCGATTCTTTGATGGCCTAATTCCATTCGTCCTGCGATCACTGGTCTCCCAACATTTTTCATCATATGAGGATATAGTTTCAAGTTCCATCAAGACAGAAAAAGAATTATCTAAGTATTATAACTTTAAGGGAAAGCATGAAAACAAGAGGGCTTCTAAAAACCCTGGGAAATGAAATAAGGAAACGAGGAAGATGGGAAGAGTTGAATTTCCACCATGTGACAATTGTGGAAAGAAACACCCTTGTGCATGATTAAAAGGAAAAGGAGTTGTTGAGTCAATAAGGTTTTCCTTATGACTTTTCCATTCCTTCTTGTTTTGAAAATCACAAACACCTCATCTTTAAGGAAAATCGCTTTTATAAGGAAAAATGCTTTCTTAAGGAAAATCGCTTTTATAAGGAAAAATGCTTTCTTAAGGAAAATCGCTTTTATAAGGAAAAATGCTTTCTTAAGGAAAATTGCTTTTATAAGGAAAAATTGCTTTCTTAAGGAAAATCGCTTTTATAAGAAAAATTATCCTTATCATATTTTCATTCATATTTGTTCTTAAGTATGAGATTCTGATTCATTTTCTTGGAGTCATTAAAACTTAGATATAAAAGCATTATGTTTTAGGATTCGGTTCTGGACAAGAACTATAAGGAAGTTTCATTCCGAATTCCTGATATGAATTCTGACTAAGTTCTATTCCAGATTCAGGATACGAATTCTGAAGAAGAATTCTCATTACGAATTCCAATGACGAATTCCCATTACGAATTCCAATAAAGAATTCCCATTACGAATTCCAATAAATAATTCCCATTACGAATTCCAATGAAGAATTCTCATTACGAATTCTAATGAAGAAATCTCATTCCGAATTCTCATTACAAATTCTGATGAAGAATTCTCATTACGATTTCTGATGACGAATTCCTATTCCGAATTCCTACTCCGAATTCTCATTCCGAATTTACCTATTAAACAGAATCTGATTATCATTGTTTTATACACTCTGAATTTATTCACTCCGAACCTTTACTCCGAAGTTTCTATTCCGAACCTTTTTGTTAGAGTTTAAAACGATGTCGTACTTTCTGTTACACTTGTTTTGTTATAAAACGATGTCGTCCATTTTGTTATAAACTAACTGTTGTCTAAGTGACACGTGTACAGGTCCCTCCGAACTTTAAGGAAAATATGACCGTTGGAGAGGAGCCGACCTTACCTATAAATAGGAGCTCATTTGAAAGAGCTCAGTGCTGATGGCTGATGCATATGCTAATTGCTGAAAACGTGCTTACAAGCTGTTGAAGTGATTTCTAGAGAGAGAGTCTCTTATTAACTCTCAAAGCTTCGTGCGACTCCGAATGTTGGTGATTACATTCGAGGGCTTCTGGGGATAGGAAGACAGAGGTGCCGACTACCTTAAAGATCGAGGGATTTCTTGCTGAGAAAGACAGAGGTTTCCAACTACCTTGTAGTTGAGGGCTTGCGGGGATAGCAAGACAGAGACTCCGATCTTCGTATCGAGGGCTTACCCTGGTGTGGGTAAGACAGACTTGCTTGAAAGTATAAATCAAGGGACCTTTATCCAAGGTTGTTGGATACCCTTCTCTTTGGGTTAAAAGACTTATATCTTGTTACTAGTAGTTTTACTACTTGTTTTATTCCGCTGTAATTTGTATCTTAAGGAAAGTATAAATTTCTTATACTTCCTTACTTACTCTGATTAGTTTAGATTCTATACGCTTTAAGGTAGAATCTCATATTGTAACTTTTGTTAAGTTTCAATTTTCGGAACCATATTTCCGGAACCTATTTTTGGAATCTCTTTCCAAGTTTAGTTCGGAGTTAGAGGTGTTGTGAATTTACTTATTTTAACTTTGTTAAACTTAGCTCTTTCCTTTTCATAAGGAAACTTTAGTTATTCATAACTAACTTTAAAGGTTCCAAAGGAATTTTTAAAGTATACAATTCACCCCGCCTCTTGTATATTGAGCATCTCATATTATATTTCGATCCTACAGGAGTATGCTACAATTGTGGTCAGAAAGGCCATCATGCTGGTGATTAGAAAGGGAAGAAGGAAGAAAATGATGTTCAATGCTATAATTGTCAAGAGATGAGACACTATGATAATGATTGTCCAAAATTTCAAGGAAATTTGCAATAGAAAAGGCCAAGGGATTAGGGAAATGATTATGCAATCACAATTTAAGAGGTTGAATTTCTTAATGACGTGGTGGTAGGTACTTTAATTGTTTCCCCAAGTTTATCCAATGATTTATTTGATTCTGAATCATCACATTGTTTCATATCTTCCCAGTTTTCTAAGAAAAGTAGATATTTAAAATTTTATTTAACATGGGAGTTGTCAGTAAAAACTCCTAAGGTAAGTATCATTGCTACAATGTTTTGTGAATCATTTCCCATTAGGGTATATAAATGTTCTTCATCTTCTGACCTCATCACCATTCCCCTGATTTAATTTGATATAATCCTCGGTATGGATTGGATTTCAGACCATGAAACAAAAATTTATTGTAAGTAGAAGGAGGTTACGATTTTTGATGACGATTATAAAGAACACCTTATCTTTAGAGAAGAATTTTCACCACCTGATTCTTATCTAGATCCACCCCTTGTAGCTCAACTAAATTCAATTATTGAGGAGGAAGAGAATGAAATAAATGTGGGTGAGGAAAGGAATGATCAAATAGAGGATGTACGTATTGTGAGGGAATATGTTGATGTGTTTCCCGAATAGTTTCCTGGACATCGTCCAGAATGAGAAATTGAGTTTTCCATTGATTTAATTCCTAGTTCAAGGAACATATCATAAACCCCTTATAGAATGGCCACAGTGGAATTAGTGGAACTAAAGAAACAACTAGAGGAATTTAGTAATATGGGCTTTATTCTCCCTAGTGTTTCTCTATGGGGATCCCCTGTCATTTTTGTTAAGAAGAAATATGGATCTATGAGGTTATGCATTGACTACATGGAGATCAATTCTATAATAATAAAGAAAAAGTATCCCCTACCTCACTTTGATGATTTATTTGACCAAATTCATGGAGATCAATACTTTTCCAAGATTGACCTTCGATATGGATATCATAAGTTGTGTGTGAAGAAGGAAAACATTCCTAAAACCGCATTTCGAACCAGGTACGGGCATTATGAGTTTATAGTGATGCCTTTTGGATTGACTAATTCACCATCGGTCTTCATGGATCTAATGAACATAGTTTTCAAGTAATATCTCGATGGTTTTGTAGTGGTATTTATTGATGATATCTTGTTATACTCCAAAAGCTACAAAGATCATGAAAATCACTCGTGCATTATCCTAAAGACTCTTAGAAGACATGAATTATATGGGAAGTTTAGAAAGTGTGAATTCTGGCTTCAGGATATTTCTTTTCATGGCCATATTGTCTCTAAGGATGGAATCCTAGTTGATCCTTTGATGACAAAGGAAATCCAAGATTGGCCCTCACCAACAAACAGAACTGAGGTATGCAGTTTTATTGGCTTAACAGGTTTTTATTGGCATTTCGTTTCAAATTTTTCTAGACTAGATAACCTACTAACGAAGCTCACACGTAAAGGAGATAAATTTTTTTGGACAAAAGATTGTGAATAATGTTTCGAAGAACTGAAGATAAGATTAGTCAATGCTCTTATATTGACTCTACCATCAGGGAATGAAAGTTTTGTTATTTATAGTGATGCTTCAAAGAAAGGATTTGGTTGTGTCCTTATGAAAAATGATAGGGTTATTTCTTATGAATCATGATAGCTAAAAATTCATGAGAAAAACAATCCTACTCATGATCTTGAGTTAGCTACTGTAATCATTGCTGTGAAGATATGGAGGCATTATATCTATGGTGAAAAATGTGAGAATTATACTGATCATAAGAGTTTGAAGTATATTTTCTCACCAAAAGAACTCAACTAGAGGAAAAGGAGATGGATTAAACTACTCAAGGATTATGATTGCAGGATAACCTACCACCAGAGGAAAGAAAATAAAGTGGAAGATGATTTGATCAGAAAGGATCATGGAGTTTTGAACAAGATGTGAGTTGAAAGGGATCCTATTTTCATGGATCTAGTAAAGATGGATATGGGAATAACCATGGAAGGTGAAATATCAATGCTATTTCAAATTTTTTCCAAACCATATTTACTAGAAAGGATAAAAAGTTCTCAGGCTGATGACGAGGAATTTCAAAAGAAGATTAAAGCTGTGAATGATGGGAGATTGAGTGACTTCATATATGAAGATAAAAATTCGAAATTTGGGAAGAGAATTTGTGCTCCTGATATACCTGATCTAAAAAGGGAATTGTTGCATTATGATCATAGTTCCAATTTCTCTATACATCCTGGTAACACTAAGATGTATAGTAATTTGAAGGAACATTTTTGCCAAGAGAATATGAAGAGGGAGATTGCTGATTTTGTGTCAAGATGTATGGTTTGTCAACAAGTTAAAGCTGAAAGGAAACAACCTAGAAAAGTATTTCAACCTCTTCCCATACCTGAGTGGAAATGGGATAGTATCACGATGGACTCTGTCATGGGACTACCAAAAACTCCTAGAAGGAACGAATCTATATGGGTCATTTTTGATCGTCTTACCAAGTCAGAACATTTTCTTGCTATAAGAGAAGATATACCACTTGAATGTCTAGAAAAACTATATATTAATGAAGTTGTGAGACTTCATGGTGTACCCCTATCGATTTTTTCTGATTTTGATCCATGTTTTACATCAAGATTCTAGAAAAGTCTTCAGAAGTCCCTAGATACTGATCTTCGTTTGAGTACTACTTACCATTGAAAAATTGATAGACAATCAGAACAGACTATTAAAACATTGGAAGACATGTTGAGGTCTTGTTCACTTGATTTTTAAGGCATCTGGGATCAATATTTACCTGTCATAGAATATTCCTACAACAATAGCTTCCATTCAAGTATTAAGATGACACCCTATGTAGCATTATATGGGAGAAGATGTCATACACCAAATTTCTGGGATGATGTTGGTGAATGAAAGCTCCTGGGCCAAGAACTTGTTGAAGAAACAACGGAGAAGGTGAATATTATCCAGAACCATATCAAAATATCTCAAAGTAGGCAGAAGATATATGAAGATAACAGAAAGAAGGATTTGGAGTTTCAAGAAGGTGATCACATTTTCTTAAAAGTATCTCCATGGAAGGGTATTATACGATTCGGTAAGAAGGGAAACTTAAGTTCTATGTACATCAGAACTTTTGAAATTCTGGACCGAATTGGAGCTATATCTTACTGTTTGGCAATGTCTCCAAGTCTTTTCATGGTTCACAATGTGTTCCATGTGTCAATGTTAAGAAAGTACATGCCATACCCAACACATGTACTCACTTATGAAGAAGTAGAACTTGAGCCCGATCTATCTTATTTTGGAGAGCCTATCAAGATTCTTGATACTAGAGAACAAGTATTGTGAAATCGAACGACTCGTCTGGTACTGTTTCTATGGAAGAACCATAAGATGGAGGAAACAACATGGGAGCCTGAGGAGCTTATGTTAAGGACATACCCTAATCTTTTTAGTTAATATTCAGTGAATTTAGAGGATGAAATTTTTTTAATGGGTGGAGAATATAACACCCCAAGGTTTTAAAAATAATTATATAATGCAATTTTATAATTTATCCATTAAACACAACTTTTTCTCTTCTATGATTTGAATTTCAAAAAATGGCCATCTAGAGTTGTGTTCAGTAAGTCATTTAGAGTCTAATAGAACAAACTGGAATTTTGGTTAATAGTAACATACCCTTATGAATTGTAATATGAATAGTAACATGAACCTTATTAATAGTAAATAATAATACTATTTTATTTTCTTAAGGCAGTAAGATAATAAGATCTTAATTAGTTTTTCAATGAGAAATAAAACTAATTGCACTTTAAGATTGTTATTTTTCAAATTAAATATGACCTTATTTAAAAATTAAATAAATAATATTTAGAATATTATTTTTGAAGAATGGATTACAATTTTTAATTCTAGATGTCCAAAAATTGTATGGGTGAATTTTTGGGTTTTTTCTAAAATTCAAGAATTTTTAATGAATAGTGAAATACGATAAAATACCGTCTATATAAATTATCAGTTAAATACACCATTCATGACATCACATGTGATGAAATGACACTAGGTTAGAAATCACTTGAGCTTATTACTATTAGGGGTCACATGAAATAAAACTATTTCTTGTCTTGAGGGAAATAATAAAATAATGAATTAAATATTTAAAATTTACTCATCTCCTCCACTATAAAAACCCCTCACCACTCCCTCTTCTTTTCACTCCTCTAAGCCTTGAATCTCCTCAATGTTTTGCCCAATTACCCTTCCCTATTATATCCCCATGTCCATGAAGCTTCTGTTCTTTCCAAAAGAACAAAATCCCTTCCCTTAAGGAGATTCTCAAGGAGGTTCTTTCCAGAGGTAGAGCACCCTTCTTTTTCATTTGATTTAATTTCAATTTATCTTATATTGCTATCCTCTCCTCGCCTCCTCTATCCAAATGATCATGATAACTCTAGTATCATCTATATACTAGAATTAAATCTTATTAATGGAATAAACATCATAAATACTCTTACTCCCTCCATTATATTTTTATAAACGAAATCAACATCCATGAGGTTCCAATTTATAGCATTCGTGGACGACGAATTTTTGTTCTTCAATTAATTACTCATTACTGGTCATGAAACCATGTTTACAGTTGAACCAGACTATAATATATGTATTATAACCTTATTAATATTCAGGAACCCGAATATGTACATATAATTAAGTTATATGACAGAAATAGTTCATAATAATCAAATTACTGCAGAATAATCAAAGCGGTTGTCATCTAATGATTCTTCCTCATTCCATGTTACAAAATGATATACCTTACCATTAAAAATTATTTATGTTAATAAATAATATATAATTCCAATCTTGGAGATTTATAACCTTTCCACATGAACTCCATTACTTAAAAACATGTGAACCGATTATGAAAATAAAGAAAATGAACACCTCGGAACAACAACATTCAATATAATAACTTAGAAATAAGGGCGGAAATGAACTAAATAGTATTATTTTAAACTAAATAAATTTATAATAGGTTCTCAAATATGTTATTAATAAGTATAATTTCATATTCTAGGAGGATAATTTCAGGAGCGGAACATGTTTGGAGTTAAGGTAAGGGTTTTTTCACCCAAACATCCATTTGCATTTGGAATACATTCATTGTCTAATTACCTCAAGGAAATTATTATGTATTATTATGTACTCATCATTAATTTTGTGTGAGTATCATATATATGTTTAAAAACCATAACCCTTCTTTATTTTATGGATATTTACACGTTTTAAAAGGAACTTTCAAAATTGTTTCCAAAATACAAGCCCGATTGAAAGGAAATTCTCCAATTCATATCTATTTACAAGGGCACTCAATTTTATGTTTCTGGAAACCATTATCTTTCTAAAAATAATCATTTTATTATGAAAATACTATCTTACTTAACTTCTGGTTTTATACAAATATTTTCCAAAAGAACTCTTCTTTTCAAAATAAAAGAGTATTTATCTCAAAATGGATTAATGATTTTATAAGAGTATTTTCATTTGATTCAATGCACTTATTGATTCCATGGTATTATTGGGTTTAATAATTTATGAAGTCATATACCATATTTTATTTAATGGTTTATGAATAACTCTATTGTGGATGATCTATCCTAAAACCATTCAATATATTACTCGGAATGGTTAGTGTTTTATGTATAATGATTGGGGAAAGTTAGTTACATTTCATATGATAGATTTAATATGAATGTATATGTTGTTTATGCTTATCCATGCTCATATTAGGAATGAATTGGACTTATTCTGTGCAGGGAGGGTCCCTCTATAGCCCCTAGATGCATCGGTAGGTCTCATGAGACAAACTCTGGTCTTGGACCGAGGCCTTGACAAAATGATTATTTTATGGTCCTAGCATGAGGCTTGGATGGTATGGTTATGATGTTCGCCATATGCACCTCCCTCATTATGAATCTAGTAATTGAAAGTTCATGTGGTTAATCTACTAGGAGAATACCCATGATTATGTTTTATTATGGCATTATTTACTCAGCTCATATTCCTACCATAATGTGCTTTATGTTTATTATTAAAGGCATGTCTTTCCAATTATTCACAATGTATAATGTTTATATTATCTTCTACTGTATTGCTAACTCTTACTGAGTGTTTGATATCACCCCTTTCTTATGATTCATTTTATCAGGAAATGAAGAAGTAATTTATGAATGACTTGCAAGCATAATCTAGGAGAAATGATGTTTCTAGTGGAATAAAATAGTGTTTTGATTCCATTCAGGTTGTAATGTTAAACTTATGTATGTAACATGATTCTAATAATACTAAACTACTCGGTCTGTTGGGATTTTTATTCCTTGTATGTATCCCAATGTAATCAAATAAGGCACGGGCTCTGGGTAACTGGGGTCAAGTCCTTACATTTTAAGTTTAAATTTTTGTTGAATTATGAAAATAATTACATTATATCAATATTTTAAGTATTTATTTTGTTAAATAATAATATTAAAAAATCAAATAGGATGGATATGAATATATACTAGATGTATTCTAATCATTTTCTAAGATAATATGATGATAGAGTGAAAGGGTTCATCAAGACTGTAAAATATCATGCTTATAACCCTTCTGAAATCCTTTATCTGTGTTTATGTTGTTGTTATTCAAGACATGTCAGTCCAGAGGAGTTTTTAGAACCCTTGATCAATCACGGAATAAATTTAAAATATAAATGTTGGAAGAAACACAGGGAAAAAGTGAATGTAACTAGTGGCTAGGATAACAATGCATTTTATATATCATTTGATATGATTACATGTGTGTACAATGAAGAACATCATATTGAGGACATGATTAATGATGTGAATGATGATAAAGATTTTATTGAGGAAATGACAAGTATAGTTAAAGATAAACTTCATGATTGCCCAAAATTATTTGTGTAGTTAAAGAGTTGTGCACATATGCTTTTGTATAGTGGTTTCACTAAACATAAAACATTGTTATATGTACTGAAAAATTAAAATTTTAATGTAGGCAACAGATGTAGTGATGCTAATTTTACAGAATTAATTGATCTTTGAATAAAATTCTCCCAAAAGATAATGAACTCTTGATCCAAACATATGACGTCAAAATAGTGTTGCGTTCGATGGGTATGATCTTTGAATGAATACATGCTTTCCCGAATGACTGTATACCATTTTCCAAGAGCTAAAAATTACTTATATAATTCCCAAAGTGTGGTGATTCTCAATATAAGAATGATAAATCTAGTCCTATGAAATTTTTATGGTACTTTCCAATCATTCCATGGTTTAGGTGCCCATATAGAAGTGAGGAGACCATAAGGAATTTGACATGGCATGCTAACAGAATAAATAAAGATGGGAAATTATATCACCCGGCATAATCTCCGTTGTAGAAGAGAATCGATCATGAGTATCCTGATTTTGGAAACGTTCCAAGAAACCTTAGTCTTGAGTTATCTATAGATGGTGTGAATCCTTTTGGTTTTCAAAGAAGCACTTATAGTACATGTCTAGTTATGTTGGTAAATTATAACTTTATACCATGGTTATGCATGAAACAAAAACACATCAAGATATCTATGCTTATATCAAGACTAAAACAAAGAGGTATTGATATTGATATTTATTTGGCTCCATTGAAAGAGAATTTGAAATTATTGTGGTATTCATGTGTTATGTTGTACGATGCTTATAGAAATGAAGATTTCACATTGAGAGCCACATTGTATGAGAGGATAAAATAATTTCTTTCTTTTGGGAATTTTTTAGGATATTACATTAAAGGAATTCATGGGTGTCCTATCTGAGAACAAGGTACACAATCGATTAGGTTGGAAAATTCATAGAAAACTATGTTTCTAATAGATCAAAAATTTATATCTCAATCACATAAGTACTAATCATGGATGAAATCATTTGATGGAAGTTAAAAATAATATACATCACCGTCTCCACTAACTGGTGATCAACTGTTTTTAGAATGTAAAAGGTGTAGATATTTATTTTGTTAAATCGTTTTTGGAAAACCATTTAGAAACTAGCTAGAAGAAGAGTTCAATTTTTTTAATTTCCATACTGGAATTGTATGCATGTTATACACTATCTTAATGTTAGGAATGTTGAAAAAAATGCACGTGATAGTATAATTGGCACGTTGATAAGTGAACCTAATAAAACAATGGATGTAATTAAGGCTAGGATGGACATGGTTGACATGGGAATAAGAGAATATTTTTTTCCAATTAAGGGTGAAAAATGACATTTTCTTAATCCAGCTACACACACTTCTTCCAGAAAGGAGAGATATCAGTTTTTCAATTTCTTGAATGACGTAAAGGTTCTAGAGGGGTATTGAAAAAATATAAATAATATCATGCCGATGAATGATTTAAAGTTAAAGGATATGAAATAACATGAGTGTCATGTTTTGATTTAACATCTAATTAATATAACATTATGTTGCATTTTTTCCAAGAATATCCATTATATGTTAATGAAGCTATGTTTCTTCTTCAAATCTATATGCAGCAAACTTATAGACCAGGAAAAATTACTGAGTGTGGATATAGAAATTTACATTATATTATTTAAATTGTAAATGTTCTTCCCACCGAAATTCTTTGATATGATGGTTATGTTGATGGTTCACTGAGTGAGAGAGATTCAACAATGTGGTCCTATACACTATAGATGGATGTACCCCATTGAACTGTATATGATGATTTTGAAAGGGTATGTCAAACATCAAAGTCGGCCTGAGTGTTGTATTGCATAACAATATATTGTTGAGTAAGATGTTGAATTCTGTAATGAATACCTATCTGCTGTGGAATCCATTAGTCAACCAAAATCTCATCATACTAGGTGGATTATGGGTGAAGGAATTTCAGGAAGAGATTTTGTCACAAAAAATATTGCAGATCAATAGTAGGCCCAACATTATGTTTTTCATAAACTTTTAGAGGTTCACCCATATGCCGAAACCCAAAAAGAAATTATTAGGCATTTAAATCCATCTAGGGATGAAAACTAGATATCAAATAAACATAACCAACTGTTTATAGGATGGTTTCATGCCCATATATTTAAGGAGCTAGATTAAAATAAAGACTCAGTTTTAGAACAACTTTGATGGATTGCTTCAAGACCAAGTGTGTATGTATTATCTTATAATGCTTATGTAATTAACGATTATAAATTCTATAAATATAAATAGAATGAAGAAAATACTATATAGAATAGTGGAGTTACACTTGTGGCTGAAGTGATACATGTTTCTGGTGCTAAGGACTGAAATCCAATTTATGAAAATATGTCATACTTTGGCGTCATCAAAAAAATATGGTAGTTGGATTATACAAACTTTCATGTTCTGGTTTTTCAATTCTAGTGGTTTGATAATAGTAGATCTATTAAAATAGATGAGTTTGGATTCCTAAAATTTGATTTTAGTGAGGAATGTTATGAAGAAAAACTATCTATAATATCATCATAGGCATTAAAAGTATTTTATATTCCAGATCTCGCAAACTGAAACTGGTAAATTGTTCTGTTATCCACCATAAAAACTGATGGGTCTGATGGAAATTCAATGATGGATGACCCTTTAATTGGGACATTACAATCATTTCATAGAAATCTTAATGTACCCAATGTTTTCTATTTCAGAAGAGACCAAAATGAAGAGATTTGGATAGTTGATAAAGGGTTCAAATCCCTTCAACCTTTATAAAAAGTGAGTACAATAATCAAGATATATTTTTTTAATATACAACATGTTACATTATTTTATTATCTGTTCACTACTAATTTTATGCAATATAAAATCAATGTTAAAACACTAATGCAGATAATGACTTCTACACATGATGATGACCCCAATTCAGAGGCACAACAGGTACCTTATCCTGCTTCTTCTCACAGTGCATAGGACCAATATGTTTCTCAACCTATTACTGCAGATTCTCACAGTGAATAGGTATCACCACCATCTACACATGCCAATGTTAGTGCTCTGGAGGAATATATTGTTGATTTTAAAACTGATAAAATGGTAGGAATCAAAACACTGGTGATGAAAAAAATCTAGGAGCATCATAGTTTGATGATGTTAGAAAAAACACTTAAGGAAAAAGTGGAAGGCATCAAATAGATGGTCAAACAGAATTTGTGGGGCGAACATGTTAACCCTAACAAGTCCATGGTCAGCAGTTAAATTAGAATAATCAGTTAGAAATGCGTGATGGTTAATGTATAGTCATGGAATCATGTTGTCACTGGGCTTAAGACACTGATGTGGGAAGATAATATGATAACATTATGAAATCATTTCATTAAATTACTAAAAAATAAAATAGTGAAACATTTAATTACTCTTCATCATCCCATGTAGAGTGAATTTTTAGAGGATAACACTCACATGAACTATATATTAAGGGTTGCTAGAAGGATTTATAGTTTTTTATAACAATTTTAATAAAATGTTATCTTAACGATTTTGAAGAGAAAATAATCCTTCACCCACCTCTAATTTATGAACACTTTGTAACCCAAGGTTTGTGGGATGCATTTACTAGTCATCATGAAGATCAGTCTCCTCAGGTACATTGTGTTTGGTAATACATTATTTTATGAAACATGTATTCATCACATTGATTAACAATTTTTTTTGAAACAGTAACTGACTGCAGAAAATAAGGAACGAGTAGGAAAACTAGCGTACCCATACAGTAATGAAATAATGGGGTACACTTCACTTAATAAAATTGTTATTTCTTTTAAATCTACTATAATACTCTTATGTGAAATAAAAAAACCATAACTATGTTCCTCTGTTTATATGAAAATTGATGAATCCAAATCTAGTATCACTTCCACCCCATACCATGTTCTATGGAAGGAGGCACATGTAAATAAAGATGGGATACTAATAGATACGAACACACAAGAACTAAGGGAAACATGTGTAAGTATGAAATAATAAATATATTTTTTGATTTAAATCGATATAATATAACAATGATTTATTATTTTACAATATTTTCTATTTTACATAGTCATAGGAATCAGAAACCTCCAAACCAGATGCAAAAATACTTTTAGTGGCCTTGAAGTATCCAGAATAGTATGGTTGTATCAGAGGTTCCGGTTTTGGGGTGACACCCCAAACATGTTTTGCGAAAAAATAAAGAGTAGGATCAAAGTAAAAAATAAAAATGTTGAGATAAGGAATATCGATACATTAAGAACGTATGAAATTAAATAGATAGTTCATTGAAAATATGATGGTGGTTGTAACATCCCAGGTAAATAAATAATAAAGAATTTAAATATTAATTAATATTTACGAATTAAATATTAATTAATAGGGGTTTCTACATTCGATAGCGTACTCGATACGCAACGATGAGTTTCATTGAAATCTTACGTTGCACACTAGTAATATAATAATATTATTTTAAATGGTAGTTAACATGTAGCCGTTGTACTGGCGAGAATGGATAGAAATAACTAAAATATGATTATATATGTTTTTAAATGTTTTTATATTTACCCAATAAAAAATAAAAGCTTAAAATACGGAAAGAATTCAATTTTGGGCATTTATACCCTAATTTTCACTAAGGGTTCACTTATCACCTTTTGACGGTGAACCGTCATTAAATATAGTTTTGATCAATCTTATAAATTATATTGGACCAAATATAACTCTTCTTTAGAATCGGGACATCAAAATTTACTTTGTGAAAATTTTTGGTATCTTTCCGATAAAGTTCATTTTTTAATGAATATTGTAAATGTTGTATTTTAATTAAAAAAATCTCTTTGATCTAAATTATTTATATGATTAGATTATTATTTGAATTGGTTTTAAAGTGAAATTATAAAATATTTTTACCATTAAATCCAATAGTGGTTGTTGGAATTAATTTCATTTTGAAATCGGACTTAAACTAGTGTCAATCTTTTGATACTTATTGTTTCACAAAAACACGCTATTTGTCATGACAATGGGAATTAATTATTAAATTAATTAATTTGACTTATATGTTTTGAATTTTTTAAAATGGACTTCATTTTTTAATTCAGAATATCAAATATAGCTTAGGGTGAATTTTTGGAATTTTTCTGAAAAACATCAATTTTTGATGAATAGTGAAATCACTAAGTGGTACTTATAAAAACTGATTTTCCATTTAAATGAAATTTTTCCACCTTGGTGTATTGAATTTCAAAAATCCGACATAAATGGTTGTCACTAAGAAGTAAAATGTGGTTCAATGATATTAAAATAATTTTTTGGTGAATAGTAACTTATTAAGTTTTTAATAGCGATTAGTGGTAATTAGTGTAGTTTAAGGTAAAAATAAGGTTTTAATAATATGATATGACTTAGACACATGTCCTGACCTCATTGGATGTGTCATGTCCGACCAAGACAAGCCATGGGTCAACTTGGGGACCCCATTAAGCCACTTTGGTTGGAAAATGACATAAATACCTTTTATTTAATGTTAATGTAAAAAATGGCACAAACATGATATGTTTTACTAAAAAAATTTATAAATGGGGTTATACAATATATATTTTTGATTATAAATAGTCATTGGAAAGATAAAACGCTTTCCTACATCATAGTATTTTTTTGATAATTTTTAGACATTAAATAAATTAAATTATTTATGACATAATAATGATGCAGCGATGAAATCATTATTTGACGATTTAAATAAAATGGAAAGATAATGTACAATCTATGAACTACACATGTCCATAACTTAATGTATGGGTGTATTTCGAACCCTTATCACCTTATCCACGAATTATATCAATGTGGGACCTTTTAAAACCGAAACACATTTTCAAATAATGTAATATTTCTTTACTTTCCAAAAGTGCCCCTCCTCTCCTCTTATAAAAGGCCCCCACCTCTACCACCTTACCCACACTCCCAAAGCCATTGGCTCAGACAAACCCTGCCCATTTTGTCTCTCCACTTCCTTCTCTTACTCATTGAAGCCTCACTTTGTGCAGAAGTCTTCCCAAGGAAGCCTTTGAGATCAAACCAAAGGGAGTTACCTGATTTTGAGGTAATGTCTTCACTTGAGTCCTTTTGTATTATTTTGCTTCTCCAAACCCATAAACTCTTTTTATTTATTTCTTTTGTAACAACTTCAGTATCTTCAATATACTAGGATGTTGTTATAATAAGTATTCCAGCTACACTTACACACACCTTCATCTAATGGTTAATGAACATACTGTTTCCGTGGTTGGTGAATTTATGCTTCCCGAAACGATGATTGATCAACATTCCTTTAACACCTTCAAAGGTGGCCAGTAAGATGTCACTATATTTACATATATATATATGTGTATGTTTTATTTAATCTTATGTATTTTTCATTTTGGGCATACCTTTATGGTTTCCGTTATGGGTAAACACGATATCTTCATTTAAGGAAGTGCGGACTACCACCCCCACAAAGTGATGTGATTCGTTAATGCCAAATGTGGGACGTGTAAAGGATGGATTTAAAGTTATTATATATGATGTTATACTGGAATTATAATATACCTCTATATAATTATTATTTCTTTCCATTAAAGTATGAGATAGAAATGAAAGTAGCGTTCATGCGTACGTACGGCTTACCGTCTCCAAGAACGGTGCATTTCATTTCTTATCCTCAAATGTAATGTACTATTAAAAGTACATGTATATAATGGATATATATAATGAATGATATATCTAAATGATGAATATAATTCTGGAATTAAAATATACATACCTCTCATTTAATTTTAATTCCATTAATATGACAAAGAAATGAAAGTAGCGTTCATGCGTACGTACGACTTACCGTCTCCATGAACGGTGCATTTCATTTCTTACCTCTAAATTATTATGTAATATTATAAATACATGTATATGCAGGATATATATGATATATATGATATCCAAATCAGGAATGTCATTCTGGATATAAAGAACCTTTGACCACATGAACAACATGCAATTGTAAGAAGTCCACTTTCGACTTAAGAACCAAATATCGACAAAACAAACATTATTAACTTAAATGGTTACATAATGTTTATAACATGGAAATAAGTGATATAAAAGGAATAATGAACTTTAAAAATGTTCTTAATAAAGTAGAAATTAACTCAAGTTTATTATTCAGGATGTTAAAGAGCGATCGAGTCAAGTCGGACCCAAGGTAAGGGACTTCGTCTCAATCTCCTTTCATTGAGGCATATTTCGTTTTATACACAACTTTATTTTATACGGTGTATAAACTCCTTTGACATATAATTTTATACAAAAGGAATCTTTTTCTACGAAGCGTCTTACTAAACGACAAAAAGGAATGTTTTTTTAACGTACTTGGTGACAAGGACCTTTTCCGCCGCCGCGAGTATTATTTGGTCTTTGGCTTCCTCAACAAGCCGTAATGTTTGTAAAACAAAATAAATGCCATATACTCTTTTATGTATTTTGGTATTGAAAATGGTTTTGATAAAGGATTCTATTATGATATATTGTGATGTGGAAATGTTATCATTCCTTTATATTGGTTTTATGTTTTATGATTTTATATTGGAACTTGGACATTTTAACAGGTGGTTACGTTATAAACCATATGACGGGTGGTGCCGTGAATACCAGGACGGGTGGTTACGTTATAACCTCCAGTGCATTGGGTATGGAAGTCGGCCGTATGGCTATTCCATTAAGTATGTATGGAAATTGGCCGTATGGCTATTCCATTAAGTGATATGTGTGGAAGTTGACCGTATGGTTATTCCACTTAAGTATGTTTATGTCCCAATTTACCTTTATATATGCTATGTGTTCTTTATATGGGTTTTATTGTAATCCTTTGGTTACAAAAAGGTAAGTAATGATACTTTATTCAGTGAAGAGTTTTTACTACTTCATGATGGTGAAGGTATTACTTTGTTAGAGTATACATGGTTTACTTGATGTTTGAAAAAGTAACAGTTTTCATTCATTGTGTATCCCTTACTGAGCTTTTTATGCTCACCCCAAGTTTTTTTCGAAATGTTTTTCATAGGACTTAAAGTGGAATAAGGTCAAGGATAGGATCAAGGGAATGTCATGCTATATAAGACATGGAACTAGACATGTTTCTTTTTAAGAGATTTTTTTATTATGGAAACATAGTAGAAGTGTCTACTTTGTAATCTTTTGAGATGTAATAGTTATGTTCTAATTCTATAAAACTCTAAACCCGAAAATATCCTCAGTGAATTATTAATTTAATTAAATATTAAGTAAGGTTTAAGGCTAAGGCCTTATTGTTTGTATCAAAGGTCAGTTTAGACAACTTTAGGAGTTAGAAAGTTGTAAAATTATAAGTTAATTTATGATATGATTGAAATGATATAGAATTTACAGATTACCTTGTTGCTTCATCTACGACATGTTTTTTCAGAATGGTTTTACTCAGAGGAAGCAGAGATGTTTTTTTGGGAAGTCATACTGAGGGAATTGACCTTCCCAATCACCATACTGAGATGGTTAGAATCAAAATTGAGCAGTTTACTGTAGTGATGGCTCAGTTGAATCAGGTGATAAGTGGTGGTTTTCATTGATGATATTTTGGTGTTTTCTAAAAGTAAAGAGGAGCATGAAAGATATTTAAGGGTTATCTTGAAAACCTTAAAAGAAAAGAAACTATATGGAAAATTCGGCAAGTGTGAGTTTTGGTTACAACAAATTTCTTTACTGGGTCACATTATTTTAAAAGATGGAATTACTATTGATCCTACTAAAACAAAAGTTGTTAAAGAATGGCCGAGGCCCACAAATGTAACAGAGATCCATAGTTTTCATGGTTTGGAAGGTTACTACCGAAGGTTTGTTGAAAATGTTTCACGGTTATCTAGTCCAATGACTAAGCTAACTCGTAAGGGTGTTAAGTTCATCTGGACAAAAGAATGTGATGATTGTTTTCAGGAGTGGAAAAGAAGATTGGTGAATGCTCCAGTTTTGGCACGTCCTTCCAGGAATGGTGAGTTTGTTATATACAGTGATGCTTCATTGAAAGGACTTGGTTGTGTCCTAATGCAGAATGATCAGGTAATTGCTTATGCTTCACGTCAGTGGAAAATTCATGAGGTAAATTACCCTACACATGATTTGGAATTAGCTGCTGTTGTTTTTGCCTTAAAAATTTGGAGGCATCATTTGTGTGGAGTAAAGTGTTAAATATATACCGACCACAAAATTTTAAAGTATATATTCACTCAGAAAGAATTGAACATGAGACAAAGGAGATGGCTAGAATTAATCAAGGATTATGATTGTACAATTCATTACCATCCGGGAAAAGAAAATAAAGTGGGTGATGCTTTGAGTCGAAAAAGTAATGCTTCATTAGCAATGTTGCGTTTGAAACGTGATCCTTTGGTTAAGGATTTGATGAAATTTGGCATATAAGTTGTTGGTGCAAGAAGTCCTTCTGTTTTGTTTCAGGTATCAGTGAGATGTTCTCTATCAGGCAGAATCAAGCAAGCACAGAAGCAAGACAGTGAGTTGCAGAAAAAGGTAAAGCTGGTTCAGAAAGGTAAGTTGCCTAAATTCAACATTTATAATGATTGTGTTTTGAGATTTGGGAAGAGATTGTGTATGCCTTGTGATTCACAGTTGAAGAGAGATTTGTTATGTGAAGCTCATAGTTCTCCGTTTTCAGTTCATCCGGGCAGTACTAAGATGTATAGAGATCTACAGGAGTATTACTGGTGGAATGGAATGAAAAGAGATATTGCTGAATTTACTGTGAAGTGTTTGACATGTCAACAGGTTAATGCAGAGTGACAGTTACCGAAAGGGATGCTTCAGGCTTTACCAGTGCCAGAGTGGAAATGGGAGAATATATCCATGGACTTTGTTGTGGGATTAACGAAGACATCTCGAGGTAATAATGCAATCTGGGTTATTGTTGATCGCTTGACCAAATCTGCTCATTTTCTTGCTATACGAGATACTTTCTCTCTTGATCAACTATCCCGTTTGTATCTTAAAGAGATAGTCAGGTTACATGGAGTTCCTCTCTCCATTTTATCGGATCGTGATCCCAGGTTCACTTCTAACTTTTGGAAAGGCCTTCAGAAGTCGTTTGGTACTGAATTAAATTTTAGTACAACTTTTCATCCTCAATCAGATGGGCAGTCAGAATGAACAATTCAGACCATGGAGGATATGCTACGAGCCTGTTCGAGGGATTATCAGGGAAGTTGGGACCAACATCTTTCTTTGGTTGAATTTTCATATAATAAAAGTTTTCATTCTAGTATACAGATTGCACCATTTCAGGCATTATATGGGAAGCGGTGTCGAACTCCAGCTTTCGGGGATGAAGTGTGTGAAAGGAAGTTGATGGGACCAAAATTGGTAGAAGAGATGGCAGAAAAGGTTCAGTTGATTTAGAAACACATGAGAACAGCTCAGAGCAGGCAGAAGAGTTATGCAGATAACCAGAGGAAGGATCTATCTTTTGAGGTAGGTGATCATGTTTTTCTCAAGGTTTCTCCATGGAAAAGTGTGATGAGATTTGGTAAGAAAGGAAAGATGAGTCCAAGGTTCATTGGACCATATGAAATTCTGGAGAAAGTTGGATCAGTTTCTTACCGAGTGGCTTTACCTCCGAGTTTATCTCAGGTACACAATGTTTTTCATGTTTCAATGTTGAGGAAGTATATGCCAGATCCATCTCATGTTTTGAGTCCAGAGGTAGTTCAGCTGGAAGAGAACCTATCTTATGAAGAACAACCAGTCCATATTCTTTACCATAGGGAGCAGGTGTTACAGAATAAGGTGATTCATCAGGTAAAGGTTTTGTGGAAAAACCATGTGATTGAAGAGGCAATGTGGGAATCTAAAAATGCTATGATGGATAAATACCCCCACTTATTTTGATAAGTGAATAAAATTGTGAGGATGCAATTCACAAAAGGGGGGAAGGATGTAACATCCCAGGTAAATAAAGAATAAATAATTTTCATATTAATTAATATTTACGAATTAAATATTAATAAAAAGGGGTTTCTACATTCGATAGCGTACTCGATACGCAACAATGAGTTTCATTGAAATCTTACATTGCACACTACTAATATAATAATATTATTTTAAATGGTAGTTAACATGTAGCCATTGTACTGGCGGGAATGGATAGAAATAACTAAAATATGATTATATATGTTTTTAAATGTTTTTATATTTACCCAGTAAAAGATAAAGGCTTAAAATACGAAAGAATTCAATTTTAGGCATTTATGCCCTAATTTTCACTAAGGGTTCACTTATCACCTTTTGACGGTGAACCGTCATTAAATATAGTTTTGATCAATCTTTTAAATTCTATTGGACCAAATATAACTCTTCTTTAGAATCGGGACATCAAAATTTACTTTGTGTAAATTTTTGGTATCTTTCCGATAATGTTCATTTTTTTAATGAATATTGTAAATGTTGTATTTTAATTCAAAACCTCTCTTTGATCTAAATTATTTATATGATTAGATTATTATTTGAATTGGTTTTAAAGTGAAATTAGAAAATATTTTTACCATTAAATCCAATAGTGGTCGTTGGAATTAATTTCACTTTGAAATCAGACTTAAACTAGTGTTAAACTTTTGATACTTATTGTTTCACAAAAACACGCTATTTGTCATGACAACGAGAATTAATTAATTTGACTTATATGTTTTGAATTTTATAAAATGGACTTCATTTTTGAATTCGGAATATCAAATATAGCTTAGGGTGAATTTTTGGAATTTTTCTGAAAAACTTCAATTTTTGATGAATAGTGAAATCACTAAGTGGTACTTATAAAAACCGATTTTCCATTTAAATGAAATTTTGCCACCTTTGTGTATTGAATTTAAAAAATCCGACATACATTGTTGTCACTAAGAAGTAAAATGTGGTTCAATGAGATTAAAATAATTTTTTTGGGGAATAGTAACTTATCAAGTTTTTAATCGCGATTAGTGTTAATTAGTGTAGTTTAAGGTAAAAATAATGTTTTAATAATATGAGATGACCTAGACACATGTCCTAACCTCATTGGATGTGTCATGGCCGACCAAGAAAAGCGATGGGTCAACTTGGGGACCCCATGGAGCCACTTTGGATGGAAAATGACATAAATACATTTTATTTAATGTTAATGTAAAAAATGGCACAAACATGATATGTTTCACTAAAACAATTTTTAAATAAGGATATACAAGTCAGATTTTTGATTATAAATAGTCATTGGAAAGCTAAAAATATTTCCTACATCATAGTATTTGTTTTATAATTTTTAAACATTAAATAAATTAAATTATTTATGACATAATAATGATGCAGTGATGACATCATTATTTGACAATTTAAATAAAATGGAAAGATAATGTAACATATATGAACTACACATGTCCAAAACATATTGGATGGGTTTATTGCTAACCCTTATCACCTTATTCACGAATTATATCAATTTTGGACCTTTTAAAACCGAAACACATTTTCAAATAAAGTAATATTTCTTTACTTTCCAAAAGTGCCTCTCCTCTCCTCTTATAAAAGGCCCCCACATCTACCACATTACCCACACTCTCAAAGACTTTGTCTTGGCCAAAACCTGCCCATTTGGCCTCTACACTTCCTTATATTACTCCTTGAAGCCTCACGTTGGGCAGAAGTCTTCCCAAGGAAGCCTTTGAGCTCAAACCAAAGGGAGTTACTCGATTTTGAGGTAATGTCTTCACTTGAGTCCTTTTGTATTATTTTTCTTCTCCAACCCCATAAACTCTTTTTATTTATTTCTTTTGTAACAACTCTAGTATCTTCAATATACTAGGATGTTGTTATAAGAAGTATTCGAGCTAAACTTACACACACCTTCATCTAATGGTTAAAGAACATACTGTTTCCGTGGATGGTGAATTTATGCCTCCTGAAACGATGATTGTTCAACATTCCTTTAACACCATAAAAGGTGGCCATTAAGATGTCACTATATATATATATATAATATGTTTATGTTTTCTTTAAGATTCTGTATTTTTCATTTTGGTCATACCTTTATGGTTTCCATTATGGGTAAACATGATATCTTCATTTAAGGAAGTGCGGACTACAACCCCCTCAAAGTGATGTGATTCGTTAATGCCATATGTGGGACGTGTAAAGGATGGATTTAAAGTTATTATATATTATGTTATACTGGAATTATAATATACCTCTATATAATTATTATTTCTTTCCATTAAAGTATGCGATAGAAATGAAATTAGCGTTCATGCGTACGTACGACTTACCGTCTCCATGAACGGTGCATTTCATTTCTTATGCTCAAATGTAATGTACTATTAAAAGTACATGTATATAATATATATATATAATGAATGATATATCTAAATGATGAATATAATTCTGGAATTAAAATATACATACCTATCATTTAGTTTTAATTCCATTAATATGACAAAGAAATGAAAGTAGCGTTCATGCGTACGTACGACTTACCGTCTCCATGAATGGTGCATTTCATTTCTTACCTCTAAATTATTATGTAATATTATAAATACAAGTATATGCTGGATATATATGATATATATGATATCCAAATCAGGAATTTCATTCTGGATATAAATAACATTTGACCACACGAACAACATGTAATTGTAAGAAGTCCACTTTCGACTTAAGAACCAAATATCGACAAAACAAACATTATTAACTTTAATGGTTACATAATGTTTATAACATTGAAATAAGTGATATAAAAGGAACAATGAACTTTAAAAAGGTTCTTAATCAAGTAGAAATTAACTCAAGTTTATTATTCAGGACGTTATAGAGCGATCAAGTCAAGTCGGACCCAAGGTAAGGGACTTCGTCTCAATGTCCTTTCATTGAGGCACATTTCGTTTTATACACAACTTTATTTTATACAGTGTATTAACTCCTTTGACTAATAATTTTATACAAAAGGAATCTTTTTCTAAGAAGCGTCTTACTAAACGACAAAAAGGAATGTTTTTTTAACGTACGTGGTTACAACGACCTTTTCCGCCGCCGCGAGTATTATTTGGTCTTCGGCTTCCTCAACAAGCCGTAATGTTTTTAAAATAAAATAAATACCATATACTCTTTTATGTATTTTGGTATTGAAAATGGTTTTGATAAAGGATTCTATTATGATATATTGTGATGTGGAAATGTTATAATTATTTTATATTGGTTTTATGTTTTATGATTTTATATTGGTACTTGGAAATTTTAACGGGTGGTTACGTTATAAACCATATGACGGGTGGTGCCGTGAATACCAGGACGGGTGGTTACGTTATAACCTCCAACGCATTGGGTATGGAAGTCGGCCGTATGGCTATTCCATTAATTATGTATGGAAATTGGCCGTATGGTTATTTCATTAAGTGATATGTGTGGAAGTTGACAGTATGGTTATTCCACTTAAGTATGTTTATTTCCCATGTTACCTTTATATATGCTATGTGTTCTTTATATGGGTTTTATGGTATTACTTTGGTTACAAAAAGGTAAGTAATGATACTTTATTCAGTGAAGAGTTTTTACTACTTCATGATGGTGAAGGTATTACTTTGTTAGAGTATACATGGTTTACTTGATGTTTGAAAAAGTAACAGTTTTCATTCTTTGTGTATCCCTTACTGAGCTTTTTATGGTCACCCCAAGTTTTTTTCAAAATGTTTTTCACAAGACTTAAAGTGGAATAAGGTCAAGGATGGGATCAAGGGAATGTCATGCTATATAGTACATGAAACTAGACATGTTTCTTTTTAAGAGTTTTTTTTATTATGGAAACTTAGTAGAAGTGTCTACTTTGTAATCTTTTGAGATGTAATAGTTATGTTCTAATTCTCTAAAACTCTAAACCTGAAAAGATCATCAATGTGAATTATTCATTTAATTCAATATTAAGTAAGGTTTAAGGCTGGGGACTTATAGTGGTGGGGAAAAAAGAAGAAACAACTCAAGGAAAACCAATATGTGAAGATCCCACACATCCCCACTAGCTTTAAGGTGGGTCATTCCCCAAAAAAAATATATCTTGGATGAGGTAATAAATATTCTAATAATTATTTCTACGAATTTTTAATTAGATAGACCCAAATACATTTCCTTTAGTGATATTGTTTAGGGTGAAAATTACTGTGATTTATATCTATCAACACCAACCCATCATCTTTTAGAGAAGGCAACGATGTTCAACATACATAACACCATTTGCTACACAATATACCAATTTCAATGGGTCATGTCAATATATTGATTAATGTATCCCATGATCCTAGAACTGATTGATATATTCCAATTGATGATAAAGATATTCATAATGTCGAACAAGATCTTGCAACATTCATTACGTGGTTGTCACAACTTTTAGAAAAAAATGTCGACAAGGTGGTATTAACTTCCAATTTATTTTTCTAGATAATCCTTTAACATTTAATGAAAAAAGTCTGAATCGAGGAATGATATTGTAGAAAGATGCATGGAAGGGGGTGAAATGAAATAACGACTCAAAACCATATCAAGGTTCAACCAACCAATCAATATGATCTATCGAAAGTACTTTAAACCGACACATTCTATATCCGTATTTATTATCATTACAGGATCATGTTAATGCAAAGTTGAAAGATGGTGGGGTTTACACAATTCATTTTGGTAAAAATATGTACAACTAGGAAGATCCATATTTAATTAATGTTGAAAATGTAAGTGGAATCCTAGAGCATAATTGGCTAGGTGGTTCTGTTTTAAATGTATACATGATGTATTTTTTCATGACTTGATTTTCCAAAAGGTGATATACTATTAAAATTATTTCTAAATACATGTCATATTTTTCATAGGCATATATATGAAAAACAATTGAATGGATTTCCTTATGAACAAAAATTTGGACTTGTTAGACCTCATCCCAGCTCTACAAAAAATAGATACAGAATCCGAGAACGAGGGTTCAATAGTGGCAGTCCTGCTTAAATATTTTAATAGAAATGATATAGATGATAGACTCTTCTTAATACTAGCGTTGTTGGGGTAAAACTGTAATGTTTAATCATATCAAATATATTTTAATTTAATTCATTAGTTATTAATTTTTTTTGTTTAGAGAGCATTGGATTCTCATTGCAGTCAATTTGAATACTCTAAAGATTTATTTCATGGATTCAAGGCATGAATATCCAACAAAACTAACTATAAATGATTTCATTTTTTTAATTGTAATACACTACATCCAACATTTTGGAACTAAACATCTAGTTAAATAATTTATATTATCTTTTAATTAGGATATTATTATGATAGGGTAGTGCATGAATATCATCCACATCATGGAATAAGGCCAGGGGGAAGAAAAAGAAACCTCACAAGTACTATTACTGGATACACATCAGGGTATATATAAAATATGATTTTAATATCCAAACACATATAAAAAATTACTTATTTTTCTCAATTTTTATGTATTGCTTGAAACAAAATAACAATAGACTGTGGTTATTATGTTTATAAATTTAAGACTGTGATCATATTCCATGAATAAACCAGCATCCTTGAAGAGGTATTTTTGAAGATAATTACTATTTCATTTAAAATTTTTATTAATAATAATTGTATTTATATTTTTTCAATACTACCATGATTTTAAAAAATAATCCTATTTAAAATATGAGGTATATTTGTTTAGAAACTAATGGGAAGCATACCTAAAGGAAGAATGTACAGAAATAGAATGAAGATGTAACCATTATGACTCAAAGGGTATATTTTTATTTAAAACTATCAGTATTTGTAGTAAAAAAACAAAAAAAGAATACTAAAAAAAAGAAAACGTATTCATATTATTTTGATACTTTAGTAAAACATTCTATATGTTATATGTGACATGTAAGAATCAACCTCACCTCAATACGACAGAAGATGTGACTGTTATGACTGTAAGTGTCTCTTTCAATAATAAATTAACAATAAATTTATCCAAAAGAACAAGTGACATAGTAAAAAATGAGAAAACACATTAGTTTTGTTTTGATACATTAGGAAAACAATTCATCAGTCATTTTTGACGAATAGAAATCAACCGCACCTCAATCGGATGAATAGTGTGACCAATATGACTAAAAGTTCCTATTATCAATTTTAAATTACCATTTTAGCTCAAAACAAGCCACTCACTAAAAAAATTAAAATCTCTCCAATTGAATTTATAATTTAGAAAAATGATTTATAAGTTATTTTAGTTGTGTATGAAGAAGTATCATATCAAACAGATGCATGATGCGACCGATATGACTTAATGTGCGTGTTTCTAGTTTGAAATGATATTTTTGTAAAGAAACACAACTCACACAATAAAAACTGATCAAACACATTCATATTGTCTTGATACATTATGAAAATGATCCACAAGTCATTTATGATGTGTAGGAATCAACAATACCTCAATCCAACACATTTTGTGACCATTAGGAATTTATGTGCCTCTTTTTATAATAAATTAACAATAAATTTAGCCAAAAGAACAAGTGACATACTGAAAACCAAGAAAACACACATAATTTTTTTTGATAATTATTAAAATGATTTATAAGTCATTTTTTACATGTAGGAATTAACCCCAACAAAATCTGATGAACAATGTGACCGATATGACTAAAAGTGTCTGTTACGAGTTTAAAATTGATATTTTAGCTCAAAATGCGACAGTCACTAAAAACCAAGAAACTTAACTCTTATTTCCTTAATAATTTAGTAAAATTATCCATAAGTTCATTTTGACATATATGAAGTAGTCTCATATCAAAAGAATTCATGAAGCGATCAGTATGACTCAAAATGCATGTTTCCAGTTTGAAATGATATTTTAGTAAAAAAACACAACTAGCATGCAAAAAACTGAGAAAACACATTCGTATTGTTTTGATACTTTAGGAAAGCAATTCATAAGTCTTTTATGATTTTTAGGAATCAACCTAACCACAATCCTATGCATAGTGTGACTTTTATGACTTTAAGTGTCTTATTTTATAATAAATTAACAATATATTTTTCCAAAAACACTACTAGTATACTGAAAAATGAGAAAACAAATTCATATTGTTTTTATAATTTAGTAAAATAAACCATTATTCATTTTTTATTTATAGGAATCTACTACACCTTAATCTGAAAAACGATTTTATTTATGTGACTAAAATTGTCCATTAATACTTTAAAATAGACATTTTAGCTCAAAACACATCACTCACTCAAAACCAAGACAACTCACCCTAATTGCCTTCATAATTTAGGACAAAAATTAATAAGTTTATTGTGATGTTTTTAAAGAAGTCTCATGTAAAATGACATATGATGTGACTAGTATTATTCAAAATGTGTGTTTCCTGTTTGAGATGATATTTTAGTACAAAAAAAACTGACATACTAAAAATATAAAAAACAAAATAAAATTGTTTTAATACTTTACAAAAAATTTCCAAAAGTATTTTGTGACATGTATGAATCAACCACACATCAATCGAATCCATGGAGCGACTGATACGACAAAAAGTGTTTTTTTAATTTAAAATTGACATAAATTTTAGTAAAAAAACTCAACTGGCATACTGAAAAGTGAGAAAACACATTTTTATTGTTTTGATAAATTTTTAAAAGGATACATAAGTCATTTGTGATGTGTAGGGATCAACCCCACCTCAATCTGACGAATGGTGTGACCGATATGACTAAAAGTGTTAGTTATCATTATTAAATTAACATTTTAGCTCAAAACACGTCACTTACTGAAAGCCAAAAAAATGACTCTCACTGGATTAATAATTTAAGAAAACGATTAATAATATCTTTTTGATTTTTATGATGAATTATTATGTCAAATTGATGTAGGATTTGACCGATATGAGTTAACAATATTGTTTCCACTTTGAGATGATAGTTTAGAAATAAAACACAACTGACATACTGAAAACTAAGAAAACACATTCGGATTGTTTTGATACTTTAGTAAAATTGTCCATATGTCATTTTTCATGTGTAGGAATCAAACTCACCTCAATTTGATGCATAGTGTGACTGAAATGTCTTAAAGTGTCTATTTTTATTTAAAATTCAAATTAATTTTAGTAAAAAAATGGTATACTGAAAACCGAACAAACACATTCTAATTATTTTGATAATTCAGGAAAATGATCTATAAGTAAATTTTCATATGTAGGAATCAAACCCACATCAATTAGAAGAGTGGTGTGACTGATAGGACTAAAAGTGGTTGTTATTAGTATAAAATTGTCATTTTAGCTCCAAATTTGTGACTCACTAAAAACGAAGAAAACTCGCTATAATTGTCTTCATATTTTTGGAAATTGATTCATATGTTATTTTTGACATGTAATAAGTAGTCTCATGTCAAACCGACACACTATACGACCAGTATGACTCAAAATGCATGTTTCTAGTTTGAGATGATATTTTAGTAAAAAAACATAACTGGCATCCTAAAAACAAATCAAAAACATTCATAATTTTTTGATACTTTATAATAATGGCCAATAAGTAATTTGTGACATGTGGAAATCAACGACACCATAATCTGACACACAGTGCGACCGGTATGACTCAAATTGATTCATTTAATTTCAAATTGACATTAACTTTAGCAAAAAAACACAACTGGCATACTGAAAACTAAGTAAAAACATTCAGATTGTTTCGATAATTTTGTAAAAATGATCCATAAGTCATACTTGATGTGTATGAATCAACTCCACCTTAATACAACACATGATGTGAGCTCGTATAAATCCATATGTGTCTTTATATTTAAAATTATCATTAATTTAAGTAAAATGAGGAATTTACATACTAAAAACCAAGAAAACACATTTGGATTGTTTTTATACTTTATTAAATGATACATCAGTCATTTTTAATGTGTAAAAATCAACCTAACCTCTATCCGACATACTGTGTGACCGATATGACTAAGAGTATCTGTTATCTGTTTAAATTTTACATTCTAGTTCAAAACGTGTCAGTCACTAAAAAGAAAGAAAATGATTTACGATTGTATTCATAATTTAGGACAGTGATTTTGAAATCCAATCTGACATGTATGAAGAATTCCCACATCAAATTGATGCATGATGTGATATGTATTACTAAAAAATAATGTTTCCTATTTGAATTGATATTTTAGTAAAAAAATACTACTCATATACGAAAAACAGAGTAAACACATTTGTATTGTTTTGATGCCTTAGAACATAGATCCATGAGTCATTTTTGATGTGTATGAATCAACCACACCTCAATCTGATGAAAGACCAGACCAGTATAAATCAAAATATTTTTTTATTTAAAAATGACATTAATTTAAGTAAAAAAAAAATTGATATATTGAAAACCAACAGAACACATTCATATTGTTTTGATAGTTTAAATGAATGAACCATGAGTCATTTTTGATGTGAAGGAATCAACCACACTCAATCCAATGCACGATGTGATAAATATTACTAAAAGTGTCCGTAATTAGTTTAAAGTTGACATTTTAGCTCAAAATAGTTCACTCACTGAAAACCAAGAAAACACCCTCCGATTGTCTTTATAATTTAGGAGGGTGATTCGTATGTCCCTTGTGACATGAATGAAATAGTCCCACATTAAACTGATGTATGATTTTACTGGTATGACTCAAAATGGGTTTTTTGTTTGAAATGATATTTTAGTAAAAAACACAACTGTCATACTGAAAATCATAAAAACCCATTCAGATTGTTTTGATACTTTAGAAAACAAATCTACGTATCATTTGTGACAAGTGGGAATCAATCAAACATCAATCTAATGAACGATGTGGTTGGTATAAATCCAAATATGTCATTTAAATTTTATTTTCATTTTAGTAAAAAACAAGGTGCATACTCAAAACAAAGAAAACCCATTCATATTATTTTTATTTTTTAGAAGAACAATCTATAACCCATTTATATTGTATAGGAATCAACCCCACCTCAATATGATGCATGGTGTGACCTGTATGACTCAAAACATGTCATTTTTAGTAAAAATTGACATTTTATTAATATATTATTTCTTATTAATGTTTTATTTATTTATTTTTAGTGTTACTAAGAATTTGTTTTTCTTACATAGGTGGAACATTTTGATTGGGTTGGGAAGATTTTTTCAACAAATAATTCCATGGGTGGACATTTTTGAGAGGGGATCATAGATATCAAAATATGAAACATTAATGTTTTTAACTAATTTTTGGATACTTATAAATGTAATTATATAAAACATTGATTGAAATTTATATTGAATTGTTTTCCAAACCTTTGTGTGTGATGCCTTGTTCTTGTGTGCATTGTGAAGGTGTTGTTTTGTATAGGTGGTGAGTATGTTTTATAGGTGCACGTGATACTAGTGGGTGTCTGTTATATAAGAAACACATCACAGACAACTAGGCCTTTGGAAATGCTATTTAGAGTGCTAATAAATACCCCCTTTATCAATTCTACTTCAAGCACTGATAAAGGCACCTTTTATCACTGCTATTTCAAGTGCTGATAATGGCACCATTTATCATCGCTAATTAAATCACTGATAATGTGGTCCTTTATCAGTGCTAAAATAGTGCAGATAAAGGGTGCCTTTATATGTGTTTTTTAGCATAGATAAAGGGCACCATTTATCAGTGATTTTGTAGCGCTATTAATGGGGATCCCTGCTGAGATAGAGAATGTTTTTCTAGCACTGTTGAATTTTTTTTCATGCGCTCATAAAAACACTATCTCTATTAGTGAAAATCTATTTTATTTCTTGATTTATGAGATTTAATGAATTTTTTCTCTTATTTATATTATCAAAATGTGATATATTATCATATTGGAGATCCTAATTTTGAAGTTAATATATTTTAGTTTATTCTTATATATGTAATTCATTGTTGTTCTGAGAGTAAATGGAATTATATCACTATGGATAATGGTAGTTTTTCCATCCAGTTTCACATGATAATGTAGTATAAAAATTTCATAGTTTACACTATCATAGCATCGTAGTGATAAAAAATTAAATCATGTTAGTAAAAAATTAAAAGTGGCTCATAATAATGAAAAAATATTCTTTATAATGTTGCTAAATTCATTAATTTTCGATACATATATATGAATCATTAGGTTCCATAAATTTTTAAATATCCACTAAGTTCCCACAAGTGAATGTTGGAAGATAATTTTTGGTATTTTGAGATGGTATTACTAAGTGATCATAGAGTTATTTATATTATAGGGGTCAATGAAAATTGAATAATGAAAATATGTTATTTATTTATAATTTTTAAAACAGTTTAATTTAGGGATTATCTTCACATTATGATGTAGTAGATGTTTTTCGCATTGATTTGCACGATTAATAACATTTGAACATAATTCTCATTTTACATCACCATTGTTGCGAGGAATATAACCTGATTTTGGAAATTATTTTCGTCTCAAGGTTGTTTTCCATTCATATATTTTTTATAAATATTATTTAATAATATAAAATTTCAATGATCTGATTAATGGAATTTATAAGACTTTTTAATAATTCATTATTCCTTATAGTGTATTCCAATAATACATATCATCAATAATTAACTATAATGGTACCATATGATTAATTAAATGAATGACATTATATTTTATAACTATAGCTACTTTAAAATTTTCATTCTATTATAATGATAGAATAAATGGTATTGGACATCCCAAATAATGTGTAAATATTGCTGGATGAAAAAAGGACTATTTAGCATAGACATAATTCTTAATACCAAGAGAATTACCATCATACCTATGGATATTGTGATTTGACTAGATAGAGTACAAGGTTTCAATAAATACATACCAAATAAGGTTATTGTAATGGAAAGTCTCTCATTGACATTACATTTCCATAGAATACAGTTGATTTTAGTGGATCAAATTCGTTCTATCTAAAAATTTATTGAAACAGTACTCTAAATTTACTTAGAAAATGAGAATTTGAAGAAGATAAGAGTGATAGAGTCCCCCAAAACCTTCTACACACTACATCTCTATCATCAATTCAGACCCGTTTTTGTAATTTAATAATCCCTATGGAATTTGTTTATGGTTTTTTACCATATATGAATGTGACTGCATGGGGAAACCCATTGTTTGCATAAGGTTATCAGATATTTAGCAATTTGTTGAGGCTTCCACATATAGAATCCACAATATAGAATGGGAGTAATGCTCCCATGTCTAGCTAGATCCCAAAATAGTGTCTTTTCTAGGCATAAATATAAAAATTATAATGGAATCTATAACAGATATAAGAAACTCATCCGAAGGATGGAATTTTTTGTCCCTGATGGTAATGTTATTTTCTGGGACATGATCAAGAATTTCATCAACCAAAACAGGTCACAACTACATATCCATCAAAAAACTGAGTTCAGAATTGTAATAGGGTAGCTATCTCTAGGGACTCATTATAATAGTATATGTCTACCTGAAACATGTCCAAATATATGAGTAAAGGTAGTGGTCATTGTAAGAGTATTTCCTATTTGGAAATCAAGCCTTCAAAAAGTGGTTACTTCTAGAGTCAGCAAGATGTATCCATACAAACTGGGCTTGAAGATCCTCCTAGAATAGAGAGATATTTTTAATACATATCCAACCATACTTTAAGTGTTTGCAGGACAAACATCATTTCACAAAACAATATTTCCTCTTGAAGACACATCTACTCTGAAAGAAGTTTCTAATGCATTGTTTCTGATTTTTAATCATGAAATATGGCCATTTATATACTACAAAAGAGTATACACATTTAGGCATGGAAAGACCCTTAAAAAGGGATATCCTTCCAGCTAGTGATATTGTACTTCCATTCCATGCATTGGGATGATTTCTAGTGCTATCAAAAATTCCTCTGAGATTGGTTACCCTTGGCCTTTCCAATAATAATGGTATACAGAAATATATATGGGGATGGGTGGCCTCCTTGATCCCCACCTTCTCTATAATGAAAATCGTCATATTTAAGTTAAAAATGTAGCTAAATAGAGCATGTGAATTATTCTAGATAACATGATGATTGAAGATATCACCCTAGTGCTCAAGAACCACCTCAATTAAGATTTTATTGTGTGTGTTCCGCTTGAGGAAGATAATGATATTATCCACATAAAAATGTGTGAATGTGAAGTAACCCACCTTTCTTCTTGTATTATCTTCAGTTAAACATTTTCCAACATGTCATGGGTGCATTTTCATATGTACACTTCTATGATTCTGAAAATGACAGGATACAATAGATATCACAAAAATTTACACAAGGGAATGAAAAACACCCCTCAGGGTTCCCATTAATAAAAAAAGTGATTCTCATAACATTTAAGAATGATAGAATCATATCAGTATACCGGGTATATAAACCAAATTTATACAGAACATCAATCATAAGATCCTAATTAATTATATGAATGGCCTTCTTGATATCAATTTTGAGATAAATACTTCCATTTATTCTGGGTTTCATCATAAGATTAATGCATTCAGATATATTAAGAAGGATTCCTTGAATTATCATTCCTTTCACAATGAAAAATTGGTTTGGGGAAACCACCTTAAGAATTATATTAGATAATTTAGTAGCTTAAATATTTATCATAATTATATCAGTCATGTTATCATGAAAAATAGGTATATAATCACTAATATTATTAGCAGAATCATTATTGGGAATATGTACTAGATATTATAAAATAATACCCTTAGGAAATAACCCATTCATGAAAATGATAAGGATAAAATTTATTTGATTTTCGTGAGGAATCTCTCATCATTCATGGGAAAAAAATTGTACATCCATGTAGGCCATGAGCACATTTAGGGTTTAGAGAGAAGACAACAACCTTAAATTCCATCAAGTCTGGAAATCAAGTGATCATTACATTATCAATATGGAAAATTATCATAGTAATAACATCCCTGAGATGAGGATTATTGAGAGAAGTACCACTTTTAAAGAGGTCTTGAAAAAACTAGACAGTGTGATCACAAATGTCGTTTCTTGCTAGGATTATTTCAATACAATTCTTCAGATACCTAATAGGCTTTGAGTCTTCCATGATTATTTAATGATTATTAAGAATGTGATATTTTTATTAACCTCTTTAAGCCATTTAATAGTGAAATTTTCATTGAGGAGAAACTCCGTTATGGATATATTCTCATTTAGTTTAGATGATAATTACACCTCCCTATTGAAATGAGGCATGTTAAATTCCATATCAAGCCTATTTTCTTGTTCATAAAATTCCTTTTCTAGGATTATAATTTCCCAATACATATTAGAGAAAACTAAATTAATCTATGTCCTCAGTCTAGTTTTCATATTTACATGTTCTTTTACACATGAAATGAGATCATCAGAGACATGAGAGTCATTACAGACCTCTTAAACAATCCTCTAACAATCTTTATTTATTGAACCATGAATAATTAAATCATAAAGGGATAAGACTCCTTTTATTATTTTATATTATAGAATAAAAAATTTGATGATGGTCATCATTATTCATCAAGGGGGTCCTTGATTGAACTTCACTCCACTAATACAGTGTAGTAAAATTAACAATCTTGTGATCATGATTTCTTGAAACAAACCAATTTATAGCATTCCTATAAACAGTTATTTATCCTCATGAAGGATGACTACCATAAAATCATTCAAATAAATACTCTCTCTAAACTCTCAATTGAAAATAGTGATATTATCTCGTACCCTACACTCATTTGAGGTAAGGAAAAACATTGAAATTTATGGTCAACACCCATGGACCATGGATAACATTCCCGAGGTTACCAATTTACTCTCATAAGGATCTACTCCTCTGAGAGTTTGAGAGGTAATAATGAATAGAGTAGAAAAATATTCTACTATCCATTATCATCAAAGATGTGATCATTTTTTCACTAGTATGAATCAAATGTAATTTAGAAAATCTCATAGAGGTGAAGAATGAAAGTATTTCTATAGTAGAAATATGGTTGTTAATCCCAATAGTATTATATCCCATGGATTTTATGTTAAGTCCACTTAATAGGAAAAGATGAGTCTTCAGCTCAAAAAAACCTATGATGATGAGATGGTTCTTTATAATAAACCCTTTGAGGTAATTAGTGGTGTCCACATTTCATATCCTTTAAATATTCTGGTAACGGATATTCATTTCTTAATATTCTTGGATTGTGAGCCCTTTCCACTTAAGGTTATCATCATAGTGCTGGGATATTTTTTAGCATTACCCTTCATGAGAACCAACTATATTGATGTAGAGGAAGAACATCTAGACTCTTTCCAACTTTCATCTTCTCTAGGGGTAATGAAAGAGAAGATTAGGGCCACTATGTCACCCACTTTATAGGGAAGGTTTGGTACTTTTGAGAGTGATCATAATAACCTGACCGTGTTCCCTAGATTTCGAAGGGGATATTATTCCCCAACTACCTCCTCATCATTGGTTGTGAGTGTAATTGGTACATTGTGCATATCCATAAGCCAGAGGAGTCATCCTGTATTCTTAGAGGCTTTTTCGGGGGAAACATATCAGCTTTCCTTTTCTGGGGTATCATAGTAGTCACACCATTATAAGAAGATTTCCTGGATCCTTTTCATGATACCTTTGAGGGTACCAACATTCATTGAATATTTTATAATTGTATACAATTATAAATACCATGACCAATTAACGTAGAATGTGTGTAGCATGCTAGGATACACTAATATTCAAATTCCACCATAATTTCCCCCCATTGACTGTGAGATTAGCACCATCAGGTCGATGGAACATTAGATCTGCATTGATTAGAATTATAGAATAGTATACAAGATTACCTTCAGTCATATTATCATCTAGTTTTATAGAATCCCAATGTAGGATACAATGACTTTGAGAATTTGTTGATTCCGGAAGTCCCTGTAGAGCCTTTGTATCCTCAACCAGATATGTGCGTTCTAGTTCTTCTAATTAAGCGAGTTAAAATACAACACTCATTCCGAGATCCTAAAAATTATAGGGTTTATATTATTGAAGCTAATGTTCTAGGCAGTGGAACATAGAGATTCAAATTGAAAAACTAAAAGGAAGCATCCATTCCCTATAGGAATGATTCTCCCATTTTAGAATCCCTAGATCCTAGTGAGCTTCAATTTGAGCTACCCCACCAATACTAGTTTAACCCCGTTTTCAAGTATCAACTACCCTATTAGTGAAAACATGTAGATATAGGGACTTGCCTTCAGAGATGTTTTTTATAATAATAGGCAATTTTCTATCCTCATATTTGGATATATGGGACACTTGTGGGGAAATATATGATTCAACAACATGGAAATAAATTTTCAAGACCTCTGCAAAAGAGACTACTTTCTTGTGGGGGCCACTCCCAATTAGGGGAAAAATTGCAGTGGAGGAAGTCTTTGATGTTGGAAACAAATAATGTGTCTCTCCTTTGGTTGGAAGATGATGCATTTGACAGCAGCTGATGGAGAGACAAACATCATTGGTATATGATCTACCCAAACCAACCCTTGACATCACTAGTCTTATTTCCTCTTTAAAAAAATAGCAAATCCCATTTTGTGTAATTGGTGTAATAATTTATAATCCTCCGATGAGATCCAGAGAAAAATAAATTGGGTCCCCTTCTCCCGTGGATGTATACTTCAATCCAAACGACGATAAATCCTATTGTTCTTCGTTTTCCTTCCAAATTTGTGTAATTTGCAGTGAAACGCACCTCCGCTACGCCCTTTCAAGTGGTATTAGAGGGAGTCAGAGAGAGGTATTTTGAAAGGGAATGGTGAGAATGAGTTTTTCTAGTGACCCAAAAATTCAAGTTGATCGGAAAATTTTCCTGAGGCCATATCCCTAAGGAGGACGATGAGACGATTCCAACAGTTCAAGTGGTGTTGATAAAGGTGTTCAAATGAGCCCTGTAGAGCCAGTCAAATTTCCAATCAAACCTTGTGTGAACAATAACCCTATGCCTAAGAAGAAAGTACTATTCATGCCATCAAAAAATTTTCCAGCATGTTTCTGGTGGCTCTTTCAGCATGCCACGTCATCGTTATGTCCGCAGGTAGTCTAGACCGTTGAATTTGTTTTGGTGATATCTCAACCAATTAGACTCCGATTTTGACGATGTAGGAGTCAATTCCCACTATTTCAACCATTATGGAGGAATCTGAATGGTTATATTTTAAAAAATTTCAATCTATCATGTGAGATCAAAGGGGTGCGACATCGATGATAGTGATAGCATTTTACGACAACGAAGATGGCTGGTGGAAGAGCACTACTAGAATTTGAGATTGAGAAGTTCGATGGTTGGAACAATTTCTACTTATAGAAAAACATAGTGAATGATATTCTTGTTCAGTAGGTCATGATTAGACCATTGATGAGAGAAAATACTAGATAACTAGTAATGATTATTGAAAAGTGATCGAGATGCGGGTTGTTAGAACAGTTCTACTATGTCTGGTGAATGAATTAAAGTACTTAGTATTAGACAAGAACTCACCGAAGAAGATCTGGAAGAAGTTGGTGTACCAATATATATCAAAGTCACTCACCAAAAAATTATTCCAGAAGAATAAATTATACCAGTTGTCCATGGACGAGTGAATGAATTTTTTGGATCACACCAACAAATTCAACAAAATTCTGACATAATTATTGGGCCTCTATGTGAAGGTTGGAGAGGAAGACAATTTTTTTATCTCTACCAATTTCATTTTATGGACTTGTGACTGCATTACTCATGTGGAAAGAAACATTGAAATAGGATGAGGTGCTTCCAACACTTCAAGATTCACAGGGATTCTAAATACCTGTGATGCATTCAAGCGTGAAAATCATGGAGATGTGAGATGATAAATGTGGGAGTAAACGGCGTCAGATGTCATGAGGTAAAGAATGGAGGACTAAATAGAGAGGATGTGATACTATCGAAATCACATATTTTTGGTGCAAGATAAAGGGTCACAATAAATGTAATTATGGAGAGTGAAAATGTTTTGTTGTAGGGAAAGGGAAAGATGAAGTGGAGGTTGTGAACATCATATAATTATCAAAAGATGATGAAATCTGTGTGATAATGGGAAGATCACACTCAGATGGGAGAGTTGAATGGGGAGATGTGTAATGTCATCACTACAAAAGATACAATCACATGAAGTTGGAATTTTGATTTTTAAAAAGGAAGAATGTGTGAGTTCAAAATCAAATGGAAGACAGATGAATTTGGGATTTGGGTAGCTCGACACATGCATGTTGGACCAAAGTTGTGTATTATACATCTCAAAAGATGTATGATTTAGTGAGACTTGGTGATGGGTCAACATGCGAGGCATGAGAAGTTGGGATGGTGAAATTGAAGACTCCCGATCGAGGAATTTGTAAAATGGATGACCTGATATTAATTTCAAGGATGAGACAAGACAAGTTATAATTTAGTTGGATTAATGAAAAAGGTTACATGATATCCATAGCAGGTGGAGTGTAGGAAGTCCTGGGTGGGGATTCCACAATACATACATGGAATGAATACTAAGGGTTTTATCATTTAATGGGGACTGTAGTCCGCCTGAGATCGATTTAAGACAATGGATGTTCCACGTGATCAAGAGAGAAGTATCATGTTTGATTTTCTAATGAGGTTTTCAAAACCTGAAAGGAGACTAAATGTATTGTTTCTACACCAAATTGGTCGTGAGGCGATGATTTGGGGGGGGGATACTCACAAGCAGGGGAGTCTTTTAGTGGATGGAGTCTCTAAATTATGTAATAACTAATACGTTCCTCCTTTGGTGGGTAGCCGACACATTTGCAGAAGCCGGTGGCGATAGAAACATCATTGGTAGATGAGGTTCCCAAACCAACCCTTGACATTGTTTGTATTATTTCCTCTTTAAAATATGATCAAATCCCATTGTGTGTAATTGGGGTAATACATTGTAATCCTCTAATGATATCCAAAGAGGAATAAATTGGGCCCCCTTCTCCCATGGATGTAGGATTCAAGTCAAATCACGCTAAATCATCCTTTTCTTTTTTTCTCTTATATTTGTATGATTTGTGGTGCCACACTCCTATGATACACAAATACATTCCTATACCAATGGATTCAAATTTACTGGTGTTTCCTCAAAATCTAGATTCGGGATATTAAAATCCATATCTTGAAATAAAGACATTGGTCAAAGAATTAAATTTGAAGAACCCCATGGATGCCTTAATCATGCTTCCTCGAGAGCTCCATCTCCCTCCACCAAGTTGAATGTAATCCATATATGTTTAATTTACATATTATGAGTTATTTTTATTAATTTTTATATTAAGAGATGTACATTTGAATGATAATCTCATATTAGGCACCAATATTATGATTACTGATAATCATATTATGATTTTTTCTATCCTTAATCAATTAAAAATGTTGTGGTTGAAGCCTCAGTTTATTTGAGGAAAGGAGCTACATTAAAAAGAAAATCATGCAACATACATTGCAGGGATGTACTTGGTGGGACTCGAACTCGAGACCCCACAAAGACCCATAAAGGCAACTACCACTAATCTATATCCTGGGGGCATTAAACATGTATTCGAGTAATGGGTTATAGGTGCGGCCTCACCACCAACACACCCCAAATATCCAGTGAGGCCCAAGTGGTCAACCTTGGGCTTGGACCCGTTTACAATGGGGGTAGAGGGTCCCTGAGTAATTATTAATGGCATCTCAGGAATTACCATATGAGGATACGAACCCGAAACCATGAGGTTAAGGAGCCACAACCGTAACCACTCCACCATGCCCCTATGGAATTTATCCTTCATCAATTGATTGTTAATATAATATCATGTGTGTGATATTTTAGGCCTATGTAATGAATATATTTTTTAATTTTTTTAATTTTTTATTATTTATGTTTTTACACATCTCCAAGAATAAATTTTTTGATTGTAGGGGTAATGTAGTAATCAAAAAAATTTTGTTATGGGTGTTGTGATAATAATTATATGATTTTACTTATTTATATTTTATAAGAAATATAATTTTTTCTTTAATAGTATAAAATATAAAAAGAAAATTATAAATGCATTATTGATTTCACAATATTTATTAAATTGATATATATAATATAGGTAATGTTCTATAAGAGTTTGAATTTAGGATATTATTTTATTTTTTTAAATTTATTAATATAATTACTTATATAATTATTTAAATTATTTCTTACAAAATATTGTCTTGAATCATTTGGACCGGTGACATGGGAAGCTAATAATGGCGATGGAGGAATGTTTATTTTTTCCACCACTACTGCAAATCAGGACATTAACAGTGCCCGTAAAAGGGTTTTACCAATGCTATAGAACCGCGAGCGATAATAAATGGGGAAATTTATCATTAGTTTTTTATCACTGTTAAAGGCCCCACTAATAATGGTTATATTTTTTCCCATAACCACCTCCTTTTATCGTCTCTCCCTATTTATCAATGATTTAGTGTGTTCCCCTACCTCTAGTGAGTTTCGATCTTGGGACCACCTACTTATACACCAGTGCCTTTTTTCACTCTCCTATACAGTTTTGTTTTAAATTTTATGATATATCTATATATTTTGTTATATTTTGTTATATTTTTTATCCATATATATATATATATATGTTTATATATATATATTAAATAAATATTTGTTTATATATATTTTATAAAATGGATATTTACTCTAAAACCCCTTAAAACACATAAAAATATTAAGAAACTCTGAAAACTCGGAAGACCCCTAAAAATCATGAAATGACCATTACTTCTAATTTGAGAGTTCATTTTAGCTCCACAACTAGTAAAATATAAGATCATGAAACAAGATTTGATATGATATGGGGTATATAATGAATGGACTCCGAGATCAGAAGTTATATCCATTTAAAATTTAAGAAACTAGGGTCGGCGACTAAAAACACAGTTTTTGGGGACTTCTAGGTCTTTTGGGGATTAAAAAATAAAATAGAGTTCATATATCTTATTACAAAGCCATTGTGACATTGAACTCATTGTAGGATTTGATTTGATATATGGTAGAGAGAAAACAAACATATGAATCAAAAGACAGGGCCATTTGAAGTTCAAATTTGATTTATGAATTTTTTGAAACTATAATATATTTTATTCTTTTGATTAACACTTGATTTAAATCTCATGAGGTTTTAAATCATTTAATAATCTTTAATTTTACTTTTTGTAGAGCTGAAATGGACACCCAAATATAATGTTTTGATTTATTATGGGTTTTAGGGTGTTAGGGGTTTTAAGGGTTCTTCACATTTGATAGCCTTTCAAATGGCCATAACCGCTGATCCGAGTATCCGTTTAACCTCTACCACATATCAAATCAAATCTTGCATTGATATCCACACCTTGGTGAACCACATGAATCCTCAATAACCTCTATTAAGGCTAAACAAGGATTATATGGCCTACAAACGACCACAACTTCTTCTATGAGTGTATGATAGTGATTTTCTGGAAATTTACCCATTATTAGTGCTAATAAAAAAGAACGGAGGGGGGGGGGGTATTTATCACTTCTTTCATGAAATAAATGATAAATACCCCACTTTATCAACACATTTTTAGAAGTCCTGATAAATTCCCATTTTAGTAGTGTTTTTATACTAACCCTAATGGGGGGGGGGATTTATCAGTTCTTTTTACAACCACTGATAATGGGACCCCATTAACAGTTCATTTTTAGTGCTGTTAAATACCACTTTAAAAGTCCTAAAAATCACTCTAAAATAATCTCTTTAACAATGTTTTTTACTAATTTAGAGAAAGGGGGTTTGAACAACGCTTTTAGGGAGTTCCGCTGAAACCCTAGTGCTGGATAAACCAACTTTTATAGAAGTGCAAGTAGATTATAAGAACTCTACTCATGAAGATTAATGTGGTTGTTGTTTTTTACTTATACTATTATGTAGGGAAAATTATTAAAGGATTTTAATTTTATGAATTAGTGGATTGACATAGAATATTGATGATAAGAGAATGATAATTTAGATATAAACCATTTATTCAAAAGAATCAAATAATTCTCTATATATCTAATAATATATATTATATTGAGTTTTATGATATAATAGATCCAATTTAATAAATATCAATGATTAATGTTGGAAAAAAATTAATTTTTTATCAAGGGTATTTAGAAAATATCCCCTTGATCAAGAAAAGAATTTTTTATCCTCATACATCCTCTTATCCCAACATTATTCATTATATTCCCTGCATTTCATTGAGGATAAGGGTCCCTAAAATTTAAAATATATTACCGATACTTCCATTATCCGTGTTGGAATTCATAGAATCATCTGACCAACATCACTTCTCTCTAGTGTCTCACTTCAATAACTATTAGTGAATAAATGATTATTTTAATAAATTTGTTAATTCTTATTAGGGTTGGAATGTCATGCGAGGGTTTGATTTCTTAAACATCAAATTTTTTTAATTAGTTTTGAAAATGATGATAATTTCACTCTATCCTGGTCCAAAGATAAGAAAATGTTGGAATGATTTCAATTCATTATTTTCTTATGGTCTTTTTATTTCCATTTGAGGAGAGACCCCTCAATGACATAGATTTGGTTATGAATTCCTTGTTTACCACTAAACTTTTAAAATCCTTTTATTTCTAGTGTTATTGAAATTTAGTTTCTCAGTTCTTATGCTTCTATTATAGGGAAGGTTTCTAATGTCATCCCATATCTCTGTGAGTCTAGGTGGAGGTTGATGTCCCCAAACCACCAGTTGATTATCTATTAATTGAGGTTGAAGAGGAATTAAATTCTATTCTGGTAGTACACATTGAATTTTGGTTTGATTTTTTTATTGTTGTGAGAGGATAATTCACCTTAGACAAGAATGTTGTCGAGAATAAAACAAGTATTATGGATTATCTAATTCCTAAGTAGTTGATCCTTGTATCGAATGTAGTAGTGAGTTTATAATTATAGTGTAGTCACCTATCCATTCCCTAAAATTTTCACTATAGGTAAAATTATCTTCCTTGAACATTGGTATGGAAGAAGACTAATATTCTATAGATCCTTCACTTAAGGAATGTTATTCATGTGTAAAAATATCATATTATAGGTTTCTATGAATTTATTTCATTACCATTATAGTCCTAAGGTTAATTCCACTAATCTTTTAAATGGATCTAGAAAATTTTATGATGGTTTGGGAATATGGGAGGATAATGAAAACCAAAAGATGGTCTAGGAGTCTTTTGGGAATGAGATCATATTCTAAAAATATTAATGCTTAAATTCTCATTAGTATGCTTTATTAGCGTTATTCTACTCTATAAAGGGGTTCAATCTTTATCCCATCATCCAACGCTATCTTGAAGGATGGATATGAACAAAATTAACCTATTTTTGGGACTGAAAACATATTTGGGATTCTTAATCTTCAACACCCAGATCATGATAACGTTGAATGGAATAAAATTGAATCTAAGGGTCCAAGTGTAACATATCCCAATAATGGCCAGAATTGTAAGATCACTCAAAACACACCATCAATAAATGAAACATAAAGAACGTTTGAGGCATCAGATGATGATGTGATGAACACAAAGGAGATTTGGAACAACAAAGAGTCCTGACATGAAGGGGAAGGAATCAAGGTTTAAGAATGTCTTACAATGATTCTAAAAGTAATCATGATACCCAAAACATGCTATTTTGAGAGAAATAAAGAAGTTAAAGATATGGAATATCTTTGGTCCTCTTCCTTGACTAAATATGGACCTTGATGTCTTTAAATAAATATTCAATATATTTCATGTGAACGCAAAATAAATTTTTTATTAATTGTAGACTATTAATGAGGAACCTAGAAAGCGGGAATAAGGTTATGACTCATTCCCCAAGAATTTCTCTAGGAAAATGAAGGCTTCGTACATGCAATTAAGCAAGGATTATTCTGAGGAAAGATCTATATCCAATACCATAAAATAATTAATGTGGAGTGTACTATAATTTTAGAGGAGAACTGTCCTAGGAGGGTTAATGGACCACATAAGTAGTGGTTTCAATAATCACATGATTATATTAGTTGGCATGTTGATCATGATCATTTATCTACTTATGATTACTTATATGTTGTGAAATTTTTCACCTGTGACATTGAATACAATATCCAGCTTCATGCTAGAAATGATAGAAGATCATTATTATGGAAATATAATAGTGAACCCTCTAGCTATAAAGTAATGGATAAAATTGATTATTTTATAATATTTATATGGAGTGTGATATCAAATAATTTTATTGAACTTATTGATCTGAATATATGGGTGTATTATTGTCTAATTATTTTTTTCGAGTGAGTGTCTTTGATCGAGGTATCATCTATTAGTTATCTTAAAAGATTCCAAATTTTTTGTGTGTTTCTTCTTGGAATTTTTTATGACTGTTTAATAGATTTTTTATATCCGAATTAAAGAATTTTCTATTTCTTGAATGTTGTTTTTTGTACTGGTTGATTTTTGTGAGGGTCCTTACTGATCCCCTAAAATTGTCTCTTCTTGAATATAAAAATATTATTTTGAGTAGAATTCTTGATCTTAATCTATTTTAAATCAATGAAATATAATTATGGTTTTTTATTATAATGAATTTATAATGAAATATGTCATGAAAAAGAGATTATGTTACTAAATTAAGTTAAGTCATTAGTTAATTATATATATATATATGTAATTAAATTTTTTATTTGTTGAAAAATTCAATATTTATTATTTAAGTCAATAAAAACATGATATTCCTGAAATAATATATATATATATATATATTTAGCATTTAATTTTTGGAAGCATGGAATAATTTTATAGTATCCTGTTTATTTCTGAAAGATAGTGTACCTACTTCCTAGTTCTATTAATCAACGCGTGTTCATATGTAATGTAATTTTTTTTTAAATTTTGATTAGTGTCGTTTCATGTGACTCAAAGTTAATTCGAGAATATTCAGGACACATTAGATGATGTTATTCTATTAAGGTCTGTTATTGTGATATATATAGTAACAATTTTAGAAGGCTTGAATCTCACAAAAGTTACTTCATTACATATTTCTCTTTACAGAGAGTTACATAAGTGTTCTTTCCTTATTTAGTTTTTATATTTTAAAAATATCACGGTTTATCCCCCAATTAGTATTATTCTTCCTTATTAACATATTATTATATGGGTGTGTTTTAGTTTTTCACCATGGGACATTTTTTGTAGGTTAATAATGCACATTATTGTTAATTATAAACACAAAAATTTTATGATATGGAGTATTATATTTAATTATTAATGTAAAATATATTTATTTGTTGATATTTAATGACTTTGTGTTGAAATAAATCAGTTATGTTTCTAGTAATGAAGGATTTATGGATATAGTTATAAGAAAATATATTGTACAATAAATATTTAATTACATATATCTCCCTTTATTTCAACATAGTGGTTCAAAAAACTAAATATTTATATTCAATAGAAAGGCCATGATTGTTAATGTTGAAAATTTCATAAAATGTATTTATTGACTACATAAAATTAAAAATAGTACAATGGGACAAAAAATATATATAATATTATTAGAATTTGAAATTCCAATGATTCACTGTCTCCAGAACTTATTACCAACGTGTCAAACATCGTAATTAAAAAACAAACTATTAAAATAAAAATTAGTTTATTTTGAAGGATATTAATGTTAATAAGTAAATGTTGAGAGAACGAGTTAAAAAGAAAATAGGAATAATTGGTTTGTAGTGTAACAATTACCTATCTATTTCAATATTATTTGAATGATGGAAATAATAACTATCCATTGAAATGTAACTAAATTGATGAAGTATTAGAATTACTATAAATTAATAATTATAATGATTAATGAAATTAATAATATAATTTATAATTATATTAAATGATTTCAAAATTATATTACATAAAATATAAATAAATATATACATTATTAATGTTTGAATATTTGTTTTTATAAGATGACACTTTTAATACAAAATTGAAACATTAATATTATTAATATTTAGAAGCTTATGTTGATAAAAATAAATATTATATATTTGAAAAATTACGTTAACAATTTTTAGATAATTAATTATCAGTCATATAATCCATAATGAATCACAATGAAAACAAATTTAATCAATTGAAATAGAATAAATTGTATATTTTCTTCATAAAATTGTTCTTCAATATATTTAATGATTTTATTTAAATGTTCAATATATGATATTGATAAAATATAAAATTATACTTTTTCGAAGAAATATGTTAAAATCTAAAAACTGTGATTTTTGAAATTTTATTTGAAAATACTTTTTAGTGAATTGTAAAAATTATATTTTTCATATTTACCATACCTTTAATGACATCATCTGATATAAATATGCGTTGAAAATGTATAAATAAATTTTAATTCCTCAAAATTTATTAATTGAGGTATTTAATTCAAATATATATATATATATAATATACTTAATTTTAAACCATATAAATGAATTTTTACAATAGAAGATATATTATATTATATTCTAGAATGTTTTTTAATTATTTACAGTGAATAAAATATTTCAATGAGACAATTTTTAGGATTTTTTAAATGTTAGAAACCAAAATAACTTAATTATATATTAGTAAAATTATTTAGAAGCAACATTATTTATATCATTGGGACTAAATTATAAAATAATCGACATTTTATTCAAATACGCCCCCCCATTCACTATTAAAAACCCCATTCACCACGATTTTCCTATAACATGTAAAACACTTTATTATTCCAAATATATATGAAAATATATATCTCAAATCCCCTGTAAATGTTAGAATATATTTTTTTACCCAAAATACCCTCATTTGAAGGCCTAAGGTTCAATATGAAGAGGTAGAATAAAGATAAAATTGAGGCCAAACATCACATTAAATGACATAGAAACTAATTTAAACCTTTACTAATTTTGATGGTTTGATTCTATTAAAATTATAAAAAAATTATTGAGACATTCTGTTTATCATAGTTCACCAATTAATTAGTATCAAACACTTTTAATCCTGTAATTACTATACTAAAATATGGTTTTTATAGTAAATATAGTCACGTTTTGAATATAAAATAACTTTTGTTTATTATTTGTAATTATTTAATGTAACATCAAAATATTATATTATTTATACAAATTTTATTAGCCCCATACTTCTAGATTATTATTTTGAGATAGAATTTTTATTTTTGGTCTATTGGCTGGGGTGGTGAGTCTAATCATTTATTAGGATTCAAGCCAGATTCTGTGCATGAGAACATATCTACAAAATTTTTTAGGACATTTTGAGACCATATATATGTCTCATGAGATTAGGTCGACATTTTGGAATGGTTTGGGTAACAAAAGATGTGAAATTTAGGTGTATACAACAATTTATGTTATAAACCATATTTCACACTATGAATGGGATTGGACTATGGGAGAACCCATTTGACTCAACATTTCAGGTCATGAATGAGTAATTTACCCATGAATGTCTCTAATTAAGGTTATTAATTCTATGTACAACTATTCATGTCGTTAATAGTGTGTGAATGTATCTTTATTGATTAACAGAAATATAATCTTTTTTAGGTGCATGTGTTTCACAATTTTGGTTGTAGTGGTTATGGGGTGAGGCCATTTTTTGTCAAATTCTCCCCTCACACATAAATACTTTAATCCACTATTACCAAGGGATATTCTGGGAGAGTTTTTTTTGGCGATTCCCTATGAGTTTCTCTTCTTAGTTCCATCAGTTTGGGTTTTCCAGAATTGTATTTAATTATAGACGTTTTTAGAGAGGCTTCCAATAATAATTTCATCAGAGCTTGATGGAATATTTAGTGATGATGAAGATTTACTCTTGATTAATGATAACACGTACAAATTGGCTGATCAAAAATTGTTAGAAGCTATTCCTAGGAAGTAGTGGACCATGGTGAGTCTGCCCGAAAAGTATGGTTTTGGAATTGTTTTAAAAAAATAAATAAAACTATGAATAATTGATTGTTGTGGAGACGTTGTATGAGATATGTGATTAGGTGGTAGTAAAGTATTGGAAGATTCCAAAATTGGCATAGAAAAGGTGACATATAATATGTCATGGGTGGTAAATCATTGACTGCATTATGAAATAACATTAAAAGAATCATATATGTATGTTTATTCATGATTGATTTCTTCTTGTGTGATTCACTTGGTCGAATAAGGGAGTTATGGATCGAATAAAAACCTGAAGGACAATTAGGCTAGATATGATCCTTTAATATCATGGATAACATTGTTTGAAAAAATTGTTAATTTTGGGATCACCCAATGAAAAAGTCATAAAGTCATGCATATGTTAGTTGAGTTGATGCGGGGAATTGGGGTTTTTTAGGGTGTGAGTGTGACTTGAAAAAACCTAGGTTGGGTTTATAGTTCTGGAAGGGACATCCTGAGAGACTTATGTGACATGGGAAGGATGAGGTATATTTTTTTTCATGCTTGGTATGTGACACCCATTCTATTTGTGGTTTTAGGCTTTCTAAAAACTATAAGCAGGGTTAGTCCTTCAGGATGAGATGGGGAATTTAAGAGACATTTATCCTCTGGATGATAGACCATGATTTACCCATTATTTGATTCGAGATGGGAACCAATAACAGGTTAAGAGTATTTTTATGACATTTCACCGAGATTCCATTGGTTGTTATAGTGAGATAGTTTTGGATGGTCCTATTTAGTGGTATTAAAAGTGTTTAGGGGTTTAATTAGGGTTTGATGGGATAGTCAGATCAAGGTTAGGATGATCATAATATTTTTGGTTCACATAGTGGGGAAATAATGTGAAATAAAATCATGAAAGGGTAGATTACCTATAATGTATATAATTTTCATGCCAATGGAAAGTGATATGTTGTATATTGGGACCAGTTTGGTCAAGATTTTAGTGAAATAACACCGAGGGCACTATAATGAGTGAGATGGAGTCCCTATAATGGGTATGTTGATGTGAGAAGAATGCTCTGTCCACCATGATTTATATGTGGTACCATTTGTTATGTGACAATATATTATAAGAACACTATGATTGATATGGGGTCTTGGTTTTGATGTGAAGTAGGATATATATTAACAAAAACATGTGTGAGATGATAGATGTCGAACTTTGGATATGTGACCACATAGAGTGATAATTTCAGTAAAAAAAATTGACATAGGACCGTAAAACACCTCTTCATGTAGTTGATTGGATATTGGGGATTATATACCCTTAGTTATTGGTTATTGGTTGGGTTATTTGGGAGAAGGAATTATACAATGGGACTCTGGCATGGAATCAATGTATATATGATCAGGGGTCCTAGTGACCTTGTTAACACATGATAACCTCATGAACATGTATTTTTTGTGTCTTTTTATCAATCAAAATGGAGGTATATTTTATATGACAATTTTATTTTCCATACACTTGTACTTATATGGTAGAATATACTAGAGGAACATATTGAGACCCTACTAAGATTTATTTCTCGCAAAATGCACTAGAACTGAGGTGTGTATGTGGAAACAATGATAATTTTTCATATTCAAAGAAAGTTATGTGTTGGGTTACGATAAATCATCTCAATGTATGCTTGAGATTATAATGAGGGTAGACTATTGAATTAGGTCACGTGTTTGTACTTTTTTTTCATTCTTAATTAGATTACGGGATCAAATTAGTGGGTGATCAGTTGACATGTTTTTTATAATCATATTCCTATATAACTATATGGAATCATTCCATTATTATTCCATTATTTTTACTCATTTATGTAAAAAATAATTATGATGTGCATGTTTTGATTATTTTCCACGGGTTGTGGACCAAGAATCAAGGTAATGTCTATCCATTATATGGATTGGTACATCTCTACTAGTTAGTGGCCTTTGACATATGGGGAGAAACTATTGACTCCATTTGGAATTAGATATCATAATATTGTTTTAGTATGGGGTGTCACAAGTAGAATCTTGGATTTTTTTCTTTCTATTTAGGGAGATGGTAGAATGGTGTGTTAGGAATGAATTTGATCATGTGATGGGCCTTATAATTTCAAATCAATAACTCCTTTTCTGTTGATTTCCTAGTAAATGGTTTTGTGGGATTTCTGTTCAAGGTTTTCAATTTCACAGATGTTATTTTTATTAAATATGATGTGTTCCATATATGTTGTTAATTTTTTTGGATATTGTCCCATCAGTAAGAGGACCATGTCCATACATCATATTTTTCACAAAGGAGTCACATGAAATCCATTTTCTTATGAATGGTTATCTTATGTCAATAGTGGTTTTAATTTTTAAAGTGTCAACACTAATATATAGAGTTTTATGATTTAATTATTTTGTTTTATTGTACAAACAATAAATATTGTATTTCTTTGGTGGATGGTTATATGGATCATATTGAATCCTTTTTTCTAGTGGTAGCTATATGGCCCCTATTGTAAGGGACATATAGAGACCCTTAATAGATCTATCTGGGAATTAATATCCAAATGGATGATTTGATTATGGGAATGAGATTCATTTATGATCCAGTTTCAGTTAATTAATGTGTAAATAAAAACATATATAGTGTTTTTACATAAATAATCATATAGGAATTCTATGTAACCAAACCAAGCATTTGAAGAAATGGATAGAAAATTCATTGGCCTTTTGAATTCAAAGAAATCTAAGTGTTTATTGTTACAATGTTGGGCTATATAGGGAAGAATCAGTAAGTTGTGTACGATTCATATTTTTTGGGATATGGTATGTTATTAAAATTCTAATGTGTAATCATCAATTGGATAGGCGGTGAGATTGGGTTAGATTAGAGGTGACTCATGGGAGCACGAGTCAAGTTGTGTGACTATGTTTTATATGATTGTACAACCATTGTGTTTAGGTGAGACCAAGTTATATGGTATGAGAAAATGTGGAAAAGGGTTTTTTGTGGATCATTATGTCATAGTGGAGGAGAGTGAGCATTGACATAGTTTTTTTGGAAATATCTTGTTTTGTAAGAGCTGGTGATCATTGGGTATGCAAAATTCCCAATTGAGCTTCAAGACTATTAATGGTCCGTATATGGTTCCATTGAAAAATAGTTATGACTACGGAGGAAGCCATGTAGTTCCATAAAAATAGTCAAGTGGTGATATGAAATAGTGAAATGAAGCCCCATGTTTCCATCCTTATCAGTATTAATCGTATGTGTGAGTGTTTTTTGGATCCCATTATGGTTGGTACTTGAGGATTAGTGTAAGGAAATCGACAGGGTTGGGTAAAAACAATTGGATATGAGTTTATATTGTTCCTAGTGATCCAGGAATGGGTGGGGTTGATGTATGGGAATGGAACTTATGTATAATAATGACTATCAGCTTTATTCATTATATGTGATAAAAACATAGTGTGAGAAGCAGTGATCAAGTGTTTTGGTTAGATGAGTTTTAATTATAATACACTTGTATTGAATAGAATTATATCAGTTTTGGGTGAGAGATCCCAATGTTAGAAATGACATAGAGGATATTAGGATGTTTAGTGAATGATTATAGTGAGAGTAAGTTCCAGTGTGTGGGGATCATCTGATGTGATATGGTTCCTTGGGAAATACTATATTAATAAAATGGATGAGATGTTTGGTGGATTCAGTGAGTTATTATTGGTATTAGGGTAGATTTGTTTGAATATTTATTTTATTTAGATTATATATGTTCCAGTTATTTAGGCATGATCACCATTACTGGTGTGGGTTGTTGATCATCTATTTGTGGAATTACACTCAATAATAGGGTTGACACATTTGTGTGGGCATTGGATGATATAATGAAGCATCTAAAGGATAAGGGATAATGATAATTTTATTAGTATATGTGTTAGTATGTAAAATTTACTATTTTTGGGTGAAACATTTTATGTGGGGAGTGGTGAACATAATTAAGAATGTAATTGGGCCATTGGAAATTAGAATATCTTATTAATGTTGATTCATATGGTGGAAAGTATCATATCTAATAATTAAACATTCTGAGTGGATCCTTATTATAGGGAGATCTATAAACCATGGTAAAAATTAGTTGATGACAACATGACGTTCTTAGAGATATGAATACATAGAGTGTTGTATTGGTGATAGTGCTTTTTTCTGTTTAGTGATGTTGATTATTATGGATAGTGCACTTGGGAAATGAATTTTTGTAGTGGATGAATGTTTGGAATTAATTGATATAACAAAGCCATTTTTCTGGAAATTATGATGTTGGTAGACCTGATTAGTGGATGATAGACTAACAAATGCGTCACTAAGATGATAAGAATTACGTTTTATAGATTTTAATCTCTAACTAATTTTATAGTTGTTATTTTGAAAGGTAATTTTAATTATTGTCCTGTAGTTGGGGAGAAATCACAAATTGAAACTCAAATTATAATTAATAGCATTTAAGGATCATTGGGAGATTGTTTTGGACATGGTTAGTGACTCGGTATATGTCTTGGGTTCAAGGATATACCTCAGATAAGGGATGAGGTGATTCATGCACTATAATAAAATGAGTGGATAATGATTGTTTAAACTGATGATAAATGTTTTTGTTAATTTTTTTAAAAATCATCTCCAAAGTTATCTCCAGAATCTAACTTTCATTGGTTTCATCCATTTAGCAGCGGTTTTTGGGAAGTGTCATTAAACATTTGTTTTAGTAGAGGTTATTTTGTATTTAGTGGTGGTTTTCCCTATCAAAACAATAGAGGATATAATAGTGATTTAAAATACTAATAATCTTAATAATACGCAGAGGCTGTTTGAACCACTACAAAATAATTTTTGATCATATATAGTATCAGTTCAATCCATTGAGAAATTTTTTTTACCATATATATTGGTGGTTTAAACAACATCTATGTAGCACTGTTAAAAGAAAAATATAGATAGATAAACTATAGTTGAAAAATTTAGAAAAAAGAAAAATATAAAATTATACAAACAATAAAAAAACTATTCTAGCCTAACAAAAATATAATCAGAACATATCATGTTCTAGTTATAAAAAACCAAAATATAAAATATCCTTAATATAACAAGAATAATAACAAACAATTAACATTCATAAGAAATTAAAACAATGAACACTAATCAAAACATAAAAACAAACAAATTTTATATAATTAAAAAAATTTAATCAAGGTTCTCATTAACTTAAGATGTAGAATTACATAATTAATAAGGTTAAATAAAAATTTATAAGAAGAAACTATAGCCCCATAAAATCCAAATAAGACTGATATAAAATTATACAAAAAAGAAACCTACTATTACAGTCTAATAAAAACATAATTTTAACATCTCAAGTTCATGTTATACAAAACCATAATACAACAAAACCATAATATTACAAGAATAATAACAAAAAATTAACATTCATAAGTAATAATTACAATGAAAAATGATCTAGTCTTCAATGAAAACATCTTTTATATTGGAAAAACAAATCAATCAAGGTTCTAATTAATTAAATAATAATACTTCAATAATTAATAAGTCTAAATAAAGAAAAAATGGAATGTAGTAAAGGGAACATATATTTATATACTTTGACCAATTAGTCAATGTTAATGGTAAATGATCATCATGGGATTCCTCTATGCAATAAGAAAAGGAGTACAAGAAGAAAGAAATTGGAATAAAACTATACAAAGATAAATATACCCGATGAACAAGATAAATAACAAAAAGCACACACAATACATTAAAATATTAATAATGAAAAGGGTAGATAAATATCAAGATACATGCACAATGTGTAGATAAATAAGAGAATCCAAATAAAAGTATAAATTTATTTGGATGCTCAAAAATAAGGAAGACATGTCAAATTTTATAAATCATGGGAAATACCATTTTTTCTAGTTATACAATTATGTAGGAATAGATGTGGAATTATTATATGACCTACTGATGATGTTCCTAAAAACTAACCTTCTGAATTTCTTAATCCTATGCTTATTGGGTAGCAATCTCCATAGATTGATCATATCATTCACAATAGGATATTAGTTAGAGTCTCATCATTACTAGCATAACAACAATTTTGTTATCTCTCACCGAGACAGAAACATGTTTTTTCATGAAAGTGTGTGTGAGTGCGTGTGAACATGTGATGGTTATTCGAAGTGGTAAGAAATTGTAACATGATTTGATTAATGTTATATCACATAAAATTTATCTATGTCTTGTTTTAAGCCATCATTATACCTATCCATTATCATAATGAAAGCATGTACATGTTGTTGAAACCATTATCTTTCTACCAGCATGGCCTAGATTTGAACCACATTAGATTCTTTCACTTGTCAACATCCTATAATGATGACATAACATGATCATGGTGCACTAGTTTACGTGAAACATGTTATGAAAAAGGGAGAATATGAATGGGATCTCATCCAAATCATATGAAATTCATTTTATGAAATCCTATATAATTATTATGCAACAACATAATAATTTGGTGGTGTTGGGTTTTTTTTAAATTAGGAACATGGGCTATTATCTCTTGATGAGATGTTTGTAAACCAACCACAAATCAAGTAAACTAATTTTGTGGATCATATGAGCTCATATAACATATTGTTTTCTTTACTTGTCTAAAAAGAAACATTGGAATTGATATACTTTTAACATAATAATATGCATGATTTAAGTCTACTAGTCACATTTTACAAATTAATTCTCTTTAATACTAGTGATGTAAACATTCATTAGAAGATCGAAATTTTGAATATCCTTTCCAAAATATTTTATTTCATTCACTTTGTCTCCTAGTTCCCCCCTTCGACTGAGAATAATGAAAATGAGGAAATGGAGACCCAATAGATGTATTGAACTAGTAGAGTTATTAGAGATTTAAAACATTTTTTTAGAAAATTACCATGTGGAAATATGAACCGAATAAAGTCCATAAATGTTTGAAAGAGACTAGATATTTTGTAAAGATCAATAAGAGGTAAAATTTATAGAAGTAATAAAACAAAAAAACTTTAAGAGCCTATGAATGATGATTATATTTGTAAACATTAGAATAACATACATGAAATCAACCAAGAATATAGATTTCATGAATTTTAAGGGAAATATAGATATCCCCTACCTCAAACCACAACATGGTTTCTCAATCACAATATCGGTGTTAGTCTATCATGAGTTTAGTTACACAACACTATAACCGAATCCAAATCCAACACTAATAACTAACCGAATAACTAAAATCGACACCGTATCTATCTTTGTTTCCACTCCCATTTATGAAAACCTATATGAGAATTTTCTTGAAAATAAAATATTGTTTTATATTTAAATTTAAAATTTAAACCTACAAAAGTTTACATAAAAAATGATTATGAAGTTTTGTGATTTACCTGGTCACTCAAACCATCCATCAACGTTATATCATCAGGGACACATATATTAATCATTTGATATAATTCAAACAATGATTTATATAGATAAATGATATTTGAATCTTAAATATTTATATGTGCCCTATATTCATGGATTGTTCTCCCATGTTGCTTAATTTTTAATTACATTAAAAAAATTCCCTATCAAAATCTAGAGGTAATTAGTAACTTCAATTGGGATTAGATGCTACAGTAGTCCCTGGCGACCTACCAATAACTGCAGATAGTAATGACTCCAAAACCATCCTGCGCATGTGACCAGGATGCTCCCTTCTAAGGACATGAGCAGTTGAATCATCCAAGGAGACCGATAAGGAATATATGGGATTTCAATCCCATATTTATTATATTTTTACCTACACACTAGTAGAAAATCGGTCAATATCCCTAGACCCATAACAATATTTTTCCAAAACCATGGCTATAGGTATTTATGTCAAGGCTATAGCCATAGTTTGTATAGAACTGTTGATATAGCCTGAAAATATAGCCACAATTTTTTTAAACCGTGGATATAGGTAGTTTTTAAAAGGATATAGCCACGATTATCCAAAAACATGGCTATAAAATGTACATATAGGCACAGTTTTCATGGGACCATGCCTATGAGTAGAATTTTCAAAGGGTATAACCACGGTTTTCGTGGAACTGTGTTTATAATCTATTTTTCTGAAGGCTATAGAAACATATTTCAGGGAACTGTGGCTATATTTTGTTGTTCTAAAGACTATAACAATAGTTTTCATGGAACTGTGGCTATAGGTTTTTGTTCCAAAGGCTATAACCATGGTTTTCATGGAACCATGGCTCTATCCTTCACCAATAACCACCGTTCACCTAAAATGTGGCTATAATTAGTTTTTTTGAAGGCTATACCCATTTTTTAAATAACTACATCTATAGAAATTACCTATATCCAATGTTTAGAAAAGAAATGGCTATAGATTTTTTTTTCATAAGAGCAGGAAAAAAATTTACATGTTAATTTGGTGGGAAGACCTATTTCCATGGGTATTATTCATATTACCAAAGTTTTTAAACATATAAATACATATATATACTATAAGTTTGCTATGATGTAGTGGTAATGTGCCTGGTTATGTTAAGCATAGGTATAAAGATCAAATTTTTATATATGAAATTTATTTTACACCTATAGCCTTGACTTAAAGGGATATCGACATTGTTTTCCACTATGGTAATAGACCCTATAGCGATGGATTAAACCATGGATATAGGGTCTATTTCCATGTTGTATAATCGGGTGGGATATTTCCATTGTTTAAAAAACTATGTCTATAGTTTATGTTTCCATGGTGGAAACCATGGATTCTACTCATGAGAACTGTATTTATAGATTTTGGCTATATCCATGTCAATAGGTTCCATAGACCATTAGAACTATGGCTATAGCTTCTAACCATGGTTTTGACCCCTATAACCATAATTTCAATCCATGAATATAGCCAATTTTTTTAGTTTTGATGCATAAAATATCAGTCATATTTATAGAAATACATATTTTCAATGTGACAACAGAAAATTAGTTATTATAAGGAAAATAGAATTCATATCCTAACTTCTTTGGCAGGATCATTCACATAACTCCCATCATATTTTGTATGAATACCAAACCATATATTAGTTCAGGAGACTCAATGCTCTAAATTATTTGACTATATTAAACAAAGATAAATTAATTTTTTATATATGAAATAAATAATGTTATCTTATAAATATTTAAACTGATGAAAATATTACCATAGTCGACCAGTTTTTGGAAAACATATTTGAACCAGTAATACGAGGGATGATTTGTTTAGCTCCACTAGATGAATTTTTCACGGATTCATTTAAATAAAATTTAATTTAATAGTAATTTAGGAAATTTCCTATAATTTTTATACTCATGTATATATTTAAAATGATATCAATATAATAATATATTTTTCAATACCACATGATTCTCATGGTGAAGGAAATCAACAAACACCTTCCAATTCTATCAAGGTACCCCTTTTGGTACCTTATCATACCACTACTGAGTGGTAAAAAATGTATCATTTAATTCATTACATAATATCTATTTAAAATATTTTTATTTCTTAACCAAAATTTTTAATGTCCACTTTCTAGTGATTAAATCATAAATTGTAAAGTGGAATTCCATATGTACAAAGAGATTCATTTTTAAAATATTAAAATTTAATTATATAATGAAATTAAGTTGAACCATAATTTATTAAAATTACCTTTATCTCAAAATAAAATACTTAATTCTTCCAATATTGAGGCATATGCCTCCAATAAATATATATAATTGGAAGGGTAACTAGATGCGCTAACAACTCACCTAGATTCTGGCCAAATAATCCCCAAAATCATCATTGGGGACCCTATAAAAATTGAAAGGAAAAAAATATCTTTAATAAATTTATATTATAGACATCTAAACTATTAATATTTTTCTCAGTAGTAATTTTTTTGGAATATTTTATGAAAAAATAGTTATTAGGATAAAAAAATTGATATGAAATTATTCACCGTAAAATTTGTGCCTACAACCATCACCCACTAATTTTCTCATGATGAATAGGAGTGATGTCCTATTCTATCAATACAGAACATTTTTAATGGGGTGGAAATGTTCTAGATGTTGATGGGATGGAGGAGGGTGTGCCAAGAGCTGATTAAACGTAGGGGCGGGTGTGTCAGATGCTGATGAGGGAAGATGGAGGGTGTCTCAGATGCTATAGTGATGGAGCCCAGTGGATCACCGGGTGTTTTAGTGGACATGGGAATGTCATATAGGAGTTGATAGGGATTAGTGAAATGATTATTCATTGGAATTAAAATCATTTATATAATTAAAATTAACATTATAATATATATTTCAAAAAAATCTTGATAAAAAAAATTAAAAATCATAACAGATGCATAGTACATACAAACAAAATATACATAGCTATGATAATGAATGACTGCAAATATAACATAGGTAGTTGATATGTTAATGGATGGATGCACATAGAATCATTCTTCTCTTCAATCACTTCATTGTCATGCTCCATCATCACTTCATCTAATTTATACACCCACACATGACTAATATTTTCAATATCAAGACCAAAAGATAATTCTTTTTCTTAATGTTTATGGGATTCATTATCATAGTTAGAATCCTCCACATCATCACCCATACTATAAAGTTTCATTTATTTATGTAAACAACTACACTCCACCATTCATCCATGAACTCTTCCACATAATATACCATTTTTTCTAGAAATGGGAATATAAACAGATACTGTAATTCATGGTCATAGACATCTATAAAGAGAAAGAAGTTCACAAAATTAAATTGTAACGAATATCTTTTAATACCCCTGGTAATATTGACCCACATTTATTTGAATAAAAGAACTAAAAAATAAATTTGGTATTATAATTTTATAATATTCATTGAATTTCCATAATATCCTTTTTCAAAAACTATAAATATACCATTTTATTTTAATTCAACCCCTCTTCCCAATTAACTATACAAAATTTAATGCCATTAATAATGTATGTGTGAAGATTTCATACCTGTTTCAGAGGACCTCAAGTCCAAAACATCCGATATTCTAAAAAATCATCAAAAGTATTAGTATTCATGATAAAAAAATAATAAACATAATTATATTTAATTTTTTTTGTAAATTTAATATCTATATCGATTTCAATATTTATGAACTTATACTATGTGAAAACCATTATAAAATCTCTTTATTAATATATTTTATTATATATTTCTCATTTCTTATTTGACTTATCATTTTTTTCTTTATTTATATAATTATATATTCAATAAAATGATTTAAAATATCACTATTCTGTGGAACATTTCCTGGTTATTGTAATAATTTCATTTCTATCATTTTAAAATTAGAGATCCTCCCAAACGATCGACCAATAGTAGGAATGATTTTTAATTTCCAATGTAGTTAATATTGAGTCCAGGTTTAATAAACTTGTGAAAATAAATTTAATTTTTTCCCAATATTATCCAATTATCTAGATCAAAAGTTAAGAAGCTCCTCTAATAAATCACCTTCATAAATTACACCTTTAGGTTAAGCTTTATTTTTCATGTATGTCTTCAAATAACCAAGATATATATGGAGTAAAATAAATAAAAATTAATTATGTATTGGATAAATTTATAATTTTTGTCTACATAGGATGAAAAATAAATAAATAAAGTACCTCTCAATTATATACATCCATCGATGTAATTTGAGGACTCCTAATTTAGTTTCCTTGACTAAATGTATAGTAAAATACTTCATGATAGTAAAAAATGATAGAGGAAAGATCATCTCCATTACAAAAAGTGTCAGTACAAATCTATCCTGAAGGTTCTCAACATCATTTAGTTTCATAACTTTCTCACATATTTTTTATATAAAGTAAAAAAATTGGAGTACAACCACCATAACCTTTTCAGGAAACAATGTACACAATTCCAATGGTATTAATTGCTATAAAATCTTGTGAAACATGAATTTTAAATCAATGTACCCTATATAAATTTAAATTGGACTACCATGAGATGTTACTTGAATAACGACAAGTTACCTTCACATGATATAAAATTATAAGGAATGTATCTTTATCCATACTTTTCATTGATAAAATTTCCTGAACATACTTTACATTCGCCTCTGGTCATAGACCATGATTTATATTCATTATTTATAAGTTCTTCTGATCATTGAGATGGTCCTTCAATTTTACATACCCATTAAGATATGTGAATATCAAATTGTCACAAAATATCATCTGAATTTCCATAACATCCCGATTATAACACAAAAAAACAAAATTCCCAATACAGATGTCTGAAGAGTATAATTTTTGTCTTCTATTATTTCATTAAAATTTCAATTGATGATGCACTTTCAAATCATTTACCAATGAAATTCATATGATGCACCTCACCATATTCTATTTCAACATTTATAAGTTGTCCCAATATTTCAAAACCTTTTAACAACATTATAGGTGGTTTAAAATAAATAAAACAATTGAATTTGGACTTGTTCAACCAAAATATATGATATGTATCATGAAATCTGTGACAACACAAGAAGAACCATTTTTTACTATAATGAAGTAATTCAGGATCAAAATCAATGTTACAAATAGTAAAATCCAAACTTGTATAATTGTTCCAACCAGATATGTTCCCAAGTATAGGGAAGTCACTAATGGTTTGCATTAGAGAAGCATTCATTGTGAACATTTTCTACAAGATACATTTTATACCTCATCACAATTTCTCCAAAACTCATCTAATTCATAAATTAGAAGTTTCAAGTATACATAAATATTATTTATTTGAATTTATTCTAGTAATATTCATTCAAATGATAAAATATGTTTTGTTTATACACATTCATGGAGGTAGATTGCATGAGATGAAAACTGTCAACCAAATTCGATAACTTGTACTCAAATTCCCAAATGGGTTGAATCCATCAGTATCCTTTTCCAATTGCACATTTTTAAGATCGGATGAGAAATATTTTTTGTAATGAATCAAATAAATTCCATGATTTTTAATCTCATACACTCTCATTAACCCATAATTATTTTTATCTATAGAATGTTACTTCATGTTCTTGATAGTTTTTGATGTCATGAAAAATATTTTCAGCAAAGGTTTTAAAAGTAAGTAATGAAAAACCTTTGTATGTTGGTTTGTTTTCTCATTCTTAATAGTAATATATTGATTCAGACTTCCAACATCACCCATTTACTGATATCTAGAAGGAAAATTGTTTTTTCAATTTTTTCTACATGAATCCTTACCCTAATAAAGGATACAATCATTAAGACAAGAATATATTTTTGTATAATTCTGACCAAACTTGGTAGAAATTTTTTTATATGATAAAAATACATAGAGATATTATCCTTAGGAAAGGTTTCATGCAACAATTACAATATCATGGACATATCTTTATTTGTAATTCCATATAGTCAATTGATATGGTAAAACTTTGGTAGATAATAAATTTTGGAAGATTTTATACATCTACCAAAAAAATCTTGATTTCCATCATCAACTAAATCATGAAACACATTTGTATACTCAGTGAAGTTGTATCTTACATTAGTCTCTATAGATATACATAGAGGATCCAATGATATGTTATGATCATGATATGGTTGTCCTATTATACCAAAAATATCATTTTTCAAGTTACTATTTTTATCACCCTCAACTGGTTATCCTGATATGTTTTGATGTTGATGTTGAGTTCTTAAGAAGAAAAAAAATCATCATTTATAATGTTTTCTATTTCATTTTCCATTGTCGAAAAATTTGGGAGCTCATTTTGTTGACTGACAGTAGTGCTCAAACTTTATACAATGTTCGATTCTCCATGCCCAATCGATCACAAATATTGATAGGGGAATTAATTCAATATCAAATGCACATAAACTTCATGTATCTTCAAACATATTCTAAATATACATTTAGGGTTTAGAAATATTATTTTTCTATCAATGAATTTATTAAAAATTTAAAAATATTAAAAATATTCTAAACACTTATAATACTGAGGTTTATTCCTCAGTAATGTAATCCAACTTTTATCCGTATATTACTATGTGCCTACACTTCATTAAAGAAAATTAAAATACTTATAAAATATTACTTCATTTAAAAAACAATTACTAATTTATTCAAAATAAAAAAAATAGAAAACGATCATTATGATTTTCTATTTTATTACATTTTTGAAATAACATCATTTTATTGATTTTAATTCAAATGTATATAATCCATCATAGGTTTTAGGAATAGTTGATCTAAACATTCTCCTTTAGAGTAGTATAAATTAAACCATGAAGTAGAAACCCCCACAATAAAAAAATTATAGTAACCTTCAATCAATGAGACACAAGAATAATAAATAATTACACAATCACCCTAAAACATTGAAAATTAATAAAAATTGTAGAATCAACCTGAAACAAACAAATAATTCCATTTAACAAATGAATTTCAAAGAATCCCAATTTTTTCTCAAAACATCCCTTAAAGAATTTATAAAATTAATTAAAGTTAATTAGGGTATTTACAAAATAAATAGTATAAATAATGATTTAAAACAGTTTTTTAGAAAACTTTCAATTTTAGAAAATTCTTTAAATTGATGTTGACATAAAGTATAACTTTATTTACCATTCAAATATCCATTAAGAATGTTTATTATAATCATGTGATATTATATTATGGATTAGAAATACAAGAAATGTAGGTTCTATAATTTTAATTTCTAAAATAGGGGAACCTACCCGAAACTCAACACCCCAGAAAATAACAATGAAATTCCACCTCCAAATAGAAAATGATTACCTAGATTATTATGATGAATGTAAAAATCAAAAAAGACGATTTTAATTTAATCTAAAATGGTTGCAAAATTTAAAACCTTACCTAAAATAGGGTGAAAATTATCACCTTCAATTAATGTCACCAGACAAGACCTCAAGTGAATCCTCATGAACCCTAAGAACCAATAATCAACAAAATAATCCCCCAAATTCATTAGGGTTACACCATGGGCTGTATTGAACCAATAATGGGATAGGGAGATAGGAAAAAGTGGGGATCGAGGAGTTAATGTGTTTGGGATGGGGAATGATATTGATTGGAACAGGGGGTGATGACGAGGGGGGTTAGGGAGCAGTGATAATGGGAAATTGGTAGCTCAGGATCTGGATTAAGGAGAGGGAGGGGAATTAATAGAGAAGGGGTGAATTGGGGAGAAACTGATATTTTTATGAAATTAAAATGTTTTATTGGGGACTTTATAAAAAAGACTCTAAATATTCATAATATTTTTTGCTTATTGTTTCTGAAACTGCCTCTAAAAACCAACACTGTTCCCCATTTTTCTTATAGTGATGGGGATTGAATCTAGCATCCTACCACAATTCATGAAGTGAATAGTGGTTTACACAATGATTGGGGTTTTTCTAAGAGAGAAAAAAAATATTCTCAAACATTTCACACCATAAACCAAGGTTTCACATCATGAATGTTTCTTTTGTTGGGAAGTCACACATAAAACAAATGTTCATGTCATGAATGACATTTGGAAAACTCTATCTTGTAAATAGGAGACATTTTCTATTATGGGTTAGGGTGTTTCATGAAATAGGGGGTTTTGAATATCAGGATAGTCTATTTCATGATCAATTATCTAATCTTATGTCCCTCATATTATCCCTCATGTCAAGGGGTATGTTTTTCAGGAACATTTATAAGGGTTCCAAGTGAGTTTCTCCATATAACCCATTCTAATTTGGATTCCCTTAATTATATCTTCTTTTTGGATGATTTTAGTTGTTGAACTCAGTTATAATTTCACTTGACCATGGTGAAATCTAGTTGGAAGAATGGTATTTAATATCACTCAGTAGATAGACATCCTATGTTGTTGATCATAACCTAATATATATTTTTTAAGTTATGTAGTGATGCATGTTGGATATTCCTAGAAATTATACTGATAAATTTTTTTAAATAATCAATTATCATTTTATATAATTAATTATTATGTTTTTTTATTTCAGATAGGAGATCAGGTAGTTTTATGATATTGGATATGGCATAAAAAGGTTTGGCCAAGGTGACATGGAGTGTGTATTGGGTGGAAACGCCTTGTAGAGTTTGGGTTTCCCTTAATAATAAGATCATATGCCTATTAATGTATGATTTCCCAATGAATGAAAATTTTATGCATTCAATTTTAGGAGTTAGGGACTACGAGCACTCTAGTAGGATAATTAGGGTGTCTACCGGCCTATTAGACTTTGGAAATGTTCTATTTAAACCCTATATATTTTATAATAACCTGATGACCATTTCTCCATGTGGTGTGAATGTTAGTTGAGTTGATTTTATACCTACGATATGTATCTGAGTATGATTGTTATTTTTAGTTTTCTAAATGGGGTTACTAGGGATTGATGGGTATCCATGAGAGGTATATGCCTAGTGGAAAGGGATAGACGGTCATTCATATCACACCTAGTGAGTGACACCCTTCCAACAAATTTTTGAGGCATGGAAATTGCCATGAGTAGAGAGATCCCATTTGGAAGAGATGGGAGATGTCAAGGACTATTTTACCCATGGTTACTACCACAACGATCTACTTTATGATATGGGAGGATGTACCTTGGTGTGGGTGTGGGGAATTTACCAAGACGTGGAATTAATATTATAAGATGGTCTATTGTAGTTGGATTTGGAGTGTTCAAGGGTTTCAATGAGGGAATACCATGCCATGTGGTTTGGTTTGGGAGGAACCTACAAGATGGTATGTCATTAGGGGTGACAATAATGAGTAGTTACTGAAATGTATTGATTGATATGGGTCTAAATAACCATAATAGACGCTTTCATTAAAAAGGAAGGATGTGATTTGAGACAAGGGGATAGGCCTTATGTGACCAACCCTCAGGTGATGAGTTATAAAGATTGTGTAATGATCCTAAAACCCTATATTTTATAACACGTGTTATCTATGTTAAAATAAAGATCTCAATCTTGGGAGGGTATTTTTTTAGTCCTCACCATGAAATGATTTTGACAACGCAGCTAAAAATTCCATGGTGTGGAACATTAAATACAAAATATATGATTATTGGGACAACTATGAATGATTTTCCACGAATTGGGACTAATTGGGCCTCACTAATATTTGTATATTGTTGATGGGAATGCAAATAATTAGATGGAGTCCCTGAAATTGGCACGTCAGCACAAGATTAGGTTATTGGAATACCATGAGTTAGAGTCCTGGATGTACTGTGATGGTTGATATGATAACACTGAAACCATGAGAGAGATGTTTTCTCAGTTGGTGTTTAATGATGGATATTTATGGAACTAACATTCGTTGAGAAGGTAGTTGTAAAAACTTGTATATGGGACCAAATTTAGTTATAATGTGAGTTCAATGGTTTGTCACATGACACTATTATTCTACTAAATTAGTAATAAGGACATAGATAATTCCCTTCCCAGTGTACACATGAACAAGATGAGTTACATAGTTGATGGAATGATATGATGGGATTATAGAAAGGCACCGAATAATATAATGGTTTCTGCTATAGTGTCATGGTTCTCAAATAATGACATAACACTTAGGGAGTCATGGTGTCTTGTTTAACAAAAAATGTTTATAGTTCTTGTGTGTGGCATGATTATTTTTATTATGAATACACATATATGATTTAGTATACTAAGGGAATATGGGGATACACTACATCAATGTATTTCTAACATCTTTCATGGGAAACATGCTACACATGAAGACAATATATATAATTTTTATGTTCATCATAGGATCTGAGGTGGATTGGGATACAATGGATCGATGGGTATTAGAGAATGGGATGTGTCTTAGAGATAAAAGTTGGTTTGATGTGGGTATTTTTTTTCTTTTGAATACGAGATCAGCCTAGTGAGTAATCATTATATGTTTAATTAATGACCATGTTTTTATAGAAGTAGCTAGAAACTTTTATTTATAATAAAATAAAATTATTTTGTTTATTCATAATCTGATTATTCTATTTATATTGTTATTATTTTTTACTACTTTCGTTCACTAATTTGATGGAATAGTCTCACCCTTGTATGGATTAGGATCATATCATTAGCCGATATTCTCTAGAATACCAGGAGGTGAACATGGGGACAATTTTTCACTCTAGGATAGATGGGAATTATATTTTAGTGAATTATAACTACTTGTTTTTAATATTATATCACTTATTAGTAATTCCATTATTTGAAACAGTTTTATGAAATCATGATTCATCATAACAAATTTATTATAGAAATAAAACAAATGTTGAATTATATCAATATTCCATTATTATATATATTCTTAAAAATTAATATCCTAGTTTAATATAACATTAATAATACAATTATATAAATTTTATGAATTGTTAACGATCAAGTTACCATGATATAATTTATAGAAAAACTAAACTATCATAACCATCTAAAAAATACTAACATTAAACATTATATATGTTGTAAGGATATATAATATTATTAAACTCATATTACACTAACATAACACATGAAGATCCCATTTTTATTATGAAGAAGAGAGTAGCATTTATTATATATGTTTAAATATTTTCAATAATTAGTAAAGTCAATGTATGTTTGCGTTCAATGATGATAGAAGATCCCAATGAATGAAGAAGTTAAAATGTATAAGATAAAAAATTAAATTTTATAAGATCACATATATTAAATATTCATTCAATTGGATATAATAAGGATGATATATTCATATATTAAAAATAATGGAAATGATGATGATTCCATTAATAATGGAAAAATATTATTTTTATCGAGTTTATAGATAGGCTGATTTAATTAATTGTTAATAAACAAAAACTTTTTCTAGTATATGAATATTATGATAATAAATAAAAAGTGATACATGAATATTAATGAATTTTATAATATAAATTCATGTTAATGATATTTTGAATCCATCTTTACAGGAATGATGTCGAAGTAGATAACATTGATAAAAAATTATTTTGGAAGTTGCATCTGGAAGTTATACTAATATAGGATACAATTATTGAAGATGTAAAAAGTATTCATGAATATATGGATATGAATTATGGATATACTATTACATGAATTTTTATATATTCAAGATCATATGGAAGTAATTTAGGATTTTTTTTGTCTAGAAGTAACATATTGAGTTGTGGATGTTGGGATGTGGTGTATACAGAAGATGATCCTATTAAGAAAGATACAATTTCAAAACTAGTATAATGTTATGGAAGAAAAATATTATGAAGAAATATTTATTTTTAAATGTAACAATATTTATTATTGTTTGAGAATAGTTTTGGATTCATGTTGCAACTGAATATTAGATGATTTGTATATCGGGAAATATCCAAATGTTAGAATATTTGAATAATTAGAAGAGTACCCCATGATTTCAGACAATTATTCAAAACATATTTAATATTCTACATAGTATGGTGTGAAAATACATGATATATCTCATTATATATATATATAATATTTTTAAAATCATACTGTAAATCTTGAAAATGATAAAACCTTTTGCTGATAAGTATTTTTTTGGAGGTAAGTTTCATATTTTTATTGAATTTCCTAGAATAATGTGTTAATGGTAAAAGAAATACATTATTATATAATTGATTTATGGAATTAAAAATATTTTGATTATGATATGTGAGGATTTATCACAAGAAATTTTTTAAAATCTAAAATACTAATCTTAATAAAAAATTGTTAACCCGATGAAACATAATTGTTAAAAGAAGGATACATAAGGGTTTCAAATTAGGTGCTGGAACTAACAAGATATGATATCTTCATAACATACTAATCTATATAACAATATTTCATTAATATAAACATCATGGATAGTAGTTATATAATTAAAAAAATTAATTATCGATTCATTTTTGATTTAAATATAATCAATAATTTTATAGTAATCATTCACCAATAACACCCTTAAAAAATGAGTCACCAAATAAAAAATATTACAACCCTTTTCAACATGTTCCACTTTTATTTTCTATAGGATTTATAATTCTAAATGTATATTTATTCATGGCTAGAATGACATAGTGTCAGTTCAAGAAACCTCAATGGATGTTTATTGAGGTGTGTGTGTGAGGAATATACACATTGAATGAGCATGCATTGACCTATAGGGGAATTAATTAGCATGATAATTACATTATACAACAATGTGTAAAGATGGATAATAAGTTATTATATTCTCTCTTTAGTGTTATATGTTTGGAATCATAACCTAGTGAGATATGGTCTTAAAAATTAGATGCAAATCTAATTAATTTCCAGATTTACAATTTCAATACTCAGGATTGTGGTATTATTTTCTAAATGAAGGAGTTTTTATTTATATGTTTGGGTGTATTAAACATGGAAAAGTGATACCTATAAAAATAAATGTCAATACCTATATAAATGTGGATAATTATTCCATTGGCAATCCAACATGATTATAATTCCACAGTTAAACATTCTTGTCCTAGTGTAGTTTAGGATGTCCTCTTGGAATGTTTGTTGGGGTGAGTGTGAGGGGGGAAAAAGAACACTGAATTAACATGAATTTACATGAGGGGATATTCAATAGTCAGATATGTGATATATATGGGTAACATAATGTTATGATATTGGAATAAAACTAAGGTATTAAGGGAGACCCATGGTGTCTGATTACAAGATTCATGGCATGTGGTTTCCATGACATGAAATAAAGAAACTATATTTTATGTTGAAGAATTAAAAAGTTGAATTGTATTTGTATTTAGATGAGTAAAAAATTCGACCAATTTTTTTAGTGATAAAAAACAAGATGAATATGGTTTTATAACTTCACATATAGTTACTCCTCAAGGAGAAGCTTACTAAACAATTCATGATAAAGGAAATATTGTGGAGGGGTTCAGAATGATGTTAGGTCATAAATAATTAGAAAAATTATAGAATTAAGAGAAATATTTTGTCCTTCCAAAAAAAACAATTTATACATAAAAGACATACAAATCAAGATAAATGTGATAATTCACACACACTATGAGGAGAAATATTACATAGAAATTTCAAATTCATATTCACTAAAACATTTATAATATATCCCAATTTTGAATGAGTAAGAATGATAAATAAAATTTATAATTTCAATGTGGAAATCCTGGGCAGAACCCTACCAATTTCTAATATATTTTTTGTGGGGTAAAACTATAATTGATATAAGGTAATTTTAATTAGATATTAATAGTTAAGGAAATCATGGATCTATTAAAATTAAATGATTGTTTCAATATTAAAAATATATAAATATTATTCTTTGTATTATATTTTTTTATATATGTGAATAATAAAATATATATAATATGAGAATTGGTTTGTAAAACTATAATTACATTCTAGTAGAAGATCAATAGTACTTATAAAATTATAGAGCGATGAAAACACAAAAATATCCTTTGCTGTTTTGTTAATTTATTGTGGAGAAATGTATATGATGAGTGATATGGAAGAGGTACCAATTTGGGGAGCCTTTTAAAATAAAAGGTACAATAGAATAAAAAATAAGGAGATTAAGGTGTACTGACCAATCATATGATATCAATATTTCATAAAAGAAATAGATAAATAAGATTAATAAGTTTAATGAATATGAGACTTGGGTATGAAGGACACATATTCTATTATTTTGATATAGTGAAACCAATGATTCTTAAAGAATACGATTGATTTTAATTGAGAGTTTATAGATAATGTGAATATGATAACAGTATATTAATATTTAGTTTCTAATGATTTATTGTTGTGGATGACTTTTTTTTATTTTTATTGAGTGGCATCACTATATAGAAATATGATCTTGTCCATGAATGTGTTGGGGAAAATATAGTAATCTAGTGAAATCCTACAAAAAGAACATAATCTGAATATTATAAATAGATTATGATATATTCCTCATTTAAGGACACACATATGTTTTTCTGAGAGAAAATCATCAGTATTAACTTCTTATGTTTTCTGGATGTCTAAACCTTAGAATAATATCAAAATCAGTAATAAGTAGATAACCCTATTTGGATTAAACATTTTCGAGTAAAACTTGTTACTCTTTCTTAATTTTTATTCATGGATGAGGTGTAAATGTGTTGAGGAAATACAAAATTAGATATATAAATATTAACTAAAAATAAATTTTGAATATTTATAAGGGAAATAAAAATGGAATAGGAATTCAGTAAACATGGTCAAAATGATTCTCCCCCATTAGAGTTACATTATTATCCAATTGGGTAATTTCAATTTATATAATTTATAATCTAGTTTTCCTCTTATTCATCCTATTTTAATTCGTAGTTATTTAGATCAAATTTATAGAATGTTTTTATTTAATTGAGAATATCATTTTCCACGGTTGTATAATAAATTTTCTATCTATATTAACATGAACATGAGGTATTATACTAAAACCATGATAGAGTAGAATAAAATAGTGTTTAATATTTTGGAAAATATTTCAAAGGTGAAATAGTAATCATCACTACCATATAGAAGTCGTAGAAGAAATTATTGTATTTTTATGAGAATTTCCATTTAGTAGAATAATTCCGAATTTTTGATGAGTATGAGTCTATTGAATATTCTGAAAACAACTACCCTATTGTATATATTATCTGATGGATGATTTTATTAAATATATCACTTATAAATATAATATTATCAGGGTATTACATTATTATAGAAACAATTATGTGTTAAAATTTATCAATTTAGATATTTTTTGGTTAAAATGTTTCAAACCTCTAATATGCTCACCAAATCTATTGATCTTAATAAACATAGTACATATATATTTATGGCTAATATCTCCCAGAAAAATCATAATTGAATGTTATAGTTGAAATGAAATAAAATTTTTATGATATATGATGCAGAGTATCATGCATATGATGAAATAAACTAAATATACACAATAATCAAATATGAATAGTTGGAAATCCATTGATCATTGATAAAGGAAGTTGTAATTCCATTTAAGAAATATCTATGAATCATAAATAATAGATTAATTTTTTAAAAAATTACTAACAAGAATATGTAACATCAGTTGGGGTTTTAAAATGTACCCTCAACCTGAAGTCCTTTGATGTATATTTTAATCTGATAAACATAGATGTGAAATAGGAAGAATATTCTAATGCAACATTTGAATAAAGAGAAGTTTCCATGCATGATGATAAAATTATTATTGTTTACAAAATGTCTATGTATAGGGGAAATATAATGCTTAAATTATCTATAGTGATACACAGAATAACCATAATGAAAAAGGTAACCCATATCCATGAAATTTATATTTTTACTAATGATGTTTCAAATTATAGTACAAATTACAAATCAAAATGTAGAAAAACATGTGAGAATCATATTATAACTATTCTATCACTACATCATGGGTTGATGTGAACATTTATAAGATGTTTGTATTTTTAAAAAAGATAAAATGAATAGATATTTTTTCCAAAAACACAAAGTGAATTTTTTTTGTTATAATTCATTTAAAATATAAAAACACTGTTTATTGGGAATACAAGGTCTATGTGGTTTTTAAGAAAAAAGAAAAATTATATAAAACCCTGAAATTCTAAAATAAGAACATTGTATTTGAGAGAGTGTATAACATGTAATAACAAGAATGTAAAGGAAAATAATATCCTTATAATTAATAGTATATATTTTTTTAAATATATTTAATATATTACATATATTTCAATGTATGCAATATTTATTTAAGCTTGCATCATATGCAATAAGTTTTCTTGATGAAATGTGTTACACATAAGACCGAATCTTACTGAATACTATAATATTGTTATTTAAAATGAAAATTATATCCTAGTTATTAAACAGTAGTTTTGAATAGGATTAACTAACCTATGAAAAAATATTGTTGAATTAATTGGTTAACAAGTAATTATAAAAAAATATATAAACCAAATGAATATAATGGGATGTATTTTATAAAAAATCAATTTTTTCTCCAAAAGAATTTTATCATAATAAATTAATTTATTTACAATTACTTAATGATATTAATGAAGAAAATATAAATAATATTTAATAAAATATTTTTTATATTCTTCTAATATATTTTATATTTATATTATAAGAATAAATCTAGTTATATTCTAAAAAATTGTATTTTTTCTAAAGATGCGATTTTACCATCTTTTAATGGAACACCAACATTAAATATGAATTATAACACTTTTATAAATATAAAAGTACTAAATAAAATTAATTTTTTAAATGGAACATAAAAATTATGTTATGGTGTGTTTTGGTATTTTTTTGTGAAATTTCATTTATTATTAATAGTGAAAAATATTGAATTTTAATTGAAAACAACATTTTTGTCTATTGAATTTATATAATTAAATTAATTAATTTTTTCTTTTTAAAAATTAATTAGATAAATTTTACATATATTAATCCAATTTATGTCATTTTAATCAATTATACTTTGAAATTTGATTTTAAAAAATATGAAACATTTGAATGTTTTTTACTTTAAAAACTGCATCATCATCCCATCTGCGAGATTAATTTATGCCACTTATATGATTATAATTTGGAAAAATTAATTCCATATTTGGAATAATTATAATTTATAATGTCTAATAAGGTCAAATTAATTTTTAAAAAAAATATTAGGGAATTTAATTAAAATTAATTACAAAGTTTAAGAGAAAAATATTCTTAATAAGGGACTAAACCTTAAACTTTAAGGCCAAAATGACCTAGAAACTTGTTAAAAATCCATTTTATGTTAATATTTAAACCCTATAATCAATATTATATAATACATTATATTATTGGATTTATATTTCATAAGAAAAAAGTTGGTGGGATTCCCTTTCAATTTACACAACAAAACCACTCAACTATAAAAAACACTCACCCTCACACTTACTCACACCGTTCAAGACACTTTTAATCGACCAATATCTGACCAAATATCGTTTAAAAATATATCTCATCAACATATAAGCCTACCTTTGGGAATAAATCCATCCAATGAAGCCCTTTGGTGTAGATAAAAAGGAGTTACCCAAAGAAGACGTCACATCCTTCCTCAATCTCTTTTTTTTTATTTCCATTATCCACCCAATTAACTCTTCTTATTGGATGATTAAATAAGAAAATAAGTATCCATAATAAACTAGTATATTATATGTCATGGTTTAGGCCTAAAATTACACACACTTCCATCTAATGGTAAATGAACTTATCATTCTTGTACGGTGATCTACCGCCTCATAAAATGATGATTGTTCATTTTTTTCCTTTACCACCTATAATGGTTGGAGATTATGATGTAAAAGATATTTTATATATTATATATGATATATTAATTTATTAATAATTATATAATTTTTATGAAACACATACCTTTACTGTTTCCATTTTTTTAAATATGATAACATCATTTGTGGATGTGTGGACTACCGCACCCTCAAAGCGATGTGATTCGTTCACGCTGTACATGGATCAAAAAAAGGATGGGTTTAATTAGCATATGTAATATATATGACATATATATGAAAATATAATTATAATATACACATATACATTTTAATTTTCATTTTTTAATACAAAAAAGAAATGGAAGTAGTGTTCATTCTTACGTACGACCTACCGTCTCGATAAAAGGTTTATTTCATTTCCTATCAAAAAAATCTATGGATTATCCTATATTAATATTTAATGAATATATGTGATATTTAAATCATGTTTTAAATTCTTTATATGATTAAATAATTTTCTAGTAAATGGGTAATATAAGTAACAAGTAAAAAATACTCAGAAAACTATGGGATTAACACCAAAAATAGTGAAAATAATGAATGATTGTTAAGAAATGAGTAATAATATATTATAATAAATTAATATATAATATTATAAATATAATTATGGTTATTTTAGAAGTTAATAACAGTATTAAAACCATTATACATGAGTTTAAATGAACTTCACTCAAAAATTTAGTCAAGGTAAGGGATTTCATCTCAATTTACACTACAATGAGTCTTATTCATTATTATGAACCAATTCAATTTAATGTGGTGTATATACTGTATCATTATCAATTAATATCACTATTCACTCATAATTCAGGGTATTTTATATTTCAATTTGAATTTAATCCTCCAATTGGTTTATATTGAAAATTAATAAGTGGTAATGGTTATCATTGTAGTCTAACTTTCTTTTGTGATTATTATATTAATATTTAAACAACAACTTTTTTATAATCATTTTCTTTGGAAATTTACTAAAATATCCACATTCTTGGGTGAAATATATTATTATTTCCTAAACCATAGACCATTTTTACATATGAGGTTTACCTGGAAGGATATTTTATTATCTAGGTAAATATTGAAAAATTAGTATTCTGCATTCAATAAAAATATTTGATAAGGCACATTGTTTATTAATTAAACCAATTACTCAATATGAGGAATGATTTGGACTAAAAATGATTGAAAAACCTTGTATTTATATATGCCATAGATGCATCAATATTTTCTCCTACGACAAATAAGTTGGAAAAATTAAATGGGTTTCTACCTATGATTTTAAACCATCTCGTGAAAATTTCTTGAGGTTAAAGGTTTTTAGGTGCGTCAGACATGACATCTAATAATTAAGCATTTACTTAAAAGATATTTCAATAATCATTATTATTATCCACGAGGTTTTCAAATGATAAAATCTATGTATTCATTTCATTCTTATTTTATTGATTAAATAAAATGTGTTATCAATTATGTATTTTGTCATATTAATTATTCCTTATCCAGTTATTGGAATGACATGTGTTATCAATTATTTACCTTTCCATATTGATTATTTATGAAAATAATATTTTCATATTTTTTATAAATTTTAAATGATTTAATTACCTTAAATAAATAAATTTGAGTTGATTTTCATCATTTTAATATTTTTAGTGAATTTTGGGGTTAATTTAAAAGGTGTTTAATTATGGAAATTTCACAATTTTCTTGATCTTCTATATTTTAAGAATATATTTTACAATCCTGATCCCAATTTCATGATTCCATTTTTAGTATTTTCTTGAAACATGGATTAAATTTTTTCTTTTGGACCCAAATACAATTGTAATCACATTGGACCAGAAAAATCAATTAAGTGGAGAATGTTTTATCACCAACCGAATGAACACAAACTTAGTAATGGAGGAATATCTCAGCCTAAATTCATCTAAATGAATGATTATAGATTTAGTGGAAATAGAATTCAACACCTAATGTCCACAGTAAATTTCATTAATACATTCTATTATTAAGGTATCTATTTAATTTGTAACAGTGGAAGGGTTTGATATGATTTCTTGGAATGAATAGGTAGTTTTTAGTAATTTGAGAATAATGATTTTTTTAAATTTTCTAAATAACCTGGGATTTTTTGGGCCCGTGAGAGGGACAACCTTTATGAATAAAACTTCCTATATTATTCCATTTAATATTCTAATCAAACTGAATATTTTTGTGGAATGAATCTGGAAAGAAATTTTTCCACGTCACAACCCTATATTATTCCATTTAATATTCTAATCGAGGAAGGAAAAGTTTTAATTTTGTAATGCCGGTGTCTTATGATTTAATGTAAAAATATCATTTTCTATTGAATTATTTATATTTTAATTACATATAAATTATATTAATGAGGCCTTTTTTGGGTTTGGTGTCATTCATTATTTATATATTTTGTTTAATATTTTGAAACCCCATCTGTATAGTGTCGTTTACCTCGATCAAGTAGATTGTGTTAGGTAGTGAGTGTATAGTCATCATTGAAACATGTGTGTAACTAGGGAATGATTATATATTTATATGGAACTAAAATTTCCTATCTATAATTTCCTTAGATGTTTGGGAATGGTTAATGAATTTTGATTCACATGTCACTGGTTTCCATTACATCCTTCAACCAAGGGGTTATTTATAACCTAATCGAGGAGTGTTTTATTTATCTTTCAATAGGACGAGAGAAGGAAGGATTTCTATGACCATGATGAAATTTAAAAAAGTTATTCTACCGTAACCCCATCACTCTCTTCATAAAATTATGTTAAAAATTTATTTTAATTTCTTTATTTCTTTTTAAAATCAATCAATTTGAAAAATAACCTCTATTTGAACCTCTAATTTCAAGTGAAAAATGTGATTACTATGAAATTCCCTGTGGAGACATCCATGTTCAAATAAATTTCTTCATTTTAACTTAAGAATTTTTTGTTACACACCTAGATAAGTATATGTAAAAACTTTTTGCTATTACCAAGGAGGTGGTGTCAACAATTATTTTCTTATTTCACCTTCATTTCTTAATTTATATACAATGTTGTATGATTAGAACCTCAAAAACAAAACCATGCACCCTATATCTCGAAATTTATATAACCTTATTTAATATAATTAGAAACCGTAATTTTTCATCTAAATTTGAGGAAATTTCTCTTGAAAACTTTTTGGAAACTTTACGTGTTCACTCAAAGCCTTTCATCATGTCTTGAAACAAGAACCAAACCCCTAAACCAATGTGAATAATAAATAATTAATAAAAAAAAGTAATTTTCATTCCAGAGTTAAAAAATTATTTTTAGATGAAAACTAATAGTATCCCATTACTTCAAATGTTTAATGGATTGAAAGGTAAATATTCAAACAAACATATTAAAGAGTTCACACATGTCTACTCTACATTCAGACCCTGTGTAGTAGCTGAGAAGCTAGTAAGGTGGAATTTATTCCCATTTTCATTGGAAAAAGAAACCAATGAATGGATTATGGTCAAAAATTAGGATATGTTCATTATTGGAATGACTTGGTGAGATGCTTCATGAAAATATTCTTCCCTACCTCCATAAGAAAAATCCTCTAAAAGGAAATCTATGCAATCATATGGTCATCTGGTGAAACCCTTTATGAGTATAAAGAAGTATAAAAAACCATTGTCCCGGACTCCCACAAAAATAAATATAAGACCATAAATTTTGTGTATATTTTATCAAGACTTATGGGATAATGATAGAAAATCTCTAAATGCATCATCTGGAGGCACATTGATTGAATGGTCAACATAAGAAGCTAAGGGTTTGATTGGGAAGATCTCTTAGTATATAAATTTTTTTGGTACAATAGGTACTAGTATATGAGGAATTAATGTGTTAATAACTTCTTAACCATCACCTTAATGTGACACTATGATTGATGAGTTAACCATATGATAAGATATATGACCTTGAAACAACTGAGTGACCAACAAGCACTGACTAAGTTATGTGGTTTATGCTCATCACCTAATCATTTCAATGACCAATATGTTGAATTATAGGGAATAGAAACTGGTGCAGAAACCATTCATATGAGGAAGTTCCGAAAAAAACAAGGATGGAGAGTGTCCGACCAAGTTCATTATGGGTTTAGAAATCATCAGATTTATAGAAGACCCACGCACCAAAACTAGTTCTAAAACCAACCCCAATATTAGAAAAAATTCCAAAATCACCACTATTTAAAAAAAATCTTATATAAAGCCTTCACACCCCCAATCAACACCTTTTCAAAGACTCTATGAGAAACCATCCATTAGAAATCATCTTTTTGGGGAGTAACTACAATCCATGTATGATGGCCTAGTAGATATGTTTAATAATATGGAAAACATGGTGGGAAGTCTTGTTGAAATCACTTCCAAAAATATAGGTAATCTTCATTCTCATAAAAACGAAAATCCAAAATAGAATGTCAGCCTGATAATAATAAGAATTGGAAGAGATCTCTAAACACGAATAACCCATAATCCTAAAATAAGACCACCTATACTGAGGGAGAATGAAGTGGGAAATTTTAAAAATTATGTGAAAATGAACCCTAATGAATAAAGAAATGGGGAGGGGGATAAGTATAGGATGAGGATGAAGCAATAATAAACACCATTATAAAGGTAAAAAATGGGGAATTAAGACATACCCCCCACCATTTCAATCATGGCTGATTGAATCAAAGAGATTTCAGGAAGAAGTACTTCAAAAAGAAATTATGGAAGCTTTCTAGGATGGGGAAATTAATATCCCCCTTATTGAGGAAATCAAAAAAATTACAATGTATTCCATAATATTAAAGTATATTTCCACTAAGAGGAGAATACTTCAAGGTAATGAGAGGATCAACTTGGGAAGAAGTGTCTCAAAACATATCACACCACAGTTTCTAACCAAATTTCATAATCCATAGAAATTTTCCATTCCATTAACCATTGGTTATTTAAATTTCAATAATTAATTGGGTGATTTAGGTGGTTCCAATAATTCATTACCTCAGTCAGTATTCACTTCTTTGTATATGAGAGACTTGAATCCCACAAGAGTGGTGGTCCATCTTACAAACAGATCCACTATTTTCTCAATAGGAGTTTTGGAGGCTGTCCAGGTGAAATTCAGTGTTCTCTTATTCCATGATAACTTCTATGTGATAGATTTGGAAGAATATAAGATCCCATCACAATCACCCATAATTTGTGGGATAAATTTATTTATGTTATCCATAACCATAGTCAATGTCCATGAAGGGACACTCACCTTGTAGTTTAGATAAAACACTATCCACTTTCATATTTTTGAATCCATGTGAAACCCATCAGATGATAGCTCACCCTTTTAACTCTCCCATGATGTTTGTGTTGAACTAATTTATGAATCGTGTATGTGAAAATAATTCTTATACTAAGGATATAATTCTCCATTGAAAATATCCCTGAACATGTGGATTCAAAAAATGATGGAGATGAAGATTTCATGTGGGAAGAATAGGTAAAATAATATTTCATTGACGATTAGTCAGATTATCAATAAGATGATATTGTTTCTTATGTTCAAGAGGCACATAATTTGTAATTGGAAAATTTATTTTTAATTTCATCTATTGAGAAGCCCCCTGATCTGGAATTAAAACCACTCCCCACTAACATGAAATATGTGTACCCTAGGGACGTATATAAATTACCAGTGATAATTTATAAAAAAATATATTATACTTATGAATAATGTTTTGTTGTGATTTTGAGACAAAAATGTATAATTAATAGTGTAGATATTAAGTGATATCCCAATAATAAACCCAAAAATATGCCGAAATATAATTATTCTTGAGGGAAATTTCAAACCTATCAAATGAACCCAAAAAAGGCTTAATCCCACCTTGATGGAGGTTGTGAAGATGGAGATTGATAAGATCATGGAATATGAGATCATCTACCCGATCTCATATTCACAATGTGTTATCCCCATTCATGTTGTTCCAAAAAAACATACCTAACCACTGTGACGAATTAAAATAATGATGTAATCCCTGTTAGAATTCAAAATAGATGGAGAGTGTGCATTGATTTTAGGATATTGAATAAGGTCACTTATAAAGATCATTTCCCTACCCCATTAATTTAACAAATGTTAGTTATATTTTTTGGGAGAACCCATGATTTTTTGGGATTGATTTTCATGTTATTTTTGGGTACCTATTACTTCCAAGGTTCAGGAGAAGACAACATTTACTTCTCCCTTTAGTAGTTTTGCATATAATTATATTCCATTTGGATTATGTTATGCTCCAAGTAAATTTTAGAGTTCCATGGTAAGTATTTTTTGATGATCACATTGATGACGTATTGCAGGATTTCTTAGATGATTTCAGAGTTTTTAGAAATTCCTTTGACCATTGTTTTAAAAATATGCTTTTTTTAAAACTAGCATTAAAATGAATCTTGGTTTAAAATTTTAAAATTATAATTTCATGGTTGAGAGGAATTTTACTTGGTCATGTCATTTCAAAATAATGAATTGAATTGGATAAATAAAAAATTTTGGTGATAAATTCATTATCGTACTCAACATTGGAGAAACATGTTAGATCATTTTTTGACATGTAGTATTCTATAAGAGGATTATCAATGATTATGGAATGATTTTTCTCCCACACTGTAGATTGATTTTTAAAGATGATGATTTTGATTTCAGTGTTACATCTATGTAATACTTTGATGAGTTAAAGAGTATATGGATTTCACCACCAGTGATGCAACCACCAAATTGGTAAGAACCATTCAAGCTAATTGGTGATGCTTCCCAACAATCAGTTGTTGCATTCCATTATCAGAGAATTGAGGGTAGATCACCAGTTATTTCCTATGACTTGAGAACCTTATATTTGGACCATTAAAAATATAAAGTTATAGAAAAATTGTTTTTAGTAGTTGAATTGTCTTTAGAAAGGATTGGATAATATCTTCTTGGAACTAAAGTCGCTGTGTTTTTTAGAACATGTAGCTCTAATGTACTTGCTGATGAAGGATGAAGCTAAACCAAGGCTAGTGAGATTGATGTTACTTTTTAGGTGTTAGAAATATAAATCAAGGATAATAAGGGATCTGAGAACCAAGTGGATGATCATTTAAGAAGACTTCCCAACACCACTGAAGGAAATATTCTAGAAAAAGAACTATCAAATGATCACCTTCTAGGAGGGGAATTTTATTTGATTAAAGGAGAAGTGCCTTTGTACACTAAAATGTTCAATTATCTGGTGACATATTAGATACCATATCATTTCAATTCCCAGTAAATTAAAAAAAGAAAATATGATTCTATATATTACATTTGGGGTGATCTATTTATTTTGAAGATTTTCGAATACCAAGTGATAAGTAGATGTTTTTATGAGAGTGAAATTGGTCCAATATATGAGTTTTTTAAATCTTTTTCTTATATAGGGTACTTTGGAAATTAATTGATGTCAAATATGTTTTTAGAATCTCAAATTTATTATCCCACCCATTTTAAAGATGATCATAAAATTTTCCAATGTTGTAAAAAATGTCAGTTTTCTAGAAACATTTCAAAAAGGAAAGAAATGAACCAACAACCAATTAATTTTTGTGATATTTTTGAAGTATGGGGGATATATTTTATGGACCCCTACCAATATCATTTTGAAATTCTTATATATTTCTTGAAGTTAGTTATGTTCCCAAGGAGTTGAAGAAAAAGCCACTAGGACTGATGTTGATAATGTTTTTTTGTGTTTTTTTCAAGGATGACATATTTTTGTAGGTTTAGAGTTCCTAAAGACATCATAGGTGATCAAGGGACTCAATTTTTCAATAATATAACGGAAGATATTCTAAATAAGTATGAGGAACATCATAAAACATCATGTCTCTATCATCTATAGACTAATGGTAAAGCTGAATATTAAAAAAAGGAAATTAATAGAATTTTGGAAAATACTATTAAACCAAATAGGATGGGTTGGAGTTAAAGGTGTGAAAAAATGTTATGGGATTACAGGAAAACCTACAAGACCACATTTATAAGGAGACCATATGATATGATTAATGGGGAAAGCTGTACATACCTGTGGAATTAGAGAATAAGTCATATTGGGCTATGAGGAAGATGAACTTGGGTCATAAATGTGATGTGAAAGAGAGAAGATTTAAGTTATAGGATCCACATATAAAAATTATAGTATTTACAAGGAGATAACTAGAGTGGCTCATGATAATATGATCCAACAAAAAGGATTCTATCCTACGTACAAATTGATATTATTCAACTCAAGACTCAATCTGATGCTAGGTAATCTTTTTTCCATATTGAAATTTCCATTTACAGTCACTCATGTATATGCTTTTGGTGATGTAAAAATTGTAACGTATGGAGTGAATAATAAAATATCTTTTAGTGGAAACATGATGAAGAAATTACATGGGACCATTCCATCAAATATAGTTGTTGATATCACACTACTCAAACCTTTTTATCAATAAAAGACATCGGGTTGTATCTATCCTTTACACTTTATTTCTAGTTGTGATTCAATTTCAAATATTTGTACACATCAAATAAAATTTAATGGATTAAGTAAACATCATAATTTATTCTTGGGGGAGGGAAACTTTGTTGTTTAGGATTTTCATTTGTTATTTTTTGTTATATTTTAATAATTGTCTGTTTTTCAAATTTTTGTTTGTTTATTTTTCATGTTTTGTGTGTTTTTTAAAATTTTGAGAGGAAATGATCATAATTTCAATTTTTTGAACCCATTTTAATGATTTAACCAATTTATTCTATGAAACTATGCATAAATAAATATTTAAAATTGCATTATTTCAAGTTTTAATCTTTTCAAATTTCATGAAAAGTAATATAAATTTTGAATCTCGTGCCACATTTCACTGTCTTTATCTTTGAAAACATTTTTCCTAGAGGATTATGAACCATTTTTTTTCATATTATTTTTATTCACATAACTTATTGAGATATCCTAAAAATTCATTCATTATCTAAAATTTTATTTATTCCTAACAAAACATGAGGGTTTGCGGTACTTTTTATTTAAATGATTGAGGGATTTAATTGGTTTAAGCCCTCTTTTTAATAGAATCTTTATCATTATGCCCTTCCTTGTACATTAATCCTAGTATACCTTATAATACAAGAATATACTATTAGGTTAGCTACATTACAATCCAATTTTCTATATCCAACCTGATTTTGAAATTAAATTCCATGACCTAGTTGAACTAATGTATGGGGAAAGATGTCTTGTATTGTGCTACATAATTTGGTAAAACATTAGGTGGGAAATAAATTTTTGAAGAGATTTGTTTTCTACTAAAAAAACCATTCAATTAATATCTTTTCCCTTATATATATTTCATGACAAGTGAAGTTATGCCTTTTGTGAGCTTCTAATAAGAAAGAATGATGTTCTTATTTGGAGATTTCAAGAAAATTTATGTTTGAGAAGATTGAAATTTTTGCAACTCGAATTATGAATGGTGTAAACTTTCATTGATTTTTCAGAAAGAAAAATCTATTTTTCTACTTATGGGAGTGAGGAGGATAGCATACTTTAGAGAAAATTTGAATATATCAATTTAACCTCCAAAAGAGGCAAGCCCTTCTTATTCAGCCACAAATTTTTTCACATGACAATTCTTCCAATAAAAGGACTGAGAGAAACCTCGAAAATTACTCATGATAAACACATGCCCTCAAATTATACCAGGTGGAGATGTAGAAATTTATCAAGACTATGGTGACCCTTTTAAGATTTTGGAGGAGAAAATCCTTATTGAAAATTGACATTTGTGAGATGAGAAAACATTCATGTGAGGTAGGTGTTTTGTGTGAATAGGATGAAAAATGATGTTGAAATATATTAAATGATATTAATTTAGAACATGAAATAATTTTTTGATGACTCATTGTGTCTTTTGTATCTTGGTGTGGAATTGGTGGATCTCAAGGGCATGTGTTTTGAATTTTTTTTGACTGTAACGTATCCAGGAGTCTAAGTGCTAAGTGTGGGAGAATTAATAGAGATAGTATTATCATAATTTTTATATGTTTTCCAATGATTTAATTCCTTCAAATTAAAAAATTGGAGTTAATTTTCACCATTTTACTAAATTTGGTGATTTCTAGACTTAATTGTGAAAATTGTTTAATTATAGAAATTTAATAGTTTTCTGGATCTTCTGTATTTTGGGGATATCTTTATAAGTTTGATCCAAATTGAGTGATTCATTTTTTTTATGACTTCTTTCCTCGCAGGATTAAACTTTTTCTAATTTACCCTAATTCAATTTGAATCTCACTAGTATATAAAAATCAATTAAGTGGAGAATGATTTTTTGGCCAATAGAATAAACTCAAATTTAGTAATGGAGGAATATGTCGGCTTAGAGACATAAAAATGAAGTTATTCTAGCCGTAGTTGAATGGTGACTCATCCCCTTATGTCCAAATAAAATTTCATGACAAAATTTTCTCATTAAGGTAACTATTTAATTTGGAAAATTAGATGGATTTTAGAATTCTACATGACCAGAAAGTGCAGTCTTCAGTAATACATGAATAAAATTTTGGAAACTTGTCTACATAATCTGATATTTTGTGGTCACATGAATGAGATGGATAGGAAAAGATTTTATGGGTAAAAATTTCTAATATTTGGCTATTTAATATGCTAATTGAACTCAAATTTTTTGTGGAATGAATCTGAAGGGAAATTTTTACACATCTCAACCCTATATATATGGGTGCCCACTTCTATTCAAGGGTGGTGAAGAGGGAAAAAGTGGGGATATGATGGAGGATTAGAAAATTTAATATTTGTGGATTTTCTCTTTTCTCTTTTATTACTTTCATAATGATCACTTCTTCCCCATTCAACTCTATTACCCTTAACATGGAGGGTTAGAGATATTTAGTGATTGGGGAAGGGGGTGTTTTCTTTTTTTAATGTTATATTCTTGTGATTTAATGTAGAAATATGTTTTTTCTATTGATTGATTTATATTTTCAATGGTGAAAAATTCACTTAATGTAATCATGTTTTTTGTTTTGGTTTCATTCACTATTTTTAGCTTCGGTTAAATATCATAGAACTCCATAGATATAGTATAATTCATCTCAATATATCAGATCATGTGAGGTAGTGAGTGTCTAGCGATCATTAGCATGAGTGTGTAACTAGTGAATTATTTTTAGATTTATAAAGATAAAAAATTATCAATCGGAACTTGCCTTAGTTGTTTTGGATTGATTTATTAATTTTCATGTAAACATGATTGGTTTCTATTACATCCTTCAACCAATGGTGATTAACAAAATGATCACGGATTGTTTCATTTATCATTCAATAAGAAGAGAGAAGTAATTCCTTTTATGACCATGATGACCTTTAAAAAGGTGATCATACACTAACCCGATCACTCTCTTCATCAAATTTTGTTGAATCTTCATTTCAATTGAATTATTTATTTTTAAAATCATTCTATTTCAAAAACAAGCTCTAGTTCATCCTCTAATTTCATGTGAAAAATGTGATTATTGTGCACTCATCTCTAAATACATATTAGACAATCCACTTAATTTCATTTTAACATTGGAAATATTTGTTTTTATAAAAACCCATGATAGGAACATGTCAATTATTCCTTATCTAGTTTGTTTAAATAGGAATTGTGTTCAATTATTCACTCCTATCTAAATATTTTTAATGAGTTTCAAGGATGATGATATTTTATTTTAATTATATTTTATTTTCTATTTTCAAAATTATTATTGGTATCATGTATATAATATGGTTTTCCAAAAATGATTAACTGTTCAATTTCTTGGGATTTAAATCTTAAATATATTCTATTGTAATAATGTAAGGCACCGACTCTGGGCTTCTAGGGTCAGGGTGTTATTGTTGGTATCATAAGTATTTTATCAGCGGCCTTGGAATCTAAATTTAGAGAATGTATATTATAGTATATAACCTTAAGATATTATTTTTAGATAAGTATAGAAGAACGTATTATAATCTTGGAATGGAATAGATTGTTTGTGTATTATAAATACATCCCAATCTGAATACTATAAGTGGTAGTGGTTTTGGAATAGATAATACATAGGGAAAAAACAGTAAAAAGGTGTGTCAGCCCTAGAATGAGAATAACCCGGTATAAGAAAACATGCCTTAACATGCACCTAATTTGAAAAAAATGGGTTATATGCTTATGATAATTCATGATTTCCTTACAAATAATTATAAAGGATTTGAAATTAACGATATCCTAAAGGGAACCATGATAATAATTATGATATTAGTTATGTATAAAATTTTCAATTTATGATAATAATTATACATACATTTTGATTTTACAAGCTAATATAGTATGTTCCATTTTTTAATAAATTCATGTAATGTCATATGCTTTGAGCCAATGTAAAATTACAAGGGAATATTAACATTTTCATTAATTGGATGGTCTATTTATGAAAACCGAGATTCAAGATGAAATTCTGAGTGTTAGAACACCTGAAGACTTTTTTTAGGACTTGTGAAAATTATAAAGAGGTCCCTTGGAGGTTTCATCATGTTTCATTTGTTTTAGGGCTATAATTTTAATGTTTGAAGGGTCGGTAGAGGATGCACAATTTTTCTGAAACTATGCAGCCCCCAAAAGAAAATCGTTGGGCCTATAGAAATGTGTAGATGTGAAACGCATTGGCTATGAATGGTTTTTTCAAACCATGTATCTATCCCAATTGACTACTGAAAAATTAGTACTACCTAGACACTATTCAATTCATGGTTGGCATACATTTATGAAAACAGTTTGGTACAACCATGCGAGATTGGTTCCTTGGGAAAATGCCACCACACGGTTGGCGCATGGTTTGGAAAAAACCTTGTAGCTAAATTATGAGAATTGGTTTTTTGAGGTAAAATTACTGAAATTCACTTAAGGAGGTAAAATTCAATTTTTCTTCTTTCTTCCTCCACATCTAGAATATATAGATCTCATCTCCTATGAGATTTCTCTTTCTCAACCCTAACCTAGGATTTAATGTTTCTCCTCCACTGGTTATCTGAATTGTTCATTGTCAGTGTCTATATATCTACATTCGTAAGCTATCAAGTCCTTTTTAATCATTATTCCTTTAATATAATCTCAATTTGTATATTCTTATGTAATATCATTTTCCCTATTTTTAGGGAAAATTTCTATTTTGTAGATTTATTCCAAATTAGATCGAATTAGAGCTTGAGTTGGGATGAGTGATACATCCTTCCTAAATATGAGGTAGGTGTTGTATGGATTTTTCTTTATGTTTCCAATGTTTTGTGAATAGTGTAATTGAACCACATGCTGAAATTTGTCGTGCGCCACTTTAGAATTGGATCCTTCGTGTATAATTGACCTTTTCACCTAGATACATTTTTTTAAATCTCCTTTTGTAATTTATTGATCATACATACTGTTGGTCGGAGTGGACACTCAAGAGGGGGGGTGAATTGAGTTCCAATTAAAATTTCTGTTAAAAACAATTTCTATTGAAAATCCCCCAATTTCAAAAACAAATTAAACTGTAGTGAATTTATATAGATTATAAAGGTTCAATTAGTTTCTCAAAGATTGATTAATTCTCAGTTAACTTAATCTTATGATTAAATTAACTTTTGAAACTAACTTACTGATTTATAACAAACATAAACACTTGTGAATTTAATTATCAAAGTAGCTTTGAAGGTAGATTATATTTCAAAGTAATAGCAGCGGAATATGAAATAAATATGTATAGTATGGATATAGAGTACAACTACAAACACAGAGAATTAACCAAGAGGTTCAGTATCAAGCCGAGACTTAGTCCTCTCAAAATTTTATATAAGAATGATCCACACCCTGGATCGGGGTTAACAACAGTGAACACACTGTCCAGGTCACAAGCCCTCTACCATAGTTCTTCGTGGGAAAACAAACAACAGCAGCCAGCTGTTCAGGTCACAAGACCTCTACCACTATCCACAGTGGGAAATGGGGTGCAAAAAGGTTTGCTGAGGATTTACAGATCCTCCAGTGAAAGTACAGGAGTCAGTGTGTGTGTTTAATACAGCAGATAACACACACTGCTCAAAATGTAGAATAAATCACAGAACAAGAGATGTAGAGTTTAGAAGTGGTTCTGGTGATCTCAGTGTAGCTCTTGTATTCGATCAGAAGAGAGTTTGAGTCCTCTTCTCGTTTCTGTTTGAGAAACAGAGTGTCGTATGCTTCAGGTTCACAGGTAGTGAGAATGTAGTCGATGAAGTTCTTCAGGGTTCTTCTTGTATGCACAGAACACTTCTCGAGTATACTTGATTGACTATATGCTTCTCTGTGTTCTTGATGGAACTCGTTTTTATCTTCTTGTGTTTCTGGTATATTTCGTCCACCACGCACTTCTCTGGTTCGCATCCTTTTTGGGCAGCGTAGTCTTCTCGTATTTATCTCCCGACAGGGGACAGAAAAGATTTCTTTTCAGTAGGTACGAGGTACAGGTTCCTGACATCCGACAACCTTTATCAGATATTTGACAAATCATCAAAATGTATGATATGACCGTTAGATAGATTAAATGTAGGAAATAAAGAAATTAAAATAGTGAGTCGAGAATGTATGTCACTGTTGACTTCAACTGTGGTCTTCCAACTGTGTAATTCCTTCTGACTGCTGACTTCAATAAGAGGCTTGCTGTCTGTAGGCTTGCAATAGTAGCTTTTACTCCATGTAGCTGTAGCCTTTCTAACTGTAGACTTGTAACATCAAATTTGTAGAACTGTAACCTTTGTCAACTGTAGACTTCGATCATCAGTAGACTTAGTAGACAGAAGCTGTCTAACTGTAACCTTGACTGTAGACTTATGACTGTAGGCTTGTTCGTCTGCGAACTTGTTTCAACTGTAGACTTGTTCGACTGTGAACTTGAGCAGATATAACTTTGAACAGAAGTCTTGTAACTGTGACCTTCGTCTGTGAGCTTTGACAATAGATAGCAGTAGACTCGTAACTGTAAGCTTGTATTAGTCTTTGACTGTAACCTTGTAACTGTGAACTTATTGCAACAATAACATAAGGTGACAGTTAGCTGTAACTGTGACTTTGAAAATAAAACTCTGACTGGTAGCTAACAATACTAAACTTATGTAAATGCTACTGTAAGCTGTTACAGTAAAGTTATGAGAGTAGGAATATGAACTGTTTAGAATAAAATACGTTTAAGCATAGAATAATAAGATTAATGCAAGTTTTTAATACATCATAATCAATGGTTAAGCATGATTTGGGATTATCAAAACAGGTGATTCCAACAATCTCCCCCTTTTTGATAATCACAAATTATGTCAGTATGAAATATAGAAGTATCAGAGAGAAGTGTGCAAGACACAGTATTAGTAATATGAGCACAAAAATTAGGTATAATCCGCAAGGATTTCTCCTCTTTGTATAGGTTCATTTCTCCCTTGAGTTTTCCCTATTTCTCCCCATTTCTCCCCCTATCTATTTCTCCCTATTTCTCCCCCTTTGTGATTAACAAAAAGAAAGACAGAGAGAGAGAAAATAAACATTGTATTAATAAGGAGTACAGTACATGACCCAAAACGTGAATACATGATCCCTATCAAAAAAAACATAAACAGACTCAATCCTCTTCATCTGGAGGTAAGGGATCTTTTCCTTTGGAGGAAGAAGATGGAGCAGGAGGTGAAGGATCAACAGGCTTAGGAAGTGCAGCATGAATGTCTGGAGGGGCAGCAACAGATGCTTCTGAAGTCCTGTAGTGAGGAGCTTGCCGAGGTATTAGTGGTCTAAGGCCTCTGAGGGCATCAGCAGGAGACATTACTGAAGAACCACTGGGGTTGGAGACAGGTAGGGCAGGAGGAACTATAACAGGTGTGCAGTCCACATGAAGAAAAGGTAGGAGCAGATTCCTGAAATCCATGATGATGTTTCCTCCTCTGTCCATGGCAGATAAGAAGTCATCTTTGTTTTCCAAGAATTTATCCAAAGCCGGGGTCAACTCTCGTAGCTTGCTAACTTGTTCTTTGAAAGCTTGAGTTACAGGAGGCAGCTTCATAGTTTCTAGCATGAGCTTGAAGTGATTGTTCAACTGATGCTTGGTGAAAATCCGATCAAAGTAATAATCCACTTTACTTTTGATGGCCTCCTGAGAAGCAGTAGCAGCCTGCAGGTGCTCACGAACAAAGCCACTGACTTCTCTTGTAGTAGCAAGGATCTGTAGGTCTGATGTGTCATTTGCACGGGCCTGAGTAAGCTCTTCTCTGAGCAGGCTTCTAAACTGCTCAAGGTCCACAGGAGAGCTAGATGAAGAAAGGGACTTGACTGAGAATGCCACTGTCTCCTTGAAAGACTGAGTCATATTTCCAATCACTTTCTGAATGACAGCATCCTGATTGCTAAAGTGTTCTTTTACTGATTTTTTGAAAGCCTCAAATACTTCCACAAACTGCTTGACCACTTCTTTGATATATCGAATCTCACTGGCCACTTGAGTCTGAGAACTGCTCAGGGCAGTTAAAGAAGCAACTGATTGTCTGAGGGCCACTACTGCTCCAGTCCAGCTTTCAATTTGAGTGTGGCACACTTTCATTTCATCCATCACTTCTTTGATTGGACTTCCCACAACACATCCTAGAGATAATTCTAAGGATTGTTCCACATTTTTCAGCTCATCAAAAATACTGGTTTTCAATTCAGCAACAGATTGTCTGATGGTCTCCTTCATTTCATTCTTTAAGGATTCAAGGTCTTCCTTGGTGGCCAATCTTTCAGTTTCTAACACTGGAGAGCTGTTAGGTAGGATGACTGGATTTCTTGGTGGTTGGTTTTCCTCATCTAAATCCTCATAATTGAGTCCTAACACCATGTATCCTGGATCTGAGGTCCATCCTTCTATATCAAACATTACAGAGACTGAACCAAAACGCTCCCCCTCACTTGGAGGTCCATTCTGAACACTTTCTACTATCTGCTCAACTCTGGGTAACTCTAAGTTCTCTTCTGTAGCTCTAGCAGGTTCCATATTTGCTTCCTCTATAGGTTCAGCAGTGAGGTTAGCCTCCCTCTCTGTTGGGTCATCAACCACTTCCATGACAACAGTAGTAGAGACCACTCCTGCTTCTTGGTCAGACACTGACTTGTCTGTATACCCTATCAGAGGGCTCATACTGAGTTCTTTTGTTTCTTCACCACTGATCTCCTCTTTATCTTCTGCAACAGTTTCTTGATTTTCATTTAAAGCTCCAGCCTCTTTTGCTTCGACTGTATCATCCTCATCAGAGGTGTCCTTGACAAAATATTGAGATTCTTCTTCTGTAGACTCAGTCTCACTGTCTCTTAGAACAGGTTCTCTACTAGGTAGTTCTTTTGGAGGGCTTGCTGCTCCAAACGTCACTGTCCTGACAGGACTGTGAGTAGTATCAGGATCACTCCCTTCATCAATTGGGGTGTTGTCTCTTGCAGAGTCACCAACTACTGCAGTCTGTTCATCATCTGAGTATACAGGTTCAGGCTCATCAGTCTTTAAGCCTGGATCTCTCCTATCTCTCGGTCTAGAGGGATGAGTAGAGGGGCTAAATTTCTCATAGATTCTCTCCTCATCATTCACCCATGATTTCTTCTAGGGATTCCAACTGATCTTCATGAATTTGCAGATTACTTTCGAGATACATACACTGTTCTTTGCCACTATCAACTCTTCCTGACTTTCAGCTGCACCTTTCACTTTCAACATAATCGAAATGAGTTTAGCATGAAACAAGGAACTTGATTTTGAGCTTGCCTTTATCATGTCCTCCATCTGAGCCATCAGCAACCTACAAAGGTTGATCTTCCTTCCATGTTTTAATAAGTACATCAAGTAAATATCTTGGTGCGTCAGAGTTGCAAAATCTCCTCTTCTAGGACTCAGTACATGCTGAATAAACTTAAACAGAAGCCTATCCTCTCCACTCATTTCAGCAGCAATAACCTTTCTTACTGTGCCATTGCCTGTCAGTTATTCCAGAGCCGTCTCATGATCAAAGATTCTACTATTTGGAGGAGCCGCTCTAGAATAGTAGTTGTAAATACCCTCATGAGGAACTCTTAAACATGCAGCCCATTCAACGGATGAAAAACTGACTTCATTGCCGTTTACTCTGGATACCAGTCTATGCAGATCAACCTCTTCCTCAAACTGTAGATATTCATAGAATTCATTCACCAGCTTCGGGTAGTACGGTCTATTATTGTTTGCGAAGCATTCGGTCCATCCTTGCTCATTAAGCACTTCCAGTACTAATGATCTGCTCGATAAAATCCACTCTTCACTTAGCTCCTTCTCAGCAACTATTTCTCTCTTAGTCAGATGTGGATTGACAGGTCTTATCGAGGCGTTCCTGGTGCCACTGGATTCGACATGAGTCCTCTTTGGCATTGGTGCATCTTCATTGACAGTCGGGGGTCGCTTTGTTCTGGCCATTGGAACTGAATGAGGTTTCGAGGTTCGGTTGAAGATTTAGGGTTTAGGGCTTGAGAGAGAGCAAGGGTCGAGATGAGTGGATTGAGATATGTTCGATGTTCTCAATTTTTATCATTTAGGGATTTAGGAATAAAAGAATAAAGAAAAGAAACGGTTCGAATTCCCGCAAAATAAAATAAGGTTAAACAGCGAAACAACCTACAGAGAGATGTAACAGTGAGGTACACCGGTGAGGTCTAACTGTGAGGTTTCAACTGTGAGGTTTAACTGTGAGGTTTCAACTGTGAGGTTTCAACTGTGAGGTTCTAACTGTGAGGTTTCTACTGTGAGGTTCTAACTGTGAGGTTTCTACTGTGAGGTTCTAACTGTGAGGTTTCAACTGTGAGGTTCTAACTGTGAGGTTTCTACTGTGAGGTTCTAACTGTGAGGTTTCTACTGTGAGGTTTCAACTGTGCTATAATTAATCATACCTAACTCATGTTTGATGTAACTTAATCTCTCAGAATTCAAAGGCTTTGTAAAAATATCAGCTAACTGATGTTCAGTGCCAATGAACTCAAGAGTGATATCACCTTTTTGATAATGATCCCTCAGAAAGTGATGTCTCACATCAATATGTTTTGTCCTAGCATGAGATACTGGATTTTTAGAAATGTTAATAGCACTTGTATTGTCACACCTTATAGAGACATGTTTGAATTGATATCCATAGTCTAGTAAAGTGTGTTTCATCCACAAGATTTGTGCACAACAGCTACCAGCATCTATATACTCAGCATCGGCAGTAGACAATGCAACAGAATTTTTCTTCTTACTACACCAAGATACTAGTGACTTGCCTAAAATGTGACATGTTCCAGAGGTGCTCTTTCTATCTAACTTGCAGCCAGCAAAATCAGCATCAGAATAACTTAATAAATCAAATGATTGTCCTTTTGGATAAAATAATCCCAAATTGGGAGTATGTTTTAGATATTTGAAAATCCTTTTAACAGCAGTCAAATGAGACTCTTTTGGATTGGCTTGAAACCGAGCACACATGCATACACTGAACATGATGTCAGGTCTACCGGCAGTAAGGTACTGTAGACTACCTATTATACCTCTGTAATTGGTTTGATCCACTAGTTCACCAGTTTCATCACTGTCCAACTTGCAAGTGGTGCTCATAGGTGTGTCACTGCCTTTGGTGCCATCCAAGGAAAAACGTTTTAGAAGATCTTTAATATATTTACTTTGGTTCAAAATAATACCATTTTTATTTTGAACGATCTGAAATCCAAGGAAAAATTTGAGTTCTCCCATTAAACTCATTTCAAACTCATTTTGCATTATTTTTGAAAAATCAACACATAAAGAATTTTTAGAAGATCCAAAAATAATATCATCCACATAAATTTGTACTATTAAGACATCTTTAGAAATCCATTTAATAAAAAGAGTAGGATCAGCTATCCCTTTAGTAAATCCTTTCGAAATAAGAAAAGAGCTGAGCCTATCATACCAAGCTCTTGGAGCTTGCTTTAAACCATATAAAGCTTTAGATAGTTTAAAAACATGATTAGAAAAATGGGGATTTGTAAAACCAGGAGGTTGTTCCACAAATACATCCTCAATTATATATCCATTTAGAAAAGAACTTTTAACATCCATTTGATATAGTTTGAAATTCAGATGAGCAGCATAAGCAAGTAATATCCTAATGGCCTCTAGTCTAGCCACGGGTGCAAAGGTTTCCTCATAGTCTATTCCTTCTTCCTGACTATACCCTTGTGCAACTAGCCTAGCTTTGTTTCTGATTATATTACCAAACTCATCAACTTTGTTTCTAAACACCCATTTAGTGCCTATGGTAAGAGTGTCTTTAGGTCTTTCCACTAATTCCCAAACTTTGTTTCTTTCAAACTGATTTAGTTCTTCTTGCATAGCCATTACCCAGAATTCATCACTGATAGCATCATTGACATTTTTGGGTTCAAGCTGTGAACGAAAAGCTTGATGTTCAACCTGATTTCTTAGAGAAGCTCTAGTTTGTGTTCCTCTATCAAGATTACCAACAACAGCATCTAAAGGACGATTCTTTAGAATCCTAGTTGATTTGGTAAAGGTTGGACTAGAGATTTTAGGTTCATTTATAGGTTCGGGTTCCACAGAGGAAGATTCTGGAAAAAGTCCAGAACTGGATGTTTTTATTACAGGTTCTTTAGATTTGTCATTTAGGTACAGAACAGATAAATCTTCTTCAACATCTTCAAGAGAAGTTTTAGACTCATGTGGATCAGTCTCATCAAACTTGATGTGAACAGATTCTTCCACACATTTGGTTTTCTTATTGAAAACTCTATAGGCTTTACTAGACATAGAGTAACCCAGGAAAATTCCTTCATCACTTTTTGGAGCAAATTTATCAAGATTATCTTTGGTATTCAGAATAAAGACTTTACAACCAAAAACTCTAAAGTAATTAACCTTAGGCTTCCTATTATTCCACAACTCATAAGGGGTTTTCTTAAGAACCGGTCTAATCAAGACTCTATTAATAACATAACAAGCTGTATTAACAGATTCAGCCCAAAAGTAAATTGGCAGGTCATATTCATTGAGCATGGTTCTAGGAATTTCTTGCAGGGTTCTGTTTCTTCTTTCTACTACACCATTCTGTTGGGGTGTCCTAGGGGCAGAAAAGTTATGAGCATAGCCATTGAGTGAGCAGTAAGATTCAAATTCTTGATTCTCAAACTCACGACCATGATCACTCCTCAAGGTCTTAATATTAAGTCCACTAAGATTTTCTACAGACTTAGAGTATTTAACAAAGGAAGAGCAGGCTTCACTTTTGTGAGCTAGAAAGTATACCCAAGTATATCTAGAAAAGTCATCTACAAGAACATAAACATAGTGCTTCCCATTTAGACTTGAAATTCTTGATGGTCCAAACAAATCCATGTGAACCAGTTCAAGTGGTTGAGAAGTTGAAACTTCTTTCTTTGGTTTAAAAGAAACTTTGTGTTGTTTTCCCTTTTGACAGGGATTACACACTTTGTCATTTGGGAATTCAAGCTTAGGTAGGTCTCTAACTAGGTGTTTCTTAGAGAGTTTTCTAAGTGAGTGAATGTTGCAGTGTCCTAATCTCCTATGCCACAGCCAAGACTCTTTATGAAAAGCATTTAAGCAAGTAACATTATGTTTAGCTAAAGTGTTTAAGTCAACAGCATAAACATTTTCATTTCTTAAGGCAGAAAATATTAAAGCATTTTTGGAATTATAAACATCACAAGAATTGTTTTCAAACTTGACATTAAAACCATCATCACACAATTGAGAGATGATAAGTAGGTTGTACTTAAGTCCATCAACAAATAAAACTTTGGAAATTAATACTGACTCAGTGTTACCAATCTGGCCTAAGCCGATGATTTTTCCTTTTGAGTTATCACCAAAAGTGACATATCCTCCATCAACCTTTATTAAGCTTTTGAAGCACGAATAGTCTCCAGACATGTGTCTTGAACATCCACTGTCTAAGTACCATACCTTCTTGTAATTGCTTTTCAAACAGATTTCCTACAAAACAGATTAGACAGGAAATGACTTTGGTACCCAGATTTTCTTGGGTCCAGATATGTTAGCAATCAAGGATTTAGGTACCCAGATTTGTTTTATGGGTCCCATACAATTAATAGATGCAACAGATTTAGAGAGATATACTTTATTTGATCTACAACTATTTAAATAACCAGTTGAGGCATATGAATTTCCAAAACTAGAACTAGCAGGATTTTTTCCAGACTCAATAAATCGGGTTTTAGTAAACTGTCTTTGTCCAGGTTGGTATCCCAAGCCAGTAGAATACTTAGGTGCAACTTGCTTTCCTAGCAGTTGGGTTAGAGTATCTTTTCCATTTGTGAATGTTTTTAAGTCCTTTCTAAGTTGTTCATTAGATAGTTTCAGTTCTGTATTCTCCTTTAATAATTGAACATTTTTCTCTTTTTCTACATCAAGTGCAGACTTGACACTTGCAGTAAGAGCATGCTGTTTCTTTAAAGACTTATATTTATCCTTTAGTTCATTACACGTTTCTTCCAGCATATTACAGTATTCAATTCATCTTTAGACATATTTTCAGAATCAGAACCAGATTCTGCTTCACCTTCAGAATAATAAGAGTTTAGAGTGGGAGTGTCTAAGGTTACCTCAGATGTGTTTGTCATGAAACACATATTAGCACGATTTCTTTCAGAATCACTGGACTCTGATTCACTTGTGCTGTCTTCTGAATCACTCCAAGTGGCCTTCATAGCTTTCTTATAATTCTTGTCCTTGTACTCATATTTCTTCTCGAATTTTAACTTAGGACAGTCAGCTTTGATGTGTCCTTTCCTTTTACATTCATATCAAACTATGTCTTCTTCTTTATCAGTTTTCTTCCAATCTTTCTTCCACTTACCTTGTCTATCATACTTACCCTTGTAGTTTGGTTTTCTGAAGAACTTCTTCTTCCTATAGAACTTCTTGAATTTCCTTGCTATTTGTGCCATCTCGGCATCACTGTCAGAATCTAAGTCTTCACTAGATGAGCTTTCAGTTGGTATATGCACTTTCTCCTTGTCTTTTCTCTTTGATGCAGTAGACTTAAAAGCTACAGATTTTCGTTTTGGTTCCTCATCTTCCTCTTTATTTACCTTGAGCTCTTCTTCGTACATCATCAGCTTACCAATTAACTCCTTGACAGGCAAAGTTCCAATATCACAGGATTCTCTAATTGAAACGGATGTGCCTCTCCATCTGTCAGGCAGACATCTCAATAATCTCATGATTTTCTCCTTTGCTGGAACAATCTTTCCGAGTGAGCTCATTGTGTTGACTATCTCATTAAACCTGAGATACATATCAGAAATAGGTTCATCAGCTTTCATCTTAAAGTTATCATATTTGATAGTGTAAGTATTTAACCGCATTTCCTTGACATTAGTTGTTCCTTCATGAGAAACAGCTAAGGTGTCCCAGATTTCAAAAGCAGTTTTACATGCAGAAATTCTATTGAACTCCTCATCTCCTAGAGCACAGTAGAGAGCATTCACAGCCTTACAATTTTTATTGTAAGCTACCTTAGTAGGTTCATCCCAAGTTATTCTTTCAGTTTCTGGAATCTTGTATTGAGACTCTATAGCAGTCCAAATATCAAAACCCATACTTTCCAAATGAATTTTCATTTTGAGCTTCCATTGGGCATAATTTACACCATTAAAGAAGGGTGGCCTGTTAGTAGCAGCACCTTCTAGTCTATTATCCATAAGGAAATTTTAGAAAATGTTTTAAAGAGATAAAATTTAGAACTAACAGAAATGTAAGATCTTTTAGATAAAACTACAATCACAGTTTTAAAAACAGAGGGTTAAAATAAAACTTTGAGCAAGTATAACAGAGATAAAAAACTCCTCTGATACCAAATGTTGGTCGGAGTGGACACTCAAGAGGGGGGGTGAATTGAGTTCCAATTAAAATTTCTGTTAAAAACAATTTCTATTAAAATCCCCCAATTTCAAAAACAAATTAAACTGTAGTGAATTTATATAGATTATAAAGGTTCAATTAGTTTCTCAAAGATTGATTAATTCTCAGTTAACTTAATCTTATGATTAAATTAACTTTTGAAACTAACTTACTGATTTATAACAAACATAAACACTTGCGAATTTAATTATCAAAGTAGCTTTGAAGGTAGATTATATTTCAAAGTAATAGCAGCGGAATATGAAATAAATATGTATAGTATGGATATAGAGTACAACTACAAACACAGAAAATTAACCAAGAGGTTCAGTCTCAAGCCGAGACTTAGTCCTCTCAAAATTTTATATAAGAATGATCCACACCCTGGATCGGGGTTAACAACAGTGAACACACTGTCCAGGTCACAAGACCTCTACCACAGTTCTTCGTTGGAAAACAAACAACAGCAGCCAGCTGTTTAGGTCACAAGACCTCTACCACTATCCACAGTGGGAAATGGGGTGAAAAAAGGTTTGCTGAGGATTTACAGATCCTCCAGTGAAAGTACAGGAGTCAGTGTGTGTGTTTAATACAGCAGATAACACACACTGCTCAAAATGTAGAATAAATCACAGAACAAGAGATGTAGAGTTTAGAAGTGGTTCTGGTGATCTTAGTGTAGCTCTTGTATTCGATCAGAAGAGAGTTTGAGTCCTCTTCTCGTTTCTGTTTGAGAAACAGAGTGTCGTATGCTTCAGGTTCACAGGTAGTGAGAATGTAGTCGATGAAGTTCTTCAGGGTTCTTCTTGTATGCACAGAACACTTCTCGAGTATACTTGATTGACAATATGCTTCTCTGTGTTCTTGATGGAACTCGTTTTTATCTTCTTGTGTTTCTGGTATATTTATTCCACCACGCACTTCTCTGGTTCGCATCCTTTTTGGGCAGCATAGTCTTCTCGTATTTATCTCCCGACAGGGGACAGAAAAGATTTCTTTTCAGCAGGTACGAGGTACGGGTTCCTGACATCTGACAACCTTTATCAGATATTTGACAAATCATCAAAATGTATGATATGACCGTTAGATAGATTAAATGTAGGAAATAAAGAAATTAAAACAGTGAGTCGAGAATGTATGTCACTGTTGACTTCAACTGTGGTCTTCCAACTGTGGACTTCCTTCTGACTGCTGACTTCAACAAAAGGCTTGCTGTCTGTAGGCTTGAAATAGTAGCTTTTACTCCATGTAGCTGTAGCCTTTCTAACTGTAGACTTGTAACATCAAATTTGTAGAACTGTAACCTTTGTCAACTGTAGACTTCGATCATCAGTAGACTTAGTAGACAGAAGCTGTCTAACTCTAACCTTGACTGTAGGCTTATGACTGTAGGCTTGTTCATCTGCGAACTTGTTTCAACTGTAGACTTGTTCGACTGTGAACTTGAGCAGATATAACTTTGAACAGAAGTCTTGTAACTGTGACCTTCGTCTGTGAGCTTTGACAATAGATAGCAGTAGACTCGTAACTGTAAGCTTGTATTAGTCTTCGACTGTAACCTTGTAACTGTGAACTTATTGCAACAATAAATTAAGGTGACAGTTAGCTGTAACTGTGACTTTGAAAATAAAACTCTGACTGGTAGCTAACAATACTAAACTTATGTAAATGCTACTGTAAGCTATTACAGTAAAGTTATGAGAGTAGGAATATGAACTGTTTAGAATAAAATACGTTTAATCATGGAATAATAAGATTAATGCAAGGTTTTAATACATCATAATCAATGGTTAAGCATGATTTGGGATTATCAAAACAGGTGATTCCAACACATACCATATATGGACACCCTAGGGGTGTGCAAGTGAAAATGACCATTTTGGTCAATTGGATAAAAGTTCTAAAACTCCTAAATAGTTTTTTACTTAGATTTTAATTATAATTTCCCCTCATGCGTAACAATCAAAATTATAATGGAACTTTCTAAATTCTATTTGAACCCTTAGGGATTTAATTAACATGTCAGGTAGTTTTCTGAAAATTATTCATTAATGAGAATTGAGTTATGACTTATGATATTTATGTTTAAACAATGATCAATGAATGGTTTGAAGAACAAAGTCATGATTTTATAATAAAAACACTTATAGGAGGTGCACTATCTTCTAATCTAAAAATTATTTATTTGATGTTTTATACCTGCTTGGAATTTTTTATTTTTTTTTCTTACTACCTTTATTTAATTATGTAAATAAATATCCTTTAATATGTGACCTCTTTTGATGTTATTAAAAGAGTTTCCCTCCATCTATATAAAGTTTTACCAATCCAAAGCCCCCCTCCTAATTGTTTATCCCATCATTTAATCAGAATTACCCATGTAGGTAATTTCTATTCTCCTATGAAACCTCGTATGTTCTCATTCAGATTTATAAAATTGTATGTCTTTCTATAGTAAATTAAATGGAAATGAATTGGTTTCAATTTCTTATTCATGGTGGTATTAAATGGGCAAAATTTAATGGAATTTAAAAGGGTGGTATAACCACGTATCTTGTTATAACTTAAATAAGCACAACTTATATTGAATTATTATAAATGTGATGCCCTTGAATAGAATAGGTTATTTGAAATATAATTCATGAGTGATATTTCCTCATGGATTGTATTATAAATGTGATGATTCCATTATATGGGCTTGATAAATGTAAGGAATGAGAGGATTTACCTCTCTTACTTTTATTATAAATATGATTACGCCTTATATAGATGATGTGGATACAAGGTAATAGTTCAGTTGATCATGGTACATCACACTTCCCTGCATCAGGTGCTGAGCATGGTGTCTCACACAAGTGATACTACGTGGATGTTAGGATGAGGTACCATGTACCATGATTAGAGTCTTTCCCTGGTGGATCACTCTCCATACCATGTGTGGTTTCATGATTTCAATTATTCCATTAGGGTGTATGGAATATACCCTATTCCATGTGATTATAGGCTATTAGACTAGTAATTGATGTCTATGTTATGTCTCGGTATAGCATGTAACTTGTATTCTAGGTATATGTCCATTAGGCATCTACACTCACTTGGTTCATAAATGTGGACACAATATACAATTAAACCATATATAAACTTATCACTATATATATAATTATGGTCAAAAATCTTATTATGGAATTTAGTTGAAGTAGGTATAACCACCAGGTGTCACTTAAGAACCTGGGTGGGTTTTTGTTCACTTATTTTTGCACTACATATCATTATCCTGCTTATACCCACACACTTATTTACATTGTATTCACAGACTATATTCAATCCTAAACACCATGGGTGGGAACCTACTAAGATCATTATCTCACACCTTTTCTGGGCCTCCATTGCACTGGGGTACCCAAGTAGACCTTAGGTTCACAGGACTATGGAACTTTGCCTGTGCTGTTTGATAATACATGTGAGTAATGAGAACAAGACCGATCCTGAGCTCGAGATGCTCATGGAGATCACCCTTGGGGATTTACTATTACTTTTATTTCCTTTCCTTTCTTGCTATGCACTGTATTATATATTGTAAAATATTGTATGTCTAATATTTTAGATTTTTTATAATTACACGGACATTCAGATATCCATATATATAGGCATTGGGTATTTTTTATATTCAGTTTATGTTATTCGTTCATTGATATTTATTTCATCTATTAATGCTTCCACTATTGTCTATTAATTACATTCTGTTATATCTATATGATAATATAATATGAGGGTATATTCTCATTAATATAACCATTTGAGACCATCACTTCTTGTTGGATGTAACACCCCAAGATTTCACATTACATTATTTCTTCATAGTAATTCTATAACTTGTGCTACACGCAATAACGAGTGCGAGCGCACCACGACTTACGAAACTAAACGTTAAAAAAGTGGTTATGAATAGTATTAACTGCATTTTGAATTTTATATATATCCTATAGAATTTTGCATTCATATTTTGTGTTTATTAGACATAATATAAGGATAAATTCAATTATTTAGATAAAAGAAGTATTTTTGAAAAAAGTGCAATTTTACCACCTATTTAATAGAGAATCTTTCTTAAAATAAATATTTTACAGTTTTATATATACAATTTAATTAAATTAAATTCTTCTTTATAATTGTGACCTAAAAATTTATTTTGGATAAATTTTTGTTACTTTTCTGATAACTGGAAAATTTTGATGAATTGTGAAAATACTAAATTTTAATTGAATTTTTTTAATCGAAATAATTTATAGAGTTAAATTATAAATTTGAATGGTTTGGAAGTATAATTAGATTATTTTTCTATCATTTAATACAATTTAGGTAATTATAAGAAATTTTAAATTGAAATTTGACATAAACGCACGTCAATATTTTGATAGTTTTTACTTTTTAAAAACTTGATTTTTGGTTTTGAAAACCAGAAGTAATTTTAAATTAATAAATCAAACTTCAATGTTTTGAATTTGGTAAAATAGAAATCATTTTTGAATTCATAATATCAAAATTATCATACAGTTAATTTTTAGTATTTTTCTCAAAACATTCGATTTTTGATGAATCGTGAAAGACACTACGCTATTATTTATGGGCGAATTTTTATTTAAATAATAATTTATTTTATTTAAGTTAATTTTAAGTAAAAATTTATATATATTACCTATATAAGTTCAATGTAATGAATTGTGGTCATTTGATAATAAAATTTTATTTATAAAATTTTATTGAACTTTTTAACAGTTTTTATCCACCTTCTAGGAGACTTTGAAAATTTACATAAAACATAATTTTACCACTTCTGTGGGCATAATTTAAAAAATTAGAGAGACATGGTTGATATCAGTAAGTAAAATGTAGATCAATAAGATAAAAATAAATTTTGGTGAATAGTAATTTTAGACTTTTATTTACTAGGGTTAAAAGTAAATAGGGTAATTAAGGGTAAAAATGATATTATAATTACCCTAACACATATCCTAATTTTATTGGATAAGTTTAATTCTGCCAAATACAAACTTAGGAATGAAATATGATCCATTAGGTCCACCGGGATTAGATATATACATTTATTATTATTTTATTTAAAGAAGAGTTAAAAAGTGGTAAATTGAATGTTTAATAACTAAACCATTTTTAACATAGGGTTATACATAAGATAAAGTCGAATATAAATATTAATTAAAAATCTTAAAATATTTCATACATCATGTAATTTAATTTATAATTTTTAGACGTTAAATAATTGAATTTATTTGAGATACAATGATGATGGAGTAATTAACTTATTAATGAAAAATAAAATAAATGGTATTATAAATATTAAAATAAATATAATTTCAAAGTTTTTATGACATCCACGAAATTTAAAGGAGAAAATAAAATGTTAGGGTCGATTCAAATTATCTTTTTTGAAGTAATAAATTTGTGACGACTTTCACAAAAACCAAATACTAAATAGTGTCAAAATTGACATAAATGAGTTTTTAAAACATATATTATACTATTAAATTATATAATATTAAAAAAATCTAAAGGTTATTCCAAAGGGCTTAAATAATATTTTATATGTTATTAATGAACCACTTGAGGTTCTTTTAGATGTTTATAGTATGTTTATTAACAATATAGTGTAAGAATACTAGAAGACATGGTAAAAGTTAAACTATTTAACTAAGAGTTAAATATAAATGATAAAGTTAATATGGTGAGATAAAACTATCTAAAACCAATTGGTTGGGTGGTTTTAGACCCATACCTACCTTATCCTTGAAATAAATATTTTTTGGATCCATTATAATTAAAAACTTATTTAATTTTAAAATAAAATTTGATGATTTTTCTAAAGTAACCCTCTCCTCTCTTATAAAACGGTACTTTCCCTTCTCTTAAACATACAACTCCAAAGCCATTTGGCTTGGCCAAAACCTACCACAATCTCATCCTATGTTCCCTACCTTTTACCTAGATTCCTTAATTTGATCATAAAGCCATCCCAAGGATCCCTTTTGATCAAATCAAAAGAACACACCCGAAGAAGAGGTAATAATTTCACCACCTTCTTTCATGTTCCTTTCTTCTTCCACTTCCGCTTTCTTAGTTATTTCTATACCAAAATAATAACTCCAATACCTCTTACATAATATGATTTAATTGTAAATATGGTACAACCATATTCATTATTCTATCAATCCTGTAAATGATAAAGTCTCCATACATGTGTACGTACGACTTACCGTATCCACGTCGTGGTGTAGTTTGTTATTCAAACACTTCATTATTTGGATTGGTAAAATAATGAGTATAACAAATATAAATAATAAATATAAGATGATAAAGATTCTATATATTTTATATACCATCCAATTAAATATTATTTCACCATTAATATAATGATATATCACTCGTGCATATGTACGTATTACCGTATCCACGACGCGATGAGATTCATTCCGACGTTCACCATTCAACGATGATTATAAAAATATATATTATTAAAAAACATGTAATATATGAAATAACAATTCTACAGGTTATATATATATATATATATGTATTTATGTACTTACATATATCTTGTTCACTTACTTCCATTCAATATGATATGAAAACGAAAATAACGCTTATCCGTATGTACGGCCTACCGTCTCCATAAATTGTGCCTTCAATTTCATATCTCTATCTATTATAAATATTTATATTATAAATATATAATATATATTAATCAAGTATTATATTCTGAAATTTTTTAAATCATGATCTAAATGATACAATCAAGAATAAAATGTTAAAACCCGTACGATAAAGAAAGCGATTATTATCCAAAATGTTAATTTAATAAGGAAATACTTATTAAATGGGTAGTATTACATCATAAATGAATAATGTATGATATAATAAATATGAACATGATTCCTTTATAATTTAATAACATACTATTTTCATTATAAAGGTGGTTAAATGTACCCTCAACCAAAGAAAAATGCAAGGTAAGGGTTAATTTTACAATCACTTTATTATCTGAGGTTGTTTTATTGTATGTATATACTAGGAAATATTTATTATCCATGTACATGTTTCATAAGATATCTTTCAGAGGTATTATTTTAAGGTAATTTTTAATAAAACATCATTTTAAATGTTTTATAGATTTATTCATCTAAACCTTTCTCATTAATGTCCATGTTTTCAAAATGGTTTTAAGGATTTATTAATATAGACATGAATGTTTTAAAATGTTAATTATTTTCAAAATTTTCAAAATGGTTTTGGAAATTTTGATTCAAAACTTTATTTTATATGACTTCATATATATTACTATTAAATGATTTCATAAAAAGGGTTATTTCTCTCAATGATTTTTACTAATCATTTTCAACAAAGTCAACATCCTTCAGGGGATATTATTCTTGATAGAGGTTTATTTATTATAAATCTTCCATATTGTAATGAAGTTTTTGTGATATGTTTGACTATGGTTGTGTTATTTTTATACCATTCATGGTTTATGGATAATGTGTTGAAATCTTGTATTCTTGTTTTAATGTGAATATTTATGTTATGTTTAAACCTTTACATATGAGGAATGAATTGGACTTAGTAAGTGACGGGTGGAGCCTAATATAGCTCCCCAATGCATCTGTATGTCTCATGAGACAAACTAGTGTGTTGGAACAAGTCCTAGACAAAATCTTATTTGCAGTTTTGGCACAAGGACTTGACTATGTGGTTATGAAGTCTGGAATTATGCATTCCATCATTATGAAATTAGCTATTGATATTACATGTGATTATTTGAGTATTAGAATATCCATATGAGTAATTAAATGGAATTATTTGATTTTTATTTTTCATATTATACTAAATATTAATTTTAAAATGAATTTTTATTAGTTTTATAGGTTGCCTTAAATGTTTATGCTTATTTTTGAAAGATTCCGCTATATTGTTATCCTTATTGAGTATCTAATCTCACCCATTACTATGTTTTATTTTTCCTAGGATGTGAAGAAGTAAATTATGAATGACATGAAGGGATAGTCTAAGGGATATGAATGTGTTCAATGGAGAATTATTTTTTTGTTTTTCATTTTATAATGTAATGTAACGTTCATGTATGTAATCTATTTTCCAAGATTTCGAAACTGATCGGTCCTTCGGGGCATGATTCATTATAATCATGAAAATGTATCAAAATAATGCACTGATACTGGGTAACTAGGGTCATGGTATTACAGTTGGTATCATAAAAAAATTATTACACACCTTTGAAAATAGATTTAGAAAAACTCTTTTTATATATCATTACTCTTAGATATGCTTTGAGGATTAGTATAAAATAAATTCCCGAAATTTTGATAATGTAGAGATTTTGTGAATGTTCCAAGAAATACATCCCTATCTGGATATGAGCAGGTAGAGGAGGTAGAGAGGGATGTGGAGAGACAAAATGGGTAGGGATTGGCCGAGACAAAGGCTTTGGGAGTGTGGGTAAGGAGGTAGAGGTGTGGGCTTTTTATAAGAGGAGAGGAGGGGCACTCTTGGAAAGTAAAGAAATATTACTTTATTTGAAAATGAGTTTCAGATTTAAATGGTCCCACATTGATATAATTCGAGGATATGGTGATAAGGGTTCTAAATTCACCCATCCAATAGGTTTTGGACATGTTTAGGTCATAAAGTTTACATTATCGTTTCATTTTATTTAAATCCTTTATTAATGAGGTAATCGCTACATCATTATGATGTCATAAATACATTTATTTATATAATGTCAAAAAATATAAAAAAATACTATGATGTAGGAAATAATTTTAGATTTCCAATTAATATTTATAGTAAAACATCTGACTTGTATAACCCCATTTAAAAATTGTTTTCGTAAAACATATTATGTTTGTGTCATTTTTACTTTTAGATTAAATAAAAAGTTATTTATGTCATTTCCCTACCAAAGTGGCTCCATGGGGTCCCAAAGTTGACCTATGGCTTTTCTTGGTCGGCCATGACACATCCAATAAGGTCAGGACATGTGTCTTGGTCATTTCATATTATTAAAGCATTATTTTTACCTTAAACTACACTAATTACCTCTAATCGTGATTAAAAACTTAATAAGTTACTATTCACCAAAAAATTATTTTAATCTCATTGAACCACATTTTACTTCTTAATGAAAAACATGTATGTCGGATTTTTGAAATTCAAAACACAAAAGTGGTAAAATTTCATTTAAACGAAAAATCAGTTTTTATAAGTACCACTTAGTGGTTTCACTATTCATCAAAAATTGAAGTTTTTCAGAAAAATACGAAAAATTCACCCTAAGCTATATTTGATATTCCAAATTCAAAAATGAAGTCTATTTTAAAAAAATTCAAAACATATAAGTAACATTGATTAATTTAATAATTAATTCCCGCAGTCATGACAAATAGTGTGTTTTTATGAAACAATAAGTATCAAAAGATTGACACCAGTTTAAGTCTAATTTCAAAGTAAAATTGATTCCAATGACCACCATTGGATTAAATGGTAAAAATATATTCAGATTACACTTTAATAAAAATTCAAAAGATAATTTAATCATATAAATAAAATAGATTAAAAAGCAGTTTTGATGTAAAATGTAGTATTTTTCACTATTCATTAAAATATGAACATTGTCAGAATGATACCAAAAATTCACACAAAGTAAATTTTGATTTCCCAATCATAAATAATAAGTTTATTTTGACAAACATAGTTTATAAAATTGTCAAAAGATAGATTCAAAAATGGGTTGCCATCAAAAGGCAGTAAAACAATCTTTTAAAAATACTAGTGTATTCCATGCTTAAGATTGGATTTATTTTCATTTTAAGCCTCTAAAACAATATCTAGTTCATTAATAGATATAGATAAAAATATCTTTTATTCATTACTTACTTGGGATGTTACATCCTCCCCCCTTTAGAAAATTGCGTCCCCGCAATTTATTTACTTATCGAATAAATGGAGGTACTTATCCCTCATTGCATTTTCAGATTCCCATGTTGCCTCTTCAATCATGTGGTTTTTCCGCAAAACCTTTACCTGGTGAATCACCTTATTCTGTAACACTTTCTCCCTGTGGTCAAGAATCTGGACCGTTTGTTCCTCATAAGATAGGTTCTCTTCCAGCTGAACTACCTATGGACTCAAAACATGAGATGGATCTGGCATGTACTTTCTCAACATCGAAACATGAAAAACATTGTGTACATGAGATAAACTCGGAGGTAAAGACACTCGGTAAGCAACTGATCCAACTCTCTCCAGAATTTCATATGGTCCAATGTACCTTGGACTCATCTTTCCTTTCTTACCAAATCGCATCACACTTTTCCATGGTGATACTTTGAGAAAATCATGATCACCTACCTCAAAAGAGAAATCCTTCCTCCTGTTGTCCGCATAACTCTTCTGCCTACTCTGAGCTGTTCTCATGTGCTTCTGAATCAAGTAAACTTTTTCTGCCATCTCTTCTACCAATTCTGGTCCCATCAACTTCCTTTCACCCACTTCAACCCAGAAAGCTGGAGTTCGACACCGCTTCCCATATAATGCCTAAAATGGTGCCATCTGTATACTGGAATGAAAACTGTTATTATATGAAAATTCAACCAATGAAAGATGTTGGTCCCAACTTCCCTGATAATCTATAGAGCAAGAACATAGCATATCCTCCAAGGTCTGAATTGTTCATTCTGACTGCCCATCTGATTGAGGATGAAAAGTTGTACTAAAATTTAATTCAGTACCCAACGACTTCTGAAGGCCTTTACAAAAGTTAGAAGTGAACCTGGGATCACGGTCAGATACAATGGAGAGAGGAACTCCATGTAACCTGAATACCTCTTTATGATACAAACGGGAAAGTTGATCCAGGGAAAAAGTATCTCGTATAGCAAGGAAATGAGCATATTTGGTCAAGCGATCAACAATAACACATATTGCATTATTACCTCGAGATGTCTTCGGTAATCCCACAACAAAGTCCATGGATATATTCTCCCATTTCCACTCTGGCATTGGTAGAGGCTGAAGCATCCCTTTCGGTAACTGCCGCTCTGCTTTAACCTGTTGACAAGTCAAACACTTCACAGTAAAGTCAGCAATATCTGTTTTCATTCCATCCCACCAGTAATACTCCCACAGATCTCTATACATCTTAGTACTACCTGGATGAACTGAAAACAGAGAACTATGAGCTTCACATAACAACTCTCTCTTCAATTGTGAATCACAAGGCACACACAATCTCTTCCCAAATCTCAAAACACAATCATTATCAATGTTGAATTCAGGCAACTTACCTTTCTGAACCAGCTCTACCCTTTTCGGCAACTCACTGTCTTGCTTCTGTGCTTGCTTCATTCTGTCTCATAGAGATGATCTTAATGATACCTGAAACAAAACAGAAGAAATTCCTGCACCAACAACTTCTATGACAAAGTTCATCAAATCCTTAACCAAAGGATCACGTTCCAAATGCAACATTGCCAATGAAGCATTACTTTTTCGACTCAAAGCATTAGCCACTTTATTTTATTTTCCCGGATGGTAATGAATTGTACAATCATAATCCTTGATTAATTCTAGCCATATCATTTGTCTCATGGTCAATTTTTTCTGAGTGAATATAAACTTTAAACTTTTGTGATCAGTATATATTTCACACTTTACTCCATACAAATGATGCCTCCAAAATTTTAAAGCGAAAGCAACAACAGCTAATTCCAAATCATGTGTTGGGTAATTTACCTCATGAGTTTTCAACTGTCGTGAAGCATAAGAAATTACCTGATCATTCTATATTAGGACGCAACCACGTACTTTCAATTAAGCATCACTGTATATAACAAACTCACCATTCCTGGAAAGTAGTTCCAAAACTGGATCATTCACCAATCTTATTTTCAATTCCTGAAAACAATCATCACATTCTTTTGTCCAGATAAACTTAACACCCTTCCGAGTTAGCTTAGTCATTGGACTAGATAATAGTGAAAAATTTGTAACAAAACTTCGGTAATAGCCTGCCAAACCAAGGAAGATTCGAATCTCTGTTACATTTGTGGGTCTTGGACATTCTTCAACAACTTTTGTTTTTACAGGATCAACAGTTATTCCATATTTAGAAACAATATGACTGAGGAAAGAAATTTGTTGCAACCAAAACTCACACTTTCGGAATTTTCTATACAGTTTCTTTTCATTTAAGGTTTTCAAGATAACCCTTAAATGTCTTTCATCCTCCTCTTTACTTTTAGAAAACACCAAAATATCATCAATGAAAACCACCACAAACTTATCCAAGAACTCCTGGAAAATTCTATTCATTAAGTTCATGAATACAGCAGGTGCATTGGTTAGCCCAAAAGGCATTACTACAAATTCTTAATGGCCATATCTCGTACGGAATGCGGTCTTCGGAATATCTACCTCCTTTACCTTCAGCTGATGGTACCTCGATCTCAAGTCAATCTTTGAAAAAAACTGAGCTCCCGGGAGTTGATCAAACAAATCATCGATATGAGGCAAAGGATATTTGTTCTTAACAGTGATATTATTCAAGGCCCTATAATCAATGCAAAGTCTCATAGAACCATATTTCTTTTTAACAAACAAGACAGGAGCACCCCGATGTGATGTGCTAGGTTGAATGAAACCTTTCTCTAATAAATCTTGCAATTTCTCCTTCAACTCTAAAAGTTCAATTTGAGCCATTCGATAAGGGGGTTTTGAAATTGGCTTAGCATCAGGAACTAAGTCAACAGTAAACTCAACTTCCCAATCTGGTATTATTCCAGGAAACTCATCAGGAAAAACATCAGAATACTCATTTACCACAGGCACATAATTAATCTGAACAGTTCCCTTGTTTTCAACAATATGTGCAAGGTAACATTCATTTCCATATTTTACAAGTTTCTCGGCCTCTTGATATGTTATCAACAGTAAGGGTTCATTCTTGTAAACAAATTGAAAGTCTTTCTGAAAAGGAACATATTTATCTCTACAGTCAATCTTAGCATGGTAAATAGAGAGCCAATCCATACCCAGGATAACATCAAACTCTACTAGAGGTAAAACAATAAGGTTCTCAAGTAGGTTTTTTACACGGATAAGGATAGGAAGATTCTTATAAATTCTTTTTGCCTCAAAACTTCCCCCATGTGTTTTTACCAAAAGTTCAGGAGTCATTTCTTGAGATGGTATTCCCATTTTACTAGAAAAGGTTTCAGAGATGAAAGAATGAGTATACCACGAATCAAACAACACACTGGCATAATCTGAAAAAACAAACAAAGTACCTGATACAACTTCATTTGATGGCCTGACATCTGCTGAAGTAGTTGCAAAAGATTTCACCACCCCTTTCTGCTTGTAGTCTAACTGCTTCCCATCACTCAAGCTCTTTGTCAGACACTCGTTTGCATAGTGACCCATCTCATTACACTTATAACATTTCACTAACTGTAAATCAAATTTGGTCTTACCTTCACCTTGATCCTTTTCAGTGTAATCACGAGCCTTATGTCCCATCATACCACATCGGTAGCACTTTCCAGAATTCAGAAGACATTCCCCAGCATGCCTTTTGCCACATTTATAACAAACTGGAAACTTAGTTTTCTTACCATCAGACTTTTTTGAAGAATTCTTACCTTCTTCCTGCCACCTCAGTCTCTTCTTATCTTGGTTGTTATAGAACACTTGGTCATCGAAAAACTCCATTTCCACCTTCTCAGCACATCGAACAAGCTTTTCATAACTTTTAAACTCACGAGAAGCTAATTCCCTTCGATATTTTGGCTTTAATCTTGAGTAAAAACGATTGATTTTACTATCAAGGTCTTGGATAAAATTTGGAGCATACCTTGCCAATCGAGTGAACCTTTATTCATAGGTAGCCACTGAGTCTTCCTCTTGCCTCAATTACAAGAATTTCTTTTCCATCCTAAGTCGAACAGCCTTAGGAAAATACCTCTCAAGAAACATACATTTGAATTCATCCCAGTCGAGAGCATCAATATCATCAGTGTCCCTGATATTTTTAACCATCGACCACCACTGATCTACCTCACCCTCCAAATGGTAAATAGAAAGACTAACCTTTTGATTGTCTGAACACCCCATGACATCGAAAATCTTCTCCAGTGCTTTAATCCACCCTTTATCTAGCATATGGTCAGATTATCCTCTGAATGATGGGGGATGTTGCCTCATGAAATGTTCCACCCCTGACATGTTCCTCTGCAGTTGATCTGGCTGATCTCGTGCATGGATACCACCACCATTTATCGCTTGAGTCAACAACGCCATTACTACAACAAACTATTCTGTTCCAATTCTGACCATCTCAGGATGCTGATTCGGAAGGCTATTTCCTTCTTCATGCCTTCTTAGCACTGCTTCCCTATTTCCTCTGCGGAAAACCTTTCTGAACAAACATGTCTTAGATGAAGCAACATGGTAATATTTAAATTCTATATCACTTCAATTTGACCATAAAAAAAAATATTTTTGGATAATCATTTAATATAATTCTAAATCCTAAATTTATCTAAACCGACCTCTGATACCAACTATAAGGCCCCAAACTTAAACCTTACTTAATCTTGAGTTATTACAAGATTACACATTAAGGATCTTTTCGGGTTTAGAGTTTTAGAGAATTAGATCATAAAACTTGCATTACATTCCACATATAAACAAAGTGGTTACATAAAGATAGTATTATTCTTTACCATCAATGGAAACATATTTAAAATAAAACATGGATTCTTTCTTGACACTTCCTTGACACTATCATCATATCATGTACCTTTCCCTTGACCTGTGAAAAACATTTCAAAAAAACTTGGGATGAGCATAAAAAGCTCAGTAAGGGATATAAAAACATGGAAAGGAAACATGGGTACATATGTACATAAGAATGAAATCATACTTTACCCATAAAACATAAGCACTTTAACATACCTCATCTAATCATGAATAAATCATAGAAATCATAAGACATAAAGGTAACTTGAGGCATTCATAACATTCTTACGTAGGGAGTAACCCTCTTCGTTACGTTTGGAATACCCATCACAGTATATTCCCTAAATCTCTTCGAAAAAAGCATAACATTACACTCCTTCGCATTACCCAATGCATTGGAGAGCTATATCGGTCTCACCCACCCTTAGTTTATCACGGAACCACCCGTCTTCATAATAATTCCCAAGAACCTCAACATAATCGTATCACATAAAACATGCATAAAGGAAACATAACATTCCCACCTTTCAATCACAAGATATCAATACAAAACATTGATATAAAAACATTATGAAAACCATTTTCAATACCAATATAAAAGAAAAGTAAAAAATGGTATTTATTTTTCTTTTAAAAAGAAGTTATGGCTTGTAGAGGAAGCCGAAACTCAAATAATAGTCACGACGACGGAGAAGTCGTTGTTGCCACATACGTACGACAAAAACATTCCCTTTTGTCGTTTAGTAAACGCTTCATATAAAAAATATTCCTTTTTAATAAACGTAAAAGTCAAAGGGGTTTATACACCATAAAAAAATGTTGTGTATAAAACAAAATATGCCTCAATGACAGGAGATTGAGACGAAGTCCCATACCTGAGGTCCGACTTGACTCGATCATTCTTTAATCTCCTGAATAATAAACTTGAGTTAATTCATACTTTCTTAAGAACCTTTTTCAAGTTCATTATTCCTTTTATATAACTTATTTCCATGTCATGAATACTATGTAATTATTTAAGTTAATAACGGTCGTTTTAACGACCATTGGTACTTGAGTCAAAAATAAGCCCTTTATAATTACAAGTTGTTCATGTATCCATTATATCCAGAATGGCATTCAGGATGTAGATATTATATATGTCATATATATCCAGTACATGCATGCATTTATAATATCACATAATCATTTAGAGGTAATAAATGAAATGCACCGTTCATGGAGACGGTAATCCGTACGTACGCATGAACGCTACTTTCATTTCTATTTCATATTTTATAGAATGAAATCTTAATTATATAAAGGTATATTATAATTCCAGTATAATATCATATATAATATCATAGTTCCATCCTTTATACGTCCCACATATGGTATTTAACGAATCAAATCACTTTGAGGGGGCGGTAGTCCGCACTTCCTTAAATGAAGATATCGCGTTTACCCATAATGGAAACCATAAAGGCATACCCAAAATGAAAAATACAGAAGCTTAAGAAAAACATAAACATATTATATATCATATATAAATATAGTGACATCTTAATGGCCACCTTTGAAGGTGTTAAAAGAATGTTGAACAATCATCGTTTCGGGAGGCATAAATTCACCATCCACGGAAATAGTATGTCCTTTAACAATTAGATGTTGGTGTGTGTAAGTGTAGCTCAGATCCTTTTTATAACAACATCATAGTATATTGAAGATACTGGAGTTGTTACAAAAGAAATGAATAAAAAGGGTTTAGGGGGTTTGAGAAGCAAAATAAAACAAACGGACTCAAGTGAAGACTTTACCTTAAAATCAGGTAACTCCCTTTGGTTTGAGCTCAAAGGCTTCCTTGGGAAGACTTCTGCCCAATGTGAGGCTTCAAGGAGTAATAGAGGGATGTGGAGAGACAAAATGGGTAGGGTTTGGCTGAGCCAAAGGCTTTGAGAGTGTGGGTAAGGAGGTAGAGGTGGGGGCCTTTTATAAGAGGAGAGGAGGGGCACTCTTGGAAAGGAAAGAAATATTACTTTATTTGAAAATGAGTTTCGAATTTAAATGGACCCACATTGATATAATTCGAGGATAAGGTGATAGGGGTTCGAAATCCACCCATCCAATAGGTTTTGGACATGTGTAGGTCATATATTTTACATTATCTTTTCATTTTATTTAAATCCTTTATTAATGAGGTAATCGCTACATCATTATGATGTCATAAATACAATTATTTCTATCATGTAAAAAAAATATAAAAAAATACTATGATGTAGGAAATCTTTTTATCTTCCCAATGAATATTTATAGTAAAAAATATGACTTGTATAACCCCATTAAATTTTTGTTTCGTAAAACATATTATGTTTGTGTCATTTTTACTTTTACATTAAATAAAATGTTATTTATGTCATTTCCCAACCAAAGTGGCTCCATGGGGTCCCCAAGTTGACCTATGGATTTTTTTGGTCGGCCATGACACATCCAATAATGTTAGGACACGTTTCTAGGTCATTTCATATTATTAAAACATTATTTTTACCTTAAACTACACTAATTACCTCTAATCACGATTAAAAACTTAATAAGTTACTATTCACCAGAAAAATATTTTAATCTCATTGAACCACATTTTACTTCTTAATGACAACCATGTATGTCAGATTTTTGAAATTCAAAACACAAAAGTGGAAAAATTTCATTTAAACGAAAAATCAGTTTTTATAAGCACCACTTAGTGGTTTCACTATTAATCAAAAATTGAAGTTTTTCAGAAAAATACCAAAACTTCACCCTAAGCTATATTTGATATTCTGAATTCAAAAATTAACTCTATTTTAAAAAATTCAAAACATATAATTCACATTAATTAATTTAATAATTAATTCCCGCTGTCATGACAAATATCATGTTTTTATGAAACAATAAGTATCAAAAGATTGACACCAGTTTAAGTCTAATTTCAGAGTGAAATTGATTCCAATGACCACCACTGGATTAAATGGTAAAAATATATTCAGATTACACTTTAAGACCAATTCAAAAGACAATCTAATCATATAAATAAATTATATTAAAAAGAAGTTTTGATGTAAAATGCAGTATTTTTCACTATTTATTAAGAAATGAACATTGTCAGAAAGATACCAAAAATTCACACAAAGTGAATTTTGATGTCCCAATCATAAAGAATAAGTTTATTTTGAAAAACATAGTTTATAAAATTGTCAAAAGATAGATTCAAAAATGGTTTTTCATCAAAAGGCGGTAAAACAATCTTTTAAAAATATTAGTGTATTCCATGCTTAAGATTGGATTTATTTTCATTTTAAGCCTCTAAAACACTATCTAGTTCATTAATAGACATAGATAAAAATTTCTATTATTCATTACTTACTTGGGATGTTACACCTGGTACACTGCAACGATCTTTGCTTCACTCTTGGTTACAACACTCATTTGGGATTTTCTTAGGAACATTCAAATTTTCTTTGTAAGAAATTATGAATGATTTTGGAGTAAATACTTCCTCAAATAAAACATTCTATGATTATATATTATATGAATAATATTTTCAATTTATGTTAGGTATTTTACAAGGTTGTAATTTTGAATTACGATTGATAAACTAACCTAGCATGTACCATTGTTTAGAAATGATGCCTGGTAAAAGTAGTGATAATTCCAGCAATATGCATGATCTAAAGATTAGAAAGCATCATATCTTTCATAGAATTAAGCCAACATTTAAAATTGAAATAGACTCCCACGTATTCTCATCATATAAAGAAATAATATCATGAGTTAATAAGATAGGTAAAGAATTCTCTGAGTCCTACGGCTTTGAAGGGAAGCAAGAGAAGAAAAAGATGGAAGAGGGAAAGATGGATAAAGGGAAGATGGGAAAAAGTATTTTCCCATATTTCATAACTGTGGAAAGAATCACCTTGGTAAATTATTAAATGGAATGAGAGTTTGTTATAAGTGTGTAGAAAAAGGACACCATGTACGTGATTGAAAAGGTAATAAAAAGGTTTTAAATGTACAATGCTTCATCTTCAAAGAGTTGGGATACTACGAGAAGAGATGTCCAATTCATCAAAGTATACCCCAAATGTTGTTATTGGACAAGAATCAAGTTATCATACTACAGAAGATGAAGAGGAATGATTAGATTTATTAGGTTGTTATAAAAGTATTGTGTCATTTGAGTAATGTCTTAATGATGTACATGTTATAATAATTATAGAGTATATAACGATTGTACTGCAGTACTATTTCATTAAGGACTTGAGATTATGAGGAACCCAGAATAGTGACTCATTAGCAGGATAATATTTTTGGAAAATATATATTTGAGAGAAATATAAACCATAATATGGTTCTGATACTAAGTAGTAATTTTGGAATAATATATGATTGATTTGTATAAATTACATTGGATATTATTGACATCCTTAGAGTTGATTAATGATTTTTATATTTCATAATTGTTGGAGTTGACATAATTTTTGGATATAAAGAGTTTATCTATTATTCTATAAGGAATAACGGAGCATGAATGTTATAAGTAAGGTTTTATGGAAATTTCGGGTGTTACAATGTTTTAAAAGAACACATGATGAAGGTATACACATGTTATTACATGGAAAATAGGATCTTCATTTTTCTTAGTTTCCTTATAAATTTTGGGCTGTGAGTTTGGAAAGAAGTATTTTGGATAAGTCTAAAGGTTTCAATAAATTATGTTTGAAATTGGATACTATTTTTAAGGTTAAATGATTTCTTGAGATTATTTTGGATTGTCGTAGAAAGGAAAACCCAATGGTCGAGCGACAACCCATCGCATCTGGCAAGGGCGCGAAACTTGAACCCACAACCGAAGGGTGACAAGGGTACAATACCTACTACTGGCCTATGTGATGTCCTGGTGTGTGTAACATAGTTTTTTTAAATAGTCTGACAAATGAATTATAAATTCATAATTTTTTGTACCCTATATGATTATGATAAATAGAATATTTTTTAATTCTATTATCTTTTGGAGTGAAAGAGGTGTTTGTGGTAGGAATTAGTTGAATGATTGTACTCTACTTATCAAGTATATTTTTTCCTCTTATTATATGAATAAATTAATTCTGATACTTTAGGGAAGATATATTAAAACCAATTTTTTTATCCCAATACATCATGTTTTATTGAACCGATGATATTTTAAATCACAATAGATTGATGGTTTTGAGGCCCTCAGTTTTACACTTGTTTGTGATTGATGACCTCAATCACTCCCTATAAATATTTACATTTTCGCTCCAATTCTATATCTTTAATTTCCAACAATGTTCTCATAATCGATATCATAATTTGGTGGTGACTTTTTCATTTCCCTTTACCTCTTATTAAGACTAAATATTACTTACCGAATTTCCAATGTGAGTTTTCCACAAAAGTATTTTTATATTTTTTACCTTTTATTTTCCAAGAACAATTTCCAATTGCGATGACACAATTTATTGAAGGAGGGGAGAATGTAACACCCCATGATTTAGTTGTACGTTATCTCTTCAAAGTAATTCATTAATTTTTGCTACATGCAACAATGAGTTCGAGCGCACCACGACTTACCAAAATAGACATTCAAAACGCAGCTATGAATAGCATTAACTGCATTTTGAATTATATATATATCCTATATAATTCTAACATTCATATTTTGTGTTTCATAGACATAATATAAGGATAAATTCAATTTTTCAGACAAAAGAAATATTTTCCAAAAAAAATGCAATTTTACCACCTATTTAATGGAGAATATTTATTAAAATAAATATTTGAAACTTTTATATTATCAATTTAATGAAATTAAAATTTATTTATAATTTGAACATAAAAATATAGTTAGATAAATTTTTGGTACTCTTCTGATAACATTCATATTTTGATGAATAGTGAAAAATACTAAATTTTAATTGAAAATAACTTTTATAATCGAAATAATTTGTAGTGTTAAATTATTAATTTTAATGGTTTTTAAGTATAATTAGATTATATTTTTATCATTTATTAAAATTTATGTCATTATATGAACAGTCATATTTAAATTTGACATAAACACATGTCAATTTTTTCATAGTTTTTAATTTTTAAAAACCCTCGTTTTGGTTTTGACAATGAAAAATAATTTTAAATCAATAAATTAAAATTATCTGTTTTGAATTTAATAAAATAGACTTCATTTTTGAATTCAAAATATCAAAATTACCTTAGGGTGAAGTTTTGGTATTTTTCTAAAAACTTTCTATATTTGAAGAATAGTGAAAAACACTACGTTATTATTTAAACCCGAATATTTATTTATTTAATTAATTTATTTAATTAATTTTATTATAAGTAAAAAAAATATATAATACCTTTAAAATTTAAATTTAATTAATCTGAGTCATTTTATAAAAAAATTATATGTAAAAAATTTTATTGAACTTTTTAACGTTTTTTACCCACCTTCCAGGGGCATTTGAAAATTTGCATTAAACTTAATTTTACCACTTCTATGAGTTGAATTTAAAAAATCCAAGAGACACAGTTGATAGCAGTAAGTAAAATATGGTTCAATATGAAGAAAATAATTTTTGGTGAATTGTAAATTTTGACTTTTATTTACCACAGTTAAAAGTAAATAGGATAATTAAGGATAAAAATGATATTATAATTACCCAAACACATATCATAATTATATTGGAGAAGTTTAATTAGACCAGAAATATTCTTAAGAATAAAACATGACCATTTTGGTCCACATGGATTATATTTGGACATTTATAATTATTTTATTTAAAGAAGAGTTAAAAGTGTTATGTCCAAAGTTTAAAAACTAAACCAATTTTAGAATAGATATATACATAAGATAAATTCAACTATATATATTCATTATAAATATAAAAAGATTTCATACATCATGGAATTTTATTTATAATTTTTAGACATTAAATAATTATATTTACTTTTGACACAATGATGATACAGTAATTATGTTATTAATGAAATAATCAAATAAATGGTACTATAAATATAAAAATAAATATATTTTCAATGTTTTTTTGATATCCAAGAATTTTTTAGGTGAATATGACATGTTAGGGTTGATTCAATATATCTTTATTTAAGTAATAAAATTGTGATGAATTTCACAAAAATTAAATACTAAACAGTGTCAAAATTGACATAAATGAGTTTTTAAAACAAATATTATATTATTAAATTATATAATATTCCTAATAATCTAAGGTTCAACCAAAAGGATTAAATAATATTATATATGTCATTAATGAACCACATTAGGTTCTCTTGGAAGTTTAGTGTATGTTTATTAACAATATAGTGTAAGAATACTAGAAGACACAGTAAAAGTTAAACTATTTAACTAAGAGTTAAATATAAAATATAAGGTTAATATGGTGACATAAACCTATCTAAAACCTATTGGTTTGGTTTTTTTCGGCCCATACCCACCTTATCCTAGAAATATATCATTTTTGAGCCATTATAAAGCAAAAATTATTTTATTATAAAATAATATTTAATGGTTTTTCTAAAGTGACCATCACCTCACTTATAAAAGGTTACATTCCATTATCTCAATATAGAACCTCCAAAGCCATTTGTATTGGCCAAACCCTGCCCAAATATCATCCCAAATTCCTTACCTTCGACTTAGAGGTATTAATTTTATCATAAATCCAACCCAAAGAGCCCTTCTGATCAAATCAAATGGAAAGACATAAAGAAGAGGTAATAAATTTACCACCCTCTTTCAAGTTCTTTTCTTCTTCCACTTCATCTTTATTTGTTGATTCCATAACAATATAATAAATCAAGTACCTACTAAATACTATGCTATTATTTTAATTATGGTACAACCATATTTTTTATTCCATCCATCCTATAAATGGCAAAGTCACCATATGTGCGTATGTACGGCTTACTATCTCCACGTCGTGGTGTAGTTTGTTATTCAGAGACTTCATTATTTTGATGGGTATAATAAAGAGTATAACAGATTTAAATAATAAATATAACATGTTAATGATTATTTATATATTATATAACATCCAATAACATAGGATTTCACCATCAATATAATGATATTGTTGCTCCTACGTACGTACGGATTACCGTCTCCACGACACGATGAGGTTAATTCCCACTTTCACTGTTCAACGATTATTATAAAAATATTTATTATTAATAGGTATGTAATATTTGAAAAAATAATGATACTGGATAAATATATATATATATAAGTATGTATCTACTAACATAAATATTATTCTCTTACTTCCGTTCAATACGATACGAAAATAGAAACAACAGTTATGCATACGTATGTCATACCATCTCCAAAAATGGAACCTTCCATTTCTTATATCTATCTTTTTTATATAGTTATATTGTAAATATATATGATATATAAGTAAGTTTTTATATTTTCGAATTATGTAAACCAAGATCTAAATGATACAATCAAGAATAACAAGTTAAAACATGTACGATAAAGGAATCAATTATTACAAAAAATGTCAATTTAACATAGAAATCATTATTACATCGGTATTATAAAGTCATAAATGAATCATGTATGATATAATAAATATGAATATAGTTTTGGTATAATTTAATAACATACTATGGTCATTATATATAAGGTTAAATGTACCCTCTACCAAAGGAAAATGCTAGCTAAGGGTTAATTTCACAATCTCTTTATTATCTGAGGTTGTTTTTACATATGTGTCTACTGGGACATATTTTTTCTCCAAGTAATGGTTTAATTAAAGAGATTTAAAAGGTATTTCTTAATGTATGTTTTACTAAAACATCATTTTAAATGCTTTGATGATTTATTCTACTAAACCATTCTCATTAATGTCAATGTTTTCAAAATGGGTTTAAGGATTTATTTATATGGACATGAATGTTGTAAAATTTTAATTCCATTCAAATGTTTTAATGTGGTATGGGACACTTTTATTCAAAAATATCTTTTAAATTACTTCCTTTATATGACTTTTAAATGATTTCATGAAAAAGGGATATTTCTCTCAATGATTCTTACTACTCATTTTCAACTATGTCAACATCCTTTACGGGATATAATTCATGATTGTGGTTAATTTATTATGAATCATCCCTATCGTATTGAAGGTTTTGTGATATTTTTGATTGTTGATGTGTTATTTTTATAACATTCATTGTTTATGGATAAATTATCAACATTTCATAAGATAATTTTAATAGAAATGTTTATGTTATGTTTAATCCTTTTCATATGAGGAATGCATTAAACATAGTAAGTGATGGGTGGATCCGGCTATAGCACCTCGATGCATCTGTAGGTCTCATGATAAAAACTAGTGTCCTGGCACAAGGCCTTCACAAAATCATATTTTCAGTCTTGGCACAAGGCCTTGACTATGTGGTTATGATGTCTGACATTATGCATTCCTTCAGTATGAAATTAACTATTGATATTACATGTGATTATTCAAATAGTAGAGTATCCATGTGAATAAGTAAAATATATTTTTTGATTTATCTTCTTCATATTATACTTATGTTTATTTAAAAGGCTTTTGTTTTAGTTTTGCACGTTCCCTTAAATGTTTACACTTATTTATGAATGTTTTAGCTATATTTTTAACCTTACTGAGTATCTGATCTCACCACTTTCTATGTTTTACTTTTCTCAGGATGTGAATAAGTATATTATGACTGACCTACAGGTATAGTCTAAGAGATATGAATATGGTAAATGGAGACAATGTTGTTTTTTTCATTTTATAATGTAATGTAATGTTCATGTATGTAATATATTTTTCAATACTGCTAAACAGATCGGTCCTTCGGGACATGATTCGTTGTAATAATGTCAATGTATTAAAATAATGTACCCAATCAAGGTAACTAGGGTTGGGACATTACATCAGATGCCTCTGGAATATAGGGAGGTGCACTTGAAGCCATGTGACCCACTTTTCTGGCTACCATCTTAACGGTTAGATTGGTTTGGACATTACAAAGTGGTATTAGATCCCTTATTTTTCCTTAATCTCTATTTTGGGATGGTATAAATGAGACTAGAAATGTGTTAGGTCTTGGTAAAAATCTATGTATGGAAATTATCATCCCACCCTCATGGAAATGACCAAGTGGTCAGGGATGGGAATTGACGTTTGTGTTGTTTTCCATTATAGTTGATTTTGATTTCACCTTGTGTGATTGATGTACTTTTCACTATGTAATGATTTATTAATTTTTGGTAATTACCCTTGGCCTGGTATGTAAAGGATGAAGCATTTCATGCATCATTATAGGCACATAGAAATTGAAATGTTATGAATATCCCATGCCACATTGTTGAATTTGTAGAACATCTTACTGATTTAAATTGTCTACCCTGAATTCTATGTCATGAATATGTTTAAATTTCATTCTTTTTATATTCCATGATTAGATTATTATTTAGCATGTTCTGTTATTTATTTTTCTTGTCTTTCTTTTTTGACACACCTCTATCTTTATTAGCATTATTTCCGTGTTAAGAACTTACAATATAATGCTAGTTATGTTTTTATATAATTGGTTTTATTGGAAATATTCAATTGATGTGAATACACTGGAGATTTTTTTTTTTCAGTTTTAAGGTGTATTAGATTGATATAACTGGGAAAAGGTGATATAAAAACTCAAACCATCCTTGATATTTATACATGTTTAGAAACAATTGTTAAAATTTTAAAGGATACTAAAGATTAAATGATAAAGTGAATTGGTTTGGATTAAATGGGATCCAAATAATAAGATTTAAATTGTATCAGTGATTTATGGTTTGGTAGATATCCACCCATATGACTATATATATATATATATATGAGTATGTTATTATTTGGAAAGAGATTAGTTTTTATTAAATGGGAGCTTGACCTTAGTCTATAAAGTGTATGGGCACATTATTGATTGTGGTTTTGAAACTCCATGTAATGGAACAATTGTATATGATCAAGGTATATATTTTAGAGTGGTCAAAATGTAAGATTTGTTTAATTTTAATCTAAAATTAATTAGATACGTTTTTAAATGCACAAGTAGACCCAATTAGGTCACTATGGGCATTTATCTTTTGAGATGACCCATTTGGGTGTTTTCCAAATTAAACATTTAAGAGAATACTATTAGGTTTTTTTCTAATGAACATAGGTGGTATTAATGGGACCCTAATTAGTCACATTATCGGTTAAGAAGTTCTTTAATGATACTTTACTATTCTACCTTGGTGAACTAATTAAATTTTTTACCAAGTTCTTTATGTATAATTGGTGTTTTATGTTTTCTTAATCATTTAAATGTTTAAATATTACATGTGAGACAACCTTAAGAATTTAAAATGGAACTTGGATTGGTTTCCTTTTTCTAAACCCTCATTTATGAGTAGTTTAAATGTCCTTCAGTATCATTGGAATAGAAGCATGGGTGTTTTTAATAGGCCTTTCATTTTTTAGAAATCTCTTAGATGGTATTATCTTTAGGAAGTGACTTCTGATAGGTGTGACCAAGGGATAAGGTGATGCATGGTCTTTATAAGGGGATAATCTTGGTAGGTAAAACCCTTAGATCTTAAATTCCTTTCTAATGCTTTGAGTTATCTGATATTATGTTCTATTTAGGTGTCATTGTCCCTTGTAGGAAACATAACCTCTAAATTACACTCATGTTAAAATGTTTGTTCATGTCATTGTTTCCCTTTATTGTGTGAGTGACCATCGAGTAATGCTTGATTTTAGTAGGTTAGACATGCATAGGTAATGGTCATCCATGTTGTAGGTCTCATGACCATGTTTCTTTTTCCCAGGTGACATGGGAAGTCATCGGTCTTTTTTACAGTCATATGAGATAAAATGACTTTCAGATAGTTTTTTGTATGATCCATCCAATACCTCAATGCCTAGGGATGATAAGATTATAAGAAGTATCCAGGATGTGTCATTTTATTTTAAATATCAGGGTAATATTAATTGATATATTTGGTAACAATCGATTTTCAAAATGATATAACAAAGTAGTTATGTTTAGTAGAATTGTTGAGCCTTGAGGTGTTTTGTACATTCGTAGGTCATAATTAGAGTATGCTAACATGGGAATTACATGAATTTAATTCATATGAATACTTGGGAATAATTCCAAGAGAATCAAGTGTTTGGAAATTCATGTTGTGTTGGTTTTGGTTTCATGCCAAATTCATTGACATTGTGGTTATGAATCAAAGGAGTGACACACATACATTTAAAGAGAATCAAATCTATCTCACTTATGAGTGATTATAATATCTATTATTTTGATAACTAAGAAAATAATAATGCTCAGATAATCATATCAAATCTAGAATTCATGCACTTCTAAGTATAAGGAACACAACTAATAAGGACCATTTAGAAATAGTCAGTATAGATTGAATGGCTTGTGGCCTGAAAGTTTAAAATCATGTTGATTATTTCTTTAAAGAATGAATTTGATATGGTAGGAAGTGTATAAAACACTTTATAAACATTTTTGAACTTAGATATACATCAGTGGTACATCCTAAATGAGCATAGAATGTCCCAGGAGGAACAATAATTGTGTTTTAGTAAATGGTGATGCATTAGTAGGTTAATCCAAATTCATTTTTTTAGAATTTGACCAGTGGTGGTTCAAATGATCTTATTTGTAATATTATAACACCTCTTAGTGAACTATTTTGAATGAAATGAGAATGTCCCCTCTCTTAGCTTCATCCTTGATACACTAAGAGAGAATCGGTCTTATGCTGTACTAAAGTAATCAATATGTTGGGATTGAGATGTGATCTCTATCGTTGTTGCATGTTGGATGCATGTTTTTTCTTTCTGGCATAGTTTGCTTGATGTGATACTTAGGATCCCATGTAGAAATACCTTGGACTGACTCATGGACACCTATAGTTTCTTTTGACTTAGCAACTTGGAGGTTACCACCCTGGGTTCAGTCAATGATTTAATGTGGACATATTGTCTTTTCCCCAATGTATCACTTATCACCATAAAGGATAGAATACTTTGGGTTAGTTCCTTTGACACCAGTTCATTGAATACGAGGTTATCCTAGACTTGTGGTCAGGCTCAATGGTGTTGTTCAATAATGGGTAACAATTCTAGTGGGATGGATTTTTATTATGCCTGTGTTTGTGATGAGTCATGACAATATAAATGGTAATAAAATAGTTTGAACAATAAATTTTACTAGAAGTTAGGTATGGGATTTAGTAAACATTTTCATCATAAATGACGGTTTCCTTGGAAGAAGGCATTACAGTTTTGGTTGTAACATGCTTCCCATCTATGCCAATAATCTTGAGAATGTCCAGTCATAGGTGGATTGACCTATTTTCATTCTTTTTCATTGATTTTTGTTGGTGAAGAACCACTTTAAGAATGCATTTGGATGATTAATTATAGGCGTTGTTTAAAGGTTAGATGTGTCTTTTGAGGAAAGTGCACATGGAATGTTTCGTTTGGGTCAATTAGGATTTGAAGATATCTTGATGTGAGGTCTTATATATTACCTTAAAAGAAACAAAGTTCACCTAATTAATAAAATAACGCCAGAGCATTGACATAATTCATAGTGGCGTGCTTTTTGATGAAATTCCAATGATCAAGATTCTAGGGTTTTGAATTGGACCCTTCATATTAGGAAAGCCAAAGATGATGATCACATTTGGATAGACGTTTAATGAGACCAATAAGTGAATGTGTCTCTAGTAAAATGAGCTTGTCTGATTGTGGTCTTGGTGTTTCAGTTGAAAAATGAGAGTTGGCTTGATTTTTAATGGCTTAAGTGCTATGTACTTAAATGAATGTTTAGATGTTTTTTGGGAGTTTGGAAATGAAACATTCCAATTTGAATGATACTTCCTGACCCTGGTAGGTTGGGTGATTTTTCCATTTTCGTCAATGGATTATTAAGTAAAATAAGTTCTAAGGTGAGGATTTTGTAATGTTCTATGTTTTGTGCCAAGGTGAAATTCAAATGGAATTTGAAAATTTTCCTTTAGTGAACTTTCCATTTTTGAATCCAATATTCAGAATGAAAATTTGAGACATATAACACCCAAATGAAATGTTTTTAGACTTGAGTAAATACTTGAGATGTCCCTTGGAGGTCTCTTCTTGCTTTGACAGGGATAAAGCTGGAACGTCCGTGTTTGAAGGGTTTGTAGAGGGTTCATGATTTTTCTGAAACTGTGTGGTCCCCTATAGAAAAGAAAGTGAACTGTGGAGATTTGAAGAAGTGAACCACATGGGCTACAGATGATTTTTCCAAATCATCATCTTATCCCACATGGTTACTGAAAAATTGGAAGTAAACATATATTATTGATATCATGATTGGCCCATTATTATGAAAACTGTGCAGTAGAACCTTCCAAGATGGGTTCCTCAGGCAGAAGATATTACATGGTTGGCCCAAGATTTTTCAAAGCTATGTGGATAAACAATGAGACTTGGTTTTTTGGGGTGAAATTACTGAAATTATATTAATGATATTAAATTATTTTTTTATTCTTTTTTCCTCCTCCTACAATGTATTTGGTACTCCTCTCCCATGGGGTTTTCACCTCCTCAAGCCCAACTTAGGCTTCGATGTATCTACTAAATTGGTTGTCTAAATCGATCATCATTGGTCTCTATATATCCACATAAATAATCTCTTGAGTCCATTAGAATATTTCATCATTTTATCTCCTCTCGATTTTTCTATTTTGGCATGAACTCATTTGACCCATTTTCAGCTTAAATGTCCATTTTTGTAAATTTCTTCCAAAAAAGATCTAATCAGATCATAATATTGGATGAGTGATACGTCTAAAGTACTAGGTAGGTGTTCTATGGATTTTTCTTTAACTTTATATCTTTTTTTGAATATTTTTATTGTGCTTCATGCCGACCTTTGTTGCAAGTTACTTTATAATTAGTTTTTTCATATCTAATTGACCCTTACACCTAGATAAATGTTTATTGAATCTCATTTGGTAATTTAGAGATCATACATACTTATATGAAAACCCCATGGGTGTGACAAGGGAAAATGACCACTTTTTTCTATTGGATCAAAGGCTTAGAACTTCTAAATAACTTTCATCTTAGTCTTAAATTGGAGTTAACCCTTCTATGTAACCATATAAATGATAATGGAACCTTCTAAGTTCAAATTCAACCTTTAGGGATTTAATTAATGTGTTGGTTATTTTCCTAAAATACTTTATTAATGATAATTGAGCTATGAATCATGAGATTGTTGTTTAAGATTTGATCAATGAACTATTTGAAGAACAATGTCAATATTTTATAATAAAACCCCTTAGGTGTGGTGTGTTGTCATCTAAACTAATTTGTTTTGAATTTATGTTTAATATATGATTTCCATATTGATTTAGTTTTATTTATGCCTTGATTTCATTGTTGGAATAATCATGTTTAGTATGGGGACTCTTTTTGATGTTCCAAATGGTGTTTCCCTCCCCCTGTATATATGATTTCCAAACCAAATCACCCCTCCTAAGTGTTTAGCCCAACTTTTAATTAGAATTACTCATGTAAGTAATTTTCCATATCCAGTGAATCCTTTTAAGTGATCATTGTTCTTTATAAATTGAGTTGTCTTACTATAGTAAATTAAATGGCAATGTATTAATTTTAATAGATTGCTCATTATGAATTTCTCTCCTTGATATGATTAAATGGGTTAAATGTAACTGAATTGAATAGGCTGGTTTGACCACACATCATTTTATAACATAAATAAGAACATATTATATTGAATTGTTATAATTTTTATTCCCTTTGATTAAAATTGGTTATTTAAATAGAAATCATGGGAGGTATTTCCTCATGGATTGTATTATAAATGTTATGATACTTTTATATGGGATTGATAAATTAAATGCATGAGAGGTTTTGGATCATGTACGATTATTATAAATACGATTACACCTTATACATAGTATATGGAATGATGGTAAGGGTTAAGTCGATCACGGAGTATCACGCTCCCTCATATTGAGTGTTGAGCATGACATCTCTCACCAATGATACAATAGGAGAATTGGGATAAGGTGACACGTACCATGATTAGAATATTTACATGGAGAATCACATTCTATCCCAAGTGTTATTTCATGGCATCTCTCACTCTATTGGGATGTAGGAAATGTACCATTCAACTTGATATTATAGGATTTTTTGTGTAGTTAGGGATGTATATGTTTCACCCTAGTCCAACCGGTAACTAATATTACAAGTATATGGAAATTAAAAATCATCACGCACTTGGATTATACTGGTGGATACAATATATAATTAGACTATATATATATAATTAAACTATACATATAATTATAAATATCTATATAGTTAATCTCCATACATCATATTTTGTATTTGAGCTGAAGCAGGTATAATTGCCAAATGACCCTTAGGAACCTGGGTGGGTTGTTTACTTATTTCTTCACTTCTTATCATTATCCTTCTTATACCCACACACTTATTACTATGAATACTGGACCACATTCATTCATAGAAACCATGGGTGGGAACCTTCTGGAATCATTATATCACACCATGCTCCGGATACCATTAAACTGGGGTACCAGAGTAGACCTTATGTTCAAAGGACTCTAAACCCTTACTTGTGCTATTTTCTAACACCTGAGTGTTAGGATCACAAGGCTGAACTAAAGCTCAGGATTCTTGTGGAGACCACCCTTGGGGATTTACTTTTTTTTCTTTTCTTTATTTTGATGTTCCGTACTGTATTTTCTCTTATATCATGTTGTGTGTATACTATTTTAGATTTTGTATCATCATTTGGACATGGATGCATCATTTTATATTGACATCGACTATTGTTTATATCTAGTTTATGTTATTCTTTCACTACTTTTCCTTTCATTTATTACTACTTCTCCTGTTGTTTGTTTTTTACTTTATTTGGGAAAAAAATTCTTTTCACTCTTCCATTTATCTGTAATTCGATCTTCCTTTATATTCTTCTCTAACTTCCCTTTATCTATAATTTGATCAACATTTCGGATCATATTTTTAATGGTACCAAGAAAAGTGATTCAATAGCATGTTATTTTTTTTAAAATACATGGTTGTGGGGAAGATTACCCTTAATATGTTTCTTATATTGAGACAATGTTATTTTGATATAGAAATTATTAACTTGGATACGTGGTAACTACCTTAGAATTGATAAATGATTTGGTGACAGTGGTTTATGCTATCATTGATGGATTTTACAAGAATTTTGGTTTTACAAAATATATCAATGAATATGTGTTTTACTTAAACAATATGAACGAATGCATGTTTCGAATAAATTTTTATTATAATTTAAGTTAATACAATATTTCAAGAGAATACATGATGAAGGTGTCTACATGTTTAGTATGTAATTATTAATGTGATAATTTGTGTTGATTAAAAAATAATGATATATTCAGTTTGTAAATTTAGTGACCTTCCTTCTAAAGTGTTGGATTATAATATTTTGTAAAATTTATTCACATATAATATAGATTAAGTAGATCTTTGCATATAGTTTTAGAGATTATTATATTACTTAACCATATGATGAAAAATGTTCTATAAAATGAAGTATAAATTGTTCAAGGAACAAAAAATAGGATTCTATTGTTCTTATGAAACAGAACACATCAAATAATTATATTTTTATGGAGTTACATAATTTCTCAACTATAGGAAAATGGTTTTAAAACAAGACTATTTTCATATTATCATCATTCTTGATGATATCAATAACCCTTTTCACACCTCTAGTTTATTGAATTGTAGTCATGAACTTCATGATGAACATTTCCTCCTTCACTATATATTATAACTTTATTGTTTTATTTTTCTCTAATGTCTATGTTTTTCGTAATTTTATCCTATTTGAAAACCTGGTTTTGGGGTGTCATTTTCAATTTATTTTCCCTCTTATTAAAAATATGTGTTGTCAAACATATTTAAGATGTGGGTTTTTAAAAAATATTAATTTTAAATATCAATCCCTCTATTACAATGATCATGTTTAAATCATGATGATGAAATTTATTTAAGGTGGGGATAATGTAACAACCTGATATTCTAAAATAAGGACATTGTTTTACATAGAGTGTATAACATGTAACACCAAGCACGTAAGAAAATATGATATCCCAATAATTTACAATATATTTCATATTTAAATTAGATTTAATATATTATATATATTTTAATACCCACCAAATATATTTTAGCTTGCATTACATGCAACAAGTTTTCTCAATGGCTTCGGTTACACACAAGCCTGAATCATACCGAATACTAATAATAATATTATTTAAAATAAAAAGTATGTCAAATTAATTAAATTTATTTTATGAATAGGATTAAATAACTTATGAATATATATAGTTTAATTAATATTTTTAACAATTGATTAGAAATGAACATAGATACTAAATGATTATAAAGGGAATGATTTTATAAAAAACTATTTTTATGCTTCAAAGGGGTTTTATCTAAATAACGTAAATTATTTACCATTAATAGATGATATTAATGAAATAAATAAATAAATATTTTATAATAAATCAAATATAATTTATATTCATCTAATATTCTTGATAGTTATAAGGGAATAATAAATCCTGTTTTATTATATTTTTCTAAAGAGAAGATTTTACCACCTTTTAAGGGAGCACCCACATTATATATGAATTTGGAAGTTTTTATAAATTTAATATGAAAAAATATTTTTTTTGAAATATAAATGTGAAAATTATTTAAGGGTGAATTTTTGGTATTTTTATATGAATTTTCATTTTTTGTTGAATAATGAATAATACTGAATTTTAATTGAAAACTACTTTTTCACGTAATTTATTTATAAGGATAAAATAATTTTTTATTGGTTTTAAAATCTAATTAGATAAATTATATATCTATTAATAGAACATAGTTCATTAGATTCAATTTGAATTTTAAATTATATATAAAATCTTAGCAATCTTTTGAACATTTTTACCACAAAAACCCACATGTCATCTTGTCGGTAAGGCTGATTTTTAATTAATTTTTAAAACTATGATTCGATATTGTAAAAATTTATTCCATATATAAAATTATAATTATTTTTAATTTCTAATAATTAAAATCATTTTTTTGACAAAAAAATATTAGATAAAATAATTATTATTAATTATAACGATTAAGAGAAAAATTAGCTTAACAAGGTACTAAACCATAAAAATAAGGGCCAAAATGAACTATAAATATTTACAAAACCATTTCCAATTAATACTTAACACAATAATAAATTTTATATATTGTTTCAATTTTTATATCAACTTTTCATAGAAAAACATGGGTGGAATTCCCTTTTTAAAAATTTACAAGATTGTCAGTCCCCATCTTTTATAAAGAGGCACTAACCCCTCCCACTTCCTCAAACACCTCAATACACTTTGAATCAAACAATATCTACCTAAATATATACTATAAAATTCCTCCCATAATACTAAAATCATGTATTTTGTCGTAAATCTATCCAAGGAACCCCTTTAGTGAAAACTAAAAGGAGCTACCCAAAGAAGAGGTAGTATCCTTCCTCAAGCTATTTTGTGGTATTTCCATTATCCACCACCTAAAATCATCTTATTAAATAAATAAATAATAAAATATGTATCATAGATAAACTAATATGTTTTTATTTTATGGTTTATACCTACACATACACACAATTCCATCAAATGGGTAGCGAATTTACTATTCGTGTATGGAGAACTACTGCCTAATAAATTTATGATTATTCTTTTTTTATATACCAGCACTCATGGATGAAAATTATGATGGAAATAATATTTTTATATGTTATATATGATATTTATTATATATTTATACTTTTCTAATTCTTATATAAGACATAACTTTATGCTTTCCATTTTGTATAAATACAATAACATTGTTTGTGGATGTGTGGACTACCACCTCTTTAGAGTGATGTGATTCATTCACTTTATACATGGAAGATATAGAAGATGGTTTTAACAAAACTATGAAACATATATTACATATATATGAATCAGTACTTATAAGATACATTTATAATTTAATTTTAGTTTTTTTAATACTATAAATTAATTGAAGTAGCTTTCATGTTTACGTACAACCTACTGTCTCCATAAAAGAAGCATTTCATTTCCCATCACCAAATATTTTGGATTATACTACATAAATATATACTGAATATATATGATATTTATATAATGGTTTAAATTCTCTATATGATTAAATAATGATCAAATTAATAATAAAAAACAAGTAACTAGTCAAAACATACTCAAAAAACAAGGTAATTAACACCCAAAGTAGCGAAAATAATGAAATATTGTTAACAAACTATTAATAATATGTTATAAAAAGTTAATATATGATATTATAAATATGATTATAGTTATATTATAAGTTAATAATATTATTAAAAACATTATACATGAGGGTAAATGTTGATCTCTCAAAAGGAAATGTTAGGTATGAGATTTCATCTCAATTTACATTCTATTAAGAAAGAATAATTGTTATGCAAAAATTCACATTAATGTGGTGTATATATATACCATTTGTCATTTATATCAAGATTAACTCATAAGTCATGGTATTTTAAGTTTTAATTTGAATTTTTTAACCCAATTAGTTTAGTTTGAGTATTACCAAGTGGTAAAAGTTATCTTTACAGTCTCACTTTCTTTTTTTATTGTAATCTTTCTCTTGAAACGATCACTTTATTGTAGTAATTTCCATTGTAAATTTCCTTAAATAAATACATTGTTGTGTGATGGATATTATTATTTCCTAAACCATATACCATTTTTACCTACAATTTTTACTTTTTTGGTTATTTTATTATCTAGGGAAATATTAATAAATACATAATCTTTATTCAATTTGAATATTTGATAAGGAACATTATTTATTAAATAAATAAATTACTCAAAATGATGAATGATTTGGACTATAAATATAAGGGGGGGACCTGAATTTATATATCCCCTTGATGCATCAATAGGTTCTCATGAGAAAAATAAGTTATCTTTAATAAATAGGTTTATACCTATGGTTTTCATCCATATTTTGAAAGGTCATGACAATATATGTTTTCATGTTCCTTTAACATGACATCCAGTATTTATAATTATTATTATCCATCAGTTTTTACTATTATAAAATATATGTACGCATTTCATTATTAGTTAATTTATTGAATAAAATGTTTTCTAAGTTATTTACCTCGGTATATTGATTATTCCTTATCCATTTATTCGAATGGTATGTGTTATATGTTATTTTCCATACCATATTAATTATTCCATATTTATTTTGTTTAAATGGAAATTGAGTTTATTTATTCACATTTCCATATTTTTTATTCTTATTTATTCATTATTTCTTCTGTTGTACACACCCTTACTAAGAATTTGATATCACACTTATTTTTTTTCCATTTCCCAGGTTATGAAGAGTATTCCTGTGAATGATTTTCAAGTATGCTGAGATTTTATTTCTGTTATGTTTTATTTAATATTTTCCAATGTATTATGGGTATCATTAATATAATATGGGTTTCCAACACATATAAACTATTTAGTCTTTTTGGATTTGGGTATTGTATCTATGCTAATGCCATAAAGTAAGGCACCAAATTTCGTCTTCTTGGGTTGTGGAATTATAAATTATTTCTCATAAGGGTAATTATCCTTGATTATGAAATAAAAATATGAGTCAATGTATAGGGGTGGATGGGGTCATATAGAGAGAACCTACACATAATTAAAATGAAAAAATAAAGATATAAAAAGTAAAACAAAAACCTGTCAAAAAAACATAATGGTTTATGATGAAAAATGTCATAATAGATTAAGAATCCTATAGAAATACTACAGATTTAAAAATAATAATGGCCATTTTGATGATGAGTTATATAAAAAACCTACCCATCATGGTTCATGTGTAATTAGAGTAATAAAGATACCATATCCTAGAATGTAGTAAATAAAATATTATATGTTATTCATGGGGTTCATGAATAATTAGAAAAGTATTTACTGAAACAAATTTTAGATGATTAAGAAGGATTATTGACATGAAAAAATATGATTCTACTATGGGTAAAAATTCCACATCACATACTATTGATAACATTCAATTAATATCATATTTCAGTGATGAAATATTGAATTAAATTTTGAGTTATTCGATGAGTAAAATAAATGGTGTTTTTGGTAGAATAAATACAAAGAGAATAATTAGATATATGACCAAATAAGGGTAACACAAAAAATGATAAAGAAATTTTTATAAAGATCAAAAATACCAAGGAAAGTAATAATAATTTCTTTTCCTTAACACTAAGTCAAATATAAAATATGGGAATCATATGAAAATAACCAATGATTTCATATTTGAAAAAAGTGTGCAAGAAATGTTACAAATGAATAAAATAATGTTTGGGTTTCCTCATTTAATATTGAAAAATATATATCACGAATATTAAATAGCATGTTCCTTTCCAACGAAAGTGAAAATGGATATTCTAGAAAAGTGAATATTAATTTTATGATGAATAAAACCATGACTCCAAAGAAGATTAACGTACATAATATAAAGTGTGATATAATTTTAAAAATCAAAGCTAGAAATGGAAGAATTTTGAGGTTTGGAAGAAAAGAATATCAATTTTAATTCCATTAAAATTAAAAAGATGACCCACATATAAATAAATTTATTGACTTTAAATAAATGTAATTAATGTTGATGTTTTAAATTTAATATATGAATGGCGTGTAATGTGAAAAAACAAGGATTATTGCATTGTATAGTGAATGAAATATTGAATCATTACAACATTTAAAAGTTATATCTAAATGGATATACTTGAATAATATTCAAAATAATACCAACCATGATAGTGAAGGATGAAGTGTAACCCTTGATGGGAGTTGATAAGTGAAAATAATTCTATAAGATATCAATTTATGTGAAGTACTATTTTTTTTAAAATTCATGAAAAGTGGAAATTGTTAGTTTATAATGATCTTATTCCCCAACCCTTATTAGAAACATAAATTATGTAATTAATATAGAAGTTATTGATTTTTAATAACATTAAATTTCTAGGAAAATTGGGGAAATTTATTCTCACATGAGTTTTTTTGATGTGTTTACTGAGTATAGTAATGATTATGAAATCCTAAAAAAATCTAATTGAATGGCTATAATATATGAAAATATCAATATATATCACTTAATGTATTTCCCTATATATTCCATTGATGAAAAGGTGAATCAAAATTCTTTTTAAACCGAACACGGTTATTCTGACGTAGAGCTAATTAGTTAATATATAATAGAATAAAGAAATTTTATTACACCATTATATTATGAGTATTGAGATTTACAATGTGGGATGAGATATAATTGACACAACTAATTATGTATGATATTAGAAATACTTTCCTTCTCTCTTCATATTTTCATTTATTGTGAATAAGAGGGAGAATAATATTAATGATAAATGTGATGTGTGAATTAACAACATTTTTAAAAGGGAAGATAGAAATTAAAAATTAAATTTTGATGAAAAAAGAATTATTAGCATAACTTATTGAAAATATATCAATAATTAGTAACCATTATAAAAACTAATTAGGTGCGATATAATACGTTCAACAATATTGATGATTTTGAACGATATGTGACATATGCTTTATTTCCCATGGATAACATTTATTGAACATCTATACCATTGTATATGTTAAGTATGATCCACATATAAACCATAAATAATCATGGATAAGAAACCACCCTTACATTTTAGTTGATATTACTGCTACTAGATGAATTAGGATAGAAATATGTAAATAATTTTTCAACAAATACAGATTGTAGTTCTAGGATATATTTTGAATTGATGGTCATTAATGTCATAAGTAAATACCATTTTAATCTTTTTATTGATGTATAATATTTTGAGAACCCATTAACACATTAATATTATTAAAGGAGTTAATTTAGAAAAAAATTTAATTAAAAGAGATATATATAGAAGACATACATATACAAGATACACTTATAGAAGAATACCTAAGGATTAATGAATATAAAAAATGATGTTTGGAAGCACTATTTTTGTAATATTTAAACATAAAATATTTTCCAAAAGTAAATTTGGATAAATATTCTATATTTATCATGTTAATCGATGGATGTTGGGTTTGAGTGCATCTAGAAGATGATATAGTTTAGAAAATTTAAAATTTAAAATGTATTGTGGTTGAAAAGATAAATGATATTTTTTTTATTTATAAATATCAATGTAATGAACATAATTTTTAATTAATAATATTTCTTTCTTCATAATATATATATATGTTTTAGTATTTTACATAAATGACTTATCTAGAAGTAATTTTTTTAATATTTGGAAATTTCCCTAAGAGTTCACACTATGATATGTATCATATTTAATATTTTTCTTAATAATTTATATTGATAAAATATATATCTTAATTTGTACATATTATAATTTCTAAGTAATACTATAAATTTAGAAAATGAAAAACAATTATAGTGATACTTGAGATATTTGATGCATGCAAAAGATATTTTTTGATTAGTCTATTGAAATTAACGAATGGAACACAAACACACAAAGATATATATTACAGTGACTTAAACATGTATAATATTTGTAAGTTTACATTCATGGGTTGATGATTGGAAATTATAAAATTTCTAAGATCCTCAGTATGATATATAAGTGTTAACTGGATGATTCATAATTGTTATCATGTGGATATATAAGGGTTAAAAGTAAATAAGGATAAACACTGTATGGTATGACATAACTATATCATACAAGATGATATTTACATATTACTATAATGAGAAAAATCAATTTTTATTGTTATTCAATTCACAATATGATGGTATCTTCATTAATTATTTATATATCATGATTACGGTTATAATGATGATTCTAGAATATAGTTCTTATTCAGAATATTGTAGAATATGAATTGGTAATAAAATAATATGTTGATGATCATAGTGAAATATTGTAAGAGGATAAAATAAAAATTAATGTAGGTATTGAAATTTGAGATGCAGTTATGTAGTATAGGGAAGGTCACATCAAATTGAGAAATAGAGTGTTTCCAGACAGTTTCACAACAAAATGTTATTTATGAAAATTTTGGCATAATAATGTAATGAGATGAAAGGATATATAGAACTAAAAATTGATATTTCAAAAATGAATACTATTTATTAATAAAAAAGTTATATTTTACTCATGCCATGTGGTGAAACTTTGCACAATAATTTTGAACGATTATTCTTACTTACAGGGGAAAATTATTGTTTTCTGTAAATTGGTAGAGAAAAATAATGGATGACTATGATGTATAAAAAATGAGAACACATGAAAAAATTATAATGTATTAAATATCATATAAATTTTTCACTGACTACCTATAATGATAATTATACACTATGAGCTGTGGAGAAGATAAAAATTCTGAAATTTAAGAAGTATTTCTATATTTTTAGAAAAGAAAATATAATCCCTATAATTAGTGAATCTATTATATTACAATTTAAATATATTATCATCAGAAGAAATTTTAAAAGATAAATAGATAATATATTTCAAATTATGATCCTAATAATAAATGAATGGGTGGAAAGAAACAAATATTACACTACTTTTTAAAACTCTTTGAATCGAAAGAGAATAAAATAGGAAAAAGGATAGAGTTAGAGGAGATACACCTATTAGAAATCCTATTATCCTCAATTATAGATGATAACAAATTATAATAAATTGTTATATTAGTCTATACTATTATAAAACTATATTGTCGATGACAAAAACTAGTGTTAAAATAGAAGATAATAAAAGAAGATGAGAATTTTCAATTGTTGACACTGATACTTCTTGTTTATTACCTATTTATTGAGAATCATGCTATGGAAGAGTGAAATTTATTTAATTTTTGAATCCCAAAATTCATATATATTTAAGAGATTGTTTATTGGTATATTAAGGCATGTTTTCGAGAAGGATATATATTTTATAGTGGCGCAGTTACAACCCAATATAGAAGGTTCATTTTTTTATAAAATGATTTAGGAAAAACCTTTTTAAACTATTGGTGGATAGTATAAATAAAAAAATCAGAAGATTATAAACCAATTAAGAGATTTAAAATCAATTAAAAGATAGATGGGTATTATTAGGATTTTTCATATTGTATTTATCTATTTAATATAGTGGATATCATTATCCCATAATCATCCCAAATTCGGCAAGGAGTTGATACGAACTGTGGGACTAGACCCTATAAAAACATTATTTTACATGGTCACATTATATTAAATATTTCATTATATTTGGTTGAATTTATGGAAGCTAAAATATGATTCATTCATATTAACCAAAATTCATGTTAGAATATAAATTTTTGAAATTTATTAGGGTGAAAAAATAAGAAAAAATGGTCAGATAGATTCACACCAATTACCAGATTGATTACACAATCATGTTGGGGAATTTAAATATAGAAGCCAAATCATTAAATAAATATATATATATATATATATATATTATCATGCCATTTTATTATGACCATAAACCATTATAATTAAATAATTTTTTCTGGACTACAATCCATAAACCCTCAATACAAGTGAGTGATGAAAAAATAATACATTAATTTAATAAATCATGATAATAAATGATTCCAAATGAATAAAAATAATGAAAAAAATAAAAATACTTTTATGATGAATTTAATTAATAAATATAATTTCATTATTCATAATGATTTTAGATAATTTGAAACACGTAATGACATTAGTTAATGATTTCTCTCTCCAATCCCCTATAAGTTAAAAAATTATATCTTTATTATAAATGAACCATTAAATATCATTTTGAAACTGGTTTTTATATATATATACCATACTAATTTTTAGAATATTATTTATGTACTTTATATTTTTTCCATAATTTTTCATTTACAGATTATACCATACTTTATTATAATGGGTCCTTTCTTGTCATTTTTCATTAATGGGATTTTGTTCTCTATTTCTTAATTTTTCCCAGTCATTACATTTTCATTAACTCCCACATACATATTATTTATCTTATGCTTATATTATATATAATTTCCATTATTTTAAATATTTTAATAATATATACATAACCATATACTATTTACACTATATGATGTGATAACCCCTTGGTTTATAGACATGTTTATATCTATTAAAATGTTTTTACCTAAAGTGTAATTTTGTTTATTTGGTATGGATATTAATAATGATTCATATAATAATTATTTTAATATAATAAATTATTCATTACATACTCCTTTTCATATAATATGTTTAAAAGGATGTATTACATATTTTATTTATTATTCATTCAATTAATATAATGAATTCAATGTATTTTTTTGGATGGGAGAGGCTAAAAATTATTTCACGCATAAATGTATTTTTATGACTACTGAGGAAAAATATTATAGGTTAATTGGTAGTTTATAACATTTATCTATAATCTCCAAGAACATATATTCATTAGTAAGGTTATGGTTTTTATTATTATACATTCCATTATTATATGATCCATTATTTTAATTTATGGAATAATTTATTTCCATTCATATCGGTGTGATATTTTATATATTCAGTTATTTGTGTATGTTTATTTATTTAATTACATTTATGTGTTCCTCATCAATTGTATGATATACCATATAGAGTTTTCAAGATCCTGAATTATTCTTTTCCCTATTTCTCTAAAAAAATGACAAATTATACATTTGATATATTGATAATGAATGAATTATAAATATGTTTTTAATAAATTTAATGGTTTAAATTATGTTCCCAATGTATTATAATGATAAAATATTTTTTTAGCCTCTAAAAACTGATGAAATTTTATTTTAAAAGATTAAAATATAATAATTAATTGTAAACATCAGGTAGTTATAGTTGGTGTTGTCATAATTACTATCAAATAATGATTAATAGCATGATCAAGATTTTGATTTATATATAAATAATTTCATGATAATACAATGTGATAAAAAATTAATTAATTTTTAATATTAATAGAAATTATGTAATTTTTAATCTGAATTTGTAATAATTGCATAGGAATTATACATTATGTTTTATAATTAATAATAGTATCCATGAGTTAATTAGTATATGAAATTGTTTCAAAATATAGTGTAATTAAATTATAATAAATAATTTTATCACCATTAAAAATATTATGATGGACCTAATGAGTAATCTAAGGATTATTTTATTAGATCTCGGTAAATTAAATTCATTTAAACATAGTTGACTCATTTTATTAAAAATAAAATTTCCTATACTGATATTTTTATAACAACCCTTTATGATCTAACAATACTGTATTGTTTCATGAAGCATCAACCTCAAACAATCTATAGAATAACTAATCCACATTGTATAAGGGAATTCATTAATAATCGTGAGATTATATTTAGTGATTTGTGATATATTGGATAAGATACATTTTTATGGTTTTATATAATGAAAAATTATCTTCTGGTAAATAGTTTTAATTTATTCAATATTCTAAAAAAATTGTACAATATAAAGCATTGAAATGAATTATTTTAAGGAAATCATCCTTGAAGAATATTTTCATCATCAGCATTGGACTTACATGGGATGAAAACATACAAATTTATATAAATATTAAAAGGATATTATGATTGAGTGTAGGGAGAACCATTAAAGAATCATGACACATGTTGTATATAATATAATATAACTATGATGAAAACCCAGTTAGAACATTTTTGGAATAATCTATGCCTACATAGGGTCTTTGTCTCCTAATATTTTTGATCATATAGAAAGATAGTGTAATAAACCATGGTATTTTTAAGATAATTCATTTCTATGTCTTATCAGTATATATTTATAAGAGTTTTATTCATTATAAGAATGTTATATAATTTTTCAATGAAAACAAAAAAAACATTATTTCTAAAAAATTGGGTTTTCATGCATTATATGGATTGATATAGAAACATTATCTAAAAATTATATATTTTAATTTAAAAAAATCAATTTAATGTTTTATTTCCTCATTTAAAAATTATATTAGAAATAATTTATAAAAATTTTCTTAAAAGTTTGATTTTTTAAGGAATAGTAAAAAATATAGATTATTATAAGAAATTTCCCATTCATTTCAAGAATATAAAATGTTAAACTTTTATAAATATTTATTTAAGGTATAATTTATTCAATTATATTATTTATAAATCGATTATGGTCTTTTGAATTAATTTTTTTTTATAAAAACAATTTTTTACATAAAAATAAATTTTTTAGAAAAATTTATTTTCATTGCATTTTTTGGATTCAATAATTAGTTAAATTCTACCACTTTAGCAAACTGAATTTTATAAAATGGGCTATATGTTTGGAAATGTTCCATTCATGACACATTTGTCTTATGTAGAACATTGATATATTTTTTTATTTTTAAAAATTCCAAGCGTGACCTCTCCCCGAGTTATAAAATGACACCCCACTTATCTATTCTCCAAACAAAAATATCAATTTGGTTTGATAAATACATTGACAAATACTCTCATTACAGACCTATAAATATCCAGTAGTCCTTGGATTGATAAAAAACCAATATTGGAAGGATTTAGTTATAAAACTAGAGATGTTGTCCGAAGAAGAGATATAAAGCTAAATCGGGAAATTTTGTTTTTTATTTATTTTTATACATACATAAAATATTATTAAACAAAAATGAAATAATAAAAATAGTATCTAAAATATACATATATGTTTTTATAGTAATTTCATAACCTATATCGATCTTCTTCTTCAAAATGTATGATAAAACTATAATTTGTGTGTATGGAAGACTACAACCAGATTTGCAGATGTAATTTGTTTGTCATCATCTCCCCTCAAGAATGGATATAATGAAGGATTTAACTTGTATATATTATATTATTGACATATTTATCATAATTTAATGATAATATAGAATCAAAATTCTCACCTTTCCTCCCATAAAAAAATTATAATGTCGTTCATGTGTATATGCATATTATCTCCTTCACAAAGCATAGCAATTCATTTTTCATAACTGTATAACACGGACTATTTATATAATTTTATTAAAATAAATAATATTATATTTATGAAATAATAATAATTAATATTAAATGGTAAAATAATTATTATACCTTTTCCCATAATTCTCTTTGATAAATGAAAACATTTCTCATCTTTATATCTGACCTACCATCTCTTTGATTGTAATGTAATTCATTATACATACCAATATTTCATTGTGTAATTTAAAGAAATAATTAATTTTAAAAAATAAAAATTCATTAAAGATTATATATTTTGTGATAATTAAATAATAAAATATTTGTCCATAGTCAACTTACCAATTTTATTTTGGACATATGTGTAGAATATCTCCAAAATATCTAATTTGCATATAATTAATTAAGTAATTGTCTGTAAAATTTTAATAATTAATTTAAAAGTAATAATAAACTTGAAAGTTTTATTAAGAATTTAGATAATTAAAATAAGTTTATTATTCTATAATACAGATAATGTAAATGATGATTCAGACTCTAGGTAAGAGAAAATTTACCATAAAAACTCATTTTAGATGTTTTAATGATTTTTTATAAATATTTTCCTTCAATTTTCATATTTCTAAAAATATAATTTGTGATGTATTTATATGGATATAAATTAATTATAAATAATATTTTATTTCAATTTTGAATTTTTTTCAATGTTTTGAGTTGGAATATTTTTATTTATTTTACACGTAACGTTTCAGGGAAAAAGGAAAAATTAATATTATATCATAACGTATATGGAATAAATGTGTTTTCCCCCTTTTATAACTGTTATTTAAGGTTTTTGTTATTTTAAAATATTATATGTTTTATTCAAATAAAGACCATATTTCCTCAGGATTATGGTATTTTATAATCATCATTTCAATTTTTATGCAAGAAGAGGAAATGCAAGAAACAGACCTGACCACTTGACCACATGACCACATGACCACTACCCGCATGTACACATGCCCCCATGCAAACATACCCCCATGAAGGGGATTACACCTAAGGTGTTCTAAAATAGTGAAGGCCGAGGGAATCCCTTCTGATGAGGTTATCCCCTTGGGTTTTTAAGTATGAACATTGTGAAAGAAAACCGCATCAGGCCCAATAACCTCAAGAGAATCAAGGTAATCCGCAACATGATTCCCCTATCTCCATGAGTGTTTAACATAGGTATCATTGTTGATCATGATCATTCCTATAACTAACCATACTTTACATACATGGTTATTACTTCAAAATTGAAGCTTACTTATTATAACATATAACAAAACCATGAAAGGACCGTATAGGTATAGTGTCTTTAGAAACTGGGAAACATAAACAACTGGTTCATAAATCCTCTACACTGTCTTCCATTTATTTCATCATATCAATAGTCCCTTTTGGAATATATTACTTAATAACCTTATTCCTGACCTGGGGAAAGAAAACATTCAAATGGGTGAGCTCAAATGCTCAGTAAGGTTAAACAAAAGAAATATCAATCACATCATATTCATAAGAACATAACATTTTGGAAATCTTAACCTGCAAAAGAGAACATAATTTCATAACATGGGATAAATCATAGTAGTGAAATTAGATCCCAATAATCATAAATTAAAACATGAAACTTTTTGTAATACACACATAATCCTATAGAATCATTTTTATTAGTCAAGACTCAATGCCAAGACTATATTAGTGGATAAAGTCCATTTCAAAACCGAGTTCACTCCTCGTTTCAGTCCTGTTTCACTGAACCAGTTTAACCCACCATTCCATCCATGTCTATCTCATGAAGTATATATAATATTTACCCAATTCATTGGAGGGAGATATAGGTCCCACCCATATCATAATGATACCATTCTTATGTGTGACACAAAATCATAAATCATACATCATTGCATAACTCATGTAATAGAAATGGGATTCTTAAACATCATGACATCATAAAAAAATTCATAAAAATAATTCCATCACAACATAATCAAATCAATTTAATAATAGGGATAGAAACATAACCCTATATTATCTTAGATGGAAAATATTTTTTGATAAAACACTTGAACTCCATTCATGAGGAAAATGTCCTTTCTACTTCAAAAACATTTTCCTTTCTTAACATGTGATAAAATTTTAAACTAAAAGAAGTTGATTAAAAATAAACTTGAAAACTTGTAAAGGAAGATTCTTGGAAATAATGTTTTAAAAATCCATTCATGCCATATAAGTTAAAAAAACATTCTTCTCGTACTTTTGTCGGAAAAGTACTTCATACGAAAAACGACAAAAGATTCCTTTAATATCTTATACTAAAAACTCACAGAAGGGTAAAATTGGATTTAAACAATTTTAGTTAGATGGAAACAATATTACATATTGAGGGAACATGGATGTGGATGATAAAATACACCCCAGAAAATTCTGAAGTATAAACAATCTCGGATAAAAATTGAGATTACGAGATTTTCCCTTACCTTAGGTCTGATTTGCTTTGTAAGTGTCCGAACCTCCTGTATAATGATTTAAATAATGTTATTGACTTATTCCAGAATAATACTTATTTTTATGATATAATATATGGTCATATTCTTAGCTTCTTATTAGTAATATTTCATTAGTACTTGTTATTCTGGTGTTTATTACTTTTTGTTTTTATGCGTGTTTTGCCGAACAAATTCTTATTTTTATTTTTAGGTTATAGATACCACATTTACCGAGTGGTATTTGTGTAATATATATCATATTCATTCACTCAATTCATTTATATAATCATTATGCAATGAAGATCATGTATAATGAGTCGCATCACATCATGGAGACGGTATTCCGTACGTACGCACGAGCGATGATATCATTCCCATGATCGTTTAATTGTATTGGAGTGTATGTATTCTATTTTAGAATCAATATCAATTTACAATAATCATATATAGTTATTATTTACACCATTATAGCAATCAGAGTAAGGTGGTGGTGGAAAATAGATTACACCACAGTGTGGAGACGGTATTCCGTACGTATGCATGCGTGGTGATATCGTTTTCCGTAGGATGGATAGATGGAGAAATAAGGTTGTTTCATACTTATAATAACATATCAGTATTTGAGAGATACTGATGTTATTACTTCATAATGAAACAACTAAAGAAGAAGAAGTGGAAGAAGAAATAAAAATGAAAGAATCAGTAACCGACATTACCTCTTCTTTGAAGCGCCTCTTTGAGAACTCCTCTTAGGGCACTAAAATTGGTCTTTGAAGAATACCTGGACCTCTAGGATGTTTATAAGGAAGTGGAGAGGAGATATTGGCAGGGGTTCGCTGATCTTGAAGGCTCAAAGTGGTGTAAGGAAGATAGGGATGAGGTGCCCTTTTATAAGGGAGGGGAGGGGCACCTTTGGAATAACTAAAAATATTATTTTATTATAAAGTCAAATTCAGTTTTTAATAGATTAAAATTGATATATTTAGAAGCTAAGGTGGGGAGGGGTCTAAATCCTATCATCCAATATAATTTAGACATGTTTAGGTAACACTTTTAACCTTATCATTTAGATTTAACTTTAAGTTAGATAATTTAACTTTTACGGTGTCTTCTTGTTTTATTACACTATAAGGTTAATAAACATACTATATCAAGACAAAAGAACCCCAAGATGTTTATTATTAATATATATAACCTTATCTAAGTCATTTTTCAGAACCTTAGATTTTTAGGAATAAAATAACAATTAATAATATAGTATTTGTTTTAAAAACTATTTTATGTCAATTTTGAAACTATTTGGTAATTGATTTTTGTGAAAATCATAACAGAATGATTAGATCGAAAACACATAATTAAATCAATACTAACATGTTATATTAACATATAAAAGTATTGTAATTCATAAAAAGTCTCAAATTACATTTATTTGGGTATTTATAACATCAATTATGTCAATATTTCATTAATAAGATAATTACTGCATCATCATTTTGTCATAAATAAATTAAATTATTTAATGTCTAAAAATTATAAATAAAATATCATTATATTGGAAATATTATTATATTTCTAATGAATATTTATAGTTGAATTTATCTTATTTATAACTCTATATTAAAAATGATTTAGTTATTAAACATTGATTTTAACTATTTTAACCCTTCTTTAAATAAAATGATAATAAATGTCCAAATCTAATCCAAGTGGGCCTAAATGGTCATATGTAATTCATAAGGTTGTTTTTGGTCGCATTACACTTATACAATAGAATTGGGACATGTGTTAGGGTAATAATAATATCATTTTTACCCTTAACTACCCTATTTACTTTTAACCCTGGTAAAAAAGTAAAAAGATACTATTCACCAAAAATTATTTTCATCTCATTGAACCACATTTTAGTCCTTGATATTAACCGTGTCTCTCGGATTTTCAAAATTCCACGCACAGAAGCGGTAAAATTATGTTTTATGAAAAAAATTCGGTTTTTTAACTACCACTTAGTGGGTTCACTATTCATCAAAAAATGAAAGTTTCCAGAAAAATACAAAAAATTAGGCCTAAGCTATATTTGATATTATGAATTCAAAAATGATGTTTATTTTATCAAATTCAAAACATATCAGTTACATTATCTAATTTAAAAATTAATTCCCGTTGTCAAAACAAGTAGCATGTTTTTAAGAGATAATAACTATCAAAAGATTGACAGTTGTTTATGTCTAGTTTAAATGTGAAATTACATCCAATGAACAAACTTGTATTAAATTATAAAAATATATTCTAAATATACTTCAAAACCACTCAAATTAATAATTTATCACTATTAATTATTTCGATTAAAAAATGTTGTTTTTAATTAAAATTTAATAATTTTCACTATTCATCAGAATATGAAAGTTATCTGAAAAGTACCAAAATTTCACCCTAAGCTAATTTCGATATTCCGAATCCAAAAATGAAGTCCATTTTGAAAATTAAAATTTAAAAAATTTCAAAAAGTGGTTATTACTATTCATAATGGCTACTTTTAATAATATTTTAATAACATATCATTGTTTAGTGAAACTCGGTATTGCGTACGATGCAAGCTATCGAGGAAGGCCACGGTTTCATGTAAAGAAAGACAAGCTAGTGTCGTGTGTAGTGAAATATTCCTTTGATGATTTATATAACTATTTCTCATAAAAGTCTCGGGTGTCATATTCTACCCCCCTTAAAATGAATTTCACCCTCGAAATTCGTTACTTTGTAACAAAAAGATGAGGATACCTCTCCCTTATCATATCCTCAAGCTCCCATGTAGCTTCTTCTAATTGGTGGTTCCTCCATAAAACATTCACCAAGAGAGTGCTCTTGTTCCGTATGACTTTTTCACTATGATCTAGAATCTCTATCGGTTGTTCTTCATAAGAAAGATATTGCTCCAGCGGTACAACTTATGAGCTGAGTACATGTGAAGGATCAGGTATGTACTTTCTCAGGAGAGATAAATAGAACACATCGTGAACTTGAGAGAGATTCGGTGGAAGTGCCAATCGGTAAGCTACCTTTCCAACACGATCCCATATTTCGAAAGGACCGATATATATAGGGCCCAACTTTCCTTTTTTTCCAAATCTCATGACCCTCTTCCAGGGAGATATTCATAAGAACACTTTATCACCCACTTCAAACTCTAGGTATTTTCATCGGTTGTCGGCATAACATTTCTGTCGACTCTGAGCTGCTCTTATGTGTTGTTGAATAGATCGGACCCTTTCATCAATCTCATCAACAAGATCAGGTCCTAATAGCTTTCTTTCCCCAACTTCATCCCAACAAGTTGGAGTCCTACATTTCTTTCCATAGAGAGATTCATAAGGAGCCATCTGAATACTAGCGTGAAAGCTATTATTATAAGAAAATTCCACCAAAGGTAGGTGTTGATCCCAACCACCTTTGAAATCCATAGAGAAAACTCTCAACATATCTTCTATAGTTTGAATTGTTCTCTCAGACTGACCGTCTGTCTGAGGATGATAAGAAGTGCTGAAACTCAACTCTGTATCCAGAGTATGCTAAATAGTTTGCCAAAACCTTGAGGTAAATCTCAGATCCCGATCAGATATAACAGAAAGTGGTACTCCATGCAATATTACCAATTCTTTTACATATATCCTGGCAAGCTGATCCAGAGAGAAATCCTCTCTAATAGCAATGAAGTGTGCAGACTTTGTAAGACGATCAATTATGACACAGATAGCATTATTTCCTTTGGGTTTTTTAGGAATTCCTGTGATAAAGTATATAGTGATGTTTTCCCATTTCGATTCGGGTATGGGTAATGGTTGTAACATCCCGTTAGACTTCTGTCTCTCAGATTTAACTTGCTGACAAACCAAGCATCGAGAGACATATTCAACAACATCTCTTTTCATGCCATCCCACTAGAAGTACTCTTTCAGGTCCCTATACATCTTTGTGATTGCAGGATAAATAGAGAATAAAGAACTATGATGCTCATCCAGTAGCTCCTTCTTTAATTCTGGGATGGGAGGTACACAAACCCGATTCCAGAACATTATTAACCCATCCCAATCAAGGTTGAATTTAGGAATATTTCTCACCTTCTTTTGTAACTCTACATCTTCTTTCTGAACCTCTTTAATCTTCACATGTACAGATGGTTGAAAATTCAATTGATAAAGATTCAATTTCTCCCCCTTCCATTATAATTCCAAGATCCATCCTTTGTAAATCCATAAGTATTGGATCTTTTTTGATCTTCATCATGGATAATCTTGCATGGTCTTGTCAACTTAATGCATCCGTCACCTTGTTTGCTTTCCCAGGGTGGTAATGAATTGAGCAGTCGTAATCCTTAATCAGTTCCAACCATCTTCTTTGGCACATATTCATCTCCTTTTGTGTGAAAATATACTTTAAACTTTTATAATCAGTATAAATATCACACCTTTCTCTGTAAAGATAATACCTCCAAATCTTTAATTCAAAGATTACCGCAGCTAAATCCAAATCCTGTGTTTGGTAATTTTGCTCATGGATTTTCAACTGTCGTGAGGCATAAGCTATCACCATATCATTTTGCATTAGAAAACACCCCAGCCCCTTCTTGGATGCATCACTGTAGATCAAAAACCTTTCTCCACTACAAGGAAGTGTGAGCACAGGTGCACTGGATAACCTTCTTTTCAACTCATTGAAATTCTCTTCACATTCCTCCATCCAAACAAACTTAACTCCTTTCTGAGTCAACCTGGTGAGTGGATTAGATAATAATGAAATATCTTTCACAAAACGTCGATAATATCCAGCCAAACCAAGAAAACATCGAATCTCAGTTACTGTTGTTGGTCTCAACCATCTTTCAATAACCTCTGTTTTTGCTCGATCAACAGATATCCCCACTTGTGAGATTTTGAGACAAAAAAATGCAACTTTTTGAAGACAAAATTCACACTTGGTAAATTTGTCATAAAGCTTCTCCTTTCTCAGGGTCTTTAATATAATTCTCAAGTGATCTTCATGTTCTTCATTGATATTTGAATAGAAAAGAATATCATCTATAAAGACTACCACAAATTGATCAACATAGTATCTAAAGACTCTATTCATCAGATCCATGAAGATAGCAGGGGCATTAGTAAGACCAAATGGAATCACTATAAATTCATAGTGTCCATACCTTTTACGGAAAGCCGTCTTTGGTATATCCTCCCTTTTGACCATTAATTGATGATACCCTGAAAGAAGATCAATCTTGGAAAAGTATTGAGATCCGCGTAGCTGGTCAAATAAGTCATCAATGCATGGGAGAGGATATTTTTTCTTGATAGTGATCTTGTTAAGTTCTCTATAATCATTGTAGAGTCTCATTGATCCGTATTTCTTCTTAACAAACAGAACAGGTGCTCCCCAAGGTGACTCACTAGGGTGTATGAATCCCTTATAAAGATTCTCTTGGAGTTGCTTCTTCAATTCCTACAACTCAATTGGGGTTGTTCTATAAGGTGTCTTTGAAATAGGCAAAGCACCTGGTACGAGTTCTATTGAAAACTCAACTTCACGATTTGGTGGAAGACCCGACAATTCATCTGGAAAGACATCATCAAACTCCCGTACAATGGGCATATTCTTAATTGTGAGTTTCTCACCAATCATTTGAGATAAATAACCTTCATTCAATGGAATCAAGACCCATAAGATGGAATAAATTTCCACTGCAAGGTTATGTTCATCCTTGCATCAATATATGATCATAGATTGATCTAGTATATGAAATGTGACTTCCCTTATTTAGAAATTGATTTGAGATCCAGAAAAATAAAGCCAATCCATGCCAAGAATCACATTAAATTCTGCTATAGGAAGGATCACAAGATTTGCAGGATGCACTTTCCCACAAACTTCAATCAGGGAAGAATTATAAACTTTTGATGCGACTATTGTGCCATTAGGTGTTGTCAGAATTAACTCAACATCTAATTGTTGAGGTAATACAGTGATGAAATTAGAAAAATATTCATAAATAAAAGAGTGGGTGGATCCAGAATCATATAAAACATTTTCTACTTTAGAGTGGATGGTAAGTGTACCTTTCAAAATATCGTTATCGTACTCCACATCACTGATAGAAATTGCATGTGACTTTCCTTTGTCTTTACCCTTATGATTTTTTTGATGCCGATCATCATCAACAGCCCTTGGATTAGGGAATTTATTGGCATAATTCTCCATCTCCTTGAACGTGAAACATTGAAGTGTAGTAGGTTCATTCTATGTGTCCCTTACTTTTTTTCCATCATTAGACATCTTCTTCCCATCTTTACAACATTAAAATTCCCGATGACCTTCGTTTCCACATTTGAAACATTTACTTGTCCCTTTAAGACAACTCCCTCCATGTTTCTTTCCATACTTTGAGCATAAGTGAAAGCTCATCTTCTTTTCAGTGTGCTCTTTAGATTTTCATTTGAATTCCATTTTCCTCTTCTTATCAAACCCATATGACTAATGGGTTTCTCCAATCTACATATCAACTTTGAGAGCACATCGAACGATTTACTCATAGCTATTGAAGTCCCTTATGGCTAAGGCCCTTCGAAGACTTGGTTTTAAGACACTAAAGAATCGATCGATCTTACTCTCAGGTTGGATAATAATACCAGAAGCGTACCTTGGAAGTCTTGTAAAATTTTCTTCATAGGTACCAACAGATTCATTATCCTTTTTCTTCAGTTCAAGAAAATCATTCTCCATCTTTGTTCGGAGAATACGAGGGAAGTACTTATTGAAAAATAAGTTCTTGAACTTGTCCCATTCCATGGACTCAATTTCATCCCTTTTCCTTGTATTCTTAATAAGATTCCACCATTTATCAGCATCTCCTTCCAAACGATACACTGATAGGATGACTTTATCATGTTCAGATCATTGACGAACTGAAAATATCTTTTCAGTTGTACTAATCCATTGTTCATCAACTAATGGATCAGTAGACCCACTGAAAGAAGGTGGACGCTGCCTCATGAAGGATTCAACAGAATGTTGCTCCTTCATTTGCTCGTTTGGAAGTCCTGCATGATTAATAGCTCAAGAAAGTTGTGTGATCATGGCTACAAGATTTTGCATTCTAGCTCCTATAACGTTTGGTTTCTTCGGGGGACAATCATTGCATTTCCCGTCGCATTCCGCATTAACATGGTTCCTTCGGGTTCCATCCATTGACTAAAACCATGAAGAATAGTGTGACCAACACTAATTATAATAGGAAAACCACATAATCAAGAATAAAATTTCACACTTAAGGTCTTATCCTAGGTTATTTATGGTCATTTCTAAAACACTAAGATTGTGTTCTATGCTTAGAATTATCCTTAGGGTTCTTACTAAGGATTTCACATCCTAGTTTCCAAAGGATGACTATAAATTCCCTCTGATACCAACTATAACAACCCATACCTTACATAAATTGTTATTACTTAAAAATTGAAGCATACTTATTACATCATATAACAAAACCATGAAAGGACCATATAGGTATAGTGTCTTTAGAAACTAGGAAACATAAACAACTGGTTCATAAAGGATCTACACTCTCTCCCATTTATTTCATCATATCTATAGTCCCTTTTGGAATATCTTACTTAATAACCTTCTTCCTGACCTGGGGAAAGAAAACATTCAAAAGGGTGAGCTAAAATGCTCAGTAAGGGTAAACAAAAGAAATATCAATCACATCATATTCATAAAAATATAACATTTTGGAAATCTTAACCTGCAAAAGAGAGCATAATTTCATAACATGGGATAAATCATTGTATTGAAATGAAATCCAAATAATCATAACTTAAAACATGAAACTTTTTGGCATACACACATAATCATAGAGAATCATTTCTTATTATCCAAGACTCATTTCCAAGACTATCTTAGTGGACAAAGTCCATTTCTGAACTGAGTTCACTCCTCGTTTCAGTCTTGTTTCACTGAATCGGTTTAACCTGCCGTTCCAGCCATGTCTATCTCATGAGATATAAAATCTTTACCCAATGCATTGGAGGTAGATATAGGTCCGACCCATCTCATAATGAAACCATTCTTATGTGTTCCACATTATCATAAATCATACATCATTGCATAACTCATTTAAAAAAAATGGGATTCTTAAACAACATGACATCATAAAATAATTCATATGAGATAAAATAATTCATAAAAATAATTCCATCAAAACATAATAAAATCATTGTAATAATAGGGATAGAAATAGAACCCTATATTATCTTAGATGGAAAATAATTTTTGATAAAACACTTGAAATCCATTTTTGAGGAAAATATCCTTTCTACTTCAAAAACATTTTCCTTTCTTAACATGTCATACAATTTTAAACTAAAAGAAGTTGATTAAAAATAAACTTGAAAACTTGTAAAGTATGCCTCTTGGAAATATTTTTTTAAAAATCCATTCATGCTGTATAAGTTAAAAAAACATTCTTCTTGTACTTTTGTCGGAAAAGTAAAAAAGTACCTCGTACCGAAAATGAAAAAAGATTCTTTTCATATCTTTTAATAAAAACTCACCAAAGGGTAAAATTGAATATAAACAATTTTAGATGGGTGGAAACAATATTACATATTTAGGGAACATGGATGTGGATGATAAAATACACCCCAATAAATTATGAAGTATAAACAATCTCGGATAAAAATTGAGATTGCGAGATTTTCCCTTACCTTAGGTCCGATTTGCTTCATAAGTGTCCAAAACCCCTCTATAATGACTTAAATAATGATATTGACATATTAAAAAATCATACTTATTTTTATGATATCATATATGGTCATATTCTTAGCTTCTTATTAGATATATTTCATTACTACTTGTTATTCGGGTGTTTATTACTTTTTGTTCTTATGTGTGTTTTGTCGAATAAATTATTATTTTTCTTTTTAGGTTATAGATACCACATTTACAGAATGTTATTAGTGTAATATATATCATATTAATTCACTGAATGCATTTATATTATAATTATGCACTGAAGATCATTTATAACGAGTCGCATCACATCGTGGAGACGGTATTCCGTACGTACGCACGAGTGATGATATCGTTCCCATGATCGTGGAATTGTATTGGAGTGTATGTATACCATTTCAGAATCAATATCACTTTACAGTAATCATATATTGTTATCATTTACACCATTATACCCATTCGAGTAAGGTGGTGGTGGAAAATAGATTACACCACAGCGTGGAGACGGTATTCCGTATGTACGCACGTGTGGTGATTTCGTTTTCCGTAGGATGGATAGATGGTGAAATAGGATTTTTTCATACTTATAATAACATATCAGTATACGAGTGATACTGATGTTATTACTTAATAATGAAACAACTAAATAAGAAGAAGTGGAAGAAGAAATAAAGATGAATGAATCGGTAACGGGCATTACCTCTTCTTTGAAGAGCCTCTTTGAGACCTCCTCTTAGGGCACTAACATTGGTCTTTGAAGAATACCAGGACCTCTAGGATGTTTCTAGGGAAGTGTAGAGGAGATATTAGCAGGGTTTGGCCGAGCTTGAAGGCTCAAAGAGGTGTGAGTAAGAGAGGGAGGATGTGCCCTTTTATAAGGGAGGAGAGGGGCACCTTAGGAATAACTAAAAATATTATTTTATTATAAAGTCAAATTCTGTTTTTAATAGCTACAAATTGATATATTTGGAAGATAATGTGGGGATGGGTCTAATTCCTCTCATACAATAAAATTTAGACAAGTTTAGGTATCAATTTTAACCTTATCATTTAGATTTAACTTTAAGTTAGATAATTTACCTTTTACGGTGTCTTCTGGTTTTCTTACACTATAAGGTTAATAAACTTATTATATCAAGAAACACGAACCCCAAGGTGTTTATTATTAATATATATAACCTTATCTAAGTCATTGGACCTAACCATAGATTTTTAGGAATAAAATAACAATTAATAATATAGTATTTGTTTTAAAAACTATTTTATGTCAGTTTTGACACTATTTGGTAATTTATTTTTGTGAAAATCATAACAGAATTATTAGTTCGAATAAAATTTAATTAAATCAATAATAACATGTCATATTAACATATAAAATTATTGGAATTCATAAAAAGCCTAAAATTACATTTATTTGGGTATTTATAACATCAATTATGTCAATGTTTCATTAATAAGATAATTACTGCATCATCTTTGTGTCATAAATAAATTAAATTATCTAATGTCTAAAAATTATAAATAAAATACCATTATGTTGTAAATATTTTTATCTTTATAATGAATATTTATAGTCGAATTTATCTTATGTATAACTCTATATTTAAAATGATTTAGTTATTACACTTTGATTTTAACTATTTTAACCCTTCTTTAAATAAATTGATAATAAATGTTCTAATCTAATCCATGTAGGCCTAAATGGTCATATTTTATTCCTAAGGTTGTTTTTGGACGAATTACACTTATCCAATAGAATTAGGGCATGTTTTAGGGTAATAATAATATCATTTTTACCCTTAACTACCCTATTATTTTTAACCGTGGTAAGAAAAAGTAAAAGTGACTATTCACAAAAAATTATTTTCATCTCATTGAACCAAATTTTAGTCCTTGATATTAACCGTGTCTCTCAGAGTTTTGAAATTACACTCACAGAAGTGGTAAAATTAAGTATTATGAAAAAAATTCAGTTTTTTAACTACCACTTTCTGGTTTCACTATTGATCAAAAAATGAAAGTTTCCAGAAAAATACCAAAAATTAGGCCTAAGCTATATTTGATATTATGAATTAAAAAATTAAGTTTATTTTACCAAATTTAAAACATATCAGTTACAGTAACTAACTTAAAAATTAATTCCCGTCATCAAAACAAATAGCGTGTTTTTAAGAGATAACAACTGTCTAAAGATTGACACTTGTTTATGTCTGGTTTAAATGTGAAATTACATCCAATGAACAACATTGTATTAAATTGTAAAAATATATTCTAAATATACTTTAAAACTACTCAAATTAATAATTTATCACTATTAATTATTTCTATTAAAAAAAGTTGTTTTTAATTAAAATTTAATAATTTTCACTATTCAGTAGAATATGAAAGTTATCTGAAAAGTACCAAAATTTCACCCTAAGCTAATTTTGATATTCCAAATCAAAAAATGAAGTCCATTTCGATAAATAAAATTTACAAAATTTCAAAAAGTGGTTATTACTATTCATAACGGCTAGTTTTAATAATATTTTAATAGTATATCGTTGCTTAGTGAAACTCGGTATTGTGTACGACACAAGCTATCAAGGAATGACGCGGTTGCATGTAAAGTAAGCCAAGCTAGTGTTGTGTGTAGTGAAATATTCCTTTGATGATTTATATAACATAAAAACAAAGTATTTCTCATAAAATTCTCGGGTGTTACAATTCCTTTCCTAATAATGTAGGATACAACCCACAGAGTTGGGAAAATATCATTTAGAGCATCATGGGGGATTTTCGAGTCTGTTTCCACTTCTCAAATCACAATACCCTATTGTTTGAAAATGCATAAACCTTGCATCATAGGCCTTGGTTCGGCTTGAAGAGAAGAGCCATAGTCGAGATGAGCCGGGAAGGCCAGAACCCCTAAACCTTGAGAATCACTGACCGTACCACTACCGCATAGTACCCCTCCATGACAAGACCCATCGGTATTAAATTTCATGCCCCTGGAGGGAGGGTTATAACTGATCCAAAGTCCATGAGAACTGCTACTGATAGGTCATGAAACATGATTCTTCTTGTTCATCCACTGTAGAGAGGGAGCCTCTCCCCATTTGCTGAAGAGACGGGCCAGGTCGATGATGAGACTCTTTGTTTTGAGAATGATGTACTGGCAAGAATTTATATCCCCATTATGACAAATCTTATTTCTTTCCATCCAGATAGACCAACACCCTGCATGCAGGATCAAGGTTCGAGCCGACTTCTCCATCCCTCTGTCCCCTGAGCCTTGATACCACCTATATAGGAAAAGTATATCTTCCATTCTCTGAACCAGAAGGCCGATAAACTCCCCAAAGAAGCTCCAAACAGCACCTGACCATTCATCTCTAAAGAACAGATGTTCCGTAATCTCCTCACCTCTAGCAACCCAACATGTTAAATGAGACATTATAGGCATCCCATAGTGTCTGACATTCTCATCAGTTGGAATGACCTTATTCTTAATTCTCTAAAGTAGAAAGTTGAAATTTGAAGGGATTGGTTTTCACCATAAAATCTCATTCTAGCAATCACCAGAGGCCAGAGCTTCCCACAAACTTTGTTAGTCCCGAGAATTAAAATCCCCTGAATAGGAGAGGGTGAACACACAACGATCAGGATCCAAGGAGATGTCAATGAGGTTAAAGGTGTCATGTTTCTCCTCATCCACCACCACCATGATGAAGTCCAGATGCATGCTAGCTTCCCTAAACGTGAGGGTAGTTCTTGGACAACCCAGGAACCAGAGCACCCACCCTGCCCAGTTGTGGTGCCAGAAGGAGACATCTCCTCTCCCAATAATCAATTGAGAGTGCTGGTATAACTCTGCAGTAATACAAGAAATTTTATTCTAGAAAGTCGAGCCATGACCCTTCATCATCGGTTGTGACCCATACTGAGTATTCATGGTTCTTCCTCATAGAGTACCTTACTCCACAACTTCCCATGCAAGTTTTCCATGCATGAATTTGATGGTTTCTTCAAGATAGTTAACATTAATACCGCCAGCCTTTGTGGGCTTAGCCATCTTCCGCCATGAAGCCCAATGTTGTATCCCCTCTACGAGGGGATCCTAGAGGAAGCTAGCTAGGATATTTTGAATTTTAGTAATGACCCCATTAGAAGGGTTAACAGCCGATAGATCATGGAATAGATCTTCCAACAAAATGCTGTTAATGAGTGAAATACGACCACAAAAAGATAGATACATGTTTTCTAGTTAAGGAAGTTGTCTGTAATTTTACTACTGAGAGAATCAAAATCCCGGATATGGTGTCTTCTGGGAGAGATGGGTTCCCATAGATATTCCATAGGGAAGCCTCCGTCTCTCATGGAAAGGGTGTGTTCGATCTCCTGTCTCTTCCTGGATGTGCAATGTTTTGAGATGTAGCATAGAATCTTTTCCTTATTGACCACTTGGCCACTCCAGTAGCAATAATCCTCTAGCATTGAATTCAAGACTCTAATCGAGGACCTACTAGAGTTTGTAAAAATTATGGTGTCATCAATGAACATAAGGTCTGAAATACGTTGAGCCTTCAAAGTCCTTCAAAATTATAGAGTTTCTCATCTGCTCATGCTCTTATGTATGAGGTGGATGAGGACGTCCTGGGACAAGGAAAAAATGCTTGGAGATATCGGGTCACCTTGTCTCAGGCCACAGGTGGTCTTGAAAAAACCGTAAGATTTTACCATGAAAAAGATCGAAATCCACGCTGAGGTGAAACATCAAAAGACCAGGTCGACATTCCAATGGGAGAAACCCATGCTTTCAATCACCTTATTAATTAAACTCCACTCCATACAGTAATATTCTTTACTCATGTCGATCTTGATAATTATATTGGATCCATGAGATTTTTGATGGAAATATTTTACCATTTCCTGAGCAAGAGAGATGGTGCCTTGAATAGACCGGCCCTTCACAAACCCATGCTGCTCCAAGGGGATCCACGTTGAAATATGAGGAGACAGTCTTGTGTTGTTGATGCTTACGAGGATTTTATATGGAAAATTACATAGGCTCACCAGTCTGTAATGAGGCATTGAGGAGGGATTTTTGTTTTTAGGAAGAAGCACCATTGTTGTAGCACAAGCCACACATGGCAGATTACCTCCCCGAAAATAATTTTAAATTGCTGATATAATTTTCGCTTTCACCACCTCCCAAGAAGCCCGATAGAATGAGCTCGAGAACCCATCTGGGCCCGGGGAACTATCCGGATGAAGATTCCTCATGGTGTTGAAGACCACCTTTTGATCAGGTATGGAGCTCATCTTCTCATTATTCTGATCTGAAACAGTTCTAAGGATCACATCGAGGATCACATTCTCCCTTTCTAAATAGCCTTTTGGCATCCAAGAATAAGGCTCAGTCAGTAGGTTCTTGAAATAATCGAATTCTTGGGTCCCCACAATATCTATGTCATCAAGAAATGATCCATCATCCATCAGTAAAATATGCATTATAGGCCTCTTTATCTCCTTGATATAGGCATGGAAAATCATTGTATTCATGTCATCTTCTCTAAGCCATTTAATTCTCGATGAATCCCTTCCCATGTGTTCTTGAGCTAGAATAAGCTCCACTACTGCACCCTTCTTAACAGAGAGCTCCTCAAAAGTGAACTCATCCCATGCATGTTCTAGCTTACATTCAAGTAAATCCACCTCCTGCATAGCATCGATGATGGCCCTGTTCGGAGAGGGGATTTCCTTTTCCCACACCTGGAGGCCAGACTTGAGGCATCTTAATTTTTCATGCAAGGCAACCCACGTATGGGCTTGAACAGAAGATCCCCAAATATGCTGAAACAACTCCTGGTACCCTAGGGAGTGTACCCACTACTGGTAGAATTGGAAACTCTCATGGTAATCCTACCCCACTGAAATTGAAACTAGAAGGGGGGAGTGTTCTGAATTGCTACAAGCTAGGTGACTTACCTTGGTGATATAGAACACAGTGGTGGCGTGGATGCTACACAGACATCTATCTAACTGACTCCATGAGTGATGGGGGCCCCTTCAGTTGTTTCACCAAGTGAAGCAGTCCCCTGAGAATTCGAGATCACATAATCCTTTCCCATCCATGTACTGATCAAAATCCCTACAATCCTTCCATTGAAAAGGCCCTCTTCCTTTCCTTTCCTCCGGGATTTCTATAATGTTGAAATTCCCTCCAACAATGCAGGGGAGGGTTCTGGGGTAAAAAGCCTTTAAATCACTCCATAATGATTCTATTTGATGCAGATCACAACTTCCATAGATAGTAGAAATGAAGAGTGAAACTTCTCCTTTTATCACTTTAGTGGTGATGAATTGATTAATGGAATGGACCAGCTTCATAGAATAGTTTTGATGCCAGAACATCCAAATGTGCTTGTTAGAGGGATCATCATGCAAAAAACCATGCAGTTTGATTATGGTATTTTAAAAAATGGGTTTTAAATGAATTTATTTGATATCCAAATATGTTTTTATTGGTATAAAGGCTATTTTTATGAGTATGATGATAGAAATACATGAATTCATGTACTATGATTATTTTAGGGTTATTGTGTATTTTTTATGATGTTGGGTGAGAATATTAAAACCCATTATTATGGATGAGCCTGATATTGCTCATGATTATATGTTATCCTCATATAGCTCTCAAATGTGTTGGTTAAAGGGAATGGAGATAACTGATTATAGGTTTCTCCTAAGAGATTATTGGAATTTTAATTATATGTTTTTCTATTTGTAATAGTTATTCAAAAAGTGCATCAAAAGTTACCTAAATGATTTATCTATTCTTATAATGGGATTTTATAGAAATCATAGGATTTCACAAGGAAATATATTGGTATAATGTTAAAAGGAAAGCATGTACTATTTCTTAAGGGGGATGTTTGTTTAAACATGAAAGAAATTTCATTAGTTATTTATGATTTAAAAAAACATCAACAAATTTTATTTTACCAATAATAATTTTGATGAAAATTTTTATGAATTTATTTGGGTAGATAATTTTATTTATTGTATAAGAAAATGATTATTTTGAGAACACTATTTATTTTAAAAAATGATTATTTTGTGTATTCATCTACTATCAATTATTTTATACTTCTTCATATGTATCTTAATAATATTTTTGTGTTTATCACATGTTTTTAAATGTTTTTCATGATGTTACATGAATTTGTAGGGACAAGGATGAGGTCATGATGAAAATTTTGATGATATGACATAAAAAGAAAAATAATTATATCATAAATGTTTTCTGTTGTGGGAAAAATGATACTGAGTGGAGGTGTCCACCGTATAATGTAATATTTATTTATGTAAGGGTGATTATATAATTGTCTAAATCTCTAAACTATAAATATCAATAAAATTAAGAGAGTAAATTATTAAAGAAAAACTCATGATTGTATAATTTTTATGGTGTGGTCCTTATAGATTGTATTAGTTGAAAGAATTAGTTAATTTTAGAGGATTATATAATGAATAAAAATACCCTTAATATATTGTATGTTATGGTTATCATGATATAATGATATAATATTATAATGTTTCATCATCTAAACTATATCTATTTAGAATTGTTTTCTTTTGAGAATACAAGGATGATATAGTTGGAAGGAACCATGTGAATAATATCCTTCCAATTTAGCATCATGGAATGGTTAGAATTGTAATTCATTAGTTTTTTCTAGGATAAATCATTTTAAAAACATCTATAAATTGTGGATGAATCCATGATATATAGAAAGTATATCTCCCAAATAGGATCATGTCTATAATGGAGTATTATATGAGTAATATCCCTCTATTATTAAGTAGATCTTATGAATCAGGGATTGTAGAGGGATATGTGAAATATCAGTAAATGATATTTGATGTCCAAGGTAGTTCATATAATCAATGTTTAACTGTTAATATTTATGTTTTTAAAGGTGAATCTGATCCATAGAGGTCAATGGTTAATAATTTTGAAGATTGAAGAAAGAATGACTACATTGAATGTGATGAATTTAAGAATATTTCATTGATAATTATTTCCCAAAAGTTATTTTACATAGGATAGAAAAGTAAATTAATGTAATTGAGGTAGATGGAAAATTATTTAGTATATGTGTATGAATATAACAAAACCGGATTGGCAGGGTACACACCCAAATATATTCATGTTATTGATAGTAAAATTAATCATTTTATCTCAGGATTAAATCTATGATACTGAAGAGATTTGAAATATATAAAATTTAAATGTTACAAGAATATTACCCACTGCATTGAGAAGTTTTATATAGATTTTTATGATTACCCTGTATTCCATTAGAAAAATATCTAGGTGGTAGCCTAATGGAAGGAAAATAGAAAATAAGTATATAGGTTAGAAAATCATGTTTTCATATTGTTTTAAGGGTGGTAAAAATTCCAATGGGGAATGTATTAGGAAATAATTGAAGTGTTTTTTATGTGGTAATATTAGGAAGGTGAATCGGGAATACATGTAAAATGATCATGGTAGTGTTAAAACAAGTTTTGATAAATAAGTTTTAACTTTTTTAAATGTAATGAGTTGATCAATATATGGCTGCATGTTTGAATTAGAACAAAAATATTGGGAACATGAAATTATAGGTTCCGAGTTCATTGAAAGTGCCATGGTGGGAATATGACCATAATGGTGTTGTTGATCCAATGAATCATTCAAAATAGTGCTCACAAATTGAATTTGACGATGAATTAAATTCCATCCTTCTGATTCTGACATAATGAAACCCTAAACTCAAAGTGGAACATTTCACATTAAATTTATAACTAATTTATTTAGATACAAATAAATAAATACATTTTCATTGGATCATTCTTTGATGATGATGATACTGATCTTCTAATATAACCATTCATATTACCATTTTTGTGGTTGTAGGATCCGAGTGTATGATCCCTCTAGTAATGATCCATTCATACTCTTTTAATATCTAAACAATATATATTCATTTTTTGGTGATAGTATGGTAAAAAAATCATCTTGTGTATTTTGTCTTGATTTATAATCCATCGGTCTTAAATGATTCCTTATGGATATTTTCATTATGGGGAGGGAGAGATAAAGAGGAACTGAGAGGGAAATCTATTGTGCATAATGATTCAAAATTCTCGATTAACACTAGAAAATATCCATATCCGTATATTTATAGAGATTGGGTTTAGGTTAAAATAATATATAATTACATATTGACCCTTAAATCATATTATAAACATTAACAATCACCATGCTATATTATTATTATTATTATTATTATTATTATTATTATTTTATGGTGCACACTAGCTTCTACAATGATAAATATCATTTTACCTTCTTGTAAATTAATATTCATCACCAAACGAGATCTAGGTCTACTAAAACTCTTTATAACATATTGAATAAATTAATTACTATTTTTAATCACTAGTAAATATTTCATTCACAATGAAGTGAGTAAATATTAATTATAATATTAAATAAATAAAATAAATATTCCATTCATAATATTTTGGATAAATTTTTATTATATATAGAGAAAACAAATAATTTTTTTATTAAATAATAAATAATTATTTATTACCTTAAGAACAATAGAGATCAATTAATCTAGATCAAAATAATTTCTCATTCTTGTGAATAATATTTATTACAATCCTCAAATTTAAAAATAATTTTATTGAGATGAATAATAACACTTAAGGTGTGACCCACCGTAATTCATTCTCATTTCCATTAGGCGATCTAGACTAATGTCGAATATTACTATCTAGATATTGTTCAAGGCATCCAAGGGAATTAAATTAATTCCATACTGTTGAAAATTCTAATTGAATAGTCATTGGGTAAAATAATCCCTTTATCACAATATATCATCAACCAGGTAGCACATCTTTGTTATCAACCTATATGCTTGATCCACAATTCTTTAACTATTTGAAATAATCTTTTTTCTACACAATGGACATTGAATTAAATGATGGATTGATATTTCAATAAAATGGTCGAGATATTAACTTCCATAAATATGGAAGGTACAAATACTTCCACAACATATTATTCATATCATGTAATTTATGAAACAACCACCATACCCTACTTATCTCAAAAATATGGAGTCCAAGATTTGTTCAATAAATCTATGTGCCTGATTCAAGACATGAATTAATTATAACGTTGAATTTTAAGGAAAATTGAATGAATTCATAGATAAGAATTTATGATGACATAAAAACATATGAAATTCCTACAGATGTGTATATTCTCATAGTCTCATATCATGGAAATTAAAATGTGTGAACTTCATGAGAAGAAGTATCATTTTCTTATGATTACTCACACCTGAAAGTCAAAATACTATGTTCCCTATCATAGTATGTTATCAAACTATAGAAATATATTTAAGAATATCATCATAGAACATCAATTTTCTCAATATAGCAGGGAACTTATATGATGTTATCAATATGATAGATCCTCCAGGACATTATCAATGTAATGTTATATAGAATAATAATTAATATGTGATATTGTATTCAAATTATTATTCTTTTCATTGAGTATACATGTGTATTATGTAAAAGTAGTTTGTTTTAGGGAACTAACTCTGATAAACTCACTCTTACACTAAAAAAAATTAATAATGAATGGCCAGTTCTCACATGTTGAACATGATTTAGCTGAATAGGTATAGAACTTCTAGTCTTACATCATCTATGTGACTAGGGTTGGTAAATCCACATCTGTATATAGAGAGTATTTTTACAGTAATAATAATATCATGGGAAAATACTTCAAGTTGTGATATAACTGATTATCCACCTCTTTACCATGTAAGAGTCTTGAAATTATGACTAAATCTCTATCAATGTTTCTCATATTAATGATAAAATTAATTCTTGTGATATTAACCAATATTAGAATATGATATTTATAAAACACTCCTAAGCTAAATAATAAGCCATAGTGGACCCAGATATCAATGATATGGAAACCAATGAATGTAATAAGTTTTTCTTTCACATTACATTATAATTTATTGTGATAATAGATCTAATTGATCTATGTGGAGAAAAGAGTTAAAATATTTTGATCACTTGAATTCGTAGCTTTTATGACATAAGGAAATCATATAGTTATAACTCATTCAATATACAAATAGATAGTTAAATCTAAAAATCAATTTAGTAATTTTGGATCTATTTAATAGTCAAATATTGTGCATTGGGAATCATCAATATCAAATTCCAGTACATATTCTGGCACATGATATAAATTACTAGCACTTAAGCTTGTGAAATTATTTTAATCATAATAATATCTTCTAATTGTTGTGAATATTATGCTATAAGGATAATATGCCAAAAAATCATTTTTGAATTGTTTCAACTTGTTAATATATATTGTATGACTTGATTGTGAAAATACATGGATATATATTTTTAGTTATTGATCCCTAGACCAATGTTTCTATATTAAGTCATTCTTTCAGAAATATCATTTATTAGTCTTAAAAAACATGTATGATAGTATAATTTTTCCCTATGTTATCAAAATTATTATCATTAAAACTTATAATTATCACAATAACTATTTAGAGACACATGTAACTCATTTTATTCCAAACGAATGATCTATTAAACATATTTTTGAATTATTCATAAATGAATTTAATGAATATGAACATCCTATTGGAATTTATTAATTTTATCAACTCTTTTTAGTTATTCCATCTAGAAATATAACATAGGGTATCCTTTTTGGTCAGACCATATTGACATATCCCTTAAGGATTCCTTTATATGAGATGGAATTAAAATTCAATAACACAATATGAGGATCAATGAACTATACTATGATAAGTAGTATTAAAAAAAGATTTCATTCATGATGAGAAATGAATAATTTTTTTTCATATAGAAAACCTTTCAATATCCAATAATGATATATTGGTGTTGTCTTGTACCATCCATGTCTAGTTTCCATTTAAAAATCACAAGCAGTTACAAGTCTTAGAGACATTAAAAAAAATAGTGTCTATAAATTTTGATAAATGGTGTCTATTACAAGAATTAAAATATAATTTTCATCCTTATAATATTTCAATTTATTTATCCCTTGTAGGGATATTTATTAAGAATTAATGATTTATGTATCACCCTTTTTGTGAACATAAACCACCTCTACAATATTACATTCTTACATAATATGTTTCTTTCGAACTAATCCTCCCACTAATCTCAGTGGATTCCATAATTCCTATTCCACCTTATGCATATCTAGAGCTATAACCCCTTGATGTTAAGCCTAATCGCAAAATCAATAAAGAGACATTCTTCCATTATATAAATACAACAAGTCTTTACTGAATGTTAATATTCTTAGTGGAAATTGGATCATTAAATTATATTCACATTAGTGTTTTGATGTTAATTTATATCCAACCCAGGATTTTAAAAAATTATTTTCAATAAACACTTTTGGTAGTGTTTAAATAGATTCTTATCACATCACAATTTATATGATATCTATTAGAAAATATAGTTTTTATACGGATAGGTGTTTAATTTTTTTTTGAAAAACAGGTCTTGTAAGGAATAATGGAAGATTTGGAATATATATTTAGGACTAATCATTGATCATTATTTTCCTACCATTATTACATTGATGTATATAATGAAATGTGATTTTTGAATTATTATTAATTCAAATATATGATAAATGATTACATGGATATGATATTCACTAACAATCCAACTTGGACATTCCTTAATATTTTGAAAGTGCACTCATTTACATCACTGAAAATTTCAAAAAATTCTTAATGGAATGTCATTATGTATATGAGTTTAACATTAACTTTAAAATGGTTCATGTGACCATGTTGAATAAATGCTAAAATGTTTTGCGATATATATTTATCTAAAAAGTTATATTTCTCTAAAATAAGATAATTAGTTTGTTTTTATATCAAGTATCTTAGATCAACTGAGTGTAAATCACTTTAATGGGTAAGAAATTCAATAAAATTTAATTTTACTTTATAAATAATTATCTTTAAAAAATAAGGTAATAGTATTTTATTTTATATTCATCACTTATTGAAATGGATATTTGTGATTGAAGATTTATTGAACCATTCATTTATTATTAAAGTACCATAACAATATTTATTCCAAAAATGAAATAATGAATCGTTGTGTCTGACAAGACACTGTGATAAATATTTTAGTAAAAATTATAAAATATTTGAATCAATCCAATATTATAGTGATAAATAGTGATATCCCCATGTGTTATAATCGAATATCCCTATCACATATCATTTTTAGTTCACTCTGTAACCTTTATATTTGTTCTCATTTCATGTATTTAAATACATGTAAATTATAATCATGTTATATAAAAAATATAATTGATGAATAAAACCTTTATGAATATATATATGAATTTTATGAAAATACATGGTTAATAAATTAATTGAAATTTATTTTCTAGTGTCCATTATTTCCATATAAGAAGAAAATAATATCATGTTTATACTTATGCCTTCGAATATTCCATCTCTATGAAGAACACAGTAAATGATATTTTTGATTTAGATTATCCATGGGATATTCATAGGTTTCTTTCCAAAATATAACTTTACGGGTTATATAATCATGTTTCAACAAATCCTTATTAATTTTGTGAAGTAAGGGTAAACGTTTCTAGAGTGACATATCCATTTTTTATCTATGCTTGAAAAAATATAGATTATCCCAGTTTTATGAATAACAAAACAAGATTAATGGGTATTTTATTATCCAGGATGAATCCCAATTTTGTGAACTAATCAATATACCTTGAAACATTTAATGAATTATTAGTAGCCAGATAACCTTCCTCAAGTTTACATTTTTATAGTGCATTAACAATCATATTTATTTTAATCCTTTATTTTTCTTCCTCAAGATAAAAAAGATAGGATATTAGGGTATAAGAATACATGTTTTTATATTGTATCATGAACTCTTAAGAACAATATGATAATACAATACAATGTATATAGGAAGAATCTTTTACATATCCCGGGTAGGCATCCTCATCAAATTCTCTCACATAATAGGAATAAAGGATTCCAACAAATAATAATTTTTTTCTAATAATAATACATCACATAAATAATCTAACCATATTGAGAAATATATATTTATATGGAAATTCCTTGAGATGAGGAATAATCACACTATATTCATGATTTGACATTAAATCTTATACATTAATTAAAATAGATGATTAGACTTTACTTAATTATACATTATGTGAGACATAATAATAAATTTTATTTTATCATGTCTCCCAATATATTATCATGTACCAGTATCCCTCACCAATGAACTATGACTATTTATATTTTATGAAATTCTAGTGGAAAGGATCCATATTCCAATTTAAAAAACCCCAATAAGTGTTTTAGAAGCTACTTGAAGTAACCTATGTAAGAAATTATTTTCCAACTGTGGGATAGTAACTATATTATCTATTGAGTAGACCCCCAATCCCAAAATCCAGACTATCATTTTCTCAAATATTAGGTCAATTTTACACCATGTCTATAAAGGGATACTCCATATCATTTAAAATGGATTAGTAAACACAAAAATTCTTAAAATATATCCTTATAAATGTATTTGTCAAAATAAGGGTTGGCCAAACAGTTATTTATATTGGTTTTATTCCTACTCAATTAATGGAAGGCCAAGCCAGACATAATATTTATTTGAGTGATTTTATTTCTTTTCCATAATCCTATTTTTTATCTTTTCAATTTCTTTTAGATATTTAGTGGCTATTAAATATGCGATTAACCATGTTTAGATAAAACAATCACACACAATCCATTTATTTATATTCCATCCCTGCACATTAGTTTATTTATTTATGTGATCTCAGAATTTAATCAATAAAATAGATAATTCATAAGACATAAATGAATAAGTAAATAAATGAGTTGTTTAAAATCTAACCAAACACATGATTTATTAACTAAAAAATATATAAACCCATGAACCTATGGGAATAACTCCAATGAGAATGTTTTGGAACAATTTAAATCATTCCACCTATCAACTCATATACAATGTGAGTTGGAAGAGTTGTAGTTACATCTTGAAATACCACTAAATGCCTTGAGATACAGCATTTATTACATGTATTTATTACCCACAAACATGTGAATGTAACCAAAGGATTTGTTAATGGGATTTACATGAAAAAATAGACATATAGGTTCTCCAAAATAAATGATGGAGGGATGCCTCACTAGCCATTATATTAATATTAATAAACAATATTTGAAAATACATGAATTAAATTTTATTTAAAAAATGAAAACACATACACAAGTCCTGGTCAAGCTCATGAATGTCCATACACATGCAATGGTTTAAAAAAGTACACTAGATAAAATTAATGTCCATTTGGAATTTATTATTAAGATAAATGTACTATCATTAACTAATTAATTAACTCCTTTCATCTTTATCACTATCCAAATAATATTGGATATACCCATCATAAATTTATTAATGGAGAATAAATGTATGAAAAAATAATTTAAGATAATTACAAAAAAAATTAATTTACAATCTAACAATTCTATTAAACCCTTTTTACATGCTCAAATATTTTAGTATTTAATCGATGTAATATGTTTTTAATGAGTATTAATGATTCTATCTAAAGTAGAATTTATAGAGCATAGGGTGCATAATGGGGAGACTAGATTGAGATTGAGAACTCTATGTGGAGAGCCTCCATTTGGGTTTCCCATAAGGAACCCAATGGTTCCCCACTGATAGACCGACCCTTAACATGTATGGGTGTTTGAGTAGGGATTTTTGAGGGTGTGTCCATGAACTTGAACATACATTTAATACTATGGGGGATGCTATTTTTTATAATTATTATAGAAATTTAGATATCCCTTTCTAATGTTTATTTTGTGGGGAAAATTACCAAGGGGGGTTTCTTGTTTTCCGGAACACGATTGGGATTCCTTAATTTAGAGATAGATTCATGGCTAGAGATTCCATAGAGTAAGACATCAATGTTAGAACTACCACAGAGTTTTAGATAGAATAATTTGACTAGTATGGGACGAGTCCATGAAATCTTAATGATATATATGTGATAATTTATAGACCTAGATCTCAGTGATTAGATATTACAAGGATTTGGAGAATATATATATATAATATCATGGTATGGGTATCTACAGTTATACATATATAGTTATGACTACCAAGTTATAGAAATAGATGTACGGTTCAGATTCAATTAATTTGGAGATCAATTTTTTGGACTACCACGTAATGGGTCTCTTAATTCATGAATATTTGGTTGGGGATGCAATTAATTTGGATCTTGTATGATACTAGGTTAACACAGTAATAATGAATTTCTTAAAGGAATCCTGAAACTGGAAGAAGGTGGTATGGTCTATTGGGTCATGGACGTATGGATCATCAACAATGTTCCATTATTCCACTTTAGTAGATTTATTTATTTTGAGTGTGTCTCATGCACATATCAATGCATATGTGTGTTTTTATATGGTCCCACATTAGCTATTCCCCATTGATTTTTTGTTCCCACTTCCTTATCATGTCTCTACTACAATTGGGTAACTGACGATCAATCATATGGTTATTGTAGGAATAGGTTAGGATGAGGCCAATGAATGGAATTTTGAATATTTTTCTCGATAACATTGATGGTTTTGAGATTATGTGATATGTAATTTCTCAGACATTCCATGGAGATACTATCATTGTATTCTACATTTTGATCCACATATATAGTTGGACTAGTGGGTGGTCCTTTGAATATAAAAAGTGATGTTTGTCAAATTAAAACAATTAACATTATTATCAATGTTTTTTATATTTATTCCATTTTATTCTAATAATTTTTGGATTATGATACTTGGTTATTTTATTTGTAACTATAAACTCTGATAAAGTGGGTATATCCTCCCAATATTACATCCTTAGAAACCAACTTTTAGTCGACATCCAATAGAATTTGAGTAGGTACTCTTGATGTCTTATGGTAAATACATCAGGTTATTATTCGTAGAGTGTGCTGTTCAAGGATGTTAAACCTTCTTATATAGAACCAATTTAGGAAAGGAATCAACCATAACAATTATATCCAATGTAAAGTCCACCATTATCTATTAGAGTTTGACTATTTCCACATCACACCATCTATATCTAGAATTACATATCTAAACTTCATCCCTAAATCACAAAAAAATAGCCATGTATCATGAACATGAAGGATGTCACCCTCATGTTCACCTCTTACAATGCATGAGTCCCACTATAGATACAACATTATCATCCAACATCATCACTTACATATCCATAATAGTAGGTTATCATGAAAATAAATTTCATAAACCACATTCCCCCTTCCTCTCATTAATTAACCAACAATATATTTATTCCATCATATAAATGATATAATGTAGAGTATGGAATAGGGTATATCTAGCCATATTCCATCACAAACCTAGATTTTTGGGATAAAACCACAAACTGAAAAAATTGGATTTTTATAAGGTTATCCAAAATGAGTAGGGTGTATTTAAAAAAAATTATTCTATATATATAACGTAGATATTTCCAACCATGTATTTTTAAACAAATATTACGCCATCCCAATATAGATCCATCATTATACTGCTATCACTAAACACCACTATCCATGACCTAAAGAACACCACAACTAGAAAAATTTATTATACCAAAATCCACTAAAATAAATTAACAATTCTCAATTAATCATAAGCATTAGTCTATTTATCAATTTGCCATTATAAACCATAAAATGGTTATCAATGCATTCGATTCCATATTAAATAAAATTTTATTCCCACCATTATATATTTAAATTAAATCCATCCACAACTCATTTCATTCATAATAATTTCAATAATAGCCCCCAATTATTTAAATTCTATTTAACACCAATTTCTATGTCTATCATTATAATTCTCATTCCATCTCTACCAACATACAAAGAAATATTCCTGAAAATCATAACCAACACCACCACATATTATGGAATAACCTCAAATCACAATCCCATATAATAACAAAAACAAACTTATGTATCCTTGATTATTGATAAAATACAGAGAAAAAACCCCATGAAAACATCATATTATGCCTAAATGTATCACCATAATAAATACCCTTCAAATTTATCACAATCACAATAATCACATGATAATCAATTTTGAAAACCCTTATTATGATAACAAATTGTACTTATAAACAATAATAATTCCATTATAAAATCTAAAACAACTAATTGAGTATACATCTATATGTAACTACACATTTATAAAAGGTAGATCTATAAAACAATAACGAGAAAAACAATAAATTCATAACAGTATAAATTATTTTCATCCATAGGAGTGAGAAAGAATGAAGTTCTTGGATAATAAAATTAAATAATTTAAAAAATATATGAATGTCCATTTTCCATTAATTTTATTTAATGATAATTTATTTTTATTTTTATTTCACTCTATTATACTCATCCATAGAGAAAATATTCAATCTAACTACACAATTTACATTGAGGATCAAAGAGTGCAAGAATCCCCAACCTCAACTGATGTTTCTATGATCACATCCCATAGTCAATTTAGAGAAGCATTAATATAGAGGTTTTAATTACATAAAGGTAAAAATATAAATCATGATCATAACCACAACCAGATGATTCAATAAATAAATCTCCCAAATGGCCTATTTTGATAGAAACATGCGTATATTTGTGAATTTATAGAATAAAAAAGGATGTTTGTCAACCCATACCTTTTATATACTTCATATCATTTTTTATTCCATGAATATACTCATAATTAAATCCTATAGGATCATAGGTGGAATATATAAGGGAAATTTTATATTTATATAATTAAAAATAAATTTTGATACAAATACATTATTTAAAAAATCCATAACAAAAAATTAAATTTCATTTATATTCTAATACATCCTTGGAGAACCTAGATATATATATAGGAAATGGGTGAGCTATAATACCCACTATGGGAATAATCATGGAATGTAATAATATATAGATGTAAATGAGTTTCATGAGTCATATAAGAGTGATATAGAATGGTGAGAATCATAATAATGAACATCGAAGCATATAATACAATGAAAACATAAATGAATCAAAGGAATGTGGAAACAACATATATCATGACATCATAAGCATATGTCCAGGATAAAAACCACTACATAATAACATAATGTGTATATGATAGTAATACTGGCACCATATATAGTATATTATGAGATGAAAACATTACTTAATGAATTGGAGCACAATATAATTCTAGGCCCAACCATCATAATCATATCATGAAAATCCAATTCTGTTCTAAATAAAAATTACAATACAATTAAATATTTTATCACTTTTAATACCATTGTTGAAGAGTGTGGGTTACATAAATAAAAGTACCTAATAAATTATCTATACATAAAAATATGTCAATAACCTTGGGTGGAAATGGGGATGGGTATTCACAATACAAAGTTTTGATATGGAAAATCATGGAATAATTTTGACGGTATTATGGATGTATATAAGAATCATGGAAGGTAATAAAGAGGTTTAAATATAGAATATAATTTCATTGGAATAATAATAAAAGTAAATTAATGTGTATAAAAATACTAAAAAAATATAAATTACAAATAAAATGGATTAATATAAAAAAATAACTTGAATTGAAGAGGAAGAGGGAGAGAATCCATTACATTACATGATTCAAAAAACATCTTAAGAGCTACTCCTTATGATCATGGGAAACACATGGGAGGTATTTAGATAGAAAGAGGGAGTGGTGATTCATGATCAATGAATTTTTAGTAGAGATTAATGTGAGTTTATGAGGGTAATTATAGCGATCCATCATAAAGTATACATAAATAATACATTAATCTCATGATTTAGTAATAAATCACACAACTATTCAGACTTCACAAGGAAATCTCCACACCTATGGGAAATTTAATGTTACATTTCCCCTTAAACCCATAAAATGGGGGTTATCAAAAATAAATAAAAAATGAAGGCCTTCAGGCCATTCAGGTAGACTATACAAGGAAATAAATGTTCAATGTCTTGTAAATTAACTATATAAACATTTTATTTTACAATACATTCAAACAACTTTCTATAATCTTGATCCTATAGAACTATTGCAGAAATAATATATTATATAATCATCTTAACAAACTATGGAATGTAAATATAATAAAAGGTGAGCTTATATGATTAGTAAGATAATAATATATCAAAATGTGTCATATTATAAACATAAAGGAAACATGAGGAAGATCTAAATATTATAATAAAGGAAAAAATATATTAGATAATAAATATAATCCAATATATAGATACACATGATAATAAAGTTGTTATTTAGAAAAATTAATTTATATAGGATGGAAAAAAATACAAATAAACAATCCAAAAACATTTGTATATGTTATAAGTTTGAGGAATAATAAAAAAATGTGTATTAATGAAATATCAAATTTCATGGGTTTAAAATGTATTTTGATAAATTTTAATAATGTTATAAATAACATGTAAATGTAAAACATCTATAAGAATAAGTGTTCTTGGGAGACAAATGCCATTTTTCCCAAATTTATTTGAAAAAATCAATATATACATAAAAATGTGAATAAACCCATCATGACCATACCTGTCAGAACAAACTCATTATGTATAAAACTGACTATCCCATAATATGTAAACTTATAAAAAAACATTGGAGGGATTTATATGACCCACTTGTTATCATCCATAAATATCATTATAGAAAAAAATAAATTATCAATATATCTTAATGAAGCCATGGAAAAATAAATTTTTTTAGAATTGTTAAAAAAAATCACATATCATAAACTAAAAAGATCATAAAAAATAATATTACAAAATTTTTAATTTCATTAGAAAATATAGTTATTTATTAAAACATCACATCATTGTGGAATTCTATTGAGGGAAATAGTATTGAAAATACTACATTTTTCACAAAACCATTCAAATTTTGTTTTAAAAGATAAAATAAAAAAAAAAATTATTTTCAAAACCTTATTATACATAGTTATAAATGAATTATCCCTAAAATGACATAAAGTTTATTAAAACGTTTCTATTGTATGATTAAAAATTTAGTTTTGAAAGGATAAATAACACTTTACCTTAATAATTTAAAACACCTTTATCCATATCATACAAAGGGTATTGAATATTACATTTGAAAAAGGATAAACAGAATTATATGAATCGTTTGAGGAAGGGAATGAAGGTGTTTTTACGAAGAATAAAAGAAATATAATTTTCTTGAATAGGATTAATGAGTTTAAAGAGCTGTATTTTATAAATAAGGATTGATTTGGACACATCATTGTTTATAATGAATATATGAAATCATAATCAATTTAACATCAAGTGTAATATAATAAAAGAAGTACTTGAATAACAAAGTAGGCGAGGATAACCTTTAATGTCTTAGGTATGATATTAATGGTTGATAATAATCCATAAATAATTAAAAACCCCTTGAAAGGATATTAATGAGTGATAGGGAAAGTATAATTGTGATAAAGAAACATAGGGGTAGATATCAATGAGAGAATTCATTTGTGTGATCTCTATTTTATTTGTGAAATGGAAGGTATTTTCATGTAAAAAAATATTAAGGTAGGGGTATGAAATGAATCACATGGGATGTTATGTGGGTTTTTTGAGATTTGTGAGTTTTTTAAAGTAGTTTTAGGTGAGACATGTGGGAATAAATTCAATACCCAACATGTCTTTCTAAAGGAGTATGTGACCATTAATTATTAAAATTATAGATACATTATTTACCCATTTTTACCCCTTTTAATAGTGATTAAAAAATTACTCATAAAAATTATTTTATGTCTAAATATAAATGAATACCCTTCAAATGAAATTGTTATGCACTGAATTAGATTTTGGAATAAGTTTAACGTAATTAATTTTCAATATGATTAAAATTTATTCTAAATTAAAATATATAATGCGTTGAAAACTATTCTCATAAAAAAATCATCATATTAATTTAATGTTCTTAATATTATTTACCATTATAGAAAATTTATATCATTGTTACTTAATTTTTATATAATATCAAACATCTTATTAGAGTTATTATTTTAAAAACATTCATTTAATTTAAAAAATACATTGTATTTAGAATGTTATTATTCTTTGAAATCTAACTATTTTCTTTGGTATGTTATATTTACCCACGGAAACATAACCTCGATACCTAATAAATAATGTGATCTTTATTAAATAATTTTAATCCACTGATTATAAATTTTATTTCTATTTCATTTGATTGATTCTATGAATGTTATTAATATTACTTTTAAAATGTTGATGAATAATCTATTAAAAAGAATTTTTTAGTAAAAATATTAATTTAGTTGTAAAATATAAATCATATAAATTAAAATGATAATGAATATTTTAAAAAATATAATTTAAATTATGAAATACTTGATTTATTATTAAAATGGATTAAAATATTTATAAGACATAATTATATACTAATAATGGTATAAAAGTTATAGTACCAGTAAAATGATGTATTACTCTAATCAATAAAAAATAAAATGTTCCAAAAAATACCAAAACATCATCTCAAATATATAATATCATTATTAATATTAAAAAAATATAATGTTATTAAATTTTAATTTCTAATATTTGAAAATTCATTATTTTAATAATTTCTAAAAATATAGTAGAGAACTATTGAAAATGTAAAATTTATTTTTAAAATGTTAATTTTTGTTATTATTTCATATAAATTTATAATTATATTATTTATAGTATATTAATAATAATATAAATATATAAAATTTTTATTTATTCATAATATATATATTTTCTAAAAATATCATAAAAATAAATCATTAAGCAGAAAACAAGTTTCTTAGTTATTTTAGTTATTCTAATTACCCTTAATTATATTTAAAGTTGACTTGATTTTCATGAAATATTTATTTCATATTTTTTACTCTAATTCATATATTTAATTTCAATATTTAGTTTTTAACCATCTAATTTAATATTTTTATATTTCCAAAATAATTCCCATTTTCTGTTTTTGTTTAGTGTATTGTGTATTTCATGATATAGAACAATGTATTTATTAATGGAAAATACAAACTAAAATATCAGGTCATTACATTCTCCCCCAGAAATAAACTACATCCTAACAGTTTTAATTATCACATACCAATAAAAATATCCACGACCATATAAATTATAGAGAAAACATACAATATAGTTTCTAGGGATATATAAACTATTCAAAAATGGGAATCAAATGCATTTTCTCAAAATAATATTATACCTAATATTTATTATTTTCCTTAATTATTCCCATTATTTGGTATCATGGGACACATTGTATAATTTTTTCCCATCATGTTTTTTATTATCATTTCGTATAATATAATATCTAAATATGATATTCATATTCATTAATTCTGATAATTTTTCATCTATGTTGAGTGAATTAATATGCCACTAAAATTGAATTAAATTTTTCAAGAGAAGGATAATATTACTCACACACACCACATTCCTATAATATTTCTCTTGGAAGGAAATAATTATACAAGTAAAATATTTATTCAATAAACATAACATTATGTTGGTGATTTAATATAAATAGAAAACATCTTAGAGATACTAGGGTTCCTAGATTCAAATACTTATAAATCATTTACATATATATATAGAGGTTATTTGTAACCTAATATGATAATTCACTTCCATAGTAGTACTTTTATAGTTATTTTTTGACCTATTTATCGAGGAGGTTGATTGTGCTCATATTCTTTGTTAGTCCTCAAGTTCAGGAATTTACATGGATAATTCACAAGTTCCAACAATACAATACATTGATTTATTAATGGTACCTTAGGATAAATTTATTTCTTTTAATCATTTTAATCAAAATATTAAATTTCATATGGTGGTTTTACACCTGATGACACACAATTATATAATTAAATCAACTTCTAGTCCCCTTGAGGAAATCTCCTTAGTAATTATTATTATATCATTAACATACTAGAAATTTAACATTCAATATTTAATCATTTTGGTTACTTGATCATTCATGAGAATCCATAATTCACCTTTTTGGTGTGTTTGATAATTGGACCATTTTAAATTTTTATCTCATTTTATGATATTTGGTTTGGAATTTTCATAATGCTTTTCATTCTAGATCTCATTTTGATGGATTTTTTATTTTAGTTAGTCTCTATATAATCCATTTCAGTCATGTTTTTTTATAGTTACGACCATTACTATTACCAAAATGGATTAAATGGGTGATGATACCTAATTAGAAATACATATTATCATAATCTGAAATTTAATTTCAACCTTAAAACAAATTGTTAATTTTTATATTCATGTTGGACTTTAGTTCCTCTAGTTTAACGTATAAAGATATTATTTTATATGAGGTTACATTATATTGGGTGGTCTTTTAAATCTTTAAATAACCTTAAAAATTGAATAGGAATAAAATCTATGAAAAATGTTTGTAAATGTTTTGAGATTAAACAAAACATATCACCATAGAGTTTTTTGGAAAGTTGGAAGTTAGACCTAAATATCTTTAACTATGTCTAAGTTGAATTAAAAACCAAAATGCTCATATTGGTGTTATTACACTTAGGTATAACTATGGTAGAGCCTACCTCAATATTGCAGTATCTATTTATGGATGTATTTCTTTGAAATCTAACAACTCAAAATTTTACCAACAGTTCAAGATATTATCATATAATTTGACTCATCTCTAGGTTTTTCACTAAGGTTCTCAAACTAAAAATCCAATGGTAGCTAAAATAATTACTAAATATAACTAAACCATTATTGGATACCAACTACAGAGACCCATTATAAACATTAAAGGAATGATACAATAATATAATGATTTTGTCATATTTATCAAAACTAATCACACACCTTAGTGACCTAATGTATTTTTTTTTCATGGAAATTATAGACAAAAACATTTTATCATCAAACACATGAAAATATTTATGCATAATAATTATCATTTATAATTTTTATCATCCCACATTATATAATTGTATTAATATACATTGTAATTAAAACATAATAATGTTGTGATCTCAAACACTCAGTAAGGGAGAAACATATCTTAATTTGTTTGATCCTAAAAATAATGTATTACATGAGGATGATATAGATATCATAATAAAAGATCGAATGAAATTAGATGATAAAAATAAAATATTTTAGATAAAAATAATATTACAAGGAGGTGATATAAAAACATAAACGATATTTCATGGATCTAAATACATTTCAATAATAATAAAACATATGACAATGATATACAAGAGAGTGATACTAAAAAATGTATTAACCATGAAATAATGGAATTTCATGGAACACATGTATCTTAAAGACCTGAAATGACTTGATTAAAAAATGAAATTTTATAATATTAATATGAATTAGAAAAACTATGTGAGAAAACCCATTATTCCTACACCAAATTGAGGAAACTTATTATGTGTACACTTAAAAATGTGTGAAAAAATATCATGATCATTATTTTTTGAAGAAACAAATTATGTAAACCCTTGAATATATATTGAGATATTAAAATATAAATATTATTTTATGGGATTTATAAGACCACACTATTCATCTTTAATACTTATTCATACCATTTAAAATCAATAATCAACCTATGTTAATAATTATATGGAAAAAAGAATATGTTTCATAAAATTTCCAAAAAAATAGATAAAATTAAATAAAATATCATCAAAAAATAAAATATTCCCAAAGGAATCATATAATAATAAAAATAGATGATGATATAAATATCGCTTCCAAATAGATAAACATTTTATGAAATTTGATATGAAAATATAAATGTTTTCAAAATAGAAATAAAGGTAATTTTTAGATTGGAAAGATAATTTTCATGGAAAACATATTTCCTTGTTAAAAATTTAATATCTATTAAATGTACTAATTTTTATTAAATAATTTGTATTGGATGATAGAAAAATTTATTTTTATTAAATAGAAAACACTTTTTATTAATATTTTAAAATACCATTACCCATATTGTAAAAAGTGTAAGAAACAATAGATTTCAAAAAGTATATATAGTTTTTTTAAGCTCATATAATGTAAAAAATATTAGATTACACAAAAAACCGATATAATATCATTGGTTGTATGGAAAATATGGTTAGGGATGAAAAGAACAATTATTATGAATGAGAGTTATTCTTATAAACAAAAATCTTTTATTTGGGAAAATATTTTACCAAATAATATTTTATTAATAATAATAATAAATATACCTTGAGAATAAAAATAAATTATAAATAAAATATTTAAATGGTATAATAAAATAAATCATAAAAATTGTATTCACTTAAGTAAGGTTACTAACCAATGAAAAAGATATTGGGTTGATGAAACCCTTACCTTCAATTATCGCTTAGTTGATCTCACTATAACCTCCTATATAACAATACTGCATAACATAGTCAAATATTTTTATGCATTTTTTATATCCTGTACCTTTTATATAGATCATTTATATGTATTAATTTTAATTATATTTTATTTTGGGTACTCCCAACATGATGATGGAAAATCAAAGAATGATTTTGGCAGTATGACGACAAGTGAAAAGGGATTATGAAATGGATTAATAGGAAATGGAGATAGTATCTTATATATATATAATAAATAGGAAAATACTGATATGATTATGAAATTTTTTCTTAAAAATTATATAGATATAAAATTAATTATAGAAACAGATGTTCTTGTATTGAAAAAAAGGGTAAACAAAATCAAGGATTGATTTTAGAAGAATAAAGACCATAAAAAGTTTTATACAATGGGTTTAATGAGAGGTAATGGTACCCAATCATAAATAAGGAAAAATTTGGACCATAATGGTTTGAATATGATCATATTAAAGTACAATAAATTTCATCTCAAATGTCTTATCACAAAAAAATAACCTGAATAAAAAAGTAGAGGGTAACTATTACCTTTTTAAGTAGATTCATAAAGCATTGGAGGACTCTGTAGAACCATATGAAATACATGAATGTAAATTATATATTTTTAGTGAATGAAGTTTACTAATAAGTTACTTTAGGTTTTAGTGGAACGAGTGAAATGGAGGGAGTAATCTCTCATTTATAACTGAAAAATAGGGTGTTTTCATGGAAAAAATGTGTATGGTTGGGTTAAGAAATGATTAAGATTGGGTGTTAGGTTGGTATGGTGAGTTTGGTGAATTAAGTAGAGAAATTTTAGTTCATACATATAGTTATTAATTTACTACCTCACAAGTATTTCTATATGGTTTATGTGAAAATTAATTATAAAAAATTGATATGCATTATTTTCACATTTTCACACTTATTAATATTTATTAAAAAATTTATCCTAGTAACTATTTTATAAATAAAAATATACAATGATCTTTTATAAAAATTTCTAGAAATATAAATCCCAATTTTTAATCAATTTAAACTAGTTAAATTTCTAATTATGTAAAAATTATCTTTCAAATTAAAATAGAAAATTTGTTGAAAAAATGTTTTTTAGAAAATGGATATTTTATTCATTAAGTGTTATTAATAAAATATAAAATTGATTACTAATTAGATGATTGGTAATTCCTTTTTATATATTTTTAAAAATCATACTAAATACTTAAATAAATATGATTTCATTTATTTTTAAATAATATTTAATATTTAAAAAGTTATTGTTCTAATAAAAATAACGGTTTTAACACAATAACTAATATTTCCCCAAAGTGGAAAAATATTTATACATAATAAATAATGTTTTACTTATTATATAATTTTGTCCCACTTATTATAAATTTCAAATAAATTTAATTTAATTCAATTTACTATTTTTAGGAAAATTAACTTTATAATACTAATGTAAAATCTATTGAAAATAATTTTTGAGAAAAATATTACTTCATTTATAAAACAAGATTCATAGTTTTTTAAATAAAAAAATATTTTAAAAATATTATTTATATTATAAAATAAATATATTTCATAAAATAGTATTTACATATTTATGTCTCATACTTATATAATAAAAATATTATAAAAGTCCTCATGTTAATAAAAATTCTATGTTGCACTATTCCCCTAAAAATCAAATCCCTTAGAAAAATGAAAAAAATCTCATCAAAATATTATATTATAACCAATATTCCTAATAATATTCATTTAAAAAAGTAAAATTTTGAAAATTTCTAAATTCAATGTAAAAAAGCATATATATATTGGAAAAAATTCATTCTTAAAAATAGGTTTTTAAAATGGTATCTATTTTTTTACTATTATTTCTTATTAAATAAAAATTTAATTATTTGTATACTATTATTAATATTATATATTTTATATTATTATTTAATCAAATAATATTTAGTTTCTTTAAATAAAACACCAATTTCAATAAAAATATATCTTTAAGACTAAAATGTTTTTCTTAGCTGTTTTTGTAATAACCCCAACCCTAGTATCTGAGAGTTTGTGGTTGATTTATTATATTATCATAATATACAATTAATAATATCCAAATGTACAGAATAGTATATTATTTTTGAACAACTAGATATATACTTGAATCTAACATTAGAATTGATAACAAAAAATACAATATAACATATCCATTGAAAAACCTTTATTCTTCAAGATTAACCATACATATCAATCATAATAAACATTGTATAATCATGGGAAAAAATAAAAGATAAAAGGGGTGATATAAAATTCTCATTATGTTTATTTATATAGCATAAGATATCATAAATATGCAATAATAACTATGGAATGGTAAATAAACGAAACACATGCCATTAAATCAATAACCTGAGCATAATATGGGAAAAATAAAATATTATCAGATAATTAGCAATAAATAATCCCATGACCTATAAAAATTAACATTAGATATTTTAATAATTTTATAATACCATGGAAATTAATAATTAACCTCATAATGATGGAATGAATAGTGCTAGATATCCAAATCTTACTTTCGAGGCCTTAACCAAGATATCAAAAAATAAATATGTAACTCATTGGTCAAAACCCAATATGGTTTGCCTAATGAGACCTACCAATGCCTCTAGGCACTATATTGGGACCCACCAAGCAATTAATAAGTCTTATTCAATCCCCATATGAATAAATAATACTACTGAATCAAGATGCCATAACAAAATCAATAACTATAAGTATTTGAATAACTAGTCATATGGAATATAAATACTTCCACAGTCAAATTGGTAATAAACCATTTAATAAATTATTGAATATATTATCATAATATATAAATCAAAATAAAGCAAAACATTCAAAAAAGGATGTTGACATAGATAAAAATACATTAAATGAGATCATTGAAAATTTCATGATGAAAATACACATTTTAACATTGAAATAACTTATTTTTAAAATTAAATGAAATTATAAATGAAATTTTTTCTTTTAAAATAATAAAAAAATCATGTAAAGGAAGTTTTAATGCACTATATTAGCATTATTGGGGGAAAATCCTTACATGAAGTATATGTTAAAAAAACATTCATTCTGTATTTTATTCAAAAAAGTATCAAAGAAACTCATTTAGAAAACGAAAAAAATTTACCTGTCATACAATTTTATAAAAAATAAAACATGATAAAAATGAATTTAAATTTTCATCTAATAATGGTAAAAAAATTTGGAAACAATTTTAGAATACCTGATCATGGAAGAAAAAGAGCATTTTTTTAGAAACATTGAAAGATATTTTTTAAAAGAAAGTCCTTTATAAATATCATATCATTGAAGTAAATATTAATATAATAAATAAAAAATGTTTATTAATTATAAACACACATAAAAAAAGTGTTAATATACAAAATATATTAAAAATTCATTTAAAAAATAATATTTGTACGACACGATCATGGAAAAAGAAGTGTAACCCAATGAGTGGAAATTGAGTTAAAAATTCCTTTAACACATTGTAATCAGTTGAATTTTATTCCCCATAAAAGAAAAAAGTAACAAATGAAAAGTTTATACCCAAAAATATAATTAGATTCATTATATTACATATTAAAGGTAAATATATACACCATACACAATAAATAAGTGGTGAATAAGTAATATATCTCACAGAAGAAAATGTGAGATGAGAAACACTTATCTCACGCTTTTCTTTAGTTTTATTGATTTAAACTCCGGTGTATATTTTAAAATAATATTATTAATTCATTAAATAACTATAATAATATCTATACCACCTTATATATTAATTTTTTAAAATCTAACCACCCATTCCTTAATAATATATCTTTATTCTCATGGTTTTAGGTGAGTTTCTTTCATGGTTTCATGATCAGTTCATTTGTGTATAATTATGGATTTTATTGTAAAATAGTAATAAAAATATATAAGTGAAATAATATGGTATTCTTGAAATTATATAAATTTATGTTGTCCCATATACCTTTTTTATTTTAGATATGTGGATGAATCTTTTGATGAAATTTAATGATAAATATTTAGTTTAATTTCACTATTTTTCCAACCATCACGAAATAGTTTATTTTTATTACCTATTTTGTCTATATATTAATTATGAAAAATTAAATAGGCTATAATATAACTATTAAAATCAAATATAACCATAATAATACTTCTATGATCATCCTTGAAGGTGGTAATGGAAAATGATTATCATTATTTGTGGAGACAGTTAACTTCCACAATTTTGAAAATAGTTTTGATTCCTTGAATTAGATGAGGTAATAAAAGGGATCGATATTTTATATTCCATTATAAAAATAAAAATAAAATATATAAATTATAATAGATTTATTTTTCTTTAGGGTATTAATGTGTTGTGGATAAGGTAGGAGAAGAAATGAAACTAAGAGAGGTGGTTTGAGAATGTTATCTCTTGAACATCACCTCCTTGAAGGACCCCTTACAGAACATGAAATTGGACTTTAGGTGATACAAGTGGAACTTGGACATGGGGAGAGTGAATAAGAGATATTTCTTATATATTTAAAAGTATTTATGTCTTTTCAGTAGAATTGGGTTGGTGAGTGTTGGTATTTACACTTGAAGAGGGGTGGTTTTATATGATAAAGTAATAATAATTTTATATTAAAAGCTAACCAAATTTTCCTAGAATTAATTAAAATTAATTTCATTGATGACTAATTTTTTAATGGACTATTATGTTACTAAAATAATCAGACCCCCATTTATTGTTATAGTTTTTAGGTATTTAATGCTTTTACCTTTTAATTTTAACCCGCTACATTATTTTACATATACTGTAGTAAATATTTTTTACCACAATGAATTTTGTTTGAATAAAAATTGAAATGAACCTATAACCTAATATATAAATCTGAAAAATATATATGGAATCGTTTTTACTTGATTAAATTAATAAAAGTTATGAAATCTATTCAAAATATGTTATGCATATAACTCATAAAAAAAATATTTTAAAAGGATAAAATCATGGGTTTTAAAATTGCTAAATAGGTTTTTTTAATGTAACACCATATGTATTATGAAATTAATTAAATAAATTTTTATCATTGAAAATGTTTAATAAATTTTAAATCATGTTCATAAAATAATTATTTAATAAGAGTTATGTAAAAATTGTATTTTCACATTTTAACCCAAAAAATAAACTTTTTATAAAATTCCCAAAAAAATACCCTAGAATAATTTTAACTTTTGGATTCTGAAAATTAAGTTTATTTTTTAAAATATTATGAATAAAATTTTCACAAATTTAATTTATTTATCTTTTCGTAGAAATGAATGAAATTTTCGTTTTGAAGAAAAAATTTATTTTATAAATAAAATGAGTTTACTAAAAAATATGTTTTAATTTACTAAGAATAATTATATTTTTATTGAATATAAATTTAATATTTATTTCATAATATAGATATTATTATTTAAACACACCAATTTAATGGCTAGTTTTTAATGTTCATGTTAAAATAATGACATTTTTGAGTTTGTGTTATGCCTAGTGTTTTGTACAACATAAGCTATCAAACATTGTGCTCTTCTAAAATATCAGGGTGTTAAATTCTACCCTCATTCAATAAATTGAATTAGCGTATTTTGAAATAAAAATTATGAAAAAATGTATTTATTTCAAAATTTCTTATAGGAAACCCTTATCATCACAAGTGTTAATAAAATACCCACTTCAAAAGAGGGAAAAGGAAATGCAAAGGAAACAAAAAAACTACATTTCTAAATAAGAATACATTAATAGGGAGTGAAAACATTTGCCTGGAGAAGAAATATTACTAGCATTTTCTGATGGAGAGTTATAGAGAACATGGTTATTATAAAGCCTACCATCCAAAAACTGTAAGTTTGTGATGGGTTAAAACCCCTTTGATTTTTCATTAATATAATTAAACTAATAATGTTTTTATTTGAAAATAATTTACATATAGTTGTGGAATTATTATAATTCCTATAGAATGAAAATTAGTAAATATAATCACTTTATAGGTATATTTTCTTCCTATAAAGAATTTCCACCACAAACTCGTCTTTCTCTTTTAACGAAAATTAAACCTTTATTCCTAAAATAAAATTCCATAATATTATATTTATCCTAGTCATATAGGGTTCATAAAATGAACTTATCATTTACCTCTCTTAACATTTACATAAAAAACTCTGTTATACTAACAAGGACATCATCTAAGACAGTGGTGGGTAATACACCCTTACTTCCCTTTAGTTGCGGGTGTAAGTCTAATGGCCTTTCCAGATGTGATAAGTTGTTTCCTAAATAATGAGTTTTATTTTTTTTCTAAAACTATATAAATATAATTTTTAAAAACTCAAAAAATAACCATAACATATTCAACATTAGATAATTTTTTTAACATCAATGTTAATCTCATATATTTCATATTTCATTCAAAAATTGCATCATTTTTTCATAGAGTCTTTGGTAAATCAATGAAAAAGTACATAATAATACTATCCCTTACTCCAATTAATGAATATAAAAAATGAATTTTTATACTCGAATCACTAAAATAAGCTTTTAATAGATCTTTAGATCCTTAAAGAGTGATAATTCATTCTGTCTAACATAAAATATTTTCCAAAACCCATACGTATGGCACAAGTTATCCATCATACATTAGAATTTAAAATCGCATCCAATGTTCAACATAAACCATTTTATATATGGTTAAACTTATCAACAATCTGAAAGATCAAGATCCAAAACTTTATAAAGAGGGTTATAAAATTTTAACAATAAAAGAACTATTAATATCATAGACAACATGAAGTGGTTTATAATACCAATTATTTTAACACCTTCATGATGCATTCTATTGAGACATGGTAATAACCTAAATTACCATTAATACCTATTGAAAAATTGGATTATTCAGTATTTCATAAGTAAGACATAGATTATTGGATATTTTCCTCTAATCCAAAAATGATGCCAACTCCATCAATGGTAGAATAAACAACTTTGTGAAAAAATCATTAATCATATAAAAGGTAATCAATACCATCCGATTAAATTTATTTATACCAATCATATCTTCATCCATATGTCATAATATCAACATGAGGGAGATATTATTTATTTCAAACATTTATATTCAAAAACACCAACTTTCCACTGAATCAATTTTCATGTTCATTGGTACCCTTAAACATGTGATCTAAAATACTTAGAGAAAAGGTATTGTAGTTCAATTATTATACATTTTAAAATTCTTATAATGATAATTTCATAAACCATATTTTTTGGGTTCAAAAACACAAGAACAATTATCATTATATTTTTACAATATAAATAACACAATCTTGACATTGATCTATTAGATTATTATGAGTTATATTTGTATGATTCTTAGGGAATTTATTTTCATAGTACCCCATCTCTCTACAATTTAATAATTGAATATTGTAAAATGATTTTTTACTCATGAAATCATGAGCATGTTTCCTTTTTATTTACAAGTAAATAAGACTCAATTTTATTTTAATCATGTACCAAGCTGTTTCCTTCCACAGTTATGAAATGTTGGAAAATCATCATTTCCCTTCCTCCCTTTACCGATCATTTCCAATGGAATCCTCGTATTCTCTTGCTTCCCATAGAATCCAAAATACATATAAAATTGTTTATCCATCTTGTTATCACATGATACCATGTCCTCATATGACGATAATGTTTTTGAGATTTGTGTAAGGTCTCGTGTTTTTTTCAGACTGATTGTTTTTAGAATTTTAAATCATTTCTATGAGAATATATTAAGGGGGTAAAATGGTATTTTACACTAGAATATGATATTAGATAAATTTTTTGACTTTTTTTTAGGTCCAAGAATATTATTTTTACCCTAGTATAAGATATTGGTGGAATTTTGAGCCATTTGAATTTTAGCATAATAATTATTGATTAATATTTAATAAATTAAACATTTATTTATTCACATAGGTTAGTTTGGACATTTATTTTGAGTAGATATTGGGTTAGAGAATCTATATCCACTGATGAGTCTAGATTATGGAGTTTTTTCTAGGAGATACATAAACTTATATTGGTCATTAGGGTTGGGCTGAGCCCCCTTTTCATTTTTCATTTATTTTATTTTATTCTATTTTATTCCTTATATTACTTTATTGGCTTCATGAGTATGCACATATTTAATCTAATTTATGTAACAATGATAGATTATATGTATAGGGATAAAGAGAAATACATAGTGAGAAAGAGAGAGAGGTACTACATTAGTGTTCAGAATATACTGAATCGTCGTGCGACATCCATGGATCATGGAGACAAGTGATGCTTTGGAAGACTCCACCCAAAGGTAGGTTATTTTTAAATTTTTCCATATATCCAAATAGATTTTTTATTTTCTCATATTAAATCCCCATTATGTTTTCTTATATCCCCTTGGGGGTTGATCTTCTCCTTTTGGGGGGGAAATGGGGGTGGGGGTGGGTTCAGAGCGATTGGAGGGTTTTCTATTCGAGAAACCCCATATGCACGACATGTGGTTCAAGGAACTCATGCTGTTTGATCTTTTATTTTGGGGAATATGAAATTTTAGAAGTACACACTTTGTAGTTTAGTACTTTTATAGGTCTCCTATATATGTTGTACATTTCATATAGAGTACATTTCCAAACCCTGTGTGGGTTGCACAGTGTGTAGAATTACACAACCATGCCATATAAGGGACTCTAGAAGGTACCCTATATAGGGTACACACCATGTACTTTTTCATTTACACACTATGTCTGGCTAGATTACACAACTATATGGTGCTTTGGGAGTGCACACTTTGTGTATAGGGGGACATGATATGTACTTATCAATTTTTAACCCTCTATGGGGGTTTTTGTGTATTTTTTTCCCTAGAGTTAGATTTCCACTTATGACGAGTCCATTATGAGTATCTTTTCACATAGATCATGGTGGTGAAACCATTGAGGTAGTTTGATGACTCCTACATGAAATCTCATGAATTTTCCCAATGAATATGTTCTCTATCCAACAATCTTATCTAGTGTCTCATGAGAGTGAGATATGTTATATGATGAGCCACGAGATATCTCTTGTGATCTGTGCCTTTTTAGCTTTTACATTGGGGATGTCTAACTTACAAGATGTTCCCATATATCATATGACTCTATCAGACTAGTTGTTACTAGGTATCCCTTGTAAGTTTCCTATACACAGGCTTTGACCTAGAGGATCCCATGTAGCTTGTCACTATCTTTTTCATTTACCAATAATCCCAGGTCGGATTAATTTATTCCTTCATACCATGTTATTTGGGTCCCATGTAGGAAAACCCTTCCTATACCATATTGGATTCCTCTATTTCTAAGCATTTGAGGATCCATATTTGATCCCCCATTTACCTTACAGTTGAGTATCCTGAGTAGGATTCCTTCACTAATGCATGGACCTTGGGAATTCCATACAGAATTCATCCTTGTACCTTTCAAATAAGGATCCCTAGTAGGATTACTTCACATGTGTATACCTAAAGGATCCTATGTAATATTCTACATTAGTTTTTTGACTTGAGGAACTCAGTGGGTTCCTTGATTTTTCTCTCACCTTGATCTACTATGTTGAGTTTTAGAAGAGATGGCAGCAGGCATCACTTTTAAAAATATTCTAAACATGTAATCCAGGAGGTTGTGTCTGTAGTGGTGGGTTAGGTGTTTAGTCACCCTTACTTATTTGTTTATACATTCACTTGTTTATGGCTAATGCAGTGATGATATATAGAGTCTCTCCCTGGATTGTTCTTGTTCATCCTGATATGAGGCATATTTATTTCTCTTTGTAATTCCCAAACATTCTTCTTGGTATTATATTTCTGAGTCACGTTATCTCCATATTTTATTTTTATACCCAGAGGAACTATATGGGATCTGTATGTTGATCCTATATATTTTTGGGATTTCCAATGTTTTTTCTTAGTATCCTACTATTGATCATATTACTATGATATACGAGCATGGTGTCCCTTATAATGATACTTGTGGATGATTCTTCTCTCCCAAGTGAATATGTTGATTCCTCCCTCCATTTTTTTGATATGTGGAATGTATTATTATGATCTTCTCTATCGGATTATACTAATGGACATTTACATACTCTCACAGAATATTGATGATTATTCTCCCTATAATCAGTAACATAACCATGGTGTTGGACATGATGTTTCACTTCATTGGATAACTAGAATGGTCATCTCATCTAGATGATTGGGATAATTACACTCTCCCTTATTAATGACTCAAAGGGTGGGCATGGAATCTTACCAGTGAGTTCTCTTTATAGATTACCTAAGGGTCAAACAATTCGGTATTATATGTGTTTTGAATGTCATGACTTCTTATAGATTGTGACATAGGGCTCAAACATTCAACATGATTTACTTCGAATGATAATCATGGAATCTTGCTCAGTGTACATTTACATGATTCCAGGATGTAATTCCCTAGAATCCATTTTCATAGTGATTGGATATGTGTACCAGGAAACCAAATGTTAGGATGAGTATCCCCCTATAGTGACATAGATTTCTCAGATACATTTTCAACATTTTCTAATGTAGGTATATGTCAATTGGTATTATTGTCCCTAAGGACATCTTAATGATACATCACTTGAGTGGCATGACATCCCTCTGAACATTCTTATACAGGATATCCAGGTAATCAGGTTTATGGACCAAAGGATCAACTGTTGATTGGTTTTATGTTATTTATTTGACTTTACTAATGATTATTCATATTTATGTATATATTTATAGTTATGGTACTATTAATGTTTATTTTATTTACATATCATTTCAGTTATGTCTCATCTAAGAAGATCATATGTCCCTTTCACGCATTCATGACAACATATTTTTATAGGTTCATCAATGGGGTGGCCTACTGAGATTATTTGTCACCCCTACACATGCACCTCGGTGAATTTGTAAACCTGATGTTTTCTTTTTTAGGTTGATCATAGTTGCATTGTGGATATTGCAGTGGACCAGAGTTACATGATCAAGAAGAGAGGCTCGAGTGAGTTCTTTTGATTGGGATGATTCTGTTTGGAAGAGTCTAGAGACTGAGTATGTGTTCTAGAGTAGAGTTACTAATAGATCTATATACTTTATTTTAATTTCTGTTGAATTCTTGTATCTATATGGTCATCCGAGTGGATTAACAGTGTTGGAAGTATGGCATTACTATTTGGTATTTTATAGATTTTTTATTTATTGTTATAACATGTTCTATTTCAGTTTTTTAACTACTTCCACACTATGTTTATTTACCATTGTGTATGGTAATTATATATTTCTAAAGTTTTATTACTATGATATGAGGGAATAGTCTCCCAAATATCACACTATTGTCCCTCACTGCTATTATGTATCCTCTGGAAGATGGGGATGCACGCTTGAGACCTCACGGTGAACTGGCTTAGAGCACCAGATTAGTGGCATCTGGGTCCAGATGTTAGAAAGTGGTATTATAGGTGTTCATTCCCATGGATTTACTATTTAGGAGATAGTAGTTTGGAGTAATAGGAATGTGTTATAACCTATAATTTATATCAGACTGGTGCATTGAGAACACTTGTTCTGTTAAGAAGTCCTAGTTGCTAGGGGTATGGGATTATTATTTTAATATGTGATGTCATAGTTATATATGATAATCTACTTTTTAAAAACACTTTTTGTGTGGATAGTATGATTTACTATGTGTCTATGGATAATTTCTATTTATGAGAGGCCAGAGATGGATTTTTACTCTTGGCCGACAAAGGAAAGTGGCATCTCATGCAACATATTTGGCATGTAGGATTCACATCATATAGGTCTTCTAGTGTGTGATTTTATTGTAAACTGAGTCATATTTAATAGGTCTTAATTACATATACATATTCTTCTCATGTAAGGTTACATGGATATACGACGAGGCATTGGTGTTGAGGCCAATGACCAAGTCCTCATGCATGAGAGGTGCAGTGACCCTAGTAGGTCAATATAGAATGTGATGCCCTTCTATTGTACCCCTTTTAGAGTGAAATTTCTCTAGTCATGGTAATATAGTTGGATCACAGAGTATGATGTCAATGGATATTAAGAATTTTATTAATAACATGACCTCTATGGGGTATTACCGTATAAAGATACCTAGAGATTGTCTATTTAGTATCTATTCTATGTTGTCATCATCACCTATAGAGAGAAATTCCATTTGAGGATGATCAGTGAAGATCATGACCTTGTTGGTGGAGTTTTTAGTTTTTAACATCTTAGGTTGGTTTTAACATTACCTTCAATGGAAGAACTATTTGGCTTCCTAGCCTGGCCGACTAGTGTTTATTCGATTGATAATATAGTTTGAGCAGGGGTAGAATGTCATTATTAGAACTAAACTACGTGATGTGTTATCATAGAATAAATTGTCAAATATGTGAGGATCTCTATTTTGAATAGGATTTCCAATGGAGATTCTACCTTAATGAGACTGACATTACATGTATCACAGTTATATTAGTATTGTGCTGGAAGACTCACTACAATATGAGTCAAGTGATAAAGGTACACACTGGTATCACATGAAACCATTTGAATCTTAATCAATATGTATCTGAGTGTGATATGACTACAATTGTTTCCAATAATTTTTGGGGGAACTATTTCCTAGGAGTTGTTGTTAAATGAATTTTTTTTCATGGTAGAGGAGACTTCTAAAATGAATCAGATGTCGTGAGACGGTTGACCCATGACTGAACCTATTTAGGTATTGATAGGATAATGAGTGTGTTTTAAAGAGAGATGTACTTGAATATGAATGGAATATTAGTGTAATCCTAGTTATAGGTGATCATGATCTATTTTGACATCACCATGAGTATTCTAAGAGAGCACGAGACATACAACATGCTTCTTTTATTTTTAAACGTCTTTCTTGGTTTAGAAAAAGAATTTTTTAGGTTGTTCTGAAGGAGTGATATAAGGAAATCCTTATGATGGGAAGTGAACCATTATCAACTTAAGGATGGTGAATATCATTTTTAATGTTAATTAGACATTTTCAATGGTATTTTGTGCTTGAATTTTTCTTTTGATATTATAAAAAGGGTATTCCTATAGTGGAGAGTACTATATCAGTCACTATTAAACATCTTCTATATTGAAGACAGTTGTTGGAACTATGAGACTGGTCATTCTATAATCAAGTTATCTTTTGGTGTTGATTATCATGTTTAGATAATGGATTCTAGTTATACGACTAGGATTTGAGAGTGTAATAAGGTTTATGATTGGGATATTGTAAGGAACCATGTTTTTTCAGAATTAAATTTTTTACATAAATTTTATTTTTTTCTATCAAATGATTATAAGGGGGTGATATAGTCTTTTTTACATAAAAACATGATCTCAGATAATTTTTATAACCACTTCAGTGGTCTTAGAATAGGTTTTTTAATCTAGGATGAAAGGTTGGTGGAATTATGAGCTGTTTAGATCATAACAGAATAATTTATATTTAATATTTAATAAATTCAATATTAATATATTCACATAGGTTTATTCGAATATATCCTTTGATCAATTTTTTATATTGAGATTCCATCTCCTCAAATAAGTCAATAATTTGGTGTTTTTTCTTAATTATGAATAAACTCATATTTGGTAGTGAGGTTGTGTTGGACCCCCTTTTTCTTTTCTTTTCTTTTACTTTTATCCTTTTATTTTCTTTATTTTCATTTCTTCATTCCTTGGTTTCTTAAGTATTCCACTTTTTCCTCCCCATTGCATGAACATGATAGATGAGAGGGAGATATGTATAAAGATAAAGATATATAGATATAGATATGTACCACTACATATTTCTGTATACACCAAATCATCATGTGATAACCATGGATCACAGAAATGTGTGAAGCTTTGGTAGATTCTGCCACAAGATAGGTCGTTTTTATGTTTTTCTATAGATCCCAATATATTTTTTATTTTTCTAGTTTAAATTCCCAATTATGATTACTTATGACCCCTTGAGTATTTATCTACGTCTATTATGGTAAAAATGATGTTTTATAACAATTTGAGGGTTTTTCATTCAGGAAAACCTACCTACACAGGGTGTTGTTCAGGGGAAATATGTAAGATGTTCTGCGATTTTTGAGAATATGACCTTTAAAAAGTACACTTCATGTATGGGTTATAATCTATGTATACTGGTACTCACTTTTTTAGCTAATTACCCATCCTTGCTGCTCGTGTAATGTGTATATTCCACTTATAGTGCATGGTTAGACCCCATTTAGGTCGCACGCCGTGTTGAAGTACACAATCGGGCTAATACATTGACAGGGCAAGTCACTGACGTGGGAAGGTACCCCATATAGGGTACACAGTATGTACCCATCTTATATGACATGTACTTGGGCGTTTACATGCCATGTATGGCCAGAGAACATGCTAGTTGGGGCCTTTGGAGTACACACTATGTGCTTAGGGAGACACGCAATGCACTACACCCTTTCAACTATCTTTTGATTTTTTCAAGTCTTTTTCACTGAAGGTGGATAGGGACATAAGATGAGTCAATTCTGAGTATCTCTTCATATAGATCACTATGGTGAAACCATTAAGGTGTTTTGATGACTCCTAGGTGGAGTTTTAGGAATTTTTTTAATGTATAGGTTCTTCCTCTAGTAATCATATCTAGTGCCTCTTGGGAGGGAGACTTGATCTATGATGATCCATGAGCTATCTCTTGTGATCGATGCCTTTTTATATTTTCCCTTAAGGATGTCTCCCTATGGATATTTTCTTTTGTAACCTATGAGGTCATGAGACTAGTTGTTAACCAGAATCTAATGTAGCATTCCATTGCTTATGTTACGACTGTGATGATACCTTGTAAGATGCCTCTATCTTTTTCTAGTACCAAGGATCCCAAATAGAATGAATTATTCCTTAATACCATGTTGTGAGGGTATCATGTAGGATTCCCCTTCATATACTGCTATGAGGATCCCTTGTTGGATGCCTATATTGCTAACAGTTCAAGGGTACCATGAAGGATTCCTACTTTACCTTATGGATTTGTATCCTGAGTATGATTCCTTTACTTATTCATGGACTTTGAGGACCCCATGTAGGATTCCCCCATTTACCTTTCATTTAAGGACCCATAGTTGGATTTCATTAATTTTTCATACCCTGAGGATCCTATGTAGGATCCTTCATCATTATTTTCAGTTGAGGGACCCAATGGGTGCCTCAATGATTGACAGACACTAAGATAGTATGTTAGGTTTGGGTAGAGATGGTTATAGGTGTCACCTTAGAACCCGTACCGAACATGTAATCAGGGGTCTATGAAGTAGGGGGAGGTTTTAAATTTGGTTACCCTCACCCATTTGTTTATACTTTTACCTTTTTACGTGATATTTCATTGTTGATAGCTTTAGGTGCTTCCAATTTAGTGGACATTGAGGCTGAAACGATGGATCTTCCATTCCCTTTGGGATGCCTATATGTTAATCCTAAGATTCGAATTTTGATCCAAATTATTTTTAAATGTTATTTGTATACCAATAGGTACTACTTGGGATCTAGATATCGAGCCTGTATATTTTATTATTATATTATTTTGATTTCTAAAGGTATTTCCTTGTATCCTACTATTGATAATAGTACAATGATATACGGGCATGAAATCCCTAGTAATGACACTCATTAATGATTTTGAAATCCTAAGTTATGAGGATGATTCAACCATCCTCTATTTTATATTTGGTAATGATGATTATGCTATCCTCAATCTGATTATACTCGTGGATTATTACGCTCTTCTGAGGGATAGGGATGATTGTGCTCTCCCTTGTCAGTTACTTAACCATTATCTTAGACATAGAGTTTAACATCATTGGATACCCGTAATGATTATGATCTTCTAGATGATTAGTATGATTACACTCTCCCTCATTAGAGACTCTAGGGGTGGTCATGGTGTCTCACTGGTGAGTTCTCCTTTTATATCGCCAAAGGGTCATACCGTTTGGGATTATCTAAGTTGTTAATGTCATGGAAACCTATGGACTATGACTAGGGATCAAACATTTGACGAGATTTACATGGAATGAAGAGAATGGAATTTATATTATTGACCATTTATAGGATGTCTGGATGTACTTCCCTGGAATCCATTGCAATAGTGACATGAGGCGAGTATGGGTGAATCTAGGTTTAGGATGAGTATGCCCCTATTTTAAGGATTATTTCTTAGAGACATATCTTCTGTTAGATGAAGTAGATATATGATGATTGTGATCACAAAACCAAATATCTACTTAATGATATATAGATTTAGTGGCGCGACTTCCAAGTCAGTTCCCTTACACAGGATGCCTAGGTGAGCGGGATTACTAACCCAAGGATCAGTACCTGATTGGTTTTATGTTAATTCTCTCATTTCACTCTTAAATATTCATATTTATGTATATATTTGTAGGTATGGGACTGCACATGTATACTGATATAAGTATGTACATCTATGATGGATCCTTCCAAGTTGACTAGGATTACAGACGCAAGGTTCGACTATGGTTTCACGTTTATTTGTTGTACTTTTATTTTTAGTCACTTCCCAACTAGGATGAGAATATTTATTTTGAATGAACTTATGAAAAGATATTTTTATGGGTTCATCATCCAAGTATCTAACTAATATTTTTCCTCACCCCTGCACATGAACCTCAGTTTGTGTATATACCTTATGTATTATTTTCGCATTGAACACAGTTTCATGTTGGGTAGGATTGGCCCTAGAGTTGCATGATAGAGAAGAGCATCTTGATTGACTTCTTCTAATCAGGCTGATAATGTTAGATGGTGATTGGAGACTGGGTACATGGTTTATCTTGAAGATATTAGTGGAGTCTTGTAATTTATTTCAGTTTCTTTTGTACACATGTATCTGTATGTTTGGCCTAGTGGGTGACCAGTGTTGTATGATTGAAATGGATGTTTCGGATTTTATATATTTTCTTTTATTGTTACAATATATTATATTTCAGTTTAGTTACAAATTTTTTACTATGTTTAATTACTAATGTATATGATACATATTTTTTTTGATGTTTTCTAACTCTGATATGATGGAATAGTCTCTCCACTATCACACTATAGGCCCTCATTTCTAGTTTCTAGCCTTTAGCACACTAGGAGGTCCACTTGAGGCCTCATGAAAAACATTCTCAGAGAACCAGATTAGTGGAATCTATTTTGGGGAATTAAAATTAATTACCTTTAAAATAGTGGCTTAATTCCATCCAATAAATGATCATTCTAACTATTTGGATAATTTACAGTGTTTCAGTTTCCATTCCTACTACTAAGAGCCATTTCTAAATGACAACATACACCTTATTAGATCATAACATTATAAAATATAATTTATAATTCCAAAACTATTGATACCCTTAACATAAATAGAATGTTTCGGTATAAATAACCTCTAAATTTAAAGATGAGTTTATTTGAATATAATTCTTGATTTGGTAATTGGGTTTTGAAATATATTCTATGTTTTTCTGAATCCAGTTCCCATGGTTTCTAATAATCTTACTCTGATACTGACTATAATAAACCCAACCCTAGTATCCCAGATTTGGCGGTTACATTATTAAGTTGGTATAAGATATAATTAATTGCATACAAAAGGATGTAATTGTTTATTAGTTTAAGAAAACTAAAAACATACTGGAATATTATATTAAAATTGAAAACATAAAATAAAAACTAGAGAATTGATGGAGAACATCATTATTATTCTATATGAACCCTATATATCAATTATAATAAACATTTTTTGGTATCATATGGAAAAAATAAAACATAAATGGATTGAGCTCAAATTCTTAGTAAGGGTATTTATACAATATAAGCTATCATAATTAAGAAATAACAACTATAGTAATATAAATAACTGGAACCCATGTCATTAAACTAGCAAGTGGAGCATAGTGTGGGCAAAATAAAATATGATAATATAATTACATATAAATAATTATATGATATTGTGAACATAACCATGGATATTATAGTAATCAAATAATCATATTGAACTCAATAACTAATCACATAATTAAGTAATACAAAATACCGAACATCAAAAACATACCATTAAGGCCTTGATCAGGACATCTAAAAATAAACAGGTAAGGCATTAGCCAAAACCCAATTTGGTTTATCTGATGAGATATAACGATACATATTGGGTCTATAGTGGGCTCACCCATCAATTAATAAATCAAATGCATCCCTCAAATGAATAAATAACCCAAATCAATAAAAATTCCTTAACAAAACTAATAACTATTCATATTGGAAGAACTAGTCATATAGAATATCAATAATTACCTTGTAAAATTATTCCTAAACTTGTTAATAAAATATGGAATAGAGTATAATAAGATATCAAGCTCAATAAAGCAAAAGATTTAATAAAGGATTTTGACATAGATACAAATACATTAAATGATATCATTGAGAATTTCTTGTGTAAAATACCTTTTTAAATATCTAGAAAACAAATTTTTAAAATTATGTGTAATTATAAAATATAAAATCTTCTTTGAATATAAACAAGAAAAATTTTAAATATTGATTTAAATAATTAATGCATCATGATGATGGGTGTTGGACTCATCTGTTTAGATAATCTCAATTAAGTTTAGATATGCTTTGATAATCCCAAATAATGACTATCTATATATTAATTAAACTTTTTAATTATGGAATCATACTATTGAGTTAATGTGAATATCAAAATGATCATATCATATCATTGTAATATGTTATTAAATGTTTATTTATGATTAGAAATGTTTAATGATGATTAATCTTGATACTAACTCAATTTGGAAATGAAATGAATAGAATAGATACTTAACAAGCATTCTAGTTTTAAAGCCACTGATACAGATAGAGATACTGATAAACAAAGGTCACAAATAGACTAAGTCTAATAATAGACAAGGTCACTGATACATGATACCGATAGAATGGAGCAACCATTACAGAGAGAAACTTCTATAGATGTTAACAACTACTGATAGCAAGGAAGAGCTACCGACAAATGGAGCTACTAATACAAGGAGCTACTGCTACACAGACAGCTACCGATACAAGAAATCTACCGTTACAAAGAGTAACAGCTACCAATACAAGAACAACTGTTACAAGTCCACCGCTACAAGTTCACTGATACAAGGAGATACTAATGAAACCAGTAAATGTTTCTCTAAATTATATCTCTTTGTTTATTTATTATCAATGGCTGTATTTTGTTCTTTTAATGCAATTGAAATTAATTAATGATGTTTGTTGTATTTCAGGAAACTGTACCTCGTACCTGCAAAAGTAATCATGTCATAGTTTGAAATTAATTAATGATGTTTGTTGAATTTCAGTGAACTATAACTCGTACCTACAGAAGTAATCATGTCCTATGTCCAACCACTGCATGAGAAATAAAAGGAAGATCAAATCTGTGTATCATGGTGGTGAAATAGAGAATTCACAATGTGACACATTCAAGAAGTACACACGAAGAACTCGAAGAACACACATACACATCAGTAATAATAGTTCACAAGGAGGTTCCAGTGATACAAGGAATACTCTCACATTCAAGCTAAACACCTATATTGGAAGTAAAGAAACAGAACCATGACACACTATTTTCTAGAAAAATTCTCTAGAATGACTCAAATCTTCATCTTTTTCAATCCAAAGGAGTCTAAAGCTGCATTGACATCACACAAGATCATTCTAAACCCATCTTCATATTATTGCTCTACTGTGATCATTTTCAATTACATTACGAGCAGTGTGTGTTCTTCTATCTTCTTGGACACACACTGACTCCTAATATGAACTGTAGGATACTAAAATCCTCACACCAAACACTTTTCACCTCTGTGTATCCCACAGTGAACTGTGGTAGAGGTATGAGGTCCTAGACAGCCTCTCTGCTGTTGTTATTGATTTCCCACATAGAACTATCGTAGAGGTCTGAGGACCTGGATAGTCTGAGTATTTTTGTAAACCCCAATCCGTGGTGTAGATCAAAGTTTTATATAATCTTTTTGAGAAGACTAAGTCTCATCTTGATACGGAACCTCTTGGTTAAAATGACTGTTCATCTTATTTTAGTTTAAAATATTTTCAATATTATGTTGTTAATTACTTTGAAATTCAAATACGTTTTAAAGTAACTATGATAGTTGAACTAGAAAGTGATTGTAATTATTTCTATCCAGTAAGTTAGTTTGAAAAGATAAATTAATCATCAGACTATGTTAACTAAGAAATTATAAATCTTTTAGAAACTAATTGAACACTTACAATCTTTATAAATACACTATAGTTTAACATGTTTTATGAATTGGGGGATTTAAATATAAATATTTTAAACAGAAATTTTTAATAGGAACTCAATTCATCATCCTCTAGATTATCCACTCCGACTAACATTTGGTATCATAGGGTAGTTGATAAAAGTTGTTTTTGAACACTCTGTTTGTGAAATGTTTTCAACTGTGATTTCAGTTGTATCTTAAAGATCTCAAAATTTATGTTACTTATAAATTTTTATATCTTTATATATTATGTTTTTAAACCTTAGTTATAATGGATAACAGATTAAAAGGTGCAGATACTGATAATCCACCCTTCATTAAGGGTGTAAATTATGCCCAATGGAAAATCCAAATGAAAATTCATTTAGAAAGTATGGGATTTGACATCTGGACTGCTATTGAGACTCAATATAGGATTCCAAAAACTATTAGAACTACTTGGGATGAACCTATGAAAGCTACTTACAATAATAATTGTAAAGAAATGAATGATCTTTTTTATTCATTAGGAGATGAATAATTTAATTGAATATCTTCTTGTAAGACTGCTTATGATATTCGGGATACTTGGGATATTTCCCATGAGTGAACAAACAACGTAAAGGAAATCAGACTAAATACTACACTATTAAGTATGATAATTTTAAAATAAAATCTGATGAATCTATTTCTGATATGTATCTCAGGTTTAATGAGATAGTTATTATAATGAGCTAACTGGGAAAATCTGTTCCAACAAAAGAGAAAATCATGAGGATACTAATATTCCTACTAGACAGATGGAGATGAACCTATATATCTATATGAGAATCATGTGATATTGGAAATCTACCGATCAAGGATCTGATCGGTAAGTTGATGATGTATGAAGAAGTGATAAAGGTAAACAGACAAGAAGATGATGACCCTAAGAAGAAGTCAGTGTCATTTAAGTCTACTACCTTAAAGACCAAGGATAAGGAGAAAGTTCACACACCTGTCGAAAGCTCAAGAAGTGAAGCTTCAGATTCAGATAGTGATGAAGAGATGGCTCATATATCTAGGTAATTCAATAAATTTTATAAGAAGAGGTTTTTCAGAAAATAAAATTATAAGGTTATGTATTATCAATGAGGTAATTGGAAGAGAGATTGGAAGAAAGCTGAAAAAGATGATGAGATAGTCTATTGTGAATGTAAAAGGAATGGACATGTTAAAGATAAATTCCCAAAATTGAAATTTATGAAAATGTATGACTATAAGGATAAGAAATTCAAGAAAGCCATGAATGTTACATAGAGTGCTTCTGAAGACATCTCAAGTGGATATGGAGCTTCAAATTCTGAAGAAAATAATCATGCCAACATGTGTTTCATGATTGAAACATCTATGGAAACACTTAATTCCCCTATGAATAATGATTATTATTCTGGGAATGAAGGTGATTCAAATAATGATGATAATATGTATAAAACTGAACTATTTTAATACTGTAATATGTTAGAAGTTACTTGTAATGAGCTGAAAGATAAGTACAAATCATTGAATAAACAATATTCCTTGACAAGTACTGTAAAATCTGATCTTAGTATAGAAAAGGAAAATAATTCTAAATTGTTAAAGGATAATACTGAACTCAAATTGTCTAAGTATACATATATAAGTTCACAAATGGAAATAATACTCTCACTCAAATTCTTAGAAAACACGTTGCACCAAATTATACTACTGGTTTAGGATACCAACCTTGACAGAGACAGATTTTTATGAATAACATTATGCCAAAATCTGGACAGTATGCTGCTAGTTCAAGTTCTATCTACTCTTATGATTTTTCTTGCTATTTAAATTCTTACATACCAAAAAAGTTAATTTATCAAAATCATTTGAATATGTTAAATGTATGGAACCCATTAGACAAATATAGGTGGCTAAATTTTTACGTGCTAACCTTTCGGGACCCAAGAAAATATGGGTACCAAAACTATCTTCTATATAATCTTGTTTTTTTTGGAAACTTTCTTAAAAAGGTCATGTTGGAAGATATGGTACTTGGAAAGTGGATGTTCAAGACATATGAAAGGATACCACAAATTCTTTATGAGCTTAATAAAAGTTGATGCAGGATATGTCACCTTTGGGGATAACTCAAAATGAAATATCATCGGTTTAGGCCAGATTGGTAACAATGATTCAATTTTAATTTCTGATGTATTATTTGTTGATGGATTAAAATAAAATCTATTAATTATTTACTAGTTATGTGATGATGGTTTCAATGTTAATTTTGAAAAAGATTCTTGCAATGTATTTAATTCTATTTTTTTTTATTTACTGGATTACTAAATGAAAATGTTTATGTTTTAGATTTGAATTCTTTAGAAAAAAAAATGTTACTTGTTTAAATGATTTTCATAAAGAATCTTGTCTATGGCATAGAATATTAGGACACAGAAATGTTCAGTCACTTAAGAAATTGGCTAGGAAAGATTTAGTTAGAGACATACCCAAACAAAAATTCCCAATAGACAACGTTTGTAATCCATATAAAAAGGGAAACCAACATAAAGTTTCTTTTAAAACAAAGAATGAAGTTTCAACTTCGCAACATCTTGAGTTGGTTCATATGGATTTATTTGGACCATCTAGAGTTTATAGCATAAATGGGAAGCACTATGTCTTTGTTCTTGTAGATGAATATTCTAGATATACCTGGGTATACTTTCTTACTTACAAAAGCGAATCTTGTTATTATTTTATCAAATACTAAAAGTCTATAGAAAATATTCGTGGACTTAAGATTAAGACCATGAAAAGTGATCATGGATGTGAGTTTGAAAATCAGGAGTTTGAAACATATTTCTCACACAGTGGCTACAATCACAATTTCTCTGCCCCCAGAACACCTCAATAGAATGGTGTACTATAAAGAAGGAATAAAACCCATCAAGGAATGGCAAGAACTATGCTCAATGAGTATGACTTACCTGTTTACTTCTGGGTTGAAGCTGTAAATAAAGCTTTTTATATTATAAATAGAGTCTTGATTAAAGATATTCCTAAAAATACCCCTTATAAAATATGGAATAAATAGATTCCAAAATATAGTTACTTTAGATTTTTTGGTTGCAAATTATTTATTCATAACACTAAAGATAATATTGATAAGTTTAATCCAAAAGTGATGAATGAATCTTTCTATGTTATTCTATACCCAGCAAAGATTATAGAGTATTTGATAAGAGGACCATATGTGTGGATGAATCTGTATACATAAAATTTGATGAAACTAATCCACATGAACCTATTACCACTCATGAAAATCTTGAATAAGATATGTGAATTTTAAAACTTAATGACAAAAACAGTGAACCTGTTGTTAAGACAACCAGTTATGGAAATTTTCAAGAACTTATTTCTGTTGAACCCGAACCTATAAATGAACATGAGGTTTCCATCCCTACCTATAGTAGTAGATCAACTAGGACCCATAAAAACAATCCTTTATATGCTGTTGTATAATATTTAGATCGAGGAACACAAACTAGAGATTCACTAAGAAATCTAGTTGAACATCAAGCCTTTATTTCATAGTTAGAACCTTAAAATATCAGTTATGCTATCAATGTTGAATTCTAGGTAATGTCTATGCAAGAAGAGTTAAATCAATTTGAAAGAAACAAAGTCAGGGAATTAGTAGATAGAACTAAATAAACTTTGTCTATAGACAGTAAATGGGTTTTTAGAAATAATGTTGATGAGTCTGGAAATATAGATTGAAAAAAATCTAGGTTATTTGTACAAGGATATAGTCAAGAAGAAGGAATAGACTATGAGGAAACTTTTTCGCCTGTAGCTAGGTTAGAAGCTATAAGAATTCTACTTTCTTATTCTCCTCATCTGAATTTCATGTTATATCAAATGGATGTTAAAAGTTATTTTCTAAATTGTTTTATAATTGAAGATGTTTTTGTCGAACAACCACCTGGATTTACTAATCCACATTTTCCAAATCGAGTATTTGAACATTCTAATGATTTTTATGGTTTAAAACAGGCTCCACGAGCTTGGTATGATAGACATAGAAATTTTATTGTTTCAAAAGGTTTAATTAAAGGGATTGATGATCCAACTCTTTTTATCAAAATTATTTCCAATGATGTGTTGATAGTACAAATATATGTTGATGATATTATTTTTGGATCTTCTAAAAATGATATATGTGTTGTTTTTTCAAAGTGTATGAAAATTGAATTTGAAATGAGTTTAATGGGAGAACACAAATATTTTCTTGGATTTAAAGTTTCTCAAAATGAAAATGGTATTATTTTAAATCAAAGTAAATATACAAAGTATATTTTGAAACGTTTTTGTTTGGATAGTAATAAAGAAAGTTATACACCTATGAGTACCACTTGTAAATTGGATACAAATGAAACTTGGAAACCAGTGGATCAAACCAATTACATAGGAATGATTGGGAGTTTACTTTATCTTACTACTAGTCGACTGGAAATTTTGTTTAGTGTGTGTAAGTGTGCAAGATTTCAAGATAATATAAAAGAGTCAAAATTTCTTAATGTTAAATGTATTTTCAAATATCATAAACATTCTACTAATTTTGGATTATTTTATCCAAAAGGAGAATCATTCGTTTTAAAAAGTTATTCAGATGCTTACATTTCTGGTTGCAATTTAGATAGGAATTTCACTTCTGGAACATGTCATTTTCTTGGTAAGTCCTTAGTATCATGGTTTAGTAAAAAGCATAATTTTGTTGCATTGTCTACTGCTGATGAAGAGTACATAAATACTGGTAGTTTTTGTGCACAAATTCTCTAGATGAAACAGTCTTTATTGGACTATGGATATCAATTTATACATTTATCTATAAACTGTGATGACACTTGTGTGATAAACATTTCCAAGAATCCTGTATCTCACTCTAGGACTAAGCACATTGATTTATGACATCAATTTTTAGGGGATCATTTTCAAAAGGGTGATATTACTCATGAATTTATAGGAACTAATAATCAATTAGCTAACATATTCAACAAGACATTAAGTTTAGATAGGTTAAATTACATCATAAATGAGTTAGGAATGATAAACTTTCCTGAAACATCACTGTTAGATAAACCTCACTGACAGAAAATCCTCACCGTTATACCTCACTGGTATGAACCTCACCATTATTACTCACTAGTATGAACCTCACTTTTATACCTCACTGGTATGAACGTCACCATTATAACCGCACTGGTATGGACCTCACTGTTATAACCTCACTATTAGTGGACCTCTCCATTAGGAATCCTCACTGGTATATGTTACTACTAGTTTGTGACATTTCAAATTTCGTGTTTTTTAACCTCCAGAATCTATATCATTTTTACTATATTTATTATGTTTTATTTATTTTTTTCATGATTCCTAAAGGATAAAACATTAGTCTTAACCTCTTTTCAATCCACCTCGAACAATTTTCCTTCAATCCTTAGCTCTCAAACCGTCATTCTCTCAAACCCTAAACCTCACGATTCGTAGAATGACATGAGTGAAGAGACCGACTGTCAGTATAGAGGGTGTTGGGCCGAATTCCATGAGACTCAAAGGAGATTCTAGTGGTGGGAGTGATGTAAAGAAACAAGTAAACCTGCATCTCATGAAAAGGGAAATAGTAATGGAGAAGGAACTCTGTGCAAAATGGCTCCTACCTAGATGATCCTTGATTCTAATGACTTTGGAGGAAAAAGGGTGGCTCGAATGTTTTGAGAATAATAATGGTCTTTATTATTCAAAATTACTAAAAAAAATTCTATAGGTTTGATATTTTTGAGAAATATGAATGTGAGAACAGAATGATGTCATCAGTAAATGAAAAGATAATATTTTTTCTTCCATTGAATGGGATGAGTTCTTGAAAGTTCCACACGAGTGTTAATTTAGATATTTCTCAAAGTCAGTACCTCCTACTAGTGACATTCTTGAGTATGAAGCTACTTTGGAAGAGCTCACTAGAGATGGCACACCATGAAAAGTAGTTTCTACATAAATGGATAGAGAAAACTGGTTGTTGTTCAAATTTATCCAGCATGTATTAAGTCCAAGAAGAGGAAACTTTTCAAACCTCAGATTCCAAGATATATTCTTGTTGTATCGTCTAGGGAATGGTGTCACAGTGAATTTGTGTAGGCTTCTAATGATTCAAATTGAAGATTTGACCATGCCAATATCAAAGACAAATTATCAATTCTTTGCAAATGTGATCTATTTTATGATCAATCTAAAATGCGCGGCTAAGTCTCAGGATGAGATAGTGGTTTTAAGAGACAACTTTTGTATAAAAAACGGTTTCTAAGTAAATGAATATTGACTGGAACCCATGGAATATAGAATGGGTAAATGATATTAAGGATGATTCCCCAAAAAAATCATCATATAGTCAGGTATTATTGAAAGGGAAAGTTTCTATTGTGGATGATTTCCAACCTATTCCTCAGAGGAAAGTGAGAGTGAGGAATGACTATTCCTATCTCAAGCTGACTATGGTCACCAGGTCTCATTGTCCCTTAGTTGACTCCAATTGGTATGATGATTAGGATCATTCCTATGAGTTTGATTATGACCTATGATGTTCTCTAGTTTATTGGCATGATGGCATGATGATTTTTTGTCCCCTTAAAACTCCTTGTTGTGCTATTTTTTCTTTTTCAATAAGAGGGCTCTGCCCGAATCTTTCGACTAGAATGGGTAAATGATTATGAGAAAATTTATATTAAATTTAAACATGTTGGAAATCCCAATCGGCCCAGAGATAAGAGATATCCAGGTCTAGGACCTGATGATTAGGAACTTCAATATAGTGATGATGATGAGGAGGAGGATACCTCTATAAAAGGATGGGATCCTGATTTTCCCGCAATCCCAGTTGCTGAAAATATATCTTATTGAAAGGAAAGTCCACCTGTGACCCAACCAAGAATGGAATCAGTTCAAGGATAAAGTGTTGAAGAAATATATGTAAATGAGGAAGACCCACCTAGATCAGATCATATGGAGAATTCTCCAGATTCCAATAATAGTGATGATGAAGAGGAAGAAGTATTTGAGAATGGAAGTACATGTTTGAGTCTCAGTCCGCTGATTGAGAAATCTATTATGCCTGTTGAGGAGTTTCTTGATGTAGTCAGACCAGTACCTATTGCTGACATACCGCAGCCTGTGCAGCCTGGTTTGGATATGAATATGATTGTAGATGACTCTTCTAAAGTGTAAGTACCCAATGAGGCTGCTGCTACTGCAGATACAGCGATGGAATATCATGTTGAGGGGGGAGAAACTTGTAAGGGAATGATCAGTTTATTTGACCTATGAAGTAGAAGATTGGTTAGTGGATCTAGGATTTGTTGTATTGGGACTAGAATATACTGATTCTGATGATGAGACACCCATTAGAAGGCATCCTATATCCTATGATTTTTTCTTAGAAGAAGCTATTTCTCAACCAATAGCTCCTCTAGCTCCGCCTGGAGATATTGTGAGAAAAGGAGATCTTGAGGCACGGAAATCTGAATTCAAAATCTGTTTTGTTGAAGAAATGAGTAAGGTGGAATGTTCTTTGGTATATTCTCTATGAAAGTTTTTGTCAAGTGCAGTGACAGAAGTGATGGATGAAGTGAAACTGTGTCAAAATCAGATTCAGTGTTTCACAGAGGCTGTTGAATCTTTGAAGAATTCTATTTATTCATTTGATATCTTTATGAGTTTTAAATCTAATGTTGATACCGACATTAACTACATTCGAGGTGTAGTGAAACAGTTTGTGGATTTGTTTGAAGATTTTAAGAAGACCATAAAAATGCATGTCAGTACTAAGGATTTTTTTGTGAAGAATTTGATATGTAGTTTGACACAAACCTTCAATGAAATAGAAGTTTTCACTATAATTCATCTTTGTACCTCCATAGTTTTAGTTGATATGGAACAATTTGGAACTATGCTGAAGGAATAACTTGGTCATGTTAGTACCAGTAGCTCATCTAACTCTCATGTGATTACTACAACAAGGGATATCCGAAATAACATTTAGGACAATATGAGAGATTCCATTATACCCCAGAAGGAAATCAAAGAAAAAATTTATTACTATTTTCAAAGAGTGTGCACTAAGAATCAGCTAACCTATCATTTCAAGCTGCTGTTAGAAAATCTGAAACTGCCCCCAGTTACTCAAGCCTTCAAAGAACAAGTCAGTAAGCTCCGGGAGTTGACACCTTCCTTGGGCAAATTTTTGGAGAATAAGGATGACTTTATCTCTTCTATGGATAGAGGGGGAGGAATCATTATGGATTTCAAGAATCTCTTACTGCCATTCCTGCATGTGGAAAATACCCCTATTATTGTACCTCCAGCCCTTCCTGCATCTGGTCAGTTTACTTCCGCACGTTAGTTGACTCCAGATCAAGCTATCATAAGTCTTACACCTATGATCACACAATAGAGTACCCACTACAGGCCTGACAGTGTTTCAGTAGCTCAACCACCTTTGATCATCACTAGTGTTCCCAAGCCTTCACCAATGCCTACCAAGGCTGAATCCCCTTCTCATCACAAATTCATATCCCAATTACCTGTTGAGGAGGTTGATTGATTAGTGTCTTGGTCATTCGATATGAATCATTTTCCTTCTTGTATTTCTTTTGTACTATCTCATGTACCTTTTTTATGTGCAATGAAAATTTCTGTTTTCTCTCTTTTTCTTTTATGCTATGAACCATTGTTTTTCTCTTATTTATAATCACAAAGGGGGAGAACAATTAGAATATGGGGTGAAAAATTATAATATGGGGAGAAATTACACTAAGAGGGAGAAAATTATAATATTTATCTTTGGGAATATATATATTTTTTATTTCTTTTTACTCTAGAAATTATCCATAGTTTTACTCTGATACATTTGACAATTATGATTTGAACCCATTATGAAATTCCATTAGATGTACTTTACTCTGATTCATTAAAGTCTATTATGGATTATAATGCCATAATTTTTTATTATCAAAAAGGGTGATATTTTTGGACTCAATTGTTTCGATAATCTCAATTATGTTTATATATGCATGGATAATCCCAAAAAATGTTTATCTATTTATTAATTATACTTTCTAATGATGAAATCATACCAATGAGTTAATGTGAATATCAAAATGATCATATCATATAATTGGAATATGTTATTAAATGTTTATTTATGATTATAAATGTTTAATGATGATAAATCTTGATACTAACTCTATCTTAAAATGTAATTCATAGAACATATAAATGATAAGAATTCGAGTTTTAAATCCACTGAAACAGATAGAGCTACTGACAAACAAAGGTCACCGATAGTCTAAGTGTACTGATAAACAAGGTCACTGATACAAGCTACCAATAGAATGGAGCAACCGTTACAGAGATCTACCGCTACAGATATTAACAGCTACTGATAGTGAGGAAGATCTACCGAAAGATGGAGCTTCCGATACAAGGAGCTACCGCTACACAAACAGCTACTGATATGAGCAAGATACCGTTAAAAGGGTAACAACTACCAATGAAAGACTTACCATTACAAGTCCACTGCTACATGTTCACTGATAACAAGAGCTATCAGTCGAAACTGGTCACTGTTTTCTAAACTCTATCTCTTTATTTTTTATTAGAAATGATCAAATTTTGTTCTTTAAATGAAACTGAAATTCATTAATGAAGTTTGTTGGATGTCAAGATTTCATACCTTATACCTGCGGATGTAATCACATCTTATGTCTGAAATTAATTAACGATGTTTGTTGAATGTAAGGGAACCATACCTCGTACCTGCAGAAGTAATCATGACTTATGTCGAACCACTGCGTGAGCTATAAAAGGAAGATCAATGTTGTGTATCAAGGTGGTGAAATAGAGAATGCAAAAAGTGACACATACAAGAAGAAGACACAAAGAACTCGAAGAACACTCATACACATTTGGAACAGAAGTTCAAGAGGAGGATCAAGTGCTGAAAGGAATACTCTCACATTCACTCCAAAAAAATATACTGGAAGTAAAGAAACAAAACCACAACACTCTATTTTCTAGAAAACTTCTATAGAAGGACTCAAAGCTTCATCTATTTCAATAAAATGGAGTACAGAGCTGCGTTGACATCACAAAAAAGAATTCTAAACCCATCTCCATATTATTGCTTTTCTTTGATCATTTTTAATTACATTACGAGCAGTGTGTGTGCTTATGTCTGCTTGGACACAAAATGAGTCCAAAGCTGAACTAGAGGATACTGAAATCCCCACACCCAAATCTATTCACCTTTATGTATCCCATGTAGAATTGTGGTAGAGGTATGAAGACCTGGAAAACCAGTGTGTTGTTGTTATTTCCTTCCAACGTTGAACTATGGTAGAGGTCTAAGGACTTAGAAAGTCTGAGAACTATTGTAAACCCCGATCCAGGGTGTGGATCAATGTTTTATATTGAAGGACCCCAGGACACCCTGAGAGGGGAGGGGTGAATCAGGGTGACCACATTTTCTTTTAAAGTGATGGATCTTGTTCCCACATTGGTAGGAACTTGTTGAAACTGTATGACGATTTTGATTAGAAAGAAAACATTCACATGCACAGAGAAGACACAACACTTTGTTACTTGGTTCACCACTAATGGCTACGTCCAATGAGCATACACCAACAAGTTTTCAGTCGTACCCAATTCCACTAATCTTCACTAGTTGTGGATTACAATTGTTCGGGCATAGTCACTCTATCCCAGGCTCACTGCCTTTACAAAGGTTCAGGGATAGCTTACTGCTTCCATCGGGTCACTCCTGTTGACTCCCCTAGGAAAACTACCGTTGCTGAAGTCTCACTCAGTTTATAGACGTGAAGGTCTCTTCAATAGATTTGCATTGAAGTCTTTGCCTCTGCTCAGCACGAGACTCTGCTTGCATCGAAGTCCGGAAGAGATGCACTAGAACGCACAGAACCACTGAACCGGATAACCAAAACGTGCAGACAAACCTTACTGATAATTTCGCGAAACCCCGACCATTTGCGTGAAAATATTCCTATTGCGCGCAAAATTTACTATTTGTGTAGAAAAATAGTTCGCGCAAAAATCCCCTTTTTCGTGCAACTCCGAATATTTCGCGCAAGCCCCTTTACGTGATCCTTTTTCGCGCATCAGACCTCAGATCTTCTCTAAGTCTTCAACCTTACCAAAAGAAAGAGTCACCTCATATTTATAGGCGTCTGAGACCCCCGCGCACAAAATCCCCTTCGGTGCGGAAAACCTCTCATCTGGCACGTAATATTTTGCGCATGTATCATTTTCTACGCACCTTTCCAGATATTTCGCGCAACCCATGCCTTTTCCATTTTTCGATGGTGTGAATCCGAAACACCATTTTCATGAAAACTTTTGCTCCGCTATTTCACACACCATGCTATTTTTCGCACCCAACTAAATTATTTCGCGCACAACCATTATTTTTCACGCAACCCATGCCTTTTCCATTTTTCACCAATCTGATTTCGAAACACTATCTGCGCGAAAAACCTCGATCCAATATTTTGCGCATCCCGCTGTTTTCTGTGCCCAACTTAAGTCTTTCACGCAAGCCTCTTATATTTCGCGCACCACTTCATTTTTGTGTGAACTTCCTTTTGCAGACAATCCATGTCATCATTTTCTGATTTTGAGGCCCAAAAATTTGGCAAACACTGGGAAACAGTGCCGCCTTCAATACTATTGTCTGCTTGAACAGTATGATCACTTTGCTGGCACACATTCGAAGATTCCACTAAGGATTGACAAAAAACACAAACCAAACTCCAATTCCTGCATAGAACAACCATGGTTCCAACAATCTTCCCCTTTGGGTTTTTTTGTCAATCACCCAATAAATTCAATATGTCACCATCAACATGCATACCAAAAATGCAAGGATCAACTCAGCCAACACTCTAAGTCTACGTGAGCAATGCTCGGTGTATAAAAGAAGATAGGAAGCTTGAATTGGGTTCCCATGTTTTGGAATGCTCAAAGATGCAAGAAATTGTCTTATACGGAATTCTCATCATGTCATATATGCATTACATGTCCACAGACAATCCTGAATTCCTGAATTTATTCCTTTCCTTTCTCCCCCATTGATAATAAACCCAAAGTCCAGTAAATTAATCAATGTTCAGCTGAAACCATACTCCCCCTGGATAGTATCTCCCCCATAAACCTGCATCACAGCCATAAACAGATAGAAAGAATTACCATAATCGGGGAGAGGGGTTTTCCGGAGCCTCCTTATGCAGTAGGAGGTGGTTGAACACCGAGATTCAACCGATGCTTCTCAAACACATCCGCAGACAGTGGCTTCGTCAGGATATCAGCCACTTGCTCATCAGTTCCAACATGGTCCATTCAAATCACGCCTTGTTCGACCTTTTCTTTGATAAAATGATACCATATTTCAATATGTTTGGTACGAGAATGCTGAACCGGATTCTTCGTAAGATCAATAGAAATTTTTTTGTCACAGTAAATCACCATTGGTTGCTGCACCGTATCACCAATATCTGTATGTTGCTGCTTCATCCAAAGCAGTTGAGTGCATGCCTTTGTGGTAGAGATATACTCAGCTTCAGCAGTACTAAGAGAAGTACTTTCTTGTTTCTTGCTCAACCAGCCAACACATTTCTTCCCAACATAGAAAGCTCCACCACAAGTGGAATTTCTATCTACCACATCACCAGCCCAGTCAGCATCAGAAAATGCGGATAATTCACTATCCATGCCTGCAGTAAAAAATAACCCGAAGTTATGTGTACCTTGAATGTATCTCATGATTCTTTTTTCTGCCACCATATGTTCCTCTTTTGGATTACTCTGAAAGAGGGCCACAAGGCATGTGGCCAAGACAATTTCTGGCCTTGTCACTGTCAGGTACAGTAGGCTTCCAATGATCCTCCTGTATATAGTGGGATCAACAGAGTCCCCTTCCTCATGCTTTCCATGTTTAGTTCCAACTGCAATCGGAGTTGACATTGGTTTGGAGTCTTGTATTTTGATCTTCTTCAGCAACTCTCTTGCATATTTTTCCTGAGAAATGAAAGTGTATTCCTTCTTTTGAATCACCTACAGCCCCATGAAATATGTGAGCTCCCCAATCATAGACATTTCAAATTCTGATTTCATGTGGTTGGAAAATTCATCCAATGATTTCTGCCTACTACCACCAAAAATGATATCATCAACGTAAACAAGAACCATGAATTGATCTTTTGGAGAATTATTCACATAGAGATTTTGATCAACTCATCCTTTTTTGAATTCCAACTTCTTGAGATATGAATAAAGCTGTGAATACCACGCCCGTGGTGCCTGCTTCAAACCATATAGAGATTTCTTCAGTTTGCAGACCTTTGTTTCATCAGTATCCAAAACAAAGCCCACTGGTTGTTCAATGTAGACTTCTTCTTCGTGTACACCATTCTTGAATGCTGTCTTAACATCCATTTGATATACTTTATATTCTCTTTGGAGTGCCATGGCAAGGAAAAGCCTGATTGACTCCAGTCTAGCCATTGGAGAAAAGGTATCTTCAACATCAATGCCTTCAATCTGGGAGTATCCTTTACATACCAGTCGTGCCTTGTTTCTGACGACACTTCCATGCTCATCAAACTTATTTTTTTAAGATCCATTTGGTACCAGACACATTTTGACCATCGGGTCTCTGGACAAGGTCCCATGATTGATTCTTGTCAATCTGATCTAATTCATCATTCATGGCTTTCACCCATGATTTATCATTTGCAGCTTCTTCGAATGAGGATGGCTCTACAACTGATAGAAATGCAGATTGTGTGTTATTCCTCATCCTCCTTGTTTGAGTGGGTGCACTCCTGTCCCTAATTATATTGGATGGATCAATCTCATCTCTTCGATTTCTCTTGAGAGGTTTAGTAGCATTCTCTTCAGCCATACTTTCTTCTTCAGATTCTTCTTCTGAGTCAACATCATGATGTGACTGCTGAGTGTTTTGAATAACTTCCTCTCTTTCTGCATTTGTATTTTCTTCATGTTCACATTCTTCCTGACTTTATATCACATCAGCACATGACGTCCTTGAAGAATTTGTGGTTTCATCTTCAATTATATTAACATCAATTCTTTCAACAATCCTTCCCAAACGCTTGTTGAAACATTTGTAGGCTTTTCTGTTCACTGAGTAACCGAGGAAAATTCCTTCATCTGCATTGTCGCCATATTTCCCCTGATTTCCTTCTTTGTTCCTGATGAAGCATTTACGTCAAAAGACAAGAAAGTATTTTAGAGAAGGCTTCCTTCCATGCCACAATTCATATGGTGTCTTCGTATTACCCATATAAAGTCCTATTCAATTCTGAATGTACACTGCATCTTGAACAGCCTCTTTCCAGTAATGTCGTGGAATACGACTCTCAATCAGCATAGTTCGTGCCATGTTGTTCACCTGTCGATTACTACGTTCAAAAACTCCAATTTTTTGTGGAGTTCTCACAGCATCTACCTCATGCTGTATCCCATTTTTCTCCAGATAATTCTCAAATTCAATGGACGTGTATTCTCCTCCATTTTCAGATCGCAACACTTTGATTGTTCATCCAGTATCATTCTCGGAAATTCACCGATATGTTTTCATGCAGTCAAGGACTTGTCGTTTCCTGTGAATGACCATCAACATCCCATTCTACTGTAATCATCTATAAAAAGGACAAATTACCTTTCTCCATGAGTTCCAGCAACATTTATTGGCCCACAAACATCTATATGAATCAGATCAAGAAGGTGAGACACCCTTTTCTTATTTGGACGATATGAATTGTAGACCAGCTTCCCACGAATACAATCATCACAAGATTTTTCATGCTCACGCTTCAGGTTGGGAATGTCCATGACAATTCTCAATTTTGATATTTTCTCCATGTCTTGTTGATTGATGTGTCCCAGTCACTGATGCCACAAATTGTTTTCTTCTTCAACCGTCATGTAACACACATTTTCTTCACTGTCAACCTGATAAAAGTTGCCTTCTGTTCTGCATTCCTTCATAAGTGAATTGCCAATCTTTCCCTTGATAGTGCATCCTTTCTGATTAAAAGTAACTATAAGTCTTGAGTCACAGAGTTGACTCACGCTGAGGAGATTATGACGTAGGCCATCTATGTAAAGGACTTCAGAATTCTATAGTTCTCCATTAGCTAATTTGGTACTTCCACTCCCTTTGATTTTCAGAGCCCCATCATTACCAAATCTTACTGTACCATCGACATTCCTTATGATGTTCATTAGTAGGCCGACATTACCTATCATATGAGATGAACAACCACTATCCAGAATCCAGGAACTGTTGTTCTTTGTAGCTTTGAGGGCCACCTCTGCAAGGTTGGATTTCTCAATCTTCTTTCTTTCCTTCCATGAGACATTAGATTGAGTATATAGAACTGATGGACATTCAATTATCTCTTCCGCATACCCAGGTTCTTCATAATCAATGTCTTCATTGAGAGGTGAAAACCTGTTAGAAAGAGTAACACTGTCTTGCTAACGAGACATGACTTGTCTTGAACTTTGGTATGAGGTGTCCATGTCCCTTATCTGCCTGCAATTAGCGGCCTTATGACCAAAGATAGAACAACTAAAACAATATCCATAGAAATTATTTCTTCTATACGAATTAGGATATGAAATTGTTCTCCTTTTTTGAGCTTCTATATCTTCTCCATTCAGATAGCTTCTTGCCTCTTCACAATAAGACACGGTATGGCCCAGATAGCCACAGAACTAACACTTTATGAGAGGAAATGTCTTCTCACTTGAATTTAACCTCATACCTTCTTCTTTGGGAGATGAGTAAGACTATCTGTCATTTCTGAATTTTTGAGGATAATATTCAGGTCTCCTTTTATTTTGGATTGAGGGTTCATTTTTCGGCACTCTAGGTAACTTTTCAACATGTTCAGAATTCATCTTATCATTCTTTTGGATCTTTTCACTTCCAGCAGTTGATGTCTCAGCCTCACAACCAATTCCACTCTTTCCCATGCAAGCAGGTCTTTGATTACTCAAGATTTTTCCAACCCCATCTGAACCACACTTAGCTCTTGCTAGTAATTCTGCATCTGAAAATCTTCCAAACTGTATTTTCTTCCTCGATTCTTTTGGAACTGATTCAGTCTCAAGTTTACACCTTAGAGTAACTACTTCCTCCTCAAGACCCTCAGTAGTATTGGATTTTTCATCTAGTCTAGAGGTGAGGTCATTGATGACCTTCGCCTGCTCTTCAATTCTCACCTTCTGATCTACTACGTCATCATTGATTTCAATTATTTTAGACTGTACCTTCACAATTTCTTCCAGTCGTTCAATTTCAGCTTCAATTTGATCAACATATTTAGTTGATTCTTCTAAAATTGATTTCCACTTATTACAGCTCTTACATTTAATCTTTAACTTACTAACCGCATCCTTAAGTTGCATCTCAGAATCTAACACATGTTCTCAGTTGTTTTTCTCCATCAGTATCTTCTAACTTTTCAACAGTGGCCATCATAGAAGCATGGTTCCCAGTTTTGAATTCTGGTTCTTCTTCATCACAGAATTAATTATCATCTTCTTCCTCTTCACAAACAAAACTCTTCCTTTGCATTTTCCTACTAGATTTTAAATCTCTTTTTTGAAGAACCTTATCTGAGGCTTCTTGTAGTTTTCATATTCACTATCTTCATCATTGCTCATTTTTAAGCACTGAGAGGCAATGTGCCCAAATTTTCCACAATGGAAACATGCGAGAGGTAACTTCCCTTTGAATTTCCCTTTCCCCTTCTGGAACTTCTTTGCAATGAGAGAAATAATTTTTTTTCTTCATCATCATCACCTCTACTATCCTTTGAGATTTTTAGTTTATCCATGGCCTTGAATTCCATTTCCTTGCTCACTCGAGTCGTAGAATCTTCTGGTTTGACACTCATTTAATATGCTACCAAGATGCTCAGTATATCATCTAGAGAATGTTTGGAAAGATCTCTTTCCTCCAGGGCTGACACATTCTCATTATACAGATGTGGAAGTCTTCTCAATATTTTCTCTACAATATCAATGTCTTTGATTTCTTCGCCTAGTCCCCGAATTGCTCCAACAACTTCAGTAATTCGATAGAAGAATGCGTCAGCATTCTCGTATGGATGCATCTTCAGATCATCAAACCGATTGTGCAGAACTTGCAGTTTTGCCTCCTTCACATTTCTATCGCCTTCATAAATATTCTCAAGTTTATCCCACATGGATTTTTCTGAGGTGCAATTCATCACCTTTAGGTAGATCTGATCAGAAAGGGCTGCAGTGAGTGCATTTGGTGCTTTAGAATCTACATCAAGAAGTTTCCTGTCTGTTTTAGTCATAGCCAGGCCTATTGGATCAGTGACTTGTATTCCTTGAAAAGTAGAAAAATGAACTTCCATTCCAATAGATCTTAGATGAGATATCATTCTGTTCTTCCAGATCTGGAAATTGCTTCCATCGAAGTGAGGGACTCCCTTGACATTGACAGCGTTTTCCATGACGAAAAAGGTCAGATTCAACACTATCAACCTTTAACCTCCCTCTGATACCACTTGAAGGACCCCGGGACACCCTGAGAGGGGATGGGTGAATCAGGGTGACCACTTTTTCTTTTAAAGTGATGGATCTTGTTCCCATGTTGGTAGGAACTTGTTGAACCTGTATGATGATTATGATTTGAAAGCAAACATTCACATGCACCGAGAAGAAAAAACACTTTTTTACTTGGTTCAACACTAAGGGCTACGTCCAAGGAGCATACATCGACATGTTTTCAGTCGAAACCAATTCCACTAATCTTCACTAGTTGTGGATTACAATTGTTCGGGCACAGTCACTCTGTCCCAGGCTCACTGCCTTAACAAAGGTTCAGGGATAACTTACTGCTTCCCTCAGGTCACTCCCATTGACGCCCCCAGGCACACTGCCGTTGGTGAAGTCTCACTCAGTTTATAGACGTGAAGGTCTCTTTAATAGATTTTCAATAAATTCTTTGCCTCTACTCAGCACGAGACTCTTCTTCCATCGAAGTTCGGAAGAGACGCACTAGAACACACAGAACCACTGAACCGGATAACCAAAACGTACAGACAAACCTTACTGACAATTTAGCGAAACCCCAACCATTTGCGTGAAAAATATTTTTATTGCGCCCATAATTTACTATTTGTGCGGAAAAATATTTCGCGCAAAAATCCCCTTTTCGCGCAACTCTGAATATTTCGTGCAAGCCCCTTTACGCGATCCTTTTTCGCGCATCAGACCTCAGATCTTCTCTAAGTCTTCAACCTTACCAAATGAAGAGAGTCACCTCATATTTATAGGCGTCTGATACCCCCACGCGCAGAATCTCCTTCGGCATGAAAAACCTCTCATCTGGCACGTAATATTTCACACAGGTATCATTTTCCACGCACCACTCCAGATATTTCGCGCAACCCATGCCTTTTCCATTTTTCGACGGTGTGAATCTCGAACCCCATTTGTGTGAAAAAGTTTTCTCCACTATTTCGTGCACCACGCTATTTTTCGTGCCCAACTCAAGTATTTCACGCACAACCCTTATTTTCCGCGCAGCCCATGCCTTTTCTATTTTTCACCAATTTGATTTCAAAACACTATTTGCACGAATAACCTCGATCCAATATTTCACGCATCCCGCTACTTTCCGCGCCCAACTTAAGTATTTCGCGCAAGCCTATTATCTTTCGCACACCACTTCCTTTTTGTGTGAACTTCCTTTTGTAGACAATCCATGTCATCATTTTCCGATTTTGAGGCCCAAAAATTTGGCAAACACTAGGAAATAGCGCCACCTTCAATACTGTTGTCTGCTTGAACTGTATGATCACTTTGTTGGAACACATTCGGAGCTTTCATTGAGGATTGACAACAAACACAAACCAAACTCCAATTACTTCATATAACAACCATGGTTCTAACATATATAAACTTTTTGAGAGGACTATGTCTCATCTTGGGATTTAACCACTTGGTTAAAACTGATGTACATCTTATTTCACTTTAAAATATTTTCAATATTCCACTGATAATTACTTTTAAATTCAAATACCTTTTAAAGTAACTCTAATAATTGAACTAGCAAGTGTTTTTAATTATTGCTATCCAACAAGTTAGATTCAAAAGATAACATAATATTCAGATTATGTTAATTGAGAAATAATCAATCTTTGAGAAACCAAATGAACACTTAAAATCATTATAAATTTATTATAGTTTAACATGTTTTATGAATTAGGGGATTTCAATATAAATATTTTAAACAAAAATCATTAATAGGAACTCAATTCACCCCCCTCTTGAGTATCCACTCCAAATAACAATATGAAATATTTCTCATGCCCTATATGTTAAAAAAAATTCGTTCCTTATTTTCTTCCAAAAATTTTCAAAGAACAATATTTAGAAAACAGAAAAAATGTAACATTCAGACCATTTTTTAAAATGTAAAACATGAGTAAAAATGAATTTAAATAATCATAAAAAAAGATTAAAGACAATAGTTTGAAATAATTTTATAAAACATGGTTATGGAAGAAAAATATTGTTTTAATGGGTACATTAAAAGATAATTTTTAAAAGAACGTCCCTTATAAATATCAGATAATTATAGTTATAATCAATAAAATGAATGAAATATTTTTTTCTGAGAAAATTGAGAATAAAAGTTGTTTATTTTAAAAAATAGTTATTACAAGTATCTGAAGGAAGGAATTTTACACTTATCCCATTAAAATACCTGAATCATGTCACAAGAAGAATGCATGAGACGATGAAACCCTCTTTAGTGACAACTTTATTTGCAAGACCATTAGAAAGTTGATTAGAATCACGAAATATGTGTATGATCATGTCATTCATTGAAGTATGATTATCAATAGAGTTATACCACTTCACTGTCAGCTTCTATGAGAGGGGAATCATTCCAATCCTTTTATATTGATTAATGAGAGTGGAGTGACACTCAAACCAAATATTACTCCAATTTCATCGACATTAAAGGTCGAAATCTTTAATTAGTCTAATAATTTCTACTTATAGGGATGCCAAATGACTATAATAACCATATAGGTATTCTAGCACATCACCATTGTGATCCCAAAAGATAAACCCACATCCTTATGTTCCTAGGTTACCCCTCAACGCACCATGAACATTACATTTTAACTGGTCAAAAAAAGGGGAATCCAAAATACATCAATTATGCCGAGGGGTTCAGAGATGTTTCCTAATATATTATGATACCTCATAATAGTGAGGCCCCTAACTGAGTTTCTACATATATCGGAATTAAGTGAATTTTCACTTTGAAATTTTAAAAAAATGTTATCGATTCATTATGATTATTGAAGTGAGTTCGACCGTGAAGTGCCTTGTTTAAAATTCAACATATGATGTGAAACAATTTTACAAAATCCATTTTGAAGAGTATGGTAAGATTGCTAGAAAAATGGATGTCAAAAAGACTACAAAATAAATATTGGAAGGACACAATATTCAAGGGGCGAACATCAGATATGCCAAAGAAAACATTTTAAAGGGAGGAGGCAATTTGATATAAAAAGAATAGGTGATCAACATCCTCACAATGTTGATGATATAGAACACATTTAGATAAAAGGGAGATTCCAACATGATGAATATTAGAATCCACTGGATCCTTGTTGAGAGAGATTCTCCATTCTAGTGTAAATCTTGACAGAAAAATCCACTTTTTTATAGTCTCCAATCCATTTCTGATCACCCTAGAGTATATTATTATAGAATCTCTCTAAATCAATAAGTCTATTTCTAGAGTGTTCCCATATGATCAGATTTTTCTACTTAATAAAGACATAATTAAAAATAGTTGAGGAAATATCATTAGTAAGAATATCACTATTGTCTATTTGATCTTTAATTTAGATGTTGGGATCAATTATATGGTTAGAGGAGTTAATCTGATCAATCTAAGAAGTCCCAGACTAGTTTCCATGCCAAAAAAAAGATAGGAACTCGTGTTCACCATCCAATGAGAGTGCCTATAGATTTTCTGGTAAACTATTTTTCACCCACGCCAAATTGAGGACTCGATGTAGCTCAACTTTCCATTAATGAGGGTTGATAAATGTGTATATTTGATGATGTCTATGGAATATTTTTTTGAATAGACTCTCTATAAACTGATCTTACGAGGATTTTTTTAAGTGATATGGTTTTTTAATGCTAGGACCTCCGAGTACATGAGGCTTGAAACACCATTTCCAAGGGGTTGTAATGATTTTCCTTTATATTACACTACCACTCCAAACAAAATTACTCATTATTGAGAAAATAGTTTAAAAAGAGAGGATTTCCATGAACATACCATGAATGAATACACTATCATTGAAACCACCACTTGTTTGAAAATACAAATTCTACCTGCCATTCAGAGGGACTTTCCTTTGCAAGAGGCAAGTGTTCTAATTTTACTCAAAGTAGAGTAAAAATGATAATCACGTGGGCTTCCACAAATCATAGAATATCAAAGTTATATTATAGGAATATATCCAAACCATATACCCATATGATTGATGATATAAGATTTTCCTACAGATGAAAGTTCTTTCCAAAATAGATGATGGAATTTCTCTATCTAATTTCTTGACCTGACATACATTCATAATGCATGAGAGAATTTTTGAATTTATTGATATTACTTATATCTCCTTACATAAATATGATAATTTAATCAGTAAATAAGAGATGATAAGGATAAGAGATACCTCTTGCTAGCCTGATAATTGAAAAATATCCATGGCCCACCATATGGGGAAGAATCCAACCGAGACAATCCTGTACAATGGAAAATATGATTGTTGATAGAGGATCTATTTGCCCCACTGTCCGGAAAATTTTATATATCCTTCATGGTACCCATTAATAAAAATGGAGATAAGAGCATACTGTAATAATGTTATTATCCAGTACATAAATCTCATGCTGAATCCATAGTTGTGAAGAACATTTCCAATGAATCCCTAGTCCATTGGGTTAAAGGATCTCTTGATGTCATTATTCAGAGAAATGTTTCCTCCTTGGTTGGGCTTTCAAATAAAGTTAACACATTCTGAGGAATTATGTAAGTATTCCTGGATGTTACACCCTTAAAAAAATCAAAATTTGTTTCAGGAAATGATTTTTTATAAGACATGAGCAAGTATGTTGGCTTGAATCTTTGTGATGAATTTGTGGATTGTGATAATGAGAGAAACTAGTATAAATTGGGTGATGTCACTATAATTCAAAACTTTTTAAATTAGAGAAATAAATTGAGCAATAAATCCTAAATTTAATGATCCATATTTAAAAAAATTCTTGATAAGCATACAAACACCATGATGGATGATATCCCAATAGAATTGGATAAAAGATTTGTGAAAATATATGGTCTAGGAAAACTATATTTATTAGGTCTACAGACTACATCATTATCATCAATATCTGGGGTAGTATAGGTGTGGAAATAATTATCTTCCTTGATAATCAATTTAGGAACAATTCCCCCTTTAACCCTACATTACATGGAGGTGCATTGAAGAGATTCATGTAGAAAGAGAAAATGTGATTGGAAAGCTCTTATCACATAACCCAGATTCAATATCCATCCTTGAGTAAAGAACGATGCCTATTGGATTTATATTCCCTTTTAAGGGTGTCATATTTTTTTTAATAGAAAGAGTGGATATTGGGTTTAGAATTCCCTTACAACTTTGTAATCAGTGGAATCGTATACACCATAAAAGTAAAAATTCAATAATGAAACACTGAATACCATGAAGATAATGAGATTTATAATATGTTATTTTAAGGGGTATATATACACCACACATAATAAATATGTGTTGAATTATGAATTTATCTCACAGAAGTAAAAGTGAGATGATAAACTCTTACCTCATGATTCCCTATAGATTTTCATAAATTAACCTCCAGCATAAATTTTTAAAAAATGTATTTAATTCATTCTAAAAACATAATAATATTTATAATAACTTATGTGGTAAATTTTTAATATCTTACACCCCATTCATTACTAAAATTTCATTACTTTTTTATTTTATGTGCATCCATTTCATTGTTTCATGATCTGTTCATTTATGTATAATTATAGATTTTATTATAAAATGGAAACAAAACATCATAATTTAAATGAAATGGTATTGATAAAAATAAAGAATTTTAAAAGCTCCCATATACCGTTTTTAATTTGAATATATGGATGATTAATTTGATATAATGGTAATAATAAAATTTTAGTATAATTTGGAGGTTTTTCAGACAATCACTAACTTGTTTCACTTTATTTAATATCTGGTATATATATTAGTTACATTACCAAAAATTGGTTGTAATATAAAAATTACAATCTTATTTAACCTGAATAATACTTTTATGACTAGTCTTTAAGGAGGTGATGGAATAAATTTTTTTTATCCCTGGAGACAGTTAACTGCCATAATTAGGACAATGGTTTCATTTCGTTGAATAATATGTGGTAATAAAAGGGATGGACATAAGATAATCCATTGGAAATGTAAAATTACAATATAAAAATGAAAATTGGGTTATTATTATTTTATTTATGAATTATATGAGGAGAAGGTATAAGAAGAAATGAAATTAAGAGAGGTAGTTTGAGAATGTTACCTCTTGAATATCTTCTCATTGAAGGACCCCATATGGAACATGGAACTAATAAATGGGTGAGACAAAACTTACATGAACATGGGGATAATAAGTTGTATAGGTTTTATAAAATATTTTAAAAGCCTCGTTGATTTTGAGGAAAAATTGGGTAGTGAGGGGTGGTATTTATACTTGAGGAGGGGTGGTTTTAAGTGATTAAAAAATGAAATTTTTTTATTTAAATCCGCCCACATTTGGATTTCATTAGTTAAAGAGAATTTTATTTATGATTAATATTATGTATGATGCATAAGGTATAAATTTAAATCAACAACCCATTTAATACTGTATTTTTTAAATATTTTAAACTTTTACCTTTTAACATTACCCTGCTACATTGTTTTACCAATACTGTGGTAAATCTTTTTTTACAGTAATAATATTTTTATTCCTAAAAATAAAAATAAACTTTTCGCGTAATTTTGAACTCATGATAATAAAGATTGAGTCCATTTTTCTTGATTCAATTTATAAAAGTTATAAAAATATATTCCAAATATGTTGTGGTTATATCTCATAAAAACAAGTTTTTAAAGCATAAAATCATGGTTTACAAAATTGCTATGCACATGTTTCTAAATGTAAAACCTTAGGTATTATGTCATAAATGAAAAAAAATTTGATCAATAATAAGGGTTAATAAGTTTTAAATCATGATAATATAATAATTATTTCATAATATTTATGTAAAAATAGCAATTTCACTTTTTAACCCCAAAATCAACATTTTAAAAAAATTTACAAAAAAATTACCCTAGGAAAATTTTGATGCAGTGATTCAGAAACTAATGTTTAATTTGTAAAATAAATTTTATAAATCTATGAAAAAATAATTTTATTTATTTTATCATAGAAGGGAATAAAAATTCATTTTTGTAGAAAAAATTTATTGAAGAATAAAATGACATAACTAAAAATTATAAGTTTATTTATTAAGAATAATTAAATTTTTAGAGAATATGAACATAATATTTTTTTTCATAATATAGGCAATCATATTCAATACTAAAAATTTAATGGCTAGTGTGTAATGATCGTTTTAAAGTAATAAAATTTTTGTGTTCATTTAAGCCTGATGTTCTGTGCAACCTATGATATTGAACAGAGTGTTCTTCAAAAATTAAGTGGTGTAAATTTTTTAATACTAATTGAATTTAATTAGTATTAAAATTACTAATTATTTTAATTATATAAATATTTAAAATGTAGTTTACTCATATTAATTTCTCTTAATTCAATAGTTAAGGGTTTTATTCCAATAGTTATGATTTTTATATTACTAAAATGTATTACAATTTTTATTCTATTTCAGTGTTTTGTGGAGAAAGATAACGAGTTATGAATTTATTTAAGGGAAATATACAATAAAATCAGGGGATGTTATTGTATTTATATCAATAGTAACAAAAATTATTTATTATTCTCTAAGAATTGGTTTTTTATTCTAAATAATAAAATACTTAATACCATAATCATTCCTAGGGTTTTCCAAATGGTTTCATACAAAGAAGAGTGGAATATATTATATTAATATGTTATGAAATATGATTATTAAAATAATACCACTAATGATGTGGACGTGAGTCATGATTATAATGTATTGTTTATAAAACCATAAATTGTAAAATAGGCTTTGGATGATTCGTTGTGGATATGTAATATTAATCAGATGGAATTAAAATTTTATTTTTATAGAAAACAATTTTTTTTTCTCATTAATGAATTATATAGTTTTTATTATATATCTTTTGGGATATTATGATTTTATAATAAATAATGTATTTATGTTTTTCATATTAATTTTATTATCTCAAAAATTATTAAAAATTCACCTTTGTCTAATTTAGATGTGCTTAATTAAGAAACGATATTTATATTTTGAAAATAATTTTCTAAATATAAGAATTTTTAATTTTTAATTAATATAACTTTTTATTGATAAATACATGTATTTATTCACAAATAAGATTATAAATATAATAAAAATTATATAGTGCATCATTAAATTATATTACCATAATTATTTCAATAAATAGTATTTAATAAATCCATTCCCTAAATATAATATTTAGTTCAAATCTATTGAATTTATCAAAATGTGTGTTCTGATTGGAGCAATAAATTTCCAAAAAAGAAAATATTAGTTTATTAATATCAATATTTAATGTTTATAAAAATATTGATATAATTATATATATAGTAATAATGAAATGGTGGAAATGTAAAAAAATTATTAAAAAGAAAACATAAACATTATTAATACTAGGGTCTCAATACATATGTCCTTATTTAACCAGTGTGCACTGTAAGGGTATGGTGTGTGATTGTAGTACATTCATTGGGTATTTCAATGATCAGGGTTTGGGATGTGTTATATACAATTATAAACATAACCCATAATTATTTATCTGAAAATTTAGTTATTAAATATATATTTGGTTTTTGTAAAATAAAAATCCATGTGATTATATCTCCCTTAGATGATCTGACAAATTTTTTTATGCAGTCTGATTCTACTATTCAAGACCATAACCTCTTCATTTGATGTTAAATAGATTTTATTATGGACATTAATATATATTTGAATTGATAGTTTCTTAAAAATATCCATATTATCACAGATAATGATCCATATTTGACTTTTATTCATTAAGGAAATATTATTACTATATTTTATAATGGTACAAAATATGAACTAAAAAATAGTTATGTTTTTCTTATTGATACATAACATAATAATTATTTTATTGATCTATAATATAATTTAAATTATAAATGTTTGGGATATTATATTATCCGCCATTAATAAAATTTCCCTCAAAATTTAGTTTTATAAACTAAAATAGATGAGGGACTTATGTTTCACCACCTCTTCAGGTTCCCATGTTTCCTCCCCAAACTAGTGGTTCTATTACAATAGATTTACTACATTAGTTGACTTTCTTCTTATAACATTATTAATATATTGTTTGAACATCACTAATTACTCCTCATATGAAATACCATGTTAATAAGGTTCCACCATTGGATTTACTAAATGTAAGGCTTTTGTCATATACTTTATTAAGTAGGATACATGGAAAACCTCACATAATTGAGATAAGTAAGCTGGGAGTGTTTGTAGAAAGGACCAATCTATTATGAAATATAGTATATAAATGAGGACAATGTATCTAGAAAAATTATTAACATTCCTCCCAAAACACATGAATTTCTTACAAAGTGATATTTAAAGGAAAAATTTATCTTTGACATCAAACACTAGTTAATGTCAACAATTTTCATCATAACATTTCTATATAAATTGTTTGGACTTCCTATGAAGCTAAATGATATGATCCTTACCTATCATCTCATGGATAATATCATCTCCCATATACTTCTTCTCTCTAGCACCACCCCAAAATGTCGGATTCGAACACCTATTCTCATACTGATCCTAATTAAGTTTCATTTTAATCTTATAATGGATACTACTATTATAAAGAACTACACTGGGGGTATATGATGATACCAATATCCATTTAAATATGTAAAACATAATCTCACAATACACTCTAGAGTGGGAATGGTTCTAAAAGACTGATCATCTATCTAAGGGGGATAGGAATGGATGAATCTTTTCTCCATATCCCACACTTTTATATGCCTCTCTTGAACCTTGAGGTAATTTTAGATTCTCAATGAGATTCAATACAGAGTGGTAGTACATGTAGTTTTATAACATATAATATGTATATATTAGAAAATTTTTCAAGAATGAAATATTTCATGATAGTAAATTAATTCATTGACTTTGTATGGAATTTGAATACCACACACATAGCATTATTGCATTTATATGTTCTTGGGAGTATTATAAAAAAATCATTGGTTATGTTTTCCGATTTCCATAATTATGTAGGAAATAGTTCCATCCTACCCCTAGACTTATATTGTTTATCCATGACTTGTTTTCATACCAAGCAATAAGATAAATATTCTTTAATATCCCTCTCCATGTTATGAAAACAAACCATTCATGTTAGACCTGTATAGATTTTAGTACTTCATGAATGATTATAAATGGATCAAATATTCACACCATCCAATTGTTTTCTCATTAGTTCTAGTTTTCATGAGACACATATATGTTTTCAAGGTAATATGAATCCAAATTTATAAATTTTTTGACACTATAATATTCACTACCACTATAATAGAGCCTCATCGTATTTTTGAACCTTATTGAACATATCATGAATTGGGTTCATTTTTTATACTTATTTTAAAAAATTTCTTGTAAAAGAATTTTGTATCCCATTTAATACTCATATTGGATTGTATTGTGAGATCCATTATTCTCAGACAATTCACTCCTTTATTAACCTTCCATAAGTGGTAATGGATTTTACAATCATAACCATTGATCATCTCTAAAAACCATTATTGATACATATTTTACTATTTTGTGTGTGAATATTTACTTATGAATCTTATGATATGTATATATGTCAAAATTCTCCTAAATGAGATAACATGTACCAATCATTACTATGGAGATCACTAAAACTAATTTCATATCACACATCAGGAAGTCCCATACATGGATATTTAATTAGAGGGAGGCATGAGTAATAGGTTGTTACCTTTTCATGAGTATAAAACAAAATTATTTTTTGGATACAATAGTATAGATCCTAAATCTTTCCCCACATATGGGTATTGTGAGAACATGTTCAGTGATTATCCCCATCATTAACTCCTTAATTATATCCACACATTGAATAGTCTAGAAATACTTTATTCCCTTATAAGATAGCTTTGTTATAGGGTCTGAAAATATTTATTTGTTTCTAAAAAATTAATTATAGTACCTCTCGAAACCATTAAAACCATTGATTATCATCATAGATATTTTTCTGGGTTATCATTCAATTTCCACTATCATTAATGGATCCACATATATCCCTTTGTGGGTGATAAAATTCCTTAATAATGTTACATGATCCACCCAAAACATTATTTATTATACTTCAATGTATGTTTTCCTTTCACAATGTTATCAACAAAGAATCCAAATTCTCCCCATTCCCTCCATGAATTTTGAGTAGATATGAATAATGAGTATAAAGTCTACCAAAACATTTTTGAAGTAATTTTTAATGACTAAATTCATTAATTCCATGAATATAGTTATAGAATAAGTGGGTCAAAATGGAATCAGAATGGAGTCATTGTTCATATAACTTATATGAAAAGTTGTCATTGGGATATCCTATGGTTTCACTATTATATGGTAATATCACAAAAAATATCCACCTTAATGAATTACAGGGATTCACATAGTTGACCAAATATTTCTTCCATCTATGTTTATGGATACATTTTCCTTACTGTGGTGTTGTTATTTCTTGATAATTTATCCTGATGTGTATTGTATGATCCTTTTTCATAACTAAAAGGACTAGAGCACCACATGATGATGCTATTGGGTATAAAACCCCATTATTCAAATTATTTTATAATTTATTCTCATCACATCCAGTTCTCTTGGGGATATTCTTTATAGAGTATTTGATATTTGAAAATCTCTATGTAAAAGTTTTATTAGAAACTAAAACTCTCAAATATGAGAATAAAGAGGGAATTATTCATGGAAAACATCAATATATTTTATTATATTGGGAATTTTATAAAGGATAATGTTTTCATTTGTCTCAAGAATTTGACATAGAGATGTTTTCAGATAAGGTAACGACATCAGTGCTTGATATGATTATTCAAAATGATATCCGACTTTATTCTTATGGGATCAAATAATCATAGAGAGATTCATGATATTGATGTTGATTTAAATTTCCCTATAATTTATGTTGGCTATATACAAGGAAAACCAATCCATACCTATAATAGTATAAAATTCTTCTAAAGGGATTATGAAAATGTTTTCTAGTAAATTAGGTCAACAAATTTTTGTTGGGGAGAAATCATATACTCTTGATTCCATAATTCCCATTTTAAATTTTCCACCAATAATATTAATTCCATATTTTGAGGTGTTGTATGAACTATTATAATTATTTTTCATGATATAAATGAATTTATAAAACTAGAATAAAAACGATGTAATATTGTCATGCATTAATAATTTTCTTATATGTCTCAAAATATTTTTTATAATATATATATTAAGCTGTGGGAGAATAATCTCACCCTTTATATCATTTATTAGGTGAATTTTTCCATGATTATCATTAGAAAGCCTTGAATTAGACAATTGTTTCACATAGTGTTCTTATTCCTTATAATTGAAACACTGGAAAATAGGTTGAGGGTTGAATGTATCTTTTCATTCTTCCATGAAATCAATGGGTTTATCCCATCATCATTCTCTATATTTTTGAAGCTCCTTACCTCACCTAAATAATTTTCCCATATTCATCAAATTTTTGATTTGCTTCATCCTATACTTTTGACAAGTTGGGAAGATTGATTTTTTACAATCATTAGACTTCTCTATCCATCTCCTATAAATAACTACAATTTTATGATTCCTATCTCTTTTACAATGATACTTTTGAGATTATCAAATGTCTATTTGAACTATTAGGAAAAAAATCAATTAATTTGTATATTTCAACATCTGAAATTTTGAATCTTTTATAATGACGACTTAATAAGATCATCTAGATGACCAGTGATCGAATACAGGTAGAGGCATATTTCTGGGTCATTATAGTAGTACTATAGAAGTACTGTACTGAGAACTGTGAAGTACTATAGTAGGTACTGTAGACGGAACTATTGCCATCACTGTTTGGCATTGTAGCAGCTGGGACTATTCCACTGTTTGGGCCTTCAGGCCACTGATTTGGACCTCATGTCCTTTAAGGCCATTGGTCCACCCAGGAATTTTAGTCATTAAGGCCTTCGGGCCACCTCAAGGCCTTCATGTTACCATAAGTGCAGATGCAAACTAGACAACCTACATGGAACATGTAATAAATGGAGGATGACCAATGAGATTTCACCATAGAAGAAGTTAAAAAGATTTCAAGAATGAGAGGGTATGGCACCTACCATCAAGAAAAGCCTATACATGCATGGGAAAGCCTAGCCACGAAACCATGTGAAACTGGAGATCTGATTTCATGATGAAGATTCTGGGGTGGAGTTGTTCCAAATAATTAGTCAGGGTTGTATGTAATGTTTGGAGCCTATGAGAAATAAATTATCTAAGGCCGATGGCCCATGTAATACATACACCTACGGGCTTTGTAATGTTTCCACCTCACCCATTTAAAGGGGGATTATAAAAAAAATGAAAACAAATGAAGGCCTTTGAGCCAATTTTGGAAGAGCTAAAATTTAAATTCAGTTTTGATAAAAATGACAATGAATTAACATTATTTTCTTGAGAAGTTTTCCTTATAAATCCTTCTAGATTTATCCGCTTTTTTACAAGGTTAAATAACAGTCCATATATTTTATGTGAGAGAGTGTATGATAAATAATCAATAAAAATCATTTTTCCTAATTTCATTCCACTCAATCACTTAAATTTCATCCTTTGGATTTGTATTCCTGATCAATGTATTAAATTAATCAATTTCTCCTTATAAGAGATAAATTGGATTTTTGATATTCTGTTTCAAGAATCCTTGAAAGAAATAAGAGATCATTTACATAGGGTTGACCCATTATTCTGTGATAAAGGTATCAGAAGATAGACTTTAATTCAAAGGCCATTGTGACATAAAGGTTTCAATTTCAACATTATAATTCTTATGGCGATTTGGATATTCCGTTTATTCGTGATTCTATTAAAAATATATGTTTTTTATGTTTTAATATTCATGAAGTTCTCAACTCTTAATCCCATCAGCTTATGCATTTCATTTTGGTACCCATAAAATTTCTCATCAGACTTTTCATTTACATTATTCCCTCTATTTCCATCTATTAACTATTTGAATGGAATATTATGGATAATTATTTTCAATAATATAAACTTATGAAATGGAAATTATAAATATTTATGGGATAACCTAAAATCTACATGTATTCCTTAACTAATTAATTTATAGGTTTCAATCCATGTAATCCATAACCTAATTCCTGACATTAAATTTGATAATTATTTCGGTCCCCTTAATAATGGTTTGTAAAAATAAAGTAATTAATCAAAGAATATACTTCGAGAGTATATGTAGATGTATGAAATCCTAGTGTTCTTTTTTTGTGCAGTAGGTAGTGGTTGAGTTAACACCCAATGATTGATTTTAGAATCATTATCCCAGGGTACATTTATTTTATATCCACATGCACGTTATATTATGTAGACATAGATTTATCATAATGAAAAACAATCAATCTATACATTAAAAAATTTTATTGATTTTTTATTTTTTTTAGTCTTATGTATTGGGTTTTTATAAATATATTATAATAATACCCAAAATAAATAGAACTTACTCTAATACTATTGATGAGAATTCATGTATTTTATATACAATATATCATAATTTATTATATAAAGATTGATATAATACAATCCCAAAATATATAAATGTCTTGTGTCACTAGGAAATAATATACATAGTACATTAACATGAAAAAGGAAAAAAATGAAATTATTCTGAAAATTCATAAAATATTGAAAATATGGTTGATCTTATAATAATAAAATTGATATCCTAGAAAAATACCTAAAAAGGTGGTGAATAATAAAGCTCAGTAATAGAATTATAAAGTATTTACATTAAATAAAGTAGTAAATGTGAGTCAAGTGGTATAACATAGTGAAATAAAATGGTGATAACTATAATTATGAACATAGAATCATGACATAAGAAGAAAACATCAAGTTGTTATCAGGATATTTAAATAACATAATACAAGAAATCATAATAAGAATTCATGGATAACCATCACAAAATCATAAAATTGTGTGTTTAAGAAAGCCACTCTATCAAAAAACATGGAATATAATTATATGAAAACATTACCCAATGTGTGGGAGGGATAAATAAATATGATCCTACATATCATAATCATATCATGTACATCCAATTGTGTGACATGTTGGTCAGATAACAAAAGAATGTATTTAATTATATTTACTACCATTATTAAATGGTGTGGGTTTCATAAATGAATATTTACAATAAATTATGTATATGTAAAACTCGGTGAATAAACTTGAGTGGAAATTGGGATAGGGATTTATAATAATAATTTTTTTAATGAAAAATAACAAAATAATTTCAGCAACATAAAGAGGGTATATAATAGTTCATTGAAGGGATTAATGATAGTGATTTGAGGACTCCCATTACTTGGAAACCATAATGAATGTTAGTGGATGTGTAGAAAAACTTCAAAAATTAATAAATTGAATTCAAACGTCTTAATACAAATAAATCTCTTTAATTACATAGCAAGAATAAGGGAAACCCTTACTTGGAAGGATGCTTCAGAAATATTTGGTGGAGACTCATAGAAGATTCATAAAATTGTGGGAGTGATTTAGTGAGTTATATGGAGTGGAAATAAATTCTAAATGTGTTTTTTTTGTAAGAGTGTAATGGGAGGTTGGGTGTGTATTTATTGAAAAGGATAGGGTAATACTTTATTAATTTCTAAACATAGTTTTTAGACTCTATGTAACAACATAATCTCAACCAGAATCCTCCCCATGGTTTATTAACATACTTTACACTAAATAGGATTGGTTTACAATAATTTATTAGGTTAATAAATAAAATCATTAAAATAATTCCATTCATGATTTTGAAGTATGTCATGTTCATAAAATCATTTTGTTCAGAAACACAAAATAAAATATTGGCTTTGTTGGTTTCATTATAGGTTTGTAAATATAGTACAATAATATTAAAACACATTATATTAATGTAATAACCTATTTTTTCATGGATTATTTCCAAATATTTTGTTATATTACTTTTTGGATATTGTTATGTCGTAATGCATACCATATTTTTATATTGTCTTCAACTATTACCGAAAAAATTGATAAACTTACATAATAATGAAAATTCAAAATTGAATAATTTAGATTTGGTGATTAAAAAAAGATATTAATTTTACCAAAATGATGTTATAATTTTATTTATTTCAGCTATTAAATAAAAATCTGTATTTATTGAAAAATACTTGTTTTTACAACATAAGAAACATTATCACCCTTAGAAAAATTACATTGGAAATCATTAAATTATATTATAATTAATATTTAAGTAAATATTATATAAAATGGTTATTTGATGAAAAAAATTTATTTAAAAACTATTTGAATTTTTAAATACGGTTCTTTAATTGAATATATATATATATATATATATCAAAAATAAAATTTTTGTTTCTTCACAACAAAATATAATTTTTATCAAATACATTATATAATAATGTGTGTATATATATATAATGAAATAATGTATATGTATCAACAAAATTAATATTTTTTAACAATTAAAAGATAACATTTCATAATACAATGGCCTAGATACATGAAACCTTATTTTACTTACAGATTACCAAAGGTTAAGGTGTGCGGGGGTAGTATATTCATAGGGTAGTTTAGTGAACATAGTTTGGGTGATGATCTCTATATGATGAAATTATCCTATAATTCTTTTCAATCAAGATATAGTAGTTGAATTGATTATTAGTATTTTTCAAGGGAGAATCCCATTCATGTTATATCTTTCATAAGCACTAACATGTGGGATTTATAGGTAATGATTCTATAGGTTGAGGCAAACGATTCTTCCTCCCTTATTAAATAGATTTTACAGTAACCCTTAATATAATGTAATATTAACATTCACTATAATATGAATATATAGACAACTTTATGATTTTTGAGGGTTGTTTAAGCTCGATGGTCAAATTATGAAAATATTTTATAATGGTGAAAAATAAAAAATGGAATATAAAAAATGTGTTTTCTATAACTTTATTACATAATAATTCATCTATTCATTCGGAAGTTAATTTCAATTATTAAATTTTGGGGTGTTATAAGAAGGAATATAGAATGACTTGGCTTAGAATGAAGAATTCATGATCTCATAAGAATATGAAATAATATTTATTGTATAATTTTCATGATAATAAAAAAATATGCCCCTTATCTCTATAATTTGGAGAGAGATCAAAGGAATATGAGATAAATAAATGAGGCTATCAAATTTATATATAGATAAAATAAATTGGTCATGGTGGAAAATTTTATTTTTTATCTATGCTTATTCCAATAAATTTGACACATAGTATGATGAATTATGGTAATGAATTTCTTATTTAATCTCTATTAAATATATAAAATTCACAAAAATAATCTCAAAAATATCATTATAATGACTTGGCATAATGGGTACTACCTACAAAATGGATGGATGAGCATGTATAACCCCAAGCCTACCTATGTTAGGCTAGGGGACGGTGACAAAAACTAATAAGACAAGAGTGAAATGGAATTACTTATCATAAGTACCACTATGCACACACACAGCCATCTCCATGAGAAATTGAAGAGGAATAGAATAGATACTACCACAAAAAGAGTATAATTATGCATGTAATAAACTCTGAGGAATACATTAGATTATGATAAATGAGGGAATGTAAAGTGGAAAATACTCAAACAACCAGAAATATGTTCCAACCAAACAAAAACTTAAAAAAATGAATGAAGCAAGCCTAAATCCCGACCCACTTGTTCGATCATCGTATGTGGTCTAAGCACCCAATTCAACGATGCACTTCCAAAATCACCACTAATATGTCATTCATCAGTATAATACATGACTTGTGTGGGAAATTCCCATGAATAGGTGAGTATATACATACCCAGTAGGACACTCCAAAATCATAGAGGACTAATATGATGATAATGTAGAAGTCAATCATCTCAACCCATATTTAGAGGGAAACAAAACCCAACACAAAAATATATACATTTTCACATAAATAAACCCATAAGGGAGATAAATGAGATTTTTACCTCCAACCCATCTAAAGTTGAAGATTATACTAAGAGATCTAAAGTCAGTCTCTCATACACAACATAACACACAACGTCATAAGAATCTGCATGGTGGGGCATGCTCTTCACTACTATTATCCATTGAAAAGGGATCCATAACTCTTGTATAGGACTTGTATGCTGATTGAGCTTGAAGACAAGGTTTTAAAAATATATATATATAGGACCCACATCCAATTTAGGGGAGTACTGAATCTACCTATATTATAAATAAGGGGGACCCATGCATTGTTGAAATAGAGTATATCCAACCTCGACATCTCTATTATTTTCCTTCACAATCACATCTATGATCGAGAATCACCTGAAGGAGTGTCATTCATGGAACACATAACATATTGTATCATTTTCCATAGAAATGAATATTATCATATTCAGTGTTGAGAAGAACTAATGATAAGAATCTCTCAAGAAAAATTCTGAGTCCTAGAGAAGGAGATATGAGAGGAAAATGTTTTGAGGAAAATGGGTTACACAATTTGTAGTAGTCATACATGGAATGATAATATTTCCCTAATTATTTTTGTTATATCTGGACAACTCTAATGTACCTCATATTATTCCCATTTATATAGTCATGTTCACGATCATTTACCTAGATCTGCCAGTGCATGTGTACATGGTTTAGTCTGTGCCTGTGTTCCTGGCCATGATTGTGTGCCAAGTTAGGCCCATACAACTATCCATGTATGTTCTTATATACTCCCTAAGTACATATCAAGCAACCTTAATAGGGTTAAACAACATATAGAGGATACACAAGGAATTTTATTCTAATCTTCACCCAAAACCCAACTCTTTATAGCTATGAAGACTATACTGCATGTATTCATCCCAACTACACAGTGTGTAAAAGATATTATTATAGAATTAAAGGTTCATTACATGGATCAAAACTATACTATTTACTCCACCATTCAAATGTATTTTATCACCTAAATACCTTGAAATAATAGGAACCTTCACCGACCATCAATTCCTGGCCTCTGATGGCTTGAAATCGATAATTTGTTTCCCCCTGTGAGGTCGTAGCACATACCATCACCTCCCATTATAATTGCAACTCTAAATTCCATGTCCATTAAGAATTTACTACAAATCAACTCAATAAATAAAAAATCTTCAATCCTAATCATTATTTTCCAAAACTCTATAAATCAAGGGTTCAATTTCTCTTGAACTGAGCTCAAAATTTTCAAAACATGGCCAAATAGTCCAATGATGACGAACCCAATAAATATGTTGAAAAAAACAATAAAAAGGTAAATACATCATTTATTGATGTGATCCTAGGAAAAAATCTATATGATAATAGTCATGGGTGATAAAATTTCATAATAAATAAATTTAAATCAATAATTCAATTTATTAAAATGGGATCATGAAAATGTGTGAAATCAGTGATCAATAAATGAATACAAGAATCCAGGGTCAATATTTTATTCTAGAGGGAATAAACAAAAAATGAAAATACCTACCTCTATTTAGTATTGTTCATTGGAAAATAACATCTTTTCCAGTGGTGTACTAGAACCGTTGAATTTATTTCCTCTCAATAAAAATTGATCTAATCATGAGTTGTTCTCTGATATGTTTTTCTAATTAAGAACACCAAATAATTCCCTAAAAGCCTACTAGACTAATGAAGATAACCATGATGTTTTTTTATAATTGGATATTTTTTGATAAATTTAGGTTAGTTCATTTAAAATAAATAAATAAATTTAAATATTCACATTATTTTAACATGCCTCCAATGACTTCCTCAACTAGATTTTTGGTGCCAATGATTCTTAGATCGCACCTTGGAAAAACCCAAAATTTCATATTTAACAATGTAATCATATTTTCAATTTAATGTTTGTTCATTGGGATGATTATTTATACAAATAATGTGTGCACGTGATAAAATATATTAAATATTTTTAATATATCAATATTGAGGATATCTGAGCCTCACAATAATACACTTACAGAGTTCCTGGATTAAAATATTTTCCAAAAAATATTTCAATGTATTACATTGAAAAAAACAAGTCATTCTATTCTTCCCTAATTCAACGATTTTCACCCCTAAAATCACCAGTTACACAAAAAGGTGGGGGTATTAAGCCTACATCAGATTATCACACTCCTTGATCCTCTCCTGTATGCTCTTATGGTACCACAACACATAAACCAATGGAATTGACCATCCTCATAGGATCCAATAATGCCGATCATTGATCACCATTGTGTACTCCATGAAGGTGGCTGCATCCTTGATTTCTAGATCTCTCTAGAGAAGAATGTTATTAGGATCTTGAACATATATTCATAACTACAACACATGGAAGACTTCACGCACCTTATCTAACTATTAGTTTATAGATGGGTAGTAAGAAACCTCACGAACCATCTCTGGGATCTCAAATGTATTGATGAACCTAAATGATAAATTTATTCCCAATATAAACCAATTCAATCCTCATAACAGGGAGACTCTAGTGAAAAAATTTCCTCCCTACTGAAACTCATAAGATTTATAACAAAAATATAGGTAATATTTCTATCTTTTAAGAGTTTTCCTCACATTTAAAAGATCCCTTGAACCTTATCTTTCATCACCTGCACCATCTATGACCAAATAAGATATGTCCCAACAATCTTAGTCTAGAACAAGTGTGACCCACATGGCCTCTCGTATATGACTATTAATGGTGTCACGTACATTGTAAGGTGATATATGTTTTTATAAGAAAACAATACCATTGGAAAGTGAACCTCCTTGCACTTCCCAAAGTCCAACATACATGCTCTCAACATATCCTCCAACACCAGAATAACGTGATAATTCTTCCCATTTATCTATAGGTGAAATTCAATACTGATACTCAATTGGTCCCTGGATTACTCTTACAAGACTCTACAAAACTATGATTTGAAATGGGCATCAGAGTATGATACTATTATAAGAGGAACCCCATGAATCCAACCAATCTTTTGCATTTATAACTATCCTAAAATCTTAAAAAATCATTGATTCCTGATGAAAAATAAGTGAAATGAATTCATAATACTATCAAGAATCACCTCAATAACATCATGACCTATCACCATACATGGAATCCTCATCACATTTTCGTTGATATTTCATCCCATTTCTACTCTAGAATTTAAGAGGTTGTTTCAAAACATCAAATACCATATGCTCATCCTTAAGCAGATATAATGTGAGACTCTAAGAAAAAAAATTAGTAATTATCTACCTCAAGAAAACCCACAAAACTACAACTATATGTTCACGTTCAACTTTTCTACACCATGATGTAAAACCATGGGGGAAGTTTGAAACTCCCTCATCACCTCGTCATGTAACATGACTGGAACCATCATCAATCTCTAGAAAAGGATAACATGCTTACCACCTTTATAAAATCCAATTGGCATATATTCTAAGGATATTTGGGCATGTATAACCCCATAGTTGATGTTTCCTAATTGAGACTCTCTCACACATTGGATAATTAGTGGAGTCAGAACCATCAACTAAAAAAACTACACCCCAATCCACCACCAGTGTTATCTGTAATGAATCTGACTACTTAAAACCCTCCACCACCAAGTGTTAACCTTCCCTTCTATTATGGGAATATTTTTCCGTGTTTCCATTTACAATATTATAGACTATCTCAATGTAATAGTCCTGTAAGAACACATACCAATAACTATGTATCAGGTTATGTTCACTAGAAGTGATGATATACCTAAGAAGATGGTGTTTTGAGTAAATAAAAAAATGATCGCTCATAAGATAGTGCCTCCACAAATTTACTATGAAGACTAACACCACAAACTCTAAATAGTTATATGAGTAGTTTATCTTATGGGAAACCAATTTTCCTGTCCCATTAGAAATCTCTGATTGACTCTTCATCAACACACAACTAAGACCAACTCTACGAGTATCAAAAAAAACTAAATACTTAATGAACTCCTCTCGTACTTTTGACATAGGATCACTGATCAACTGTATCCTCACATTATTAAAGTCTTTATAAAACCAATATATCTAGGTGAATTAATACTCTTTATATGTTAGAGAGATAAAAGGGGCTATAATCCTAGAAAATTATTTCATAAACCTCTTGTAATACCCTACCAAGATTATAAAACTCAGCACCAATGACACAATCTTGGGTGGATCTTATGAAAGGAATGCATCAATAATTAATGGGTCCATAGATAAACCATTTTATGATTATAGTTGTAGAAAAAGTGATCCTCATAGATCCAAAATGGATATTTTCAAAATGTACTGTAAATTTGGTTCTCTATAAATATGTTTTGGACCATCCTTATATTCTCTATGTGATCCTAATCCATCAATGAGTAAATGAAAATGTCATTAGTAAAGGAAAATAAAAATCGGTCCAAGTACGGCTGGAAGATCTAGTTCATATGAGCTATGAACATAAGGGGAATTCATCACACCAAAAGGGATCACTTGTTACTGATAGTGTCCTTAGAAACATCTAAATACAGTCTTTAGAATATTATCCTTAAAACCCATTAACTAGTGGTAGTTTGACCCATGATCGATCATTGTGAACCAACTAAAACTTTGAAACATGTAAATGAGGGAATAAATAATCATAAGGGGTTTATTTTTCTTTATCATTACCTAATTTAGATAAAAATAATCACCATGTAACATGAACCCCCCTGTTCAATTTTTATGAAGAAAACTAAAGCTTCACAAGGGGACACACCGGGTTTGATTAAACCATTCTCATGAAGGATTACCAACTACACCCTCAAATACGAGATCTGGATTGAAGACATATGATATGTTGTAGACGATATTATTTTGGTACTTTGGTGAAATTTGAGGCATAAGTTGATCAAAATCCTTAGAGGTAGTAACAAAATAAATTTTGAAAATATGATAGTATAATCTTACACTATAGAAGGAATCAAAATGCCTAGAAATCCTACTATTACATGAGATAATATTTACAAATGATGGGTGGTGGGTTGTATCTTCTTTCTCGTAATACCCACTCATTTATCAATAAGATACCACTCTCCCAAAATGGAGAATCTTGTCCCACAAACACAAAGGCATTTAGCTCTCATATGGTTACATTCTATCTAGGAATTAACCTTAGAGAACTAGTACATTCAAAATATTAAATCATATGGATTCTTCATGATGAAAATGTGGTCCCTTGAGAATCCTTCTCCTCTAATCACTAACTCCTACTACTGATAGATGTGTGATATAAATGAATCACACATAGTAAAAAAATCTTGCCATAGATGTTGTGATAAATTCACTATGGGTAAATTTTTATATCTCACAAGGGATAAGTTCAAAATTTAATTTCTTGATTCTTTGTCTAAATTAATGTAGAAAGACTAGAAAAGTCCAAAATCATACATAGAGTCTTCTCGTGCACAGCCGGGTCATAACCCTTCATATCCTGTATATACCCATGACATTGAATGCTATCTACCTAAGACTAATTTGGAATTATTTGCGGTGGTAGTGGGAGTTCCGCATAATGTCTCCCTCTACTAATATATCCTCCCTCTAGAGATTTGGCTTCTCCTCTACCTACACAAGCTCTATGGGGCCCGCCCTAACTACGCCTAGGAGGTCCATAATCACTCTACAATCTCTTACATGGTGGAATTTACACCATATTCCTATCATTCACATAATGATGGATTTGGAAATCTTCTTCTATGTGACCCAAAATTTTATAATAAAATACCTAAATCTCAATAGTATCACTATTTCCTCTACATGATCTCTGAGTAGCAGATCCATGAATATTTTCCTGATAATGAGAATGCCTCCTCGTCCGAGACCTCAATGTAAGATCCTAGATAGTGGATAAAGATGACTCAACAATGTGATTTACACTATAGAGTGTGATTTTTTAATTATAAATCTTTTAAATAATTCAATATAAATTTCTAGAGCTGTGAATAGAGGCAGTGTGCGATTCTAAGGCTGGGTGTGATCAAAATTAATTTTATAGAATTATTAAATATATTTTATATTATGTGTTCATATTTACTGAAATAAAAAGTAATAAATCTTAAATGTAATCATGGATTAGAATTCTGATACCACATTTGAGTTCAGAACATGTTGTTTACCTTAGGTGTGACCTAAAATTGTTCGGTGTAAGGTGTTTAGACACCTCACTCATTGACAGTATGTGTAGTGGTTTAATAAATCAATCAAATAATTAATTAATTAATTTTAATGAAACTAAATACTTATATATGGACTCCCATGGAGAGTTATCTAGGTTTAGTCACATAAAACCTGGGATAAATATAGATTTCATCTTTCTCCTTCATTGGAGAATCACCTCGAATGTTGAAAAAATGATGGATTAGAGTAGACTAGAGAATAATGAATGTAACAACATTCTCTGATCATGGGTGATCATGTTATTCAGTGAGGAACAATACAATATCCATGTAGGACTCATAAATTTTTTGTTTTATTCCCTCTTTGATTAAAATAATTGAATGGATCGATCCCTTCTATCGATTTGTGCCAATTTCATCTTTGATATGCTCTTACATACCAAATTAATTGGATTATTTCAATTGTTTTCTAGCATAAAAATCATCTTTTTTTATTGTTGTCAAATAATGGTTGGAAATGAATATTCAAACAATTTTTCTATATATTTATCCCTTTTTTGCATTCACCATTTGGACCCTATGGTCTCGGTTTGACATTTTCGAATTGTACCAAGCCTGATACCCTAGAATAATAATGGTTTCAAAATAAATAATGGATTGATTATGAAAGGCTAGATCTAGTATTTTTATATGTTATTGAAGATAATTTCAATGAACATAGGCTTGTTATATGAAGACATAAGGATATGAGGTGAACGGTTTGTGCGATGTACCCCCAATGAACATTGAAATTAAATTTTTGGTGAATGATGGATGGAAATGAAGGATGAATCCTAGATCCACTAATATATTGTCAAATTATGGAGGAATATATGGAAGGATGGTTGGATCAAGGAACATATCATAAAATTTGATTTCTATAAAAAACCAGACCACAATCCATGTACAAGGTTGAAAACACAGTCTGTATATCCGTAAGTTTGGTGACTAGAGTTTTAGAAAATCATTGAGATGTAATTGCATGTATCCTTCCAGCACACTGTGTACCTTGTCCTCTGGTGGATGATCTGTGTGATATGTCACATGGGAATGAATCTGTTTGAGAGTACACCAATGTGTACCAGAGTACACAGACATGACTAGAGCACACCTAAAACACCATGTGTGGAGAAACCTGTAGTGTACTGATGTATATAGATATGAGGTCTTGTACATATACATGAACTGAGGGACATGACCTTGTCCTTGTTAGTTTGGACCTACTCTGTAGTCCACCTACAGGAAATGCACTACCATATAGGAAATGATCTATGTAATGGCTAGGGACGCGACCAGATGGATGAGTGGGACCACACATCATGTGGGTCCCCTCACAAGCCGTGTACCCCTGGGTTTCTTTTTAGGAAACCTTGAGGTTCCATATCTCCTTCATTTGGAACTAAATTTTGGCACACGAGTAGACTATTATGAGTTTCTTCCCCCTTAGAATGTGATGGTCCCATCCATTATGGATTTAATGATAAAATGTAAAATGTTTGGGGAATGAATTTTATTGGGGTGATACCCAAAGACGGTAGTGATCATACAGGATCCACAAAGGCTTCTTTCAAGTGGACTCCCCCTAATGTACTAGGTAATGGGTCCATGATGATTAGATTGAAACCCCTTATCACAATATGGAATCAGTCCTTGACCTCTAGAGTGGAATCCCCCATGAGCATTGATGTGAGTCCTTTTTATGTACCTTCTGAGTGAAACACCCTATAAGATATAGCAGAAGTCCTTGATGATCATAGTGGAACCACCCTATGGTACCAGGGTGGGTCATCAACCACTATAGTGGAACCCACATTAGTATGGGAACATGTCTTATACAACTACTTCCGAGTGGAACCCACTATTGGATAGGTTTTGAGTCCTCGATGACAAGAGTGGAACCCCTTGTAGTACCAGGGCATTATTCATTGAATTATAAGTGAAAAATCCTATCATATAGGATATGAGTCTTCAATTACTATATTAGAATACCCATGTTACACAATGGAATTGTTGGTCGGAGTGGTTTACTCAAGAGGAGGGTGAATTGAGTACCAATTAAAATTTCTGTAATTAAAAACAGTGTCTTAAAGACCCCCAAATAAAATAATAAATTAAACTGTAGTGAATTTATATTAAAGTAAAGGTTCTGTCAGATTGTCAAGGGATTGATTAATTCCCAGTTAATCAACACAGGAGTGTGTGATTATCTTTTGAAACTAACTTACTAATCCACACTTAACATAAACACTTGCTAATTTAATTATCAAAGTAACTTTAAAAAAACAGTATTGGTTTTAAAGTGATTAGCAGTGGAATAAAACTTTGAAGGAGATGGCACAACAATGTAACCAAGAGGTTCAGTCTCAAGCCGAGACTTAGTCCTCTCAAAAGTTTATGTAAAAAATGATCCACACCCTGGATCGGGGTTCAAAAGTTTACAACTGTCCAGGTCCAAGACCTCTACCACTGTTCTTCGTGGGAAATAGTACAACAACAACCAGCTGTCCATGTCACACATGACCTCTACCACTATTATTCGTGGGAAATAAAGAATGAAAGAGTTTGGTAAGGATTTACAAATCCTTTAGTTTGAGTACAAGAGACAGTGTATGTGTTAGATACAGCAGATAACACACACTGCTCGAAAAGAATGGTAATAAATCACAGAACAAGAGATGTAGAGTTTAGAGATGGTTCTGGTGATTGCAGTATAGCTCTGGACTTCTTCAGATTCGACCGCAAGTGAGTTTGAGTCCTCTTCTCATTTCTATTTGAGAAACAGAGTGTCGTATGCTCCAGGTTCACAGGTAGTGAGAATGTAGTCGATGAAGTTCTTCTTGTATGCACAGAACACTTCTCGAGTATGCTTGATTGTCTATGAGCTTCTCTGTTTTCTTCTCGTGCTTGTGTTGTTTTTTGGTATATTGGATGCACCACACTTTTCTGGTTCGCTTCTTGTTTTGTTTTTCCTTCACATGTTCACCTTTTTCTGGTATGTAGTCTTCTCGTATTTATCTCCCATCAGGGGACAGAAAAGATTTCTTTTCAGCAGGTACGAGGTACGGGTTCCTGACATCCGACAACCATTATCAGATATTTGACAAATCAATAAAATGTACGACATGACCGTTAGATAGATTAAATATAGGAAATAAAGAAATTCAAACAGTGAGTTGAGTGATCGGTAGGTAATCAGCATCGGTAGCTTGAACATCGGTAGCTTGAACATCGGTAGCTTGAACATCGGTAGCTTGAACATCGGTAGCTTGAACATCGGTAGCTTGAACATCGGTAGTTCGATGTCATTAGTTGCTTTGACTCTATCGGTGGCTCTATGCGTCGGTTGGTACATGCTTGTATCAGTGACTTTTTTTATCGGTAGCTCCATGCGTCGGTAAGTACATGCATCGGTAGCTCCTATGCATCGGTAGCTGTGAGTCTGTATCGGTAGCTTCGTCCATCGGTGACTCTTATTCCATCGGTAGCTATTTATACTTACACCAGTAGCTCTACGTTTGTATCGGTAGCTGTCTTTAAGTTAGTAGCTTATATATATAAGTACATCGGTAGCTCTGTGTTAAGTCTATCGGTAGACTGGTTACCGGTAGCTCTTTATCAGTAGCTATAGACAGATTACTTATCTGTTTTATGTAGAACACATCTGATTGTGTTAGAATCAATTTATAACTTGTATAAACATGGATAAATGAGGATTAACATATTTCAAAGACTATTTTAAAGATTATTATTGGTTTGATCATAGATTTGAAAGAATTAAAGTATAGACCAATGATACTTAAAAATATCACATAGAATGAAGACATAATTGGGATTTTCAACACAAATGAATACATGATTGAGATTATCAAAACAGGTGAGGTCAACAGGAATAAGTCCTTGACCTATATAGTGGAACTCCTAATCTACATGGGAATGAATCCTCTATATACAAAATGGAACCCCTATCAATAGAGAATAGGTCCTCTTTAATCCAGAGTGGCACCCCCATTGGCATGGGAGTAGGTCCTCTATAGATACTTATAGAGTGGAACCCCCTGACACAGTAGGGTGTGCATCAACGACCTAGAGATTGTGGCCCCTCGACCGTCTGTCATAGTGAAGAGTTGTGTTTTGACTTGGACAATTACTTTTGGGTAGACATGTGAGATGCTGGGCATAGTTGATGGAATTTTGGATCCATTGGCTTCTCATCATCTCGGTCTAATATGTGAGATAGATATACCATTTCACCCTCATGTGGAATTAATTGACTGAGTAGATATATATTCATCTATATATGTAAGTTTGAATTTGGTTACTCTTTATTACATAAAAGGAAAATATTCATGGGGTATTACACATGATTTCTATATTTATTTTCTCATAGTTGGATAAGTTTACACTCCTACTATAGGTGGATAAGACTCATTGTGTAGTTCATCTATTCATCTTGTTAATCCCCATATGTCTGGATGAGGTTAATTTCACTCATAGGTTGAGATGATCTATTCTCTTTGAATATATCTTGCATCTACTATCATTCTATTCTCGTGGTATCTCTTTCTAACCCCTTTATATTTTGGGGTATCCTACTGGGCATGTATATACTCACCTCTACATGTGATTGTCCAACACATTTCATATATTCTATTGATGAAAAAAAAGTCAACAAATACTTTAGAGAAGCATAGATATACCCAGTACGTTGGACCACTTACAATGGTCACAACATGCGATTCATGAATTTTCATCTCTCAGTAGTTTACTTTTTCTAGTTTTTTTTTCAGGTTTGGACATATTTCTATTTTGGAATGTATTTTTCCACTATACTTTTCACTTTTAACTATCATGCTCTAGTACACCGTAGAGGGTTTTCATATTTTTTTACTTTCTACATGTGTTGCATCTTTAACTCTTTACCTTTTAAAATTTTCCTTAATATGACTTTTTATGTGTCTATAGGTACATAGTAAATGCCTCCCCATGTTAGATATGCTTTCGGCTTTCCCCCCAGCCCTGACCTATAGAGGTGGGATTTGTTTTGTTTTGGATCGAGCCTAAACATGGTTTTGGTTATGAAATATTAGTATATGAGGTGGTTTGTTCTTTGGGAAGATGTTTTGATTATTTCCCTTGTGAGGATTTGGTTGGGTTTAGGGAAACATTTTTAGGCTGTCTCATGTGTGGCTCTTAGGTTAGGGAATGTAGCGATGGTGTGGGCGGATGACATATCCATTCACTAGGACCTTGATGACCTTCTTGTTGACTTGGCCAACCAATACATTAGTTTTAGGGATAAATGGTACACGAATTATATATTATATAGTTTTTTAATTTCTTTATTTATTCATCTCCCCATTACTTATATATATATATATATATATCCATCCAAATGCACTACATCATGATAATTTCATTATGCCTCTATGAGGAAAGTTTTCCCGGATACCGTTTCAAAATTGTGATGATGATCCGAAGGGTGATGAAGCCTCAGTTTAGGGTCCATCCCATGAGATTATCCTCATGATGGGTAGGTAGTAGCACCTCCACCAATTGAGTTGTTGATTATCCCAATAGAGCAGGCTGAGGTTGCATATAGGATGATCATGCTCTATGAGTTCCAGCATGAGTGACCTTTGAGGGTCCTTGGTGAGTTAGATCCTCATGCATCAAAGGATGGACTACAGTTGGAGGTTTGTATCTTTAGTCTTGTTCAGACCCCAAAAAATCAGGTGGTTTTACTAGAAACTAGCCTATTCCATGAAGCAGTGGGGTTCTAGTGGAGCCTTTATAAATAGTTACATGATTAGTCAAATCACTCAGGGTCTGAATTATAGTAGCTATTCCATGAGTAGTACTACCCCTTATTCATGTGCTCAGTTCAGATTCAAAACCTACTAGAGCTTCATTAGGGAGGTATGATAGTGGCTAACTATGTAGTGAGGTTAAAAAAACATACCCAGTACTCCCTTGACGTGATTTTTGATGACTAATTCCAAACAAATAAGTTTTAGTAGGGAACCTGTAGAGAGATCCATGCCACTGTGGTGCCCTTATGAATCCCCAAATTTTTAGAGGTGATAGAGCAGGAACTAGTGACAGAGAAATTTATGTCTAAGGGATTCCAGATAGTTGGAGCTAGTAGTAGGTCCCTTATAGATGAGTCATCTGTTGTAGCTAAAATATGCGAAGCACCATGATATAACCAAAATAATCCTCCCTATGACTTGACTCAAGCACATGGTCTATGATAAAACAGAACATCATGGTATCCTAGAGAGGAGAGTTCCTTTGGTTGTACTGGGTAGGGCCACATAACACGAGACTACCCGACTAGATGATCCATGCTGCATAGAAAAATAGCCGATGGACTACATCTATAGAGTTAGACCTGTGATCAGATATCGACCAGGTGAGGGAACGGTGGACCTTAGAGAGAAAGTGTTGGCAGACGAGTAAGAGGATCTATGGGTAGTGGAAAACTCTATGAGATAATTCCACCACCACCACTAGGAATCCAATGTCCAGATCAGGGTGGTGGCAGTCAGGGCTATGGACAACTACAGTATTTGGAGGCTTATGACCCCAAAACATATTAGTTAATTAAAGGTAAAATTTTTATTTATTATTCTATTTATTGTGTATCATTAAGAATATGTACCAGTTATTCCTTCAACTCTATTCTCTCGGGGATAGTGTTGGAGTTCCAAGTTGAGAAACTCTCTCAATAGCTCTGTCCTAAGGTTCCTACATGGAACACTTCTTTGGTATCATTTATCTACTTACAGTGTGAGATATCACTTAGTATAGAATGGTTCAGGTCGGACCTTTTGGTCACATCTATAGGATTATATGATTCCATCTTGGGTATGGAATGATTGTCTATAGTCCATGCCCATATTTATTTTCACCATAGATGTGTCACATCCCTACTCATGTTTGGAATATGATTCTCTTTTTCTTGTGATAGAAATATCATGGATTGTGAGAGGGTTCTATGAGTAGGATTTTGTATTCTATAAATCATTAGTTGGTGAGGCTTCTCTCATAAAGTCTTGAACAATCTTCATGATTTATCTGGCAGAATCTCTTGTAGAAAGCACCACTCGGCTTAACTCTGATGAGTCCACAGAGCCACTGGTAGAAATAGAGACAATCTCCTCCTTTAACATTCCGCGAACTTGATTCAGGTCAACTGATAGTTTGGATGTGAGAGGTCCAAGAGAGAAGGAAACAGATTCTTTAAAACTCTTAGATAAACCACTGATTAGACTTTGAACTTGAGAGTCTTGCAATTGAACATGATCCTTCACTGAGGTTTTGAAACTTTCAAACACTGAGACAAACTGGCTTACTACACTCTTCACATAATCTAGGTCCTTGTCAGATTGAGACTGGGAGCTCATATAGGAATCCAAAGAAACAACTGATATCTTGAGAGCTTCCAGATCTGCTTCGATTCTTGAAGACTGAGTCTGGCACTCTTTCACTTCTTCCACAAGCTCAGACACAAAGGAAGATAAATTACAAGCCAAAGATAGCTCGAAGGATCTCTCTAGCATTTTCATTTCTTCATAAAAGCTTTCCTTCATTTCAGCGACTGATGCACTGAATGATTCTTTCAGCTCATTCTTCATGGATTCAAGATCTGATTTAGAGACAAACTCATTTGGGATAACTACAGCAGATCCCCTTGCTGAGGCCAAATTAACTACAGAAGTAGTCATTATTGAATTAATTGAGGATGCAAGAGAGGTTTCCATTAACTTTACTTCTTCAAAAAAACTGGATTTGAGGTCCTCTTTCAGCCTATTCAGATCATGAAATCTGACCACATCATCTGGCAACATCTCAGAGGCAAGATCATAATTGATCTTCGGTCTATCCACAGACACCTCATCATCTGAATCTGGATAATCCAATCCACAGACTATAAACCCTGGGTCTTCTACCCAGTCTCCAAGCTCAACAACTATTGTAACATTTCCAAGCACAGACTGATGCTCCCCCTCAATGGGTGCATTCTCATGTACCACAACAGCCTTTTCTGCTGGTCTTTCTTCATCAGAATCTTCCACAACAACTTCCATCTCAGCAGCAGTAAGGAGGTTTTCTGAAACAGGTACAACTTCTTCTGTAACTTTTTCTACTTCATCAGCAGGCATAGCTGAGTTCCCAATCAAAGGGCTCATACTTAAACTACCAGAAGCAGAAAATTCAGATACATTTTCCTTTTCTTATTCTTGGTGAGGTACAGACTGGTCTTCCTCATGAGTAGATACAATTTCCTCTACCTTTACTTTCCTAGAATAGACCAATTCTGCAACAGGACTTGGGGGCAAGTCTGGATCTCCTCCAACATCCATAGGAGTTTCTTCTTCTTCTTCTTCTTCTGTTTCATCATTGTAAACAGGTTCCTCTTCATCAGGTCTCAGACTCAGATCTCTCATATCCTTTGGTCTTGAGGGATGATCCACAGGATTAAACCTATCATAGATCTTCTGATCATCACTGACCCATTCTCCCTTCCATGGGTTCCAGTTAATTTTCATATACTTGCAAACAGTCGAGGTGATACAGAAATTGTTCTTGACTACAACTGTCTCATCCTGAGACTCAGCTATTTCTTTCACTTTTATCACCACTGAAATCATCTTGGCAAAGAACAAAGCATTGGTTTTTGACTTTAGTCTAATCATGTCTTCCATTTGAAGCATCAACAATCTGCACAGATTGATTTTTACACCATGTCTTAGCAAATGAAGAAGATAAATATCTTGATATCTCAGATTTGCAAAATCTCCTCTCCTCGGTATCAACACATGCTGAACAAACTTGAAAAGCAGTCGATTCTCTCCATCCATTTCAGCAGCTACCACTGGCCTTTGATTTCCATTACCAGTCAGCTCTTGTAAGGCAGTCTCATAATCAAAAATGTCACTACTAGGTGGAATTGCTCTTGATACATACCCAGAGACACCTTCATTTCGTACTTTCAAAATCTCAGCCCACTCTACTGAAGAAAAAGACATCTCTTTTCAATTTACAAAAGAGCTAACGCGATTCTCATTCTCAGACTTCTCGAAAGTTACAAACTCATAGAATTGCTTTACCAACTTCGGGTAGTATGGGCCATTGTTATTCGAGTAACAATCCACCCATTTCGGGTCTTCCAGAATCTCGAGTACTAAGGATTTGCTAGGAAGTAGCCATTCCACGCACAGTTCCTTCTCGATTACTATGTCTCTATTCTGCAAGTGAGGATTCACTGGTCGCCTTCCCGATCTAGTTTTGACTTCACTAGCACTGGCTTTATGCTGTGTCTTTTGCTTTTTAGCATTTGGTTCTACACTTTCATCTCTGACGATAGGAAGCTTGGTTTTTGCCATCGCGGGTTTAGGGTTCTTGGCCGATTTGGAGGTAGGGTTCGAGGGTGAGAGGTTTTGAGCTCGGTGAGGTAAGAAGTGGCTTAGACTGAGTTTTATCATTTAGGAATTCCAAATAAACGACTAAAATAGAGTAATAAAATAAAATAAAACGATTCGTATTCTTGGCGGCAGACAGAAGTTTTAAAACCTTGCATCGGTGAGTTAATCATCGGTGTGAAAAACAAATCGGTGAGAATTTCACATCGGTGAGAATTTCACATCGGTGAGAATTTCACATCGGTGAGAATTTTCACATCAGTGAGAATTTCACATCGGTGAGAATTTTCACATCAGTGAGAATTTCACATCGGTGAGAATTTCACATCAGTGAGAATTTTCACACCGGTTGTGATTAAACATTCCTAGTTCATGTCTTATGTAACTTAGCCTATCCGAACTTAAAGGTTTAGTGAAAATATCAGCCAATTGATGTTCAATACCAATAAATTCAAGAGAAATATCACATTTTGATAGTGATCTCTTAGGAAATGGTGTCTTACATCTATGTGTTTGGTTCTAGAGGGAGATATAGGATTTTTAGAGATGTTTATTGCACTGGTGTTATCACAGTTGATTGAAACATGTTTAAAAACGTATCCATAGTCTAAAAGAGTGTGTTTCATCCACAGAATTTGTGCACAGCAACTACTAGCAGCTATATATTCTGCTTCGGCAGTAGATAATGCAACTGAGTTCTGTTTCTTACTACACCAAGAAACTAAGGATTTTCCAAGCAAATGACATGTTCCTGATGTGCTTTTTCTATCTAACTTACAACCAGAAAAGTCAGCATCTGAATAACTCATTAACTCAAAAGATTGTCCTTTTGGGTAAAACAAACCTAAGTTAACCGTGTGTTTGAGATATTTAAAAATTCTTTTAACATCAAGCAAATGAGATTCTTTTGGGTTAGCTTGAAATCTAGCACACATACACACACTAAACATAATATCAGGTCGACTAGCAGTAAGATAAAGTAAACTACCAATCATACCTCTGTAATTTGTTTGATCAACTGGTTTCCCAGTTTCATCTTCATCCAATTTACAGGTAGTACTCATAGGAGTTTCACTTCCCTTGATACTATCCAGACCAAAACGTTTTAAAAGATCCTTTGTATATTTACTTTGATTCAAAATAATACCATTTTCATTTTGAAATACTTGAAATCCAAGAAAGTACCTAAGCTCTCCCATTAAGCTCATTTCAAATTCATTTTGCATACTTTTTGAAAAATCAGTACATAAAGAGTGTTTAGAAGATCCAAAAATAATATCATCAACATATATTTGTACAACTAAAACATCTTTGGAAATTCTTTTAATGAAAAGAGTTGGATCAACAATCCCTTTAGTAAAACCTTTTGAAATAAGGAAATTGCTAAGTCTATCATACCAAGCTCTTGAAGCTTGTTTTAAACCATACAAAGCTTTAGAAAGTTTAAAAACTTGATTTGGAAAATGAGGGTTAGTAAATCCAGGTGGTTGTTCTACAAAAACATCTTCAATTATAAAACCATTTAGAAATGCACTTTTCACATCCATTTGATATAACTTGAAATCCAGATGTGCAGCATATGAAAGTACGATCCTAATGGATTCTAGTCTAGCTACAGGTGCAAAAGTTTCCTCATAGTCTATGCCTTCTTCTTGACTATATCCTTGTGCAACTAGTCTAGCTTTGTTTCTAACTATATTTCCAGATTCATCTACTTTATTTCTAAAAACCCATTTTGTGCCTATTGTCAAAGTGTCTTTAGGTCTGTCAACTAATTCCCAGACTTTGTTTCTTTCAAACTGATTTAATTCTTCTTGCATAGACATTACCCATAATTCATCATTGATAGCATCATTGATATTTTTGGGTTCCAGCTGTGAAAGAAAAGCTTGATGTTCAACCTGGTTTCTTAGAGAAGCTATATTTTGTGTTCCTCTATCAAGATTACCGACAACAGCTTCTAAAGGATGATTCTTTAGAATCCTTGTTGATCTGGTAAAGGTTGGACTAGAAATCTCAGGTTCATATATAGGTTCGGGTTCAACAGAAGAAGATTCTAGAAAAATTCCAGAACTGGATGTTTTTATAACAGGTTCTTTAGATTTATCATTAATGTCCAGAACAGATAAGTCTTCTTCAAGATTTTCAAGAGAGGTTTTAGGCTCATGTGAATCAGTTTCATCAAACTTGATGTGAACAGATTCTTCCACACATTTGGTTTTTTTATTGAATACTCTATAGGCTTTACTTGAAATAGAGTAACCCAGAAAAATTCCTTCATCACTTTTGGAAGCAAACTTATCCAGATTATCTTTGGTATTCAGAATAAATACTTTGCAACCAAAAACTTTAAAGTAATTAACCTTAGGCTTTCTATTGTTCCACAATTCATAAGGGGTTTTCTTAAGAACATGTCTGATTAAGACTCTATTAATGACATAACAAGCTGTATTTACAGCTTCAGCCCAAAAATAAATAGGCAGATCGTATTCATTGAGCATGGTTCTAGCAATTTCTTGCAGGGTTCTGTTTCTTCTTTCTACTACACCATTCTGTTGGGGTGTTCTAGGGGCAGAGAAGTTATGAGTATAGCCATTGTGTGAGAAATAAGATTCAAAATCTTTATTTTCAAACTCACGACCATGATCACTCCTCAAAGTTTTAATCTTAAGTCCACTAAGGTTCTCTACAGACTTGGAGTATTTGACAAAGTAAGAACAAGCTTCACTTTTGTGAGCTAGAAAATATACCCAAGTATATCTAGAAAAGTCATCTACAAGAACATAAACATAGTGCTTCCCATTTAAACTAGAAACTCTTGATGGTCCAAAGAAATCCATGTGAACCAATTCAAGTGGTTGAGAAGTTGAATCTTCTTTCTTTGATTTAAAAGAAACTTTGTGTTGTTTTCCCTTTTGACAGGGGTTACACACTCTATCATTTGGGAATTCTAACTTAGGTAGGTCTCTAACTAGGTTTTTCCTAGAAAGTTTTCTAAGTGAGTGAATGTTGCAATGTCCTAATCTTCTGTGCCATAGCCAAGATTCTTTATGAAAATCATTCAAACAAGTAATATTCTGCTTAGCTAAAGAATTCAGATTAACAGCATAAACATTTTCATTTCTTAAGGTAGAAAATACCAAAACATTCTTAGAATTAAAAACATTGCATGAATCATTTTCAAATTTAACATGAAAACCATCATCACATAACTGAGAGATACTTAATAGATTGTATTTAAGGCCATCAACAAATAAAACTTTAGAAATCAAAATTGAATCAGTGTTACCAATCTGGCCTAGGCTGATGATTTTCCCTTTTGAGTTATCACCAAAGGTTACAAAGCCTCCATCAACTTTTATTAAACTCTTGAAACAAGAGAAGTCTCCTGACATATGTCTTGAACATCCACTGTCCAAATACCACGTCTCTTTACAGGAGCTCTTTAAGCAAGTTCCCTACAAAACAGATTTAGATGGATGATGATTTTGGTACCCAGATCTTCTTGGGTCCAGACAGGTTAGCCAATAACACTTTATGTACCCATATTTGTCTAATGGGTCTCATATAATTTGTAGAATTGACATGCTTTGAAAGATAAACTTTATTAGATCCATAGCTATGTATATAACTGGTTGAAGCATATGAAGTTCCAGAATTTCCTTCATTCTGTCCAGATTTAGAAATGAATCCAGTTTTAGCAATTTTCCTTTGTCCAGGTTGGTATCCTATACCAGTAGTATATTTAGGTGCTACTTGCTTTCCTAGCATCTGTGTTAGAGTATTTTTACCATTGGTGAACTTCTCCAAGTCTTTTCTGAGTTTCTCATTTGATAATTTCAGTTCAGTATTTTCCTTAAGTAGTTGAGCATTCTTTTCCTTTTCTATATCAAGATCAGATTTATGCTTAACACTTAAAGCATACTGTTTCTTTAGACCTTTATATTTATCTTTAAGCTCATTACATGTTTCTTCTAACATGTCACAGTATTCAAACAATTCAGATTTTGACATGTTTTCTGAGTCAGAATCTTCTCCAGAATAGTATGAATTAAAAGCATGAGTTTCAGCAGTTACCTCAGAAGTGTTTGTCATAAAACACATGTTGGCTCGATTCCTTTCAGAGTCTGAAGATTCAGCTTCACTTGTGCTGTCTTCTGAAGCACTCCAAGTAGCCTTCATGGCTTTCTTAAACTTATTGTCCTTATATTCATATTTCTTTTTATACTTCAGCTTTGGACAGTCGGCTTTAATGTGTCCTTTTCTCTTGCACTCATAGCAGACAACATCATCTGACTTGTCATTCTTCTTCCAATCCTTTTTCCATTTGCCTTGGTTATCATACTTACCCTTATAGTTTGTTTTTTCTGAAGAACTTCTTTTTCCTATAAAATTTCTTAAATCTTCTAGCAATGTGATCCATCTCAGCATCACTGTCAGAATCACTTCCACTGTCTTCACAGCTTGAACTTTCAACTATAGCTTGAAGCTTTTCTTTGTACTTATTCTTTGAAGTTGAGGATTTGAAAGAGACAGACTTTCTTGCAGGTTCATTTTCTTCCTCTTTGTTCACTTTAAGCTATTCTTCATACATCATCAGCTTTCCAATTAGTTCCTTGACAGGTAGAGCAGCAATGTCACATGATTCTCTGATTGAGACAGATGTGCCTCTCCATCTATCAGGTAGACACCTCAAAATTCTCATAATTTGTTCCTTCGCTGGAACATCCTTTCCCAGAGAAGTCATTGTGTTGACAATTTCATTGAACCTGAGATACATGTCAGAAATGGGTTCATCAGGCTTCATCTTAAAATTATCATACTTAATAGTATAGGTATTCAATCTCATCTCCTTAACATTTGTTGTTCCTTCCTGAGAAACAGCTAAGGTATCCCAGATTTCAAAAGCAGTTTTACAAGCAGAAATTCTATTAAATTATTCATCTCCTAGAGCACAGTACAATGCATTCATAGCTTTACAGTTGTTATTGTACGCAGTCTTTGTAGGTTCATCCCAAGTAGATCTAGCAGTAGTGGGAATTTTGTATTCAGCTTCAATGGCAGTCCAAATATCAAAACCTATGCTTTCTAGATGAATTTTCATTTTCAGTTTCCACTGAGCATAATTAGATCCATTGAAGAAAGGTGGCCGGTTAGTAGCAGCACCCTCAAGTCTATTATCCATGATATTACAAAAAAGAATTTTAAGGAGATAAAAATTTAGAAATAATAGAAATTTTAAGAACTTTAAAATACAACTAAAATCACAGTTCAAAAGCAGAGTACTTTTAGAAAGTATTTTCAACCTCTGATACCAGTGTTGGTCGGAGTGGTTTACTCAACAGGGGGGTGAATTGAGTACCAATTAAAATTTCTGTAATTAAAAACAGTGTCTTAAAGACCCCCAAATAAAATAATAAATTAAACTGTAGTGAATTTATATTAAAGTAAAGGTTCTGTCAGATTCTCAAGGGATTGATTAATTCCCAGTTAATCAACACAGGAGTGTGTGATTATCTTTTGAAACTAACTTACTAATCCGCACTTAACATAAACACTTGCTAATTTAATTATCAAAGTAACTTTAAAAAAACAGTATTGGTTTTAAAGTGATTAGCAGCGGAATAAAACTTTGAAGGAGATGGCACAACAATGTAACCAAGAGGTTCAGTCTCAAGCCGAGACATAGTCCTCTCAAAAGTTTATGTAAAAAATGATCCACACCCTGTATCGGGGTTCAACAGTTTACAACTGTCCAGGTCCAAGACCTCTACCACTGTTCTTCGTGGGAAACAGTACAACAGCAACCAGCTGTCCAGGTCACACACGACCTCTACCACTGTTATTCGTGGGAAACAAAGAATGAAAGAGTTTGGTAAGGATTTACAAATCCTTTAGTTTGAGTACATGAGACAGTGTATGTGTTAGATACAGCAGATAACACACACTGCTCAAAAATAATGGTAATAAATCACAGAACAAGAGATGTAGAGTTTAGAGATGGTTCTGGTGATTGCAGTATAGCTCTGGACTTCTTCAGATTTGACCGCAAGTGAGTTTGGGTCCTCTTCTCGTTTCTATTTGAGAAACAGAGTGTCGTATGCTCCAGGTTCACAGGTAGTGAGAATGTAGTCGATGAAGTTCTTCTTGTATGCACAGAACACTTCTCGAGTATGCTTGATTGTCTATGAGATTATCTGTGTTCTTCTCGTGCTTGTGTCATTTTTTGGTATATTGGATGCACCACACTTTTCTGGTTCGCTTCTTGTTTTGTTTTTCCTTCACACGTTCACCTTTTTCTGGTATGTAGTCTTCTCGTATTTATCTCCCATCAGGGGACAAAAAAGATTTCTTTTCAGCAGGTACGAGGTACGGGTTCCTGACATCCGACAACCTTTATCAGATATTTGACAAATCATTAAAATGTACGATATGACCGTTAGATAGATTAAATATAGGAAATAAAGAAATTCAAACAGTGAGTTGAGTGATTGGTAGGTAATCAGCATCGGTAGCTTGAACATCGGTAGCTTGAACATCGGTAGCTTGAACATCGGTAGCTTGAACATCGGTAGCTTGAACATCGGTAGTTCGATGTCATTAGTTGCTTTGACTCTATCGGTGGCTCTATGCGTCGGTTGGTACATGCTTGTATCAGTGACTTTGTTTATCGGTAGCTCCATGCGTCGGTAGGTACATGCATCGGTAGCTCCTATGCATCGGTAGCTGTGAGTCTGTATCGGTAGCTTCGTCCATCGGTGACTCTTATTCCATCGGTAGCTATTTATACTTACACCGGTAGCTCTACGTTTGTATCGGTAGCTGTCTGTAAGTCAGTAGCTTATATATATAAGTACATCGGTAGCTCTGTGTTAAGTCTATCGGTAGACTGGTTACCGGTAGCTCTTTATCAGTAGCTATAGACAGATTACTTATCTGTTTTATGCAGAACACATCTGATTGTGTTAGAATCAATTTATAACTTGTATAAACAATGATAAATGAGGATTAACATATTTCAAAGACTATTTTAAAGATTATTATTGGTTTGATCATAGATTTGAAAGAATTAAAGTATAGATCAATGATACTTAAAAATATCACATAGAATGAAGACATAATTGGGATTTTCAACACAAATGAATACATGATTGAGATTATCAAAACAGGTGAGGTCAACAGGAATAAGTCCTTGACCTATATAGTGGAACTCCTAATCTACATGGGAATGAATCCTCTATATACAAAATGGAACCCCTATCAATAGAGAATAGGTCCTCTTTAATCCAGAGTGGCACCCCCCATTGGCATGGGAGTAGGTCCTCTATAGATACTTATAGAGTGGAACCCCCTGACACAGTAGGGTGTGCATCAACGACCTAGAGATTGTGGCCCCTCGACCGTCTGTCATAGTGAAGAGTTGTGTTTTGACTTGGACAATTACTTTTGGGTAGACATGTGAGATGCTGGGCATAGTTGATGGAATTTTGGATCCATTGGCTTCTCATCATCTCGGTCTAATATGTGAGATAGATATACCATTTCACCCTCATGTGGAATTCATTGACTGAGTAGATATATATTCATCTATATATGTAAGTTTGAATTTGGTTACTCTTTATTACATAAAAGGAAAATATTCATGGGGTATTACACATGATTTCTATATTTATTTTCTCATAGTTGGATAAGTTTACACTCCTACTATAGGTGGATAAGACTCATTGTGTAGTTCATCTATTCATCTTGTTAATCCCCATATGTCTGGATGAGGTTAATTTCACTCATAGGTTGAGATGATCTATTCTCTTTGAATATATCTTGCATCTACTATCATTCTATTCTCGTGGTATCTCTTTCTAACCCCTTTATATTTTGGGGTATCCTACTGGGCATGTATATACTCACCTCTACATGTGATTGTCCAACACATTTCATATATTCTATTGATGAAAAAAAAGTCAACAAATACTTTAGAGAAGCATAGATATACCCAGTATGTTGGACCACTTACAATGGTCACAACATGGGATTCATGAATTGTCATCTCTCAGTAGTTTACTTTTTCTAGTTTTTTTTTCAGGTTTGGACATATTTCTATTTTGGAATGTATTTTTCCACTATACTTTTCACTTTTAACTGTCATGCTCTAGTACACCGTAGAGGGTTTTCATATTTTTTTACTTTCTACATGTGTTGAAACTTTAACTCTTTACCTTTTAAAATTTTCCTTAATATGACTTTTTATGTGTCTATAGGTACATAGTAAATGCCTCCCCATGTTAGATATGCTTTCGGCTTTGCCCCCTAGCCCTGACCTATAGAGGTGGGATTTGTTTTGTTTTGGATCGAGCCTAAACATGGTTTTGGTTATGAAATATTAGTATATGAGGTGGTTTGTTCTTTGGGAAGGTGTTTTGATTATTTCCCTTGTGAGGATTTGGTTGGGTTTAGGGAAACATTTTTAGGCTGTCTCATGTGTGGCTCTTAGGTTAGGGAATGTAGCGACGGTGTGGGCGGATGACATATCCATTCACTAGGACCTTGATGACCTTCTTGTTGACTTGGCCAACCAATACATTAGTTTTAGGGATAAATGGTACACGAATTATATATTATATAGTTTTTTAATTTCTTTATTTATTCATCTCCCCATTACTTTTATATATATATATATATATATATATATATATATATATATATATATCCATCCAAATGCACTACATCGTGATAATTTCATTATGCCTCTATGAGGAAAGTTTTCCCGGATACCGTTTCAAAATTGTGATGATGATCCGAAGGGTGATGAAGCCTCAGTTTAGGGTCCATCCCATGAGATTATCCTCATTATGGGTAGGTAGTATCACCTCCACCTATTGAGTTGTAGATTATCCCAATAGAGCAGGCTGAGGTTGCATATAGGATGATCATTCTCTATGAGTTCCAGCATGAGTGACCTTTGAGGGTCCTTGGTGAGTTAGATCCTCATGCATCAAAGGATGGACTACAGTTGGAGGTTTGTATCTTTAGTCTTGTTCAGACCCCAAAAAATCAGGTGGTTTTACTAGAAACTAGCCTATTCCATGAAGCAGTGGGGTTCTAGTGGAGCCTTTATAAATAGTTACATGATTAGTCAAATCACTCAGGGTCTGAATTATAGTAGCTATTCCATGAGTATTACTACCCCTTATTCATGTGCTCAGTTCAGATTCAAAACCTACTAGAGCTTCATTAGGGAGGTATGATAGTGGCTAACTATGTAGTGAGGTTAAAAAAACATACCTAGTACTCACTTGACATGATTTTTGATGACTAATTCCAAACAAATAAGTTTTAGTAGGGAACCTGTAGAGAGATCCATGCCACTGTGGTGCCCTTATGCATCCCCAAATTTTTAGAGGTGATAGAGCAGGAACTAGTGACAGAGAAATTTATGTCTAAGGGATTCCAGATAGTTGGAGCTAGTAGTAGGTCCCTTATAGATGAGTCATCTGTTGTAGCTAAAATATGCGAAGCACCATGATATAACCAAAATAATCCTCCCTATGACTTGACTCAAGAACATGGTCTATGATAAAACAGAACATCATGGTATCCTAGAGAGGAGAGTTCCTTTGGTTGTACTGGGTAGGGCCACATAACACGAGACTACCCGACTAGATGATCCATGCAGCATAGAAAAATAGCCGATGGACTACATCTATAGAGTTAGACCTGTGATCAGATATCGACCAGGTGAGGGAACGTTGGACCTTAGAGAGAAAGTGTTGGCAGACGAGTAAGAGGATCTATGGGTAGTGGAAAACTCTATGAGATAATTCCACCACCACCACTAGGAATCCAATGTCCAGATCAGGGTGGTGGCAGTCAGGGCTATGGACAACTACAGTATTTGGAGGCTTATGAACCCAAAACATATTAGTTAATTAAAGGTAAAAATTTTATTTATTATTCTATTTATTGTGTATCATTAAGAATATGTACCAGTTATTCCTTCAACTCTATTCTCTCGGGGACAGAGTTGGAGTTCCAAGTTGAGAAACTCTCTCAATAGCTCCGTCCTAAGGTTCCTACATGGAACACTTCTTTGGTATCATTTATCTACTTATAGTGTGAGATATCACTTAGTATAGAATGGTTCAGGTCGGACCTTTTGGTCACATCTATAGAATTATATGATTCCATCTTGGGTATAGAATGATTGTCTATAGTCCATGCCCATATTTATTTTCACCATAGATGTGTCACATCCCTACTCATGTTTGGAATATGATTCTCTTTTTCTTGTGATAGAAATATCATGGATTGTGAGAGGGTTCTATGAGTAGGATGTTGTATTCTATAAATCATTAGTTGGTGAGTATAACCCTTTCCATAGCAGGCACCTCAAGAATATCGATTACATTAATTGTGTAGGATTATATAGATATCTTATGTGAGGAAGTGTTAGGATTACCTACATAGAGGGAGATAGAGTTTCTTGTAGAATTTCATCATAGGACCACTATGTTATAATCTATGGAATATCAAATGGCCCTTACTGAGCTCTAGGAGCTACAGTTGTAGTTGGATAACCTTCATGATAAAGTATCATTTGGCCCAGTGTGTCCCCCAGGGTAGCTCCAATGTTGTTCATAGAAACACATGACAAGCTATTGTGACTTTATGTATCTTATAAATACCTAAACTATCCCATGATAAATAAAATGTACCCCTTTCCAATGATAAATGAACACTTTAACCAACTGTATGTCCTGAGATGGTCTAAAGATCAATCTCAGGTCTGTCTACCACCAGTTGAGGGTTCCCAATGCTGATATTCCAAAGATGATATTATGATGTCCCTACAGAATCTATGAGTTTAGAGTGATTGTATTTTGTGTGACATATTCTCCCACCATAATTATAGATATGATGAACCTTGTTTTCCATCAATACATGGAATAGTTTATGGTTATATACATTGATGAACAAAATCATCTACATATCATCAGAGGGGGAACATGAAGGGAACATTAGGATGATTATAGATTTCTCTTGGGAGAACCGAATTTAGGGGAATCTATCAAAGTGTTAGTTCTAGAATCATGTCATTTATCATCCCAAGCCATGTCATTTTTGAGCATGGTTTAGCCATGGACCCAAAAAAGATCGAATAAGTTCTTTATTAGGATCCACCCAAAAGCATTTTAATGGTGCAGAGATTTTATGGCTTGGAAGAGTACTATAAGAGTTTTTTGGAAGACTTATCTAGAATTGCATACCATTTGACCACCCTGATGTAGAAAGGGAAGAAACTTTTATGGTCTGAGTAGTGCCAAATGGCCTTTTAGGAGTTGAGGATGAGGTTGATGAGTGATCTTATATTGAGACTACCAGAATAGGGCATGGGTTATTTAGTGTATTGCGATGCCTCAAGAGCTTGGCTTTGATGAATTCATATACAGTGTAAGACACTTAATGCATATGGGTAGAGGTAGTTGAGATTACATGAGTAGAACAATGTGGCCCATGACATAGAGATTCATGTGTTAGTATTTTCATTGAAGACATGGAGGAAACACATTCTATGGGGGAACTTTGTGGTGCACTAAGACCAATAGAGTCTTAGGTACATCTTCAAATAAAGAGAATTAAACCTGAGATAGTGGAACTAGATGGTGTTCCTGCAAGAATATTACTTCGATATAGGCTATATTCCGAATAAGGTAAATATTGTAGCATAGTTTAATAGTAGTAAGTATCAGGATTGATTTGCGTAGGAGGCTTCATAGCAATTATCCTCCTTGTAGTTGATCCTGATGGAGTAGGAGGGTAGTTTTTTTTCTATATACAATGATGTTGAGTCCTGTACTTCTCAAGAATGTGAGATATTCCCTCCTAGGAGACATTGACTATGAGGTTTTTTAAGATAGGATAACAATGGGGGCTCACTAGATGTTTATTTTGAAGGTGTTAGTCATTGAATTTTTTCTAAGGACAGATGGTGGTTCCTGTCAGGATGTGGGAGGAGGTGATGTGAGAGTTCCACAATTTTCCCTTAAATCTACATACTAGTGTTGGGAAGATGTACAGAGACATTCATCCACAATATTGGTGGTTCCACTTTATATGGATCATAGCTATGTTCATCTCCTAGAGCCTCACCTATCAGCAGGTGAAGGCTAAGCACTATGTTCTGAAAATTTATTGTATCCTCTTGAGATACAAAAGTGGAAATGGGATGACATATCCATTGAATTTTTGAATGGGATTCCAATTATAGGGAAAGTCTATGATGCCATCTGTGTGATAGTTAAAAAACTCACAAATTTGGCACCCATCCTTACCATTATGGATAAGAGGTTTGGTGGATGGTTTGTGGTAGCTATATGTATGGGATATCACTCACCTTATTGGGGATCCAAAGAAAAATGTTTTCGATTGTATGTCATGGTTTACATCAAGATTGTGGAGAGGCCTACATGGGGCATTTGAGACCCAAATAAGGATGAGTAAAACCTTTAACCCCCATACCGATGGGAAGACTGATCTCACTATCTAGGTGTTGAAGGATATGCATAGGGTGTGAAAGTTAGGCATTGGAAAGAGACGGGAGGATCACTTTCCCCTTGGTATAATTTTTGTACAACAAATACCAATGTACTATCAACATAGAAACTTTTAAGGCCCTATATAAGAGACCCTAAATGTCACCCTTATGTTGTACAGATATCAATGATATACCTCATGTGGGCCTAGATATGGTGAGAGTGATGGCATAGAAAGGTCAATTCATCTATGAGTAGTTAAGGATGACCTAGAGAAGAAACAAATATTAAAAATATCACCACTGTAAGACCATGGTGTTTTATAAGGGAGACCAAATTTTCCTTATCATCTCACCATTATGAGGTTTTTAGAGGATCTTATAGTGTGTAATGTTATCCAGAAGGTTCATTTAGATATTCTAGATTATGTAGAGGGTTGGTGAGTTTTCTTACTAACTCTCCATACCCCCATAGCTCCTGAGGGTGCACAATGTATTACATGTTTAATAGCTAAGGAGATATGTGCATGAACCTATGCACATTAGCGACTATGGCGAGCTAGACATTAAGAACAAAGCCACCATTATGGAGCACGTAGTGGTGATCAAGGATTTCTAGGGGAGGACCTTAAATGGATGAACTGTCCCCTTGGTTCATGTGTTTTGGAAGCATGATAAAGGATAGGAGAGTCCTGGGAGTAGGATATCTTTGTACGAGCTCTGAATCCCAAGTTTTTTATTTAGTTTTTGATTTTAATTGATGAAAATCGTGAAGGAGGGAATGATGTAGAGACCCTATTTTGGACTTGTAATAATTTGATATAGTTTTATTTATATATTTCAAGAGCTAGGTGATGAGATGTTGTGTGATTCTAAGGTTTGGTGTTCTTGTAAATAATATTATATAAAAATTAAATATATTTTATATTACGTGAACATGGATCCTTAAATATGATAGGATCGATCTTAAAAGGAAGCTCTGATTATAAATTGAAGACCACAGTTCAGTATGGAATGTAGTGATTACCCTATGCATGACCTAGAATCAGTTAGCATGGGGAGTTTAGACACCTCATTCCATTAAAGTATGTTCAATGGATTAATAATTAATTAATTAATTAATTAATTTTAATGAAAAAAATATCAATATCTTGAATACGATGGATAATTCTACAAGTTTAGTCACATAAACCCTATGATAATTTTAGTGATTCTCTTCATCTTTCATTGGAGAATCACCTTAGATGATGAAAAAATGCCAGATTGGAGAAGATAAAAGCCCAATGAAGGCAATGAATTCCTTTGATTTTTGGCCAGCACATTCTTAGAAGATAAACGACCTAATTTTCAGACATGAATCATCAATTATGTGTTTATAGTCTTTTGATCAAATTTTTTGAGTGGATCAGTCCCTAATATCAATACGTGCTAATGGAAGTCTTATAATATTCTTACGTACCATATTAATTGGATTAATTCAAATATTTTCTAACCCAAAATCCCCTTTCCTTATCGTTGGCCATGAATTCTAGGAAATAACAATTTAAAAAAAATTATTATTCTTTTCCACCTTTTATTCCTGGATTAAATCACTGGTTGGACCTCATGACCCTGGTTCAACACTGCTGGGTGGTATCGATCCTGAATGGACCCCCAAAATTGCAGCGGTTTTACAAATTAAGAATGGATCAATAAAGAAAGGATAAATATGGGATGTTTACTAGTTTTGGATGATCATTTCAATGATTGCAGGGCAAATCTATGACGGTATAATGATACAAGGAGCAATATTTGTGCGATGAACCCTCGATGAACAATGGGATCCAATTTCTGGTGAATGATAGTCGTAAATGATGAGGAATTCCTTGATATGATAATTTCTAGTGGAATTGAGGTGGTATCTATGATAGAAAATCTTAGACAGTGGTGTGGATTGTAGATCTAGATTCTGGTGGAAAACCCAATTACACTCCATGTATAAGGATGAACACTTGATGTTTAGCACCGTAAGTGCGACGAATTTAGTTTTTATGAAAGCATAATGATGACATGACTTGGGGACATCATACACACCATATACCTCATCCCTAGGAGGATGATCCCTATGGTAAGTCACATAAGAAAGAATCTATGTGATAGTACCTGATTGTGTAATGGAGTACACATACAAGTAAAAAAGAACACTGGAGGCACCCCATGTAAAGAAACATGTCGTGTATCGATGTACACAAACATAAGGTCATGTATACAGACATGACTAGAGAGACATGGCCTGGACCCGATTAGCTTGGACATGATGGGTAGTACACCATCAAAATGTTTATTACTACATGGGTTGGGATCGTGTACTGGATAGGGACACAACTAGATGGTTGAGTGGGACCACATGCCATGTGGGATCCCTCATATGCAATGTAACCCTTGGTTCCCCTTTAGGAAACATTGATGTTCTGTATCTCCTTCTTATGAACTTATATTTTGTCCCACAAGTAGCCTATCCCGAGTGTTGTTTCATTGAAAATGTGATGGTGCCCTCCATTTTGGATATATAGAAACAACGTGAAATGTTATGGGCCCATCGCTTATTTAGGAGATTCTCGATGATGGTAGTGATCAGGTTGGAGCACTATAGGCTTCTAATGAGTGTAACCCCTTGAAATACAAGGGTAAGTGCCATCAAAGATCAAATTAGAACCCTCGATCACACTAGGGAATGGTTCCTCAACCACTAGAGTAGATCCCCCCTTAGCATGTGCACAGGTCCTCTATAACAAAATTTTTTATGGAACCCCCTATGGGAAATGGTGCATTTCCTTGATGATATTTGTGGAAACCCCCTGTGGTACTAAGGCATGGGTCATCAACCACTAGAGTGGAACCCCTCATCATTATAGGAATACGTCCTCTATATCTACCTTCAGAGTGGAACCCCTATCAGATTGGGAATGGGCCCTTGATTACTACAGTGGAACCCCATGTGGTACCAGCGCGCGAGTCCTCAACATATGAGTGTATCCCCCAATAATATAGGACATGGGTCCTCAATGACTACAGTAGACACCCCTATCACACTATGGTGTGAGTCCTCAACCAATAATGTGGAACCCACCCCCCATTAGCCCCTGTGCGTTTCCTTTACCTATGGATTAGAACCCCCTATCAAATATGGTACGATTCCTCCAGACACTAGAGTGGATCCGCCCATCATCATGGGTATGGTTTCTCTATAGATAATTATATATTTGAACCCCCTAACTCACTAGGGAGTGGGTCTTCTACCTAGATATTATGACCCCTTGACATTGCAATATAATTATGAGGGGTGGTTTTACATGGATGATTACTTTTCGACAGACACATGAGATGATGGACATCATTAATGGACTTTTGGGACTATTGGATACTCTCTTCCTTGGATGTGATGTGATATGGAGATCCCATATCTCACTCAATTGGGATTATTTGACTGAACATATATATATATATATATATTCATCTATATCCCCACCATTAGATTTAGAAACACTCTTTCCATGAGAGGTGAAGATGTGTTCTGTCTGCCACATGATTTCCATATTTAGAAACACATGGTTGGATGAGTTTTCTCACCTTATATAGAGGGAAACGACTCAACATATAGTTCATCTACTCACCAGGTTGAGTACCTTGTGTATGGGTGCAGTTCCTTCTACTATTGGTTTACGTTATTCTACTCTCTTTTACTATATCTGACATATACTATCTTTATATTCATGTTATAACTCTTTCTAATCCCCCTTACTATTTATTGGTGTCCTACTAGGTATGTATATACTCAACCATGCATGGGATTTTACCACATATGTCTTGTATATCTAGAAGATGGACATGTCTACAATGAATTTAAAGGAACTTTGGAATACCTGATACTCTGAACTGTGTACAGTGGTTGTATCTTGGGATTCCGGATCTATACTCCCTATGTAGTTTACGTTTTTTACTTTCTTCAAATTGGGTCATATTTATGGTGGCTTGTGTATTTTTCCCCATTTTTTATTTTTCACCGTCGTATTCTTATACACCCTATAGGTAATGCATTCTCGGTTTAATTTCTAGTTTTGTTTCATCTTTTACTCATTCCCTCGTATCTTTTTTATCGAGATGGATGTGTGTGTGTGTACATGTACTTATGGAAACTCCTTCCCATGTTATATTTTCTTTTAGTGTTGGTCGCAACCCCTATACTATAGTGTCAATCTTGGGGTAGTTGTGGCTTGAGTCCCATCTTGGGTCAGGTCACGACATCTACCCCTGAATCCAAGAAAATTGAGTCCCTATTCTCGTAATATCTGAGTCACTATAGCCCTCACTAACAATTCACATATGATGGAAGGAATAAGTATATTACACTAGAATGAAGGTCTCTAAAGAGACCTTAATCAAAATTCTGTTCTCACAAGAATCCATATAAAACCATATTGTGGTAGAAATGCATGTGTTCATTGAACCTTGTGGTGTACTCAATGAAAATAATCTCACCATGATATAGCTCATGAAGATCTACAATTTTATATAATCATAAAAATGATAGGTAATTCTCCTCATGATATAGTTTCTCAAATTCCAACAATGATTGAATCCTCTCATAATGGTTCTGTATGAATAGAATCTACAAATACCCTAATTTTCCATGGAAATGACTGGGTACATTTAAAACAATCTAATTAGTTCGGGTCTGTAAATGCATGTAGACTCAGACTGTTGACTTGAGCTAATCCACCACTAACTTTGGGTATTGCTCATTGTGAAACTTCAATGGTCTCTATTCCTAGAACTCACATATCACACTAATACTGTGTGTATTTTTAGCCTAATATACTCATACTATCTTATTCATTATAGCCATTGGCACAGTTCTCTACCCACATAGAAGAAACACCACATGAGATGGGGCATAATTTGTTTCCTCTTCACTAAACTGATTATTTTCAAGATCGTATATCAATAACCTGTCTAGATATCTTCATAATGGAATGATTAATGTTTAACAGGAGGTACCATAGAAAGATGAGAATATATACGGAGAGTTGAATCAAGAAGGAAAGTCAAAGGACTCAATCCTAAATTATGTGTGAACCATTTTTTCCTTGCGACCAATGTCTTAGTATGACATGCTTACATGCAAGGATTCAGAGTCATGGTGTTTGGATATGTCATCCACCAAAAAAATTGTGGGTCACCTAACCAGAATTTGACACTCAAGACACCATTAAACCGTTTACATAAGTTCCCCTACCAATTATAACCATTTTTATAAATCTAAACACAAACATGAGGAAAACAAAACCTTTGATACCACACTATAATGACCCGAACCACTAGGGCCCACCTAGCCAGTGGAGGCTCAAGCTATTTAAGCCCCAAGACTCCATTAAATAGGATATAATTTTGAGAAAAAAAATAATGAATAAATTAAATGGGATACCTTAGAATATTTACATACACACACAACCATATCCATGAAAAAGTGTATATGTATATAATAAATACTATTAAAACTAGAGTAATACCATGCATGAAACAAAATATAGTGAATATGTCAGAGTATGATAAAGGAGAGAATTTAAAGGGGAAAAATGCATTCAAATACAAAAATAAATTCCTACAAAAAAACTAAAAAAAGAATAAACGAATACTGAAGAGTACGCTCCTATTAATCCCCGTCTTCGACCACTATATACAATCTATTCACCTAAGTACCACTAAACTCCTCGATAATGACATTCATTTTATATGTCTTCTGCATAAGACATGACACATGTGGGAAAATACCTTTTAGGTGTGAGTATTTACATACGGTGTTGGATTCCCCGAAACCCAAAGGAGGGATAAATAATGATATAATAAAATTTAATCAACTGAATCCATAAAAAGTGGGAAATGAAGTTGGAAAAATATTTATGGTCATAAAGAAACCTAGACGAGAGAGAATGGGGATATAAATCTATCACATAACCAAAGAGTTATAGTCTTCCAATAGCTCAATTTCTATATATGATTCCTAGAATCACACGAAACCTTGTAAGAATACTCGTGCAAGGGTAAACTCCTCACTACTACGATCTATAGCCAAGGGATCCACAACATTCATGTAATACCAAAACAGTGCTAGATCTCAATCATAGGGGAGTTCCACTTTGTAGATGGGTTAGCTATTCCTAGTTTAGGGGAGTAACAGGACTACCTATATGAAGAATATGGGAGGCCTCATCCCTAGTGAGATAGGGATTTCCATAACAGACATCTCTATGATGATTCCTCTCAGTCACTATAATCATCAAGCATCACCAAAAAAAGAATCATACTTAAAACACCTCATATCATGTATTTTATTACACATTTAATTCAAGTATAATTTTTTTTTGAAAAAAATAGTATAGGATAAGCATGAGACAAAATATTTGTCATAAAGTAGAAGATTTGATAAGTATAAGTTTTGAGGAAAAAAGGGTACACAACTTGTTTTAGTAATACATGACATGTTACTGCTACCCTAGTTATTCTTATGCCATACGAAACTTACCCGATCAACTATGACACTGATTATGTGAATGTTTTAACAATTAATATATACATGGCCCTACACATTCTCATGTACATGGCCATGTCTGAGCCCATTTTCTTAGTTGAACCCATGTTTCAGGCCATGAACATGTTTTAAGCTATGTTCATTACCATGTACTCACATAACATATGCCAAGATACCATTATTAGATCACTTGGTGTATCGTGGGTCCACACTATATATGATATATATACATTCTTGAAACCTTATTTACTGTATATGGGAATCCTACATATCATGTGTTCATCCAAACTACTAACATGTTGTAGGGATTTTCATATAATTATATGTTCTTCATGGGAATCCAAGATCAACAATTTCAATCTTATTTTACACCTAGTTGACCCATAAAATCCAGAAAACATCACTGGACATCGATTCTCAACCTTCAATGGCTGGAAATCTAAAATCTGTTTTGTCTATGTAAGTTCGTTGGGCCTATTGTAACCAACTTTTATCATTGTATCTCCAGATCCAAGATCCACAATGAATCTATAAAAAATAGTCATAATATATCCAAAAACCACCATATCAATCACCATTCACAATACTGTCCTGAATATATGCATTAAATCATGCTCAATCCCACCCTAGGAATGTTGAATCGTGACCCCATGGTCCAATGATGAAGAACATTGAAAATGTGTTGTGTAAAATCATAAGAACAATGGAAAAAACATCATTGGTCAATGTGATGGTAGCCAATAATTGATATGTATAAGATCATGGGTGATAAAATGGTACACGAAATCAATTGAAATCAGTAATTCAATTTATTAAATTGGTCTCATGTGGAAGGTGAGAAATCACATATCAATAAAAGAATATAAAAATCTACACCCAATATTTTATCAAGTGGGATAAAGCCACAAATGATTATCCCTAACTTGAATTATGATCAATAACATGTGAAGAATTAATTCACAAGTGATGAAGAAGACCCACAGTCTCCACTACTCCTCAATCCACCTCAATCTGATCACCCATTGTTCTCTAAGCCATTCTTCCAATGAAGAATGAGAATTCCTCTTCCCAAATCCTCCAGATGTTATGTTGATAACCGTAATTTTTATATAATTGGGTATTCATAGATAGACTTAGGTTAGATAATTTAAATATATTTAATATATATTATTTATTTTAATTAAATTCACTTCCAATATATGCTTCAACTAGATGTCCATCACTGAAAACCATAGGGCATACTTTGGGTAAAACTCATATTTCATATTGAACTAATCTCTTGGATTTACCATTTAAAGTCCTGGTTAATGGGGAAACCAGTTATTCTATGAATATTCATGCATATGATAAAATATATTTATTATTTTTAATTTATCAGTATTGAGCCTCTATGGTCATCGTAATCTCATACCGACTCAGTGACTTTCATAGGAAATATTCCATAAAACATTCCAATGTTTTACATGTAAAACACTAATCCATTATACTTAGAAATTCAAAGCCTGGTCAAATTATCTGATCTAATACACCTAAAGGATGGTCACACATCAAACTATACCATCATGTTGCAGCATCATCTATGAGAGAGGCACTATGAAAATATTCTACTGGTCTTAAAAAATTGACATTTATAGTCATGTTATGAAGGAAAACATATGAAAATGACCAAGAATCACCTTGCACAATTTCACATTATATAATAAATGGATATTTCATGAGATCTATTATTGGAAAACATGTACCACTACCCAAAATACATCTCAGTACAAAATATTCCTACACATTGAGCCCAGGAACTATAGAACTATCAACTTAGATAAGGTGACACAAACACCTTGACAATATAGTACACATTGTGACCTAATTCTCCCAACAAAAACTATAACCCTAACTAAATTCTCCTACCTCATCAATCATTTTAACACTTATAACACATAATTTGTGAAATTTACAGAAATGAGAAGGTTTAACTCAATTTTGATATTTACTTATAGTGAATTATTTATGAATCATTATATTATGATCTAAAATATTGTATCAAATAGTTAGATAGTTTGTAAGGGTGATTTATATTGAATAAAATGGATTTTAATATATTTTATTTTCAAACAGAAAAACATTGAGTATTTATTAACAACTACATGTGAAAAATAAAATACTTTTCATGATTATGAATGTTAGGTATAAAACTTCATTTAAAATTTTTTTATTTAAAATTTATGTTCAATATTTTTTCATGAATAGAAGAAGATTTATAGGGTTTCTCAATAATTCAAAAATAAAAAATATAACTACATTTTAATGAAACATTAAAACATTTTAAAATTACTATTAGAAGATGTAGTTTTTTTAATTATGGGGTGATACTTATGGTATAGTATAAGACCAATATTTTATAATATTTAATTAATTATTCATGGGAGTCTTTGTTTTATCATTACAACATCAAGATCACTATTTAAATGATTATTATGTAATGAATTATATTCCATGAAACATATTATTCTAAAAAATTCATTCCACTGATAAATATCCAGAGTCATTTATATCACATAGTTCAAATAAAGATATTTAGTAATGATTGAGTTTTAAAAAATAATGGATTTTAAAATGATAAACCAATATTGTGAATAAATATAATATATTGTGTAATATATTTACTTATTTTAATGAATTAAATGTCATTGAAATATGATTTATTTTTTCGGTGATATAGAAGGACAATACAACCTTGTTATGAATATTTGATTATCTATTAAGAAATGTGGATTCTTATATTGATTGTGACTGATATAAAAAATAGGAATAAATCTCATCCATTAATAATATATTAATATGGTATGAATGTGGAGAATAAAATTTCTTTGAACTATATGATGAGAAAATAATTATAGTCATTTATGAGTGAAATTCAATGGAAAACAAAGAGGAATTAAATAATATTAAAATTATTAGTGAAAATTAATTTAAGGGAAAAACTGATATTTTTGTACACAATGTCATTGAAATTATCATTTTGTATTATATTAAATATTTTTAATTGACTATGGTATGTGAATTTTAATATATCAATTTTTTAATCCTATGAGATCACTAGTAATGTTTTTATAGACACTAGATATCTAATGGTATATTGTCAAGCTATTTTTGGGATTCAAAGTGAAAAAATATATTTTTGTATCACAACATACAATTGGTAATAAAATATAATTTTATTGGTTTCTAAACATGGTGTATTAATATATAAAAACAAATTTAACTAAAATATTTCTAAAATTTTTTAATTAGTCAGACTAAACAAATTAAAACCATTCATCAAAGGATTTAAAATTCGATATGATTAAAAATATATATCAATTCTTGTCTATGAGTTATTAGAATACCCTTAACATATATAACATCATCCTTTAGAAATTTTAGTTCTATAGATAATGAAGAACTTACCGAACTTTTGATGTCTCACTCAGATTTCATCCTCAATAAATTTTTTTCACATTATAATAATGGTTTCTTTATAATTCTATTTTTACAAAAAATAACTTATTGGATTGACACACTCTTTAATCCTATTAAAAAAATACTTAAATGTACATTCTAATCTAAATTGTGGTAGCATCATGTACCCCCTCACATTTCAGTTCCCCACCTGTAATTTACAATTTAATTAAATCTATGTCATTAAATTAATATCTTTGAAAAGGATTCATTTTTCAATTATCACCAAATAGACTAATAAATTTCATCCACTAACATTATTTTTATCACCACCATAAAATAAATCCCTATTTGTCTATTTTATAAAACAATTATTTTGATAATTAATGAAACCAATTTTGGATAACTCTCTATATTGATTAATATTTTCCATTAATTTCATTTTTAAAAAAATTATGTTCTAGAAATTGTAAACTCTTGAATCAAAATAAAACTACATATTAGAAATTTTAATGGAGTTGAGAACAACTCCCACATGAATTAACTATATTCTAAAGAAATTATATATGAATCATTGAATGTATAGGAAATAAATCAATCATTCCCAATCAAAACCCCATGTAATAATATAAATAAAATAATAAAACCTACAAAAGTGAAAATTTCATAAATGTACATTTTTAAATAATGTAAATTAGACCACTTATGTCGTAAATAATTAATAAACTATTTATTATCATTATTACGCATTAATACATTTGCAAAGATAATTTTTATATTATTCTAAACATCACATTTATAATCCACCATGATCCAAAATAAATAGAGTAGTTCATTTGAAAATTTTAATAATAAAAAATATTTATTATTTAATTTTGAAATTATTAATTTAAATAAAATATACACATTATCACTAGATTATTGAAATAATGATATATTATAGAGTATATATATTATGAATTTTAATTCAATTATATATTCCAATACAATATGTATTAAACATTCCACATCTTCATCATAGAGAAGAACCTAATAATGAAATGTTAACAACATTAAAAAAAATGAAATATTATTATAGGTATTCAATAAAACACCACCATTTAAATTTTATATTATTTTATTAATGACATTGTTAAATAACGATAATGTTTATTTCTCCATTCAAAATTATATATAATTATATAGTCATAGTTTTAATTTTTATTTATGTACTTGAAGAATAATATATAGATTTTTTAAAAGAAATATCATGAATGAATGGGAATTCTTTAATTTAATTTATATCATTAAAAATAAAAAATTATAATCATCCTACAAATAAATATAATATTTTTTAATTTTCACCAAAAAAATCTCTTAAAATATAACTGTTAAAACAACTCTATTACAATAAAAAAAATCCCAAAATCATTATTTATTGACTATTATTGTATTTTTCCCATTTGTATGAATAATTAGGAAGATAAATATGAAAAAAAAATTAATTTATGTTCCACATAAAATATACAAAAATTGAATGTTTATTTATATAAAATGCATAAAAATGTCATTCTATATTATCTATAAAAACCATTATGGAATACATAATTAAATCCTATATTTTCCAATAGATTCATCTTAAAAGTTATTTCACTTATTAATTTATATTCCACAAGACAAATTAATGGGATATAGAATAAATTTCATTTATTTTTTTGCTGAAAATAATTTTCATATGATCTATGGAATCTTTTAAGAAATAATAATATTTGTTTTTACTGTGGAATTACTTTTCCTCCTTCCTTTAAAATTATATTTTTATAAAAGAGGTCACATTGAGGTAAAGTGATAAAAACCATATTACAAGAAAACCACATGTCAATCCTCATAAGAGGTTACCTAACTATTCCAAAAAAAATTTAAAAGTTTTGAATTAAACACACTATGTATGCTCCATGCTATTGAAGTTACCTTTGCATTAGGGTTTTCATTGATGAGATCCTTGAAATGGTCAACCATCCTATCCGAAGTCTGAATGTATTCATCAATGTTTATTTTCTTCTCGTTGATTTTATGATCCAATATCCGGTCTTTCCTACCGATCCACCATGCTTGATCTTCATTAAGGTCAACTGTAACATCCCAAGTAAATAAAGAATAAAGAATTTTCATATTAATTAATATTTACGAATTAAATATTAATTTTAATTAAAAGGGGTTTCTACATTCGATAGCGTACTCGATACGCAACGATGAGTTTCATTGAAATCTTACGTTGCACACGAGTAATATAATAATATTATTTTAAATGGTAGTTATTATGTAGCCGTTGTACAGGCGGGAATGGATAGAAATAAATAAAATATGTTTATATATGTTTTTAAATGTTTTTATATTTACCCAATAAAAGATAAAGGCTTAAAATACGGAACGAATTCAATTTTAGGCATTTATACCCTAATTTTCACTAAGGGTTCACTTATCACCTTTTGACGGCAAACCATCATTAAATATAGTTTTGATCAATCTTATAAATTCTATTGGACCAAATATAACTCTTCTTTAGAATCGGGACATCAAAATTTACTTTGTGTAAATTTTTGGTATCTTTCCGATAAAGTTCATTTTTTTAATGAATATTGTAAATGTTGTATTTTAATTCAAAACCTCTTTTTGATATAATTTAATTATATGATTAGATTATTATTTGAATTGGTTTTAAAGTGAAATTAGAAAATATTTTTACCATTAAATCCAACAGTGGTCGTTGGAATTAATTTCACTTTGAAATCGGACTTAAACTAGTGTCAATCTTTTGATACTTATTGTTTCACAAAAACATGCTATTTGTCATGACAGCGGGAATTAATTATTAAATTAATTAATTTGACTTATATGTTTTGAATTTTGTAAAATGGACTTCATTTTTGAATTCGGAATATCAAATATAGCTTAGGGTGAATTTTTGGAATTTTTCTGAAAAACTTCAATTTTTGATGAATATTGAAATCACTAAGTGGTACTTATAAAAACTGATTTTCCATTTAAATGAAATTTTACCACCTTTGTGTATTGAATTTCAAAAATCCGACATACATGGTTGTCACTAAGAAGTAAAATGTGGTTCAATGAGATTAAAATAATTTTTTGGTGAATAGAAACTTATTATGTTTTTAATCGCGATTAGTGGTAATTAGTGTAGTTTAAGGTAAAAATAATGTTTTAATAATATAAGATGACCTAGACACATGTCCTACCCACATTGGATGTGTCATGGCAGACGAAGAAAAGCCATGGGTTAACTTGGGGACCCCATGGAGCCACTTTGGTTGGGAAATGACATAAATACCTTTTTATTTAATGTTAAAGTAAAAATGACACAAACATGAGTTATTTTACGAAAACAATTTTTATATGGGTTTATACAAGTCAGATGTTTGACTATCAATATTCATTGGAAATCTAAAACAATTTCCTACATCATATTATTTGTTTAATAAATTTTTGAAATTAAATAAATAAATGTATTTATGACATCATGATGATGCAACGATGACCTCATTACTTAAAGATTTAAATAAAATGGAAATATAATGTAATATCTAAGACCTAAACATGTCCAAAACCTATTGGATGAGTGGATGTTGATCCCTTATTACCTTATACTCGAATTATATCAATGTGGGACCTTTTAAAACCGAAACACTTTTTCAAATAAAGTAATATTTCTTTACTTTCCAAAAGTGCCCCTCCTCTCCTCTTATAAAAGGCCCCCGCCTCTACCACCATACCCACACTCCCAAAGCCTTTGGCTCGGCCAAACCCTGCCCATTTTTTCTCTCCACTTCCTTCTATTACTCCTTGAAGCCTTACTTTGGGTAGAAGTCTTCCCAAGGAAGCCTTTGAGCTCAAACCAAAGGGAGTTACCCGATTTTGAGGTAATGTCTTCACTTGAGTCCTTTTGTATTATTTTTCTTCTCCAACCCCCTAAACACTTTTTATTTATTTCTTTTGTAACAACTACAGTATATTCAATATACTAGGATGTTGTTATAAGAATTATTCGAGCTACACTTACAAACACCATCATCTAATGGTTAAAGAACATACTGTTTCCGTGGATGGTGAATTTATGCCTCCCGAAACGATGATTGTTCAACATTCCTTTATCACCTTCAAAGGTGGCCATTAATATGTCACTATATTTATATATATATAATATGTTTATTTTTTCTTTAAGATTCTGTATTTTTCTTTTTGGGCATACCTTTATGGTTTCCATTATGGGTAAACACGATATCTTCATTTAAGGAAGTGCGGACTACCACCCCCTCAAAGTGATGTGATTTGTTAATGCCATATGTGGGATGTGTAAAGGATGGATTTAAAGTTATTATATATGATGTTATACTGGAATTATAATATACCTCTATATCATTATTATTTCGTTCCATTAAATTTTGAGATAGAAATGAAAGTAGCGTTCATGCGTACGTACGGCTTACCGTCTCCATGAACGGTGCATTTCATTTCTTATCCCCAAATGTAATGTACTATTAAAAGTATTTTTATATAATGGATATATTAATGAATGATATATCTAAATGATGAATATAATTCTGGAATTAAAATATACATACCTCTCATTTAGTTTTAATTCCATTAATATGACAAATAAATGAAAGTAGCGTTCATGCGTACGTACGGCTTACCGTCTCAATGAACGGTGCATTTCATTTCTTAACTCTAAATGACAATGTAATATTATAAATACATGTATATGCTGGATATATATGATATATATGATATCCAAATCAGGAATTTCATTCTGGATATAATGAACCTTTGACCACACAAACAACATGTAATTGTAAGAAGTCCACTTTCGACTTAAGAACCAAATATCGACAAAACAATCATTATTAACATAAATGGTTACATAATGTTTATAAAATGACAATAAGTGATATAAAAGGAATAATGAACTTTAAAAAGGTTCTTAATCAAGTATAAATTAACTCAAGTTTATTATTCAGGACGTTAAAGAGCGATCGAGTCAAGTCGGACCCAAGGTAAGGGACATCGTCTCAATCTCCTTTCATTGAGGCATATTTCATTTTATACACAACTTTCTTTTATACGATGTATAAACCACTTTGACTTTTACTTTTATACAAAAGAAATCTTTTTCTACGAAGCGTTTTACTAAACGACAAAAAGGAATGTTTTTTTTAACGTACGCGGTGACAATGACCTTTTCCGCCACTGCGAGTATTATTTGGTCTTTGGCTTCCTCAACAAGCCATAATGTTTTTAAAATAAAAAAAATACCATATACCCTTTTATGTATTTTTGTATTGAAAATGGTTTTGATAAAGGATTCAATTATGATATATTGTGATTGAAATGTGTAAATGTTATCATTCCTTTATATTGGTTTTATGTTTTATGATTTTATATTGGTACTTGGACATTTGACAGGTGGTTACGTGATAAACCATATGACGGGTGGTGTCGTGAATACCAGGATGGGTGGTTACGTTATAACCTCCAATGAATTGGGAATGGAAGTCGGTCGTAAGGCTATTCCATTAAGTATGTGTGGAAATTGGCCGTATGGCTATTACATTAAGTGATATGTGTGGATGTTGACCGTATGGTTATTCCACTTAAGTATGTTTATGTCCCAAGTTACATTTATATATGCTATGTGTTCTTTATATGGGTTTTATATTAATCCATTGGTTACAAAAAGGAATGTAATGATACATTATTCAGTGAAGAGTTTTTACTACTTCATGATGGTGAAGGTATTACTTTGTTAGAGTATACATGGTTTACTTGATGTTTGAAAAAGTAACAGTTTTCATTCTTTGTGTATCCCTTACTGAGCTTTTTATGCTCACCCCAAGTTTTTTTCAAAATGTTTTTCACAGGACTTAAAGTGGAATAAGGTCAAGGATGGGATCATGGGAATGTCATGCTATATAAGACATGGAAGTAGACATGTTTCTTTTTAAGATTTTTTTTTATTATGGAAACTTAGTAGAAGTGTCTGCTTTGTAATCTTTTGAGATGTAATAGTTATGTTCTAATTCTCTAAAACTCTAAACCTGAAAAGATCCTCAATGTGAATTATTCATTTAATTCAACATTAAGTAAGTTTTAAGGCTGGGGCCTTATAGTTGGTATCAAAGGTCGGTTTAGACAACTTTAGGAGTTAGAAAATTGTTAAATTACAAGTTAATTTATGATATGATTGAAATGATAAAGCATTTATAGATTACCATGTTGCTTCATCTAAGACATGTTTGTTCAGAATGGTTTTCCGCAGAAGAAACATAGATGTTTTTTTGGGATGTCATACTGAGGGAAATGACCTTCCAAATCAGCATACTGAGATGGTCAGAAACAAAATTGAGCAGTTTACTGCAGTGATGGCTCAGTTGAATCAGGTGATAAGTGGTGGTTTTCATTGATGATATTTTGGTGTTTTATAAAAGTAAATAGGAGCATGAAAGATATTTAAGGGTTATCTTTCAAACCTTAAAAGAAATGAAACTGTATGGAAAATTCAGCAAGTGTGAGTTTTGGTTGCAAGAAATTTCTTTCCATGGTCATATTGTTTCTAAAGATGGAATAACTATTGGTCCTGCAAAAACAAAAGTTGTGGAAGAATGGCCATGACCCACAAATGTAACAGAGATTCGTAGCTTCCTTGGTTTGGCAGGCTATCACCGAAGGTTTGTTAAAAATTTTTCACGGTTATCTAGTCTAATGAATAAGTTAACTCGGAAGGGTGTTAAGTTTATTTGGACAAAAGAATGTGATGATTCTTTTTAGGAATTGAAAAGAAGATTTGTGAATGCACCAGTTTTGGCACTACCTTCCAGGAATGGTGAGTTTGTTATATATAGTGATGCTTAATTGAAAGGACTTGGTTGTGTCCTAATGCAGAATGATCAGGTAATTGCTTATGCTTCACATCAGTTGAAAATTTATGAGGTAAATTACCCTACACATGATTTGGAATTAGCTGCTGTTGTTTTTGCTTTAAAAATTTGGAGGCATCATTTGTATGGAGTAAAGTGTGAAATATACACTGACCACAAAATTTTAAAGTATATATTCACTCAGAAATAATTGAACATGAGACAAAGGAGATGGCTAGAATTAATCAAGGATTATGATTGTAAAATTCATTACCATCCGGGAAAAGCAAATATAGTGGCTGATGCTTTGAGTCGAAAAAGTAATGTTTCTTTAGCAATGTTGCATTTGGAACGTGATCCTTTGGTTAAGGATTTGATGAACTTTGGCATAGAATTTGTTGGTGAAGGAAGTCCTTCTGTTTTGTTTCAGGTATCATTGAGATCTTCTCTATCATGCAGAATCAAGCAAGCACAGATGCAAGACAGTGAGTTGCAGAAAAAGGTAGAGCTGGTTCAGAAAGGTAAGTTGCCTGAATTCAACATTGATAATGATTGTGTTTTGAGATTTGGGAAGAGATTGTGTGTGCCTTGTGATTCACAGTTGAAGAGAGATTTGTTATGTGAAGCTCATAGTTCTCCGTTTTCAGTTCATCTGGGAAGTACTAAGATGTATAGAGATCTACGGGAGTATTACTGGTTGGATTGAATGAAAAGAGATATTGCTTATTTTACTGTGAAGTGTTTGACATGTCTACAGGTTAAAGCAGAGCGGCAGTTACCGAAAGGGATGCTTCAGCCTTTACCAGTGACAGAGTGGAAATGGGAGAATATATCCATGGACTTTGTTGTGGGATTACCGAAGACATCTCGAGGTAATAATGCAATCTGGGTTATTTTTGATCACTTGACCAAATCTGCTCATTTCCTTTCTATACGAGATACTTTATCTCTTGATCAACTTTCCCATTTGTATATTAAAGAGATAGTCATGTTACATGGAGTTCCTCTCTCCATTTTATCGGATCGTGATACCAGGTTTACTTCTAACTTTTGGAAAGGCCTTCAGAAGTCGTTGGGTACTGAATTAAATTTTAGTACGGCTTTTCATCCTCAATCAGATGGGCAGTCAGAAAGAACAATTCAGACCTTGGAAGATATGTTACGAGCTTGTTCGATGGATTATCAGGGATGTTGGGATCAACATCTTTCTTTGGTTGAATTTTCATATAATAACAGTTTTTAATTCTAGTATACAGATGGCACCATTTCAGGCATTATATGGGAAGCGGTGTCGAACTCCAGCTTTCTGGGATGAAGTGGGTGAAAGGAAGTTGATGGGGCCGGAATTGGTAGAAGAGATGGCAGAAAAGGTTCAGTTGATTTAGAAACACATGAGAACATCTCAGAGCAGGCAGAAGAGTTATGCGGATAACCGGAGGAAGGATCTATCTTTCGAGGTAGGTGATCATGTTTTTCCCAAGGTTTCTCCATGGAAAAGTGTGATGAGATTTGGTAAGAAAGGAAAGCTGAGTCCAAGGATCATTGGACCATATGAAATTCTAGATAAATTTGGATCAGTTGCTTATCGAGTGGCTTTACCCCCGAGTTTATCTCAGGTACACAATGTTTTTCATGTTTCAATGTGGAGGAAGTATATTCCAGATCCATCTCATGTTTTGAGTCCAGAGGTAGTTCAGCCAGAAGAGAACCTATCTTATGAAGAACAACCAGTCTAGATTCTTAACCATAGGGAGTAGGTGTTACTGAATAAGGTGATTCATCAGGTAAAGGTTTTGTGAAAAAACCATGTTATTGAAGAGGAAACGTGGGAATCTGAAAATTCTATGAGGGATAAATACCCCCACTTATTTTGATAAGTGAATAAAATTGCGAGGACGCAATTCCCAAAAGGGGGGAAGGATGTAACATCCCAGGTAAATAAAGAATAAATAATTTTCATATTAATTAATATTTACGAATTAAATATTAATTTTAATTAAAAGGGGTTTCTACATTTGATAGTGTACTCGATACGCAACGATCAGTTTCATTGAAATCTTACGTTGCACACTAGTAATATAATAATATTATTTTAAATGGTAGTTAACATGTAGTCGTTGTACTGGCAGGAATGGATATAAATAAATAAAATATGATTATATATGTTTTTAAATGTTTTTATATTTACCCAATAAAAGATAAAGACTTAAAATACGGAAAGAATTCAATTTTAGGCATTTATACCCGAATTTTCACTAAGGGTTCACTTATCACCTTTTGGTAGAGATCCGTCATTAAATATAGTTTTGATCAATCTTATAAATTCTATTGGACCAAATATAACTCTTCTTTAGAATCGGGACATCAAAATTTACTTTGTGTAAATTTTTGGTATCTTTCCGATAAAGTTCATTTTTGTAATGAATATTGTAAATGTTGTATTTAATTCAAAACCTCTTTTTGATCTAATTTATTTATATGATTAGATTATTATTTGAATTGGTTTTAAAGTGAAATTAGAAAATATTTTTACCATTATATCCAATAGTGGTCTTTGGAATTAATTTCACTTTGAAATCAGACTTAAACTAGTGTCAATTTTCTGGTACTTATTGTTTCACAAAAACACGCTATTTGTCATGACAGCGGGAATTAATTATTAAATAAATTAATTTGACTTATATGTTTTGAATTTATTAAAATGGACTTCATTTTTTAATTCGGAATATCAAATATAGCTTAGGGTGAATTTTTGGAATTTTTCTGAAAAACTTCAATTTTTGATGAATAGTGAAATCACTAAGTGGTACTTATAAAAACTGATTTTCCATTTAAATGAAATTTTTCCACCATTGTGTATTGAATTTAAAAAATCCAACATACATGGTTGTCACTAAGAAGTAAAATGTGGTTTAATGAGATTAAAATAATTTTTTGGTGAATAGTAACTTATTAAGTTTTTAATCGCGATTAGTGGTAATTAGTGTAGTTTAAGGTAAAAATAATGTTTTAATAATATGAGATAACCTAGAAACATGTCCTACCCTCATTTGATGTGTCATGGCCGACCAATACAAGCCATTGGTCAACTTGGGGACCCCATGGAGCCACTTTGGTTGGGAAATGACATAAATAACTTTTTATTTAATGTTAAAGGAAAAATGACACAAACATGAGTTATTTTACGAAAACAATTTTATATGTGTTTATACAAGTCATATTTTTGACTATAAGTATTCATTGGAAAGATAAAAATATTTCCTACATCATAGTATATTTTTTATAATTTTTTGAAATTAAATAAATAAATTTATTTATGACATCATGATGATGCAGCGATGACCTCATTACTTAACGATTTAAATAAAATGGAAAGATAATGTAGTATCTAAGACCTAAACATGTCCAAAACCTATTTTATGAGTGTATTTCGAACCCTTATCACCTTATACTCTAATTATATCAATGTGGGAACTTTTAAAACCGAAAAACATTTTCAAATAAAGTAATATTTCTTTACTTTCCAAAAGTGCCCCTCCTCTCCTCTTATAAAAAGCCCCCACCTCTACCACCTTACCCACACTCCCAAAGCCTTTTTCTCGGCCAACCCCTGACCATTTTGTCTCTACACTTCCTTATCTTACTCCTTGAAGCCTCACTTTGGTCAGAAGTCCTCCCAAGGAAGCCTTTGAGCTCAAACCAAAAGGAGATACCCGATTTTGAGGTAATGTCTTCACTTGAGTCCTTTTGTATTATTTTGCTTCTCCAACCCCCTAAACTCTTTTTATTTATTTATTTTGTAACAAATCCAGTATCTTCAATATACTAGGATGTTGTTATAAGAAGTATTAGAGCTACAATTACACACACCTTCATCTAATGGTTAAAGAACATACTATTTCCGTGGATGGTGAATTTATGCCTCCCGAAACGATGATTGTTCAACATTCCTTTAACACCTTCAAAGGTGGCCATTAAGATGTCACAATATTTATATATATATAATATGTTTGTGTTTTCTTTAAGCTTATGTATTTTTCATTTTGGGCATACCTTTATGGTTTCCCTTATGGGTAAACACGATATCTTCATTTAAGGAAGTGTGGACTACCACCCCCTCAAAGTGATGTGATTCGTTAATGCCATATGTGGGACGTGTAAAGGATGGATTTAAAGTTATTATATATGATTTTATACTGGAATTATAATATAACTATATATCATTATTATTTCTTTCCATTAAAGTATGAGATAAAAATGAATGTAGCGTTCATGTGTACGTACGGCTTACCGTCTTCATGAACGATGCATTTCATTTCTTATCCCCAAATGTAATGTACTATTAAAAGTACATGTATATAATGGATATATATAATGAATGATATATCTAAATGATGAATATAATTCTGGAATTAAAATATACATAACTCTCATTTAGTTTTAATTCCATTAATATGACAAAGAAATGAATGTAGCGTTCATGCGTACGTACGGCTTACCGTCTCCATGAACGGTGCATTTCATTTCTTACCTCTAAATGATTATGTAATATTATAAATACATGTATATTCTGGATATATATGATATTTATGATATCTAAATCAGGAATTTCATTCTGGATATAAAGAACCTTTGACCACACGAACAACATGTAATTGTAAGAAGTCCACTTTCGACTTAAGAACCAAATATCGACAAAACAAACATTATTAACTTAAATGGTTAAATAATGTTTATTACATGGAAATAAGTTATATAAAAGGAATAATGAACTTTAAAAAGGATCTTAATCAAGTAGAAATTAACTCATGTTTATTATTCAGGACGTTAAAGAGCGATCGAGTCAAGTCGGACCCAACGTAAGGGACTTCGTCTCAATCTCCTTTCATTGAAGCATATTTCGTTTTATACACAACTTTCTTTTATACGGTGTATAAACCACTTTGACTTTTACTTTTATACAAAATGAATCTTTTTCTACGAAGCGTTTTACTAAACGACAAAAAGGAATGTTTTTTTAACTTACGCGGTGACAATGACCTTTTCCGCCGCCGTGAGTATTATTTGGTCTTTGGCTTCTTCAACAAGCCGTAATGTTTTTAAAATAAAATAAATACCATATGCTGTTTTATGTATTTTGGTATTGAAAATGGTTTTGATAAAGGATTGTTTTATGATATACTGTGATTGAAATGTTGAAATTTTATCATTCCTTTATATTGGTTTTATGTTTTATGATTTTATATTGGTACTTGGACATTTGATGGGTGGTTACGTGATAAACAATATGATGGGTGGTGCCGTGAATACCAGGATGGGTGGTTACGTTATAACCTCCAATGCATTGGGTATGGAAGTCGGCCGTATGGCTATTCCATTAAGTATGTATGGAAATTGGCCGTATGGCTATTTCATTAAGTGATATGTGTAGAAGTTGACCGTATGGTTATTCCACATAGGTATGTTTATGTCCCAAGTTAGCTTTATATATGCTATGTGTTCTTTATATGGGTTGTATGGTAATCCTTTGGTTAAAAAAAGGTAAGTAATGAATCTTTATTCAGTGAAGAGTTTTTACTACTTCATGATGGTGAAGGTATTACTTTGTTAGAGTATACATGGTTTACTTGATGTTTGAAAAAGTAACATTTTTCATTATTTGTTTATCCCTTACTGAGCTTTTTATGCTCACCCCAAGTTTCTTTTGAAATGTTTTTCACAGGACTTAAAGTGGAATAAGGTCAAGGATGGGATCAAGGGAATGTCATGATATATAAGAAATGGAAGTAGACATGTTTCTTTTTAAGAGTTTTTTTATGGAAACTTAGTAGAAGTGTCTACTTTGTAATCTTTTGAGATGTAATAATTAGGTTCTAATTCTCTAAAACTCTAAACCTGAAAAGATCCTTAATGTGAATTATTCATTTAATTAAATATTAAGTAATGTTTAAGGGTGGGGCCTTATATCAACTTGTAGTGATATAGAGAACATTCTATCAGCTTCCTCCTTTTGAACGTTGACAGTAAAATGATTATCTGCTATCTCTTCCACAGAATGTAAGAGAAGCTCCAGGTCTACCTCCTCCTTCCTTGTATCCTCATATACATCCTCTGATTACCCTATGTCCCTTGACCGGTTAGGATCCTCACACTTTTCACATTTAGACTCCTCCACCTTGTCATGGAAGAATGGTTGGTCAGGCTCCCTAAAATGTATTCCCATTCCAGCTGATCAGGTAGTAATCAATTTGGGAAGGTATGAGTAATATCTCCGGGTCTTGGTATTCCTTCTCATATGAACCAAATAGTCCCCAACATCAATAAGCATTAGCTTCCCTTTTAACATACTACCATTCGAGATCTTCTTGAATTTATCCTCTTCTTCCATCATTGGGGGAGACTGAGGGGTCTCATTTGTGGCTGCTTCATCAGCATTGGATAGACCCCTATCCTTGGCCTTCCTATGATTTACCTTGGTCTATTTCCCATTAACCTCTACGCCATCCACACCATTAGTCATTTGCGGGAGATACCTTTCTCTTATCCTCAGAGAATCTGGTCCAAGAATTCCTATACAATTCCCCAAGGGTCCGTTCTCTTGCATTGGGGACTAGATGGAGTGGACAATTTTCCTCATAGAATAAACATCTATCAATTTCTGTTCAGATATAATTAAAATGTATCTAGGCCTCTAGTGTTCTATTCATCCTATATTTACATGGTTTATATGTTGAGTTTGAAACTTCTTGTACCCAAATGACACTTATTCCCTTTTTATAATGTGAAATTCAAAGTAACATTTTTATTATATTCATTCGATCAAATGCTAGAAACATTTTTATATCAATAATATTAGAATATTTTTGATTCTTAATTTTTTCCTACCATCAGATTTATGAGAAGATAAATTAAGATAAAAAAATAAGATATACAATCTTTGATATTTTTATCCTAAAGAAATAATGTCTAATTTTCTATAATATTCATTTTGAAGTTATACAAATTTTTAGAATACATAATTTTTTTTTAATTTTGTTTCTAATAAATTTAATTTTCTTTATGAATAATCACTTGGAGTCCCCCACCAACCTCATCATGATTAGTTCATAGGCATTTTACCTATTAATATATTTTTTAATCACATATAAATGAGTACAAATTTTAGTTCATTATTTATTATATCTAAAAAAGTTTATATTGTGAAGATTTTCCATGTTGTTGTGGTATAATCATAAATCATTGTTCGGAGTCCTTTTAGGATTTATATTCTTAAGGAAATTTGAACTTTTAGTTTTGTAACACAGTTTATTTAGAGAACCTAGAATCATAAAAGTGTTCTAAGAGTTTGAATGTCCCAAAATAGTGTTTGGGGTTGAGGTTCAAATCTCCAGTGATGACCTTGGGGTTCAAGAATATGTTAGTGGAGTGTAAAGGCCCCAATTCTTTTGAAAATTGTAGCAAAAACCCATTCACATTGTGAATCATTTAATGATTATTTAAATTGTCTCATGGAGTTGATCAGGAGATTTAAAGATTTGAAAATGGGGTCACGAAGTGAAGAATTAATTTTCATAATGTTATATAATGTTTTATATTTTGAAATGTGGAAAATATTTTTTATTTCATAAATACAGGATTTCCCCCACTTTTCTATAAACAATTGGTACGTGCATGGGTGTGCTCAGTTAGAGTTTATATCCCATGATTCTCCACTAGTTTTGGAAGTTCCAAAACTAATTAAATGATTCCAAATGTAAGGATCTTCATCCTCCCTCCATTTTCTTTTCATAAAACCCACCATTATTACTTTTAGGATTTTCTATTATAGATATTTTCATCAATCCATCAGAGTTTGGAGGAATAAACCGTTTTAATGGATATTTGGCTAAAAATAGATTTTGGATAACCCAAGAAGGTGTTTATATGTCATCATATGCATTTTTTGTAAGGTTAAATCATCTAGTTGAATTATTATAGAGTTTGCAACTTAATGATGTAAAATTGGCCTTTTTAAGGCTGTCTCACGATAGGTATTTTTCCTATAATGATGTCAAATATATATAAAATACCTTTCATGGGATATTTTCCATCATTTCAAATAGGCGGCGAAATATGATAAGTCTTAATAGAAGCAGTTCACTCAAATTTGAATTTTGGTTCATTATAATAAATAAATTAATTACAATTTTGTAATGATAAATTATTTTTAAATTATTTGGTATGATTTGGAACCTTGAGGTGTTTTTCTAAGATTGAATGGATATGGATGTCTTAGATAATGTAGTTGGGATTTTCTTGGCTTGGTGTTTGGTAAATTTGAGGTTAGTTGTTTTGTATACATTCCCCTATGGTATTAATCCTGATTAATGGAAAGTAGTATGTGGTAATTCCACCCTTGGTTGGTTGACCTTGAGAATCATGTAACAAATGAAAACCAAATGTAACCCCATAAAGATATTTTAATTCATTGATATAATCAATTAAAATGATAGTACTAGAACCATGATTGAATATATAATAAATGTATTATCATTAATAATTTAGTTAATATTCCCCAAAAACATACTTGTTTTTAAGGACACATTAGACCTTGTGTATTGTATTATTGCATGACCAATGATAGTAGATGAGTGATTGTTTATCTATATTTTTATTAGTGATACCTATGTTAGATTTTGGATAATATGGTTTGTCTGTGGGTAGCATGGGATATCTTTGATGGATTTTTAATCACATGGTATATGCATTTATTCCCTTCGAGACCAATGTTGGATGTTGGATCCCATGGTATGTATGTGTAGCCTTTGAATCATATGTTTGATTTTTGATCAAATGGTGTGCCTATACAACTCATGAGACATATATTTGATGTTTTTTTCATGAGTTATTTGTGTATAGCTATTTGAGAATTGTTCTTTTGTTTTTATCATATGTATTTTCATGATTGTTAAACATTATTGATTGGATGTGTTTATTGATCTATCATTTATATGTTGTATAATATTTGATTTTCATTTTTCTATTAATTTGATTCTGGTGGAAATTTCTCAGGGATTATCATTCGAGGGGGATGTATCGGACATTGAGTCAACATGAATTGTGTTATCCATTAATGGGTATTGTGTTAGTCATGTTTTTGAACTATCCCATTAAGTGGGATGTGTTAGGTGTCTAATTAATTTTCCTTCTATCATGGATCCAAATAATTAATAAAAAAAATCATATAGAAATAGAGAGGGAAATACCACTTAACAAATTATTTATCACTACTTTCTTTTAATTTGGATATTACATGTTATAATTGAACAGTTTTGTAATGTTTGTTTACATGTTATTTATTCTCATGACATGAACATACACTATATTTACTATTCATTTATGGAACAACTGTGGTGGTTTCCTACTAATTAGTACTAACACCATGATTGAGCAAACACATAACAGGGGAACCTGAGAATCCCTCCCTAGTTGAAGGTATATTGTTTCATGTTTTTCTATATTTTTGTGCTCTAATATTGAAGTTATAGTCTCCAAAAAATGTTACTATATACCCCAACTTGTAGTCACTATCCTCTTTCATACATTGATATGTTATTGATTTCATGTGGAACTCGTTATTTGACTTGATGATTTAGGATGGGGTGTTACAAAATAGCATGAATGGTTTTTTTGATTTTCAAATTTTGGGAGTTGGTTGATAGGATACATTGGAATGTGTCAGATATCTTGATGAAAATAAACCTAGTGCATCAAAAACAACATTTATGAGGGATTTATATGTTACCAAGGTAAGGGATTTATGTTCTTAGTTTTCACTCATATTCTTTTATATGATATCAACTCATTTTATACTCATTTATTTTGAGGTGCATGATTTTTTATGGATTTGACACTTTTTTCTATCAGCAAGAGATTTCATGCATTATATTTTTACAATTTGTTTCAAAATAAATATATGTTTTTTATGTGTGAATGTACTAATGATATAGGACCATATTGATTAGGTGTAAATGACATGCATTGTATTTTTACATATGAGTTTATATGATGTTATTTTAGATGATCCACTATACATGTGTACTTGTTATAGCACACCATGTGAGACTATAATTTTGTGCACCTGGGTGATGATGACGATGAATTGATGTGGTCCCTCTATGTATGGGCATTTCATTATTCAGTTTTTTTTTAAAATTACTATGTATTATCTTAGTAAAAATATTATGCATTTAGCCTTAGAAAGATCCAGTTGATTATTTTTTAATCTATAATCTATACTAATATGTATATATAGATCCTAGTAGAATAATTCTTAATTGAGATAGGTGTCCTTATATATAAATGTGGTTATTCTAAGAGTGAATCCATGATGTAAAGTATTTAGAGATGTGACTTGATGTCGTTATGATAATTGTGACCCTTAGTAAAACCAAGTGTAGGTTTCAGGTGAGATATAATGACCATAGATATGCCACTCTAGTTTTTGAAAATTTGGAACCTTATACATCTTAAATGTAACATGAGTAATGAAATTATTTGTTAAAGCATTATAAAGTTTAATTCCTTAGGGAATGTTTTATTTTGGAAAAATTGTATGTTATTTTGGGTAAACATTAGAATTCCCATATGATGGAATTGAATATTGTATTAAAATTAGAGTGTGTAGAGAACCTAGGGTACCTGTACACATGACACAAGGTTAGGTTTTGGAGAATTTTTATTATTATTATATCATGTTTAGGGTTAGGGTTTTTCCAGAATATTTGTTCGATGTTCATATCTTATTGGATACTAAGTGAAAATCTCATGTGGTATGAACTAGTATGGATAGAGTGTGGGTAGAGACTTAGAGACTCAAAATAATACCATGTGCTGGGTGGTGTGATATGAAAATCAATAATTGTGGATTCCTTTTCTAAGTGGTATAATTATTAGTTTTTGATTTTTATGGTGTTGGTTCCTTGTTTCATGGAACTATTAAATGAAATTGTTTCTGGTTTGGAGGTCTATGAATCATGATATAATCACTATTTTATGGTAAAAAATATGATTTTACATTCCATTCTAGGAAATAAATTGTTTATGATCATTCATTCTAGGTTCACATGTGGATGTTTTTGTCTATAGAAGGGGTGGTATGCTTGTCAATGAAATTCAAATAGGCTCTGGGGATGAACATAACAGATGAAGTGTTATTCGGTCACCCGAAATTTTACATCTAGGCCAATATTGGAGATAAAAGACAACATTTTCATCATGATGATTAAATGTCTTAGTGGCCAAGAGGGATTTTTTATAATTGTATCTATAATTATATATGACTTCATTAATGTATTTTGGTACCATTGTGCATTCAACCCATGTTTTTCTATAGTGGAAATGTCATTGTTATAAATTGATACTTGCGAGAGGGGATAATACAATATGGGTAAAATGTTAATAACTTTTCCATGGATATTGGATAATTCTATGCACATCTATAATAGATCATTCAAATCCATGGACTTTGTTTTGTTAAATACAATTTTTTGTAGTTCATGGTGTATTTATATAAAATTTGTGGAATGGAAGGTCACAGATATTGGTTGGGTTCAGTGATGACTGGACTTTGGATAGGTAAACAATTGTGAGTGATACAAGGATATTGATAATGACACTATTTTTATGGGACAAAAAAATACAATCATAGGAGAATGTTTAATTTTATTTTTAGGGTTGTGGTTAATGTATGACTGGTTGTTAAACAATCATAGAGACACTAAAGGATCAAAGTTATTTGGTCCTGAGAGTGTTTAGATTTGTGTTGAAGATCTTATATTTTAATCATGTATTTGTATATATATAAATTATATTTAGTATTTCACATAGGATGGAATCAATTTTAACTATTAAGGATTCATATAAATTTTCATTGATGCACGTTTGAGAGTCTTATGGTTGGTTCAAGTGATTATAATGAAAAAAAATCAATCAATGTCTATTCAGACAAATGTATGGATATTTTAATTATGCATAAATTCATCTATGTTTTATATAATCAAGATATGTGGATTCATGGAATGAATGTATTTTTTTATTCTTACCTATGATTGAAGAAAACATGTAATATATCAACTAGTGATTGTATGCAATGTTGAATTTAGTGGGTCATAACTGCCTAGAGATCATCATCGTTGATATGACTATGGAGCTTAGAATCAACTGATGCTGTTATATAAAGTTCTTCTTGATAGGGTTGTATTTAATCGAAAAGTAAACATTAGTTGGTTTGTAAAGAAAAAAAATGTTACTTTTGTCTTTTATCCAGTGTAATGAGTATGATCAAGCATGGTAGGAATTAACCACACTGATAATTTCATTGTACTACCAGAATATGTTTTTTATATGTTGATTTCAATGGTGGTGATAATCATGATTATTCAATATGAATCAATTTATAAGACCATCATGTGTGAAGTTAGATGGATTCCATGATCATAATCTTGATTATGGACAATAATTATAATTTGGATTATCTTTCATTATGCATTCATGGAGTCATACTTGAAGTGTGTGTTGTATGTTCAGTTATAATAATGGATGTTGGGTGATGATTTTTGAATTCAAGGTTGAAAAAAAGACAACTTATTGTAAATGAATATCATAGTAGTCTGGGAGGTTTATTTCACATGATAAAAAAATTCTCATGGATGAGAAGATAAATAGTGGGAAGATCATGATAACATTCATTGTTATAGGTTAGAAATTCATAGAGATATTTATAATTTCAAATTTGAAGGATTTTCCCTTTTTATATACATTAATTTAATGATGATTCGAGAGTTTTAATCACCAAATATAGTGTTTATGAATGAGGTTTAGGGATCAATTGAAGCTTGAGGTGTTCTATATACCATTGAAGGAGTGGATGTGGCTCTGGTACTAGAAAATGGTGTAGTAAAAACACACAAAAAACATGAATAGGGTACTCATAATGTGAAATTTTTTCACAGTGTTTCCCAAGAGATTTTTCAACTAGTAAATAGAGATAGGGAGTAGGGTGATAAATGTTATGGTGTGATGACATTAATCATCCAATAAAAAATTCCCATCCTATTTATTTTAGTTTTTAAAGAGGCTTTGCTTTAGAAGAACCTGATATATATGAGAGGGCTTAGTCATTGATTATATCCCTCATTTGTCCTCTGATTTGGGTAGTTCTACGTGTGATTTAACTACATCAAGGGTAATTATTTACATAATCCATCCATCTATGTTTCCATTTCCCCATCATTTATGAAATTATAGGTTTTTATTTTTTTTTTGATTTTTGTGGACCCAATAGAGTATGGTGGAATTGATGATTTCATATGGTGATTTTATATAGACTAGATTAAGGAAAAACAAGATAGTTTCTCATGATTTCATGAGTTATTTATATGAAGAAACATTATATATTTAAATTCTAATAGAAATTTTTAATTTATTTATATTAATTTTTTCCTTTTTTGTTGCACCAGGATAGGCTTTTTCCCCAAATTATCGTTATATGAATGTTACATACCATCCATGGGTGATTGGTCATTGATCTATCTACGTAGTGATAGATGTTATGTCATTCAAGAATCAGGTATTTCTACTTAGAATGTGTGGTAAATTTAACTAAAAAATTAATAATAATTTATTTCTAATAAAATATTTTTGAATTATTTAGAATGATTTGGAACTTCGATCTGATTGTTTGAGGCATAATGGACATAGATGACCCAAGAAATATTGTAGGGATTTACATGTCTTGTATTTGACATTATTTTAGGAATGTGGTTATGTGTACATGTCTACATGGTTTAATTAATGCATACACGAATATAAGATGATATAATTCAACAATTGGGAATTAGGACTTAAGAGTCACGCCACCCATGGAATATAAATGGGACCACAACATGATATTTTAATTGATTGTTCTGATCAATTAATGTTAGATACTTAGATCCTTACTTAATTATTAAATTAATTTCCTATAATAATTTTTTAAATTAATATTCATTATAAACTAACAATGTGACATGGACCACATTGGACCCTGTGTGTTACCCTGTCACCTCATTATCAAAGGTCAAAGATCAAAGGTTATGTATATTATTACTATTGATACCAATGTTGGTTGTTTGATCACACTTTTTGTGTGTTTATTCCATGAGATCTATGTTAGATGTATGATGTCAAGGTCTCTGTGTGTATCATGTGATAACTACATTGGATGTTTGATCACACGGTGTTATTGTGTAGCTTGTGATACCTATGGTTGATGATTGATCACATGGTGTGCATGTGTAGCACCATGTTTTATTCGTTTTCACATGATGTGTTAGTGTGTAGACTTATAAGACCAATTATTTTGTATCATGTATGTTTATTGAGTTGATTGTCACACTTGATTTAGTTAATTTGATTCATACTATGTCATTCTTATCTTTTATAATATGTTTTATTCTCTTATTTTTCGAGTCGAGCATGCATGATGTGCCTCATGGAAAATCACCCCAAGTATAATGTGTCTAATGTCCTTTTATCATGGGTTTGGTTATCTTGTAAAGGGTGATGTGTTAATAATGATTTGAACTATCCCATCATGGGGTATTTTTTGAGAATTTGGTTAATTTTTTTTTCATGCATGTAGTGAAAGCATGTATGATCAAGGATAATGAAGTTTAAATTAGCACATGAGCACCTGGAATATAGTTTCTTGCTATTCTATTATGATTTATTGATTACATGTTATTATTTAATAGTTTTTTATTATTTATTTTATAATAATATATGCTTATGACATGCATATACACTTTATTTACTAGTCTTTCAAGGAATTGTGTTTCTGGTGTCCTATTGGGTTATACTCATGTCTTGCTAAGGCGAACATGGAACTTGGGTACCATAGAGCTCTAACTTATTTCATTTATATGCTGATTTTTGGACCAGGTTTGATAAATGAGTGGGACTTCTAATAATGATTCAAGATACAAGGATGATGTGAGGATTTGAGTTGTAATTCCTTTTCTCTATTTATTTTGTTTATATATTATTCACGAACTTCTTAGTGGGAGATCAACTATAATATTTTTTTATTGTTCGGATTGTTTTCTATTACATCTCATTCGTATCAAGGTCATGTTTATTCTTCAATTTAATCCCTATTATATTGTTACATTTTTGGTTATCTATTTGTTCTTATATATATTTATTGAGGTTATAGTTTCCCCCAATACATCACTTCATACCCTCACTATTAGTCACCCGCTTATGCAATATGGAGAGGTTCCCTTGAGGTCATGTGGAACTTCAACATGGAATCTGTGATTTAGTTTGGGGTGTTATGCATAAGATGAGTAATTTGGACATATATTTCTATATATGGATAACTTATACACATAGTGTATTAAAAAATATTATTTTTTCACTTTTCCCTTTATTGTTTATATATATTATGTAATTCTTGTGAATCATCATATAAAACCCCATAAATTTAGAAATCATTTTTTATGAGTTTTTGAGAAAGGGACTCACATTTATACATTACCAATATCTTTTAAGTATATTTTTTAAAATATTGGAAAAACTATTTCACAAAAAATTGTAGAGATCCACATAGTGTAAATTGTTTCAAAAAAACATGTTCTTAAATTTACACTTTTGATTTAGTGAATTCATTTTTTCTTCATTTAAGACAAGTATCCACAGTAGAACAATACAAAATTCCAAAAGAACCTACACACACATAAAGGTCATGAAAATAAATTCAAAAATATTATATGTGAATAAAAATCTAAATAATGGATATAAAAATAATTTGAACATGTTTCATTACTGAAAATCATGACAACACATAAAAAAACTACCCTTTTCATAATTAACATCGATTATATAAATAAATCATAACCATGGGTGAAAATCATTTTTTCCCGAATAAAACAATTAAAAATAATTGTATACATAGAAAAACCATGAATTTTTCTTGGGAATAATATTAAAACACACATTAAACAATTTTATCATACCCTTTAAATAGGATTTAGCGAATTAGTTATCTCCGAAATTTTGTTTTTGAAGACAAAGTCATTCTAAAAAGAATATGGGGGACATCTCGTAACCACCCATCATAGTAAACATGGTCTAATAACCACAACATTATTGGAACACATAAAATATTGGGTCCACATCACTACCACTGAAATAATTGTCCTTTGAGGCCATTTATCAAATCACATTTAGTTAACTGGAAGAAATTAAAAAAAATATTTTGTTTATCTTGAAAAATTTATAAAAACTCAAAAATTTTAGAATAATGAGAAGGGTTGAATATTTGAAAAAAACACAGAATCTTATATAGGAATAAGTATAATTAATAATGTGTATGATGGACATAATGGGCTATAAATTCATGAAATTTTTATTTTTTTCCCATTCTTTTTTCTGAATGTCAAAAGTTACTTGTACATGAAATGCATGAACTGAATCCTTTTATATCATTTTAAATAAATTTAAATTCAGATAAATATGAATAATATTACTCATTGGTGTATATATTTTATCATAGAGGAATAATTTTAATGTACATGAAAATAGAGGAAAACATTTAGATGCAAAGCATTAAAACAACGTTTTAAAGAAGAAAAATCATACCTCGAGTATTGTTTTTCTTAATAAATAACATAACTCATAAATAATAAAATATTTTTATATATTTATGTTCTTCATAGAACATTTTGTCATAAATTATAAATTAACATGCCTTTAATAATTTTATTTACATGGTTATTGTTTTATAAATAATTTTAGTTTATATTATAGGTTTTGATGTGGTCCGATACAATTTTTTTGATTTATTTATAGTAATCAAATGTTCGATGGTTCCATCATCTCAAAAATGACAATAAGATTTATAGTATTAAATTTTGTTAATATTAAACTTACATTTAAAAAAATCCATTCACGGAAATATTGAAACATAAATATGCCATTTCAAGGTAGAACTAAGTTGAATATACACATGAGCGGAGTCTCAATCTTATAATAGATGGGAGGGTGAGGTGGTAGACAATTTTTTATCTTTATAAATTAATAATTAGTTCTTAATCATAATTTTTATGAATTAAATAATAATATAAAACAAACCATCTTATTTAGTGATGAATGTTGAAATACAAATCACTATGGAGGTGATAGTATTCTTGTACCTAGGAGGGACATTTTTATTTTCCATATGATCAATAAAAGATAGAAAATTGTTATTACATTAATATAATAGGACTATAAAATATTAAGGTTACTAATTTAATTATATATGGATGTATTTAATAAATATTAACAATATAGAAAAAGAAATAAACATGAAATAATTCTATTTAGACTTATACCTCTTCCATATATCTTGTAAAAATCATATAATAAAGTGGGATGTAAACAATAATTTTAGTTTGGGGATTAAAAAAAGTTGACACCATTTTTCCTATGAAATATATTAAGATGAATAATAATGTTTAACTTTTTTACAATAAACATTGAGTATATAAATACATTGTAGAGACATGTTAAAATCAAAATTTTATTATAGAAAACATTTTAAAAAAATGGGGATAATATAAAAGAAAATTATTATTTATGAATAATCATTCTCAAACCCATGTTGAATGATTTTACAGATCACATTCAATAGTAGTTAACTAATCATTTATCTACATCATTTTTTCATTAAATTCTAAACCATTACCTAATGTATTTGATGGCCATATCAGACCAACCCATCATCATATACTATATCCATGAACCATAACATGATTGTAACTCATAAAATATTTCATTTCTATTATATCAATAAACAACTATAATTTTTCCCCATAGGTAAAATCCCTATTAGTCGTCTTAAAAAAATGAGAAAAAAATATCCTTTTCCTTGTATTTTTTCATAAAAAATAAATATATTAGGAAAAAATGAAATATTATATTTTTTGAAATAAAAGAATTATTTTTAGTAATATTCAAAAAGAAAAACAGTCATGGATATATGAAAAGGAAGCCATGTTTTATATATTAAAAAATATTATTTTTCACATCTATATAGAATAAAAAAATAACCCCTAATGAAAACATTGAAGATATTACATTATAAAAATTATGAATAAATTAAATTACAGTTTAGAATGAAATTAATTTCCCATTTGAATGTTAATAAAACAAAGTAGAATAATTTTGAAAATATCATATAATAAGGAAAATGTTTTTGAAGGAAAACATTAAAAAATGTTTTAATAAAAATTACCTTACCTTGAGTCACATATTACTTCACACATTATATAAATTATTAATAACAAAATTATGCTAATTATTTTGATTCATTATATCGTTTTACCTATTAATTTCTTAATTTTTATTCCTTCTATTTGAATTATTACCACATTGTATGTAGTTACATAAAATGAAATGATTGGTCAGATGCATTGAGGTTGTTCGGTCCAAAATAGCTTTAGTGTGTTGAACATAGATAATGGGTTTGTGATTGAATAATGATAAATCAAAGACATATCTATAATTACCTTTTTTACAATATATATACATTTATAAACATCTATGAAAGTTTGTAAAGAGAATTGAAATACATACTTTCATTTAACATACAGTCTGCAAGTACACACGAGTGCCATTTCCATTTTCTAATGGATGTTAGGGTAAGAAGCTATATAATATTATTCCATTATAAAATCATAAATATTCCATTAACTCTAATATTTCCATTAAAAGCAACTTTTTATCCATCCGTGTGAGGCTCTGATGAAAAATTAATTACATACCTTTATAGATGAGGTAGTCTCTACATATGCAAAAGTGATATTTTTTAAACCCCTTAACCCCAGTAAATTGGATCTACTACCTTAATTTATTACATTGGATTATGATACAAGGAATCACATCCCAAAGGATATAATAGTTTAATAGAATTGTCAAACTTGATACATATTAAAAATACACATTGTGTTTAAAATATAAAATAAAAAAAGATTTTAATTTAGTTTTTCATTATTCCCCCTTTGTGTAAACATACAAATAAGTCATAATATACTACTTATAATTCTGGTAAAAAATGAAACATATGAAAGGGGTGAGATCGGATTCTCAGTAAGGGTATACATACAGCAAAATCTAGAAAAAGTAAATATAAATGATTATGGAAAGGTGAATAACTAAAACACATGACATTCAATCAGTAACATAATAATAAGATAGAAAGAATGAAAGGTGATCAAATAAATCAATATAAATAATAAAATGAGAATGAAACATGACAATGAAAATTCTACTAGTTTAATAATCACATAGAATATCTATAACTAATCTCATAATGTGGGAATGAATAATGCGGGACATCATAAACTTACCTTTGAGGAGTATATTAAGACACCATACATAATAAAGTAGGAAATTAGCCAAAATTGAACCATGTTTGTCTGATAATACCAACAGATGAATCAATTTGTTATAGGGGGCCTCATCCGACACATACTAAGACCAATTAATTTCTTTTATGAAAGGGGTTAAAATAATCAATAATTTTTTTTTATTAAAAATAAGCGTATAGAAATTTTTTTTATTGAATATAGTATTTTAAAATTTTAATGGTCTATTCAATACCTTAATTTTCCATTATGGAATAAAAATATGCTCATACTAAATAATTTATAAAAACATTCCTTCCAAATTTTAGTCAAAAACGTTTTAAAGTACTTCATTTAGAAAATAATAAAAAGATTCATTTCAAACCATTTTATACAAATTAAAACATGGGTAAAAAGATTTAATACTTGTGTAGGATAAAAGTAAAAACCATTTTGAAAACGTTTTTAGAAAATACAGTCATAAATTAAAAATGATCTCTAGTGGATACTTAAACTTAAACAATCCAAAATAACAATGAGATTGTAAAATGAAGAGCACCACTTTATAATCAGTAATACACCATGAAAGAAATAAAATTATATGGATATTAAAATACTATAATCTTAAGAATATTAGTCATATAATACATTAATGGGTTGTATATACGCCACATAAATGAAATAAATAGTGTATAAGGCATGTGTCCCACATAAATGAAATTGAGATAGAGATCCCATAACTTATGTTTGACTTCCTCAGTACGTGCCCAAACCTATAATATAGGGGTTTTAAACAATATATAAACTTATAAAATAATCATAATTTTTTTTAAATTTCATATATGATCCCTTTATAATATTTTAGTATTTTTTTGTTAATAATATTTTATTCATTTTTTTTATTTTGTGTGTTAATTGCCATGTTTTCTCATTTTAGTTTTGTCTTGAAAGAATTGATTATCATGAATATAATATAAATTAATCATATATATAATAATAATAACGTCAATAATATAATATTTAATCATTTAAAACATTTTTATAATAATTATTTAATTTTTAACATGATGAATGAATTACATCGCGTTGTGGAGACAGTAGGCCATACCTAAACACGAGTGAAGATATCATTCCTTTAATGGTAAAAGTGTAAGGAAGTAGATGGTACATTATTTATACAAAATCATTATAGTTGTATAATTACCCTTTATATATCCATTATTTCCATCATTATACCAATCCATGTAAAGTAATGATGAAAAAAAATACACCGTGAGCTGGAGACCGCAAGCCGTACACACAAAGACATTGTTTTTGTTTTTCATTTGATTATAAATCATGGAATATGCTCATCCCATTATCATAATAAAATATACCAATATATATGATACGTTATTTATTAATTTAGTATGTAAACAAAAAATTTATAGAAATTGGATGAAGAAATGAACTTGAATGAGTTGGTAAAACAATTAACTCTTCTTCTGTGGACTTCCCTAGATATTTTCTTATGGGATATATTGTTTTTATTTTGGAATACCAATACTTACATAAAATTTATAATGATTTTGGTAGGAGAAATGGGTTGTTTGTTTTCAAGATATAATTCTCAAAATGGTGTGATGAAGTGAGGGAGGAGGTTCCTTTTTATAATTGAGGTGATTGAAAATATTGGATACTCTCAAAATATTAAATTAGTATAAATTATTTTTTAATTAAAAATATATAAAAATTAAATTATTTTGAAGCTAAGATGAATATGGGTCTAAATAATCTCAAAAAATTATTTTTAGAAATGTTTAGGGCTCATTTTTACACATATATTTTAGTTATAACCCTTATTTAACACATTTAACTAATTCCATGACAAAAAATGTTTTTTACACTTTGAAGGTCAATATAGTTACTATAAAAAGACAAACAAACCATAAAAGAAAAGTGGATGAAAATTTTAACTTTATGTTAATAATATTTCTCAATTTTAGATTTTTATGATTTTTATATCATTAAATAAAATAATATTTATTTTAAAATACCATTAATGTCAAATTTCACACTATATATTACTTGAATTTTTAAAAATATCATAAAAACAAGATAAATTAGAAAAAAACATCAAATACATCAATAACTAGTCTATGGAATCTATAAAATTATAGGATAATATTAAATATATTAAATTATATTTATTTTAGTTTTTTTAATAAAATTTATTTTATATGACTATTATTTAAACAATTTATGCATCATCATTATGAAATTATTTATTTTAATTATTTATACCTTAAAAACAAAACATAAATTATCAAGACAAAGATAAAAATTTTATATTTCAAATTAATATTTTTAGCTGAGGGTATCTTATAAATAATCATATATAAAAAAGTAGCACTTACTAAAAACATGATTATGCCATATTTGAGTTAGAATAAAACACTAACATAATTCTAGTTTATCCTATAGGACATAAAATCGACACAAGAATGATTTTTTTTGAAACTAAATTTGAAAATATAATTACGACTTATTTTAGGGTAAATTTACAACACATATACTAATATTTGTACCCTTAGTTACATGATTTATCCTTAACTGTGTTTATTTAAAAAACTACTAAAATTAATATTCATATTGTCTAAAAATAAAAGGTACTTATTTAATAAATATGGAATTTAGGATTCCAAATATTTAATCCATTTCTTAAAATTCAGAACACATAATTAGATAAAAATAAATTAAAATTATTCCCATTGACAGAACAATAAAACAACTTTTTAAAGTAAAAACGTTCAAAAGATTGAAATGTTTTTATATAAAAATTAGATATTAAATTGATTAAAATAACCATAATAATATTAAATGATATATTTTTTTATCTATTTATAATTTTTATCCAATAAAAAATATAACATAACACATTAAATTATTTAGACCAAAAAGTTGTTTTCACTTAAGATGTAATATTTTTTAACTATCTATGAAAACATGAAACTTGTCAGAAAAATACCATAAATAATAAAAAAGTGAATTTTGATATTACACATTAAATTTATAAGTTTGTTTTGTCTACTATAATTTATAAATGTGTAAAAACATCTTTTAAAACAAGTATACTATCAAAAGGTGGAAAAACTGCCTTTAGAAAAATATAGGATTTTATGCTTAAAATTGTTTTTACTATTATCTTAAAAAAGGTATGATGAATTTAAAAATATTAATTATATTAAATAAAAATATATATATAATTAATATTTATCATTAATAGTAATTAATCTAATTTATTATTACAAAAGACCATTGTGGGCATAAAAAATATTTATAATAAAAACACATCAATTATATTTAAATGGTTTTTATTTTCATTTCAAATGAATTAATTTTATAAGCATGTGTAGATTATATATTCATAGTTCATTTAATGAAATTCAAAATCCAAAACATAAAGGTTAGTGTTAAACTAATAATATTTAATTCTATATATGGGTTTGATTATGTTTGGTGTAATGTGGAATACATACTATTGAAAGAGTTAAATTGAAAAAGATATAAACCAAAAAATCTAGGGGTGTTACAAATTTTCATTTAAAAAGGGTATAAAAGAGGTAAAACATAGTATTTTAAAAAATATAATAACATTTTATTGTATAAAATAAACTTATGGCTTGATATAATGATTGTATAAAGGTAGAAGAAGAAATAAGAGTAAATGATTTAAGTTATGAAGAATACCTCATTATTATATATATTCTATTGAAATACTCATTAATAAGTATTGGATTAGAATAGGGTATGAATAATACCTATTGAGGGTGTCTATGGACTTCATAAAGGTATATGGTAAGAGAATGGTTAAGATAAAATGGTCAATATTTTTGGAAAGGTAATGAGAGTATGTTCTCTTTTATCCATGAGTAGAAATATTCCATTATAAAGACTAAGAACATATAAATATAATAAACGTATTAATAAATTATGATAGATTCCTTTTAGTATAATTTTGAATATAGTATTTGGATAATTCAATTCCCAATCTTATAATAATTTATAGTTTTATATTAGGGATATATGAAGCCTTTTCTCCAGAATAACACCATCTTTATTCCTCTTATACCATATTATGGTGAACAAATTTCACGAGGGTAAATATTCATGTTGAATAAGAATTAAATAAACCTCATCTGAAAATTATAAAATTTAAATATGAAATATTTTATCCATATTTAATGTTTCATATTAATTAGGTGGTAAATATTAATCTTAAATAATGAATGGATAATGCAATAATTTTTCAAAAAAATACCACCTTTATGAATGAAAATGATTATATACCAAAATAATATATAATTTTGATTCCTATGGAATTAATTGGATTATGTTTAATAAAATGTGATATTTCAATCTTTTAATTAAACTAAAACCAAATAGATTGCTTATAAATATTTATTAAAAATGAACAAATAAAAATAGTTATTATTTTAATAGAAACATTATTTTAATTTCCAAAATTTACAACGTAGTCTTATATGATCAATACTATATTTATAAAGACAATATTTTAATCATTAAAAATTTAATTTATATAGAAATTTTTTCCTTTTTATTAAATTCATTCTAATATCACGATATTTTCATGAAGGTCAAAATATTTTAAAAATAAGTATTTTATACAATTAACTGAAAAATAATCATCCTAAAAAAATCAAAAATTGTCACTATAAGTAAAATATTACATGATTAATATAACACGAGCTATTTGAGGCACATGACACTTTATATTTTTTATGCATATGATGTTGTTGTGTTAGGATTGGTATAGTTTGGAAAGGTTTTGGAAATGTTTGGAGGACTTCTTAAGGATATAGGGGTTGAGAACTGTTAGAAGAAACCATGTGATAATCCTAGGTAACCTTGCGATATAACACTTTTCAGATAGTAGCATCCACATGGTTAGTTCATAGTTTCTCAAACCATGCGATTTGTCCATGCAACCCATTAAAAATGGTTTTTTTAAAAATTGGGTTAGATGGGATTTTTCCTTACTCACCAATTTCTACTCCCATATGATCTCTACACATTAATTCTTATTCTCAAGGGATAAAGGTTATCTCTTACTCATTTTGGACGAGATTTTAGGTCTTTTTAAGGGTTTTTGAAGTAGGTTTATCTCTGTCATGTATTCCCTCTTAGTTCCTACGTGGTTCTCTCAAGATCTTATCACCCCTCTCTTTTGGTTTTCTATATAAACATATATTTCTTTTAGATCATTCGTTTTTATTTTCTTATTTGATGATATTAATTATTTGTGATGATAGGTAATGAGATCTAGAGTGTTTTCAGTGGAGTGTTTGTCCGTATTGGTGGTACGGTAGCTTGTCGGTCGATTTCACCAGAGCTTTAATGGTAAGTAGCTTCTCTCTCATCTCCACTTTTCTATTAATTGAATAAATATTTGCAATTAATTTGTTTTTCATGATATTAATTATGATTATGATGTGTTAATCTTATTAGAAACCCATTTGGTGATGATTTGGGGATTTTGGGTAAAATGGGATATTGTTGCAAAAGGGGTTTTGTTGTGTGATTTTAAAATGATGATTTTAAAATCGATAATGGTTTTTTATTAGGGAAAATGATTTATAAAATTGGAATTTCAATAAATATATATTTTTATTGAAATTTGTTTTACCTTGTAAAATAGTTAGAGGGTGTTTTTAATAATTTGGGGATTTATTGATGTGATTTTGAATGTGTTGGAATTGGTTATGTGCATAATGTGTGTCCTTGTTGTGATTTGTTATTATTTATTGGTTAAGTATCATGGAATATGTTGATTGTTAGTTAAGTGGGAGGAAAGTATCACTATAAAAGGTGGTGGATATTGAATTAAAGGGCCACCATTATGATTAAGTGGTCGTCAAGTACCACTCGTTTGGAAACGTAAAAACGAGTTTGGACGGGAAGTTATAAAATCGTTGTTTTCCTTGTTATGTGTGAAATACAAGATTATAATTTTTATGCTAGTGTGAAATTGTGAAATTTTTTATGGAATGGTTGTTTCTACTTCCCGTAGGTTCCACGGTTTGGGTATAGTGGCTTAGAAAGGCTGTGTTTGGATTATCGGTAATTGTTAAAAATTTTAAAGTTTTATATAATTTGTTTTATATAAACCTGAAAATAGTTCTATCCCATTGGAATTTTTATGGATGTTATTTTGGGAAATCCTACAAAATATTATTACTCACCTCTTCTTTGTCACATTGGTGGTTTTGTAGATGTTGTATTACAAGACAAATTTCAGAGAAAGGCATCTCATTTTGCTATCAGTTCATGGTGATGCTTGGGTGGTTTGAGGGTACTTGGAGAATGGAACTTGTTGTGGAGAAGTGGAGGGTTTCATGGTTTACCTTGGGTCTCTTGTTTAGTCTTCCTCTTGGAACTCTGATTCTGGATTGGTTGTATTGGTTTTTGGGATTTGTTATGGATTCGTTTGGTTGTTTTTGGTACTATATGATTGAGGTTTCTATGATATGATGAATCATGAGGTTTTTTTAGTAATGGTTTGTTTGGTTGGTTGGTTTATATTTGGGGAAAATTATTCACAATCATATTATTGAAGCCCACATAATTTATTGGTAGCCTTTGGAACCTTGGGAATGTTGCATAAGCCCATGTAGTACCTCACTGCCTTCTAAAACTAATTGGGTATGGGAATGGTGTTACAATTGGTATCCGTGCGTTTGGTCCTTTGGTATTAATTGTTGATCTGGGTGTTTACATTTGTATATGGTCCATTAATTGAGTCGAGATGGTATCAAGGCGTGGAATTGTCAGAACATGGAATGTTTTTCATAAAAGGAGATAACTAACCCTTTTATGCTGAACTTCAAGTTACCAGGGAGTTGGGTATATAGGTGTTTTGGAGTCACTTATAGGAATTGGATATCTCATTGTCATGGGTGTATCCAATGAGAAGATAAATTCTTGCATGGTAGAAATGAATTACCTCTAGGTTGAATATTTAATTTGGTATAATGACTTATGTTAATGTATGAATATATGTATGTGTGTAAAATATGGAAATTAATTCAAATCCGTGGATTTGAAATGTGGATGGTTGTAGTATATTGAAAATTTTTTGATTTGAAAATCATGGTGGATTTTTTTTCAGAATAGTGAAACATGGGAAATGTGAATATGCGGAAATCCTGGTTGTGATAGTTGTTATGTAATTGAATTGGAATCAAAATCCTTTTCTTTCCACAGGTATGGGACTGATGGTTATTTTTTTGTTGATAGAAATGGAACTAGGTAGGCATCATTGAGACCAATCGGAGGAGGCTGCAGAAAATATTGTTGTACCTAAGCCTCATGTGAACCAACGACTAGTGCAGAGTATAGTGCAATATTTTCAGGATGTAGAAAGTGGGAATAAAGAAGATAAACCAAAGCATGTGGATATTGTGGTTCAGTTTCAAAGTAGAATCCACGTATTTTAAGGGGTGATTCAGAGAAAGAAATTGTTATATCATGGATAAGAAGAATAAATAGGATATTTGATTTCTTGGGAACACTGATAGAGTTTAAAGTGACATTATCCACATACATGTTGTAAGATATTTCCTTTTAGTGGTGGGATCTGGTGGTCCAAGCTAGGATGGACCAAGTTGTGACATTGGAGGGGTTTCCAGAAATTTTTAACAAACCATTCTACCCTCACACATTCAAGATTCAACACAAAATAGATTTATACTATTTGAATCAAGAGAACCTTTTGTTAATGGAATATATGGCTATGTTTATGAACATAGTGTGTTTTTTCCTTAGGTGGAAGGTAATATATCGTTTATGTCAAGAATTGTTTAATTTTAGTTGAGGGTGAAAATTTGTTCCAAGATAGCGATGTTGTGTATAATTAATTAAATATAAATTGTGAATAGAGCTATGATGGCTGAGAGAGATTTTTTAGGGGCTACACGTGGGGGAAAATGTTGCTACCCATGGGGAATTTTGGGGACTCAAAGTCTGGGTTCAAGTGGTATAGAGGCACATATTTCATGGATGGAACTATGGGTAAGAATTTGTTGGTATGATTAGTGAATCTTCTTATGAAGCCTTAGAGTAAGGTGGGATGTTTTTAGTGTTTCTATATGTGACACATCAAGTAGGATTGTATGACACAACCATTTGATTTTCATAACTATAAGTAGATGGGGAATCTTCTACAGTATTTTCATAAAGCTTTGAGGTCTGTTGTTTGTGACACACCTTAAGGGTCACAAGCATCCTATGACCCAATGGGATGAGGGTAGCTGTAAACTCCCTGTCAGAAAAACTGAGATAGTCATTGTGATTCTAGAAATACCATAACACCCCAGTTGGTTAAAAATGAGAAGAGTGTGGCAAGAAAGGAGTTTATCAGAGTTGAATAGGTTGAGGTGGTTGATGAATCAAGAGTTTCCAAAGTGTGAAGTATCTTTCTTTTTAATTCCATGTTGATGTATTCTTTATTAAATTCATATGATTCCCATTATTTTATAGATTATAGTAATGTTAGTTTTTTGGGTTTAACTATGGAAATTAGGCCTTCTTTTTTAAAACATCAAACTCCTCTAGGTCAGAAAGAGTGTCGAGACTTCCTGTGTAGAGCATTTTCCGTAGTAGTGTATGGAATTGAACTGATGTGGAATTTCTCAGTTATTGAGATAAATGCTTATGATATAATCATGGGAATGAATTTGTTGGAAATGTTTGTGGCCCAAATTGATTACTATGCATGAAAATTTAGTTTTACGATGGAATATGGTATTAAACACCTCTCTAGAGTGGCGATGAATGAAAAATGGGTGCAATTGATTTTTTGGCACCCGGAATTGGCACGATCACATATAAGTTAGTAGAATTGTCATTGGAACCAATGGAAGGTGTTGAGAAGAGTTTTCTATCAGCCGTTGGAGACTAGTTTATGGATTTCATTCCAGAATAGTTCTCGAGGTTTCCACCCATGAGAGAAGTAGAGTTTAAAATTGATTTCCTTTTGGGGACCAGTCCTATCTCAATTCCATCTTACCAGATGGCAGCAGTAGAATTGAATGAATTAAAGGTGTAGTTTGAAGAGTTAAAGAACAAAGGGTTATTCCAGACCAACACGTCTTTGTAGGTAGTGCCGGTTTTATTTGTTAAAAAGGATGATTGAACTACGTGGCTCTATGCGGATTATTTTAGTCTTAATTTGTTTACGATAAAGAAATGATATTTACTTCCTCTCAATGATGATTTTTTACTAGTTTAGAGGATCTCAATAGTTCTCGAAGATTTATTTGAGGTCATGATATCAAAAATTATGGGTGAGGAAAACATATATCCCCAAAATTTCTTTTAGAAGTAGATATATCCATAATGAATATGTGTTTATGACCTTTGTCCTAATGAATCCTCCAACAATATTAATGGAATTGATGAATTACATATTTCAGTGATATCTATATTCATTTGTGGTGGTATTTGTTGATGATATACTAGTTTATTTGAGAATAATGGTCGAGAATGAGGAGAACATGGTGATAGTGTTTTGGATATTGAGGGATAATAAGTTTTATTCTAAATTAAAAAAGTGTAAGTTTTGTATTCTTGAGGATTGTTAACATAGAGATGTTATTTCTAAGAAGGGTGTTTCAATTGATCTGAAATGGACAAGGGTTTTTATCTCTTGGTAGTTCCCAAATAATGTTTTTGAGATACAAATAATCCTTGGTTTATCTAACTATTATTGAAATTTTGTTCATGATTTGTCCTAGTTATCTTCACTGATGATAGTCTTGAAAATGAAAAATGTTCCATTTCAATGGGATGAGAAGTGTCAGAAATGTTTTGAAGATATAAAGGGTCTCCTTACATCAGTACCAATCTTGGTTTTTCCTGAACCAGGGAAAGGGTATGTGGTGTATTTTGAAGCATCATGACTATGTTTTGGGGTGTTTTAATGAAAGTGGATCATGTTTTTGCATATGGCTCACAGTAGTAGAGGTTTCATGAGAAGAACTACCCAGCACAAGATTTTGAGTTGGCGGTAGTGGATCATACATTAATAATGTGGTTTCATTATATATTTGATGGGAAATTCATAGTATTCACTAATCACAAGTGTTTAGGACATATTTTATTATAAATATATTTGAACTTGAAAAAAAGTAATGGATGTAACATCTCTAGATGTTAGTTTTCACTTAATGTACACACCAGGTAAGGGAAACTCTGTGGTATATGAATTAAGTAGAAAATTATATTCTTATGTGGTGAAACATGCATCAGATCAGTGGTAGTTGATGTCAGTCATAGATGACATGCAGTTGGAATGTGGGGACTAGAAGGACATAGATATATTTTTTCAATTTTTTTTGTTTCTGAATTGGTTGTTTTTGTTAAATAAGAACATACATATGATTCTGAGTCAATGAAAATTCCATCAAAACTAAATAGTGGGGAGACCATTGAAGGAAGAAAACTAAATATAAATTCCGTTTGGTGTTATTAGAATCAGATTTTGGTACCAGTGGCTTGTCAAGAGGAACTTCTGAAGGCTTTTCATCATTCTAGGTGGGCTGTCTATCCTAGAATTTAGAAGATGTGTAATGCATTGAAAAAACAGTTTTGGTGGGATGGTATGATAATGATGGTGGCTGAGTTTATTTCTATATTCTTGAAATGTTAGCAAGTAAAGACAGAACATCATCTGTTTGAAGGATTGTTTTAATATTTTCCTAATACAATGTGGAAGTGGAAACAAATAGAGTTATATTTTGTGACATGCCTCCCAATAATGGTCAGGAAACATGATTCCATATGGGTTATTGTGGAATGACTCACAAAGTCGGCCCATTTCATCTTGATTTTTGAATCTCATACATTGGGGGATCTATCCAAATTTTATATTCAATAATTCATGAGGAGACAAGGTGTTTCAGATTCTATTGTATTAGATAGATATTTGAGGTTCACATCTTGTTTTTGGAAATCTTTACAGCAAGCCCTTGGGGCATAGTTGACGATTAGCACGACGTATCATCCTTAAACAGATGGCCAACCCAAAAAATGATACAAACATTGTAGGATATGATAAAGGCCTATGTGATGGATTTGGGTGGTTCACGGGAGGATCACATACCATTGGTTGAGTTCTCTTATAATAAATGTTATGTGGATTCAATATATATGGCTCCATTTTATGCATCATATGAGAATATCCATTTTTCTCCTCTATATGGGTTGGAAACAGGAGACATTTCGATGATTGGACCGAGCCTTGTCCAATAGACTATGGAAAAATCATGATGATCAGAAAGAGGATGGAGATGACTCCATGCCATCATAAATTTAATGAGGACCATAATCGATGGCCACTGTCATTCGAGGTGGGTGATCATGTGTTTCTGAGAATCTTTCCTTAGCTGGGAAATCGTTGATTTAGAAAGCAGGGTATGTTATCTCCGAGGAATATTTGTCCATTTGAGATACTTGAGAATATTGGAGATGTGTCTTATCAATTGTATTTTCCACCATAGTTTAGTGAGGTGCACATTGTTTTTCTTGTGTCGCAGTTGAATGATTATAAGATGGATCATAACCATATAATTCTTTGAGATCATGTTGATCTAGAACTGAATGATTCTTTGGTTCAAATGCCAGTATAGATTTTGGATAGGAAAGATAAAGTATTTCATGGTAAAAGTATCAGTTTAGTTTTGGTTATGGGGTGTCATGGTCATATTCAAGAGCAGACTTAAGAGGAGGATAAAGAGATGGCTATGAAATGGCCTGAGCTCTTTCCATAGAATGGAATTTCTCTATATTATAAGGACATAAATTGCAATTGTTGGGAGAATATAGCACCCCAGTTGGTGTTATGTGACACTTTTTTATAAAATATTTTGTATATGAATTTTCTTGGAATTGTTTTGTAGATTTTGGGAGTGTATGAGATGATTTGGATGACTTTTGAAAAGATGGACGGTTTGATCATGGTTAGGGGAAACCGTGCGATAATACGAGGTAATAGTATGATATTCCACTATTAAAACATGATGCATTTTTGTCAATTAATTTGTTTTGTTTGAAATTAATTGTGATTATGATGTGAGAATCTTGGTGGAAACCCATTTGGTGATGATTTGGGTATTTTGAGTAAAAAAAGGATATTGTTGGAAAAAGGGGTTTTGTTTTGTGATTCTAAAATTTTGATTGTAAAATAGATAATGGTTTGAAATATTGAAAATGTTTAATGGGAGTTGAATTTAAAGAAATACACATTCTATTGAAATGTGGTTTGGCATGGAAAATGGCTAAATTGTGTTTACAATAAATGGGGGATTTATTGAGGTGATTTGGCATGTGTAGGAGTTGGTTGTGTGAAAATTGTGTGGCCTTGGTGTGCTTTATGATTATTGGTGTGTTAGGTATCATGGATCTTATTGATTATGTGTGAAGTGTCTAGGAATTATCACTATAAAAGGTTATGTATTGTTTATGTAAGGGCCACCATTACAAATAAGTGTTCGGGAAGTACAACCAGTTTGGAAAAGTAGTAAACGTGTTTGGATGAGAATTTCCACTATGTTTGTTTTCCTTATTATATGTGATATTAATGATGAAAATTGTTTTTCTAGTTTGAAATGGTGAAATGAATTATGGAATGGTTATTTTTCCTTCCCTTGGGTTGCACATTTTAGGTAAGGTGGCTTAGTAATGGTGTTTTTGGATTATCGGTAATAGATAAACTAGTTGATGTTATATATAATCTATTTTATATAAATGTGATAATAGTTTTATCATAGTGACTTGTGTTGGGATTAAATTTGGGGAAATACTACTAAGAAATATTAATATCTACTGCATTGGATCTATTGTGATTTTTCATATGTTGTATTCCGGGACACATGTAAGAGTAAGACATCTCGTTTTTCTAGAAGTTATTCATGATGCTTGGGTGGTTTGGGGGTACTTAGAGCATGGATCATGTTATGGAGTAGGGGAGGGTACCTTGGTTTACCTTGGGTATCTTGTTTAGTCCCCCTCAGGGTACTCTGATCTTTGTTTTGTGTTATTGGTTTTTGGGAATTGATACGGATTCGTTTGGTTTTCTTTTGGTACTATATGGTTATGTTGCTACATTATAATGCATAATGAGGTTTTGTTGGTAAAGGATTATTTGGTTGGTTGGTTTATCTCAAGGGAAAATCATTCCTACTCTTATTCTTGAAGCTGATAGAAATTATTTCAAGACTTTGGTGCCTTGGGAATGTCACTTAAGGCCATGTATCACCTCACCGCCTTCTCAATCCAATGTAGTACGAACGAGGAATTACATTGTATCCAAAAAATGATGTTAGTTTAATAAAATTAAAATTATAAAATTATAAAATTTATTTTATAAATTTATATTTAAAATATAAATAAAACAATATTTTATAGAAATATAATGCTTTTAATCTTTAAGTGTTCTTAACTGTATATCATATAAAATATGAATGAGTGTAATTTTTTCTCTCTCATATTATCAATTAATATTTTTTTATTTTTAAATTTTATTTTAATAATTTATTATTTACATTAAACTATTTCTGGATATATCACAAGATATTAAACAAGATAAATATATAGTGTAATATATACAATAGTATTAGGGGTGCTAAAAACCATTCATTTTATGTGAAATAACTATTATTATTCCATAATGTATGTTTTTCTTATAAAAACTAAATATTTAATTATAGGTATATAAATCCTTAATGTGTCATGGGAGTTAGGAAGAATTAAATATCAGGTCTAAATATGGTTATTAATGGATCATGCCTAAACGGAGTGATATAATGTGTTGGTACATTTTAGAAATAATATTTACATATCTATATAGAATAATGAAAAAATATGGAGAGGGATCATTTTATTGACCAATAATAATTGCTCTATATTTTGGATCATCTTCTGTATATATTAATAATTGATTAACATAAAAAATAATTGGATAAGATCATTTATAATCCATACCTGGTGTATTTATATTCTTATTATATATTTGATGAGTCCATGGATATGAATACTCACATAGTATACATTCATTATACATGGTTGAAATAGAGTACTATTGCTGACTTCATAGAATGTGTTTTGTTTTCACATGAATTATCTAGGGGTATTTCATAATAGGTATTAGGCTAAATGTTTTTATAAATGAATTATACATTATAATGATTTAGATATGAGTTTTTTTATTTTTCCTTAATTTCATTTTTTGAACATCTAATTATGAAGGATCCATTAATAAAAATACATTTTTTTATAAAAATAGACCCTTTTCATTTTAATGAAATAGTATATGTCAATTTTAATAACTTGGTTCATATTAGAACACACATAATTTCATGTTTTCAAGTTCAATGTTCAAATTCTCAATACATATACTAAATAAATTCATGATCTATTTAGATAAAAAAAATATCATAACATGAAACATAAACAATAATTAAATCTAATTGTTTTACAATTAACTAAAAACAATTATACACTAGAAATACGACCTTCCACAATAATTAATTTTGACTTGGATTTTTTCAAATTCCCATCCATATAATAAAAATAATATAATTTTTCAATTGATATCTAAAAATAATTTTTAAGTAATATAATTATTGGATGTTGTTTTTTTATACCCTAACATGATATTGATCTTTATATCCCATATCATAGTCACCATAATACATCAGTTGTTCTAACAAATCCCCTTAGTATTTAATTTTGTAAAATGGTGAAATAGAATTATAAATTAGTTCAATTTCCATTAATAATCTATTTCAAATAAAAAATTATTCACTATTTTTGAAAAAACATTATTAATATCATATATAATACAATAGATCAAACACTTTATAATAGTAATACAAAAAAGGGAAATATTATTTTTAATGTTTAGTTAATCATTATATTTTAATGATATAAGTATTCATTTATGGTCAATAAATAAATGAAATAAGTCCCACATAAAAATGAAGGATGATTTTTGGAACCTATATAATCAATATAGACCCAACTCATAATTACCAATAAAAAATAATTCTCAATTTGAATTAGAATAAATTTCAATCAAAAGGTTTGTTCACCACCTTGTTTGTAACTCCCCAATATTTGATAGTTTGTTTTATCTTTAATTTAAGTCAAGATCTTATACTGTAAACAATACCAACTTGGCTTGCTTTATATGCAAGATTTAGTTTTTGTGAAATGATACATTAGTATTATAAGTATTTAAAAGATATATTTATTTATCAATTAAATATCATGATATGAACCATAATAAATTATTTTTTATTGTTTTTAATAATTTTTACACATAGATAAAAATATTTATAATTAAATATATATTGTTTATTAAAATATTTATATATTTTGAAAAACTATTTTCTTGAAAGAAAAAAATTTTATGTCCATTTGTGAACAATAATGAAATTAATATTAGACACTCCTAAAAATTGAATTTGGTAAAATAGACTTCAATTTTGGATTTGGAATATCAAAATTATCTTAGGGTGAATATTTGGTATTTTTCTAAAAACTTGCCATTTTTGTTGTATAGTGAAAAATACTACATAATACATAAAAACCGACTATTTATTTAAATAATAAATATTTTTTTAATTTATTTGAATTTCAAAATAAATTAATATTACCTATTTTAGTCCAATATAATTATTTAGAGTCATTTTATATTAAGATTAGATATACAAAATTTTAATGAATTTTTTAACATCTTTTACCCACATTCAAGGAACATTTTCAAATTTGAATAGAACATAATTTTACCACTTATGTGAACTGAATTTCAAAAATATGAGAGACATGGTTGAAATATATAAGTAAAATGTGGTTCAATTGGATGATTTTTTATGGAATATTATCTTTTGAATTTTATTTTCAAGATTAATAAGTAAATAGGATAATTAAAGGTAAAAATGATATTATATTTACCCTAAAACATGTCCAAATACTATTGGATTAGTTTTTTTCGACCAAAATTAACCTTAGGAAGAAAATATGATCCTCTTTGATACACTTGTATTAGATTAGGAGATTTATTTTTATTTTATTTAAAGAAGAGTTAAAAATGTTAAATTCAAATTTCCATAACTAAAATATTTTTAATATATGGTTATACATATGATAAATTAGTCTATAAATATTAATTATAAATATAAATATATTTCCTACATAGTGGTATTTTCTTTATTATTTTTAGTCATTAAATATTTAAATTTATTTTTGACACCAAGATGATGTAGTAATTACCATATTAATGAAACATTAAAATAATTGATATTATAAATATCAAAATAAATGTAAATTGAGACCTTTGATTAATTACACTAATTTTATTGGTTAACATGACATGTTAGTATTTATTTATTTTATTTTTTTCGAAGTAATCCTATTTTGTTGACTTTCACAAAAACCAAATAATAAATAGTGTCAAAATTTACATAAATGATTTTTTTAAAACAAATACAATATTATTAATTGATATAATATTCCAAAAAATATATTTTTCAGAAAAAGGACTTATATAAGGTTATAAATGTCAATAATGAACCACTTGGGGTTATCCTGGATTTTTATAGTAAGTTCATTAACCATTTATTACAATAATACAAGAATACATGGTAAGAGTGAATCAATTTAACTAAGAGATAAACCTAAAATACAATGTTAATATGGTGACCTAAACTTGTATAAAACCAATTTTTTGAAATTATATTGACCTATAACAACCTTAACTACGCAATAAATCAATTTTGAGATATTATACTATGGACATGATTTTAGAATAAAATAATATTTCATGTTTTTCCTAAAGTTTCCCTCACATCCCTTATAAAAGGGTACTTTCCCTTATCTAAAAATCACACCTCCAATGCCATTTTTCTCAGCCAAACCCTACTCAAATATCCTCCAAAAAACCATCAATTCCATCCTAGAGGAATTATTTTGACCAGAAATCCATCCAATGGAGCCATTTTGATCAAATCAAAAGGATGCACCCGAAGAAGAGGTACTAGTTTCATCACCTCTTTCAAAGTTCTTTTCTTCTTCCACTTTATCTCTCTTTGTTGTTTCCATACTAAAATAATTACACGTGTACCTTTTATATACTGTTATGTTGTTACAAATATGTTAAAACCTTATTCATTATTCTATTCATCCTATGGATGACAAAGTCCCCATACGTGTGTATGTGCGGATTACCATCTCCATGTCGTTGTATAGATTGTGATTCAACATATCATTATTTGGATGGGTATAATGATGAGTATAAATAATGTAATTATAAATATAAAATTTTAATGATTCTTCATATATGATTTAATATCCAATTACATACTATTTCACCGTCAATATAATAATATTGTCTCTCATGTGTATATACAGATTACTGTCTCTATGAACGTGATTAGATTCCTTACCCATTGTAAACATTCAAAAATAATATTCATTTTATGATTATAAATAATGTTTAAGAACAAGATATCATTCTAGATATTAATAAAATACATCAAATCCATAACAAACATGACTTACGTAAAAAAACATATAATGGAAAAAGAATCTGTTAACACCCAAAACAATGATACATCTTAAAAATTATCAATAATGAAATATTAGATGATCATATATGATATCATATTTAGGTATTTGGTTCTTGAATAATTTAATAAATATAATTTAACAATTATAAAGGAGGTTAACATACCCTTGATCAAGAAAAAATACAATGTAGGGTTCAATTCTAAAATCTATTAATTATCGAAGGTTGTTTATAGGTGAGTACCTACTGGGACCTCATTATCATCAACATCTATGATTCATAAAAATATATATGTCAACATTGTTACAATTTTCTAGAGTATGGGTTAAAGTAATTTATACTATTGTTTTACTTTTTATAAAACTTTTATAAAGTAATCCTTTCATCATTTTCCAAACAAGGTCATTTATGAAATTTTCGATAAAATTAATGAAAAAAGATTTTTTAGATTATATGGAGAGTGTGGATATTTTTTTCCAATACAACACCTTCATAGATTCCATTAAAATATTACAATAACATTTTCAAAATAATATTTTTCTTGTATAATTATTTAACATTTAAATGATTTTAAAATATAAAGTGATATTTCTCTCTAATAGTTTTGATTTCATATATGTCAACATCCTTTGATGGATTTTACACTTTTTTGATGTTTATTTATTATGATAGAATCTTCCATGTTGTATTGAATGTTTTCTGATATGTTTGATTATGGATGTGTTAATTTTATACCTTTCATGGTTTATGGTTAATGTATTAACATTTCGTATTCTAGGTTTAATATGAATGTTTATGTTATGTTTCAAAATTTTCATATGAGGAATGAATTGGACTTTGTAAGGGATGGGTGGAGGCCTCTATAGATCATTGATGAATTGGAAGGTCTCATTAGAAAAACAATTGTCTTGGAACAAGGCCTTGAAAAAATCTTATTTTTAGTCTTGGTACGAGGCCTTGACTTTGTGGTTATGATGTTCGACATTAGGCATTATATCATTATGAAATTAGCTATTGATATTACATGTGATTAATTGACTAGTAGAATATCCATGTGAAAAATTAAATGGAATTATTTGATTTATCATTACCTTATTATGCTGAACATTATGTTTAAATGTCTTGTGTTTTAGTCTTATACATTTTCTTAAATGTTAATACTAATTTATGATAGTTTCCATAATATTGTTATCTTTACTGAGCATCTAACCTCACCCCCTTCCTTCTTTTATTTTTCCTAAGATGCGATGAAGTATATTACGATTAACCTACAGGAATAGGCTAAGGTATGTGAGTATTATCAAAAGGGACACGATGTTATTGTTGTTTTTTATTTCATAATGTAATGTAAAATATATGTATGAATCTAGGATGTTCAAGGATACTAATATAATCAGTCATTTCAGACATAATCACTTTCCATCATTCCATTTTTATGTAATAATGCACCGACTCTAGTTATATAGGGTCAGGGCGTTATAGTTGGTTTTAGAGAAAGTTTAGTAAAAAACTTGGAAACTAGATTAAGAAAAAAATTAATGAGAGTACATTAACCTATGATATTCTTGGAGGATTATTATAAAATAACTTCCTAAAATTCTGGTAATATAGATATTTTGTGATTTTTCCAAGAAATACATCCCAATCTGGATATGATCAGATAGAGGTAGCTCTAACACAGATGTACCTAGGAGTGAATATCAAGGCAAGGTGTTTTGGGCATGGCCCAATGTATCCTATTACATGACAATGGGCCTTTATACACTCTTGGTTAGGACACTCCCTAGGGATATGATTATTATAATGAAAAATTTCATGACAAAGCATTTTATAGGATTTATGTGTAAATAATTTCTCAAATAAAGCATTTGTATGATTATGGATTGTAATCATACACTTTTCAATTTACATTAGGTATTTTACAAGATTGGAATTATGCATTGCGATTGATTAACTAATCAAGTGTATTATATTGTTTAGAAATGGAGCCCAATAGAAGTAATGATAACTCTATCAATACACATGGTCCAAATATTATGAATGATCATTTCATTCATGGTCTTAATCTATCATCCAGAGGGGAAATAGAATCCCACTTATTTTTATCATATGAAGTAATATTATCATGTGTTAATAAGATAAGTAAATAATTCATTGAATCCTATGGCTTTTCAAGGAATCTAGTGAAGAAAAGGATGTTAGAGAGAGAGAAGGATAAATATAAGAAAGGAAAGAAGGATTTTCCCATATGTGATAGCTATGAAAAGATTCAAATTGGTAAATTCATCAATGGAATGGAAGTTTTTTATATGTTTGGAGAAAAAGGACACCATGTATATGATTGAAAAGGTAAGAATAATGTTTCAAATTTACTATTCTTCATCTGCAAGGAGTTGGGACAATACACCAATCAATCTCCCAATCATCAGATTATATATAAAATGATTCTATTGGATAATAATCACTTTATGATACTACCAAAAATTAAGAGGAATAAATTGTGTTCTTATATTTTTATTAATGAATTACGTCATTTGAGAGTTGTATCAAAGATGTACTTTTTATATTAAGTATGTAAAAAATAAGGATTATACTGTAGTATTATTTTATTGAGAATTTTTGATAATATGGTACTATGAAAAGTGACTCCACATCAAGATAAACTTTTTGGAAAATACATGGTTAAAGAAAAGATAACAATTAATATGTTCCTAATGCTGAGGCAGTGATTTTGGAATAAAGCATGGATGATTTGGATAAATTATATTTGATATTATTGACTACCTTTTAACTAATTAATTGGTTTTTATTCGATCATCATTGGAGTATTCAAATTTTATTGATATGATGAATATATCTAGTATTCTATAAGGAATAAGGGAGAATTAATGTAATCAATAAGGTTTTAGAGAAATTCATGATGTTAATATGTTTTATAAGAATACATCATTAAGGTACTCACATGTTATAATGTCAAAATTATAGATCTTCATTATGTTATGCCAACCTTCCTTACAAATATTTGTAATATGATTTTGGACACAAGTATTTTGGATAAATATAAAAATTGGAATTGATTAAGTTAGACATTAAAAACTATTGTTTAAGATTAAAAAAATTCATAAGATTTATTTATTTTTTATAAAAAGAACAACCCGACGGTCAGGAGACAAAACCTCACATATGGTAGGGCTGCGAGACTTGAACCCGCAACCGAAGGGTGACAAGTGTGCTTCACCAACCACGGGCCTAAATGATGTCTTGATTTTTATAATTTAGTTTTTTAAAATTATATCATAGATTAATTATAAATTAATTTTTTTTGAAAGCCTATACGATTAGAATAAATAGAATATTTATAACTTGTATTATATTTGGGTGTCAAATATGAGTTTGTGATATAAATTAGTTAAAGGATGTAACTCTACATATCAAGTATTTTTTCTTTCACAATGAAGAAATTAATTCTTAAACATCAGGGAATGAATCTTAAAACCAAAATTTTGTTATACTAATACCTAATGTTTTGATTAACCCATGATATTTTACATCATCAATGATTTATGGTTTTGAGGCCGTCAATTTTCTATTTATTGTAAATTTTTTTTTGTGATTGAAGACCTCAATCATTCTATATAAATATTTATGTTTCCCTCTAAGTGTCTCAAATTGCCACTATTGTTCTCATATTGTAAATCCTAATTGGTGGTGACTTTTTCCTTTCCCTTTCCCTCTTGTTAAGACAAAAATTTATTAACCCAACTTCGATTGTGGATTTTCAACAAAGGTATAATCTATTTTTATCCTTTTATTTTCAAAGAATTATTTCAAATTGCAAGGATGCAATTTATTGAAGGAGGGGAGAATGTAATACCATAATATTTCATAGTAATTTATATCTTTAAAGTATGTAAAGAGCTTATATTGCACGAAACCCCGAAATGGCTTACGTTATATGGAAGATTGAGTTTCTGCGAAACAACACATTTGTATTATAATTTTTTAAAAGATATATTTATTTATCAATTAATTATTGTGATATGAATAGTAAAAAAGAAATTATTATTTTTTTATAATGTTTTCACATCAATAAAACATATTTATAATGAAATATATATGTTTTATTTAAAACGTTATATATTTAGAAAAACAATTTTCTTAAAAGAACTAATTTTTATGTACTTTTGTGAACTATAATAAAAATAATATTATACACTCATAAAATATAATTTGTTAAAATGGAATTAATTTTTAATTCAAAATATCCAAATTATCTTAGAGTGAATTTTTGGTATTTTTCTAAAAACATTAATTTTTGATTAATAGTGAAACATACTACAGAGAAATAAAAACCGACGATTTATTTAAATAATAAAAATTATTATTTTAAATTACTTTAAAGTCTAAAGAGATACATAATACCTAAATTAGTCCAATTTAAATCATTAGAGTCGTTTTATAACAATATTAGATATAAAATATTTTATTGAATTTTTTAACATTATTTACCCTAATTCTTGGATCTTTTAAAATTTTTCATAAAATGTAATTTTACAACTTTTTTGAATTAAATTTCAAAAATAAGAGGGAATCTGTGGACATTAGTATGTAGAATGTGGTTTAATAGAATTAAAATATTTTTTTTTTCTGAATAGTCACTTTTGAATTTTATTTACCATAGTTAAAAGTAAATAAGGTAATTAAATGAAAAAATGATATTATATTTACCCTAAAACATGTATTAATTCTAGTGAATAATTTTTTTTAAATAAAATTTAACCTTAAGAATAAAATATGATCCTCTTTGATCCACTTGGATTAGATTAGGACATTTATTGTCATTTTATTTAAAGAAGAGTTAAAACTGTTAAATTAATATTTTCATAAATAAAATATTTTTACTATAGGGTTATACATAGGATAAACTTGACTATAAATATTAATTAGAAATATAATGATATTTCTTATATAATGGTATTTTATTAATAGTTTTTAGACAATAAATAATTAAATTTATTGATTACACAATGATGATGCAATAATTACCATATTAATTAAAGATTAAAATAATTTATATTATAAATATCACCATAAATTTAAATTTAGACATTTGATGAATTACAATAATTTTATAGGTTATTATGACATGTTTTTATTAATTTAATTTTTTTTGAAGTAACCATGTTTTGTTGACTTTCACAAAAACCCAATACAAAATAGTGTGAAAATTTACAAAAATGAGTTTTTAAAACAAATACAATATTATTAATTGATATAATATTCCTAAAAATATAATTTTCAGAAAAGGACATATATATGGTTATATATGTTAATAATTAACAACTTAGGGTTCTCCTAGATTTTTATAGTATGTTTTTAACTATTTATTACAATAATACAAGAATACATGGTAAAAGTTAAACAATATAAGTTAGAGTAAAATCTAAAATATAAGTTTAATATGGTGGAAGAAACTTGTATAAAACCTATTGGTTTAAAGGATTTTGACCAAAAAAAACCAATACTCTCAATAAATCCATTTAGAGCTATTATAATATGGAAAATATTTTATAATAAAATAATATTTCAATATTTTCATAATGTGACCCTCACCTCACTTATTAAAGGGTACTTCCCCTTATCTCATATTCATACCTCCAAATGCATTTGATGTGGTAAAACCCACCTCAAATATTCTCTAAACTACACTCAATTCAACCTAGAGGCACGAGTTTGATTAGAAAACCTACCTATAGATCCCTTTTGATCTAATCAAAAGGAAGAACTCGAAGAAGAGGTAATAATTTCATCACCTCTTTCAAAGTCCATTTCTTCTTCCACATCCTCTCACATTTTTGTTTCCATAATAAATTAATAACTCTAGTACATTCAATATACTATTATTCTGTTATAAATATGTTAAAACCATCTTCATTATTCAATCCATCCTATGAATGACAAAGTCCCCATACGTGTGTATGTGTGGCTTACAATCTCCACGTCATGGTGTAGTTTGTTATTCATCACAACATTTTTTTGGATGGGTATAATAATGAGTATAAATGATTTAAATAATAAATATAAAATTTTAATGATTCTTTATGTATGATATAACATTAAATTACATAATTTTTCACCAACAATATAATTATCTTCTCGCTCGTACATATGTCCAGATTGTTGTCACCACGAACATGATGTGATTCATTCCCCATCATAATAATTCAAGAATAATATTTATTTTATGATTATAAATAATGGTTAAGAACTTAATATCATTCTGGATATGAATCAAATACATTCTCTGCATATCAAACATGACTTACGTTACAAATCATATAATGGAAAAAGAATCAGTTAACATCCGAAATAATGATATTATTGAAATATTATTAACAAAGAAATATTAGAAGATCATATAAGATAGAATATTAAAGTATATGGTTCTGGTATTATTTAATGACAATAATTTAACTATAATAAAAAGGTTAACGTAACCTCGATCAAGTAAAATTACAATGTATGTTTTAATTCTATAATTTCTTCATTATCCGAGGATGTTTATAGGTGAATATCTTCTAGGACCTCTTTATTATTAACATATGTGATTCTTAAAAATGTATTTCAAATTTTTTTACTATTTCTTAGATTATTGGTTTAAGTAATTTATACTCTTGTTTTAAATTTTATAAAGTTTTTATAAAGGAATCTTTTCCTCATTTTCCAAACATGGTCATTTACGACATTTTCCATAAAATTAAGGAAAAAATGTTTTTTAGCTTATACAATGAGTGTGGCGATTTTCTGCCATTACAACACCTTCAAAGATTCCACTAAAATCTGATAAGAATATTTTTAAAAAATATTTTTTCTTGTAAAATTATTTGACTTTGAAATGATTTCAAAATATAAATAGTCATTTCCATCAAATTTGTTTGACTTCATCTATGTAAACATCCATTAGTGAATATTACCATAGTTTGAAGTTGATTTATTATGATACAATCTTCTATATTGTATTTTATATTTTCTGATATGTTTTATTATGGATGCGTTATTTTTATACCATTCATGGTTTATGCTTAAATTATTAACATTCCGTATTCAAGTTTTAGTATCGATGTTTATTATATGTTTCAATCTCTCCATACGAGGAATGCATTAGACTTAGTAAGTGATAAGTGGATCCCTCTATAGCCCTCGATGAATTGGTATATCTCATCAGATAGACTAGTGTCTTGGAACAAGGCCCTGACAATATCTTATTTCTAGTATTGGCATGAGGCCTTTACTACATGGTTATGATGTTCAAAATTTTTCATTCCATCATTATAAAATTGGATATTAATATTAGATGTGATTAATTGACTAGTAGAATATATATTTGAATAAGTAAATGAAATTATTTGAATTGTCATTTCTTTATTATACTAAAGATTAAGTTTAAAGGGATTGTGTTTTAGTCTTATACATTGTCCTAAATTTTTATGATTATTTATGATAGTTTCCGCAATATTGTTATCCCTACTGAGCATTTGAGCTCACCCCTTTCTTAGTTTTCTTTTTCCTATGATGCGATGAAGTATAATACAATTAAACTAAAATAACAGGCTAATGGATATGAGTATGATCAAAGGAGACACAATATTTTTGATTTTTTATTTCATAATGCAATGTAAAACTTATGTATGTATCTAGTACATCCATTTATATACTAAACTAATCAGTCATTCGAGACTTGATCTCTTGTGATCTTGAAAATGATTGGTAATAATGCACTCACTCTTGGTATCTAGGGATGGGGCGTTACAATTGGTATCAGAGAAAATTTAGTACAAACCATGGAAACTGGATTTAGAAAAACTCCAATAAGAGAACATTACCCTAAGATAGACTTTGTTGATTATTATAGAATAACTTTAAAAAATGTTGGTAATGTATATATTTTGTGTGTTTTCCAAGCAATACATCCCTATCTGGATATGAGCAGATAGATGTAGATATGGAACATATGTACCGAAGAAAGAATACTCTGGCAAGGAGTTTCGAGCTTGACCCAAGGTATCTTGGTACACGACAACGAGGGTTGCAACACTAATGGTTAAGACACTCCAAGGGGATATGATTAGGATAATGCACATTTTCATTAAAACCCATTATAATGGATTTATGTGTAAATATTTTCTCAAAGAAAACATTTTTATGATTATGGATTATATGCATACACATTACAATTTACGTTAGGTATTTTACACGATTGGAATTATTCATTGTGATTCATTAACTAACCATGTGTATACCATTGTTTAGTAATTGTGCCTAGTAGAAGGAATGAGGACTCCAGCAATACACATGATCCAAATATTATGAAATATCAAATATTTCATGGTCTTAATCTAACAGTTAGAAGGTAAAGAGTCTCCCACATATTTTTATCAAATGAAGAAACAATATCATGTTTTAATAGGAAAATTAAATAATTATCTGAGTCCTATGGATTTTAAGGGAAAATAGAGAAGCAAAGGATGGTAGAGAGACAAAGGGATAAATGGATGGTGGGAATGAAGAATTTTCTAATATGTGATAGTAGTGGAAATATTCACCTTGGTAAATGCTTGAATGGAATGTGATTTTTTTATAAGTATGGATAAAAAGCACACCAAGTACGAGATTTCAGGGGTAATAATAGGATTTTAAATGTAAAATGATTTATCTGCAAGAAGTTGGGACACTACGCGATTGGATTTCCCAATCAATAATGTTTACCCAAAATGATTCTATCGAATAATAACAATGTTATGATAATACCAAAGAAGAAGATGAATAATTAGTGTTCTTATATTTTTATTAATGAATTAGGTCATTTTAGTGTTGTATCAAAGATGTACTTGTTATATTAATTATGGAAATAAATAAAGAATGTACTGCAATATTATTTCATTAAGAATTTGATATTATATGGTATTATGAAAAGTAACTACAGAAAATGTTAAAATTTTCAAAAAATACAGTTTTGAACGAACAATAACCTTTAGTATGGTCTGGATGCTGAGGTAGTGATTTTAGAGTAAGAGATGTTTGATTTGGATAAATTATAATGGATATTATTGACTACCTTGGAACTAATTAATGGTTTTTTATTCTATCATTGTTGGAGTATTCAAATTTTATTTATATAAGAAATATATCTTGTATTCTACAAGGAATAGGGGATAATAAATTTAATCAATAATGTTTTATTGTAATTTATGGTGTTACCATGTTTTAAGAGAATACATGATGAATGTACTCACATGTTTTATGTGGCAAAGAGAGATCTTCATTATGTTATGTTGACCTTCCTTATAAATTTTTTGAATATGAGATTGGCCACAAGTATTTTGGATTTGTTTAAAAATTGGAATGGATTATGTTGTACATTGGATACAATGGTTTAAGGTTAAAACTTTTCTTATGTTTATTTTAGGAATTTTTATAAAAACAAAAACCCGATGGTCGGGTGACAACCCATCTTGTCCGGCAATGCTGTGAAACATGAACCCTCAACCAAAGGGCGATTAGGGTGCATCACCAACCACTAGGCCACGTGATGTTTTTGTTTATATAATGTAGTTTTTTTAAATTATATGATAGATGAATGATAAATAATTTTTTTTGAAACCCTTTATGATTAGGATAAATAGAATATTTTTGAGTTCTATTATCTTTTTGAGTGAAAGATGAGTTAGTGGTAGAAATTAGTTAAAGGATGGAAATTTACTTGTCAAGTATTATTTTTCTTAGTCTATGAGGAGAATAATTCTTAAATTTTAGTGAAAGGATATTAAAAACAAAAACGTCTTATCCTAATACATTATGTTTTTATTAACAAATGATATTTTAGGACTTCAATGATTTATGGATTTGAGGCCCCCGATTTTCTATTTATTGATCACTTGTTTGTGATTGATGAACTCAATCACTCCCTATAAATATTTATGTTTCCCCCAATTATGTGTCTCAGATTTATAACAATGTTCTCATATTCTAAATTCTAATTTGGTGGTGACTTTTTCATTTTCCTTTCCCTATTATAAAAACTAAATTTTATTAACCCTACTTCCAATGTTGATTTTCCACAAAGGCATTTTCTATTTTTTAACATTTTATTTTCAACGAACAATGCCAATTTGTGAGGATGTGATTTATTGACGGATTGTTTAATGTAACACCCTAGTATTTCATAGTAATTTATATCTTTAAATTTTGTCAATAACTTATACTACACACAACACCGACTTGGCTTGCGTTATATGCAAGATTGTCTTTCTGCAAAAGAAAACATTGGTATTATAAATATTTAAATGATATATTTCTTTATCAATTAATTATTGTGATATGAATAGTAAAAAATATTTTTTATTGTTTTTATAATGTTTTCAAATAAATATAATAACTTTATAATGAAATATATATTTCTTCTTGAAATAATTATATATTCAGAAAAGCAATTTTCTGAAATCTACTACTTTTTATGACCTTTTGTTTATTATAAAATAATTAATTTTAGACACTCATAAAATTTAATTTGGTAAAATAGACTTCAATTTTTGATTTAGAATATCAAAATTAGATTGATGTTAATTTTTGGTATTTTTCTCAAAACATTAATTTTTGATAAATAGTGAAAAAGACTGCATATCACACAAAAAACGACTATTTATTTAATAATTTTTATATTTATTTAAATTTATTTTAAATTATAAATATATAAATAAGATATATATTACTTAAATGTACATCATTAGAGTAATTTAAAAATAATATTAGATATATAAAATTTTATTTAAAATTTTTAACGTCTTTTACCCACCTTCTAGGCACATTTGTAAATATGCAGAAAAAATAATTTTACCACTTTTTTTAATTGAATTTCAAAAATCTGAGAGACATGGTTAACATTAGTATGTAAAATTTGGTTAAATAGAATGAAAATAATTTTTGGTGAATATTAACTTTTGAATTTTATTTACCATAGTTAAAATTAAATTGTGTAATTAAAGGTAAAAATGATATTATATTTACCATAAAACATTTCCTAATTCGGTTGGATAAGTGTTTTTTCGACCAGAATAAATATTAGGAATAAAATATTACACTCTTTGATCCACTAGGATTAGATAATGACATTTATTTTTATTTTATTTAAAGAAGTGTTAAAAGTGTTAAATACAAATTTTTATAACTAATATATTTTTAATATAGGGTAATATATAAGATAAATTAGAATATATATATTCATTAGAAATAAAAAAATATTGCCTACATAATTGTATTTTATTTATAATTTTAGACATTAAATATTTAATTTTTTTTGACATAATGATGATGCAGTAATTACCTAATTAATGAATGATTAAAATAATTGATATTATAAATATCTAAATAAATGTAAATTTTGATAATTTGATAAATTCCACTAGTTTTCTAGTTTAATATGACATTTTAGTATTTATTTAAATTTTTTTGTATTAATCATGTTTTTTTGACTTTAACAAAAACCAAATACTGAATGGTGTCAAAATTTACATTAATAAGTGTTTAAAACAAATACTATATTATTAATTGATATAATATTCTTAAAAATATAAGGTTATTACAAAAGACATAGATAATGTAAAGTATGTCAATAATGTACCACTTTAGATTCTTTTGGGTTTTATAGTATGTTTATTAACCATTTATTACAATATTACAAGAATAAATGGTAAAATATAAACAATTTTACTAAGAGTTAAATATAAAATATAAGGTTAATATGGTGACCTAAACATGTCTAAAACCTATTGGTTGAGATTATTTATTCCCCTAAAAAACTTATTCTCAATATTAATCCATTTATATTCAATATAAACTGATGATGATTATATTGTAAAATAATAATTCAAGCTTTTCATAAAGTCACCCGCACCTCTCTTATAAAAGGGTACTTCCACTTCTCTAAAAATCAAAAATCAACAGCCATTTATCTTAGAAAAAAATTAATAAAATATCCTCCCAACTACCCTCACTTCAAAATATATTCATAAATTTTATCTGAAATCCAACCTATGGAGCCCTTTTGCTTAAATCAAATGGAAGCACCTGAATAAGAGGTAATAATTTCATCACCACTTTCAAAGTTCCTTTATTCTTCCACTTCATATTTCATTTTTTATTCCATAATAAATTAATAAATATATATCTCTCTACATAATATTATGTTATTATAAATATGGTACAATTGAATTTATTATTCTATACATCCTATTAATGACAAAGTCACCATATGTGTGTACATACGACTTACCGTCTCCACATTGTGGTGTAGTTTTTTATTCAACACTTAATTATTTGTATGGGTATAATAATGAGTATTACTTATGTATATTATAAATATAAAATGTTAATGATTATTTATATAGTATATACCATCAAATTACATGCTATTTCACCATCAATGTAATGATATTATCGCTCAGGCTTACGTACAGATTACCATCTCCACAAACGTGACGAAATTCATTCCCCATCGTAATCAATAAAGAATAATTTTCATTTTATGCTTAGAATTAATTTTTATGAACTTAATATTTTTCTATATATGAGTAAATACATTATATCCATTACAAAAATGACTTACATAACAAAACATATAAAGGAAAATGAATCAGTTAACACCCGAAACAATGATACTACTGAAATATTATTATCAAATAAATATTAAAAGATCATCCATGATATCATATTTGTGTATAAGGATCTTGTATAATTTAATAACAATTATTTAAATATTTCACAAGAGTTTAACATACCCTCAATTACATAAAAGTAAAAGGTAAGGGTAAATTCTACAATCTATTAATTATCTGATGTTGTTTATACGCGAGTATCTATTGGGACCTCTTTATCATACATATTTGTGTTTCTTAAAAATGAATTTCAAAACATTTTTACTATTTTATAAACTATGGGTTAAATTCATTCATACCATTATTTTACTTTTTAAAAAAAAAATTTATAAAAAAATCGTTACGTCATTTTACAAAGAAGGTTATTTAAGACATTTCTGACAAAATTAAGGAAAGAATGTATTTTTTAACACATACAGTGAGTGCAACTATTTTATGTTATTGTCACTCCATCAAACCATCCCTTAAAATCTTATAAGAATATTTTAAAAATAAATGTTTACTTTTTCAATTATGTGACTTTTAAATTATTTGAAAATATAAAGAGAAATTTCTATCTAATAGTTTTGATTTTATCTATGTCAACATCCATTGATGGATTTCACACTTGATTGAAGTTTAATTATTATGATATAATCATCCATACTGCATTGAAGGTTTTTTGATATGTTTGACTGAGTATGTGTTATTTTTATACCATTAATGGGTTATGATTAATGTATTAAAATTTTTAATGCAATTTTTAATACTAATGTTTAAGTAATGTTCTATCCTTTTCATATAATAAATTAATTGGACTTAGTAAGTGACAGGTGGTTCCCAAAATAGCTCTTTAATGCTTCGGTAGGACTCAAGATAAAAACTAGTGTATTTTTCCAAGGGATTGACAAAATCTTAATTTTAGTACTGGAATGAGGCCTTGACAATGTGGTTATGATGTCCAACATTAGGAATTCCATCATTATGAATTGGATATTGATATTACATGTTCTTATTTTACATTCATAATATCTATGTGAATAAGTAAATGAAATTATTTGATTTATCTTTTCCTTATTATTTTGAACCTTATGTTTAAAAGGATTGTTTTTAGTCTTATACATTGCCTGAAATGTTTATGCTTATTTATTATAGTTTCTTCTATATTTTTCTCCTTACAGTGCATCTGAGTTCACCCCTTTCTATGTTTTATTTTTTTCAGGATGTGATGAATTATATTCCAATTATCCTGCACGAATAGGCTAAGAGAAATGATTGTGTGAAAATGGGACACAATGCTGTTGTTGTTTTTTTATTTCATAATTTATTGTAAAACTTATGTATGTATCTAGTACTTCCACAGATACTAAACTAATCAGTCTTTCAGGACTTGATCCCTTGTGACCATGCCAATGTTATGTAATAATTCACCAACGTTGGGTAACAAGGATCGGGGTGTTACATTATTCACCTGATATAAGGCTTGTATATATACAAAATGTATATGTATAGATTGTTCAAATTATTATATAGTAAGAGGTTATACAACAACCTAAAACATCCGAAAAGATTAATATGATATGTATGTTATCATATAAGAATGATAATTAATAACTACCCAATGTAAATAATTAATCATATAAATTATAAATAAATATAAAGAGGGATAAATTTGAAAAATTATTTCCTATGAAAAATTATAAATAAAATACTATGTTTTATAAACAAAGAAATACTCATAACCACTTTACAGTTATATGTAATATTTTAATAGGGTGATAAGATATCATGGCGTGACATCCTATTTAATGTATAACTACTGGAAATAAGTATAGAAATATTAAGAAACTGACGGTTTAAATAAGATCAATTAAAATATAAGTATAGAAATACAACCTCTTAAAAAAATAGATCCTAAGGTTATGAATTTCTTTATAAGATTTATTCTTAGTATGCCATTGTAATGGTTAAATATTTTACTAATATAAAACTTATTTATTTTATTTCCCCTCATAAAAATATAAAATCATTTTACATAGTAAAATTAATGAAGAATAAAATGACTTCCTTAAAATACTGAAACATGAATTAAGTAAAAATACTCAAATCTCCTTTTAGGAATTGATTATATGTGTAATCTCATCCACATATTAGTAATAAAAAATGCATAAAAATAATTTAATTAATAAATAATTGTTATAAAAAATATATTTTAGTATTTCAATGAATAAAAAATATTATTCTTCTATAAAACCCTTATGAAAATATGAGTTAATAAATTACTGTATTCTTTTAGATTCTTGAGAGGGAAACATGACAATAAAAATAAATCTATCCCCAAATAAAACATTATAGAAACAATAATGACATTTCACATTATATTATGTATTACTATTGAAAAGTAATATAAACAAATAAATATTATTAGTTTATATTTTCTTTATACATGATTCACATGGTTGAGGAAAATTCATAGGCACTACTAATATAAAATACTTGATCTAATACTAAAACACATGGTCCTTGAGAATAGTTTAAGAAACCTAACAAAAATATACGTAAATACAAAAATAGTTTACAGGATTTATCATTGAATTTAATTATGATAAAAAATCATATATCATGTTTGATAACTATAATTAGAGTTTAAATAAAAAAAGTAAATTATTTTAAAAATATTTCAATATTTACAAAAAAGAGTCTTCTAAAAAGTTACCATTATTGACATGTCATTCATAATCCTTTTTTCATAACATCAATGGTGTAAAAAGGAGAAATTTTGATCCAAAATTCATATCAATGATAAATATATGATATAAGAATTGCAAAACGTAGCTGGCCATAAGATTTATATATTAGAATTGGAACATAATCCTGTTATATGGTCATTATTTAATATAATAATACATAATTAAATATATATTATTAATCACGAGTCATGGAATATGGTTGTTATAATAAAAAAATACATTATTCACAATTTTATAGAAATATGATTCAACAACCATGATCTATGAAAGCATAACATGGGAATATTTCCTAACATATAGTAATAGAGAAAGCATATAGAATATACGTAAGAAATAAAAAAAATTTATTTCAAGGCATTTTTCTAAGACCATCATCAAATATTATAATTAATCCAATATTATATTATGTTTACACCATAAATTATGATGTGTCTACTCATGGGTATAAGCTTTTACCCAATGATTTGGGGTGTGGTAAAATAATGGGTCTACAAATTGTTTTTTGATTGTTCTTTAGAGGGAACATTTCACATTCAATTAAATATGATTTCATGTGATAATGTATTAGATAATATATTGGATAGAAGCAATAAAACCACATTAGACAAAAATAATAACCATGAATATGTGTGCCACATGATAAAGGAAGCATTCATAAATCCATAGTAACCTATGTAACTTATGTGTTTGAATTGGATTTCACAAAGAATTCCATAGGACATTATCATGAGATGACATTCAAAATATGGGGGGTTGAAATTATTTTATCATATTCTATGTGAGGAATAAGAATAAAGAAAATTATTTTCATATAGATTAAAATCATTTTATAGGAGAATTGGAAATATATATTGAAAATTCATAAGAAACATCCATTACGTTTGATAATATTATTTTTAAAAAAAGGTAATATATAATTTTTTTTCTATGTAATGAAATTTTATAACATTGAAAACATGTTCATGTAACTCTGTAATGGTAACTTATGAACATGATGTCAATGTGAGTTCATACAAATGATGTTAAAATGATGATTCAGTTCATACATTTCAAAAGAATGTATTATAAATTGAAAATTACCCTAGTGAAAATATGATTAAAAATGTCCCATGAAAATAAATAAAAAACTATTATTTGATATAATATTAACATATTAAACCATATTACTATAAATATTGATGTATATAAACTGATATTATTAATATGGAAAAGAGGGGAATGATTCCCATCTAAAAACAAGTGATATAATTAGTCTAATTTATAATGATTATTTTAGTTTAATTGTGAAATAATTGGAACACAAATGATATGAAAATAAGTAATGAAAATTAATTATCATAGGGGAATAAAATATAATTGTTTTTAGAAATAATTAAAACATTATTTCTCTTGTTTTAAATGTATTCAAAAAATTATCAATTTAAATTTGATATTTGAAAGAAAGTTATATAGATTTGTTAAATTTTGAATAAAAATACCTTGAAAGAGAGAACATGAGATTCATGTGTTGACCAATTAAATTAAATTGAATGTGTAATAATATATATCTTTACAGGTCTATATACATCACATAAATGATTATAGGTGGTGAATATATATCATAAGAATAATAAAAAATTAAAAATTTAAATCCATACCATTATTCCTGAATTAAATAAAAAAAATTATCCTTTTTTATAGTAAATATAAAAATCTTAAATATATATTTAAAACACATATTGTTATCTAATAAAATTTATAATCTATAATTATATTCATTCAATAAATAGATAGTAGTTCGTTAGTGTATATATTACTTATTAGTTATCTTTAATTTTGATTATTCTCTACTAGTTTCATAATATAGATATCTATAGAAGTTGATTAATTTTTGGTTCATCATAACAATATTATAATTTGTATAGGGATAATTATGTTGAACTTATTTATTTATTTCCATGTTTACTTAATGGAAGCAATAACTATTAAATTCAAGAACAGAACAGAGGATTAGAATGTTTTAGTTAATTTATCGTTAAAAAAATTAAATTATATTGTTCATTAATTATTATACATTCATAGAGGTCCACATTAATATAATATATTAATCATAAATATCATACATTATAAATATTAATGTCTTGATACTTATTCATGAGGAAAATGATGATGTTTTAATTACATCATCCATGTAGGTGGTTAAACTGACTCAAGCCAAATCATGTTATACTAATGAATGAGAATGACTTTAACATTATATAATAGGTGTATCAATTTTATAATTATAAAATAATGATAATAGAAAAATTGTATATGAAAATTAAATTTATTTTTATTTTTATTTAGAAGAGAATTGAAAATGAGGGTGAAGAAGGTTCCACATTGATGAATTCCCCACTTCTTGATATGAGTTACATTAGAATAAAGAATTTTGGATAACTTATTTGAACCAAAAGGACAAAAAATTAATAATAAATATTTTTAACAGTATTTTTTGGATGATATCGTGTATACATTTTTATTGGAAATTACTGTTTGGATGTAATTATATAAGGGTCTTTAATAGTTTAGTTTTGAGAGGTATTTCAGACAACACTCATTATATAAGGTCTAAGGTTTCTATATTATCAAATAAATTAGTTTTAATGTTTAAAATAATATATATTAGTATTTTATCACCACTTGAATAAAATTTAAATATTTCACATATCTTTACCACTCAGTTAATATCTTCTATCTCATCTTACCTTTAGAGTGTCAACTCAATTTTTAACTTTGTCACTTAATTTTATACTAATAAAATCATGTTTTCCAACATATATTATATTGAATTATTAATTAAAAAAATTCCATTTAATAAAATTGTATTATTATATATGGTAAATTTAAATTTTATGAGAAAACATAATACATTGATATAAATATATAAATGATTTCAATGAAAAACTGACTTTTTAAACATTAAGAGGTCTTAATCTTATTTCATATCAATAAATAATAAAATTAGTGTTTATTAATTTTCCTATACATTGAAAAAATACTTATTATTCATCATTTAAAAGAGTAATATATAATTTCTTATGATTATAATATAAGACATTAAAAAAAGTTTATTAAAAGATTTATTTTTTTAGTAATAAACTTTTCGTTTCCATATCAAATTAAAATTATTTATTTATCATCATACCATGAAATTTTAATAATATACAATTTTATATTATTTATATTAATTTTTTGAATACCAAAAATGATTCATTAATAATAAAAATAATATTAATAATAATTTCTCCAAAATATATTATAATATGTTTTAATTATATTTTTGGATTAATTTTTTTGAGCGTTATATAATTTTAAATATTATGTGAAAAGGTATACATCATTAATAAACATATTTTATCCATCCATACCTAATCACCGAATATATAAAAACCATATTACTAATTACTAAACATCCAATATAAATAATTAAAACAAAAAAAATAAAATAGTTATATTTCATTAATATACATATCTATAAAATCATTAATAAAATCATTTTTACTATTCATTATCATCTCTATGAAAATTTATAATATATTGATAATGTTTAAACATCTCTACTTATGGATTTTCTCATTTTATGATAAAATATTTCCCATGATATTATGTTTTGAAAAAAAAATTAATCCTATCCTAAAACAGATAGTGTCTCAAACACTTAAGAGCATTCGTAATAGTTAAGAGATCCAAATAAAGAGTGGGGTAATTATTCTGTTATGGATGAATAATGAGAGATTCATAGGGAAAAACAATAGGATCATGTATATGAATTCAACAAAGACCAATAAAAGAGGCATTATAATATATAACAAGGACCTTAATTGGATTCTAGAAAGATTAGAATAAGACAAGATGTTATAAGTTGATACAATTAATCAAAAATGGGATGAAATTTAGTGTCCCACAATAATTTAACCTCATTTATGGAAATGATTTACTGAGGTGATACTTTCTTCATGAGAAAATTATAAAATAATCAATAATATATATCCATACCAAGGAAGATTTACATCTCGAAGATGTTTCTTGGTTCTTCACTTGAAAAACAAGCCTTCACCTTTTTCGGATCGACATAGAAACTATGTTCCTAAATTACATACCCCAATATAATTTACTCATAGATCTAGAAATTTAATTTCTACAGTTTCCCATATAGTTGGAGACATATTAGGATTTCCACAACAAAATTTATATAATTCTCTTGCTCATGATTAGATCCATAGAGAGCTAGGATATCATTAAATAATAGTAAAACGTGGGTGTCAATATACATGTATAATATCTAGTTAATCGAACCCATAAAAAATATAGGAGTTTTAAATAGACAAAATGGACCTAAAAGACATTTATAATGGTAACAAAATAACATTAAATAATTGTCAGAGATATATAAATCCTGAACTCTAAGTTAACGAAGACCAGCTTGAATAATGATAATTGAAAACCACTACCATAACTTTTACTGGTAAAATAGGACAACCACAGGTGGAAAATAGTAATTAATCATAATATTTAATATTTTTTTCCATTTGTTAGTCTAGTATAGGTGAAAAAATTATAGCTATCTTATAAAGGAGAATATAATATTCAAATGGAAAAACATTTGAAAAAATTAATCCATTCAGTAAAAGTTTTTCTAGGTGAATCATAAACTCTTTTAGCTATCATTGTCACATAAGATAAGAGGCTATTAATATCATATGTGTACACAAAACTAGGTTTATTGAGAACTAAAAATCCACTTTTAGATTCCTAATATTGAGAAACATAACCATTATTTTGATTATCAAGACACTTCTCCATCTTCCACTATGAACCACCGAAAAATCCATTAGGTAGAAGAGAAGATACAAAATTAGAAAAAATTTCCTATAATGGTCATTTACCAAATGTTAACCTTAGTGACTGTCTCAAAATAGGATGTAGGATTTAGAATATATATACGTGATTGATTGTTTGGTTTCTAGAATTGCATGTATTTCTGAGATTTCAACTGATCATTAATCACCACCACTGAAGTAAAATCGAATAATTTCTCAAAATGGATGATTAAATCAGACAAATAATACCATCCTAGCTACAGGGAGAAGAACTATAATAACATTTATATTATAAGTGATTTTATAGAGAACTACTTAATGAAATTGGTCTTGGTGATCATCTACTCCAAGCCAATAAGTCGGTTTTCCATAACCCAGGAACCAGAACAGCTATTTATAGAACCCTCATGCCAGATCATTAAACATTTATCCTTAATATCCACAGGGGTATCTAGTAAATTTAATACCAGGTTGATATTGGTGAGTCTGTTCTCTTTCTCTTGTGGTTTATCCTTACCCTTATCATAGAGGAGATTATCATGTAGGAACTCTTAAGCATGATCCCTTTCTAATAATTATCTATGTTATGATAAAAAAACATTTTTATAAATATAAATTACAATATGTGACATGAAATTAATTAAATATATGTTAGCCTCTATGAAAATTTAATTAAGAGGAGGACGCCCATGTGGAGTACCCCATATTGCACCCTCCTAAGGAACCCATGGAAGGAATTTCAAAGGCATGTTTCTATATAATAAAAATATCATAAGATAACCTTGAAATGGGATAATATAAATTTAAAATATAAATATAAATGAAAAAACTAAGATCATGATCAAATACCAACACACGAAACACACACCCCAACATCCCATGGTGGTTTAAGGATCATCATAGAAACATCCAGCCAAGAACTCATCAAAACTGATCAACCTAGTCCTTAATATCCTATATTAGGTCTAAAATACTCCCATGTTATATAATAAACTCCAAAAATGCCAAATTATTATGAAACTTTCTAGAATAACCCTCAAATAGGCTCAAAAAATGGCCACATCAAGACTCGAAGGGTGTTCCCAATCCCCGCAGGATGTTGACTAGAAACTGAGAATCTGAAAACTAACAAAGGGAATTATTTTACTAATTTGAAACAAGATATAGGGAATATATATGTATAAAGATAAAACCATAATAAAAAATATTCCATAATATAAGAGATCAAATGGTATAGATAAAACTGAATGCTGCATGGATAAAACCCAAAAGAACATGTCCATCAAAAAACAAAAAGGAAAAATAAATCCAAAAAAATATTCCCCACAAGATATGTGGAAGAATTATAAAATATCACCACCAGATAACTATACAAAGATACAATGATCTCACTGCGTCATTTTAGAGCCTTTTCCATTTCTATGTTAGATAAATCAAGGTCTACACACCCCAAAGGACTCTTCAGGTTAGGAGGGAAAACATATTAAAAGGATCCCATATAGTTTTTCCATATTAAGTTTCTATAAAACAATCTTAATATGATCAACTTAAATGAATAAATGAAATGAAAAGTAATTACATGGTTTTATTTAATATGAATAGTAAAAAGTACCCTATTTTCCAAATGCATAACAAAACTATGTAATTCAATTTTAATAAGCTAATTTAATAAAATATTTATATTTATCAAAAAAATCATCATAAAATATCATAAAAATAATAGTGATGCGCCATATATTAATGGTAAACAACACATGGATAAATTTTTTTAATCTAGCTAGGTCACATTATGTCAATCTCAAACAACATCTAGTGTGAACTCAAATCCCTAGAGTAAAGGAATAAATATACTATGGAAAAATTAACACCTCATATCAGAGAAACACATTTTCATATAAAATATATATGTACCATAAAATGAATGTAAGACATAAAATATTTCATATCCATCATATCACTCAGAAAATTATAATTTTATCCCGTTGGAAAATTCCATATTAGTTTTCTCAGAAAAATGAGATAAAATATCATTTTACTTTTATTCATTCTTGAAAAAAAATACCAGTAACAAAGAGAATATTATATTATTTGAAACAAATAGAAAAATTTATAGTGAGATTTAAAAATAATAAATATTATGACTACATTAAAATGAAACCATTTTTTGTATATTAAAAAAGTATTATTTTTCACATCAATATAGAATGAAAAAATAAACCCTAAGGAAAACATTGAATAGATTACTTTTTAATTCTTCATGCAGAAAATCAAATATATTTTAAAATAAAATTAATTAATCATATGAATGTTAATTATATTATTATTGAATAATTGTAAAAATAATATATATGGAGTAAAAATATTTTGAAGGAAAACATTAAAAAATGGTTTTAAAGAAAACTACCTTCCCTGCGTCACATATTACTTCACACATTATCTAAATTATTAATAATAAAATTAGGTTAATTATTAATATTCATTAGATCTTTTAACATGTTCATTACTTAATTTTATTCATTCAATTCGAATTATTACCAAATTTTATGTAGTTAATTTAAAAGAAATTATTAGGTCAGATTCATTGAGGTTGTTCGGTCCAAAATCACTTTAGTTTATTAGCTATAGATAATGGGGTCATGGTTTCATCATCAAAATAATAATAATAAAATATTATAATTAATTTTTTTACAATAAAAATAATTTTATATAAATCTATGGGATCTTGTAAGGAAAATTGAAATATTTCATTTCATGTAACATGTAGTCTATATGTACTCATGAGCACCATTTCCATTTTCTAATGGATGTGATGTTAAAATGTTATATTATATTATTCCCTAACAAATCATAAATATTCTGCATGAACCCGTGTTTTTTCATACTGTCATTTTGGGTCGAAATTTGAATTTTTTTCTGTTGGTTGCTCATGAGTGGTAAAATTGTCTTTTTCCTCTATCATATGATCTCATATACTTTTTCTGAGAACTCCATTAGTCCCAGAATATTAATTTTACCCTAGGAAAATACTTTGGTGGAAATATGAGATGTTTTGAATTTTAGATAAATATTTAGTATTTAATATTATTAAATTAAATAATAATTTATTCGTGTAAGTATGTTTGGATGTAGCATTTAAATGGATTATCGGATTGAGATTCCATCTGCATCATTGAGTCAGGAATGGGGAGTTTATCTTAGGGAAGTCATAAACTCATGTCGGGTGCTGAGGCCATCCTGGACCCCTTTTTTCTTTTTCTCCTTTTCTTTTCTTTTCCTCCTTCTCTTCTTTCATCCTCCTCCTTGTGCATGTCTCCTATTCCTCCTCTTTTTACTGTGACCTATGGGAGAAATTGGAGTTTGAGAAAGAGAGAGAGATTTGGGAGGCAAGAGGGGTATCGATTCGATGCTCTCAACGCGCTGAGTCGGCGTGCAGCAATCGTGAGTGATGAAATCAACCACAAATTTGGTTGTTTTCGCCCAAAGGTAGGTCCATTTATGTTTTTCCATAGATCACCTTTTAAAAAGTTTTTATAAGTCTTTGAAGCCTTATATTTCTTGCTTGTCACCTCTTAAGGCCAAATCTATTGTTTCGGGGACGAAAATGGGCGTTTCTGGCATTATGAGGGATTTCCCGTCAAAAAACCCAGAATACACGATGTGTGTTCTAGGGGAACATGCTATATGTTCTTCCCATTCAGGGAAGAAAATGTTTTCAAAAGTACACGCTGTGTACTTTGAGTATACGCTGTGTAGTGGATGTCCGTGCGACAGACCATGTGAAATAAGACAAAGAAATGTGGTTTTTAAGGAGTACATGTCATGTACTATAAGTACAAACCCTGTATGGGCACATGGGCATGGATTAGGGTGAAAAAACACATAGAGTAACTTTTTGTGAGCAGCACATGCAGTGTGCTGTAATGTACACACCAGGTACTATTACCCAAGCACACCCCATGGGCCTGGCCATGTGTTCTTGCCATGTACAACTTAAGTATAGTAGTTTTGGGTTATCATAAACTCTAGAAGTCATTATTTGGAATGTGATTAGTCCATCCAGAGGGTTTTTCCATGTACATCGCAATGGGGGAATGATTTTGACATTTAGATGTCATATAAAAGGGGTTTGTCGAGTTTCTATCTAAATAGAGAGGTTCTTCCTCCAGTTTTTGAGTTCAGTTGACACATGGGAGTGAGACTTGGCATGGATGATAGGTTTTGTGTTCGAACCAACATAATTGAGGCCTTTAATATGATATGATTTGTGAATTATATCCCATAAAGTTTTTGAAGAGGACGTTCCCCTTGTGAGTCTTTACCTTCAGGTTTGTGAGGTTGTGAGACCGGGAACTTCCAAGGATCCCTTGAGGGATGCCTTTACTTCTGTGCTGACCTTGGGAGTCCCTTGAAGGATCTCTCTCATGTTTTTTTCCTTCATTTGAGGATCCCAAGTAGGATTAATCCCTTAAATTTTTCTAAGGATACCATGTAGGGCTCCTTAGCGCGTGTTTACCTGGAGGATTTCGAGTGTGATGCCTCCCTAGTGTTTGACTTGAGGGACCTAGTGGGTGCCTATTATTGGACTGACCCTGAGTTGTTACGTTAATTTTGGATAGAGATGGTGTTCTGGTGTCACCAAGAACCCATACCAAATTGGTAATCTCTTGGGGCTATGGATGTATTATTGGGTTGGGCGTTTGGACCACCCTAATCTATTTGTTTATATCTGACTGGGTTTGCTAATGCAGTAGTGGTTACCATATGAGCTTCCTGGGTGGTGGCTGTTGAGCTTGTTGCGAGGCGTATTTATTGTTTGATGGGATTCCTAATGTTCCTTGTGTGCCTGAGTAGTGGTGTTTTTATTGTACATAGGGTTTTTACCTTTCTGTGGATGTGATTACCCATGTTTCTTGATATTGAAAATTTTGTCTAGTGTTTCCTGTTATTCTGCTTTGTTTTTCATGCCTAGTATTATTAGGGCGGTGTGGTTTTGTCTGAGATGTTGTGATATGTTGTATACTGTTTAGCCAAGTAGTTCTTGATGGTTACATTGGATGTATTACATTGCCATGATCGATTGACTTACAATGGGCCATAAGAACATGGTGTAGTTGACAATAAGGGGAATTGACTGTGTGTGCTTCCTCAGAGAGTCGCTAATCACAATTGAATATAAGGTGAATTGACTATGACTGCTTCCTTATAGAGTCGTTAATCACTTTTGAATATAAGGGTAATTGACTCTGAGTGCTTCTTTCAAGTGTCTTTGCATACATGAGACCAAAGGGGTTCATATTGTGAGAGCTGCCTAGGTGGTCGTATACTAGGTTGGACTTTATTGGTATTGATTGTGAGAGTTCCCTAGAGGTCGTTCATAATTTATATGATGACATGTTAGACCCATGGGTTTTTGAACATGAGAACTTCCCAGGTGGTCATGTGTATTTGATTGATGGCTTGATGATCAAATGGGTTACACCATGAGATGTTTCACAGAGGGATACTTGATTTTTTTAGCTTTCTTTGAGATATAATTCTAGCATTGTCCAAATCAAGTACATGTAAATTAGATTACTGACCCAAAAATCAACTTATTGATACACGACTTGAGTGGCATGACATCCAACTCAATTCCCTTTCACTGGATGTCCAAGTGATTAGGCTAATAGTCCCAAGGATCGACTGCTGATTATTTCATTCACCTAATCATGAATATTCATATTTATGTATATGTGTATAGGTACAAGACTATACATGTGTATGTATCTAGATATGGACATCCATGGTGGCACATGCCTAGTGGACATGGATTACATACCGTGAGTTCAACTGTGGTTGCACATTTGGTTTACTTATTTTTGTTATGTTCCAGCTAGGCTGAGCACATTGTTGTTGCATAAACATTTAACATCATAGATATATGTTGCTTGCTGGTGTTCCCTACTGAGATTATTTCTCACCCATGCATGTGAACATTAGTGTTCGTGTAGACATTATGTCTAATTTTCAGCTTGATCATGATTTGGATAGTGGACAGGGCTAAGGCCCATTGTTTCATGACCAAGCGGAGCTGCTCGAGTGTTTCTACGGATCAGGCTCCTATAGTTCAATAGTGTCAGGAGATCATGTACTTAGATTGTCTCCGTGATAGTAGTAGAGCACATTACTTTTACTTTAAGTTTCTTTTGTACTTGTATAGGTATGGTCAGCCTGGTGGGTGTCTAGTGTTGAATTGAATTGCATAGTTGTTCGGGCTTTTATAGAATTTTACTATTACATCTTGTTCTATTTTAGTGGTTTATTACTTCTTCACTCCATTTAATTTTTGTTGTGTATGATACATAGATAATTATGTTCTTTTCTTAATCATGTATGAGGGAATAGTATCCATACTATCACACTCTAGGCCCTCGCTTCTAGTCGGTAGACTCTAGAGTATGGGGAGGCACGCTTGAGGTCTTGTGGTGAACCGGCTCGGAGCACCGGTTTAGTGGCTACCGGGTTGGGACTTTACAAAGTGCAGTAAGAGGAGTTTTTGTTCATGTTCTCTACTATTTCAGATATGATAGATATGATTATTAGGAAAGTGTCGGATCCTGTGATGGATATGGGGCTGGTGCTTCGAGAACAGTTGTTTCAGTAAGAAGTCCTTGTTTCCAGGGTTTGGGATTGTTGTTCTGATTTTGCAATGTTACCGTTGTATATGATTTTTTGATTGACTGAAGCACATGTTATGTGGTGTTTGATTTACTATGGATATTTGGATCTTGTACATTGGTATGATTCCAGGGAAAGATTTTGACTCTTGGTTGGCAATGGTAAGAGGTGTCTCTTGCATCATACTAGGCACGTTGGATTCACATCATATAAGCCTGCTAGTGTGTGTTTTTACTAAAGAATGAGACCTTTGGGTATTCTTACTCTTAATTGTTACTCTTATGAAAGGTTATATAGATCTATATTGAGGAGTTGGTGTGAGGATGATGACTGAATCCTCATGTACAGGTGGTGCAGTGACCCTGGTAGGTCAATGTGGCACATGATGCCTTTCTTTTTAACCCATAATCAGTGTCATTTCTTAGGTATATGGTTATCTAGATGAATCAATGAGTATGATGTCGATAGATACCATGGATTTTATTTTGAAATGTACCTCCTTGGGGTATAACCATATACAGATACCCAATGAGTGTTAGTTTAGTTTCTATTCTTCTTGGGTTGTGAACTCCAGGTAGTAGTTCCTTCTGAGGATACTCGGAGGGGATCATGGCCCTTGTAGGTTGTGTTTTGGTTTTGACTTTCTGTGATCATTATGATATTTATAGTCTTTTAAGTGTTTTTAGATTTCTTTGAAAGGTGGTTAGGTCTTTTGTCTCAGTCGTGAGACTTCTTCAGGGGGAAAGGTGGAAGACCTAGATACCCTTGGTTTGGACTCAAACTCTTGTAGGTCAATGTCTGTTCGGTTCTAGGGAAACCAGTGTGAGAGTTGTTGGCTTGTGTTTTCCAATGCCTTTTAGTATTGGTTTTTTTTCATGACTGGATTTGGTGGGTAGGACTGTTCGGGTTCCTTGGATGGTCGACCAATGATTTTGTTGTGGGTGGAATCGTTTGAATCTAAACTGGAGAGTCACCGGGGATGAGCTAATGACTGTTGTTTTAAGACTTTTGTAGGTTGGGACCCCGTAAGTTGGGTGGCTATGTCCTTATGTTTTTTAGTTGACTTTGTGAAATGTCAGGTTATTGTGAAATGGTTGAACCTTTCTTGAATCCTGGTTGGGTTTTTGCAAGATGTTAGCATAGCACATAGGGAGATGGAAACACCTTCAGTGAAATATTAGTGTATTCCAGTAAGAGAAGATCATGCGATATCTTGATTTGTCTTGAGTATACTGGGAGTGCTTTGACCCTACATCGAGATCCTCTTTATTTCTTAATGTTCATCCCTGTTGAGGATGAAACCTGTTCTGGTTGTGCTCTTAGAGTAGTGTAAGAAAATCCATATGGTGGGGAGGGAACCATTGGACTTTTGAGGGTGGTTTTCCTTGTTTAGGTTAAACAATGATGTTTTCCAGTGGGATTTTGGGGTCAAATATTCTTTTAGGATGACGAAAAGGGTACTCCTATAGTGGGGAGTACCCACTTTAGTGTAGTTGAATATATTCTTTATAGAATGTGGTTATTAATGCTATAAGGCTAGTCGTTGAATGTTTTAGATAGCTTGGTTGTGAAAAAGCTCGGATTGGGAGCATGGCTGCTGGTCCTTTCACTGGGCTTCTCAGGGATGAGAATGTTTATGGTGGGGATTTTTTAAGAACTTGTGTTTTGATGAACTGTCGTTTTGAGCAGAAATTTTAAATTTTTGTTGTTGGATGCTCGTGAGGGGTATAATGGTCATTTTCCCCTACCATCTGATCTCGGATAATTTTCTTGACAACTCCGTTGGTCTCGGAATATAGAGTTTTCCTTAGGATAGGAGTTTGGTGGAAATATGAGATGTTTCAATTTTGGAAGAATATTTAATATTTAGTATCATTAAATTAAATATTAATTTATTCATTCATGTTTATTCAGAAATAAATTTTAAATGGAGCATCATATTGAGATTCTGCCTGCAACGTGGACTCTGGAATGGGGAGTTAATCCTAGGAAAGTCATAAACTCATGTCGGGCAATGGGGCCGACCTGTGCCCATTTTTTCTTTTTTCCCGTTCCTTTTTTTCTTCTTCTGTATCTTCCTTCATCCACTTTCTTTCGCACATATTCAATGCCTCATCCTTGTCCATGACCTATGGTGGAAATTGGAGTTTTAGAAAGAGAGAGAGTTGGGAGGCAAGAGGGGTACCGATTTGAAGCTCTCGACACGCTGAGTTGGTGTGCGACAGTAATGAGCCATGAAATCAACCGAAGCTTCAGCAGTTTCCACCCAATGGTAGGCCCAGTTATGTGTTTTCCATAGATCCACTTTAGACATGTTTTTTAAGTCTTTAAATCCTTATATTGTTTTTTTTGCAGCCTCTTAAGGATGGATTTATTGTTTCGGTGGTGAAGACAAGCGTTTCGGGCATTTTGTGGGATTTCCCGTTAGGAATCCTAGAATACACGGTGTCTATTCTATGGGAACATGCCATGTGTTCTTCCCATTCATGGAGGTATATGTTTTCAAAAGTACACACCATGTACTTTGAGTACACTCTATGTAGTGGATGTCCATTTGACCGACCGTGTGAAAAAAGACATGAAAAAGTGGTTTTTAAGGAGTACACGAAGTGTAGTGGCACATGGGCATGTGTTCGGGTGAAAACGCACACAGAGTATCTTTTTGTGAATATTAAAAAATGTGTACAGTAATGTACATGCCATGTAATATTACACAAGTAGACCCCATGGGCCTTCCCATGTGTTCTGGCCATGTACTACAACAGTTTAGTAGCTTTTTGATATATTAGGCTCTAGAAGTAAGAATTGAGCATGTGAGTAGTCCATACTGAGCATATTTCCACATAGATCATAATAGTGGAATACTTTTGAAATTTATAGGTCATATAAATGGGGTTTTGGGGTAATCTATCTAAATGGAGAGTTTCTTCCTCCAGTTATCGAGTTCAGTTAACACCTGTGAGGGAGACTTGGCATGAATGATAGGTTGGGTGTTCAGACCAATATAGTTGATACATTTAATATGAGATGATCTGTGAACTTTATCCCATAACTTTTCTATAGAGGGTGCTTCAGTAGTGAGATGTTCACTTCTGGTCTGTGAGGTTGTGAGACCAGGCACTTCAAAAGATCCCCTATGAGATGCCTTTACTCATGTAATGACATAGGGAGCCCCTTGTAGGATCTCTCTCATGTTTGTGTCCTTCATTTGAGGATCCCGTGTAGGAATCTGCCCTTACTCCTCACTAAGGATCTCGTGTAGGGTGCCTTCTCTCGTGTTTACCTAGAGGATCTTGAGAGTGATGCCTCCTTAGTGATTGACTCGAGGGACCCTATGGGTTCCCGTTGTTTAACAGAACTTGAGTTGTTATGCCATTTTTGGGTAGAGATAGTGTACTAGTGTCACCTAGAACCCGTTCCAAATTGGTAATCCCTTTGGGATATAGATGTATTGTTGGGTTGGGTGTTTCGACCACCCTCACCTATTTGTTTATATCTGTCTTGGTTTGCTGATGTAGTAGTGGTTACTGGAGGTGATTCTTTGGTGGTAGCTATTGAGCCTGACGCGAGGTATATTTCCTGTTTGTTGGGATGCATACTATGCCTTGTTTGCCTGAGTAGGGGTTTTTTTATTATAAATAGGGTTTTTCCCTTTCTGTGGATGTGTTTTCCCATGTTTCTTGATATTGACCATTTGGTCTACCTTTTCCTGTTATACTGCTTTGTTTTCCAGGAATAGTATTGTTAGGAGGGAGTGGTTTTATCTTTGATGTTGTGATAATGTGTAGACTATTTTTCAAAGAAGGTTTTGAGGGTTAAATTGTCTATATTTCATTACAGTGCTTGATTGACTTACAGAAGGCCGTGATAAATTGGTATAGTTTACTCTAACGATAATTTACCGTGAGTTCATCCTTAAAGGGTCACTAATCACTTTTGACTATAAAAGGAATAGACTGTGAGTGCTTCCACAAAGAGTTGTTAATCACTTTTTACTAAAAGGGGAATTGACTGTGAGTGCTTCCTCCGAGAGTCTTAGTATACATGAGACCGAAGGGGTTTAGAGTGTGAGAGTTGCCCAAGTGGTCGTATACTATGTTGGACCCACGGGGTACTGACTATGAGAGCTACCCAGAGGTCATTCAAATTTTTTATGATGATACGTTAGACCCTTGGGGTTTATAAAATGAGAGATTCACTGATGGTCGTGATTATTTGATTTATGGTTTGATGATCAATGTGGTTAGACCATGAGAGCCTTCCCAAAGTGTTTCCTGATATTGTTTAGCATGCCTAGAGATATAATTCTGGTGTTGGCCGAAGAAGGTACATGTCGATTGGATTACAGATCTAAAGATTGACTTATTGACCCACGACTTTAGTGGCACAGCGTCTAGCTCAATTCCCTTGCACAAGATGTCCCGGAGATCAGGCATATGGTCCCTAAGATCGACTGATGATGTAGTTTCTCATTATTTCATTCACCTAATCATGAATATTCATATTTTATTATTTGTGTATAAATATGGGACTATACATGTGTATGTATATAGATATGGACATCCATGGTGGCACTTGATCAGTTGACCATGATTATATACCATGAATTTGATCGTGGTTGAATGTTTGGTTTACTTCTTTTTGTTGTGTTCTAGCTAGGCTGGGCACATTATTGTCTCATACACTTTTTGCAACATAGTTATATGTTGCATGTCAGGGTTCCCTACTGAGATTATTTCTCACCCTTGCACGTTCACCTTAGTGTACATGTGGACCTGATGTATAATTTTCCGGTTGAGCATGAGTAGCATGGTGGATATGGCTGAGGCCTAGTGTTGCATGATCGAGCAGAGCTGAACTAGTTGTTCTACTAATTGGGCTACTACAGTTCGACTGTGTCTGGAGATCAGGTACATGGATTGGCTTGGAGTTAGTAGCAGAGCTATGTAAATTTACTTTCAGCTTCTTTTGTACTTGTATATGTATGGCCGACCCAGTGGGTGACTAGTGTTGTATTGTATTGTGAAGCTGTTTGGGATTTTATAGAATTTTACTGTTACATCTTGTTCTATTTTAGTTGTTTATTGATTCTGCACTATGTTTACATTTTTTTGTGAATGATACATAGTTATTTATGATGTTTTTTTACTCTGGTATAAGGGCATAGTCTCCCCACTATCACACCCAAGGCCCTTGCTGCTAGTTAGCAGCCTCTGGCGTACAAGGAGGCGTGCTGAGGCCTTGTAGCAAACCGGTATAGAGCACCAGTCAAGTGGAATCCGAGTTAGGACGTTACATATTCTACTAAATGATATATTTCTAGTAAACAATTCTTTATATCCATCTACATGATTCTATGAAGAAAAATTAATTGCATCTCTTTATAGAGTAGGTAGGATTCACATAAAATGAGTGAAATCTTGTAATGAACCTATCCATAGTATCGTAGATCCAGTTCCATACATTATTACATTTTCACATGATACAGGGAATCACATCCCAAAGGACAAAATAGTTTAGTATTCTTGGTAAACTAGATACATATTTTAAATACATATTAAATTTTAAAACATAAAATACAGAATTAGTTTCATTGAGTCTTCAATTTTCCCCCTTTATATAACCCTATATATCAGTCATAATATACTTCTTAGAATTCTGTGAAAAATTGAAACATATGAATGGGGTCATATCAGATGATCAGTAAGGCTATACATAAAACCGAATCTAATATATATATAGGTATAAATGATTATTAAAATGTGAATAAATAAAACACACGCCATTAAATAAAAAACCTAAATACAAGATAGAAGGACAATAATATGATCAAATAGTTATATATAAATAATCACATGATAATAAAACATAACCAGGGATATAATACCATTCAAATAATCATATTTAATATCAATAACTAATCTCATAATGAGGTAAATCATAATCAATCTTTGAAGGCTTTGTCCAAGACACCATATATAATCGGGTAAGACATTATACAAAACAGAAACTAGTTTGCCTCATTTGACATACCATTGAATCGAGAGGATTTAGAGAACCCTTAATGAAACTCAATAAGTCTAATGTATTCTTCCTCTAAAAGGGGTAAAAAATAATCAATATTAACATTTTTATTAAAAACTATCTTATAAAATGTGGATACTTTAACCATAAAAAATGAATGGTATCAAAATAGAACATCTATAGTAAGACTAAATCATAAACTATTAAATGAAATATCGTAAATAATATCATAAGAGATCAACGTCAATCATGAATAAGATCCAACAAATTTTTTTGACATATATTAAAATACACTAATAAAATCATTAAAATTTTCTCGTGAAAAATAACCTTTTTTATATTGAAATAAATTATGTAAAAGGATGAAAAATTTAAAATTAAACAATATTCATTGAAAATATTAGTTTAAAATTTTAAAGGAATATTTAAATCATTAAGGTGTCATGATGATAGAAAAAACCACTTACACCGTATAAGTAAAAAACCATTTCATTCATATTTTTCTCAAAAAATGTATAAAGAATCTTATTTAGAAAATGATAAAAATTTTCACTTCAAACCATTCTATAAAAAGTTAAACATGGGTAAAAATATTTAATATTTTTTTGGATAATAATAAAATCCTTTTTGAAATCATTTTTATGAAACATGTATATGGAATAAAAATGTTCTCCAATGGAGACTTAAATATAAATAGTCCTGAATAATAATGAGATATTGAAATAACCATGACCACTTTATAATTAGTAGAATCATATTCCCCATGAATTATAGAAGATTATATGAAAAATAAAATACCATAATATATGGAATATAAGTCATAAAAAAATTCAGGGGTAGTATATACACCATTGAAATGAAATAAATAATGTATAAGGCATGTGTACAACATAAATAAAAGTGAGACAAATATTCTTTACCTTAGGTTTGATTTTCTCTAAACATAACAAAATTTCAATATAGTGGTTGTAAACATACTATTAACTTCGTCTTGAATGATAATTTTTTTGAAATATAATATATGACAACCTAATTATATTTTTCAACTCGATCATTAATAATATTTTATTAATTTTATTGTTTCACGTGTTAATTGTCATGTTTTATCATGCTTGTTTTGTCTTGAAAGTCACCATTCTATAGAATAGGACATATATCCAACATATCGAGAATAATATTAATATCATAAATATAATATTTAACAATTAAATATATTTCTATAATCATTATTTAATGGAAAACTTGTATAATTAATCACATTACATCGTGGAGGCAGTAAGTCGTATGTACGCACAAGCGACGATATCATTCCCTCAACGGTGAAAGAATAAGTAAGTGGGAAATATGTTAATTTTTTCCGAATCAATTAACATCATAATTATCACACACTCACACACACAAACACACACACACACACACATATCCATTATGTTTATCATTATACCAATCCATGTAATGAGGTGATGAAAACAAATTACACCACGACTTGTAGACAACAAGCTGTACGCACGCACAAACACAAACACAGTGTTTTCATTTGTTTAGGATTGATAAATAAAGGAATATTGTTATAAAATAATAATAATAAAATCTAAAATTATATAAGATACTTTTTTTATTTAGTATTGTAACAACATGTGAAGAGGAAGTATAAGAAGAAATGAACATGAATGAGTTGGTAAAACAATTACCTCTTCTTCGGTGGACTTATATTTGATCTATTCTTAAGGGATACAAATCTGGCCTTTTTGGAATAAAAATACATATGTAACATGTCTAAGGATGTTTATAGGAGAAATGGTCAGGTTTTAGTTGAAATAGAATTCTCAAAGTTGTGAGAAGAAGTGAGGTAGGAGGTGCCATTTTACAAATGTGGAGATAAGCACCTTTAGAGACTCTAAAAATAAAAATTAATAAAAATTAATTTTCAATTCAAAATTTCATCAATTTTATTTTGAATATAAGATGTTTATAAGTCTAAATATTCTAAAAATTTAATTCTTAGACAAGTTTTGGTCCAATTTTTACCCTATTTTTATTATTAAACCATATATAAACCATTTAACTCTTTTCATAACAATATTTGTTTTAAATATTATGGTTAATATAGTTATTATAAAATATAATAAGAAACATAAATGAGCCATGGATGAAATTTTAGCTTTATCTATATTATTTGAATGAATTTATATTTTTAATATTTTTATATCATTTAATAAAATATTTTTTATTTTAAAATATTATGTTTGTCAATTTTGATAGTATTCATTACTTGTATCATTAAAAAAATCATAAAAAAGTAATATCTTCTAAAAAATATTTAACAAATCTATAATTTTTCTAGGTTATATATGAAATTATTTTATGAAATTAGTTATATCAAATTATATATATTTTAATATTTTTTATTAACATTTATTTGATTTTTCCATTAATTAAACAATTACTAAATCATCATTATACAAGCCTTTGTTTTAATTATTTCATCCCTAAAAATTAAATATAAATTATCATGATGAAGAAAAATATTTTATATTCAAAATTAATATATATATTCCATATTATCTATTGAATAAACATATATAAAAAATGTACCACTTACTAAAAACTTGAGTATGACATATTTGAATTTCCATAGAATAAAATACTATAAAAGGCATAAAGTCATACATGTATCTCCTAGAAGACATAAAATCATCACAAGATTGATTTTGTTCAAAAAAAATTATCTGATAAATTTTTTACATTTGTTATGTTAATTATATAATACATATAACATTATTTGTACCCTTAATTACCTCATTTACACTTAGCTGTTTTAATTTTAAAAACTTTTAATGTTATGAATCATATTATCCAAAAATAAATGAGAAATATTTAATAAATTTGGAAAATATAATTCAAAATATTTAATCCATTTCTCGAAATTATAAACACATTGGTGGATAAAATTAATATAAAAATAACTATGTTGATGGAATCAGAAACTGGGATACAAATTAAAAAAACACTCAAAATTTTGAAATGTTTTTATATCACAACTAATTTTGAAATTGATTACCATGACACAAATTAGATTAAATGATAAGAATTTTATATAATTATAATTTGGGACCAATAAAAAATAATACTTAAAACCATAAATTATTTTGATGAAAAGAGATGTTTTCTATTAAGATGTAATATTTTTCACTATTTATAAAAACATTAAATTTGTTAAATAAAATACCATAAATTAAACTCGATGTAAACTTTTACATCCCTCAATATATATAAAAGTATTTTTTTTCAAATATAACTTATAAAAGTGTAAAAAACTTTATTTAAAACAAATACGCCAATAAAAGGTGTCAAAACTGTCTTTAGAAAAATATAACCTTATATACTTAGAATTGGTTTTATTGTTATCATGAGACAATCAAAAATATTATTTGAATTGAAAAAAATTATTTTCAATATATAATAGAAATATTTTATTAATATTTTCACTAATAGTGACTAATATAAATTATTATTATAAAATACCATTGTAGACATAAAAATAGTTTTTAATAAAAATAAATCCTTTATATTTAATTTTGTTTTATCTTTATTTCGAAAGAATTCATATTATAAATAGGTTTAAAAAATATTTTAATAATTCAATAAATCCAATTCATAAAATGAAACATAATTTATAGTTTTAATGTAATAATATTTAATTTTATATCTCAGTTCGTTTATGTTTGGTGTAGCATGAATATATTCTATAGAAAGTGTTAAATTTAAAAAGATACATTCCAACAAATCTTAGGGTGTTCCACATTTTTATTTACAAATGATATAAATTAGTTATAAGATAGTTCTTCCATTAATATAATATCATTTTAGTGTAGAAAACATACTAATGAATTGATATTACGGTTGTTTAAAGGTATGTGAAGAAATAATAGTGAATGATTTCAGTTATGACTAATAACTGCTCTATAGATATATTCTATTGACATAATTATAAATCCATGTTGGATTAGAATTTGGTAATAATAAGACTTGTTGAGAGTTTCAATGGACTTTGTAAAGGTATATGGAAAGATAATTGTTAAGAGAAAATGGTCAACATTTTCTGAAAGATAATGAGAGGTGGTTTCCATTTATCCAGGAGTTGAAAGACACCCCTCAAAATACTAAGAACATAATAGATATTAAATATATATCTTAATTAAAATGGATGAATATTATTCTAATTTTGAATATAATATTTTTATAATTTTATGAAAAATCATCCAATAATTCATAGTTTTATATTAGAGATATATAAAGCCTTTTAAATATAATAAAACCATATTTCTTCCATTTAAACCTTACTATGGTGTCAAACTTTTACCATGATAAATATTCATGTTGAATAAAGATGAAATTTACCTTTTTTAATTAGAAAATTTAATTCCAAAATAATTTTTCCATATTTTTTTATTTATATTGTATAAGTGAAATAAAATAATCTTAATTAATGTATGACTAATTCTATGAAAACATATTTTCTGAAAAAATTGCACTTTTAAGTATGAAAATGATTACATACCAAATTAATTTATAATGATTATTACTAGGGAATTAATTAAACTTTGTTTAAGAGAATGATATATATATATATATATATATATATATATATATTATTTAATAAAATTAAAACTGAATAGAAATAATCTAATTCTTTACTAAAAACTTTAAGTAAAAAACGTTTTTATTTTAGTGGAAGCATTATTTAAATTTACAAAATTTAATATAAAGAATTATAGGATCAAACTACAAATATAAATAAATTATTTTATGTATTAAGTATATAATTTATATACATATTTTTACCAATAAATTCATTCATATATCATTATAATCTCATGAGAGTGAAAATATCGTCAAAATATATATTTTTTACAATTCACCCAAAATTCAACCATCGTAGAAAAATAAAAAATATTCACTATGAGAAAATTAATATTTTATGAATCTAAAAATGTAGTTAGATTAATCAAATTAATATTATAAAATTCATAAATTTATATTTATATTGATATTGAATATATAATTATAAAATGATTTTAGAGAAATATAATAATTTAAATATTTAAGTGTTCATAACCATATATCATATATAATATGAATTAGTGTTAATTTATTTGTTTTCATATTTTCAATTAAATATTTGTTTGTTTTTAAATTTTATTTTATTAATTTATTATTCTACATTAAACTGTTGTTTGATATATCACAAGAAATTCAACAAATATAATCACATAAAGTAACACATAAAATAATATTAGGATACTAAAAATTATTCCTTTTGTATGAAATAACTATTATTCAATCATAATTTATAATGATTATAAATAATATATATTAAATTAAAAGTGGATACACCCTTAATGTGTGGTGGGATTGATGAAGAATCAAATATAAGATCTAAATCTGGTCATTAATGGATCATTCCCCAATGGAGTGATTGAAGCAAGTGTTATGTTTTAAAAATAATATTGCAACATATATATGGAATTATGAAAAAATATGGACAATGATAATCTCATTTCCTCGTAATAATTTATTTATATTTTGTGACATGATGTGGATATATTACAAATTGATCAACATACAAAATTATTGGATGTTATCCTTTCTAATATATCCATGGTTTATTTACATGATTTTTATATATTTAATGAATACTTGGATATGAATAATCAAATAGTATAATTTCCTTATACATGGGGGAAATATATTTCTATAAATGAATTTATAGAATTTGTTTTGTTTCAACATGAATAGTGTCTTTTTATTTCAAAGAATGGATTCTATACAAGGGGTTTTTAAATTCATCATTAATGGTAATTATTTAGATATGAATTTCTATATTTTCCCTTAATTTCAATTTTTTCCATTCATTTATGAAGGATCCATTAATAAAAAGTCATTTTTTAAAATAGAACTGTTTTATTTTAATGACATAATATAAATCAATTTTAATAAATCAGTTCATATTAGAATACATAGTATTTTATTTATTCACATTCAATGTCTAAATATTTAATATATATACTAAATAATTCCAAGATCCATTTGGGATAAAAAAACAAATAACATCAAAACTTGAAACATAAAGAATAATTAAATCGAATAATTTTGAAATAAAATAAAAAAATAAATATTATGACACTATTGAAATCTGGCATTACACAATAATTATTTTTGACATGGATTTTTTTAGATTCCCACCAATATTTGAAAAATAATATTATTTTTAAATTTATATCTAAAAATAATTAATAAGTAATATAATTATTGGATGTTGTTTTGTAAAAACCTGACATGATATTGATCATCATATCCCATGTCATGGTCACCATTCTACATCAATTATTATCACAAATCCCTTTAGTCTTTAATTTTGTATAATAGTTAAATATAATAATAAATGGGTTAAGTTTTCATTAAAAATCAATGACAAATTAAAAATAATTCACTAATTTAGAAAACAATTGTTAATATCACATATAATAAAATTGCTCAAAAATATATAATAGTAATACAAAAATGAAAAATATTCTTTTCATGTTTATATAAGATATATATTTTAATGATATATATATTCACTATTGGTAAATAAATAAATAAAACAAAAAAGAAATGAATATTTTTGGAACCTATATAATTAATATATACCCAACTCAAAATTACAAATAAAAATAATTCCTAATTTTAATTACCATATATTTTCAATAAAAAGGTTTGTTCACGTCCGTTATCATATGATACAAGGATTGTATATATACACCATATATGTGTGTGGATATTTCATATTATTATAGAGTAACAGGATACACTCTAAACCTAAACATTAGGAATGATTAGTATGATATGTATTTTGTTATATAATAATGATAGTTAGTAAATTACCATTTTAAATAATAAATAATATAAATTATAAATCAATTCAATGAGTTATTAATTTGAAAATCTTATTTATGATGCAAAATTATATATAAAATACCATGATTCATAAATAAAGAGAAATTCATAAACACTTTTCACATATATATACTATTTTAATAGGTTAATAAGATAACATGGCATGACATCCTCTTTACATTATATCTAGTGAGAATAAGTTGAACAATTTAAAGAAACTGACCTTTCCAATAATTTCAAAATAAATACCAGTAAAAAAATACAACCTCCGGAAAAAATAGATCACTGGGGTATGTGTTTCTTTATGATATTTTTTCTCAGTATCCCATTGGATTATGTAAAAAACTATACTAAAATGGGAAACACTCTTTCCTTTATTTCCCCTCATCAAAATATAAAATCATATTACCTAGTAAAATTGATGATGAATAAAATATTATCATTAATCTATTTATACATGAATTATGTTAAAATAATCAAGACTCCTATCAGAAGTGATATATATGTAATAAAATCCACATACTAGTAATGAAAAAATAGAGAAGAAATTAATTAAATATTAACTAATTTTCATAAAAATAAAGTATAGTATTTCAATAATTTAATTTCTTTTTAATATGTACACCCCTTGTGAAAATATGAGTTATTAAATTATAGTATACCTTTGTATTATTGAGAACGAAAACAAGACTACAAATATAAAATCATCCCCATGAAAAACATTGATGAAAAAATAATGATATTTTCAGATTTTGTTATGTATTCTTACTAAAATGTAATATAATTAATTAAATATTATTAGTTTTGATTTTTTTACACATGAATTACATTTTTTGGAGAATTCAAAGGCACCTCTGACATGAAATAATTGATCTAATAAAAAAACACAAGCCTTGATAATAATTGAGTCCACCTAATAATAATATACAAAAATACAAAATCAATTTATAGGATTATTCCTTAAAGATAATATTTAAAAAACCCATGAAAATGTTTTATTACTATCGTCAGAGATTAAATAAATAAACAAGTTGTTTAAAAAAATTTCAATATCTACAACAAATAGTCTTCTAAAAAGATACCATTGTTGACATATCATTAATAATAATTTTTTCATAACATTGGTGATGGAAACAATTGAAACTTTGATCCCAAATTCTTACTAATGATAAATATATTATATAAGAATCTAATCACATAATTGATCATATTATTTGTAGATTGTAATTGTAACATAATATTGTTACATGAACATTATATAATATAATTATAATACATTAAATATTTATTATTAATCACGAGTCATGGAATATGGTTTTTATAATTACAAAATAAATTATACACAAGATTATAGTAATATTATTCAACAATAATGATCAATGTAATCATAACATGGGAATATTTCAGAACACTTAGTTATGAAGTATGAATATGTAATATACATAAGAAAAAATAATAATTTCTTATTTCATTGATTTTTTCAAAGAACATTATAAAATATTTTAATTATTCAAATAAAATATTATGTTTACTTCATTATCTTTGATATTTCACTCATTGGTATAAGTCTTTACAAAATTATTTGGGGTGTGGTATAACAATGGGTCTACCATTTTTTGGATTGATCCTTTGAGGGACCAGTTCCCATTAAATTAACTATGGTGTCATGCAATAATAAATTAGAAAATATATTGTAGACAACCAAAAACCCAACATTAAACAAAATGAATAACAATACATATTTTTTCAAACATGAAAATAGAGGCATTCACAAATCCGTTGTAACCTATGCAAATTGTGTTATAGGAATTGGATTCATAAAGACATCCATAGGACATTATCATAATACAAGATGATAAATATGTGGGGTTAGTATAATTTGATCATATCTATAATGTGGAATAAGAATAGAGAATGTATTTTGACATAGATTAAAAAAATTTATAAGAGCATTTGAAGACTAATTTGAAAATTCATATGAAATATCGAATACTTTTGATAATATCATTTTTACTAGAATGTTATTTATATATAGTTTTCAATATAATGAAATTTTATAACCTTGAAAACATGGTGATGTAGATTTATAATGATAAATTATGAACATGATGTCCAAATGAGTTAAGGAAAATGATTTTAAAATGATGATTTAGTTCAAACATTTCTAAATAATGCATTGTAAATAGAAAATGACCTGGGTGAAAAAATAATTAAAAATATCCAATTGAAAAAAATATAAAAACTATTATTTCATATAAAATGAACATATAAAATCATATATATGTAGATAAGGATATATATAAATTGATATAATTAATACGTACATGGATGTGAAGGATTCCCATATAAAAACAAATTATAAGGTAGGTCTAATTTATGAGGATTATTTTAATTTAACAATGAAATAATAGGAACTCAAATGGAATGAATATATTGAAGGATAATTAATTACATTAGGGGAACAAAATATATTTGTTTTTAGAAATAATTAACACATTATTTCTAGGAATTTAAATATATTCATAGAAAATATCAATTTAAATGTGATATAGGAAACAAAGTATTAAGGCTTTTGTAACATCTAACTCAAAAAACATCAATCAAGAGAACCTGATATGTATATGCTGACTATTAAATGAATTGGAATTTATAATAATATATCTCCTTGGGGTGGTATATACACCACACAGATGATGATAAATAGTGAATAAAAATCATAACACCAATAAAAGAAAATTTAAAATTGAAATCCATACAATTAATCCTGAATTTAATAAACAAAATTTACCCTCATTTATAATAAATATAAAAATATTAAATATTTAATTAAAAAAATTATTCTCATCTAAAAAAATTTATAATCTATAGTTATATTCATTCAGTACACATATAGTTTTAAGTTTATATTTTCTTTATTAGTTATTTTAAATATTGATTGTTCCATAATAGATTAAAAATAGAGATATCTATATAATTTCATTATTTTCATGTTCATCATAACAAAATTACATTTGGTAGTGGTGTCATTATGTTTAAATTAGTTATTTATTCCCATGCTCACTTAATAGAATCTAAAACTATGGTATTAAATAATGGAATATATGATGATCATGTTTTTGTAATTTACCGACAAAAAAATTATTTTTTTAATTTATTTTTTGAAATATATATAGGATTATATTAATATCATATATTAATCATATATATAATATATTATCAATATTAATGTATTTATACTTATTGATGAGGAAAATGATTCCATTTTTATTATATCATCCATGTAGGTGGTTGAACCAACCCTGACCAAATCATGTTATACTAATGAATGAGAAATGATTTAACATTATATAATAGTTTTATAAATTTATGAATTCTAAAATTATTATATTATGAATCATTGTATATGATAATTATATTTATATGTATTGGTGTTTAGAAGGAAATTAAAAATGATGTTAAAGAACTATGTTCTCACATTGATGAATTCTAACCTTCTGGATATGAGTTCAATTAGAATGAAGAATTTTGGATTCATTATTTATCTAATGGACAAAAAATGTCAAATAAATATTTTTATTAGGATTTTTGGGATGGTATGATTTATTTTTTTACCAAAAATAGCGGTTTGAATGGAATGATATTTGGGTCTTTTATAGTTTAGTTTTGAGAGGTATTTTAGACAATACTAATTCCATAAGGTATAAGGGTACAATATTATCATGAAAAGTAGTTTAAAATTATAAAATTAAGGACATTAATAGCTCATTACCACTAAATTAATACTTATTGATATTTCATATCTTTGCCACTAATTTAATATCATTTACCTCATGTTACCAATATAGTGTCACCTCAATTTTTACATTAGTTTCTTAATTTTATACTATTATATCATATTTTACCTCATATATAATATTTATTTATTAATTAAAAAATTAAATTTATTAAAATTATATTTTTAAATATGATAAATTTAAATATTATGAGAAAACAGATTATATTGATATAAATATATAAATATTTTCACAGAGAAACAATTTTTTAAACATTTATATGTCTTTATCTTATTTTATATCAATAAATATTTAAATAAGTTTTAAATTTTTTTCTCATACATTTAAACAAAACATATGATCCATCATTTAAAATAGTAAAATTTAATTTCATATGATTATTATATGAAAAATATTAAAAACAATTCTTTAATAAATATCTATTTAGCAATAAGTTTTCTACATCCATATCAAATTAAAATTATATATCTATCCTTATATCATGAAATTTTAACAATATATTATGTTATAATAATTATACTAATTTGTTAAATACATCAAATTTTTTATTATTAATAATAATAATATTTACAATAATATCTCTAATATATATTATAATATGATATAATTAATTTTTTTGGATTATCTTTTATGAGAATTATAAAATTTTAATTATTTTTTGAAATTTTATACAAAATTAATATACTTATTTTATCAATTACTACCTGATGAAGAAATACATATAAACCATATTTCCAATGACTGAACATTTAATGAAAATAATTTAAACTACCACAAATTTAATTGTTATATTTCATTCATATATACATATATCCATACAATCATAAATAAATTTAATCATCCTATGTTTTCATCTATATCATCATGAATACTATATTTATAATATATAACAATATCTACCTATGTTTTATATAGTTATTAGAGATGATATAGCTCAAGATCATTAGTTTTGAAAAGACAATTATTATTTCGTCAAAACGATAGGGTCTATATCACTTTAGAGCATTCATAACTGTGGTGAGATCCAAATAAATAGTGGGGTAATTATGATTTTATGGATGAATATAAAGGTATTAATATGGGACAACATTATCATCCTATATGAGAATTCAACCAAGACTAGTAAAACAACAATCATAATACAAAACTAGGTCCTTATTGGATTCTAGTAAAATCATAATAATTGAAGATGTTTGAAGTTGATTTAATTATGAAAAAATGGAATGCAATTTTGTGTCCCACAATAATATCACCAAATTTATAGAAAGTATTTTTTATGGGGATACTAGCATTATTAAATAATAGTAAAAAAATGATAATATCTAACTAGTCCTAGGATGATTTTTATCTCAAAGATGTTTTGTGGTTGTACTCTTGAAAATTAGCACTCACCGTTTGGGATCAATATATAAAATATGAACATAAATAAAACACCTTAATAACATTAAATCCTAGATCAAGAAATTTAATTTCTATAGATTTATATATAGGTGGTGACATATCATGATTTCCGTAACCAAATTTAGATTATTCTCTTTCTCATGATCAAATCTATAGAGATCTAGGATATCATCCAATAATACGAAAATTGAGGTGTCAATATACTAGAAGAATATTAAATTAATTAAAAACCTAATAATAATAGAAATTTTAAATAGACCAAATGGAACTACCAGATATTAAAAATGTAAATACCTTACCATGAAATAATTCATTGAGTTATGTAATTCTCGAACTCTAAGTTGATAAAGACCAATTAGAAGATAGATCATTGAAAACCAATTCACCCACATTAACTATTCAAATTGGAAAACTTGAGTTAAAATGATTACTTATTCATAATATTCACCCATTTTATCTTCTTATAGTATTGTGGAATTAAAAATAAATTCTATCCTTCTTAGAAAAGATAATAGGGTCTTCCAATAGGGAAACATTTGGAAAAATTAATACTTTCACAATTAGTTTTTCTAGGTGAATCATAAAATCTTTCAAATGCACATGTCCAATAAGATAAAAGGGTATAAAAATAATATATCTACCCTAAACTAGGTTGATTGAGATCATAACCTCTATTTTATTTGGAGTAATAAAAAATATAGTTTCTAGAAAAAACATAGGGAAATCCAAAACATCCAAGGGAAGATAAAAAAGATAGGAAACATCATCGGGATCAACTACAATGGAATACCTAAAATCATGAGCTGTAGGAAGGATGGTACTATATGACTCGATATCATATCCCTATCTTCACGGAACACCCAATAGATTCCATCAGTATTAATGGAAGATACAAGCTGATGAAAATGATCAATCTTAGCATACTGAGAAACTAGAAAATCCGTCCCAATGATGATGTAAAACTGATCTATATTGAGAACTATGAAATCCCATACCAACTCCATATCATAAATATAATGATATAAAGATAAAGAAAAAACATTCCCAATCATATTTTGAAGTGGTGTATCTTACTCTGTAATAATGCATATGATCTCCTTTAGATGATTGGGCACATAAAAAAACTGGGCCGATCCACCTTGCCTAACCTCTCACTGCTCGCTGGATGAACTGCCTCAATTATATTCTTGAAATCAGATACATTTCCACCCATGCGTATCTCGAATCAAACATGGTGGTAGATGGCCCTGCTAATAAAAGAGTAAACCAAGATATGACACAGAGTGATACATTTCTGGTTGATATTATCCATCACATAGTAAAAGTTTTTAATAAGATACGATCATTCAAATTCATGTAACCCATCCCCTCTCTCTTTTTATAATAAAAATTTTCTTTGATTTAAAAAACATAAAAAATAGGCTGATATAATCAAGTGAGATTCAACTGTATTAAAAAAAGAAATTTCAATAGAAGATGAAAAAAATATAGACTGTCTTCTTGTAGATGGTTCTGTATAAGTGGCCTCTAGAAACTAAAAAATTATTTTAAGGTGATTCAATCATATGTTTTATATGTAGAAACATCTGGATATTGATGCTTTTGACTGCACCACAGTGGCCTTTGGAGCAGATGATCCCTATTAATATTGGGATGTAGACAAAGTCTGTAGAACCTAAAAAGATGGAATTAGTGGCCCTGTGCACTATAAATCATCATGTGTGTGGTAAAAGATCATCAGGTATGACCTACCATACAAAATTGAAATCATATTTAGTTCATTCTACTAGATTTTGATATCGATGAAGATGAGGCCCATTAATGAGAAACAAAACCACTATTTTGATTATCATGCCACTTCTTCATATTCCCCTACACACCACTGAAATATCCATTAGGTAGAAGAGAATATCCATATAAGATAATATTTTTTATCATATACATTTCTCTAATAATATAACCAATGAATTTCTCCATATAGGTTGTATAATTTAACATTTATATGTGTGATTGGTTTACAGGATGCAAACCTTATTGGTATTTCTGAGCTTTCCACAGATTATTAATCACAGCCTCTGATGTAAAATGGACAGATTTATCAAAATTGTGGAAATAATATGAATTATAATACAATCCTTGATACAAGTAGAGGAACTATAATAACATTTATATCATTAGATATTCATGGTAGAAATACGTAATCAAAAGGGTCTTGATGGCCATCAACTCCAAGCTAGTATTCTAATTTCCCATAACCCCATAATCCCACCACCTCTCTATCGAACCATAAATCTTGATAATTTCACATTTTAACTTAATATCCATAGGTTTATCTATTAAATTGAAGTACATGATTATACTGTTTATCTAGTCCTCCATCTCTTGGGGTTTATCCTTAACCTTATTATATGGGGAATTATCTTATAGGAACACTTGGGCATGATCCCTTTCTCCTCATGCTCCTAGTTATTATCTAACATCATAGATCTAAATATATAGTACAATATAGACCATGAATGGAACTACATATATGATCACCTCTTTGAGAATTCGATTTAATGAAGGATTCCCATTTGGAGCACCCCTTGTTGAACCCTCCCGTTGTAGCAATGAAAGACATATATTTAGAATGTTTCTATGTAACGAAAATATAAGAAAATGACTCAAAAATGATGTAATATAACTTTAAAATAGAAATATTCATGAACAGAACAATTTTCATGATAAAATCCAAACACCCAAGACACATACCCCTACAACCCATTGTGTTTTGAGGATCAATATAGAAAAATATAGCCAATAACACAATGAAACTAACCACCCTAGTCCATAATATCCTATATTATGTATAAAATATTCCCCTAATGGACTATAAAATCATCCAATACTAAATTATTATGACACTTCCAAGAATACCTCCCAACTACACTCTTGACCAGGACACATCAAGACTCAAAGCATGTTCCCAATCGCCACAGGATGTCGACTATCAATCGGGATTCCAACAACATACAAAGGTAATTTTTTTCCTAATTTAAAAAAATATACAGGGTATATATATGTATAAAGATAAAATCAGAATAATAAGTTTTCTATAATATAATATTTATAATGTTATATGTAAAACTAAAATTATTATGAATATAACCCAAAAGTACATGTCGAGTAAGAAAAAGAAAACTAAATATGGAAAAGATACTCTACCTAATATGTGACAACATTCCACTGTCTCATATCTAGATTCCTATAACCATAAACATAAATATCACAATCTCATAGTGGATCCTTTTTCTTTTTGATATTAGATAAATTAAGGTCTACACACCCCCAAGGGCTTTTGGTTGTGAGAAAAATTTGATCAAAAGGATCCCACATGGGTTTTCAATATCTGGTATCTATAAAATAATCTAAATATACTATACTAAAATGAATACATGACATAAACAATTGTTTCATGGTTTTATATCATTACAATGGTAAAAAATACCGCACATTAAAAATCCATCCCAAAATTATGTAATAAAATTTCAATAGTTATTTTCTTAAATATTATACATTTTTAAATGTTTTTATCATATAATATCAAAGACATAATAGTAAAGAGACAAAGCACAATGGAAAACAAAACTATGGTAATATTGTTCGATGAGGCTAAGTCAAATTAACTCAATATAAAACAATATCTTGTGTGAAGTCATGTCCCTATAGTCAATGAATCAATAAACAAGGGACAAAGGAACACCCTACAATGTGAACCCCCAAACATTATGAAGATCAACTTCTTAGAGATAATAAATATATAATCTAGGAAGTTAAGAACACCCCATAATGTGCAGTACCTAAAAATTTCAATGTGAAATAAAAATCAATAGTTATATAACATTTCATAACTATTATAAATAACCTGTTATTCCTCAAAAATCATTATTTGAAAATAAATTCCCACTCCATTTAAAAATCACATAAAAACAACTTTATAATAGAAAAATGATTGAAAAACCAATCATTTATCAAAACCATTTCACACACACAAATTAATCAATAAAGAATCATTAAAATTCATTTTCAACCCTATATAAAAAACCAAGATCATTCATGGTTTATATAACATATCCTAAATATGGTACCACCTACAAAAATCATAGGATTCACACCAACAATGGAGGTATCCATTCAATATATAGAATTTGAGTGAATGAAAAATTGAATGGAATCCTGAAACAATTATTTCCCCAAATTTGAATATTTCTTTTATAAGGAAATGTTCTATATTATATGTTATTCTACTATATATTTAGAGAATCACAGACAGATCACCCAAAAAAAAGAGATATGGCGTCTGAATGAGAGCCTCACAAGGGATCCTAAATAGAATGGATAAGGATGATAAAAAGATATTTACATACAAAAAATATAAACAATACATCTTAAAATTTCAAGTGAAAAGAAGGAATTCTCAATTAAATGATCACACTCACCAATTAAGGAGTAAATAACCAACCTAAGATCAAATATCCATGTTTTTGTGGGGAAATGATGTCACACCAACCCAAGAGATTCAATTGATTCATATGATAAATATTGGGGTCAAAGGGAGTGATTAATAGTGTTAATCATGGGATTCATTTGATTTTGTGGATAAAAATTCCCTTATTAAACCAGCCTAGCATGAGGCCACATGCTACCTGGTGGCTACCATCGGCTATTATTTAATTGAAGAAAAAATATATTCACCACTAGGAGCTCAATAGTATCTCTAGTGGAATTTTTAATAGAATGCATTTCTACCTCAATGTCACCAATTGGCAGGTGGCACTATGCGGCCATCGAACAACCTCTATAGGCCTTCAAACTCCTCTAAATACATAAACCCAACTCTCAAACCGCCATAATAGTTTAGAAACATCTAAAAATTGTAATAAAGGTATGTTTAAGGAGGGAATCATACCTAAGTAAAAGAAATATGTTTCATGAATGATACAATTCTACAAGGCCATAAAAACATGAAGGTTATTCATATCAACCAAGGGCATGTCCATGTATTTGTAGTGACTATAACTACATCGAAATGATTAAATACTTATATCCCCTATTACTACATGTAGTTAGTGATACCCTGATCCAAAATCAATATTGGAGAACCGTTGGGATTGTTTCATTTGAATAAATAGACAATCAATTCTAAGAAGATGAGATTGATTCTTGATCATAACATTATATAAATTATGATAGTTATCACACAATCAAAGTGAAGCCTCAACCTTGTTTATGTATAAAATAGATAACCCCAAGGACATGTAAAGGGTGTAATAATTACCTTTACTTACAATTCAAATATATGGAAATTTAATTCCCATAATTATAATTGATAAGTTCTGTATGACTGGAAAATAAGTCTCATTCTACAAATTTTTTCAATAAGACATTCTATTTCTCATTAAGGTGGTATCCTAGAGAAACAATGATGAAGGAAAATAGGGTATCAATATACTCTAATATAAAGGATCATATTTTATGTTCCATTAGTCATAGACAACGACATCACTTCCAGGTGATAATGGATGGTTCCACCCAATTAAGTATACGTACTTCTATTCCAGCATTCATATCCCAATCCACTTTGAAAAAATTAATAGAACCATCTAGGGATGAAAATGATACTTATTAGGTATAAAAATTGATATATGTTTTGAATTTTACCAGCCATCCCATTCTAAATATTAAATATAGTATTTCCATTTCCTTTTTAATAAAAATAAAAATTGTGGCATTACATTATTATTAATGGAACAAACTTTACAATAAAATACCCAAAATTCCTCTTTTCTAATATATGTATCGATGCATAGAAAATGATGCTTCATTTCAATATAAACCAAAATTGAGTTACCGTAGGATATGAAACAAAAAGTGTGATGTAAAGGTTTTAAAAGAAAAATTCTAAAGGTTTTAGTTATGAAGGATGGTGCCCCAATCTATCAATGGACTAGGATGTTCAATTTTGATTTTCTATGCCACTTAATAAAATCTCTGTCATCTCCTACTATGTGGTCCATGTTCCCCTAATGAGATTTTATTACATAAAATGATGATTTTTTTAGAATCATTATAGGTCATCAGATTTAGGGGTAATGAACTACTCTATAGGGATTATCTGGGTTCAACAGGAGAGACATGGAATTAATTTTTTCCATCTATACACATAGAATACATAGGACAAACACAATACCACTTGAGTTATCCTATTTTTAAATAGTTGGGAATTTCACAAGATGAAATTGTAAATTCTCTATTCTTATTAGTTAATAATGAATATTGAAACAATATATTTTTACAATGATAAGGGGTAAAAGAGATAATCCTATGGTTTTGGTTCTGTGATGATCTTCTACCTTTATTGTAGTTGTCCCATGTACTCATAATTTCCAGCAATGGAGTTCTTTTGTATAACATACTGAATAAATATATTTCCTTATTTTTGGTTCTTATAAATTCCATTTTCTTCCACCATATCCAAGTTCACCATATATGTATAGTTTTCAATGCATGGTAATAGAAGCCTCAAGAAAATATTTTTTTGTATACTCAAATTCAATATATGAATTATTATAGATTACCTAGAATCTACCAATAATGAAATATTATTCATGTAAGTGGAAAATGTTTTATATGATTTAGACCAAGGAAGTCCATCAATAGTGATAATTGGAAGGTATGTAGATAGAATTATATATTCAAAATTTCTATAAACCCATATCATGTAATTTTTAGGAAAATAATATCAATAATAAGTAATTTCAAAAACTCTTATTGAAGGACTTATAGCTTGTAGGACACTATATTAATATTAACATTAGTTAGAGACAGAGGGATGTCAATGATTTAGTTCATAATTCCATACATTATTTCTACTTTCACAGGTCTCAATTCACCCTAATGTATTAGTGGGGGATGTTTTTTGGAATTATAATGAGGTATATTCATTCCATTTTTTCATTCGTTTATTTCCCCAGTGAATATCCTAGAATTATTACATGATACTATATGAAGGTTTTGGTTTCACCTTTGGGTATTGTAAATCCACATTCTTAGCCACACCCTCTTACAAGTTTATTCGTTTCATGACTAATGAAATCATTTAATAACTATAGAATCAAGTACACCTAATCACAATAAGAATTTATCATTGGGTATTATATATTATATCGAAGGGATCCATGAAAATTCAAGGTTGTTCAATTAAAAAATCACGTTTCAATAAATATGAATGGACAATCAAATTAGGAGGGAAGACTCTTCTCTAATGCATGAAACTAGATATTCAGCTGCTAAACTTGTGATAATGATTTAACAACCACCCATAAGTGTTTAATAATGTATTTTGTATTCAGACAACCCTTGTAACATGATTACTCTCATAAAGTGGTTAGATTAATATTTTTTATGTTCTATATTTGATGATTTTACATTTATTATCTTTTTAATAATATCCCAACTGATAGAATGTATGAAAATGATACCAATTCTTACTTTTTAACCTCATCATGAAGGATAGAAATAAATTACATGTGTCTAAAATTATATTAGGGTACAATTTAATCTTGTTATTAAGAAAATTTGAATGGAAACAAATCAATTAAAATAATAATATATATGATATCAATCTAGAAACATCAAAAAAATTGAAAAGAAGATAAAATTTGTAGTAAATGACATTGAAAAAATGAACTCTGAAATCCACCAATACAGGACTATGAAAAATTTGAGTTCCATGGGGTCACTTTCCCATAATTCATCACATGAACAAAACCATGATATAATCCCATCATCAATGTGTTCATTATCAGGATTATTTACTAGTAATAAATGAAATTTTAACATATCCAGTACCATGATTAATGTAATCCACATATGGACTTTGGTTAATGTGTAGGGGTGACTATAAAACATAGTTCAAAAACATAGACATCCAAAGAATTCCACTTAAACAAGAACATATTAAATAAATTTTTTATATAAAATATTTACAATTTTTAGAAAGAATGTTTTACATAATACATATAAATCATTGAATTCAACCACACCAAAAGGTTCTCATAGTCCAAACCCACACACAAATGCAATGCTTCTGTCTAATGTATCTCATGTCATACATAGCCCCATAGTAAGTCCAACTCATGACTAGAGCCTACCTCATTGGTCCTAAGTTAAAATATAGAAGAATAATATAGTAGTACATAAAATTGTAATGACGTCCTTGTATAAAACATAAGTACTATTAAATATTGAAATGAATGCACTCCAACAATTTTTAGTCCATATTCTCATAACTAAAAATCATATTTTTAATGACATTCCATTAAGTCAATTTATCATAAAAAATGTGGTTTCAACCCACAACCCATGATTTATAGAAAATACTTCAATAAAGATTCTAATAGGGTTCTGTAATGTTTTTTATATTAAAAAATTTAAATTAATGTTTCAAAAAAACAAGATCATTTATAAAATATATGAATTTAGAATAAGGGAGAATCCAAAAACCTCTAATGCCTTCCAAATAAATAATCCTTCCATAACTCACTAATTTAAGATCCCCTATCTATTAATTCAATGAATCCCAATGGTTTTCTATTAAAACTATCTATGTATCATATATATTGGAATTAAGGCCCGGGTCAATGGATTCTCCCAATAGAAAACTAGGAGATTACAAAGGTGAAGAAGAACAATATTTTTTACCATTGATTTACTACGTCCAAAAAAAATTATTGACATTAGTATATAAAATTAAGAGTATTGCATAAAATATCACATTAGAATAATGAATATATAGGGTAATTAAACAATACTATTAATATCATAAAGGGATCTTTAATCAATAGCCTTTCTAGAATATACATAATACACTACATGACATAAGAGTTCATAGTAATAATTTTTGTGGTAATATCTTTTAATTGGGTGATAAGTATATTACTCCATGAATACCCAGCCACTGAAATTTAAGATGGATTATCCTAAAATAATGAAAAATAAATTCATTCCTTGAATTTATTTTCAATCTCACCATGATTCACTACTTTATTTCACTCTTACACCACCATTTTAAACAAGTTTTGTTTTATAAATTCCTAATTAAATAATAAATTAAACTTCCCATTTTATTCAATTATTAAATTTTTATTAATTTTCAAAAGTGAATTTAAATTTTTTTTGTGATTTTATTGAAGGAGGAGGTGATTTGGAGGGCCGAATATGATCCAGAAGTAAAATGGGTAAAATGCATTAAAGCTGACAGACACCTATGCACTATTTTGAACATTTCTCAAAATAAATTTCACAAAATGGGATCCTATTTTTTTATTGGTCAAAAAAAAATTAATGGAATGAATCTTTTATGATGGAAATAAATACCAACTATGTCATATTTGGCACATCCATATAGATATTTCCAACCACCAAGTCTGTATGATGTCAAAAGTTGTGTGCTATGTTTCATCAATATCTAGAGTTGTAAGACTCAAAATGATGCCAAAATTTCAGAAGAGATAGTCAAGAGGTGGGGAAATGAATTTTTAATTTTTTATAAGTCTTTATAATTCCATATACTAATCAAAAACCATGCTAAAATGGTATATCCAAAATCAGGTGACCCAAACCACTTCCAATTTTGGTTATAAATAGGCACCATGTGTACCTCATTTGAAAGTTCAACCAAGAGAGTGAAGTGCTGCTGTATTGAAGTTATAGAGTATTATTTTCATCCACTTGTAGGTTATTTATCTCCATATACTCATAGTGATATGCAATAAATAAGGATATCCACCCTAGATTTCCCCTCCTCCCAATTTTATGCTAAACGGTGGGTGTTCATTGTGAGGGATCTAAATACCTATTGAGGGAGATCTGATGCATATAATAGATACTATTTTGGAGTAATTTCAGTGTAAAAAAATTTCATTAAATTTTTCGTGCACTATTTAATCTATCAATTCATGTTTTGATTCGTGTGATTGATTTGCTCTTAATTTCTAACCAATCAGTGTGAGGTTTTGAGTGTGTGACTTGTATTATTATGATTGGAAAATATTAGAATACTTTTCTGACGCACTTTATTGATATTTCTATATATTTTTGAATATATTATTCAATGTATATGATCTATACCCTAACAATATTATTTTTATGTCGAGGTTCGGTACTTCAATAATTGAAATAAAATATTATGAATTAATTAGGATTCCAATAAATTTAAACCAATGAATTACTGTAAACCTGAATGAATCTATAAGAATAGTGAACATAAAATGTTTGTAGTGAATCAATGAAACCTTTATATCATATTTTTCAAAAACTACATGGGTTCTACACTATTAAACACTTTAAATTAAGTCATATTGTAAAACAGTTTTATAAACAACACACAATTTTGGTCATTTTTATTAAAAATACACACTTTAAACATATCAAAGATCCTTGAAATAAGACATATAGTTTTATATATAATATAAAAAATATTTAAAAAATAATAATCAATTTAACATTTCATGAAAACATGTTCAATTTTTGCACCATTTCAGGGAGGAATTTTTTTTTAGTGTGTCTTTTTTGTAAAAGTATTACATATTTTATAATTTTTTTCACATATTTTCATCCTGAATTATTATGATTATTCCTAAAATAATCCTTTTATAGGCCATGTAAATGAAAATATCTTCATCAGAGGAACTAATTGCATTTGATCATGAATCGAAGAGGATATTACGTCATTGAAACCAAGAAGCATCATAAAATATATTAAAGGAGGACACACAAATCATCAACACACTTCTTGATCATTCCATGAATTCATTTGGAAAAAACATCAAAACTAAAATAAACTCAAATAGAATGGATGATAATAAACAGAAACTAAAAAAACTAACCTCTTTATATGTTGATATCCATCCCCCTTAAAATCGAATAAAATGGGAGGAAACCAATTTTGGACTAAAATCTGGTTTAATTCACTTATTACCAATATTCCATGGACTAGTGGGAGAATATCCACATAAGCACTTAAATTAATTTAATACTATTTATTCTACATTTAAACCTAAAAATATGGATGAATAATAATTAATTATTAGGTAATTATATTTTTCATTATAATACAATGCGAAATTAGAGGTTGGGTTGACCTGAAATGACTTTCTCTTGAAAATTATTTCCCTTTCTCTCAAACCACAAAAATAAAAATTGAAATATTAGGTATAAGAAATTCACAAGGGGAAACACTTCATTAATACTGGGAAAGATTTAAAAGTATTTTTTCATATTTCCCACACTACCAACCAAGTGCTAAAATTGTAATTCAGAATTTTTGTGAAGGTTTAATTCTTATTGATTGAAATATGATTGATTCTACAATATGTGGTGTGCTAATTGATATAAGAACCCTAATTAAGAAAATGGTGTATAACATTCATCAATTAAATTCAAGGTCCAATGTACCCATTCAAGGTTTCCATGAGGTGTAAATTACAGAATTACAAAAAAAGGTTAACACAATGTTTGAAAAGGTAAGTACCCTTTTTAAAAAAACATGCCCTTTTCCAAGGGAAATATGAATTCTGAAACCCATTTAACTGACCAATTCTTTCAACTGAGGGAATTATCTATCATTTCTATGGTAATATTCCAAGAAAACCCCTATAAAGAAACCTTTAAGAAAGAACCTTACTATCGATGTATCCCTACGTGGAATGAAAATAAAGACTACATGAATGTGGTGTATTCAAACCACACTCAACAACAATAGATCTAACCATGACAGAATATCCATCCACCACCCCCTAGAAATCATTAACCTCCACAATGGTCTTCCCAACAAACCCCATCCAATAATTGAACTTAGACTAAAAGATATGATGAAACAAATGGCTTCAAATAATCTATAATTCCAAAAAACCACCCAAGTAGTCATACAATACATAAAAACCCAATTTGGAAAACTTTCCAACTTGGTGGGGGAAATTCAAAGTCAAGGGTCAGGTAAACTACCCTCTCAACCACTAGTCAATCCTAGGGATAAGGGAAATGTTAGCACTCTAACCCTTTGGAGTTTATCAAAACATAACAATGAAATCAATCCTCTATTAGATCCCTCCCCTCATAAGGAAACCACCATCCTAACCACTATAAATTCTCCAAATCAGGTAGAACCATGTCATGACAGAATCCATTCTAATGGAAAGAGTGTGTCTATTAATGAGTCACCTAGATATACCATTCCTACTCCATTTACCTAATGTAAAAACAAATGGAGGAACCAAACAGAAACTAAACATGGTAAATAAATATTGTAATCTTTCAAAAATGTGGTGGTTAATAATCCATTAATTGATGTTGTGAATAAAATTCCAAAATACCCCCAGATTCTATAGAATATGTATAAACAAAAAAGGCAAATTTAAGGGGTTGTGAAGGTGATCATATAGAGGAATGTATCAGAATTAATATAGCCATCACATCCTACTAAATGCAATGATCTTCGAACATTCTAGATTCCATGCAGCATAGTAGAGTATTACTTTTCCAATGTTATGATTGATTTGGGAACATCTATAAATGTGATGCCTCACTCCATTTACTCTTCATTTCAAGTCAGATATCTAAATTCCATTGTAACTTTTTTCATATCTAAAATCAGATTGTAACACACCCCTTTAGTGTGTTAATGTATTTTATTATTAGGGTGAAAATTTTAAATTTTCTTATTGATTTTTATGTGGTTAAAATGGAAGATGATATGATAAATGGACATTCCCCAATTATATTAGGGAGACCATTTCTAAAAACAACCAAAACCATAAATAATGTCCATAATTGTACATTATATATGGAGCTTGGTGGTGATATTTTCTATTTCATCATCCTTGATACCATGAATCACAACTCGAGAGAACATTCCACAATTTTACTTAACTCAATTGATGAAGTAATTTATCCTGGAAAAACATATTTTATTTCCCTTGACCCCATTTATGAGTTTTCATCCTTGATTGATTTTCTATGTAATGAATTATGCATTGGATGTTGTATTGGTCATGAAAAATGTCATTCGTGTTGGTTAATTGATTCTTTATTGAACATTGAGGATCCCATGACCATAAATGATACTAATAATCTTGTAAAAGATCATTCCTCATCGGAGGATATTACCATTGATTTGTTATATGAGATCAGTGACCTCTAACATTCAAATTCTCGCCCATCAATCCAATTTCCACTTGAATTGGAATAGAAAAAACTGCCTCATGATTTTAAATAACCATATCTTGATATTGGAAACATGTTTCCTATCATCTTGTCTAGTTCACTCCATCCTGAGCATAAATTAAAACTAGATGAAATTTTCAGGGAGTATAAAAATAAATGGGTATGGACTCTTTATGAAATTCCTAGAATTAACCCATCACTTTGTACATATCATTTGTTATTAAATGATGCATATCAAATAGTTAGTTGGGAATAATGTTAAATTAACCCCAACCACTTATAAGTTGTTAAAAAGGAGGTAACAAAATTATTAGCTTGTAGAATCATTTACCCCATCTATGACAGCCAATGGGTCAGTCCAGTCTAATTAGTTCTTAAAAACAGTTCTTATAATAATTGAAAATTAAAAAATGAATTGGTTCACCTCGTGTGCAGAATAGTTGGCATGTATAAATAGACTATTTCCAACAAAAACTACACACTAGGAATGACCATTTACCATTTCCATTCATTGATCATATTCTCTAGAGGCTTCTAATGAAATACCACTACTATTTCCTTGATGTGTATTCATGATATTTTTAAATACAGATTTCCCCCAAGGACAAGAAAAAGATGAACTATGCTTGCCCCTTTGGCACATTTTCTTATTGGAGGATTCTTTTTGTTATGTGAAATTTTATGAGTACATTCTAATGATTCATGGTTAGTATTTTTTTCATATTACATAGAGAATTTCATGGAAGTATTCATGGGTGATTTAATTGTATATGGAATCTCTATTGATAAATGTCGGATTATATTATATTTTTTCTACATCACTGTATCGAAAAGAAAATTGTATTAAATTAAGAAGAATTCCATTTCATGGTGAAACAATGTATAGTATTGGGAAATGTCATATTTGGGGATGGCATCCATGTTGATAAATCAAAAAAGGATGTCATTTCTTCCCTACCAATATGCAAAAATGTGTGGGATGTGTGGTCATTCCTAGGTCATGCTGGATTTTACCTTCATTTCATTCCTGACATTGGTAAAACTATACTTCCCTCTCCCACTTACTACAAGATGAAAAAGATTTTTTTTGATAAATAATGCGAGGAAGCTTTTATTAAATTGATAAGGTGTATCACATCACCCCTAGAAATCCAACCAACTTGGTGGGATTTACCGTTTAAGCTCATCTATGACACCTCTTAATATTAGTTGGGGAAGTCTTATCACAAAGGGTCAACCGAGTTCCACATGTAATTGCTTATGCCTCATGTACCATAGATAGTGCCAAAGGAAACTACACTAAAAATAAATAATAATTTCATTCCATTGTGATTTCCATGGATAAATTTAGATCATACATTTCAGGGTCCAAAGACATTGTGTTCTCAGACCGTGCATCCCTATGATATCTTATTATGAAACAGGAATCCGAACCATGTCTCATTCACCGTATGCTCCTCCTTTAAGAATTTAGTCTAAAATTAGGGGTAATAAAGTAGTAGAGAATGTGGTGGATTTCTATATTAGTTGGATCCTACCATCTATGGACATTAAATCATCCCCCTATATTCTCACAAAGGACTAGTCTCCTAATGAGAAATTGTATCGAGTGCAAGATTTTAAAACATTTTATGATGAAATTGTAAATTATTTGGTAGAATATTTTATTCATAATTATTTCAACAAACACTAGGCTGACCATCTAAAACATGAGTGTTGTTGGTACATTTGGGATGACCCCTACTTTTAGTGCACATGTTGTGATTATGTCCTTAGGTGTTGTGTTCTTGATATGGAGTTTCAGTCTGCCCTTAGGTTTTAACACAATCTTTCTTGTGGGGTCCACTTTGGTCGCCAATGGACTACTCACAAGGTCATCGACTCTGGTCTCTTTTGGATAACATTATTTGGGGATTCTCATGATTTATGTAAATATTAAACTCACAATCAAAGAATGAGGATTTTCTCTAAAATAATTTAAATACCACTAAACCATTGTTGTTTCATGTTATATTTTATGTTTGGGGCATTGAATTTATTGAAATATTCTCCAATTCATTTGGGAACTTATACGTTATTCTAACTGTTGATCATGTGTAAAAATGGGTAGTGTCATGAGACATAAGGACATATGATTCTAAGAAAATTTCTGAATTATTAAGAACCAAAATTTTCTGTAGGGTTGGATTACCCATGTTCATCATCGGAGACCAAGGATCTCATTTCTGCATCCTAACAATATAATCAATTTTGTATTGGTGTGGGGTCATAAATTGAGTATCTATATCATATCACTCTCAAACCAATGGTCAATCTAAGGTGTCTAATATAGAGGTAAAAAATAATTGAAATAATTGATTATCCTCGTAGAAAAGATTCTAGTCTCAGATTGAGGACTCATTATGGGCCTACCACATTTCTTTCAAAATTCCCTTTGAAATGTCACCATATCATCTTTTTTGGGAATGAGTTGTCACCTCCCCATTATTATAGAGAACAATTCCCACATGGCCATTAAACAATGCAATTATAATATTTCTAGTTCATGATCTTAAATGAAGTTACAGATTCAAGAGTTAGAGGAAATGAGAAGAGATTCCGATGAGAACTCCATGATCTATAAGGAGGGACCCGAGTTATCATGAGTTCCACATCAGATGAATGTCCTACTTTTCATGTCAAGCCTGACGTTTCATCCATGTAAGCATTATTCTAATTTGTTTGGACCATACACTATTACTAATGTTTATCCATTTGGTGTATTTCATGTTCAATATGAAAAAAACCAAAAAACCTTCACTATCAATGGGAAGTGGCTGGATCACTTTCACAAATCCATTCCCAAGTCCATAATAAAGTAACTCTATGTTCACGAAGTAAACTATAAATGACTCCCATTAAGTTTTATCCTTAATTAAAACATTCTATTTTAATTCAATGGGGACACTACATAATCTAGGATTTGGGGGATGAGTACATTCCCAGATTAGTTTTGAATTTTCATCATCTTTATTCTTTTTCTCTTTTTAGCAGGCTGAATAATATTTTTACATTCCCCCATGTTTTCCACTCACTTTGATGTTGAAATATTTTTTATTCCAACTTTATCATCGAGAAGTTTTTATGCTTAATCATAGAAGTTATTTAAAATGCCTAAAGAATTTTACTATTTCATATTGTTTTAACATTGAAAAACAATTCTGATGAAAAGTGCATTTTGATATGAATTCAACATTATGGTGTGAATTTCTCTTGAAATTTTATTGTTTTCGATGATATAAACTCTTTTATCATTTTGAAACCTTTGAGAATAATGGTACCCTTTTGTGAATAGTATATGGGAAAATTGTGTCACTTAATTTATCCACACTTCACTACCCCCAACCATGAAGTGTTAACATTTATTACTTAATAGAAGGTAAATATAAGGTAGCTTAATTTTTCTCTACTTTCCAAAATATTTTTTTGTATATTTTATCCTTATCTGATATATTTCATTACATTACCATATTTTCCTATGCATGTGTACCTATTATCCGACAGTTGTACACCATAAAAAAACAACAATAATAAATAAAAATTGAAGAAAGGGATGAAATATACAACATATGGGGATATCTAGGTTGGGAGAATATTTTTAATTTTTTTTGGAATTCATAAGTGAGTGGGTATTGATATTTTATTGCAAATTATATAGGATAGTTTTGGTGGAAAGGATCATGTAAGAAGATAAATTTTAAAATAACATTCATTTACTGGATAGAAAGTGGAAAGAACAACATGAAATGTTTATCTGATGCACATGAGACTCTACCTAGTTGGTGAGGTATCCTTAAGTGCATCCATGAGTCCCAGGTTCAAGACTAGGTAGAGGCATATTTCCATGGTACTGTAGCAGGAACTGTAGAAGGGTTGTAGCAGTATTGTAGCAAACGATACACTGTGAGATCACTGTAGCAAACTATACATTGTACATGTACTGTAGTAGAATAATACATTATGTGGGTACTATAGCAGACACTATAACAGTTAATATAGAAGGTACTATTTTGTACTGTAGCAGCTTGAACTATTCATCTAGGGTAACCAGTTTGGGGTTGGAGTCCTTAAGACTTTCGGGCCACCTAGGCCTTCGGGTCAGTAGGGATTTCAGGAAACCATTAAGGCCTTTGGTCCACCTCAAGGCCATCATGGCACATGAAAGTTTCACTAGACACACTATAAAAAAGGAGCATCCCCAGAAGAGGATTCAGAGCATGTGCACTCACAGAGTAGATCCAAATGGAATTGTTAGTATAAGAGGGTATGTCTATGGCATCAGGACCAGCCTATGCTTTCATGGGAAGCCTAGCCAGACATCCATGTAAAGGTGGAGAGCTACAATAATGATGTCGATGCTGGGGAGGGGTAGTTCCTTGTATATAGTCTGGTTGAATTCTCTATGACCATCGGGTTATGTAATCTCCTAAGCCTACTAGCCATGTAATATCTGAGCCTACAGGCCTTGAAAGGGTTCCCACTCACCCCATAAAAGCAAGGTTATCAAAAATCAATATAAATGAAATCCCTCAAGTCTTTCAAGCAATGATTGTCACACACACATGGATAATTAGTGACATGATTAAATTTATAATTATTTTCTTATATTTCTATCGAGTATCCCTTGTAATATCATTCTAATAAAAGTTTTGAGATTCCTATTTCAATGATCAATGAGAATAACTTCTTGGTGTGATTTTTGATTTGATCGAATCTCTATCAGGAATTAAATTTTCATTGAAAAGCTAAATATTAATTATTTTAAGAATATCCCCATTCATATTTTGGTTAAATTTAACTTTTCTCTATAGTGAAAATATTTAGGTGTGGGGTGTGATCCCATATCCATTTTCTACATTATTTCACTCTTATAGCTCTATTTTAAAGTACATTATCAATCAAAATTTGAAATTTAATAAAAAATTTAAAATTCCATTTGATTTAATAATTTAATATTTATCACTATTTAAAAGTTAAATTCTACTTATTTTGGTGATTTTATTGTATATGGAGGTTATTTTGAGGGAAAAATATGATCTCGATAAAAAATGGGTCAAGCTGTATTGAAGCCCAAGGACACCTGTCTTATATTTCCACATTTCATGAAATCAGTTCATAAAAATGGGCCTACATTTTTATTACAAATTCCAAACTTCCTAGGTAACAACATTTATCAAGTAACTAAATCCAAATTAGGCCATATTTGGGCCCATCCATATTAATCATTCCAAGCCACTGAATCTGCATAAGGTCAAATGTGGTTTTATTTGTTTTATCTATATCTTGAGATATAAACCGAAAAATAACACCAAAATTTTGGTGGAGAAATTAAATAGGTATGGAACTATGTTTTTAGTTTTTTCCACGTCTTGATAATAACATTTACCAACCTGAAACAGATTTACAATTTATATGACTAATATTGGGTCCCCAAACCCACCTTTTATTTTGGATATAAAAAGGCACCATGGGAACCTCATTTTCATGTGTTTTTAGGAGTGTGATTTTCTGCCAAATGGAAGGTACCTATGATTCATTTCATCCAATTTTATGTTCTTGACCTCCCTATCCACATATAGAGAGCTGAAATGAAGAAGTACATCAACTCAAGCATCCTCCTCACCTCAATGTCATGCTAAAAGGTGGGAGGTCATTATGAGGGAGATACACACAAGTCAAGAGAGTTTTGATGCATATAATATATACTTTTTTGGAGTAATTTGTGTGTAAAAACATTTGATTCAATGTATCTTTCACAATTTCAATTTTTAATATATTTTTTTGAAGAATATGATTAATTTTCTTTTAATTTCTAACCAATCAGTGCGTGGTTTTGAGTGCATGACTTGTATTGTACTGATTAGACAACTCATAAGAACTTTTCTTACCCACCTTCTTGAGATTTAAAAATATTTAGGATGCTATTATTCTATGAATAAGTTCTATAAATTGAAAATATGATTGTTATGTCAGGGTTTGGTTCTTCAAGAATTGAAATAAAATTTTATGAATTAATTGGGATTCCAATTAATTTCAACCAAAGAATTACTCCATAACTAAATGAATATATAATAAAAATAAACATGAAATTTAGGTAGATAATCACAATGGGAAATTTATAAAATATTTTTTAAAACAACTAGGTTTCAAAACTCTTAAACTCTTTAAATTATGTCATTTTAGTTTTAAAAGTATTTTCAAAACCACCCCCAATTGTAGTCATTTTAAATAAAAATACACACTCTAAACATATCAAAACACCTTGAGAGATGACATAGGTTATTTCATGTAATATAAATAATCTTTAAAAACAAAATATATTTTATGTGTCACATTAAAAAATACAATTTTCATATTGAAAATAGAAATATATAGTACCTCCAACAAAATATTCCATATACTATTCATTGACATAATACAATATCATGATTTGAATAGCCTCATGAAACCAGATTTTATCTCTAGTTTGACATCCCACTCTTTGTAAAACGTACGAAACATTCTAAAACATACTATGGTATATCCTAAAAATAACATAACATAATAATGTATATAAAATTTTAAAAATTAATAAATATATCAGTGTTACATATTCCAAAAGGATAACTCTTATGGGGTATTGTGTTGAGATCACCATCCTATAAAATCAATTCAAAAATTTAACAGTAGTTCTTTTATAGTTTGAATACTTTTTTGGATTTATAATGATTATGAGGATTATTAGTAGATCTAATACTGATATCTATATCCTCTTCATACTATAGACTATTCCAGAACATTATTATAAACATTGGATCTCAATATATTATAATGGGAGGTCGTACTTTGTACTACCATACCATATCCATTATATGTATCTAGTAATGTTGATTAAGCGAGAAATATTCTCATACGGAAATAAAATAAACATAATATTTATGGATATCAACAAAAAATAAAAGTGATTATATCCCTTTGATGTTGTTGGAAGATCCATAATTAAATCCATAAAGATGTTTTCCCATATCCATATATAAATGGGTAATGGTTACACCATCCCCTTAAAATTCAGTGATTTAGAGTTATTATAATTTCATAAAATGAAATTGGATATATACTCTAAAATCTATATTATTATAAATTAAAACATTAAATAATCATATTAATCAATATAAATATTTTTGTATCCATGAGGGATAAATAATGACAAGCTCTATGCATCATCCAACAACTCTTTCATCAATTCTGTTATTGATGGAAGACATATACATTTCTAAAATCTAAAAATTCCACCAATTTCAATATTAAGGTCTATAATACTCTATAGCATATTTTGAAATGCTACAACCTCATGATGTTCCACCTTTATAATCCCAATGTTGTATGGTTGAGTAGTCATTTGGGAATGAAATGATTTCTCCCCCTCCCATTAATATTTTAAGCTCCATACTTTTCACATCAATTAGTATTTACACACATTCAATATTTAACATGGACAGGGAAGTTTTATCCATACTTATCATAGAAAAAAATATTATTTTTTCCATCAATGGGTGGTGATGTATTAATCATACATAGACATTGATCGACATTAATCATCTAATTTGGAACATGTTTAACACCATCTATGTAAATATATACTTTATGAAATTTTGTTTACTTTAAATGTAAATATTTTCACCCTAGTTATATGTACTCAATATCATTAATTGATGCATTAAAATACTCACACACGAACACACATTTCTATACACATGTAATTTTTATCATTGAATTTTAATAAACATGATTTAGAAGTTACAACCATGCCATCATCATGAGAACACATCCATATACATTATATAATGCAACAATTTATTTTTAAAATCCTTCTCCTCTACTTGATAATGTGAGTATACCTAAAGAAACCAATATATACATTATATACACTAATTTTTTTTAACATTATGCCATCCAATGGAACACAACTCTCATCTGAGTAAACATGGTTAGTGGAATGTATTGATGCTACAAATTTCATAAAAATGGAAAATATTATACAGCTAATCCAGGAAAACTAGGGTTTAATGTTATTGTTACTAATTTAAATAATTATTTAATTTCCTCTATCATCAAAGGACAAATAGATATACCCTCTTAAATAATCTTGTATCACATGAATTATACATTATTTGTCCTAAATTCAAACTAGTTAAATTTTTCATACAATTTATTCTTTATAATATTTTTTTACAATCCATAAATAACCCTCATGATATTACTTGATAATGGGATATATGATAAAAAAACTATAAATTCCACAAAAACATGTCCATGGTGATCACTAAAGACTATGTTCATAAGATAAAAGAAGATAATGGTTAGATTTGTTAGTCTTCATAGAATAACTATGAATCCCTTGTTTCTAAATATTGTATGAAATGGTGTATTTGGTATATTATCCCTTATTTCCATTACACAAATAATTATATGTTGACCATAAATATTTTATATTTATGAATACCCTCTATAATTATTAAACATATTATTAATATAGGGTAGATGATACTTGTTCTTAACTGTTATTTTATTAACATTCCAATAATAAATAAAAATATGCATTGATCTATCATTATTCATGAAACCAAGAACTTGTGCAGCAAAACATAAAGCACATGGTCCTATAAAAACCATGCAAAAATTCTATTAAACATTCATATTCAATTATTCTTATTCAACAGGTTCAATTTGATAAGTATTTTTCTATATGCTCAAAGATCATGGTATGATATAAATTAAAATATCAACATCCTATTTTTGCTGAATACAAGGTAATTATTGACAAAATGGATCCCCATAATCTTCTATAATAGGGAAATATTCACCATTGAGATCATCCATAGTCAACAAGTCCATTCATCAATTAAATTTTTTAAAGACCCATATTATGGAATTAGTTTCATAAGGGATTCATTTATCATATATTCAACTCTTTTTTAATAATGGGATTATTTGTGATATAAAATTATACATCCCAATATTTAATGTTGATTTGTGAACTATGTTGAGATAACCAATGCGTTCAAAATATAATAAATAATAATACCAAGTGATTAAAAACAATATTTGTAGGATGTATTTTCCAAAGAACCACCGCTGTATAAGATTTATATGTCATAAATGAAATCAATTTACCAATATTAATTTTCACTAATAATTCAAAATCAAGTAATTTGTTTTACTGATTAATAAATTTATATATATTTCAATATTTCATGTAATTAATATATATATATATATATATGATAAAATGAAGTGTTTTCATTATTGAGCATACATATCACTACCCAAATTTCATAATTCATTATTCAGTCTCTTACAAAAAAATTAGTTAATATGTTTATAAATATATAATAATCCAAGTAAATAGTCATATGATAAAAAAATTCTTCTGATATGCTAGTTTGTGAAATATTTAATTCAATATATGAATTTTTATGTTCTTATAACATAACATTTGTTTTAACATAGGTTTTTCTCAGATCAATCCTCTTATTCATCATTTCCAAATCCCAAAAAATTACTAAAATATACTCTGATACAAATTGACTCACATTATACCAACATTTCTTTATACAGTGTTAAAACACAAAATTCTTTCATACCAACTAAGGTAACCTAGGTATTAAAAACATATATATGGCATAAATTACAAGATTATTCATTACATGTCATAATAAAAAATATAAAAACTTATAAGATTATAGTATTTTATTATTAGATATATAATAAATGTATATAAAAACATTTTAAACATTTCCCAAAAAATAGTCTTCTCAGATGATACACTTTTATACTTTTCATACGTAATATTATTTTTCATAACATAAGGAATTAGAATATGAAATAGGGTAAGACCTGATTATTTATAAGTGTAAACACAAGAGATAACAATATAATATCCCAAATGATAATATTTTGATTTATCCCTTGATAAATATGTATATTTAAGAAATCACATCCATAAAAACATTATTCATATTTTATTTGATATCCATTGAAAACCCACTAATACATTCAACTAACTCAAACTCCTCACAACATTTAAATCATTATTTAGAAGGATTGTTTTTAATGGATGAATGAAATTTTAAAGAACAATGTTTAACTTAAATATATATTGGTTCCTCATTCCGTTATTTTTTAGTTGATAATTTTATTTTTATTTAATCCCATTTCTTATTCCTAGAATTTAGTGTTCTTGTTTAAACTACCATATTCTTAGTACCTAAAAGAACTTATATTTTATATGTCAAGGATTATTATTATTAACGTCACTCAATGGAATCAAAATATCATCCTGATACCAAGTATTCATGTAAATATTTGATAAAAATCCGAGATATAAGTTATAGATCAAAACAGATGAAATCCCATAATCTCTGATACCACATTTTGATTATAGTGTACTATACCAACACACTTAAATGTGGATGAATATTTACATGAAACCCATTACCAAGGGAAATGAATAATTTTTTTAACATATTATATTGTTTATTAATATATAATTGTACATGATTTATGAAGCTTTTAGTATACTCCCTCAATAGTTACACCAATATACATTACATATGATTAATGAAAAAAACAATAATTTCATTTTTATATGGTTCTGTACGAATTTGGGCATACTACTCAAAGATACAACATTTTATTGTCTGAAACATCATATTTTCAATACTATTTTATGTGTGTCACTGGTGAATGCTATTATACATTAGAAAATAAGAATGTTTAACTTTTCTAAAAATAGAACAACAATTGACATGTAGTTATGTTATATTTCAAAATGCATCATCTATATCTAAGTTTGAATAGTAGAATTTTATATAGTGAAACCACTAGTATTTATGTGTTCTTACAATACATTATGGATATATAGTTAAACATAACATCAAGAACATTAATTATACTCAGTATGCAATTTATCCTTTCACTAGTTTCTATAAATAGAATTTTGATCCCACAACCTTAAAAACAACAATTATAGTAAATAATTATAGTTATACGTGTGAATAATATCACACTTATTATATTTTAGATGATGGATTTGAAGATATACAATTCCATGAACATTAATTATTGAATAATCCTCATGAAGGTGTTGGTGTAGGTATATATTTACCACTTCATGCTCATTAAATATAGAAATGTCACTCAATATATCTGAATCATATATTTCCTAAAGTATCAAAACCCAAAAAACTGATTACCTTGAAAAATGTGGTTGGATTATTCTTCTTACTTTATAACTCCCTCTTATTCACTTTATTAAAGATTGATCCAGTGAATTCTCAATACATTTCATTGAATAAACACTTCCTTTTAAAGAGTCCATTATATCACGAATAGATGATTAATTTGACATCCTCAATTAATATGTCATTTTTATATTTCTATTATTATAAATTTTCTTATTTATTTTAATATATATTAATGTACTACATAAAAATTGTCTCTAAAATCTCACCATAAACTCTTTTTTTTGTCTTGTATAAGGTATACCTTGAATAAATAACTTTTATTATATGATTTTTTAACTTTTAACATCTTAAACTAAATGTATCCTCAATGAATCATCAATAAAACTTTTTTGTATGAATCATTATTCTCTAGATAATTGTTTTCTTATCTATATGATTCAATCAACCTTATCATAACTTCTTGAAAATTTAACAATCAATGGATTGCTATCTCTACATTGGAAGATCTCTATCTATTACACTTACACTACTTCAATATTCACCATGAAGATTACTTTTTCTTTTGAGAAAATCATCATTCGATCATCTCATATTCATTCAAAATATTGTATACACTTAAAAACATTGAAAAATAACAAAATCATTGGATAATAATTCTTTATCATCATCTAATGTTAAAAACTATAGTTGAATACATTAATTTTATATACAACAACTATTAATATTACTAAGAGTCAATATTCTATCATCATACACATGAGAATCCATTATACAATGATCTAAATTTATTTACCTTTAGGTTTCCTCATATTTATAACATGGAATTATTATTCAACATTCATTACATGTTAAAATTTTATTTTATAATCACCAAATGGTTTTGATTTTACTAAAAAATTGATCTTTAGATGAATTGCTTCTACTGATTTTTTTAATTGATATAGATTTTGGTGATATGATTAATCATGATAGCTTTAGAAAATGTTATTCTTGATCCTTAAACATTAAAATTCAATATTTTATCTCCCAATTAAAATTATATTAAATTGACTACATTAAACTCATAAATTACCTATCAACTAGTAAGATTCTTTGGATAACTGAAAAAAACCATGAATTAACTAATATATTATTAATTTTAAGTAGAATATTAATTGTATATACATTTAAAATATGTACTTAATAATAAAGATCAATTAGATAAATACTAGATACACAATGAATCAAATGGTTTATCTATAATGACTAATACGTATCTCGATATCACATTTACTAGAATAACTGTTTTAAATGAATCAGACAATGTATTTTTAGTGACCTATATTGAGTGTAATTACTCATAAAAAGACATGGAAATGAAACATAAAAAAAACAATTTTTCTCATACACATCATAGTTAATTAATATTGATATTTTAACCCTATTCTGAATTTTTAGCCCAGATTTAAGAATAAATCATACAGAACTTAAGATGAAATCATTTGTAATTTGTTAACTTAAAAATAATATTCATCCTATTATTTTTATAGAAAAAATCACCTTGTGTATTCTTAATTAAGTGACATCCAATATTATCAGCCTTACATATTTTGGATACAACAGTAACTATCCATGGTCTCAAATTAAAGAAGAACTTCTTCCATGATCATAAATTATATTCAATGTGTCTTTGTTTATCTTTTATTTTTTAGCCACACACCATCTTCACTTCCAGGGAGTATAATGAAACTTTAAATAATTATGAGATATTTATTATAACTATAATCCTTTGGTAAAAAAAATTAATATATTACACTCTAGAGAAAGAGTTATACAATCTGATATCCATCCTCTAGACATTCAAATTCTAATAGGGCTTCTCCATATTATAGTAATTCATCTTTCAAAATTCATGAAATTAATCAATAGGACTACTAATTCAACTATTTTCAAATGTTAAATGACCATATTGGTGGGTCATTTGATCTTAATTAAATTTTGGTTTTATATTCTTCTCATCAAAGTTAGTACTTATCATTCCTATGACGAACATTGCAATAATTTTTACATCTATTGGTTCTATCCTAATATAAAATTAATAACCGATGAAAATTTCATACATTTAAATCATTCACTTTTCTCCATTTCACTACATATTAACATCTTAAAATATTCATCCTAATTCAGTGGACATATTTCAATTGTGGAGTGATCCCCTTCCAGTGTTCCGTCCTCTGATAAACTATTTATCAACACACATATAGAGTGTCAACATCCATTCAACAACATCAACATATAAAACATTATCATTAATTTAGTTTGATTATAATGATGTTTGAAAACTATTAACAATAATCATTAACACAAAACATAATACTTAACCATTACTATATAACGGGATCATCAGTTATGATATATAATATTTCACAGTTCATGTATAATATTCATTATAATTTTAATGCAGAAATGAAACAATAGGAAAATTTTATTTTCATACATTTGATATGTTTATAAGATACATAATATATATTTTAAGTCTATTAGTGAAATTTTATTAAATAAAAACACATATGTTGATACCGAATAAATTTATAGCATGCATATTATTTTTATGTTCATAAAAAAGAGTAACAAATTTTTAGTTAATTGGAATTACCAAATGAAATTTTATGATGTCCAATATTCTAATTGTGATATGAAATTGTTAGTATGAAAATATTTAAATTTCAATAGAATTATAGGCATGGGTTATCATGTTATTGAATAAAAATCTTAAGGTATGATATCTCAGTTTCATATTAGAATAAATGCATATATTACCAAATTTTAAAATATATGAGTACTCAATTGTACCAAAGGGAAAATAATGATTATAAAGATATTCCATAATTAATTAAGCATCAAATTGATCGAAAAAGATGTTATAATTTATGTTGACTACTGATAATACATTATTTTAATCCTGGTGAATAATATCACAAAAGTGTGATACTAAGATTAAGATACAAGTTTTCACTATTTATATAATGGATTGAATATTTCTTGTTTATTAGTTGATTACATGATACAATCATGAAAAAATAAATATATTTCATGTTAATATAAATACCATTCTATAACAAAATAAATCTAATTTTTATCTTGTATAAACTTAGAGAACAATATAGTTATTGTGGAATTAAAATGTAATGAAAATTCTAGATATCATGTGAGGATTAAGGACTAAATATTATAGAGATATAATGTTTAATCAATTTATATTTACATTGATTATTGAAAGTGATGAATAATTTGTGTGGAAATATTAAATTATTTTCATAATCAATTTATGTAAATAATGTCAAGGATTCATTGTGAGTGTGTAAAACTAAATAATGAGAACCAAAAAATTATCAAATATTTTTGGGAGACCAGATGTTTTGATAATCAAAAAATAAAATCATTAAATATATTCATTGATTTAGATGAATAATAGGTTGAGAATGAATTGAAATGTGATATATTAAATTTCCATTTGTATAATTTATTTGTTAATATAATCATTAATATGAATAATATATATATTTGAGTATTTTGAAGGAATGAATAAGGACTTCTATTAATTATGGAGCATCCATGAGGTTTTTAGTGATCATCTTCATTTAGTTCAGATTCATGTTGTAATCTATTGGGATAACATGTAAATAATAAATTGTGATATTGGATGTAAGAACCCATTCCTACATTGAGGTATAGACTAATTTTTCAATATTTTATAAGTTTTACTAGTTAAATATGAAAAAAAAGATGATGGTCGTTGAGGTCGTGGAGGTACCTATGGTGTCCGGGGCTGGTTCGGAGCTGAAACCCAGAGTTTGGGTGTTTCTAGTCGGGAACATTTTTAGGGAAAACCATGTGGGGAAGGGGGTACAGTTTGACTAAACCATGCCAGGATGGAAAGTGGGGGCCAACATGATGCACAATATGATGAAACCATGCCAGAGGAGGTGCACACCCATATATCCTGGTCTGCAATTTCAGCTGATCTTGAGAGATAATCATAGGAAATTTTTTTCATGATTTAAGAAATGTGTAGGATAATCATGTGATATGGCTCAAGACTAGAGGAATATATGCATAGTTTCTACATGGTTTATCAAACCGTGCAGATAAACTATGAAAGACCTTAGGAGTAGGATTTTTAATTTTTTAAATTTGAAATAAAAATCCTATATTATAAATTTTTTGAGATTTCATCAAATAGTTAGTTTCTATCCCTTAAAAAATATCGCTGGAATGACTAGACTTTGATTTCAGATCTACCCATTATCTAATCATCAATTCGAACACATTTTATCTACTTGGAATTATAATGATAATGCCATGTTTTTTATCCTTCTTGATTATTTTATATATTGACTTAAATATTTGGATTTAGGGTAAGATACTATAATTTCATGTTCTTCATATTTAATATACATTTCTTCCCAAATGGGATAAATAAAAGATTAATACAGGATGAGAAATCCAGCATGAGCCTAAGGTAGGTGGTCTGGAGTTTTTTAACTGAATGTCAATTTGTCTATATATCTTGGGGTTCCACGTTCCCATTTTTTAGGAATCACAATAAATTGAAATTGAACATCGTTATTTCATATAATGTTTTCGGTAATTTAATATGAATGATAATGTATTTAATAGTTTGTATACCTTGAATAAGGACCACCCCCTGGGTGAATTTCATTAATTGACCCTTTATGAATTTTAGCTTTTGAAGCCTCTGATGTATGACTTTTACCACATATCATGGGATGTCAAAATGGAAATTATTATTTTGGAATTTTAATGTTGATAATTTGTAATTTAAATGAATTATGGGTACAGGATGGATGGTTACCCCTTGACCCGTGTATGCATTTATTGTTTAAAGGATGTTTTCCTTGCACATGTGAGTAAGTAATCACCATGAAATGAATTTACTCAATTGGATTGAATTGAATAATTTTTTTATCCTCCCTCATGAGTTATATTAGGATTAATCCATGTATTACATTGTTATACATGTGTTTCTTATTAAATTAATTATGCCCACATGAGTAAATAAATGGCCATTCCCTTTGAGGTTGTGCAAGTAATAATACTCATTTTAAAGTGAGTTTGGTATTAGATTATTTTTTAACATTTTCATGTTGAAAAGTTTTTTTAAATGGAATTGAAATGGTTAAATGAAAATATCCTTGAGTGTAACATGTATTCACCTTCAAATTTCATGGACATACTCAAGTGAATATTGACCTTTATACCTTGAGTGATACATGGATCCACTGTAAGAATCCATGGATGTACTCTATGTTTAATATGATATTTTCACGAGTGATACATTGTTCTAGATGAGAGATTACATAGATATACTCATAAATAATTGACATATATGCCATGTGATACATGGAATCCAATGGATTTATAAGGAATGTGTCACGTGGAACTGCTTATATTTCATGAGTCATACTTGGGGTATCCTTGGGGGACTAACAAGCATTGATTCATATTACAGGGATGTTATACCTCAACCAGAGAGATATTGGGTTCCTGAGAGGTTCTCAAGGGATAGATTGTTGGGTGTTGTTGATATTTCATTGATAGTGATACTTGAATTCTTACTGAGAAATTTCACAGATAGGCTCATGTTCTAAACTGAATTATAAATGAAATAACATATGACAGATCTTATAAGAAAAATCACATGATTGGATTCGATCTTCACTTATACTTGTTTATATGGCCATCTAAGACATCTGTTTTTATTCTAGTTATATGTGGGAATCTTTTCATGATTTGAATCTCGAGACTTAGAGATTCAGTAGAATTGAGTTGGTAAATTAATGTTAATGGAAACTATATCATGTAGGATCTTTTGAGTTATCCCTTTGTTATGGGTTTCTTATTACACACTTCCTTCTATATGTATTCAATGATTAATTGGAAAAGAATATGGATGGTTTTATACTAGGATATAGTCTCACACCCTATATGGGTCATGTTTTTTGGGACAACCAGATTATATGATTGTAGGTAATGACAAGGGAAATTTCACTCCTACAAGTACCTGATATACTGATTAATAAAAGGAAAGAATGAGACCAAGCAAAGTCCTGTGACGCCACTAATATTCTTTTCCCCTTTTTTACTTTTGGATCATGAATTTTATAGGAATGATGTGTATCTGTTTTGGATTCTTTATTAGAAAAAATGTGACATGTATCACCATCTTGTGTATGTCATGAATTATTGTTTATTTATATTATTAGTCTTCCACTATTTACTTCTATTCAATTTTTTACTACATCCTCAATTGATTTTTTTTTGAATTATGATATGTTACACTCTGCTAATGCGGGCATAATCTCCCCACTATCAAACCTAGGTCCTCATTTCTAGTCAGCAGCCTCTGAAATTTTGGGAGATGTGCATGAGGCCATGCGACCCATTGGGATCAGGGCATATTTCAATGGCATCTGGGTCTGGGAAATCACAAAGTGGTATCCTTGTTTTTATTTTCATGGTTTACATTACTATTTGGAGAAAATATAAAGGGATGGGAAGTAATAAGAATTTGGCTGTGTGTTATTCCTGGGCGTAGCTATCCCAGGTATAAGAAAAATACAAATTTCCACAAATTGTGTTTAAATTTTCTGGATTTTTACTATTACAGTTTTATGATATCAACGTTAGGTGACCGACTTGTATTTTTTTATTTTTTGATATTATTTTGGATTATATATTGTTACAACTTGATGAGATGAGGGTATTCTATATCATGAATCATATAGGCACCTATATATTTCACATTCCATGTATTATGCCATGCAATTTTGGATGCATTACTGATTGCATTCTTTTGTCATATGTGTTGTGATACCTATTCTTTCTATTGTGATAGGTATATTGTTATATATTGTGTTGTGAAATATATGAATGCCATAATTTGGTCCCTGATGCATTTGGGCCCTCGTGGATCAGAATATAGAATCTCATGGTTAAACCTTAATGTGAAATGTGTTATGATATAACATAGATGGATGCTAAGCTTTGATTCTTTTGGAGTATGGGTCCCTAGGTATCAGAATTCAGTATCCCATTGGTTTTCCATTATAAAGTGTTTGTGATAAACACCAATTTAGAGTAAATTTAGTGAATGTGATTCTAAAATTAGATTGAAATCAAATGAATATGAAATATATTGAAAATGAAATATATAATGTTAGAGAACCTGACTAGACCTGACTATTGTAGTGGGAATGGGGTAGTGCCTCTTATTTTTTTGACACCATACTTGACCCATAGGGAATGCAAAGGGGTGATTTCTTTTATTGGAAGGTTTTGAGATTTCATATTTTTTGTATTAGTTCTTTTGACCTATGAAACATGATAATAATCTTGAATTGAGGTGTGTTTTGGAAATATGGGGTCATGCCACAACGAAGACCTCTAGTTATACGCCAGGAGGGTGGTGATGATCATAAAGCAGAGTTGTTAGGTCTAGTTATACTAGTGGATCCTTCAATCATGTTATCTATGAAACTAGGAGTTTTATCAAACATAGGTTTGGTGGTGTATTTTTGCAATGGTTTGGATTCATGGTTAGTGGCCATGTTTTCTATCTTCGACCACTTAGATAAGCCTCCTGGTTGGAGTGTAAATATTATTACATATATGTTCTATGATTCCATCAAGAGATAGTTGGATTTTATCTCTCACCAGATTTTTATTGGGATATATCATGGATGGAGATTCATATGGACTTCTAGGATTATTTCTATCATGGGATGTTGAGGGAGGATTGAGCCTGAGAGTTCTTAGATCTAGAGAAGGCTGCATTATCAGTTATGGAATAATCAACTCAATTTACTAACCTCCAGCACTTCGTGCCTATTCTAATGGGTGAAGAGTTATCAAAAGCTAGTATATTCAAGTATGGTACTAGGTATGACAATCGATCATAGGTAAATGTATACAGGTTAACTATAATTTTTGGAATTATAAATTAGGTGGATATCATGGTGTGTAACCCGACAGAATATAGAGGTGTGATATTGGGTAGTTCAACACAAAGGTGTAGTACTATATCAACAGGTAGTACAAAGCATTGTCTGGATCTTCCATGTAGTGATATTGGTAGTCATAACATATTTTCAGGTAGGCAGGTGAGGTGCTACCAATGCAAGAGGCTAGGACATACGTGACCTCAATTTATAAAGGACATAGTTGAGTGTATATCTAGTGTAATGATATTCTATATATAGTGTTTATGTAGGATGTTTCAACCAGAATAATGTGAGAGTGGTTTTGTACCAACTCTATATTCAAGGCCAGGGTCAACAAATTCTCATCAGACAGGAATTGGGGTACAGTGGGCCGTTTAGGCCGAGGTGGTGGTCATAGCCATGGTAGACAATCTATGTGTTCAAAATGATAGTAGGGTGAATCAGATCAAGGTATCTAGGTAGTGTCACTGGGTTGTGGTATAGGCTAGGAATATGCAGTTCACCAGACCAAGAATTAGAAGGATCCCATACCTTATATATTCAAAGGTACAATTCTAGAAGCCTCCATTTTAGCTTCAATGATTTTTTATATATGGGATTCAAATATTTTGATACATGTATCTATGGTAGAGTTTATTGGGATCTTTATATAGTCTTACATTGATGTTATGGTGCTATACACTTTGTTGGGGATTAGGGTAGAAGTTGAGCATCAATGTAGGGAGGTCCCCCTGGTGATTAGTCTATGTCCCTTCTTATGGAAACTCTATGTCTTCGAGATGATATGTTTATAAATCATTTTAAGGATGTGTTAGTTGGTTCAATTTGAAGACATTATTTATTTCTATTTCCATAGGTTGAGATTCACATCACTATGGGGTAGAGAGTTCATTCACAAGGGTGAATGGGATGTCCAGGCACATTGAGATGGACCAGAGCATCATGGGATTAGAGAGATGATTGATTAGATTACATGTTTATTTCTAAATGATCAGGGGAAACATCATACTGATTTCCCCCCAATTAGTTTATCATTTCATGTATTTTTCCCAGAAAACATTCCAGGATGACCATTGGCATGATAGGTAGAGTTATTTATCATGATAGTTCCAAGAGCTACACCTATATCAATTCCATATTATTGGATTGCTACAATTGAGTTATAAGAGAAAAAGAGCCAGTTAGAGTATTTTTAAGAAAATATATTCATCAGACCGTGTATATCTCTATAGGTTTCATTGGCCCTTTTTGAGATAAATGATGATAGTACCCTTAGGCTATGAATGGATTACTTGAAATTAAACAAATTGATGATTAATAACTGGTATCCTCTACCGTAGATAGATGATTTCTTTACCCAACACCAAAGATCTAGGTTCTTCAAAAATATAGATTTTAGATTTTCTTATCATCAGGTGCATGTTATACAATCATACATATAGTGCACAACCTTTTAGAGTATATATATATTCTATATCATTATTTTTTATGTAGTTAAGTCTCAGGAACATGCCAGCGGTCTTCATGGAACCAGTGAACTTTGTGTTACATCCTTATCTTGACATGTTTGATATGGTTTCATGGATGATATCTTGGGGTATTCTCATAACCAACACGACCATTCCAATCATCATGATATCACTGTGAATACAATGAGGGAGAATAAGTAATATTCTATGATGACAATGTTACATGTCATGATAGATCAGATGAACTTCCTAGTTCAATTATCCCAGATACCTGAGTAATAGTGGGCCTAGATAAGGTGAGACCAATAATATCATGGGAGTATCCAAAGAACATTGTTGATGTGGATATTTTCATAGGGATAGTAAGTTACTACAAAGATGTCATACATGATTTCTCATTCATAGTAGAGTCATTGATGGGACTGACTAAGAAGGGTGTGAAATATGAATGGATAGATTCCTGTGAGAGGACCTTCCAAAAGCTAAAATGGAGATTGAATTCAACACTAATACTGATTTTACAGAGCTAGGAAGGAGTAACATAGTATAAAACGATGCATTAGGTTTTGGTCTAGGATAAGTTCCTATGAATGGGGATGGGGTAGTTTCAAATGGGTCATGATAGTTAGGGTCACATGAGAGTAATTACCCAATTCACAATCTCATGTTAGTTTTGGTAATTTACACATTATAATTTTGGAGATATTTCTTATTGGGAGGGAATTTTATGGTGTTCATAGTGAAAAAAATCCTCAAGTATTTATTTTTGTAAAGATTTTTGAATTTGAGGCCGTAAATGTTTGTGGAATACCTTTAGTGTTTTGACATCAATATTTCCTACAAGCCTAGTAATGGAAATGAAGTGGCTGATGCAATGAGTATGAGAACTCAGATATAGGCAGTTTATTAGGATAGTAGTGAGTGGAAGCTTATGGGGTTAATCACTAAGATGAACATGGAGGTGCATGATAGTATGGGGTAGATATTTAAATCATCCTTAGTTTTCACCTATACTCTACTGGACAGAGTGAGGATGTGGAAACTATCTGATTTGGAAGTCCATGTTCTACAAGAGAGTATGAAAGGTGATGACCCTCCTCCTAGTTGGAAAGATGGTGAGGATGTTTTTTTATGAGTACATGGTTTCCTTTTTGTCTCTTACGACAGGAATGTGGAGCTATTGAGGGAATTTTATATGTTAGATTTAGTAGTTCATCCAGGTTTCACCAAGCTGTATTGAAATTTACATTATTAGTAATGGTGACCAGAAATAAATATACATATAGTTGGTTTTTTTGGAGATGCTCTGCCTGTTAGTAGGTGAAGGTGGAAGACCAGTGACCATCCAGAATTTTATAGTAGTTACCCATTCCTGAGTGTAAATGGAATGATTTCGTGATGGATTAATTGGAAAGGTTACTAAGGTATTATCCCAGGAATTATGTTGTACGGTTTTTTGTTGATAGACTCATAAATATTTCACATTTCATACCGATTATAGAGACCACAAATGTGGATTAGCCTGGGTGGTTGTACATACGATGACTAAATGAGGTTCCACATTATATAGTATTAGATAGGGATGCTCAATTTACTTCTCTATTATGGAAAGGGATACCACAGGATATTGGTACACATGTTCTTTTGAGAATGACATACCACCCCAAGATTGATGGTCACCTAGATTACATGATTCATATGTTTGAACACATGTTGTGGGCGTGTGTCCTAGATTTTAGGGTCACTTGGGAGAGGCACATACCCTTGTATTAGTTCACCTATAATAATATATTTTAGGATAATATTCATATGGTTCCATATGAGGCATTTTATGGTAGGTTGTTATGATCACCCACGTGTTCGTTGGAGGCAGGAGAGGCATCACTGTTGGGACCTCATCATGTCTAGGAGACTATGGTGGAGGTGTAGTGGATGGATATTGTGCAATCTCATCAGATATCCTATGCCAATCTCTTCATATGACCTCTTGAGTTTGAGTTTGTGGATCATGTTTTCATACATGTCGCACTGAGGTTGGGACATAAGATCATCGGGAGATAGGGTAAACATTCAGCAAGGTACGTTGGACCATAAGAGATTATGGAGAGGGTTAGGCTATTAGCCAATTAGTTAAAATTACCTAAGTGGTACCAAGATATGGTTGAAATCATCCATGTTTATCATCTACGAAGTTATCATATAGAACCTTATCATGTTTGTGATCCCGAGGAGTTTGATTTATAGGACGATGCATCCTTTGTGGAGTATCATATATGAATTGTGGATTATATCAAAAAAGTTATCCATGGATGGTCTGTTCCTTTAGTATGGGTGATATGGAAAGATGACTGAGTAAAAGAAGAGATGTAGGAGAGGGAAGAAAGTTTATGATCATAATTTCTAGAGTTATTCTCAATTATATCTTCACCACCCTATGAAGTAAAATTCGGGGATGGATTCCTCTAATGAGGGATGTTTGTAAGAACCTAGTTTTTCTTGGAGGAATGGATTATTTGTTTTCTATCTTTTAATTGTTTAATTTTTTAAATGTTGCCAAAGGAAAAAAAGTGTTGGGGACATGGAGGTCTCCGAGTTGTATGGGGCTAGTTCAGTTCATGATAACCATAGTTTGGCTATTTTTTGCATTGTGCACAGTTAGTGAAAACCATTTGGGGTAGAATGCACAATTTTACTAATCTGTGTGAGGCTGGATCATGGGGGCCTATGGGATTCATGTATTGATTTAACCATGATAGAGGAGATACATGCCTATGTGACTTGGTCTTCAATTTCAGTATATTTTGATATAGGATTTTAGCACAGTTTGGACATGGTTTATAAACTGTGGGGGATAATCGTGCAGTATAGCCAAAGTCTACTGGAATCTATGCACAGTTTCCAAATATTTTGTGAAACTAAGAAAATAATTTATATGATACCTTTATGGTTGGATTTTTGACATTTTAAATTTAAAAAAAAATATTTTGTTAACCCATTTTAGTGTTTTCTTCAAACAAATAGTAGCTCTCCCCTTAGAAACAATCTCATGCATAAATACTATTGGATTTATAATCTACAAGACATATGATCTTCGATTAAAATGTGGTTAATCTCCTTAGATCTGTAAAGTTATGGCCTTGATTAGTTTATATCATTTCTTGATCCATCTAGATATCGACTGTGCTATTTTGATTTGGGATCACATTTAATAATTTCTTATTCTTCATCAGTTCATTAGATTTATTCCAAACAGGGATGAAGCAGAACATAATACTATATGAGCTATATAGAATGAGCCTATGTAAGGTGTTCATGTGATTTTCATTGAATTCCATGATATTTATATATGATAGGGTGTTGTGCGCCCATTTTGGTCCATCAACTTAAATTTTAAATGAACCATGTTATTTCCTATCATATTTTAGGTAATATAATAGGAATTATTTTGAATGTTATAGGCTATAAACCATGAATACAGACCACCCTATGGGTGAGTTTCCCTGATTGACACTTTATGTATTATATCCTTGGATGCCTTTCAGGTGTTAATTTTATCCAATCCCATGGGAAGTCAAAATAGAATTGATTGTTTTGGAAATACAATGATGTTAAGATGTAATTGAAATGAATTAAGTGTATATAATGGATGGTTTCCCTTTACCCATGTATGATTTTTTTGTTTAAATTATTTTTTTCTTACCCATGGGAGTAAGTAAAGGCCATGAATTGAATTTATCAAATTGTTGATTAGTCCTCATGAGTTATAAAATGATTAAGCCCTATATTAGATTGTTATACATGTGTTTCTTGTTAAATATATTATGACCCTGTGTGTAAATGAATGGAAAATCCCTTTGAGACTGGCTATGTAATGATACATCTTTTTATGTGAGTTTGATAATAGATGCTCTTTGTTTTGACCAAGACATGTCTAATGAAATGTTTAAATGGAATTAAAATGTTTAAATGATAATATCTTTGAGTGAAACATGCATTCACTTTAGAATTACACGGACAAAATTATCTGGCTATTGACCATTATACATTGAGTGATACATGGATACACCTTAGGATTCCATGTATTAATTATGTGGTTAATATAATATTTTCATGAGTGATACATCTATCCAAATGAGAGATTCCATGGATGGAGTGATTGAGACTTGACTTATATTCCCTATTTTACATGAAATTCTAATGGATAACTTAGGATGGAATTAGGGGACACTTCTTATATGTTGTGAGTGATACTTGGGGATTCCATAGAGTATTTAAAAGGATTTACTCATATCAAATTGATGTTATACCTCAGCTAGAGAGATATTGGGTTCCTAAGAGGTTCACTAGGGATGGGATTTTAGGGTGTAGGTTGATATTCCACCTATAGTGATACTTGAATTACAACATAGGAATGTAAAGGACGATCTCAGATTCTGAAATGAATTATAAACTAAATGACTTATTTTGTATTTTCCAAGACAAAGAAAAATCTTAGATTCCTTCTACACATGCACTTATTTAGATGGCGTTCAGAGGTTTCTATTGTGCTACCAGTTATATGAGGGATTATGGTTTTGATATGGAACACAATAATTATATATTCAATATAATTGAATTGGTAAACGAATCAAAAAGTTAACCAGATAAACTAGGATGATTACTTTTGATTTCTCTATCTATTACTAATTTATTATTGCAGAATACCTATTATATATATTCACTAACTGACTATAATAGACATTGGGAGGTTGGCTACTGAGATTTAGTCTCACGCCCACTTTGGGTCATGTATTTGGGTCCAAACACATTATATGATTGTAGGTAATGATAATTGAAAGAACCCTCCTATAGGTTCCTAATATGCTATTTAAAAGAAGAAGAGCATCAGACTAAGCTGAGGGGTGAGATGGTAATGATATTCATTTGAATTTTTTTTTACATTTGGCACTTATATTGAATATGAATGATGGTTATCTATTTTGGGTACTTTATTAGAAACATGTGACACGTATCAACATCTTGTGTATGTTATGAATTTTGGTTTATTTATATTATCATTCTTGTATTGTTTACTTCAATATTGTGGTTTAATGCTTCCTCTAGTGAGCTGTTATTGAATTTCACTATGTTACACTATGGTAATAAGGGTATAGTGTCCCCAATATCACAATTAGACCCTCACTGCTAGTCAATAAGCTCGGGCATTTTAGGAGATGTGCTTGAGTACATATGGCCCACTAGGCTAAGTGTACATTTTAGTGGAATCTAGGGTCACGATATTAAATTAGAAAACAATTGGTATAATGAGCTATAGTTGGGTTAATATAATAATCTATCTTATAATTAGAGATGAAATATATGTCTATAAAATCATAATAAACCAAGTAAGATGTATTCTACCACTATTGGATTGAGCATTTTACAAATCACTATATGTGATATAGTTTATATATTTATTTGAATGTATGTAAGAATGAGTGTTTATAGAGTGATTGGATAAAGAATTTATCCTGTAACATAGGTTAATTTCATTGATGAGTAAATAAAATTATATATCATTGATTCATCATACTTTCTTAGTGGTATATCATAACAAACCATATAACATAATTTGTTATCAAATAAAATATATTTTCATATATAATGATTGTATTGTGTTTAAATTTAGATATAGAGAATATGGATTCTATTAACAACCTATGTTCTTATGAATTTGATGGTAAGAATAATCAGGTTTCAAAGAATATAATTATTTCACACATTGAATCTTCTGACCTATAATTCATGGGTATTTATATAGTGGGTTTTAACTATTTGATAATGATTCTCAAATGAAATATATTGAAAAATAATAATTTATTGGATAGTGGAAAATAAATGATTTAAATTATGAAGTACTTTTCTAATATGATTTATTATTAAATGATAATACTCAAAAAAGAATAGAAATACCAGAAAATCATGGAAGATTTTTTAGAAGATCTCCATTTTAAATAATACATAATATAATATTGATAAAAATAATTTATGATATTGAAATGTTTTATTATGATACTTTTAATGATTACATCAGAAGAGTAAATAGAATTGTAGGAAATATCAATGGTTTCAGAGAAACATTAGAAGACTCAATCAGTATAAAAATTTGATTGGAATCTTTTCTAATATATTTATTAAAATTGATTGTTCCCTAGATAATAGTTTTCATTTATGTCACATGGAATTACATAATATTATTATTTATAATTGAATAAAAATGGATACTAATTCTATGATGTAGATTTATAAGGGGAAGGAAATTTCATTTTAGGCCATGGATATTTTATGATGAATGTAATAAAAATGCAATCACAATTATATTATGAAGATAATTTAATGAGATTTAAAAAATGAATGAATAATGTAACAAATTTCAAAAAAACATAATTGGAAGTTGAAAATCCATTGGTATTATTCCAGTAAAGTTATTTAATTATCGAAGACATGGAATTTTTTAATTGATCATCCATATAATAAATATGTAGCATCATAGAATACTTAAAAAAATCATGATTTTCTGTAAATAATATATTAGAAAATGAAGAATAGTAATAGTGTAAATAAGAGGTTCTAATGCTAGATAAGGAGGAAAATTATGAGAAAAATGAAGAATATTGATCTTAAATACAATGTATTGAGTTCAAACAAGAAGGAACCATTAAAAAACAAAAAGAATTTATATCCCAAATTGGTAAAAAATATGTCTGTTTCTTATGTGGTGTGGATGATAAATGAAGATACACATAATATATGTAGTAATATGAGATTATTGATTCTATTGAGAATAAAAACCAATATTAAAAAATGAATAAACTGATTAAGAAGGTGATAAATTATTTTGGAGGTATCTCTCATAAATAAGAAGGTCTTTAAAAAATAATTAAAATTGACAAGTTCATAATTACAAAACAAGATAAAATGTTAAATTATTTGGATTTAAAATATAATAAAATTATTGAACATGTCAGTAAGTAATATTTTAGGTGTTATAAAGCTAAAAATACAATTATGATGATGAAATAATTATAAAAAAATGTTTTGGATGTTTATTTCAATTCACTTAATGCTACAATGATTTTCAACCAAGAGATATAAGTAATTTTTTTCATATTTATTATAATGATACCAAATCTATTTTATCTCACATTTCTTCTAATAAAACTAAATTTATTCTTATATGGTCTATATAAATCATGAAATCTTCATTAATATATGATGTGGATTTAGTGTGATTTTTAATGGGAGATAACACTACGAAAAATAAAAATTACTATTTGGAATTAACATAGTTAGAATATGAATTTCATATATATACCTACTTATCTTATGGAATATCATGCTTAAGGGAGATTATTTATGTTGTCTAGTTATCGACCATAGTATTTTTTTTATTGTTGTAATATATCATTTCTATAGTGTTGGAGAGGGAATCAATAAATTTGGATATATCCAATAAAAAAAGACAAATAATAAAAATTAGTAATATACAAAAAGAAATATTTCATGATTTTTTATATATTATTTTAATGGATAAAATGAGTGAAAGGTTTGACTATAACACCCTGACTCTAACCACTAGGTTTGAGATAGAGATATATAAGATCACATGAACAAGTTCCCTTATACAAGTGGCTTATTACTACCATCAAGCGTTGAAATTCTATTAGTGGGGATACTAACCCCTATTACCGTGTAATAGAAATACAAAAATAACATAAAAATAAAAATATAATATATTAGTAAAAGTAACATATGAAATACCAAATAAAAAAATGTAATAAGTCATGGTAAAAAATTCATGAAAAATAAATAATAAGGATCCATGGGTAGAAGTAAAGGCTAAGGTAATAATTGTGAGTATAATAAAAAATATGCTCTATATAAATCAATTAGATTCAAAAGCTATTTTACTAATAGTTCCATGATCCAAAACTAATCTATTTTTCAAGGGAACCTTTAATTTTCCGAGATATCTAATAATTATGTACAGACGCACTTCAAGATTCTCATGCATGGTGTGAATGTTGAAACCATTATGGAAACTAGTAATATATATTTAAAAAATATGAATATGTCTAAAACATCATTATTAGGAAAAAAAATACATGCGATTACATTCATGAAATGAAATATTCTGAGTACCCATATGCTAAAAAGAATTAAAAATCCTTGTTCACTCATTTTTTTGGTCTATGGGAGAATACATATAATAGGATGACATAAATGGTCATGAAATATTCACAAGGATAATGAACAAGGTACTCAGTATCCTCAGAGAATCTATTCAACATACCACTTGGCATCCTGTAGGCATCATGTTCTAGAACACTACTCGACATCATCAAGGAATTTATTTTTAGATTACTGACAATGTTTTCATGATCTTACCCAATTTAGGGGTCCACTATCACCATCACTGCATGTTTTGTGTATTCCCCCTCTAAGGGGAAATCATACCATGTAGGTCTAGCAGTCATAAAACAAAAATACAAAACCTCCCAAGGTACGAAAACACATAGGACAACCATTCATGTAAAAATAGAATATCATGATCAGAATATAATAGAATCTACAAAAAAATTAGGTAAAAATCAAGATTTGTTAATAGATTGTCTACAATGAATAATGGTTTCAAATTTTATATTTGGGTATCACGAGCTACAAACACACATGTATAAGAAAATAATATTATGAATGTTCAAAAGTTATTCCATCATAATATTAAACAAATGAATCAAGATAATAAGAGTCACTATAATGGTAAGGATTATTCTACCTCATTTATGAGGATGACATACTCCTATATTTGATAAAGGATTGGATACTGAACCCATTATACATACATGAAGAACTAGATCACATGCCTAGAATTCCTATCTCATGTTCTAAATAATCAATAAAGATGCTTAAAAAAGAGGCCCATGGAGAGTACATGTCAATACGGGTGTTTCTAGAATCATAGACCATAAAAATTAAATTAATGGATATAGATTCAAGCTTGTTAAGATGGTATGTGAGTATGATATTCTCTATAATACAAAATTTAGGAGCAAAAAAATATTGACACTGTATGTAGTATCTAATGTTTCTAAAATACAAGCAGGGGGGTGAAATGTATACTTTAAAATTTGATTTGGAAATTTTAAAAATGGTTATGTTTAAGAAGGTTAAAAAGGTAAATCAAAAAACCTAAAGTTCTACACACTTTCTAGATTCCGGAAATATGATTCCATAAATATGATTCTAAAAAATGAAACATAATTAATGTTTACAAAGATAATGATTCTACCTTAATTCTTATATAATCTTACTAAATCAGAGTATACAAGTATAAGGAAGTATAAGATTGTTATACTTTCCTTAATAAATAAAATTCAATGAAAAACTTGTAGTAAAACAAGTAACAAGTATTAAATCTTCTAACCCAAAGTGAAGTGTATCCAACAACCATGGATAAAGGTTCGTTGATTTATATTTTAAAAAAGTATGTCTTACCCACACCAGGGTAAGCCCTTGATATAAAGATCAAAGTCTGTCTTGCTATCCCTGCAAGCCCTCAACATCGAGGTAGTCAGTACCTCTATCTTCCTATCCCCGGAAGCCCTTGATTGTACAATGAATCAATAGGATTCGCACAAAAAATTATGAACAAGAAGATCAGTATGCACTAATCACGAGAGTCTCTCTCTAGAAATCATATCAATAACATGTAATCTCTAGAGTCATAGAACAGTTCATCAATGTTGTGAGATCATTAAAATGAGCTCCTGTTTATTGGAACTACTCCAAAGATAGGCTCCCTCCTCCTACGGTCATATTGTTCTTTAACTTTTAGAGGAATCTGTTCACATGTCACTCAAAAAATGGTTAGTAAGTAACTAACTGCATGAAATTGTTTTATAACAAAAACAAGTGTAAGAAAAAATATGGTTACATAAAAAAAAATATTCAGAATGTAAGAAAATAAATGTCCGGAGTCTAACCGAAAACACACTCAGTGTCTATAATTCAAGGATATATGTAATCTGGTTTCAAAGGAATTTAGAACCTGAACTCTATAGAAATTTCGAGTTTGAATTTCAAGGAAATTCAGAATCTGGATCCACAAGAATTTGGAACATGAACATACACAGTTCGGAGTCAAAGTTCATGAGAATTCAGAGTCAGAACATACAAATATTGAAGTTTTAATTCATAAGAATTATGAGTCAGAACATAAAATGTTACGAGTGAGAATTCATGAGAATTAGGAGGTAGAACATATAGAGTTTGGAGTCTGAATTCATTAGAATTTGGAGTCTGAACTTACAATGTTCAGAGTCTGAATTCATTAGAATTTGGTGTTAGAATTCAGAAGAGTTCGGAGTATGAATTCTGTGAACTCGGAGTCAGAACTCCAAATAATTCGGTGTCTAAATTCAGAGAACCCAGAGTGAGATCTCAGAAGAGATCAGAGTCTAAATTTAGTGAATTCAGAGTCAGAACTCAGAAGAGATCGGAGTCTAAATTTAGAGAACTTACAGTCTGAACATAGAAGAGTTCGGAGTCTGAATTCAGAGAACTCGGAGTCAGAACACAAAAGAGTTCAGAATCTGAAAACAGAATAATCTTTGTCTAAGTATTATATGATTCTGTGGTTTTAGATATCAAAACAAATTTTACAATTAGACAAGATAATGTGAAACGAAAAACATGGTAAGGATAAATTTCCTTGGAGAAGAAAAAGTTTCCTTATAGAAGTAAAACATAGGGTAAAATGAAATTTTCCTTGAGATAAGGGGTTTGTGATTTTCAAAACAAGAAGAAATGGTAATTTTATAAGGATACCTTATTTACTTAACAAATTACACAAACATGAAGTAATAGAAAATTAATAAGGTAAACCTTATCAACTCTATAATATCCACCATTTTAGGAAGAACAAACATCCTTATGAAAAAGAATAAAATGGCATTGAAAATATTTTTCTAGACATTAAAAATAAAACGTATCTTCCTTATAATATAGGAAAAGAGGAATATGACTAACTCCCCCTTAGGCTTTGGAACACTAAGGATTGTATTATATAATTCCAGAATGATTGTTTTCATTATCTTGACTACGAATGTCTCTATAATGAAACTCACACATAGATACACTCCCCCTTACTTAGGAACATATCATATTTACTTAGTATTCTTTTTCCATTCTCCCCCATTGTGATTATCGAAAAGAATTTGAGGGAATAGAAAATAAATTATGGTACCTAAAATAGTAGTACAAAGCATACAAACAAAAATGAACATAAAAAATTTTATTAAGATAGGAATAATTTGTACAAAGAATGAATACAACAAAAGATCGAATTGAATATATTATCCTTCCTTCTCTTTGGGTATAAATTTATTCACTTTTCTTTTCAGCTTTTTAAGTTCCTTGTGGTCTTCCTCTGCTTCCTTTAAGAGATGATCTTGATCCTCAACATTCTTCTCTAAGGCCTTGATTCTTTCATCCTGAGTCTTAAGAACCTCTGTCTGAGCCATTAGGACTACTTCTTGCTTAACAAAAATTTCTTCAATCTCAATTTGAAGATCTTTTTCTCTCTTCCAGCTTTGAGAAATAGAATATAGCTTCCCATTCAGATTCATTACTTCTTGAATCTGAGTATTCTTCTCAAGAGTAAGATTTTCCTCAAATCTAGTCGTGAGACCCTTGATTTTACTATCTTCATATCAAAAAATTCCTTAACACTATCTTGAAACTCATCAAGTTCTCTCAAATCTTCAACTATCCACTTTGACCAGATAATCATTTTATTACAAGATCTTTTGTGGGCATCGTAGTTAATGAAGAAGTTATTGAAATCAGCCTCATGCTTTACACACTTATCCATCACCATGGATACTGAATCCAATTTTTGAATCAAGCTATGTTGGAGCATCTGACATCATGATTAAATGCTTGGAATGATCAGAATGGTGTCAACAAGCTTATTCAGTAATTGAATAACGAAATCCTGTCCTAGGAATGATGATTCAAAATCTGAGACTATTCTTGGTGAGGGCTCTTTCTCTTGCTCAAAAATCTTCCTCTTTGAATATCCACCAACATCCTTCTTCATTAAAACAAATTTAGTAGGTGTATCCTCAACAACCAATTTCCCCTTATCAGTTCTCAGAACATCTTCCTCATCTGGAGACTCATGTTCACTATCAGACAGCTGAACAATTATATCGTTATCTATCTTCTCCATCTCAGCTCCTGCCTCAACATCTTCAGGGGGAATGAAATGATGATTAAAACGTTCATCCTCAGATATATTATTCACTTCGTCTTTAACTTTTTCATCTAACCCAGGATTAGCAATCTTTGAAGATCCTGCTTGAGAGGTATGGATTGAAAATTTCTCAGATGCACTTTCCTTCTCATGAAAGTCTTCAACTAGATTTATGAGGTCTTTGGTGTCACCACTGCTTTCATTTTCTTCCACTTCTTCCAGAACATATTTTTCTTCAATAATATTTTTTTATACTTTTTCTGGAGTGAGAAATTTCTTCCCCGATGTCTTAGGTAAGGCCTCTACCAAGAAAGATTTTAGTACATGGATATTCTAAAATGATTTCTTAGTATCCCTCAGAAGGGATTGAATAATTTCAGACTCTGACATCTTCTTCCTTTTCTTATTTTCTTAAGATTTCTTCTCAAGCTCATTAGTTGTCTTTTCTTTTAAAGCCTTAGCTACTGTAGGATCTAAGCTAAACTGTGGATCTCCTTACTTCCAATTTTTCTTATCTTCCCTCCACTTTTCAACAACCTTGTATAGATATGCATTTCGTTTCTTAGGTTTTGGTTGTGCGGATTGTGCTCACTTAGATTTTGGTGTTTTCTCTTTATGTTCTACTTCTTTTAATTTTATTTCCAGATTTTTTCGATGGAACAACCACTTCTTGTTCTTTCATAACAGCTTCAGCCTCTTCTACTGGTAGATCATATAATTCTCTTGATTCCTTAGAAAATCCAACTTTCATCCTTTTGAGAGTGTCATCACTGATTTGCATGACTTTTGAATTCCTTGGCTTGGAACTACAAGCTATTTTCAAAGATTCTAGACACCGAACAATCAACATGGAATGAATAGCCGGATACATTATAATCTGGGCCTTCATGTTTCCATTTTTGATATTCTCCTTCGTAATCAGAATAATCTTGACTAAATTTATCTTCCTCAGATTCACCATAAAATCTAGGATGTACATGTCACTCTTCTTAAAAGTGTCCTTATCACTATTTATTGGAATGATAAATCCTTGAATGCATAATTAAAGGATTCAGTTATTTGTAGAGAGGTGAGAAATCTTTGGAGTCTTGACATCTGTAAGACTGAGACACTCCATATCTTTCACCTTGAAAAAACATCCTTGAACATATGGAAAATTATGGGAACAGAACTCAGCTTCCACTTTAAATGGGAGTCCAACCAAACTAACAACCTCTGTATGCAAAAGATCATATGTATTTCCATAGCTTTTGAAAGAAAAATTCTCTCTTCCTTCTTCCTTGAAGAAACTAAATGATTTATAAAACTCAACAAGAAAATCTAGATAAACAGAATCATGAGCCCCTAGCTTTGATATGCAGACACTCTCCCATCCCTTGAGTTTTATATTCATAGAGATTATAGAATCATATTTGTTGAATATGTTCGGATGCACCGTCCATACTCTATATACCTACCATTCCGGAATTTTCTTGGTAGTAGACATATCTTTCTGAGAGGATTCTTCGGCAAACATTCAAAATTGAGAAAACTCTAAAAAGTTTGGAACAAGATTAAGTAGAGGGATGGAACTTCATTACATGAGAGCTTGAGATCGAAGTGGGAAAACCCTATAGGGGTCCTTTATATAAGTGTTGGAAGCAATGATTCATCTTCCAGACTCAATCCAATGGTTGAAAATCCTTCTGATCAGATCTGACAGTTGATATGATAGCGGCAAGGAAATCATGATAGAAATCAATCTTATGAGGTTTTTAAGAAAAGTATTCGAATTTAAGGAAAATCAAATCCAAAAATTTTAAAACATAAATGAAACTACTAGAATGTAAATTATGACTAGAAAAACCCAAGAAAGAAAACATACCTTTCAGATTGCAATGAATATTATTCATATTGAGGAAAAATTGTTCTTGAAGAAATTTAGATTCAGAAAATTTTGATTACAAAAAAAAATGAAAATGAAAAAAAAACTTCATTATGAACATTTTGAGTACAAAAATCTTCGTTATGATAGTCTTTATTACTAAAATTTGGAGTATGAAAATTTTAGAATCCTAAAATTTCCATTACGAATGATTTGAAAAATCTTACTAAGAAATTTTTAAAAACTTCATTATGGTTATCATGAAATTCTTAAGCACGAAAAACATGAAAAACATCATTATGAAAGACATGAAATCTTAATTATGGAAAACATGAAAAACTTCATTAAAAAACATGGAAAACTAATAATCAAATGTACCCCCTATGAAAAAGAGTTTATTACTGTAAGGAGATTGGTTCAACAGAAAGTTAACAAGGGGGATTACCTTATGGTTATCATTCCTTATGTCTGTTTAATGTATTCAAATCTATCAGAGGGTGAAGATTTTGTGAAAAAATTACCATGTTGATCTTGCATTCGGATAAAATGATGAATGATATATCCTTTTTGTGTGTGATCAGTAAGAAAATGAGGCCTAATATCTATGTTTTTTCATTAGAGTGATGTGAAGTGTTTTTAATAAAGGAAATGGAACTTGTATTATCACACAGAATGTATGTTTTGGTAAAACTCATACCATAGTCTTTGAGTGTGTGTTATATCCATAAAACTTGAGCACAACAACTTCCAGCTTCTACATATTCAACTTTAGCAGTGGAAAGTGATAATGAGTGTTTCTTCTTGAAAAACCAAGAAACTAAAGAATCTCCTAATAAATGACATGTTCTAGATGTACTCTTTATATCCATTCTACATCCACCAAAGTCAGAATCTGAAAATCTTTTTAAAACAAAATCATTTCCAGAAGTATAAAAGAGTCCTAAATTCATGATACCCTTTATGTAATGAAAAATTCATTTATCTTCCTTTAAATGGGATTCCTTAGGATTGTATTTATATATTGCACATATGCATACTGAAAAAATTATGTCTGTAAGACTAGATGTGAAGTAAAGTAAACATCCTATCATACTTCTAAAATATGTTTGAACTACTGGTTTCCTAGCTTCATCAAGATCAAGTGTTTTTGAGGTACCAATGTGAGTACTTATACTCTTAGTGTATTCATATCCATACTTTTTAAGAAAATATTTAATATACTTATGTTTGGATATACTGATTCCTTCTGGTTTTTTAGAAATTTGATAACCAAGGAAAAATGTTATCTCACCAATCATACTCATTTCAAACTCAGATTTCTTTAGATCAACAAAGGAATTAGTTAATGATTTCTGAGTTGAACCAAATATAATGTCATCAACATAAATTTGAAAAATAAAATCATTTTTATTATCATTATGTATAAAAAGGGTTGGATCTTCATTTCCCTTATGATAATAAATTTTACATAAAAATCCTATAAGTCAATCATACCATGCTCGAGGGGATTTCATAAGTCCATACAAAGAATTGGTAAGATTAAAAACAAGTTTATGATGTTTTTGATATTCAAAACCTGGAGTTTGTTCAACACAAACATCCTCTTAAACATAACCATTAAGGACAGCACATTTCACATCTATTTTAAAATGTTTGAAATTGAAGAATGCTAAAAAGGCAAGTAAAATACGAATAGATTCATGTCTTGCTAATGAAGCATAGGTTTCTTCATAGTCTATTCCTTCTTCTTGATTATATCCTTTAGCAACCAATCAAGCTTTATTTCTTACTATGATTCCATTTTCATGACACTTATTCCTAAAGACCCATATTACTATGACAATAGAAGTTTTTAGGTCATTCAACCAAGGTCCAGACATTATTCCTTTCAAATTCATTTAGCTCATCTCGCATGGCTTTAATCTAATCATAATCACCTAAAGCTTCATCTATGATTTTTTGTTCTAATTGGGAATGGAATGATAGATGTTATACATTATTTCTTAAGGAACATCTATTCCTTGCAGGTTTATTCACATAACCAGTGATACTATCACGAGGATGATTCTAAAGAAACAACTGATTTGGGTTTTGTAAAACCTATTCATCAACATAGGGTAGGGAAATATTATGGGGTAAATGTTTTAGAAATATCTTCTTGGGAATTCTCTTTATCAGAAGGATCTTCTATCAAGGGTTGATAATCAGTTTTTTAAAACACATCCGAAGATGTAGGTTGGGGTTGTTTAAAATCCCACGCATTAGTTTTATCAAATTTCACATTCACTGTCTCTTCAACATTACAAGTGTTTTTATTTAAAACTATATAGGCCAAAGAAGTTTTGGAGTATCCTAAGAAAATTACTTCATCATATTTTGGTGAAAATTTGTGTAGATTATCTTGGGTGTTGAGAATGAATTCCTTGCAACCAAAAACCGTGAAGTAGGAAAGTCTAGGTTTTCCTCCATTCCATAACCTATAAGGTGTTTTTTAAGAAATGGTCTAATAAAAACTCGATTTATAGTATAATAAGAAGTACATAGAGCTTTAGCCCAAAAATGTTTGGCTACAGAATACTCACTCACCATGGTTCTAGTTATATCTTGAAGAATTCTATTTATTATTTCAACAACACCATTTTTTTGAGGTGTTCTGGGCGCTGAGAAGTTATGAGTAATTCCTTTTCTACGACAAAAATATTCAAAATCAGAATTTTGAAATTCACCTCCATGATCACTATGAATAATTATCAAAAAAAGTTTTTTCTCATTTTTAACTTGGGGTCTAAAACTTTTAAAATACAAAAAATATTGGAACAATTTTTTTAGAAAATAGACCCCGATTAATCTAGTGTAATCATCAACAAAAACAAATACATAATACTTTACTCAAATACTTCCAGTCAGTGTAGGACCAAAATGATCCATATGCACTAACTGTAATGCATCAGTAGTTGAGACTTCACCAACTAATTTAAAACTTGATTTATGTTGCTTTCCTTATTGACAAGGGTCACAAACTTTTGAAGAATCAAATCTAAGCTCTGGTAGATCCTTAACTATTCTTTTCATAGAATGTTTTCATATATTCTTAAGGTTACTGTAACCTAACCTTATCTTCCACAACCAATAATGATCTTCCATTTCAATAAGGCAAGGTAGATATTGGCTCCAATGGTGTCATATGTTTTGTGTGTATACATTTTCTTGGCTATGGGCAGAAAGAATAAACTCTTCCTTGGAATTGTGTACTAAGAACTTATCATTCCTAAATTTCACATGGTAAACTTCATCACATAATTGTCTTATGATAATGAGATTGTGATCAATACCCTTAACAAATAAAATATTTAAAATCAATGTTTTTCAAAGAATAATCATGTTACCTATATAAATATTTTCTCCTTGATCATAATCTACGAAATTTACTTTTCCTCCTTTCGTCTTGATAATCTATTCAAAGTAGTTTTTGTTACCAATCATATGCCGGGAACATCCACTATCCATGTACCAAGTATTGTTGATTTTACTTTCCCAAATTTCTAGAAAATAAAAGAGTTAGATTTTCAGAACATAAGCTTTATTGTATTAAGATTTTCAGAAAGAAATATTCTAGGAACCTACATTTTCTTTGAAAAATATACTTTAATAAATCCTAATGACTGAGTTTTGTTTAGGTAACAATTTTTTTCCCAATTTCCACCACACTGACACTTAGTGCAGAATCGATCACTTTAAGTAACAAAATAATTGTTGCTAAAAATAGGTTTAGAACTATTATAACCAAAACCAGAAATATTCCTTTGAAGTCGGATTTAAGAATACATATTATCAAAATTTGACTTACCTAAGGTAATGTTTGAAAAACACTTCCTCAAGGAAAAAATTTCAGATTCTAGTTTGGTAACTAAGTTCTTGTCTTCCCAAACACTTGATTTTGAACAAGAGTTAGGATCAAAAACATTTTTCTTAGAAATTATATTTTTTAGATCCTTAAAAAGTATATTCTTCTTAGAATTTACTTCCTAAAGATTTAGTGAAATACTTTCGAAATCAGAAACATTCATATCATGATATTTAGAAATATCTGATAATTCTTTAGTAAGAATTGTATTTCTAGAATTTTCCTTATCATGCATTTTCAAGAGTTTTGAATTCACATTCAAAACGAGCTTAGAAAACCTAGAAACATATTCATAGGTTGTTAATGTATTATCTTCATCAGAAGAAGATTCTTCATCTGAAGATTCATAACATTTATTATTACTATAATTTTTATTTAAAGAAAAATTTTTCATTGATTCAATATTGTGTGCCTTAGACATTAATCAATTGTTTTCAATAGGCACTATGACTATTAGACCAAGATTATTCTATCCAGATGATTCATAATCTGATGATTCATCTAAAGAGTCACCACCACTGGCACTCCTAGTGTCATTAGCATTCAAGACATTCATAGATTTTTCTTTGTAGTACTTCTTCCAGTTTCTCTTAGAAGTATTTTCCTTTCATTCTTTTCTCTAGGGCATAGTTCAATCATGTATTATATGTCGAAGACTATTGAATTTATAACAAGTGACTTCTGAATCATTCTTATCTTTCCTTTATTTTTTCTTATATCTTGATTGAATGTTATTCTGTCCAACAATATTGTTCATCCTTTGAGCAAGATTGACTAATACATTCTCTGAAGATTCACTTCAACTAGATTAAAATTGTATAACAATCTTCCTGGATTTAGATCTAATTACTCTCTCAAGAGTCTTGAATTTCATATGATTTGAAGTTACAGTAAAAACAACACTACCATTCCCATTCATCTTCTTAATGTTATCATCAACTCTCTTCATTCTAGTCTCTTGTTGAAGAAGTGTTCCAGAGTGTTCATCAAGAGAAATCTTAGTAACCTTTCTATTGTCATCAATAGTTGATCTCTTGGATTCCCACTCATTGTGCATGATGTCTGTGATCTTATCAACAATATCTTCATCATCTAATCATTTCTCACCCATATATTCTAAACTATTAAAAATAGTCATGAATCTTTGTTGCACCATACATATGGATTGTCCATAAGGAAAGCAGAAAACTTGATATTCAGCTCTGACCATGGCTCTTCTAGTTTCAATAACTTTGAAAGTTCCAAAATTAGTAACTTCAAGTTTCTTCCATATACAATTTGCTGCTTCACATGATGAAATTTGGCTATATATATTTTTAGTCATAGAATAAATCATTGTATTATGTACCTTATAATTCAGTATATATTCATTCTTTTCTTGATTGGTGAAGTTACTACCTTCCTTGTCCGAGATTTTATATCCTCAAGTAAGCATAACAAAATTATCAACTCCAGTATTGATAATGAATGTCTTCATGAAATCTCTCCAATATTAATAATCATTCCCATTAAAAAAATAGGTGGTCTTGTAGAATTGAGATTGTCTGTGGAACCAACATTGATTCCTGCCATCTTAATGAAAATTCCTTCCACAAAAACTTGTTAATAGAAAAAGTTCAGATTCAAGTAAAATATTCATATGCTATGAGAAATATAGAAAAATTAAAACTGAGAAAGGAAAACTTATATGTGAATATAAGTATTTTAGAGACCACCTCTAATACCAATTGTTAAATTGGTAAAAGGTACAAAGTCACGAAGCTCTGATACAAATTGTTAAATTGGTTCAGGTGAACAAGGACACCAGCCTCTGATACCAATTGTTAAATTGGTATATGGTATAAAGTCACCCTCCTCTGATACCAACTATTAAATTGGTTTAGTGGTACATGGTCGCCAGCCGTTGATACCAATTTTCAAGATGGTATGTGAGTATGATATACTATAAAATACCAAATGTAGAATCAAAATAATCTAGGTATTGTATGTAGTATCTAATGATTCTCAAAATACAAGAGGGGGGTGAATTGTACACTTTAAAAGTTCATTTAGAACATTTAATGATGGTTATGTTTAACAAGGTTAAACAATGTAATTCAAAAAACCATTAGTTCATCACATTTTCTTGATTCCGAAAATATGATTCCATGAAAGTGATTTAAAAAATATGGTTCCCAAAAATGAAACTTAATGACTGTTTACAAAGAAAAATATTCTACCTTAATGTGTATAGAATCTTACTAAATCATAGTATACATGTGTAAGGAAGTATACGATAGTTATACATTCCTCAAAAAATAAAATGCACCAGAAAACTTGTAACAAAATAAGTAACAAGTAGGAAATATTTTAACCCAAAGAGAAGGGTATCCAACAACCTTGGATAAAGGTCCCATGATTTATACATTCAAGAAAGTCTGTCTTACCCACACCAGGGTAAGCCATCGATACGAATACCAGATTCTGTCTTTTTATCCCCGTAAGCCCTCAACTTCAAGGAAGTTGACACCTCTGTGTTCATATACCTGGAAGCCCTCAATTGTATACACCAACAAGTAGAGTCGCACACAGAAAATCTGAACAAGAATTTAAGTATGCACTATGCATGAGAGTTTCTCTCTAGAAATCACTTCAATAGCATGTAATCTCTAGATTCATAGAAAATTTCATCAATGTTGTGAGCTATTTAAAATTAGCTCTTATTTACAGGAACAACTTCATTAGTTGGATCCCTCCTCCAACTATTGTATTGTTCCTTGAATTTTGTAGGGTCCTGTACATGTGTCACTCAAACAACAGATAGTATGTAACAGAATGCACGAAATAGTTTTATTACAAAAACAAGTGTATGAAAAAATATTTTTACATAAAATAAATCAAATATTTGGAATGTAATGAAATAAATGTTCATAGTCTAATCGAAAACACACTAGGTGTCTATAATATAAGGATATTCAGATTGTGTTTTCTGAGGAATTAAGAACCTGAACTCTATAGTATTTTGGAGTATTAATTTCAAGGAAATTATGAATCTAGATTTACAGGAATTCAGAACCTAAAAATATACAGTTTAGAGTCAGAGTTCATGAGAATTTAGAGTCAGAACTTATAAAGTTCGAAGTCATAACTCATGAGAATTTTGAGTTACAGCATACACAATTTAGAGTCAGAATTCATGAGAATTTAGTGTCTGGACTTACAGAGATAAGAGTCTGAATTCATTAGAATTTAGAGTTTGAACAAAAAAAGTTCATATTTTGAATTCATTAGAATTCGGAGTCAGAACTCAGATGTGTTCGGAGTCTTAATTTAGAGTACTTGGAGTCAGAACTCAGAAGTGTTCGGAGTCTGAATTCAGAGAACTGGGATTCAAAACTCGGAAGAGTTCAGAGTCTGAATTCAAAGAACATGGAGACAGAACTCAGAGGAGTTCAGAGTCTGAATTCATAGAACTCAAAGTCATAACTTAGAAGAGTTCAGAGTGTGAATTCATAAAACTCGGAGTCAGAACACATAAGATTTCAGAATCTAAAAATAGAATGCTCTTTATCTAAGTATTATATGATTCCTAGGTTTTAGATATTAAAACTAATTTTACACTTATACAAGATAACGAGCAATTAAAAACATGGTAAGGATAAATTTCCTTGGAGAAGGAAAATTTTCCTTATAGAAGTAATACAGAGGGTAAAATGAAATTTTCCTTGAGATAAGGTGATTGTGATTTTCAAAACAAGAAGTAATGGTAATGTCATAAGGATACCTTATTGATGTAACAATATCCCCAGACATGAATGAATGGAAAATTTATATGGGAAACCTTGTTGACTCAATAAATATATGACAAAAAATAGTACATAAATTAAGCAGATCCATTATTGATTCAATAATATACCATGAATTTAATATCATTTCAAGAAATAGTAGTCATGTCATGCCAACCAACATTGATTCATCACAAATCCATAATTATAAAAGAGATTCTATATGATAATAAAAATAAAGAAGTTATCAAGATGAACGAGCTTTGAAAACATACACAGAAAAATCCACTATTAATATGAAATTTTGAATTGATCAATAGTGATATTTTTGACACATCAAATACAACTACACCCATGCAATGAAAAAACAGTCTATCATTAGTTGGTATTAGAATTTGTAGAACTAGTAGAGTAATTCTAGAACTATGAATATTCTTAAAATAAAATAAGTTGATAAAGAATTGAATTGAATAATGGATAATTTTATATCACATACCTCAATTATAAGACTTCATACAACTTAGATTAATTGTAATCATTCTCTAGAGAAGATGAATTCATCAAGGAAAAAAATTTGAGACTTAGAAATAGTGACATATTCCAATAAAATCAATAAAATGTTGAAAAATTCCATAAATGGTTGTTAACTAGTAATTTATATCATTACATTAATGTGTACATGGTTGGGATGTACAGTTGGAAAACCAAGCACAAACCATGAAAACTTTCTGGGTTTTGGACAAGAATCATGGTTTGGATGCATGGTATTTCAAACCATATGCCAAAGTTGTTGTTTGAAGTTATATATTAATGTTTGATTATCTAGGTGAGGATTAATATTTTTTCAAACAATTTTCCTTAAACTTGTGTTACCCCATGTGCCACTACCTCTTGTTGAAATTTTTACTGGAGAATCTATATGGTTTAAGGAAACCATTATCAAACCATATCATACAAAAAATGTCCCTAAAACTTGCTAAAACTATAAAAAAACCAATAAAATCCATCATAATAAATTCATTGATCTATATATTATGATTAAATGTTAAAATTAACTTCTAAACAATACGAAAAATAAGGTATTGTTACATCCACCCTAACTAAATACATCCCATACACATGACGTGTCTATAGGAATCCTACACAAACAACTCAAGACTCCAAGCATTAGAGTTCCCATTCCACTCTGGTGTCTCTATTAGGATTCGTCCATGACTCTAAAGGATCTAGGCAGTGGTACCTTATTTACCCATAATACTTTATCCCATGGGTTTATAATCCTCACTGTTAGAATTATATACATTGCATTATGAACCTACTCAATATCATCCCAGTCGATCACATGCATGGGATTGAACTTTTATCTCTGACGATGAGACACTTAAAACACATCATTTATACATCAATAGGAATATGAAATATACAAAGGGTAATCCACATCCACAACTTAGTGATCTCAAAGGCCCTAACATAACATAGGGCTAACAACCCTTTAATTCTTATACATTAGTGACATAACTAAGGTGTCACACTCAAAAAAATATGGTTCCTACACCAAACTCAATAAGCATACTCTTATGGTTGGAATAATATATATACTTGAGTTGAGTTGTAATAATGTTCTTATGAATTGGTTTTACTCTTTCACAAGAATCCTATACTATAAAGGGATTCACAACAACTAACTCACCAGGATCATGCCAACAATGTGGTGAATAACAATGAATACAATAGAGAGACTTATAAGGTTCCATCAGAATCAATTATTGGTAACTATTTCTTATGAAATCTAATCCAAGTCTAGGTGATCTTACCACACTACAATAAATTCAAGTATTTATACTTTAATTAAATATTCTAATATATAAATTGTATTCACTAAATTTATATCCTCCTAAGGATGACAAGGAGTGATCAATCTCTACTGAGTTCCTAAGGACATTAGATAGATATAACAAAATCATAATGTCAAATTTGTGTTGCTATAAGATATAATTTCTAAGGGATATTCATGAAAATTTTCAATGTCATAGATTTATAACTATCCCAACTCATCTAATATGTGAGTCCCATAGATCAATTGGAAATTAGAAGTGTTAATTAGTAGATAAACCATAACAAGGATATCATCATGTATCATTTAGGACAGGAGTTACCCCATAAAAAATTTCATTGTACCATCCTACAACTTCTACCTGGGAACAGGAAGTGTCAATATAAATCCACCAAGATTATGGTTTTCTACCTTAATCCTCTAAAAAGTAATGCTTTGGTAAATTTTCATAAAAATATACATCTTCATTTCGAGGTTGAAGAACTACATCCCAATCTCATAGTACATCTTTCTCACTCAAAGATTTACCACCCAGATAAAGGTTTTGAGGCACCTCATTAGATCCACACTGATATTGGTAGTTACTAAAACTCTCCCATATTACAGGCTCAAGTCATCACTGTTTAATAACCACCCAGGTATGCGGACAAAACCTTCAAGTTGTTCTTACCTTACAAATCACTCTTAGATGGATTCCTAAACAACCATCGACCTTCCAAATAAAGAAGATGTTATCTCCAATATAGTACATGTCATTAATCCCTTTTACATAGAAGGATCAATAACACAATTATCTAACAAACTAATCAATATCCATTATGTTGTCCCATATAATAGATAGTTGAGCACCCAAGAGGGGGATTAATTGAGTTTCTAAAATTTATTTTGTAGAGAACAAGGCACTTTAGGTATGTTCTTTCAATCCTTTTCCTTAAAAATAAAAGTAAAATAAAATTTAAGAAATTTGATCAAACAAAAGAGATTTCCTGTGGTTTAGGGAATATAAATACCCTATTACCCTCCCCCAACACTCTACCCCAAGATTTTAGTGATTTTCATAATAAAATACATTTTTTGGGGGGGTTCTATGTATAGTACAAACAGCTATCACTTAATACAAAGGTACACGATATTTAAAATAGAATATAAGTTTAAAAAATCTATATATGGTCTTAAACACACCTTTACACTGAATGTAAATAAGATATAATGAAACCAAACTTTTGGAGAAACCTTTGAAGTAAATAGTTGCAAGAAATAACAAACGGTAGATAAAGAGTCATCATGGGAATATGAAAAACTCCAAGATATAGCTCTAGATGATCTTTAGTGAAACTGATAACATTTATAAGACCAAAATGAACATTTTTTGTTTGAACTATTTATAGGTATTTAGTGTTTTTGATATATATATATATATATATTCTATAAATTCTAAAAAATTAAATCCTCATCCCTATATTTTGAAGGGACTAGCTAGTAATTTATTTGTCATTTGAAATTAAGAATGAGATATTCCTAATGCTCGAGTAAGACACACACTGATCATGAAAGACAATATATTAAGTATATGCATCCAATATATCCAAATATAGGGATTAATTTTTCAGAAGTGATATCAGAAGTCTTCCCATTCATTGTATCTTTGTATTTATAGAAATTCTTATAAAGAATGATATTTAAATCAATTTATAATATCCTTTTTTATGTGTTATAAAAGAATAAAATGACCTATCAAGAGTTTATTAAATCAATCACAACATTCTCCAATAGTTAGATATTCATATGAAACCAAATATAAGTACTTTTAATTGTAATATATTTTCCCTATGATAAAGTTGTTCATATCCATAATATAAAGTGACATCAATACTGCATAAGACACTTCATCAACACAAGATAAATATGTTACTGTAATGCAACACATAGATTCTTAAAATTCTTATTGTTGAGAATATTTTATTTAAAAGGTAAAAAATTTCATATTTTTATTCTGAATAAAATGGATGTCTTCAGAAACTCAGTCATACTTTATAAGATAATGTCTAATGTAGTAGAATAAACTTTCATCACTTTCAGATTCCGAACAAACATAATATGTTATTCAGTTTTTTTATTATAAAAAGATATGGAATTGATAAAATACTTTACAAATAATAATATAAACTCTTGGATACCGAATAAATGATAAATACAATCTGAAATACTTTGGATAAATGGGAAAAAATATAAGTTGTTATTTTTGGAATCCTCGAAACAAATAACATGGATGTATATTGGAATAGCATAATCTTTCCAACAATCTCCCCATTTTGGATGACCAAAAAACCCATGATATTGGAAAAAAATTTCATACAATAAGCTTTAAACTTTTAGAAATTGTAACACCCTATGATTTTATGAGATAGATTCACTTTAATTTAATTGATGTTATGAGTTGTACTCTACACCAATATTATCACGTTCAATACACAACACTGTATTATCTTGTAGTATAAACAAATTATTGGATTGTTTTACACGCATGAGAGACCCTCTTTGATAGCTTGAGTTGAAAATCATACTATGTTTCACTAAACAAAATTATATTATTAACATATTATTATGGGATAAAAACAAGCCATTATGAATAGTATTAACCACATTTATAATTATATTTTACATTAACATTAATTTTATTTAATTTATAGACATGATATAAGAAAAAGCTCATTTTTTTATAAAAGATGTATTTTTCAAAAAATTATGTTTTGCCACAGTTTGATGGTGCACCCATTTCAAATATATATTTTAACACTTTTAAATAATATATATTAAAAAATAAACTTTCTTTTGGAATCAAGACATAAAAATTTACTTTTGTTGAATTTTATTTATTTTTATGATAAAAATAACATTTTAATGAATAGTGAAAAAATTGCATTTTAATTCAAAACTATCATTTCATCTAATTTATTTATATAGTTAAATTATAATTTTATTTGGTTTTAATGTGTAATTTAAATATTTTTTTATCATTTAATACAATTTTTTTTCTTTATATGTAATTTCAAATTTAAATTGGCCATAATCACCTCACAATCTTTTAATATGTTTTCATTTCTAAAAAACCCGCATTTTGGTTTTTGACAACTGGAATTAAATTTAAATATTATTTTTCCAATTTTGTGTTTTGAATAATAAAAAATGGATTCCATATTTGGAAGCAGTGTGTCCATATTATGTTAGTATGTTACTTTTATATTTGGATATTATGAATAGTAGCTACTGTAATTTCTGTTTGCCACAATTAAAGGTAAATCTGGTAAATTAGGGTAACTAACAATATTATAAAGATAATTAAATTACTCTAATGCATGAAAAATACTATTAGATGAATTAATGTAAAAAATATCACCTATGGTTCATAATTGATTCTTTTAATTGACTTCTTTCCCAGAATGTTATGTAATTATAATTAAAACACAAGAAGGTGAAAACATGTCACCATCATATATCTTATTAGAATAATAATTTTAATATAGTGATAAACATGATAAAACATAAAAAAAATAAACTCCAAACATGAAAAGAAATTATCTATTATATGATAATTTATTTAGTATTTTTTATATATTAAATAATTTCCATTAATGATGACAAAATAGTGATGTAGAATTTAATTTTATAATATAAATATCAAAAAAATTGTTTTAAAAATATTAAAATCAACATCATATGAACTAATTAATGTTCTCAAAAAACTTTTAGGTTATTATGACATGTTAGGTGTTTATTAAATATATTTTTTCAAATTTTCCTTCTCTGTTTATTTTATTTAAAGACAAATATATGAATGGTGACAAAATTGACACTATCGTTATTTTTATAAACATAAATAATTATTAAATTCTTTGAAAATTACACAAATATTTAAAAATTAAAATCTAAAAATTCTATGGTCTAGAATTTCCAAATGTATCAAATTATTATCAAATTACAACACATATGTTATTATCTATAACCATTTATTATGTAGAATAATTTTACCAGAATTAAAATTAAATAGATTAAATAAGGATAAATCAAAATTATATGGTTTAAAATAAAAACAAAAACAAGGAAAAATTTTATTTTTTGATATGATTTCAACCCAAACACAAATTATTTTCTAAATAATCTACTTTTGAGGTATTTTAATTTAAAAATTAAATTATTGTAATTTAATATATCTTGTATTTCAAATGGTGCCCCTCCCCTCTCTAATAAAAGGGCACATGTCATTCTCATTTATTCACACCTCCAAGGCCATTTGGCTCATCAAAAACTACCCAAATCTCCTCTTAAATTAAATATATTAATACTAGAGGCCACTAATTTGGTATAATTCTATATTAAGGAGTCCTTTTGTACATACCAAAAGGAGATACCTGAAAAGGAGGTAATTGTTTAATCACCTATTTCAAAAATAATTTCTTCTTATACATCATATTATTATGTTGTTTTCATACTAAAATAATAAATCCAGTATTTTAAACAAGATGAAAAGTTATTATAATTATGGTTAAACCTTTTATGCTCATTATTCATCCTACAAATAACAATATCATCATGCATCCATACGTACGAATTACCGTCTCCACGGCGTGGTGTAATTATTATTCAACAATATTAAATTTGTCAGGTTATATTGATGAGTATAATGAATTTCAATAATTAATAGAAACTAATAATTATTATTTACAATTCAAATACAATCGTATTCTATACTAGTCGTCAATCAAGGAAATGATATTGTCGCTCTTCCGTACATACGGATTACCGTCTCTATGATGTGATGATATTAATTCTCCACACTAACCATTTAACAATGATTATATGGTATATAAAATAAATAATCATGTAATATATGAAATAATAATTCTGTTATATTTATTTATATATATATATGTGTGTAATTTACTTGCTTCCATTAAATTCAATAAGGAAATGGAAATAACGTTCATGCGTATGTACGGTATACCGTCTCCACGAACGATGTATTCCATCTCATTTATCAATCTATTATATATATTTATATAATAAATATATATGTTATATATAAATATTTTTTTACATTATATAAGTATGTAAACCATTATATAAGTAATAATATCAAGAATAACAAGTCAAAAATGTACGATAAATAAAACGATTATTACCTAAAATTTTGCTTTAACATTAAGTTGATAAATAAAAATGTAATATAAAATAATAACTGAACCATATATGATGCAATAAATATTATTATTGTTATATTACAAGTTAATAATATGTTTAAACCCACTATATAGTATTTTTGGACACATATGAAGGATAATGGGACTATGGTAAGGTATAATTTCTCAATATCATTATTTTTCATGATTGATTACACGTAAGTATTTACTAGTGAATATTTATCAACCATGTCCATGTTTCCTAAATATATAATATTATTTATATTATTCTACTATTGTATAATTACAATTTTAAAAATTAGTTAATATTTATTAAATGGTATGGACGAAATCTTTCTTTCATTTTCCATATGAGGTACTTTTTGACTTTTCCGACAAGTGTATTAGAAGAATGTTTTTTAATTTATATAGAATGAATTGATTTCAATGATATCATGACTCTTAATTTACATGAATATTTTTATACATTTGTTCAAGTGTATTTTTAAAATTATTTCTTTTATTTTAATATTTTGTGACATTTTGAGAAAAAAAAACATTTTTGAAGAAGACAAGATATTTTCCACAGGAGTTAAGTTCAAGAGTTATATCAAAATTATTTTCCTTCTAAGATGATTATTTTTATGTAGGCTTATGTTTATATCTCAATTATAACTATGAATCGATTGTGTTAATGATGGAATGATATTTTATTTGGGTTATTTTATGATGTAATGATGTTTAAGATGGACATTCTATCCCTATTATTATTTTTATTGGATTGTGTTTATGATGGAAGTATTTTTATAATGTACATTTAAATTCCATGTATTATATGATGATGGAATTATGTTTAAGAATCTGATTTTATTTTAGGGTTTATTCAATGAATAATGATTTATTTTTTTGTTACACATGTATGAATGACTTCATTATGAGATTGGAGGGACCAAAATCTCCCTCTAATTCATAGGGTATAGATTTATATCTAATGGGATAAACATGACTAAAATGAAAAGTAAATATGGTATAGTAATATAGGTCTATAATGACACGTAAATCTAGTTTAGTAATACATGGTCAGAATTCCAAGTAAACCAAGTTCAATAATGGACATCATCCACTATAATGGTCTTGTAAACAATGGCTTGGCTACTATGGAAATGAAATTATGTGATTATTTTTTTTCCACAATTACATGTTTTATGTAAATTCTATTCTATCATGGTTAATGTTCTTTTATGATCTATGACTTATATATTTCCCTGATTTATTTCACCACTCAACAATTTGATGTTTAAACTTTATGTTTATGTTTTTATATTCTTATGTTTATGGTTTTTTATATTCTCCATTTTTACCCATTATAAGCATTCTATCTAACCCTTTTTATGATTTCTTTTCCCCAACATATAAAGGTAGGTTTAAGGTAAGAAAAAATGGTAGGATCTTTACAGGAGATGCTGATGATCTTTAACCAAGTTAAGAGAATACGTCTCACTTTTCCAATGGCACTCAACTAATATAGTGTTCAGGAATATTTTTGTGTCTTGTATTAAGTATTCCATAAATTTATTATAATATCCATGTACATAAATCTTGGGTCATTAATGTTTGAGTCATGGTGAAGGATTAGTTAATATTTGGAAATTAGTATGTGAAAACATTAGTATTATCCCTAGAGATATTTATAAGGTATGTCAATGGATGTCCATTAGTGTAACTCTATCTATAAGTTATAGTCATATAATTATTTTAACAATAACGAATATCCTATGATTAAACTCATGATTTTACTGATTGAATGTACTCACCTATATTATGTTGTTTTCCTAGTAAGTTTTTCCTCTCAAGTAATTCTTTTTGGGGTTTTTGATGATGGCTGGAACTTGAAAGAATGGTGTTAATGATCAATGTACTAGGAAATGCATTGATTATCCTCCTAATCTACCAAATGTGATTGTATATGGAATTAAAAATCTTATTTCCATACTTACACAAGATATGAATCATTATGGACTTCCAAATGAGTAGAGAATGGAACAACAATATATTGAGTCCTTCATGAGGCAGCACCCACCTTATTTTAGTGGTTCTTCTGATCTACTTGTTGCTGAACAATGTATAAGTACAATTGAAAACATATTTTCCATCCATTGTTGTTCTGAACATTAAAAATTAATTTTGTTTCTTTATCATTTTGAAGTTGGGAACTCCTGTGGGGATCTCTAATTAAGAATACAAGGCAACAAGATGAAATTGAATCCACAAAATGGGACACGTTCAACAACCTGTTTTTCAATAAGTACATAACTTGTATTCTTTAAACAATGATGGAAAAATAATTCTTTTAGATTAAGAAAAGGTATTATGAATCCATTAGTACATATGAGGAAACTTTTAAAACACATTCAAGGTATTCTTCTCGATTTATCATCCAAACAATAAGTAACGTTGCTCAATTCTTCAGTGGATTAAAACCATGTCTTCGAAGGGAATTTTCTATAAGAGACTTTTGTAGATATGAAGAGACTGTGAGTTTAACTATCAAGGTAGAACAAGAATGAGGTATTACATATCCATCTCATGTTATTTTCAAGAAAAAAATATAGAGTTCAAGGAAAATTCTCAAAAATATTTGTGAAAAGAATATGAATCTTTTCTTATGCTCAAGGTGTGAAAAAAAGCATGGGTGAGATTTTTGTAAAGGAACTAGAAAATGTTTGAAGTGTGGAAAATATGGTTATCGAGTAGTTCTATGCCAACGTAATGGGAAAAATGATTCTAATTAATTGAATATAGAAAAGGATTTTTTAAATGAGCGACCCACAATTCAATGCAACAAGTGAACGGAAATGGGGCATTATGCTAACCAATTCCATAATCTAAGGATAAGGATGAATAACGCTAGCATCCTCTTAAGGCCAAAGACAATGGAAAATCAGATATGATCAATATTGGTTATGTTAAGTATGAAAAAGAAGTGTTTGAATGATTATGTGTTTATGTAATGGGTTATACAAATATTATTGTAGGGTCACTTTTATAGTGTTATGGAATATTAGAATATCTATTAATAGTCCATTGTGATTTTCCATAATTATATGGTACCAGTAACCATGAAAGGAGATTGTATTATTTTTGTAAAGAAAATGATATGGACATAATTAAGGGAATGATATGCACATAATTAATGGTTAAGGATATAGTAAGATGTTTGACAATATTAATGATCTCATTACTAATATAAGGACAAATAGATGTCACCATTTCAGTATATAATGTTTTTGGTAATTTTGGTCTGTGGAAAGAGTTAATTTTGACAGAATGTATTGTGTCACTAATGTTATATAGATATTCATGTTATTACCATATTTGAAGAGAATACATGAATAAGGTATTCACATTTTTGGAATGTGATATCCAAGAACTTCTTAATGATATATGGGAGATAAATGTTATGTCAATTTAGTTCACCCCTTTTTAAAGATTTAGAATTTTCTTTTTTCTAAAGGTTTTTTAATGTTATATCATTAGGGATAAAAAAGTTATTTTCCAGTTGATGTTTGTTAGACTAATTAATTATCTCTCTACAGGTGTCCTTATGCATATTTAATTACATATGTTAACCTTTTGTCGAGATAGATGGAATGACCTATCAATCTATTACATGATTGGTTAACACTTCAAGAATGAAATATTGAACTTCATTAAATTAAATAAGAGATTTAGTGGAAATTATTCAAGGAACGAACAATAGTGAGATTGTAACCAAATTAGGTAATTATTTATTCTCATGAAATTTCATCCAAATTTTGGAAAAGGATATTGAAAATAAAAAATGTTATCCTAGTACCATCTTATCATATGAAGAAGATAGTCCTTTAAATCATCATAGATTTTTTGATTTCTAGTAGTTAACATTATACAATCGTTATTCACTATCAATATCCATCAAATTTTTAAGGTTAGATTTTTCTTCTATATCATTGTTTTCATTTCACACCTATGTTCTTCTATGTGGAAACCTAGTGATGAGTTACTTTGCGTGACAGTTATGCTTCTATCATTAATTTTTTAAATAATGTGTTAGTATTATTTTTTACGATGAGGGTTTATATGAAAGAAACTTTAAATTAGTAATCATTTTATAACCTAGATGAATTTTGAGGGACAAATTCATTTTAAGCGGGATAGAATGTAACACCTCGAGATTTTATGAGCTTGATAATTTTTAATTTCTTCTATGTCTTGTTTTGTAATCTACTCCAATATTATCATGTGCTATATGAAACAACATATTATCTTGCAGTATACACAACACTATTCTTGGCTTGTGTTACACACAAGAGTAACCTTCTTCGATAGCTTGCGTTGTACATCATACTAAGTTTCACTATAAAATATTATATTATAGAATATTATTTTCATATAAAAACTAGCTATTATGAACTATATTAATCACATTTAGAATTATATAAAACATTAAAATTATTCTTATATATTTTCTATACATGATATAATAATCAGTTCAGTTTTAGATAAAAGAACTATTTTTGAAAACCCGATGTTTGTCCACCTTATGATAGTACACCCATTTTAAATCTAGTTTTAAATAATTTTAAATATTAAAATTTACAATATAAACATTTTCATTAGAATAATGACATAAAAATTTACTTGTTTTCATTTTTTTAATTTTTCTAATAAAATTAATTATTTAATGAATAGTGAAAAAGTCTACATTTTAATTAAAAATTTTCTTTCAACTAATTTATTTATATATTAAGATTATCATTTAAATTAGTTTTAAATTGTATGTGGATAATGTTTTAATAATTTAATCCAATATTTTCATTGGATGTAATTTTACAATTAAAATGGTTATAAACACATGATAATCATTTGATATGTTTTTACTTATTAAAACCCCATTATTAGTTTTTGACAACAGAAATTAATTTTAAATAAATTTTTTCTAATTCTGTCTTTAGAATTATGAAAAATGGATTCCATATTTGGAATTAGTGTGTCCAAAAAATTTCAATACGTTACCTTTATTATTGGATATAATGAATAGTAACTATGATAATTTTTATTTACCAAAATTAAAAGTAAATCGGGTAAATTAGGGTAACTGAAAATATGATAAAGAAAATAAAATTACCCTAAAACCTTCCAAAATCATATTGGATGAATTAATGTCATAAAAATAACTTATGTGTTAGAATTGATTCATTTAATTGGCTTTTTTCCATGAAATAAATCTAATTATAATTAAAACAAAATAAGTTGACAACAAGTCACTCTCATGTATTTTGTAAGTATAATAATTTTAATATAGTTATAAAAATGGTAAACATTGAAATTAAATACTCTCCATAAAGATAAGGAAATTATATAAACTATTATTATTTATTTATAATTTTTTGTGTTTATTTAATTACATTTAAAGATTACATAATAATGATGTAGACGTTATTTGTTTCATAGAAATATCAAATAATTGATTTTAAAAATAGTAACATAAATATCATATCAACTAATTAAAGTTATCCACAAATTTCATAGGTGACTATGAAGTGTTAGGAGTGAATTAAATATTTTGGTTCGAATTTATCCTCTGTTTTGGTTTTAATTAATGTCAAATAAATGAATAGTGTACAAATTGATGCTATTTAAATTTTATAAAAATTTCATATTATCAAATCATTTAAAAATAATAAAAATATTTAAAAAATTAAAAGAAAAAAATTATATGGTCTAAAATATCATTATATCACATTATGGAAAATTAAATACATAGTGGTAACATTTATAACCATTTATTATGTTGAATACTATTTCTAAAATTAAAATTAAATACATCAAATAAGGCTCAATCAAAATGATAAGGTTTAAAATAAAATAAAAACATGTTAATATCTTATTACATGAGAGCAATTCAAACCCAAAATTATCTTATCATAAAAAAATTCCACTATGAAGGAATTTTAATTTAAAAATTAATTTATATTAATTTTATAGTTTTGGTATTTCAAAAGGTGCCCTCCCATCTCTTATAAAAGGGAACATCTCTTTCTCTTTTTATCACACCTCCAAATACATTTTTTCAGCCAAAACCTGAAACACTTTTCTAACAGTACACACTTTGTGGATAAATCCATCTTATTGTGTACTTTTGTGCATATAAAAAGAGATACTCGAAAAGAGGTAATTATTTTATCACCTCTTTCAAAATTCAGTTCTTATTCTACTTCATCTTCTATTTTTGTTTCCATACAAAAATAATAACTCTAGAATATTCTATATGATTATATATTATTATAATTATGGTACACATAATATCCCCTTTTATCCATCCTACGAAAAACAATATCTCCATGAGTGCATACGTACGACTTAACGTCTCTACTCCATGGTGTAATTATTATTCAACAATACATAATTTTGATGGGTATATTGATGAGTATGGAGAATTTAAATAATTAATAAAACATTATAATTATTATCTAAAATTCATATACCAAACAATTCCATAATATTTAATCATCACGTGAATGATATTATCGCTCCTGCGTACGTACGACTTACCGTCTCCACGAAACGATGTGATTCATTCTCACGTTAAGCATTCAAAAATGCTGATAAGGTTTATATAATAAATAATAATGAAATTTTTGAAATAATAATACTACTTTATATGTATATATATATATAATTTAATTTCATTGATTAAATTCAATAATTAAACAGAATAAACGTTTATGCGTATGTACGGCCTACCGTTTCTATAAGTCATGTATTCCATTTCAATTATATAACTATTATTTATAATTATATACTAAATATATATGATATATAAATATTTTTTTAAATTATATAATTTTGTAAATCATGATATAATTATTAAAATCAATAATAAAAATTAAAAAATGTACGATAAATAAAATGATTAGTACCCAAAACATTGCTTTAACTTGAATTTGATAAATGAACAGGTAATATAAAGTCCAAGTGAATCAAGTATGATTTAATAAATATTATTATTGTTTTATTACAAGTTAATAATTCGGTTAAACCCAAAATACATGAGTTTTAGACACATATAATGTATAACAGACTAAAAGTGAGGGATACTTTCATAATCTCATTATTTTCCAGGATTGTTTACACGTAAGTATTTAAAAGGGTATATTTATCTTCCAAGTCCATGTTTCCTAATTATATTATATTTTTTATATTATTCTAATACTTTTTAAAGTAAATTTTACCCATTTTTGAATTTTTATTAAATGGAATGGATGGAATCTTTCCTTCGTTTTCCATACAATGTACTTTTTGACTTTTCTGGCAAGAGTACAAGTGGAATATTTTTTTAGCATACATGTCTTGAATGGATTTTTACAGTTTCATGACACCTTATTTCCATGAATCTTCCACTAAACATTTTCAAGTTTATTTTTCAAAAAAATTGTTTTCTATTAAAAATGAATGACATTTTATGAAAAAAAAAATGTTTTTGAGGAAGAAAAGATATTATCCTTAGAAAGTATGTTCAAACATTTTATCAAAATTATTTTCCATCTAAGATTATTCCGTTTAAATAAGGTTATTTTTATTTTCCTATTATTAATTTCATTTGATTTTATTTATGATGGAATTATTTTTATGATGTCTATTTATATTATATGGATTATGTTATGATGGAATGATGTTTAATAATCGCATTTCATTTCATGGGTTATACTAGAATTAATGATTTATGATTTTGTGGTACATATAATAATGATTTCAATGTCATATGGGTGGGACCTATATATCCCTCTAATGAATTGGGTAAAGTTTTATATCACATGATATAGACATGAATGGAAGGATAAGTTAATATGGTTCAGTAATACCATGATATAAGGACATGTAAATAGTATTCAATAATCCATTGCTAGAATTGAAAATAGATCAAGTTCAGTAGTGGACATTTTCCACTATGATGGTTTGGGATGCAATTTCATGGCTACTATGGAAAAAATATTATGTGATTATTTGTTTTCCACAATTCCATGTTTTATTCCAATGTTATTCTATCATGGTAGATGTTAATTTATGATCTATTCCTTATGTAATGCCCCAACTCCAATATCCTAGATTCGGTGCATTATTACTTAACATTGGCATGATCACAATAGATAAAGTCTCAAAAACAAATTAGTTTAGTATCCTTGGAAACACTAGATAAATTCATAAGTCTTACATTACATCATAATATAAAAAAACTACAACAAAATCTCGTCTTCATATCCCCTCATAAATTCCTAGCATGTCATTCATAAAATACTTCTTCACATCCTAGGAAAAATTAAAACATTGAATGGGGTGAGCTCAGATTCTTAGGGAGGATAAAACTATAGCGGAAACATTAATAAATAAACCTAAACATTTAAGGCAATGTACAAATAAAACAAAATCCTTTTAAACTTGAACTTCTGAATAATATGGAAAATTTAAAATGAAATAATGACATTTACTTATTCACATTGATATTCTACTATTCGAATAATCACATGAAACATCAATAACCACTTTCATAATGATGAAATGAGTAATTATAGACTATCATAACCACATAGCCTAGGCCTCGTGCCAAGACTAAAAATAAGATTTTGTCAAAGCCTCATTCAAATAAACTAGTTTATCTCATGAGACCTACTGATGCATCAAGGAGCTATAGTGGGCTCCACCCGTCACTTATTAAGTTCAATGCATTCCACATATGAACATGTTTAAACATAACATAAACATTTGAATTAAAACTAGCAAACGAAATGTCAATAATTTCTCCATAAAACATGAATGGTATAAAAATAACACATCCACAGTCAATAATATCACAAAAACCTCAATACAATGTGGATGTTTTGTATCATAATAAATCAACATCAAATAAGCTTGAAATCCATCAAAAGATGTTGACATAAATGAAATCAAAACTATTTGAGAGAAATATCTCTATTTTTGAAATCATTTAAAAGTCACATAATTATAAAATAGAACATTTACTTTTAAAATTTCATTATAATAATTTAATGGATGGTTCGGCGGTTTTATAATGACAGAAAATAGCCGCACCTGCCAGAAAAGTTAAAAAAGACATTCTTATCTTAATTTTGTCGAAAAGGGTAAAAAGGACCTTTTTTTGGAAAATGACAAAATGATTCCATTATAAAATTATAAAAAAATTCAATAAAGGGTATAAATGACTTTAACCCATAGTCTGTAAAATAGTATGAGTGACTTTAAATACATTTTATGAAACAAGGATGTGAATGATAAAGAGGTCCCAGTAGATAATAATGTATAAACAACCTCGGATAATAAAGAGATTGTGAAATAAACCCATAAATTGTACTTTTCCTTGGTTGAGGGTAGGTTAAACTCATGTATATTGGTGAAATAATTGTTCTTAAATTATAAAATAATAATATACATTAATATGATATCATATATGATCTTTTAACATTGATTTGTTTATAATACTTTACTATTATCATCATTTCGGGTGTTAAGAGATTCGTTTTTCTTTATATTATTTTTTTTGAGCCATATTTGTTATGGATGGAATTTATATTATTAATATCCAAAATGATATCATGTCTCTAAAAATTATTTTTAATCATCAAATAAAATTTAGTCTTGAATGGATACGATGGGGAATGAATATCATCGCGTTCGTGGAGACGATAATCTGTACGTACGTACGAGCGACAATATCATTATTTTGATATTAAAATAATATATAATTGGATGGTATATCATATATACAGAATCATTATTATGTTATATTTTTTATTTACATGAATTACACAACATTATAATACCCATCCAAATAATAATGTATTGAATAACAATTACACCACGACGTGGAGACGGTAGGTTGTACGTACACACGTATGGTGACATGTCCTTCAAAGATGGATAGAATACTGAATATGGTTGTACCATATTTATAATAACATCACAGTATATATAAGATACTTGATTTATTATTTTAGAATAAAAATAACAAAGAAATAAGAAGTTAAAGAAGAAATGAACTTGAAAGAGGGTGGTGAAAACATTATCTATTCTTCAATTTCTTCCTTTTGATATGATCAAAAGGGCTCCTTAGGGTGGATTTATGACTAAAGAAAGGCCTCTAGGATTAATTGAGGATATTTGAGAGGTTATTAGGGTAGAGTTTGGCCGATCCAAAAGGATTTGGAGGTATGTTGAATTGGTTAGAAGTGGTGTCCTTTTATATGGGGGATGAGGGGCTCTTTAGAAAAAACTTAAAGTATCAATTTATAATAAATTTATATTCAGTTTCTAATGTCTTAAAAGATGATTATAAAAAGTCTATGGTTGGGATGTGTCATAATCCACTCAACCAATATATTTTAGATAGGTTTGGGTCACTATAGTAACCTTATGTTTTAGATTTAACTCTTAGTTAAATAGATTGACATTTACCATTTCTCATTGAATTTTTATATTATATAGTTAATAAACTAACTATATACTTCCAAGAGACCCCCATGTGGTCCATTAATGATAAAAATATCATTATATAAGTCCTTTGGACGAACCATATATTTTTTGGAATATAAATCAATTAATAATATAATATTGGTTTTAAAAACTCTTTTATTTCAATTTTTACACAATTGGGTATTTTGTTTTTGATAAATTCAAAAAATCATTATTACTTCGAATAAAATTCATATAACCAATAATAATATGTCATATTAACTTATAATATTATTTTAATTCATAAAAATTCTCAAATTACATTTATTTGGATATTTATAATATCAATTATTTTAATATTTCATTAATTAGGTAATTATTGCATCACTATTGTGTCATATATAAATTACAATATATAACATCTAAAAATTATAAATAAAATACAATTATCTAGAAATAATTTTATATTTCTAATGAATATTTATAATACAATTTATCTTCTGTATAACCCTATATTAAAAATGTTTTAGTTATTAAACTTTGATTTGGACTCTTTTAACTCTTCTTTATATTAAATAATAATAAATGTCCTAATAAAATCCATGTGGACCAAATAGTTTTATATTTTATTCCTAAGGTTGTTTTTGGTCTAATAATACTTATCCAATAGAAATAGGACATGTTTTAGGGTAATAATAATTTCATTTTTACCCTTAATTACCCTATTTAATTTTTACCATGATAAAAAAAGTAAAAAGTTACTATTCACCAAAAATTATTTTTATCGTATTGAACAAAATTTTATGCTTTGATTTTATCCGTGCATCTTATATTTTTATAAATTCAACTTATAGAAGTGGTAATGTTATGTTTTATTTGAATTTGCAAATTCTCTTAGGAGATCGGTAAAAGACGGTGAAAAGTTTAAATAAAAATTTTATATGTCTACAATTATTATACACTGACTCCAATGAATTACATTGAACTTATATAGGTATTACGTATCTATTTTTACATAAAATAAATTTAAATAATAAAAATAATTATTTAAATAATAAGTCGGTTTTAACCAATAACTTAGTGTTTTTCACTATTCATCAAAAATTGAATGTTTTCAAAAAAATACCAAAAATTCACCCTATGCTAATTTTGATATTCCTAATCCAAAAATTAAGTCCATTTTGAAAGATAAAATTTATAAAATTTTAAAAAGTGGGTATTACTATTCATAACGGATAGTTTGATTGGTCACGGTGTGTTAGAATCTCGAAATTGCGTACAATGCAAGCTTTTGTATTATTCGAAGGGAAAAGTACCATGGAATCTTGAGGTGTTACATTCCTCCCTCCTTCAAATAATTTCGTCCTTGAAATTTATAGAGTATTATTGCTTAAAAAGACTCAGGTGGTTCTTCATCATAAGTTCCTCGGGTTCCCACATTGCCTCTTCCATCTTATGGTTTCTCCATAAAACATTTACCAGATGATTCGTTCGGTTTCTCACCACTTGTTCTCTTGTATCAAGATTCATGACAGGCTCTTCACAATAAGAATGATGGAGTTATAGTTTTAATTCTTCATTTGTGAGTACATGCATTGGGCCAGGCATGTATGTTCTCATCAGTGATACATGGAACACATCGTGAACTTTGGAGAGACTTGGAAGCATTTCCAAACGGTAAGTTACAACCCCAATTTTTTCTAGAATTTCGAATGGTCTGATGTACATGGGACTAAATTTTCCATTCTTACCGAAACGTATAAAATCGTTCCATGGAGATACCTTCAAGAAAACATGATCTCCTACTTGAAATTCCAAATCCTTCCATCAGTTGCCAGCATAGATCTTCTGCCTACATTGATCTGCTTTGATTTGGTTTTGGATTACCTTCACCTTTTCTATTATTTCCTCCACCAGTTCTGGTCCCATGAGTTTTCTTTCACCAACATCATCCCAACAGGTTGGTGTGCGACATCTCTTTCCATATAACTCGTCATATGGTTCCATCAAATTACTTGAATAGATGTTATTGTTATATTAAAATTCCACCAGAGGTAAATATTGATCCCACATACCATGAAAGTCATGTGATAAAGATCTCAACATGTATTCTGAGGTTTGAATAGTCCGTTCTGATTGTCCATCATTTTGGGGGTGGTAGGCAGTGCTCAAACGAAGTTCAGTATCCGGGGCTTTCTGAAGAATTTTCCAGAATCTTGATCTAAAACGTGGATCATGGTCAGAAACAATCGATAGGGGTACTCCATGATGTGTCACAACTTCATTAATATATAGTCTTTCTAGGCATTCAAGTGGTAGATCATTTCTTATATCAAGAAAATGTGCTGACTTGGTAAGATGATCAACAACAAGCCATATTTCACTGTTCCTTCTAGGAGTCACTGGTAGCCCCATGACAATGTCCATCAAAATATTATCCCATTTACACTCCAGTATGGGAAGAGGTTGCATGACCCCTCCAGGTTGTTGCCTTCCAGCTTTCACTTGTTGACAAACCATACATCTTTAAAAAAAATCAGCAGCCTCCCACTTCATGTTCTCCCACCAAAAATGTTCCTTCAAATCTCTATACATTATGGTGCTCCTGGGGTATGTAGAGAAATTGGAGTTATGAGCATCATCTAACAATTCACTTTTCAGATCAGGTATATCGGGAACACAATGTCTCTCCCCAAATATCAAAATTACGTCTTTATACACAATTTCTATCAATCTCCCATCATTCAAAACATTAATCTTCTTTGGAAACACTTCATCACTAGTCTGAGAACTCTTTTCCCTTTTTAATAAATATGGTTTGGAAAACATTTGAAAAATTATCAATGTTTCACCTTCTACGATAATTCTCATATCCATCTTCACTAGATCTATGAAAATAGGATCCCTTTAAATTCTCATCATGTTCAAAACTCCATGATATTTTCTGCTCAAAGCATCTGCCACCTTATTTTCCTTCCCTGAGTGGTAGTGTATCATGAAATAATAATCTTTGTGTAGTTCAAGCCATCTCCTTTGCCTCATGTTATGTTCTTTCTATGAGAAAATATACTTCAAACTATTGTGATCAGTATAAATCTCACATTTTCACCATATAGATAGTGTCTCCAAATCATCAAAGTAAAGATTACAGCTACTAACTCAAGATCATGAGTAGGATAGTATTTATCATGAATTTTTAGCTATCGTGATGCATATGAAATAACCCTATCATTTTGCATAAGGACACAACCAAGTCCTTTATTTGAAGCCTCACATTAAATAAAAAACCCATCATTCCCCAATGGTAGAGTCAATATAGGATCATTGACTAATATTCTCCTAAGTTCTTCAAAACATTATTCACACTATTTTTTCCAAACAAATTTAACCCCTTTACGTGTGATCTTGGTTAATGGGTTAGCCAATCAGGCAATGTTCTGGACGAAACACTAATAATAACCTGATAAGCCAATATAACAGCATACCTCATTTATTCTCATTGGGGCTGGTCGTTCTTGGATTGATCTTGTCTTAGAAGCATCAACATAGATTCCATCCTTAGAGACAATATGGCCAAGAATAGAGATATCATGAAACCATAATTCACACATGCTAAACTTCCCATATAATTCATGTCTTACAAGAGTCTTCAAGATAATGCGCAAGTGATTTTCAGTATATTTTGGAGTATACCAAGATATCATCAATAAATAATACCACAAAATAATTGATATGTTCTATGAAAACACTATTCCTTAGATCCATGAATACAGAGGGTGCATTAGTCAATCCAAAAGGCAATACTGTAATCTCTTAATGCCCGTACCTGGTACGAAATGTTGTCTTCAGAATGTCTTCATTCATCACACAAAACTAATGGTATCCAGATCAATGGTTTATCTTTGAAAAGTATTGAGCTCCAAGAAGTTGGTCGAATAAATCATCAATGCGAGATAGGGGATACTTGTTCTTTATTGTTATAGCGTTGATTTCCCTGTAGTCGATACATAACATCATAGATCCATCTTTCTTATTAACAAAAAGGACAGGGTCTACCCAAGGAGAAACACTAGGGTGAATAATTCCCTTATTACTCCATTCTTATAATTGTTTATTTAATTCCACTAATTCCATAGTGGCCATTCTATAAGGGGTCTTCGATATAGGCCTTGAACCAGGAATTAAATCTATAGAAAATTAAATTTATTGTTCTGGAGGATGTCCAGGTAAATCATACAGAAACACATCTACATATTCTTTTACAATAGGTACATCCTCTATTTGAGCATTCTTCTCCTCACACACAGTTATTTCATTCTCTTTCTCCTTGATAATTTAATTTATTTGAGCTGTTGGGGGTGAATCTAGACTAGAATTAGGTGGTGACAATTCCGCTCTATAGATAAGCTATTCCTTATCACCGTCATCAAAAATTGAAACCTCCTTATTCTTAAAATAAATCTCTTTATCATGGTATTAAATCCAATACATACCGATGATTATATCAAATTCAATCATGGGTATGATTATGAGATCAGTAGATAAAGATCATTTTTGTGCTCTAATGGGGACTGATTCACAAAACGTTGTTGCAATGATACATCCCTTAGGATTTTTGACTGAAAACTCCCTTGTTAAATAAAATTGTAAATATCTAATTTTATTAACAAACTGAGAAGATATGAAATAATGAGATGATCCAGAATCAAATAAAGCATTGGGTAAACTTGAGGAAACCATTAAATTACCTTCCACCACGTCTTTCAGAGCTTCAACCTCAGTAGTAGTGATAGCATAAGATTGGACATTATCCCTTGGATTTTTCTGTGGTTAGTTCCCCTGACTCTTAGGAAATTCATTTGCATAATGCCCCATTTCTTTTCAATTATAGTATTCTACATTGACAGAAACTCTCTTTCCCTTGCAATCATGAGTTTAGTGGCCTTATTCACCACACTTGTAATAGACTCCCATTCCCTTCATGAAAGTACCATGGTGTTTCTTCCCACATTTACTGTAGTATGGATAATCAAATTTTCCCTTATTCCCTTTATTTCCATTTCCAGAGTGGTAAGAAGATCTCTTCTTCTCATGCTTTCCCTTGAAGTCGTAAGAATTAGCGAATTCCTTTTCTATCTTGATAGAACATTAGAAAATATCGTCGTACGACGAGAAAGATTGTGATACTAATGATCGACAATGAAATGGTTTAAACCAATCAAATAAACTTTCAATATTACTTCTTGGGTTACATATATAATATTCTACATGCCTCTCTATCCTTGTAATGTTAGCCTCATACTTTTCGACATTCGCATCCTCCTTTTTCCTCAGACTCAGAAATTTCCTTTCCATATCTTCTCGATGGTCATGAGGAAAGTATTTTTATAAGAAAATATCTTTGAAATCCATCCATTCCATATTTGATACTTCATCATCTTCCTTTGTGTTTTGTATGAATTACCACCATTGATCAGCATCTCTAGTGAGGCGATAAACCTCCATGACAACTTTTTCCCTTTCACTACTCCCCAAAGCCTGAAATTTTTTCTCTAGGGAACATATCCATTGATCAGCTACTAATGGATTTTTAATCCCACTGAATGTTGGTGGTTTCTTCCTCATGAATAGATCTAACATTTATCCTCCACGCTGCAGATCAGGGTGCCCCATACGGGTAAGGTTATTATTCATAACCTGATTGAGTTTTTCTAGTATGGTGATTAGCTGATTAGCACTAGTTGCATCACCAGCTCCACCATAATTATCTTCTACAGGAGGGAAATCCATACATGGAGTGCATGCATTGATACAGTTTCCATTTCTTCCACTAGGCACCATTTCTTAAAAAAAGGCATACAGTAGATTAGTTTATGAATCACAATACATAAATCCAAATGTGTAAAACACTTAACATGAATTGAGAAGTTTATGGATATAATCTATAATCCTAAAAATGTTTTTTTTAGGAAGTATATATACTCATAAACCCTTAATAATGGTTTGTAAAGAAAATGAGAATTGTCCAAAGCATATCCCCCAGGAGTGTCGAAACCAAGAGTGCAGCAAGGCCCGTTGTCGTGCACTAATTCCCATTCGAGTATAGCTTAAAGCGGTGTTCTCGGGTTTTACCCATTTGAACATCAGTGCGAGATCCGCCTCTACCTACTCGTACCCATATAGGGATGTATTTCTCAGAAAACACACAAAATCTCTACAATACCAAAATTCTAGGAATTTATTCTATAAAAATCCTCAAAGTCCATCTTAGGTCTATGTACTCTAATCAGAGTCTATCTAAATATAGTTTCCATGGTTTGTACTAAAATTTCTCTAATACCAACTATGACGCCCCGACCCCAGTTACCCAGAGTCTGTGCATTATTACTTAACATTGGAATGATCACAAAAGATCAAGTCTTGAAAACCCAATTAGTTTAGTAGCCTTGGAAACACTAGATATATACATAAGCCTTACATTACATCATAATGTAAAATAAACTACAACAAAATCTTGTATTCATATCCCCTCATACATTTCCTAAAGGTCATTCCTAAAATACATCTTCACATATAGGGAAAAATTAATACATTGAAAGGGGTGAGCTCAAATGCCCATTAAGGATAACAATATAGCGGAAACATTAATAAATAAACCTAAACATTTAAGGAAATGTATATCTAAAACAAAAGCCTTTTAAACATGTACATTAGTATAATATGGAAAAGATAAAATGAAATAATACCATTTACTTATTCACATGGATATTCTACTAGTCGAATAATCACATGAAATATCAATAACCACATTCATAATTATATAATGCATAATGACAGACTATCAAAACCACATAGCCAAGGCCTTGTTCCAAGACTACAAATAAAATTTTGTCAAGGCCTTGTTCCAAGACACTAGTTTGTCTCATCAGACCAACTGATGCATCGAGGAGTTATAGTGGGCTCCACATGTCACTTATTAAGTCCAATTCATATGTCATATGAACAGGTTTAAACATAACATAAAAATTCGTATTAAAACTAGCATACGAAATGTCAATAATTTATCCATAGACCATGAATGGTATAAAAATAACAAATCCACAGTCAAACATATCACAAAAACATCAATACAATATGGATGTTTTGTATCATAATAAATCAAATTCAAATAAGATTAAAATCCATCAAAGGATGTTGACATAGATGAAATCAAAACTATTTGAGAGAAATATCTTTTTTTTGAAATCATTTAAATTTTTGGGCGGTTTTTGGTATTACTGGACCATATCATACATACATAATACATGATATAATATGAATATTCATTACATATAAAAATAAATCATACCTAGATTCTATGAATTTATTGTTTTGGATATAAAATAAAAACTAATATAATTTGAAAATTCATCAACATATAACACAAATAATATTCTCACTTTAATCCCACTTAGAAATATCATACGTAATACTCTTCTTCATCACTATAGTAATAGAAACGTGAATAGGGTGATATATAATTTCTTTTAAGGGTAATCATTAGAGAAATCCATCAATGTTCACATTTAAGATAATGTTGATAATAATGTTGTGAGAACATAGTCACGGTGTATAGATATAATATAATCGAATCATACAAAATAAATTATAGATCATAAATAATGAGTCATAGAATAAGGACTTATGTATAAATGATGAAATTAGATAAAGGTGTGTTTGGACTAGATTCAATAATTATTACCCATGAAAACATAAAATATTCATAAGAATTTGTTATATACCTATGAAAATAAAATCATTCCATAAGTTTAAGATAACTACTGGAAAAATCATCACATTATAGAAACATTATTTGAGAGGGTTGGGTTTTCTCCCTAATCATTGAAATGTCATCTCTTAAGATATAAGACAATAAAGAGTGTACTGGAGGGATATATAGTTTAATCTAATAGGTTAATAAGGGTGTTGGGTTTATTATAAATTCCCATTCACATTAGGAGATAAATAATTATCCCCTAAATTATTGGGATATATAATTTTGGTTCCATCCACTATGGATTTTCGAAAACATTAATATATATTCCACAAGAATATGAATTTTTTAATCATATCACCGAATAACTAACCCATGAGAAGAGACAAGTTTCTTGAAAACATCCCTAATTCATTATCAAAATCCATAAAGATATAGTAATAAATTGATATCCTTTAAATATGTCCCTAGTAATGAATATGAAATATTAAATGATGTTTAAATATATTTAAAATGTAACATATTTATAAATTTATTTAAAAGAATAGAGGATATATTATATAATTTCGAAAAAAGTATATCAAATTAATATATCATAGAAAGTAATATGCTTATAAATAATATCAAAAAGGAAAGAAATTTGGTGATTTTGTTTCTTAATGAATGTTTTATAAGGATTTCGGAAAACTAATTCATACATAAAATGTATAAAACATATAATAAATTGATATATTTAAAAATAAATAGAATGATGACGGAAAATGATCATACTTAAAAATATCATATAAATAAATATTTTGTATAAAAAACATATATATTCAAAAAATTTATTTTTAATGGTTCATACTTCTTCATCCCATTACATTGATATATTTGGGTGTTATAGGTGTCTTGTTAGCATTGAGAAGGAGTATTATGATAGAGATGATATATTAGCTTGGAATATGGGGTGTTTGTTTGTTTTTAGTCTTTGGAATAAGAAAGATGAATGTAGTGTACGTATTTAATATATTTAATGAGTCGTGATTTAATTTTTTCAGTGACATGACATAAATATCTCTTGGATGTTGTATTGATTTTAGTACATATGATTAGATAAATGTATTTGGTTTTCATTTCAAAGTGACCATTTCATTAAATTCAATTGATTTAAATGTTTGTGTCTTCAAATCATGGACATGGAAATCATGATGTTATGGTCCAGAGTTTGGATTGCAGCTGTATTATCCAGGATATACGAATTGGGTGGTTATTTTGTCATGGTGGGACCATGAAGGTTTGTATCACATTGGAAATATTAAAAGGGAATTTATTATTTAAGGATAAGGGGATCATAGTGTATTTTTTGGGATTTAGTGGAGTTAGCCTCATTATGGTATGAAATGATTTGTGACACCATGATGTAGTGTTTTTTAGATATGGTATACTGTCAGAATTTTTTGCAATATCATCTTAATCCCCTGATCTTTAAGCAATCCTAGTGAAAATTTTACAATTTTTTTATTTCTCCTTGGATTACCTTATCCCTTATAATTAGGATCAACATTCTATGTGATCTATGATCAAATTATTCATTATTATTCTCCAACGAGTTCTTATTACTTTATCATGGAGGATTTGTGTATATTTTTAAATTCTATTCAGATGAAAGGCCATTGCGGTTTTTGTTTTTCCTAAGTCCCTATCAAGATTATAAAATAATTTGGATATTTTATTCATATCTTAGTTCGTTTTGTATTGAATTATGAAGTGTTGGTTGTGGTAGGGGATTTACAGACTCATCTTCTACCCTGTAAAATATAACATTCATTACATGATTGATGTGGTCTCTTCTAAATATATTATAATATTTTTCAAATACATCGTTGATATTGTTTATCATGTTTTATGGGAAATTGACGAATATATGTGAAACAACCTTTGTAAGAATGATTTAAATATATGACAAAAAATTAATTAAGATGAAATTGAAATGTGGGATGGTTTTTATAGAATTATGTTTTCAATATTATATTTAATGCAATGAAAACTAATTATTGATTCTTTCAGATGTGTTTTTGGAGTTTTTGAAATCATTAATGGAAATTTCCTCATTTTTACCTGGATTGTCACCTAAATATTGTATCAAGAATTAAATTTCATGAAATTGAAATTTAATGTTCTTAGTGTTGTAAAGTTAAAAGGTTATTAATATTGTCAATATATATTGATTACAAGGATGATATTTTGATATTACTATTTTATTCCATTTTTATTAACATGGAAACTATTTTATGAACTAGTAATAGTAAATATCGAGTTTTTAATAGGATATTTAAATTTATATTGAATAATGATAACATGAAATTTCAAATTAATATTTTTTGAAATAATGATGAGGAAGTGGGTTTTTGTGTGATGTGTTTTATTATGACATTTGATAATTATTATTTAATAGGATTTATGAGTTTATGAAAGTTTTGTGAATAGGATTAAAATTTTATTGTAATGTGATAAACAATATTCAAGAAAATTGGGTTAATTTATTATTGAATAATTAATATATAAAAAGAGGGTATGGATATGGAAGGATTGAAAAACATTTTTATAAAAAATTGAATAACATATATTGTAAGGGAGAATATGTTATTAAAATTTTTAATGATTGAAATGTTTAAACCTAGATGTAATATATATGTTAAATTATTTAGTGATGGATTGAAATGGGGTGCGGTCTACGATCTCCATATTTTTGGAGTTGGAAGTTTCAAAAAGAAATTTGAATGTTTAGTTTACTAGATGGTTCAATCATGACTAATGGGTCGTAATGGAATTAAAAAGGTTATAATGCATATAAATTATGTTTTTAGATGTGGAATGAATCTTGGTTTGTATGTTGGACGTTTCAGGAGTGTCTCGAGGGTTCATGAACCGAAACCTAGGTTTTGGGAAAAGTGTATTAGAGGGTGCATGGTTGGTTCACATTTAGTGTTAACTATGAGAAAAACCAATGATAAATCACATATAAAGGTGCATACATTGGTATAACTATTTATAAAGATAAGGAAAACCATGCTGGTGTATGTAATTAATTGCGAACGTGTTTCATGGTTGGTGCATTTTCTATTAAATTGTGCACCATACCTATGTGTGGGGTTGGTGCTCGGACTGCGCCAGCTGCATGGTTTATCCATACATGAATCCAAATCTTAAAACCCTTTAAAAATTGGTAAATTACAATTTTCTATGAGTTATTGAAGAGGCCAACCCTATTTTTTCTCTATTCTCTATCCCTATGTTTGCATATTCTTATGCTCCACTTCCCTTTAGTGATTCTCCATAATATTTTGGTATGTTTTGATACTTTTCATCTGAATTTTAATACTTGATGTAATTCTTAGACTCCATTATCATTCATTGTGTTATTTTATCGCATCCTATGTACTATATTTCTCAATTTAGATTTTTTGTCTTGATTCCAATAGTTCAAGGTGGAATCAGATATAGATGTTGGGGGTGTTTCTTTACTAAAGAAGATGATAACATAAGATGCCATATTTACATGACCATATGTTGTTCCATTGATGTATGTCACTATGGTGAATTTATAAATATTAAATTATTTAAATTAGATTTTTTAAATAGTTGTTTAAGTCCATTTCATGGGTATTTTACCAACTTTATGGTTTGTTGTGTACTGATTTTTAGTAGTGAGTTTTAGGATTCCATTCCAATGAGACAATATGGGTCAATGATATTTTGAGAATTATTCCATTTTTGAATAAATTAGATTTTATTTTTTTATACTCTATTTTTCATTATTAAATAATCATAATTTTTACATAATTAATTAATTATGATGGTTTGTCTTTAGATATGTCTAGTACGACTCCGTTGAGCTTGGATAGGCCTTGTCATATACTGCTGAACATTGTAAAATATATAGTAATATACCTAAAGGTAGACAGCCTAACATAACTTCCCATTAGTGTTTATTGATGTTTGTGGTATTATATGGATTTTCGACCCCACACATGAGGGTGAAACCCACAGTTTAAATTCATTTTGATGAATTTTTTAATTAAATGAAACATTTAGATTGTACTAGATTAATGTTTTGGTCAATGACAACCAAAGTGCGCTAGCTTGATCCCACAACTTGATTCCATGACCTTCTCCAAGGACCCCTTATAGTATTTCTCTGATTATTGCATTTTAGGATCCCAGGTGTGAATTTTTGTTTATATTATAACTTAAAGGATCATAAGAAGGATACCTCTATTTACCATGGACCTCCAGGTTTTCATGTAGGATTCCTCTATAGTGTTATGTCATTGGGGACCTAGTGGGTACGTCGGTGCTCAACCAATTATGATCTAGTGCGTTATTGGTTAAAAAAGAGATATTAGTAGGTGTCATCTTTGAACCCATAACAAAATTCTAAGTTGTGAGGCTATAAAAGTTGTGTTGGGTGTGGTGTTCGACCACTCTCAATATTTTAATTAAACATTCACATATTTAATGTTGATGATGTGATGTTTACCATAGGTTATTCCTAGTCATGGATGATATAATTGATGTGATGTGATTTTTTTTATATGGATTGATAGAAATATTTCCTGGAATAAAGATTCTGATCCTTTATTGATTGAATGTTACTGTTACCCCTTCTAGAAGTCCCTTTTGTCAATAGTATTCTTCTTGGATGACGGATACATTGGAAGGATACAGAGAGTGTATCAAACCACACTTATACGAGTTTTATATATGAATGGATATACTAATAGCATTCTAGAGGATGGTAATGGTTACAGGGCGGGCTCACTTCCCATGAGGAGTGGGACAATGGTGAGCTCCCTCATGATGGACATGATCTTCTCATTTGATACCTAGGATACTCAATGGGATCTGTGGACACAAAACTATTGATATTGTCTATATTTTTCTGGGAGTCGAATGTTAATCCATTTGTTGAATTATTTTTTGTTGTTATACTAGATCATGAGAGTATTCCATATAGTACTCCTAAGTGTCATTCCCTATAGAGACTATTCAAGTTGTAATGTCAAGATTTACTATGGAAAAGGAACTGAAAAAATGAAATTGGGCTATATTAAAGTTGGATTAAGTATTATGACATCTAGATCAATGATACATTTGAAATATTTTTAGTTAGTATATTCTATTCATTATTATAGTTATGGGAGGAGAGTATGGGTGAACCAAGGTTTATGATATATATCCTCCTATAGTGACATTGCTTTCTCAGATATATTTCTGGTATTTTCTGAAGTAGGTATTGTCGATTGGGATTATAGTTTGAGATATCAACTTAATTATGCATTGATAGAGTGGTATTACATCCAGCTCAAAGCCCCTTATTTTAGGATGTTTAGATGCATAGGGTTACGGAACCAAGGATCGATTTGTTATAGATCATGTTAACTGTCACCATAGTCATGTATTTACATACAGACATACATAAATACATATATACATACATACAAACATACATACAAAAAAAAACAAAAAAAAAACAAACAAACATACAAACATACATATATACATACATACATACATACATACATACATACATACATACATACATACATACATACATACATACATACATACATACATACATACATACATACATACATACATACATACATACATACATACATACATACATACATACATTCATACATACATACATACATACATACATACATACATACATAAATACATACATACATACATACATACATACATACATACATACATACATACATACATACATACATATGGGAATATATATACAAATATAAATATATAAATATATACAAGATGAAACATTGCCCAATAGATTGGGTTCATGGACCCATGGATCAACTATGGTTTCATGTCAATAATTTTATTTATATTTTACTATTATATATCAGCTTGGTTGATCAAAATCCTTTGATATTGTCTTCTAAAACTTTTTTGGTAGTTTATTTCCAAAACCTATCATTATAATTATAATTATCCTAGTGAGTAGTTCCATTATACATACACTGCATATTATTGTCTACGTATTGGACCATGTTAGGGGTTCTTTAGTATGTTTTGTACTCACACCCTGCTCGGGCCACCGTTTCAATGGGGTACCTTAGAATATGTTCAGTCAATTTCAGGAATAGGTAGGTACATGTCTTAGGACTGACTGAGCATGATGGCTAGGAAATATGTATAGAGATCGGATATGTGGTCTGGTTCAGAGTGAGAGGTAGATACCTATGCATTGTTTAAATTTCCATTATGCTATCATGTATATGTGACCAACCAGAGGGTGATCAATGTTTTATGTATCGAATATTTATTTTGGATTTTAGATCAATTTATTTATTATTATATCATGCATCTATTTCAATTATTTACTATTATTGATATCTATTTATTTTCCACTTGGATGCTATCTAGTTATTTATGGTATTTTTACTCAGATATGAATTAAAAGACTCTACCAGGACACAACCTAGGCCCATACTACCAGTCGGAAACCTCTAGAACATGAAGAGGTGGTCTTGAGGATTTGTAGAGAAATTACAGTAATAAGTAGTTTAATAGTATCTAGTTTGGGATGTTACAAAGTGGTATTAGAGGTGTTTCTTTTCCTACTGTATTTATATTTTGGATATGGTAGATAGATGTATTAGTAATATGACAGAACAAGTGATGGATATCATAATGGTGCACTGAGAACACTTATTCCATAAATAAGTTCACACTAACAGGGGTATGGGAAATATGTTTTTATCAGTGGTGTTGTAGTTTTATTTGATTTTATCTTTGAGTAATAAGTATATTTGTTTATTTTTTTATTTATAATGGATCTATGGATCTGAAATCGTTTGGGAGATACGATTGAAAGATTATTGGAGTTTTTCCAGTTGGCAAGAGTGCAGGGATTGATTTTGAATCTTGTTATACAAATGAAAGAGGCATCTCATGATTCATATTTGGGACATATGGCTCACAGTTGTTGTGTTTTATAGTGTGTGAATTTATGGATGCTGGAGTTCAATTATTTAAAGTGTAAAAATACCAAAATGTGTTTATCCATATAGGTTTTTGGTGACATTATATTTAATTAGGCCTACTAGAATATATATTTCCTTTTGTGGTCCTTGAATCTCAGTCATTTAATTTTCTACCTTATCTATCATGTGTAATTAATCTGAATGAGGTACAAATTAAGCATGAACTATCTTATACTGTGAAATTGTTGATGATTTTTGATTGAAGAGATAATTTTCCACCCAATCGGACAACTAACCATTTAAATGTAAATTAGAGGAAGATTTTTTATTTAGTAGAAAAATAAGAACTTGAGGTTACTATAAAAAATATTCCATCAAATCTAATTTTAATTGAGAATAGTATTTCAAATGTTGAGTATAAAATTTTAAGGGGGTGGGGGAATAAAATTACTCAAACAACTATATAAGGAATTTTCCTTCTTAAGATTCACCTATGACATCTTTTCTAATGTTATATTGTATAAAATATATGAACCACATAATACAATCCAATAATCAATTATTATTATAATTTTGAAAAACAATATAATATATATACCAATAAAAACCGAATTTCATGGAAATAAACAATAAAAATAACTATAATAAGAAAATTTAATCATTTTGATATCATAGAAAAACCACACTAAATAATTACACAATAAAAAAGTAAAAATATTAATGTACTATAAATTAAAAAAATATAGAATTTCGAACCTTTCGTACAAGTAATGTGAATGATTACTGAAAGGAAATTTGAGGTAGTTATCATTAGTAAAAACCATTATTATCATTGGAATAATAACCATCCCATTAGTAATAGTAACTCAAGTGTTAGGAAATGTTACCTAACTATTATCCTTGTAAAATAACCAAATAATATTTGTATGTAACATAATTTTTTTATAAAAAAATCTTTTAGAAAATAGATATACAAGGATTCAAATTTGGATGTGAAATTAACTGAAAGTATAATTTAGTATAATATTATTTTAATATATTTTATGTAAATAATAATTTTAAAATTAAAATTAAAAAATAACATAAAATATTAATTTTTTTTGATAAAATTAATTTCTCTTTGTGAATCATCAAAGGAATCTTGTTCAAAAGTGTTCTCTTTTGATAATTTTCTTAGAAAAAACATTTTTTATGTGAATATTAAAAATATACATTCTCAAAAACATAATGTATAATGACAAAGTAATGAAATATTAACGACTTAATAAATCATTAATTTTATAGATCAGACATAATTAAATTTATTAAGATAAATTTTTTAATTAATAATAGTAAGATAAATTTTAAAAAAATAAATTTCTCAATTTTAAAAATGCAAAGCATTCCATTTAAAAAAAATTCATTTTCTTCATTCATTTTCCTTAAAATTATATAATTCGTGTATAATTGATTACAATTTTCTAAAATCATAAATTATTAATAAAATAGAATTCATAATATAAAAATTTTCACCATTAAATGTTTTACTTCTATCATTCTAATTTATTCAATATTATATCGAAACAATTTACCTCTCCTTAAGAATAATATACAATTTAAATATCATGTAAAATCACTTCTCATACACATCTCCATGTCCGAGATCTAAAATATTAAATCATCATAGGTATATTTAGAAACATAAGGACATTTTAGTGTCACCCAACTCAATTCATGTAATGATTCAATCATGTTTCAAAGGAGTATGATTTAATTAAGAGGTAATCCATCAATCATATATCTTCAACTTTCATCAACTTCTTCATTAATTATTCTCAATATAATTTATTTTAATACCATCCTAAACAAATAAATTCATATGTTTAAAACATATTTTTAATCTTATGATATGGTACTTATTTTTAAAACCATTAAAATTATATATACTCTCTTTTAACCCTCTATTGACATGATCCATCAATCATATTTTCATCTCCATGTGATGAATATTTCAAATCATTACACATAAATTCTATCATGACTAGTTATATTACACTATATATTATATTTAAAAATATTATTTAATTTAAAATTTTATGTAGATAATAATTTTCAAATCAATAAATTATAATTAATCTAAAAATAAAACCAAAATGAAAATTCAATAATTCAGTAAAACTTATCAATAAATCCATTTCGTGATGAACTAAAAAATTTTATTTTAATTTCATTAATGGTCATGAATAACATATATGAATTGAATAAAAATCATGAATAATATTTAAAAACACATACATTAATTATGTTGGATGATTAAATAGAATGAAACAAAACAGGACTCAATAAAAGGGGACTCTCAATATGAAATCCTTTATTTTTTCCATTATCACATCATTATAATTATCTTCAAAATGATTCTTCTAGAACACTAATAAATTCAATTTTTATTTATTACATTTTATATTATAAGGATATACATGTTCATACATCAATTATATGAATATTAATAACCTTTTGAAAAATATTATATAAAATTATAACTATAATAATATCCTTATATGTTTTTATAATTCACCCAAAGGTATATGATCTATTTATTTATAATACGTACATTTCCAGAAATAATAGATTTTTCCCATTATTTATTTGGAATAACTAAAAGTAATCCTTTATAGAAGACATAAAATATCCAACGGAAACACATTTTTCCCAATGGTTCATATCATGATTATAATTTATGTCTATTTTTTCCCCATGAAATGGAGGATTATTAATATATTATGATTTGATAAATAAAATTTTAATGATATATCACTAAAATCAATTTTGTAATGTGATATGTAGTTATGTGTATTATTTTTTACCATGTTGCCAAATTTGTTAAAATTTAATGATATTATGATTTGTACACATATAATATGTGTTATGAATAAATTGATCAAAATTTATGTGTATGATATAATCATAATATTAAGATGTATAATTAATATTAAAATACTATAATACATTAAATTTTTAATTAATTACTTCATGTTAAATATTATGATATTTTTTAATGATATTATGATTACTCGTATACCACAGATGAGTTTTTTTATTAATTTTTGATTTTAGCTTCATATTATTTCTCTTCTTACCAAGCTTTTATCCCATTCGTGACTTTATGTATGAGTTTAGGTGATTAAATGCACTAAGAAAAATCATATTTCTAATAAGGGAAATATAATGACATAATTGAATAATTTATAATGTTCTTTGTATGATTATGTGGTAATAAATATTTTTAATGATACTAAACATTAATAATAAAAATTTTATTATTATTATGTCATTTATTAAAATATAATGCAATAGTGAGGTACATAATTTGGTGTTCCCTAAAATATCTAAAACATAACATGTATCAGATGAACTATAATGATATAAAAAAACTTATACATGATAAAAAATAAACCAACTCAAATAAAATAATGTAAAAATATCAATTTCATGATATAAAATGAAAATTGAATACAAATATTCATGAAAAATATTTTTTGGCATGATTCACTTTCTCAATTCCTTTATTATGAAATTATTTAAAATTTTATTTCCTTTTAATATAAAACTTATCAAATAGTACAGGAAATTAAATCTTATTTTTAAATGAAATTTTACATTCTAAAATGAACTATATTTCATCCATGGAAGCATCCCTTAATGTTTTTTATGCTTTACTGTATAGATTTTACACCATCTACAATCATTCACTAGATAGATTTTGATCAATTCTATAGAAAATATTATTGAAAACCATTTATTTCTTAGGGGTTACTTATGTTATGATATAATTTTGAATATGTTTATGTTTATTTTAAATTAATTATAAATTTTTGTTATTTTTTTGGATGTGTGGATTTGATATATCCCTAAAATGTATTGTGTAATGCTTTCAACCATAGAATATTATGATTTACTAATGAATAAAATTGGGTTTAACTATGTTAATAACTCAATGTGTGGAAGTAATTGTGTTTATATATGTTATCAAATCTATCTATGCAACTAGTCTTGTTTTTCTATGTTGAAAAGTCTATTAATTAACCAAATTTTGTTTATCCTGGTCACAAATATATACATAGACTTAAATTCATATATCTATATTTTCAACAATATAAAATGACCAAAATGAATAGTTCTATAATCACCAATATATACATGCTCCTAATTCCCTTTATATATATTCACAATTCAATAAATGTAAAATAATTGATTTTTTTGGATTCATAACTCTATATGTATATTTAATTTCATTTTTCTATATATAATACAGTAGGAGGGGACCTAGTATCATTTCTATATGTTGAAAACTCTAATTTGGGACTAAATTGCATTTACAGATGTTCACAAAAATTATATGTTGATCAATTTTTTATTTTAATTATATCATATTTTCATATGATTGTGTTTTGGACACAAGCCTATGTTATTACCTATATATAAGGAATATTGTTTCATGTTTCTATGTTCTTTAGACATTGTATATTTTATGCCTCCATGATGTACATATTTAGGTTATATGTCATTTTATAATGTCTTATGAAAAAATGTTTTGATTTATATATATTTTTAGTCCAATATATGTCTCTTGTTTTTGTTTTATAATATATGGATTATATATTCTATCGATTTTTCACTTAATGTGAACTTCATATCAATTATTTTTATGTTCCCCATTAACAAATTGAATTACAAGAAAAAATATATGTAAGAGTAATTAATGTGAGGAGAATATTGATGGATATTTTTTTTAAATATATTAAAATAATAATAAATATAGATATTCTAAAAATACACGAATACATTGGTAAGTTGATTTTTTTCAATTTATAAGAATTAACTATAAAAAAATTTAAATTATGTAAAATATTTCAATTTTATTCTTGGTTTATCTTAGTCTGAATCATTCAAAGAATTATTTATTTTTGGGAAATCATAATGAAGAATAAGAGGATAGGCAAAACAATAATATACTTCATCAAAAATTATTTCTTGATTTCCAGTCTAGGATGTCATCCATCCTGATACCAAACCTAGTCTGAAACATGTCCTAAAGGACATTCATGTTTCCAGCTAGATGGAAACTACTGTCATACATACAGGCAATCATTATGGAAGTAATTGTTTCCCAATAAACAAAGATCAAATAAATAAAATGAAAAATACAAAAAAGCTTCAATAAATGAATGTCAATAAATATTCAAACTCATATAGATAAAAAAAATTGAAATACAAAATAGAAACTAAATATAAAACTGATACCAAACCATGTTACACAATCTCTATACGACCTCTTGGTCATCACCATCTATAAGACCAACAAGCTCCAAGGGGGAGTAACTGAACATTAAACCATCAACTTCAAAACATCTAAAGTCTACCGACACCGAGTGGTACATGTAGGGCATGATATTTTACAACATAATAGGAAAGCACCAAATAATCAATAAAATTAATTTCATGAAATAGTTAACTAAATTTAGGTTGAAATATATATAATGAAATAGGTATTTCCCATTAAAAACACAATTTTATTTAAATAATACACCGACAATATCATTTTTTAAAATAGATTACCATTTTTATACCAAATCTCAAACAAAAATCCAAATAAAGAAATACAAAACTATGATGAAAATTACTAAGTTGTATAAATAGGAAACCAAGTGAAACACAAAACATATAAGAAAATATAGATAGCAATCATAAGAATTTCATAAACATACCTAGAGTGATACATGGATGTACTCAGATCGGAATCACCTACAGGCACATGGTGCACCTACATAGTCAACAACCAACTGTATGTTCTGACTAAAAATAAAGTGGAACATCCCAGTAATCCATAAAAACTCAGGGGGTAACTAACCATCTTACCAGGGTTGACAAGAAACCATCGCTCGACCATTTAAAATATTATTAAGAAACCCATGATAATATTATATGGTAAAAGAAAGATTCCCTCACATGCTTGACTCACCATACCAACCGCCACCACACTTGCCTACCCCAATCACAGACACCACCCATGTGATAACCCACAACGGGAAACCTCTAAATGGTTGGCCATCTTTCCATAACACCCTTACATGTTCTAACTAGGTATCACATCCCATAATCTGTAACACCCCGAGCTTCCACGATACGCTTCTCATTCAATAATACAATAGCTTCCATTGTACGCAACTTCGAGTTCTAAAACATCGCAAAAAATCAAAGTAGCCGTTATGAATAGTAATAACCACTTTTTAAAATTATAGAAAATTTATATTTCAAAATGGACTTCATTTTTGTATTCCTAATATTGAAATTAGCCTATGTTGAATTTTTTGTAATTTTCTGAGAACTTCAATATTTTTATAAATAGTGAAAAATACTTAAAACAACTTTTTTAAACAAAATAATTCATAGTGATAAATTATACTATTGAGTGGTTTTAGAGTATAATTAGAATATATTTTTACCATTTTTTCCAATGGTGGTCATTAGAATTAATTTAACATTGAAATTGGACATAAACAATTGCCAATCTTTTGATATAAATTGTTTCTTAAAAACACGCTATTTGTTGTGACAGCGGGAATTAATTATAAAATTAATTAATGCAACTAATATGTTTGGAATTTTGTAAAATAGAAATCATTTTTGAATTCGTAATATCAATTATAGCTTAGGGTGAAATTTTGGCTTTATTCTGAAAAACTTCAATTTTTGATGAATAGTGAAACCACTAAGTGGTTGTTAAAAACTGATTTTTCGTTAAAATGAAATATTACCACTTCTGTGATTTGATTTTCAAAAATCCGACATACATGGTTGTCATTAAGAAGTAAAATGTGGTTCAATGAGATTAAAATAATTTTTTTGTGAATAGTAACTTTTAAGTTCTTAATCGCGATTAGAGGTAATTAGTGTAGTTTAAGGTACAAATAATGTTATAATAATATGAGATGAGCATGACACTTGTACTACACCTATTGGATGAGTCATGGCCGACCAAGACAACCCATGGGTCAACTTGGGGACCCCATGGAGCCACTTTAGTTAGAAAATGACATAAATAACTTTTATTTAATGTTAAAGTAAAAAATGACACAAACATAAAATGTTTTACTAAAACAATTTTTAAGTGGGGTTACACAAGTCCAAATTTTGATTATAAATATTCATTAGAAAGCTAAAAAGATTTCCTACATCATAGTATTTTTTTTATAATTTTTAGACATTAAATAAATTAAATTATTGATGACATCATGATGATGCAGTGATGACCTCATTATTTAACGATTTAAATAAAATGGGAAGATAATGAAAAATACAAGGCTAACACTTGTCCAAAGCCAATTGGATGAGGATATTTCGAACCCTTATCACCTTATCCTCGAATTATATAAGTTTGGGACCTTTAGAATATGAAAAGCATTGTGAAATAATGTAACATTTCAATCTTTCCAAAAGTGCCCCTCCTCTCCACTTATAAAAGGCCCCCACCTCTCCCACCTCATTTACACTTTCAAGCCATTTGGCTCGGCCAACATCTGCCCAAATACTCTCCCAACTTCCCCCTATTACTCCTAGAATCCTCACTTTGGGCAGAACTCTTCCCAAGGAAGCCTTTGGCTCAAATCAAAAAGAGTTACCCGATTTTGAGGTAATGTATTTTCTAATGTTGTTTTGTTTTATTTTTCTTCTCCAACCCCATAACTCTTTTTATTCATTTATTTTGTAACAACACCAGTATCCTCAATATACTAGGATGTTGTTATAAGAAGGATTCGAGCTACACTTACACACACCTACATCTAATGGTTAAAGAACATACGGTTTCTGTGGATGGCGAATTTCTGCCTCACGAAACGATGATTGTTCAACACTCATATAACACCTTCAAAGGTGGCCATTAAGATGTCACAATATTTATATATGATATATAATGTGTTTATGTTTTACTTATGCTTCTGTATTTCTCATTTATGGCTTACTTTATGATTTCCATTATGGGTAAAACGCGATAATTTCATTTTAGGAAGTGCGGACTACCGCCCCCTCAAAGTGATTTGAATCGTTAATGCCATATGTGGGATGTATAAAGGATGGAGTAAATGGTATTATACACTATATTATACTGGAATTATATTATACATTTATATCATTATGATTTGGTTCCATTAAATATGAAATTTAAATGAAAGTAGCGTTCATGCATACGTACGGCTTACCGTCTCCATGAACGGTGCATTTCATTTCTTACCTCTAAATGTTATGTAATATTATAAATGAATGTATATAATGGATATATAAGATATATATATGACATATAAATCATGAATATAATTCTGGATATAATGGATATTTCACCACATAAACAACTTGTAATTATAAGAAGCTTATTGTTGACTCAAGTACCAAAGATCGACAAAACGACCGTTATTAACTTAAATAATTACATAATGTTCATATCATTGTAATAAGTGATATAATAAGGATAATGAAATTGAAAATGGTTCTTAATAATGTATATATTAACTCTAGTTTATTATTCAGGAGGTTAAAGAACGGTTGAGTCAAGTCAGACACGAGGTAAGGGAACTTCTTAACCCAATTTCCATTTTTTGGGTTAATCTCCTACTTTCAAATTATTTCATGATATTATTATGTCATATCCTGTATTTGTACATTATTTATGTGTACTTGTAGTGAATACACATAATAGATCTATTTTATTTTAAAAATGCTCTTTGTAAGGGAATTTCTTAACCCAACTTCCATTCTTTGGGTTAATCTCCTACTTTCAAATTATGTCATGATGTTATTATGTCCTATTTTGTATTTTTACTTTCTTTATGTGTACCTATAGTGAATACACATAATAGATCTATTTTATTTTAAAAATTATCTTTTTAAGGACTTCGTCTCAATCTCCTTTCATTGAGGCATATTTGGTTTTATACACAACCTTCTTTCATACGATGTATAAACCCCTTTGACTTTTACGTTTATTCAAAAGGAATCTTTTTTATACGAAGCGTTTTGCTAAACGACAAAAGGGAATGTTTTTCTTTCTGTACTTATGCGGCGACAACGACTTCTCCGCCGCCGTGACCATTATTTGAGTTTCTGCTTCCTCTACAAGCCATCATTTTCTTTTTTAATGAAAAATAAATACAAAGTTTTAACATTCTTTTATTTTGGTATTGAAAATGGTTTTGAAAGCGTTTTTATTATATCAATGTGTTGTATTGATATCTTGTGATTGAAATGTGGAAATGTTATGTTTCCTTTATGCATGTTTTATGTGATACGATTATGTTATGGTTTATGATATGTTTAAACCTATTCATATGAGGAATGTATTGGACTTAATATGTGACGGGTGGAGCCCGCTATAGCTCCTCGATGCATCGGTAGGTCTCATGAGACAACTAGACGTGGAATTGGCCGAGGCCTTTCCCAATTTTATTTATGGTTTTGGCCGAGGCCTTAATCATTTTAGATGTCTTGGCCGAGGCCTTGACAAAATGTTTCAGAATGTCCGGCATTATACATTCCCTCATTATGAAAGTGGTTATTGATATTGCATGTGATTATTCGGCCAGTAGAATATCCATGTGAAGAAGTGAATGGCATTATCTCATTTTACTTTTGCCATATTATGTTGAAGTTCAAGTTTAAAAGGCTTTTGTTTTAGTTATACATTGCCTTAAATGTTAATGTTTATTTATGAAAGCTTCCGCAATATTGTTATCCTTACTGAGCATCTGAGCTCACCCCTTTCAGTGTTTTAATGTTTTCCAGGATTTGAAGAAGTATATTATGAATGACCTGCAGGGATAGTCTGAGGGGATATGAAGACAATATGTTGTTGTTGTTTTGGTTTACTTTATGATGTAATGTAACGTTTACAAATGTATCTAGTGTTTCCAAGGCTACTAAACTAATCGGTCTTTCGAGACTTGATCTTTTGTGATCATGCCAATGTTACGAAGTAATGCACCGACTCTGGGTAGCTGGGGTCGGGGCGCTACAGTTGGTATCAGAGGCAGTTTAGTACTAACCTTGGAAGCTAGATTTAGATAAACTCTGATTAGAGCACATAGCCCAAAGATAGACTTTGAGGATTAGTATAGAAGAACTTCCTAGAATTTTGGTATTATAGAGATGTTATGACTTTTCCGAGCAATACATCCCTGTCTGGATACGAGCAGGTAGAGGCGGCTCTGGCACAGATGTACTTAGGGGTAAAACCCGAAAACACCGCTTTGAGCTAGACTCGAACGGGAACTGGTGCACGACAACGGGCCTTGCTGCACTCTTGGTTACGACACTCCCGGGGGATATGCTTAGGATAATTCTCACTTTATTTACAAACCACTATGAAGGGTTATGAGTATATACTTCCTCAAAGAAAACATTTCTTTTTATGATTATGGATTATATCCATAAATAGTTCAATTTATGTAAAGTGTTTTACAAGTATGGAATTATGTATTTTGATTCATAAACTAATCTAGTTTATGCCATTGTTTAGAAATGGCGCCTAGTAGAAGCAATGGAAACCGTATCAATGCACGAACTCCGTGTAGGGATTGCCCTCCTAATCAAGATAATTATTGTGGATCTGGAGATACAACTGGTGCTGATCAACTTATTACCATACTGGGACAACTCACTCAGGTTATGAATAATAACCTTACTCGTATGGAGCACCCTGATCCGCAACGTGGAGGATCAATGCTAGATCGTTTCATGAGGCAACAACCACCAACCTTTAATGGGAGTACAAATCCTATAGTAGCTGAGCAATGGATAAATTCCTTAGAGAAAATATTCCATGCCTTGGGGAGTAGTGAAAGGGAGAAGGTTGACATGGCAGATTACCGCCTCACTGGAGATGCCGATCAGTGGTGGTCGCTGATTCAAAACACAAAGGAAGATGATGACATATCGAATATGGAATGGAGGGAGTTCAAAGATCTTTTCTTAGAAAAATACTTTCCTCGTGACCATCGAGCAGATATGGAAAGGCAATTTCTGAGTTTGAGGCAGAAGGAGGATGAGAATGTCGCAAAGTATAAGGCTAACTTTACAAGGTTAGCGAGGCATGCTGCCGATTATATACGTAACCCAAGGAGTAAGATTGATCGTTTCATTGATGGGTTAAAACCATTTCTCCGTCGAGCTTTGGTATCACAATCCTTCTCATCATACGAAGATATTGTCTCGTGTGCTATCAAGACAGAAAAGGAATTCTCTAAGTCTTATGACAACAAAGTAAAGCAAGAGAAGAAGAGAACGGTGGAACAAGAGACAGATAAAGGGAAAAAGGGAAAGAAGGATTTTCCAATATGTGATAATTGTGGGAATAATCACCCTGGTACTTGCCTAAAAGGAATGGGAGTTTGTTATAAATGTGGAGAAAAGGGTCACCAGGCTCGTGATTGCAAGGGAAAGAAAGAGGCTGTCAAAGTTGAATGCTACAATTGTAGAGAAATGGGTCATTATGCAAATGAATGTCCTAAGCGTCAGGGAAACTTACCACAGAAAAGGCCAAGGGATCAAGGAAAATCTTATGCTGTTACTACAGTTGAAGCAGAATAACTAATGTATTGGTGCTTTTGGACTCAAGGATTATATTATGGTTATAAGAATAATGTAATATATATATATGGATTGTACTGCAGTACTTTTTGATTTCAGTAAGGTTTTAATATGATTAAGGTGATCATATTTTTAGTATGTGACAATTAGAGAAACTTTTCTTTGTTTGGGGAATCTGATGTTACAATTGATTTTGGAATTTAGAGACCTTTTAGAGAAAGTCTGGATGAAGGTATTTTGGATAACTATAAAGGTTGGAGTGGATTAAGTTGAAATTTGGATAGTATTGTTTAAGGTTAAAAAATTTATGAAGATTATTTTTGGAATAGTATAGTACTATATTTTTAGGAAAAGGACAACCTGCAGGGTGGGGAATAACCCGTCGCGTCGGACAAAGCTGCAGGAATCGAACCCACAACCATAGTGCGACAAACCTTTATTTCCTACCACTAGCCTACAGGAAGTCCCTGGTTATTACAAAATAATTTTACTAATCTAAATGGTATGTGTTAACATTTGGAACCTTATACAATTAGGATAAATAGAATATTTTTGAGTTCCGTTACCATTTGGAGTAAAAGTTGGGTTTGTGGTAAAAATTTATTAACGAATGAAAGTATACATAACAAGTATGTATATTCCCTTACATTCTTAGTAAATATCATAAATAAATTCCTCAACATTATAAAAGGTAACTTAAAACAAAAATGTTGTCGGTTAACTTTTCCAACTGGGGATTCAATGACCGTTTAACCAATCACAAGTTTGTGATTTTCTTATGGTTAAACTTTCTCCTAATCCTGTTTTCTATAACTCTCCATCAGACCTTGATGGTTTGTTTTTCTTCCATATCCATATTTTCATAGAATCCTAGAATGGGCTATATCGGGTGACCTTTGTACTTATCTTGCTTTCTTTTAATGTTATATATTTATTAACCTTATTTCCGATGTGGGTTATCCTCAAAGGTATTTTCTCTTTTCAACCTTTTATTTTCCAAGAAAAATTTCAAATTGCGAGGACGCAATTTATTGAAGGAGGGGAGAATGTAACACCCCGAGCTTCCACGATACGCTTCTCATTCAATAATACAATAGCTTGCATTGTACGCAACTTCGAGTTCTAAAACATCGCGAAAAATCAAAGTAGCCGTTATGAATAGTAATAACCACTTTTTAAAATTATAGAAAATTTATATTTCAAAATGGACTTCATTTTTGTATTCCTAATATTGAAATTAGCCTATGTTGAATTTTTTGTAATTTTCTGAGAACTTCAATATTTTTATGAATAGTGAAAAATACTTAAAACAACTTTTTTAAACAAAATAATTCATAGTGATAAATTATACTATTGAGTGGTTTTAGAGTATAATTAGAATATATTTTTACCATTTTATCCAATGGTGGTCATTAGAATTAATTTAACATTGAAATTGGACATAAACAATTGCCAATCTTTTGATATAAATTGTTTCTTAAAAACACGCTATTTGTTGTGACAGCGGGAATTAATTATAAAATTAATTAATGCAACTAATATGTTTGGAATTTTGTAAAATAGAAATCATTTTTGAATTCGTAATTTCAATTATATCTTAGGGTGAAATTTTGTCTTTATTCTGAAAAACTTCAATTTTTGATGAATAGTGAAACCACTTAGTGGTTGTTAAAAACTGATTTTTCGTTAAAATGAAATATTACCACTTCTGTGATTTGATTTTCAAAAATCCGACATACATGGTTGTCATTAAGAAGTAAAATGTGGTTCAATGAGATTAAAATAATTTTTTGGTGAATAGTAACTTTTAAGTTCTTAATCGCGATTAGAGGTAATTAGTGTAGTTTAAGGTACAAATAATGTTATAATAATATGAGATGAGCATGAAACTTGTACTACTCCTATTGGATGAGTCATGGCCGACCAAGACAACCCATGGGTCAACTTGGGGACCCCATGGAGCCACTTTAGTTAAAAAATGACATAAATAACTTTTATTTAATGTTCAAGTAAAAAATGACACAAACATAAAATGTTTTACTAAAACAATTTTTAAGTGGGGTTACACAAGTCCAAATTTTGATTATAAATATTAATTAGAAAGCTAAAAAGATTTCCTACATCATAGTATTTTGTTTATAATTTTTAGACATTAAATAAATTAAATTATTTATGACATCATGATGATGCAGTGATGACCTCATTATTTAACGATTTAAATAAAATGGGAAGATAATGAAAAATCCAAGGCTTACACTTTTCCAAAGCCAATTGGATGAGGATATTTTGAACCCTTATCACCTTAGCCTCGAATTATATAAGTGTGTGACCTTTAGAATCCGAAAAGCATTGTGAAATAATGTAACATTTCAATCTTTCCAAAAGTGCCCCTCCTCTCCACTTATAAAAGTCCCCCACCTCTCCCACCTCATTTACACTTTCAAGCCATTTGGCTCGGCCAAACTCTGCCCAAATACTCTCCCAACTTCCCCCTCTTACTCCTAGAATCCTCACTTTGGGCAGAACTCTTCCCAAGGAAGCCTTTGGCTCAAATCAAAAAGAGTTACCCGATTTTGAGGTAATGTATTTTCTAATGTTGTTTTGTTTTATTTTTCTTCTCCAACCCCCTAAACTCTTTTTATTCATTTATTTTGTAACAACAACAGTATACTCAATATACTAGGATGTTGTTATAAGAAGGATTCGAGCTAAACTTACACACACCTACATCTAATGGTTAAAGAACATACGGTTTCTGTGGATGGCGAATTTCTGCCTCACGAAACGATGATTGTTCAACACTCATATAACACCTTCAATGGTGGCCATTAAGATGTCACTATATTTATATATGATATATAATGTGTTTATGTTTTACTTATGCTTATGTATTTCTCATTTATGGCTTACTTTATGATTTCCATTATGGGTAAAACGCGATAATTTCATTTTAGGAAGTGCGGACTACCGCCCCCTCAAAGTGATTTGAATCGTTAATGCCATATGTGGGATGTATAAAGGATGGAGTAAATGGTATTATACACTATATTATAATGGAATTATATTATACATTTATATCATTATGATTTAGTTCAATTAAATATGAAATTGAAATGAAAGTAGCGTTCATGCGTACGTACGGCTTACCGTCTCCATGAACGGTGCATTTCATTTCTTACCTCTAAATGTTATGTAATATTATAAATGAATGTATATACTGGATATATAAGATATATATGACATATAAATCATGAATATAATTCTGGATATAATGGATATTTCACCACATAAACAACTTGTAATTATAAGAAGCTTATTGTTGACTCAAGTACCAAAGATCGACAAAACGACCGTTATTAACTTAAATAATTACATAATGTTCATATCATTGTAATAAGTGATATAATAAGGATAATGAAATTGAAAATGGTTCTTAATAAGGTATATATTAACTCTAGTTTATTATTCAGGAGGTTAAAGAACGGTTGAGTCAAGTCAGACACGAGGTAAGGGAACTTCTTAACCCAATTTCCATTCTTTGGGTTAATCTCCTACTTTCAAATTATGTCATGATATTATTATGTCATATCCTGTATTTGTACATTATTTATGTGTACTTGTAGTGAATACACATAATAGATCTATTTTATTTTAAAAATGCTCTTTGTAAGGGAATTTCTTAACCCAACTTCCATTCTTTGGGTTAATCTCCTACTTTCAAATTATGTCATGATGTTATTATGTCCTATTTTGTATTTTTACTTTCTTTATGTGTACCTATAGTGAATACACATAATAGATCTATTTTATTTTAAAAATGATCTTTTTAAGGACTTCGTCTCAATCTCCTTTCATTGAGGCATATTTGGTTTTATACACAACCTTCTTTTATACGATGTAGAAACCCCTTTGACTTTTACGTTTATTCAAAAGGAAACTTTTTTATACGAAGCGTTTTGCTAAACGACAAAAGGGAATGTTTTTCTTTCCGTACTTATGCGGCGACAACGACTTCTCCGCCGCCGTGACCATTATTTGAGTTTCGGCTTCCTCTACAAGCCATCATTTTCTTTTTTAATTAAAAATAAATACAATGTTTTAACATTCATTTATTTTGGTATTGAAAATGGTTTTGAAAGCATTTTTATTATATCAATGTGTTGTATTGATATCTTGTGATTGAAATGTGGAAATGTTATGTTTCCTTTATGCATGTTTTATGTGATACGATTATGTTATGGTTTATGATATGTTTAAACCTATTCATATGAGGAATGTATTGGACTTAATATGTGATGGGTGGAGCCCGCTATAGCTCCTCGATGCATCGGTAGGTCTCATGAGACAACTAGACGTGGAATTGGCCGAGGCCTTTCCCAATTTTATTTATGGTTTTGGCCGAGGCCTTAATCATTTTAGATGTCTTGGCCGAGGCCTTGACAAAATGTTTCAGAATGTCCGGCATTATACATTCCCTCATTATGAAAGTGGTTATTGATATTGCATGTGATTATTCGGCCAGTAGAATATCCATGTGAAGAAGTGAATGGCATTATCTCATTTTACTTTTGCCATATTATGTTGAAGTTCAAGTTTAAAAGGATTTTGTTTTAGTTATACATTGCCTTAAATGTTAATGTTTATTTATGAAAGCTTCCAAAATATTGTTATCCTTACTGATCATCTGAGCTCACCCCTTTCAATGTTTTAATGTTTTCCAGGATTTGAAGAAGTATATTATGAATGACCTGCAGGGATAGTCTGAGGGGATATGAAGACAATAGGTTGTTGTTGTTTTGGTTTACTTTATGATGTAATGTAACGTTTACAAATGTATCTAGTGTTTCCAAGGCTACTAAACTAATCGGTCTTTCGAGACTTGATCTTTTGTGATCATGCCAATGTTACGAAGTAATGCACCGACTCTGGGTAGCTGGGGTCGGGGCGTTACATAATCATTCAAAACATTTCTCAAAACATGTTATGATTCCAACCATGAATATGTACATTCAAAAACCAAATTCATTTACAAAACATTATAATGTGCCAACAGGGGAATCACATCACATCACATTAAAACCAACATTCATATGTACCAAATGTTAAAAATGGTCCATTAATATTTCCAATCCCAATACATTTAGAAACCACATCAAAACTAAAGTGAAACACACAACAATGTGAAAATTTCCAAATAGGCCTTTATACGAATCATTCACCAAAAATTATCCCAAAATTCAAAATAATGCAAGATTTAAAGAAAATATTTGAAGAAACTTTTAAAGTCAAAAGGAAAATTCAATAAAAATATAAAAACCAATGATACATTTTGAGAGAGAGGTGATCGTTATTATGTTTCATCATCATTTGAGTGTCCATCCATGTGTGCCCCCTACACACCCATGGGTGTTACAATATCTAATTACACACTTTATGTTTCCACAAAATTGTCCAAAAACCATTTTTATGAAATACCACATTCACATAACCCCAAACTACATGTCAAATAATTGAATCGTCATATTTATGTATTAAAAACTTAGATAATCATTCCAGAACGTTTTACCATAAAACATTATAACATAAGGAGGGTCCCAAAACACACAACTTGCAAAATTTATAATTTCACCCAAGTTATCAAAGTATAATCAAGGCCAGATAGCACCACATGTGCTCAAATTCACTTTTAACGATCAATTGTCATTATAACAAACACCCTGTGTTCATAAATATGTAACATGTTTAACGAAACCCCATTAAACCCACTTACAACAATATTTAACAACAAAAAAACACCATAATAAGCTTAAAAATCATACCAAAAGAAGAGAAAATCATTTATATAATATTTAAAAATACATAAGCATTGATTGATTCTTCCAGAGATGAAAATAATGAAAACATATACCTCAATGAAGTGAAGATGTGATAAAATATAAAGGGAAAGAAGAACCATCCCAATGGACAATTTTCTCACCCTATATCTGAAAAACATCTCAATAAATCCACCTTATATCTTAGGATTTGGAAAAACAAGAACCCACAAGGGAAACACAATAAAATTCAATTCAGAAGAATAAAAAGGGAAAAAATGTCCAATATCTATGAAATTGACCTTGGAATCATGGAGATGCATCCATGTAGGGAGGATAACCAATGGGAGAGGTCTTGGGGCTCCATTCATAACCTAAAAATGAGCAATAGGGGAAAATCCTGAAAAGGGATAAAAAAGGGGAGGAAAATATTGGAATTTCAGGATGAAAAAAATCTGTGTATCGTGCTTGGTTTGGTGGCACGGTTTTCCAAACCGTGCATAAACTGTGCGGTATAAATTGTCCAAATAGATATAACCTATCACATAATTCCAATATAGTTTCCAAAAACTTTTAAAATTCATGTTCCTTACTCCATGACCCCAAATCTAGAAGAAACGTAACTTGGGGAATGGTGCATAATTTTCCTTAACTGGGCTCCAACCTTGCGCCAAATACTACTGAGCCCTAAAAGGGAATTTTTTCACAAAAACTAAAAATTAAAATATGGAATCAACCCGAACCACAACCAAAAGAATCTAAAGATAAGAAAGGAATAAAATAAAATGATTACGAGGATTAGGTGTGATAATTCTACCCACCACAAACACTTTATTCCTCTTGAAAGTCACCCTTTCGAATGATAATAAAAAATATATCCCAAAACCAAACAAAGATGAACCAAACCAGGAACAACAGGGTAAACCTTTTACTACACAAGTAAAACATGACCAATTATAGAGAAAACCAAAGCATAAGGAATAATGAGAGAACATGATAAGGATATCCCCCCTACATGAACTCAACTAATACCTCGACATGCCTTTAGATCGACCCAACACAGAAACTCTCAACGATACTGCCAGCACTAAAACATGAACATGGAGGCATCAACATGAGAAACCCCACCACAAAAATAACCAATTACTCTTAAAAATTACACCCTGAGATAACCAAAACAGGGACACTGGAACTCCCATCAAGAACCAAGACCTCTCACACTCAAGCGAGAGTCAACGAAAATATCCAAACCAAACAATGAATAGAACCACAATTGATAAAATTCCCATATAATCAGAAAACTCCCAATACATGGGGAAAACCCATGAAATAAACTTGGAACAAACAAAAATCCTAGATATCGGTTACAATCATTAATTTCCAAAATAACAGCTATCTCCAAACAAGAACAATTGGAAATAAAAAATTGATTTCCAAAGGGATAATCATTTTAAGAATTTGATTCAATGAAAAATAATAATATTTTATGTAAACAAACGACTGATCCCATTAAAATTCAAAGATATGTTTAAATTGAGTAACAAAATATGGAAGAAAACATAAACTATCACCAATGCAATACAAGAATAAAAAACTTGGCATAGGTTCTTTACTCCCCTAATGATTCTTGATTGTGAACGAGTTTCACTCTTTGGCATGGGGCTGGAGCCCTGAGGACTAAGGAAACCACTACCTTACTATTAATTCGTAACATTATCTGATCCTTATTTATTCTTTGGGATACACTTCTGACAAAAATTCTCCAAATTCTACAAATACCCACAACTATAAAAAGTCATTAAAGGAATGTGACAATACAACTTTGAGTTACCGAACCTACCACACTAGAAGCACATGAGAAAATGGTTAAATAAAAGATAATTCTAAAACAATAAGGGAAACTATTTTGGAATATAATCCTCAAACATAATGATCTCTCAAAATGGGGATACTTCACTAGTGGCCAGAAAAAATCATTCATCAACCACCACATACTGTACTCAGAAAATCATTTTAGCATAGAATTCCTCATACACCAACTTTTAAACATAAATATCTTTAGAGGAGAGATCTTTCTCATTGATCTCAGGATGAATAACTAGAATGAAAAACGATGATTTCATAAGATATGGTGACACTCTATCCAAGGATAAATAAACCAACTCCTTGAAATGTTCAACATAAGCCTTCACTGTTCGCTGACCAAGATGAAAAATCATGAGATCTTACACATTCGTTTTCTTCTCCTCCATAGGTATAAACCATTAGAAAAAATATAATTGAATACATCTGACATCATACACACTTTACTTGCTAAAATGGAAAATAACTTCCATGCATATGAATATAGACCCTCAATAAAATCGATAATAGCATATATACTAACATCTTTGGGATTTTCCACTGTTATGAAGAAACCCTGAACTTATATAATCCATTACAGCACCTCTATTAGACCTCAATCACCACGAAAGATAGGATATGGACTGTAAGATACAAAAACTGGGAAAGAATCACTAGAAATTATGAGGAGTATTTTGGGAGATATATTCTGATTAACACATAGAAAATGAAACCAAAACCAATATGAAGGCAATGAATAATCGGAACAAACATCATGACCCAAAACAATAGTATCATGATCCTAAAAATAAAAGAATAAAAAAATCGTCTTTTAAAAAATCATGATTCCTATTTAGATATCAAAACCTTCTTATTCCAAGTCCACTTCAAAACAATCAAAACTGACTTTTCAATATAATTAAAAAAATTATTTTTTCACAACAAATCTCATTCTCAAAAATCATTTTCGATTTGAAATCCATTTTTCTAAAAATTGTATTTCTCTATAAAACCATTTTTAAAAAACCATGTGAACCTTTTATCTCAATATTTTCCCATGGAATCCTACGGATGATCACATAAGTGTCATTCCCACTTCCACATATATTATCCATGAACACATGAAATTATGAACTCCTCAAACACACCTACAAACATGTGAACAACAATAAAAAATTCCAAGGGTAACACACCCCATTTCATTATCGAAAACCATGAGTTGACCAAATTTTCAAAACAAAACACATTTGTTTAGAAACCATTATTATCAATACCTAAACACTTGAATGAAATAACTTCCATTATCAAAAACTGATTTCATTATAAAATCCTACACACTCAAATAATGACCACAAAAAATTACAACTCACAAAAACTATTGAGATGGGGAACTAGTGGCACTGCATAACCTGACGACATGGTAAGTGGTACATCCCCCAGATGACCATGAATATCTTGAAATACATTGAACCATTAAATTGGACTCTAAATGGGTCACTGCTCCATGTGAGATCACAAACTAACACCAGCTCACATCAATTGCCATTCATAAATCCTAAATGAACCAAAACCAAAAAAAGCTCATAACCCAAACTACCACAGGAAACAAAAGGATCTGAATGAGAAAGGGTTAATGATGTCCTTCCCACACCTACCTCATGTGTCCCAATTATCCTATAATATAATCTACCAAACATCCCAAATAACAAAGGGCTTGGTCTATTACCATTTTTTATGAACCAAGTCTGGATTCCATCTGAACTGACATTCGACCCGGTCTGAGACATAGACTAAATGGTATTCTTGATCCCCATGGGAAGATAACTAGTTTAAAGAATCCAAGTGATCACAATGGGAAATATTTTTTTCCCAACAAACTTTGATAAAATAAGTAAACTAGACATGAAGAAGGAAAAAAATGAATGAGACTTAATAAATACGCAAACTCAACTATAAAAAAACTAAAAGATAAAATATAAATTGAATTCAAAAATAAGGCCAAACCACATGATATGATCTCCAAAGGACCTCTTCATGACCTTCAACCACAAGACCAATCAACTACAAGGGATAGAAATTGAACAATAAACATGCACCAACAAGATAACTCTGGTATATTGACCCTGAATGATACAAGTAGGGTGTGAGATTTAACATCTTAGTAGGAAACCACCATAGAATCTATGAATTTTCTTTACCAAAATAGTGCACTAACACTAGTTGGAATAAATATAGAGAAATATTTCTTTCCCATTTTAACAAACAAACACATCTTTCATTTTTTATAAATAATACACACCACATCTCCATTTTCTAAAAAAATTTCCATTTTAAAACAAAATCATCGAACAATTTTTTTTATAAAAATACTAATCTATAAAAAAATAAGTAGTATAAAAAATAAACATAGTGAAAAACTATACCAATAATCACATACAGATTACAGCCATGGGAATTTCTTAAACACCCCTATAGTGATCCCTGGGTGTACTCATATCAAACACACCTACCAGAATATGGTGAAACTCCATAGTTAATAACGAAATTTATATTCTAACTGCCAATCTAGTGGCTCATCCAACCAATCCCTATAAAGTCATGGGTGTACCAACAAGTCTAATCAGATATGAAATAAATATTATCTTGATCCTATGAAATAAACATGGGAAACACATGTTAATAATATATGGTGAATGGAGGAGTCCCTTTCATGCATGAATCACCATTCCTACTACCACCGTACCTACCTACCCAAAACACTAACACCACCCATAGGATAAAACACATCGGGATTCCTTTAAAGGGGTGACTATCTCACAACAATCCTTTTCTAAATTTCCAATAAGGCATTTATATCACATAATATTTCAAACCCTTCCTCAAACAGGCTGAGATTCCAATAAGTAATTTGTACATTTTAAACCACAACTCATTTTCAAAATAGTATAAACTTTTAACCAGGACTACATGTCACGTCAAAAATTAAAAAAATATTTCCAAAAAATCACATATTCCAAATGGGACTTTAACATTTTTAATCCTAATACATTTAAAAATCCATTTCAAAACTAAAGTGAAACATTCAAAAATATGAAATGTCCCAAACATTCCTTTATAAAAATCATTAGCCATAATATATATCAAAACGCCAATCAATCAAAGATTTAAATAACACATTTGAATCTACTTTTAATCTCATAACAAAAACCCAAAACACCATTTAAAATCTATGGAAACATTTTGAGAAAGAGGGGAGAACTCTAAAGTTTTATCATCATTTGAATGCCCAAATTTTTTTGAACCCCCTGCTCCCATGGATGTGAATTCATCTAATGACCCACTTCAAGTGTCTAAAAGTTTCCAATTTTTTTTTAAGAATCACCACTTCCACTTAAGCCAACACAACAATACACACCATTACAACATCATCAATAAATATTTAAAAATTGGGGGATCATTTCCAAAAAATTATACCAAAAATAATTATACCATAAAGAAGATGAAAAAATTCACACCATGCTCAATTTATAATTTCACATAAGCTATGAAAACATAACCAATTTCCAATAAGACATCATGTTCTCAAATCCACATTAAAAGTTCAGTTGGCGTTTAAACAAACACATTGTGGGGACAATGATTTCAATACCATGACACATCAAATTGTTTATGATTTTGAGGATTATTTATAGTATTGGGAAGACACTAGGTTGTATCTAAAAGGGAATTTTTAGGTTTAGAGTGTGTATTCTTAAAAAATTACGAAATTTTGGAGATATTTTTGAAAATAGTTAATAAAAATAACATAATTTAATGTGTTTAATACTTGAGAAAGAAGTAGATTTAAAAAGAAGGAGACAAAGGGTTCTTTTTGAGTTCACTACAAAAAATACATGTTCATAATTATTGGTGATTAATTAGGGATTGATGTATTTCTTTGGTTGAAATTAATCAAAATCTTGATTACCTCCCATGATTTTATATCAATTCACATTGATCCAAACTTTGACATAGCAATGGTATAGACAAGGTCTAGATCTCATTCATGGTATAATATCATCGAATGTAAATTGACATATTTAATAAGTGGGAAAAATTATTCTTATTCTATCCAATTTGTATAACACAATTCACACACTCAAGACTTCACACTGATTTGTTATAAGTAAAGATCATTCCATTTGATTTAAAAAAACAAAAAATTCAAACCTGAATAAAATTAAAATAACTCTAAATGACTTTTTTTCAAACCCAAAATAAATCAAACCAGTAATAGTACATTTTCCAAAACCCCTTTTATAATTTCTGTAGCTCCCCCATAATGTTCACCCAAAATTTATCCGAACACCATGAGGAGGTGGAAAGTTGGATGGGATGGATTCGTCATACATGACCCCTATGAGGATTGGGGCATCTAGAATATCTAGGATGAAGAGAGGTATTCCTTTGGAACTCTAAATTGGTAGAGCTTAGATCCTGGTTCAAACATGAAAATGAGGTTCCCTTGGTTCTGTTTTAGATCCATAATGGTAAGTGGATTCGATCACCCAGTTCTTGTGATACCATTTGAGTCTCATTTTTTTAAATGTAAATGATCATATCGTAACATGGAAAAAATAAGAGAGTTGTGCGTCAGCTTATTGGTTGTCTCACTATAATATTTTCCCACAATTGGACTTCTTTTTTCAAAATACCAAAACTAACATTTGAATTCTGGAATATTTTGTCCCTGGATAGATTGGTTCGGATGGGCCACAAAATAGACAAATTAAGATTCAATTTTTATATATAATTTAAATCCCATTTTGTTTTGGATTAGATCACAACATTTCATTCCATTTGAATGCATGAATTTTTTTTATAGTTCAAATCAATGGAAATGTGTCCTTGAGTTTCCATGGAGATTGGCCCATTTTTCTTTTGGATCATATTTGATGTCTCCAAATCACCTCCACCTTCAATGAAAATATCAAAACAATTATAATTTCCCCTTTAAAATGAGATAAATATTTAATAATGCAATAAAACAAGAAGTTAAATTTTATACTATATTTTGAAATTATGGTAAAAAATCAATTTAATACAATAGATCTAGGGTGAAATAAAACAATTATTCTTGGTGCGATCACATAACTATATAACATGTTTAAATAAACCCATTTAAAACCACTTAAATCAAATTTTCACAACAATAAAACTCCATAAAAATAAAAATAATAATACAACTAGAAATAAAAAAATATTTATATATTATTTAAAATTCCACAAAAATCAATGTATACTGATGGAATGGATAATAATGGAAACCCCAACCACAATGACATTCAGAAGTGGTGAAACTTCATGGGAAGCAAAAACTGATCCCAATAATAAATATGCACATCCTATATCCAAAGAAACGCATCTAAAAACCTAAATCGTACCTCCTAGTGTTCATTCAAACCAGAACCCACCATGTAAACATCAATTAATCCAATAGAGGAGAAGAGAACAGGGAGAAAATGGACAAAACCCTATAAAACTCACCATGGAACCATTGAGATGCTTCCATGGAGGGAGGTGAACCAAGGGAAGAGGGAATGGGGGATCCCTTAATGAATAAAAAAATTATCAAGGGGGAGAAAATATCAAAAGGTGTTAGAAAGAGTGTAGGTAATTATTGGAAGATCATGCTTTTAAAAATCTATGTTGCTGGCACAGTTATCCAAACTGTGCACAAACTGTGTGTTATCCACTATCTAAATGGGCCAAACCATTATCAAGATTTCTACCAAATTTCTAAAACCATGTTTAGCTGGTGTGCCTTACTCTTGGAACCCAAAACAATACACATGGTTACCTAGGTGAGGTTTCATGGTTTCCCTTAACCATACAGAAACCATGATCTAGCTACTACCAAGCCCAAAAACCCCATTATCAACAAAAACAAAAAAATTATAATCATGACTCAATCTGAACTGAAACTAAAAGAATCCAAATCCAAGAAAAGGATAAAATAAAAGGATTAAGAGGTCAGGGTGTGACAATCAATGTTTGAAATAAATGTGTCATCATTTATCACATTATTGGGTGGTTTTTGATATTACTGGACCATATCATAGATACATAATACATGATATAATATGAATATTCATTACATTTAAAAATTAATCATATCTAAATTCTATGAATATATTATTTTGGATATTAAAAAAAATATTTTGAAAAATCATCAACATATAACAAAAACAATCTTCTCACATTAAACCCATTTAGAACTATCCCATGTAATAATAAAATTCATAACCTAAGTAATGGAATCATGAATAGGGTGATCTATAATGCCTTGTAAGGTTAATCATGAGAGAAAACTATCAAATATCACATTTATGATAATGTTAATAATAATGGTGTGAGAAAATAGTCATAGTGTATGGATATAATATAATTGAATAATACAAAATGCAATATAGATCATAAATCTTGAGTAATGGAATAATGATTTAGGTATAATAGATGAAATTAGATAAAGTTGTGTTGAGACATGATTAAATAATTAGTACCCAAGAAAACAAAAAATATTCATAATAATTTTGTATATACCTAAGTAAAGAAATTCATTCCTTATGTTTAGGATAAGTACTAAAAAAATCATCACATTATAGAATGATTCCCATAGTGGGTTGTGTTTTCTTCCCAATAATTGATATTTCATCTCTCAAGATATAATATGTTAAAGAGTTAATGAGAGGGATATATAATATAATCTTATAAGAAAATAAGTGCATTGGGTTTATTATAAATTTTCATTCATATTAGGAGATAAATAATTATCCACTAAATTATAGGGTATATAATTTTTTTCCCATCCATGATGGAATTAAAAAACATTAATATTTATTCCACATGAATAGGAATTTTTTAATCATATCATATTGTAACTAACACATGATAAGAAACATGTTTCATGAAAACATGCCTAAGTCATTATCATAATCCAAAAAGATATATTAAGAAATTGATATCCATTGAACATATCCCTAGTAATGAATACTAAATATTAAATGATGTTGGAGTATATGAAAAATGTAACTTATTTATAAATTCATTTAAAATTATAGAAGATATATTATATAATTTGAAAAAAAACAATTTCAAATTAATATAATATAGAATCTAATATGTTTATAAATCATATTAAAAAGGAACGAAATTTTCTGAGTTTGTTTCTTAATGAAAATTGAATAAGGATGTGAGAAAATTCATTCATACATAAAATGTATAAAAAAATATACTAAATTGATATATTTATAAAGATAGTGAATAATGGTGGAAAATTATCATACTAAAAAATTTCATATAAATACATATTTTGTATAAAAATAATTTATATTAAAAAACATTTTTTTAAATGGTTCATACATTTTCATCCAATTCCATTGATATATTGGGGGTTTATAAAAGTCTAAGTAGTATTTTCAATGAGTATTATGATTGATATGGAATATTAGCTAGGAATATGGGGGGTTTGTGTGTTTTTTAGGTTTTATAATAAGAATGGTTATTGTAGTGTAGGTATTTACTATAGTTGATGAGTAATGAATTAGTTTTTAGATTCCATGACATGAATATATCTTGAATGTTGTTATGATTTTAGTAGATATGATTCAATAAATATCTATGGTTTTGATATAACAGAGACCATTTAATAATATTGAATTGATTCAATTGTTTGTTTCATCACAACATGGACATGAAAATCATGATGTTATGGTCTACAGGTTGGATTGCGGTGATATTATCCAAGATATAAGAATAGGGCGGTGATTTGGCCATGGTGTGACCATGCTGGATTGTATCACATTGTAAATATTAAAAGGGAATTTATTATAGAGGGAAAAGGGGATCATAGAAATTCTTTAGGGAATCTGTGGAGTTAGCCTCATTATGGTATGAAAATGGTTTGTGACACTATGATCTAGTGTTTTTTTGGATATGGTATTGTAACGACCCAAAATTTCATTAATGGAAAATCCCTCTTGATCCAGTTAAATGTTTCTTTATGTTTTTATATGATGTCAACTTCTTTAGTTTAACGTTAAGATTTGTGACCGTTACTTTTATAGCCGTTGAACAGTGATCATCTGGGTAGTTTAAATATAAGGCTTTAACGAACCAATTTTCTACTCAGACAAAGGAAGCGATGGCCTCATCCAGTAGAATTGCCCCTTACGAAGCCCCTTTTGTCGGAGCTCGGAAAGGAGGTGGCGTCTTTGGGCTTTGCCCTTGACCAAGCCCAAGCTGAGCTTCATCAAGTCAAGCTCGAACGTGATCGTCTACGGGAAAAATGGAAGTTGATAGAGATTACCACTCGAGCGATGTTATCCGAGCAACCCCAAGAGTCTGTCACCATCGCACACCTTACCCTTAGGTCTTATGCGGCTATTTTAAGGGGTTATGTAACAAATAAGTAGAACCATGTTCATGTTCATTATTTTTTTTGTATATAATAATGAATATAATTTCTAGTCATTTTTGATGCATTGTAATTAGTTTTTAAAGTACAAATGATGTTTTTAGTTATTATTTAATTAAGAACTATATTTTATTAAATTAAAGGATTTTTGAATTAAATAATATTTTAATAAAATATTATTATTAATATTAAATTAATTTTTATTAAATATAAATGATCTTATAATTTTATGAATGCAATTAAAATTTTTATTAAGGTTTGAAAGCCATTTCTGTCAAAACTCGTGAATTTTTTATAAATGTTGGTTTTTATTTTAAAAGTGAAAATTCACATATTTAGAAAATTATTTAGATAAAATAAATATTATTTTTGGAATCAGGACGTCGAAATTATCCAACGGTGAATTTTTCATAATTTTCTGAGACAGTCAAATTTTTGGGTAAAAATTAAATACCATTTAAATATATAATGTGTTTTATGACATCATAATGACCCAATGGTGATGTAATAAAATACCATAATCCTTATGTTCGGCCAATATTTGTTTTATCATTAAAATAATGAGGTTTTGGGTTTGTTTGAATCACTTTTCAAAGCATTAATGGAGCCCTCAAGACTTATTCAACACTTTGCCTTTTTAAATTAATTTCCATGGGAGTGTGACTCACCTCCACATAAGCAACCCTAATTTTTTAATAAGTTCGGACCTTGGACTTGTAAAATATTGTTTTCCTCTTCCCTTTTCCAGAAACCATGGGCAAATACCATGGGATGGCTTGTGGTTTGGATTATTTTAATATAAGGGGTCCCAAACCTAAATAATAAAGAATTCTCTCACCTTTCCTATATAAACCCACCCAAGCTCCCACTTACTCCTCACCCAAAGCCCTTGAAGTTCGTCCAACCTCTGCCCTACTCTCTCTAGAATCCTCTCAAGGTGCCCCAAGCTCCCAAGAAGCCTCTCACAAGCCTCTCTCTAGCCTTTGAAAGCACACTTCCAAGTAAGGGGTTTTCTTCCTTTCTCATTTTTTGTCAATTTTCTTTAAGTTTTTATTGCCCTTTTTATTTCATTTATGAATGTTGGGGTATGGTTTTTCACCTCCCCCATACTTCCCTCTTATTGTTTGAATGATGGGAGAACCCTTTCTCTCTCATTAAATGCCTCCCATGTACACCCGTTACTATGCCGAAATTCCGAAAGGAACTTCTCTCTCTTCTTTTACATTCAAGCAATACTTTTGTATCATGAATCTAAATTCCATTTCTATTGTTGGGACATGTATATATATGATCTCATTACTGTCCATTACATGTAAATATGATGAGGAACCCCTTTCTATCTCATCAACCTTTTTTATGAATTCTTATGTCACGCCGTTACGCTGCCGAAATCGCACCGATTTTCTAAGCCAATGTCTTTGTGTAGTGAATACCATGCCCATTTCTCCATCAAGGGTATTCACCTTTATGCACGATTACTTATTGATTGTAAAGTTTCATGTATGAATTCCACATTCCTTTATCGTGGAATAAATGATTATGTTTTATGAATCCATGTTTTATGATCCATGTGGCACACTTATGCATGAAATGAAATGTTTAAGAAGGGTGCGCCCTGATAGCGCTCCAATGCATTGGGTAAAGTATAGTATCATGATACGTCATGTGCAATGAGTGTTGACTCATGCTAATTCAAGTGCAACTAGGGTTTACTCGTGCTTCAAGTGCAATGAGGGTTTACTCATGCTCCATGTGCAATGAGCCTTGGCTCATGCTAATTCAATGTTAAGTGTTGTTGCCACATTTCCATGTTATGATTATCATGCTTTATCATGCCTTTATGTTCATGTCTCTCTTATGCTCTATTGATATGCCTATTGCCTAACATGTATTTTACTCCTCATGTTATTCATTATGTACTCCCTTACTGGGCTTTATAGCTCACCCTTTTCTTATGCATGTCCTCAGGTTATCCCATGCAATGCTAAGTACGAAGGAATGTAGTGGTCATGTAAAGGAAGTTTTCAATAAGGATGTTGTATTTCAAGTTTAAAGTTTTTATGTAATGATCCTAAGCCCAAAGACACTAAACCTCTCGATCTTCTTTGTTGTATCAAGTGAAGTTTTATGTAATAAAGCATGTTTAAGTTGTAATAAAAAGCAGGGTTGTCATAGTTGGTATCAGAGGATAGGTTTAGTTATTTTTGGGATTAGGAAACCCTAGTAAAGCCTTAGATACAAGACTAAGCATAATAAAAACATCCCTAAGTTTTGGTAAATACTAAGTAAGTGTTTTATCAAACAAATACATCCCTGTCTGGATACGAGCAGGTAGAGGCGGCTCTGGCACAGATGTATCCTAGGGGTAAAACCCGAAAACACCACTTTGAGCTAGACTCGAACGGGAACTGGTGCACGACAACGGGCCTTGCTGCACTCTTGGTTACGACACTCCCGGGGGATATGTTTTGATAAATTTACAATCTTAGTATGAACCCTTATTAAGGGAAAAATGCCCCTAAGAATATATGTTAGAAGGAAGATCATGAAAAGCCTGGATTGAATTCTATAGACTCATGAGTTGAAGAGATTAAAGTTTATTTATAAGTCATCAACTTTTGTCTTTGGATTACCCTTTATGTGTTACCCCTAAATTTCCTTTTATTCCAGCCAATGGCCGGTAATAGGAGAACTCGGGCTAACAACCGTTGTGAAGGTCAGTGTGATGATTGTACCAATGAGATGCCCAATCCAATGGGAGCGGGAATCGCGAACTTTGTCACGCTTCTCTCTCAGCTAACTCAAGTTTTGAATAGAAACACTGGTCAAGAGGAACGTTCAACCCCCCCTAAGAAAGAACAAGTCGCTATTGAAAGCTTCATGAGACAAAGGCCTCCTACTTTTAGTGGATCATCCGATCCCACGATTGCTGAACAATGGATCAACTCCATTGAAAAGATATTCTCCATCCTCCAATGCTCTGAAAAAGAGAAGGTTCTCCTGGCGGCTTATCGTATGGAGGGTGAAGCTGATCAATGGTGGACGTTGATCAAAAATACGAAGCCTGAGGAGGAGATCGAGGCTTTGGAATGGAAGGTATTCCGGAAGATGTTTTTCGATAAATATTTTCCACGCACCCTCCGTCTTAAGATGGAAAGGGACTTCCTTTCCCTCAAGCAGAAAGATGAGGAATCTGTGGGAGCGTACGAGGCAAACTTCACAAGGCTCGCACGATACGCTTCCGGCTTTGTCTTTACCCCCGAATGCAAGGTTGACCGCTTCTTTGGTGGGCTGAAGCCTAGCTTGCGGAAAGCATTAGCGATCCGTGACTTCGACATCTATGAGGAAATTGTCCGATGTGCCCTCAAGGTTGAAATGGAGATCGGAGAATCATAGGGGTATCATGGGGACAAGAAGCGGAAGGTGGACTTCAATGCTGGTGGTCCGATGGATAAATCCAACGGCGCTAAGAAATTCCAGCACCCCACTTGCCAAAAGTGTGGAAAGAAGCACCCTGGAAATTGCCTTAGGGGGACAAAAAAATGCTTCAAGTGTGGAAGAGAAGGGCACCTAGCTGTTAACTGTCAGAAAGAAGGACCCGCGGCTGCGACGGAGGGGAGTAACGTTCCGTTCGAACCTCAACGCGTTGTTCAATGCTTCAAATGCAAAGAACCGGGTCATTTTGCGAATCAGTGCCCTAATCCAAGGGTTATCGGAGGCAATCAACAACCTCCAAGACAGCAAGGAAGAGCTTTTGCCATCACTTCTGCCGAAGTGAACCCCGACAACGAAGTGGTGACAGGTACGCTAGTTATTCATTCAAGAATAGCGAACGTACTTTTTGATTCAGGTTCTACGCATTCTTTTATATCTCAAAAGTTTAGTAGAACAATCCCTGCACCACCACAAACCATGGAAGTAAAGATGTCGGTGAGTACGGCAAATGGGGCAATCATTGCATCCCATGAGTATAAGTCCTCCCCTGTTATAATCTGTGGATTGAATTTCCCGGCGAACCTCGTCATACTCCCTTTGGTGGAATTTGATGCAATTCTTGGCATGGATTGGCTTTCCTTATATAGAGCCAACATAAATTGTCGGGAGAGGGAAATCACACTCCATATGGAGAATCGACCCCCGATTCTTTACAAGTGTCAGGAGGAAGATGAATCTCCTTTAGCTCCATCATCTCAAGAATGGATATTACTGCCTTATGAGCACGCATATCTGGCTCAGATTATTGAGTCCAAGGAAGAAACCACCCTTGAAGAAATGCCTATTGTGAGGGAATTCGCTGAAGTATTTCCCGAGGAACTTCCTGGTCTTCCTCCAAGAAGAGATGTTGAGTTCTCAATTGAACTTATACCTGGGGCGCTACCAATATCCAAGACTCCATATAGAATGGCTGTGGTTGAGCTTGAAGAACTGAAGAAACAACTACAGGAGAATCTAGATAAAGGGTTTATACGCCCAAGTGCATCACCATGGGGTGCACCAGTCCTCTTCGTCAAGAAGAAGGATGGGTCAATGCGGCTTTGCATCGATTATCGTGAACTTAACAAAATCACGATAAAGAACAAGTATCCTCTCCCAAGAATCGATGACTTGTTTGATCAGTTGCGTGGAGCTCAATACTTCTCCAAGGTCGACTTGCGGTCGGGATATTATCAAGTAAGGGTGATGAAGGAAGATATCCCCAAGACTGCTTTTCGTACAAGGTACGGGCACTATGAAGTCATAGTAATGCCTTTTGGACTCACCAATGCTCCAGCAATATTCATGGACTTGATGAATAGAGTCTTTAGAGATTACCTAGATAAATTTGTGGTAGTCTTTATAGATGATATTCTGATATACTCCAAAACCAAGGAGGACCATGAGGAGTATTTAAGAACTGTACTGGAGACTTTGCGCAAGGAGAAGCTCTATGCCAAGTACAGCAAGTGTGAGTTCTGGTTGAAGGAGGTCTCATTCTTGGGCCATATCATCACAAGCAATGGGATATCTGTGGACCCCTCCAAAACAGATGCAATTGAGGGATGGCCGAGGCCAACATCGGTAACTGATATCCGTAGCTTCTTGGGGTTAGCTGGATATTATCGACGATTTGTGAGAAACTTCTCACGATTGTCCAACCCTCTTACCAAGCTAACTCGAAAGGGAGTAAAGTTTGGTTGGAGTGATGAATGCGAAGAAAGCTTCAAGGAGTTGAAAAGGAGGCTTATCACTGCACCTGTGCTCACTTTACCCACAAGTGGGGAGCTTTTTGTGGTATTCAGTGATGCTTCGAAGAAGGGCTTAGGATGTGTGCTGATGTAGAATGATAAAGTGATATCCTATGCCTCAAGGCAGTTGAAAATCCATGAGCGAAACTATCCAACGCATGATCTGGAGTTGGCGGCGATGATCTTCGCCTTGAAAATCTGGCGGCATTATCTCTATGGGGAGAAATGTGAGATATATACTGACCACAAGAGTCTTAAATATATATTCACACAGAAAGAGCTTAATATGCGCCAGAGAAGATGGATAGAGCTCATAAAGGATTATGACTGTTCAATACATTACCACCCTGGGAAGGCGAACAAGGTGGCGGATGCCCTAAGTAGAAAGGATCCAGCAATTCTATCAATGATGAGAATTGAGAAGGATCCAATCTTCTTAGACTTGATGAAGATGGACGTGGGAATCATAAAGAAGGGAACATCATCAATCCTTTCACAAATGATTGCTCAACCATCTCTTTTGGAAAGGTTAAAGGATTCTCAAAGGGATGATGCGAGAATCCAAGAAAAAGTGGAAGCTATCAAAAAGGGAAAATCCTCAGAGTTTAATGTTAATGAAGAAGGAATTGTGCGGTTTGGGAAAAGACTATGTGTCCCATCAAGTTCGGAGCTGAAGAAGGAACTTTTGGATGATGCACATAGTTCAAATTTCTCTATTCACCCAGGGAGCACAAAGATGTATCAAGATCTCCGAGAAAACTTTTGGTTGGATAATATGAAGAAGGAGATCACCGAATATACATCAAAGTGCCTGGTGTGTCAGCAAGTGAAGGCAGAGAGGCAGAAGTCTAAGGGGATGATGCAACCATTGCCCATACCAGAATGGAAATGGGAGAAAATCACCATGGACTTCGTCACTGGACTTCCAAGGACATCCAAAAGCAACAATGCAATCTGGGTTATTGTGGATCGTCTTACAAAGACTGCACACTTCATTGCTATTCGAGAGGATTTCTCTTTGGATCAACTGGCACAGATATATATCAGGGAAGTGGTACGGTTGCATGGAGTACCACTATCTATTGTGTCGGACCGAGATCCAAGATTTACCTCTAAGTTTTGGAAGAGTCTTCAACATGCTCTGAATACTGAACTGAACTTCAGTACGGCCTATCATCCTCAAACTGATGGCCAATCCGAGCGGACTATCCAAACACTTGAGGATATGTTGAGAGCGTGCTCAATGGACTTTAAAGGAGGATGGGATCAACATCTTCCCCTAGTTGAGTTCTCTTATAATAATAGTTTCCACTCGAGCATCCAAATGGCACCATATGAAGCTCTGTATGGGAAAAGGTGTAGAACACCGGCATGTTGGGATGAGGTCGGTGAACGTAAGCTGCTTGGACCAGAAATGGTCGAAGAAATGGTGGAGAAGGTGAAAACCATTCAGCAGCATATCAAGGCAGCCCAAAGTCGACAGAAGAGTTATGCAGATAATCGTCGACGAGACCTTGAGTTTAAAGTCGGAGACATGGTGTTTTTACGCATATCTCCGTGGAAGAAGGTCATGAGGTTTGGAAAGAAAGGGAAGTTAAGTCCAAGGTACATCGGCCCCTTCGAGATTCTTGATCGTGTTGGGGCTGTGGCCTATCGACTAGCACTTCCACCTACTATGGCCAAGGTGCATGATGTCTTCCATGTATCCCTCTTAAGGAAGTACATACCAGACCCTTCACATGTACTCTCTTCTGAGGTGGTACAATTAGAAGACGATCTTTCTTATGAGGAGCTACCAATGAAGATCTTAGATCGTAGAGAAAAAGTTCTACGAAATAAGACAATGCCCCTCGTCAAGGTGTTGTGGAGAAACCACAAGTTTGAAGAAGCAACTTGGGAGTCGGAGGATATGATGAAGCTAAGTTACCCACATTTGTTTTAGTGTGGGAAAAGGAAAATTTCGAGGGCGAAATTTCTTAAGGGGGGAATGTTGTAACGACCCAAAATTTCATTAATGGAAAATCCCTCTTGATCCAGTTAAATGTTTCTTTATGTTTTTATATGATGTCAACTTCTTTAGTTTAACGTTAAGATTTGTGACCGTTACTTTTATAGCCGTTGAACAGTGATCATCTGGGTAGTTTAAATATAAGGCTTTAACGAACCAATTTTCTACTCAGACAAAGGAAGCGATGTCCTCATCCAGTAGAATTGCCCCTTACGAAGCCCATTTGTCGGAGCTCGGAAAGGAGGTGGCGTCTTTGGGCTTTGCCCTTGACCAAGCCCAAGCTGAGCTTCATCAAGTCAAGCTCGAACGTGATCGTCTACGGGAAAAATGGAAGTTGATAGAGATTACCACTCGAGCGATGTTATCCGAGCAACCCCAAGAGTCTGTCACCATCGCACACCTTACCCTTAGGTCTTATGCGGCTATTTTAAGGGGTTATGTAACAAATAAGTAGAACCATGTTCATGTACATTATTTTTTTTGTATATAATAATGAATATAATTTCTAGTCATTTTTGATGCATTGTAATTAGTTTTTAAAGTACAAATGATGTTTTTAGTTATTATTTAATTAAGAACTATATTTTATTAAATTAAAGGATTTTTGAATTAAATAATATTTTAATAAAATATTATTATTAATATTAAATTAATTTTTATTAAATATAAATGATCTTATAATTTTATGAATGCAATTAAATTTTTTATTAAGGTTTGAAAGCCATTTCTGTCAAAACTCGTGAATTTTTTATAAATGTCGGTTTTTATTTTAAAAGTGAAAATTCACATATTTAGAAAATTATTTAGATAAAATAAATATTATTTTTGGAATCAGGACGTCGAAATTATCCAACGGTGAATTTTTCATAATTTTCTGAGACAGTCAAATTTTTGGGTAAAAATTAAATACCATTTAAATATATAATGTGTTTTATGACATCATAATGACCCAATGGTGATGTAATAAAATACCATAATCATTATGTTCGGCCAATATGTGTTTTATCATTAAAATAATGAGGTTTTGGGTTTGTTTGAATCACTTTTCAAAGCATTAATGGAGCCCTCAAGACTTATTCAACACTTTGCCTTTTTAAATTAATTTCCATGGGAGTGTGACTCACCTCCACATAAGCAACCCTAATTTTTTAATAAGTTCGGACCTTGGAATTGTAAAATATTGTTTTCCTCTTCCATTTTCCAGAAACCATGGGCAAATACCATGGGATGGCTTGTGGTTTGGATTATTTTAATATAAGGGGTCCCAAACCTAAATAATAAAGAATTCTCTCACCTTTCCTATATAAACCCACCCAAGCTCCCACTTCCTCCTCACCCAAAGCCCTTGAAGTTCGTCCAACCTCTGCCCTACTCTCTCTAGAATCCTCTCAAGGTGCCCCAAGCTCCCAAGAAGCCTCTCACAAGCCTCTCTCTAGCCTTTGAAAGCACACTTCCAAGTAAGGGGTTTTCTTCCTTTCTCATTTTTTGTCAATTTTCTTTAAGTTGTTATTGCCCTTTTTATTTCATTTATGAATGTTGGGGTATGGTTTCACACCTCCCCCATACTTCCCTCTTATTGTTTGAATGATGGGAGAACCCTTTCTCTCTCATTAAATGCCTCCCATGTACACCCGTTACTATGCCGAAATTCCGAAAGGAACTTCTCTCTCTTCTTTTACATTCAAGCAATACTTTTGTATCATGAATCTAAATTCCATTTCTATTGTTGGGACATGTATATATATGATCTCCTTACTGTCCATTACATGTAAATATGATGAGGAACCCCTTTCTATCTCATCAACCTTTTTTATGAATTCTTATGTCACGCCGTTACGCTGCCGAAATCGCACCGATTTTCTAAGCCAATGTCTTTGTGTAGTGAATACCATGCCCATTTCTCCATCTAGGGTATTCACCTTTATGCACGATTACTTATTGATTGTAAAGTTTCATGTATGAATTACACATTCCTTTATCGTGGAATAAATGATTATGTTTTATGAATCCATGTTTTATGATCCATGTGGCACACTTATGCATGAAATGAAATGTTTAAGAAGGGTGCGCCCTGATAGCGCTCCAATGCATTGGGTAAAGTATAGTATCATGATACGTCATGTGCAATGAGTGTTGACTCATGCTAATTCAAGTGAAACGAGGGTTTACTCGTGCTTCAAGTGCAATGAGGGTTTACTCATGCTCCATGTGCAATGAGCCTTGGCTCATGCTAATTCAATGTTAAGTGTTGTTGCCACATTTCCATGTTATGATTATCATGCTTTATCATGCCTTTATGTTCATGTCTCTCTTATGCTCTATTGATATGCCTATTGCCTAACATGTATTGTACTCCTCATGTTATTCATTATGTACTCCCTTACTGGGCTTTATAGCTCACCCTTTTCTTATGCATGTCCTCAGGTTATCCCATACAATGCTAAGTACGAAGGAATGTAGTGGTCATGTAAAGGAAGTTTTCAATAAGGATGTTGTATTTCAAGTTTAAAGTTTTTATGTAATGATCCTAAGCCCCAAAGACACTAAACCTCTCGATCTTCTTTGTTGTATCAAGTGAAGTTTTATGTAATAAAGCATGTTTAAGTTGTAATAAAAAGCAGGGTTGTCATAGGTATACATTTGGAATTTTTTCCAATAGTATCTTAATCCCCTGATCATCTAGCAATCCAAGTGAACATTTTATAGTTTTTTTATTTCTCCTTACATTCCCTTATCCCTTAGCATTAGGATCATTATTCTATGTGATATATGATCATATTATTCATTATTATGCTCCATGTATTCCACATTACATTGTCATGGATGATTAGGGTAGATTGTAAAATTCTATTCACAAGAGATGCCATTGCATTTTATGTATTTTAGAAGTCCCTGTCATGATGATAAAATTATTTTCTACTTAATTCATATTTTACGTCGTTTTGTAGTGAATTTTGAAGTGTTGGTTGAGGTAAAGGATTTATAGACTCATATTCTACCTTGTAAAATAAAACATAAAATACATGATAGATGTGATATCATATAAATATATTAAAATATTCTTCAAATACATTATTGATATGGTTTATCATATTTTATCGGAAAGGGATAAATATATGTGAAACAATCCTTGGAATAATGATATAAATATAGGATAATAAATCACTTAAGATGAAATTGAAATGTGAAATGGTTTTAAGTGAATTAAGGATTCAATATTATTTTTCACGCAATGAAAACTAATTATTGAGGCTTTCTGATGTGGTTTTGTAGTTGTTGAAATCATTAATGAAAATTTCCTCATTTATACCTGGATAATCACCTAAATATGGAAACAAAAAATAAAATTTCATGAAATTGAAATTTAATATTCATAGTGTTGTTAAGGTAAAAGGTTATGAATATTGTCAATATTTTTATATTACAAAGATGATATTTTGATATTACTATTTAATTCCATTTTTACTAACATGGAAAACTGTTTTATGAACTAGTAATAGTAAATATTGAATTATTAATAGGATTTTAAATTTAGATTGAATAACGATAACATGAAATTTCAAATAAATATTGGATGAAATAATGATGAGGAAGTGGGGTTTTATGTGATGTGATTTATTGTGACATACCATAAATATTATTAAATTGGATATATGAATTTATGATAGTTTTGTGAATAGGGTTAAAATATTATAGTATTGAGATAAACAGTATTCCAGAAAATTGGGTAAATTTATTATTTAATAATTAATATATACAAGGAGGATATGAATATTGAAAGATCAAACTAAAATTTTATAAAAATTGGAACAAGATATAATGTAAGGGAGAATATGTTGTTCAAAATTTTTAGTGATTGAAATGTTTAAACCTAGATATAATATATATGTTAAATTATTTAGGTATGGCTAGAAATGGAGAGTAGTCTATGATCTCATGTTTTTTTGAGTTGAAAATTTCCAAAATAATTTTTAATTTTTAGTTTACTGGAAGGTTCAATCTTGATTAGAAAGTGATGATGTAATTTAAAAGGATGTAATTCCTCTAAATGAATTTTTTAGATATGGAAGGAATCTTTGTTTGAAGTTGGATTTTTTAAGGGTGTCTTGTTGGTTCATGAAATTAAACTAAGGTTTTTGGAAAAGTGTATTAAAGGATGCATGGTTGGTTAACAATTAGTGCTAACTGTGAGATAAACCATTGATAACTCATTTATAAAGGTGCACACATTGGGATAACTGTGTGGAAATATACCGAAAACAATCCCTATGTATGTAATTTATTTCAAGCAGGTTTCATGGTTGGTGCACTATCTATTAAATTGTGCACCATTCATGTGTGGTGTTGGTGCATGGACTGTTCCATCTGCACGGTTTAAAAAACCTTGCATCCAAACCTTAAAAACCTTTAAAAATTGGTAAATTAAAATTTCTATGTGTTATTGAATAGTCCAACACCTCTTTTTCTCTTTTATCTACCCCTACATGTGCATATTCTTCTCCTCCTCTTTCCTTTAGAGATTCTCCCTCATTTTTTGTACGCTTTGATAGTTTTCAGGTGCATTTTAATCCATGATGTAATTCATAGACTCTATTAGTATTCATTGTGTTATTTTATCTAATCATCTATACTAGATTTACCAATTTAATTTTTTTTGTCTGGATTCAAATAGATAAAGCTGGAATCAGATACTGATGATGGGGTATTTTCTTTACTAAGGAAGATTATAAAATAAGAGGACATCTTCTGATGACCCTATGTTGTTACGTTGAGGTACGTCCCCATGGTGAATTTGTAAATAATTAATTATTTAAATTAAAATTTTTAAATAGTTGTTTGATGCCATTTCATAGGGATTTTACCTACTTTATGGTTGGTTGTGTACTGATTTTTAATGGAATGTGTTAGGCTTCCATTAAAATGATACAAGAACGATCGATGATATTTTGAGAATTATTCCATTTTGGAATAAATCATGTTTTTTATAGTTTTTTAGTTTTATTAAATAAACATAATTTTTTCATAATTAATTAACTGTGATGGTCTGTTTTGTGATAGGTCTAGTAGGACTCAGTTGAGCTTGGATAGGCCTTGGAAGCTAATACCAACCATTGCCCAACCTAACTTAAATTCTCATTAGTATTAATTCATGTTTGTGGTATTATGTGGACTCTCGGCCTCACCCCTGAGGGTGAAACCCACTATTTAAACTCATTCTGATTAATAGTTTAGTTAAATGAAATGGGTAGATTAAACTAGATTAAATGTTTGGGTCACTAACAACAAACATTCACTAGCATGATCGCACAACATGATTCCATGACCTTGACCATGGATCCTTTATGTTATATCTCTGATTATTGCATTTTAGTATCACGGGTGTTATTTATTTCTTACATTTCAAATTAAAAGATCACAAGAAGGATGCCTCTATGTACCATGGATCTCTGGGTTCCCATATAGGATGCCTCAATAGTGTTATGACTTTAGGGACCCAGTGGGTTCCTTGGTTCTCAACCAATGACGATCTAGTGTGTTATTTGATTGGAAAGAGATATTAGTAGGTGTCATCTTTGAACCCATACCAAACTTGTAAGTTGTGAGGCTATGAATGTTGTGTTGGGTATGGTGTTTGACCACCCTCAATATTTTAATTACGCATTCACCTACTATCTGTTGATAATGTTATGATTACCAAATGTGATTCCTAGTAATGGAAAATATAATTGACATGATGTGATTTATTTGTTTTGGATTTATAGACGTATTTCCTAGAATCTAGATTCTGATCATTTATTTATTGAATGTAAATATTACTATTACTAGAAGACCTTTTTACCAATAGTAATCCTCTTGGAATATAGATACATAAGAAGGTTACTGCGAGTGTATCAAACACATATTATACTAGGTTTTTATATGAATAGATATACTTATATAAATATAGAGGATGGTAATTGTTACAGGGTGAGCTCACTTCCCCCAAGAAGTGGGATATTAGTGAGCTCCTTGAGGATGGACATGATATCCTCATTTGATTCCTTGGATACTCATTGGGATCGGTGGACGCATCACTATAGATATTTTCTATATATTTTTTGTAGTGGGATGTTAATCCATTTGTTGAATTATTCTGTGTTATTATACTATATCAGGAGAGTATTCCATATAGTTCTCCTAAGTGTTATTCCCCATATGGACTATTCATGTTGTAATGTTAAGATTTACTATGTAACATGATTTGGGAATAAGAAATTGGGCTATATTACACATGGATTAAGTATAATGACATATAGATTGATGCTAAATTTATAATATTTTTAATTAGTATATGTTATTCATTTTTATAGTTATTGGAGGTGAGTATCGGTGAACCTAGGATTAGGATATAAATCCCACTATGGTGACATATCGTTCTCATATACAATTATAGTATTGTCTGAAGTAGGTATTGTTGATTGGGGTTATATGTAACACCCCGAACGCAGTTACCCAGATTCTGTGCATTATTACATAAAATTGGAATGATCAAAAGAAAGAACAAATCTCGAAAGACCGATTGGTTTAGTAGCCTTGGAAACAATAGATATATTCATAATGTTTTGCATTACATCATAAGGTGAAAAACTACTACAACAATATATTGTCTCTATATTCCACACTATTATACCCTCATAATATCCCTACAGGTCATTCATAATTTACTTCTTCATATCCTGGGAAAAATAAAACATAGAAAAGGGGTGAGCTCAAATGCCCAATAAGGATAACAATATAGCGGAAACTTTCATAAATAAGAATAAACATTTAAGGAAATGTATAACTAAAACAAAAGATTTTTAAAATTGAACTTCAACATAGTATGGAAAAAATAAAATGAAATAATTCCATTTACTTATTCACATGGATATTCTAATAATCGAATAATCACATGCAATATAAATACCCACTTTCATATTGACGGAATGCATAATTCCAGACTATCATAACCACATAGCCAAGGCCTCATGCCAAGACTGAAAATAAGATTTTTTCATGGCCTTGTGCCGAGACACATGTTTGTCTCATGAGACCTACCGATGCATCGAGGAGCTATAGCGGGCTCCACCCGTCACATATTAAGTCCAATGCATTCCCATATGAAAAGGTTTAAACATAACAAAAACATTCGTAGTAAAACTACATACGAAATGTAAATACTGCATCCATAAACCATGAATGGTATAAAAATAACACATCCACAGTCAAACATGTCACAAAACCTTCAATACAATATATAATATTTGCATCATAATAAATCAAATTCAAATAAGTATAAATTTCATCAAAGGATGTTGACATAGATGAAATAAAAACTCTTTTTAGAGAAATATCTCTTTATATTTTGAAATCATTTAAGAGTCATACATTTATAAAATAAAACATTTTCTTTGAAAATATTCTTATAAGCTTGTAAGGGAAGCTTCGACGGAAAATAGCTGCACCCGCCGTATAAGTTAAAAAAACATTCTTACCTTAATTTTGTAGAAAAGGATTAAAAGCCCCTTGTTTGGAAAACGACAGAAAGATTCCTTTATAAACCTCTTATAAAAATTCAAACGAGGGTATAAATGACTTTAACCCATATTCTAGTACATAGTTTAATTTATTTGAAATACATTTTTAAGAATAATGGATGTGGATGATAAAGAAGTCCCAACATATTATTACGTATAAACAACCTCAGATAATGAAGGGATTGTGAAATAAACCCTTACCTTGTACTTTTCCTTGGTTTGGGGTAGGTTAACCTCATGTATAATGGTGAAATATTTGTTATTAAATTATACAGGAATCATATATATTAATATGATATCATATATGATCTTTTAACATTGCATTGTTAATAATATCTTAGTATTATTGTTGTTTTGGGTGTTAACTTACTCTTTTTATTTTATATGTTTTGTTATGTAAGACTTGTTTTTCATGGATAGGTTGTATCTTAATCATATCCAGAATGATATCATGTCCTTAGATACGATTATTAATCATCAAATGAGAATTAGACTTGAATGGATACTATGGGGAATGAATCTCATCACGTTCGTGGAGATGGTAGTTCGTACGTACGCACGAGAGACAATATCATTCTTTTGATATTTAAATAATATATAATTGGATGATATATCATATATATAGAATCATTATCATGTTAAATTTATTATTTACGAGAATTACAGATCATTATTATACCCACCGAAATAATAATTTATTGAATAACAATTACACCGCGACGTGTAGACGGTAAGCCGTACGTACGCATGTATGGTAACATGTTATTCAAAGGATGGATAGAATACTGAATATGATTGTACCATATTTATAATAACATCACAGTATATATAAGATACTGGATTTATTATTTTAGAATGGTAATAACAAATAAAGAATAATTGAATGCAGAAAGGAACTTGAAATAGGGTGGTGAAATCATTACCTCTTCTTTGGGTTTTTCCTTTTGATTTGATCAAAAGGGCTCCTTAAGATGGATTTATGACTAAAGGAATGCCTCTAGGATGAAGTGAGGGAATTTTAGAGAATATTAGGGTAGAGGATGGTAGAACCAAAAGGCATTGATGGTGTTAGTTAATTATAAGGGAGAGTTCCATTTTATAAGAGGGGTGAGGGGCACCTTTGGAAAAGCTAGAAATATTATTTTATAATAAATTCATATTCCGATTATAATGGCTCTAAAGTTGATTATTTAAATTTTAAGGTTGGTATAGGTCGAACACCACTCAACCAATAGATTTTAGACAGGTTTGGGTCCTTATACTAACCTTATCTTTAAGTATTAACTCTTAGTTAATTAGTTTCACTTTTACAATGTCTCTTTGTATTTTTATATTATATGGATAATAAACATACTATATACATCCAAACGTCCCAAATGTGTTCCATTAATAATACACCTATCATGTTATAAGTCTCTTGGCCAAGCCATAGATTTTTAGGAATTTAATATCAATTAATAATATAATATTTTTTTAAAAACTATTTTATGTCAATTTTGACTCTATTCAATAATTGATTTTTTAAAAAATCATAACAGAATAATTACTTCTAAAAAAGTTAACTAAATCATTATTAAAATGTCATGTTAACCTAGAAAATAATTATAATTCATTAAAAGTCTCAAATTATATATATTTGGGTATCTACAATATCAATCATTTTAATTTTTCACTATTATGGTAATTACTGCATCACCATTGTGTCATATATAAATTAAATTATTTAATGTCTAAAAATTATAACTAAAAAACCATTATGTTGGAACAATTTTTAGATTTCTAATTAATATTTATAGTCTAATATCCAACATATATAACCCTGTGTAAAAATTGTTTTTCTAAAAGATTTATGCTTGTGTCATTTTTGTATTCATTTTAACTTAATTAAAATAAAGTGTCCCTATCACTTAAAAGTGGCACCATGGGGTCCCAAAATCGACCCAATGATGCCCATGGTCGGACAGGTATCAACCAATAAGTTTAGGAAATGTTTTCGGGTAATTTGACATTATTATAGTATTGTTTTTTAACCCTAATTACCGGATTTACCCATTAACCATGGTAAATAAAATATTTACCAAAGTAATTATTCAAAATGTCTAAAAATAAAAGTTACCTATTTACACAATTTGAACAACCTAATTACAAATATGGAATCTATTTTTCCAAATTCAAAACACAGAAGTGAAAGAAATTAATTTAAAATTAATTCCAACTGTCAAAACAAAAAGTGTGTTTTTAAGATATAATAATTATCTAAAGATTGATACTTGTTTATGTTTGGTTTAATTGTGAAATTATGTCTAATGACCAAAATTGTATTAAATGGTAAAAATATATTCTAAATATACTTTAAAACCATCAAATTCATGATTTATTACTATTAATTATTTCGATTAAAAAAGTTCTTTTCTAATTAAAATTGAGTAATTTTAACTATTCATCAAAATATTAAAGTTATCTGAAAAGTACCAAAATTTCACCTTATGCTAAATTCGATTATCTAAATCCCAAAATGAAGTCCATTTTGAGAGATAAAATTTCAAAAAATTTAAAAATTAGGTATTACAATTCATAACGGCTAGTTTGATTGGTTGTGGTGTGTGTTTGAAGTCGAAGTTGCGTACAACACACGCTACTATATTATTCAAAGGAAAATGTACCGTGGAAGTTTGGGATGTTTCATTGTAAATTTTTGATGTCCCCATTCTAAAAAGTAAATTTATTTAGTCAAATTGAATATATAAAATTTTAAAATATTGTATTTAAAAAGGGTTCACTATTAAAAGTTGGTAAAAGTGCAATACAGAAAATGAATTTGTTCTTACATTTTGTCTAAGACACTCATAATATGGATTCTAAAATTATAAGGATTATATAAAGTTTAAAATTTAGTAAATACTATTCATAACCTCTTTTGAACGGCTTGTTTGGTAAGTCATGGTGCGCTTGAACTCAGTGTTGTGTGTAGTGCATGTTATTGAAATATTGTAAAGAAATAACACACTATGAAATCATGGGGTGTTACATTCTCCCCTCTTTTAATTAATTGCATCCTCGCAATTTGAAATTGTTATTCGAAAATAAATGTTTGAATATATAAAATATCTTTGTGGAAAACCCACATCAGAAATTGGGTTGATAAAATTTAGACTTAATAAGAGGAAAAGAGAAATGAAAGGGTCACCACCAAATTATGATCTCAATTCAGAGAAAATTGGTGTAAATTAGAGACATATAAATGGAGGAAAAACATAAATATTTATTGGTAGTGATTGAGGTCATCAATCATAAAAATGTTTAAAATTGAGGGCCTTAAATTCATCAATCTATAATCATTTAAAATACCATTGGTTCAACAAAACATTTGGTATTAGGATAACACATCATTTTGTTTTAATATCCCTTCACTAAAGTATAAGAATTAAATTCTTCATTGAATAAGAGAAGAAGAAAAATATATACTTGACAAGTAGAGTCTCATCCTTTAGCTAAGTTCTACCACAAACTCATCTTTCACACTAAATGATAATAGAACATAAAAATAATATTTTGTTTATCCTATTCGTATAGGGTTAAAAAAATTAATTTATAATTCATCTAGAAGAACCATAAAAAAACGAAATTATTCAATACATGACATCATGAGGGTCAGTGGTAGGTGATACACCCTTTTCACCCTTTGGTTGGGGGTTCAAGTCTCTCGGCCTTGCCGGATGCGACAGGTTGCCGCCCGACCTCCAGGTTGACCTTTTATGGCAATCCAAAATAATCCAAACTAGAACTATCCAAAATACTTCAGTCCAAAATTTATAAGTAATGTAAACACAATGAATATCCTTTTTGTCGCGTAATAACATGTGATCACTTTCATCATGTATTCTTTTAAGACACTGGAACGTCCTGAATTACCATAAAACCCTATTGATTACTTTCATGATCCCTAATTACTTAAAGAATAATATATACACTCCTTCAATCCAATAATGTTGTAAACCCCAAAAATGATGGAATATACAAATCATTAATCAGTTTCAAGGTAGTCAAGAATATCCAATATAATTTATCCAAATCAATAATGTATTATTCTAAAATCACTACCTTAGTATCAGAACCATATAATGGTTTATCTTTCTCTCAACCATACATTTTCCAAATATTTAACCTGATATTGAGTCACTTTTCTTTGTTCCACACAATATCAAGTCCATAATGAAATAGTACGGCAGTACAATCCTTATATACTCCATAATTATGATAACAAATACATTGTTGATACAACACTCAAATGAAATAATCAACATAAGAACTCTAATCATTCCTCTTCATCTGTGGCAGTATCATAACATGGTTATTATCCAATAGCATCATTTGCGGCACACTTTGATGACTGGTACATTGTTTTGCATAGTGTCTAATATCCTTTCAAATGAAGCATTGTACATTTGAAACCATTTTATTACCATTGCAGTCATGTACTTTGTGCCATTTTCCTCCACACTTATAACAAAGTGCCATTCCTTTCAGGCATGTTCGAGGGTGTTTCTTCCCACCGTTAACACATATAGGAAAATTCTTCTTTTCCCTCTTCCCGTTATCCATATTTCTCTATTCCATCTTTTTCTTCTCTTGCTTCCCTTCAAAGCCATAGGTCTCAGTAAACTATTTACTTATCTTATCAATACATGATATTATTTCATCATATGATGATAATACATGGGAGACTATTTCTCTTATAAATTCTGGCTTAAGACCATGAAAGATATGATCCTTCTTTCTCTTTGGATCATGTGCATTTCTAGTGTTCTCATTCCTTCTACTGGGCACCATTTCTAAAAAATGGCATACAATAAATTAGTTTATGAATAACAATACCTAAACCCAAACTTGTAAAACACATAACATAAATTAAATAGTTTATGGATATAATCCATAATCATAAAAATGTCTCCTTTGAGGAAGTATATACTCATAAACCCTACATAATGGTTTGTAATGAAAATGGGAATTATCCTAAGCATATCCCCCAAGAGTGTCGTAACCAAGAGTGCAGCAAGGCCCGTTGTCATGCACCAGTTTCCGTTCGAGTCTAGCTCAAAGCGGTGTTTTTAGGTTTTTCCCCTAGGTACATCTATTCTAGAGCCGCCTCTACCTGCTCGTATCCAGAAAGGGATATATTGCTCAGAAAACTCACAAAATCTCTACAATACCAAAATTCTCGGATTTTCTTCTATACTAATCCTCAATGTTCATCTTTGGTCTATGTGCTCTAATCAGAGTTTATCTAAATCTAGCTTCCATGGTTTGTACTAAACTTCCTCTGATACAAACTGTAATGCCCCGACCCCAGTTACCCAGAGATGGTGAATTACTACATTACATTGGCATGATCACAAGAAAGATCAAATCTCGAAAGACCGATTAGTTTAGTATCCTTGGAATGACTAGATATATTCATAAAGTTTTACATTACATCATAAGGTGAAAAACTACTACAACAATATATTGTCTCCATATTCCACACTATTATCCCCTCCTAATATCCTTGTAGGTCATTAATGATTTACTTCTTCACATCCTGGGAAAAATAAAACATAGAAAAGGGGTGAGCTCAAATGCCCAGTAAGGATAACAATATAGTGGAAACTTTCATAAATAATAATAAACATTTAAGGAAATGTATAACTAAAACAAATTCCTTTTAAAATTGAACTTCAACTTAGTATGGAACAAATAAAACGAAATAATGCCATTTACTTATTCACATGGATATTCTACTAATCAAATAATCACATGCAATATCAATAACCACTTTCATAATGATGGAATGCATAATTCCAGACTATCATAACCACATAGCCAAGGATTCGTGCCAAGACTAAAAATATGATTTTTCCAAGGCCATGTGCCAAGACACTAGTTTGTCTTATGAGACCTACCAATGCATCGAGGAGCTATAGAGGGATCAACCCATCACATATTAAGTCCAATTAATTCCCATATGAAAAGGTTTAAACATAACATAATCATTCATTTTAAAAATAGCATACTTAATGTAAATACTTCATCCATAAACCATGAATGGTATAAAAATAACACATTCACAGTCAAACATATCACAAAACCTTCAATACAATATAGAAGTTTTGTATCATAATAAATCAACTTCAAATAAGTGTAAATTCCCTCAAAGGATGTTGACATAGATGAAATCAAAACTCTTTTTACAGAAATATCTCCTTCTATTTTGAAATAATTTATGTGTCATACATTCATAAAATAAAACATTTTCTTTGAAAATATTATTATAAGCTTGTAAGGGAATCTTATATGGAAAATAGCCACACCCGCCGTATAAGTAAAAAAACATTCTTACCTTAATTTTGTCAAAAGGGTAAAAAGTCCCTTGTTTGGAAAAAGACAGAAATATTCCTTTATAAACCTCTTATAAAAAGTCAAAAAAGGGTATAAATTACTTTAACCCATATTCTAGTAAATAGTAAAAATGTTTTGAAATACATTTTTAAGAAACATGGGTGTGTATGATAAAGAAGTTCCAGTAGATTATTACGTATAAACAACCTCAGATAATGAAGAGACTGTGAAATAAACCCTTACCTTGTACTTTTCCTTGGTTTGGGGTAGGTTAAACTCCTGTATAATGGTGAAATAATTGTTATTAAATTATACAAGAATCATATATATTAATATGATATCATATATGATCTTTTAACATTGCTTTGTTAATAATATCTTAGTATTATGGTTGTTTTGGGTGTTAACTTACTCATTTTATTTTCTATGTTTTGTTATGTAAGGCATGTTTTTCATAGATTGGTTGTATATTAATCATTTCTATAATGATATCAAGTCCATAGATACTATTATTAATCATCAAATGAGAATTATACTTGAATGGATACGATGGAGAATGAATCTCATCGCGTTCGTGGAGACGGTTGTCCGTACGTACGCACGAGCGACAATATCATTCTTTTGATATTAAAATAATATATAATTGGATGTTATATAATATATAAAGAATAATTATCATGTTAAATTTATTATTTACATGAATTACACATCATTATTATACCCATCCAAATAATAATTTATTGAATAACAATTACACCACGAATTGGAGACGGTAAGCCATACGTACGCTCGTATGGTGACATGTGATTCAAAGGATGGATAAAATACTGAATATGATTGTACCATATTTTTAATAACATCACAGTATATATAAGATAATGGAGTTGTTATTTTAGAATGGTAATAACAAATAAAGAAGAAGTGGAAGAAGAAAGGAACTTGAAAAAGGGTGGTGAAATCATTACCTCTTCTTTGGGTTCTTCATTTTGATTTAATCAAAAGGGATCCTTATGTTGGCTTTCTGACTAAAGGAAGGCCTCTAGGAAGAATTGATGGAAGTTTAGAGAGTATTGGAGCAGAGTTTGGCTGAACCAAAAGGCTTTTAAGGTGTGAGTTAATGAGATGGGAGAGTTCCCTTTTATAAGAGGGGTTAGGGGCACCTTTGGAAAAGCTAGAAATATTATTTTATAATAAATTCATATTCGGTTTTTAATGGCTCCAAAGTGGATTATTTAAATTTTAAGGTGGGGATAGGTCGAAAACCACTCAACCAATATAATTTAGACAGGTTTGGGTCATTATAATAACATTATCTTTAAGTATTAACTCTTAGTTAATTAGTTTCACTATTACAATGTCTCTTTGTATTTTTATATTATATGGTTAATAATCTTACTATATACATTCAAACGTTGCACAAGTGGTCCATTAATAATACACCTATCATGTTATAAGTATCTTGGTAGAACCATATATTTTTATGAATTTAATATCAATTAATAATATAATAATTGTTTTATAAACTATTTTATGTCAATTTTGACTCTATTCAATAATTGATTTTTATAAAAATCATAATAGAATGATTACATCGAAAAAAGTTAATTAAATCATTAATAAAATGTAATATTAACCTAGAAAAGTATTATAATTCATAAAAAGTCTCAAATTATATATATTTGGGTATCTACAATATCAATCATTTTAATTTTTAACTATTATGGTAATTACTACATCACCATTTTGTCATATATAAATTAAATTATTTAATGTCTAAAAATTATAACTAAAATACCATAATGTAGGAACTCTTTTTATATTTCCAATTAATATTTATAGTCCAAAATACAACATATATAACCTTATGTAAAAATTGTTTTTCTAAAAGATATATGGTTGTGTCATTTTTGTATTCATTTTAACTTAATAAAAATAAACTGTCCCTATCACTTACAAGTGGTATCATGGGGTCCCAAAATCGACCCAAAGATGCCCATGGTCGGACATGTATCAACCAATAATGTTAGGACACGTTTTAGGGTAATTTTTTATTATTATTGTATTATTTGTTAACCCTTATTTACCGGATTTACCCTTTAACCAAGGTAAATAAAATGTTTACCGAAGTAATTATTAAAAATATCTAAAAATAAAAGCTACCTATTTACACAATTTGAAAATCCTGATTCCAAATATGGAATATATTTTTCCAAATTCTAAATACAGAAGTGAAAGAAATTAATTTAAAATTAATTCCCGCTGTCAAAACAAAAAGAATGTTTTTAAGATATAATAACTATCTAAAGGATGATACTTGTTTATGTTTGGTTTAATTGTGAAATTTTTTCCAATGACCAACATTTTATTAAATGGTAAAAATATATTCTAAATATACTTTAAAACCACTCAAATTCATAATTTATCACTGTTAATTATTTCGATTAAAAAAGTTGTTTTCTAATTAAAATTTAGTAATTTTCACTATTCATCAAAATATTAAAGTTATCCGAAAAGTAAACAAATTTCGCCTTAGGCTAAATTCTATACTCCAAATCCAAAAATGATGTCCATTTTTAGAGATAAAATTTCATAAATTTTAAAAATTAGGTATTACTATTCATAATGGCTAGTTTGATTGGTTGTGGTGTGTGTTAGAAGTCGAAGTTGCATACAACACACGCTACTTTATTATTCAAAGGAAAACGTACTATGGACGCTTGGGATGTTTCATTGTAAATTTTTTATGTACACATTCTAAAAAGTAAATATATTTAGTCAAATTGAATATATAAAAGTTTAAAATATTGGATTTAAAAATGGTTCACTATGAAAAGTTTGTAAAAGTGCAATACTGAAAATGAATTTGTTCTTACATTATGTCTAAGAAAATCATAATATGGATTCTAAAATTATAAGCATTATATAAAGTTTAAAATTTAGTAAATACTATTCATAACCTCTTTTGAACGGCTTGTTTGGTAATTCATGGTGCACTTGAACTCGGTGTTGCGTGTTGTGCAAGTTATTGAATTATTTTAAATAAATAACACACTATGAAATCTTGGGGTGTTACATTCTCCCCTACTTCAATAAATTGCATCCTCACAATTTGAAATTGTTCTTCAAAAATAAAATGTTGAATATATAAAATATCTTTGTGGGAAAACCCACATCGGAAATTGTGTTGATAAAATTTAGACTTAATAAGAGGAAAAGAGAAATGAAAGGGTCACCACCAAATTATGATCACTATTCGGAGAACATTGGTGGAAATTATAGACATATAATTAGAGGAAAAACGTAAATATTTTTTTGGTAGTGATTGAGGTCATCAATCACAAAAAAGTGTAAAATTGAGGGCCTTAAATTCATCAATCTATAATGATTTAAAACACCATCAGTTCAGCAAAACATATGGTATTAGGACAACACATTTTTTTTGTTTTAATATCCCTTCACTAAAGTATAAGAAATAATTTCTTCATTGAATAAGAGAAGAAGAAAAATATATACTTGGCAAGTAGAGTCTCATACTTTAGCTAAGCTCTACCAAAAACTCATCTTTCACTCTAAAAGATAATAGAACATAAAAATAATATTCGGTTTATCCTATTCGTATACGGTTAAAAAAATTAATTTATAATTCATATAAATGAACCATAAAAAATGACATTATTCAGTCCAGGACATCACGTGGGTCAGTTGTAGGTGATACACCCTTGTCACCCTTCGGTTGTGGGTTCAACTCTCGCGGCCTTTCCGGATGTGACAGGTTACCGCCCGACCTCCGGGTTGTCCTTTTATGGCAATCCAAAATAATCCAAACTAGAACTATCCAAAATAATTCAGTCCAAAATTTATAAGGAAGGTAAACACAATGAAGATCATTTTTTCCGTGTAATAACATGTGATCACCTTCATCATGTATTCTTTTAAAACACTGGAACGTCCTGAATTACCATAAAACCTTATTGATTACATTCATGATCCCTTATTCCTTAAAGAATAATAGATATACCCCTTCAACACAAAAATGTTTTAAACCCCAATAATGATGGAATATACAACTCATTAATAAGTTTCAAGGTAGTCAAGAATATCCAATATAATTTATCCAAATCAATCATGTATTATTCTAAATTTACTACCTCGGTATCAGAACCATATAATGGTTTATCTTTCTCTCAACCATATATTTTCCAAAAATTTAACCTTCTATTGAGTCACTTTTCGTTGTTCCACACAATCTCAAGTCTTTAATGAAATAGTACTATAGTACAATCCTTATATTGACAATAATTATTATAACAAGTACATTGTTGATACAACACTCAAATTAAATAATCAACATAAGAACTCTAATCATTCCTCTTCATCTGTGGTAGTATCATAACTTGGTTATTATCCAATAGAATCATTTGAGGCACAGTCTGATGACGGGTACATAGGTTCGCATAGTGTCCAAACTCCTTGCAAATGAAGCATTGTACATTTGAAACCATTTTATTACCCTTGTAGTCACGTACTTTGTTCCTTTTTCCTCCACACTTATAACAAACTCCCATTCCTTTTAGGCAAGATCCAGGGTGTTTCTTCCCATAGTTATCACATTTGGGAAAATTATTCTTTACCCTCTTCCCTTTAACCATACTTCTCTCTTCCATCCTTTTCTTCTATTACTTCCCTTCAAAGCCATAGGACTCAGTAAAATATTTACTTATCTTATCAACACATCATATTATTTCTTCATATGATGATAATACATGGGAGACTATTTATCTTATAAATTCTGGCTTAGGACCATGAAATATATGATCCTTCTTTGTCTTTGGATCATGTGCATTTATGGATTTCTCATTCCTTCTACTGGGCACCATTTCTATACAATGGAATATAATAAATTAGTTTATGAATAACAATACCTAATCTAAAACTTGTAAAAAAATAACATAAATTAAATAGTTTATGGATATAATCCATAATCATTAAAATGTCTCCTTTGAGAAAGTATATACTCATAAACCCTTCATAATGGTTTGTAAAGAAAATGAGAATTATCCTAAGCATATCCCCTGAGAGTGTCGTAACGAAGACTGCAACAAGGCCCATTGTCATGCACCAGTTCTCGTTCGAGTCCAGCTCAAAGCAGTGTTTTCGGGTTTTACCCCTAGGTACATATGTGCCAGAGCCGCCTCTACATAATCGTATCCAGAAAGGGATATATTGCTCAGAAAACTCACAAAATCATTACAATACCAAAATTCTCAGAAGTTCTTCCATACTAATCCTCAATGTTCATATTAGGTCTACGTGCCCTAATCAGAGTTTATCTAAATATAGCTTCAATGGTTTGTACTAAACGTCCTCTGATACCAACTGTAATGCCCCGACCCCAGTTACCTAGGGTCAGTGCATTATTACATAACATTGGCATGATCACAAGAAAGATCAAATCTCGAAACACTGATTAGTTTAGCATCCTTGGAATCACTACATATATTCATAAAGTATTACATTACATCATAAGGTGAAAATCTACTACAAAAACATATTGTCTCCATATTCCACACTATTATCCCCTCATAATATCCCTGCAGGTCATTCATAAATTACTTTTTCACATCCTGGGAGAAATAAATTATAGAAAAGGGGTGAGCTCAAATGCCCAATAAGGATAACAATATAGCGGAAACACTCATAAATAATAATAAACATTTAAGGAAATGTATAACGAAAACAAATTCCTTTTAAACTTGAATATAAACATAGAATGGAAAAAATAAAATGAAATAATTCCATTTACTTATTCACATGGATATTCTACTAATCGAATAATCACATGCAATATCAATAACCACTTTCATAATGATGGAATGCATAATTCCAGACTATCATAACCACATAGCCAAGGCTTCGTGCGAAGACTAAAAATAAGATTTTTCCAAGGGCTTGTGCCGAGACACTAGTTTGTCTCATGAGACCTACCAATGCATCGAGGAGCAATAGCGGGCTCCACCCGTCACATATTAAGTCCAATGCATTCCCATATGAAAAGGTTTAAACATAACATAAACATTCGTATTAAAACTAGCATACGAAATGTAAATACTTCATCCATAAACCATGAATGGTATAAAAAAACACATTCATAGTCAAACATATCACAAAAACCTTCTATAAAATATAGATGTTTTGTATCATAATAAATCAACATCAAATAAGTGTAAATTCCATCAAAGGATTTTGACATAGATGAAATCAAAACTCTTTTTAGAGATATATCTCTTCCTATTTTTAAATCATTTAAGAGTCATACATTTATAAAATAAAAAATTTTCCTTGAAAATATTATTATAATCTTGTAAGGGAAGCTTCGACAGAAAATAGTCTCACCCACTGTATATGTTAAAAAAACATTCTTACCTTAATTTTGTCAAAAAGGTTAAAAAGTCCCTTGTTTGGAAAACGACGGAAATATTCCATTATAAACCTCATATAAAAAGTCAAACAAGTGTATAAATTACATTAACCCATATTCTATTAAATAGTAAAAATGTTTTGAAATACATTTTTAAGAATCATGGTTGTGTATGATAATGAAGTCCCAGTAGATTATTACGTATAAACAACATCTGATAATGAAGAGACTGTGAAATAAACCCTTACCTTGTACTTTTCCTTGGATGGGGGTAGATTAACCTATGTATAATGGTGAAATAATTGTTACTAAATTATAGAAGAATCATATATATTAATATGATATCATATATGATCTTTTAACATTTCTTTGTTAATAATATCTTAGTATTATCGTTGTTTTGGGTGTTAACTTACTTATTTTCTTTTATATGTTTTGTTACGTAAGCTGTGTTTTTCATGGATAGGTTGTATATTAATAATATCCAGAATGATATCAAGTCCATAGATACTATTATTAATCATCAAATGAGAATTAGACTTGAATTGATACGATGGAGAATGAATCTCATCACGTTCGTGGAGATGGTAGTCCGTACGTACACATGAGTGACAATATCATTCTTTTGATATTAAAATAATATATAATTTGATGGTATATGATATATAATGAATCATTATCATGTTACATTTATTATTTACATGAATTACACATCATTATTATACCCATCCAAATAATAATTTATTGAATAACAATTACACCACGACGTGGAAACGGTAAGCCATACGTACGCTCGTATGGTGACATGTTATTCAAAGGATGGATAGAATAATGAATATGATTGTACCATATTTATAATAACATAACAGTATATATAATATACTAGAGTCATTATTTTAGAATGGTAATAACAAAGAAAGAAGAAGTGGAAGAAGAAAGGAACTTGAAAATGTGTGGTGAAATCATTACTTCTTCTTTGGGTTCTTCCTTTTGATTTGATCAAAAGGGATCATTAAGATGGATTTATGACTAAAGGAAGGTCTCTAGGATGAAGTGAGTGATGTTTAGAGAGTATTGGGGCTGAGGTTGGCCGAACCAAAAGGTTTTAAGGTGTGAGTTAATGAGAAGGGTGAGTGCCCTTTTATATGAGGGGTGAGGGGCACCTTTTGAAATGCTAGAAATATTATTTTATAATAAATTCATATTCGGTTTATAATGGCTCAAAAGTGGACTATTTAAATTTTAATGTGGTGATAGGTCTAAAACAACTCAACCAATAGAATTTAGATAGGTATGGGTCATTATACTAACCTTATCTTTAATTATTAACTCTTAGTTAATTAGTTTCACTTTTACAATGTCTCTTTGTATTATTATATTATATGGTTAATAAACATAAAATATACATCCAAACGGCCCCCAAGTGGTCCTCTAAAAATACACCTATCATGATATATGTCTCTTGGCCGAATCGTATATTTTTAGGAATTTAATATCAATTAATAATATAATATTTGTTTTAAAAACACTTTTATATCAATTTTGACTCTGTTAAATAATTGATTTTTGTAAAAATAATAACAGAATGATTACTTCGAAAAAAGTTAAATAAATCATTCCTAACATGTCATAGTAACATAGGAATTTAGAATAATTCATTAAAAGTATCAAATTATATTTATTTGGGTATCTAAAATATCAATCATTTTAATTTTTCACTATTATGGTAATTACAACATCACCATTGTGTCATATATAAATTAAATTATTTAATGCCTAAAAATTATAAATAAAATAACCATTATATAGGAAATCATTTTATCTTTTTAAGGAATGTTTATAGTCGAAAATCCAACATATATAACCCTATTTGAAAATTGTTTTTCTAAACGATATATGCTTGGGTTATTTTTGTATTCATTTTAACTTAATTAAAATAAAGTGTCGCTATCACTTACAAGTGGAACCATGGGCTCTCAAAATTAACCCAAAGACACCAATGGTCGGAAATGTATTAGCCAATAAGGTTAGGATACATTTTAGTGTAATTTGTTTATTATTATAATATTATTTTTGAACCCTTATTTACGGGATTTACCCTTTAACCATGGTAAATAAAATATTTACTGAAGTAATTATTCAAAATGACTAAAAATAAAAGTTACCTATTTACAAAATTTGAACATCCTGATTCTAAATATGGAATATATTTTTCCAAATTCAAAACACAGAAGTGGCAGAAATTAATTTAAAATTAATTTCCGCTGTCAAAACAAAAAGCGTGTTTTTAATATATAATAACCATCTAATGATTGATACTTGTTTATGTTCTGTTTAATTGTGAAATTATGTACAATGAAAAAAATTGTATTAAATGGTAAAAATATCTTCTAAATATACTTTAAAACCACTAAAATTAATAATTTATGAATATTAATTATTTTTATTAAAAAAGTTTTTTTCAATTAAAATTTAGTAATTTTCACTATTCATCAAAATATTAAAGTTATCCGAAACATACCAAAATTTCACCTTAGGCTAAATTCGATACTCCGAATCCAAAAATGAAGTCTATTTACAGAGATAAAATTTAAAAAAAATTAAAAAGTAGGTATTACTATTCATAACGGCAAGTTTGATTGGTTGTGGTGTGTGTTAGAAGTCGAAGTAGCGTATAACACACGCTACTGTATTATTCAAAGGAAAACGTACTGTGGAATCTTGGGATGTTTCATTGTAAATTTTTGATCTCCTGATTCTAAAAAGGAAATTTATTTAGAAAAAATTGAATATATAAAAGTTTAAAATATTGGATTTAAAAAGGGTTCACTATTAAAAGTTGGTAAAAGTGCAATACTGAAAATGAATTTGTTCTTACATTATGTATTAGAAACTAATAATATGGATTATAAAATTATATGGATTATATAAAGTTTGAAATTTAGTAAATACGATCCATAACCGCTTTTGAACGGCTTGTTTGGTATGTCATGGTGCGCTTGAACTTGGTGTTGCATGTAGTGTAAGTTATTGAATTATTTTAAAGAAATATCACACTATGAAATTTTGGGGGGTTACATTCTCCCCTCCTTCAAAAAATTGCGTCCTCGCAAATTGAAATTTTTCTTCGAAAATAAAAGGTTGAATATATAAAATTTCTTTGTGGGAAAACCCACATCAGAAATTGGGTTGATAAAACTTATTTTTAATAAGAGTAAAAGAGAAATGAAATGGTCACCACAAAATTATGATCTCTATTCGGAGAACATTAGTGGAAATTAGAGACATATAGTTGGAGGAAAAATGTAAATATTTATTGGTAGTTATTGAGGTCATCAATCAAAAAAAAGTGTAAAATTGAGGGCCTTAAATTCATCAATCTATGATGATTTAAAATACCATCGGTTCAGCAAAACATATGGTATCAGGAAAACACATTTTTTTGTTTTAATATCCCTTCACTAAAGTATAAGAATTAATTTCTTCATTGAATAAGAGAAGAAGAAAAATATATACTTGAAAAGTAGAGTCTCATCCTTTAGCAAAGTTCTACCACAAACTCATCTTTCACTCTAAAAGATAAAAGAACTTAAAAATAATATTCTATTTATCCTATCCATATAGGGTTAAAAAATTTAATTTATAATTCATCTAGAAGAACCATAAAAAACAAAATTATTCAATCCAGGACATCATGTGGGTTAGTGGTAGGTGATACACCCTTGTCGCCCATCAGTTGTGGGTTCAAGTCTCGCGGCCTTTCCGAATGCGACGGGTTGCCGCCCGACCTCCGGGTTGTCTTTTTATGGCAATCCAAAATAATCCAAACTAGAACGATCCAAAATATTTCAGTCCAAAATTTATAAGGAAGGTAAACACAATGAAGATCCTTTTTTCCGCGTAATAACATGTGATCACCTTCATCATGTATTCTTTTAAAACACTGTAACGTCATGAATTACCATAAAAACTTATTGATTACTTTCATGATCCCTTATTCCTTAATGAATAATAGATATACACATTCAATCCAAAAATTTTGTAAACCCCAACAATGATGGAATATACAAATCATTAATCAGTTTCAAGGTAGTCAAGAATATCCAATATAATTTATCCAAATCAATCATGTATTATTCTAAAATCACAACCTCATTATCAGAACCATATAATGGTTTATCTTTCTCACAGCCATATAATTTCCTAAAATTTGACCTGCTATTGAGTCACTTTTCTTTATTCCACATAATCTCAAGTCCTTAATAAAATAGTATTGCAGTACAATCCTTATATACTCCATAATTACTATAACATGTACATTGTTGATACAACACTCAAATTAAATAATCAACATAAGAACTCTAATCATTCATCACCATCTATTATAGTATCATAACTAAGTTATTATCCAATAACATCATTTGCGGCATAGTCTGTTGACTGGTACATAGGTTCGCATAGTGTCCAAACTCCTTGAAAATGAAGCATTGTACAATTGAAACCATTTTATTACCCTTTTAGTCACATACTTTGTGCCCTTTTCATCCACACTTATATAAAACTCCCATTCCTTTCAGGAAATTTCCAGGGTGTTTCTTCCCACACTTATCACATATGGGAAAATTCTTCTTTTCCCTCTTCCCTTTATCCATATTTTTTCTCTCTTCCATCATTTTCTTCTCTTGCTTCCCTTCAAAGCCATAGGACTCAGTAAACTCTTTACTTATCTTATCGACACATGATATTATTTCATCATATGATGATAATACATGGGAGACTATTTCTATTATAAATTCTAGCTTAAAACCATGAAAGATATGATCCTTATTTATCTTTGGATCATGTTCATTGCTGGAGTTATCATTCCTTCTACTGGGCGCCATTTCTAAACAATGGAATACACTAAATTAGTTTATGAATAACAATACCTAATCCCAAACTTCTAAAACACATAACATAAATTAAATAGTTTATGGATATAATCCATAATCATAAAAATGGCTCCTTTGAGGAAGTATATACTCATAAACCCTTCATAATGGTTTGTAAAGAAAATGAGAATTATCCTAAACATATCCCATGGAAGTGTCATAACCAAGAGTGCAGCAAGGCCCGTTGTCGTGCACCAATTCCTATTCGAGTGCAGCTCAATGCAGTGTTTTCAGGTTTTACCCCTAGTTACATCTGTGCCAGAGCCACCTCTACATGCTCGTATTTAGAGAGGGATATATTGCTCGGAAAACTCACAAAATCTCTACAATACCAAAATTCTTGGATGTTCTTCTATACTAATTCTCAAAATTCATCTTAGGTCTACGTTCTCTAATCATAGTTTATCTAAATCAAGCTTCCAAGGTTTGTACTAAACTTCCTCTGAAACCAACTATAACACCCCGACCCCAATTATCCAGAGTCGGTGCATTATTACATAACATTGGCATGATCACAAGAAAGATCAAATCTCGAATGGCCGATTGGTTTAGTAGCCTTGGAAACACTAGATATATTCATAAAGTTTTACATTACATCATAAGGTGAAAAACTATTACAACAACATATTGTCTCCATAGTCCACACTATTATCCCCCCATAATATCCCTGCAGGTCATTCATAATTTACTTTTCACATCCAGAGAAAAATAAAAAATAGAAAAGGGGTGAGCTCAAATTCCCAGTAAGGATAAAAATATAGTTAAAACTTTCATAAATAAGAATAAACATTTAAGGCAATGTATAACTAAAACAAAAGCCTTTTAAACTTGAACTTCAACATAGTATGGCAAAAATAAAATTAAATAATGCTATTTACTTATTCACATTGATATTCTACTAATCGAATAATCACATAAAATATCAATAACCACTTTCATAATGATGGAATGCATAATGCCAGACTATCATAACTACATAACCAAGGAGTCGTGTCAAGACTAAAAATAAGATTTTGTCAAGGCCTTGTGCCAAGACACTAGTTTGTCTAATGAGACCTACCGTTGCATCGAGGAGCTATAGCGGGCTCCACCCGTCACATATTAAGTCCAATGCATTCCCGTATGAAGATGTTTAAACATAACATAAACAATCGTATTAAAACTAGCATAAGAAATGTTAATACTTCATCCATAAACCATGAATGGTATAAAAATAACACATCCATAGTCAAACATATCACAAAACATTCTATACAATATAGAAGTTTTGTATCATAATAAATCAACTTCAAATATGTGTAAATTCCATCAAAGGATGTTGACATAGATGAAATCAAAACTCTTTTTACAGAAATATCTCCTTCTATTTTGAAATAATTTATGTGTCATACATTTATAAAATAAAACATTTTATTTGAAAATATTATTATAAGCTTGTAAGGGAATCTTCTATGGAAAATAGCCACACCCGCCGTATAAGTTAAAAAAAACATTCTTACCTTAATTTTGTCAAAAAGGATAAAAAGCCCCTTGTTTGGATAATGACGGAATGATTCCTTAATAAACCTCTTCTAAAAATCCAAACAAGGGTATAAATGACATTAACCCATATTCTAGTAAATAGTAAAAATGTTTTGAAATGCATTTTTAAGAAACATGGATGTGGATGATAAAGAAGTCCCAGTAGATTATTACGTATAAACAACCTCGGATAATAAAGAGATTGTGAAATAAACCCATACCTTGTACTTTTACATGGTTGGGGGTAGGTTAACCTCCTGTATAATGGTGAAATAATTGTTATTAAATTATAAATGAATCATATATATTAATATGATATCATATATGATCATTTAACATTGCCTTGTTAATAATATCTTAGTATTATTGTTGTTTTGGGTGTTAAATTACTCATTTTCTTTTATATGTTTTGTTACGTAAGTCGTGTTTTTCATGGATAGGTTGTATCATAATCATATCCAGAATGATATCAAGTCCTTAGATAGTATTATTAATCATCAAATGAGAATTATTCTTGAATGGATACGATTGGGAATGAATCTCATCGCGTTCGTGGAGACGGTAGTCCGTACGTACGCATGAGCGACAATATCATTCTTTTGATATTAAAAAAATATAAAATTGGATGTTATATCATATATAAATAATAATTATCATGTTATATTTATTATTTACATGAATTAAACATCGTTATTATACCCATCCAAACAATAATTTATTGAATAACAATTACACCACGACGTAGAGACGGTAAGCCGTACGTACGCACATATGGTGAAATGTTATTAAAAGGATGGATAGAATATGGAATATGATTGTACCATATTTATAATAACATCACATTATATATAAGATACTGGATTTATTATATTATAATGGTAATAACAATGAAATAAGAAGTGGAAGAAGAAATGAACTCGAAAAAGGGTGGTGAAATCATTACCTCTTCTGTGGGTTCTTCCTTTTGATTTGATCAAAAGGGATCTCTAAGTTGGTGTTCTGACTAAAGCAAGGCCTCTAGGATGAAGTGAGGGAAGTTGAGAGAGAATTTGGGCAGAGGATTGCAGAACCAAAAGGCTTTGAATGTGTGAGTTAATGATAAGGGAGAATGCCCTTTTATAAGAGGGGTGAGGGGCACCTTTGGAAAAACTAGAAATATTATTTTATAACAAATTAATATTCGATTTATAATGGCTCAAATGTGGATTATTTAAACTTTAAGGTGGTGATAGGTCGAAAACCACTCAACTAATATAATTTAGATAGGTTTGGGACATTATACAAACCTTATCATTAAGTATTAACTCTTAGTTAATTAGTTTTACTTTTACAATGTCTCTTTGTATTTTTGTATTATATGGTTAATAAACTTACATTATACATCCAAACGACCCAAAAGTGGTGCATTAATAATACACCTATCATTATATAATTCTCTTGGACGAACCATAGATTTTTAGGAATTTAATAATAATTAATAATATAATATTTGTTTTGAATAATCTTTTATGTCAATTTTGACACTATTCAATAATTGATTTTTGTAAAACTCATAACAGAATTATTACTTAGAAAAAAGTTACTTAAATCATTCCTAATATGTAATGTTAACCAATGAAATTAGTGTAATTCATAAAAAGTATCAAATTTTATTTATTTGGGTATCTACAATATCAATCATTTTAATTTTTCACTATTATGGTAATTACTGCATCACGATTGTGTCATATATAAATTAAATTATTTAATGTCTCAAAATTATAAATAAAATAAAATTACGTAGGAAATAGTTTTATCTTTCAAATTAATCTTTATAGTCGAAAATAAAACATATATAACCCTATGTAAAAATTGTTTTTCTAAAAGATATTTGCCTGTGTCATTTATGTATTCATTTTAACAGAATTAAAATAAAGTGTCCCTATCACTTAAAAGTGGAACCATGGGGTCCCCAATTCAACCCAAATATGCCCATGGTGGGACATGTATCAACCAATAAGTTTAGGACACATTTTATGGTAATTTTTATTATTATAATATTATTTTCGAACCCTTATTTACCAGATTACCCTTTAACCATGGTAAATAAAATATTTACTAAAGTAATTATTCAAAATGTCTAAAAATAAAAGTTACCTATTTACACAATTTGAACATCTTGATTCCAAATATGGAATCTATTTTTCCAAATTAAAAACACAGAAGTGGCAGAAATTAATTTAAAATTAATTTCCACTGTCAAACAAAAAGCGTGTTTTTAAGATATAATAATTATCAAAAGATTTATAGTTGTTTATGTTTGGTTTAATTGTAAAACTATGTCCAATGACCAACATTGTATTAAATGGTAAAAATATATTCTAAATATACTTTAAAACCACTCAAATTCATAGTTTATCACTATTAACTATTTCGATTAAAAATGTTATTTTCTAATTAAAATTTAGTAATTTTGACTATTCATCAAAATATTAAAGTTATCTAAAAAGTACAAAAATATATCCTTAGGCTAAATTCGATACTTCGAATCCAAAAATTATGTCAATTTTGAGAGATAAAATTTCTTAAATTTTAAAAAGTAGGTATTACTATTCATAACGGCTAGTTTGATTGGTTGTGGTGTGTGTTAGAAGTCGATGTTGCGTACAACACACACTACTATATTATTGAAAGGAAAACGTATCGAGGAAGCTTGGGATGTTTCATTGTAAATTGTTTTATGTCCCCATTCTAAAAAGTAAACTTATTTAGTCAAATTTAATATATAAATGTTTATAATATTGGATTTAAAAAGGGTTCACTATTAAAAGTTGGTAAAAGTGCAATACTGAAAATGAATTTGTTCTTACATTATGTCTAAGAAACTCATAATATGGATTATAAAATTATTAGGATTATATAAAGTTTAAAATTTAGTAAATACTATTCATAACCTCTGTTGTACGACTTTTTTGGTAAGTAATGGTGCGCTGGAACTCGGGGTTGCGTGTAGCACATGTTGTTGAATTATTTTAAAGAAATAACACACTATGAAATCTTGGGGTGTTACATTATAGTTCGAGATATCTACATAATTTTTCATGGATAGAGTGGTATGACATCCAGCTCAATGCCAATTATTTTAGGACGTCCAGATGTATAGGATTACAGAACAAAAGATCGACTGTTGTAGATCATGTTATTTATCAATTTAATCATGTATATCAATATATATATACATACATACATACAAACATACATACGTACATACATACACACATAAAATACATACATACATACATACATACATCCATCCATACATACATACATACATACATATGTACATACATAAATACATACATACATACATACATACAAACATACATATATACATACATACATACATACATACATACATACTTACATACATACATACCTACATACATACATACATACATACATACATACATACATACATACATAGATACATACATACATACATACATACATACATACATATATACATAAGTTCATACATAAATGCATACATACATACATACAAACATACATACATACATACATACATACATACATACATACATACATACATACATACATACATACATACATACATATATACATACATACAAACATACATAGATAAATACATACATACATACATACATACATACATAAGTTCATACATACATGCATACATACATACATACATTCATACATACATACATACATACATAAATACATAAATACATACATACATACAAAAATACATACATACATACAAACATATATGGGAATATATATACAAATATAAATATATATATATATATATATATATGGATGATGAAACATTTCCCCATAGATGGGGTTCCAAGACCCAAGGATCCACTGTAGTTTCATTTAAATAATTTTATTTATCTTTTAATATTTTCTCTCAACTAGGTTGATCAAATTCCTTGATAATGTATTGTAAAACATGTATTTTAGTTTATTTCCAACAACTATCATTATTATTGTCATTATCTTAATTAATAGTTCCATTTTACATACACTTCATATTATTGTCTATGTATAGGACCACGTTGGGGGTTCCTTACTATGTTTCGTAACCACACCCTACTCGGGCCACCATTCTATGGGGGCACCATAGAATATGTTCACTTGGTTTCAAGAATAGGTAGGGACATGGCTTAGGACTGACTGATCTGGATGGATTGGATATATGTTTGGAGATAGGGTATGTGGTCTGGCTCAGAGTGAGAAGTAGATACCTATGCATTGTTTCAATTTCCATAATGTTGTCCTGTAAATGTGATCTGGTAGAGGGGGATCAATGTTTTATGTATTGAATGTATATTGTGGATTTAAGATCATTTCATTTAGTATTATATCATGCTTCTATTTCAATTAATTACTATTTATTATCTCTATTTATTTTCAACATGGATGATATCTAGTTATTTCTACTATTCTTACTCTAATGTGTTGGAAAATCACTAAATGGACACAATATTAGTCCCTTACTAACAGTTGGAAGCCTCTGAAATATGAAGAGGTGTTCTCGCGGAATTGTACTGAAATGACATAGAGAAGGAGTTTAATAGTATCTAGGTTGGGATGTTACAAATTGGTATTGATGGTGTTTCATTTCTTGTTGTATTAATATTTGGGATATTGTAGACATAAGTATTAGTGATGTGTCTGAACATGTGATGGATATAATAATGGTGCACTATGATCACTTATTCCGTCGAGAAGTTCAAGATACCATTGGTATGGGAATAATGTTTTGATATGTTATGTTACAATTTTATATGATTTTTTCTTTGATCAATAAAAATATTGTTTTTATATTATCATTTATATGTCAAATCATTTGTGAGAGGTGATTGAACGATTTTTGGATCTTGTCCAGTTGGAAAGAGCGAAGGGATTGATTTTGAATCTTGTTTAGTAAATGAAAGAGGCATCTCAGGAATCATATTTGCCATATATGGCTCACGTTTTTTTATGTTTTATAGTGTAGGATTTTATGGGTGATAGAGTCCCATTGTTTAAAATGTGAAAAACCTAAAAGTGTTTTACCATATTGTATTTTGGTGGCATTACAGCCAATTAGTCTGACTATAATATATATATTTTTTTATGGAAGATCACATAGATCGATGTTGAAGTGCTTAGTTTTTAGGTTTATGACTTAGTACATATGCATTAGAGGGTTAGTGTCTATAGTATGTCAAAAGGTCACATGAAACCCATCTTTTTGACCCCACATTGGGCATTACGTCTTAGGTTCGTTTCCATAAAGTGTTAGTAACAACCTATACAGTGTGTTCATATATAAAGTGATATTCAATTAAACTTTCAAGACATTAATTTGTGGTTATCTAGATGAATATCTCATAATTATTATGATATAAACCATTTGGTTTATAGGGAACTAAACCTCTAGGGGGTATTACCTTATGTGGATGCCTAGAGAGTGTCAGTTCTATATCTCCTTTACATTGGTATAATTAACACCATAGAGTATTTCCTTGTGAGGATTCTTGATGTGGATAAATACTCTAGGTCAATGATTTATAATTCTTACACTTTTAGTCATTATCTTTATACGCATTTTGAGGAATGACCTTTTTGGCTAGGTTGTCAGACCTAAGGATCCCCGTTCTAGGATTGATCTATACATCTTTTTGGGAGAGAAATAGGCCCATAGTTTTAACATAAACCCCAATAGTTTGATGTTTCTTTATTTTAGGAAACCTACGAAGGTGGTTGGACCTGGTTAATGGATTCATTTATTGATAGTGAGCTTTGTGGTATTCTCGTTTGATATGTATTCATGGTATCTACTTGGATTTTTATGATATGTGAATGAAAATTCCTTTAGTTTTTAATAAAGCACACATGGTTATTTTGTTGTGAGATTTATTTCAATGATAAGTCTTGGTTTATTTCCTACTCATAGTAAAAAATAGTTGATAATTTAACACTTATATTTTTGAAAATGATTTTGTGTAATAGGTATTCATGGAATAAATCATGGTGCAGTTTAGGTGACCAATTTTGAAGAGGAGTTCCATGGGATCATTGATATTAATGAGAATGACATACTATGTAGTAATGTTGTCTTAGCATAACGGTGGATTAATCACTAGTGTATGAGTCATGTGATGATAGTTCATATCAGTTACACATGTTAGTATTTAAATCATTAATAAAAGAGTGTACATATGTGAGATGAGGGCCAATGGTTTCAAATAAATGTTGTGGCCATGGTTTCATAGGGTTTTAAATAAAAATAATAAATGTATCTCCGTGAAAGATGATACATCAAGAGTAAATTGGGTATTGACGGGTATTTGACCCATGGTTAGACATGGACACATGTTGTAGAGAGACGTAGTGTCTGCCATTGGTTGAAGATGTGTGAACCTTATTTTGATGTGACATTGGATTGGGAGAGATATATATGCATTATAATAGAATCTTAGAGTACTCTTGGTTTGAGACCATCAAGTTATATTTCATGAAAACATACTAATTATGTTAAGAGAGAAGTATTTATTAACCGGTTTGAATCAAAATATTATTTGGTTTGATAGAGGGACTTCATTGGGGTTTTATTGTAGACTGGTAAATAGATAATCCAAATGGTATGTAGTACACCATTGTCCATTCCATGGTAGTGACCCTTGTTGGGTTTTTTATATTTGAAATTTTCTATGGGTGCAATCTCCATATATTAAGAACAGGAAACATTTTATATTTACATTGACCCTCATGAAGAGATGGATTCTAGACATGTTGGTTGTTCATTCTAGAAGTGTACTACACATGGGATGTTGTGATCGAGATATTTTTCTTTGATTTGATGAAATAGATGACACTATGGTGGGGAGTATGATGTCTGTTATAAGAGGATTGTGGGACAATGATACCGATCATATGAAGGTGTTTTTGGAACTTTTATTTAATTTGATAAATTCAAAAATATAAATCTTATTAAATGATAGGTTCAGGTTCAATTATATATTTGGGTGAAATCTATATGAAAGAATTAAGACCATTGTAGATTTAATGATCCATGGTTGTTGGATCGAGTTTGAATTAGTGTTGGTGCTATATAATGAATATAGTTTAGTTTTGGAGACAGTTTTTTTAGAATATATCACTTTAATTTAGGTTTGGGATATGGCTATAATTCTAAAAATTATCACAGTATGCCTTGAGAAATGGACTTAGAAATATATTCCCGAATATGCATCTACTATGGGAGCTGAGAAATCATAGGAGTTGTCGACCAGAGGTGGCCTGATGTGATTTTTCGAAAATGGTGCGATGCATCTATCAGGATACAATTTTTGGTTCTCTTTTAGGATGAGACATGTATTGTTTTTGGTTCAGATGAGATATTTCAAGTAAAATTTGGTGCAACTAGGTGGTGCATGGTCAATGGTAGTTGAACTATAATAATTAAATAAACGACAAGGTGTAGTCCCCTTATGTGTAATTTTATAAAAATGTTGTAAGTTTCACTATGACACTTATAATATGTTCCAGTAGGTGAATTCAATGGTGTAAATACCACGGATTGTGTTTTTATAGCTTACGTACCACATGTTTGAAATGTCTCTTACAGGTGGTATGGGTGTTTGGTAATATAAAGAATATATTTCAAAAAAAAATTATCTAAAACAAGTAGTTCTATGATATTTTCATTTTCCACTAGAACAACATAGGGATGATAAGTTCTTAGGTGATGATAATGTTTGATCTTATGTTTTTTCAACCAAAAAATTTTAGAAATAGTTTGGAATTTTTAGTTTACATGAATGGTCAATATTGATTAGTGATTTGAAAATTAATTAATAAAGATGTAATACCTATAAATGATGTTTTAATATGTATAAAAGGCCTGGTTTTTCTCTTGGATTTTTTCTGAGTGTCTCATGGATTCAGGACCTAAAGCTGTAGTTTTGGGAAAATTGCAACAGAGTGGCATATGGTTGTTGAACAGTTAGTGTTAACATTGAGACCAAATAGTGTGAATCAGTTTGTAAAGTCACAATGGGTGGGGAGTATATGTGGCATGAAAAGTAAAACTATGAATGTTTATTCATTTTTTTTATATATGTCACATGGTTAGTGAACTATCTGTTAAAAAATTCACCATACCCATGCATGGGTATGGAGATTGGACAGTGCCAACTACATTGTATGGGCACAATTTATCCAACCCTGTGGCCAAACCATGTGTCCCATTTAAAAGTTGAAAATTAACCTTTTCTCATGCATAATATACGAGGATATACCCTATTTTTCTCCCTTATCATCCACAAAGAGTGCACTGTATCCTCCTCCTCTTCCCTTGGTAAATTCTCTATTATTCGTTGTACTTTTTGATCACTGGGAGGTGCATTGGAATCCTTGAGTTAATTATTCGACATAGTTATACTTCATTGTGTTATTTTACCTCTTCCTCTAACCCATGTTTCTATGGTCTTGAATTTATGTATTGATTCCACTATAACAGGGTGGAATTAGATAAAGATGTTTGGGTTTTTTCTCTTCATATGTATAGTATATCCTTAGAGGATGTCTCTGCTTCTCTGCATTTAGTTTCGTCATGGTATATCATCTTAGTTAATTTATAAATATTAAAATATTTTAATTAAAATTTTTAATTGTTGTTTGGAAACTATTTCATAGGTCCTTTAACCAATTCAATGACAATTGTGTATCACTTGTTGTAGGAAAGTGTAAGGTCATCGTTTTAGTGAAATGATATCGGTCACTAATCTTTTGAGCATTATTACCTTTTTGAATAATGTGGGTTTTATTTGTTTATAGTATATTTTATTAAGTAATTATAATGTTGTAATAATTAATTAATTCTAATTGTCCCTTTAAATGACACCTAGATTTTAACTTAGTTGAACATGTACATGGATTAGTAGTTTCTTTTGACATTTGAAAAATACAAGGGAATCTTCATAAAGGTAGATAGTCAATTGTAACTCCCCTTTTGTAATTATAAATGTTTATAGTTTTATTTGGATGCCTAGGATCACCCCTGAGGATGAATCCTCATTTTTAAATTTATTCGGATGAATTGTTTAGATAAATGAAATCGGTAGATTTTAATGGATAAATGTTGAGGTCAATAACAACCCCAATGTGGTAGCTTTATCACCTAACATGATTCCATGACCTTGACTGGGGATCATTTGTGGGATGTATCTCTTTATTGCATTTTTGGATCCAAAGAGGGATTCATTACATGGATACTAACTTAATAGATCCCTAGAGGGATGCCACTATTTACTGTGGACCATGAGGTTCCTATGTTGGATGCCACTATAGTTTTATGACTTAGGGGACCCAATGGGTGCCCCAGTTCTAGACTGACCCAGAGCTAGTGCATTGTGTGTTTGGATATAGATGGTTGTAGTTTTCACTGTATAACATGTACCAAACTTGTATTCCATGAGGCTATGGATGTAGTGATGGTTTAGGCATTCACCACCCCCACTCTTTTCATTATGCATTATCTTATTGAATAGTGATGGAATAATGATTACCAAAGGAGCTTCTTGGTTCTTGTCCATTGTTCCTAATGTGGTTTTATTTATTTTATTTTTATTTCTATACAAATTTCATAGGGCTAGATTCTAATATGATGTATATTTAATGATACTATTACTGTTATTGGAATTCTCATTTGTCTCTTGGACTCCTCTCTGACGAGGGATGTAGATGTAAGTCACAAAGTGTTTGTTGCACCCCTCTTATACTGGGTTTCACTAGGAATGGTTATTCTAATATAATTCTAGATGATGCTTTTGGTTTCCTAGAGGGTGCATTTTACCTAGGTAGTATGATGTTTATGAGAACACTGAGGATAGATATTATCTCCTCATTCGATGCATTGGACACTCAGCGTGATTGATTGAGAATAAATTATAGATATAAACAATTTTTTTGAGAGTGGGATATTGATCCTTTTATTGAATGATTTTTTGTTGTAATACCTGATTATGAGATTATTCCCTGTATATTGCATATGGTTGACCCCCCTTAGGAACTATACAAGTTGGAATTTTGAGATTTGAATAGGGATTAGGACATTGGAATTAGAAATCAAACTAGATTACATGTTTATTGAGTAGTATGATATCAAGAAGAATTCTACATTTATAGGTATATCTGAAAATATATATTATCCTATATTATAGTGATTTTATGCGAGTATGGGTAAACCTATGTGTAGGAAATGTATCCCCATATGGTGACATAGCTTTCATAGATACATTTTTGGTTATGGACATAATAGGTTTTGTCAAATTAGATTATAGACCCAAATATTAAATTAATTATGCAAGCCTTGTGTCGTACGACATCCAGCTCAATTCCATTTTATCAAGATTCCAAGACGATTGATGTTACGAATCAGAGGATTGAATATTATTGATCATGTTATTTATAACCATACACATGTATATACTTATTTATGTATATATATATTTATGGGTATATATATACCCACATATAAATATATATTTACATGATATCACATTTCCCAGTAGATCGGGATCACAGTCCCATGGATCGAATTTGGTTTCATATTTTTTATTTTCATTATCTTTTCCAGTTGGGTCTCATCTTTTTTTAGAACATTACATGATCTTGTATTGAATGATTTCCCTATACTTTTATTTATAGAATCCATCCTTATTATTATCATTATCCTGATAAGTAGTTCACTTTTACATACACTCCATTTTACTATCTTTTGACGGGGAAATATTGTTGGTGTCCTATAATGTTTTTTTACTCACACTAGGCATAGTCTACTATTTAAATAGGGTTCATGACAAGAAATTTAGTTGGTTGTAGGCACAGGTAGGGCCCTGACCTAGGATTGATCAAGAATTATTGATCTGATATGAATGTGGATATCAGGTATGTGGTATAGCTTGGAGTTGATATTAGAGATCCTTACTTTATTTTAGTTTCTTTTATGAAATCCTGTATAAGTTATTTTCCAAAGGTTGATAACTATTTTATATATGAAATGGACCATTAGGCTTTTATATCCTTTCATTTATTATTACAGCCTGATTCTATTTTAGTTATTCACTTCTAATGCAGTCTTTTTATTTTCTTCTTGGATGTTATCCAGTTATTTCCATTATTTTTTACACTAATATGAGGTAATAGTATATCTAGAGACCCACCATAGTCCCTCACTATTAGTTGGTAACCTTTGGAATATGGAGTGTCACACTTAAGGAATTCTGGTGAACCAATTCGGAGCAATGGATTAGTGTTTTGCATGCAAGGATGTCACATGTGGTGTGAGGAGTGGGTTGACAAGGGGAAATGAATGGTATAATGAACATAATAAGTGTGTTCAATGATATATGGTGTTATTGATGATGGTGTGGAAAACTTATCATTTGGATTTTTTTATTACACTTTTTTAAGATTCTTGGATGATGTATTTATAATAATATTATAAAGATAACTCGGTTATTTTATTATGAGTTTTATATGATCTTTTAACAAGAATTCAGATGTGGTTAAGAGAAATAGTGGGGGAATAGGGGGATGATGTTGTTAAAAAAGGTTTATGATTTCTTGGTGAAGGTAAATTAGTATTTACATACTCTGTTTTGTACTAGAATACCCTTTATGGTTATATAATAATGACTGGTACAAGGTGTATTGGAAGATGCTACTAGGTATTTATGAGGAGGAAAATGGAGTATTTTAAGACTATGAGTGGTATGGAAAAAATAAAACATGGTGTCTGTTGTATATTCTAGGTGAGGGCATGGGGTTGATGTTAAAAAAATTCCTTATACTTATTTATGATAAGAATGATTTAAATATGGTGTTACAGGTGGGAATATAAACATATGGGGGAGGTCCTAAGGTTAATTTTCTTCATGTTTGTGTTACCCTACTAATGTGTAGTTGAAAATGTGGATATGTGATTAATGTAGGTGTTATTTGTCATCCTATGAATTTTTATATGTTTTTTTTGTCTGATATATGTAAAATTTCTATTATGTGGTTATGTGATTAATTTATAGTTTTGTAATGGGGTGATTAATGATGATATTTTATATTTGTGGCTTATTTATCAAATTCATGTATAGATTTGGAGATTATTCATCTTTTATGTGCAAAATTTTTTTGAGGAGAAATAAATATGGTGATATGTGAGAATTGTTGAAGTATTTGATCCCTGAAAAATAAAAATCAATAAAGGTTAATGGATTAAAAAAATATATCAATTTTGTAGTGGAATTGGGTTTCCCTATTGGAGGTGGATATAGATAAGGATGGTAAGGTATTTGGTGGAAGATGTATTTGGGATGTGGTAAAAAAAAGTTCAATGAGTATAACTCTTACACATTATATCTATATCAAATCCTTTTGAATTTATTGGTTAACACTATTCATAATATCTCCTTTGTATTTATTTCACATAGATGATGATCTATCATATAATAAAGATCAGAATCTCTACTCAAAACTTCTAATCCCACAACAGTTTATATGTTTTTAGAAAATAGATTTACAAATGTTAGAACTATTACATAATAACATGGATGGATTCAATAGAAGACCTAGAGTTTTAGAGTTCATTCAAACATATAATTCCTTATGTTATCTATCTTACAAATAAGTATTCCTTATGGTGTGAGAATTTATAATGTTGAAATAGAAATTATTTGGTATTGATTTGGGATTTTTTTAATGCGTGGAACATATGAGGGTAATGCATCCCATATTTACATTTTATAACCATAGTGTTTTTTATAAACATATAACCTATTAGTGTATGGAATTGGGGGTGACTTTTACCTTCACATTTAAGACAATAAGGGTTTCTAGTAGGGGTGGGTCATGAAAAAGTGGCATTGGATCTTTTGGTTGAATGTTATGGAAAATATTGAAGTTATGAATGAGTGTTGATTGGATATATTTGTAAGATAATTGTGGAAAATAATAATAACATTTAATGTGGACTAAACATTAAAGTAAGGAGATAGATTTTTGGGCTCCCAATAATTAAAATTAGGGATGTTGACAACCCACTAAAATATCTATTAAAATGTTTAACCATTCTAAATAAATATAATATGTAGTTTGATGATCCATTTTAATTATCTAAATTTTCATTATTATTATGAATTTTATATAAATTTTGATAAATGATACTCTTTATTATTGTAGTTAGTGATTTTTACCTCACCACTAAAAACATAACAGAACATTAATTGAAATTTTAAATGGTTATTAAATATTATTTAAATATTTATTTAATCTTTATTGAAAATTAGATGTTTGTTCTTCCATACTTAATACAAATTTTTTAAATGTTAATTTATTTATCATATAATTTTTGAAATGTGTATCATGTTTACATCATAAAATTATGTATTTAATTTTCTAGAAATCATGATTAATATACAGTTGTTTTATATTGTTACTGATTATTGTGAGTATTTATTAAAAAAATCCGTTTTCAAATTGTATGATTCTATGCAGCAATGAATTATTTTTGAATTGTGGTTATAATTAAGTGTATTTCCAAAAATTATTTAAATTAATGTGTTTTCATCCAATCATTATATTTTATATTATAGTGATATTAATGAATTACAATAATTAATTTTGGTAAATTATTATATAACGAGTGGAAGAAGACAATCATTTTATTTATAACCCATATCGAATTGAATCCTTTTATTCGAATGTAGATGTATCATTATCTTCATATCCGGAAAGTGTTTTTTTATATTGAAATTTTTTTATTGTACTTAAATTAAATATTTGGTTTTATGTTTTTTAACAAATATATATTATCATGTGTAATAGATATATATTTATTTTTAATTTTTTTGAAGAGTGTCTACATATAATTAATGTTTGTATAGAGTGTTATAGAAACAGTAGTTTGTATTATCTCAAACATTTTTTTGATCATATTGTACAAAAAAATTCATTAATGGAATTTCACTCTTTATGTAATTTAAAATCATGTTTTCATGGTTATAAAATATTAAAATAATATTTAGTCTACTATGTCAAGCATGGTGCATGTTAAATCATAAGTAAACTTTCATTTCAATTTTTTGAATAAAATATAAGTTAAATTTTTGTTATAAAATGGATAATGACATCACTGAAGTCTCAAATGAATGTGGTTTATGATACGATAATTGAATATTTATTTTCACAGATTGATGATATGTTTTTTTCGAAAAAAAATTTGAATATAAAAATTTATTCTTTAATGTATACATAATATTAGTTTATTTGGTCATTTATTTTAGGAATATAGGTTTTATTCTAGTTATTTAAATACTCTTTATTCTGATTGGTTTCATTGATACATCCTTCTACTATGATTATGTGTTATTTTTTGTGACCATGTTCATAGAATAACCTCCCATAAATGTGTAATAACTTAATGTTTGTAATGAAATTATTGTTTGGAAATTGAAATTTCTCTAATCATTTTATTATGGATTTCTAATAATTTTTTTGTAATAATGATAAATAATATTTATTATTGTGTTTTATTATTTATATTACTTGGGTATCCCTATTTAATTTTCTAATGATGCATATGTGAGTTATTGTGCATGTTTTGGGTATTGGAATGTGCTAGGTATCTAGGTTATATGTTGTTTTAATTACAGGTGTGAGATTTTGAGGTGATCAATGGGGAATGGATTTTATATATGGTTGTGGGGGATGATGATTTTGTGTGTGGTTGTACTAGTAATTGATGTGGTAATAAGGAATGTGGTATGGTTTGGTATGTTAATAGTTCCATGATTTTGTTATAGGGAATGGAGTTTTTTTTAGTTTACTACTAATATTTTATTTATGTAGTGGAATGTATTATTCCTATGGATTTATTAAATTTGAATAAAATATGTGATTTGTGTTATTGATAGATTTTTAATGTTATTTACTTGATAGATAGTGATACTAAGGCCATGTGGAGTTATTTATGGGCGAGTAGGTTGAAAATAGTAGAGGATCAGTTGAATTATCTATTATGAAATATTGTTATTCTCTATTATTTTGAAGTGACATTTATCATTTACCATAACCTTGTTGACGTTTGATTGAAATAAATGTTATAATAATTCCATCCTAATGATAGTAATTTCATAGTTAAGAGAAATATTTAGTAATAACTTTGTTGATATTTTTTTGAAGTTAGAAAAAAAGTTATTTTGTTGAGATATTATCCTAGTTGTTGAATATTTGATTAAAGAATATTAATTTTTCATAGGGATGGTGAAGAATGAAAATAAATACTATATTGTGTTTTAAATTTTTTTGGTTTTCAAATGAGACTCATAGTTTTTGGGAGATGATGGATAGTGACTCAGTAGATATTTGAAGGGTTATCTCCATTAGTTATTCAAGAAGGATATCTTTTTCAAAGTTGTAATGTGTGATATTATGATTGATTTATAAGATATTTGAAAAATGTATGAGGAGATATGTAACATCTAGAGATGTTTTTTGTATATGATAAATTGGTTAGTTAATTATTATTCAGATGATATATATATAATTATTGGAGCTTTCCGATTCTATATTGAGAATAGAGAGGTAGTGGCATATCATGCCTCTTCAGTTAATGTCCAATGAACAGGTTAGAGAGTTAGTAGTGATTGTGTGAAAATGATTTTGATGATAGGGTTTCTAATGGATTCACTTTCTAAGTGATTCAGTATGTTAGCAGGTATATTTTAACATTGTAAATATAACATTTACAAAAGATAATAGAGACATATGTTTCTAATGATAGGTAATTACTTTGATCCCTGGTGTTTAGTAGATCAAGGTGTTTCATTCTTTAAATGATGATTTAATTTCATATTAATTATATAGTGAATCATTAAGAAAACTACACTAAGATAAATCAATTTTAATATTATTTAGTGTAGATTTATCAATTTAATTTTTTGGGTGTATCTTGTATATTATCCATACCATGTAATGTGGACATGGAACTCTTTATTTATATGAATGGTAACAATTATTTAGAAGCAGATATATTTTTTTCTTAATAAAATCAACGGAATGGTTTCTATTTTTTTTTTCAATTTGTATATGTCAATTATTTAAATAGATAACTATTTTTGAATAACATTGTGGTGAAAAGGAGTAGATGATGGAGAATCAATAGTTAAAGGTTATGTATGATGTACTTTTTGGCATTCTGTGAGGAATATTTTATTTATTTAGTTGTAATTCATTTGATTTTTTGTTTTCATAGATGGTATTCATATTAGAGGTATTTTTTTGTACGTTATAATCATTTTGGTATGGGTATATTATGTTTGTGAGGTTTCATCCCTCAATGGATAGGTATCAGGTTTCATAATTAAGGTCTATTTTTTATTCTTGTGGATAATAATCATTTGAGCGGTATCTGATTTAATTAAATATACATTATTTGATTATTCCATAATAATATTTTTCTACTTGGGTTGTTAGGAATATTTTATAGGGGGGAGTCCTATTATAATTGAAATCTATTCTATGAAAATTTGGATGTAATGTTTCAAATTTGTTCACTACAAGATAGGGTTAGCTAATCTAGATTGTGATTCTATAGTTGATGAGTCACATTATTAATGTTTTTTTTCACAACTTGAGTTTTTTATAGATTAGTTTTTTTTCAAAAAATACACATTGTACATAGATTATGGATGTCCTTAGATTGGGACTATGGTATTTATTTTTCTTAGTTTTTTTCGTTTCATTGAGTTATGGTTCTGGGATTCCTAAATCTATGGTGTACCGGATAAATTTTTGATGTTCAATCCAATGTATCATCATGTTATAGTGAGTCAGATGATGAATGATATTATTCATTTTTTTTCTATTTTTATTATTTTAATAATCTTATAATTAATTTATATATATATACAAGAGATATCAGTGTGTTTTTTAGGGATTTAGTGGCATTGTTCATATTATTGTGTAACCGTGGTATGTATTTCCATGATGAAATGTTAATCTAGACCAAAATTAAATATTGGATTTGTTATAATTTTTTGAGTTTCCATTTTTTCCCTCATGCTTGAGGTGATACATGGTATAGTTTTTGATTCCTTTGTGTTTCCTTTAAGGGAACTAACATTTTTCATTTCTATTAAGATTCCAAATTATTTGATCATTGATTTTTACACATAATACATCTTTATTTCTATGTTACTTTATCAATATGGGGTTGTTATGGGATCTGAACTAAATTTTTGGGGGTAATTCATGTGGTTTATGATTATTTATTTTCTCTCTTTGGTTATTGGAATTATGTGTCCATTATCTTCTTTATTACCTTGTTGGTTTAGTTATTTATCTACCTCCCATTGAGTTTGGTTATTTCCAGACACAAATTCAATCTCCAATAATATAATATTTTAAATATCCTTCATGTGTTCACATCTAAACATGCTTCCATATTCATCTCATATATCATTTATATGATTTATCTTACTTTATATAGATGGGATGAATATATGGTAAAAAAGTAAGTAATAAAGAAATTAAAATATGGTGAAAAAATAGATAATATGTAATAAAAATCAGGGTGGTAAAATAATTATTTAGGTTTTATATGTTATTTTCTTGGTGATGAAACTTTTTTATTGATGACTTATTATGTGGGTTTTGTGTTGTTGAAATAAATGGGGGAATAATTTCGCCTTCAAAAATGGAAAATAAAATAAATATCCTAACAAAATAGGGATTTATGGAAACTGAAGATAAATTCTACTATATTTTGTTGGAATTTGAGATTTTTCCAATTCATGATAAATATTTTTTAACAAAAAATATTTTGATGTTAATATTTTGCTACTTTTATTGAAAATGTTCATCTTACTTATGGTGTATTAATAAAAAATTGTAAAATTAAAATAGGAAGTGAAAATATTCAATGAATGATAACAACAGGATAATATAAATAAATGGTATTGGGAAAATGTGTGTCATTGTGATGTGTTCTATTATGACAAATCTAATATATATTAAAACTATATTTATAGGTTTCTAATGGTAATAAAAATAGTGATAAACTTTTATATTAATATTCCTAAGTGCAATATAAAAATTTAGTTAATATATTTAGTAATAATAATTAATTTATTGAATGTGAAAATGATTTTAGAATTAATGAACATGATGGTTAAGAATATTATAGTGGGTTGGAATGCAAGGGATATCAAGGTATTCATTATTCATCATGATAAAACAATAAAAACCTAGGGAAAATAGATAACTTAAGTAATGAAAGGTTCTATATAAATGGTTTGTTGATTTTGTATCCTATTTAAAATGGGAAATGAATAAAATAATGAATATAATGACTCTACCAAACAATTAGCTATAAGAATGAAGAAGAAATGTAAACATGGTTTTTTATGTGGTAAATTTTTTAATTATTCTAATATGAGATATTTATTTTATTGTTTCCTTGTGAGATTTGTAACATTACTATGAGGTGTTTTTTGATAAAAACATTTCTATGAGGTTGTTATTCTCTTTTATTGATATTGGGTAAGTGGATTTTGGAAACAATGTTGAAAAAAGGGGATGGTATAGTGTAAACTTATTGTCTTTGATAGCTATAAGTAGGAATTACGATACTTCAATACTATGTGGTGTATAGGAAAAATGTATAAGTTATTTTCATAAAAATAGATATATTGTATATTGTAACATCATTTTGGGTATTGATGAGGATTTATGTGGTGTAATGGAACAACATACTGGGTATGGAAATGATGACACGTGGTATGGTTCTTGCATTGTTGGGGGAATGATGTTGATGTAATACATGTTTAGGATACCATAATATAATGAGGAGGATGTGGATATGTGGTTATATGTAGGGAACATACATGAAAGTAGGAAGAAAAGTGGTTGATGTCCTTCCTAATTATATTACACTACTGATGCGTTGTTACCATTGTGGATATATGATACATGGAAGAAGTTGGAGTTATAGTTATACATTTAATATGGTATATGTTTATAAGTGTGGATAATTGGATGTTGGGGTATGTAAATATATTATTGGATAATTTTTGGGAATTGGGTGACGATTGATGATATCATGTTGTTGTGGTTTCATTTTAACATTTACATTGAATTTTTTTGGTAGTCATCATGTAGACTGGCTACTGATTTTTAGTCTAATGATTATTATAATACGTGAGTGTGGTCAAATAATTTTTCGTAGATATGTGGTAATGGATGAACATTATTAGATTTGCGATATTTAAATGATTTTGTTAATATCATGTATAACTCTCCTCATTGGGGAAATGAATGAGGATATAGTATGAAATGATGGAAGTGGTGATAGTGATGTGAAACATGGAGTGTGATGATTATTCATCATTTTCATTCTTATTAGATATTATATAATTCATTATTTTTTTTACACTAATCCTTTTTTTGTTCCATATTTATTCGACACATATACTGATCTATTATATAAGGATGATCATATTGGAACTGCTTATTTGTTACCCCATTATTTTTTTGAATTGATTATAGGTTTGATGGGATGATATTTGATATTGTTTTCTGGCATCTGGGATGGATTTTACAGTTGAATTATAGATTTAGAAATCATTCATTTTTTTATTTTATTAATTTTAGGTATTTAAAATATACGTATAATTTTGGTTATGGCTATATATATTGGGAAAATGAAAATTTTTGGGTGTTGATTGGTGTTTTTTTATATTCCTCTGATCTTAGGAAGGTAATTCCTTATATATTTACAATTTTTACCCATGGTAATAGTAGCTAACCAGGGTCGTTTTGGAGGTTTTCATAGACGGTCACTCATGACTTCCGTTCAAGACTATGAGGGGTTACATCATGGGTCGCGTATGAAATAATCAAGAATACAAGTTAATATAAGGATATATATAAAAATATTTAGAAAATATGGATTGGAGGAGAATGATTTATGACAAAAAAAAGATATGTTCAAATCCAATTATATAAACCTCTCAATTGAATTTTATACCAAAAGGTGTTGTAATTATACAGAAACGTGTAGTATAGATTAATATATTGATGAAAAGAATGTAATTTTTTTGAGATAATGAACATATAATTTATCATGATGTATATTAAATCATGAAAAATATATATTTCAAAATTATATCTGTATGTACCCATTATCTCTACAATTAACTACCATGAATGCAGATGGATATTATATGAAATAATCATAAACATATATGCCAATTATTTATAACATTATTCATATATATTACAATTTTTTAAATTCAACTATAATCTTTCATTACCCATTTAATATTTTTTGGTCATTTATTTTGAATATAGGATGTTTGAATGTCTAATTCATTTTTTCAATTTTCATAATGAATATTTAAATCCTTATTCATTTAAAAATAGTTCATAATTCAAAGATTATTCAAGGTACATAAATAATTTTGTTAAAATTATTTATTCATAACCTTGTTAATATGATGGACTCCAATGGAATGGTTTATAGGATCAGATTAGCAGGGCATGGTGAATAAGATCATAAGGACCATGGTTTCTCTAGTCTTCTGGATGATGTGGGAGGCCTAGAATAAGGCCTTAATAGAAGTATGGTTGAATGTTTTTCAACTTCAGGAACATATGAATGATTTTCTACATGAATTGGGCTTGCTGGTTAAGTGTAGTCAGCAATGTTTCATGTTTGGAAATGTCATGAATAACCAAGTTATGTCGGCTATGTTCTCAGGGTTTTTGGGTTAGATAGAACCCTCCAGTGAACGGATTTAAACTTAATGTTGAGGGATCATTGATGGGTGATCAGATGTATGGTGGAGGTCTAGTCTGGGATAAGAATGGCTGGGTTTTATTGGTGTTTATCATCTTTCAGGGGTCAGGGAGTTCATTGGGTGTGGATGTAAGGTCATTGCACACGGGAATTATGCTATGAAAAATGTTATCATTGGTGATATCAGAAGTGGAATCAGATTATGAGGTGTTGATTAGGGCCTTGCAAGAGAAAGTCAAGTTTCCTTGGATTGTGACTTATTTTATACATATTTTTGCCTTATATTTTTCTAGATGATGTTTAGTTCAGCATAGTCATAGAAAGGGAAACATTTTGCCAGACGCACTTTCCCAGGGGGGGGGGTTCTTGAGGAACCGCAAGTAGTTTTTTCATCTAATTTGATCTCAGTACCTCAGGAATGTAATAGTTTTTTTCTCAGTGACACCCTTGGGCTCTATCACATTCGACCTCCTTGAGTGTTTGTATTCTTCGAAGGGTATTCTTCCATCATTCATATAATTAAATAAAAAACCAATTATTAGTTATTCAGATACCATATAACAAACATTTTTTCTAGTTATTTAATATCCTTATAATGGATGTATATTAAGCCATAATATCATATATTACTAGTAGGTATTTAATGATAATTTTCAGGATTAAAGATTAATTTTAGTATCATGTAATTCATTTTGATTGTTGAATCATCCCAAACAAGAACAAGACATACTAGTGAATGAGTTAGAGTCCATATTTAGATAATAGATTCTTTTTTAAAAATCATAATTAATTTATTATATGATAATTATATTAGAGGATGATATTTTGAATGAGTGGATATGATAACGTAATGAAATATGAAGGTGATGAACATGGTAAATTATTGGTGGAATTTCTCATTCTCAATATAGGATCCCTCTAATTAAAGGACTTATGTTCCCTTATTTGGAACCCAAAGATAAAAAATCTGTAATACGGAATTGAGATGTGTAAAATTAAAATTTAAAAATGAGGGAACTAATGGAAGTGATTAGTTTTTGTGGGGAATCGTAGGGGTCTATTTATATGATTCTAGGGGAATTTCCAAAATTATTAATTCCATAATATGCATTGAATTCCATTTTACAAGGAACGTAGATATAAATTATAATATAAATGAGGTAATCTAGGTTTGTGACTTTCATTACCTCAATTAAAAATCTATAGATGTCATTTTTTGATATTTTTGATCCTTACCACTTATTTACCCCCTTACATTATTTTTAGATTGTGGATATAACACTATTCAAACTCATAATGACAATATTACCCTAAATATGAAATTTACCTTTATAACTAATTTGGAAATATTGATTAAAATATTAAAATACATTATGTATAATTGAATCAAAAAATATTTAATATTTAACTAATAAATTAACATATAATATATATGTTAAAAAATTAATGAGAAACACATGTTTATATATTAAATGTTTTAAATTGTATTTCATAAAAATTACTAATAAATTATGTTATTATATAGTTATTTAGTCAATGAATAATAAAATTATATTTATCATTACAATGTTATGAATTTAAATTATGAATTTATAAATTCACAATTCTTAAAACATATTTCATTGAAAAATATCCCCTTTTTAACATTAAATTATTTTAATGACATCAACAAGTAATTAATTTTTATCTTAAAAATATTAAATATTATCAATTCATATAAACTAAAATATTTTATTTAATATTATAAATAAATCAATGCATTACATAATAATATTACTAACAATATATTTTTCATAAAAATATAATATTTTAATATAATATTTTAAATACAAATTACCTGTGTCTAATTAATGTTGTATTTATTATTTTTTAATTATACTGGATTCAATTTTTATTGAAAAGAAAAAACATCAATATACCTATATGATATATGCAAACCAATTTTCAAAATATCCACCAAATATATTTCCAATAACTATATTTTCAATTATTATATATATATTAGTTATCTTCAAATCCTATATATTGCCTTGCATACATTCATAGAGCCATTCATATGATTTATTAACATATCACACAACATAACTGTTTTATTTCATATTCTCTTACGTATTTAATTATTTTGATTTTTTATCAAATTAATGGTAAACCAAGGGGACAACGTTTTATGTTTGTAGTATTTTTATTAACTTACTATTTTACACATTATGTAGTTTTCTTAATGGTAATTTTTAATTTATTTCATAATGTATTATCATTTAATGTTCGTTTTATTATTTTCTATAAATAAAATGTATCTGGGAATATTTTATTTTGGGGTTCACTAAGATACAATTAATTTATCACATTATTTATTTAATCAAAAAATACATATTATAATCATAGGGTGTTACATTATACTACCTTAAAATATTTTTTCAATATAATTGAAATAATTTATTAAAAATAAATAAAGGTACTTCTACCCCTTAAATCATCAATATCCAATGTTGTTGTAACACCCCAGGTAAATAAAGAATATTACATCTTTATATTTATCCATATTTATGAATAAAATATTAATATTACTTTAAAGGGGATTCTATGCTCGATGGCTTACCCAATACGAAATAATGAGTTTAATGGGAATCATACGTTGCACTCTAATAATAAAATAATATTATTTTAAATGGTAGTTAATGCCTAGACGTTGTAATGGCGGGAATTAACAGAACTAATTAAAAAATTATTATATATTTTTGTCAAATATTTTTACTGTTTACAATACATGTTAGAGGATTAAAAATGTGAATGAATCCAATTTTAAGCATAGACATTCTAATATTTTTTAAAAGGTCGATTAACCGCCTTTTGATGATGAACCTCTTTTAAATACACTTTTTGACAATTTTATGTGATATATTTGACAAAATAAAATTCTTCTTTAGAATCGGGACATCAAAATTTACATTGTGTAAATTTTTGGTATTTTTCCGAAAAAGTTCAATTTTTAATGAAGAGTGAAAAATGTTGTATTTTAATTCAATGCCTCTTTTTAATCGAATTTATTTATATGATTATATTATATTTTGAATTGGTTTTAATGTTAAATTAGAACATATTTTTACCATTTAATCAAATAGTGGTCATTGGAATTAATTTCACTTTGAAATCAGACTTAAACTAGTGTCAATCATGTGATACATTTTGTTTCATAAAAACACACTATTTGTTTTGACACCAGGAATTAATAATTAAATTAATTAATGCAACTTATATGTTTATAATTTTGTAAAATAGAAATCATTTTTGAATTCGGAGTATCAAATATAGCTTAGGGTGATTTTTTGGTAATTTTCTGAAAAACTTCAATTTTTGATGAATAGTGAAACCACTAAGTGGTACTTATAAAAAATGATTTTCCGTTTAAATGAAAATTTTCCATATTTTTGTTTTTAATTTCAAAAATCTGACATACATGGTTGCCATTAAGAAGTAAAATGTGGTTCAATGGGATTAAAATAACTTTTTGGTGAATAGTAACTTTTCAGTTTTTAATCGCGATTAGAGGTAATTAGTGTAGTTTAAGGTAAAAATAATGTTTTAATAATATGAGATGAGCTTGACACATGTCCTACCCATATTTGATGTGTAATTTCCGACCAAGACAATCCATGGGTCAACTTGGGGACCCCATGGAGCCACTTTGGTTGGGAAATTACATAAATAACATTTTATTTAATGTTAAAGTAAAAATGACACAAACATGAGATAGTTTATTAAAAAAAAAATTTACATGGGGTTATACAAGTCAGAATTCTGACTATAAATATTCATTAGAAATCTTAAAATATTTCCTACATCATGATATTTTTTTTAATAATTATTAGACGTTAAATATATTAAATTATTTATGACATCATGATGATGCAACGATTACCTCATTAATAAAGGATTTAAATAAAATGAAATGATAATGTAAAATATATGACATACACATGTCCAAAACCTATTGTATGGGTATATTTATAACCCTTATCACCTTATCCTAGAATTATATCAATTTGGGATCTTTTAAATCAGAAAATCATTTTCAAATAAAGTATCATTTCCTTACTTTCCAAGAGTGCCCCTCCTATCCTCTTATAAAAGGCCCCCACCTATACCTCCTTACTTACACATCCAAAGCCTTTGGATCGGCCAAAACCTGCCCATTTTGTCTCTCCACACCCCTCTTGTACTCCTAGAAAACTCAATTTTGGCAGAAGTCTTCCCAAGGAAGCCTTTGAGATCAAATCAAAAAGAGTTACCCGATTTTAAGGTAATATCTTCACTTGTGTTCTTTTGTTTTATTTTGCTTCTCCAACCCCCTAAACTCTTTTTATTCATTTCTTTTGTAAAAACAACATTATATTAAATAAACTAGGATGTTTTTATAAATGAATTCGAGCTACACTTACACACACCTACATCAAATGGTTATATAACATACTATTTCTGTGGATGGAGAATTTTTTCCTCACGAAATGATGATTATTCAACACTCAAATTACACCTTAAAAGGTGGCCATTAAGATGTAACTATATTTATATATGATATATAATATGTTTATGTTTCTGTATTTTTCACTTGTGGCATACCTTTATGGTTTCCATTGTGGGTAAACATGATAATTTCATTTTAGGAAGTGCTGACTACCGCCCCCTCAAAGTGATTTGATCCGTTAATGCCATATATGGGATATATAAAAGATGGATTTAAAGTTATTATATATGATGTATGTTACATATAAATGATGAATATAATTCTGGAACTAAAATATACATACCTCTCATTTGGTCATTTGGTTTTAATTCCATTAATATGGCATAGAAATGAAAGTAGTGTTCATGTGTACGTACGGCTTACCGTCACCATGAACGGTGCATTTCATTTCTTACCTATAAATGATTGTGTAATATTATAAATACATTTATATTCTTGATATATATGATATATATGATATCCAAATAATAAATATCATTCAGGATATAATGAACCTTTGACCACACGAACAACATGTAATTATAAGAAGTCCACATTCGACTTAAGAACCAAATATTGACAAAAAAAATTATTAACTTAAATGATTACATAATGTTTATAACATTGTAATAAGTGATAAAAAAGGAATAATGAACTTGAAAAAGGTTCTTAATAAAGTGTAAATTAACTCAAGTTTATTATTCAGGACGTTAAAGAGCGATCGAGTCAAGTCGGACCCGAGGTAAGGGATCCTACTCCTCTCTTTCTTTTTAAGTATACTCTTTTATGTCATTCCTTTTAATCTCATATTTCATGTGATTGGGATGTTATTTTATATTAATATTACTGTAATTTTTATGTTCCTATTATGAGAGACCCTATTCTCTCTCATCAATCCATTTTGGAAGTTTTGAGTGGCGCCGTTAGGCTGCCGAATTTTCGTAAGAGATCTAACCTCTCTCTTTCTTTTTAAGTACTCTCCTTTATGTCACTTCTTTGAAGCTCCTCTTTGTTATGATGGGGGATGTTATTTTATATACGTCTTGCATTACATTTTATTGTAATATGATGAGAGACCCTAGTTGATCTCATAAATCCATTTTTGGATGCTTTAAGTGGCTCCGTTAGGGTGCCGAGTTTTCGTAAGGGATTTTTAATCTCACTTTTATTCCCATGAGATTTATGCTACATTTTCCACGATTTACTTTGAGTGGTATGTGTACTGCCCATTATTTTACTCATTGTGTAAAATACATTCATTATGGGTATTTACATCAATGTTTTATTGTCCTTCTTTCACGGGGGTATGTTTCGAAAGATACCCATGTCGGTAAGGGAACCTTTCACCCTCCTCTTTCTAAAAGACTTATTTTGTTATGTATTTCAATTCACATAACATTATGTTGGGATATGTTCTTCTATATCCTTAGTGATTTAAATTTTATGTCCAAGTGATGGGATACCCTTTTTATCTCTCATCAACTCATTTTCTGAATTTTGTAGTGACGCCGTTAGGCTGTCAAATTTTTGCAAGGGAACTTCTTAACCCAATTTTGATTCTTTGGGATAAGCTTGTACTCCTTGAATATGTCGTTCTATGAATATGTGTGAATAACCTCTGATTTTTTTACACTTAATATCCACTTATATTTGGTGTATTAGTTTGTCACACATAATTATGTAATTGATTTATCCTTAATCCAAGGATACCGTCTTTGTATGGGAATTCGTCTCAATCTCCTTTCATTGAGGCATATTTTGTTTTATACACAACCTTCTTTTATACGGTGTATAAACCCTATTTGACTTTTACGTATATTAAAAAGGAATCCTTTTTATACGAAGCGTTTTACTAACTGAAAAAATAAAATGTTTTTGTCGGACGTATACGGCGACAACGACTTCTCCGCCGCTGTGACCATTATTTGTGTTTCGGCTTCCTCTACAAGCCATGCCTTCTTTTTAAAAGAAAAATAAATACCATGTTTTACATTTCTTTTATTTTGGTATTGAAAATGGTTTTCATAATGTTTTTATATCAATGTGTTGTATTGATAACTTTTTATTGAAAAGTGGAAATGTTATGTTTCCATTATGCATGTTTTATGTGATACGATTATGTTATGGTTCTTAGGCATTATTATGAAGATGGTTGGTTCCATGATAAACTAAGCGCAGGTGAGCCCGATATAGCTCTCTAATGCATTGGGTAACGTGAAGGGGTTAAACATTGAGGTTTCTCCAAAGAGATTTTGGGAATATACTATGATGGTTTTCTGAATGTAACCAAGAGGGTTACTCCCTACATAAGAATGTTATGAATGGATCAAGTTACCATTATGTCTTATTATTTCTATGATTTATTCATGATTTTATGAGTTATGTTAAATTGCTTATTTTTTATGGGTAAAGTATGATTTCATTCTTATGTATACATGTACTCATGTTGCCTTTCCATTTTTATATCCCTTACTGTGCTTTTTATGCTCATCCCAAGTTTTTGAAATGTTTTTCACAGGTCAAGTGAAGGGTACATGATATGATGATAGTGTCAAGGAAGTGTCAAGAAAGAATCCATGTTTTATTTTAAATATGTTTTCTTTTATGGGAAAAACGAATACTATCTTCTGTGTAACCACTTTGTTTAAATGTGGAATGTAATGCATGTTTTATGATCTAATTCTCTAAAACTCTAAATCTGATAAGATCCTCAATGTGTAATCTTGTAATAACTCAAGATTTTGTAAGGTTTAAGGCTGGGGCCTTATAGTTGTTACCTCAAATTAATGTTTTCATTTTAGATAATTATATAGGTGATTGTATTGATTTGTAGTAATTTTAATCTATTATCAATTAAATTATATAATTGGTTCTTTAAAACCAGTCACATTCCAACTTTATGACTATTGAGATCTATATATATGATAGATCACATATGTAATTCCATAAAAGTTATACAAAAATACCTACTATACTTGGGAGAGGTTTTATGAAAGTGGAAGAAAATAAACTATTATTAAAAAATGATGAATGATTTAAAAAAGAGATATTATATCTTGTGAAGAACATTATCATTATTTCAAATGGGGATTATAATGGAGTAACATATATTTGAAAAAACTGTCAAAATATCATCAATGATAATCAGTAAATCATTTTTTTTGGGTGTCTGAATTTTTAAGGACATGTTGAATTGTTTGATTATTATATGTAATATTTTGAGTAATACTCATCAAAATAAATTTATTATCTCCTATATCATCGAACGCATTTGAGATAAAAAATTATTCATGGAGAGGTTCATATGATATAATTTGATTTCTAAAATAGAAATTTTTTATGACAACTCTTATAAGCGGAGATATTGATTTGAACATTCTTTTAAGTCCATTACTCATTACCACAATATAACATACAATGTTTTTAATAAGAAAAATGAATAACATATGAAAATATTTTATAAATTTTGATGAATATTAAATACATCCCACTATAATACATTCTGAAGAATCCTAAGGGATCTATTTCCTTTAAAACTAGATGGATGAAATTTTTTTTTAATTAAATATAAAAAATAACACAAAAATAAATCTTCTGTCATAGTACCCTTATTACACATTTCCTACAAAAAACCATTATTCATAGAGAGAAAAAAAATAGAATCATACGAAAGGGTGAGCCCAGATTCCTAGTAAGGGTAAATATGGGAGATACAAATCAGTGATCATATGAAAGCTTAAAATATGTATAAGGTAATGGGATAATGATCATAATTTATAATTTTTATACTCAGTTAGTCATACATATCCCATCAAGAGTCATGATATAATGATTTAGAATTTTAGAATTCCCGAGTCGTAAGAATGAGGAATCATCCTTAATTAATCGCGAGTGATAGGACTATATAATAAGCATAAAAACATGTATTATAAATTTTAGCAAACAAATATTGAAAATAAGTTTAGTTTTAAAGGCTCACATCCACAACCATCACAACATGTTTTTCCATATAGTGAATGAAAATTTCCTTATCTGACTAATGTATCATTATTTTTATAAATAAAATAATAGTAATAGATTCATGTATCAAATGGTTTAGTATCATGAGAATATTAAAATAATATATATCATATAAATAATAAAAAATTAAACATTATTTAAATCGTTATTATTTAACATTCTAGATAACATCACATTCTCGTTAGTAAATATCATCACTTAAGGATATACTCTAATGGATGGGGTGATATAAATGACCAATAAGGGGAAGGATAACATTGATCAAATTACATACATAAATCAATAATAAATTTTTTAGAATAATATTGAAGATAATGTCAAAATATTGGTATCATCATCTTAATAATGAGAAAAAAATTTACTTGGTCATGAGATTTATCATTTTCATAATAATAATAAAACATCATAACATTGTTTACAAATACCACACATCATTGTGAGAAAATCTATAATAATATTTATGCATATAATGTGTGTATAAATCATAATATAATAATTGTGATAAATATAGAATAATGTTCATTAATAATGCGCATAATTTCATGACACATATCACGATCCCCAATTAATTAGAGGCCTATATAATTTTAGGACCCCCATTACATCCTAAAAGGATCATAATCATTCATTCCAACTAAAATTTAAATCAATAATAGTCATAAAACAAACACATGTAAAATAAATAGTTTTATAAATTATTTAACACATCATACATCATGGAATATCCATCGTGGATCTAATAATATAAGGGGAGAACATACTTTGGCATAAATGATTATTGTTATTTTATGAATAATTCACACAAGTATATTCAAATCATTGTTTTGGAAATTAATATATTTTCTAAATAGCTTTGTAAATTGATTAGAATAATTTAAAAAAGGGTATTAACATTTACATCATATAAAATAAAAGGTATATGATAGTATAAGGATATTTTTAATATTATTATATGAAAATACTTATAAAATAACATGGAAGAGGAGATATCCCAAACAAAATATGTGGGTTCAATATTCCCCTTACATTAAATCCCTATTTATTTCATTACTATTCATCCTCTTGAAAAATAATTATATGTTTATTAATAAATGTAATTAGAAATGAATTATGTAATTTTTTTATGATTATTAAATTATAATTATTTGATATTCTTTAATAATTATCTTTATTAATGATTAATATTTTTGATATCATATTTTCTTATAAATATAATTTCTTACTTCGATTTAATTGTATTACTCTATATATGTAAAAATTATTATGATTAACTAAAAAATATTAAAACCATATTTTATTTATACAATTATATTTTACAAATATTTTATTAAACCATCTGTATGGGTGTTTATAATAAAATAATTACTAACATCTACATTATTGGTAAATCCATCCCTAATAAGGCATATTCAATAAAAGAATAAATGAAAGTATGAAATATAAAAAACACACATATATAATAATTTTAGTATGTTAAAATCATTAATATAATTTTAACATAGTATTTAATCAATCAAACAATATTTTTTTTCATGGGAATGGATAAAATAAGGAAGAGAAGAGGAAAATGAAAGAAGAGTTAATGAAAACATACCCTCTTCCTGGTTTTAGTTCATTTTTATGACACTAAAATTCCTTAATGATTGAAGTTTGTTTAATCTTGGAAAAAGATAATGAGTTTAAAGGTATTGAGATAGGGGATCTGGGATGAAATTTTTTAGGGGTAAGTGGAACTGAAGTGGTTTTTTAATGGGAGGGAGATGGATTATATATATATAAGGATAATGGAATTTTTGTGTTATAATGTAGAATTAACTTTTATATCCAAGGTAAAAAATTAAATAGTAAATTGTTTGAGTTATAAAACATATTTGAAATAAAAAACATGGTTCTATGAATTTAAAACATTTTATTATTAGAATTTATTAGTTTAATCAAAAAAAATTATTGAAAATAAGAATATATTATTTTAAAATAATACCGTCAACTTTAGAGTCTAGAAATTACTTTCATAGGTATAAAAATTAATTATTTTTTTAACTACCCATTTTAATTTTTAAATTGATTTAAGGATACAATAAAAAATATTTATTTATTAATTAATTATTACATCATCATTATGTCCTAAAACATGTAATATTTTTGAAACATTATTTATATAAATCATGTAAAAATTGATGTTTTTCAAAAAATTATCATCAATGAACCCTTTGTAAATTTCAATGTGAGGATTATAAAAATGAGGTTAATTTTAATAAAATGATATTATATCATATATAATTATAATTATTAATATATAAATTATTAATTTTATGAAATATATTAATATAGCATTTATTAAAAATATACTAATAGTTTTTTTGATTTTTTAGTATTAATGTTTATTTCACTGAATTATAATATTTATTTTTAAAATATCTACTCATGAAAAATATTATTTATATCAAATTTTATTAGTTATGGGTCATGTTGAAATTCCAAATATCATGTTAATATTTCCCCTGGTCAGGTTTCTATTCCTATAGCCACGTTGCTATTCCAATTCTCATATTACTTCATATATATACAACTTAATTTATTCATTAAAAATTCACTACAATTACATCAAAGGTTATATATTTCTATTATATAACATCTCAAATAGGTCACTAATATTCTATTTATTTTCTATATTGTTGTTTCTAGGGGTGATAATTTTAGCATAGTGGAATGATCCTTATTTTCTATTACAACATTTTTAGTTTAGAATTTTTGCCCCATTAAAATATTTTTTATTTAAATGGTTTTGGTGTCTATGTAATGTAATTATTTCATTAATTAAATAATATTTTATTGGTTTCCCTTTGTGATTTATTTTTATTATATTATATAACATAACGCACATTTATTTATTAAACAAATTCCACTAATAAAATATTAGTCCTTAAATTCTATCCCATTATTGATTCCATCCACAAATTTTCAACCTGTATTTTTTGTTGAAAATAGATGTGTGTACGTTAATTTCATTGATTCATATTATTGAAATGTTTCCTCATCATGTTTAAACTTCTTTCATAGGACTTTGACAAGTTGTGTTGTCATGTGGCATAGAAAATTGTCTCTGTGGTTCATGATCATCACCATATGATTTTTATAAGAAACCCTTCCATAATTAGTATTAGAGACTCAACCACCGTCAATAGTCAAATGCACCAGAGTATCCTTATACCCATCTAAAATAACCTATGACATGTACATCATTATTATACGACACAAAACATGGTGGAAAATCTAATGCATGTGTTATTACAAACACACCCAGTAGGATGCCTTAATGTTTGAAGAGGGAGAAATAGAAGACTTTTTTGAAGTAGTAAACTCATCACAATAAAGGTATTCCCTCATGTATATGAGAAAAAAAACATAAAAACATATTTATTCTTAATAACAATCTGAAATGATAGATAAATGTGATCTATATTTCTATAAACTAGTAAAGAACAGTGAGCCTAACTACAACTCCAAGAGTCTATCAGCAATTCCTACAATCTAGTTTATATTTCTAAGTAATTAAACACATAAAGGACCAACACATTAATATTATACCACATAGTCGAAGGGTAACAATATCTAAGTAGAGGACCCAAGCCATAGTCTATCAGGGGGTACAAATCATTAGGTAAGGGACCCTTGCCCTAGTGTGTTAGGGGTACCACTCAGTAGGTAGAGGACCCTACACCCTAGTGCATCAAGGGTACCACTCAGTAGGTAGTGGTCTTATGCCCTAGTGAATCTGAGGTGTACCACATAGTAGATAGAGGAATTATTCCCAAGTGTGTTAAAGGGGACCACTCAATAGGACGAGGACCCCTTCACTAATGCATTGAGGGGTACCACTAAGTAGATAGTGGACTCACACCCCAGTGCATTGGGGGTGGTGTACCAATCAATAGATATAGGAATTGTTCCCTGGTTCAGCTAGGGTGTACCACTCAGTAGATAGAGGACCCTTGCCCTAGTCTATTAGGGGAGCCACCAGTTGATATAAAAATCATTCTCTAGTGTGTCTGGTTGGTGTACCGCTCAACCCTCTCTCTAACAATCCTTCCAGATGACATCCATAATCAAGCACCTTCTATTTAAGAATCATGCTTCAAACATATCACATCACATATCCAAAGAGCATATGAAGGCCGCCATCACATTCTATGTGGACAAAAACTTTGTATAGGCTACTTTAGGGACAAACTCTATGTCAAAATGAAGGAGGTATGAGAGGTAACATGTTATCAATAAGTACATGGTGTGTATGATGTCTTTTTGTAATGTTTCCCCTCCTCCTTTTTTAAGTGTCCTAAAAAACCCATATATTTCTCACCTTTTTTTACTACATGACGTTTAATGGTACTAGATGATGTGACTTGGAAAAAATCATGATGAATACACAAGTCCCACCATCTGTTTGATAGGATAAAAAATGCAACCACTTATATGTCAAAAAAAATTGTCCTGAATGGATAAATAGGTCACACTATGGTGATCCTTTTAGAAAATTACATGGGGTAATATATTCACTTAATGAAATTAGTCAACATGTGAAAACAACACATTTCGCTATATCATGCTCGAATAACATTTTGTGGGACCAATCCATGGGTCTAAATTAAATAATTGATATTGGTATTGAAATAACAACCTCAAATTCAGGGTTATAATTCAATATATGGTAATTCAACCATTATAGTATGGAAAAGATATGTCAGATACTAGATTCCACAACATTGTTCTTTTTGAATTTATTGTAATTATTATTATTATTGTAATAATTATTATTACTGGGGACTTGGGGGACTTGATCCACAAGTGTAGAAAAGGTATCCAAAAATGGTCTTGAATTGACAACCTCAATTTATGGTTCACAATTCCATTGACAAATACCCAACCCGACATCACAGGAATAAGATACAATAGAATGATAGTTTTTATAATATAGATAATAATTATATTAATAAAAATAAAAATAAAATATTATTATCATACTATACTATAATATTAATAGAGGAATTAAATCCTTTACTCCCCTATTCTTCAAACTGAATTCCAGGGAAACCCTCCCATTTCAATTTGATTCATTTAATAATAATAATATAATTTATAAATTATTATTATGAGTATACAGACACTCTCCCTCTCCCTCTTCACGTGGCATGTTAGTCCTAGTTCTTTATTATTTTATTGTAATAAAAAATATTATTAAGTGATAATTAAGCACCCACATTCATGGAGAGAACTACCACCATACCTTAACCTCACACTCAATCACTGAGTAATTACAATCATGCCTTCCATCCACAACTATGTACATGATGAGAAGCCCTTCCCTGATACCCTATGTGTGGCCTCTTCTCAAAACTGATCCCATCATACAACATGTAATTATAGTGAATCCACATGAAAGAATGGGGATACTTTATTTGATCCCCAACCACATATAGTTATGCACAATTCCAATTTCACCCCAATCACATCCTTGATCATGAATGAACCCATGAAGAACCTATATGATCCATTCAAAAATCACCATCCCTCTCATTTTCCACACAAACATCAGGATTCTGGGGGTTCGATCACACTCGAACCTACCCAAAAAATGCTTAACCAAGGCCCCATTATCCAATCATGATGAATATAATGAATGAAGATGCGAAAACCTTAAGAAAAAAAGAATCATCATTGGAAAATAAATCAGGGACAATGATTATATAAATAGGGTGATAACATGTGAAAAAAAAAGAATTATACCAAATCCATATAATAAATAAATTATGGGGATCATGAGAATTAAAATTATCATAGATCAAAAGATGATAAGATCTACGGTCAATATTTTATTCAAAATAGAGAAAACCAATGATGACGAGTATTAACATGATTATGGATCAGTCATTATTGATGAATTAATATCATAGTGATAACAAAAACCCTTAACATTCACTACTAGTTGATCGAACTTGATCTGATAATCACTTGATGTCGATCTTCTGAGAAATAATTCTCTCCATCTGATAGAACTAGAATGAGTTATAAAGTTAAAACTTATAAAACCATAATAAGAGGGTATTTCTTGATGTTTTTAATTAGGAAATTTAATAAAATAAATAATAAAATTATTTATTAATTTTAATTAAACATAACCGCCAACAGGTGCCTCATATGAAATTATGATGCTGGCCATCTTTTGGACGCTCCTAGGGAAAACCCAACATTTTAGAATAAACTATGGTTTTATATTTCTTATTCAAGGATCAGTTTGGGATATATTATATTATCTATAAAAATCTATTTGTGTTATATAAAAGATAATTACTATTTCTTTAAAATTAATTAAGTGCAATTCTAGCCTAAAAATTGAGCAATGTCTTAGTGACTTTCTTAGAAAATATTCCTAGAAATATTCAAAAGTCTTACAAGAAAAAATAAAGTCTATATATTATTCACTCGATCAGATATTTTAATCAATGAAAATCACAAACTACGAAAAAATGTGAGGATACTAAGCCTGAATCAAGCCCTCTCGCTCCCATGAGCTCTATCGATGGTTTCTAGTGCTACTATGAAATATGCACCCATGAAAAAAACATCCCCAAAAGGGTATTTATCTACTGGTTTTCAAAACCACTAGCTCCATGAAATTGTAAAATCTTCAAATTAATTCTATCTTTCCCAAGTGAGTATGGTACAATGATATGTGCACGCACATCCTAATATGTGGCATGTGGAGAACACCAACCAGCTGATCTAACTGCAATCATTGGGTCAAGTAAAACACTAACTCACTAAATTGAAGTCGTAACTAGAAATGGGATAAAGATCCTTTGAGATAGTCCATTTTCATAGACAATGGATCTTAATACAAGCACCTTTTTCCTAGGTGCACAACTAAGGGAAAAAAACCTTCTGAACACTATTTCATACATCATGATCAGTGCCACCATCCATCTAGAACTATGTTGTTGTTATCCTCACCATTAAGGAATACATCAGGAATGTTTCTAGTGGAAATTCATTCTTGCAAGATCTAACAATAAACATCAAAAAGTCATGCCTTAATAACATTCTAAATAATTGAAGGGATTTTAAACATAAACTAGAGGTACGATGCACCATCCTCACCTAAAATGTGTCAAATAATAAGAAGTTAACAACTCTTTCAAATTTCCTGACAACATCATATAGAAAACCTTACTTTGATAATCTACTACTCTAACCATGACCTTGGTGGCCCTCAATATCACACCACCTATACATGTACAAGGTCCACTATCACACCCATGTATGAGAAGACATATCCTAATAAGAAGAACATGAAATATAGAACAAAATCCATGATAGATTTCATATGACTAGATCTTCGAGAGAATGTATTTCACCATGCTCGGGTGTCCTGCATACTCCATATCTGACGCTGAGTACATGAGGGTACCATTAATGAAGAATACCAAAAAATAATCCAAGAAAGGTTAAAGATCCAACTTATAAGTCTTGGAAAATCTAATATGGAGTTGAACATGCCAAATGGTATCCCCGAGAATACAAAGCAACCTTTTTTTCACTAGGAATTGACGTTTATTAGATCCACCTCTCAAACCTAGAGTTGATTACAACCCATAATGAGGGTGAACTCTGAGATCCACTTCTCATCCTTCCATTGTGTGCTAATGTAATTGATTGTGATGGGTGTATAGTCTTCAATGATAGTTACCTATCTTGGGTCATAGAAATCCACAAATAATGTTAATCACTCATCCACCTTTATGTGAACAATGTAAGGCCAGCCATGAAAACAGAATGGTTCTTACAAAGCCCCTAATATACAGACTCCTCCAAAAACACCTAAAACTCTCAAAACTATATAAGGTCATCCTATATGATAGTATTGATAAAATTGAATCACTAGTGTGATTCAATGTAGAAAATAATCTATTTATGGGTAGTTAATCCCATCCCATCCTCAATATAGAAAGCCATATACTCCTCAACCATCACAATAAAATCAAATCAAATAGAGTCTATTTCTCTAAGGGTAATACTAGCAAAATGTTGAGGTCAAATATGTGACATCCTATAAAGGATCTCATTGTTATATTTCCTTAGATAACTCAATATAAAAAGATGAAAACAACATCCCAAAAAACTATAATCACTATGGAACTCACTGGTATCAATCATCTTAGCATGGATGATAAAAGACAATCCTATACTGAGAAAACCCATATAGGGTCCCACTGCGGCTAGAGGAAGATTTCATGTGGGGCTTCATCTCATTGCAATGTCAGGTTACCCCATCAACAGACATGTGTGATTACAAATCATCTATGTAGGAGGATATAATCAAAGGGTCACAAAAATATTCCTCCACTTATATCGCTAGGTCTCAATCAAGGGCCATATCTATGGAAATTTGTCTTATGACTCTACACTATTACTAATGGTAAGGAAGTGGTGAAACATATCATACCATGAACCACACTCAATGCTACCGAGACACATGAATATACCAGTAGAATATACTCATTTCCTTTCACACCTATTCAACACAACCAAGTTCTCTCTAACACCTTATAACATAAAAACAACCTCAAACATACATGATGTAGTATCTTTTCCACCCCACCTTGATAGTATCTTCATTGGGTGGAACTGAATCAACCTAACAGTTTCAAATTTCATTATAAAAATGAATCTTGGTCGGTGTATGTGTCCCACTTTCTTACATGTATGGGTCCATGTTGAACTTCACGATCACATGGCTCTACCAATTCCCCAGATAACCTTGGAGAAGTCTCACCACTGATAACACAATCAAGAGGTGTCCTATCCTAGTAGGAAATTCACACCTTAGGCTTGACCATGTCTTAAAATACATGATAACAGGGATTTTGGATTACTATGAAAAATTAGTGATATCTAACATGGAATTTATAAATGTGAAATCAATATAGGTGCCTCACCTTTTAGTGAAACCAAATCCAATAACTGCTCCATGGTGAAAATTAACTACCAATGAAAACATCTGATTGACTGTGGTCTACAGAAGCTGAAAACCCCATATGAATAACTCATGTAAATCCTATATTTCCCAATGGTATATCTCATCACATAAAATAAATTGTATTCATTATTGTAACTCATTTCACTTACTATTATTATGAATACCATTTTCCTACACTGCAAGAGTTATCAACCAATCACTATGTGGATGGTCTTATGACTAATCGATAGAATGATCAATGTGATGCTAAATAGGTGGTATCATTGCTTGGTCCCCTCCTAGCGAAAACCCCAATTGGGTGGGTCCATAATATAAGGTCATATCACTCAACTGTCCATCATTAATACACTATCTCTAAATCCTAGGTAGATATCGTCCCTCGGTCACATTAAAATTAATCAACAAATAACCTGGTCAAATAGCATATATGGGGAGTTAACTCAAGAAGAATAGTCAAAGGAATCAATCCTATATGCTGAATGAAGAATTGATCCTTGTACCTAATGTTTAATTATGTTGATTAACCAAGAATGTAGTAAGGTTATTAGTGTATGTATACGTTGAATGCTGCACCAACACTCGGTTTCCTAGCTTAGAAGCCACACTCGATATTCTTGGAAACCATTGCCTTACATTCCAATCCAAACCACATAAGGGAAAACCTAAATACACCAATCCAAATGTTGAAGTACCTCTGAAACAAATATGTCAGGACCGAACCAATTGAGTCCATCTAGGATGATGGAAGGCCTAGCCAGAACTACCCCATTTCTGCGTCCATAGGTCAGGGGATAGAATCCTATGAAGAAATGTATAACTAAAATGAGAGTAATTTTCCTAATAACCATAATACACACACACCCAACCATCATTAAGTTTAAGTGAAGATGAATAAAAATAAATTTTTTAACATATAGTGTAAAAACTAGGCATGTAATTACAAATTGGGAATACAAAAATGTGGGACACTATATTATAAATTCTAATGGAAAAAATATTCTATGTAAAAAATGATTCCCCAATTTGAATAAAACTGTAAAAGAAATGCTACGAGAGACCAGATCTAGATATACAAGCCATGAAAACTATATTTAGTCAAATACATTCATGTATCCCTATGATTATATGAAATAACCTATAACCTATTCATTATATTCATAATATATGAAATCTGTTGGAAAATCCCTTATTACGGTGAGTATATACATACCCAGTAGGATTCCCTAAAAACCGAAGTGGGAGAAATCGAATACATGATATAAGTATTCATATCCTCATAGTGAAGGTATTCCAATCAGTATATGAGAAATAAACAAAATAGAATACCTATATATGATCAACAAGAAACCCAGATGAGAGAGAAAGTGGATATTCATAACAATAGCCCAACTATGAATAATGATTCGTCCTTCTGTTCCATGAGTCCATCATTGATGCCCAACATCTAATGTATTTGTCCAAAGAAGTAATCCCATAGAGGACTCTCACCTTTCAACTATGTTATATAGTAAAGGGATGAACAATCTTCATGTAGACGACCCACATCATATTTTTTTAGAGGCTACTACTCAGTAGGTATAGGGCACACACCATAGTTCATAATGTTGATTCACTATGAAGGTGGATGACATGTATCATAGTTTGTCAGGGGCTTACAACGTAGTAGATAGATGATCCTTGTCCCGGTGCGTTAGGGGGTAACAACTTAGTCTGTAGAGGACTTATTCCCTAGCGTGTTAGGGTGTACCACTCAGTATATAGAGGAACAATTCCCTAGTGTATCAATCGGTACCACTTAGTAGATATAAGATCTATGCTGTGGAGTGATGATGGAACCACTCCGTAGATAGAGGACCCATGCCCTCCTTTTCTAGGGTGTTCCACATGGTAGATAAAGGACCCAAACCACGGTGTAATAGGGGTACTACTCTAGCCTCAAACTGATGATCATGCCATATAATTTACAGCATTGGGTGCTGCCTAAAGTAGTGTGATGCCCAAAATATCAGACATCCTATATTAAAATCCATTATCAAGGACACCATCATGTACTAAATGGGAAAACACTATAGATGAGGTACTCACAGAACAAAATCCAAGTAAAAAAAATGGATATACATGTGGTATAATATTATCAATAAGTACACAGTGTGTTAAGGGTTTTAATTATGTGTGGCCCTTCTCCTCTACATGTTTGATTCCATTCCATCACATGAATTATTTTCTATGTTGTACTACATGACGTGTATGGGTAGTAAACAAAGTATCTAATCCAAAAATTCCCAAGAAAATTTGAGAATTTTTATAGTTATAAAAATATAAAATCTCAAACCATTGATATGTAATCTCAGATATCGATAAACGAAAAAATAGATTACACCATTGTGACCCTCATAGAAAAACACTTAGAATAGGTTATTCACATGTCCGGATTGGAAACTCAGTTAAAAAAATGCATTTTACCACATCATTCTTCAAAAAATTCCATGTATGGGAGTCACAACCCTAAATTAAATAATTAATATTGGTCTTGAAAAAAACAGCACAATATCATGGTCACAATACCATAGATGTTTCTCGATTCTGACATCGTATGAAAAAATATGCTAGATAATAGATTTTGTTAAAACAATAATAATAATAACGTTATTATTGGGTTCTTCATGGACTCGATCCATGGGTCAAAAAAATATATCCATCATTGGACTTGAATTGATCATGCTAATTTCAGGGTCAGGATGCTTCGAACAGCTTATAAATATGACCACGTATGAATAAGTTACATCTAAATTGAGATTTTGAAAATAATGATAATAATGATAATAATAATAATAATAATAATATTCTATTATTCTATTATATTATTATTAGAGACCATGAAAATTTCCTTCCACTCTTCTTCACACTACACCCTTGGTATCCAATAATCCAACCAATTTGATTCATTTAATGATAATATTATTATTTATATATTCATATTATGAGTATTGATCTACTCCTCCTCTCTCACATGACATATCATGCCATGCCCTTCTCTTCATTTTTTATTGTAATAAATAAATATTGTTAATATGTTAATATTAGAAACCCACATTCATGTAGATAATTCCAATAATTCCTTGAAATCACACTCCATCACAGAGAAGTGACCATCACTCATTCGAGCCACCATCATGTCCACACTAAGCAACCTCATCCTGAAGACCCTGAATATGGCCTATGCTCAGGACCAATCTCATTGCACCACACATCAACATTGCACATAAACTGTGGAAAATGGGGATCATTAATCAAACCCATCCAACTTTTATCGCCTATCTTTCTTATCACACATTGATCTAATACCTCATCATGAACTTGCACCCATATTACTGATCCAATCCTTTCCAGAATAATTATCCCACTCATTGTTTGAACAATTTTCATGATTATGGGTGTTAGATCATGCTCAATCCCATCCCAAAAATACAAAACATTCGACTAATTGTCCAAATTTTATGAACATGATGAATAGAGAGTCAAAAATCACAAGAACAAAATGAACCCTCATTGGCCCAGAATTTTTTCCAATGAATATATAAATTGCGTGATAACATGTGCAACAAGGGAGGAATAATACTTAATAAACATAATCAATAAATTTATGGGTTCATGATATGAACTATTATCAAAAAGAAAAATAACCTAAAATACATTCTCTATATTTCAATTCTAAATAGAAAAATAAAATTATGATCTCTACCTTTATCATGGATAAAAATTTGGTAAATATTGAATTAACCATTGATAAGGAAGTGTTTTTATGTTCACTACCTATTTATCCACCTTGATCTGTTCACCGTTCATCATTCGATGTGGATATTCCAACAAACAATTACTTAATCAACCTCTTAGATATATTAATGATTATGTGGATAACCCATATAAATTAGTTATGAGATGATTTCTATATAGGCTATTTATTTAGTCATTTAATAAAATAAATAAATAAAATTATTTATTTATTTTAATTAAATGTACTTTCCAAAAAATGCCACATTTGAACGTCTATCTCCTACAGAATGTAGATCAATATATGGTAAACATTACATCCTATACTCCACCATGGCTCATATTTTAAATCTCGGACTCCTTTTAGGTGACATTACATTATTTTTGAAAAACCATGTGTGTGTGTGATATATAAAATAAATTTAATATTTTTATACAATTAACTCTAGTCCCACTAGTCCCAAAAATTTAATTCTCTATCATCACCTATCTCTACAAATATTTCTAGAATCATTATAATGTTTTATAAGGAAAACAAATAGTCTCTTGAGGCTCTATAACAACCTTTTTGAAACATGATGAACCTATAAAAAAGAAATAGGTTCCATAACATATCTTTGATACAGTCATAATCCTTCCAAATAAAGAATGGGGATGGTATCATTAAAAAATAAAAAAATATATCATAAGTAACAACAATAATTTTTTTCCTTGATCAATCTAAATACCATTAAAAGATAATTAAAAATATTTTTTATGAAAATGTCTTACCCATTTTCAAAATCAGTATTAAAATCAAAATGCCCATAAATTTCATGAAAATATTTTTTTAAACATCCTTGAAAAAAATAAGTAAAATAAAATGAAAATAATTTACTTGATGTTGGGAACTATTGATCATTCCAAAAGATTTAAAAATAAACATTCTTTTCAAAATATTTTGAATTTGGGAGTCAAAAGTGACCAGTTTGTAGAATTATATGAAATTTACCTTTAAATTGTTTTCTTAAAAGGACAAATTATAATTTAAAATGGCATTAGGAAATAATTTATTTTTAGATCGAAATTTTTTTGGAAATATTTTAGAAACCATGGACTTTGAATAAAAATAATACCAATATAAATGAAAATAAAATATTGGAATGAATTAAAAATGAATTCTAGGACATTAATTTAATCAATTAGGACGGAAAAGGGAGTTAAAAATGTGAAACACATTCATAAAAGTAGGAAAATTAATGATATGTGGTTCAATACAATTATATCACTTTATATTTTCAAATATAAACTTGAACATAAAAAATCCCTAAAGAATATAGATTGTAACATTATTTTTCTCTACGTTGGTAACTCTTCAACAAAATCCCCATGAAAGAATTAAATAAAGTGATACTTTATATACTAGGAAAGTAATTTTTTCATGATATAATATGTTAAATGTTAGTATATACACCTCAGAAATAAATATATGGGTATATCATAAATATATGTCTCAATGAATTAGAATTTGAGATGAAGAACCCCTATAAAAATCATAACAATAAATTTTTTAATTAATTAGTGAAATGATTATTTTTATAAAATGAAAATACACATAAAAAAGTGGATATAATACATAATATAAGAAAAGGTCATTACAAAAATATTTATAGAATATAAAATAAAATGGATAAGTAATATAACATAATGGAAGGAAATTGAGTTATAAAATTTTTCACCACTTATAATCATTCATGTCAGACCCCCCATAGATGAATTAATTAAAATTGAAGCATAATATACTATGACTTATGTTTTATTAGTGATATTACATGTAAAATGGGAATTATATAAACCACACAATATAAATAAGTAATTAATAGAACATACATATCACAAAAGTAAAATCGAGATGAGAAAAACCCTTACCTCAAGTGCATATTTTCCTTCTATAACCATTAAATCCAATAAAATATGATTAACAATATTTTTTTATTTATTAAGAACATTTTATAGGTTTAATAACTTATACATAAATCCTTAATTTTAAATTATTTTAATGAAATATTTTAATATTTAATCTGTTAAGTCCACATTGGGTATTTTGAGGACGTTTGATTCATTATTTCAAAATGACTTCATTGTGTTGATCATGGTAAATGAATTAATTATTTCAACACATAAAGAATAATAATTATTACACAATTTTCACAATTATAATAACTATAATGATATTTTTTTAGAAAAAATTAACTATGTTACAATCAAGGAGATGTTAGGTTGTACGTACGGATGAGTAACATTTCTATTTATCAATGATAATTATATAAATATGGTATTTATTATTTTAACTATATATAAAGATAATAATATCATAAATAAAATATTATGAATTTAAATATACTTATATATGTTATTCTTGTGATATGATTATGAAAAAATAATCACATTTCTTCATGGAGGCAGTAGTCCACAGGTACCATAATGATGTAATCATTTTTCAAAGTATGAGTAAAAATGATATATCTTATTTTGAGAAATATAAATATTTTATTAATATATTTATTATTTTATTTATATAACATTTATTCATTAAACATATCCTTATTACCTTTTGTGTTTTGCGTTAGGGAAAAAAGAATTATATTTTTTTGCAAGGTGATAGTCCGCCATACACCTGATCGAAGGTATCATATCCCCCATGGAATAGAAAGTATACTATTTTTTCTATGATATAATGAATTCATAAGCATAAAACATTTTATAATATCACATATATTTGTACTTTAAATCCATTTTTACAACAATTCATGATATGTGATTAGGGCAAAGAAATGACATCGGTTCACGAGGAGGTAGTTCGTCGTACACACAGATAACGATTTTGTATCCCATTTGAAGGAGGTTGAGATGGATTTAGGTTAATAAATAATTATAACAACATATATGTATATAATATTTACTATTTTTTCATATGATTATATTTAAATAATATTTTAATGATACAGAATAAGAAATAATATAAATATTCATAGTTAAGAATTTTACCTCTTCTCAAACCACCTCATAAGGATTATAGATAATTACTAGAATTTATTTATGTGAAAAAAGGATTCCAGGGTTATGGGATGGAACATGTGAATTTATTTTTTTAGGTATTTTGTAACCAAAAGTGATTTATGTTGTGAATAATTAATGAGAGGGGTGTCCTTTTATAAGTGAGCTGTAAGGCACACATGTAATTTGTTGAAAGAAAAATTTGTAATAATGTTATTCACATTCCACTAGGATCCTAAATAGAAAATTACACATAAATAAACATTATAACCTCTAAATATGTAATTAAAACTCTTTTTAGGAAATTTTCTAGGTCATTTTCCCCTTATAATTTTAGTTTAATCCACGTAAAACCTATATTCAGCTTAACCACATTAATTTATTTTTAGTGTTATCACTATTCATTTTGGTCAAACATTAATTTAAATTTATTAGATAATATAAATTTTTCTAATTTCAATTATGAAATATATTTTACCAAATTTAATCCACCTTATTTTATATTTTTTAATTTAAAACTAAACCAACAATTAAAAAAACATGTTTTTAAGAAGTGTATTTTTAATGAAATTTATTTTTATAATAACTATATGCCTAATAATATTTAATATATGATACAAATTTAATATATATTTTTATATAATCAATAAATTTGAGATAAATAATTATTCATTAGGGTTTTTTAATTAATTAAAAAGGATAAACATTACACACCTAGAAATAGTTTTCAGAACAATTCTATTTTTAAGCCTAATGAAAAACATATAATTAAATCCAATATAAAGTAGATTAAAAATAAATTAATTGGATTAAATATTACTAAAAAATAATTATGTTACATTATATAATTTTCAAAACATGATAGAACTTTTTAATTTCATATTTTATTGACAATAAATTATATTTTTTCCAAATTGTTATTTTTTATGTTTCACTAAAATATCAATATTTTTTAAATAAATAATTATTTTCAAAAATAAGAATTTTTTTTTAAAAAATCACGAAATTTTATTCAAAATAAAATTTTATATGAAGATTTAAGAGATTAATTTCATTTTATGATATAAACATAAAAATCTTTCCAAAATTAATTATAATATATTTCATGAAATGCGATAAATATATTTTTTCGAAGAAAACATATTTTTTGAGGAATAAAATTACATTAATCAAAATTGATTGAATATTTACAAAATAAATTTCACTAATTTATATTGAAAAGGATATATATATATATATATATATTAAATTTTTTAAACTAATCATAACATCCAATTTAATGGCTAGGTTTTTATGATTATATATATATATATATATATTGGGTCCTTTAAGCTTAGTGTTTCATGTTGAATATGCTATAGAACATAGTTTCCATTTATAGAATCTATGGGTGTTACATCCTATAACCATTAATAAATTATATCTTCATAATTTTATCTATATCTCAATAATAAAAGGACGAATATTTGATGATAATTTGTTTCTAAATCCACATTGTAAAATGGGTGTATAAACCATCCACTCGATAAATGAGAATGAGAAGTATGAAGGTTGTCAGAAATAAGACAAACTGATTTTCACCATAGGAGAACATATGTGTGAATTGATGATTCTGATGTAGAATAAAATATTAATGACATAATAGTTATATAGAGTGACATATATCATTGATCAATATAATTTTAGTGATCAAGAGAAAGCTAACACCCACAAAACCATTACCAAGATAATCATGAAAGGGGTCTCTGATTTCATCAAAAAATGAATGTAATAGAACAAAATGTTGATTAAATATCATTTTCCTATATTTTAATAATTACTATACCAACTAGAATAAGATAATAAGTAAATATGATTACATTATTAGTATAATTTCATCAATATATCAATTCCCACCACAATGTCGTCTTTTTAACCAAATGATGAGCATTCACGATGATTTTTAATTCATTTTTGAATCACTAAAAAAAGTTTAAGGACCCCATAACGATAAAAGGTATTTTGATTCTATTAAACCAATATTTATAGATTAACAAAAATTAAAATGGTAAGAACATGGTATGATTTTTACAAAAATTAGTAAAACACCATATGATGAAATAATACGTTAATCCCAAAAATTCTATAGTAATACCCAAAGTTGAAACCAAAATCTATAAAAAATAACCATACCATTAAATATTGTTTTAAACTCAATTTTATTATCATACCAACCATCTTACAAGATAAAAAATATAGATATCATCTTTTAAAATAACATTAATAACTTAGTCACCAAATCACATTTAGATCTAGTGGTTATCTATATGATAAAACTTATGATCACATAATTACCACAATAAACAAGATAATATTTTCCCTAAAGGTTATGAATACCCTAAAAATTATTTCCAAAAAATATAAATGGATAATTCACATTAATACAAAGAATTACATAAACTTCAACCTAATATAATGTCTCCAAAAAGGTCAACAATCACTTGAAGATATATTCACATAAATCCTCAATGGGGTGTCTACGAATTTGAACATATGATCACCCTAAATATTATATACCTAATATGCTATCCATAAATCTTAATCTAAACTCACATGTAAAAAATAAAAATCCCTAAATTTATCTTAACCTTATTATATTAATGACTATAACAACCCTAGTTGTGCACTCTCGAAGTCTGTCTTGAAAATGTAAAATTTACATTTTCGACTTTGATACTAATAATGTAGATCAAATTTTCATTGTAAAAAACATAAAACAAAATTAGGAAAATATCAGATCACTTATATAATAATAGACATTTTATTCTTACTATTTTAGAGAATCATGAAAACTCTTAACAACATGTTATAATAATCAACTTGTTAGAAAAGTTGAATATCATATCCCACTATAACCAACCTTTTGTATTACTCATTCTGTCATTATGACCATCTATATAAAATCCTTAAATTCATTATTCAGTCAAACTCAATATTTATAACTTGGGAAATGAAACATTATAAGGGTTTGCTGAAGTGATCAACAAGGGAAATGTAGGAATTAACAATTTAATGTCACCAAGGATCATAAAAATGGTATAAGGGTATGATGACATAATCAAAGTGCATGATTATAAAATAAGAATATTCATTCTCATAAATAATTGGATCATAAATAATGAAAATAATGAATATGGATTTTACAAAGGCACAAGTCAAAAAAATTACAAAACATGACCCATGTTATACAAATAACGATTATAAGAAACATTATAATCCAATAAAAATCATAGATAAAACATATTAGTATTTTAGAACACGATCATCACATCACTTCTTAAAAATGAAATAACCAGTATGGTTGATATTCATCTTCAGAGTACCTGATGAATTTATGTGACATAAAAGACCCACCCAACCATGGTTTATAAAAAAACTATCAATCCATAGTTACTAATGTATCCACTCAACTTTATTTCATAATATAACCACCCGTACATAGATTATAAAGGAACCACCCATAATCATAAACAACATGAAAGAACCGTATCATAAAAAAAGTACATAGATCACTAATTTCATCACAATTTCATTACAATAACCATTATTATTATTATAGTTACATGATTAACCAATTTAAAAGAAATGGGTTCCATTAAAATATCTTTGAGAAATTATTAATACAACAAATTAAATAAGATTTATTAAAATTTCGTTTGGACCAATCATATTACATCCAGAGAAAGAATGAGGATGGAATCATTCAAAAATGCACCCAATGGTGCATAAGTAACAAAAATGGTTGTTTAATTTGATGAATAGAAATATCATTAAAAGGACATTAATTTTTTTTAATAAAATATTGTTTCATTTTATAAATCACTATAAAAAATCATAAATTCTATTTAATTCAAAAAAATGTGGAAACATTTAATCAAACGTTCAGGAAAAAAAACATACATGATAGTGGGTAAATATGATCATTTAATATGTTGTAAAATTAAATAGAATGTTAAAAATATTTTGAAAATGGGAGTCAAAAGTGACCAATTTTTATAATGATAAAAAATTTCCTTTTAATAAAATTTCAAATATGGTTAAAAACATTTTTAATGGTTTTAGTGAAGAGTTTATTTTTCAAAAATAATTGTTTTTACACACTTTAGAAAATATATACTTTGAAGAGAAAGATACCTGATCTAAAAGAAAATACAAGATCAAAATACCTTACAAAAGAAATTCTGGCAGTTTATTTAATAAATAAAAAAATAAATTGAATTTGAGCATGTGAAAATATATATAACAAGAGTAAGATAAACTATATGTGGTTCAATAAAATAATATCACACTTTTTCCTCTCAAAGAACCTTGAACATAAACATTTCTGAAAGAAATAATATTGTAAAATAAATCATTTTCCTCTATAGAAACTCATAAATGGTTATTCCCATGAAATAGTAACATCAAATGATACATTATATACCATTAACACAAGTAATTTAATTATTTAACATGTCAAAGAGTAGTATATACACCTCAAAAATTAATATAAGTGCATATCATAAACATATGTCTCAGAGAGATTGAATTTTAGACGAATAACCATTATAAATATAATACAATTGAATTCATGAATTATTCAATGAATAAATTTTTTATATAAAATATAAATACACCTAAATAAATTTTATATATAATATAATATAATCAAAAATTTTTATATACATAATCCTAAAATATCAAATACAATTAATAAGTAATAAAACAGAATGAAAACAATTATGTAATGAAATTATTTTGTAATTAGTAACATTACAAAAAAATGAAAATGGATAAAATATTTCAAATTGAAAAATAAAGAATCATTATTTATGAAGGATCCAGGATATTACCGGTAAAATGGGTAGTATATACACCACACATTATAAATAAGTGGTGAATATTTCATATGTATTGCAGAAGTAAAAACATGATGAGAAAACCCTGTATCACAAGTCCAAACAATCCTTATATTTCATTTAAATCCTCTTTGAGAAGATAAAAAATCATTATTTATTTATTAAATAAAATTTATATGTTTAATAACTTATACATAAGTCATTTATTTTTAATTACACAATTACATAATCAATTAGTTAAGTCAACATCGGGTGTTTTGAGCACATTCGTGTCATTGTTTCAAAATGGATTTGGTGTGTTGGATGTAGTCAAAGTGGACATAATTTAAACATATTAAGAATAATAATAATATTTAAATATTTATTATAATTTCAATCTAATCATGAAAAAATGTTTATTGAAAGTATACTACATTATGATCATAGAGACGGTAGGCAGTATAATCACTTTAGTAACATTCCCATTTATCATCGATCATTATTGAAAGAAAGTATATATTCTTTTCATTTTATATAATGATAATAATATAAAAAATAAAATATTATAACATTAAATATACTTATATATATCTTTATTGTGATGTGTTGTGGAAAGAAAAATCACATCGCTTCGTGGAGACGGTAATTCACACGTAATGAACGACATTATAATTTTATAGTTTAAGAACGAAAATGATATATTATGATTTTTAATATATAAATATATCATTAATATATTATATTATTTTATTTATATAACATATATCCATTTACATTGTCATTATTACCTTCTGTGAAATGTTTTAGTTAAAACATATTACATCGCTTCTTGAGGTGATAGTCCTCAATACACCCGAGCGATGTTATCGTATCCCCTAAGGAATGGAAAGTAAAAAATGTATCAGTTTTATAATTAATAAATAAGTATAAATATATTTAAAATATAATATATATATATTCTTTATATCCATCATTATAACAGTATGTGTGATAAGGAATGTGAATGGCATCAGTTCACGTGGCGGTAGTCTTCCATACACACAAATGATGATTTCACATCCCATTTAATGAAAGAGTAGATGGATTCAGGTTATCACATTAATGTAAATATATATTAGTATGTAGGAGAAACTTGTCTTATCATATTATCATTATTGAATAATATTTTAATTAGGTGTAATAATAAAAAAACCATAATCCATAGTAAAGAATTTTACCTTTTCTCAAACCACCTAATTAGCATTCAACCTAAAAATTTCCAATAAAGAATTTATGACCAAAAAAAGGATTATAAGAAGAGGGATATAATTTTGGAATTTATTTGGGTAGGTCTTTATTGATCCAAAATGGTTTTAAGGTTTTAATAAGAGAGAATAATGGTCATCCTTTTATAAGTGATGTGACTGACAGACTAGAAAAATTTTAAATGAAAAAAAGGTGTACTTATGTATTTCACATTCTATAAGGATAAAAAATAAATAATTATCTATAATTATACATTATAATGTCAAAATATGGCCATATAATTGTTTTTTAAAAACAATTTAGTCATTTTTACCCTTATCTTTTTAGTTTCACCCCAAGAAAACATGTTTTCTCCTAAACAGTGATAAATGTTGTTTCTTATTTTCAGCATTAATTATGGTAAAAAAAATTAATCAAATGTTAGATAATATAAATTAGGATTCTTCCAAATAGATCACCCATTTTACCAAATTCCATTAATATAATAATTAAATTGAAATTTAAAATAAAACCCGTAGACGCGATTAAAAACTGGGTAACGAAGTAGTAGATTTTCCTAGTTAATATGATTTTATATTAACATTATGAATAATTATTATTAATATTCGACTATAAAGTAAATTGTATTAATATATAATGTATAAATTTTATTTAAATAAGTATTTATTATTGGTTATTTTAATTATATAAATATAGATAAAATGACGCACTTTAAAACATTTTTCATAAAAAATCAATTTTTAAACCCAAAGACAAACTCATACTAAATACAATATAAAACAGACACAAATGAAATTTTTTGGATTAAATATAACTAAAGAATACTTTTTAAACATGAAATAATCTACAAAAAATAATGGTTATTTTAAATTTTCACAACCCCTCCCCACAATGTGTACCCCTCCTGGTCTGGTAATGTGAGAATGGAGATAATGACCCCCGAGTGCCCCCTCGAGTAGGACCCAGGTTGGCGACTAGCACCAAGTGTATAGTAAACACACAAATTGGATACATTAAGCTCTATAAAAAATGTGGAAGAGATATATAAGATATACACCATCCAAAGCCAAATCATACTGAAATATAAAAGAAATCCCATGTACAAATATGTAATGTCATGAAAACTACTACATCTGAGTGGGGAAAAATGAAAACACCCAAAAGATAGTACAAATAGTAGATACCACAAGTCCAAACTGCTGCTGCAACCCCAAGATTGTAGAAACCATCTTGATCTCCATCTTTCTTAGTGTGACCTGAAAAGAAATTTATATATACAAAGAATGAGTATAACAATATACTCAGTAGGATCCTCCCTAAAGCCTCTAATGCAAATGTAAAGAAAGAATTTTAAATCACAGTGAATAACAAGTTAAATTAACTCATCACATATACAAGTACACTATGTTCCCAACCTCACCATGTCTACTATCACCAAGTAACACATACAAGAGTATATAATATAATAAATAATATCAAGGGTACACCACTACTACTTCCCTGTAGGTTTTCCTCTTTTACCCAATGTCACACATCCTATGAATCTCTCTCCAAAATGCATTCCCACAAACACCTGGGAGATGCACCAAAACATGCACCTCATACTATAAAACCACTACCTCCACACAAGAAAGTGACCAGGTAGTTTTTGGGAGCCACCACAGCTTGCATAATGTGTATCATACATCAGGCATTATACCTCAGGCCAGTATATCCCACACACCGAGTAAGAATTCTCAAGCCATCATAGCCTATACATGTTACACCTATAGTAGTTTATAGGATACTATATCCAGAATATATGTTTGTGAATAACCACAAGCCATTATAGTCCTCTACACACATATAAGGGGAAAAATAACTATTGTGCCTACCCGCACAAGTAACTACCAAGAGAAAAGAGCAAGGAAAAATGTGGTAATCAACCATCCATCCTCCCACCAAAATGTTGGGGAAAATACCCCCAAGTCATAGAATCCACATGGTGTTAGTTCCCCTAACTAATAGGGTGGAGTGGCTTATAGAAGAACAAAAATTACATAATATATTATAGCTCACAACCACAATATGGGAATAGCCTTGTCTTATACTCAATTGCAGCTAACGTCTCTCGGACTTCTGGCTGCCACTTCTAAGAATATGAATCCTATAAGCACACAACCATTTTAAGAGATTTATTAAATTCATTCATTCCTTTTCTATCAGTTCACTATACATTAATTTAATATTTAAACACTGATTAACCATTATCAATTTACACAATATATTTCATTAGAATCACACCAAAAGTCTATTGTCCCTTTAAATTTTAACCATAGCATTGCATCCCAGCAAGCTCTAACCCCATGGGTTAACATTATTTATTCAATTATTTATTTACAGCATTACATTCCCATAATCCCATGAATTCTAGAAAAACATTCTATGCCACTAAACACAAGGGTCTCAACACAGTGAGTAGATGAATGTACCATCGAGTCTTTGTTAACTATAGAAATACCATAGAAATATATTCCCTTGAGAATTTGAACATGGAAATCACATGGAATACCCCACATGTCTTCTCCCCTTTCGGACGAAGGGTAAGAATGACCAACTGCCATGAGAAGTGGGGAAAATAAACTAGATAAACAACCAATAAGAATTAGTAAGAATCCAAACATTCACATCTACCCCATTTTATCATCCTTGGTGTCCTCCCCAACACCCACATGTATAAACTGATGCATCTCGCCACCCTAGGCATCAACTACTGCCACAACCTGTTGGCCTCCATGCCCCCACATATCACAACATCCATACAAGATCACATAACAACACATGTTGTAGGAAAACAAACATCACATCAGTTGGTCTCCTGGCCCTTAAACTAGAAAGGGGTAACTCAGAACCCTACGAAGAATATCATTTATCAATCTACAAGTTCTTTAAACCACCATGGATTAACTAATTTAATATTAGTAGGTTCCAAATTCCGGAAACCTAACCAGTAAGCTATAAAAAATAATTAAAATTTTTTACTACCCCAATTTGATTAACATCAAATTACAACAAGAAATTGAGATTCATTTACATGCCTCTTTATCATCAGCCAAACAATTATCGATTAATTATGGATTTACATTGTTTATCAATATCCATCAAGAATGAAAATCTAAACAGATCAAAAATAGATATCACACTATCTTGAAAAACAAGAGGCAATAACATACTATAGATATCAATTTATTTATCAATTACCAATATTTATTAAGTCAATTCCATTGTGGTCTAGTGGGATAAAACAGGCTAAATATACAGTTTCACATAAAACAAATGAGATGAAATGAATCCCATACCTCAAATGTTTCTTTTCATTATTTAGAAGAGAACGATACACACAAAGGATCACAATCACCTTCTCCCATGACAACTGTATCCACCTGAGGATATAGTGTCTCCACCACACCAGTCAACACCCAATATAAGCCCATTAGGAACATGGAGACAAAATTCTATAAAAGGGCTAGGAGAAACATAACGAGATGAACCCAAAATAACAATGTTAAAACATACCTTATATAGATGAAGGATCGACAATTTCTTCTTTCCCCAAAACAAAGGGCGTGCTTGTAGCATAAATAAACATCAAGGGGAAATGATCTGAGGAATGAAGTTAGATCACAGAACTCCTATTGTAAGAAGGAAAGGTTCGAGCATCTCGCACCGGGTAATAAGAAGGTAGAACATGGGAGGAAGAAATATCATACCTTTAGATGATTTAATAGAGTAGTAGTTTAAGATAATCTAGATTTTCCAATAAAAAAGGACCAAGTTAAACCACACTATTTGACCAAGTAAAGTAATCATGTTACATAGTAATGCTAATACAATAGTTATGAAATTTTATTTGGACTTAAATCAGTTAAAACAAGGCCATAAATGGGTTTTACATCAAATAATACGTCAAAGGGGTGAAACTGTAGGATGTGGGAAACCCTGTTAATGGTCTTGGGAACAATGTACAACTACCGATCCTGGAACCAATGTACACGATTTTGGAAACACTGTACACTCACCGATCATAGAAACACTATTCACAAAATGACTCACCGATACTAGACTCACCGATCATGGACTCACCGATCCAGGAAACAATTTTTATAGAATGACTCAACCACGCTGGACTCACCAATCCTAGACTCACCGATCCTAGAATCACCGATCCTGGAAACATTGTTCACAAAATGACTCACCGATCATAAAATAACTCATCGATCATGGACTCACCAATCATGGACTCACCGATCCTAGAAACACAGTTCATAGAATGACTCACCGATCCTGGACTCACTGATCTGGGACTCACCGATCCTGCAAACATTGTTCACAAAATGACACACTGATTCAGGACTCGCTGTCCTTGGAAACACTATTCACAAAATGACTCACTAATCCTGGACTCTCCGATCTTGGACTCACAGATCCTAGAAACAATGTTCGTGGAATAACTCACTGATCCTGGAAATAGTATTCACAAAATCACTCATCGATCCTAGACTCACCGATCCGATGATACTGTTCACAGAATGACAGATTGTCTAATGGTACTATTCGCATAATGATAGACCGATCAGATGGTACTTTTCAAAGAATGACAGACCAATCAGATGCTACTATTCACATAACGACCCACTAATCTAATGGAACTATTCATAAAACGATAGACAGATCTGATTCTACTGTTCACAAAACAACATACAGGTATACTGGAACTATTCACAGAATGATAGACCGATCCAATGGTACTGTTTACAGAAAGACTGACCAATCCACTAGAACTTTTCATATAATAACTCAAAAATACAAAAGTAGTATTCACAGAACAATATACTGATCGGATGGTACTATTCATTGAATTACAGACTGATCTGATGGAACTATTTCCATTGGTCTCACCGATAGAACTATTCTCTTCGGTATCCCTGATGGAAATTCTCACATAGGTCACATCGATGGAAGTCTTCTCATCAATCTCACTAATTTAACTGTTTACATCCATCTAACTGATGGAACTATTTAGATCGGTCTCACCGATGGATATGTTCACAACGATCTCACTGATGGAACTATTAACATCAGTCACACTGATGGATTTGTTCACATCGGTCTCACCCATGGAACTATTCACACTGGTCTTAGTGATGGAACTGTTCACATTGGTCTCACCGATGGAACTATTTGTAGAACTGGAAACAATTTGGGAAAGTATTGGGGATAAGTCACCTTGACCTCCTGAAACACCTCAAACACTAGATTTTTACAATGTAATGGACCATAGAGGTCCGAGCCATTACATCAGATACAACTCCAAACATTCTCATCATTGAGAATTAAAAACCAACATAAAAGGTAAAATAAAATTAGTCTGAACAACCACCCATTGAGATTCCTGTCGAAAGAGAGTAATGCACAAAAAGCAACCATAGAAAGCCATCTCATAAACTCGAAAGGTCTATAACATAAAAGAAGACCTCGTTACTTGAAAATAATTAAACATCAAACAACACAGGGTACATAGAACATATTTGTGACTCATATTCCTGGGTACTCTCCTCCATGCCACTGTGTCTCCACAAGACACAAACCAAGGGGGTAGAATGCACATGCAAAACCTTCTCATTGTGGTCGCGGATCACAACAGGTCGCTCCTCAAAGGTTGCATCATCCTCAATATCGATCACTCAACAATCGATGATGTGAGAGTCATCATGAATATAACGACGGAGCTGTGATACATGAAAATCATTGTGTATCTGGTTCATTTGTGGGGGAAGCGATACTCAGTACACCATAGTTCTATCAAAAGATAAAACCTCAAAAGGACCAACAAACCGGGGATAAAGCTTACTCCCACGACCAAACCTTCACTTCCCATGACGGGGAGTCACCATCAGAAACATGTGATCCCAAACATAAAACTATAAGGGTCTCCTCCTTTGATCGGCATATGATTTATAATGATCTTCTGCGATCTTCATCCTCTCACGAATCACCTAATCCATCTCTGTTGTATTCTACACAAATTCTGGTATGTGAATTGAAAACTCTCCGTCCCTAGTCCTGCATAATGGAGAACAGAAAGGCCGAACACAGGAGGCTTCAAACGGCACAAAAATGATGGTGGATTGAAAAATATTGTTCTATGTGAACTCCACCAAGTGTAAGTGCCACATCCATAAAACTCTATAATCAAGAACATAAGAACATAATATGTCTTCAAGAGTCTGGATGGTTTTCTCTATCTGACAGTCCATTTGAAGATGAAAAGAATTGCTAAGCCATAGATGGGAATCAATAACATGTTGGAGACCTCTCCACACCCTGGAAGTAAAATGAGGATCTCAATCAGAAATGATCATCATATGGAATCTATGAAGTCTCACCCCATCCTCCAGATACATCCTCAACAAAAATTCCACTGAGCTCAACTCCATGATTGCTATATATTGGGATGATTTCTTTAAACAGTCCACTACCACCAAAATAGCATCATGTCTTCATGGAGATCGAGGTAAACTAGTAACAGAGTCCATTGATATGTACTCACACTTCCAATGAGAAACATCCAATGGCTGGAGAAGACCACTTGGAACATGGTGTTCAACTTTCACCATATGGCATACCAAACATCGAGACACAAACTCTGAAACTACATGCTCTAGCCCAGGACACCAAAACTAACTCCTCGAGGCTCAGTACATATTTTTCACACTAGGATGCTTCACTAAAAGGGAAATATGGAAATCTATGAGAACTGTGTCATGCATCGTCAAAGGAATATTTAAACATCCATGATACAACACTTGAGGTTTTTCGTCCTCTAACCAATCATCAAAGGCCTCAACACAACGAACTCAATCACACCAGACCTACACCTATAGATCCCCAAAATAGGAATCTTCCTCTTACTGGACCAGTGATGACTTCACCATCATATGAAAAATACATCCTCGACCCCCAACATCTCCCCTATCAAGATGTAATGCTGAAAATTCTTCCATTACTCTCCAGGAATCGCTAGATTCAAGCACTACTTCACTACATGACTTCGGGATCAGTGCATCAACTACAAAATTCCGTTTCTTGGTGGATATGACATTACAAGGTCATATTCAGGTAAGAACTCCATCCACTGATGCCGTCGTAAGTTTAAGTCACTATTGGAGGAAACATACATGAGGATCTTAGGATCGATGAAAACCAAAAAGCGTTCACCAATGAGGTAATGTCTCTACTACTTTAAGAAAAACACCATGGCTACCTACTCAAGGACATGGGTGGAATAGTCATATTCATGAGAATGAAACTTCTGATTCACATAAGAAACAACAGATCTGTGTTGCATCAGAACACAACCTAACCCTAGATGAAAAGCATCCCATAAAACATCAAACTAAACTCCCTAAGCTAGAAGACAAAGAACTGGAGCACTCACTACCATATTATTTAGATACTCAAAAGCTTCCTGAAACTGATCAGACCATATAAAAACCTAATCCTTCCTGAACAAAGATGTCCTAGGAGTCGCAACACAAGATAGATTAGCTATGAACCTCCTCTAGTAGCCCGTGATACCAAGGAAACTTCGCACTTCTGACACTATCTAGGAGGCTACCTAAGACGCAACTAATTCATTCTTCAATGGATCCATAGATACCCCCTTATAAGAGACAACATTCCAAATGAAATGGACTTCTTGGGCCCAAAAATCACACTTCAAAAACATTCCAAATAGCTGATGATGATGAAGAACTCACAAAACGGCGTGTCTATCCTCTGCATGGTGATCCTCAAATGTGGAGTACACAAGGATATCGTTGATGAAAACCACCAATAACATGTCGAGGAACTCACAAAACACAATGTTCATCAATCCCAAGAACATAGCTGGATCATTTTCCATGCCGAATGATATTACAACAAACTCATAATGCTCGTGACGACAACGAAAAACAGTTTTTTTTGATATCTTCATCCTTCACATGCATATGATGATATCTTCACTGCATGTTGATCTTTGAGAACCAACTTGCACTCTTCAGTTGATTGAATAAATCACAAATCTGCAGAAGAGGATTGTGATTATTTATTGGCACTTTGTTTATGCGATGATAATATACACACAATAGAAAACTGTCGTTAGCCTTCTCCAAAAGCAAAACTAGTGGACTCCACAGTGACATAGTAAGCCAAAAAAACCGCACTGTAATAGATCATAGAGCTCTATATGTAGCACTTGTAACTCAAAATGGTCCATACTATATGTATACATAGATATAGGAGATGCTCATGGTTGTTCCTAGATTCAAAACTCGATCTACCATCGAGAGGGTAACGCTACACCCTATTCGGGAAAGACATCATGGTACTCTAATACGACCCTATTTAATTTCAATTTCTAAACCTTTGAAGAACACATCATCAGATATTTCATCAGGGATTATAAGGACAAAACATGCCTTTGACATATCTGAGGTTCTCTCTTTCCAAAGAATACCATTGGCTCTCCATCCGCATAAAATAACACAACATGCCTCCTGAAGAAATCCATGATAGCCAGCAATGAATAAAAACAATCCATTCTGAGGATGAAATCATTTGGTTTTATTCGAAAACATATGAAATCTTCCCAAGATCGATGCTTCCCCAACAGTGGATCGCAATCTCTAAATACTTCAAGAAGGTCAGCTTGACATCTAACTTTTGTAGTCAATGCCAATGGGAATAATATCCTCACTCCAGCATGTCCCAAAGCATGGACATGGGTCGGTTATATTAAAGAGTGTGTCTTTCCTGAATCAAACAAGGCATACACCATGGTAATAAACTAGAAAAGGGTACCTTGAACAATGTCTGACTTGCATGGCACTAGCAATGCTAAAGAAAGAAGTTGAACAAAACCTCCTCCATGGCCTTTTTGACCCTAATGATGACCACCACCATTGTCGTGCTGAATTATCTGAGGATGGAGAGCTTCATGGGGTTTTCTTCTGCAAACCCCATATACCCTTTTCTAATCTAATACTGGTGTGACCTGCTATTGCTGGCTCGGCTGGAACTGTTTCAACGGAGGGACATAGAGATCAAAACATGGTGCACGATGACTGCTCTGAAATGTTGGTCACTATTTAGGCTGATGAACTTGACCACCACAAGAAGAACAAGTGTCTGATCCCTTTTCCTAGGCCTAAGAGCAACTTTACTGGGATAAATGAGATGCTGAGGGCTGAGACCTACCCCTGGATGAATGGAAACTCTTCTACCCTGAACACTGGGAACCCCATACCCAACCTCTTCTTCATGAGGAATCATGATGATTCCCCTCTCATGATGATCATATTCTAAACAATTTAATTTTGACCACCTCAGACCTCTCTAGAACCTCATGATATTTCTTCAGCATAAATGGGATGACCTGGAACGTGATATCTAGATGCAAAGACCCCTCAAAATTCCTCTCCAAGACCTATTTATCTAGAAATATTACCAAAGAATATCGTAAAATGTTCATGAAATTGATTATAAACTCTCGCACACTAGAGATCCCCTGTCGAAGGGTAAGAAGCTTCTGGATATTGGACGCCTCTAAGGTCAAATAAAGAAACTTGACTCTAAAAATATCTCTGACCCCCCCCAAATGAGATTGTTGAGTCCCCATGATCCCTGAGGAACAAGAACCACCACTACCTCACTACTCCACGCATCACCGTCACAACCAAGGACACCATATGATCCTTTCGAGCACAGATCGAACAAAATCCTATCTCAATCTCCTCCAACTAGTCTTCCTTTACTACATCTGAAATAGATCCCTCATACTTTTTTAGAGTCTGGTGCTGAAACTCTAGGACATTCCTCCTCCAAGTGTCGTCGTCGCCAACCTGTACGTGGCGACGATATACTAGCACAACCTTCTAGACATATTCTATGCAATCCTGAAAAGGACATCTTCCTGGTCCCATACGTGTAAAATAAAAAATAGTTAGAGCTCCTAAACTGATAATACAGATGACTAATAATTAATTAATTAATTGTTTTCTTTTATTCATATTATTCTAACATTTCCCAAGGTCTACCCATTAAAACACATGCCCAAATAAGAATGAAGCAGGATCCTCTATTTTTCCTCTACCCTACAACTAGTATCACCGCATTTAGTAGACATTTTAAACATAATGGTCCATACATTAGATCATAGGGGGGCCTAAAAACCTATGTCTTAGCCAGTATCTAGTGTTTAAATAACTTTCTAAACATGACTGCTCTGAAAGGTTGGACACTATTTAGGCTGATAAACTCCACCACCACAAGAAAAACAAGTGTCTGATCCCTTTTCCTTTGAATAATAGCTACTTCATTGGGATAAATGAGATGATGAGGGCTGAGATCTACCCCTGAATGAAGGGAAACTCTTCTACCCTGAACACCGGGAACCTCATAACCCACCTCTGCTTCAGGAGGAATCAGGATGACTCCCCTATCATGATGATTATATTCTAAACAATGTCCTTTAGATGACCTCAGACCCCTCTAGCACATCAGGATATTTCTTCAGCATAAATGGGATGACCTGGAACTGGGTTGGAGACCTACACTGAGGGTTTAGTAAACACACAAATGGGAGGAATTACCCTCTAAAATAACACATCCAGAAGAAAGAAATAATATAGAAACCAACCAACTCCAACTCAAACATAAATATAAAATAAATCCCACGTACAAACATGTAATGTTATGCAAACTACTACAACTAAAAGGGGGAAAACTGAAAATACACAAAAGAAAGTAAAAACACCCGCAACCACAATCCCAAACAGCTCCTCCAACCCCATGATAGTAGAAACCAAAAAGATCTTCAACCTACTCCAAGTGACAAAAAAATTATATATACATAGGGTGAGTATAAAAGTGTACTCAGTCGGATTCTCCTTGAATCCTCTCGTGGAAAAGTAAAGAAAGCATGCTAAAACACAGTGAACAACAAGTCAAACTAACACATCACATAAATAGTTATACAATGTTCCCATCCTCACCCACGATACTCTCACCATGTAACGCATACAAGAGTATATAATATAATAAATAATATCAAGGGTACCCCGCTACTACTTCCCCACTAGATATCCACTTTTCCCCAACGTCGCACATCCTAAGAATTTCTATGAAAAAAGTATTCCCATAGACACCTGGGAAATCACGAAAACATGCACATCATTATACAAAACCACCCCGTCCACACAAGCAAGTAACTAGGTAGTTTATGAGATCCACCACAACTCGCATAATGTGTATCATATATCGGTCATTATAACTAAATCCATTGCATCCCACACACCAAGTATGAATCCTAAAGACATCGCAGCCTATACACATTATGCATGTAGTAGTCCATTGGATACTATATCCCTAATATATGTGTGTGAATACAACAATCCATTACATCATTCTATAAACATATATGGGGAAAACTAACTTATATTCCTACTAGCACAAGTAACTACCAAGAGATGAGAGTGGGGCCAAAGGGGTGAGTCAGCCATCCATCCCCCAACCAGAATGTTGGTGGAAACACCCCCAAGGGATTAAAATACCATGGGTGTCAGTTTCCCTAACTGAAGGGGTGGTGTAGTGCATAGAAACACAAAAAGTAAAGAATATACAATAGCTCAAAACCAAAATGTGGGCATAGCCTAGTCTTAGGCTCAACTACACCAAACGACTCTCATACTCCTAGTTGCCACTTCTAAGACTACGTATCCTATAAGCACACAACCATTCGACAAGATTTATTACAATACATCATTTATTTTTTTATCAAATTCACATTATGTTAATTAATTCTTTAAACACTGATTAATCATTAACAATTTCCAAATTATATTTCATTAGCATCAAACCCAATGTCCATTGTACCTTTAAATTTCAACATGGGCATTGAATCCTTTTAATATTTATCCATGTGGGTTAACATCATTTATTCAATTATTTATTTATTTCATTAATTTCCCATAATCCCATGCATTCTAAAAAAACATTCTATGAAACTAAACACAAGGGGATCAACCAGATGAGTAGATGAACTAACCTCTGAGTCTTTTCCACCTATAGCTAGAGCGTAGACCCATCCTCCATTGAGAATCTAAACACTAATAGTACATGAAATACCTCATGCACCTTCACCCCATTCGGAAGAAGGTTAAGAAATACTAGCTCCCACGAGAAGTGGGGAATGTAAAGTAGATAAACAACAAATAATAATTAGTAAGAATCCAAACATTCATATCAAACACATCTCATCATCATTTGTATCCTCCCTGACACCCACATGCATAAATCGATTCATATTTCCACTCTAGGCATAAAATGCTGCCACAACCAGTAGGCCTCCATGCCCCCACATATCACAACAGCCATCCAGGCACACATCACAACACAAGTAATAGGAAAACAAACACCATAGAAAGTGGTCTCCATATCCTTAAATAATATATAGGGTAACTCAAATCCCTAGAAGGAATTACCTTTTATCAAACAACTAGTTCTTCAATCCACCTTGGATTAAATGATTTAATATTCATAGGTTCCAAATTCGGGAAACCTAACTAGTAACACATCACTAATAATTAAACATGATTACTGCACCAATATGATTAACATAAAGTTATAACAAGAAGAGCTAGATTCATTTACATGCCTCTTTATCATTATCCAAACAATTATTGATTAATTCTTGCTTTATGTTCTTTACAAATTTCCAACAGGAATGAAAAGCTAAAAAGCTGGCATAGATATCGCACTATAATCCAAAAAAAGAGGCAGTAACATACTATCAATATCAATTTATTTATCCGGTTCCAATATTTATTATGTTAATTCCATTGTGATCGAGTGGGATAAAACATGATAACTATACAGTTTCACGTAACGGAAAAGAGAAGCAATGAATCCCCTATCTCAAATAGTTCTTGTATTTCTTTATACGAGAATAATCCACACAAAGGATCATGATCGCCTCCTCTCATGACAATTGTATCCTTCCGAGTATGCAAAGACCCCGCCACACTGGTCAAGACACAAGAGAATACCATTAAGAACATGAAGATAGAATTTCATAAAAGGGAAAGGAGAAAATGAAGGAGATGAACCCAAAAGAATTATTATAAAACAAACACTATATCGATGACGGATCGACACTTTCTTCCTGCACCAAAACAAGGGATGCACATGAAGCAATAAAAAACACCAAGGGGAAATGATTTGAGGAATAAGGTTTGATCACACCGCTATTATGGGATGAAGGATATGTTCGAGTGTCTTCCTCCAGGGAACAATAAGGTTGAATAAGGGATGAAGATATCTAATCCCTTTAGAATATTTTATGGAGTAGTAGTTTAAGATACACTGAATTTTCCATTAAAATTAGATCACATTAAACTACACTGTTTGACCATGTAAAGGCATCCCGTGACATTGGAAGAACAATATATGAGTTATGAGATTTTATTAGTCCTTAAATTCCTTAAATCAAGGCATTGAATGCATTTTACGTTAATGAATATTTCAAAGGAGTGAACTGCAGGAAGTTGGAAACACTGTTCACGAACCTGGAAACACTGTAAACCTACCCATCTGGGAAAGACATTACATGATTCTGGAAACAGTGTACACTCACCGATCCTTGAAACACTATTCACAAAATGACTCACCGGTCCTAGATTAACCGATCTTGGTCTCACCGATCCTAAAGACACTGTTCACTGGCTGACTCAAGGATCTAGGAATCACCAATACCAGAAAAACTATTCACAAAATGACTCACTGAACCAGGACTCACCAATCTAGGAAACACTATTCACAAAATGACTCACCGATTCTGGAATCACAGATCTCGGACACACCTATCTTGGAAACAGTGTTCATAGAATGACACAATGAACCTGGACTCACCAATCCTAGAAACAATATAGACAGAATGACTCACCAATCCTAGACTCACCAATCCTAGACTCACCGGTTCAATGGTATTGTTCACAGAACGATAGACCGATTTGATGGTACCATTCATAGAAGGACAGTCCGAACCAATGGTACTGTTCACAAAACGACAGGTCGATCTGATAGTACATTAAAGAGAAAGACAGGCCAATCTGATATTAATGTACACATAACGACACACTGATTAGACAGTATAGTTCCCAGAAGAACATACTGATTTGATAGTACTATTCAATGAATTATAGACCGATTTGATAGAACTGTTCACATCAGTCTCACCGATGGAATTGTTCACATCGGTCTCACCGTTGGAACTGTTCACATCATTTTCACAATAGAACTGTTCACATCAGTCTCACCGATGGAACTATTCTCATCGGTCTCACCGATGGAACTGTTCACATCGGTCTCATACAAGGAACTGTTCACATCAGCTCACCGATGGAACTATTCACATCGGCCAAACTGGTTGAAGTCTTTGCAGAATTGGAAAAAATTAAAAAATTGTTGGGGATAAGTATCCATGACCTCTAGAAACACATCAGACACCAGATTTTCACAAAGGAATGGACCATAGCAGTTTAAGACATTACATAAATTTATTAATTTACTGAACAGAAGATACATTTTTACAAGAATCTATATTCATTACTATTCACTTAAAATCATTATTTTCTAAAAATACTAAAATTTGTATCAATGAACATTTTTATGTTTTAATTCAAATAATTAATTTCATTTTATAAAATTCATCATCTAATCATCTCAAAAATTAATTATAATATTTTTCATGAAAAGAATGAATTTTTTTCAATGAACACATAAATTTATATGATTAAAAATCTTTTTTGTGATCTAAGAAAGAGTTGATGAGTTTTATATGTAAAAGGAAATATCCAATTTCCATTTTCCATGTAATGATACATTTTATGATTTAATGTTTGTGTTGAATATTTCTCACATATGGAAAATAGAGGAATTTTTTTGAAGTATAATGAATGATGCTAATGTTTGTCACAGTCCAATCAGACATAGTTAATTAGAAGAATATTTTGTTCAACGTATATAATATAATAATAATCTAAGTAGTAAACCTGAGTTTTTTTCTACGATTACTGGAACAAATTTTTTGTATTAAGATAATTGGATATAGGTTGGCTGTAAAGTTCAATAAACAATGTTTTCTAATGAAATTTATCAAACAGAGGAAATTTTTGAGGAGTTTTTCTAATAAGATCAAATGATTTTTTAATCAATACTGTAAATATGATCTATACCAAAGGTTTTGGGAAAAAATTGTATAGTTCACTAATTTGGACCTATAACAACAGTTTAGCCAAAACCTTTGGTATAGGTCCCTTATATGGACCTATACCAACATTTTTGGACAAACCGTTGGTATAGGTCCTATAATGGACCTATACCAACACTTTTTCCAAAATCATTGCTATAGGTCCATTATTGAGACACTATACCAACCGTTTTTTCAAAATGTTTGTATAGGCCACCCCTATACCAACAGTTTGGCCAAAACCGTTGGTATTGGTCCCAAAATCAATGAACCTATACCAACTGTTCCCAAAACCATTGGTATAGGTCTATAACAATGATTTTGAGAACCATTTGTTCAGGTAAATGTATTTTTAATGGAATCTTCTTACATAAAACAGTAAATAAATCAAAATTTAAAATATTTATAATAATACATATATATATTTATGAAATTATGTTCAAAAAATCATGTTAGGTTAGTGGTTTGGTTGTTCAATCATAAACTGAAGGTCCAGGGATAAAATCCCACATAATGTTTTTTTGAAATAAACACTCCAATGGTTTTATGGAACTGTTGGTATAGATTTTCATTTTACATGTACTAACGGTTTTCCCAAAAATGTTGGTATAGACTTATCCTCATGGCTTACTTGGCCAGAGTACTCCAAATCGTTGGTACATGTTTTACCAATGGTTTGGAGGCATATAATAATAGTTCCAAACTGTTGGTATATGGTATTTTTTCAATAGTGATTTAGAATCATTTGATATAGATTATCATTAGATGAAATATTTGTAAAAATGTTTTACTAGATGAAATTTAGCTGGTATAATGTGTTTTCTAGTTCAAATGTCATTATAATGATCTAGTAAGGATATCAAATGTGAAAATGTTGTGTTGATCAATCATTGTTCCATTTTTCAATGGAAGAAGATCTGTGAAAATTTTTGAGTTTGAAGGATGTTAGTAAATTGAAGTGGTTATTTGAATTTTTAAGATGGATCAATAACTCTATAGAATTCCAAAAGCGATTCTGAATGAATTTTACAACATGGGATATTTTAATTTGGTGCTTTTATTATGTGAGAATGTAAAATTAGAATCCCACAATGTTTCCTTCTCATGAATATATAAATAGAATGAATATATAGTGTAGAGTGTGGGTGTAATTGTGACATGTGAAAAAGATGAATTGCTACATAAATTTTTTCATATAGATGAATTAGAAAAACAATAGAAAGATAGAGTTTGAACAAGGATGATTATATCCAATGAATCTCTTGGTTGAAAAGGAATAGGAAAACGAAGTTTTTATTACTCAAACGTGATAAAATTATATGTACTAAAAACAACATTACAATATAATAACTATTATATCATGTCCAATCTGGTGTTTGTGTACCGAGGTTATTGGATGAACAAAGTGTAAGAATATAGAATTGATTATTAGAAAGCACCAAACAAAAATTATTTAAGAACACTTCAAAAGGAAAAAATGGATGGAGAAATGAGAAATATTTTGAATGGAGAAAGTTTTATACAAAATTCTAAGATAGAATTTGTTACATGATATGAGGTATAAAGGTGAAGAAGGAGGTTTTTGTTAGAAGGGAAAAAGTGATGAAATTTCAAGAAACAATGTGAAAACATTTGGAGCCAGTTGGTGAAGATTTTGAATGGTTGATTGGGAAATATTTGTTACAAATTTATCAATGAAAAAACAACAACCATTTTAGTTTTGATAATAGTGAAATTCATGTGTATGGAAATTCACTGCTTTCTTTAACCATAATTTTTTTATTCTAGCTGACTTTGTGGTATTAAATTATTTCCAAACTATTCCAAAGAATAGCTACTATAATTTAGTAGTGAAGCATGAAAATAATTGTGTTCTTGTGATTATGTTTGGGTTATAATTATTTAGAAAAGTAAAATATATTAAATAAGAGGTGGATGTTTTTTTGTAGAAAATTTTTTGTAAAAGGTAAAGATAACTAAGTCACACCCTCCTCCACCGAGTGATAATGAAACTACTTCTTGAGTCTTTTGATTTGTATCATAGGGAATATTCTATTTGTTAAATCTTTTATGAAGATGAATAAATGATAATTTTATATTAACTTTCCAAATTCTATGAATACTAATTATATTTTTGTTTTCTATGGAAAGAACAATCATATATGGAATGATAGAATGTTTCCTTACCATATGTATCATTGTTATAAAGTTCATGAAGCTGCAATAGATGAATTTCAACTTTATATTGAGAATTTTACCATAACAGTTATGGATAATAAAAAATTATACAATTGTTGGAGAACTATAAAATCTATAGTTTTCATGCAATATGAATGTCTGATCAGAAGAGTTAAATGAGTAGGAAGTACTAAATAAATATTGTTAAAGTTAAAGAAAATCTATGAAGGAGATCAAGTAATATTTGATACATATTTGAAAAAAAAATAAGATGATTATTTACAGTTTTCAATGTCAATAACCATGATTTCCAATGATTTATTAAACTATGAGAATATTATAATGTATATGTAAAACTATTTAAAAAGAATAAAATAATGTTTCATTTGAAGATTAATTTTATTAAGGAATCATTTATTTTTAAATGTATGAATCATTGGATTTTTTATTATTTTTTTCAGTTGGGTATTTTGTAAAGAATTTAGTCAAGCATTATACTGGCCCCCTAATATAGGAAATTCACCACTTTTCCATACCTAGAGTACAGGCTAGTCCCAAATCCCACAAAGAGAGTCTTCTTTTAGCCGACAGTGCACTGGTCATCCAGGCCATTCATAGAAGGCCCCTAGGTGGTCAATACCGTGGGTTTAAATCTACCATAATAATTGAGTAGTGCCTTATAGAGAGACACTATAAGATACTAGGATGAAGGTGTAAGGTCCTGACCTATAAACCATTAAACCTGTGCTCCAAGCTGGTTCTCCACAAGGCCTCAAACGTGCCTCCCCGTATACCAGAGACTGCCAACTAGTAGCGAAGGCCTAGGGTGTGATAGTGGGGAGACTATACCCTCATACCAGAGTAAGTAAACAGGGGAAATAACTAAGTATCATACATAGCGGAAGGTAAATAGAGTGTAGAAGCAGTAAAACACTGAAATAGAACAAGCTGTAACAGTAAAATGTTGTAAAATCCCGAACATCTATGCAATACAATACTACAATGGTCACCCACTAGGCCGGCCATATAGATACAAGTACAAAAGAAACTGAATGTTAAATTACAGGGCTCTACTACTAACTTCGAGCCAAACCACATACCCTATCTCCAAACACCATCGAACTGCAACAACCCGATTATTAGAATCACTCATGAAGCTCCACTTGATCACAAAACCCTAGCCCTTAGCCCTATCCACTCTGCAACTCGTGCTCAACCTGAAAAGAAGACATAAGTTCTACACATACACCAAGGTGCACGTGCATGGGTGATAAATAATCTCAGTAGGGTACCCTGACAAGAAACCTATAACTATTCTGCTGAAAGTGTATGCAACAACAACATGCTCAGCCTGGCTGGAACACAACAAAGGAATTAAACCAAACATACAACCACAGTAAAAAATAGGGAATATAATCCCTGTCAACTGGGAAAGATCCACCATGGATGTCCATATCCATATACGTACACATGTATAGTCCCACACCTATACCCATACACATAAATATGAAAATTCAAGATGAAGTTATTTTAATAACAATAAAAAGCATCAGTAGTCAATCATTGGGACCATAAGCCTAATCTCTTGGACATCCTATTCAAGGGAATTGTGTTGGACGTGGTGCCACTCAAGCTGTATGTCAAATAAGTCGATCTTAATGTCCGTAATCCCATCGACATGTACCTTCTTCAGCCAACCCTTGAGATATGCCTTTGAACAAGATAAAAAAATAACCATCTAGTTCAATCAATCAATCACATGTAATAAGATAACACAACAGGAAATCCTATGGGAAGTACTCCTAGACATCACCTTTGTTCCTACTTAACAAGTTCCAACAACCCACTGGGCAGTACACATAGCCTAACCCTTGTGTTTTCGTAATACGAAATTTATTATACTCTCTGAGGAAGCACACTCAATCAATTACTCTTATAGTCTAAGGAAGTTAGGGACTCTCTGAAGAGATCACACGGTCAATTCCCCCTATAGCCCCAAGGTCTAGATACTCTATGAGAAAGAACTGTCAGTCAATTCCTATTATAGCCTCAGGTCGCTCACAGACTCTATGGGGAATCACACTCTGTCAATTCCTCCTATATCCTGGAGTGGTGTAAAGAAATTATAACAAAACAAAGACCCTTTGAGAAATCTTACTCTGTCTATACCCTTATAGTCTATAAATCTCAAGACTCTCTATGGAAGAACACTCGGTCTATTCTCATGTAATCTATAATATCCAAGACACTCTTGGAATCTCACTTGGACTATCCCCTATAGTCTATAATGTCCAAGGCTCTACAAGGAAGCTCACATGGTCTATACCATTATAGTCTATAGCACCAGGTTCTCACGGCTCATGCCAGAAAATGCATAATAATTCTATATAGTCAAAGTAAACCTACAGAACTACTTGGATAATCATTATATAGAATCTCAAAAAGTAAGAAAACAATACTCCATCCAACAATACTAGGTATTGAAACATGCTAGCCTAACAGGCAAGCTATACCAAATGGTCAAAATCAACTAACATGGGAAACCACATCCACAGTAACATGAAATACACTATTCACTATCAATCCACCTCTACTCAGGCACACACGAAATAGTAGGAATCAAAACAAACATGAAAGACACATCAGTTCATGCTCAGTAGCCACCAACTAGGAAGAACCTCTTGTAAACACTACAACATCTTCAAACCAAGTAAGATATAAACAAACAGTGCGGGTGCCCGAATGCCCAACCCAACAATATATCCAAATCCCAAAGGGGTTCCCAGTTTGGCACCAGTTCTAGTTGACACCCAATCACCATCTCTACCCAAACTTGACATAACAACTCAAGGTTGGTCATACAATGGGAACCCACTGGGTCCCTTAAGTCAACCACAAAGGAGGCATCATACTCAAAATCCTCTAGGTAAACACGAGCGAAGGCATCCTACACGGGATCCTCAGTGAAGAGTAAGGGATGAATCCTACATGGGATCCTAAATGGAAGGACAACATAGGAAATCCGAAACAAGATTCTTTTCAATTGAAGAACAAGTTGTATACCATAAAAGGGAATCCCTAGGTCAGAACACAAGGAAAGGCATCCCTCAGGGGATCCTTTGAAGTACCCGGTCTAAAAGACTCATTATCCAGAATGGAACATCTCACAAGGGAAAATTACACTAAAGCATAAGTTAAGGGAGATATCTGATAGCGCATATCCTATCAAATGTCTCCACTAAGTATGTCTGAACACCCAACCTATCATCCACGCCAAGTCTCACTCTCAGCTGACAAGTGAACTCGATAACTAGAAGAAGAGCCCCTCAATTTAGATTGACACCCCCCAAAACCCCCTTTATATGACCCTTGAATGTCACAAGGATTCCAAAATTACACTCTACGCTAAAAAAAGCTCATAATCGACTACTCACACGACCAATTGTGACTTCTAGAGCATAAGATATCCCAAAATTAATTAATTGAAGTAGTACATGGCCAGAGGACATGGCCAGAGCACATTGGGCATGCCTGTGTAAAAGTACATGGCATGTACATTACTGTACAAGGAGTGTAATGTCCACAAAAAGTTACGCAGTATTATCTTTCACTAAAACATATTCCCAAGTTCCACTACATGGTGTGTACATTACTGTACACTACGTGTACTCCAAAGAAAACACTATTCCATGTTCTACTCCACACAACCAGCCACACAGTCACCCACTACACATCATGTACTCATTGTAGACGGAGTGTACTTAATAAAAAATCATATTCCATGAATGGGATGAACACATTGTGTGTACCCCTAGGATACACACCGTGTATTCTAGGTTTTTCGATGGAAAACCCTAATAACACTTGAAACGCCCGTTTTCACCCCCAAAACATTAGATTCGACCTTAAGAGGCCCCAAGAAAGAAATATAATTCTTAAAAGAAATAAAACAACATGTTTATATATGATATATGGAGAAAACATAAACAGCCTTACCTTCAGGTGGAAGCCACTGAAGCTTTGGTTGATTTCACTGCTCACGGTTATCACACACCGACTCAGCTCGTTGAGAGATTCGAATCGGTACACCGCTGGCCTTCCTTCTCTACAATTTTCTCGATCTAAAAATTATCCCATAGGTAAAGTCCAAGGAGGAGTGGCGTATGAGATGTAATCAAGGAGTAGGACGAAAGAAGAGTGAAGAAAGAAATGGAATGAAGAAAAGAAAAGGAAGAAAAGGGGCATGGGCTGGCTCCGGCGCCCGACATGAGTTTATGCCTCCCCTAGTCCAAACTCCCCATTCCAGACTCAATGGCGCAGATGGAATCCCAATCCAACGCTCCATTTAAAATTTATTTCCAAACGAACCTTCATGAATAATTTAATATTTAATTTAGTAATATTATGTATTAAATATTCCGCCAAAATTCAAACAGCTCATATTTCCTCCAAACTCATGTCCTATGGTAAACACCCTATTCTGTGACCAACGGAGCCCTCATAAAAATAATCTGAGATCATATCATAATATAAAATGGCCATTTTACCCCTCACGGGCATCTGACGCCAAAAATTCAAATTTATTCTCAAAAATGCAGTCTGGATAAACATGGGTTCTTAAAAACTCCCCACCATAATCCTTCTCGTCCCTAAGAAGCCCAGTAAAAGGACAAGCACCCATACTCCCCACTGAGCATCTACACAACCAATCTACCTAGACCATCCAAGGACCATCCTTATTGCATTAACAATCACCTTCTACCCAGAGTATATTCAACTACCACCAAACTGGTACTACCCACCATAGGAATACCATTGTCATCATTTTAAAAGAAAACACTAGGCTCAAAAGCTCTTAGAAAACAACAAAGATTAACCTAAACAAGGAAAACCATCGTCCAAAGGCCAATGGTTCACTCCCCACCATATGGATTTCCTTACACAGCTCTGAGAGCACAACTAGAACAGGTTCCATCATCCACACAGATGAACATTATGAAAGAAAAAGGAGCTCGATGTGGGGTCGAAGCTCTCTCGGCATACTCAAGACGAAACAAGATATCACATGATCATCTCTTATAATATTATACTATGGTTTCACTGAAGGTGTGTCCAGGTCCCTCCGAGCCATGCTAAAATCTTTCCAAAACCCACCTAGGATTAAAGCACGGGTCAACCATTTCCAAACAGGTTTCCCTAGAACGGAAGAGGCCTCGACCAACAAAGGTTCTAGTCAAAACCAAGGGTCTCTAGGTCTTCCAGCTAGCCTTATAGAAAAATCCTCACAACTGGGTCACATGGTCTAACCACCTAGCCCAAACGATCCAAATCCTCTCAAAAGAGAGTAAAGATCACAACAAACAAAGTAAATAAATTCAAAAACACAACCTACAAGGGCCCTGATCCTCTCCGAGCATCCTTAGAAGGAATGAATCATTGGAGGTCACAGACAAAACAGAAGAGACATGATGAGCTAACACCCATTGGGTGTATGTATATAGCAATACAAAAAGGAGGTCCAGTTTACTAGAAAATCCTCAGTATCTATCAACATCGTTCTCAACGATCCAACTAGATAAACACAGTCCTGAGAAACAACACCTAATAAGGGTTAAAAAAAGGAATCACATTCCACATAGACCAACTTGGGCCCTGGATCCACCTATGCATAAGGACCGAGTCATCAGCCTCAACAAAAACTCCTTAATGTAGATCCACATAACCTTCTATCAAAGTAAAAGTATGTGTAAGTATAACTAAAGGTCTTATCCCTTAGTAAAAAACGCATACTAGCAGGCCTATAAGATGTGAATCCTACGTTCCTAGTATGATGAATGAGACTCCTCTTACCTCTGTCGGCCAAGAGTCAAAATCTATCCCTGGAATCATACAAACGGCAAAGATCCAAAGATCCATAGTAAATAGAAAAACCCCACACAACCTGTCTGTCTCTCAAGGTGAAAATAATATACAACTATAACATCGCAAAATCAGAATAGAAATCCCAACCCTGGAAAACAGGGCTTCTTACTAGAACAAGTGTTCTCGACACACCAGCCTAATATCCCTCACAGGTTCCGACACATTCCTAATTCTCCTATCTACCAGATCCCAAATAGTAAAGAACAAGAATGAAAAATTCTCTGATACCACTTTGTAACGTCCCAACCCAGAAACAACTAAACCGCTGCTCCGAGCCGGTTTGCCACAAGTCCTCAAGTTCACCTCCCCGGATGCTAGAGGCTGCCGAATAGTAGCAAGATACTAGGGTGTGATAGTGGGAATACTATGCCCTCATTCCAAAGTAAGAAAATAGTGGAAATAACTAAGGATCATACACAGCGGAAAGTATACAGAGTGTGGATGTAGTTAAAAACTGAAATAGAATCTGTTGTAAAAGTAAAATGTTGTAAAATCCTGAACAACTATGTAATAAAATACAACACCGGTCACCCATCGGGCCAGCCATACATGTAAAAGTACAATAGAAACTGAAAGTAAATGTATAGAGCTCTGCTACTAACTCTGAGCCAAACCACATACCCAATCTCCAGACTCCGTCGAATTGCAACAACCTGATAAGTAGAACCACTTGAGCAGCTTCGTTTGATCATGCAATACTGGGCCTTATCCTTATCCACTATTCAACTCTTGCTCATCCTGAAAAGCAGACATAAGGTCTACACGTACACTGATGTGAACATGTAGGGGTGAGAAATAATCTCAGTAGGTCACCCCGATAAGAAACCTATAACTATGATGCTGAAATTTTATAAAACAACAACATGCTCAACCTAGCTGGAACACAACAAAGGAAGTAAACCAAACATGAAACCACAGTCGAACCTAGCGAATTTAATCCATGTCAATTGGGAAAGTTCCACCATAGAGGTCCATATCTATATACGTACACATGTATAGTCCCATACCTATACACATATACATAAATATGAATATTCAAGATGAATTGATTCAAATAACAAGAAACAACATCAGTATTCGATCCTTGGGACCATAATCTCAATATCTTAGACATAATATTCAATGTAATTGAGATGGACATAGTGCCACTCAAGACGTATCTCAAATAAGTCGATCACTGGGTCTATAATCCCATTGACATGTACCTGCTTTATCCAACACTGTATACATGCCTCTAAACAAGCTAAACAAAGACAAATTACCCACTAGTTCAATCAATCAATCATAATAAAGCAGATAAACAACAGGTAACCCTCTAGGAAGTACCCACAACCATCCCCTCTGGTCCTACCTAACATGTACCAACAACCCTCTGGGCAGTACACTTAGCCTAACCCCTCTAGTTTGGTCAAACAAAAATTATAAGACTCTCTGAGGAATCATGCTTAGTCAATTCCCCTTATAGTCTAAGGTATTCAAGGACTCTATGAGGATGATTACGTGATCAATTTCCCTTATAGCACCAATGTATAGAGCCTCTCGGAGGAATCACACTCGTTCAATTCCTCTTATAGCCTCAGGTCGATCATAGAATCTCTAAGGAAGCTAACTCGGTCAATTCCTCCCATATCCTGTACTGATTTAAGGAAATTCAAACAAAACAAATTCTTTCTAAGGATGATCACTCAGTCTATCCCCTTATAGTCAATAAATCTCAAAACTCTATATGAAAGCTCACTTGGTCTATCCTCTTGTAGTCTATAATATACAAGACTCTCTGGGAAGCTCTCTTGGTCTGTCTCCTAGGGTCTATAATGTCCATGACTCTCCGAGGTAGCTCACTCGGTCTATCCCCTTATAGTCTATTACACTAGGTTCTCACGGCCCTGTGCCAGTCAGTGCGTAATAATGCTATATAGCAAATATAAACTTAAATAACTACTTGGATAATAAGTCTATAGCATCTCATGATGTCATAAAACAACAATCCATCCTACAATACTAGGAATGGAAACAAGGAAACCTAACAGGAAAGCTATACCAAATGGTCAAAATCATGTAACAAGGGAAACCACATCCACAGCAAGGTGAAATACACTATTCACTATCTACCCAGCTCTACTTAAGGAAATAAGGTATAATAGGCATCCAAACAAACAAGAAAGATTCACCTCGTCAGGCTCAGCAGCCACCAACCAAGACACACCTCTAGTAAACACTACAACATCAGGAAACCAAGTCAGATATAAACAAATAGTGCGGGTGAAATGAATGACCAACCCAACAATACATCCAAAGCACAAAGAGATTACTAGTTTGGCATGGGTACTAGTGTAACATCCCAGGTAAATAAAGAATAAAGAATTTTCATATTTATTAATATTGAAGAATTAAATATTAATTTTATTTTAAAGGGGTTTCTATGTTCGATAGCGTACCCAATACGCAACGATGAGTTTCTTTGAAACTTACGTAGCACACTAGTAATAAAATAATATTATTTTAAATGTTAGTTAACAAGTATCCGTTGTACTGGAGGGAATGGATAGAAATAACTAAAATATGATTATATATGTTTTTAAATGTTTTTACATTTATCCAATAAAAGATAAAGGCTTAAAATACGGAATGAATTCAATTTTAGGCGTATATTCCCTAGTTTTCACTAAAGGTTCACTTATCACCTTTTGACGGTGAACCGTCATTAAATATAGTTTTGATCACACTTTTACATTCTTTTGGACCAAATATAACTCTTCTTTAGAATCGGGACATCAAAATTTACTTTGTGTAAATTTTTGGTACCTTTCTGATAAAGTTCAATTTTTTATAGTGTAAAGTGTTGTATTTTAATTCAAAACCTCTTTTTAATCTAAATTATTTATATGATTATATTATTATTTTAATTGGTTTTAAAGTGAAATTAGAAAATATTTTTACCATTTAATCCAATGGTGGTCATTGGAATCAATTTCACTTTGAAATTGGACTTAAACTAGTGTCAATCTTTTGATACTTATTGTTTCACAAAAACACGCTATTTGTCATGACAGCAGGAATTAATTATTAAATTAATTGATTTGGATTATATGTTTTAAATTTTTTAAAATGGACATCATTTTTGAATTCGGAATATCAAATATAGCTTAGGTTTAATTTTTGGTAATTTTCTGAAAAACTTCAATTTTTAATGAATAGTGAAACCACTAAGTGGTAATCAAGCAAACTGATTTTTCAGTTAAATGAAAGTTTACAACTAATGTGTATTTAATTTTGAAAATACGACATACATTGTTGTCATTAAGAAGTAAAATGTGGTTCAATGAGATTAAAATAATTTTTTGGTGAATAGTAACTTTTTTTCATTAATCGCGATTAGAGGTAATTAGTGTAGTTTAAGGTAAAAATGGTATTATAAGAATGTGAAAACACCATTACACTTGTCCTAAAACTATTGGGTGAGTCATGGCCAACCACGACAAGTCATGGGCCAACTTGGGGACCCCATGGAGCCACTTTAGTTGGAAAATGACATTAATATATTTTTATTTAATGATAAAGTGAAAATGACACTAACATAAATTGTTTTACTAAAATAATTTTTTAGTGGGGTTATACAAGTCCAAATTTTGATTATAAATAGTAATTGGAAAGCTAAAACTATTTCCTACATAATAGTATTTTGTTTATAATTTTTAGACATTAAATAAATTAAATTATTTATGACATAATAATGATGCAGCGATGACATCATTATTTGACAATTTAAATAAAATGGAAAGATAATGAAAAATCTAAAACCTACACATGTACAAAACCAATTGGATGAGTGGATTTCGAACCCTTATCACCTTATCCACGTATTATATTAATGTGGGACCTTTTAAAACCGAAAAACATTTTCAAATAAAGTAATATTTATTTACTTTCCAAAAGTGCCCCTCCTCTCCTCTTATAAAAGGCCCCCACCTCTACCTCATTTCACACACTTCTCAAGCCTTTGGCTCGGCCAAACCCTGCCCAATTACTCTCTACACATCCCTCTCCTCATCCTAGAGTATTCCCTTTGGGCAGAATCCTTTCAAAAGAAGCCTTTAGGCTCAAATCAAAAGGGAGATACACTTTTAAAGGTAATTCATTCTATCTTGTTCATTTGTTTTAGTTTGCTTCTCCAACCCTCTAAACTCTTTTTATTTAATTATTTTGAAACAACACCAGTATATTCAATATACTAGGATGTTTTTATAATATTTATTTGAGCTACACTCTCACACAACTACATCAAATGGTTAAAGAACATACGGTTTCCGTGGATGGCGAAATTCTGCCTCCCGAAATGATGATTGTTCAATACTCATTTAACACGTTCAAAGTTGGCCATTATGATGTCACTATTTTTATATATGATATACAATATGTTTATGTTTTCTTTAAGCTTCTGTATTTTTCATTTTTGGCATACCTTTATGGTTCCCATTATGGGTAAACACGATATCTTCATTTAAGGAAGTGCGGACTACCGCCCCTTCAAAGTGATGTGATTCGTTAATGCCATATGTCAGATGTGTAAAGGATGGATTTAAAGTTATTATATATGATGTTATACTGGAATTATAATATACCTCGATATCATTATTATTTCTTTCCATTAAAGTATTATATAGAAATGAAAGTAGTGTTCATGCGTACGTACGGCTTACCGTCTCCATGAACGGTGCATTTCATTTCTTATCCCCAAATGTAATGTAATATTAAAAGTACATGTATATAATGGATATATATAATTAATAATATATCCAAATGATGAATATAAGTCTGGAATTAATATATACATACCTATCATTTAGTTTTAATTCCATTAATATGACAAAGAAATGAAAGTAGCGTTCATGCGTACGTATGGCCTACCGTCTCCATGAACGGTGCATTTAATTTCTTACCTCTAAATGATTATGTAATATTATAAATACATGTATATGCTGGATATATATGATACATATTATATCCAAATCGGGAATTTCATTCTGGATATAAAGAACTTTTGACCACATGAACAACATGTAATTGTAAGAAGTCAACTTTCGACTTAAGAACCAAATATTGACAAAACAAACATTATTAACTTAAATGGTTACATAATGTTTATAACATGGAAATAAGTGATATAAAAAAATAATTAACTTTAAAAAGGTTCTTAATCAAGTATAAATTAACTCAAGTTTATTATTCAGGATGTTAAAGAACGATCGAGTCAAGTCGGACCCAAGGTAAGGGACTTCATCTCAATCTCCTTTCATTGAGGCATATTTCGTTTTATGCACAACTTTCTTTTATATGGTGTATAAACCCTTTGACTTTTACTTTTATACAAAAGGAATCTTTTTCTACTAAGCGTTTGACTAAACGACAAAAAGGATTGTTTTTTTAACGTACGCGGTGACAACGACTTTTTCCGCCGCCGTGAGTATTATTTGGTCTTTGGCTTCCTCAACAAGCCGTATTGTTTTTAGAATAAAATAAATACCATATATTATTTTATGTATTTTGGTATTGAAAATGGTTTTGATAAAGGATTCTATTATGTTAATATATTTATGTTATATTATGATTGAAATGTGGAAATGTTATCATTCCTTTATATTTGTTTTATGTTTTATGATTTTATATTGGTACATGGACATTTTAACGGGTGGTTACATTATAAACCATATGACAGGTGGTGCCGTGAATACTAGCATGGGTGGTTATGTTATAACCTCCAATGCATTGGGTATGGAAGTCGGCCGTATGGCTATTCCATTAAGTATGTTTGTAAATTGGTCGTATGGCTATTCCATTAAGTGATATGTGTGGAAGTCAACCGTATGGTTATTCCACTTAAGTATGTTTATGTCCCAAGTTACCTTTATATATTCTATGTGTTCTTTATATGGTTTTTACGGTAATCCTTTGGTTACAAAAAGGTAAGTAATGATACTTTATTCAGTGAAGATTTTGTTTACTACTTCATGAAGGTGAAGGTATTACTTTGATATAGTATACATGGTTTACTTGATGTTTGAAAGACTAACAGTTTTCATTCTCTTTTTATCCCTTACTGAGATTTTTATGCTCACCCCAAGTTTTTTCGAAATGTTTTTCACAGGACATAAAGTGGAATAAGGTCAAGGATGGGATTAAGGGAATTTCATGCTATCTAAAACATGGAATCTAGACATCTTTCTTTTTAAGAGTTTTTATTTTATGGAGACTTAGTAGAAGTGTCTACTTTGTAATCTTTTAAGATGTAATAGTTATGTTCTAATTATCTAAAACTCTAAACCTGCAAATATCCTCAATGTGAATTATTCATTTAATTCAATATTAAGTAAGGTTTAAGGCCAGGGCATTATAGTTGGTATCAGAGGACGGTTTAGACGACTTTAGGAGTTAGAAAAGTGTTAAATTATAATATGATTGAAATGATATAGCATTTACGGATTACCATGTTGCTTCGCCTAAGATATTTTTGTGTTCAGAATGGTTTTCCACAGAGGAAACAAAGCAGCTATGTTGTGACGACATCAGGAGGAAGATAACCTTCCAAATCAGAAACCTGAGATGGTCGGAATTGGAACTGAACAATTTGTTTCAGTGATGGCACAGTTGACTTAGGCTATAAATGGTGGTGGTATCCATGCACGAGATCAGCCAGATCAACCGCAGAAGAACATGTCAGTGGTGGAACATTTCATGAGGCAACACCCCCCATCATTCAGAGGATCATCTGACCCTGTGCAAGATGAAGGGTGGATTAAAGCACTGGAGAAGATTTTTGATGTCATGGGGTGTTCAGAACATCAAAAGGTTAGTCTTGTTATTTACCGTTTTGAAGGTGAAGCTGATCATTGGTGGTCGATGGTGAAAAATTTAAGGGATAGTGATGAGATTGAGGATCTTCACTGGGACGAATTCAAAGGTATGTTTCTTGAGAAATATTTTCCTAAGGTGGTTCGTCTTAGGATGTAAAAATAGTTCCTAGATTTGAGGCAGGAGGATGATTCAGTGGCTACTTATGAAGAAAAGTTCACTCGATTGGCAAGGTATGCTCCAAACTTCATATGAGATCTTGATAGTAAAATAAACCGTATTTACTCAGGGTTAAAGCCAAAGTATCGAAGGGCTTTAGCTTCTCATGAGTTCAAAAGTTATGAAAAACGTGTTAGATGTGCGGAGAAGGTGGAAATGGAGTTTGCCGATGATCAGGTGTTCTATGACAAACAACAGAATAAGAGATCTAGTTGGCAGGAAAAGGGGAAGAATTCATCAAAGAAGCAAGGAGGTAAGAAAACCAAATATCCATCCTGTGTGAAGTGTGGTAAAATGCATCCTGGAGAATGTTTATCCAAGTCTGGTAAGTGCTTTCGGTGTGGTAAGTCTGGTCATATTGCTCATAACTGTAAGGAAGATGATCAAGCAGGAAATGAAAAGCCAACGGTAAGATGTTTTAAGTGTAATGAAATGGGTCATTATGCAGACGAGTGTCCGAAAAGGAGCTTGGGTGATGGAAAGTAGTTAGACTACAAGCAGAAAGGGGTGGTGAAATCCTTTGCAACAACTTCAGCAGATGTTGGGCCATCGAATGAAGTGGTATCAGCTCCAGGGAGCTCAATATTTTTCGAAGATTGACTTGAGGTCGGGGTACCATCAGTTGAAAGTAAAAGAAGCAGACATTCCGAAGACTACGTTCTGTACTAGATATGGCCATTATGAATTTTTAGTTATGCCTTTTGGGTTAAAAAATGCACCTGCTGTATTCATGGACCTTATGAATAAAATTTTCCATGAGTTCTTGGATAAGTTTGTGTTTGTGTTTTGAGGTTTGTGAAGAGGTTATGTGTGCCTTGTGATTCACAGTTGAATAATGAGTTGTTTCTTCATCCTGGCAGTACTAAGATGTACAGAGGTCTGCGGGAGTTTTAATGGTGGGATGGAATGAAAAGAGACATTGCTAATTTTACTGTGAAGTGTTTGACATGTCAACAGGTTAAAGCAGAGCGGAAGTTACTGAAAGGGATGCTTCAGCCTTTACCAGTGCCAGAGTGGAAATGGGAGAATATATACATGGACTTTGTTGTGGGATTACCGAGGACATCTCGAGGTAATAATTCCATCTGGGTTATTGTTGATCTCTTGACCAAATCATCTCATTTCCTTTCTATACGAGATACTTTCTCTCTAGATCAACTTTCCCGTTTGTATCTTAAAGAGATAGTCAGGTTACATGGAGTTCCTCTCTCCATTGTATTGGATCGTGATCCCAGGTTTACTTCTAAATTTTGGAAAGGCCTTCAGAAGTCTTTGGGTACTGAATTAAATTTTAGTACAGCTTTTTATCCTCAATCAGATGGGCAGTCAGAACGAACAATTCAGACATTGGAGGATATGTTACGAGCTTGTTTGATGGATTATTAGGGAAGTTGGGACCAACATCTTTCTTTGGTTGAATTTTCTTCTAATAACAGCTTGCATTCCAGTATACAGATGGCACTATTTGTGGCATTATATGGGAAACGGTGTCGAACTTCAGCATTTTGGAATGAAGTGGGTGAAAGGAAGCTGATGGGACCAGAATTGGTAGAAGACATGGCAGAAAAAGTTCAGTTGATTCAGAAAACACATGAGAACAACTCAGAGCAGGCAGAAGAGTTATGCGGATAACCGGAGTAAGGATCTATCTTTTGAGGTAGGTGATCATGCTTTTCTCAAGGTTTCTCCTTGGAAAAGTGTGATGAGATTTTGTAAAAAAGGAAAGTTGAGTCCATGGTTGGTTGGACCATACGAAATTCTGGAAAGAGTGGGATCATTTGCATACCGAGTGGCTTTACCTCCGAGTTTATCTCAGGTACACAATGTTTTTCACGTTTCAATGTTGAGAAAGTATATGCCAGATCCATATCATGTTTTGAGCCCAGAGGTAGTTCAGCTGGAAGAGAACCTATCTTATGAGGAACAACCGGTCCAGATTCTTGACCACAGGGAGCAAGTGTTACGGAATAAGGTGATTCATCAGGTAAAGGTTTTGTGGAAAACCCATGTTATTTAAGAGGAAATGTGGGAATCTGAAAATGCTATGAGGGATAAATACCCCCACTTATTTTGATAAGTGAATAAAATTGCGAGGACGCAATTCCCAAAAGGGGGGAAGGATGTAACATCCCAGGTAAATAAAGAATAAAGAATTTTCATATTTATTAATATTTACGAATTAAATATTAATTTTATTTTAAAGGGGTTTCTATGTTCGATAGCGTACCCGATACGCAACGATGAGTTTCTTTGAAACTTACGTAGAACACTAGTAATAAAATAATATTATTTTAAATGTTAGTTAAAAAGTAGCCGTTGTACTGGCGGGAATGGATAGAAATAACTAAAATATGATTATATATGTTTTTAAATGTTTTTACATTTATCCAATAAAAGATAAAGGCTTAATATACGGAAAGAATTCAATTTTAGGCGTATATGCCCTAGTTTTCACTAAAGGTTCACTTATCACCTTTTGACGGCGAACCATCATTAAATATAGTTTTGATCACTCTTTTACATTCTTTTGGACCAAATATAACTCTTCTTTAGAATCGAGACATCAAAATTTACTTTGTGTAAATTTTTGGTACCTTTCTGATAAAGTTCATTTTTTTATAGTGTAAAGTGTTGTATTTTAATTCAAAACCTCTTTTTAATCTAAATTATTTATATGATTAGATTATTATATTAATTGGTTGTAATGTGAAATTAGAAAATATTTTTACCAGTTAATCCAATGGTGGTCATTGGAATCAATTTCATTTTGAAATTGGACTTAAACTGGTGTCAATCTTTTGATACTTATTGTTTCACAAAAACACGCTATTTGTCATGACAGCAGGAATTAGTTATTAAATTAATTAATTTGACTTATATGATTTTAATTTTTTAAAATGGACTTAATTTTTGAATTCGGAATATCAAATATAGCTTAGGGTGAATTTTTGGTAATTTTCTGAAAAACTTCAATTTTTAATGAATAGTGAAACCACTAAGTGGTAATCAAGCAAACTGATTTTTCAGTTAAAATAAAGTTTACCACTAATGTGTATTGAATTTTGAAAATCCGACATACATGGTTGTCATTAAGAAGTAAAATGTGGTTCAAAGAGATTAAAATAATTTTTTGGTGAATTGTTACTTTTTTTCATTAATCGCGATTAGAGGTCATTAGTGTAGATTAAGGTAAAAATGGTATTATAAGAATGTGAAAACACCATGAAACTTGTCCTACACCTATTGGGTAAGTCATGGCCGACCAGGAAAAGTCATGGGCCAAATTGGGGACCCCATGGAGCCACTTTAGTTGGAAAATGACATTAATTTATTTTTATTTAATGTTAATGTGAAAATGACACTAACATAAATTGTTTTACTAAAATAATTTTTGTGTGGGTTTATACAAGTCAAAATTTTGATTATAAATAGTCATTGGAAAGATAAAAATATTTCCTACATCATAGTAGTTTTTTTATAATTTTTAGACATTAAATAATTTAAATTATTTATGACATAATAATGATGCAGCGATGACATCATTATTTGACAATTTAAATAAAATGGAAAGATAATGAAAAATCTAAAACCTAAACATGGCCAAAACCAATAAGATGAGTGTATTTAGAACCCTTATCACCTTATCCACGAATTATATCAATGTGGGATCTTTTAAGACCGAAACACATTTTCAAATAAAGTAATATTTCTTTACGTTCCAAAAGTGCCCCTCCTCTCCTCTTATAAAAGGCCCCCACCTCTACCTCATTTCACACACTTCTAAAGCCTTTGGCTCAGCCAACCCCTGCCCAAATACTCTCTCCACATCCCTCTCCTAATCCTAGAGGATTCCCTTTTGGAATAATCCTTTCAAAGGAAGCCTTCAGGCTCAAATCAAAAGGGAGTTACACTTTTAAAGGTAATTCATTCTCTCTTGTTCATTTGTTTTATTTTGCTTCTCCAACCCTATAAACTAATTTTATTTACTTATTTTGTAACAACACCAGTATCTTCAATATACGAGGATGTTGTTATAATATTTATTTGAGCTAAACTCTCACACAACTACATCAAATGGTTAAAGAACATACGGTTTCCGTGGATGGCGAAATTCTGCCTCTCGAAACGATGATTGTTCAATACTCATTTAACACCTTCAAAGTTGGCCATTATGATGTCACTACTTTTATATATGATATATAATATGTTTATGTTTTCTTTATGCTTCTGTATTTTTCATTTTTGGCATACCTTTATGGTTCCCATTATGGGTAAACACGATATCTTCATTTAAGGAAGTGCGGACTACCGCCCCCTCAAAGAGATGTGATTCGTTAATGCCATATGTGGGACGTGTAAAGGATGGATTTAAAGTTATTATATATGATGTTATACTATAATTATAATATACCTCTATATCATTATTATTTCTTTCCATTAATGTATGAGATAGAAATGAAAGTAGTGTTCATGCGTACGTACGGCTTACCATCTCCATGAACGGTGCATTTCATTTCTTATCCCCAAATGACATGTACTATTAAAAGTACATGTATATAATTGATATATATAATTAATGATATATCTAGATGATGAATATAATTCTGGAATTAAAATATACATACCTATCATTTTGTTTTAATTCCATTAATATGACAAAGAAATGATAGTAGCGTTCATCCGTACGTACGGCTTACCGTCTCCATGAACGGTGCATTTCATTTCTTACCTCTAAATGATTATGTAATATTATAAATACAGGTATATGCTGGATATATATGATACATATTATATCCAAATCGGGAATTTCATTCTGGATATAATGAACTTTTGACCACATGAACAACATGTAATTGTAAGAAGTCATCTTTCGACTTAAGAACCAAATATTGACAAAACAATCATTATTAACTTAAATGGATACATAATTTTTATAACATGGCAATAAGTGATATAAAAAGATTAATGAACTTTAAAAAGGTTCTTAATCAAGTATAAATTTACTCAAGTTTATTATTCAGGACGTTAAAGAACGATCGAGTCAAGTCGGACCCAAGGTAAGGGACTTTGTCTCAATCTCCTTTCATTGAGGCATATTTCGTTTTATACACAACTTTCTTTTATACGGTGTATAAACCCTTTGAATTTTACTTTTATACAAAAGGAATCTTTTTCTACGAATCTTTTTACTAAACGACAAAAAGGAATGTTTTTTTAACGTACGCGGTGACAACTACTTTTTCCACCGCCGCGAGTATTATTTAGTCTTTGGCTTCCTCAACAAGCCGTATTGTTTTTAGAATAAAATAAATACCATATACTCTTTTATGTATTATGGTATTGAAAATGGTTTTGATAAAGGATTCTATTATTTCAATATATTTATGTTATATTATGATTGAAATGTGGAAATGTTATCATTCCTTTATATTGGTTTTATGTTTTATGATTTTATATTGGTACTTGGACATTTTAACGGGTGGTTACGTTATAAACCATATGACGGGTGGTGCCGCGAATACCAGGACGGGTGGTTATGTTATAACCTCCAATTCATTGAGTATGGAAGTCGGCTCTATGGCTATTCCATTAAGTATGTATGGAAATTGGCGGTATGTCTATTCCATTAAGTGATATGTGTGGAAGTCAACTGTATGGTTATTCCACTTAAGTATGTTTATGTCCCAAGTTACCTTTATATATTCTATGTGTTCTTTATATGGGTTTTACGGTAATCCTTTGGTTACAAAAAGGTATGTAATGATACTTTATTCAGTGAAGATTTTTTTTACTACTTCATGAAGGTGAAGGTATTACTTTGATATAGTATACATGGTTTACTTGATGTTTGAAAAACTAACAGTTTTCATTCTCTTTGAATCCCTTACTAAGCTTTTTATGCTCACCCCATGTTTTTTCGAAATGTTTTTCACATGACTTAAAGTGGAATAAGGTCAAGGATGGGATCAAGTGAATTTCATGCTATCTAAAACATGGAATCTAGACATCTTTTTTTAAGAGTTTTTATTTTATGGAGACTTAGTAGAAGTGTCTACTTTGTAATCTTTTAAGATGTAATAGTTATGTTCTAATTCTCTAAAACTCTAAACCTGAAAAGATCCTCAATGTGAATTATTCATTTAATTCAATATTAAGTAAGGTTTAAGGCCGGGGCCTTATAACTTGGGGACACTTGATCACCATCTATACCAAAACCTGACATAACAACTTAGGGTCGGTCAAACAATGGGTACCCACTGGGTTCCTCAGGTCAACCACAGAGGAAGCACTATACTCATGATCCTCCAGGTAAACACGAGCGAAGGCTTCCTACGTGAGATCCTTAGTGAAGAGTAATGGAGGAATCCTATACGGGATCCTCAAAGGAAGGACAACATAGGCATTCCACAACATGGTTCCTATCAAAGTAACAACAAGAGAGTGATTTTAAAAAGGAATCCCTAGCTCAGCATACATAAAAAGGCATCCCTTAGGGGATCCTTAGAAGTACCCAGTCTCAAAGCCTTATAGTCTAAAAGGGAACGTATCACAAGGGAAACATCCACTAAAGCATACATTACGGAAGATATCTGATAGATCATATCATATTAAAGGTCTCAACTAAGTTGGTCCAGACACCCAAACTATTATCCACTCCAAGTCTCACTCTCAAGTGACAAATGAACTCGATAACTGGAGGAAGAACCCCTCCATTTATATAAAAACCCCAAAACCCAATTTAGATGACCTCTGAATATCCAAAGGATTCCCTATTTCAATCTATGGAAATAAACGCTTAGAATCGACAACTCACACGCCCAATTATGACTTCTAGAGCATAAGATATCCTAAAATTACTAAATTGAAGTCGTACATGGCCAAAGCACATTAGGACTGCCTGTGTAATAGTACATGGCATGTACTTTACTGTGCACATAATTTACTATTAAAAAGAAGTTACACCATGTTTTTTTTCACTAAAACACATGCCCATGTACCACTACATGGCATGTACGTTACTATACATGGCGTGCACTCCAAAAAACCAGTATTCTGTGTTCTACTCCACACAGCAAGCCACACGGTCACCCACTACATGGAATGTGTTCAAAGTACAAAGTATGTTTATAAGAAAACTTCATCTTACCCAAACGGGAATAAAACACTGTGTGTACCCCGGGAATACACCCCGTGTATTCTGGGTTTTCCGATAGGAAACCCCAAAAAACATTTAAAACACCCGTTTTTACCCCCAAAACATTAGATCTGGACTTAAGAGGCCACAAGAAAGAAATAAAAGCCATAAAGGACTTAAAAAACATGTTTATAGGGGATCAATGGTGAAAAAATAAATGGTCCTTCCTTCGGGTGGAAACCGCCGAATCTTCTTTTGATTTCACTGCTCAGGGTTGTCGCACACCGACTCAACGCATCGAGAGCTTCGAATTGGTACCCCTATAGCCTTCCTTCTCCCTCATTTTATCAATATCCAAATTCTCTGATAGGCCACACCCATGGAGTTGTGACATAGGATATGTGCACATGGAGGAGGAGGAAATAATAGAGAAGAAAGAAAAGGAAAGAGGAAAAGAAAAGGAAGAAAAAGGGGCCCGGGCCGCCCCCAATTCCCAACATGTGTTTATGCCTTACCTAGGCCAGACTCAATAGCTTAGATGGAATCCCAATACAATGATCCAATTATAATTTATTTCCAAAGGAACATACATGAATAATTTTATATATAATTTAATAATAATAAATATTAAATATTCCGCCAAAATTTCAACAGCTTAGATTTCCTCCAACACATGTGCTAGGGTAAACACCATATTTAGGGACCAAAAGAGCAATCAGAAAAATTATCCGAGATCATATCATTGAGTAAAATGACCATTTTACCCTTCATGAGCATCCAACAAGAAAAAATTCAATTTTCTGCTCAAAACTGCAGTCCAAAAAAACACGGCTTCTTACAGAAGGCATTGCCAGGTCAGGGAGGTTAGTGATGGCAGACATGAGTCCTCCAAAAACCAGAAGAAATCATTACGGTTTGGTAGCCACATTTTTATATTTAATGTAGTGAAAAATTGTGTCCCATTTCTATGTAGTTCAATGTTTTTCAGGTTATTATCCACCCCCACCCAACTCTGTCATGTTTCACCATTGATCCACCACCTTTGACTTACCGTCACAACTAAATCATGTAAAAACATGTCATTCACGCCCTAAGAAAGCATGAACCCGAGATCCTTTTCCATATTGAGGCCTTCTACCATCATGGATGCCATATGTACCCATTTCCAACCCCCATGAAGGATCATTCAATTACTGTTATGTCCAGATGAGAAGAAGGATTCTCTACACTTCCACCTCTTTCCAACTTAGATCCTTGCCACTAACAACCACTACATCATTGGTAAAACACCATTGGAGCACTGAATGATCTCTTCCTCAAGTATATCATTACTTCCAAGGACATTCAGTATAATGAATGTCTTCTATGGACTTGGATGACCAGATGAAAAAAATTTGAGGCACCTTCGGCCACATAATATGATGGATGAAGCATAATACCCCACTTCTCGGTGATGCTTGATACTCACTGGTTCTATGAACTATATGTTCCATGTCCACCAAGCTCAAATCTCCCACTACTGAACCTAACATGTGGATTTTCCACATCATTAATCTATAAAAGATAGATGAAAATCTTGGATTCCCCATTTGATCTCTTCAACAATGTCAAAATATCCACACTACTGCCACCAATGATTTATTACCAAGATCCTAGGGTGATTTTAAATTATAAATCTATGGTATCATATATATTTATTATGGGAGATATAATCTAAATATTTGTGGCGTTTTTGGGCTCCCACTATTCCTATAAAATAATACCCCATCCAACTACCCCAAGACAGTCAAGAACTGAGAGGGGAATCCCCCAAAAGAGAGGTCTCATATCCACTGTTAAGGAGGAGAGGCCAAGGATTCTCCCTTATTTTTTATTTCTTCATTTTTTGATTTTATTTTATTTTATTATTCTATCTCTACCACGTATTATTCCCATTTTTCATCAATTAACCCCTTGAATGGATGGGTAGAAGCCCTTGTGGTTGGGTGAACGGAAGGAGACCCCTTTGTAGTGTTTATGTTTTATGTGTAATCAACATCAAAATTATTTTCTTTTTAATTGAATGGTTTTAATTTTAAAAATATTTCTATTTAAATTAAATTTGATTTTGTTTTATTTTGTTATGAAATTATAAATTTCATTGAGTGAAGGTTTTATTAAAACTCTTCTCGGATTTGTATCATACCGATTTGTTGATCTAAAATCAGGTAGAGGAGGAATTTAGTGATTACTAAACATGTGAGAAAACAATAGTGTCACTATTGCATTTTCGTTTTCATGTCTCAAACAAAGAGGAATAGCAATAGATATTGTAAATTGGATGGAATTTCCTTTTTCACTAGAGTATACAGCTAATGACTAGTTGAATAGATTACATCCTAGAGAGATCTGTCAATAGTATGATCTCTAATAATGATTCATGTAGATATTATTCATAACCTCACAGACCACATTAATTAATATGGAGATATTATCTTTTCGACAAGCTATTGGTTGGACACTTTTATAATACTAGAAATGTTTCAAGAATCATTGTCCATGATACCCATATAAAATTGTGTAAGAGAACCATATATTAGTTTTCTTATACCAAGGATTTCAATAAAATTATAGGAAAATTTTGGATGCATCTGTTGGGAGAGATTTTATTTTCAAATAATCAGTAGAGGTCTGTAATCTCATATAGAACTTAAATTAAAATTCACAACAATTAGAAATAAGAGGCACTAGTATGAGAGGTATTCACAAGGTAAGAACATCGGAATCATCACCTTTAATTGAAGATAAAATTTTAGATTTGAAATTCCTTGTGAGATAGATGGCTATAAAGTATGTGGGTGAGAAACCATCTCCAAGTCAAGTATGTGGATTATATTCATCTCCCCATCACTACGCTAAAAATGTGTAGATATTGAGGGTATAGATAGTTTTGTAGTTGCATTATAACAAATTAAATTTCCACAAAATAAAAAATGCAGAGAAGGGTAAGCCCAATATTGATTTACACAAAAATAAAACTAAGACATTCCAATTTTTTCTAATAAGTAACATTTAAAACAATAATATCAAAACATGGATCCAGTTAAAGAATCTTAAAAATATACATTCGTGTAATAGAAAGCCTCTCTTCCACTACTTTCCCATGAAAGAGTTTTGATTAGCCATAAACAAGGGAACCATCAATTGAGAACCAATAAATTCATTCTGCTGATGATGGGTTAAACTAAAATTTCAAAGATTTATCAAGGCATTAAATTACTATTTTGGATATTCTTACCAAGAATCCATGAAATGTACCAACCCATAATGTTCAAAATCCCACACATAATGTTAGTTAAATTATGACACAAAGTGTTAAAGACCATTCACATCCAAAACCATGTATGTTTGATGATTCTACACATAATACAGAATATCAATCCATCCAACTGAAATAGAGGCCATAAACACAATTCATAAAGTGAAAAGGGTGAAAAAATACCATAAGGTAGAATTCCCTTATATTTTATCGTGATAAAAAGGATGAATAAGATAAACTAAAAAGATAGATCCAAGAAACCTTTTGTAATATAAAAATCAACATTACATTTCTATAGTAAATCCAAAAAATACCAAAATATGGAAATTGTATGAAATAAATATACCCCAAGAGTAAAATAGTTAATGTTGCTGAAAGAATTATATTTTGAAGGTGTGTCTCAGAAATTATCACAAAACGATTTCATCAAAAATGTCAAAATCCTAGGGTATTTGGTATTCCATACACTGTGGGTTCTTTGAAAATTTTGGTTGTTTTGTGTGACCTTTCAGATTAAATTAATTTAAATGTATAACTCTGTATTTGTCAATTAAAAAATAATAAAATTAAATTGGAAGAGGGTGGTTCTATAAAAAGCAATCCAATTGACTATTTTTACAGCCATAGTTATGGATAATTTTCTAGTATTAGTTGAGGGAATAATTTTTACTACATAATATTATGTATTCACGATGGAGAAATATAGTTCACCATAGATTGTACCAATTACTTTGACAATACCATTGTTAAAAACTATTAAATCATTCATAAACATACATGCAGTAACCCTCACCATAGACCTAGGGAACAACAAGGTGAATATAAATGTTCTTCACTCCAAATGGATCCCTTCAAACAATAATTCACTATTTTTAATTTTCCATGGATAAGGTATTGATCTCATCGAAGAAGAAGGCATTCTTTGAAAATTATTAGCCGTATGATATAACCTATCTATTGAAAACAACATGTAATGGGAGAGTACTAAAAAATATAAAAATTGTCATTTTAAAATTCAAAAAAAATACAATCATTGATTTATTTTTCCATTTAATAAAAAAAACTAAAATATCACTGATTATTATGTAAAATAAATATTTTTATGTGGGAAATTATAATTCATCAGCATATATTGAGAACCCATGAATCCTGAATTAAAACCCCTCCCATGGGACTTAAAATATGTGTATATTTTGGAGGGAGAAAATATTCCAGAAATCATTGAAAAAAATATATCCGAGACATAGGAGAAACCTCTGATTTGTCTTTTAAAAAGAAACGACCGAGCTACATGATGGATTCTATGAGATATACTAGAAATTCATCCTAATGTATTAACCCATTGAATATTGTTGGTAGAGGAATCCCCACTTGTTTGGAAGCCCTGAAGAATACATTTCCCCACCATCATGGATGTTGTGAAATCAAATAGAAAGAATATTTTAATTTAACATCATTTACCCAATTTTTGTCTTCTTATGGGTCATCCTCATCAATTTGGATCTTAATATAACCATCTTGGCCATTATGGAAAATGAGAATAATGAATTAATTCCAATTATGGTCCAAAATAAAAAGAGTATATGAATTGATTATTGAAATATGATTCAATTCACATGAAAAGATAACTTCTAAAACCCATTTATTGATCAAATGATAAAAAAGGAAAGAAGGTATGACACATTTCAATATTTGTATGGGATTTCTAGTTTTTTTCAGGTACCAATTTACCATGAATACAAATATAAGACAATATTAACCTATCTTTTTTTGACCATTTCTTACAAGAGGATGCCTTTTGGATTGTGCAGTTCCCTATGTTCATTTCAATGAATTATGGTGAAAATTTTCTCATAACATATTGATGACTTATTTGAAGTATTTCTTGATGACTTAAAAAAAATTTGAAAACCTTTTACAGTTTTTTACATAATTTAGAGAATTTTTAGAAAACATGCATAGAAAAAAAATCATGTTTTGAACTTTGAAAAGTGTGACGTTATGTTTGAAAATGGAATTGTGCTAGGACATATCATTTAAAAAATGGAATTTAGGAAGATATTTCTATAGATGGAGTGATAATCTGTTTATCTATATCCAACATATGTGAGACACATTTGATATTTCATAGGGGTTTGTGATTTTATAAAAGATTCATCATAGAATTTAGTAATATTTATCTTCTATTTAAATACTACTATTAAAATAAGATGACTTGTTTTTAATTATTATTGTAGGGTGGCATTTGATGAACCGAATCATAAGTATATTACACCACCAATAATGAACCAACCAAACTAGAGAAAACCAATTGTGTTTTTTCATGATGCTTCAAACCAAGCTATAAGAGTGGTTCTTTATCGAATATTTAAAGGGAAAACCAAGTCATAACCTATCTTCTTATAACATTGGATGCCACATAGATTAATTGAAAAACCACTGAAAAATATTATCTTATTGTTTCATTTTATTTAGATAATTTATGTTCATATTTATTTAGAACATATGTAGGTGTAATTTTTGATCATAAAACACTTATGTACTTTATAAATAAGGCCAATGTGATACCATGATAGGTACAATGGATACTTCTCTTATAGTAGAGAAAAATATATATAAAGAAAAAAATGATTTGATAACCAAGTGGAATATCTCCTAAGTAGGCTACCCTACACTTTTGAAACGGAAATACCAAAACTATTCTCACTCAATGATCACATACCTAGAGAGAATATTTAAATCATAGAAGGTGAAGAACCATGTTTTTCCTACATTGTCAATTAATTTACCACATATTTGTTACCCTCTTCTCCTGATTCCCACTAAAGGAATAAACTAAAAGAGGAATATAGATTCTATATACAAGAGGATCAATTTATTTGAAAACTTTTCATTGATCAAGTCATTATAAGATGCTTAATGGAAAGTCAAATATAATATTTTTTCCAATTTTTTATACCCTTTCATGTGGAGGGCACATTGGACCTCAAATAATGACTGTAATGGTGTTTTAATCTTTAATCAGTTGATTATTCTTTTTTAAATATTATCATGTTTTTTTGTAAAAAATGTGAAATGTCCCATTTTTATGAAAATATTTCAATGAGACAAGAGATTCACTAAAAAGAAGAATTTTTTGTGAAATATTTATAGTTTATGGAATTGATTTTATGATACCCCTTTCCATATAATTTGGTAAATAATATATTTTACTTAAGGTTGATTCTTTCCCTAAATGGGTGGAAGCTAAGGACCCCAAGATAGATGATTCCCAAGTTGCATGGAATTTTGTAAGGGTCAACAAATTTTGTAGGTTTGTAATGTAATAACCATCATCAGTGACCATGGTAGACATTTTTTTATATGGAATAATGGAGTTTATTCATAAAAAGAATTGGGTACACCACAAAATATCTTCACCTTCCACCCACAATCATATGGCCATGATTAAGTGGCCAACCTAGATATTAAATTTATATAATAGAAAACAATCAAACCAAACAAAAAGGATTGGATCCAAAGGCTTGAATACACCATATTGGAATACTAGAAAACATACAAGACACCTATAAGCGTGAACCCCTAATATTTTATTTATGGAAAATTTTTTCATCTACCCATGGAAGAAAATCACCAAGTATATTGGGATGTTAAAAAAGTTAATTTGAATTTTTTAAACATTGGAATTTATAGAGAAAATTCAATTATTTGAATTTTATGAAATATGAATAAAATATTTTGAAAACTAAACAATTTAGAAATAAATAACCAAATTGGTATATGAAAAACTAATTCACCTAAAAAACTTTTAACCTGGAAACCAAGCCCTGCTCTAAAATTCTACAATGAAGTTAATTATAGGTAATAATAATTATAAGTGGTAAGGAAATTTCATCATTAATAATGTATATAATTCTCGTTCCAATCATATTAAGAAATAATAGGATATAAAAAAATTAACTCAAAAAGGGAAATGGGATGAAAAAGTGAAATGGTTGTTTCCTATATAAACTGGGGGAGGATGTTAATCATCTCTAAACCATCTATTGATTTATTATCGTGAGGATAAGTTAATACAAATACATTAAAATGAGTTTATTTTGGTAGTAAACATAAGTTTAATTGTTTTCTTAGGATTTAGTATTATGTGAACTCTTACTTTAACCAATTGAGCTTATATAGAATTGGTTTTACACTAGTATTACTTTTTTATAGGAATTACAATAAAGGAAATCAGTTTTGAACCCAATGTAGTGGAGGAAGATGAAATAATATTTATTTTGAAATGGAAATAACATTTAATTTTTATATTTTATTCTCCCTAATTATTTTTGAAAACATGTTTTTATCTTAATACTAAAAAACAGCTTGCCTACATTTGAATTTATTATTAATTGACATATCTACGAGACAAGAGTTCCATTAGAATCTAGTGATTCCATGTTCTAGATTTATATTTTTATAATATTGAATGAGTAAAATGTAGAATTGGATGATTAAAGTGATGAATTAATATTTAAATGAGGAAACATTATTTTTGGGAATTATATGATCCATGTAAAGAAAATTTTACAAATAATTCTCATGGTTTGACTTTATGATATAAATGTTAATTGTTCTTATATTATTAATCATTACAAGAGTGAACATCGAATATAATATCTCCCAATCCCAGGTGTATTATTAGAACAAGTCCATAAAATTTATTCATGATCTTATTTCTTGAGTGACCGTGAGACATGTCACTGAACAGAACATGCATTTGAAATTGTCAAATATATGACTGTGCAAAAACACATATATAATTATTTTTGCATCTATTGAAAGGACTATATAATAAATAGAGAACCTTTACATAAATCCTTTTTTATCTCATAGAGACCATGAATTTACTTATTAGGTATGAGCCATGTTTCAAGCCATTTTTATCCAATCCTACCATCACATTGGTATTTTCATGATATTTTTAAGTTGAAGTATAAGGGTGAAGGGAGTCATTATAAATGGGAAGAAATAAATTGTAATAAAAAAAGTTAAGGGGTTATACTGTAGCTATTAAAAATAGTTTTGGATTTATATATTATAATCTTTTTTACCCTCTTCAATAAAATAAGTGAAAATAAAAAGAAGAACATACAAAATAAACAAATTGTTCTGATTTTTGAAGAACAAAAAAACACCATTATTAGGCCTATTATTATTAAAAAAATGTTGTTATGTGTGGAAAGTGACATTTATTATAACCATAAATTAAAAAAAATAAGAAAATTTAGTTAAATAAAAATTTTAAAATTAAAAAAATCAAGTAGCTGAAAAAATTATTCATTATTCTTCCATGATCCTAACATTTTCATTGAGTTTTGGGGGAAATGTGAATGGATACTATGAAAGGGGAAATTCCATTGAACATTCAATTTTTTATATCATTCACTATAATTAAGAGATAAGGCTCCTCTTTGAGAAATAATTTTTAAAAATTAATTCTTAAAAAAGATTAAGTCTGAGAGTCATTACCACCTTTAATGAAATGCCAAATGATTATATATATATATTTACCATGAAAAGTGGATAAAGTGGTTTCTTTAAAATCCTATGGATAAGTATCATGTGTTCCTGATATGATAAGAAGTACAACTTAATTTTATAATGTGGGATGAGTAAAAAGAATCAATTTTAAGGTAAATCATGGAATGAAATTGTTAAAAATATTAAATTAGAGGAATTCAATGAATAAAAGGATAAGTAATGTAATATTCAAATGGAAAGTAAAATTATTTATTCGATTAACTCTTTGAATATTGAAAAATTTAATTGATATTTTATTTAATTTTAGAATGTTCAATTTAAAATTGGAAATAATTTGTTTTTAAAACAACAAAATTTGAATTATGGAAGAATTGGGGACCTTTGATAATCCATGATGAGATTTTATTCTGGTGGAAAATAATGTTTTAAGTGTGTTTAAAGAGTAATATCTAATTCATATTTATGAAAAAAGATTGTATATTTTTTATGGGTTTAAATGTATATACCCAATATTTACAATTTTTTATTAAACATTGGAAAATTTAGGAAGTGGAAGTGAATTTTTTTAAAAATAATAAAATAATGATGTTTCTATAATTCAATTTTATTTATAAGTATTTGATATTTAAATGTTTGAATCGTTCTATGTGTTATCATTTTTTTAAGAAGGACACATTGTCCAAAATTTTTCCAAGCCTTAATCAAGTCCTCAACCAAGGGCAATGCACCGCAAAACCATCCCTAGAGGGCAAGCCGGTCATAAGTCACACTAGGAGAGAGCCATTTAAGTCAGAAGTGAACATGAGATCAATACCATGTAAAAAATGCATACAAGTTTTCAACACCATGGGTGAATAGAAACCACAAAAATTGAGTGGTGGAACATAGGGAAAATCCATGCAGCACCAGAAAGAAGGCATCACTGAGATGGGGCAGTCTACAGTGAGGGGTGGAAGTCCTCCGCCTCCCACATGACATTATTGCAGTGTGGGAGACATGATATGAAATTTAATAGAGCGTGAAACCATTTATCATTTAGATGTGGGTCGTTTATTCTTTGGATACTATTTATCCCTAACCAATTATGTCACATTCCATCATGACTTCACCAACTTCGGCTCACCATCACCGCTGAAACATATAGGAATACACCAAGGATACCATTGGAAATCCTGAAACTGATGTCCTTCTTCATGATGAGTACATCCACAACTATTTATTCCCTTGGGACCAATAGAATACTACTATAATGGATCATATAACAACTATTAAGGCTAGTTGTGAAAAAGATACTCCACCACTTCCTCCTCTCACCACGTTTGATATGTGCTACAAGTAGCAAATGATTCACTGGAAAAACGTTGTGGGAGAATTCGAAGAGATCCACCTTGATCCCATCATCACTGCCAAGGATGAAAAAAACTGTGGATGCCTTTGAAGGCCTCAACTGACCAACCCAACACAGATTTAAGGATCCAACGACCACATCAATGGCGGGAGAAAGATGATTCCCCCACAAACTGGTGATTCCCACTACACACCACTTCCATGAACTACTGGATCCACATCCACCATGATCCAGGATTCCACTACCACGGCCATCATGTGTTTTCCCTGTACTGAAGCAATGAGTGAGAGGTGAAATTCCATTTTACCCGTTGTGATCTCTCCAATATTGTCTGCATATCCACACTTCATCCTCCAAATATTTCATCCACTGATCCTTTATTGATTTCAAATTAAAAATCCTAGGTTTCATGGGAGTTTAAATTGGAGATATATTCTGAAGATTTGTGGAGGCTGAGGGATCCTTCTATGCCTATAAAATAAACCCCCCATCAACTACACCAAGGGAGTCTAGAACAGATATGGGAATCCACAAAAATAGAGGCATCACACCAAATGACTAGGAGGAGAGGCTTGAGATGCTCTCTTTTTTCTTTTGATTTATTTAATATTCTATTTTATTTAATTTTTGTTTTACATCAATACATCATCTTCTACCCATTCTTATTCAATGACCAAACCATGAATAGAGGGGTATAATATCTTATTTTTAGATGAAGGGAAGAGGATCCCATTGTGATTCTTATGATTTAATATGAATCAAATAAAAAAAAATTTATTCTCAATTGAATGGGTTTCAATTTTATTATCTTTGAATTTAAATTAAATATTGACTATTTTTAATTTCATTCTGAAATTTAAAGTTACTTTTATTTAATATTTTATTATTCATCATCTTATTTTTGGATCATACCAATTGGTTGATCAAAAAATAATTAGGGTTTGTATTTAGTGACTTCTAAACACGTGGGGAAATAAAGGTGGACTAATTTGATGATTTGGATAATTACAATACCAAAATTGGTATTCACATAATAATTTAAATAAATCCTATTTGGAGTTACCCACATTAATAAATCCTAATAAATAATTAATAAATATAAATGACTATTACTCCATTCACTTAAAAATTTTAATTAGAGATTCATTTTTATTAAAAACTATGATAACATTAAAAAGGTGAAAACCTAAATTAAATTGAATCACCTATCTCTCAAATAAATTTCAAAAACTCAAATTTCCCTTGATTTCTATTATTAAAATTCTTTTTATATGATTTAATTTCACATATGTGAAAATTCTATTGAAAAAATTATTTATAGAGGATAATTTTGGTTACTACTAATATTACACTCCAAGGGTAAATAAATTGATTTTTATGCACCCCACCACAGGTGTGAATTAGAAGTGAATACAAAATTTAAGAAAGATAAGTTAAAAATATTGATGAAAAAGTACCTAGATTATAATATGGGATATTTTTAATGTATTCGTGGTTTCATTATAAGAGTTAATGATATTTATAAACCATAATATTCCATGGTGATAATTTTAAAGATTCATCCATTTTTATTAGATATTATGAATTTTTCCTGATAGGTATACTACCAATGTTTCATTAATAAAAGATAGAGATCCTAATGTTCTATATTTGGATGATCAATATATCACTCTCATCACATATGAAATTATAATTGAGTATGTTATGAAAACTAAATAAAATGATGATCGAGAAATTTCCTTGAATGTTATATAGAAAAGAAAATATAAAAATATTAGGGGACAAGATAATGTTAGTGACTCTAACAATGAAGATAAGGATAGTAATTTTTTTAATTAATTTGGGTCATTTCTTCTAAAAATGAGATATGGGGTTTAGTAAATTACAAAGGTAATTTACCACTGAAATGATTTGGCTATAGACCAATTGGGAACATTGTTTCGAATCATGATTTATAAAAGGAATACGATGAAAACGATGGATATGAAATAAAATCTTGAATTTCCATTAATAATAATGTATATTGATTAAATTCTATTACAAGTGAGAATAAAAAAAGTTATCTAAATAAAAAAATATAATCTTTTTTCTAAATGTAACACAGATGATTATATAGAAGAAGAAGATGAAAAATTCAGTGATGATGCTACTATAAATGTGAATGATAAAATGTCCATTAGAAATGAAAGGAGTAATTCTGAATAAGAAGTGACTAGGATGTAGATTATGTAAAAAAGAGTTTCAAAATAATATATTTTAATGATTATAAAACTTGAAAAATAATTCAAAAAGTTAAAGAAGGATAACTTTTTTGCAGACAATAAAAAAAAATTTGATAATGAAAAATAAATGTTACTAAAACAAATTTATGATTTCAATACTATTCACGATGAAAATATGATCCTCATTTTCAATTTTGAAGAATATTAAAAATTAAAGGAAAAATATTTAGAAAATATTCAGAAAAATCATTTTGAATCTGGAAAAGAAGTTACAGGATTCTAAAATTCAATAAATAATGATACAATTTTTTTTTTAAAGGATAAAAAAATTTATCCTCTAATTTTAATTAATGAAATAGAATTTTTTTATAAGAATCAACATGTTAATAAAACCATGTATATATCCAATATAAAAATTGGTGAAAATTCAAAATGATCTAAAATTTCCATGCCTGAGCTGATGACACCTACTAATAGCGATTAAGTTGAGGCTAAAATAATGTCTATATTGACGAATAAAATTTTAGAATATAAGAACAGTTGGGGTGTAAAAATTTACCAAAGTAGAAGGTAATAATATTGATGGAGAGTTAGTACAACAAGGGAGAGTAAACTATTCCAAAAGAAAATATTGTTGTAAATATACTTCATACAATTCTATTAAGTAATTAAGGAATGTAATGGTGAACTATATGCATATTTATAAGATATAAGTTTGTTTATATTGGAATGATGAAAAATAAGATGACTATACAATAACCGATCATAATGATGTAGCATGGAGTAACTCCTAAATGCATGTTACCTTATCTAAATCATGATATTGATGTCTATAAAGAGGTTCAATGATAAAGTCTAACACGTTAAAATTGATCAACAAAATGTAGTGTGGAGAAATTCCTAAATTCACATTTTATACATCAATGTGATGATGTATGTGGTATCAATGTTACAACCTCCCATAACATCCACTATATTTCTTGACGTGGATTGAAAATAATTGCGTAAACCCATAAACAACATGCCAACTAAAATGAAAAATGGATATCGTAAAAGTAATAGTATAATGAAAATATATTTTTTTATAGATCATGTGTTTGGATGAAATGTGTTTATTAAGGAAAAATAAATAAACATGCATTAAGATAAACCGATGGTGCGTCTAAGTAAATCTTCTAAATGGTTCTTATGATATTACATAAATCCTTATGATAGAAACATTTTACTGATGTATTAGACTACATTTTATATAAAAGTGTTCACATCTCTATTAGAGATAGTAGGATATTAATTGACTTGGACTTATTCAATCCACGAGATTCACAAATGGCTAGCATAGGAACAACTTCCACAAGTACATGCGGAATAGAGATGTTCCAGAGACCCATACTATGAGGGTAGAATGAAACCATGGTGATTGTCTAATATTCACTATGACCAGTGATATATTATTCATTATGAATAATATTTCCTAAAAGTAAGAAATATATTGAAATGTGCTAAGATTGACAAAATGAATTTCAAATTCATTTATGGATTCCATGTATCAAATTGATAAGGTTCTTATATATTGAATATTAAAGGGGGTATTTAAATTAGATGATACATGGATGGTATAAGCCTGGTACCAATAAGGCTCGATTTTTATACCAAGTCAGTATGCCTAAATCCATTAGAATTTTACTTGTCATATCAAAACTTATAAGATCATTCTACTAGTCATTGGATGTCAAGATCATCTTTCATGGGAGGTGCCTATATGATGCAACTTGAAAGGGATGATGACACTATTGAATGCCAATGTAGGTTGTAGGTTTCTGAAATCTAGTTCAGGATTAAATAACAAATCAAGATCTTAGATCATTAATTTCAAATGAGTCTTTGCCTTCTGTCTACCAAAGGTTAGTGGGAGCACCAATGTTTTCATATTGAAATATGTTCAGCAACATATGGAAAACTGATATTGGTCTTATAGTTAGATAATACCACAATTAATGTAATTCTATAATGATGGAATTAAAGTAGTAACCTATGGTCTAGGGAACATGATATATCAATATAGATCTAATGGTTTCTTGGACCTATTTAATCATACATAAAGTGACATTGTATTGAAAAATATAAGTTAGAAAAATTTATGTTCAGAATTGTTTCCAATGTCACGAGGTTTAATCTCATGAGGATGACATGTTCAGAACATGGGAAGTAATTAATGTTATGAGTTGAGTTCTATATTCTAAAATTTTGGATCAATCATGTATCCCATAATATTTAAAAAAATTATATTACCATACTATACTTTATTATATGAAGATATCAATTATATTCAAAAGCATTGCCAGTTATGTAGTCTGAATAATCATCTTTTACTTTGGTGAGTAAAAATGATATGTAATTATAATATGGAAGAAATTGTATACTAGTTTTTTAGTTGGATACAAACTAGTAATACTTAGATAAATTTGATATAGTATCACAGTTAGGTAAAGGTGATGATTGAGTCAAGATCCAAAAATCTATTGGTATCCATACCTTCAAATACTGAGTACGTTTCACGCTTCTAATGAAGTTAAGATGTAGTTAAATGCAAAAATTTGTTCCAGTTCATGGATTTAAAACTAGTGAGACAATTATTAACATTATATAAATTATGATATTCTTAGTATCCAATATTGTTAAGTTATGAAAACTAAAAAAATTGATGTAATCAGGGATTCCATATCTTGAGAAGTTTTACTCAAGGATATGAGGTCATATACAATATATATGTCATGCATCGAAAATGTGGAAGGCCCAATAGTTAAAGGCATTACTCAGCACGATCATAATCTTTATTATGTGAGTTTTTAACATGTTTAGTTATCATGTTGGAACTATTGAAAGTGGGAGTGTTGAAATAGTGGGTGTCCTAGAACCAAATATGATGTGCTTTTGATTACAATATCATGTGTTCAACTAGATATACATGATACAATTTTACCATTATAGTGTAGATTTATCTCCGTGAACTACTATAATGGTAATGTCGAAAGATTAATAGTCGTATTGAGAGGGTATATCAGATCCCATGCTATAATTAGAACCTTGAAATACTATGCAATTAATGTCAAATATATGTTCTATAGTGTAGATACATGTTACATAGAGGATATAGTATATTTATAACTATCAGGTGTTGGTGGATCATATGCATTGATACTTCTTCCCATGAAGTTCTCACTTTGTGATTTCATGTAGTGAGATCATGAGGACAGACCCGCCAACAACAACACCACTTGATTTGGGTGTCATTAGTTGTTCCTATGTGTGGACATGTTTATTGGTCTCATGACTTGAGACTATTACCAATGTTTATCATTTCATTACTTACTTGGACGCAAGGTAAAAACCATGGTATCGAAATCATGGCGATGTAGCTTCTGTTAGTTATGTAGTTGGTGGTATGAAAATGAATGAATGGTCAAGAAAGGATCTGTAACTTCCATGTTTAGGATGATTTATATCTCAGGTCTGGTTCATTAGGATGGTGAAACCTTTATAAGTATTTGGAAAAATTAGTAGAAAATAAAATACATCTGGTAGGATTAACAACTAATAAAGCAAGAAAAGGATTATGACACAAGTGTGCATCCCAATTTATGATATATTTAATGATAAAGAGATTATAGTACACAGTCACTATTCATAGGTTGGTTTTCATTGCTATGAAAATCGTTATCTCATTATGGGCCATTATGGGTTCCTAGACTCTACTCTTGATTTGTGTATTTTATTAACTACTATCGAGATAAGGGCCTATAAGGTCACACACAATAGCATATTCATGAATTTACCCTATTCAGTTGAAAAGGTATATGTATATGATGGGCCTCGCCATGGAGTCTGTGTATTTTCCAAGTTTTTGATCACCAAAAAATTTATAAAAGTTCATTAATATTAAAGTTCGGAATATTTGGGATTTAATTCATTTAATGTATTTACATGTTTATTAAATACAGGGACAATTTTAGTCAAATGAATACTAGTTTAATATTCAATGTTCGTTTAATATTAAGCGGGATAAGAAGTAATGAAAAATGGATTGATTTTTATCACATAATATATTATATATATATATATTATAATTATGTGATAAAATAATAAATAATATTAATGTTGTTTAGTTTGTCATAATTATTTATTTAGTTGATGTTGAAATAAATAGGTGTCGGGGAACTCAACTGGGTATTCTCAACTATATAATAAATATACATGGGGGCTCCCCCTCAAGTGTGTAATTACCTATTCATTCATTCCATGGAATGAAATATAGATCCTCTCTCTCCTCCCACTCTATATATAGATAAGATGTCATTCCATGAAGCTCGAATCATGATCCCCTTTATGGAACCAAGGAATATGGATGCAATGATCTTTGGGACATTGAATGCATCGTCGGATCTCTGTGGTAGCACTCAAAATTTGATGATCGATGATCCCGCGAATTTTTGAAGCATGTTTGGACCATATAGAGGGTTTTTTGGATCCTTCAATCAATGATCACCATTGAATAGTTGTGGTTGACTGCAGATTCATATTTTTAATGGGTACATTTTCATTTATAATTTGTGGACCTTATAATTTAAGGGAGATCCTAGGGCCCATCCAGGCCTCAGATCATCAGTGTTAACAAGTACAGTTGATCCGCCAACAAACTATCTTAAATTCCCCGGCCCATTAGCATCCTCTATGGGACCCGAAACATAGAAAAACATTCTAATGTATCTTATTATGATCAACATTATATTTTTGTTCTTTGATTATTGTTTCCTACACTGAGTTTTTCATGTTAGATTATAATGTCTTGATAAGTAATACATTTATTGAGTTGAAAATTCTCAATGATTTATGTGTCTTGGTTAAAAACAGAACTCTAAGTATATTTTTTGGACCAATATGATGAATATGTGATTACTATTCTGATGAAGTTAAGTAATATGATTATAATAATAATATTTTGTAAGGATTTTTATTTTTTTATCAATGTTTATAATCATAACGTTGTTATGTAAAAAAGATCACTATACTATGATTTCCTTGTGATACCATCATATAGAGAATGTCTTTCAGACACAGAAAGGTGATCGAACAGAGTATGGTGACAAGATAAAGAAATTTGAATGATGTTTTCCAAAACTAGTCCATTATATTAACAATATCTAATGAATGAACAAAGGATAATGGAAAAAAATTCTCTGAATAAGAAATGGGATGAATTCATATTATTTTTCTTACAAAATCATTAGACAATGTATTTAGTGTAAATCAATCTATTGATTCTTTTATATTTTCAATGTTTTCATCATCATGATATACAATGATATCCTGAATAAATTATATAAATTACGAGAAATTCATTTTTATGTATAAAATTCATACTATGATGTTTTACGGAATTCCCTTGATAAACTAAATCAAATATCGGATTGGATAAGAAGAGTTTTTGTCTGAACTATGATGTAGCAACTGAGTTTTATAGGTAAAGAGAAATAACGATTTTTTATTTTTCTTGAAGGGTTATGATGCTTGGAGAAAATAGTAATGTTTTTTAGTGAAACGGAAAGAGGATATTGAATGAAAGCTGATAATTTCCTCTCAAAAAAATCATTAGAAGGAATTTATATACATTATCTATTAGACAAACATGTTAAAAATATTGGTTTTTATGTTGTTACATATTCATCAGAAGAAAAATTTGGTATAACGATCCTAATATAGAGGTTTTTAGAAAAATTAATGGAATTGTTATTTATATGAAATACATCATACAAAAGAAAAGTTTTGTAGAATTGTTTTGATAATATCCTTTTAATTTTTTCACAGTAAACATTGGATGGATTTTATCGTATGAAGAAAGATTTATTACAATTTTTTAATTGAATAAAATTTCGTGGAATATGGTTTTTTTTCAAATTTATTTACTATGTATTCATGATGATATCAATTGTGATTATATTGAGATGATTAACAATTTTCCCAAATATCATTGGAGGAAGATTTATGATAGTCACTGATTTTGAAGAAATTTTGTAGAAGTGGTTATTTAAAGTTGTGATAAGCATCAAGATTACTTTAAGAGTACAAAGATATTTCTTATACAATTTTACTCAGTATGAGATTTTAATTTTGAGGTTTCATTGAGAAAGAATGTGAAATTTAAATGATACCTAATATCCTTCCCATGAATCTATAAATAGGATTTTTGTATAGTACAAAGTGTGGGTTTTTTTTCCATATTGAAAAAGATAAAGTTCTATAGAAATTTTTATATATTGGAAAATTAGATAAACTTATAAAATCAAGAATCTGAATAGGGAAGTTTCCATACATGGAATATGATTAATGAAGAATAATAAATATACATTGTTATTCATTAGAAGTGTTTCAATCACAGGAAATGGATGAAAAAATATTCACCATAATAAATTTTATATTAGGTGGAATCAAGAGTTTGTGTGAAGAAGTGATTAGAGGAATAATGTGTAAGAAAGATGTGTTAATTATGATAAGGCACCATAATTTTATTGGAAGAAACTTTTAGATAGAAAAATCAGATAAATAAAATATATAAATAATGAATGTGAATATTTTTTATAGACATCCATGATAGAGGTTCTTAACAATTGTTGGGTAAGAAAGTAAATAAGAGGATTTTTACAAAAAGAGAAAAAGTTAATAAAGAACAATAAAGATAGTGATAGAATTATGAGACTATTGGTGAAGGTTTTTAATTTTTTTATGAAAATCATTTTCACATTATATGTGTAAAAATAAAATTCCATATAGTTTTAATCATAGTGTAATAAAAGTGTGAGGATATTCACTGCCATGAACTAAATTGGGATTCTATTAAAAAAACCAACTTGTTCCATGGAAGGTCCGGAAGGGAATTATCTATCCTCATGGTCTGAAACTAGTTCCCTAGAATCATAAATATTGGTTTGGAAATAAATTACCCAAGTATGGATACATAATACATCCAAAATAATCAATAAACCAAATTTGAAAATTAATTCCAAACAAGCCTTAAATGATATTAATAACTGAATACATGGGTCTAAACCTGAAAAAAGAGTTCCAAATATACAAAATGTTATCATTCAAACATCCCAAAGGACCCCACATGACAATGGGTCAACACCCACGAGCAGTCTCTACGACAGCACACCATGAAGGAAACTAACAACCTGAACCGCGATCACCCATGGCCTCGCCATTACCTGCGTAAAAAATGATCAAGTATAATTTCTCAAAAGGGTGTAAGTAAGATGTGAGACTATTACCTATAGGATAGCACCTATATTACTTCATATGGAAGGCATTACGAGATAAAGAGAATGCATGTTTTAATAAACAAGAAATTGTGGACATAATTCTTAAATAATTAATCTTTTAAATATAAATAGTTTTCAAAGGATGAATTAAAATGATGAATATATCTTAATAAAATATTTCAGCTACATAATTTTCTATCCAAACAACTATATTTCAATCATAAATATGAAAGAGTCAATGATATCTAATCTTGGGAACAACCCTAGGAACAAGTTAGTTTCGGGCCCCATGGACGTCACATATTTATGTAAAGTAACCAGAATAATATCTATTCTTATGAATGAGCCACTATTAGGGATCATATCCACAACAAAGTGGTCCGAAATAATCATCATTATCATTTTTTAGTTTTGTCATTGTCTAACATGCAAAGTGAAATAGGAACAAAACCATTCTAAATCACTAGCATACTAGTACACATCTGCCCACTGAGATACTCGTGTTTCCCATTTATGGTCAAACAATTTCCACATGTTAACAAATTAAATTTTCATATAAAAACTCAATTTATGGTAATACATAATAAAAAAAGTTGCGACACATTCTTTTCAGCATTTATATAACTCAATAATCGATTTAGGATTTTCATAAAACATTTTCAAGGAATATAACCAAACATTGGACATAAAATACATCTAAAATCACTCATGGAAATCTAAATTCACACCAATATTACCCAAAAATAGAATAGGTATCATAAAAACAATTTAATAATTCCCTCCCATGAATTATTAAATATCCCCAAATGGTACAACATGGAATGCACATGTAAAACACCCATTTTCACATGAAATGGAACTGAAAATACCTTTATTAAAAAATGACACAAAAAATCATTTTCACATCAATCATAATGATAGAGGAGTAGTATAAAATTAGAAATAGTGGAATGATAACTCATTTAGTAGTTTATATACATGAAATAACCTACCAATTGTGTCAAAAACAACAAATCCTTTTGCAAAAGTTCAACCGAACCACATCCACACCACATGGTATTTAAATCAAACCTAAAACCACAATATTAGAACTGTAAACGCACAATAAAACATGAGGTTATAATTCCTACATTAGGAATATTAGGAACTTAAATAAAAATGTAATAAAATCTAAACAAATGGGAGGATGGATGGAAAAAACCAATTTACTTAAGAGGTCTTGAATAAATCGCTCCTAATACACCAATAAGAGAATCTCCAAGCATAAAAATATGATTGAGTGGTTCAAATAAGTCTTAGGTGGTCATGTGGGGACTAAAATGGAGTGAAATTTGTAAAAAAGAATGATTTATAAATGAAAAAAATTATCTTCTAAAATATAGATGATTTGAGAAAGCGTGAGAAATATTGCTCCAATATGCGATGAATATGATCCCTAAAGAAGTAAAATGGAACATAGGGGCGTGAATTATGTTTTTGGGATCATGTTAATGGTTTAATAGGTCATGGGGGATAATTGGATATGGTGTTTTGAATAGGTCATGGGGGGATAATTGGGAAGTGGAATAGGTAAAAAATAGAAAAAAAAGATTTATAAAATAAAAAATTTCGTTTTTAAATCTAGAAATGGGCTCACTATTTAGCCGAAATCATATTAAAATCACCCTTTTCTCAAAAAAAAATTAAAATCCACAAAAATCAAATAAATAATACAAATTACATGAAATATAACATTAAATGAATTAATTAATGTTTCAATTTTATCCATTATAAAAACATTTTGGACTCAGAGAGTCAACATGAAGCCTGATCAGATAAGATAAATAGAAACTTCTCTTCAATGCAAGACATCCACTCACATGTATCATGCTCATCAGTCCCATTATGCCAGAATACTCGAACTAGAGGAATATTATTCCTTATAAGAACCTTTTATCTAGAGTCCACAATTCATAATGGCCACTCAAACACCGATAAATCAGGATCTATGTCCAATTCTTCCCAATTCACCACATGAGACATATCCGAGTAGTACATTTTCAACTGAGAGATGTAGAATACATATTGAATGGATTTAAAATGATATGTAAAATCCAACCTATATTCCACCTTGATAGTATTCTTGGTGATTTAAAAATTTCCGACATACTGCAACATCAACTAGCCTTTCATTCCTAAACGATGATGGCCCAGATGAGGGGCCACATTCTAGAATACCCGGTCACACATAGAAAATACTAGGTCTCGACGACTCTGGCCCACATAAGATTTATGAAAAATATAAGCTGTCAATAATGAATGTCTGATCAACCTAACCTTATCATACATATCTTTAACAAGACTCATTCCCAACAGTGATGTATCACCTACCTCAACACAATATAGGAGGGACCAATAATGCCGACTCTAGAGGTCCTCACAAGGATCCATTTGAACCGAGAATTGGAAATAGTTATTATTAGAAAATTAAAACATTCCCAAATAGATATACCAAGAACCTACAAAGTCCAAACCATATGATTGGATCATGTCCTCCACTATTTGATTCAACCACTCTATCTAACCATCCGTTTGAGGATGGTATACAATGTTCATCTTAATCCACAGCCCCAAGACCTTCTGAAGGCCTTCCCAACACTGAGAAGTTAAATGGGGGTCTCAATTCGAGAAAAATCATATGGAACCCGAAGAAGCCTGAAATTCTCCTTAGGATAAAATTATCCCAAATCATCCACATTAGATTTATCCATGATCTTATTAAATATTGGGTAATATTGGTTTGATTTTTGTTTTCAGAGAGGTCTTTTTGATGGATTTTAAGTCCAGTGTTTTTTTAAATTCCTAGAAAATATTTTATAGAAATTATAAATAGTTTATTGAGTTATATAAATGATGAAAAGAATGCATGGATATTTTTTTTAGTGTGTATTACATAAAATTGTGTTTTTATATGAAAATGGAATTTTTTATCATGTGTACATTTTTTAGCACAAAGGGGGAAACCCGAATATCAAGGTGGGTGGACGTGTACTAGTGTGATAGTGTTTTAGATTGGTTTTTTCCCTCCTCCACAAAATTGTTAGATAATGAAAAAAATAATAAAATATATAGTGATGAATATAGGATACCACTAGGTTATGGGTATATTCCTTAATAGTGGCTCGTTGAGAAGAACAAATATTGTTCTAGATACATTACACTGAGATATGAGGTACATGGGGCTAAACAATAACTAGTAACTAGGGATGCTCCTAAGATTAGTTCTCCTAGAATAATTTGAATATATCATTGTCTAATGGAATTTTTGTCTAAAGAATTCAGTAGCTCACATGTTTTTTTGAAATGTGTTCAAACTTTGAAATCATCCTTTGAAAACTGATAACTTTTAAAATTTTCAATCTCTTGGAATTATTGCCACAATTTCTTTTTTGTTAAAAATTTCATTGTTTTTATCTTATAATGATTACTATATGTAGTATTTTGTGTGGTAACCTAATATGATTAGGATCACACTCTACTTACACCCATGGGAGTATATATACTTTATCATGTTTGATATAGGTAAAGGAAAGGTATTGGGTTATGGCAGTTTGAGTTGTTAGTTTCATTCATGGTATTGTGTTGTGGAGACGACCCATGGGTGATGACCCCTTGTCATGTGTTGTTCTTTGGGTAGTTTTTCTAATACTTTTATGTGTATATTGGAATCTTGTGTCATTTTTAGATCGAATCATTCATTTATCAATTTCATTTAAGAAATTTTGTCATGAATTTTCTGATTTGGTTTAATGATCTTTTTTGTTGTTTTATGTGTCCATACTCGGGTAAAATGTTCCCAAACCAATATTTATGATACTCAGGCACTTATTCCATCCCAAGGGGATAGGAAACACCCTTCTAGACATTCCATAGGCTGGGTTGGGTGCTGGTTTTATTAGAGACTAGAATAGGTGCATGAAAAAAATGGTATCATAGGAACGTGCCTAGGGGTTTTGGGCTCATGTGAGAGATGGAATCACTGAAAAACATTATAAAAAGAATGAGATATGAAATAAATATTTTTAAAAATATGAAATGGGATCATAGGTTGGGAAAATTTCTATATAAATCAATCAAACCTATCATATCAATGAGTTCCTAAGGGTTCCAAATTGATATGGTTGTATGAATAGATTTGGGGAGGACATGTTGGAATTTGAATGGAAGAAAAATGATAACAAACGTAGGACTTATATGAGGAACGAAATTATTTTTTAAATCTAGAAATGGTCTCATAGTTTGGCCAAAATCATCATGAAAACAACCCTTTCCCCAAAAAAATTATGGAGACCCCCACAAAATAAAGAAAAATTAAAAATTACATGAAAAATACCTCTAAAATAAGTCATGGATGTGACATTCCTTTCTTTCTATAACAACGTAAATTGATTTTTTTTCTTGTGTATTGTTTGATATAAGATTCTTTCAAAACCATGAAAATGATAAGCTACATATTTTGAGTAGTAGACCCAAAAAATACTTGTCTTCTATTTGTTTTATTTCAAATTTTTTTAATAAATTAATATGCCTTTAATATATTTTGATGTTTTTTTGTTAGAAATGTTAAAAAAACATAGATTTAGACCTTCCCATCTTAGAGATAATAGAAATCCTTCATAGGCCTTTCACATAAATTTATACTTTATTCACTCTCACATAATTGAAGATCAGTCATATATCCAGCCTCTTAATTACTCATATATTTTTTTGTTTTATTTTTAATGACTCATACACATTGATGCTTACTCAAACATTTCTTATGTTGACTCTTACAATACATATTGTGTTGGATCGTACTCAATAATTTGTTATCCACTCATACAAAATAGTTTTATTTGACTCAGAAACCACTACATAGATCATTGAAATTGTTATATTGTTACTTCTACCTTCAAATTTTGTGGATTTATCTACACTTAAAAATAACAGTTGTAATTTTTTTGAAATAAAATTAATAAAAAATAAAATTGAAACTACCCAATATATTTGTCTAGGAGTTTTAAATTTCACCAAAATAAAATTAATACTACTCTATTAATAGTTATTTTATAAAAAACCATATAACAAAAAAATATCAAATAGTAAAAAAAATCAAAATCACTTAATAATATAATTTCTATTAAAATTATCCAAAAAAAGTAAGACATTTTATTCTAAAAATATAGAAATGTAAAAATAAGTTACATTCTAATAATAATGAACAAAAAAATCCTCATTTTTAAATAAATATCTAAATAATAACAATTTCAATAAGGAATTATCAAGATATAATTATATACCATTAAAAGTTCACTTTGACATAGAAATATAAATTAAGTACAATGGATATGGAAAACGTGTATTAAAATAAATCCACATAAAATTATCCCATACAAAAGGAATTTAGTTTCCATAAGCAATCAATTAATCATATATAGTGAATAAAAACTCATCATAATAATGAATATTTTATAATGGGAATGGAGTTTTGATTTTAATATATTATTCCAGAAGACATTTCCAATGAATATATCAATGATTTATCTATCAAAAAGAAAATTTTTTCAAAAAGAAATTTTTTTACAAAAACATAATTGCTATAGAATGTTCCTACACCCACAGTTTAGGCCATACTATGCCTATAGACCCCCCTATACCCACAGGTTTCCCTGAATAGTAGGTATATGTTGTTTATCAATACCTATACCCTTGATTTTGACAAAATTGTGGGTTGAGGTTTGATTTTGGAGACCTATTCCCTATATTTTTTTTGAAAAACTGTTGGTATACCGATGGTTTTTGGGGACCTATACCAATGGTTTTTCAAAACCGTGGGTATAACATTCCCTCATTTTGGCAGGAATTTTTTTCTCAGGACACAAAATATCATTCGCAAGAATGCATATTCACATGGTTTTCTACCTGTACCCATGTTTTATATAAATATTTATTTTAAAATATATATTTATATAAAAAATAAAAAATGTCGTATTGGATATGTGACAGATGTTTGAATGGGTGATCTAATGATCGAATCACGATGTAGCATTTTTTTTGTTAAAGTTATACCCATGATTTTAAAAACATGGGTATCATAAAATGACATGGTAGACTAGACCTATACCCACCGTTTCCAAAACCCTTGGTATAGGTATAGACTATATCGATTCCTCGGTTTCCCAGAGTTCAATGAAACCATGGGTATAGCCTATATCTATGGTTCCAAAGGTTGTACCCATAGTTTCAAACCATGTGTATAAGGATATTATCCAGTATTTCATGGTTTTGAGTTCTTTAAATATGATTGAATTTTAAATTGTTGAATGGAGTGTAACCGACATCACATTCTAGAATGTTTTTTTATTCAAATTTCACTTTTTTACATGGTAAATAGACAAACATATTTTGGCACCCAAAATAATTATACACCATAGTTGGATGACTGAAATTAATAATTAATAAGAAACTATAATTAAATCATCGATCAATTTTCTACACAAAAAATAAAAATCTATAATATGATTTGGAGCTAATTTTAAATACATTTGAATTTAATGATTACTAGTTTAATTCCAATAATGGATTTAAAATTAAATTATTATTATAAAATGTACAACAAATGTTTTTCCAAAATCTAGTGTTTTCAAGATATAAAATGAAATGATGATAAAAAATTAAAATCATATATAAATAAAAAATATGAATCATTATAATTTAGAAAAACAACTATGAAATTTAAGGAAATTTTACACTTATTTAATACGGAATCCATTTATTATAAATAGAAAATCTGAATATATTTAGGGTTATTCATATGTAAAACTCATGAAATACCGGTTAGTATAACAAAGACCCCCACCCTTAAAACATAACATCTACCCTAATGTAAATATTCATGTTGGATGAAAATTGTAATTCATTTTAAATTAAAATAGATTTTTAAATTTATATTTTCATAAAATTATTAATGGCCCATAAGAAAATGTTAAAATCATATTTTTAGAAAAAATAAAATAAACAAATTCATATCATGAAATAAAATACAGTTGGATAGTACGTAAAACAATTTCAATGAAAATACCTGATTTTAAAAAACGTTCTTGTTTATACCTATAGTTTCAAAAAGGTTTTATATATTAAAAAAAATAATAGGTTGGAATGATTTTAGTAAACAATTTAAATAATATAAAATCAACAGTTGGAATTATTTTACCAATGATTTAATAATGCATCAACACTTTAAAAATTACTTTTACATTGAAGTAAACCAAATAGTAGTAAATAATTTCAAAAAACCTTTTAAAATCTCAATAATTAAATGTAATTTTTTTGTTTTATGAATCATGAAGTTACCCCTATTTTTGGAATATTTTCAGTAAAATATTTAAAAATAATTATAACATCCATTAATGTAATATAGTTTCAACAAGAAGTAAAATTCAAACCATATAGATGAATCGCTTGCAAGACATAGTTTCTATCATAGAGATGAATTTAAACTAATATTAAACTATCATTTCAAATAAAAAATTGCAGGGTAGCATGACGAAGTTTAAGAAAAAATTCTAATAGAATGGGAAAAATAAGAGAGTTACACAATTTATAGTTGATGATTTACTTTAAGTAAAACAATATCACAAAATTAATTAGAATAAAATTTAATCCTCTATTTTTTCCTTTATAAATGAACTAAAATAGTTAAACATTTCAATGATTAAATCCTTATATTGAGGATAAAAAATAGTAAAAAAATAAAAAATGGAGAGGATGTTCCAATGAAATTACATGACACAAATAAAAAATTTGTTATAATAGTGGGAATGGAAAACATGACTAGATGAATAGAATCAAGTGTTAGTTGAATATCATTAATATGAAAAGAAAAAATCTTGGCTTTATTAAACATTGGTTTTCACCCTTGTAATGCTATGTTTTTAGTCTACAATCATACTTCCTCCCAAAATTGTATAACACTGATAACGGTTGGAGTGATTTATTAAATAAAGTTATTCTTTATTTTTGAGAGACGTTATTATAATACATTAAAATTTTAATAACACCATTATCAAATAAAAATATTTCCTATAAGAAAATAGGATTAATGTTTCTTCCCTCTACTACATTTAATTATATAACAAAAAATAGGACTAAAAACAGATTCCAACAACCAATAAAAATCACTAAATTGGTCACCAATGTCCCCATTGTTTTCACCCACAATTTAGGAATCCAAGTACATAGAAAAAGGTTAAAAAATATATGAAACCATCTGACCATTTTATGAATATGATTCATTAACACTTCAAAATCTAGAGAAATAACATTCTCCCACCTAAGGATATAAAATTATATAGTAAAATTTTAATTTTTAGAGTCCTCACATAAATAATATTTAGAGAAATTATCAAAGACTAGTTGTAAATAATCATACATATTAAATGACATAGTTGGTGAATGGTCTTCAAGATAGAATTTTTTTAGAAGAACCCAAATTACATTAACCAGAGATAATGAAATTGTTTCATTACCCTATATTTTGATATGATGGATCTCATACCAACAGACCAATCTGTATAGTAATCTTGAATAACCAGATACAAATATGATTCCCATTTTACATTGGAAATAATATGTAAAACAAAAAAAATATTTTACATCCTTGAAACTCATTGAAATATTTCTCCTTTATATCATGGGGAAAAAAATTTCGATGATCTCAAATGATATGTAAGGGTTATTTATAATAGAATTTATTATGGGTAAATAAAAGAATAATCATTATGGAATGGTAAATAACTAGAAACACATTCCATTTAATGAACCCTTGAGTTCAATGAGTATCCAGGGATAATATCAACATAGTAAACACATGGATAATAATAACTGAATTCTCAATGAAGTAAATGTATAATGTCGGATGTCATGATCTCATATATATGATGTTATATTTATTGTCAAGTCCTTGTCTAAAGTGAGATTAAACTATGGATAATAATACACTAAAAACCCATTTTATAAAGAGAGTCATTTATTTTTTTTCTCATTAGACTTTTTGTTTCAGTGAGGGGCTATATAATTTTGGGCCACACCCTTCCCTACATATGTAATGTATTCCACATATTTTTAATGATCAATTTAATTCATAAATAATATGAATGATCGAAGAATGTTTTTATTGAGTAAAAAATATAGAATATAAATATTCCACAATCCAATCAAATACTTTCAAATTAAAATTTGAAATCCATTAATGGTATACATTATTTTAGAAATAATCATATCCATGATACAAAGAATATGTAATTTTAAGAGAAATGTAATTTCCAATAATAATGGACATAATAAAGTTAATGTTTTAAGACAATTTTAATGTCCATAAATTTAATCAATAGTTCATAAATGACAATCTATCCATCAGGAATGTATATTTTTTTAGAAAAATAAAAAATTTTAAAGAATAGAAGAATATAAAATTTCAACATTTAGAATAAGTTTCAATAAAATATTTTTCATTTTAAATTAAGTAAACTGTTATAGAGGAATCTAAATAATATAAAATGGTTATGGTGATGGGAATGTCATTTAACAACATATATTTTAAAAGGTAAACATTCGATTCGAATTTTTACATTGAAAGTGAAGATTTTCCTTTTAGATAACATTATAAATATTCCTTCCAAACATTGTAAAAAGGATATGATAACATGAAATGACATCAATAATGAATTTAGTAGTAAAATATATATTTTAATTTTTTTTATAAAAATATGGACATGGAAGAAAAATATACCCACTCAAAATTGAAATAATATTGAATTTTCCTCTAAATATAGATTTTAAATATTCTAGTGCTAATGAGAGGAAATTTTGGAAGAAAATATGAAAACTCATTAAATATATCATGGATAATACAATTTATGGTTTTCCTTATATATTACAATGTTTCTTCAATGAAAATAAAATAAATCCAGAAAAATTATATGGTAAAACATATTCTTACCAATTTGGTAACTTTTAAATCATATCTCATTGAATAGGGTAAAATTTAATTGAAACATTAATCACAATAAACAAATAGGAATTCATTTTAAATAAATATAATGTCTATGTATCTAATTTACATAAGGATATATTGGTCCATATTTCCAAATATGTATCAATGGTGTGCAGATTGTGATGAAATCCCTTACCTCAAATCCCCCCTTAGTTAGTTGTGGTTTAAAATCCTGTATAATGGATTTAAATGACTTATTAATGAACCCAATAACCCTAATGATATTTATAATATCATAAAATATCCTTTTATAGCATCTTATCATGGATTCATCATCAAAATTTTATTATTAGCATTGTTTTGTGGGTTAACTGATATATTTTCTCATTCATTTTTTCCAAAAATGTTCAGGTACATATTCTTTTTTATGGTTATATAAAATAAATTATCTAAATATGATAAAAATATCATATATATTAATTAAATATATCACCATTGCCTACAATTTAATTTGGTAATGAAAAATGGAACACATAGCTTTGTAGAGGTGGAAGCCCACAAATATAAATAAGCGACATTATTCTTTTTCAATGGATTAAAATGTAATAAGGTAGATATGATATTATAAATATTTAAAAGTAAATATTTCATAAATATGATATATGTTACATAATTTCATATTTATAACCAACAATGTAAAATATTGAAGAAAAATGAATTACACCGCTGAATGTAATCCGAACATACGCACAAGTGATGTTTTCACATCCATATGATGGAAAATATGTTGAAAATGGTTTCAATATAAGAATAAAAAAATATTTTTATATTTATTATATTGTATTCACAATTTTAGAATGGGTACAATATATTAATATTAAGTATTTGAGGAATGAAATTTGAACGATTTAGTAAATATGAGTACCTCTTCCTTGGTAGACATTCATTATATATCCTTTTAAGGGACTAGAGTTAGTATTATTGAAAGAAAATAACCTCTTGTAATTTGATAAATATTTTTAAAATAGAAATATGTATATTTTAGAAGATATAGATTTTTAAATGTGATGTAATAAAATAGAAAATGGGAATCCTTTTATAAGCGATGGGAGGGGCACTCTGGGAATTACATAATGTGTTAAATTAAAATAAAAAAATATTCATATAAAAATATATCCAGATTAATATTATATTAATACATTATAAGGATTAATTTAAATCCTCTTCCCTAATAAAATTTGGACATTTTTAGGTTTTCACCCTTATCTCTTAGTTTTTATCCCCACTATCCATTTTAACAATTATGGAAATATAAAAGTGTCAAACTTTGTATATTACAAGAATGATTCCATAAATGAGAAAAACCCATAAATAGACCATGGTTGGTATTTTTAACCATATTTAACTCACATGCCTTAACATACTATTTTATGAATTTTAAATAATTTAATAAAATATTTTTATTCTAAAATATCATTAATTTTATTTTTGGATGTATTAATTAAATTTGAATTAGAAAAACAGGACAAAAAATTTAAATGTAACATTTTTTACATCCTTAATATGGTATAAGTATATGAAAAATTATCAGGGGATAATAATTCATCAATATTGCATTACATTCAATATTTTTGAAATCATTTATTTTATTTTTCTATCAATTGAATAAATATTGTTTCATCATTGCATATGAAATTTTGTTAATTAATAATCAATTAAAAAGTAAAAATAAATTATATTAATAAAAATAAATTAATAATGTTCAAAGTAAAATTTTATATTCGTTCATTTCATATTCTTATCTTTATGTTAACATATAAAAGAATTTAAAATCAAGCAAGGGACATTTTGGAATATTATTCACCTAAAATAATATTAATTTCATTACCATTGTAAAATGGTAGAAAAAGTCCATATATTATAATTTGTGTTTTGTATATAAAAATTAAACCCATCCCACCAAATAAAGATATGTTTTGGGGTTCATTTGTAATACCCTATATCATTTTTTTATCCCTAATTTCACGATTTACCCTTTATTGATGTGATTAATTTTTCCTCTATAATGATATGTAATTCCCAAAAAAATGGGACTATCTAAAAAATTGTAATATATTAATTTAAAATATGGGACATATTTTTAAATATTTATATTTTAAAGGGTAAGAAATTAATATTAAAATAAATACATAATACTTAATGTAAAATAGTTTTTTTGAAACATCCATTTTTAAGAATAAAAAATATATATCAAAATAATGAAAATTGATCATTAGATTATTCTAAATAAAATGGGCCATATGTATCTTAAAGAATAAAAACAAATTATAATGAGACCTTTAAATTAATTAATTTATTATAAATAAATGGTAGTATTAAAAAAATTAATAATTCACTCTATTAAATGTAAAATCAATCATTTTACAAAAATCCCAAAACTACACACTAAGTTATTTTTGAAAATATTATTTAAAAAATTAAATTAATTTATGATATAAGCTTTTATAAATAATATGATGTTTTTTATTTAATTATTAAATACTACTATGGGTATTGTTCTATTGTTATCTTAAAATGAAATATTTATAAAATTGATGTTCAGTTATAAAATTCATCCCACCTTCAAAATATTTCATACTCATAATTTCTAAAATGTGCCATCATGAACAGATTTTGGTTTTTATTCATTTAAATTTCCATATGTTCCTCTATTGCCTCTTCATTCATATTATTTATCCAAAGAACCTTTTCTATTTGAGTTTTCTAATTCCTCAACACTTGTTTAAAAATATCTAGAATCATTATAGGCTATTTAAAATATGATAAATCAAGTTCCAATTCTATTTCCTCATAGGTAAAAACGTGTATTGGTTCTTCCATGTACATCATTAACAATTTGACTTGGAAAAAATAATATACTTTTGAGAGGGTCGTTGGTATTTTCAAACAGTAAGACAAAACTCCAATTCTTTCGAAAATATAAAAAGGTTAGATGTACCTAGTCCCATGATTTCCTTTCTTAACAATCCTTATAACCCTTCTATTGAGATACATCACAAAAATGTGATCTTCTATATGAAATCCAAATCATTCCATCCGTGATAAAGATATATCATTTTCCTTATTTTTCATTCTTTAATATTTCATTGAATAGTTTTTACCATCACCAATATATCCTCAACTAGTTCTTGGTCGATATGATTTCTTTCACTAACTTCGTCCCATCAGGTTGGAGTATGAAATATATTTTTATATAATCCTTTATTTAATCACATTTTTAGACTTAAATGGAAGATATTGTTTTAGGAAAGATCTACCAATGGTGAAAATTGATCTAACATAACATGAAATTCAGTTGATAATGACCTCAATATGTCTTCAAATGTTTGAATAATCCTTTCGGTATGTCCATCAGTTTGTTAGTGATAGGAAATACTCAAATGAATATCTATATCTAGATCATTCAGAATAATTTTCCATAACATTTATGTTAATCATCGATCATGATAATAAATGATTATAATGTGTGCATTGTGATGTCATATAACATCACTAAAATGGAGTTACACATGTCAGAAAAGCGATAAATATTCTCTTATAGTGAGGAAATGTGCATATTTTGTAATTAGATCAATATTAACCCCTATTGCATCATATTTATAGGATTCATTGGTAATATATTGAAATAATACCATATTAATGTCATCCCACATCTATATAGGAATAGATTAAGGTTTCATGAATCCTCTATGATTTTTTCACTTGGATTTCACCTACTGAATACCAAATATCATGACACATAATCAATAATTTCTTACATCATATCACCCAGCCAAATTTTTTTTTTCAATTATATTTACATCTTGGTTATACCAATTTATATTAAGAAATTAGAGCTACTAGAATCACTAAATAATTATTCTTCCATATTAGGTATAGATGGAAAACATACCCTATTCCCATGATTCAAAACACCATATTTATATATGAAGTCTTATAATTTACCATCATTCGTGGATATAATTTTGTTTTGAAATTTCTCATAATCTGGCGGAGAACTATTTATCCATTCTAATAATGATGGGCTGGAAATCATTTGGAAAATAAGTGATATTTCTCGTTTATTAAAAATTCCAATATACATATTTAATAAATCCATGTGTACATTATCTTTGTAAATATTTATTTTGTTTAGGACTTCATGATATATATTTCTCAATTATTCTACTAGAATATTTTTCTACCTTAGGTAGTAGTGTATTAAGAAATCATAATCATTGAGTATCCTGATCCATCACCTTTTCCTTATATTGAATAATTTTGGTGATAATATGTATTTTTGGATATTATGGTCTGTTTATATCTCATATATTTCATCCTAGAGATAATGAATTTATATCATCAATGAAAATATTATAACTATAGACTAAAGATCAAGATTTGGATAGTTCATTTCATAGGTCTTTAACAAAATTGATTCATAGGCAATGTAGTTACTCCCGTTTTTTTGGTTTTCTTCCATTGAATATATATATATATATATATATATATATATATATGGATTTTCCCATTAATATGACACTATTTTTGGTATCATAAGATACTAGAATTAATATATTAGAATTATGTTTATGCAACTTTTTGAAATAATTAGTTTTAATACTGATATTGTCTTCATATGAGAAATCCATTACCCTATTTGTTTTCAAAACATAGAATTTACCTGTGGCATGAGATAAACATGGTCTACGTTGGTTTTTTGGTTGAGGGAACCCATTATATGTGTGTAAAGTAAAATAAATTAAATGAAATAATAATTTTATTAAATTTTTATAAAAATAAAAATCTATTTAACAATATGTAATTACGTAAAACCCCAAGGGCCAGCTGTATTACTTGGGGATATTAGAGAACATTACAGAGTTTTTTCTTTAGTGTTTGTAAACTATAAATGTGGATCAACAACAAAGAATTATGGGGAATCTTTAGATGGGCAAAGATAACATTTTATATTCTTATCCATCCATAGTGAATGAATTATTCACCAATATTTGATAAAATCAAACGGTAGGACTCATTATATTATGGTTTAACTAAATTTTTTATTCTTGAGTAAGGATTATGAATTGTCTACTCAGTTATTGATTATTCTCATATATAAAACAAACTAGATATAATTTTTTTTGAGATCCTCATTTAATGTTTTATCAGTTGTGCAATGAATCACCCATATATTACAAACAATATGATTGTTCGAAAGGATTTCATTAATCAATGACAGTTATCAATTTATTCAGGCTAGTTTACCCAACTCTTCTTCTCATTCATTATCGTCAGACCATAAGAATGTGATTCAACATTGATGGGCTATATTTTATTCTCATTCAAGCCTCATATTCTTGATGGTTTATTGAATGACATAAAGATTGGGGTTTTGTGGATAGATCATAATTTTATGTGGGTTGTAGATTTTGAAAAAACAAATCATAGGCTAGTTCTCAGTTCTTCATCAACAAGAGATGCACAATTTGATGGGATAGACCATATGAGGTTAGAGTGAACAAAATCTGACCACCGACGACTGATCAAGCATTAAAATCCCATGTTTTGAGTTCCCCAATGTGTATCAAGATGGAATCGTGAATGGTAGACTCATAGATAACATGTATAAAGACTTCCTCAAATTAAGGAAAATCCATACACACATGGTGTAAATATTAGGAACACACAGAGTGTAGTACCATTTTTGTGGAATCTAGGGTTTCAAGGGAAGAAAAATATCACAAGCCATGTCTGAATTATAAATGTCATATGACCTGGTGCAAGTGGCATAGTGTGTACCACATGGGTAAACAAGCATAGAATTGACTAGGAATAAGGGAATGTTGTTTTTTTAAGACAACAAGTTATAATACACATGCATGGTCTAGAATAACATGAAAAATCCCTTAGAAGCAGAAAAACACTTTTTACCCCATGTACACTCCATGTAGTCTCACAATTCATAAAAACTCGTGTGCAGGTGTGGAAATTTACTGGTGTCCAAGTGCTGTCACATGCCATATGACCCTTGTTATATTCCATGAACCTTCTTCAAGACCTTCCACCTTGTGTATATCCTTATTCAGGACATGGATTTAGAAAAAAGGGATTTCTATCCTAATTAGTTTTCCACATAAAATTTGATGATGATATTTATTTAGGAATCATTGATAAAAGAGAATATTTTATGACAGTGACACTTCCATAAGGGATTATTCATCAATGAAAGTTATTGGGTGTCATCATCAAAAGGTTTCTAGGGTCGATACACCCTTCTCACATAAGGGAATGGTTCTGTAACATCCCAAGTAAGTAATGAATAATATATATTTTTATCTATGCTTATTAGTGATTAAGATAGTGTTATAGAGGCTTAAAATGAAAATAAATACAATCTTAAGCATATAATACACTAATATACATAAAAGATTGTTTTACTGCCTTATGATGGGAAACCCTTTTTGAATCTATATTTTGACAATTTTATAAACTATGTTCGTCAAAATAAATTTATCCTTTATTATTGGGACATCAAAATTTACCTTGTGTGAATTTTTGGTATTTTTCTGACAATGTTCATTTTTTAATGAATACTGAAAAATACTGCATTTTACATCAAAACTGCTTTTTAATATAATTTATTTATATGATTAGATTATGTTTTGAATTGGTTTTTAAGTGAAATTAGAATATATTTTTACCATTTTATTAATGGTGGTCATTGGAATCAATTTCACTTTGATATTAGACTTAAACTGGTGTCAATCTTTTGATACTTATTGTTTTGTAAAAACACGCTATTTGCTCTGGCACCGGGAATTAATTATTAAATTAATTAATGTGACTTATATGATTTGAATTTTGTAAAATAGACTTCATTTTTGAATTCGGATTATCAAATATAGCTTAGGGTGAATTTTAGGTAATGTTCTGAAAAACTTCAATTTTTGATGAATAGTGAAACCACTAAGTGGTAATCAAGCAAACTGATTTTTTTGTTAAATGAAAGTTTACCACTAATGTGTATTGAATTTTTAAAATCCGAAATACATGGTTGTCATTAGTATGTAAAATGTAGTTCAATGATATTATAATTATTTTTTGGTGAATAATAACTTATTATGTTCTTAATCACGATTAGTGGTAATTACGGTAGTTTAAGGTCTAAATAATGCTTTAATAATAGGAAATGACCTAGAAACATGTTACAACCTTATTGGTTGTGTCATGGCCGACCAATAAAATCCATGGGTCAACTTGGGGACCCCATGGATCCACTTTTGTTGGGAAATGACATAACTTACTTTTTATTTAATGTTAAAGTGAAAATGACACAAACATAATATGTTTTACGAAAACAATTTTGAAGTGGGGTTATACAAGTCCAAATTTTGATTATAAATAGTCATTGGAAAGATAAAAAGATTTCCTACATAATAGTAGTTTTTTTATGATTTTTAGACATTAAATAAATTAAATTATTTGTGACATAATAATGATTCAGCGATGACATCATTATTTGACGATTTAAATAAAATGGGAAGATAATGTAGAATCTATGCACTACACATGGCCAAAACCAATTGGATCAGTGGCTTTCGAACCCTTATCACCTTATCCACGAATTATATCAATGTGAGACCATTTAAAACCGAAACACATTTCAAATAATGTAATATTTCTTTACTTTCCAAAAGTGCCCCTCCTCTCCTCTTATAAAAGGCCCCCACCTCTACCTCATTTCACACACTCATAAAGCCTTTGGCTTGGCCAAACCCTTCCCATTTGCTCTCTCCACATCCCTATCCTCATACTAGAGGATTACCTTTGGGCATAATCCTTTCAAAGGAAGCCTTTAGGCTCAAGTCAAAAGGAGTTACACTTTTTAAGGTAATTCGTTCTCTCATGTTCATTTGTTGTATTTTGCTTCTCCAACCCCCTAAAATCTTTTTATTTACTACTTTTGTAACAACACCAGTATATTCATTATACTAGGATGTTGTTATATGATTTATTTGAGCTACACTCTCACAAAACTACATCAAATGGTTAAAGAACATACGGTTTCCGTGGATGGCGAAATTCTGCCTCCCGAAACGATGATTGTTCAACACTCATTCAACACCTTCAAAGGTGGACATTATGATGTCACTATTTTTATATATGATATATAATATGTTTATGTTTTCCTTAAGCTTCTGTTTTTTTCATTTTGGGCATACCTTTATGGTTTCCATTATGTGTAAACACGATATCTTCATTTTAGGAAGTGCGGACTACCGCCCCCTAAAAGTGATTTGATTCGTTAATACCATATGTGGGATGTGTAAAGGATAAAGTTAATGATATTATATATGTTATTATAGGGGAATTATAATATACTCTTATATCATTATGATTCCATTCCAGAAAATATGAAATAGAAATGGAAGTAGCGTTCATGCGTACGTACGGCTTACCGTCTCCATGAACGGTGCATTTGATTTCATACCTCTAAATTATGTAATATTATAAATGCATGTATGTACTGGATATATATGACATATATGATATCTACATCATGAATAACATTCTGGATATAATTAACCTTTTACCAAATTAACAACATGTAAGTGTAAGAAGTCTATTTTTGACTGAAGAACCAAATACCGACAAAATGAAAATTATTAACTTAACTGATTACATGATATTCATAACATGGTATAAAAGTAATAATGAACTTGAAAAAGATTCATAATCAAGTAGAGATTATCTCAAGTTTATTATTCAGGAGATTAAAGAACGGTCGAGTCAAGTCGGATACGAGGTATGGGACTTCGTCTCAATCTCCTTTCGTTGAGGCATATTTTATTTTATACACAACTTTCTTTTATACGGTGTATAAACCCCTTTGACTTTTACGTTTATTCAAAAGGAATCTTTTTTATACGAAGCGTTTACTAAAGGACAAAAGGGAATGTTTTTGTCGTACGTATGCAGAAACAACGACTTCTCCGCCGTCGTGACCGTTATTTGAGTTTCGGCTTCCTCTACAAGCCATACCTTCTTTTTAAAAGAAAAATAAATACCATGTTTTACTTTTCTTTTATATTAGTATTGAAAATGGTTTTCATAATGTTTTTATATCAAAGTGTTGTATTGATATCTCATTATTGAAATGTGGAAATTTTATGTTTCCTTTATTCGTGTTTTATGTGATATGATTATGTTATGGTTCTTGGGCATTATTATGAAGATGGGTGGTTCCGTGATAAACTAAGGGCGGGTGAGCCCGTTATAGCTCTCCAATGCATTGGGTAACGCGAAGGAGTGAAACGTTAAGGTTTCTCCGAAGAGATTTTAGGGAATATACTGTGATGGGTATTCCAAATGTAACCAAGAGGGTTACTCCCTACGTAAGAATGTTATGAATGCCTCAAGTTACCTTTATGTCTTATGATTTCTATGATTTATTCATGATTTTATGAGGTATGTTAATGTGCCTATGTTTTATGGGTAAAGTATGATTTCATTCTTATGTATATATGAACTAATGTTTCCTTTCCATGTTTTTTTTATAACCCATACTGAGTTTTTATGCTCATCCCAAGTTTTTGAAATGTTTTTCACAGGTCAAGGGAAAGGTACATGATAAGATGATAGAGTCAAGGATGTGTCAAGAAATAATCAATGTTTTATTTTAAATGTGTTTCCATTGATGGGAATGAAGAATACTATCTTTATGTAACCACTTTGTTTATATGTGGAATGTAATGAATGTTTTATGATCTAATTCTCTAAAACTCTAAACCCGAAAAGATCCTCAATGTGTAATCTTGTAATAACACAAGATTAAGTAAGGTTTAAGGCTGGGGCCTTATAGTTGGTATCAGAGGTCGGTTTAGATAACTTTAGGAGTTATAATTCTATTAAATGATTATACAATTTTTTTTAAATGATATAGAATTTAAATATTACCATGTTGCTTCATCTAAGACATGTTTGTTCAGAATGGTTTTCCACAGAGGAAACAGAGAAGGAGTGCTAGGAAGGCATACAGAAGGAAATAACCTTCCGAATCAGCATCCAGAAATGGTCGGAATTGGAACTGAACAGTTTGTTACAGTGATGGCACAGTTGACTCAAGCTATAAATGGTGGTGGTATCCATGCACGAGATCAGCCAGATCAACCACAGAGGAACATGTCAGTGGTGGAACATTTCATGAGGCAACATCCACCATCATTCAGAGGATCATCTGACCATGTGCTAGCTGAAGGGTGGATTAAAGAAGTGGAGAAGATTTTTGATGTCATGGGGTGTTCAGACAATCAAAAGGTTAGTCTTGCTATTTACCGTTTGGAGGGTGAAGAAGATCAGTGGTGGTCTATGGTTAAAAATATCAGGGACGCCGATGAGATTGATGCTCTTGACTGGGATGAATTCAAAGGTATGTCTCTTGAGAAGTATTTTCCTAAGGCTGTTTGACTTAGGATAGAAAAGAAATTCTTGGAATTGAGGCAAGAGGAAGACTCAGTGGCTGCCTATGAAGAAAGGTTCACTCGATTGGCAAGGTATGCAACAAATTTTATCCGGGACCTAGATAGTAAAATCAATCGTTTTTACTCAGGATTAAAGCCAAAATATCGAAGGGCATTAGCTTCTCGTGAGTTTAAAAGTTATGAAAAGCTTGTTCGATGTGATGAGAAGGTGGAAATGGAGATTGCCGATGACCAAGTGTTCTATAACAACTAGCAGAAGAAGAGACCGAGGTGGCAGGAGAAAGGTAAGAGTTCTTCAAAAAAGTCTGATGGTAAGAGAACTAAGTTTCCAGTTTGTGATAAATGTGGCAAAAGGCATGCTGTGGAATGTCTTCTGAATTCTGGGAAGTGCTACTGATGTGGTAAGATGGGACATAAGGCTCGTGATTGCACTGAAAAGAATCAAGGTGAAGGTAAGAACAAATTTGATTTACAGTTAGTGAAATGTTATAAGTGCAATGAGATGGGTCACTATGCAAACGAGTGTCCGACAAGGAGCTTGAGTGATGGGAAGCAGTTAGACTACAAGCAGAACGGGGTGGTGAAATCCTTTGCAACTACTTCAGCAGATGTCGGTCCATCAAATAGAGATTCGTAGTTTCCTTGGTTTGGCAGGCTATTACCGAAGGTTTGTTAGAAATTTTTCACGATTATCTAGTCCAATGACTAAGCTAACTCGGGAGGGTGTTATGTTTATCTGGAAAAAAGAATGTGATTATTGTTTTCAGGAATTGAAAAGAAGATTGATGAATGATCCAGTTTTGGAACTACCTTCCAGGAATGGTGAGTTTGTTATATACAGTGATGCTTCATTGAAAGGACTTGGTTTCATCCTAATGTAGAATGATCAGGTAATTGCTTATGCTTCACGACAGTTGAAAACTCATGAGGTAAATTACCCTACACATGATTTGGAACTAGCTGCTGTTGTTTTTGCTTTAAAAATTTGGAGGCATCATTTGTATGGAGTAAAGTGTGAAATATATACCGATCACAAAAGTTTAAAGTATATATTCACTCAGAAAGAGTTAATCATGAGACAAAGGAGATGGCTGGAATTAATCAAGGATTATGATTGTACAATTCATTACCATCTGGGAAAAGAAAATAAAGTGGCTGATGGTTTGAGTCGAAAAAGTAATGCTTCATTAACAATGTTGTGTTTGGAACGTGATCCTTTGGTTAATGATTTGATGAACATTGGCATAGAAGTTTTTGGTGCATGAAGTCCTTCTGTTTTGTTTCAGGTATCAGCGAGATCTTCTCTATCAGATAGAATCAAGCAAGCACAAAAGCAAGACAATGAGTTGCAGAAAAGGGTAGAGCTGGTTCAGAAAGGTAAGTTGCCTGAATTCAACATTGATAATGATTGTGTTTTGAGATTTGGGAAGAGATTGTGTGTGACTTGTGATTCACAGTTGAAGAGAGAGTTTTTATGTGAAGCTCATAGTTCTCCTTTTTCAGTTAATCTGGGCAGTACTAAGATGTATAGAGATCTGCGGGAGTATTACTGGTGGGATGGAATGAAAAGAGATATTGCTGATTTTACTGTGAAGTGTTTGTCTTGTCAGCAGGTTAAAGCAGAGCGGCAGTTACTGAAAGGGATGCTTCAGCATTTACCAGTTCCAGAGTGGAAATGGGAGAATATATCCATGGACTTTGTTGTTGGATTACCGAAGACATCTCGAGGTAATAATGCAATCTGGGTTGTTGTTGATCACTTGACCAAATCTTCTCATTTCCTTGCTATACGAGATACATTCTCTCTTGATCAACTTTCCCATTTGTATCTTAAAGAGATAGTCAGGTTACATGGAGTTCCTCTCTCCATTGTATCGGATCGTGATCCCAGGTTTACTTCTAACTTTTGGAAAGGCCTTCAGAAGTCGTTGGGTACTGAGTTAAATTTTAGTACTGCTTTTTATCCTCAATCAGATGGGCAGTCAGAACGAACAATTCAGACATTGGAGGATATGCTACGAGCTTGTTCTATGGATTACCAGGGAAGTTGGGACCAACATCTTTATTTGGTTGAGTTTTCATATAATAACAGTTTTCATTCCAGTATACAGATGTCACCATTTCAGGCATTATATGGGAAGCGGTGTCGAACTCCAGATTTCTGGGATGAAGTGGGTGAAAGGAAGTTGATGGGACCAGAATTGGTAGAAGAGATGGCAGAAAAAGTTCAGCTGATTCAGAAACACATGAGAACAGCTCAGAGCAGGAAGAAGAGTTATGCGGATAACCGGAGGAAGGATCTATCTTTCGAGGTAGGTGATCATGTTTTTCTCAGGGTTTCTCCTTGGAAAAGTGTGATGAGATTTGGTAAGAAAGGAAAGTTGAGTCCAAGGTTTGTTGGACCATACGAAATTCTGGAGAGAGTTGGATCAGTTGCATATCGAGTGGCTTTACCTCCGTGTTTATCTCAGGTACACAATGTTTTTCATGTTTCGATGTTGAGAAAGTATATGCCAGATCAATCTCATGTTTTGAGTCCAGAGGTAGTTCAGCTGGAAGAGAACCTATCTTATGAGGAACAACCGGTCCAGATTCTTGACCACATGGAGCAAGTGTTACGGAATAAGGTGATTCACCAGGTAAAGGTTTTGTGGAAAAACCACATGATTGAAGAGGCAACATGAGAATCTGAAAATGCAATGAGGGATAAGTACCCCTATTTATTCGATAAGTAAATAAATTGCGGGGACGCAATTTTCTAAAGGGGGGAAGGATGTAACATCCCAAGTAAGTAATGAATAATATATATTTTTATCTATGTTTATTAATGATTAAGATAGTGTTATAGAGGCTTAAAATGAAAATAAATACAATCTTAAGCATGTAATACACTAATATACTTAAAAGATTGTTTTACTGCCTTATGATGGGAAACCCTTTTTGAATCTATATTTTGACAATTTTATAAACTATGTTCGTCAAAATAAACTTATCCTTTATTATTGGGACATCAAAATTTACCTTGTGTGAATTTTTGGTATTTTTTTGACAATGTTCATTTTTAATGAATAGTGAAAAATACTGCATTTTACATCAAATCTGCTTTTTAATCTAATTTATTAATATGATTAGATTATGTTTTGAATTGGTTTTGAAGTGAAATTAGAATATATTTTTTCCATTTTATCCAATGGTGGTCATTGGAATCAATTTCACTTTGAAATTAGACTTAAACTGGTGTCAATCTTTTGATACTTATTGTTTTGTAAAAAACACGCTATTTGCTCTGGCAGCGGGAATTAATTATTAAATTAATTAATTTGACTTATATGATTTGAATTTTGTAAAATAGACTTCATTTTTGAATTCGGATTATCAAATATAGCTTAGTGTGAATTTTAGGTAATTTTCTGAAAAACATCAATTTTTGATGAATAGTGAAACCACTAAGTGGTAATCAAGCAAACTGATTTTTTTGTTAAATGAAAGTTTACCACTAATGTGTATTGAATTTTAAAAATCCTACATACATGGTTGTCATTAGTATGTAAAATGTGGTTCAATGAGATTATAATAATTTTTTGGTGAATAGTAACTTATTAAGTTCTTAATCACGATTAGTGGTAATTAGGGTAGTTTAAGGTCTAAATAATGCTTTAATAATAGGAAATGACCTAGACACATGTCCCAACCTTATTGGTTGTGTCATGGACGACCACGAAAAGCCATGGGTCAAATTGGGGACCCCATGGATCCACTTTTGTTGGGAAATGACATAAATTACTTTTTATTTAATGTTAAAGTGAAAATGACACAAAATAATATGTTTTACGAAAACAATTTTTAAGTGGGGTTATACAAGTCCAAATTTTGATTATAAATATTCATTGGAAAGCTAAAAAGATTTCCTATATCATAGTATTTGTTTATGATTTTTAGACATTAAATAAATTAAATTATTTATGACATAATAATGATGCAGCGATGACATCATTATTTGACGATTTAAATAAAATGGGAAGATAATATAAAATCTATGAACTACACATGGAAAAACCAATTGGATGAGTGGATTTCGAACCCTTATAACCTTATCCACGAATTATATCAATGTGGGACCTTTTAAAACCGAAAAACATTTTCAAATAATGTAATATTTCTTTACTTTCCAAAAGTGCCCCTCCTCTCCTCTTATAAAAGGCCCCCACCTCTACCTCATTTCACACACTCTTCAAGCCTTTGGATCGGCCAACCCCTGCCCATTTGCTCTCTCCACATCCCTCTCCTCATCCTAGAGTAATCCCTTTTGGCAGAATCCTTTCAAAGGAAGCCTTTAGGCTCAAATCAAAAGGAGTTACACTTTTTAAGGTAATTCGTTCTCTCATGTTCATTTGTTTTATTTTGCTTCTCCAACCCCCTAAACTCTTTTTATTTACTTATTTTGTAACAACACCAGTATCTTAAATATACTAGGATGTTGTTATATGATTTATTTGAGCTACACTCTCACACAACTATCAAATGGTCAAAGAACATACGGTTTCCGTGGATGGCGAAATTCTGCCTCCCGAAACGATGATTGTTCAACACTCATTCAACACCTTCAAAGGTGGCCATTATGATGTCACTATTTTTATATATGATATATAATATGTTTATGTTTTCCTTAAGCTTCTGTTTTTTTCATTTTGGGCATACCTTTATGGTTTCCATTATGGGTAAACACGATAACTTCATTTTAGGAAGTGCGGATTACCGCCCCCTAAAAGTGATTTGATTCGTTAATACCATATGTGGGATGTGTAAAGGATAAAGTTAATGATATTATATATGTTATTATACTGGAATTATAATATACTCTTATATCATTATGATTCCATTCAAGAAAATATGAAATAGAAATGGAAGTAGCGTTCATGCGTACGTACGGCTTACCGTCTCCATGAACGGTGCATTTCATTTCATACCTCTAAATTATGTAATATTATAAATGAATGTATGTACTGGATATATATGACATATATGATATCTACATCATGAATACCATTATGGATATAATGAACCTTTTACCAAATTAACAACATGTAAGTGTAAGAAGTCTATTTTTGACTTAAGAACCAAATACCGACAAAATGAACATTATTAACTTAACTGATTACATGATGTTCATAACATGGTATAAAAGGAATAATGAACTTGAAAAAGATTCATAATCAAGTAGAGATTAACTCAAGTTTATTATTCAGGAGATTAAAGAACAGTCGAGTCAAGTCGGATACGAGGTATGGGACTTCGTCTCAATCTCCTTTCGTTGAGGCATATTTTATTTTATACACAACATTATTTTATACGGTGTATAAACCCCTTTGACATTTACGTTTATTCAAAAGGAATCTTTTTTATACGAAGCGTTTACTAAATGAAAAAAGGGAATGTTTTTGTCGTACGTATGCGGCAACAACGACTTCTCCACCGTCGTGACCGTTATTTGAGTTTCAGCTTCCTCTACAAGCCATACCTTCTTTTTAAAAGAAAAATAAATACCATGTTTTACTTTTCTTTTATTTTAGTATTGAAAATGGTTTTCATAATGTTTTTATATCAAAGTGTTGTATTGATATCTCATGATTGAAATGTGGAAATTTTATGTTTCCTTTATTCATGTTTTATGTGATATGATTATGTTATGGTTCTTGGGCATTATTATGAAGACGGGTGGTTCCGTGATAAACTAAGGGCGGGTGAGCCTGTTATAGCTCTCCAATGCATTGGGTAACGCGAAGTAGTGAAACGTTAAGGTTTCTCTGAAGAGATTTTAGGGAATATACTATGATGGGTATTCCAAACGTAACCAAGAGGGTTACTCCCTACGTAAGAATGTTATGAATGCCTCAAGTTACCTTTATGTCTTATGATTTCTATGATTTATTCATGATTTTATGAGGTATGTTAAAGTGCCTATGTTTTATGGTTAAAGTATGATTTCATTCTTATGTATATATGAACTCATGTTTCCTTTCCATGTTTTTTTATAACCCATACTGAGTTTTTATGCTCATCCCTAGTTTTTGAAATGTTTTTCACAGGTCAAGGGAAAGGTACATGATAAGATGATAGAGTCAAGGATGTGTCAAGAAATAATCCATGTTTTATTTTAAATGTGTTTCCATTGATGGGAATGAAGAATACTATCTTTATGTAACCACTTTGTTTATATGTGGAATGTAATGCAAGTTTTATGATCTAATTCTCTAAAACTCTAAACCCGAAAAGATCCTCAATGTGTAATCTTGTAATAACTCAAGATTAAGTAAGGTTTAAGGCTGGGGCCTTATAGGTTCCCCTACAAACTTTATATAATATTACTTTATACTTATCTATAATATAATTGGGTGTAGATACTCTATAAATATTGTGGTAATCCATATTCTTTGAGCTCCATTACTGTGAAGAACATCCATGAGAGTTAGTGCTCCATTAGTTGTGGATAGTAGTAGTGAGGATCAAAATTTTTTGTTAAGATTATTCTGAGGTTTCAGGTGATGTTGTGCATCACATATAGACCTTTGGATCTATAGGTTAACAAATCATTATAATGTGGGATGTGGATATGGAGGTCACCTCACTCTGTATCTTTAATTTTTTTTATGAGAATATATGTTTCGTTTTAATTTCTATCTGGCTTAGAAGTTGAGATGAATAATTTATCGTTATATTAATACCTTTTTTTTGGAATCCTACAAGGTATGTATACACTCACAACTAGATGGAATTTCCCACACATGTTGTGTCTTATGTAGAAAAAATATATTTTAGTGGTGATCTTATTGGGGTGGGATTTTGAGGTTCATTATTGTACCTAGAATAGATAGATATGTTTGTTAGGTAACCATGGAGATTGTGTTCCATGATCAATTTTTATCCCATTTCTATTTTTTATAATTTTGGGATCCCATCTCCAGTTGGCCTTGTATATTTATCCTTAAATCGTTTTTATAACATTACTATACCTTGATTATTTTCTATAGGATTCTTCATGCTTGATGTATACTCTAGATGTTCAATATATTAGAATATATATGTACTATTCCATGGAACTAGTTGGGTGATTGTGTATGCATACTTATGCTATGGACTCTAATTTTTTCATCACCTACGCAACACTTGTCAGCACCCCCTATCCTACTAGAGGTGGTCTTGGGCTGTCTCACATAGCTAATCAATGGCCATGTGGGACCTAATGGATTATCTCATGAAATAGTGTTATTAGAGGTGGTTTTTCCCCATGTTGGTGTTTATATATTGAACATGGTATGCAGATTTGTTGGGGATCTTAGGGAAACGATGTTGAAGATTCTCCAGTGAGACTTTTAGGTCAGGGAATCCAATGATGGATCATAGACTGATGTATCAATAATACATGACTATGACTACCTACTTGTTGGCTCATTATATAGAGAGATCAATTACATAGAACAAATAGTACATGAATCATATATGATATAAACTCTTTACATTCATTTCATAGATGATTCAGTGCCCCATTTTTTTATCTGACCATGGTATGTATTGATATACTTCAAGATTACCCAAAGATGAAAACAGTCTTGGATGCCGATTTAAGATTGTGATGATCATTAGTTGAGTGATGCGGCCTCAGTTCAAGAATATATTCATGAGGTCTTTCCCCACTGGTCTATGTGTTGGATCAACTATGTGTGGGATATCCAATTGTTCAGACAAGGTAGGAGGGTGATAAAAAAGAAATCAGAGGATTGTCGTGATTCTGTGATCCAAATCTTCTAGATTGTTCAAACCTCATCCAGTTATACGTTTTTTCTTATAGTTAGTATTATTATTTGAGAAGTAGGTTGTTGGTGGAGTTTGATCTTGTAAATATGATATGATGATCACATGTTTAGACTTACAATAGTTATTCTATGAAATGTATTTCCCTTTATTAGGATTCTATGTGTAGATTTTGTAGCTTCTCAAGACGTAGGGTGGTCATAATAAAGTTACTAGGTATGCCATGAGGATTACAAACCACATTCCTTAATATCCCGATATAGTGCCAGATGGTTTCATCTATGTGTAAAATTTTGAAAAAGATCATCGTAGATAAATTCATTCCAATATAGTCTCCTTGTCCATTACTACCTATAATAGATTTTTTGTGTATGATCTTGTTACATAGATCATTATAAGTGAGGGAAATCCAGTGGTTGGTTCCAAAAGTCATCATTAATGGGATAAGTTGACTACAAAATCATGAGGGTGATAGACATTAGGCTGATAGTGTAGGTGGGATAACCATGTCAAGACCCATACATGAGGATCTTCAATGGAGTGATCATGCAGAGGATCTAGTTAGCTAGGAGGGGGATATGTTATTCATTTAATGGGTGAGGTCACATTGATCATGATTTCATAACCCATATTATTGATCATGATAGTAAAATAGTGGATGGAATATCGTAACAGAGGAAAAATCATGATCATGAATATTCTAGGTATGGATAGGGTATCTTCTAGGGAGGGAATGATAAAAGGGGATTAGTTGGGTGTCTATTTTATGGAGCTACTAGGGTAGGAGACATTACATTCTACTCCCACCACTACAACCTGGTGGCACACGATATGCTTAGGGAGTTGGTGGTCGGGGATGTAGGTTATTACCGGCTTTGGAGGGTTATGACTAGGATACCCATTAGATGATTTGAGGTAAAATTTTTGTCTTCTATACTATTTCTCCTTTACTTGAAGACACATTTTTTATTCCTCACTTCATTTCCATTTCCCTTGTCTAAAATTTAGAGCATCACACTGAGATATTATCCTGAAAAATATGGATATAAGTTCTTAAATTGAGTTTTTCTTCTATATCACACGTCTTTTGAAAGTGCGAGTAGAAGCTCAGTGGATAGATTTTCTCAGGAGAACTTTTTAAATTCTGAATAAAACCATGTGATTTCATCATTGGTATGGACAAGTTATCCATGGTGCATTCCAAAATAGATAGTCATCATAGGAGGGGTAGATTCCTTCATATATATGAGATGATATTATCTTTTGTGGGGAGATAGATATCATTATATATTTAATGGGTCAATGATTAGGAAACTACCACCCATCACCCATCGATTTTTTATCATATACCTTGGATTAGTGGGATCATCATACATATGGATTCTAATAGTAGAGGAGGATTATATGGATGCCTTCCCCAAGGATGTTCTATGACTACCTATGAGGTTTGATATTTAATTTTTCATGTACTTTCTCCCCATGACCATATTGATTTCATTTTTGGCATATATAAATGATCCTACTAAGCACCATAAGATGTGGGTGCAGTTGGAGGACCTTTTAGATAAGGGTTTCATTAGACCCAATGTTTCAACGTCAGATTGTCTAGTTTTTTCATAAAAAAGGTGTATAGGATTTGGAGGATTTTCATGGAATATGATAGCTAGAATTTGGTAAATATAAATAATAAGTCCCCTATCCATGTATTGATGAACTATTTGAACAATTGAGTAGTGTTTATTAGTTCTCAATGAATGATCTCATGTTTGGATACCATCAGTTGATGGTTAGCAACAATGATATTTTGAATATGGAATTCCAATATTGCTAAAAACATTACGTTTTCCCAATGAAAATTTCAGTGTGATTAATTTAACCTCTATTTACATGGATATTATGAACCAGATATTACATCTATAATTAGACTAATCAATAATTTTATTTATCAAAAATATATTAATTTACGTTTTATTATAGGAGGATCATGAAAATTATTTTAGGATGTACCTAAACATACTCTTGAAGAACTGCCTTTATAGTAATCATCTAAAGTGTTAGGTTTGGATCCGAAATGTTCAATTTCTAGTCTATCTAATAACTGAACATGTTTTTGATATAGTTTAGAAAATATTTATTTGTTAATTTATTGGGATCCCCCCAATACCAAGAAAATGGTATATAATATCCTCTGTTTGTTAGGGTTCTCTAGGAAGTTCAGGATATGAATTTCTTGGATAACATCCATTTTTAATACTTTCACACACATAAACAATATAGAAATGATATTTGGTTTAGGAAATAATCATATCCATAAAAAATGAATTTATATATTTAAGAAAAATGTAATGTCTAATGAAAAATGATTACAAAAAGGTGAATGTTTTAATATAAATTAAATGACCATAAAATAAATCAAGAGATGAGATATGGCCATAAATTAACTATGAATATAGATTTTATAAAGAAATAAAGTCTTTTTAAGTATAGAATAAAAATAAAAGATAAAAATTTTAAAGAATTATTAATAAAATAGTTTCCTTTTTAAAATAATTTTAGTATTATAGAATAATCTAAAGAGTGAAAAATAGTTACAGTGGCGAGAAAGATCATTAATGATGTATATGTCAAAATAACATTCCATTTGATTTTTTATAATGAATATAAAAAATTATCCTTTTTTAAAAAATTAGTAATATTACATTTATACATTGTTAATAGACACAAATAACATAAAATTTGTTGATTAAATTATATGATTAACAAAAATCTACTTTTGGAAAAACTATTTTGAAAAATATAGCCACAAAATAAAAATATACCTGATCAATAGATAAAGAAGATTAGGTTTTCTTTTAAATATATATTTTCTTGATTCAAGTGATAAATTGAAAAATTGATGAAAAAATATTGAATATTATTTAATTATCTATAGAATAATAATATTGATGGTGTTTATGATATATTTTAATAATCCTTAAATGAAAATATATGAAATCCCAAAAATGGAGATTATAAAATCTATTCTCACTTCTTTAATTACTACTTAAATATGACCCACTAAAATAGAAAACTATAATTGAAAATTTAATCATAATTAATAAATATATATTCATGTTAAATATATCATATAAGTTAGTATATTCTCCACATAAAAATAAACTGGTGCATAATACTGAATATGTCATAATGGAGTGGGAATTGTATCTAAATCCCTTACCTCACATTCCACCATAGTTGGACATACTTGGATCTAATGTATAATTGTCTAAAAAAGTTATTTATTTATACCCGAGCAATTTTTTTTAATATCATCCTTTTACAATATCTTAAAACTCATTTGTTAATAATCATTTATTAGTATCATTATTTTTTCTTTTAACCACTCTATTATATTATGAATGTTTGGCCACAGAAGTTCCAGTTATTTTACATTAATTAAGGTTACATTGTTTAAAAAAATGTATATAATTATATAAATATCATATATATTATTAAATCTATCATATTTACTATCCTTGTAAAGTGTAAATGAAAATAGGGTTGCATCACTTCATGTTGGTGGTGGTCAACTTGTATGCACAAGTGATATTATCATTTTCCAAAGGATTGGAAAAAAATAAGGTATATATCATATTTTTATACTATAATAGTGATTATTAAATAAATATAATTATTATTCCTCAATTCTATATTTATCAATTTTCAATTAATATGTTATGAAAAAATTACACTGATATAAGTAGACGTTAAGCCATAGGTACGCACTTGTGATGCTTCCACATTGTGTATGATGGAAAAGTAGTGGAAAATATTTATCCCATATTAATTATAAGATATAAATATATTATTGATATTAGTTTCACTATTTTGGAATGGTTTTAATATATTTAGAGGAAGTATAAGTATAGTTAAATTTTAATGAGTTGATAAAGATGAATACATCTTCTTTGGTAGGCTTTATTTACATCACATATTATGGGACCTAGGGATGGTATATTATAAATACTAGACCCTTTGGAACCATGATAAATATGTTTATAAGAGAAATTGTTATGGATTTTTATCTATGTCTCTCAATGTGTTTTAAATAAGAAAGGCAAGGGGTGTCCTTTTATAAGTGAAAAGAGGGGCACTATTGGAATTACTTAAAGTATTAAATTAATAAAAATTAATTTTCATAGACAAATTGATCCAAATTGAAATTATTTTAAACTAATATGATTATGAGTCGAATTAGTATTTTAAAATAAAAGTTTTATATGTTTTGGATATTTTTTTACACTTATATCGTAGTTTTAACCCCCTCTTAACCCTTCTGACAATTAAAATAAAATAAAAGTCTTCTACACTTTAATGATCAAGAATGTTATTGAAAAAGAAAAAAAAATCATAAATGGGACATGATTTATATTTTAGATCAAATATGATTCAATTGGTCTAAGATAATATTCTTATTGATCTTATATATTTTAATGAAATATTATTTATTATAAAATATAATAAATTAATATTTTTGAATTAATATTTTAATTTCACTTTGAAAAAAAAATGATGTAAAATGATTTCACATATAACCATTAACAAATATCTAATATTAAATAAATATATATAAAATTCATGATATACAATAATTTATTCAAATTACTTTACATTCATTATTTTTAAAAATATTTAGTTTTTACCTATTATTTAAATAAATATATGGTCGGTTATGCATAAGTATTTATGATAATTATTAGCCAAAATAGCATGAAGGAAATCTTTTATTATTGATCTTTAAAAACACCCCATTTCAAATGGATGGGGGGAAATTAGTTAAAGATAATTATTCACTCACTAAAAATTAAAAATAAACCAACATTGTGAAAAATTAATTATGTTTAAAAAAAGTATTTTGAATTCATTTATAACATATTTTTGTCCTTATGTGAACATATAAACAAAATTAAAACAAATAGAGGGGCGTTTTGGAATTTCCATTACTGAAAATAATATAAAAGTCATTACCAAGGTCAAATGGAAACCAAATAAAATATATTTTTATTTCTGATGGATATGGATAAATTAATTAAATCAAATGAAATAAATAAATGTTTTAGATATAATTTTAATACAATACCATATTGTTTTTAAACTCAAATACCATATTTAACCATAATAGATGTGTTAAATTATACTATAGTTATGACACACAATGGCTAAAAAATAAAGGGAAATTATTTAAAAAAATTGAATATAATAATTAAAAGATTAATATCCATTTTCTAAGATTTATTTTCTAATGGTTCATACAATTAATTTTAATATAAATGCGTAAAATTCTTAAAAAAAATTTCTATAAATTTTTTTTTATGTATAAAAATTAACAAAAGTCAGAATCATGACAAATTTTTATTAGACGATGATAATTAAAATATATCATATTTCACTTTTATAAAAAAGGAAATGTATAATGAGTCTTTTAATTAATAGATTTAATATAAATAAAAGGCAATATTCAATAAATATATATTTTTTAGTATTATCTATAAATCAGTCATTTGAAAAAAAAACCCCAAAATATTACCGTAATTTAGTTTCGATATTCAAATTTTATGAAATAAAATTAATTTTAAAAAATGTTTATAAAATTTATATAATGTTTCTAATCACATTATTGAATAAAAATAAGATAATTATGATATATTTTTAAAATAAAATATTACTATATTTGAATTTGGGTTGTAACGATGTTCATATAGAAAAACATATAATTTTATAACAATATTACATAACCTATTACATTCCCTAGTTTTTGAAGCATTCAAACACTCAATATCTGGTGAGAAAATATCATAAATATGATCAAATAAATCAAGATGAATGGTGTGAACCATTGAATCCATGTCGGTTTCAAGGGAATGGGTTTTCTCATAAAACAATGTTGCTGAATACTGGATAACATCCCAAGTAATACTTTTACAATAGTATATATTTTCCTGTTTAACCACATTTTCATTATTAATAATGATCAGACACATTATGATCTCAATCATACCCAACCCTTCATTATCCATTGTGTAATTAGATTCAACATAATTAAACTTAATGTTCCCTTAGTCTAAACGATTAATTATTAATCTAAAATGGTCAGAAGTTTCCTTTATAATATTAGTATTATAATAGTCTTTATCTATATCAATTAACATTTAACTAACCCTAGTTTCAATTACCTAAAAATATTAAAGTCATATTTTTCCCCAGTGATATGAAAATTCATATTTTCTTTTGAAAAATCTATAAAACCCCCACAGGTAATGAGGAATGGTTTTCCCAAAAAAGAATACCTTCTTATCACATTTTATTTCAAGTACTAAAAAAATTCTTGTACTGTGAGCTTCCCCAAATTTACTAACATATCATCCAACATTCAAAAGGGTCATGAGATAGTCATATCAGGTAAATTTAGAGAAACATTAGTTGATTTTATCTCATAGAGAGATGATTTAATAAAATGTGGAGTGGGTCATAAGTTTTACACTAGATACTAGGTAACAAAAATAGTTTTCTTCCATATTTTATCCTACCTTACGTGGGACAAAAAATAATATAGGGTCCTACCATTTAGGTGTTAACTTACTATAAGGGTAAACACTACATTACATTTTTAAGTTTAACGTTTCAAATTCTTCCATATTCATATTATTTATAAAAAATATTTTGTACAATTTTACAAATGATGATATTTTATTAAAGGCCACTACAAATAGAATTTTCAAATATAACTTTTTAAAATTTTCAAATAATTTGTGGTTTTTTGGTTTATCAATTTTATTCGTAACCCAAAAGGGAAGGGAAATGGTTGTGGTGGACCTCGATTATCATATATAAACATCAAACCTCAATAGATGAATATTTATTAAATTTCATTAATATATTAACAAGGATATTAATATTTTAGTGACATTGGAATCATGGACACATAAAAAACTTGTTCATAATTTAACAATATTATCTGACACAAATATATTCATAATTATTACCCCCATTGAAATATTTGTTTGAAAAAATGGACATGATTTGGTCACCCAATCCATTTAACTTTAAATTTTATTAATGAAAAAAGAATATATAAGGCATATCCAAGGTGTAATTAAATTGCACCATAAATAATTAAAAAAATTTATATATATATTTATAAGCATAAAAAATAATATGAAGCGTGAAACGGTATATATTAATTTCAATAAAACAAACCTTCAGTATCTAGATATCCATGTGTTATGGGGATTGATTAAAATTGAAAATATGAAATATTTTCCCACTCACTTGATATGTATATATGCTTCCAAATGGGATTGGGATCAATAATATCTCTATAATTTAATTGAAGAAAGAATAAGAATCCCTTCCCAGCACATCAATCCAACAGAAACTATGTGGACAAATTTCGTCTAACTGAAAAATTGTAGAAGAAAAAATTAGTTCATGTAGAGATAAAAACTCACAAAATCCACATAAAACATAAAATTGGCTACACATAATATTTTGAATAATTAAGGCCACCACAAATTATATAAATTTGTGCCACACCAGAATCACAAACATTCAGAATATATGAAACTAAAGCCCATAAAAATAACTTGAATCTATCAAATGGAACATATCTATATCTTCGAATACATAAATTAAAGTAGTATAACAATAAAATTGAATCATTTATAACAAGTGAAAAAACCTGATAAATACTACATCCATTAAAAGATTCATCAAAACAAGAATCACATCCATATATAGAGAATCATTCATTTTATCCAGAACATCATGTCAAGAATCCTCAAAAAACATATTAAACCGGTATATGGTTAAAATAAAAAATAAAAAAATTCAACTTAATGTTAAAAATAATAATAAAATCATCTTCTAAAAGGGGAAAATGATGCGGTCATTTCCAGGGAATTTCCCTGAAATTAAAATTCATTTTTTTTAAATTCCTCCAACATCTTAATAAATATTTTTTATGTTTTAATGTAAATTCTTCACAGTAATTACACCGTCCATATATTTATAAAACACAATTACATATTTCTCATCCATCTAATAGTATAGATCATCCATGAAAACTAGTTTATATTGATCAATATGATATACATACATCACATCAGGTTCAACATCATTATTATAATTATTGTTGTTAAAATAATCTTCATCAGAGGATTTTCTATAATGTTCTACAATCACATGCTAGGGGGAATATCAATTTTTAATTCCTAGAGTTCTTTAGGGACTTAGTTAAAATTATTCTCTCCAATTGAGAGTAATCTATACATTTTCTATTGTGTGAGGAATTTTTTTAATGTATCCATCAAGATCAAACATTATTTTTTGAATTTTATAGAACATGATTTAAAGTATGTATCCTCAATATAAAAATATTTATGTTGATCCTCATGTTAAGATTCACTAATATTAGAGTAGTCTCTATTTCCCTCCTCTTGTAAGAGTTTAACAAATTTTGGGGTCATAAAAGTAGATGCCTTAGGTGTATTGAGTTTATCTCTTTTTGAAAATGTGAAATAAATTACAAAAACATACCCTACATATTAAAGATTTTAATACTTAATCTTGTCATATTGATTAGAAGTTCACAAGATATGAATCCCAAAGAAATCAAAGAAAATGATCCATGAGATTATAAAATTGGAATAAGATATTGAATTTTGGCATACACATAAGCATAGAAAATTATTTCCATAGTATTCAAGGATCTGTGACAAGGATATCGTAATCGAATGAATTTACTCCCCAAACCATCATTGTAGTCAAGTTTCACTCTTTAGACTGTCAAAGTGGAAAAATTCCATTACTAAACCAGGTTCACTCCTCATTCTAATCCAATATATCTCATGAGATATAAATGACAACTCAATGCATTGGATGAGGATATAGGTCCCACCCATCACATAATGAATATCATACATATGTGTTCCACATTATCATAAATAATCATCATATTAAAAACTATGAAATGATATGGGTTTCATGAAAATTTCATAATATCCTATCCCATTGAAAATAAACATGTTTTACAATAATTACATCATTTAATCATTGCATAAAATATGAAAAGAAGTAGGTTTCATATTATTTCATCGTTTTATATCTAATGGAATAGAAATGTGATTTATAAAAAACTTTTCATCATACACATATTCCATTTAGAGAAATAATATTAATAGTATCCTTTTATCAAATATCCATTAATATCTTGGAAACATCAACAAATGATATCATGGATAGAAATTGATTTTGAAAGTTCATTTAAAAAAATTAAGGAGGAAAATAGACTTCAAACTTTGATTTTTTTAGAAACATATAACAATATCAAAATCCATATATTTTAAAATAATTCTAGGATTTATAAATAAATCCTCAAATAAATGGTTTTTTAGATGGTGTAGAATTATCATAAATTACAAACATTAAAACAAATATTGAATCACATTTTTAGTAAAAGGTAAAAAGATCCATGTTTTGAAAATGGTAAGAAGATTTATTTTATAAAAATTATTATAAATCCACACATGGGAAAAATTAATTTATCTAGTATTAGTATAATGAAAAAACATTTTTTGATCATTTATAGAAACATGGATATGGAATTGAAATGAATTTCTGACCAGTCGGAGAACTAAGGTCAGTTTTTCTTTAAAACCATTATTTTGGTTTCATGATTAATTAAAGGAAGAAATATGAATGGAAAAAAGTATTCTAAATAATTAAATAAATGTGATAAAAATTCATGGGAATTATATAGTTTGAGGTCATATATTTCTATATTTGGTAACATAATCATAAAAATAATTATAAACGATGAAAGGAGGGTCTCGTCAGGCTCAAAAGGCTCTTTTGGGTAGTGCTTCTTCTCTATCTAGACCGGGAGGCTTTGAGTCTATTTCATCCCAAGAGAAAATAGTTGATATGGGGAATCTTCAAACCCCTGAGGATGATCCTAAGAGAGTGGATCAGCCCTCATTCGCAACTAATAACATTCTTTCCCCCTACATGGAAATCATGTATTTCAATCCTGGAGTTCCCTCTCAAATACATTTGGTTGTCATAGCTCCCAGGATCTATCAGTTCATATTTTCTGTAGTAGGCTTGCTACGCGATCAGGTCCTGGCCTTTTATATGTCCATTACGGACCATAGGGTTTTCTTTCATCTCTAGTGGAGGACCTTCCTTATACTTTAATGGAGTAGGAGGATGCTAGCGAGAACCTATGTTATTCGCCCTATATTTATGCATGTTAGGAGGAGTGATTTAGTTTAATCTCTAGCAATGTTTTAGTTGTTTTTGGTGATGTGGATCCTACCTTGGTGTCTCCACCCTCCTTCTTGTATCGAGGGATGTTGGGTGGAGTTCCTGCAGAGGTTCCTTCTCCGTTGACTCCCTCAGTCCTGATCCCCTCTTCTTAGAGGCAAGGTATATGCACTAAGGAAAGGATGATACAGCTACGGTTAGGCTCTTCCTCCCTCTACATGAATACCGATGATCCTGGAAAAAAAGTCAGGCTCTTAATCATTTAAATGTTATCCATTCTCATCTAAAATGCCTTATCCTAGGTGCACGTGTGAAGACTGACTTCCTAGATTCGGACATAATGAAGCAAGAAGTTTCAATAATTGCAGTTTTTGAGCACCAAAACAACCTGAATAAACTATGGGAGTTTTTTTGTAATGATAGAATTCATGGATTCTTGAAATCACTTTTGATCAACTACATTATCTGGATGATTTGAAACAAGTAGGTCTCATTGGATTTGATAATCCTGGGTGATCAATTCATCATTTTGAATGTAACAAGGGGTTCAAAGTGGTTCTTTGTTGCCTTAGTGTATGGTAGCTACGATGATCATGTCAGGAATATTTTTTTGACTAAAAAAGGTTCCTTCGATTCAAAGGATCTTCCATGACTTGTGGTGGGCGACTTCAACATTATCTTTGATCTTGCGGAGAATAAAGGGAGTGGTGAATTCTATCAACATTCTTGCTTGGATTTTGATAGCATAATGGATGACTCGAGGCTTATCAACCTAGTGTACTTAGGAGCATCCGACACTTGGTGCAACAAATAGAAGGGAGGTTGGCATAGCTGGAGTAGGCTCGACATGTGCCTGGATTATAAAATTATTATCAACATTTTTTCTTATTCTAAAGATCAACATCTTGTCTATGGTATTTTAGAATAATATCCTCCCCTGGTTTCTCTACCACCTATGAAAAATTTCTCAGGACATTTATGGTTTTTTCATCAGTATTCACGGAGCTGTTGTTACTAGATGGCCGTGAGGAATGTGTGGGGTGAGCTAGTTCGCAGTTTTAACTAGGTTTCACATCATAAGAAACTCTAAAAACATAAGCATGGGATTGAAGAGTGGGCCCTAGGACTCCCACCATTTAACCAGGACATGGAGTCTTCAACAAAAAGTTTAATGATTTCGAATCTAGCATAGAAGGGGGAATTGAGTAAATCTATCTTTGAAGAGTCAGTTTCGAAGAATGCCTGGTGATCAGAGCTGATCCTTAAAATTGAGAGTCGAGATTGGGAGAGATATTTAGTGAGATGGTTGCATGAAGGGGATAAAAAACCCATAAAATTTTTCATGTATGCATTAGCGATAGGAGTTTCATGATCAAACCCAATATTCGACTTCAGGATGGAACTTACACTACGGGCTGAGACATTATTGGAAGCTTAGATCATTAATTCTTTTGGTATCTCTTGGCGGGTCCTACCCCGAGGATGGACATTGCATAACCAAGTGGAAATGCAGCTATCATGGAAAAAATTCCCAATATGGTCTCTAGCCTAGAAAATGTGGGCTTGTAGGGGATTATGGAAAAGGATGAAATTCAATTAGTGATGATGAAATTGAATCCTGAGGGTACTCCTTGATAGGATCGGTTCCCATTCTCATATTTCAGAGGAATGGGTTATGTGGTGAAGGGGGGATGTAATCGAGGAGATTCATGATTATTTCTATAGAGTGTGTCTACCATGGGTCGCTAGTGATACCTCTCTATTTATCATTCCCATGATCAATGACTCTTCATATCAAACGCTCTATAGAATGGTGAGTCTTTGGATTTTTCCCTAAAAGATAATAAAGATTGTGATTAATTAGAGGTTGTCCAAACTCCCCCCTTGGTGTATATACACTGATTACCATGGGTTCTTTTGTGGGCATTCCATATAGGGAGATATCGCCCTTTCCTAGAGGATAATGCTAGATGTCAACTCGAAGACCTGTGATTCTAACAAGGTGATCAAATTGAACATGAACAAATCATATGATCATATTGAGTGAAGTTTTATCAATAGTGTTATCACAGATATGGGGCTCTCAATTAGGGTGGTGGACATCCTCTTTCGGAGTTTCAGTTCACCATGGTTCTCGGTAGCTTTCTTGGGGAAGTATCATTGTATCTTTAAGGCTATGAGGGTCCTTTGGAAATGCAACCCGATGTCTCCCAGTCTCTTCATCTTGGATCAATATTCTCTAAGTCATCTTATCAATTGATGCTTATCAAATGGAGATATAATTCCTTTTAGAATAAATATGAACATTCCGTTGATCTCCCACTTTAAGTATGTGGAAGACACGGTCATCCTCTAGAATAGAGGTAGTGGTTTTGTTCCTGGAATAAAAAAAATCTCGATGAGTACAGCTCCAAGAGTGAACAAGTTATTAGTAGATCAATGTTCCATTTCTTCATCTCCTATAGGTGTTCTCCCTTGCAGGATTCCTCACACTAAAACTGCCTTGACATATAGAGTGGAGTTTTCCCCATAGAGTACCTGGGATCGCCTATTTCTATATGTTGTCTTGGAGTTTAGGTATTTGATCAAATTGCGTATAGGATCTCAAGCCACGTCCTGAACTAGAAGAACTAATTCCTTTAATTTGGAGGCCGCCCTGACGTGGTCAATAGAACTTTTTCCGTAATCCCAGTTCATGCGATGGATTCCTCCTATGGGTTTCATGGTTTTATCAAAATGATGAACAATGTTATTTGTATTTTTATCTAAGTTGCAAGGTCTGAAAGAAAGAGGCACTGGGCATCGAGGGACAGGATGGTGTGACCTATTCATGGTAGAGGGATCAATGTGTGGGTTCTTTAGTGGAGGCTTCATTGCCTACCTGCTAAGAATGCATGGGAAATTCTTGAGGAAAACACTCTCTAGGGAAAGACCATGTCTATAATTTTCAAAGGCTCTGTCAAGGTTGGGATCGAGTGCACTTCTAACTTCTATTATATCATCTTTCCTCTATTTTAGAATCTACAAAAGAACTCTTGTTGGCTAGTAGGTGCTATGGATTTCTCATTATAGAACTGTTATTGGGCAGGCTCGTTTCCTGGTTACCCAAGTTGTTTGTCTCCCCTGATCATGGTGAAGAAAGTGAGTATTTATCCAATGATCACTAAGACATTCCAAGAAGGGGGAAAATAAGGCATCCTTGATTCTGTCTTGTTCAAATCAGAACTAGAGAAATGCGTTTTTAATCCTTCTTCCTTGGGTGTCTTCTCCTCCAAGGATTTCCACAGGATTATCTCTATGCAGAACTTTCCGGATAGTTTGAATAGAGGGCTCTGGTGCAACAAAACTCCAGTGAAGTACAATTTTTTTCATGTAGAATCAGGAATCAGGCCTTAGGCACAGACGAGAACATAAAGATGGTGGGTATTAGTTTTTCATCTAGGATCCATTGTTGTAGAATAGTGTGGGTGGGTAGCATTAAAAAACTTTTCTTTGAAGGAGAATGGGTGTAGGGAGTGTTTTCTTTCTTTGGTGGCCTTGTAAAATTTGACTCACATGATCATAGGGATGCCCATTTTCTATTCAGATGGTTTCTGTGCACGAAAGATTAAGGTATGGAATGTATGGTGCAGATAGTGATATTTAATGTTGGATGCTGGTGTCTATGGCAAGCTAGGTACCAGTAAAGATTCCAGGTGCATAGTCCTTCAGTGCGGTCCATCATCGTGATGTTCCGGTTCCTGCTGGTGGATATGGTTTCTCTCAACATGATCTAGAGGGGGGATCATTAATTAATATTTCATCCGGCCAGGGGATCCACCATGTATCCCTCTCTCGACCATCTACAAGGGAGATGGATTTGATGGAATCTTCCCATCAGAGGCTAGAAATTGAATCCTAATGGGTCATGCATGATGGGTTTTATGAGTGGAGGGGGAGTCGTTCGTGGTCGAGTGGGAAACATTGTTCAAGCATACTCTTTTTTTATGGTGATGACACCTCAAATGAGCCCGAGGGTAATGTTATGCTTACTGGTCTCACCCTATATATGTAGAAGAACCTTGATAATAAACAGGTGGAGACCAACTATATAATCCTTCATGATTCCCTATCTAGTAGAGGTTATTCTCCCTAGAGTACAAAATACATTATTTGAAAATGTAGAGCTCTATTGGGAGACCACATCTGTGTAACTCATAATTGGTGAGAGGGGAATAGGGTCACGGATCATTTGTCCTCTGTGGAGGACCACATCTCTGTTAGCATTACTCTTCTCACAAATAAAATTGTGAAACCAGAGGGTTTTATTTTAGTTATAGGGGATTCCCTCACCTTGCCTACTTTTAGCCCTTATCTTTGGTTTCCTATTGAACAATGTTTTGGAATAAAAATCAAATTTGGATGGAGATGAGACAAAAAATATCCAACATTAAGTCAATACATCCTTAATGAACATTAGAACCATATTTATAATAAAAATATGTTTATTATAACACTATTATAGAAGCATAATAATATTTATCATAAAATATATGATTTAATTATTCACTCTAGTCACCAATTTATTAATATTTTTTTTGAAAAAATCATTTTTTGGTTAATAATTACATTATTTTTCATGTATGTTATCATTCGATGATTTTGGTCCTTGTAATTTTATCATAATTTAATAATATCCATAATTTTTACCATTATATAAGTCGCATATATATTTATTAAATAAATATCTTGATTCATCCATTATTATAGATATAGGAAAATGGATTACATTATTCTTAGTGATAGTTGGTTATACATACACAAGATCGTTGTTTCCATTTTCAAAAGATGGAATAAAAGAAATGTAAATGATAAATAAAATTTCTAAAATAATTGTTACATCATATATATTACATATATTAATTAAATTATTCCTTATTACCTTCCATGTAAAATGCAAGTGACATATGACATACATCTCTTCCTATGGCGGTAGTCCGCCGCACACATGAAATACATTATCATATATTGCATAAAATTGATAGTTAAAAAAGAATATGTGATATTATATTTATAGAATTAAAATTATGTTAAAAATATTATTTATATATATTATATACATCATCATAGATACCCATGATATGTGATGTTGGAAAACAAGGCACATTTGTTTGTGAGGTGGTATACTGTCGTACACATGATCAACATTATTGATTCCAATTTAGGGAAAGAAGAGATGGATATAGGTCATACCATTATTTTAAAAGCATATTCATAAATATATTATTCATTGGTAAGTATATCATCATGGTATAAAAATATTTCAAGTATGTTAAGAGATAAATTAAGTACAAACACTCATTTAAGAGAATTACCTCTGTGTGTAACCCCATTAGGTTTACACAAAAATCCATCATAGGTTGGATTTATGATCAAAAATATGATTCTAATATTTATGGAGGAAATTAATCTAGATATCTGTAAATTTACTATCTTAAATTATGTATTTTGGAATTGTTAAAAAGATAGGAGAGGGGATGGACTTTTAGAAGTGAAGTAGAGGACGAATATAGAATGTTTGAAAAAAACGTTTTACCCACATTTTGATCATTCCACATGGATACAAAACAAATATATTACAAATTATATAAGACATAATGTCAATGAATTTACATAATATACAAATTAGAAATGTTTTGTAATTCTAACCCATATCATTTAAGTTTATCCCCCAATAAAATCCTCTATACCGTAACAGTTGTAATTAATTTTTACAATTTTTTAGCATCCATTAAGGTAAAAAATTAACATAAACACATTATATTATATTAATTAATCTAATTCAAAATATTCTATATGTTTTTTATAATTGCATTCACATAAGTGAAAAAAATTAATTTCAATATAAAAATTTTTGGAGCGATGAAAAATCAGTTTTTGAAAGAGAAAATTTTCAAAAGTATTGAGTGGTTTAATTAAATTACTTATGAAACTAATAAAAATTAACTAGATTCCATTAATAAATATATATTTTATATATTTATAGTTTTGAAAAATATGGAAACAAAATATAACATTTTATGTTATTTAAAAAAGAACACAATGTTTAATAAAAAATAGTTTTATAATAATCATTAAAATTTTTAACTTATTAGAAAATTCCTAAAAAATAACTCTAACTACATTTGGAAATTATGAAGAAAAAAATAAATATTATTTTTTAAAATATATTTTATAATAGTTCTAGAGTTTATTTTTATTATTTTTTAACAAAAAACAATTAAAAAACATTATATTAAGAAAATATTATTTTTAAGAATACAAATGCCATTATAAAATTTATTTACATTGTTTTCAAAAAAAATTATTTATATAAATAAACATATAGTAAATTTTAAATATGTGGTTATTGCTACACATACAACAATGTTAAATGGATAGGTTATAACAACCACATTTAAATAATAATATTAATTATATATTGTAGTTTGTTAAAACTAGATATTGTCTATAACAGAAGCCATCAAAGAAACTCACTATTTCATTCAATTTAATCTATCAATGAAACTTAAAAAATTTATTACATAAAATATTAGGGTGTTACATGGGTTTTGAAAATTGTTGTAGAATATGTAATTTACTTAGTTTTTCCTCAGCCACAACTTTCTTATTTCCTTATTTGATTATTTAACATTTCATCTTCCTTTATTATTTGTCTATTTAATATGGTTAATTAGGTTCTAGTTAAGTATAAAAATTAGTGTAAACATTTCCAAATTTATTATGTTTTAGTTTTTTGGTCACATAATCACATGAAGAGTTTATCTCATCTTCTCTAAGATGAAACCTAACATCATCATGAGTTTTTACAGAACTTCTTATGTTACAACAATCAAATTGTCTCTAGGATTAATCATGATTATATTATCCATATTTCGCTCATCTCTACCAATAAAATCTATTACATTTTATACCACCCAAAACACATCGTTGTGAATAAAATAATTTTTATAATCGTTGTATGAATAATGCTCAACCTTTTGTGATTCCATCTTTATCATAATCTCAGACATCATTTCCCATAGCTCCCCTGGATATTTATAGACTCATCCCTATATTGATTTTGATATTGAAGCATTGGATATTCCGGGAATATAGGGTTGAAAATAGTTAAATATCTCCTTTCTCTATCCAATTTATATTGGGGCTATTTATATATATTTTTATATAGTTACTGGATAATAGATCATTTTTATCTTTATTAATATAAATAAATTCAATAAATAAGAAATTTCATCATCCAGAATCGGTAGATCAAAATTGGGAAAACACATCCTTATATGACCAAACATTACAAAATGAGTATATTTATTCACATTATAACATTATATATTATCATTAAAATATTTATTAGATTGAGAATTTTACTCACTTATATGTATAGGTTTTATCGTAGATATTTTATATTGGTTTTTTGATATATTTTACTAATGATTAGTCTCAGTTACATGATTGTCATGTTATAAAAATCACGTGCAAGTGATTGATCAAATATGGTATGTGGTAAAGAAGGATACTATTATAAAAGTGACCCATAAAGATATTATGAGTAATTAGATGATTTGGAAATATCTTAATAAATATTCTAAATCCAACCTAGGTCTCATGTAATAATTTTCCCACATACATTACAAAATTAATAATTTTGTGCCTCACCTCAACAACTATGTTTCTAATGTAAAATTTAATATAATGTTCATTGAAAACCAGTCCAAAATATCAAATATCACTTCACCTAGATTTTTAAATTAGGACTTATCTTTTTTAATTCAAAAAAATATCCCATCCTCATATCATCTTCACTGAACACATGTAATGGAAACTAGCATAACACACAATAATATTGACAAAAAAATATGGAGTCTTTACTTGGAAACCCATTATAGGATAAAAATATTGGAATATGGTAATATTTAATTTATTAGTTCTGAGAAAAAGGATTCATCCTAAATACATATCGGGTCATTGGAATATTTGGTATTTGGAACTCCCTATGTGTTGGTCACTCCATCAATTAATTTCCTGGTATAAGAAATATGATGTTCTTATTTTGGTCCAAAATGATCTTATTATAATTGTTTTGTATTTAAAATTTCATATTATTCATTAGTGAACAAAAATTATTCCCAATTTTATACTTTGAATAATTCAATTAGGAAGCGTATAAGGCCCATGTTTGTATATTAATTTAGTGAGAAAAGTTCAATTCTAGCACACATAATAAAAAATAAGAATATTTTAAAATATATTTTTTAAAATAGGGGTTTTTATTCTATTGTTTTTATTGCGTTTTATGATAAATGTTACAATCCATTAGAAAGAAAATATTTTTTTATAAACTTTTCATTACAATTAGAAACAAATAAAATTCATAATCGTAATTAAAAATATATATTGGTAAGAAGGGATAAACCCAAGAGAAGAAAATTTTATGTATCTAGGAAAAATAAAAGAAGGAAAATAATAATAATGGAATGTTTATTTATGAATGCTTGAGTAAAAATTGATGAGAACTGCATAAATAGTTTATAAATAAATGAAAATAGTAAAAAAACGAAAAAGAGAAAAAATATGATAATTGGAAACCCATATTGATTTATATTGATAAAATAATTGTTTTCAAACAAATATTTTATATAGATGTGTGGAAGATGTGAAGAATGCAATTAGTGTCACTTTATTGACACTTGGATAATGATAATTACTAAATTAGTTCAATGATTTTTCATTAAAGGAGAATATGGAATTTCAACCTTTTATAATTTATCTACATTAGTTAAATAATTATTGTTTATGTTTTCATAATTATTCTCCTATAGATTCATTAAAAAGTAGAATAAATACAAATGAAAGAATAGAATGATGATAAAGTAGTGAAAAATATTCACATCGTGAATCAGGTAATTATTCAAAAATACTATTGGTTTATATAATATTGACAAATTAATTATTTAAGAACTGGAAAATGGTTATCATAAAACTAAAACTATTAGTTCATTGATTATTTAGAAATTGAATTTATAATTTCTATTTGTGTGGGAAGAGTGATGAGGAAAAAATTCACATAAAACATGATGAAATAAAAATATAAATTATTTCAATCCATTCCAATTTACACTACCTAAAGAGATATATCTAATATTGTTAGAAAAAAATGATAAAAAATTGTAGAATCTATATCTAGAACGAAGAAAAAAATCATAAAACACTTTGAAATATTATCCATTTAGTGGTATACACTATACTCAAGCTTTCATCTTCAATGTCACTTTAGTCTTTCCCTATGAAATCTGCTATTGTGTGCTCGTTATCAGCTCCGTATATGTCTTCTGAAATCGATGATGATTAGTGAATGAATAAATCCCATAGCTACCATCCCCATACATACTCAATTATTTGACTTTAATTCATTGACATTAGTTTACTCTAATAGGAATTACATAATATAAATTATATTAATATTAGTTATTTCATTAAAATAATATTATTTTCACCAATTTTCTGTTCCAACTCCTTTTCTTTATGACAATTCCCCTATTTATTTTTAAAATATTTTTAAAAAATTTGACATCTTCCATAATAAATTAATTACTACAACTATTAACATCATCATTATAACATGATCGAGTAGTGAACAAAATTTTATATAGAATAAAATGCTTCAACTAAAAATGAATTAGTGAACCATTTTACCCCATAGTAACATTTAGTTTACTTAATTAGATTCATCGCCTCCAAAAACACACTTTTCATCAACTGGAATCAGGATTTTCTCTATTAATTTGTACACAAGCATATCATGAATATCCACATTCACCAACAAAATTATCACTTTAGTTTTAGAAATGGTGATCTTAGATTCTTTATCATGATTTGGATGATCTAAATTTGAACCAATACATATAATATTTGACTCATTATACAATGTTGGAGTTAGACATGTTATGCATATAAATTTTCAATGAAACTGAAACCCGCTACATAGACTAGTTTCCATCCCCTAGTTTCATGTTGAAAATAATTCAAGCACCTACTACTCACCCACTTGTATCCTCCTAGATATAACATTCATGAACATCGAGGTCCCCTTAGAAGATTAAAATAACCCTACAATAGAAATAAACAACAACAACTGAATGAAATATTGATTCTATATTATATGAAACCATATCTAATCTTGAACCCATAACATAACTTCTGATGTTAACATCTTGGACCATCAACTTATTCTATTACAATTTCATTATTGATATCATTTTTTTAAATTTCCAATTAATCTAGCTTCTTCGATAAACCCAAATGTAGTTCACAAATGTTCATATCGAAATAGATATTTTCCCACTGACCATGAATTTCTTTTAATGACTCAATTAAAGCTCCATAATTCTCCAAGTTTCCACAAGCTTAGTTTTAAGTGATGATGTTCATTCCTACATCAATAAACCACAACAATTCGTGGTCATATCTCTTCCTTTAATCGGTTTATATAGACCTACAACATCATTGGATCATGATTTAATGGATTAAAAATTTTCTAATCTAGCCCAATAAGTGTTAATTGATTTATTTTAATGTCAAAATCATCAATTAGTTATAAGAATCCCCATTCCATTAGAATGTTTCACAGTTCGTCTTCTCATGTGTAATTGATTATCATCAACCTATGATGGATCTTCTTCATGCTCATAAATTTCAAATTTATTCTATAAGCTATTTTGAGATTGTGTGATTCTAGAGATGAATGGGTTATTTTGAAGTAATTTTTCTTCGGATTATTCTTTCTTTAGTGGATCTTATGAAACATCATTAGTTAAAGTTATTTGTTCAATCATAGGATTCACTACACACATATGTGAATTATTCTCACTCAAACATTATATCATTCTTCAATCATATGTTATTATATCTAAATTATATTTTTAGCCACATAATGGGTCGTATATTTCTTCTTTTTCTCACAATGACTAATATATACTGAATTTTACTCACATGTTACTTATTTTAGTTTTTACAAAGGTTCATGGGATAACTCATATGAACATGATAGATATTTGATATAAAATATCTCTATTCGAATCATATGTAGCTTTATATAATGTGGATTTTATGAAATGTTTTCATCTAGATGGAACTTTTAAAAAATTTCCCACACTAAAAATAGAAGTTTTAAATTTAATTAATAAATGTTAACACAATGAAAAATAAAACTTCACAATATATAATCCATGATTTTTCAATTTAAATAAATAAAATTTAACTACATTTTGATAAATCATATTTAATAAAAAATGATGGAACATGAAAATATTAAATCCTAAAAACAATAATAAACACATAGAATATTATTTAAATATTAATTATATAATGAAAAAATAAATAAATATTTTAAATTCTATGAATATTAAAAAAAATATTTAAAAATTTAAGAAATAAAATTCCTCATTATTATACAAATTTCCAAATGTATAATAATTTCAACTAGTAAAGATCAAAATCTATTTATTTAGCATTAAAACACATTTTGAGTTAAAATTAATAATAATTTCCTAATAAATAATGTGAAAAACATGTAATAAAACGAATCAACATCACTAAACACACTCTCATACCCCCAATAAATCTTTTGAAACACATTCACAAAATCATTAATTTTTACTAATGAAAATAAATCCTTATCAAATAATTAAATAAATCCCCCTCATGAAATATATTTTGGGTCACCACAAATCATCTCCCACCATATTTATTTTGAATACTGACTTATGTTAATAACCAATGATAATTTTAATTGATCTAAACTCTTTAGCAACATAATGTAAACCTGAAATTCTTCTAACACGTCCATAGTGTTTGGGCTAGAGGCTCCCCCAAATAACTTCGGTACTACCTTCTGCATAAATTTCAGCAAGGATCTATCCTAATGCAAATAATTCATTTCTTAATATCGAGAATATTGATGAAATCTGGATGGAATATATTTATGTGAGGGAAAATAATGTTATCATAATCTACAAAAATATCATTAATCATTGCCGAGTACATAGATAATCTATATAGAACACATCAGGCCACATAATACCAATTATGACTATCTTATTAACACAACACTAAGGACAACCTCATCACTACCCATTAAGAAAAACATCACACCCCATTTATCTTTACAAAAAACCACCTTAGGATAATTATTAAAATAAACTAGAACATAAATCACTTATAAAAACAATAATTTCCCCACAACAACCACTAAAACATAAACATCCTTTACGACCATCTATACTATCCCAATATCACCTACATAATATCCTATACATGAAAAAACACTAAAATAGTCAAAAAAATAACAAGAAAACAAAATATTAAAACAAAGACAACATATTCAATCATATAAAACCTAACAATAGATAACATTAAGTAATAAAACATTCATTATTCCTTTAATTATGATTTAGTTTGATGAAAAATATCATCATCACCATATATCATATTTCAGTACATCCTTTTCGTTACAAACATTAAATGGTTAAACATTTATAGTAGGGGTTTCCATCAATAGAATCAGAAAAAAACAATTAGTTAAAAAAATAAAACATAAGAAATACAATCAGTTTACATTGATTTTAATCAAATAAAATAGAACTTCATTGAATAAATATTATTTGGGGAACACAAAATGTAAGAAACCCCTTTAATGTTATAATTTGTGGTTTAAAGAATAGATTTTAGGAAAAACATATCAAAAAGATAAGAGAATGAATAATAAAATTTGATATTTAAAAAAATAAAAAATAATGGAGTTGTATTTCAGGGAATCATCATAATTTTCAATTTAAACACATTAACATACTTTTAATTTGTAAATTAAAATGGCACATTATATTCTTATGTGCACAATTATTGAAATGACTGAAGTATACATTCTTTAAATAGTTTTACTACTGTGTACAACAAGATCTTGGGTTTCAAAAAGGAAAACATGCTTTTACTTCCATAAAGAGGTACAATACTCTCAAAATAACAATATGGTTGAAAAAATATGTACAAGAGTTTTCGAGGAAAATAATATAAATATTCTTCAACATTATGCCAGATTCCCATAAAATATATTCTTTTTATTAACATAACAAACTATTATGAATATTGAAAAAACCACACAAGGCATAGTAATCATGACATGATTTTAAACATAGAAATAATTTAATATCAAAAAACAATATCAATTCTAGAAAAATAATGGAAAAATATAATCACTTAAAGGATTATAGTTTTTAATTCATTAAAACTAATAATAATTATCATTGTATAAAAATTAATGATATTGATGTTCAAATTATAGTATTTTATTTAATTTCTAACAAGATTATATAATATATCATGTGAATAAGGATAAAATTGGAATAAAAATTTATATATAAATCAAGGTACTCTTAATCGCGGATCTAAGATGACTTATTTCAGCTTATCATCATTGAAATTACTAATGAATTTTTTTAAGTGTTGATAAAAATAAAAAAACACAATAATAATTATTTAATAATTATTTAATAATTATTTTATAAAATTTCTTAACATTGTCGAAATATATTAAAATTTCTTATACTTCAATAAAAAAATTAAAAATATAATTAATAGAATACTTGTTGTAGCTTGTATAGGGATTACACATCCATGTTTCAATATGATTTGAGGTAAATATTATATATTATTTAATAAACATTTTACTCTTTCCTTTAAGGTCATGTAGTCTTTTTTGATGAAAATGAAAAATCATAATCAACAACAACACATACGTATAATCATAAAATCACTTATAAGACTCACGATGAAAATTTCAATGCATATAATATCATGATTTTAGTATCTTACTATGGTTTTTAAATTTTAATTGATACATTTATACCTAAAAATGTAGTAGTCTATCAATTTCCTTATGTCGAATCATTTACTCCCTAAATATTTGTGTCATAGTTGGTCTTTTTGGTCCAACTAACATGTTATTATTGAGCTTCACCACTTCCCTTCCAATAATATAAAATCCTTATCTATATTTAACTCTATTATTCACACTAAATCTCTACCAAAATATTTTAAAACTCCTTTTACGAGCAGAACTCACTAGATACTCCTCCAGGGAGAAAAGGTGAGAGTATCCCTTGAATCCAACATACAATAAACATCACATTCGAAAATAGCATTATGGGTAAAAACCCATATATTGGAGGCATTACGCTCATAAAACCTCAAGAATAATAAATGATCCACCTATGAACTCCAAATGTTTTTAATTATAAAAGGTAAATTCCCAAAACACAAATGTTTCCTATATGTAAAATGAAAAACATCAAACTAAGTCATTCACCAAATCCATCCAGGAAAACTGAATTGTATCTCTAAACCTCATCGAATTATACTATATAAAATTAACTAATATTTGGTGGGGTTTAAACTTGAGAGTACATAGTAAGATCATCCAACTAAAGAAATCAACATCCATGCGAAATGAATATTCCAGAACATGATATAGATAAATTTACTAAATATAGAAAAACAAAAAATATCAATAGAGATAATAATATAAAGAATATGACCACCAAACTACACACTCGACACAATTCCTCCATTTCCTCCATTTACCAAAAAATATTAAACCATTTACACATCCAAAAACATAATAAAATATAAAACCATTAACCGATATATATTTTAAACCCAATAACTATCAATGATTTTGAAAAATAAAAAGAGACTAAAAATGACACATCACTCAAACTTATCAGTTCATGGGCCTCAATAACTACAATCTACAATTAGCCAATCAGAAAATCCACCACTAATTGACCATGGATTCGATGCATCAACATTAAAAATGTATCATTTTCTATCAACATTCAAAAAACGACCAAAAATATCATTTTCACATACCACAACATCTTATCCATAACTACCATTCCAATACCACATAACACCTCAACATATAACCATAACTGTACAGCCACATTTCTACAATAAAACCACAACATACCTGCTTTAAAATAATAATTAGGTAATGTAACATAAATAAGAAAGGATTCAGGATCACACCCCCATCTATTTATATTCATTCCCATTATTACATATCCATATCTTCCTCATCAAAATTATGACAACATCATTACCATAACAATAGTGAACTATGAACATGTAGTTCATTAAGATTATACACATGAAATACCAAGAATGTCTCCCAGTAGATATCTCATCACTAACCTATAACCATATCATCCCACAGATTTCATATTTATAACATTAATCCATTACAACCTGTTTTCACTTCCTTACCCTAATCCATCACAAACCATAAATTTCTAATATACCACTACCTTTTCAAAATTATTCCAAAAAACACATATAAAATTCACAAAGACAATATATAAACCCCACTTTAATGAAACATATTTCACAACAAAAACATTAAAATCATTAATAAAAAATATTTAGGAAGAAAACAACATGGGAAAAAATTATTGTTTCCACATTATTCCCATAACAATAATTAATTTTGTACTAGGACCTTTATATTTATTATTCCATTTATCAACACATTTCAAACCATAATCCAATCTAAATTCCATTTAAATCCATCCATTTAGCTTTTATCACATATATTTCAGTCATAAATATTCATTTTGATCACGAATAGTTTATCAATAGTCCACTCCCCTATAAATTCCATACATTTTCATATTAATAACCACAATATCCTTATTTATTTTCATTTTATTTTTCTCATGATATTAATAAATTTATAAATTTAAAATCTCTATGTCTTATTGATTATTAATTAACTAATTACCATCTCACTTCATCTATGTTATCATTCTATAATTAATCCCATAAATAGTTGGTTCATTAATAAAAAGTAAATCACAAAAATTATTGTAACTCAATAACCACTCCCCTACAATAATTCATTCATAATGTGCTGAGTGAATCACATTTTCCATATTATTCATATATTTCATGAAAATTTTCTTGTAATTTCAATAATTAAGAAATTATATAATTATAATGTTGAAAAGTATTTTCTATAATATTTATAAAAAGTAAAATATAACAAAATAATAAATCAATAAAGGTCAATGCATTGAAAATAGAATATAAATTCATAATGAATAGATGAATTTCATTCCCCTTCTTATTGCCCACTATCTGGTTTAACATTCTCATTTAACATCATTCTAACATAATGAGTGGTTCCCACATGTTATTCACTGTATAAAATAATCCAAGACCACCCATAAATCCACATTATAAAATATAGAAGAATAAAATTATAACATTGTTGGAGGATATCCCAAGAGGTGTGTCAGGAATATTAATCCAAAAGATTGAATATTGGTTTATAAATCCATTACCTATAATGAATCTTCATCATTACTGGTAAATAATGTAAAGACTCAGAAATTTTAAGGAAAATTTTTTCATAAATACTCTGGAATTTTATGAGTCTGCTGTTTCTGACGACACCTGATTCCGAGGTCCGGTGTGCCTCGAATCATATTTTGAAGTATTGTTTGGGTACGTTCAGAAAATGTACTTGTTTGTTTTTATATCTTTTAAAGAGGTGCTCGAAATTGAAATATGAGGTCACCGATGATCTCACATCACCAGTATTCTCTTAAGGGGACCTTTACCGCTGTTGCGTTTTCTCAGGAGGAGAAGTTAATTTTTGGGGATTTATAATAAATTAAATAAAATTATGGTAAACAATATTATTTATTTTTAGAATTTATTTCCTACAAGGGGATGTTTTAGGTAGTTCCCACACCCACATAACCTCCCATGAGAGTATAATGTGAGGTGGGGCCCACACTAGAGCCTAAACCCTCAACTTCCACTTAAACTCCCATGAAACCCTTTATTAATTCTTATAACTCTCCACCTTATCCCTTAATTATTTTACACCTACCCTCATCATGGTGGAGCCTCTCCACCTACAACCCTTTGATTATGCTACCACATCCAATTAATAACTTCATTAATTAATTGGCACCTCACATTTGAATCAATTTTGAATTGCATGGAAATTCTATTAAAATTTAGAGGCCTAATATAACATTTTCGTTGGAAAATATTTTAGGTGGGGGAACCATTGGGGAATTAGAGGAGAGCTTCATTCTTCAACGAATAACATCATACTCTCTTGGTGAATAATGCTCCACGAATTCTCCTACCTTCTTCTTCCTCTACGTCAAGGGAGAAGACTCCGCTCGTGAGAAGCATCGCCTACGACAACGAGTCTTCCTCCAACTGTGACGGGACAACACCGTTCTCCGGCAATGCCCAACTATCATGAAACTCGTCTTCCGCGGCTTCATGACATGAAATGTTAACTATGAGTTAGGGGTTTGTTTTAATTTTAATTTAATAAAATTGTGCTTCATTCTTCTTTAAAACCATTTTTTATCTTGGGACATATGATTCCACCTAACACAGAGGGCGCAAGCCAAACAAACACGACCCGATGACACTCTGTGGATCCTCATTTTATTTTGATGGAGGTGGTTACGGAAGAGGAGGTTTTGACTGGAGGTAGCGGTGCCCTTATTCCAGCCACATGGAGAGGAACTGCGGCCCGCATCTGCGGGCTGCTCGGCCGAAGAAGATTCGGTCGGCCGAAGCCGGCTAGGCTGGAGGACCACGGTGCCTTAGAACTGTGGCCCCTGATCCGCGGGGCACTTCGGCACTGCACCGACCGACTTGTCACCCGGCCGGGTTGAAGAGGCTATGGCAGCCACAAGTTCCACGAGGGAGAATAGCAGTCGACCCATGCAGGCCGCTCACGATGGGAAGACTAGATGGTTTTGGCTAGCCGGATAAGAGGGTAGCGCCTTTCGGCGCCACATGTTCGGGAACGCGGGGGGTTGAGCCCCCCCCCCCCCCCCCCCACATCTCTCATCTAGTCGGGCCATGCCCAATCGGGCCGTGCCATGCCCCACCGGGCCGGTCTGACCCCCCTTCCGGGTCGGACCCGCCAAATCGGGACGACTGACCCACCCACCCACTGGGCTTGACGGGCCGGGCCTGATTCACTTAAATGAGAATAACATTAAGACCGCCTGTCCGATCGACACACCGTCTGCGGTACTGGGATCCTCATGAAGAAGTGGTCATTTTTCGATACTATAAGTGAGTTTTGGATAAATTTGTAAAATGATCGGGTTTGGAACGAGTAATTTAAACTTGGCCCTTGGAACGGAAAAGCCAATATCTCTCAGACCAGGCGTCCGATTGACGAGCCATCTATCGCGTTGGGTTTCTTTTGATGAGAATGAAAATCGAGATACATCAACTCTGGACTTCGTGATAGTTGATGTACCGACCCCCTTGGCTCAAGGAGAGGACAATCCCAGAATCGAGCGTGCTATGTGTGGTAACCCTAGAGATCACTGTGATTGCGACGACTACCGTACTGGGATCCTCCGTGGGTTCGACAGCGATGACTTTTGTACATGGATCCTCCATGGGTTCGACAATGATGACTACTTTACTTGTATCCTCCATGGGTTCGAGAGTGATGACTACTGTACATGGATCCTCCATGGGTTTGGCAGTGACGATTACTATACTTGGATCCTATGTGGTTTCGACAATGACGACTTCTGCACTAGGTTCCTACGTGGGTTCGACAGAGTAGATGATTCATAGGCTACATCTAATCATCTTCACCCCTCATTGTGAGTTGTATACCTGTGTGAGCTGAGTCTTGACTTTAAATCATTATCATTGATATGATTGACTTCTTTCCTTTGTAGACTGAGTTGTACTTGGGATCGAGAGTTTGGAGCCGAACTGAGAGTGATTACTTTGGTATATGTATGGGCATATACCTAAGTAGGGTGGTTTTATAATGCGTGATTGTATCTCTCTTCGATGGTTTATCCTTTATGGATTTTGGTAGACCTTTGTGGGTCTCGGGGTCTCTACTGTATATCGTATACTTACCCTTTCATGGGCTTTACCTGCACTATGATGTGTTGGATGCAGACGACAGACAACACTGATTGAGGTAGAGACTTGAGGAGCTGGCCGGTACCCAGAGGTGGACCACTTAACGATGCATATCCAGAGTAGATGGAAGGAACCAAGATGCCGAGGAGACCATATTTACCCACCCTTCATGTGGGATACCCGGAGAACGATTTAGTGGTTGCTGCTTTACAATACTGATGTTGTACTAGTTTTTCAGTTGTACTATACTTACTATTGGTCTTGTATTTCCGGCCCCTTTCTTTTCAGCACGTACTTTTCTATTTCAGTATTACTTAGTGCATACTTATGTTTCATACTCTGTTGTTTTTTTATTATTATAAAAGAAATTCCTTCCCTTTTTATCAGGATTTACGCCTTGGTGCTAGTTGCCAGCCCTTGGCCTATGGAAGGCGGGCTAGGGGTAGTCACGGTACGGACCTAGAGGATAGTTCGTGACAAATTGTTATCAGAGGTGTTTTGTTATACCGCTGAACATTGACTCTGAATCTTTAACGGAAATAGTGTTAAGTGTTTTCGGTGTGGTTGTCAGTTTAGGGAGATTGGTGTCGGTGTGGTGGCTGGCGTATCCATACACTAGGACTATGACTTATGATTTTAGACATAGTACATGAAAGCACTGATTTCATGTGTGTATCAAAAAGATTTCTTTGTGATTAATCTGTGTTAGCTCACTAGGTATACTGTTTTTAAAGTGGAGCACCTATTTCTTTTCAGGATATCCCCATGAAAGCAACCATCTTAGGTTCCGAGTTACATACGAGTTGGTAGCCCACCAAGCAATGAGGCCTTAATGCAGGGCCCCATCACAGCGGAGGAACCATCGGTACCACTACCCGCTGGGCCACCGATACCACCAGCCCTTGAAGTAGGGAGTACATTCCGCATAAGTACGTTGCACGAGTTCCAGCGACAGAGGCTACCCAGGTTCCGCAGAGAGATGGACCCACAAGCAGCTGAGGAATGGATGGAGGCTGTCGTCAGAGTTTTCATATAATTAGGGACACCAACCGAACTTATGGAGATACTTGACATGAGCCTCCTACACACAGCGGCATGTATATGGTGGAGTCTGATGATTGAGGTGTATGATGAGGAATCATTACTCTGGATGGACTTTGAGAGTCTCTTTTGCTCGGAGTTTGTTCCAGCCACCCTCTGTGAGGTGTGGATTCAGGAGTTACTTAATCTGTAGCAGGGAAACATGACAAAAACTCAGTACTCAGTGAGATTCAATGACCTCTAATGCTACTCCACAGATATGGTGGGTGCCCATTCTTTAGGGCCCGTACATTCGAGCAGGGACTGAGGCACGAGATCAGGGTTTTGATGATTCCCCTCAGCATCCCGATGTATGTGAGGGTTCTGAAGAAAGCACTTCTAGTGGGGAGCTTTCCCTCTTAGGAGTCCCCAGAGGAGAGACCCACAATAGGATGAAATGTATCAGAGTCTTCTGGAGAAGTCAATAGACATTTTACATAGAGGTCCAAGTGGACCAGGCCATTAGGTGGGGTACCTTGGGATACTGGTTCGGATGTGCGAGGCACATGAAACAGAGCCAACCATACGAGGGGAAGGATGTGATATGCATGTAGCCAATAGGGTCACATGGCTCAAAACTGCCTGACCCGCCGTGCAGAGGAGAAACAGAAAATAGAGGGACCTCCCAGGCAGAGGCAGAGGTTTGACTATGGTGGTCCGTCAGGAGCAGACGGACGAGGCAGAGGAGCTCGCTGAGCAGCGGGTGGTGGATGAAGTTTCGAGGCTCTACCACCACCACCACGAGGAGGTCCACCCCGACTACAGGGAGCTGGTGGACAGAGGTGGGCTCAGCTCCATCCTGTCAAGGATTATGACCATGGTTCACCTGAGATGATTCGAGGTACTATCTGTGTATTCTCAACCCTTGACCCAATACTTATAGACATGGGTGTGAGTCATTATTTTATTTCCACTACAATAGTTCTGAGCATGGATATTCTGATGGAGCCTTTGGCTTGATCCTTATGGATAGAGACTCCTACAGGAGTAGACTAGAAGATTACGCACTGGTGCCGGAACTGTGAGATTACTATAAGGCGTGAGAGCTTCAGCTGGAATATTCTTGTTGCGGCTTTGAGGCCTTACGATGTCATCTTGGGCATGGACTGGTTATCTACAGTTCATGCTCAGATCGACTTTATTGGGTGCAAAGTGCGGTGTGTCCGCACGGATGGGACCAGGTTCCCCTTCACTCGCGAGAAGAGAGCCTTTGCAGTGCTGGATGGACTTAGTCAGAGGAGAGGGCAGCCAATCACACATCAGTTGGCTATTCTCATCCTGGGAGCAGTTGATATGTGGAGTTCGAGTTTTCCTGTTGTGTTGGATCAGTATGCAGATATTTTTCCTGAAAACGTTCCAGGACTACCTCCTCGTAGAGAGGTAGAATTCTACATTAACATGTACCCCAGGACCACATCGATATCTACTCCAGCATATCGGATGTCTCCTGCCGAGCCTCTTGAGCTGCGTGTATAGCTGGAGGACTTGCAAGGAAAGGGATTCATCTGACCTAGTGTTTCAACCTGGGAATCTCTAATTTTGTTCGCCAAGATGGCGGATGGGAGATTGTGTCTGTGTGTCGACAACCGTCGCCTGAATTAGGTGACTGTGAAGAACATGTACCCATTCCCATGGAATGATGTCCTCTTTGATAAGCTCAAGGGAGCACATTATTTTTCATAGATAGACCTCAGGTCAGGTTATCACCATCTCAGAGTTCAAGACGATGATGTAAAGAAGACAGCCTTTAGGTGTCGGTATGGCCACTATGAGTTCATGGTTAAGCCCTTCGGCGTAACCAACTCTCCAGTAGTGTCCATGAGTTTCATGAACAGGATCTTCTAGCCTTACCTCAATCATTTTTCCTAGTCTTCATTGATGACATACTGAATTACTCGAATATTTTGGAGGATCACACCTACCACTTTGAAGTTGTATTGGATACACTCCGAGTGCACCAGATTTATGGTAACCTCTTGAAGTGCTAGTTGTGGATTCGAGAGGTTAATTTCTTGGGACATGTCATCTTGGAGGCTATAGTTGTAGTGGATCCAGTTTATATTGAGGTTGTACTTTCGTGGGAACCACCCAAGAGTGTGACAGAGGTGCAGAGTTTTTTGGGTCTGGCTGGGTACTATCAAGGATTTGTGCCAGACTTCTCCAGGGTTTCAGCACCAATTTTATCCTTGAAGAAGAATGGGTAACCCATCGTGTGACCAGATAGATGTCAGCATAGCTTTCAGAAGCTGAGGAAGAGGTTGACCAGTGTGCCCATCTTGAGGCTACTGAAGGATCGCATTGGGTCCGTAGTGTACTGCGATGCATCAAAGACCGGACTCAGGTGTGTCCTGATGCAGGACTGAGCAGTGATCGATTATGGTTCTCGTCAGCTGATGCAACTCGAGCAGAGCTATTCTACCAATGACCTGGAGTTAGATGAAGTGGACTTCACCTTGAATATGTGGTGGATCTATCTGAGGGGTGTGTGCTTTACAGTCTATTCTGACCACCAGAGTCTCAGGTACATCACCTCACAAAAGGACCTGTACCTGAGATAGTGGAGATGGCTCTAGTTCCTAAAAGACTATGAATTTGAGATAGTCTATACTCTTGGGAAGGGAAACATTGTAGATGATTCTTTCACCAAGAGATCGATCATTCAGCTACTAGGAGAGGCGACAGAGCAGCTAGCCGCATTATAGATATCCATTGTGGATAGAGATGGAGTAGCCTTTCTACAGTCTCTCTCAGTAACTCCTCCACTCCTTTAGTGAGTCACAGAGGCATAATATGGGGACGTTGACTATGAGACCCGACGTGCTAAGATATCCTTAGGGTAGGCACCTGAAGTATTTTCTGATGGTGGGGAGCATGACATCATCTTAAGAGGACGTACCATGGTACCAGTTGCACTACATGAGGAGGTGCTGAGGGAGTTCCACACTTCCCCTCTTGCGGTATATCCAGGAGAGGAAACGATGTATCGTGACCTCAGACGACAACACTGGTAGCCGGGTATGAAGATGGAAGTAGTAGAGTTCGTTTCATGATGCCTCACTTTTCATCAAGTAAAGGCGGATCCCTAGGTACCAGTTGGCTTGGTACAACCCTTAGTGGTCCCACAGTGCATGTGGGACGGGATATCCATGGATTTAGTGATTGGACTTCCACAAACATTCAGGGGACACGACTCTATCTGGGTGACCATAGATCGACTCACCACGTCGGCCCACTTCCTACCGATTAGAGAGCAGGGCTCAGTGGAGAGCCTGAGACGCCTCTACATTCTATAGATTGTAAGGCTTCATGGTGTACCATCGGCTATCATCTCCGATCAAGAATCTTGATTCACTTCCCGGCTATTGAAGTGGTTATAGGAGGCTTTTGAGACACATCTACATCTGATCACCACCTTCCATCCCCAAACGGACGGCCAGACAGAGAGGACCATTCAGAATCTTGAGGACATGCTTCGTCCATGTGTCATTGACATTGGTCATAGCTGGTAGGATAACCAACCCATGTTTTAGTTTGCGTACAACAATAGTCACAACTCCACCATCAGGATGACCCCTTACAAGGCACTATACGGCTGACCTCGCAGATCACCTCTATGCTGGACTGACCTAGGGGAATCAACACATGTAGGGCCAGAGATAGTGCAGGCTATGACGGAGAAGGTGAAGATCATCCATGAGCGGAAGAAGACTACCCATAGTATACTGAAGTCCTATGCTGGTAGGAGATGGAGACCATTGGAGTTCAAATATGGTGACCACATCTTCCTACAGGTCTCACCTTGATGAGGTCTGCAGAGATTTAGCCGAGGAAGAATGTTATCTCCATGCTTCATTGGGCTGTTCCAGGTCCTCATCAGAGTAGGCGATGTGGCTTACATCCTGACCCTTCCACCTCAGTTACACCTGTTGCATGACGTCTTCCACATATCTCAGCTGAGGGGATACGTGACGACCCTTCACACATCATCCATCACATGGAGCTGGAAATCGACGACCGGGCGACATTCACAAATGTTCCAGTGGAGATCTATGATCGACAGGTGTGGTTCCTACATCGATGGTCGGTTCCTCTGGTGCGCATTTTCTGGCAGCACGTGAACCTCCGGGAGAGTACATGGGAGAAGGAGGCTCAGATGCGTGATGTGTACCACCATTTTTTTCCCTAGTGTGTTTTTTAGCATAATGGGGATGTAAATCACTGAGGTAGGCGTAATTTAAAGACCCTAAAATTTCAAGGATTTTTTTTTCTTGAGAACTTTGTAATTTTACGAGTCTGTGGTTTCTGACGGCGCCTAATTCCAAAGCCTGGTGTGCCTGGAATTATTTTATGATGTTCTGTCTGGGTACGTTTAGAAATCATACGTGCAGGTTTTTATATCTTTTAAAATGGTTCTCAAAATTGAAATCTGAGGGCACCGATGAATTCACAGCACCATTATTCACTTAAGGGTACCTTTACTGTAGTTGTGTTTTCTCGGGAGGAGATGTTAATTTTTGGGGATTTATAATAAATTAAATTATTTTTTTTACAGTATTTTATTTATTTTTGATGGTTATTTCCTAAAAGGGGATGTTAGAGGTGGGGAACACACCCATATAACCTCTCATGAGAGGATAATGTGATCTGAGGCCCACACGAGAGCCTAACCCCTCAACTTTCCCGTTAAACTCCCATGAAACCAATTATTAATTCTTATAACTCTCCACCTTCTCCCTTAATTATTTAACACCTACCCTCATTATGGTGGAGCCTCTCCACCTTCCACCCTTTGATTATGCCACCACATCCAATTAAAAACTTCATTAATTAATTGGAACCTCTCATTGGAATCAATTTGAATTGCATGGCCATTTTCTTAAAATTGAGAGGCCTAATATTATATTTTCCTTGGAAAATATTTTGGTGGGGGAACCTTTCGAGAATTAGATAAGAGCATCATTCATCCATGAAGAACATCATACTCTCTTGGCGAAGAATGCTCCATGACTTCTCCTACATTCTTATTCCTCCGTTTCATGGGAGAAGACACCGCTTGCAAGAAGCGTCGCCTATGACAATGACTCGTCCTCCAATGTTGACGGGATGACACCATTTTTTCGCGATGGCCTACTGCTGTGATGCTTATCATACGCGGCCCGAAGATGTGTGACTTCAACTACTATGTATGGGATTTGCATCAATTTTAATTGAATAAAATTTTTCTTCGTTCTTCGTTGAAACCATGGTTTATCTTCGGACATATGATACTGCCTAATGCGGAGAGAGATGGCCGAACGAACATGGCCCAATGAACCTCCTTTGATCCTCGTTTTATTTCGATGGAGGCGGTGATGGAAGAGGTGGTGGTGACCAGAACATGTAGCGGTCGTATACTAGAGGTGTGGAGAGGAACCGCGACCCACATATGTGGGCCGATCGGCCGAAGAAAACCGGCCGGACGATGCTGGACGAGCTGGAGGACAGCAAAGCCTCTAAGGCACCATGCTACGGAGAATCATAGACTGTGCTCCACATGCCGCTTCGTCAGTGAACTGGCCGGCTCATCAACCAGCTGGTTTGAAGAGGTCACAGCACCCGCAGGTGCCGCGTGGGAGAACAGTGAACCGCCCGTGCGGGACCCTCGTGTAGGGAAGACTGTCTGGATAGGAGGGTTGTGCTACTCGACATCGACAGTTTGGAAAATCTCCCCCCTGCATCGCTCTGCCAGCTACTGGTCGGGCCGCAACCCACCGGGCCCGGCCGTGCCCCATCGTGTTGGGTTGTTCCCCACCGCACTGGGCCGACAACCCAGCCGGGTTGGACCTGCCAAATCGGGACGGGCCGACCCGCCAGCCCACATGGCTTGACGAGCCGGGCCTGATTAATATAAATGAGAATAACATTATGACCGCATGTACGATGGATACGCCGTCAGCGGTACTAGGACCCTTGTGACGAACCATTCCTTTTTCGATACTCTATGTGATTTTTGGACAACTTTAGAAAATGGATGGGTTTGGAAAGTGTGTAATTCCAACCGGCCCCTTGGAATGGAATAGCCAATATCTCTAAGACCGGGCGTCTGATGGACGCGTCATATGTCGTGTTGGATTCCTTTTGAAGAGATAGAATTTCAGGATACATCAACTCTAGACTTCAGGATAGTTGATGTACTGACCCCCTTGGCATGAGGAGTGGACCCTCATGGAATCGAGCGTGATATGTGCGGGAAACCTAGAGATGGTTGCGACTGCAATGACTACCGTACTGGTATACTTCGTGGGTTTGACAGAAATGACTAATATACATGGATCCTTTGTGAATTTGAATGAGATAACTATTGTACTTGGATCCTCCATGGGTTCGACAGCGATTACTACTGTACTTGGATCCTCCATGGCTTTGAAAACAATGATTACTGTACTCGGATCCTATGTGGGTTCGACAGTGAAAACTTCTATACTAGGATCCTACATGGGTTCGGTAGAGGAGATGATTCAGAGGCTACATATAATCATCTCCACCCTTCATTATGAGTTGTATAAATATGTGAGCTGAGTCTTGTCTATCAATCATTATCATTGATGTGATTGACTTATTTATTGTGTGGACTGAGTTGTGCTTGGGATCAAGAGTTTGGAGCAAAACTGAGATTGATAACATAGGTATATGTATAGGGATATACCTATGTAGGGTTGGTTGATACTTCATGATTGTATCTCTCTTCAGTGGTTTATCCTTCGTGGATTCTAGGAGACCTTCGGGGGACTCTAGGTCCCTACAGATAATCGTATACTCACCCCTGCATTGGCTTTTCCCACACTACGTTGTGTTGGATGTAGACGATAGACAACACAGATCATGGTGGAGACTTGATGAGCTGCTACAAACCCGGAGGTGGAACACTTGGCGAGACATACACGGAGTAGACGGTCGGACCCGAGGTGATGAGGAGACCATATGTACCCATCCATCAGGTGGGATACCAGAGGACGACTCAGTGGTTGCTGCTTTACTTTAGTGCTATTGTACTAGTTTCTCAGTTTCACTATACTTACTGTTGTTCTTGTATTTCCAACCCCTTTATTTTCAGCACTTACATTTGTATTTCAGTATTACTTAGTGCTTACTTCTATTTCATAATATTTTGTGACTTTTTACTATTATAAAGTCAACTCCTTCCCTTTTTATCAGGATTTACACATTGGTGCTGGTCGCCAACCCCTGGCCAATGGAAGCTGGGCTTGTGGTAGTCATGGAACGATCCCCAAGGATAGGTCATGGAAAATAATGAGGATACAGATATTAAAAAACACGACGAGAACAGCTAAGAGGAACCCTCAATAACCTTAGATGTAAGAATACAACTCTCACAAATCCATAGATTATAGGTATGAGAGGAGGAATAAATTTTATATTAGAATTTTACTTAGGCTTCCTTAGGTTCATGAAATATGATATAATTAGATAGAATCTGGACTTAATTTTGAACTTATATTTATTTTAGATTTTTCAAAAATCATTATTCATGGGTGTTGAGAACCTTTAAATTCAGGTGAATCCATAAAATCACATTGTATATCACCCCAAATATTGATTATTAAACCATAAAGTTTGATAAATATGAGGGATGTATATGATTTAAGGTCTATCATTACAGTTCTGTATCTGAGTTTTCATACTCATCCATGAAAAAATATAAGCACAATGCAATTAGGTTACCCAAAATGGAAGAGATTTAGAAATATGCCTCTAATCCATGGTGAATATTCTCTAAAATGACATACTATTTAAATCCCAAAAAATGAAAAAGGACCAAAATGAAACAACATTGAAGCCTGATCTCCACAGTGGTATGACAATTGAAATGGAGATCCACTAATATCAACATCATAGATCCCTACACCAAAACCATCAACACTGTATTATTGCTAAGCATCCAAACCAGTCTCTCCTGACATAGTACATTACACCCTACTATAAATCCACCCCCAAAAGGAATTTTCAATTTACTCCACCATTATTCTTCAAACCTCCTATATGAATTTCCAATATTCAAATAGATAATGGACATAGATTGAAATGTATGATCCATTAATCTTTTGTTAGAATAGAACTAAATCATTAAATCCATAGCCATTTTGGTTCATCAATGAGTATTTTCCTTAATTCAAAGAATTATATATCAATTATATAGGTCAATGACCTATGTTTCCATTTATTTATTGAGATATCACAATAAAGGGATTATATTATAGAGTAATCATCAATATGTTGTTTTTATCACTGTAAAATTGATATATTAATCTATTTGGGACATGACTGTAACATCCCAATGAACATTTTAGGTAATTTTATCCCTTACTGTTGATCATATTTTTTTGGATATATTCTATGGGTTTTTGGGTGACTTTTTGTGTTTTTATTCATATGTTTTTGGGCTTGTTTGTTTTTTCACAGGGTAATGGAAAATCATAGTGGTCATCCGAAGATACTATGTGCCTTGTTATTGATTTTTATTGTAGGGTTAATGTTTATTAAAAACTATATATTCTTCCCCTCAAACTGTTTGACATGGTATATTTTGGGGGAATATAGTTGGTGCATTTTTTTCAAACCACGAGGCCAATCCATCGATCCTCAACACGTATCATTAGAGGGGGAACATTGTTGGAACATTATTTTTCAAGCATTATGTCCAAACCAAGTAACTCTCTCCTGTTTCCCATTAAGAGGTTAATGGTTGATGACTAATATTTTAAAACATGTGATTAGAATTCAACCCTCTATTTTTATTAGTTTAATTCTAGATACTTCAATTTTAAATTATAAATTGACCCTAGTTTATCCAAATTCAATAATTTTGTCATTGGAGGCTCTAGAGAGGTGATTTTGGTTCAACCACCCTCGCTTATTCCAAGATGAAAGTTCCCATTAATGCATTGGATATCATTCAGTTTGTGTAATAGCAATTTGATATTGGATTTTCCTTTCCCATATTATCTCACTCCATTATTTTGGAGAATCCCCATATATTTTGGATCTAGATCTTAACATGATGGATTGTGATTCTTGAAACCTCCATCGATTGTTTTTTTCCATCGAATCTATGTTTGCAGATCCCATGTGGATTTCATTATCTTGAATGAGATATGTGTTTTCATAAGGCAATATCAATCAATTGAACCATCTAATGCATGTTTAATTTTTATAGGTTTTACAATTGATTTATAAAGATAAATTTGTATAATTTATAAATAATTTCATATGGAATGGTGTGTTTAATGAAATCCCATGAAAATAGATTTTGAAAAATTATGTATTGATTTCTAGAAAATAATATTCATTTGAAATGATAGATTTTATGAGAAAAAGATAATAATTGTTTTAATATTTAAAATTGACTGATTTTAATTGAAAGGTTTGATTTTTGATATAAACTATCGATTCTGGTTTTTAAATGAAATTTAAAGATTTGGAACATGATATCAGGGTTAATTTGAAATGTCTAATTTCATGATTTTAAATTGAATAAAATGTTTGATATCCCTAGGTATGATTGATTAATTCTTTTAAGAACAAGGAGTCCCATTTTGTTTGGGAGGATGAAATCATAATATACATGTATTAATTTTACCTAGAAATTGATTGATGGTGAAAATTATAAACAATCTATGATGAGGGAAGGGAGATCATTATTTAGAGTGTTTTCTTATTCCACTTAGGATGGTATATATAGTGAATAAGGTATACATCTGAAATAATAATTTACTATGATGTGTGAGAATCCATATTCTACCGCAGACCTAGGTCTCCTAACCATGGTTATAAGATTGTAAGTTATTTATAGTTTTTAGTGTTTGATTGAAATTTTATATTTGTGAGTTTTTTTTGAGGGAAATGATTACTCATTTATCTTTTGATAAAAAATATTATATATTCTATACTTGATAGAAAATCACATTGAAACATGTTTTATATTGAACTTTGAAATTTTTTTAAAGAATAATTTTTAATGAACTAAGATAATATTTTCATTCCATGATCTATATAATGTTGATAAAAATGGTTTATTTGTAATATATATATTATTAAATTCATGGTGAGAACCATCAGAGATTGCTTTTCACACAGATCCATTAGCTTATTGTCTTTGCAGATTTTCATACTATATGTCTAGGAATCTGTAAATAACTACTTAGCCGTGGTGGGAGTTCCTATTAGTTGGATTATGGTGTTGGTTGTGATCGGTGGACCATGTGATCCACTTGATGCATGAATATTTATTTTGATCGGTTTTTATGGTTTTATCTGATTAATTTAGCCTACATACCATTTTAAGACATTTATATGTTATCTATCCAGAAGAGTTTTTAGAATAAAAATTATTTATTGATTTATATTATTCATATTGTCTCTTTGATTTTTATTATTATGATGAAATCATTTACTCTGGATTTTATTGATTTTTAGGCCATAATAACCATCTTGTGTGGATTGATAATCCCTACAAGAAATTTAAAAAATATATATGGGTACGGTGTAGGTGGGTTAACTTGGATGGTTCAAAGGAAATTTACATCAAACAGTGGTCATATCATTTATTGATGCTGGTATATAGTTTGGGATGTCTCGGTAGATAGAATACGTGATTTTTAAGACTTAAGTAGTAGGTTATGAGGGAGTTAATGGCATGATCTCCACATAATGAGAGTTAATTAAACTTGAAATATTTGGAAAAGAGTGTCGTTGAAGTGTTTTTTTATCTGATACTAGACTTTTTAAAAATATTTTATATAAGCTTTGTGATTCTAAATTTAATTATTAATTATTTTGTTGATGTTCTCGTATACCTTGATTTTTATAATCATTATTATATATTGATTTTTTGTTGTAACATTGCCCCAAGGAAACCATTGAATAGAAAATTTGGAGATAGATATTGGACCCTATTAAGAAAATCCTCAAGGTTTTAACATTATTATAGAGTTTTTGTGTTTTTTGTCCATGCTCTAGGCTAGGTAGCTACACGAATTCATATATAGGCTATAAAGGCTTCACCTTAGAGGGATGCTAACATAGAACATTCCCATGAGAATATTCTCCTATAATCACAAATTTTTTAGGTTATCAATGATTTTTATGATTAAGAGGATTGGTTATAGTAGGTTGAGTAACTATTTGAATTTTTTTGGAGATACTAGATGTTGTTATGGTGAAATGGTTCATATTAAAATAAAAAGGTCCTAGATTTTTGTGTTGGTGTAGAAATATGAAAAGAATATTTTTTTATAGATCAATTATATCTAGAATCAATGGTTTTTTCTATTTCAATGATATTCATTAACAATTAGTTGAATGATCCTAAATTACTCCTTGTAGTAAAAATTTTGTATTGCCTATTTATTTCTCACTTGAGGTTGTATCAAATGAGAACCTAGAATCGTGGCATTTTGAGATTCATTATTAATTAGATATGATATTTTAAGTATTCTTGATTAATATCAACTCATATGTAGATGTTTTAAATATAGATTTGACTGTGGAACTTGTAATTTATAGTATGTCAGGATTAAAGGAAGTTCCTCCTACACCCAATGATAGTTATTGTGGTACCTTTAAATGGAAGAAGAAGGGGGATGTGTTTATTGTGGAAACTATTGTGGTGGATCTTAGTAGTCATATTTTAAATATTCAGTAATAAATATTAAATGAAAACATACTTATTTTCTGTGTGTGAAGTTTAGGAAAACAATACATGATTTCGTTGACACACTGATGATCTGTGGATCTTTTGGATATTGGGATAACTTGTATATATTATTCCATTTATTTATCACAATGTGTTGCAGTACGAGATGAATACTATCGAGAGGTTCTATAGTGCAATTATATTCTTCAAGAATAATGTGGTTCCAACAATATGCTTTAAGAATGAGGCCCTTCCATGCAGTGTGTAATGTCCCGGAAATTCTATATATTTATTTAAATTATATAGAATTTTTAATGGACAATGAAATCTGACAGAATTTGATTCCATGGCCTAGAGTTCCAGGAATGATCTGATAAAAATGTGTTAATCTTAAAATAGTGCACGTGAGTAGTTTTCCTGAAAAAGATGAATAACTATTTTATGGGTGCCTAGATTAGAAATCGGATGGCACTGTTGCGTTTAGGATGACAGTTTTACCCTAGGCACAACTTATGTTTACTCAGCACATGCCTCCAGTGAGAAAAACTTAAAATAGAATAACCATAAATAAAATCATTAAATAAAATTATTTTATCTTTCTAATTCTTATAACTCCTGAACGATGACTCGTATTAAAAATCTGAGACCACCACAAAACTCATCATTGTATTATTTCTTTAGGAAGATACTATATTTAGATGATGCGGGTCAACAATATAAGTTATTTTTGGGCCATAAATAAAAATATTATGGGAAAATTATTTCATTGTAAAATCAATAACTTCTATAGGGTAAATTGGATAGAAAATAATAGAGTACCATTATGCTCGTGAGGGTGTGTTTCCCTTAGGCAGATCCTAACCTCAATCGTTGTGGGTCAAGGGGGATTGTTAATAATTTTTTGAACATTTTTAAAGGTACATTCAGTAAACATGTGGGCGGTATTTTCTATATTTGAACCGGTGCTCAAATTAAAAATATGAGGGCACCGTTTAATCCTCATCACTATGATTCTCTTAAGGGAGACTTAACATAAACCACAGTTAGTTGGGTGAAAAAGTTAATTTTTACAACTTTTTAAAGAAATAATAAAATAACATAGGAATTGATATTTTATTACTTTTTTTACCTACCACATATTGTGTTGTGGTGGTGGGGTCCATGAAGGAAGTAATACTTTAAATATATGATATTAATTGCTTGGTGAAACATTGGTTATGTAACCACCCCACATGTAATTAATGTGGAAAATTAATAACATCAATGAATGAATCTCATAAATTCCTCGGTGTGTTATTCACCTTTTATTCCCTAAATTTAGATAGGTTTCGGGGTAGAGTTCTTAACATCGATTTTCAAGCAAGGAACCTCTGGTGAGGTGATGTGACACCTTCCACTGACGGAGATGGATGCTCTGGCGGGAACGAACTGGGAGAGACGAATGTCGGCGGCTTCGTCAATGCACAGATTCTCCTTCCACCACCATGACAACTCCATCGATTCTAAAGGTTTAGGTTGTCTTTTAATTCAAGATATTCCCACATTTTATCCCCTCATTCTTGAATTATACAGTGTTCGTTGTGGTTAATTTTTATATTTTTTATCATTATTTTTATGTGATATATAAATCACTGCCATTGATATAATTCCAACATGGAGGGAGTATTCCAAATAAACATGGCTCGGACCTTCCACCGTTTGTTTTTCATTGTGTACTTCATAGGAGGTTTTTTCACTCATGATGCACCCTTGAAACCGAGAGGCGTTCAAAAATGACGACATCTAGGGAGGACCGTAGGTGCATCCGAACGAAATAACGTGCCACCAAAGCTCACTCAGTGGACCGTGGAAGATTCATCAGTGCATCACCAGTGCGGAAACAACAATTACAGGTGCCGGTAGAGAAGACCTCGGCCAACGCTCACTGGACACGGAAGTCAGTGGTGTCGCATGGCACTACAACAGACATGAATGAGTGGCCGAAAATCATCTAATCGTGTTGGATAGGCAGCGTACCGTCACACACCCTAGAAAAGGAGTTGCGGAATCAAGACCACAGTAATAGGGGGCCCGCTCCCCACTGGTCATGTGGACCACATGGCGGTGCCACATGGCGCCGCTAATTGATGAGGTGAGTACCTCTTCTTGAGCCGATCAAGGAGCCGGCAGCCACCAAACTGGTGAGTCATGCCATCGCACCGGGCCACGCCGCCCAACGAGTGGAGCCCAACCAGTGGGCTGGGCTGGTCAGCAGCCCAGCGGGCTATGCCCTCCGTGGCACAACCCAACTAGGCTACCCTAGTCTAGTTTGGGATTTGCCGGATCAGACATAAACGGGTCGGTGCGAACTAAATTAGTTTATGTCAGCCCAGACCGGATCATTCCATCCAGGTCGGACCGAACCCGGACCCATTCACACCCAGTTACACATAAATGAACATACCATTCAAACCAAAAGAATGTTTGACAAACTATATGTGGCTCTAGGATCGATTGAATGAGTTGATGGTTTTGAGATAATCAATATAACTTTCAGAGAATGTTGGAGGTTGTATGGGATGGATTTTACTCAAATCCAACTGGCCCCATGGCATTAAAATTCCTATAGCTTAATGACAGGCTGTCCGATTTACACAACATCTATTCCATTGGTACCTTATGACATGATAGATAAATGGGTTAATTCTTTGTGGAACACCATGGTAGTTGATTTATTGATGATAACCGGAGGAGCAGAACCATTATGTTTCTAATAGTGAGATATAGGATGGCTACTCCTTTGAAAAATCAAGGCGTGGGTATTCCTTACTCCTCTACTCTGGTAGAGATGAGACTCCACACCTCATGAGTGCGGGTTTGTTTCCCTCTTAGTTGGTTTTATTTCATTGGAGTTGGTACTCCCATGTCAGACTAGGGTGGGGGGTCCTCCATACATAACTCACATAGTGTCAGGTAGTCCGCTACCTAGCAGGGTTCGGGTAACCTATGTTAGGAGTAGGTACACCCGTTTCAACCAAAGGTGTTGGTTCTCCTTATGAATTAATATAGAAGGGTCGGTACTCCCATGCCATGCCAGGGTGTGGGTCCTCTAGCCTAGGGTTGGTACTCCCCATAAGTACTAGGGCACAGGTCCCCCACAAAGAAAAAACAACCAAATTTGTACTCCCCTATCCGGTAAGGTGCACATCCTAACATATAGAGTCATTACTGCCCTATCATGTCGGGGTGTAGGTTCTCTAGCCTGGGGTCAGTACTCTCCTGACACATTAGGTCATGGGTCCCCCAAAACAGACAAACTACAAGAGTAATACTTCCCTACTATGTTGGTTTCGGGTCCTCACATATGGATTAGTACTCCCCTGTCTCCGTTTAGTGACGGAGAGTGGGTCATTTAGGGGATTTAGAGCTCCCTCGTCTATAGTACACAACGTCAAGGAGTGGGGCTCTTCATTTGGTTTCCCTTGGACTTTCCTGATATGCAAGACTATGACAACGAGACATATAGTGTCAGGAACTAGAGGCAGTTCAAGTAGAATGTTTCTAATGGATCACATCCTTTCTAACATTCCATTAGGAATGGTTGAGTTGTACCTGATGGAGTAAATATCTCAGGTGCGTGCCATTAGGTAAGGCTAGTTCATGGAGCGTGTACTCTAGATCATTGAGTTACAATTTGTGCCTTCGTTGGAACACCTTGAAATTGTTTGAGGTAAGAGCCTTATGTTTTTTTGTGGATGAGATGAGTATATCATGTTTCATTGGAGTCTTTTGCTTTTTTGCTTTGTGAATGAGATCATGCTTTGTTGTTTTACTTTGTGGAATTATAAGATACCTTTGGAGTTCGTAGGGGTCTATATAGGTTTTTGTTATACTCAACCATATATGGGTTTTTCTGCACCTTGTTTTGTCTTTTACAGACAATGAGCAACCTTGACTGAGACTTGTGGAGCCATGACTTGACATGGAAAAAGGTGACAGCTGGATGACGAGAGCCACGTGATGAGCTGTACATACCCTTTAGTTAGGATCCATAGTGGATGAAATCCGAATATATTTTCCTTTTATTTTGTATTTCCATTTAATTTGCGCCTGTATTCGGGCTACTATCTTTCAGTACTTACCCTTAATCTCTGTTATGCAATCTAGTTGTGGTTGCCCTATACTTTTCTATTGTGTTTTACTTTTTCTCTAGTGCACCATTCTTGGGTGTATTCGGGTTTTCAGGAAATGCCATCCCATTTTTGAGAAATAACTTTATGCTTCAAGTCTCCAACCCCTGGCCTATGGATTTCTAGACTGGTATAGTCACGACACAGGCCCAGGAGATAGGTCAAGACAAATTGGTATCAGAGGAGTCGGTTATACCGAAAAACTAGGACTCTGATATTTCTAACAAAGCAATAGTGTTATGTGTTGGGATTGTAGTTCTCGGATCCATGAGTCTAGTGTTGGTGTGGTGGATGATGTAACCATATAATGGGACCCTTAATTTTGATTTCGGACTCAATGCATGAAAACAATGATTGGGTGCATATTGGAAATTTTTGTCATTGATCTCTTTGGAGTCAGCTCACCATGTATAACTTATTGACCGTGAGCTATCTTGATTTTCTTTAAAGATGACTCACTGAAGACAACCTATTAGGATTCTATTGTGTGGTCATAAGGATGGTCCACTTATTTATAAGGCTATAGTAAATTGTCCTTTTCCCGAGATGGAACCTTCTGGTTGTGTCATAGAGATACCACTACCCACAGGTCAGCAGTTACTACCAGTGCTACAAGTAGAAAAAACTAATAGGATCTATTCCATATAAAGTTTCCGAGATTGATACCCTTGAGTTTCTAAGGCGAGCCTAACTCCAAGGTGGCTATGGAATGGCCTTAGGTGGTGACTGAATTGCCATCTAGCCAGGGCAACACAATTTTAGATGGTTGTCCGGGCATGAGCATTCGATGCGGCATAACAGGGTGATGATTGGGTATATATCACACCTATCGTATGATGAGGTGACTTTTTCCATGGATAGAGCTTGGTAACCATCCTCAGAGAAAGGGGTATCTTTCCATAAAAATATACATAGTATGTATTGCCAAAAGATTCTACAGCTTTGTCAATATGATATGTCGATATCTTAGTATTCATCGTGGTGTACCGACCATTCCATGTACTCAATGAATATGAGATAAACATGGCTTCAAGTCTCTGACCTCCATGTGAGAATGATGAGGGCCATATGAGCCATAAATATTCCAATATGAATTCCTACTTATGTTAGCGTGATAGAGAGAATTTTGGTGGTTGAAAAATTATTTGGCTTTGACGATACAACCAGTGAATGTTAGCAGTGGCAAGGGAGGAAACAGATGTCAGTCATAGAGACTTGGATGTGTAAAAATGTTTATAGAAGAGGATGTTATTGGGAGAGATAAATCTGGAGGGATGAAGATGTTGAAGAATATCAATGAGAGTAGCATTAGGTGGTATAAATGTTGATATGTTACAACCAACACCCCAATATGGCCCCACCAGGCATAGGGAGCTGTAGGACAAGAGAAGGGAGTAGCTGCATGTGGTCATGGAGTGTGACCCAATGGATCTATGAATTAATCATGGTATGATATGTTCCTACTAATCGCTTCCATATTAATTGACAAAGATACTAGGCATTCCTTCTTACCAATAATCTTGTTCAAGAACTATAGTTTTTAGTAAAACCATATACTTGATCCTTTTGTCTGGAGATACCATTGGGATGAGACTCGATAATCACACATATGTCAATAGTGTGATTTGACCCTTGAGGTGATAGTTTCAATTGGAACCTCTTGGTGGGAATGTCGAGGCCTTATGAAGTTAGTTTGAGTATGTACTGGACTTCAATAGTTAATACACAGATTAACTGTTTGAGGTAAAAGGTTATGGTATATCTACATTGTTGGAATGAGGGTTTTTCACTGTTTGGAAAAAAAAGAAAAACATGAAGCACAACATAAACTAATGCATTAGAGGGTGCAGCTGATCAATCTTGAGTTTTCTAGCCTTACCCTCATGGTAGTAGAAGTTTTGAGTTTTTAGTTCCAAACGGTAGTGGTAGAGTGTGAGAATATTATTTATATAGTTGCTTCCAGGACTAACTCCCTGAAAGTAGAGGGACTATGGACTATCATGTAACTATTGGAAACACTGATATCTACACATACATATTATATGGCTCCCGCAGAGCTCCTAGAGCTGAAATATTAGAAGGGGGACGTGGTCGTATATGCACTTCGGAAGAGGTTTGGTTAACTACTACTGAGTGAGGCATTAAAGTATCTAGTCACATTACAGAAACCCTTCATTGATAGTGATGGAGTAGGTTAACTTCAATATATAACAATCACTCCCCTACACCTAAAATGACTTTGGGTGGCACAACTTGGGGATGTGTACTACGAGGTCGGACGTGCTCAGATATCCTCATGACAGGCTCCAGATGAATTTTATGACGGTTGCGATCACATCATCCTTTTAATTGGATGCACTGTATTACCAAATACACTACAAAAAGTGTTTTTGGGGGAGTTCAACACATCCCCTTTGGTGGTACTTCCAACTGTGGAGAATATATACCTAGAGATTCAACATTATTACTAATGGCTAGGGATGAGGAATACATATAACGGGCAGAAGTCTTAATCCAACATGAGATGGGGACTCATGGGGTTCCAGGAGGGAGACCATGTCTTCCTACGGGTCTCACCCCAATGTAGATTGTGGAGATTTGGCCAGGGTGGGAAGATATTTCTGAGTTTCATCAAACCTTTTATGATTCACATCAGATTTGGAGATGTGGCGTACCATCTAGCTCTTCCCCCACAGATGCACTAAGTGCTTAATGTTTTCCATGTGTTGTAGGTGAGGAGATGAATGAATGATACATTACATGTTATCTACATGGGAGTACTGGACATTGACTATGGGGAATATTTTATGGAAATCTCGATGGAGATAGAGGATCGACAGGAGCGAGCCCTTCATGGACGGTCAATCCCTCTGGTGCGAGTTATGTGGCAGCACAAGAATCTCTATGAGAGCACAAGGGATAGGGAGGCTCAAATTCGTTCACAATACCCACATTTTTTGTTTTTCCTTTTTTGTGGCGATCAGGGTAGTAAATCTATAATGTGAGGAGAATGTAATGTCCTGTAATTTCAGTATTTTTCCTAATTATATGGAATTTTTACTAGACCACAAAATCGGACGGCATATGATTCTGAGGCCCAGAGTACCAGGAATGATTCAAAGATGAATTTTTAAGCATATAATAGAGCATGTGAGTATTTTAACTCAAAATATTGAATAAAAATTCAATGGGAGCCTAGATCCGAAATCTAAGGGCACTACTGCATTCAGGATGAAAAGTTTACCATAGGTACAACTTAAGTTTAGTCAGTGCATGACCTTTGTGAGAAAACCCAAAAATGGCGTAATTGTTAATATAATTATTAAATGTAATTATTTAATTTTCCAAATTCTTTTAACTCATGAATGGTGACTCAGATTAAAAATTAGAGACCACCACATAACTCATGAGGGAATTCATTCCATATGAAGATACTCAATGTAGCTGGCATGGTCCACCAGTGGATGTTTATTTTTTCCATAAATAAAATAATTAAGTGATAATTATTTTTTTATAAAATCCATAAAATCTAAAAGGTATCTTGGATTGAAAATATTTGAGTACCGTTGATATTGAGGGCATGATTCACTTCGACATAGTGTAATCTCGACCAGTGTGGGTCATGTGTGACTACTAATAAATTTAATAATTTTTTTAATGGTACATTCAGTAAACGTGTGGGTGGAATTTTGTATCATTTGAACAAGTTCATAAATTAAAAATATGAGGGCGCTGTTGAATCTATAGTTTTAGGATTCTCTTCAGGGAGTCTTAACATTTACCACAACTGGTCAGGTGAAATAGTTAGTTTTTATGAATTTTTAATGAAATAATAAAATAACATAATAATAGTTATCTTATTTATATTTTTTTCCTACCACTTGTTGAGAGGCGGTGGTGGGGTCCATAGAGGTGGTCAGACTTTAAAATTTGGGATATTAATTTTTCGATTACACATTTTTTTTGTAACCATCGCACATGTAATTAATTCCGCACATTAATTACATCAAATAATTAATCTCATTAATTCGTTGATGCATTACTCTCCCTTTTCCCCTATTTAAACGGAGCTCAGGGTAGAGTTTTTGGCATGGATTCTTCAAGTGTGGAACCTATGGTGAAGTGACACGACACCTTCCACTGACAGAGATAGAAGCTCAGGCAACAACAATGTGAGAGAAATGAATGTTGGAAACTTTGTCAAGAAAAAATTATCCTTCCACCACTGGGACGACTCCAATGATTCTTTAGGTATGAGTTGCCTTTTAATTCCAGAAATTCCCACATTTCATCTCCTTATTATTGAATTTGAAGGTTGTAATTACAAGAGATTTGAACGAAGTTTATCATTAATTTAAGGTGATGAATAAATTACCCCCACATGTTATAATGCTAATGCAGAGGGCACGGGCCAAATGAGAAAGGCTCAGACCCTCATCCACTTGTTTTTCATTGAATTATTTTGAAGAGAGTTGTTCCAACATAACCGAAACCTGAAACTGAGAGGCGTGGAATGAAGATAGCATCCTGGGGGGACCGTAAGCATGTCTTGAAGAAAGAAAAAACCACCAAAGAACATCTTGTGGCCTGTAAAATATTTGTTGGTGCATCACCGGCTCAACAACATTAGCGACCAATGTCAGTAGTGAAGGCCGCTGTGCTCACCATCCCTAGAGGAGTGAGGTGCCATAGGCACAGCAGAAGAACATAACAGAAAGATGAAAACATGCCATCCATGTTGGTGAGGTGGAGAAACATTGTGCACTACAGCATCAAAGTTGTTGTAGGAGGGGGACACATGCACATCAGTTTCTATAGACCACGTGGCGCCGCTAATTGAATAGCCGGTCGACTATTCCTCAGCAGTTCGGGAAGCTGGTGACCACCCTGCTGATGAGCCGTGCCTGCGCACGTGGACACCTCAACCAGGGGGTGGCACCTAGATGGAATGTTGGGCTGGTCCATGGGCCAATGGACTGAGCCAGCCATTGGCCAGTCTAACCGGGTCAGTCTGACCAGGTCGGACTGGACCCCAACACATTCAGGCCCAATTAAACTTAAATGACCGTACCACAGAACCGAAATTCCATTTAATGAACTATCTTCGACAATGGGATCCTTGGAGTGAGATGGTTATTTTGAGATACTCCAAATTACTTTCAGAGAAATCTAGTGTTTTTCCAAGTTGGATTGTACTCAAATCCAACCGGGTACTTGGAATTAAAATGCCTATAGCTTACAGATCAGGTGTCTGATTGACTCGGTGATTATTGCGTTAGAACCCTTATGACATGAAAGTTCATTGGGTTAGATTATTTTTGAACGTAGTGGTAGTTTAGTTAAGGATAATAAATAGGACGTTTCTTGTAGTGATAGTTTGTATGGATACACCCTTGATGACTCAAGGGGCACATATTCCTTAATCCTCTACTATGGAAGAGATGATGCTCCCCACGTCATCAGTGCAGGTTCATTTTCCTCTGATTGGTTTTTAAATCTTTGGAGTCAGTACTCCCATATTGGACTAGGGTGAATGTACTCCATTCATAACTCACATAGAGTCAGGTACTCTCTTACCAGATAGGGTGTGGGTCATCTATTATAGGAGTAGGTACTCCCCTCTCGACCTAGGGTGCAAGTCCTCATTGAGAGTTACTATAGAAGAGTCGGTACTCCCCTACCATGCTAGGATGCAGGTCCTCTAGCCTATAGTCAATAATCCCCTAACATTATAGGGCGCGAGTCCCCCAAAATGAACAAACTACTAGAGTTGTACTATCCTACCGAGTAGGGTGCATGTTCTCACATATAGTGTCGGTATTCCACTATCGTTCCAGGGTGCAAGTCCTCTAGCCTGGGGTCAGTACTCCCCTAAAATACTATGGTGCAATACCCCCACATGAAACTAACTATCAGAGTTGTACTCCCCTACGGGGTAAGTGTGGGTCCTCATGTATGGAGTAGTACCCCCCATCTCCAAGTAGCGATAGAGAATAGGTCCTTCAGGGGAGTTGGATCTCCCTTGACTCTAGGAAACGATGTCTAGGAGTGGGCCTCTTCACATGGTTTCCCTTGGACATGCCTATAATACTAAACTGTGACAACGAGACCTCTATTTCCAGGTACTATACGTTGTTCAAGTAAAATTCTCCTGATGGAGCACGTCCTTTTGGATGTTCCATTTGGAATGGTTGAGTTTTACCTGATGGAGTACATCTCTCAGGGGAATGCCATAAGGGATGGATGGTCCATTAAGTGTGTACTCTAGGTCCTTGAGTTACGTTTTAATCCTACTATGGAAATCCCGAAAATGGATTTAGAATGGGGCGTTATGTTTCTTTATCGATGAGATGCGTATATATGGTTTGCGATGAGTATTTTCCTTTGTTCTTTGTGATTGAGATCATTATTTGTTGTTACCCTTTGTGGAATTATGAGATTCCTTCAGGGGTCTTGGGGTCCCTATAAGGTATTATTATACTCTCTATTGCATGGTCTTTGCCTCTACTAAGTTGTGTCTTGTGCAAACGACGAGCAACCTCGAATGGGACTTTGGGAGTCATGACATGACGTGGACAGAGGTGACCGGTGGATGACGATATCTGCTTGGGGACCTATACCTACAATTTTGTTAGGGTCCTTGGTGGACAACCTCTGGTGCAGTTTTCCTTTTTGTTGAATTTCCATTTCAATTGGGCTAGTATTATGGCCCATTAATTTTAGTACTTACCCTTACACTCAGTTTTTGTATCTAGTTGAGGTTGCACCATACTCTTCCATTGTGTTTTACTTTTGCGTAGTATAACCTGCTTGTTTGCATACAGGTTTTGGGGGAATGCCTTCCAATTTTTGGTAAATTACATTCTAATGCTAGTCTCCAACCCCTAGTCGAAGAAAGGAAATCTTGGAGTAGTCATGACACGAGCCTCATGGGAGGGGTCATGACACAATGGGAGAGCCTCCAATGTAATAAAATGTGTGTCATGTGATAGTGTGTGTTACCATTATTATTGATTTATCTTTATTGAATAAATTATTTTATAATGGTGATTCTCATTCCTTCATATCTACTCATATTGTGTAATTTTATCAACTTTTTATAGAGCCCATGAATTATCTAATGTATATTGTTTATTGTATTGGGATAAAGAGAGATAAGAGTATTTGATGAACCTATTTCTTTTTTTATTTATTATATCTTCTGATTTAATAGGATCTATTGGTACTAGATATAAAATATCAAGACATAATTCTTGAGATGGATTCTACTATTACTCATAAATTCTATATCAGTTTTTATCTTTTTTACGTCTCTGTTACTAGCCTCGATGGTGTGTGTCATTTATTTTAAGGAGAATGGTATATGAGGTCAGGACATACTATAGCTCTTATTTTGGAGGAGGATATAATAATATCCATGATTTATTTTGATCTAGATCAGGAAACATTTATTAATGTTCTTCCCAAAGTAGTCATTGAGTTTCGTATGTGTTTTCATCTCACTATCCTCCATTTTCACTAATGAGGTGGGTAGAGTTTTATATCAAATTGGTACCATGAACCCAAAATATTTTCATTACCTCTTAATATATAGAAATAGATGAATTGATAGAGTTAAGGGGTTAGTTTCATGACTTTTTGTCTGTGGTATTCATTTGACTTAGCTTTTTACCTTGGAAACTGTAGTTCATTTTTTAATTTTTTTGATGAAACCCTTCAACTATACATTGACTACCAGAAGTAAAATAGATTCATGTTCAAGAGAAAAAATTTTCCCATATATTTATTATAATTAGACCACCTAGAATGTTTTAAGTGGTTCTCAATGATTTATCTGTAGTATTTTTATCACTAGCTATGGATCATAGAGTTTTCTATCCCTAATACTACTTTCATGAGAAGGTATGGCAACCATGAGTACCTTGTAATTTATTTTGGAATGAACAATACTCAAGAAATTTTTATATTCTAGATAAATATAAGTATCAGTAAACACATTTATTCTTTCATTATGTTATTTTTTGGTAAAATCATGGTTTACTCTAAAACATATGAATTTTATATGATTCATTTGAGAGAAATTTTACTCATCAAGAGGAATCAAAAACATTATGACAGGCATTCCAACAAAAAATTATAGATTCGATGAGGTAATTTTGTTGGGAAATATTATTTCTGAAAGAGTATATTTAGTTGATCTTGAGAAGGTTAATGATGTTAGGATATGTGATAAAACAAAAATATAGTTTAGATTTTGATATTTTTTATCTTGGAAGGATACTACTAACAGTTTATTAAGGATTTAAAAATGTTGGTTTCTCTTCTTACCACTCTTACACACAAAGAAATAAATTTTATCTCATATTTTCTATTTCAAGATTACTTTGATTATATGAAGAATCTTTTGAATTCATATCTTGTGTTGAATCTTTTGGAAGATGGGAAGAGCTATATGATATTCTATAATGGATCAACATATGGTTTAGGATATGTTCTCATAATGGTTGGTCATGTAGTGGATTACGATTCTCAACATCTTTTGTCTCATGAAGAAAGCTATCCCATACATGATATCTAACTCACAGATCTGATGCAAGAATTAATGATATGGTAAAAATTCTTTTTTAGAGAAAAAATTAACATCTACTTTGATAAGAAAATATTGAGTTATATCTTCTCACCAAATGATCTGAATATTTATTCGAGGTGATGGGTAGTGAACATATAGTTGTTTGAATATTATAAAAAAATATATATCTTTTTCTATTAGCCATTTGGATGTCTATGATGGGGGATTTTCATCAATCCCAGTGGGATGTTCATCATGTAACAAAAAAGATATTTTATTACATGAGGCATAATTTGTGGTGGTGTTGTATGAAATGATACATTACTAATTTTCTTTATATTTGTTATACTTTTCAGTATTTTATGATCAAATATTTTAAGACATCATGCCTTATTTAACAACTTCCTATGTTGATTTGTAATTCGTATGTGGTATATATGAGCTTTGTTGTTGGAATTCCAAGTAAATATCAATGAAAGAATGAAATTTTGGTATCAATTGAATGATTAACTAAATCATCTCACTATATTCCACATCATGATACAATTGAAGTTATGGAATTGGGAAATCCATATGTGGTATTTATTGTAGGATTTGATGGAGTTACATATTCAATAGTTAATGTTTGAGATCCCCAGTTCACTTCATGTCTTTAGATAACACTATAGGAGATGATAGGATCCCATGTAAAGGTGATAAATATGTACCATATTCATATAGAATGTCATAAAAAATGGGATATACAATTTCATGATGATATACCTCATACTTATATTTTTTAATTTTTAGGACATTCATATTTCTGTTTGGGGTTACTTGGTGTTTTCCTACAAAAATAACTACTAGTAGACTATCATGATGTCAGCTTTTGAAGTCTTGTATGGCCAGCCTTATAGACCTCCTCTCTGTTGGTCTGAGATTGGTGATTCTTCCTTGACTAGACCTTGTTTTGTCCAAGATATGACAATAAATATTCAACAGATTCATCATATAATGATAACAACACAAATATTGTATTGGCCTTATGTGGATTGTCATCAAAACCCTTTGGGGTTCTGGGTTGGAAACCTTCTATTTTTGAGAGTTTCACCCCTGTAAATTCACACACATCTTATAAAATAGGAAAATATGACACAAAGATATGTGGGACCATTTATGGTAAATGTTCATGTCGGTAAATAGTGTTACCTTTTAGTTTTTCTACCTTTTATTAAATCAATACATAATGTGATTCACATATTACAACTCAAAAACTATATCTTTGACTGATCCCTTTACATGAACTGCCTAAATCATAATGTGGAACCAGATTATTCATTGATCAAGTAGTTATTAATAGCATTGGTTTTTAGATAACGGTCCATTATATAAAACATACCCCATTGGTTTATGTGAGTTGGAAATATTGTTCTAATTCACATTAATTTTTGGGAAAGTAATGCTTTAATGAGAGAGAAAAGACCTCACCTAATTTCTGTGGAATATTCTTTATACGATTTTAGGGTGAAATGTTTATAGTGGGGATAATTGTTTCAAAATCATGCCCTATTTCCAGAAATATTATCCCTTTATTTTCATCATATTTTTTTTGGATCTTTCCTCGGGTTATATTGTGTGAATTTGGGGTTTTTTAATTTTTTATGGCATGTTAATGGTTTTCAAATAGTTAGGGAAGACTTTTTTGGTTATATAAGGAATAGTTATTCCATGTTTTCGAGTTATAGTTTATGGAACATAGTTAGGCTCATATCTAGTAAAAAATGCATAGCCTAACCCCCAAACTATGTGACATGGGAAAGCAGAGGAAGCATGGTTGGTGTAATGGTTTTAAAATAGTATATCCAAATTATATAACCTCTTCCTTTAGCCCATGTGAGGGAACATAGTTAGAACATTTTTTTTTCAAACTGTGCAATGAAGATGGGAATATCTCTTTAGTATCCCAGTAGGAGGTTTATGGTTATTTCATGAATTTCTAAACCATGTTTCGAAACCGCGTGAATGTAATTTATTTATATAATTTTATTATTTTATTTCCCGATGACCCTAATTTAAATTATAATGTCATCCCAACTAACATAATTCAATCCTTTGTCCTTAAAGTCTATCTACAGGTAATTTTGGAACTCCCAACCTTGTATCTTCATAGATCAATGATCTAATTAATATATTGGATCTCTTCTAGAAATTATAAACTCAATTTGATAGGGACTCTCCTTTACTCATTTATCTCACACACCGAGAGTGGTGAATCCTCATGTCATATTGGATATAGATCATGAAATGATGAATTTTTATTCTAGTACTCTCCCTTGATTGTTATTTCCATTGATTCTGCAATGGTGGTTCGCGTGTGGGTGTTGCTGATCTTGATTGTGGTAGCTAGTTTCATAAATAAATCTATATCAAATGAATATATTAATTCTTGTTTCATTTAGACTATTTTTCCAATTAATATATATATATATATATTTAATTAAATATATTGATAAATGGTTTAAAATTTATTGATGTTCATGATGGAATCCATTGTTAATAAATTTTATAAAATAAAGTGTTGATTTTTGAAAAATAAAATTAATATTAAATCAATTATTTACAGCATGAAATTGATGAGTTAAATAGTTATAATTTTCTTTAAATGGGATGATTTGAAATGAAAGGAATGATTTTTGATAAAAACCACTTATATTTGTTTTTGAAATGAAATAGAATGTTTTGGAACAATAACTTTTGGATGATTTGAAATATTTGTATTCATGACATCAAATTTAATGAAATGTTTTATAGCTTCTTTTATGATAAATTGATTCATTAAAGCACATGGGATCTTGGATACATAAGTGGGATGAAGAAACATTAGGCATTTATTAGATCTACCTGAAAATACATTTATGATGAAAACACAAATTGAACTACGCTGAGGGTTGAGAGTTCATTATTTGTGTTGTTCTCATATTCCACCCAGGCTTGTGGATCTCTCGAAGCATGTATAAACTTGGAGATGTATTTTACTAAGATGTATGAGAATCCATATACTATGAAAAACTAGAGTCTCTTAACCATGGTGTTATTATTATGAATGAATTATACATTCTTGAGTTTGATTGAAATATTTATCCATGGATAGTTTTTATAAAAATGATTATTCAAGCTTGTACTGCTAAAGATGACCATATCTATCTGATTTAATATTAACTTTAAAATCTGTTTTATATTGGACAAAGAAATGTTTTTAAATCATGATCTTTTAAAAACTGAGAAAGTATTTACATTCCATGTTCTATTTTAATGTTATCAAAAGATGGATTATTAGTTACATATTTCTTATGATTCTAGAGAGATCCCAAGGGGATTTTCTGATCACACCCTACCCTTCTCATTATGAATTTTATAATTTTATTATTCTATTTCCTTGTAATGGAATATAATTAATTTATGGTTGTGGGAGTTCTTGTCAGTATGACTTTGATGTTGGTGGGGACCAGTAGAGCATGTGATCCACTTGTTTCATAAAGATTTTTGGTGATGACATTTGATGTTTTTATCTGATGATTTTGGATAATATACTATTGTTAGACATGTATATATTTAGGTGCATTATTTTCTCTATAAATGAGTATTTTGTTTAAAAACTATTCATTTATTTATGTCCACTGTTTCTCTCATTGAGTTTTGTTATCATGATATTATTCCCTATTGATTGCATTGATTCCTAAGTGATAGATTCCTTTCCATGGAGATTGTGAACTCCATTAAAACCATCACTGAAATCATCTAGGTACCATTTATGTGGGTTATCTGGGTTAGTTCATGACATCATCATGTTCTTAAAAAAAAATTCATTGATTTAGACAAGCTCGCCTAATTCTACTAGGAAAGAGGCCAGTAGAGTCGCAAAATAAGTGTATAAAAAATACCAATTAAATTATATCTAAATTTAATATAAGAATAATTATTATTCTCAAAACATAATATTAATAACTTTTCATATTATATAGATCAAAATAATTTAATAACCCATTACTTTTATTTGGAATATATGTTCGATAAATATAATATATATTTTTAACCTATTTTTGAATATAATAATAATTTATTTATAAATAAAACAATATAATGATATTTATTTATTATGATATTCAATGTTTGATAAATGTTTAGGAGTATTGATTTGCCGACATTAGTGTCTAGATGAAATAATGTATTTTATATAATATTATTTAAATAAAAATTGATTTTCTTAATAAATGATTTTGTATATATATGTAGGAGTTTGGTCATTTGAGGGAGATAATAATAATATTAATACTTACAGATATGAGATTTAATTATTAGAAATATATTACTTACCGAATTTTTTGATATTTCAAATTATATAACCCTACGTATATAACCTAATTTATATCATTTTCTAGCTTAGGTGAATGTTTGTGAATAAAACATTCTCATAAGAGAATTATATCAATAATGAAGACAGATCCCTCAAGAGTACTCTCAACAATAAGGACAGATCACCCCTCCTCCCTCTCAAGACCAAGAGAACTATAAGTAATCCCTCAATACCAAATGGATTTATATTATTATCAAAGAAGAATGATGTTTGAAATATTTATCATCTATATAGCACCAAAATTTCCAACAATGACATTCCATGGTTTGTTTGTACATTTAGATTCCACTATAAGGATTGTACCTTGTTTTTTTCATCACAACAATTCTATGATAAAAAATGAAAACTAAATGAACAATGTTGAAATGATTATCAAACTGAGGTGATTCATATTTCAAAATTAATTATAAATTATATGTGAAATGATCCACTCCTTGAATATTCTGGGGTTTTGTTTATCGATTTTTTATGGTTTTAACATAATGAAACATATAAAAATATTATTAATCATGGAAGAAACGACTTCTTAAATTCCACAAAACATCAATTTTTATTATAGAAGTAACTTAATAATATATATTAATATATTATTTATTGATATAACTACAAATTTATTGTTAGTTTTTCATTTCTAGTTTTGTATTTTAATCCAAACTTCATGATTATATTACCACTCAATTTCATATGACCAAGAACAAACCAAGGATAATTATAAAAACTATATGATTACAATCAGAGGTGATAATGAATCTATATAGATGAAATTGATATAAAACATTTAACAAAAAAGTACATTCCATTTACTAGTCCGCCACACTAGTATTAGCCATGATAATCATGCGACATCATGATTGTAAATAAGAAACAAAATTATAATATTACATATGTTGACTGCGAGTTGGAATATGACCAGAAAGGGTTTTATAGTATATAGCTTGTGTAAATACTATATACCCACATAGATTTAGGTCACTTTAAAATAAAAAAAACTATTTTTTCAATGTACAAGACATGTAAATAATGCATTGTATTTGTTTTCTTTTTACAAAAAATGTATCTAGTTGTGATAATATGATGTGTAGATGGTATAAAATTCATGTAACAATGAAATTACCCATATAGAATACACAATAAGTCCCTATGTGTGTTGTTAACGATAAAAAATAATGGTGTAAATAATGTGTAGATAGTTATACACACCATGTAACTCCTACCAACACATTAAAGATACACATTGATACTCACATGGTGTGTGAGTCAAACATGTATAATTAAAATGAATTTTATAAATAACTACACTACATAATGTATAATGTTTTGTGGAAATTATGTGATAGATTTTTCCAAAGAATTACATATCATGTGATTTTTAGCATACTATATAGAATTAAATGAATTAATTAATTATTGTCGATATTATTCTAGAAACATGTGATGTTTATTATAGTATTACATGTCTTTTACTTCATCGAAATTAACAATTGTATCCTTCATGTATATTTATAGCATTTCTAATACTAAAAAATATCAGGAAGACTACACAACTTGAATCACACAATAATATGTGATGTAATATTTTGAAACATCTTGTATGAATACTTGTTTTTTAATTAAATAGTAAATTACTAGGTCCAAATAGAGTGTAATCTATATTCTATATGAGTTATTGTGCATGTCGTTTGATGTAGAAGCGTACCCACCGTGTAATATCTATTAAATGAAGTGTTTTTTAAAATATAGTCTGAATTTAAAACTAACTGAAAGGGTATAATCTATGATACATATCATTAAATTTCATATACCAAATAAATTATTTTTTTAATTAATTTTTTTAAAATTACAATGAATGGGAATATCAACCACTTTTTATATGGATAATTAATATAAATGAATTTAATAATTTATAAATTAATTTTTTTAATTCAATTTATTCTGAAAAATAAAAAATTTAAAGAATTATATCCACCTTAATTGCATAATTTTTTCATCTATGGATGATCATGATCTTTACCATCATAAGTATGAATTTTGTTTCTATTTAATTTATTTACTATTTCATGTTTTTCAGAATATTTTTATTATTAAATTAAATATGATGATTTGTGCATTATATATTCATAGTTATTATGTATGGGAATGAATGTCCATAGATTCTTTTATGTAACCGAATGAACTTGGTTTCCCTCACCTATTTGTGAAGAAGCATGTGTGAGGGTTGGAGTTCCCATCAACTAGAGATGGTTTAAGATGTAGTACAGGTGAAACCATCCAATGTGATACACAAGTTAGAGGAGGAATGATGAAACTTCATCCCAAATCGGTTGAAGGAGTAATTTCATCTAGGTTAGGGGTTTTTTTATCTTCCACTTGATAAACCAACATGTTCCAAAATTTCATGATTATGTCACATGTTTATTTAATTTTTCCTAGTGAATACTGATTTATTTATTTATGTGATGCATGTATAATTTATTTTTAAACCTGATCTAATAATGTAATATAAATAATAATAATTATAATATGGAAGACATTTTTTGTTGATAAATTAATTTATCAATAAATTTTCAATTATTTATTTCAAATTTTATATATTATTAATAAGTATTAAAAAGGAAAATTAAAAGATATTTTTGCATACGATAAATAGAATCACTCAAGAAAATATTATGTAAAAAACTCCATAAATTAAATTAATTAAAAGTAATCATAGATAAATGTAGATATTTTTCCTCATTTCAGATGAATTCAATTATTGGGGAGTTTTAATCAAGATAAAATGGGTTAAAATGAAACCATAATTAAAAATACTTCTCGGGGCACTATTAGGGAGATTCAACTACCATGGAGTTCTATGGTCAAATGGGTAATGATTTAATAATATATATAATATTAAAAATGTTATAATTATCTTGTTTATATATTTAATATACTTTTATAACCATATATGAATAGTGGTGATGAAAAATGAGATATATTTTTCAAGGATACGGTAGTCCACACACATGCATGAGTGAAATTTTCATTTGTATAATTTATGAAAATGAAATAAAAAATATAAAGGTTTAAATTTATATAATTATAATTGTATTATAAATATCATATTTATAAATTAAATATATCATTATTACTAATCATATAAAGAGGAAATGAAAAACAAAGCAGATAACAATTTAGATGTTGTAGTCCACACATATAAAAAAATGATGTTATCATTTTCTATGAGATGGAAAGGTAAGAAGGTATATAATATTTTATTTTTATTGAATCACTATTAGGTTATAAATATAAAATATATACACTTAATCCATATTTATAACCAACCATGAGATGATGTTATGAAAAACAACACATCTTTTTATAGAAGTAGAATTTTACATGTATGTATGGGCAGAGTTTTCATTTCACATAGGATAAGAAGAAGTTAGAATTTCTTTTCATAACAACAATAATAAAAATTAAATATATAAAAGAAAACAAAAAGGGTGTTTCCTTTTATAAGTGATATGATATTGACCATGGAAATTTTTAGGAACATTAAAAGAAAATAAAATAATTTCCAAATGAAAGAAGAAATAATGAGTCCCAATTTGAAATATCAGATTTGTTAGGATAAACATATACTCCCAAAATAAAATTTATACTATCTTTAATGTCATCTGTGTCCTTATAGCTTATCATAATCCCCCATTAACCATTTTATCCTGTACCATAATGATGAACTATTAACATGGTAACTATTCCTTATAACTAAAAAATAAAATTAAACTCAGAAAAATAAGTGAGAATGCTGATTAAAAATATTTAATAAATTTCTAAATATTAAATTTAAATATCTGGTAAATATCTATTTTAGTAAAATTATTCAAATGCATTGAAAAAATGTGTTTAGACAAATGGATTTTTAAGGATAAAAATGATTTTATAAAAAAAATAAATTTAAGAATTGATTCTACTAGAATAAACCAGATTAGATTACATAATATGTCATAATTTAACATTAAAAACAAAATAAAATAAAATAAATCCTTGTGAAAACATTATTAAAATAGAAGTAGATAAAGATTCTTTTATATTAATAAAAACATTACGGATATTTTCGAAACACCAAACACAAATTTATATATTCAAAATATTATTTTTTAAATACATTATATTACTTATTCAATATATAATTGTTCTAATATCAAGGTTTTATAAATGTTAAAATCACTATTTTATCATAATAATACCCTAAATGGTATAGTATTTGTAAAATAAGTATTTTTCAGAACACAAAAAAAAAACATTTTAGAAAAAATGACTAAAAAATCACCCAATGAATTTTTTTAAATTATAATTATAAAATAAAGTCCATTTAGTCATATTAAAACTATAATATTACATTTTAACTTTTATGTAAATCTATTTAATTAATGGGAAACATTTTGGTCGAAATAAAACTATTTCAATTTTTGATTGAAAATATTATAAAAATTATTAGAGTGAGTATAAATATATATAATATAACATTTAATGTCACTAATACATGAATTTGATTTATTAATCACATTACCTATGTTTTGATATAATAAATCCCTACTTTGCATTATTCCAAAATTATCCTTTATTTACCAATAATTCATCATCTTAAGTGATCACATAGAGAAATTAAATAATTTTCATTTTATAGTTATTTATTATTTCATAAAAAAAATATTACTTCGACTCCATGTATGAAATATAAATTTTTTTCTTCTACTGGTTTCCATTAATATTTAGTAAATTTATTTAACAAGTTCTACTTCTTTCATAATCAGTTAGTTTATATTGCAGTTAACTTTATCAATATGGCATTATCGAGCAATGACCATCATTTTAACTAGTTAACAGATGATTCAACATAACCTGGATTTTTGAATCCATTATCATTTTAATCATAATAAATTTAATTTTGAAAACTAATCCCCTAAAAAATATCACTTATTATCAATTAGCATGATTTACATTCCCATTAATCGGTTTTTGAGCCTATAATAAAAATCATGGGACATCTATTTCATTTTTGCACTAGTTTTAGTAACTAGGGAATTGGTTTCATTATCATACCCATGTTAAGATCCATTTGATAAAACACAAATAATCTTTGGAAAACCATCAATTTGAACATTTATTTGGATGAAATTCAATATTTTGAATAGTTAAACACCTTATGAATCCAAAACATATCATATAGACCAGTTCCCATCTTCCATTTTAACATTCAAAATTAATTGATATCATGTTGTAGAAATAAATTCTTCCTTAAAATTACAAATCTACGGATAAAATTAATTTATCCATTATTTAAAATCAAACTAAAATCATAAAATATAATAACAAAAAAATCATGATTTTATATTCAAAGAAACAATAACTAATCCACGACACACCACTAAAATTTCTATTAATGTAGATTTAACCACAAAACACTTTGATGGTGACAATTAAACTATCTACTTCAACACAAATCATCTCTTGATATATCCTCATTGGTATTCCCAAAGATTGTAAGTTATTTATAGTTTTTAGTGTTTGATTTAAATTGTATATTTTTTAAATTTTTGAGGGAAATGATTATTCATGTATGTTTTGATAAAAAATATTATATATTCTAGAATTGGTAGAAAATCACATTGAAACTTGTTTTATATTGGACTTTGAATTTTTTTTAAAGAATAATTTTTAATGAACTAAGATAATATTTTCATCTATCTAATGTTTAGAAAAAATGGTTTATTTGTAATATATGTATTATGAAATTTTTGGTGGGAACCATCGGAGATTTCTTTTCACACAGATCCATTAGCTTATTCTCTTTGAGGATTTTCATACTATATGTCTAGGAAATGTGTAAATAACAACTTCGAGGTGTTGGAAGTTCATATTAGTTGGATTATGGTGTTGGTTGTGATCGGTCGACCATGTGATCCACTTGATGCATGCATATTTCTTTTGATGATTTTTGATGGTTTTATCTGATTAATTTAGCCTACATACCATTTTAAGACATTTATACGTTATCTATCCAGAAGTTTTTTTAGAATACCAATTATTTATTGAGTTATATTATTTATATTGTATCATTGATTTTGATTCTTATGATGAAATCATATACTCTGGATTTTATTGTTTTTTAGGCCCTAATAACCATCTTCTGTGGATTGATAATCCATACAAGAAATGTAAAAAATATATTTGGGTACGGTGTAGGTGGGTTAGCATGGATGGTTCAAAGCAAATTTGCATCAAACAGTGGTCATATCATTTATTGATGCTGGTATATAGTTTGGGATGTCTTGGTAGATAGAATATTTGATTTTCAAGACTTATGATTAGGTTACAAGGGAGTTAATGGCATGATCTCAACATAATGAGAGTTAATTAAACATGGAATATTTGGAAAAGAATGTCTTTGAAGTTTTTTTTATCTGATACTAGTCTTTTTGAAAATATTTTATATACGCTTGGGGATTCTCAATTTAATTATTATTGATTTTTTTTCATGTTCTCGTATCCCTTGATTTTTATAATCATTATTATATATTGGTATTTTGTGGTAACATTGCCCCAACCAAACCATTGAATAGAATCTTTGGAGATATATATTGGACCATATTAAGAAAATCCTCAAGGATTTAACATCATTATGGAGTTTTTGTGTTTTTTGTCCATGCTCTGGGATATGTAGCTACACCAATTCATATATAGGCTACAAAGGCTTCACCTTAGAGGGATTCTAACATAGATCATTCCCATGAGAATATTCTCCTATATTCACAATTGTTTTATTGTATCAATGAGTTTTTTGATTAAGAGGATTAGTTAGAGTAGGTTTAGTAACTATTTGAATTTTTTTGGAGATACTAGATGTTGTTATTGTGAAATGGTTCATATTAAAATAAAAAGGTCCTAGATATTTGTGTTGGAGTAGTAATATGAAAAGAATATTTTTTTATAGATCAAATAAATCTAGAATCAATGGTTTTGTCTATGTCAATGATATTCATTAACAATTAGTTGAATGATCCAAAATTACTCCTTATAGCAACTATTTTGTATTGCCTATTTATTTCTCACATGAGGTTGTATCAAATGAGAAGCTGGAATCTTGGAGGTTTGAGATGCATTATTAATTAGTTAGGATATTTTAAGCATTCTTGATTAATATCAACTCATATGAAGATGTTTTAAATAGATATTTGACTGTGGAACTTGGCATTTATAGAATGTCAGGATTGAAAGAAGTTCCTCCTACACCCAACGATAGTTATTGTGGTACCTTTAAAGGGAAGAGGAAGAGGGATGTGTTTATTGTGGAAACTATTGTGGTGGATCTCAGTAGTTATATTTTAAATATTCATTAATAAATATTAAATGAAAACATACTTATTTTCAGTGTGTGAAGTTTAGGAAAACAAGACATGATTTCATTGACACACTAAAGATCTGTGGATCTTTTAGATATTGGGATAACATGTAGATATTTTTCCATTTATTTATCACAATGTGTAGCAGTACGAGATGAATACTATAGAGTGGTTCTATAGTGCAATTATATTCTTCAAGAATAATGTGGTTCCAAAAATATTATTTAGGAATGAGGCTCTTCCATGTAGTGTGTAATGTACGGTAAATTTTGTATATTTATTTAAATTTTATGGAATTTTTAATGGACAATGAAATCTGACATAATGTGATTCCATGGCATGGATTTCTAGGAATGATCTGATGAAAATATGTTAATATTAAAATAGATCACATGAATAGTTTTCCTGAAAAAGATGAATAACTATTTTATGGTTGCCTAGATTAGAAATTTGATGGCACCGTTGCGTTTAGGATGACCGTTTTACCCTAGGCACAACTTATCTTTAGTTAGCACATGCCTCCAGTGAGAAATACTGAAAATGGAATAACCATAAATAAAATCATTAAACAAACTTATTTTATATTTCTAATGCTTATAACTCATGAACGATAACTCGTATTAAAAATTTGAGACCACCATAAAACTCATGATTGCATAAATTCTTTATGAAGATACTATATTTGGCTGATGTGGGCCAACAATATAAGTTATTTTTGGGCCATAAATAAAATAATTATGTGAAAATTATTTCATTGTAAAATCAATAACTTCTATAGGGTAACTCGGATTGAAAATAATAGAGTACCATTAAACTCGTGAGGGTGTGTTTCCCTTAGGCAGAGCCTAACCTCAACCGTTGTGGGTCGAGGGTGATTGTGAATAATTGTTTGAACATTTTTAAAGGTACATTCAGTAAACATGTGGGTGGTGTTTTCTATATTTGAACCGATGTTCAAATTAAAAATATGAGGGCACCGTTTAATCCTTATCACTGTAATTCTCTGAAGGGAGACTTAACATCAACCACAGTTAGTTGGGTGAAAATTTTAATTTTTACAAATTTTTAAAGAAATAATAAAATAACATAAGAATTGTTATTTTATTCCTTTTTTTACCTACCACCTATTGTGCTGTGGTGGTGGGGTCCATAAAGGAAGTAATACTTTTAAATATATGATATTAATTGCTTGGTGAATAATTGGTTATGTAACCACCCCACATGTAATTAATGTGGAAAATTAAATACATCAATGAATGAATCTCATAAATTCCTTGGTGTGTTATTCACCTTTTCTCCCCTAAATTTAAATGGGTTTCGAGGTAGAGTTCTTAACATGGCTTTTTAAAGCAAGGAACCTCTGGTTAGGTGACGTGACACCTTCCACTGATGGAGATGGAAGCTCAGGTGGGAACGAACAAGGAGCGATGAATATCGGCGGCTTCGTCAATGCCCAGATTCTCCTTTCACCACCATGACAAGTCCATCGATTCTAAAGGTTGATGTTGTCTTTTAATTCAAGATATTCCCACATCTCATCCCCTCGTTCTCGAATTATAGGGTGTTTGTTGTGGTTGATTTGTATGGTTTTTATCATTATTTTAATGTGATGTATAAATCACCCCCTTTGATATAATGCCAACATAGAGGGAGTATACCAAATAAACAAGGCTCGGACCCTCCACCATTTGTTTTTCATTGTGTACTTCAGAGAAGGTTTGTTCACTCATGATGAACCCTTGAAAGCTAAGAGGCGTTCAATAATGATGACATCTACGGAGGACCGTAGGTGCATCCGGATGAAATAACGTGCCACCGAAGCTCACACAGTGGCCCACGGAAGATTCATCACCGCATCACCAGTGCGGAAACAAATATTACAGGTGCTGGTAGAGAAGTCCTCGACCAGCGCTCCCTGGACACAGAAGTTAGTGGTGCCGCATGGCACTGCAGTATTCCTGAATGGGTGGCTGAAAATCGTCTGATCGTGTTGGCTGGGTAGCCCACCGTCACACACCAAAGAAAAAGAGTTGTGAAATCAAGACCACGGTAATAGGGGGCCCACACCCCACTGGTCCTGTGGACCACATGGTGGTGCCACATGATGCTGCTAATTGATGAGGTGAGTACCTCTTCTTGAGCAGATCAAGGAGGTGGCAGCCACCAAACTGGAGAGTCATGTCAGCACATAGGGCCACGCCGCCCAACGAGTGGAGCCCAACTAGTGGGTCGGGCTGGTCTCCAGCCCAGCGGGCTAAGCCCGCCGTGGCGCAGCCTAACTGGGCTAGCCTAGTCTGGTTCGTGATTGGCTAGATCAGACATAAACGGGTCGGTGTAAACTGAATCAGTTTAGGTCAGCCCAGACCAGATCATTTTGATCGGGTCGGACCAGACCCGGACCTATTCACACCCAGTTATACTTAAACGAACGTACCATTCAAACCAAAAGTCTATTTGACAAACTCTATGTGGCTCTAGGATCCTTTGAGCAAGATGATTGTTTTGAGATACTCCACATAACTTTCAGATAATGTTGGAGGTTGTTTGGGTTGGATTGTACTCAAATCCAACTGGGCCCTCGAAAATAAAATGCCTATAGCATAATGACCGGGTGTCCGATTGACACACCTTCTATTGCATTGGAACCCTTATGACATGATAGATAAATTGGTTACTTCTTTGTGGAGCTTTGTGGTAGTTGATTTATTGATGATAGCTGGAGGAGCAGAACCATTATGTTTCTTATAGTGAGATATAGGATTGCTACTCCATTGACAAATCAAGGCATGGGTATTCTTTACTCCTCTACTCTGGTAGAGATGAGACTCCACACTTCATGAGTGCGGGTTTTTCCCTCTTATTCATTTTTATTTCATTGGAGTTGGTACTCCCCTATTGGACTAGGGTGGGGGTCCTCCATACATAACTCACATAGTGTGAGGTAGTCCCCTACCTAGCAGGGTGTGGGTCACCTATGTTAAGAGTAGGTACACCCCTTTCAACCCAGGGTGCTGGTTCTCCTTATGAATTAATATAGAAGGGTTAGTACTCCCATGCCATTCCAGGGTGCAGGCCCTCTAGCCTTGGGTTGGTACTCCCCATACGTACTAGGGCAGAGGTCCCCCACAATGAACAAACTACCAAATTTGTACTCCCCTATCTGGTAAGCTGCACGTCCTAACATGTAGAGTCGTTACTACCCTATCTTGTTAGGGTGTAGGTTCTCTAGCCTAGGGTCAGTACTCTCCTGACACATTAGGTCATGGGTCCCCCAAAACAGTCAAAATACATGAGTAATACATCCTTACCAGGTTGGTTGCGGGTCCTCACATATGGAGTAGTACTCCCCCATCTCCGTGTAGTGATGGAGAGTGGGTCATTTAGGGGATTTAGATCTCCCTCGACTACAGGACACTATGTTAAGGAGTGGGGCTCTTCATTTGGTTTCCTTTGGACTTTCTTGATGTGCAAGACTGTGACAATGAGACATATAGTGTCAAGAACTAGAGGAAGTTCTAGTAGAATGTTTCAAATGGATCACACCCTTTCGAAAATTCCATTAGGAATGGTTGAGTTGTACCTAATGGAGTAAATCTCTTAGGAGGGTGCCATTAGGTAAGGCTAGTTCCTGGAGCGTGTACTCCAGATCATTGAGTTACGTTTTGAGCCTTCTTTGGAACACCTTGAAATTGTTTGAGGTATGAGCCTCATGTTTTTTGTGGATGAGATGAGTATATCATGTTTTATTAGAGTCTATTGTTATTTTCTTTGTGATTGAGATCATGCTTTGTGGATTTCCTTTGTGGAATTATAAGAGACCTTTGGGAGTCTCAGGGCTCTATATAAGGTATTGTTATACTCAACCATATATGGGCTTTTTCCGCACCTTGTTTTGTCTTTTACAGACAATGATCAACCTTGACTGAGACTTGTGGAGCCATGACTTGACATGGAAAAGGTGACAGCTGGATGATGAGAGCCGCGTAATGAGTTGTACCTACCATTTAGTTAGGATCCATAGTGGATGAACTCTGAATATATTTTTCTTTTTTTTTTGTATTTCCATTTAATTTGGGCCTGTATTCGGGCTACTAACATTCAGTACATACCCTTAATATCTGTTGTGGTATCTAGTTGTGGTTTCACTATACTTTTCTATTGTGTTTTACATTTCTCTAGTGCACCATGCTTGTGTGTTTTCTGGTTTTGAGAAAATTCCATTCCATTTTTGAGAAATAACTATCTGCATCATGTCTCCAACCCCTGGCCTATGGATTGCTGGATTGGTGTAGTCACAACACAGGCCCTAGGAGACAGGTCATGACAAATTGGTATCAGAGGAGTCAGTTATACAAAATAACTAGGACTCCGATATTTCTAACAGAGAAATAGTGTTAAGTGTTTGGATTGTAGTTATCATTTCCATGAGTCTAGTGTTGCTGTGGTGGCTGATGTAACCATATACTAGGACCCTAAATTCTGATTTCGGACTCGATGAATGAAAACAATGATTGTGTGTGTTTTGGAAATTTTTTTCTTTGATCTCTTTGGAGTCAGCTCACCATGTATAATTTATTGACTGTGAGCCATCTTGATTTTCTTTAAAGATTCCTCACTGAAGACATCCTGTTAGGAATCTAGTGTGTGGCCATAAGGACGGTCCACATATTTATAAGGCTTTATTAAATTGTCCTATTCCCGAGATGGTACCTTCGGGTTGTGTCCTAGAGATACCACTACCCACAGGTCAATAGTTACTACCAGTGCTACAAGTAGAAAAAACTTATAGGATCTGTGCCATAAAAACATTCAGAGATTAATACCCTTGAGGTTATGAGGTGATCCTAACTCCAAGGTGGCTAAGGAATGGCCTTAGGTGGTGACTGAGTGGCCATCTAGCCAGGGCACCACAAGATTAGATGGTTGTCCTAGCGTGAGCATTCGATGCGGCACAACAGGGAGATGATTGGGTATATATCTCCCCTATCGTATGATGAGGTGACTTTTTCCATGGACAGAGCTTGGTAACCATCCCTAGAGAAATGGGTATCTTGCCATAAAAATCTACTTGGTATGTATTGCCGAAAGTTTCTATAGTTTTTTCAATATGACATGTCAATATCTTAGTATTCATCGTGGCATACCGACCATTCCATGTACTTAATGAATATGAGATGACCATGGATTCAAGTCTCTGACCTCCAAGTGAGATGTGATGAAGGATATGTGAGCAAGAAATATTCCAATATGAATTCCTACTTATGTTAGTGTGATAGAGAGAACTTTGGTGGTTGAAAAATTCTTTGGCTGTGACGATACAACCAGTGAATGTTAGCAGTGGAAAGGGAGGAAACAGATGTCAGTCATAGAGACTTGGATTTGTAAAAATGTTTTTGGAAGAGGAAGTGATTGGGATAGATAAATCTGGAGGGAAGAAGATGATGAAGAATATCTATGAGAGTACCATGAGGTGGTATAAATTTTATTATGTTACAACCAACACCCCAATGTGTCCCCACCAGGCATAAAGAGATGGAGGACAGGAGAAGGGAGTAGCTGCATGCGGTCACGGAGTGTGACCCAATGGATCTATGAATGAATCGAGGTATGATCTATGCCTACTAATAGCTTCCATATTAATTGAAAAAGGTATTAATCATTCTTTCTTACCAATAATCTTGTTCAAGAACTATAGTTTTTAGTAAAACCATATACTTGACCCTTATGTCTGGAGATACCATTGGGATGAGACTCGATAATCACACATATTTCAATAGTGTGATTTGACCCTTAAGGTGATAGTTTCAATTGGAACCTCTTGGTGGGAACGTTGAGGCCTTATGATGTTAGCTTGAGTATGGACTGGACATCAATAGTTCATACACAGATTAACTGTTTTAGGTAAAAGATTGTGGTATATCTACAACGTTAGAATGAGGGTTTTTCAGTATTTGGAAAAAAAGAAAAACATAAAGCAGAACATAAACTAATGCATAAGAGGGTGCAGCTGATCAATCTTGAGTTTGCTAGCTTTACCCACGTGGAAGCAGAAGTTTTGAGTTTTCAGTTCCAAACAGTAGTGTTAGAGTGTGAGAATATTATTTATATAGTTGCTTCCAGGATTATCTCCCTGAAGGTAGAGGGACTCTACACTATCTTGTAACAATTGGAAACACTGATATCTAAAAATACATATTAGATGCCTCCAACAATGCTCCCAGAGCTAAGATATTAGAATGGGGATGTGGTGGTAGATGCACTCTGGAAGAGGTCTGGTTTACGACTACTGAGTGAGCCATTAGAGTAGCCAGTCACATTACAGAAACCCTTCATTGATAGTGATGGAGTAGCTTAACTTCAATATATAACAATCACTCCCCTACACCTAAAATTACTTTGGGTGGCACAGCATGGGGATGTGTACTATGAAGCTTGACGTGCTCATATATCCTCATGACAGGCTCCAAAAGGATTTTCTGACGGTGGCGATCATGTCATCCTTTTCATTGGATGAACTTTGCTACCAAAGACACTACAAAAAGAGTTTTTGGGGGAGTTCAACACATCCCCTTTGGTGGTACTTCCTACTGTGGAGAAGATATACATGGAGATTCATCATTATTAATAGTGTCTAGGGATGAAGACTACTAATAGAGGGAAAATTTCTTAAGCCAACATGAGATGGGGACCCATGGGGTTCGAGGAGGGAGACCATGTCTTCCTATGAGTCTCAACCCGATGTGGATTGTGGAGATTTGGCCAAGGTGGGAATCTATTTCTGAGTTTCATCAAAACTTTTATGATTCACATCAGATTTGGAGATGTGGCGTACCATCTAGCTCTTCCCCCATAGATTCACTGAGTGCATAATGTTTTCCATGTGTTGTAGCTGAGGAGATGTATGAATGATACATTGCATGTTATCTACATGGGCGTACTGGAAATTGACTATGGGGAATATTTTATGGAATTCTTAATGGAGATAGAGGATCTAAATGAGCAAGCCCTTCATGGATGGTCAATCCCTCTAGTGCGAGTTATGTGGCAGCACGAGAACCTCCAGGAGATTAGAAGGGATAAGGAGGCTCAAATTCATTCCCAATACCCAAATTTTTGGTTTTTTCTTTTTATGTGGCGCTCAGGGTAGTAAATCTATAAAGTGAGGAGAATGTAATGTCCCGTAATTTCCGTATTTTTTTATTTATATGGAATTTTTACTAGATCACAAATTCTGACGGCATATGATTCCGATGTCCGGAGTACGAGGAATGATTCAAAGAAGAAGTGTTAAGCTTATAATAGTGTGTGTGAGTAGTTTTCCTCAAAAATTTGAATGAAAATTCAATAGGAGCCTAGATCAAAAATCTAAGGGAAATACTGCATTCAAGATGGAAATTTTACCATAGGTGCAACTTAAGTTTAGTCAGTGCATGCCCCTAGTGAGAAAATCCAAAATGGCGTAATTGTAAATATAATTATTAAATGTAATTATTTTATTTTTCAAATTATTTTAACTAAAGAATGGTGACCCAGATAAAAAATCAGAGACCACCACAGAACTCATGAGAGAATTCATTCCATATGAAGATACTAAATTTGGATGGCACGGTCCACCAGTGGATGTTTATTTTTTCCATAAATAAAATAACTATGTGATAATTATTTTGTTATAAAATCCTCAAAAACAAAAAGTTATCTTGGATTTAAAATATTTGAGTACCGTTGATATTGAGGGCATGATTCTCTTCGACAGAGTGTAATCTTGACCGGTGTGGGTCATGCGTGAATACTAATAAATTTTCTAACTTTTTTAATAGTACGTTCAGTAAATGTGTGGGTGGCATTTTGTTCTTTTGAACAAGTTCATAAATTAAAAATATGAGTGTGCTGTTGAATCGGTAGTTTAAGGATTCTCTTCATAGAGTCTTAACTTTTACCACAACTGGTCAGGTGAAATAGTTAGTTTTTAGGAATTTTTAATGAAATAATAAAATAACATAATAATAGTTATCTTATTTCTATTTTTTTCTACCACCTTTTGAGATGCGGTGGCATGGAACATGGAGGTGGTCAGACTGTAAAATATGGGATATTAATTTCTCGGATACACTTTGGTTTTGTAAACACTTCTCGTGTAATTAATGTCACACATTAATTACCTCAAATAATTAATCTCATTAATTCCTTGATGCATTACTCTCTGTTTTCCCCAATTTAAACGGAGCTCAGGGTAGAGTTTTTGACATGGATTCTGCAAGCGTTGAACCTATGGTGATATGACACGACACCTTCCACTGACAGAGATAGAAGCTCAGGCAGCAACAAAATGAGAGAAATGAATGTTGGCAACTTTGTCAAGAAAAAATTCTCCTTCCACCACTGGGACAACTCCAATGATTCTTTAGGTATGTGTTGTCTTTTAATTCCATAAATTCACACATTTCATCTCTTCATTCTTCAATTTGAAGGTGGTCATTAAAAGGGATTTGAATGAAGTTTATCATTAATTTAAGGTGATGAATAAATTTCCCCCACATGTTATAATACTAATTTAGAGGGCACAGGCCAAATGAGCAAGGGTCAGACCCTCATCCACTTGTTTTTCATTACGTTCTTTTGAAGAGAGTTGTTCCAACATGACCGAACCCTAAAACCGAGAGGTGTGGAATGACGATAGCATCCTGGGGGACCGTAGGCATGTCTTGAAGAAAGAAAAAACCACCAATGAACACTTGGTGGCCCGTAAAATATTTGTTGGTGCATCACCGACTCAGCAACATCAGCGACCAATGCCAGCAGTGAAGGCAGCGGCCTGTGCTCTCTATCCCTAGAGGAGGGCGGTGACATAAGAACTATAGTAGAACTTAAGTGGAAGATGAAAACAGACCATCCATGTTGGTGAGGTGGAGAACCATTATGCACTACATCATCAAAGCTGTTGTATGAGGGGGACGCATGCACTGCAGTTTCCTTGGACCACATGGCACCGCTAATTGAATAGTCGATCGGCTATTCCTCAGTAGTTCGGGAAGCTGGTGAACACCCTGCTGATGAGCTGTGCTAGCACACGAGGACACCTCAACCAGTGGGTTGAACCTAGATGGAATGTCGGGCTAGTCCATGGGCCAGTGGACTGAGCCCTCCATTTTCCAGTCTAATCAGGTCAGTCTGACCATGTCGGACTGGACCCCAACACATTCTGGCCTAATTAAACCTAAATGACTATACCATTGAACCGAAAGTCCATTTAAAAAACTATCTTTGAGACTGGGATCCTTGGAGTGAGATGGTTATTTTGAGATACTCCACATTACATTCAGAGAAATCTAGTGTTTTTCCAAGTTGGATTGTACTCAAATCCAACCGGGTACTTGGAATTAAAATGCCTATAGATTACATATCAGGTGTCTGATTGGCTCGTTGATTATTGCGTTGGAAACCTTATGAAATGAAAGGTCATTGGGTTACATTATTTTTGAACTTAGTGGAAGTTTAGTTATGGATAATAATCAGAGGAGATGAACTAGGATATTTCTTATAGTGAGAGTTAGTATGGCTACACCCTTGATGACTCAAGGGGCACATATTCCTTACTCCTCTACTCTGGAAGAGACGAGCCTCCCCACGTCATCAGTACAGGTTCGTTTCCCTCTGATTGGTTTAGCAATTTTTGGAGTCAGTACTCCCATATTGGACTAGGGTGAATATAATCCATTAATAACTCACATAGAGTCTGGTACTCCCCAACCGGATAGGGTGTGGGTCATCTATTATAGGATTAGGTACTTCCCTATCAACCCAGGGTGCAGGTCCTCCTTAAGAGTTACTATAGAAGAGTCGGTACTCCCATACTATGCTAGGATGCAGGTCCTATAGACTATGGTCAGTACTCCCCTAACATACTTGGGAGTGGGTCCCCCACAATGAAAAAACTACTAGAGTTGTACTATCCTACCGAGTAGGGTGCAGGATCTCACATATAGAGTCGATAATCCCCTGTCGTGCCAGGGTGCAAGTCCCCTAACCTGGGGTTAGTACTCCCCTAAAATACTATGGTGCAAGACCCCCACATGAAACTAACTATCAGAGTTGTACTCCCCTACTGGGTAGAGTGTGGGTCCTCATGTATGGAGTAGTACCCCCCATCTCGGAGTAGCGATATAGAATAGGTCCTTCAGGGATGTTGGGTCTCCCTCGACTGTAGGAAATAATGTCTAGGAGTGGGCCTCTACACTTGGTTTCCCTTGGTCATGCCTCTAATGATAAAATGTGACAACGAGACCTCTATTTACAGGCACTAGAGGTTGTTCAAGAAGAAATATCTTGATGGAGAACGTCCTTTTGGACATTCAATTTGGAGTTGTTGAGTTTTACCTGATGGAGTACATCTCTCAGGCGGATGCCATCAGGGATGGCCAGTCCATTATGCATGTACTCATGGTCCTTGAGTTACATTTTAATCCTTCTTTGGAAATCCCAAAAATGGATTGAGGATGGGGAGTTAGGTTTCTTTTTAGATGTGACAAGTATATCTAGTTTGAGATTAGTATTTTTCTTTGTGCTTGGTGATTTGAGATCATTCTTTGTGGTTACCCTTTGTCGAATTATGAGATTCCTTAGGGGGTCTTGGGGTCCCTATAAGGTATTATAATAGTCTCTATTCCATGGTCTTTGCCTCTACCATGTTGTGTCTTGTGCAAACAACGTGAAACCTCGACTTGGACTTGGGGAGTCATGACTTGACGTGGACAGAGGCGACCGGTGGATGACAATATCTTCTTGAGGACCTATACCTAAAATTTTGTAAGGGTCCTTGGTGGACATCCTCTGTTGTTGTTTTCCATTTTGTTGAATTTCCATTTACATTTGGGCTAGTACTATGGCCCATTAATTGTAGTACTCACCCTTACAGTCAGTTTTTGTATCTAGTTGTGGTTGCACCGTACTCTTCCATTGTGTTTTACTTTTGCGTAGTGTACCCTGCGTGTTTGCATACAGGTTTTGAGGTAATGCCTTCCCATTTTTGGGAAATTAAACTATAATGGTAGTATCCAACCCCTAGTCGAAGAAAGGCAATCTAGGATTAGTCATGACACGAGCCTCATGGGAGGGGTCATGACACAATGGGAGAGCCTCCAATATAATAAAATGTGTGTCATGTGATAGTGTGTGTTTCCATTACTATTGATTCATCATTAGTGAATAAATTATAATATAATAGTGATTCTAATTCCTTCATATCTACTCGTATTATGTAATTTTATCTACTTTTTATAGAGCCCATAAATTATCTAATGTATATTGTTTATTGTCTTGGGATAAAGAGAGATAGGAGTATTTGATGAACCTATTTCTCTTTTTATTTATTATATCTTCCGATTTCATAGGTTCTATGGGTACTAGATATAAAACATCTAGACATAATTCTTGAGATGGATTCTATTATGACCCACAAAGTCTATATCAATTATTATCTTTTATACGTCTCTATTACAAGCCTCGATGGTGTGTGTCATTTATTTTAAGGAGAATGAGATATGAGGTCAGGACATACTAGAGATCTTCTTTTGGTGGAGGATAGAATGATATTTATGATTTTTTTTTTATCTAGATTAGGAAACTTTTATTAATGTTCTTCCCAAAGTAGTCATTGAGTTTCATATGTGTTTTCAACTAACTATTCTTCTTTTTCACTAATGAGGTGGGTAGAGTTTTATATCAAATTGGTACAAAGAACACAAACTATTTTTATTACCACATAATATATAGAAATAGATGAATAGGTAGAGTTAAGGGGTTACTTGGATGACTTGTTGTCTGAGGTATTCATTCGACCTAGCTTTTTACCTTGGAAACATCAGTTCATTTGTTAATTTTTTTTGATGAAACCCATCAACTATACATTGACTACTAGAATTTAAATAGGTTCATGTTCAAGAGAAACTTTTTTCCCATATATTTATTATTTTTAGACCACCTGGAATGTTTGATGTGGTTCTCAATGATTTATCTATAGTATTTTTATCACTGGCTATGGATCATACAGTTTTCTATCCCTAATACTGCTTTCATGAGCCGGTATGGAAACTGTGAGTACCTTGTAATTTCTTTTGGAACGAACAATACTCATGCAATTTTTATAGTCTAGATAAATATAAGTCTCATTAAACACCTTTATTCTTTCATTATGTTATTTGTTGGTAAAATCATGTTTTACTCTAAAACATATGAATATTATAAGATTCACTTGAGAGAAATTTTACTCATCAACATAAATCAAAAACATTATGACAGGCATTACAACTAAAAATTATAGATTCGAGGAGGTAATTTTCTTGGAAAATATTGTTTCTGAAAGAGTATATTTATTTGATCTTGAGAAGGATAATGATGTTAGGATATGTGAGAAAACAAAAATATAGTTTAGATTTTGAGATTTTTGATCTTGGAAAGGTACTACTATCAGTTTCTTAAGGATTTAAAAATGTTGGTTTCTATTCTTACCACTCTTACACACAAAGAAATAAATTTTATCTCATATTTTATATTTCAAGATTACTTTGATTATTTGATGAATATTTTGAATTCATATCTTGTGTTGAATCTTTTGGAAGATGGGAGGAGCTATATGATATTCTATAATGGATCAATATATGGTTTAGGATATGTTCTCATAATGGTTGGTCATGTAGTGGATTACGGTTCTCAACATCATTGGTCTCATGAGAAAAACTATCCCATACATGATATCTAACTCATAGATCTGATGCAAGATTTAATGATACGGTAAAAATGACTTTTTAGAGAAAAAATTAACATCTACTTTGATAAGAAAATATTGAGTTATATCTTCTCACCAAATGATCTGAATATTTTTTTCGAGGTGATGGGTAGTGAACATATAGTCGTTTGAATATTATTAATAAATCTATATGTTTTTATATTATCCATTTGGATGTATATGATGGGGGATTTTCATCAATCCCAGTGGGATGTTCATCATGTAACAAAAAAGATATTTTATTACATGAGGCATCATTTTTGGTGGTGTTGTATGAAATGATACATTACTAATTTTCATTATATTTGTTATACTTTTCAGTATTTTATGATCAAATATTTTAAGACATTATTCCTTATTTAACAACTTTCTATGTTGAGTTGTAAGTCGTACATGATATATATGGGCTTTATTGTTGGAATTCGAAGTAAATATCAATGAAATAATGAAATTTCAGGGTTAATTGAATGATTAACCAAATCAACTCACTATATTCCACTTCATGATACAATTGAAGTTATGAAATTGGGAAATCCATATTTGGTATTGATTGTAGGATTTGATGGAGTTTTATATTCAATAGTTAATGTTTGAGATCCCCAGCTCACTTCATGTCTTTAGATAACACTATAGGAGTTGACAGGATCCCATGTAAAGGTGATAAAGATGTACCATATTCATATAGAATGTCAAAAACAAATGGGATACACAATTTCATGATGATATAACTCAAACTTATATTTTTTCATTTTTAGGATCTTCATATTTCTGTTTGGTGTTACTTGGGTTTTCCTACAAAAATAACTACTAGTAGACTATCATGATGTCACCTTTTGAAGTCTTGTATGGCCAGCCTTATAGAACTCCTCTCTGTTGGTCTGAGATTGGTGATTCTTCCTTGATTAGACCTTGTTTTTTCCATTATATGACAATAAATATTCAACTGATTCATCATATAATGATAACAACACAGATATTTTATTGGCCTCATGCTGATTGTCATCAAAACCCTTTGCGGTTCTAGGTTGGAAACCTTCTATTTTTGAGAGTTTCACCCCTGTTAATTAATATAAATTTTATAAAATAGGAAAAGTTGAAACAAAGATATCTGGGACCATTTATGGTAATTGTTTAGGTTGGTAAATAGTGTTACCTTTTATATTTTCTACCTTAGATTACATCAATACATAATGTGATTCACATATAACAACTCAAAAACTGTATCATTGACTGATCCCATTACTTGAACTGCCTAAATCATATTGTGGGACCAGATTATTCCTTGATCAAGTATTTATTTATATCTTTGATTTTTTGATAATGGTCCTTTATATAAAACATACCTCATTAGTTTTTTAGAGTTGGAAACACTGTTCTAATGGACATTAATTTCTGGGAAAGTAATGTTTTAATGAGAGAGAAGAGACCTCACCTAATTTTTGTAGAGTATTATTGATACGATTTCAGGGGGAAATGTTTATAGTGGGGATAATTGTTACAAAATAATTCCCTACTCCTAGAAATATTATCCGTTTATTTTCATCATCTTTTTTGGATCTTTCCTCAGGTTATATTGTGTGAATTTTGGTGTTTTTTAATTTTTTACGACATGTTAATGGTTTTCCAATAGTTAGGGAAGACTTTGTTGGTTATATAAGGAATCCAAATTCCTTGGTTTCGAGTAATAGTTTATAGAACTCCGATAGGTTCATAGCTAGTGAAAACTTCATAGCCTAACCCCCAAACTATGTGACATGGGAAACCAGAGGGAGCAAGGTTGGTGTAACAGTTTTAAAATAGTATATGCAAATTATGTAACCTCTTCCTTTAGCCCATGTGAGAGAACATAGTTGGAACATTGTTTTTCATACTATGAAATGAATATGGGAATCTCTCTTTAGTATCCCAGTAAGAGGTTTATGTTTGTTTCATGAATTTCCAAACCATGTTTCCAAACCACGTGATTGCAATTTATTTCTATATTTGTAATAATTTATTTCCCGATGACCCTAATTTAAATTCTAATGTCATCCCAATCTAACATAATTCAATCCTTTGTCCTTAAAGTCTATCTACAGGTAATTTTGGATCTCCCAACCCTATATCTTCATAGATCAATGATCTAATTAATATATTGGATCCCTTCTAGAAATTATAAACTCAATTTGATAGAGTAATCTCCTTTACTCCTTTATCTCACACATCGAGAGTGGTGAATCCTCGTGTCATTATTGGATATAGATCTCTACATGATGAATTGTGATTCTATTTCTCTCCCTTGATTGTTATTTCAATTGATTCTATATTGGTGGTTGGCATGTGGGTGTTGCTGATCTTGATTGTGGTAGCTAGTTTCATAAATAAATCTCTATCAAATGAATACATTAATTCTTGTTTCATTTAGATTGTTTTTCAAATTTATATATATATTTAATTTAATATTTTGATAAATGGTTTAAATTTTTTTGATGTGCATGATGGAATCCATTGATAATAAATTTTATAAAATTAAGTGACAACTTTTGAAAAATAATATTAATATTAAATTAATTATTTACAGCATGAAATTGATGAGTTAAATAGTAATATTTTTTTTAAAAAAATGGGATAATTTGAAATCAAAGGCATGCTTTTTGATAAAAACCACTTATGATTGTTTTTGAAATGAAGTGGAATGTTTTGGAACATTAACCTTAGTATGATTTGAAATATTTGTATTCAAGATATCAAATTTAATGAATTGTTTTATAGCTTCTTGTTTGATAAATTGATTCATTGAAGCACATGGGATGTTGGATACATAAGTGGTAAGAGCCAACATTTGGAATTTATTAGATCTACCCGAAAATATATTGATGCTGAAAACAAAAATTGAACTACGCTGAGGGTTGAGAGTTCATTATTTGTGTTGTTCTCATATTCCACCCAGGATTGTGGATCTCTTGAAGCATGTATAATCATGGATATGTATTTTACTATGATGTATTAGAATCCATATACTATGAAAATCGGGAGTCTCATATCCATTTTGTTATTATTGTGAATGAAATATACATTCTAGAGTTTGATTGAAATATTTATCCACAGATTGTTTTTATAAAAATGATTATTCAAGCTTATACTGCTAAATATGATCATATCTATCTGATTTAATATTAACTTTAAAATATATTTTATATAGGACATAGAAATGTTTTTAAATCATGATCTTTTAAAAACTGAGAAAATATTTACATTCCATGTTCTATTTTAATGTTGTCAAAAGATGGATTATTAGTAACATATTTCTTATGATTCTAGAGAGATTCCAAGGGGATTTATTGATCACACCCTACCCTTATAATTATTAATTTGTTGATTTTATTATTCCATGTCATTGGAATGGAATACAATTTCTTGATGGTTGTGGGATTTCTTGTTAGTATGACTTTGATGTTGGTGGGGACCAGTAGAGCATGTGATCCACTTGTTTCATTAAGATTTTTGGTGATGACGTTTGATGTTTTTATCTGATGATTTTGGATAATATACTATTGTTAGACATGTATATATATAGGTGCATTATTTTCTCTATATATGAGTATTTTGTTTAAAAACTATTTATTTATTTATGTCCATTATTTTCTCTCTTTGAGTTTTGTTATCATGATATCATGCCCTATTGATTGCAGTGATGCCTAGGTGATAGATTCCTATCCATGGAGATTGTGAAATCCATTAAAGCCATCATTGAAATCATCTAGGTACCATTTATGTGGGTTATCTCGGCTAGTTCATGACATCGTCATGTTCTTAAAAAAATTCATTGATTTGAAAAAGCTCGCCTAATTATACTAGGAAAAAGGCCAAGAGAGTCACAAAATAAGTGTATAAAAAATACCAATTAAATTCTATCTGAATTTAATATAAGAATAATTATTATTCTCAAAACAAAGTATTAATAATTTTTCAAATTTCATAGATCAAAATAATTTAATAACCCATTAATTTTATTTGGAATATAATTTCGATAAATATAATATATATATTTTCACCTATTTTTGAATATAATAATTATTTATTTATAAATAAAACAATATAATGATATTTATTTATTATGATATTCAATGTTTGATAAATGTTGAGGAGGATTTATTTTCCGAGTTTAGTGTCTAAATGAAATGATATATTTTATATAATATTATTTAAATAAAAATTGATTTTCTTAATGAATAATTTTGTATATATATGTAGGAGTTCGGTCATTTGAGGGAGATAATAATAATAGTAATACTTACAGATATGGGATTTAATTATTAGAAATATATTACTTACTGAATTTTTTGATATTTCAAATTATATAACCCTACGTATATAACCTAACTTATATCATTTTCTAGCTTAGGTGAATCTTTGTTAATAAAACATTTTCAAAATAGAATTATATCAATAATGAAGACAGATCCCTGAAGAACACACTCAATAATAACGATAGATCACCCCTCCACCCTCTCAAGACCAAGAGAACTATATGTAATCCCTCAATACCAAATGGATTTATATTATTATCAAAGAATAATGATGTTTGAAATATTTATCATCTATAATGGCATCAAAATTTCCAACAATGACATTCCACGGTTTGTTTGTACATTTTGATTCCACAACAAGGATTGTGCCTTGTTTTTTTCATCACAACAATGCAATGATAAAAATTGAAAACTAAATAAACAATGATGAAATGATTATAAAACTGAGGTGATTCATATTTCAAAATTAATTATAAATTATATGTGAAATTATCCACTCCTTGAATATTCTGGGGTTTTGTTCATCCATTTTTTATGGTTTTAACATAATGAAACATATAAAAATCTTATTATTTATGGAAGGAACCACTTGTTCAATGACACCAAAACATCAATTTTTATTTTAGAAGTCACTTAACAATATATATTGATATATTATTTATTGATATAACTACACATTTTTTTCTTAGTTTGTCATTTATAGTTTTGTATTTTAATCCAAACGTCATGATTATATGACCAATCAATTTCATATGGACTAGAACAAACCAATGATAATTATAAAAACTATATGATTACTTTAAGAGGTGATAATGATTCAATATAGATGAAATTGATATAAACATTTAACAAAAAATTAAATTCCATTTACTAGTCAACCACACTAGTATTAGCCATGACAATCATGCGACATCATGATTGTAAATAAGAAAAAAAATTATAATATTACACATGTTGACTGCCAATTGGAATATGAACTCAAAGGGTTTTATAGTATATAGCTTGTGTATATACTATATAAACACATTGAGTTAGGTAACTTTAAAATAAAAGAAAACTATTTTTTAAATGTATAAGACATGTAAATAATGCATTATATTTGTTTTATTTTTACAAAAAATGTTTCTAGTTGTGATAATATGATGTGTAGATGGTATACATTACACGTAACAATGAAATGACCCATATAGAATACACATTAAGTCCCTATGTGTGTTGTGCACGCTAACAAATAATGGAGTAAATGATGTGTAGATAGTTATACACACCATGTAACTCCTACCGAATCATTAAAGATTCACATTGATACTCACATGGTGTGTGAGTCAAATATGCATAATAAAAATTAATATTAGAAATAACTACACTACATAATGTATAATGTTTTGTGGAAATTCTGTGATAGAGTTTTCTAAAGAATTACATATCAAGTGATTTTTAGCATACTGTGTAGAATTAAATGAATTAATTAATTATTGTCGAAATTATTCTAGAAAAATGTGATGTTTATTGTAATATTACATGTCTTTTACTTCACCTAAATTAAAAATTGTACCCTTAATGTATATTTATAGCATTTCTAATACTAAAAAATATCATGAAGACTACACAACTTGAATCACACAATAATATGTGATCTAATATTTTGAAACATCATGTTAGAATACATGTTGTTTAATTAAATAGTAAATGACTAGGTTATAATACAGTGTAATAAATATTCCGTGTGAGTTATAGTGCATTTCGTTTGAGGTAGAAGTGTACCCACCGTGTAATATCTAGTAAATGAAGTGTTCTTTAAAATATAGTCTGAATTTAAAACTAACTGAAAGGGTATAATCTATGATCCATATCATTAAATTTCATATACCAAATAAATTATTTTTTTAATTAATTTTTTTTAAAATTACAATGAATTGGAATATCAACCACTTTTTATATAGATAATTAAGATAAATGAATTTAATAATTACTCAAATAATTTTTTTAAATTCAATTTATTCTGAAAAATAATAAATTTAAATGAATTATATCAACCTTAATTGCATAATTTTTTCATGTATGGATGATCATGATCTTTACCATCATAAGTATGAAATTTGTTTCTATTTAATTTATATACAATTTCATTTTTTTTAAAATAATTTTATTATTAAATTAAATATGATGATTTGTGCATTATCTATTCATAGTTATTATGTATGTGAATGAATGTCCATAGATTCATTTATGTAACCCAATGACCTTGGTTCCCCTCACCTTTTTGTGAATAAGTATGTGTGAGGGTTGGAGCTCCCATCAACTAGAGATGGTTTAAGATGTAGTACAGGTGAAACCAACCAATGAGATATACAAGTTAGGGGAGGAATGATGAAACTTCATCCCAAATCGGTTCAAGGAGTAATTTCATCTAGGTTAGGGGTTTTTTTATCTTGCACTTGATAAAACAACATGTTCTAAAATTTGATGATTATGTCACATGTTTATTTAATTTTTCCTATTGAATAGTTATTTATTTATTTATGTGATAATTGATTAATTTTTTTTAAACATGATCTAATAATGTAATAGAAATAATAATAATTATAAGATGGAATAAATGTTTTGTTCATAAATTAATTTATCAATAAATTTTCAAGTACTTATTTTAAATTTTACATATTATTAATAGGTATTAAAAAGGTAAATTAAAAGATATTTATGCATACGATAAATGGAATCACTCAAGAAAATATTAGGTAAATAACTCCATAAATGACTTTAATTAAATTTAATCATAGATAAATGTACTTATTTAGCCTTATTTAGGGTGAATTCAATTATTGGGGAGTTTTAATCAAGATAAAATGGGTTAAAATGAAACCATAATTAAAAATACTTCCTGTGGCACTATTAAGGCGATTCAACTACCATAGAGTTAGATGGTCAAATGGGTAATGATTTAATAATATATATAATCATAAACATGTTATAATTATCTTGTTTATATATTTAATATAATTTTAAAACCATATATTAATAGTAGTGATGACAAATTAGATATATTTTTCAAGGATACGGTAGTCCACACACATGCATGAGTGGAATTTTCATTTGTATAATTTATGAAAATGAAAAATAAATATAAAGGATTAAATTTATATAATTAGAATTGAATTATGAATATCATATTTATAAATTAAATATATCATTATTACTAAACATATAGAGAGGAAGTGAAAAATAAATCATATAACATTGTAGATGTTGTAGTCCACACATATAAAAAAACGATGGTATCATTTTCTATGAGATGGAAAGGTAAGAAGGTATATCATATTTTATTTTTATTGATTCATTATTAGGTTATAAATATCATCTATATACACTCAATCTATATTTATAACCATCCATGAGATGATGTTATGAAAAACAACACATCTTTTTATAGAAGTAGAACATTACATGTATGTACGGGCAAAGTTTTAATTTCACATAGGATAAGAAGAAGTTAGAATTTTTTTTATAACAACAATAATGAAAATTAAATATATAAAAGAAAACAAAAAGGGTGTTTCATTTTTTAAGTGAGATGATATTGACCATTGAAAATATTTGGAACATTAAAAGAAAATAAAATAATTTCCCATTGAAAGAAGAAATAATGTGTCCCAATTTGAAATATCAGATATGATAGGATAAAAATATACTCCCAAAATAAAATTTATACTATTTTTATAGTCATATGAGTCCTTATAGCTTATCTTAATCCCCCATTAACCATTTTATCTCGTACCATACTGATGAACTGTTAACATGGTAACTATTCCTTATACATAAGAAATAAAATTAAACTCAGTAATATAAGTGAGAATTCTAATTAAAAATATTTAATAAATTTCTAAATATTAAATTTAAATATGTGGTAAAGATATATTTTAGTAAAATTATTCAAATGCAATGAAAAAATGTGATTAGACAAATGGATTTTTAAGGATAAAAATGATTTTATAAAAAAATAAATTAATTAATCGATTCTACTAGAATAAACTAGATTAGATTAAATAATATGTGACTAATTTAAAATTAAAAACAAAAACAAAATCAAATGAATCCTTGTGAAATATTGATTAAAATAGAAGTAGATAAATATTTTTTTTATATTAATAAAAACATTACGAAGATTTTCGAAACACCAAACATCAATTTATATATTCAAAATTTTATTTTTAAATACATTATATTACTTATTAAATATATAATTGTTCTAATATCAGGTTTTATAAATTTTAAATTCATTATTTTATCATAATAATACCCTAAATGGTATAGTATTTGTAAAATAAGTATTTTTCACAACACAAAAAAATAATTTTAGAAAAAATGATTAAAAAATCACCCTATGAATTTTTTTAAATTATGATATAAGAAATAAAGTCCATTTAGTCATAATAAAATTATAATATTAAATTTTATCATATATGTAAATCTATTTAATTATTGAGAAACATTTTGGTCGAAATAAAACTATTTCAATTTTTCATTGAAATTATTATAAAAATTATTAGAGTGAGTATAAATATATAAAATATAACATTTAATATCACTAATACATGAATTTTATTTACTAATAAAATTAGCTATGTTTTGATATAATAAATCCCCGCTTTGCATTCTTCTAAATGTATCCTTTATTTACCAATAATTCATCATCTTAAGTGATCACATAGAGAAATTAAATAATTTTCATTTTATAGTAATTTATTATTTCATTAAAAAAATATTACTTCGACTACATGTATGAAATATTTATTTTTTTCTTCTACTAGTTTCCCTTAATATTTAGTAAATATATTTAACAAGTTCTACTTCTTGCATAATCTGTTAATTTATATTGCAGTTAACTTCATCAATATGGCATTATCGAGCAATGACCTTCATTTTAACTTGTTAACAGATGATTCAATATAACCTGGATTTTTGAATCCTATAACATTTTAATCATAATAAATTTAATTTTTAAAATTAATCCCCTAATAAATATCACTTATTATAGATTAGCATGATTTTATTTCCCATTAATCGGTGTTTGATCCTATAATAAAATCATGGGATATCTATTTCATTTTTTGCACTAGTTTTAGTAACTGAGGAATTGGCTTCAGTGTCATACCCATGTTAAGATCCATTTGATAAAACACATATAATCTTTGTACCGCCTTGAATTTGAACGTTTATTTGGATGAAATTCAATATTTTGAATAGATAAACACCTTATGAATCCAAAACATATCATATAGATCAGTTCCAATCTTCCATTTTCACATTCAAAATAAATTGATATTCTGGTGCAGAAAAAAATTCTTCCTTAAAATTACAAAACTAGGGATAAGATTAATTTATCCATTAATTAAAATCAAACTAAAATCATAAAATCTAAAATCCAATAAAAAAATCATGATTTTATATTCAACAAAATAATAACTAATCCACGACACACCACTAAAATTTCTATACATGTAGATTTAACCACAAAATACTTGGACTGTGACAATTAAACTATCTACTTCAACACAAATAATCTCTTGATATATCCTCATTGGTATTCCAAAAGATAATTTAAAATTTTTATATTGAATCAAATATGATCAACTTGACCTCAACATCCATTTTATGTATTAGTTGAAGCACATTGATTATCCTGATTTCCCCAAGGTCAGAGTCGCTTCCAGAGTTTTGATGTTCATCCCTACATCAATCAACCATGATGAAACTTGATAGGATCTGTTATTGGATTGGTTTTTTCGAGATCTCCACTACCTCCATGCTATGAGTTCAAGAATTAAAAATTCTTTAATCATCCTTAGATTGTCTCATTCAATCTACCTTCATGTCACTAACATCACATTATGGAAAGGAATATTTACTTGACCAACATTCTCCATGAACTGATATCTCATAGATCATTTCACATCATTATACTTAGATGAATCTCCTTTAAGTTCATAGATATTGGTTTTCATCTAATATACCTATCATCATTATGTATGTTTTGGGCCAAATGGGTTCTTCTTAAGAAAAATGAATTAGGGTTTATCTGTTCTATAATAGATCTTAAGAGAAGGCCCTAGACCCGCTTCATCATTTGATCTCAAGATCCATTTCATTCATAAATTAATTCTTCTCACTCATGAATTTTAGCTTTACTTAGTCATATATAGTCGAATCTGAATCATATGTTGAGACTCATATTGACTCATTCATCACTTATTTTACACACAATGACTCAAAAACATTGGATTTCACATATAAATTAGTTATTTGGACTCTTATTAATGTTCATGGGTTTAATAAATTTGAGATTTTTTTATTCAACAATACATAGTAGATATATTTTACTCAAACAAAGTTGCATAAAATTCAGAATGTGTCAAATTTTTACCTCCATGTAAAACATTAATAGATTTACCATAATTTGAAAATAAAAAACATAATTTTGTAGAAATAAAATGAATTAAAATATAAATTCAACAATAAAAACTTTTTTCCAATGAGTTTTGAAATTAAATAAATGAAATTTGAATCTATTTTTAAAATTTAAATTTAATAAAAATATTATAGAACATAATAATATAAATCCATTATAACAATCAAAATCACTTAAAATATTATCTAAATTCTCCCCAGAAAACTAAATTATTTTATTCTTAAAATTTATGAATATTAAAACAATACAAATTTGAATAATTATGACCAAAAATTAATTATTTTCAATGTAATATCCAATGGATAAAAATTTCAACCAAGAATAATCAAAATCAAATTAGTTACCATTAAATAATTATTTTTTCTTAAAAATTTCTAATTTCAAAATAGTGGATGTGGAAATAAATATTAAAACATATCCAAATAATATTATCTGATAATTGAGGAAGTCGTTTTCATTAACAAATTAATTAGTCATATTCATTTAATAGAAATTAATCATAAAAATGAAAAATTTTATAATTCCATCTAATATGTTATTTTCAGTGATGATTTCTCCTATACGCATTCCTAGGTTAATATGAATGGTTTATATTTTAAAAATAAAAAGATTGACCAAAACCTTGGAAAATATGATTGGATATGATTTTTTAATGGATTTGAACTAAAATAATAATTGCATTGAATTTTTATTTCAAAATTTTATTTTCCTAAATAGAGAAAATAAATAAATATTTGGGCACACAACATAATTCGACACCACTAATGGATGAGTGAGTTTAATAATTATAAAAAAATAAATAATTAAACCCTCCAAAAATTTTAATATAAATATAAAAATATCAATCAAGATTTGGATTTCATTTTTAGTTTATTTGAATACAAAGTGTTTTAGTTTAAATACAATATGGAAGTTAAAATTCAATAAATTTTAGAAAAATACTACCAAAATATTATCAATAGAAATTATTTTCAATCTAACAATGAAAATATGATACCCAATTATATTCATAGTGAAATTAAATAGATTAACCTCCACAAAGTAGCATAAAATCATTATAATTAATAACTTTTTAACTTCATTAGTGTGAAAACCATTGATCAAACATAATTTATTTGGAATATCATAGTGTTATTCTTCTATAAAGATCATCAAATATATATTAAAAGAATAATTTCCCCTCCCACACTCTTATAACTCAAAATAATTCCATATTTTGAAATTAAATATGATTAAACAATTTGGTAATGTTTAAATTCAAATATATTTTAAAATTAATAAGTTCATTAAATTTTTAATGTGAAAAAAATAAAAAATCATATATTCCACTAAAAAATAAAAAATTCAAACTTATATCATGAATTCTTTTTCAGTAGGTCACTTCATTGAAAAAAAAACTATTATACATGAAGAATATTTTCATAAAGTGCATTCTAACACCCATGGATTCAAAAAGGAATTCAATATTGCACAAAAACAAGCATACAATGGCATAATTTATGTAAAAAAATCCTGACATATTATCAATAAATAGAAAAAATTTTAAAAATATTTTTATATACATCCTAACGTTTAAAATGAATTTCAACGATAAATGTAACCAAAATAACCCATATATATTTTCAAATAGCTTTTCAAACTCACACACAATTTGTAGAAACATTACTTAGTGATAATACATGATTTCAACCATATTTTTAAATCATTCCCAATAAAATGGATTAAATCATGATTAATAGTAATAGGTACAATATAGATTCAGTATGTATTAAAATTCAATCCTTTATGTAAATTCTCCCCCCATAATTAATTTATAGCATATAATATATTTTAAATAAATATTAAACTAACTTTTAAGTTAAAAAAACGTTCAGGGACACATGTAGCTTTTTTAAAAATTTAAAATGAAAAAATAATGATGAATTAACAGAGTTGATATTTTTATACAGGATATTTTTCCTTTAATTATTACATATTAATCACTCTATTTTAAAGATACATGATGAAAAAATTGATTTATTCATAATACAACTACATGTGTGAAATAATTCAATCATTAAATCCAACTATTGAGCATCAATAAATGAAACCTTTTTAAAAGGGATAAGATGTTTAAATAAAATTCCCAGTCAATAAAAATACATTTTTTTAGATGTAGACCCAGAAATAATGAGTGGATGTAGAGTGTAAATACTTCTTGGTATTTATTTAACATCCAATTAATCAAATTATGATTTATTAAACTATGAGTTACCACCCATGAAATTATATGTTCTATTTATTTGTCTGGAATTATTCCAATGAATATTTAACCATGACCTCTATAGGGGTATGAATTCATAATGAAATTTATTTCATTATTCTATAATTTAACATTTTTATGATCACTTATACATTCTAAAAAACAAATATAACAAGAATGATGAGGACATGATCTTGATCAATCCTAAAAATTTATTAATTAAAATAAAAATGGACAAAAAGATAAAACAATATACGTGGAATATTATGTGCCACAATAATAGAATTAGTGCATGAACAAACAAAACAAAGGGATCCAAACATCCAGCATCACATCTCCCCACATCACAACTATACATCATAGAATGCATCTTCCCACATCACAACCAAACACACTAGTGCCAATAAAAAATACACAAAAAAATTAATCCCAATCTCAAATCCAGTAGTTCTCTGATATGAACTAGTTCACATTTGTCTCAATCCCTACCATCGTCTACTATATTGTTCCAACATGTTCTCGCATCCTCTCCAGTCGCACATCCTCTCCATAATCTCCACATCTCAAGGGAAACTTATAGAAACGATAATTTAGATGTTCCATGTAGCCTACATCTATTTCATCCCATAGCCTGAGGAATTCTCTCATATCATAGATGAGTTATTCAGATTCTGACTCCACTACTGGCTGACCCATGTAGGTGGCTGGTATAATGGACTTCGTCTCACTCTCACGCCAGATCCAATTCCTAGTTGGGCTCACACCCTAATATTGATGTTGTCTGGTCCACCACATCATCGCCTCCAGCATGAATTGTATCCCAGATCTGAAAAATGACATTGCTGTTCATTCTGGAAGCTCCCACGTCATCATGGAAAAAATCTAAATCCACCCTCGTTGTCTCCCTCCCCATTGGGATCCTCATGCATCATCGGGACCACATGGTTTTCCACCCACATGTGCATCATCTCATGCACCGCTGATTCATTTGCACTAGCCGACCTACCAGGATACAAAGTTAGGTGGTCAGTGTGTGCCACCTATGATCCATTAGGAAGAACTCCAGGTGGAACACCACTCCTCCAATCACCACAAGCATGCTGTAACTCCAAACAAGATCCCAGATTTGGGATTGATTACACAGATCCACCAGATCCCAAACCAAAACCCATCCATACATCTTGAGTTTACTGTTGTTGTGTCTCACAACCACAAAATCCTATTGTGCCATAGTGATTCCCACCTCCCAACCGATCCTATATTGTTGGGGTATCAATGATAGAGTATTATCCTAGTTCCTCACCCCCAACACAACCAAATTTATTAGGCCACACATGACCTCATAATATGGATAAATATCTCTTCCCATTTTGTCATCTATGACAAACTAACCCTGAAGGAATCTAACTCCATAAACTATAAACATTAAATAATTTCTGACAATATCTTACTCAAATGATCCGCCTGATGTTATTACTGCTATGGAGCAATCACATGAGAAATTTTTATTATAATAATGAGAGATAAACTATCTATTTATAGGAGACAATCTCTCCAGCATTACTTTAAAATAAAAGATATTTTATAAAAAACCAATATAATGTAAATAAATTTTAATCTAAATTAATACCATATGATTGATGTTTCCTTCCACTAATGTTTATAATTATATAACATAACAAAAGTTGTGAAAAATAGATTCCAAAACCTATTAAAATAACCAAAATTTATTAAAATGTCATCATTATTTCTCCAAATCATGTGTAATCCATGTACTCATAAACAAGTGAAAAAAAGCTACAACACATTCCCATAAATAAAAAATAAACACAAAACACTTGAAAATTTTGCAACATAGTATCCTCCCTCTGTATGATATAAATTTATACACTCAAAATGTATTTTTTAGAGTCTATGCTTAACTGAAAATAACTGAACCTCTCAATGAAAAATGAAAAACTGTTATATATAAGTACATTAATAATAGGTGATTCGTTTTCAAAAGAGACAAATTTTATATATTGAATAATTTATTATTATACAATAATATTAATTAACATAGTATTTACCCTATATTTGAGACTTTTAAACAGTCTATATTGAGTTGGAAAAACTCAAAAATATTCTTATAGAACTTAGGATGAGGGGTGTGTAACTCCAAATCTATATTGGGTTGTAGAGAATGGGTCTACCCACAAATAGATAGTTGTTAGAGATATCCAATATACTGATTTACACTTTGAAAATAATATACTTTCTTTTGTTTAACCACTTCATTGAAATTTGCAATGATATACCTTATTCTAATCTCAACCCTTGCCTACCATTCATGTTGCTAAATATAATAAGATTAAACCAAATTGACCTTAATGTTTTCATATTCTGAAATTTTAATTGTTTCTCCCAAATAGTCACAATTATACATTATAATCTCAGTTCAAGTTCCTATTTATCCACATTTATTTGTTAACAACTTCCCTAATGTATCAATGTACTTATCAAAATTTAATTATCTAGTTCACCACTAACAAGAAATTTAATTTATAGTGTTAAAACATATATGATAGAAACATCGATATTAAGGTATGGTTTTCAAAAAATAATTGGTTCAATATTATCAGAATCCATTATTAAAACTATAGAATTGGTGGGAAAAGTGAGCTTACCCACATTTAATAACAGTTTATCCTCCATTTAAATGGGTTGAGTGATAAATTTAATATCCAACTATAGAGAATAAAATTTGAATCTTAACTCCCTAATACCCAATTGAAAAATTAGTGTATGACATTCGGTCGACAGTAGCTCTTAGTTCGCAAAATAAAATTTTCCACTTACTCTTTCTCTAATTTTATAATTGAAAACATAGATTAAAGGGTCTTTTAATTTTTGTGGTAACATTGATTAAAGGATAATGCTGCATTCCTTGGTAATGTTTATTGCCATATATTTTTCTAATTTATACTTATAGACCAAAATCATTTGATAAATTTTACATGTGAATGGATCTTATTCAAGGAGCCAAGAAATAAAATGTTTATGTTGAAATTCATAAATATTATAAGGAATTTAAGGAAAACTTATTCATTATTTATCTTCTCAACACATTGATGGAATGGAATGGGAGGATATAATTGGTGTTAAATAGGTTGTCCCTTTAGTTTTCCTCCAGAAAAAATCTTCTTTTTCCTTATTTTATAATTTTACATTTCAACATTCATTTCTATTTCATTTTTTCAGGCGAATAATTACATTTCGACTCACTCAAGATCATTATATTCAGATTTCCAAGTATATTATGTTCTTGTTTTTTACATAAAATCTCTTTTTACTTCAATCTTATCTTCCCTATGCATCATGAGAACATAATTATAATTTTTAACCTAATTATTCTGTTAACAACAATCATGTTATATATATAATTCTTATATATTTTCAAAAGAATATTTTCAGTATCTCTCTCACAAAACCTATTAAAATATATCCAATTTGCAACTCAATGTTGTGAATCCATGAGTTTGACTAAGACATTTTTCAATCAAGATCATCATTTTGTGATTCAAACCTTATTTTCATATAATATATTATACCCCTGAAGTCCCCTTAAAAATTAAAGGGAATCAGAATATATTTATTTTGATATTGAGGTGTTGGATGTTTTTGGAATCCATGGTAGTAGTCGGTTATAGAACTCCGTACATTCTCTATGATAGGTTAGGTTTATTCTAATAACTTTGGATATAATGTTTTGAAGAAACATCATTGGTTCCCTATATATATCCTAAAATTCCATAAACTAGTCACTTTTATTCTACTAAATAGGTAGATCAAAATTATTACTGAATGTCCCTATATGCCCAAACATTCCACAATGAGTACATTACTACCAAAGTGATGTTTCCTAGTTATCATTTACATTCCAATATATTAATAATTATACTCCCTCATATAGAAAACAATTTGTCACGAAAAAACATGTTGTGAGTTTTGATACATTTTATTAATGGATGTTACAATTCCTCAATGTTCATGTTAGAAATATCCACACTAGATGACCAATCAAATGTTTTTTGGGACATGGTGTGAGACTATTTATATTAGTGTCTACAAACAGGGTGGAGAGAAATTAGATGATTGGGAAACTACCTAAGAAGGGATCTAAATCTGTTCCAGGTCTCATTTAACAATTCTATATCATCCTTAGAAAAACTAAATTTTTCCCTCACTTCAATGATTGTCTTCTTAGAGTAAAATCTTATAACAAATGCATTTAACACCTAGTCCCAGATGCCAAATACCATGTTATTTTTCAAGAGGAACAAGATCCTAGAATCTCCAATTTAAAAAATGGGAAAACTATTAACTTATGATATTCTTCGCTCAACCCATGTAATGGTAGCTACATAACTGCACAAAAAAATTCCCTAAGGAAGTCTACATGTTCTTAAATAGGTAAATAATTATAGGATAACACCATAGATAGGTATGCTTATGATAACAAATTTTTTTAATACAAATTAATTAATGATTAAAAAAATAAAGATACAATTTATAAATTATAAAGTGACTGTGATGCCTAGTGTATTTTGGTAGATAGATACATAGGATAATTAATTGACACATGGGTGAAATAGAATTATTAAAAACTCTAAAACACCCATTATATTCCACTTTTCTTCTAATACTTCATAGGTTAATCTGGGAATGTATAATAGAAAGGGGTGAGATATAAATTCCAATAAGGGGGTAATCAATGAATAACATGATAAATGTAAAACAAGTGATCATAGAGTCATTTCAAGTTTAAATAAATAATGTAAGATTCAAAAACTTGAATATCAGAAATTATATAATTTGAGAACATCAATGCCACAAAGGAATGTGGAGAAACATGAAATATGAAATCATAAGAATAATTTAAGGGAAAATTTTGATCAATAATAACGTACTATGCTTAGTATAAGATCCCACACATCATACATGAAATCTCAGTAGAGGAAAACAATACCCAATGCATTAGTGGATATATAATATTTGGCCCACCTGTCATATTTATATCTTGTACATGCATGTCTGTGCCACAATGATTAGACAACATATGAATTAATTTCATCACTATTAATACCATGATTTAGGAGTGTACATTAAATTCATGTAATTATAACTCAATTATTTATATGTCCATTAATGAGAATAAACTTGAATTTAAATGGGGATAGGTATTCACAATACAAATTTTGGACCGAAAAAGCAAAGAATAATTTGGAAATCAAATTGGGTGTAGGAAAAAGGTTCTTGGAAGGGATTAATGAGAGTGAAATTTTTTCTCTCATTACATGGGAACAATATAGATATTAAAAGGGATATATAAAAACACATTACAATATGAAAATTTTGAAATCAAAATGGAACAGTATAAATAATGTACTCGAAATAAAGAAATAGGAGGAAGTCCCTTACCAAGATATGGTGCTTCTAAATGATTTATAGAAATTATTTAAGAGCTTTAGAAAGAATTATGAGGTATTGGGAGATGTATATGGAGGTTAAATTCTGGAATATGGGTTTTTAGTGAAGAATTTTGGTAGTATTAATGAATATTTATAGCAATAGATAGGGGATTTTTTATTAATTTCTAAACATAGGTTTCTTACACTATTTGATAAAATAATCAAAAACAAAAACCATACCAGATTTTTTCCCAAGGATTCTACCAATAAGAGTTATTTTTTAATAATTTATTAGTATTTCATCCTAAATTCTTAAGATAATTCCATTTTTTGTGGAAGTGATTCAAGTTTAAAATGAATTTTATTAAACCTTTAAATTTAATATATGTTTCGGAAGATTAATAAATGTTTTATAAAACTAATCAAATAACTTAAAAAATTATTAAAGGGTAATTTTTTTTTTCATTTTTTGAAATTATATTATTTATCACATCATTTTTAGACTTATATGATGTCATAATACATACCATATATTAATACCATATTTAATTTTTTCCCAAAAACCTCACTATATGGGAAAATTGTGAAAAATTAACTAGTAGATATTTTATGTGTGCCTATTTCAAATATAATATTTATTTTTTAAATATAATTCTCTAAATATAATATGATATTATTTTCAACCAAAATACATATTTATTAAAATATATTGGTTTTTACGAAAATAACAATTTTCTGACCCATATAAAGATTACAATGGTCTTCAATAAATTATATTATCATTTGTATAAAAATAAATATTATTTATTAGTAATATTATATGAAATTAACATTTATTTCAAAAATATTTAATTTAGAATAAGGGTTTTAAAACTATACATTTTCTAAAAATAAAATTTTGGTTTCTTTATATCGAAAAATAATTTTCATAAAATTATATTTAGTAATATAAAAAATATATTAATAAAAATGTTTAAAAACAATAATTATTGTATTAAAAATAAAAAATAAATATTCATACTACTATGGGATAGATACATACCCCATATTAAACCAACATACATCATAAGGGTAATGTGTGTGAATCTAGTGCTTTGTTAACGTGTTTTAATAAACATGGTTTGAGCCATGATATTGGTAAGATTGTAATTCTACCATAAATGAATTATCATAAGTTTTATTTATTGAATATAATTTTAGTATTTGTCATGGGAATACCCTAGTGATTAAATACCCTGTATAAGCTCTATTAAATGGGTTTCAATGGATATAATCCTATTGTTTGAGGCCATTATTTTTTCTATCTGTATGAAATAGACAATATCATGAAACATAATATATAATATTCTTAATATTAATTTTACAATTAGTATAATATTAATGTTTATTATTCATAATGGTATTCTAAATCTAATATACTATTTTTTTAAACAATCCCAAATAACCAAAGTAGTCTATGTTTTTTCTATAATAACATTAATTAATAATGAATTTATTCACTCAAAAAGATAATTTCAATTATAAAATATCAGGTCATTATATTATTCCCCCATAAAATAAATTAACATCAATAATTCATTTCATACACTAATATAGATGAGGGTACTTATGTTTTATTGCATCTTTCAATTCCCATATTTCTTTCTAATACATACAGTTCCACCAAAACACATTTAACTAGCTGATTTGTCTTGTTTCATAGAATGTTTTCTCTATGATCTATGATCTTAACTAGATACTTTTCATATGGAAGGTAATACTCCAATGGTACCACCTTCATATTTAGTACACATGAGGGGTCATGTATATAATTCCTCAAGATAGATACATAAAACTCATCATGTACATGGGATAAGATAAGTGGGATTACTAGTTGATAGGAAATGGTTCCTATGAAATAAATGATCTCAAAGGGGACAATGTATATTAGAGTGCTCATTTCCTTATTCCTTACCCTCATGAATTTCTTCAATATATTTATATGAAGGGAAATCTAATATACAACCTCATTATTCAATTCTCATCGATGATTATTAGCATTGATTTCCTATCAACTTTATGCAGATTTCACATTTCATTGAATAAATTAAACATTCTATTTTATCACTTGAATAAAATCAGGTGCCTTATTTTTTTTCTCTCTAGCATTATCCCTTCATGTTGGATTTCATCACCTTTTTCTATACAAAGCCTTATAATGTTCCATTTGAATAATATAAGGAAAACTTTTGTTTTATGATAACTGCACTTGATGAAGGTTTTATTCACAATAAAATTTTAAATCCATTTATCATGAACATAGAATATCTTATGTAGTGTAAATTGTTCCCTTATTCCGAACATACATCTGATGCTGATAATAAGTACTTATACTCTTATATGTATCCAATGCATATTGAAGACTTCTCTATAACCTCAAGGTAAACCAAATATCTAGATCTGATAAAATGGATAGTGGTAATCCATATATTCTTATAAATTCCCTTATGTTTATCATGTTGAGTTGTTCTAGAGTTAAATATTCATTGATTTTAATGAAATGTGTTGAATTTTTAAGATGATCAGCTACCAACCTAATGGTTTCATATTCTTTTTATGTCATAGAGAGTCATATGAGGAATGTAGTGAATATTTTTTCCTATTTCCAAACTAGTATAAGAAATGGTTACATCAGACCCTCATACATCTATTATTATTTCTTGAATTATTTGAATACCAAGCATTATGATACAAATTTTGGAATCACCCATTTCATGTCATCCCATTAGAAAATTTTCATATGATCTCTATTCATTTTAGGGCATCCAATAATAATTGATAAGGATGATCTATTCACAAAATAGAAAATTTCCCCATTACAATATGGATTTGATGGTAAATATATATGGTTTCCAAACCTTATAACACTGTCATTATATATTTTGGACTTTGGAATATTTTCAAGAATTCTATATAGTTCCTCATCCTTTTTTTGGTCCTCCATGATCCGCTAAAGAATGGATGGTTGTGCAATTATTTGAGAAAGTAAGGATGATGATCCTATTATTATTATAATTTCCATCATTTTCATGTCCATTATTGTTGGATTACTTTAAATACTCATCATACATAGTGTTGGAGGATCCTCTCTACTCATATAATTCCCCACTTTTTTGACCTTAATATAGTACTAGATTGAATGATCAAGATCCTTGATCAACATTAACTGGCTTTAATAGCACATATTGAGAATGTTCTATTTCTATATTTATACTTGAGGATTTTATAAATAGTATATATGTCATACTTCTCTCCATATATATAATTTTACCTAATTTTTTTTGAAAAAAAAACTATAACGAACACTAGATCATGGGTTGGGTAGTTCTTCTCATAAATCCTTAATTGGAAATAGGCATATGTTATAACATTTTAATCTTTCATGGGTATGAAACCAAATACCTATTTTACCACGTCACTATAGATTATAAATTTACCCCCACTAGTGGGAAATGTGAGAATTGGTATAGTGAGGAAGCTCTTATTTAACTTTTTAAAGATCTTCATGCATTCATATGTCCAAAAAATATTCAATCCCTTAGGTGTTATCTTTTTTTGTGTACTTGATAATAATTATATGCTTTTTAAAAAATACATGATAGTATACATAAAATACACGTATAACATGGAACTCCAACATAGATGTTATTCTTTTCCACCCTCTAATTGCCACTATTTTAAAGGATCCATCAATATTTCATCACATCTAATAAAATTCCCCGAGAATGTTACATTCCCTATACAAAACTCACATTTAATGTAATTCACTTATAAATTTTTGTTTCATAATATCTTGAGTCAATCATTTAAATGCTACCCATTTTCCTCCTTATTTTGTATTATATAATAATTTTATTTATAAATTTAATGAATTTTTTTAATAGGTAATCCTTAAATTACATATTTAATATTTTCATGTAGATAGATGTAGAATTTGAGAGTCCAAATGAAATCACTAAGAACTAATATTTCTAATACATTGTATGAAGAAAAATTCATAGGGATATAATCCTCCTTCTATTTTACTTGATAATATATTAACAAAATCACCACTTTGGAGAGTTATAGGGACCAACAAAGATTATCAAACTAATCATAAGTCCATGATACTAGATACGTTTCATTATCATTATCCTCTTGAAATGATGATAATCAATAAAAAGGCACAATCACCTATCCTTTACCCTGATGAAGAAGAGTATAACACCCCATGTTTAATCACTTGGTTATATAAACCCTTAATCCAAATTTTCATCTTCTTTATTCTTCAACTATTTTTGTTCAGTGATGTCCATTATATAAGGAGTATTGGATGTTAACAAAGATCTGGGTATAATATAAAATGATACATCAACCTCTTATATAGGAGTAATACTAGAAAATTATTCATAAAACAAATTAGAATATTCCCTCATAAAGAGAATACCATTGAGGGTGATCTCATAATTACCATCAATATTATGAGCTTGAATAAATTTAACATAAGGAAAAAATATCCATTAATGAGATAATGATTTCAAAGGTTATATATCCTTCTCCTTTGACATGTATAGATTTAGAAGGAGATTTTAAATATAAAGGGTGATTTCCTTCTCTCAAAAATCTACGCTGGATTTAATAATGGAAAATCAATCCATACATATAATTGAATTGAATTATTCTAAATGGAGAATCATATGGATACCTAGGAAGATCAACCAACATATATTGAGAATGGAGATATTATATACTTATGATTTTGCATTTTACCCATTTTATATTTTCACTAATTGCTATAATTCCATGTTTTTAGGGGGGTTTTGAATAGTTTTACTAAACATGAATCATATTAAAGAACTCATTGTACTATAAGGAAATATTAATTCCATTATCCTTAAATGAATAATTGTTATACCTTTAACCACATCATTTTTTGATCAATTTTATTAGATGTATGGTATAAGTTCATCCTTGATCTTTTGTCCTTAGAGTTTATTATTGTTAGTTTTGATCAACAACCCTGGGCGTAGTTAATTTATTTGCATTGTTAACATATTACTTGTGGTTGATAAATTAGAAAATATGCATAGGGGTGAATAGAGAATTATTTTATTCCATCTCATTGTTGGGTTTTATTGATTGGTAGTTTCCAATCTGGTTCCCTTTCCACAACTAAAGCATTTCATTTTCTCGTTCCTAAAATTTCCAACATAATTCTTCTCACACTTTTGACTAGTGGGATGTTCAAATTTCATTATACATTGATATTTCTCAATCTCTCCCCTATAATAAAACTGAATTCTAAAATTCTTGTTTATAGACCATTGAGATACACTATTCTTAATTTTGAATATTATATAAAATCATTAAATTTCCTCATAATAACTGAACTATAAAATTTCAAAACCCCCTGGTTGATTTAGTTTTTCTCCACAAACGAATCATTAATCTTAATTTTCAACAATTCTGAAAATGGTTAGTAATTATTGAGAGTGTCTTTTGAAGTTTACCTCATATTCCATAATGGATTCTTCTTCATTTTAATTATGGATAATGAAGTTCATCTCCATATTATATTGGATATTTTAAAGAAAATATTTAACAAAAAATTTCCGAAATTATTTTTTTTCTTTCTTTATTAAATATTCCCAAAAAGATTCATATTTTTTATCAATATACACCATTGATTAGATTCTTCCTACATGTGATAAATTACTATCATGACCTTCACATTAATTTTTAATTAATAACGGATCATATATTTTCAAGGGAATTGATCATTTTTCCCACAAATAAGGGATCAGAAGTTCCACCAAAAGACTGAGGGATTTTTGATATATATGTCACAATAAAAACATTCTCTTTATTAGGGGGATATGGGTTTCCAAAAATTCATGTTTCTTTTTAAAACATGTTTTACATGGAAAATCATTGTTATGAATATCATAACTCCTACTTCTCTTAAGATGGGAATATCATTTCGGAAGTCATTATTTTTCAAATCATATTAGTTGTTAACTTAGTTTAAACTATTTATATCCATTGAATAAAACAAATATAAAATTAATGATAATAATTTATGAATTATTAAACACATAAATGAGAATCAATGAACATGGAATGGAAAAATCATAATAAAATTTCTTAATATATGAATTTCTAGGATTCAATCACTGATATCCATATTCTATTTTCTAACATAAAATTATTTGGTATTTTTTGTTACCTTCATCAATTTCTGTATATTGATTTATATTTTACCAAATAATATTCATTGGGAGTGGAAAAATTGGTGTGTAGTAACAACTATTTTTCATTCACATGGATATGATATATTTAATACCCAAAGCACCCTTTTTGGGGTTATTACCTCTAGGTACAACTATTGAAGAACCAAATCCTCTTGTAATAATGAGACATGGATTTATTGAATGGAAAATACTAAATCTATACTTTAACCAAATTTTGTGAGGTTTTAAAATGTTTAATTTTATCCCAAAATCATTCATAATTTTTTTTCTAATTCTAATCCCCATAAATAACTTGACCTTACTCTGATACCAATTATGATAACCAATATCGTTAATACACCATAATTCATGATTTATTCACTAAAGATACACTTAATACATTACCAAAATATCTTGAGGTCTATTTTCATAGGGTAATTAGATCATAGCATAATAAATTGAAACATGGGTATAACAAAATTATTTAAAACCTACAAAAAATATGTTATATTCCATGAATCATCAAATATTACATGGAATGGACTAGGTATATACATAAGAATGGAGTGATATATTAATATATGAATTTATTAATCAAATAATAACATGATGAAATTAATACACGTGAGTCAATAAGAATATCAATGTGACATAAAATGTACTATAAATAGAAATTTAAACATCTTAGAAATATATAAGATGATAAAATCAAGGTAAAATTGGGTTGTGGAAACTATATAAATGATGAAATGATAAGTATTAGTCAAGGTTTACTACTGAGATATCCTAAAATATCAGGATTAGGATAACCTCCCATGTACCATACATAGTGTCTCAATATAAAAAAAACATTACCCATTGCATTTTTGGGTAATATAATCTTCATCCCACCCATAACATTACTATCATGTACAAGTATTTCTGAGAAACATAGATCATAAAACATAAGAACATATTTCCAAAATTCCAATACAATTATCAAGGATTGTATAATAAATAAATGGAAGTACCAAATAAATGAAGTATAGTTCCATTTAGGTCAAATAACTTGTGTGGAAATGGGGTTTGGTATTCACAATGAAAAAACATGACATGAAAAATAACATGATAATTTCGGCAGCATAATGAGTGTACAAAAATGTTCATGAAGGGATTAATGAGACTGAATATTATTTTATCATTACATGGTAATCATATTTAAATTAAAATGGATGTGTTAAAACAAAACACAACAAGAAAAGTATAATTTGAGAGGACATATTTTAAAGAAATTACTTGAAAAAATGGAAGAGGAGAGGGTCTCTTAACATGAGAGAGTGCTTATAAGAGCTTGGGAGGAGCATCTTACCAGATTGGAAACATGATGATATGGATTTATAGAGGAATATGAGGAGTATGTTTGCAAATAATCAGATTTTAGTGAATAGTAATGTGAGGTTGGTTGGGTATTTATTTCAAAAGATAGTGCAATTTTTATTTATTTATAAACATAGGTATTTGACTCCAAATGATGAAATAACAAAATGTGCCCAACCATTACATGTATTTTAAGAATATTTTCTTCTTAATATAGGTGGCAAAAAATATTTTATTATTTTAACATTTAAAATCTATAAAATATTACCACTGGTTATGTGGAAATGTGTCATGTTCATAAAGGATTATTTTTAAAACATTGAAATATAATATATGTTTTGGAGGATTCATTAAAGTTTTTTTAAAATTGATAAAATAACATTATAAATAAATTATTTTTAATTATATATATATTGGGATTTTTATTTACTTTTTAGGATTTATTAATTCCATTATTTTTTTATGATATATACCTTATAATTATACCCTATTTAATTTTGGTTGAAAATTTCGACAATCTTAGAAGATTTTGAAAAATTAAATGTTAGATAATATTGATATGATGATTTCAAAAATAAAATTATTTAATAAAAATAATTTTTTAAATATACTAATTTACATTTTAAATCAAAATACTCATTTATTTAAAAAAATATGATCTTTATGAGAATAAAAAATTTTCTGACCCTCATAATAATTTTTGATCATGCAATCCTGGATCCCTTATTAGGAATAAATTCATGATTTCCATAAAACATGAGTGATATTTTTATAGATAGAGTTATAATTACCATTGTATGTTTTTTAAATATATAACATCATGTATACGTGGGATGCGTTGTTGTGGGGATGCATTACATTGGCATGAGAACACGTCAAAACTCTCCAGGTTCGATGGTTTGGCCGGTCCTCTAGATGATGGATAGATAATAATTTGAAATATTGGGTGAAAGAATGACTATAGAAGACATGACAGAAAATCATGATGGTGGAAGAGAGAATGGTTCCATCTGTATATGGATTTATAAACACTTTTAATGAGGTCCTGACTATAAGAGGATGGTATTTATGGGAAGCTTCATGGTGGACTGTGATCGAGGGGGCATGGACAGGGATAGGTGGTGGACTAATGTGATGATAGTGGTTATAGTGTGTGTAATGTATATTAACACATATGGAGTAGAATTCTATGCTTATTTGTGTCTTTCACCTTTATATACCATGTATGGACCTATATTCCAGGTCATACGGGCCATGAAATATTGGGGTTTAATGATCCTAGGGACTATATACCATGTAATGGGTTCTCCTATACCTTTAAAAAGAAAATGAGGGGTTTCATTGGTTTAATAAAAGGGTCTCTCCCCAACATTGTGGAAAAATATTACCCTTTGTATGTAAATAAATAATATTTAAAAATAATATTGTACTAATGTAATGTTTATTTTTAAATTCTTATATTTATCAAAGAGAGAGTTAAAAATATATATTTTACAATAATATAATTTTGGATACTTCAAAATAAAAATCTTATTTTCTTCAAGTCATATATATTTTTATAACCCATCCATTCTTCATTGGGTGGTAGGGGTTTTAGGAGGTGTGGGGTAGTTCATGGGGTCAAGTCCTCGAACATTCATGTGTATTGTAGTTTCATTCCTTCTGTTGTGTTTTCCGGTGGAAGTTGAAATAATTCACACAAATATATATAGAATGTATCAATAAAAAGGGATAAACATAATACTTTTATTATTACAAATAAAAAATAAAAATTACTACATTTAGGTTCTTTATACATAATCCCTTATTACAAAAGTGTAACTATAAGGGTATGGTGTGTGATGATGGTTCCATATTAAGGTTGTTTAGTGAAAGCTGATATGACCATGATGTTGACAATCTTGAACTTCTTCTATAAACAGTATCACTCAATCATCATTTTTTAAATCTTATCTTAGGATTGTTCAAGGTCAAAGCCAAGTGATAAAATCTCCCTCATAAGGTCTGATAAATGAGCTTCCTAGGGTATAATCATAATATTCAATGCAATCACATATTCTATCTGTCTTAATTAGGCTTTATATTTACCCTTAATTTATAGTAATATTAGTGTTCAATGTATGATAACTATATTACATTTTATTTTATTTTTAATGATCTTTTAAATATAGCTGAAAACGTTTTTTAATAGTATAAACTAACAAAGTAGAGCATGCATATTTTAAAACTACATTACTTGAAAAGAAAATTATTCATTAAAAGAAGAAATTTCATTTATAAATATATGTGTTGTTACAAAGAAAATTTTATTTCATCATTTTGACAACAAAGATTTTTCCTAATAAAAGATATTCTATGTATTTCTATACTATTTATTCCTTAGTCTCCTTATCCATTCATTTCTAGGTAGAGGTGTAATGAAGTTCTAATTTTAGCCTAAAAGACTCTAATTTTGATGGTATGATATTTTAATTTTCCTATTACTTATTAGGGATCTTTAGTTTTTCTATATTTTAGGCATAAAATAATTCATTTATTATTTTTTAGGGCCTAGGGCGAATGCATATTTTGTCATTATAATTTCAAGTATAGAACATGTTATATGAAAATCAAATTTTAGAATGTATTTCCTAAAATAGGGTTTTTGTTCATTTTTTTGGGTACAAATCTTAAATTAATAAAAAATGAAACAAATTTTTTACCAATGAGTAATTAGAACATAAAAATATATAATTTATAATCCAATTTAAAACTAAATAGTTGTAGGAAGAAATTTTGTGTATCCACGAAAAAGATAACAAAAAAACCAGAGAAACAATAACAACGGTGTGCTGAGATATGATGTCATGTAGAAAAAGAAAAGAAAAAATGTTGAAATATTTGAAAAACAAATTAAAATAGGAAAATACAAATTATAAAAAAAAATATGAAAAAAAGAAGTCTAAATTGGTTTGGATTGATAAAATAATTTTGTAATTATAATAAGTCATTATGGCTATGTGAAATTTGAGAATAAATTCATTAGTGTACGCTTATCAATACTTGTAAAACCAACATTACTCAATTAGTGTAAGGAATATTCCCTCATGGATAAGGTAGCGTGAAAACCTTTACCAATTAATACACACCAGTTAACAAAATAATATTTATATTTTCAATGTTCCTCTCCTATTGTTTATGATGTAGTATATAAGAAATACTCAAGAATAAAATAAATGTTTATAAAGGATTGATATGGAATCACACTGTATCACCCCAAATTAATCAATAACTCAATATGTTGACACTATTATTTATGAGGGAATTATTATCCAAATAAATAAAATGTTTTTCATCGACCATATCATGTTGATTCATTCATTGATGATAAATTGAAAGAAGGATATTGGTTAGAATTCGAATAGGGATGAAGAATACATTAACATAAAACTAAAACAAAGAAATATAAATTATTTTTAAATACATTACAATTTATATTACCTAAATATATTTGATAGACCATGTTAAAAAATTCATGAAAAAAAATCATAGAATCAATAATATGATTGAATATAGAATCATGAAAGGAGTTAGCAGTATTCAATTTCTTTTTATATCCTATGTTCTATAGGTTTATTTTCCTTATTCACTATATTATCACTATTATAAATATTATATTAATTTTTCATGATCATATTCATGTAAATATACTTAAATAAATGATTATTAATGAATTAATGAACAAAAATCATGAACCGAATCTGGTCAGAATCAAAACCTTCACAAAAACCAGACCATGAAAAATCCCGAAGGGTGTTCCCTACCCCCACAGGCTACCAAAAGTTCTCGGGTATCTTAAGTATTGGTTCGTATATGATTTAAACAATTTTAGAATCATTTAACAACCAAAAGAAAACCAATAAACTAAATCTAAAAATTACCAACCAGTCATGCCTTAAATAAAATTAAGAACTGAATAAATGTGTTTAAAAAAGAAATAGGAGGTTCAATAATATATATAGGTTGTAGAAAAATAGACAATGTAACTCTACCTAACTAACGGTCCTCACCTAAGAGTCGTCTCCCCAATACCTCACCATGGATGAAAACTAACAGCCCAAACCACCAACAAAAATGGTCTTACCCTTACATGTTCCATACATGATCAAGTCTACTTAAACCCAAGGGGTGTAAGTAAGGTGTGAGCATAATCCCAATAGGATACCACCAAAATAATTCCATATAAAATTCATTACAAGATAAAAATAATGGAATGTTTAATAAACAAGAAATGGTGGAAAAAAATTCTAAATAATGAAACTTTTAAAAGTAAAGAGTTTTCCATGGGTAATTTCAAATAATGAACACATATAAAAAACATTTATGCTACTATATTTTCCATAGAAAACACCACAATACAATAATAAATTCCAAATAATCAATGAGAACTAATCCTTGGAACACCCCTTGGCACTGGTTAGTTTTGGTCACCATGTACATCATATCTCAATGTAAAGTAACCATAACACTATCTGTTCTCGTGCATGAGCCGCTAGTATGGAACATACCCATAACCTAGCGATTCCCAATCATCATCATTAAAGTTTATTCAGTATTTTTAATGTCAAAATTTCAAAGGGAAACATGTACAAAACAAATCCAGATCAGTAGCGTACTAGTACACATCGACCCACATAGATACACAGGTTCCCACCATTGTGATCAAACAATTTACACATGATACCCAATTTCATATGAAAATAAAATCACCAGTTCTATTTATACAACATCAAAACAGTATCTACACATGATTTTCACAAATTATACAACTCAATAAACCATTTAATATTTTTATAATGTAATTTTATTAAATATAACCAAACATTACACCTAAAATCAATCAAATACCTTCTTTGAAATCAAAATGAACACCAATATTATCCCAAATTAGAATTGGAATAATATTTTTTAATATAACCATTACATAAATTATTAGACCACCCAAATGGTAAAACATGTAATGCACATGTAAACCACCTATTTTCGCACAAAAATTTCCCATAAAAATCAATTTCTTATCAAATGTCAACAAAAATAATTTTCACAGCAAGAACAACGAAGGGGGAGTATTCAAAAAATAGAAATCAAGATATATTAACACATATTGTAGTTATAATGCATGAAATCTGCTACCATATACATATATATATATATATATATCAAAACCCTCAAATCATTATATGGAACTTTAACCACACCACTCTCATAACAAAAGGTAGAGAAAACAATCTGAAAACCAAAATATTAGGAAAATACAAAAAAAAATACCTTACGCCCAAAACCCTTTATTATCGATATTTGTAACATCAATAAAGAGGGGAGAAACCATAATAAAATGGAAGTAACAAGATAGGAGTTAACTTACATGATAAACATTGAAGTAATATCCCCAAATACACTAATAAATGAATCTCCAAATAGTAATAATTTATAGAGAGGTTATAATAAGCATGAGGAGGTCAGGTGGAAACAAAAATAGGGGAAAAGATTGAAAATGAAATTATTTATGAAGGAATGAAATTACTTTCTCAAATCTTGATGATTTGAGAAACCTTAAAAAATTTTAGCATAATCTGTGATGAATATGAGCACCAAAGAGTTGAAATGGAACATGGGGGTGCACCTTGGATTTTTGGCCTTTAGTGAGAGGTAGATTCATAGATTTGATTATTAAAATGAATGATACATAAATGAAATATTTATAAAAAAACATGAAATGGTCCCGTAGGTTGGCCCCATGCCTGAATAAATCACGCAAATCCACCACGATAATGAGTTTCTAAGTGTTCCAACGGGATATGGTGGTTTTAATAGATTAGTGGTGGTCATGTGGGAAGTGGAATGGGTGAAAACGTTTAAAAAATGAACAAGTTATAAGGGAAATATTTTTTTTAATCTGGAAATGTGCTCATGGTTTGGCCCAAATCATTATGAAACCACCACTTCTGCCAAAAATACATTTGAATCCCCCACAAAAACCAAAAAATATAAATTAAATGAAAACTAGATTTAAGATATGTCATTTATGTGAAAATTTTCCCCACCATAAAAAAATTCTACCCTCATAAAGTCATCATGATGCCTTGTCAGATAAGAGAAACAAAAACATCTCTTCAACCCAAGACATCCACTCCCATAGCTCATGCTCATCAGTACCATGATACAAGATGACTCAAACTGTATTAATATTCATTCCTTGATGAAAAATTTCTTGAGAGTCCACAATTCAGACCGACTTCTCAAACACCGATAAATCTATCTCTATCTCCAGTTCGTCACAATTCAACACATGGGAAAAATCGAGGTTGTACATTTTCAACTAGGAGACATGGAAGTTTCCATTAATGTATGTCAACTGAGAAGGAAAAGGAAACATGTATTACACTTATCCTATACTATTTGTGACTTAAAAAGGTCTTAAAAACTACGACGTCATCTTTCCTTGCATTCCCAAAGGATAATGACCTAGACATAGGGCCACTTCCATGAATATCGAGTCACCCATAAAAAACACTAGGTCTCAACACCTTAGGAACTCATAAGATTTATGTTGACTTTGAGCTGTCAATAAGAATTTATTGATCAACTTGACCTTCTCAGACGTCTCATGACCAAGGCTCAGCACCCACAGTGAAGTCTCACCTACATCAGCCCAACACAGGAGGGAATGACAAGGCTAACCATAGAGCACCCCCAAAAGGTTCCATTTGAACTGAGGATTGATAATTATTATTATAAGAAAATTCAATGTATCCCAAATATCTAACCCAAATCCCCCAAAGTCCAGCACACATGCATGAAGCATGTCATCCAAAATCTGTTTTTTCCAATCTATCAGACCATCCATTTTTAGATGGTATGTCGTTCTCATCATAATATCTAACCCGGTTAATTCTAAAGGCTTTCCCAAAACTATTAAGCGAAATGAGGGTCTCAATATGAGACAACTATTGATGGCACACCATGAAGGCTTACGACCTCTAGAAGATAGAAACTACCAAACTCATCCTCATTAGTTATATCTTTGATTGTGATTAAGTTGGGTGATTTGATTAGATGATCAATCACGACCTATATAGATTTATTACCCCTAGGTGTACGAGGGAAGATAATAATGAATTCCATGGAGACCTCATCCCACATCCATGATGGAATGGGTATTGAATGGAGAAATCCATAGGGGTTTGGGTGCATTGATTTTGCTTCCTGACCTATGTAGTTTCTCAAAACGAAGTTAGTTATTTCTTGTCCCATGCCACTCTACTAGAATGACTTAAACACATCATAATAAATCATTGAGGAACCAGGAGGGACAACCCACAAATACTGGTGGTTATCCCACAACACCACCTTCCACAGAGACGACAAACCTACTGATCAGCCCCTAAAGCACAAGATGCCCTCGAGAGATGACAACAAATCAAAATGTGTCTCCCCACCCTGTATTAACTTCTTTGACAGCTGTAAAATATCATCATTGGGGTGTTAATGATGAATAAACTCTAAGGGAGATGGTGGCGACTAAATTCTCACCAGGAATACACCTCCCCTGTGCTCCTTGGTTTCCACATGCATTTTGGGAAAGAGACCCATCAGAGTCCACTCCTCAATTGAAATCCTCAAAACATTCACTAGTAAATTTCTACCTAAATAATCTTCCACCACATTTTCTTTTTCGAGGGTATAGACTATGTTAATGTTGAACCACTACAAGTACTCGATCCAGCGGTGCTACCTCCGATTTAGATCTATCGGTGAGAAGATGTTGGACATACATTTGTGATAAGAGTAGACTAGAAAATTCTCCCCATTGAGGTAGTGATTCCATGTCTTCAAAGCATGCATCATATCTGTGAAATCTGATTCATCGTTCAGAAAATTCTTTTCATGTTGTTGTAGTTCATGTGAAAAATACACCACCACATGATCACCCAACATAATCACACACCCAAGACACATACCAAAATCATTGAAACACACCATATCACCCTTAACAGCATATAGAAAAAGTAGTATGGAGGTGTTATTCAACTACCGCTTTAGTTCCTTGATGGATTCTGGACAGTCTGGGCCCTATAAGAATATAAACCCTTTTCAGGTGAGCACTATCATGGATAAATCATGTTGAGAGAAATCCCAAATAAACCTCATGTAGTAACAATCCAGGATTTGGAAACTCTAGATATCAAAAACATTATTCATATCATCCAATGAAATAACCACACTAATCTTCTCAGGGTCCACTAGAACCCCCATCCTGAATATTAATTGCCCCAGAAACATCACCTTCCTAATTCAAAAATAGCAGTTAGACAACTTTTCAAAAAGTTGATCCTCTCATAAGGATCCAAACATGGTACGTAAATGATGTTTATGTTCTTCTATAGATCCAGTGTAAACAAATATATCATAAAAAAATATCACGATGAATGAATCAAGATACTAGTAGAATAAAAAATTCATGAGTTCCATAAAGAACAATATAGAATAGGTCAATCCAAAGGGCATGACCAAGTACACAATATGGCCGTACGGACTTCAGAAGGCTATCTTTAGGATATCTACCTCTTTTACTATGAGTTAATGGTTACCTGGACCAATGTTTATTTTAGAAACCCACTTTTCCAACATCAACAGATCAAACAAGTCATCTATTTTGGTAGAGAATAGTTTTTTATTATGGTTACATTGTTCTATTTCCAATAATTAATACACGGCCAGAGGGATCTGCCGACCTTCTTCAAAAAAAAGTCATGAGTGTTCTAAGGAGAGACATTATAGTGAATGAATCATTTGGTTCAAAATATTCCATCAACATATTTAATTCCATCAGCTTGGTTGGGGAAATACGATATCTAGTAAGAGATATTGGTAGTGATCCACGTGTCAAATCAATCGAGGACTCCATATCCCACTATTGGGGAATGTCTAAAAATTATCTAGGAATACCTCTAGAATCTAATCCATTAATTAGGTACTCTAACTTTAGGAGAATAACCATAATCATATAGCACGAGAAATGATAATAAGAAGAAAATATTACCCACCTTTGAGTGTAGAGGTCCTGCTCCACCCAATTGAGGATCCCAATCGCCAAGGAAAACATGATGACTCCCATAAGGTTCCCTGAAACAGAACCACATCCTATAGAAATCGATGTGTGATTGAAAGTGTACAAGACAATCCATGCCAAGTATCATTTAAAATAGATCCGTATCTAAGAAAAGGGGTTCCCTCTCCATTTCAACCCCCATCATATAAAGCGTACACAATCGGAACCTGAGACCCTTCTCCTTCTTCATTCCCAACGACATCACCAACTCCATCCAAAAGAAAAAATATCTGTCAGAAAATTTTGTGTCTTCAGAAAATGGTAAGAGTAGTATGAAATAGAAGCACCAGTATAAAAAAGGGAAAAACGATAGACGATTCCATCAAAATGGTACCTCAGATAGTTGATAGTCCTACCTCTGATTCTACTGGTTTCTGATCAACCACATTAAGATGTCTTGTCTTGGAATGAGAATGACCACTCACCTATGGCTTTGACATGAAATGGTTCTACCAATTAAATTATCCTACAATGACACCATGGCTGCTGAAATGATATCCCATCATTCAAGATGGCTTTGACTTAACTAACACCCATCTAGAAGCCACATAGCATTCCCCACATTGGAGTGGACGTTCCACCATGAAAATGTGCTACATGTTTCTCATACCACTATAATGATAAAAATATCTATAAGGGATGTTCATGTTGGTCAGATGTGACCTATCCTCCCACAAAGGTGGCACAAAACGGACCTCACATTAGAATCTATTGAAGAAATCTGTCTAGAAGGTTGACCTGAGCTTCCACCACCCTTCTTCCCCAAATCAACATCCATCCTTTTCTTCTCATAAGAACTGAAACATCCCATTACTAATAATATCCAATAGAAACCATCCCTAATCATTTTTTTTATCTTTAATATGCATCTTCTATAATCCCCATCATCATTGGTTTTTGGTTTGAATAGGTTGACCTGGGAATAGATATCTGGCCGCAAACACCTCATAAACATCTAGGCCTTCATATGCATATTAATGACAATTTCTAGAGAATATCAGATAGAATAATAAATATAGTTCACAAACTCCATCACTAAAATATCCCCCTAAAAACATATATAGACACTCAAGATCATGAATATGACAAAACATCATGGTAATACTGGTCGTGGATGATAATCGTGATGTCTTTCCATCTCATATTCTTGTGATTCCTAGTTTGAAGAATTAATTCCCATCACCTATAGTTGGGACCCTCTAACACACCAAAAAGAACATTTCACCCAAACCTCATAAGGTTTGTCTAAGAACTCAAATAGGTAGTCTATCCTTTCAATCTAATCCTTCAGTTATTGGGTTTCGTTACAACCTCGTAATGAAGGTGGCTTTTTCTTTATAAACTCCTGGTATTTTTTCTTCCTAGGATCTGTCTTGTATTCTATAATAGGATCTAGAATAGGAGCCGACCCCAATTCTAAATATTTGATAGCCTGAAAATCAACCTCTATTATCTTCTAATCAATTTTAATGGTAGAACACTCTCTGGAATAATCTCACGGGTGCGTGGGAGCTTTACTGGGAGGCACGTTGCTACAAAAGGTAACAATCACCGGATAAAGAATACGTCAAAAATATCTGAGAAGATAAATCAATAAAATAAAATATAAATAATACAAACACATCACAACAATAAAATAAACAACTAATTCACCCCCACTCGATTTCCACCTACAGTCTACAGCCCACACATGTCACCTGAATGTGAATTCAAACAAACAATACAAAAATACCATTGAAAGACAAGTTATTTCATGAGAAATACGATCTAGGAACCCTACTCATCACCGGATCATCTATTCGGAAAGTACTATCTTTTTTCAATCCTATATCATCCCAAAATAATAATATTACCCAAAAAATCAACCTTCCTTAGTTACGATTTTTCCAGGAACTGAATCTGGCCACTAGAAAAACTGAGACCAAACCCAGCCCATGGAAAGTCCTGAAGGGTATTCCCTATAACCATGGGATATCACAAGTTCCTAGGTATCTTAAATATTGGTTTTGGGAATGATTTACCCCACTTTATAATCATTTAACCTCCAAAAACAATCAATAAACTATATCTAAAAATTACCAACCAAAAAAGTCTTAAATAAAACCATAAACTAAAAATATGAGTTAAATCATGACACAAGAGGTCCAAAAAAATATAAAAGTAGCAGAAAAACAGCCCATGGAACACCAAATTAAAAGGGATCATCACCCAAATGTTGTATCCACAACACATCACCATGGAAGAAAACTGATAGTCCGAACTACTATCACCCAAGGCCATGCCCATACCCTTCTGAAAAAAGATAAAGTCTAATTACACAAAAAGTGTTTATATATTTTGTGACACTAATTCAAATATTATACTACCAAAACTATTCCATATATTAATAATTTCAGGAAAAATCATGCATGTTGTACTAAACAGGAAATGGTGGTAACAATTTCAAAATAATGAAACATTTAAAAGAAAACATATTTTAAAGGGTAATTTCAAATAAGGAATACATATCAACAAAACATGTAATATACTATATTTTTTAGGAAATAAAACCACATGAAAATCATAAATGGGATATAATCAAAGAGCACAAATCCTTGGAACAACCATCGACACTAGTTAGTTTTGTGCCTCATGTACCTCATATCTTGGTGTAAAGTGACCATAAAAATAACCATTCTATTACACAATCCGCTTGTAGGGAGAATAACCAAAACCTAGTAGTCCCTTATCATCATAATTATAGTTTTTTTATTGTTTTCAATGTCAAACATTCTTTGTGATATAGGGACCAAACCACTCTGGATCACCACTGTACTAGTGCACATTCGACCACCAAGATACCCAGGTTTCCCTCATTATGTTCAAAACATTTCCACATGTCACCCAAGTCCATATGAAAATTAAAACATCAGTTCTGGTCATAATCTTTTAAAACAACATCTACACATGCTTTGAACCATCTACATAACTCAATAAAACATTTAGAATTTACATAAAACAATTTCATGGAATATACCGAAACGTTGCACATAAAATCCATCTAGAATATCTATTTGAAAACCAAATTCACACCAAAAATACCCCAAAAAATAATTTACCATTACATAATTTGTTAATAAAAAACTTCTATGAATTACAAAATATCCCCAAATGGTACAACACAGAATGAACACGTAAAACACCTATTTTCACACAAAAAATGTCACTTAAAAATAAATTTCTTAACAAATTCCACCAAATCTAATTTTTTCAGAATGTAAAATGAATGAGGATTATGTTAAAAATATAAATCAAGCAATGATAACTCACCTAGTAGTGAATACACATGGAATCACCTACCATATAAATCAAAACCCTCAAATCATTGTTTGGAACTTCAACCACACCACCACCACCCCAAAAGGGAGTGAAAATGAATGTAAAACCAAATAATTGGACCATGAAACTAAAAAAACTCCTAGGTATGAATCCCTATCTTATGAAAATTTGGATTTTCTAGAAGGAGGAGTGAAAGCCTACGGAAATGGAAAAAACAATAAAGGAATTCACTTACTTGAGAATCATTGAAATCATCACCCCAAATACACCAATAGTAGAATCCCTAAGAATTTCGAATTGATAGCGAGGTTATAATAAGTCTTAGAATGTCATGTGGAGATATAAATGGCAGAAAATGTGTTAAAAATTAATTATATTTGAAAAAATCAAATTACCTTCTCAAATATGGATGATTTAAGAAACCTTTAAAGAGTTCACCCTAATCCTTAAAGAATATGATATATAAAGAGGAAAATTGGAACATGGGGGTTAGCCTAGGGGTTTTGGACTTGATTTAGTGGTATAATAACTAATAAATGTTAAAAAAGTTTCAGATAAAAAAATCAATAATGTTTTAAAAATAGGAAATGGGATCACAAGTTGGTCCAATGCTTGAATGAATCACCCAAATCCACCATGATAATGAGTTCCTATGGTGTCCAAATGGATATGGTAGCTTTAATAGGTCCAGGGAGGCTATGTGGGATGTGATTTGTGTAAATAATATTAAAAACAAAATGAGTTATAATAGAAAAAAATTAGTTTAAATCTAGAAATGGACTCATGGTTTGGCCCAAATCATGATGAAACCAACCCTTTCTCAATAAATACATAGAAAACCCCTATAAATAATGATATAATAGAAATTAACCGAAACATAACATAATATAAATCATGAATGTGACAATACCCTAACAATATCCCCCCATATTGCTCCATTATTTTTTTAATACCATAATATGAGTATAATTTTAGGAAAATTTAATGATATTCATTTTAAAAATATTTATTACATCTTTAAAAGAATATTATTTCATCCACATGTTAGTTCCAACTCATTTTACTTATTCAAGTTACCCTATAGTGTTATTTGAGATCTCTAATATATTCTACTTCTAACATTAGAAATTAATTGATATAAAAATTATGTTCATTAGTATAAGATCATCGAGTAGAGAAATATATTGTAACTGGTAAAACAATACTTCATCCAAAATTGATCTAGTGAATCAATTCACTTTTTTAGATTTATCCCCATGCATAACTCACAAGTATTTAATTATAATCATGATATTATTCATTAATTGGAACATGATCGTTTTAGGAATCCTTGGATATTGACTTTTTTATCACTACAAATTCTGAAATGAGGTGCTTATATTCTTTATTAAAAGAAATCCATGCTGCATTCGGATAAACACATGGAATATTTTACATTTCATCATGTGTAAAATCATCAAAGATTAAATTAAATATAAAACATGGAAGAATTTCTAATGAGACCCAGAACATACAAGATAGTTGATAGAACATCCTCTAGTTTCATATATTATATAATTCAAATAGCTAGGGTGAACCCTCTTGCTTCCTCAAATCTAAAGAAACTAGTAACATAATTGTCCCCTTAACTAATTAAAATCAACATGCAGTAGAAAAAAAACCATAAAATAATATCTTGATTCCATCTTCTATGACACGATCTATAATCCTTAACCAAAAAAATAATATTTCTATACATTAAGTAAGAATAAAAAAATTGTTTTGTGGGATCAACATCAATAATATCATCTAGTGAAAATTATAACTTGATGAAGCTTGTTCAATAAACCTGAAAAATGGTCAAAAATAGACTAATCAAATTATACATGCTCTTCTTGACTATGACTCCCCTTTGATGAGTCACTTGCATATCCGTGATTCACTCTGTTTCCCCAAAAATGGAGTTGAGTGTGGATGTTCCATCCCATATCAATCAGCCACAACAACACTCAGTCATCTCTCTTATTTTAATGGGTTCATCTAGATCTATACAATTTTTATTTCATGAGATCAAGGATTATAAATTCTTCAAAAAAACTCAGAAAATCGAAGCATATCTACTTTCAGATCTCTATCATCACTTTTTAGTAATAAATATCACTTGAAAAGCCTTTTAAAATGACCAGTGCATTACACACCATCAGATATCATAAACCATAGTTTAATCTCCTTTAATCCCATTAATTTTAGTTTTCATCTCTATTCTTAGCCATGATTATTTGAGAATTAGGTCAAATGGGTTCTTTTTAATGGGTTCGTTGGTTCATAAATGGATCTTATTAAAATCCTTCGATCTAAGTTCATTTTTCAAGATCATTCTCAATTACCAGAATATGTGAATTATTATCACTCAAACATTATATCTTTCTTTACAGATTTGCAGTTTAATCTCACTCATATGTTGAGCCTCTTAATGAATCTTATATAAACTATTTTTCTCACAATTACCCATAATCATTGATGTTTCCTTATATATTTCTTCCTTCCGACTATTAAAATGGTTATAGAATAACTCGTTTTCACTTTACTTAGTTCAACCATATGCTATAACATTATATAAATTGTATATTTCTATATATAATATAGACTTTGTAAAATTATTACTTCAAATTGAAACATTTATTTATTTACCTGCACTCAAAAATCATAGTTGTAAATATATTGAAATAATACTAATTAATATGTAAAATGAATCTTATTGAAATATTTGTCAATGTATTTTCAATTTTGATAAATAAAATTTGACTATGTTTTTTATGATTTGATTGGAAAACAAACTTATTTAAACCAAGAAGAATGATCTCCTTTTGAGGACTGGGAAAAGGAGGAACCAATTACAAGGACCTAATGATAACATAAAAACAAACCGGCCACGAAGGCCTTACATGGAGCCAAACACCAAATAATAATCAAACCTCAAAATAATAACATGCCCCGAGTCATTTCCCCCTGTCAGAATCTGCAACATCGAAATCAGTCTAATATGATGCGCCACCCCCTTCCCACAAAATGTGTTGTGCTGGAAACATAGCCAAGGCAAGGCACTCCTCCATGTCACACTAAAATATAATAAGAAAATTGGACGTTAGATTCTAGCACACTTATCTCACTTGCGAGCCACCCACCTGATGATAGAAGTGAGTAAACCACTTCATACACTCTTATCCCCTATCAATTATTTTGAATAAATTTACAGTATCATTCATTGACACCAATAAAAATAAATTAATCTCACAAAAAATAAGAAATTCAACCCATGAAATATCATTGGTGTCTTCATACTCCATCTACCACTGTCTATGAAAATCCTATAAAAACAGGCCTACAACTAACACAAATTGTGGCAGATCTGGTGAATTTACATACCCAATGGAAGACAAAAATTCATTCATCTAGTTCTCAACATTAGGGATAGAGGATCTACTAAATAACTTTGGTACATCCTACCTCTAAATTTTCAGAAAAATACCTATTCTGTGAGTCCATATGTCCCTTTATACAACCATATTGTCAATGAAATCATGGTGGAATATATTTTTAGGAAGAAACAATTTATAAGAAACCATGTATATATTATCAATAATTATTGAGGATAGCACATTTCCATAAAAAACCCAACAATCCACAAACTTCCTATCCTAAAAAACTCATCCATACAACACTCCACACAACCAAAACATTCCCAAACATGAACAAAATCACAACCCATCAATATCCCCAACTACATCACCTCAAACCAACTATGGAAACAAACTATAATAGAGCACAACCATCACAAATTAAATTCCCATTAAATTACTACAAAACCAAATAATTCCCTTAAAACCCTCAAAACCATCCCAATATCACACACACAATATAGAATCTATGAAAATCACTCCAAAATGAGCCTCAATATTTCCCATTCACATCCACACAGATCACAATAATTTCAACATAACCAATCATAAAAAACCAAATAGTAAAGGAAAAGGATGAAGTATGCCCAATAATATCATCATCACCCACTTCAACATTCCACACAACCATTTCAAAATCAATTTTAAATTTTTGACCATTTTTGGATCTAATTTGTAATGTCCCCAATCTAGCACTCTGTCATTTTGGATAAATTAGATTAGTTATGGGTCCTCAATCATGTATCCTCACACTCTAGAGTTTTTGAATAGAAAGGGGGTGTGATTAATGTAGTGGGGTGTCTATACCCCTTTATATATAGTTTCAAAAAAATTATAATAAGAAAATATAATAAATATTTGAGTAAAAAATCATAAACATTATAACATAAAAATAATATGTAAAAGGAAGAAAATATAAATTAAAAAATAGTGAACCATGTAATGTCATGAAGAAATGTATCTTAATGTAAAACTGAATGAAATAAAAATAAAAGTACTAGGAGACCAAAATGAACTGAAAACAACCCAGTCTTGAACCCCATATTGGTCTCATTTCCAATATTCATCCCATCCTGTAATAAATAGCCAACAAAAAGGTCCCTTGACCTTGTGAAAACCTATATCCATGTAATATGCTTGTGTACCAAACAATGGTATGAATATGGTGTGATTAAAACTCATTAGGTTTATACAACCATATCTAATCACAACTAGTCAGATAACAAGTGCATGCAATAAAGTGATTAAATTTTGTTTTATTTAATGAAATTAATATAACTCAGTAATCATCATACTTCCTCAACAATCTATAATGTCTATGATCATGTAGAAAAATCTGGAAAACCATAACCACATAACCATTGAATAATAAAATAACAAGGAAAAGTGCACTTTATAATCATTTCATCATCTGGTCATATCCCTCTATATAAGCATTTCAATACCCAGATATATCCCTCTATATAAGAATCCTTGAATATTGGAATATCCCTATATTTAAGCATTTAAAATTCAAATTGGGCCAATACCACTATATATAATTTTATAAGAAGACTAGGATAAGCCTATTATGTAATATGATTAGCATAAAAAAATGACAAGAGAACTATATAATCATTTTAGAATCAAAATAGTCCAATAATACTATATAAGAATTTAAATATCAAACACATCCTAGCTCACCATATAATCATTTGAACATCATACTTAAATAAAATATATAAATCAAGTATATCATGATACTATATTGTAATTCTCAATGGTTAATTATGAAAAATAAAATTTTTATTTAAATTTCACATTCATTTTCCTATCAAATTACCTCCAACCATTTAATATAAAATGCATTACCAAATTTGTTCTCTATCATGAAATAACTTGTGTTCTTATATATTGATAAATTATCAGAAATCCATTATCCAATTATTTTATTTACAGGTTCTATAAACCAATGGGTAGCCACAATCTAGGTAATATAAACATTGAATCCAAAGGTATATAATGGATTATTCAATCTGGGATTTATCATATTTCACCATTAAATTAATTAATTCACATGTTGTGTTGGTGTAATGATAATCTTTCACATACAAGAAAATTAAAATTTTCATTCTGGTTAGGTTTTAGAAAACCTACCATTAACTAGAGATCCATTAAAAGCTTCAAACTTTTAACACCAACATGAATGATGGTGAAAATTTAGTAAAAATATACCTAGATAAAAAAGGATCTAATTCAACACCAAAACAAACCTCAATCGAGATATTCCACAACAACAATTAAAAAAATAATATTAGAGAAAACATAAGAAAAACAACTCATTAGAGATCAATATCTTTAATGGGACCTTTGGAAAAAATGAAGGTGCTTCAAAATCACCATTAAATTTCCTAGGGTTTGATAGAGGAGGGATTCGTGCAAGAGGAATAAAAATATAAACATATATCTGGAGTTATAATCATTTATCATAATAATTACATGTCATGAAAATTCATTAGATGAATTGAAATTATAAATTTATGTGTATGTCAAAATTCATGTCACCTTGTGTGAATTTCAGCCTATCCAAACACTACACATCATGTAATGTTGAATCATGAAATGTAACTAGATAATTCAGTGAAATAGTTCACAACCTGCATTACTATCACAACATGTTCCTGAAAATGGTTACACATAATTTAACTCAATTACATGACATGTAATGTAGAGACCCGTATCTTGACGTACATGGACATTACATTACATTTGCGGAATACTTAGTACATAACAAAAACACACACTAAAGGATCGTAATAGTTTAGTGTCTTTGGAAACTCGGAACGTAATCTTCTAATCGTGGTGAAAGTTCTTCAATATCTCCCATAAAGGTCATCCCTTTTTTCTACCTAAAACCTTTCTTTATATCGTGGGGAAAAGAAAACATAAAAGGGTGAGCTCAAATGCTCAGTAAGGGTAAACAAAGGAAATATCAGTCACATAATTTTCATAAGAACATAACATTTTTGGAAATCTTAACCTGCAAAAGAGAGCATAATTTCATAACATGGGATAAATCATAGTAGTGAAATGAAATCATAACTTAAAACATTACTCATTGTGGCATACACACATAATCATAGAGAATCATTTCTTGTTAGTCAAGACTCATTGCCAAGACTATCTTAGTGGACAAAGTCCCTTTCTGAATCGAGTAATCCTCGTTTCAGTCCTGTTTCACTGAACCGGTATAACCTACCATTCCAGCCATGTCTATCTCATGAGATATAAAATCTTTACCCAATGCATTGGAGGGAGATATAGGTCCCACCCATCTCTTAATGAATCCTTTCTTATGTGTGCCACAAAATCATAAATCATACATCATTTCATAACCCATGTAATAAAAATGGGATTCTTAAACAACATGACATCATAAAACCATTCATATAAGATAAAGGAATTCATAAACATAATTCCATCACAACATAGTCAAATCAATGTAAAAATATGGATAGAAACAGAACTCATTATTATCTTAGATGGAAAATAATTTTGATAAACACTTGAATTGAATTCTTGAGGAAAATATCCTTTCTTCTTCAAAATCAATTTCTTTTCACAAAACATCATGCAACTTTAAAAGAAAGAGATTTTATTGAAAATAGTCATGAAATCTTTTAGAGGAAGCTTCATGAAAATAAGGCTTTATAAAACAGTAGAAATCCGTTCGTGCCGTATAAGTTAAAAAAAACATTCTTCGTACTTTTGTCGGAAAAGTCAAAAAGTACCTCGTACGACAAAAGATTCCTTTCATACATATTACTAAAAACTCACCGAAGGGTAAAAATGGATTTAAACAATTGTAGGTGGATGGAAATAATATTACATTTTGATGAAACATGGATGTGGATGATAAAATACACCCCAGTAAATACTTACGAATAAACAATCTCGGATAAAAATGAGATTGTGATATTTCCCTTACCTTAGGTCCAATTTGCTTCGTATGTGTCCGAACCTCCTGTATAATGATTTAAATAATGTCATTGACTTATTACAGAATCATATTCATTGTTATGATATCATATATGGTTCACTTATGACATTATATTACCCGTTCTTTTGTAAATTCCATGTTAAAGAAGCGTTTTGGGTAAAATCGTTTCATTTATCGTAGGTGTTTTGACTTGTTGTTCTTGACATCATTATTACTTATATCATGATTTACTTACTTCCAGAATATAAAATATGATTTATATATCATATATATTCAGTATATATATATATATAATAGATAGATAAATAAAATGAAAAACACCGTTCATGGAGACGGTAGTCCGTACGTACGCATGAACGCTGTTTTTCTTTCCTTATTGTCTTGAAATGGAAGTAAGTAGATGACATACATATGTATATATATATACATAAATCCAGTAGCTTTATAGTGTCATTTATTTCATTATTATTTCTTATATATACATTATAATCATTCTTAAATGGTTAACATGGAGAATGAATCTCATCGCGTCGTGGAGACGGTATTCCGTACGTACGCACGAGCGATGATATCATTTCTATAAATATTGAATTGAATTGGAGTGGATTATAAAATATATCAGAATCATTATGATGTTGTAATAACTATGTATAGTTATTCTTTACACCATTATACCCATCCATGTAAGGTGGTGGTGGAAAATAGATTACACCACGGCGTGGAGACGGTATTCCGTATGTACGCACGCGCGGTGATTTCTTTTTCCGTAGGATGGATAGATGGTGAAATAGGGTTGTTTCGTACTTATAATAACATATCCGTATATGAGTGATACTGATGTTATTACTTCATAATGAAACAACCTAATAAGAAGAAGTGGAAGAAGAAATAAAGATGAAAGAATTGGTAACGGTAATTACCTCTTCTTTGAAGTGCCTCTTTGAGACCTCCTCTTAGGGCACTAGAATTGGTCTTTGAGGAAGACCAGAACCTCTAGGATGTTGCTAGGGAAGTGGAGAAGGGATTTTGGCAGGGGTTGGCCGAGCTTGAGTGCTCAAATTGGTGTGAGGAGGAGGGGGAGGAGGTGTCCTTTTATAAGGGAGGAGAGGGGCACCTTAGGAATTCTTAAAAATATTAATTTATAATAAATATAACCCCACTTAAAAACCTCCAAAAATGAATCATATTCGAAGCTTAGATGAGATAGGGTTGTAATCTCATCAACCAATCAAATTTATACATGTTTGGATCTTATTTTAAACCTTATCAATTAGATTTAACTCTAATTTAAATAATTTAACTTTTACCGTGTCTTTTTGTTTTCTTTCACTATATGGTTAATACACTTACTATAACATGCCAAACGAACCCCAAATTGTATATTATTAATACATATATCCTTATCTAAGTCATTTGGCCGAACCTTAGATTTTTAGGAATAAAATAACAATTAATAATATAATATTTGATTTAAAAACTATTTTGTGTCAATTTTGACACTATTTGATATATGATTTTTTTGAAAGTCATAACAGAATTATATATTCGAACCAAGTTGATTAAAGCAACACTAATATATCATATTAACCTAGAAAATTAGTGGAATTCATAAAAAGTCTTAAATTTCATTTATTTTGGTATTTATATTATCAATTATGTCAATATTTCATTAATAAGATAATTACTGCATCATCTTTGTGTCATAAATAAATTATATTATATGCTGTCTAAAAATTACAAATAAAATACCATCATGTAGGAAATCTTTTTAGCTTTCTAATGAATATTTATAGTCGAATTTAGCTTATGTATAACCCCATATTAAAAATGATTTACTTATTAAACTTTGATTTTAACTATTTTAACCCTTCTTTAAATAAATTAATAATAAATGTCCTAATCTAATCCAAGTGGGCCTAAATGGTCATATTTTATTCCTAAGTTTGTTTTTGGTCGAATTACACTTGTCCAATAGAATTAGGACATGTGTTAGGGTAATATTAATATCATATTTACCCTTAGTTACCCTATTTACTATTAACCGTGGTAAAAAAAGTAAAAAGTTACTATTCACCAAAAAATTATTTTCATCTCATTGAACCACATTTTAGTCCTTGATATTAACCGTGTATCTCGGATTTTCGAAATTCCATTCACAGAAGCGGTAAAATTAAGTTTTATGCAAAATTCCGTTTTTAACCTACCACTTAGTGGTTTCACTATTCATCAAAAATTGAAAGTTTTCAGAAAAATGCCAAAATTTCATCCTAAGCTATATTTCATATTCCGAATTCAAAAATGAAGTCTATTTTACCAAATTCATAACATAGAAGTTGCATTAATTAATTTTATAATTAAATCCCGCTGTTAAAACAAATAGCGTGTTTTTTAAGAAACAAAATCTATCAAAAGATTGACACTTGATTATGTCTGGTTTAAATGTGAAATTACAAACAATGACCAACATTGTACTAAATTGTAAAAATATATTCTAAATATACTTTAAAACCACTCAAATTAATAATTTATCACTATTAATTATTTCGATTAAAAAAGTTGTTTTTAATTATAATTTAGTAATTTTCACTATTCATTAGAATATGAAAGTTATCCGAAAAGTACCAAAATTTCACCTTAGGCTAAATTCGATACTCCGAATCCAAAAATGAATTCCATTTTGAAAAATAAAATTTACAAAATTTCCAAAAAGTGGTTATTACTATTCATAACGGCTAGTTTTAATAATATTTTAATAGCATATCGTTGTTTCGTGAAACTCAGTATTGCGTACTACACACGCTATCGAGGAAGGTCGCGATTGCGTATAACGGAAGGAAAGTCAAGGATGCGTATTGTGAAAGCTTCTTTTGTTTTAGCGTACAACACAAGACATTAATGAAATTAAAAAGAATATTTTTCATAAAATCTTGGGGCGTTACATTCTACCCCCCTTAAAATGAATTTCGCCCTCGAAATTCGTCGGGGTTATAAATGGTTTACTATTCAAAATTTTCTTTGATAGAAACCCACATCGTAAAAAGGAATACCAAAACATGGCTTTAAAAACTAAAGTATGAAATGTAACGATTACCCAAATATACTAATCACTGGGTTTCCACATAGGTGAAAATATGGATATGGAAGAAAAATCTAACCATCATGTTCTGATGGAGAGTGGTAGAGAACATGGCTATGGAAAAGCCAGTAATCACAAATCCATAGATTTGTGATGATATAAGGTACCATCTGATTCATCAGGTATAAGATCACTAGGAAAACATTTTTGGTTTTCAAGATCATTTCCCTAAAGTTGAAAATTTGCTTAGAATAAATACTTACTTTATTTTGGTAAAATATCACTTTTGTTCGTGCCTTGAACAATTTCTACTTCATCTCTTAAATAAATGAAGTTGAATTTGTTATTCGTGATGTGTTAGCAGATCATGTGATAGAATGACAGGTCATTCCATCTGTCTCAAACAAAAGGTTAGCAAAACTTATAAGTCGATCTATAGTGAGATTAATCATATATGGTTCCTAAAATGGACTTATACTTCATATATCATACTGCTTAATATAATAAAACTAGTTTCTACTAAACAGGGACTTCCTGTAGGTCAGTGGTAGGCGATAAAGGCCAGTCGCACTTCGGTTGTGGGTTCGATTCCCACAGCCTTGTCCGAAGCGATGGGCTGTCACCCGTCCTGCAGGTTGTCCTTTTTCCAAAACTACTATAACATCCCATCAATAATATCGTCCAACACAATCCATTCCAATCTTTAGGCTTATCCATAATACTACAGTCCACTCTCATAACATAGTGAAAACAATTACCAGAGATTTAATATCATCGTTGATCCCCATATATCATAAGATATGTTTTTTTTGGTCACATTCCAAATATTCAAAGTCCTTAATCATGTATACTCTTGAATACCCATTGAACCTTAGTGAAAACTTGAATGCAGTTAAAAGTTAACACTTTACACATACCAAAATCCTCAAAATTATTTATACTCAAACCATGATATCACTTAGTCCTTATATCAATCATGAGCTCATGAATACTATTAAACATTTCATTTTCTCGTCTTCATTATGCGCATATCATCTTATTTCCAAAAAAAATATCTCAATCACTTTGAATACCACATCAATAAATATTGCAATACTCAATGATACAACATTATTTTGGAATCCCATTACATAAACACTTAATCATTCCACCACATCGTTTTCATATTCAACATTGCCAATAGTGATCGCATGTGATTTCCCTTTGTCCTTTGCCTTCAGTGGTTGCTCATGTTGATCATCACTAACCCTTGGATTAGGGCAATTATTAGCATAATGCCCCATTTCCTTGCACTTGAAGCATTGAAGTGTTGGCGGTGCGTTCTCTGCAGTGTTTGCTTTATCATTAGAAACCCTTTTTCCATTACTTCGACACTCAGCTGCTCGATGACCTTCTTTTCCACACTTAAAACATTTTCTAGTCCCTTTTAGACAATCTCCACCATGCTTCTTTCCACACTTTGTGCATAAGGAAACATTCATCTTCTTTTCACCATTATTCTGAGATTTCTCCTTGAACTCCATCTTTCGTTTCTTGTCAAAACCATGAGATGGATATGTAACACCAACTTCCATTTCTACCTTGATAGCACAACGCACAATTTCTTCATAGCTACTGAAGTCTCTTATAGCTAATTCCCTTCGAAGACTTGGTTTTAAGCCACTGAAAAATCGATCAACTTTACTTTCAGGTTGGATGATAATTCCAGAAGCATACCTTGCAAGTCTTGTAAAATTTGCTTCATAGGTACCAACAGATTCATCGTCCCTTTGCTTCAGTTCAAGAAACTCTTTCTCCATCTTTGTTCGAAGAATACGAGGGAAGTACTTATTGAAAAATAAGTTCTTGAACTCGTCCCATTCCATAGACTCAATTTCATCCCTTTGCCTTGTATTCTTAATAAGATTCCACCATTGATCAGCATCTCCTTCCAAACGATACACTGCTAGGATGACTTTATCATGTTCAGAACATTGAAGAACTGAAAATATCTTTTCAGTAGTACTAATCCATTGTTCAGCAACTAATGGATCAGTAGACCCACTGAAAGAAGGTGGACGCTGCCTCATGAAGGATTCAACAGAATGTTGCTCCTTCCTTTGCTCGTTTGGAAGTCCTGCATGATTCATAGCTTGAGAAAGTTGTGTGAGCATGGCTACAAGATTTTGCATTCCAGCTCCTATATCGTTTGGTTGTTCAGGGGTACAATCATTGCATTTCCCATCACATTCCGCATTAACACGGTTCCTTCGGGTTCCAGCCATCGTCTAAAACCCCAAAAGAATTGTGTGAGAGGCAAAAATCATGCTAGGGAAAACAACATAATAAAGGGTTAGTACCCTCAATATCTAACATCTTAGGTTAAATTCGAAGATCGTTAGCGTAATTCTAGGACTATAACCTATACGTATACTTAACCTTAGAGACATCCCTAGACACACCTTAGAAATATCTCTAGGGATCTCACTAAAGTTCTCGCATCCTAGTTTCCAAAGGTTGACTAAACCATTCCTCTGATACCAACTGTAGAGACCCGTATCTTGACGTACATGGACATTACATTACATTTGCGGAATACTTAGTACATAACAAAAACACACACTAAAGGATCGTAATAGTTTAGTGTCTTTGGAAACTCGGAACGTAATCTTCTAATCGTGGTGAAAGTTCTTCAATATCTCCCATAAAGGTCATCCCTTTTTTCTACCTAAAACCTTTCTTTATATCCTGGGGAAAAGAAAACATAAAAGGGTGAGCTCAAATGCTCAGTAAGGGTAAACAAAGGAAATATCAATCACATAATTTTCATAAGAACATAACATTTTTGGAAATCTTAACCTGCAAAAGAGAGCATAATTTCATAACATGGGATAAATCATAGTAGTGAAATGAAATCATAACTTAAAACATTACTCATTGTGGCATACACACATAATCATAGAGAATCATTTCTTGTTAGTCAAGACTCATTGCCAAGACTATCTTAGTGGACAAAGTCCCTTTCTGAATCGAGTAATCCTCGTTTCAGTCCTGTTTCACTGAACCGGTATAACCTACCATTCCAGCCATGTCTATCTCATGAGATATAAAATCTTTACCCAATGCATTATAGGGAGATATAGGTCCCACCCATCTCTTAATGAATCCTTTCTTATGTGTGCCACAAAATCATAAATCATACATCATTTCATAACCCATGTAATAAAAATGGGATTCTTAAACAACATGACATCATAAAACCATTCATATAAGATAAAGGAATTCATAAACATAATTCCATCACAACATAGTCAAATCAATGTAAAAATATGGATAGAAACAGAACTCTTTATTATCTTAGATGGAAAATAATTTTGATAAAACACTTGAATTGAATTCTTGAGGAAAATATCCTTTCTTCTTCAAAATCAATTTCTTTTCACAAAACATCATGCAACTTTAAAAGAAAGAGATTTTATTGAAAATAGTCATGAAATCTTTTAGAGGAAGCTTCATGAAAATAAGGCTTTATAAAACAGTAGAAATCCGTTCGTGCCGTATAAGTTAAAAAAAACATTCTTCGTACTTTTGTCGGAAAAGTCAAAAAGTACCTCGTACGACAAAGGATTCCTTTCATACATATTACTAAAAACTCACCGAAGGGTAAAAATGGATTTAAACAATTGTAGGTGGATGGAAATAATATTACATTTTGATGAAACATGGATGTGGATGATAAAATACACCCCAGTAAATACTTACGAATAAACAATCTCGGATAAAAATGAGATTGTGATATTTCCCTTACCCTAGGTCCAATTTGCTTCGTATGTGTCCGAACCTCCTGTATAATGATTTAAATAATGTCATTGACTTATTACAGAATCATATTCATTGTTATGATATCATATATGGTTCACTTATGACATTATATTACCCGTTCTTTTGTAAATTCCATGTTAAAGAAGCGTTTTGGGTAAAATCGTTTCATTTATCGTAGGTGTTTTGACTTGTTGTTCTTGACATCACTATTACTTATATCATGATTTACTTACTTCCAGAATATAAAATATGATTTATATATCATATATATTCAGTATATATATATATATAATAGATAGATAAATAAAATGAAAAACACCGTTCATGGAGACGGTAGTCCGTACGTACGCATGAACGCTGTTTTTCTTTCCTTATTGTCTTGAAATGGAAGTAAGTAGATGACATACATATGTATATATATATACATAAATCCAGTAGCTTTATAATGTCATGTATTTCATTATTATTTCTTATATATACATTATAATCATTCTTAAATGGTTAACATGGAGAATGAATCTCATCGCGTCGTGGAGACGGTATTCCGTACGTACGCACGAGCGATGATATCATTTCTATAAATATTGAATTGAATTGGAGTGGATTATAAAATATATCAGAATCATTATGATGTTGTAATAACTATGTATAGTTATTCTTTACACCATTATACCCATCCATGTAAGGTGGTGGTGGAAAATAGATTACACCACGGCGTGGAGACGGTATTCCGTATGTACGCACGCGCGGTGATTTCTTTTTCCGTAGGATGGATAGATTGTGAAATAGGGTTGTTTCGTACTTATAATAACATATCAGTATATGAGTGATACTGATGTTATTACTTCATAATGAAACAACCTAAGAAGAAGAAGTGGAAGAAGAAATAAAGTTGAAAGAATTGGTAACGGTAATTACCTCTTCTTTGAAGTGCCTCTTTGAGACCTCCTCTTAGGGCACTAGAATTGGTCTTTGAGGAAGACCAGAACCTCTAGGATGTTGCTAGGGAAGTGGAGAAGGGATTTTGGCAGGGGTTGGCCGAGCTTGAGTGCTCAAATTGGTGTGAGGAGGAGGGGGAGGAGGTGTCCTTTTATAAGGGAGGAGAGGGGCACCTTAGGAATTCTTAAAAATATTAATTTATAATAAATATAACCCCACTTAAAAACCTCCAAAAATGAATCATTTTCGAAGCTTAGATGAGATAGGGTTGTAATCTCATCAACCAATCAAATTTATACATGTTTGGATCTTATTTTAAACCTTATCAATTAGATTTAACTCTAAGTTAAATAATTTAACTTTTACCGTGTCTTTTTGTTTTCTTTCACTATATGGTTAATACACTTACTATAACATGCCAAACGAACCCCAAATTGTATATTATTAATACATATATCCTTATCTAAGTCATTTGGCCGAACCTTAGATTTTTAGGAATAAAATAACAATTAATAATATAATATTTGATTTAAAAACTATTTTGTGTCAATTTTGACACTATTTGATATATGAATTTTTTGAAAGTCATAACAGAATTATATATTCGAAACAAGTTGATTAAATCAACACTAATATATCATAGTAACCTAGAAAATTAGTGGAATTCATAAAAAGTCTTAAATTACATTTATTTTGGTATTTATATTATCAATTATGTCAATATTTCATTAATAAGATAATTACTGCATCATCTTTGTGTCATAAATAAATTATATTATATGCTGTCTAAAAATTACAAATAAAATACCATCATGTAGGAAATCGTTTTAGCTTTCTAATGAATATTAATAGTCGAATTTATCTTATGTATAACCCCATATTAAAAATGATTTACTTATTAAACTTTGATTTTAACTATTTTAACCCTTCTTTAAATAAATTAATAATAAATGTCCTAATCTAATCCAAGTGGGCCTAAATGGTCATATTTTATTCCTAAGTTTGTTTTTGGTCGAATTACACTTGTCCAATAGAATTATGACATGTGTTAGGGTAATATTAATATCATATTTACCCTTAGTTACCCTATTTACTATTAACCGTGGTAAAAAAAGTAAAAAGTTACTATTCACCAAAAAATTATTTTCATCTCATTGAACCACATTTTAGTCCTTGATATTAACCGTGTATCTCGGATTTTCGAAATTCCATTCACAGAAGCGGTAAAATTAAGTTTTATGCAAAATTCCGTTTTTAACCTACCACTTAGTGGTTTCACTATTCATCAAAAATTGAAAGTTTTCAGAAAAATGCCAAAATTTCATCCTAAGCTATATTTCATATTCCGAATTCAAAAATGAAGTCTATTTTACCAAATTCCTAACATAGAAGTTGCATTAATTAATTTTATAATTAAATCCCGCTGTTAAAACAAATAGCGTGTTTTTTAAGAAACAAAATCTATCAAAAGATTGACACTTGATTATGTCTGGTATAAATGTGAAATTACAAACAATGACTAACATTGTACTAAATTGTAAAAATATATTCTAAATATACTTTAAAACCACTCAAATTAATAATTTATCACTATTAATTATTTCGATTAAAAAAGTTGTTTTTAATTATAATTTAGTAATTTTCACTATTCATTAGAATATGAAAGTTATCCGAAAAGTACCAAAATTTCACCTTAGGCTAAATTCGATACTCCGAATCCAAAAATGAATTCCATTTTGAAAAATAAAATTTACAAAATTTCCAAAAAGTGGTTATTACTATTCATAACGGCTAGTTTTAATAATATTTTAATAGCATATCGTTGTTTCGTGAAACTCAGTATTGCGTACTACACACGCTATCGAGGAAGGTCGCGATTGCGTATAACGGAAGGAAAGTCAAGGATGCGTATTGTGAAAGCTTCTTTTGTTGTAGCGTACAACACAAGACATTAATGAAATTAAAAAGAATATTTTTCATAAAATCTTGGGGCGTTACATGTAAATTACCTTCTAGATGCATTAACAAGACCTTATTCAAAAAAAAAATTGAACCTATATTTTATTTTACCAAACAAATGGAAAACTCTCATAAGATTATTTAACACATTTATTCCTGGAATCAATTAATTCAAAAAAATACATCCTAAAATATTAGGAAATTTTCCTGAAATAGTTCCCCATTCTCCATACAACACTCAACCAAAAAGTTTAAAATACATGGTATGCTAAAAAAGATTTAAAGAAAAAATCAAGAATATGTTTACCTATAATCATATGATATCTTAAAACCTTCCTACTATATAATAGTTCATCACTTAAATGCTCTAAGAATCAGTATAAGGTCTTGTTGAACAAATCAATCCACTACTCTTGTATATTGGAATCCCTCTCCCAGGACCCCTCCTGAACAGACCCTTTGAATTACTGTAGTGAAACTAGACATATAGTCGTACCATAAACATAATTCTCACTATGGTTCACAATCCATATTGGTTTCTCCTGATAGAAACAATCTTCATTAATCTTGATGTCCTCGACATGCACCACATGAAGGATATGGATGATATCTCTGATTTTTCAACATGTGAAACCCATCTTTCCTGTCACTATAGCACCAAGATTGGGCTAATCAGTACGAGAATAGACCGAACTATTCCACTATCTAGAATAGTAAAAAAAAACTAGGAACTAGCTTCCCATATTTTCTGATATTGAATTTCTTCAACTTAGGTGTAACATGATAGAAAAAATGATAAACACTTCAAACTATAGTGGTCATATCTGATTTCTACTAGGAGATTTCTCTATGATTTTTATGGTAACCACAAAATTATTAATTATCTAAACATGCTCAAGAGTCTATATCACAATAGTTGGCCCAAAAAGTGTTGAACCACCTTAAACCAACAAAAAAAGATGTGAATGCCACAACCTTCTATAAAAATCGTTGAAATGTTCCATATTGATCAATGCATGTGAATAGTTATTTTAAGAAAACTCCACGAGTGCCACAAGATACTTCCATGATCCACCGAAATCCAAAACACCATTTCGAAACATATTATCTAGATACTTAATAATGTATAGAAATTGACTTTCAGTCTGAGGATGATAAAATATTCTCAAAATATTATGTGATATTAGAGTCTTTTTAAGTCCAATCCCGAATAATGACCTGAATTGAGGATCTCTATCAATAATGATACTCCTTGGAACACCATAAAACTAAACAACATCACACACATAAAGACTACCCAAATCATCAATAGTTATGGTCTCCCTGATAGTCAATTTGTGAATTACCTCAATCAGTTAACTCAATATCACCCACACTATGTAATTTCCTTAGGTTTTACTATGTTATCTTGTAACCAAATCCTTAGTCGAACCGTCCAATGTTTACTTTGGAATGCACCGAGTCTACAAAAACCCATTAGGTATATGATGCTATGATTTTACCTGAGAATAGTTGAAACATTTCACCACTAATCCCACTAAAAAATTTTCATACATGAACCCTAGTACATTATATGTTGATAAAGATACATAATTTTTACACAAATATATACTACATATCTAGAAGCATTAATCTCTCTCAGAATCACCTCATAGAGGCATGTAGGAATCCATACCTAACCAAACAAAATACATGAATTAATGCTACAAAGAGACCACCCTGCTGGTGTCTCCCCACCATAATAACAATCTCTTATAACTAATCCCTCAGTATTAGATAAATTTTATATCTTGATCTGGTCGAAAATTATGGGTAAAATAGATGTTGAAGTAAGAGCTACTCATCCCTTAGACCCCTGAAAATCTATATTCATATTATCAAATAGGGCAATCATTTAACACACATAAAAATACTCCAAAACATCTTAGGACTTCATATTATATCACAATTCATTAGAAATAATGTTTCTATTTCCCTGTGTATAAGACAACTCTATATCGAAAGGATGAAAACATTAGACCCTCCTCCTCTATAGAATGTTCTGGTCTAGCTAAGAAATGATGTGCTTGAGGTTCTTATGGTATATATACACTACAAAAATCTCAACAAAAACAGAGTTTCTCTATCATCTCATGTAATATAATAGTAAAAATAACTTCATATCATGAGTAGTATAATTCCAATCATGTGGTCTAATTTTTATGGAGTTATATGCAGTCACTTGATCCTCCTACATCATAATTTTTTTGATCCCAACTATGGATGTGTCATATTAAATGTAATATTCTTTACCAAGAATAGGTAATGTGAGGATATTCTTCATGGATATCTTTCATTTCATCTCCTTAAAATCCCTCTTTCAATCTTCACAATAAGAAAACATCACTCTATTCTTTGGTAATCAAGACATTGGAACTATAGTATGGGATAATCCCTGAATAAAACTCTGGAAATGACCTTTATTACACTAAAAACAGTAAATATTGATGTCATTCCTGGATCCTTCCAATTATAACATATATTCAAACCATTCATGGGGAACTCACAATCAAAAATTTGAGACAACATGACCCAAGAGTGCACATTATCAATATTGAACTGTATTTGGTTATCTTGGTGTAATCTTGATAAACTATTATTGTACCAAAGTCAATGTCAATATGTTGGGAATGATGATTTTAAGACCATGACTACACTAATATTCCAATGAAAAAAACATCGAAAAATTTTCCATAAAAGGATGAAATAGTATTTCATCGAGGCCATGATTAATATTGGTGCCTTTATTAGTCCAAATTACATCACTACAAACACATACAAGTCATACCTGAACCTAAATTATTTCTAATGTTTTTCTGATGGTGTTAACATTATGTAGTGGCATATGGATCTGAAATTGATCATTGATATTATATTATCACCTATAAACTAATCGATATGATCGTCAATGCACCGAAGTGGATAATGATTCCTGACCATCATCCTATTTTATCATGATTAAAGCACACATAATCACAAAGTTCCATCATCCTACATGGAGAAAATAACTATTGAACCCCATAGAGATGTACGAGACTATATGAAATCTTTTCCTTATAGATGTTCAAACTGAAATTTCAATCCCCAAATCTCTACTGGTAAAATATTATAGTTCATGATATAAATTGGTTCTACTACTAGAATGAAATATATGTTGAACTAGACCTCTCACTTGAGAGGTAATCCATAAAAATATTTCGGGGAGACATCCTAAAATCTATATACCACTAGAGGAAAAGTATACTATTTCATTCCACCATATTAAAAATTAAGTCATTCTATCTAAACTATGATAAAATCCAATTTTATTTTAATTGGTCAAACTTGACCTTCGTAAGGATCCAACTCACCATGGTGAGAATAGCCATATGATTTTGGAGAAAAAAATTTAAATATTCAATGGAAGCGGTTTATCTGATCTGAGTATAGAACTAAAAAATCCATACAATTAATAAAATACAATCCATTCAATTCTAGAAGAAGATATTTCCATAGTAAGAGTTAACCGCCAATCTATAGAGGACACACCTAAAAACTGTCATATAATCTGAACACACTCCCAATTGTGATTAGATGGTCAAAACACAATCCAAGACCAAAACAATTGAAAAATAGTAGAAACAAGTAATGTGATGATTATTTATCAATCAAAATGTAAGAATGGGTAGATGATACAAGAATAATACCTCATATAGAATAAGGTCATGCATCCATAATATATAGTTTAGTTTTCATAACATGTAGCTATCTTTACCTTCTTCGATGGGATCAATTATCACTCCATTGAGATATTCCTATTTCTTTGTATTATCATTCCCACAAATGGGTACTGCGTCACCTTCCTCGACCAGAATTACTTTTGGAACTCTAATTATCTATTTACTAAGGGGTAGATGATTACTTCAAAGACTCTTGTGCATATCCAGTTTCTTTTCTTGTGATATACTATGATAATATCATCCAATACATTATAATATGGAATATACAACCAAAATATTGACACTCCAAAGAGAAATATGGAAACTATTATAGCGTGCATCATAATTTGAAACACTGATAGCATTGTAACAGAATGTGGTCCTCACATGGCTACCTACTGCACTGAATAATCATATCACTAATTTTCTAGAAATAACTATCACTGTGTTGCTTATTTCCACTAGAAAAAGTGCATATAATTATCCCTATATAATTAACATGGTCACTACTTAGGGCCTCTCTTATATTCCCTTCTGTGATGAGTTCCAAAATCATTAAATTTGAAAGGATTCTCATGTGAATGACATTCACATTTATACTGATATCATAGATAATTCCATTCGAAAAATATATCCCCAAAGAGATATCATAATCTTATAAATAATGCACAAAGTTTTGTAGGTTAGGACATTGTTAAACATGGTACATCACTGATATACTCTCATGTGTTGGGTTTATGAAGTCATGAGACTTCTAATCTGTCAATGTCTCCTGATAGAAGTATTTAATGAACATATCCTTTAAGTCCTTCCAAGATATTTCCTCATACTACCTGGATTGACCATGAATATCCCACCAACTCTTGGAAGGTACATGATGTGTAAGATCCCAGATCTTCTTTTCAGGAATGTTTTTCACTTTCCTGGTGTTTTTGAGAAATAGTGGAGTTTTTGGAAAATTTTGATGTAAATTCCATGTACTTATAAGTACACACTGTTTACTCTTTGGTCGAAAAGAGTCATGTGATGTCCGTGTAATGGCCGATCACACAGCCGTCTATGGTGACCTAAAAAATGCCTTATATTGGGGCCGAATAAGGCTAATACATGTCGTGTACTTCAAAAGTACACTATGTCTACTTTTTTCATTAAACATATATGGTTTGTGAATGATGGATAGAATATGATTCTTCTTCACCATCTTCATCTGAGAGAATCCATACAACCATGATCTTTCCCCGAGCCCCTGATCGAGTATCTATTCTCAGATTCCATCACCGTGGATTGCATTGGGATTTACTTGTTAATCTCTTCCTTCTTCTAGAGCTTCATTTCCTGATTCCTCCACTTTCTCAAGTTATTTCCGGTTGAATATTTAGAAATTTTTATAGATCTATGATGTTCAAGGTTGATTCAGGGATTAAGTTTCAAATATATTGATCTCAAGGCACTGAGGTAGGTATTTTGTGACTTTTCATAGTTATTATTTGAGTTATATATGCAAAAGTGATTGATACCCTTGAACGGGGTATTGCGTGTTTATGGTTTTGACTCTGTTATTTCTTGATATGATTTATATTCTTGAGTATAGTTGAATTGAATTTGAATAGGGTTAATTTTTATGATATGGATGTCTTGATCATTCTTGTACTTTTTATGACCATTTGGTCTTGCCTAGACTATTAGGCTGCTTTCATTCCTTTCCCAGTGTTGATAGGATGGAGTAATATTAGTTTATCTCACATGCTGATATACTATATATTGATTATCCAAGTAGTTCTTGAGGTATTAAATGGTCATTATATATCACTGTGCTCTATTGACTTACAAAGGTTTGTGATAACCTGTTGTGGTAGAACATAGGGAGAATGGACATTGAGGGCTTCTTTAGAGTGTCTTTTTTACTTTTACGATGCGAGACCACATGGGGAATGGACATAAGTACTTCATCATAGTGTTTGTAGTTCCTCGATGCATGAAACATGGGGAATTGGATGTTAAGTGATTCCCCATAGTGCCTTTTAGTTACTAATACGATACTAAAGGGGGAATTGATGGGTAGTGCTTCCTCAATGAATCTGTGCTAAAGCTGAACTAGAGGATTCAGACTGGGTGTACTTCCTAGAGGGTTGCTACTATTTGCTATGTAGGACTATAGGGGAATAGGAAATGAGTGCATCCTATATGATTACCTATTTTTCATTATCTTCTTACTTGATATGTTGTATTTGAATGCTTTGAAACTGTAGGATTGGTTACGGTTGTGTAAATCCTTGTTTATTGCTTCTTTGGTTTATTGCCTGCAATATATATTTACTGACTGATAGGAAAAGATATCTTGCTGGTGGCCTACTGGGATTTAGTATCACACCCTGTTTTGGTCATTCTATTGGTCCAAATAGATTATATTGTTGCAAGTATAGATAAGGTAAATCGCCCTTATACTTCAGGTACTTGTCTGATTTGGTGGTGGAGAGCATGGGACAAAGATGAGGCTTCTGATGCTGAGGAGTTGTTTACTATTTTCGTGTACATTGGTTTAGTATTTTATTTTAGAATTGTGATGTGTTTGGCTCCTTTCCTAGATATATGGATCATACATCATTATATATGGGCTCCAACTATTTATTAGTTTCAGCCTTCGGCCATTAACTATTGTATGAAATTATTATTTCTTCTACTATTGTTATCAGTTTCTCATCTGCTATGTTACTTTTCAAATGAGTGCATAGTTTCTCCACTACCACACCCACGACCCTCGTTGCTATCTAGCAGACTTTGGAATTAGAGGAAATGCACTTGAGGCCATGCGACCAACTAGGTAAGGGGAACCTCTGGGCGACTTCCGGAACTACGACATTATAAAGTGGTATCCGAGGGGGTACCCATCCATATGTGTAGTTCACTACCTATGTTGATATGTACGACCCACAACGAGGACGTTATGCTCTAAAGGGGGTGATTGTAACATCCCCGAATGATAAAGGGTTAAATGAGTAAATTATATAAATCATGTCAACAAGGTGCACCTTCATTTTCAAGAGACTACCTAATTAGAACTCCACAATTCTGCGTGCATGCCCTAATGTAGTGATTAGGATGTTTGACATTCTCATATGTTTCCCAAGGTGTGTGTGAGTGAGGACACAACACACTAGAAATGAAATGTGTTGTAATGTGGTGATTTTTATTAGTCAGATGAATCGTTCCGGCACGTAGGTGGGAACTAGGATGGGGACCATGTTTCTTCAGGGCAACTAGTGGTACATGGTGTGCCAGGACCCGATGGACATATTTACCAGGGTGTCTAATCTGTTATCGTGAACCATTTTTCACATTTGGTATGAGAGGAATTCCTTTATCTTGACTTAATATTTAGATCCTATTGCCATGGATATGTAGGAATGTGTACTTGGTAATAAGTTGTTCTTGGGAGTAGCTAACCCATGTATACGGAAAATCCAATCTACCTCATAATTGTTATTTTTCTAGTTTTTCAATTTTATAGTTGATATGAGTTCACCATTGGGTGATTCACATGATTGGTGCTGTTATTGTTGATATTATTGAGGTTCTATTTCTGCTGCAACCTAATGAGAGGAGGGTATGAAATCTCATGAATCATATAAGCACTTATTAGAAATCACATGTCATGCGTCCTTACTATGCCATTTAAGGTGCATTAGTGATTGCATGTTGTCGTGATAGAAGTTTCTTAGATATGAAAGTTTTTGCGATGGATGCCTTGAAAGAATAAATTCTTTTGGATAAGGTGTTGCATGAATAAGGTTTCATTTGAATGAACACTAGTCATTGTTTCTAGAGGTGTTATGGGGAACAATGGATCAAAATCTGGTGGATCTTTAAACTATTATCCTTGAATATGACCTGTATGAGATTCCAAACATTGATTCATGGGGAGTATGAGCCCTCAGAGATCAAAATTTTACACTTTAATGATCATTTTAGTGTTTTTCAGAATTCAAGTGTATTTTCAGAGGTTTACTGTCTAGAAGAGCCTAGAATACATGGAGTTTAATGATGAATACATGAAATGTGTACTTCTATTCGGGAAGGAACTATTTTCCATGACTACACTCTGTATACTGTCTGTACATGCCGTGTAGTCTCTAACAGTGTCACTGACTATGTGGGCAGAGAAACAAGTATGATAAATCTTTTGGAGAAAAGGTCATGTACCAGCTGTACATGCCCCAGAGTGGGGACCATGTTTCTATAGAGAAACTGGTTGTACCTGGTGGGATAGGACCATATGGGCATGTTTGGGGGGCTTTCAATGCTATTACTGGGATCTAGATGCCAAATTTTGGTATCAGATGAATTATTTCATCTTGAATTACTATATAGATCCTCTATCTAGGGATATGAAGGAATGGGTACATTGTAATAAGTTGTGCATGGGATTTGATAACCCTTGTATTGGGAAAATATAATCTACCTCGTAATTGCATTTTTTTTGGTTTCACAATTTTACAGTTGATTATATTTCACCATTGGGTGATTCGCAAGTTTTGTGCTGTAATTTTTGATATTATTGAGGTTCTATTTCTGTTTCAGCCCGATGAGATGAGGGTATACCATCTCATGAATCATATAGGCACCTATTAGAAATCACATATCATGCATCATTACCATTCCATTTAGGGTGCATTACTGATTTCATGTTTTTTGATAGAAGTTGTGTTAAATATGAATGGAGTTGCAATAGATACCTCGAAAAATACCTTCTTTTTTATAAGGTATTGGATGTGTAGTATTTCATGTGAATCAACACCAAACTTTGGTTCTTGAGGTGTTATGGTCCATCATGGATCAAAATTTGGTGGATCATTATACTGTTATCCAATAATATGACCTGTATGAGATGCCATGCATTGATTCTCATAGAGTATGGCCCCTCACAAATATGAATTTATCCCATTAATGATTGTTTCATTGTTTTTATGGGTTCAAGAGTAGTATATTATGATCACTATCCAGAAGAACTCAAAATACATGGCGTGTAAAGATGAATACATTCCATGTGTCCTTCTATTTGGGAAGGAACTATTTTCCTTGAGTAAACTCTGTGTACTGTATGTACATGCCGTGTAGTCTCTAATAGTGTCACTAACTGTGTGGACAGAGACACAAGGTTGAGAAGATTTTTGGGAGAACACATTGTGTACCGATTGTACATGTCGTGTTGTGTATACCTATAGTACAATCGTCTCACTAATGACATGGATGGATGAAAGGATAAGTTATACACAATGTGTCAAACATGAACATTCCATGTAGCGTGATCTTTATAAGCACGCATTCTTAAACAATGCATTATCCTGAATTAAATAAATTATTCACATTGTGGGTCTTTTCAGGTTTAGAGTTTTAGCAAATTAGGTCATTACTATTACAATAAATCTCAAATATTAAAAAGTGGAAACTTCTACTCATTTTACTTTTTTTATAAAATAAAACCTCTTGAATAAATAATACATGTCTAGATCCATGTTTTAGACTCCGTGAATTTTCCTTGATCACATCCTTAACCCTATTCCACATATTTTCACTGAAAAAAATTTCAAAACCATGGGATGGGCATAAAAAGCTCAATAAGGGAAACACAAAGAAGGAAAATTGTAATTTTTTCAAAACAACAAGTAATCCATGAATTCTATATCATAAGTAATGCTTTTCACCTTTAAGAAGTATTAAATACTCTTCACTGAATAAATGATCATTGCTTACCTTTTTGAAAATAAACATTTCCATAAATCCCATATAAAGAACACATAACGTATAAAGGTAAATTGGTACATAAACATTATTAAGTGGAATAATAATATGATATACTTCCACAAATATCACTAAATGGAATATCTATATGGCCGAATTCAATACCTAATGCATTGGAGGTTATAACGTAACCACTCATCCTAGTTTATCACAGCACCACCCATCATATTGTTTATCACGTAATCACCTATCAAGTGACCATGTTTCATCATAACACATCAAATATTTCAAATATAAACATTTCACTAGTAACATTTCTTTTTCAATCATAGGAATTAATTTCAAGATATTGAAATAATGAATCCAATTTCATAAATAATTTAAAAATAGATTTTTTAATCAAAATGTACCAAACCAAATTGAAGCTTTTAATGGAATTATAATTTTAAAACATTAATGTCCTTATAAATAAAAACTAAAAACCATTTTTAAAACATTGAAATTAAAGATTAATATTTAGAATAAAAAGTCTTTAAAACATTTAATATGATATTTTAGTTAATGTGTTTTTAACAAAATGAGAGACTCTTGAATACAAATAATTGAGGAATAACATTCAGTAAAGACATTATAATATCAAGATAATATAGGGATTCATTATATAACATGACAATGTACAGTACATACACCATATAAGTGTGAATTGGTGTATAACAACAATGAAGTCTCAATGGAAATGTAAATTGAGATGAAATACCTAATAAAGAATGTATCCTTAAATTAAGGATAAATAAATCACATAATTATGCGTGAAAAATATTAATTCTCCCAATATAAGTTGATATTAAGAGGAAATTAATCAGAGTTCATTCACACATATTCATAGGTCGACATATTCCACAAGTATAAGTTTATCACAAAGAATTGAAATTGGGTTAAGAAGTTCCCTTGAAAAAATTTGAAATCCTAACAGCGTTACTTTAAAATTCCGAAAATGAGTTGATTAGATAAGAAGGGTATATCATCACTTTGACATAAAATTTACATCAATAAGGATATATAAAACATACCCCAACATAATTACATGTTAATTAAAAGACATAAAATAAAGAAGTATTTTAAAAAGAGGAGGGTGAAATGTTCCATTACCAATTTGGTAACATACAAAACATACACCACATGAAAAAGGATCATACAATGAAAGTTTTAAATACACATAAATGAAATTATATTATACAAATATTACAATCATGGGTAGTACATGCCCCACACAAATGGAAATAGTGTCAAATATAGCATGAATCTCATGGTAATAAAAAGTGAGACGAAACCCTTTACCACGTTGTAATCAACTGAATCTTATGACCAAAATTTAATAACAACCAAATGAATCATATAATACCATGAATATAATGATAATAATGATAATATATATCAAATTTAAGTACACAATACGACACATGCAATGAATAAGTGGCAAACCATGGAAATCTCACGGAATTAAAAGTGAGATAAGAAATCCCTTACCTCATGTCCGACTATACTGGTATATTACGTGTTCTTCATGAATAATAAACAGAAGTTAATCACTACATCATTAATAAAAAATTTAACCTTTATTATTATTTTTATATAAATTATTATCTTTCTATAAAAATTAGTTAATTATTTGAGTTCATATTGGATATTTTATCGATGTTTGAAACTTGAGTGAAAAATGATCTTGTTATAATTACAATTTGTCCATGTGGTCAAAAGTCCATTATATCCAAAATTATATACATGGTTTATATATAATATATATAATATATATCTAATTTTTATTTATTAATAATTTTACATAACATTTGGAGGTAAGAAATGAAATTCACTGTTCAAGGAGACAGTAAGTCGTACGTACGCATGAATGCTACTTTCATTCCTAATTCTTATTTTAATGAAATTAAAACATAATGATACAAAAGTATATTTTAATTACAGTTTAATATCATATATAACATGATTAAATATATCCTTTATACTTCCCACGTATGGCATGAATGAGTCATATCACTTTGAGGGGGCGGTAGTCAGCACTTCCTCAAATGAAATTATCGTGTTTACCCATAATGGAAACCATAAAGGTATGATATAAATGAAAAATATACAAGCATAAAGATAAGATAAACATAATATATATTATATATAAATTTAGTTCCTTCTAAATTGACACATTTTTAGGTGGTAGGAGACAATCGAACAATCATCGTTTCGTGAGAAGTTAGTTTTCCATCCAAAGAAACAGTATGTTCATCACCCATTAGATGTAGGTGGGTGTAATTGTAGTTTGAATCATTATCATAACGACATCATAATATATTTAGTATTAAGTTTTTGTTATAAAATAATGGAATATAAAGAGTTTAGAGGGTTGGATAAATACAATAAAACAAAATTAATCAAAATAATTTAAGAGAAACTGTTACATTTAATTTTGGTAACATACTTTGTATTGAAACAAAAGTACTCTTTGAAGTACCTTCTGCCAAAGGTAAGGAATATAAGATGAAGAGGGTGATCTTGATAGATTAATTGGGTAAATTTGGATGATACAAGGGGCATGAGAGGTTTGAGGAATGGGTTAGAAGTGGTGTACATTTATAAATGGGAGAAGGGGCTCTTTTGAAAAGTTTGAAACACTAATTTTATTATAAACTTATTTTCGGTTTCAAAATTTACAAGAATAATTAAATAAATTAAATGATGACTCATGGACAAAATAAAATCATCCAATAAGAATTAGACAGGTTTTGAATATTATGTTAATATTTATGATCATATTTATTTAAATGATTTATTAATGAGGTAAATACTGCATCCTTGTTGTCTCATATATAATTTAATTTATTTGATGTATAAAAATTATAATAACAATACCATGATGTTTTAAATCATTTTACCTTAATAATTAATATTTATACTCAAAATTATGACTTATATAACCCCTTGTAAAAATTGATTTACTAAAATATATTGTTTATGTCATTTTTCCCTTAAATTTATGTAAATTAAAATAAAGTGTCATTATCCTTCATAAGTGGATTCATGGGGTCCGAAAATCGAATGAAGGATGCCCATGGTCGGACTTTACTCATCCAATATGGTTATGACATGTGTTAAAGTAATTTGGTATTATTATAATTTTCTTTTTACCTTAAATTACCCTATTTTCCTTTAACCGCGGTAAATAAAAGTTAAAAGTTACGATTCACCAGAAATATATATTCTTTTTATTGAACAACATTTAACATACTAATAAAACCCATATATGTTGTATTTTTGAAATTCAATTCACAAAAGCTGTAAAATTTCATTTAAATGAAATAAATTATTTTTTTAACTACTACTAATAGGTTTCACCATTCATAACAATATTTATGTTTTTTAGAAAAATACCAAATATTCAGCCTAAGCAGTATTTGATATTCAAAATTTAAATATTATGTATATATTACCAAATTAAAAACATAGACGTTGAATTAATTAATATATAATTAATTCTTGTTGTCATATAATTTATCTTATTTAAGAAATAATAACTACCAAAAGATTGACCCTTGTTTCTGTTAAATTTCAAAGTGAAATTAATTCCAATGAAAAAAATTGGGTTAAATGGTAAAAATATAATATAATTAAACATTAAAACCAATTGCAAAGATAATCTAATAATATAAATAAAATAAATTTAAAGGTACTTTTGAATTAAAATACAATATTTTTCACTATTCACAAAAAAAAATAAACTTTATGAGAATAATACAAAAAATTTACCCAAAGTAAATTTGATATCCTGATTCTAAAAAATAATTTTATTTTGCCAAATAAATCATATAAAAGTGACCACAACTATATTTAAATAGGTTTCTCCATTAAATGGTGGTAAATCATCCTTTTAAATAATATTATATTATTTTGGCTTAAAATTTGATTTATTCACATTTTAAGAAACTAACATTTTTTTGGATAAATGTAAAAACATTTAAAAAACATATATAATCATATTTTAGTTATTTCTTTCCATTCCAGCCAATACAATGTCTATGCATTAACTACCATTTAAAATAATAATATTATATTATTAGTGTGAAACGTAAGAATTGAAAGAAACTTATTGTTGTGTATCAGGTACGCCATCAAACACAGCACTCCCATTAATTTAAAATTAATATTTAATCCAAAAACTATTAGTAAATATGAAAATGTAATGTTCTTTTTTTTACTTGGGATTTTATATCTTTCCTCCCTTTTGGAAATTGCATCCTCGAAATTTTCAAATTGGGCTCAGAAACACCATTTAAAGTCCCACATTCGGAAAAGAGTCAATAAAACTGTCATTTTAAAAAACAAAAATTTTACCCGGGATAACATATAATATGATTCCATGAAAGAAAACATGGATATTGAAGAGAAATAAAACCATCATGTTTTTATGGGGAATGATATAAATCATGATTAAGAGAAATTTAACCAAAAGAAAATCACAATCTTATAAGGTGTTAAGCGGCCTTTGATTACCTAGTATGAAACATAAACATAAATCTTTTTTTTTGTTTTAAGTTCCTTTTCATAATTTGAAGAATGAATTTACTATATAGAATAATATCACAGGAAAATATACTTACCTTCATGAAGTTTTTCATCCTTTAATATGTTTTTATCAAAAACTAATCTTTTCTCCAAACAAAGGACATTCAAAAAGACTTAGTAACATCAAAAGCACAAGAATCAACATCTGGAGAATCACATAATCCACAAAAAAAGATATATAATTCCCTCCTCTTTAGGCATCATCTAAAACGCAAAATGGTTATTACGAGATCATATAATCCCCAAAAGGTATAATACTTTACAAAAAGATATACAACTAATAATCTCCCAAATTCAACAAAAAGTACCCAAAGTTCAAGAAAGACCATTCAATACACTATTATTCTTAAAATTATTCCAAATTATCCAAACTATGATTGTAACCCAAAACATAGAAGGATTTAATCAAAAATTCATCCACAGTAAATCATAACATTTTTCTACAAAAATATAGAATACTATTAAAGTCTCATATTGGATCATAATTATCCCAATGACATATTCTCTATGATAGGTTAATCTTTTCCATAAAAACCCAATATCACAATATGTCAATAATAAAAACATAGATTCTCCCAAAATAAAATTCAGCGATTAATCATCAAAATAAAAGATAATTATTACTTGAATAACATTTTCACATATCAAAATTTAGGGTTACACATACTATAAAATGACTTCCAATATAACCCCATCATAAAAAGAGCCTTAAGAACTTTATGTTTTTCGTAATCTTAATATCTACCATAACTCGTGAATCCCATATATGTTGACTTATTACACATTCATCATTCGTGAGGATCCATTAACCATTCTTTACGAACTTATTCTGAAATACTTCTTTCCTACAAAAAAAATCATGAATCATATCCTGAGATTCAATATTTTCAAAACATATGTTAAGAAATAATCTATACCTTTTATTGGTCATTATCAGATTATTCATCCTCAATTGGAATAGAATTAGGTATTGGGAAACATATATTCATACGATGTTGGTGATCTCATTCCCAAAACATCTTCGTAGGAAATCTTATTGTATAATGACCATTCACAACACATTTAAAACATTCAATTGATCCATCAGAATGATCTTATTTCCCTTTCCTAGAGTCGACTAGATGACTTCCTTTTTCCAAGGAATATTCCTACATCATATCCTACATTCCCAAATCTATAGAATCTTTCTATCCATTTGGAGCACATTCCTAGGTGTTTCCTTCCACATCCTTGACACATAGGTTTTTGAACATACTTACCATTATTATTATTAGCTAAACATTCATATGGATTTGTTTCTCGCATATAAAATAATCTATAAAAATCACCAAGGAGAATGTTTTCAATCATGACTCCGGATAGTTGGTTAAAGAATAACCACAAGAGTCCTCATCGCATCTCTCATTTAATTAAGTTGCTCATTTAGAAAACCGTCATAGTTTTCTTCACATCCATTGTTACTTTGGTTCCTACTAGATCCAGCCATTTACTAAAACCAAAAAGGTCAGTGTGATTATATCAGTACAATCATCATATAATATTATATGATGAGGGTAAATACTTATTCATGTTATATTAAACTCATTAAAAATATCTATGATGCTTTCTAATATGCTACCCATTATTGTTATGTCACTTATTCTTAGATTACACCCTATCTTATATTGTTATGTAAACTGACCTCTGATGCAAACTATAAGGACCAAACCAAAAACATTGCATAATCTTGAATAAAATGAATAAATCACATTGAGGATCTTTTCAGGGTTAGTGATTTAGAGAGTTAGGGCATTACTATTACATTACATCTCAATAATGACAAAGTAGACACTTCCACTCAGTTTCCATTTTTTACTTAAAATAAAAATACTTTAGTAAATGTGACATGTATAGTTACATGTTTCAGAAATCATGAATTTTCATTTATCCCATCCTTGACACTATTCCATTTTATGTCTGGTGAATTTTTTTTAAAAACATGGGATGAACATAAAAATCACAGTAAGAGTACACAAAGAAGCAAAACTGTTAGTTTTTCAAAACAACAAGTAAACCATGAATACATTATTATAAGTAATTCTTTTCACCTTTAAGAATTAGTAAATACACTTCACTGAAGAAAAGTTCACTGCTTACCATTTTGTAACCAAACGATTACCACAAAACTCATATAAAGAACACATAACAGATAAAGTTAACATGGGACATAAACATTCTTATGTGTAATAACCATATCGTCGACTTTCAAAAATATCACTAAGTGGAATAGCCATACTGCTGACTTCCAAACCCAATGAATTAGTGGATATAATGTATCCACCCTTCATGGTTTATCACATCACCACCCGTAATATGGTTTATCACGTAACGAACCGTCAACTGTTAAAGTATCATTATAACACATCAAATATTGAAAATTTAATCATTTAAATAATAAAATTTCATTTTAAATCACAAGAATTAAAGTCAATATATTTAAATAATCAGTCCATTATCATAAACCATTTACCCCTGAATGGCCCGAAGGCCTTCATTTTTATTTATTATTGATAACCCCCTTTCAGGGGATGAGGGGGAACCCTTACAAGTCCCGTAGGCTCAGAGATTACAAGGATCATATTATTATAAGATTAAATGACCCAAAGGTCATTGGGAATTCAACCAAATTATCTACAAGGAAATGCCCATCCCCAACATCTATGTCATGATATTAGCTCTCCACCATTACATTGTCGTCTGGCTAGGTATCCCATGCAAAAACAGGCTGGTACAGATGGCATAGCCGTACCCTCTAATTCTGACAATCCATTTGGTTCTGCATTGGTGAGTGCACCTGCTCTAAATCATCTTCTAGGGTTGCTCCTTTTTTTGAGGCGTGTCTGGGGAAACTGCATGTGTCCCGAAGGCCTTGAGGTGGCCCGAGGTCCTTAATGGTATCCAGAAATCCCTACTGACCTGAAGTCCTGGGTGGCCCAAATTCCTTAAGGACTCTATGCCCAAACTGGTGGCCCAAGGGGAATTGTTCTAGCTGCTACAGTGCCAAACAATACCTGCTATAGTAACTGGTATGTTACATTCTACAGTAACCGCATAGTGTACAATTCTACTACAGTATCGGTACAGTGTATAGTTCTTCTACAGTACTTCATAGTGTACAGTACTGCTACAGTTCTAGCTACAGTGCATGCTATAGTAATACTTCCGTACTTCTACGGTACCCCCAAAAATATGTCTCTACCTGGTTATGAACCTGGGTCTTGTGGATGCACTTAATGATACCCCAGCAATTAAAATGATATTTTAGTTAAAAAGTTTTTAACAAAATGAGAGTCTCTTGAATAGAAATAATTGAGGAATAAAATTTAATCATAACTTTATAATATCATGAGAATAAAGTGATTCATGATATAATTTGACAAAGCATAGTATATTCACCATATAACAGTGAATAGGTGCATAACAACAATGCAGTTTCAGTTGAAATGTAAATTGAGATAAAATCCCTTATAAAGATGATATCCTTAAATTATAGATAAATCAATCACATAATTATGTGTGGAAAATATAAATAAACCCAATATAAGTTGACATTATGTGTAAAACAATCATAGGTCATTGACACATATTCATAGGATGACATATTCAATAAGTACATTTTTAACCCAAAGAATTGAAATTGGGTTAATAAGTTCCCTTGCAAAAATTCGAAAGCCTAACTGCGTCATTTTAAAATTCATAAAATGAGTTAATGAGATAAAAAGGGTACCTCATCACTTGGACATAAAATTTAAATCAATAAGGATATAGAAGAACATATCCAAATATAATAATATATAAATTAAAAGAGATAACAAAAAAGGTATTTTAAAAAGAGTAGGGTGAAAGGTTCCTTTACTGATTTGGTAACATACAAAACATATGCCACATGAATGAATGATCATATATAGAATATTTAAATACTCATAAATGAAATTATATTACACAATGAGTACAATCATGAGTAGTACATACAACACAAAAAAGGAAATAGTGGAAAATATAGCATGAATCTCACATGAATAAAAATTGATTTGAAACCCTTTACCACGTTTTAATCAACCGAGTCGTTTGACCAAAAGTTAACAAACACTAAATGAGTCACATTTTATCATTAATATAATGAGAATAATGACAATATATATCAAATGGTAGTACAGAATACACAACATTCACTGAATAAGTGGCGATCAATGGAAATCTAACTTAATTAAAAGTGAGATAAGAAATCCCTTAACTCGTATCCGACTAGACACGTATGTTCCATGTTCTTCCTTAATAATAAACTTAAGTTAATATATACTTCATTAAAAAAAAATTTAAGATCATTATTCATTTTATATCACTTATTAATTTTCTATAACAGTTACTTATTTATTCTAGTTCATCTGTATATTTTATCGATGTTTGGAACATGAGTCAAAAATGAACTTGTTATAATTTCAATTTGTCCATGTGGTAAAAATTACATTATCTATAGAATGATATAAATTATTTTCAAATCTTATATATCATAAATATCCAGTGTAAATGTGTTTATATTTGTACATATCATTTCGAGGTATGAAATGAAATGCACCGTTAATGGAGACGGTAAGTCGTACGTACGCATGACCGCTACTTTCATTTATATTTATTATTTTAATTGAATTAAAACATAATGATAAATAGGTATATTATAATTCCAGTATAATAACATATATAATATTATTCAATCTATTCTTTATATATCCCACGTATGGCAGGATCGATTTATATCACTTTGAGGAGGTGGTAGTCTGCACTTCCTCAAATTAAATTATCATGTTTACCCATAATTGAAACCATAAAGGTATGATATAAATGAAAAATATAGAAGAATAAAAAAACATAAAAATAATATATATCATAAATAAATTCAGTTCTATATTAATGGACACCATGTTATGTGGTAGGAGATAATCAAACAATCATCATTTCGCGAGGTGTTAGTTTTCCATCCACCGAAACAATATGTTCTTCACCCATTATATGGATGTGTGTGAAAATTTTGTTTTAATAATTATCATAATAACATCATAGTATATTTATTATACATTTGTTTTTATAAAATAAATGAATAAAAAATGATGAAGTTGTTGGATATGTAAAATAAAACAAAATACAACACAATAATTTAAGAGAAACAATTACCGTTAATTTGGGTAACTTCTTTTGGATTGTACCAAAAAGTCTCATTGAAGTGACTTATATATAAGGTAATGCATCTAGGATGAATAGGGTGTATTGAGAGATTATTTGGGTAGGGGTTTGATAGGACAAGGTGCTTGAGAGGTATGAAGAATGGGTTAGAAGTGGTCTCCCTTTATTAGGGATAGGAGAGGCTCTTTAGGAATATTTGAAACAATTATTTTATTATAAACATATATTAGGTTTAAAATGGTAAGAAATCATTAATGTCAAATATATGAGGACCCATGTTCGAAATAAAAACATCCAATAAGAATTGGATAGGTTTTGGATATTATTTTATTAGTTATAATCTTATTTTTTTAAGTCATATATTAATGAGGTAAATACAACATTATTATTGTGTCATATAAAATTTAATTTATTTTAAATCTAAAAATTATTATAAAAATACCATGATTTATTAAATCTCGTTATCTTTCTAATGAATTTTTATAGTATAAAGGATGACTTATATAACCCCATTTAAAATTGATTTACTAAAAGATATTTGTTTACGTCATTATTTCCTTTAAATTACGTTAATTAAAATAAAGTGTCATTTTCATTCATAAGTGGCTCCATGGGGTCCGAAAATCGACAAAGGGATGACCATGGTCGCCCATTACTCCTCTAAAAAGGTTAGGAAAAGTGTTAATATAATTTAGTATTATTATGATATTCTTTTTAACGTGAATATCCCTATATACCTCTAACCGTGATAAATAAAAGTCAAAAGTTACTATTATCCAAATATTATTTTCATCTTATTGAATCAAATTTTACATTCTAATAACAACCATGTATGTCATATTTTTGAAAATCAATTCACAGAAGCAGAAAATTTTCATTTAAATTAAAAAGATAGTTTTTGAACTACTACAAAGTGGTTTCACTATTAATCAAAAATTGATGTTTTTCTGAAAAAATACATAAAATTCATCCTAAGATATATTTTATATTGTGAATTAAAAAATTATGTTTATTTTACCAAATTAAAAACATAGAATTTTCATTAATTAATTTAATATTAATTATCATTGTCCAAACAAATATAGTGTTTTTACGAAATATTAACTATCAAAAGATTGACACTTGTTTAGGTCCAATTTCAATAGGAATTTAATTATATTGTCTAAATATAGATTAAATGGTGAAAATATAATTTAATTAAACATTAAAACCAATTAAAAATATAATATATCCATATAAATAAATTATATTAAAAGGCAGTTTTTAATTAAAATACAGTATTTTTCACTATTCATAAAAAATTATCATTATCATAAAAATACCAAAAATTAACTGAAAGTTAATTTTGATATCCTGATTATAAAAAATAATTTTATTTTTTCAAATATATCATATAATAGTGACCACAACTTTATTTAAATAGGGTTCTCTATTAAAAGGTGATAAATCGACCATTTAAAGAATATTAGATTATTTGTGCTGAAAATTCAATTCATTCACATTTTAAGCCGCTAACTGTTATTGGATAAATGTAAAAAACATTTAATAAAAATATATAATCACATTTTATTAGTTCAATCTATTCCCACTAAGACAACGACTATGCGTTAACTACCATTTAATATAATAATAATATATTATTAGTGTGCAATGTAAGATTTCAAAGAAACCTGGTGTTGTGTATTGGGTATGCCATCAAACATAGAATCCTCTTTAAAATAAATTAATATTTAATTCATAAAATCATAGTAAATATGAAAATTTCATGTTCTTTATTTACCTGGGATGTTACAATCTGTCTAAATGGCTGTGTGACTAACAACACGGGTCTGTAAAACCTTTATAGTAGATGCCATGTATGGAATAAACACATCATGTAGAGTGAGCCGTGTAATATGTCGCATGACTAAAAACATGGGTTGGTTAAGTTCATCTATTTCATGTCGTGTCTGGCACTAAATGTCGTGTACTCTTGTTTTCGGAGAACCATGTGTCTTAAATATGTTGAAGAACTCAGTCAGGGGAAGAGAATTCAATTACACGCCATGTGTTAGGATGAAACGTCGTGTGTATGGTTTGTTAAATGACCTAGGTAGGATGAAGTACATGACCATGTGAAGGCTTAAGGGATTATGCTATGTAGGCTTTATACACGCTATCTATCCATGTTTTGAAAATCATGAATGCTTTATTTATCTTTTTCCCTTCTCAAACGTTAAGTTTCAGTACCTATTAATCATGATCTAAGTTGTGAGTTTGACCTTGTAGAGTCATGCAGTTGAGATGTCCTCCGATTGCCCGCCAGTTATATGGCAGTGATTAGAAACCGGATATGGTTGATCATGGACTACCAAAAGATCCTCTAGCTGTTCCATTCATGGAACCAATCATTATCCCGAATATAGGTTTTGATGCACTATTTTGAGAGGGATTCATGAGGTTCTTGTAGACCTTCCGAGGAGTACCGCATCCTGCCCCTTCTATGGTAGAGTTGATGCGGTTTTTCCAGCTGCAACATCCTCCCACAATCACAGGGGAAGCTGGAGCTCATCCAGCAGAGTCATGGTTAGAATACATGCTATCTATCATTTAGAATATAGAGACGCAACTAGAGGGGAGGGTGAAGCTTGTGACGTATATGATTTGGGAATCTGCATAGAGATGGTGGGATCTGATATCACAGGAGAGACACCATCAAGTTATGTTTTGGGATAGGTACCATAAAGCCTTCTATAACTAATTCTACCCAGAGACCTTGAGGGCCGATCAAGCCTGGGATTTTATGATTTTAAAGCAAGGAACTCTTTCTATTATGGAGTAATTTTCTCACTTCACAAAGCTGCAGCGCCTCACGCCAATTCCAGGAGGTGATGTGTTATTTCTTTCAAAGAAGTTTGAGGATAGTCTCAGGATTGACATTTGATCTCAGGTGAACATCTTCAGGTTGACTTCCATCACATCGATAGTCAACAATGCACTGATCAAGGAGCACAATATGAGAAATTATGGAGTTGTGAGCTGTGGCGGTGTGACATCCAGAGTTGTTATCCCTTCTACTGATAGTAGGAAGTGCTATAGAGAGTCTACACACAAGGATCTAAGGAGGCGGGACACATTTTCTGGTACCTAGATGGTGTGCTACCAGTGAGGGAAGAGCAGTCATATGAGGCAACATTGCCTGACAGACCCAGTGGAGTGATGATCAGGCAACAAGATGGGTCATCTTCATCACTTCTATGAGATCTTCTCACCAAAAGCTGGTGATAAGGGTTCTTCTATGACTCCTCGTTCAGGAGAAGTATCACCAATTTCTCATCAGTCTGGAAAATGGAGTTCTTCCGGCCATTCTGGACGAGGTGGAGGTCGTGGCTATTGTATCTAGTCTCTAGGATTTCAGCGACAACATGGTGAATCAGTTGAGGGTGGTTAGGAATGATCAAATGGCTATGGTGTAGGTCAGACTTTTGCATTGAAGCAGACCTAGTACGTGAAGGATCCCAGACCCTCTATAGTTTTCGGTACAATCATAGTTGCCTCAGTTATCGCTTCTACACATTTCATTATAGGGTATTCCCATTGTTTTATATCTGTTTCCATTCTGGAGAGTCTTGGACTCTGTATCTTTTCTTATGCTAATATCTTGATGCTAGACTATCTATATATTACAAGAACGGCTAGTGTATGATGGTGTAAGGGGTTCCCTCTAGAGGTTGGTGGGTGTCACATCTTTTGGGGCCCATATATCCTTGGGATGACATGATATGTTTTAATTGTTAGAATGGAATGTTTAGTTCCCATCTAGGAAGCTGTTGATTTCTATCGTCGTAGGGTGAGTTTCAAATGACCAGAGGGCAGATCATTTCTTCACAAGGGAGAATGGGATGTCCAGGCGAGCAGAGAGGGACCCGAGCATCATGGGTTTGGAGGAGTTACCACCCAAATTTCTAGTCTTTATCTAGATGACTAGGGGACTTAATAGATGGAATTTCCTCCAATGGTGGATCGTTTTATGGATATCCTTCTAGAGGAATTTTTAGGTTTTCCTCCATAGAAAGAGGTGGAATTTTCAATCAAGCTTCTTCCAGGAGCGGCACCGGTGTCCATTCCTCCATATTGGATGGATACAATAGAGTTAACGGAGCTCAAGAAGTAGTTCTAAGAGTTTATTACAAAGGGTTTCATCCATCCCAATACATCTCCTTGGGGTTCTCCAGAACTATTAGTGAAGAAGGCGGATGGTACCCTCAATGTTTTTGTGAATTATCAGAGGTTGAACTTGTTTCCAGTCATGAACCATTATCCCTCTACTAGGATTGATGATCTCATAGATCAAATTTGATAATCATAAGTGTTCTAAAAGATTTAATTGACATCCGGTTATGATCTTTTTCATGTTAGACCATCATATGTACCTCATACAGCCTTTCGGAGTAGGAACGGTCTATACGAGTATGTGGTAATGCTATTTGGTCTGACGAATGCACCTACTGTTTTTATGTCACTAATGAACCAAGTGTTCCATCCATACATGAATTCTTTTGTGGTAGTCTTTGTGGTCGATATCATGGTGTACTCTCTCATTCTACATGACCATGCCACACATCTTGAGATCCTTTTTAGTACACTGAGAGAGAATCAGTTATATGCAATGATCTCAAAATGCCACTTTTGGATGGACCAAATTCACTTAATGGGTCATATTATCTTAGAGACAGAAGTATTAGTAGACCTAGATAATGTCAGAGGAGTAGTTTCATAGAAGCATGCAAAGAATGTCTTTGAGGTACAGAGTTTTCTAGGGCTATTTGGTTACTACAAGAATTTATAAATGACATTTCATGCCTAGAAACACCATTGACAGGACTGACTAAGAAGGGTGCGAAGTACTTGTTATCCAATTTTTGTGATTCATCCTTGAAGGAGATGAAAGGGAGGATGAATTCATCACCGATACTAGTATATCAAAAATGGTAAAGAGATATAATGTTAACTATGATGCAACAAGTATTTGGATGGGTGCAGTACTTATGAAAGGGGATGGGGTTGTTGCATATAGGTCTCGACACATGAGGCCACATGATAGGAACTACCCAACGCATGATCTCGAGCTACCTACATTTGTTCATTCTTTATATTATGGGAGACATTATCATTTGGGATATCATTTTGTGGTTTTCACTGACCACAACTGTATCAATAATATCTTTAATTAGCAAAATCAAAATTTGAGACAATAAAGGTGGGTTGAGTACCTTCAGTCCTTTGAAATTAATCATGCATATTCACCTGGGAAGGGAAATGTTTTAGTGGATGCATTGAGTTGGAGGACTCAAATAATAGTAGTTCTGGAGGCCAGTAGTGAGTTTCAGCTTATGGATCTGTTTTCTGAGAAGAATTTAGATGTCCATGATAGATAGGGGTAGACTTTCCTTTCCTTTGTAGCTGTTAAATCAACTCTACCTGATCGAGTGTGATCGATGAATCTATCAGATTTAGAAGGCCTGGTCCTATGGTAAAATGATTCATGAGAGGACCCCATTCCTGTATGGAAAGTAGGTGAGGATGAGATCTTTTGTTTTCATGGGCATGTAAGAGTTCCAGTGGACATACGCAAGGAGCTGATATGAGACTTTCATTCCCCAGTTTTGGCTATTCATCCTGGTGTCACAAACATGTATCATGATCTACACCATCAATATTGGTGGCCAATTATGATGAAGGATGTCTCTAGTTTCATCATGACATGTTACACATTTTAGTACGTGAAGGTGGAGCATTAGTGACCAGCATGGATTTTGCAGTAGATACCCACTCCCAATTGGAAGTGGAATAATGTTGCGATGGATTTTGTGATAGGTTTAATAAGGTTTCCTTGAGGGAATGATGAAGTGTGGTTTGTCGTTGATTGACTCATAATGGTTTCACACTTCAACCCGATCATAGAGACCTTTAGAGATGATTAGCTAGGAAGGTTGTACATTCGAGAGACTGTATGTTTACATGGAGTTCTACACACCACTATTTCTAACAGGGATTCCCATTTTACTTCTTGGTTTTTCCAAGGACTTCAAAGGGATTTGGTTACATAGGTACTTTTGAGTACAAAATAACAACCCCAGGCAGATGGTCAATCCATGGATATGATTCAGGTGCTTGAGGACATGCTTCGAGCATGCATCTTGGATTTTGGAGGTCCATGGGAGAAACAAATACATGTTATGGAGTTTTACTAAAATAATTGTTTTCATGAAACTATTTATATGGAAACTTAAGAGGCATTGTAAGGTAGGCCATTCTGATCACCCTAATGCTGGCCGGAGGCAGGAGAGGTAGTTATGTGGGGAACTTGTCTTTTCCAGGAGACCACATAGTAGATATAATTGATTCAGAATAGGATGGCTACTACACAGTCTCTATAGAAGTCTTACACTAATCGATGGAGACAATTTCTGGAGTTCGAGGTTGGGGATTAGGTTTTCTTGTGTGTAAAACTGAGGTAGGTACACATGAGGATTAAAAGATATGATAAGCTTTCACTGAGGTACGTCAGGCTGCTTGAGGTGTTGGAGAGAGTTGGGCCGGTTGCCTATCGATTTTAGTTACCTTGGAGGTATCAATATTTTCACAACATATTCCATGTTTATTATCTTTGATGTTACTTCTCAGACCCACATCATGTTTTTAAACCCGTGGATGTTGAGTTATAGGCGGCCACCTAGTTTAAGGAGCATCATATACAGATTGTTGATCGAAGTATGAAAGTTCTATGTGGCTGGTCTATTCCTCTGGTATGAGTGCTATGGTAGCACGAGCGAGTACAGGATGAGACCTAGGAGAGGGAGGTCGATGTACGAGCATAGTGGCATGATATTTTTCAAGGATTCTTTATCTACGATGTATTTCTAGGTAAATTCAGGGACGAAATTCTTGTATGTGGGGAATTTTATAAGAACCCAGATCTTCTTTTCAAGTATTTTTTCCCTTTCATGGTGTTTTGAGAAAAAATGTTGTTTCTGGAAAATTTTTATGTACACACCGTGTACTTATTTGTACATTTCATGGACTCTTTTGCTATACGTAGTCGTGTACAAGCCATGTAACATCCGAGCACACAACCATGTGTGGTGACATGTACACAACCTTATGAGGGGGACGAATAAGGAAAGTACATGATGTGTACTTCAAATGTACACGCAATATTTTTATTATAATAATTTATAATTTTTAATAAGTTCATCATAGTGTCTTTACAGAAATATTAGTTAAAGTAATTAAAATTAATTACATTGATTAGGGTAAAAATTAGTTTACATAGTCATTAAACATTATCTTAGGTGGACAAATAACCTAGAAACATCTAAAAAATCCATTTTATGGACATATTTAGATCATATACTCCGTTATATATGAAATTTATGATTATTGGAGTCACATCTTTTAAGGGAGTCCTCTCAATAGTGTTTATCTATTAATATTTTCATGAAAGCTACTCATCTTCCACTATAAAAAGGAACTCACCCTCTAACTTCATCAAAATCGTAATTCACTTTGAATCTTCCAAAAACTACCATGAAAGATGAAAAATTACAACCCTTCATTATAGACTCATAACCTTGTGAATATTAAAAACCGTGTTATTCCTTTGGGTGAAACCAAAAGATTATCCCAAAGAAGAGGTAACATACTTCAACATGAACATTAGTTTTTTCTATCTCCACACCCGTAATCATTATTATAACATAATTATATAATAAACTAAGTAGCCTAAATATACTAATTTTTTTTTGTTAATTTGTATTCAAATAATGACCCACATTTCCAACAAATGGGACTCACAAACATTGTTTGTGTGTATGGAAGACTACCAACTTGCTAACTGATGTCGTTTGTTCTTCCATTTTCACATCTCAGGTTTTTAAATAATGATGAAATTTATTTATTAATTTATTTATTTATGATATTTAATATTTATTTAGGAATATTTAATTATTATGTAACCCATATCTTCATGCTTTCTATTTTTTTGGAATATGATAACTTTGTTTGTGGACGTGTGGACTACCATCACCTCAAAGTTATGTGACTCGTTCAAACATGTCATTGAATATATTATGGATGGGTTCCGTAAAATGATATGATACATATGAAATAATAAAGCTACTATATTGATAATATGTATATATACACATATATTTAATTTACATGCTTCCTTTCAATAAGATAAGAACACAAAAACTGAATTTATGCCTACATACGACCTACCGTCACCCTGAACGTTGTATTATATTTAATATATATATATATATTATATTAAATATATATATATATTATATTTATATATAATATTTAAATAATTTTTAAGATTTTATATATAATTAAGTCAAGATCTACATAAGATGATCAAGAATAACAAGTCAAATCATATATAAAAAACTACGTGGATAATACATGAAACGTAACATTAAAATTAAATTGTAAATACATGGGTAATATATATTCATAATAAAATCATATATGGTATTATATATAAGAATGTATTTCTTTGGTTGATGTATTATAAACATAACATATTCACATAGGATGTTTGAATGTGTATAAAAAATGTCAAGACTTAGGGTATGGTTTTTCTTGCCTCACCTTCATTTTTTTGGGATATATGTTATATTAAACAATTATTATTATTGTGTGGTTTATATACTACCCTATGAGCTGTTATTTCATAATTATAATTTATTTAATTATCTAAAAAGTTTCAATTTATTACATTATTTTATGTTTCCACCAATTCAAATGATACTCAAGTTGTAAGTGGATTTATAGTCTCACTTTTATTTCTTCGAGACAGATACCTTATTCACCACTAATTTTTTTTATTTGGGGTATATAATTATAAGGATGTATAATATTTCTCTTATGATTAAATATATCAGTATTAACATGTCCATCGTATGATATACCTTTCATGGTGTTCACGGTTCAAATGTTACCAAATAAGTTCAATAATTTCATTTCAATTTTCTTTCTTTGAGACAATTGTTATGTTGTGTTCCAATGATTTTTTTTCAATGGGGTTATACTAAAAATTAAAATATATTATCATGAATATCAAAGTGTTAATATTTTATTTCTATAATCTCATTGATATTGATATTGTATACGATTATGCTTCCTTTAAAGAAATATTATAACCCATCTCTAAATAACTATCATGAATTTTATTAACCTCTAGTTATTCATGATATACTCATGTATTGGTACCATTTATCCACTATTTTATACTTAATACAATTATGGATACTTTTTCTAAAAAAACCTGACCTTATTTTAATAATTGATTAGAAATTTGTTTTATTCAAAAATAATTTTTTCTGAAAAATGCTTTCAAGAATGGTTTAAGTAATATTTTAAAATCATTTTATGATAAATTATTCTAAAAATATTTATTTTTTATGAAGTTTTAAACATCAATTTCAAGATCTCATTTATAAGTTTTAAAAGTTATTTTCAAATATATTGGTTTTAGAAAATGTTTTATGATTTAAAAAGTTTTTGTAAAATTTGAAATTGAATTTTACTCATGAAATATTTTAAATTTTTTAAAGATTATATTATAAATTTTATAAAACGATATCAAATAAAATTATTTTGAATATTCATAATTCCTTAAAAATTAAATTTCAATTAAATGTTATTTTCCTTAAGAAAAGATAAAATTTATCATTCAAAATACTTTTCTAGATAAGTTGAAATCATTTGATATTGTTTATTAATTACTAGGGATATGTTCTACGGACACGATTATAATTTTTTATATGAATGGTTTGTGTTTAATATTTCATGTTTTTCAAGAAACCCATTTATCTTTCACGACATATAACATAATAAAACACTTACGAAACCTACTTACTTTCACATATTGTTAAATTATTATTAAACCTATCAAATTTCCATAGGTTATGATATGATGGAATGTTTATGATTCCCATTTCATCTCATGGGTTATGATATGGTTTATAAATAAACAATAACTTTTTTTTGATCATGATATGATGAATTTTTTATCTTGTGGAATATGTATGTATGATTCATTATGAGATAGTTGAGAATAATATCTCTCAGTAATGATTTTGGTAATGAAAAATGTTTTATGATCTTAATGGGCACATGGGATTTCATCCCAAGCATAAAAAATATTGTTCTGGGGAGGGAATCCCAGGCCTGAAACAATTGGGAAAATTGGAGGGAATCCCATGCCTCAAATAATACGTTACATGAGAGGGAATATCAATATCAAAATAAGAGGGAACATTGGTGGGAATCCCAAGACTGAAAGAAGAGGTTACACAAGAGGGCATACCAAAATAGAAACAAGGGGGCATATGCAAGGGAATCCCATGTATTTAACAAGAGTGTACATGGGAAGTCACCCAAAGACCAAATAAAGAGGGTATATAGGGGGAATATAAATCCCAAAAAAAGATGGTATATAATAGGGAATCCTAATCCCGAAGTAGGTACATCAGTTATTATCCCAATTCTGACATGTCATGAAGGTATTAGTAGGATGACTTGAAAAAGGACTTTCTATGACGATGTGTTTTCCACAACTCCATGACATATTCCTCTATTATACTATCATGGATTATTCTATTGATTCCATTATGATTCATGTATTATGAACTAACAATCATCATTCAATAAATCAGGATTATGATCTTTGATATGCACATTATGATCTTATAATTTTATGATTTTGTTCTCACACCCTTATGCTCATGTTGTTCTAACATGTCTATATATTTTTACCCCTACTAAGCATCTGAGCTCTACCCTTTCCTATGTTACCTTTCCATAGGTTATGAAATAAATATTTTATGTTGGAGTACTAAAGGAAAATATCTTTAAGGGAGTTTTTGAATATCATTCACCAAGTTAGAATATTATGTTTCAATGTTTCTAATGAAACAGTGCTATTACAGTCCTCATATATGTATTTTGTAATGTTCTAAATATTCATCTAAAATGATGTAATATGCATGCTTGGTATGCCATGGTCATTATTCCTTGTTTCTATAAACATTTATTAAATGTTTTTTACTAGGACAGAATAATCATTCATTTTGATTTATTAGATATAAAAAGTATAAAATTTCACCATTCAAATAAAAAAGTATATGTCACATGTAATAAAATAGTCCATATCATAAAGAATTCATGTCAAGATATATCCATATTGTCATATCATGAAACTTGCATACTCATCTCTCACTATATCAGTCCATGAGTATAAATATGAAGATACAATAACATAACAAAAAAAGTGAATCACCCTTGGTAAAAACAACAACAACCATAAAAAAGAACATCATGAGGAACGATAAAATCCCCTGGAACTCAAAATATTCCCCATACAGGTGTTAGATACACCCATGAAAAAGATCATTAAAAATTCATAACAGATTCTAATCTCAATTATATCATTCCAAAATAGTAAAAAAAAATTGTTCCTTCGATACATCTTTGTAAAACCCTTAATATATCACTCTCTCACATGGTCAAATCATGTTGGTTACATGACCTGATTCATGCATCCCCATAAGGTAGAGGATTCTGAATAGTAGTAGGGTGGGATGAATATAGTTTCGATATTATACAACCTAATATAGTGTTACAAAACAATAATAATATAAAAATATAATAAATATATGTGTAACCATAATTATTGAAATAGTATAAAAAACACAATGTAAGTAAGAGAAGGAACCAATAAATTAAATAATAGATAAACATGTAATGAAAAGATGAAATTTATTTAAATATAAAACATAAATCAGTTCAATTTAAATTAATATATAACACAAATAAACTCAAAATACCCATATCCTGATCCCCATGTCAGTCCAATCTACAAACTCTGACCCATATAGAAGGAAAAAATCTATTTAACTATCCCTTCCCTAATCAAAAACTACATCAACGTTATCTACTCAGGTAAAGAATTGATTCTGGAATAGCATGTTTGTAAAAATCAGTAGGTCGACAAGACCATGTCTAAAAGACACGAATGATAACAAATCAATGAAATAATGTGATAAATATAAGTATTAATTAATAAAATTAATATAATAAATTATTCATCCTTCTTCAGAACCATTCCAAAATGTCTTTGTGTGTGTAGAATTCTCATTAAAATCATAACCATTTTACCATGGAATAAAAAAATAATAATAAAAATCCCTATGTATATGAATTTTAGAATCTAGGTATAGACCTCTATATAATAATTTATGCATCTGGACATAGAACTCTATATAACCTTTTCAACGTCTAGATATAGAACTATATATAAGCATTTCAGAATCCAAGAATACGTCTCCATATAATAATTTCTTCTTTGAAATGGGACAATCTCGCTTTATAATCATTTCAACCTATAAATGGTCAAAACCCACTATATAATCATTTGAGCATCAAACTGGCCCAATCCCACTAAAAAATCATTTCATCATCAAACTGGGATAGGCATTAAATATAATAATATCAGAATCAATTTTAACAAAATTCATAACACCAAGGATATCATAATATAACATCATAAGGCTAAATAGATAATTATACAAATTACAATTTATCTTCAAATTTCACATTAAATTTTTTATCAAATCACCTCCATCAATTTGGATAAAAAATCCATTACAAAAGTTATTCTATATTAAGAAATCACCTAGGATCTTATAAAATTATAAACACACTAAAATAGAGTGGTAAATTTGTTATTATTCAATGGTACTTTTACCTAACGAGTTTCTATAAGATAGGTCACAAAAAAAATTGAATCCAAAGGGTTTTAAAGGAAAATATAATACATTATTTATAATCATTAATAGTAAAATTATTTAATGAACACATTTACTAGAGGAAATTGAAAATTTTCTTATACATGATAGTTCAAAAGACCATTTGGTTAGGTTTTAGATGACCTACAATTAATTAGAGATCAACTCAATGCTTCCAATAGGTAACAACAAGAAGAATTAAGAAGTAAAATATTGAAAGAAGAAACCTAAATATAAATTAATCTGGGTCAACAACCAACCATCCTTGGTCATATAGTCTACTGCCACAACTAAAGAATAAAACAAGAGAAGGGATTTCGTAATAAAAACAACTCACCAAATATTTATTACTTAAATGAGACATCCATAATGGAGAAATGTTCAACAAGATCACATGGAAATCGTATAGGGATTAAATGAGGAGGGCAATGTGAAAGTGGAATCAATTTATAAGTATAAAACATGGAATAAAATCACTACCCCAAATAGTACATGACATATAAATGTATTAGACAACATGGAATTCTCAATTTAAGGGTATTCTAATATTTTTATCGCCTCAAGCGAATTTAGCCCTACCCTAAAATTACATTTTAGGTAATGTAGATTCTTGATGTGTAACTAGTTTACGCCAAGAAATAGATCCTAAACTAAATCCAACACAAAAAACCTTATAGGATGAGTTTCATGTTATTTACCAATTTTTCATGATAGTTAAATTTCATACATATAGCTTCAATGACATTTTCTTCTGAAAACTCTAAACTATCTATAATGCCTCTAATACTCATGAAAACCCCGTATAACCCCACTTATCATGTTTAAACCTAATAATTATTAATTCAAAATACCCAAATTATTAGGAAATTTAACAAAATAATGACTCCAAATAATTTTTCAATATTCCAAAAATATGATTTAAAAACATGGAAACCATGAAAAAATCATTTTCATTAAAAACTCAAAGCGGGGCATACTGGAAAAAATATGGGATTTAAATGATTAAATTACCATAATAAAAAAACAATAAATATTTATAATAATATAAAAATTAATAAAAATTAATCACATCACACATCTTTAAAACAAATAGTATACAACATCCATGAAAAAAATTTATTATGGGAACACTTCTTGCAAGAAAACCCATTAGAGTTACAATTTATGGGTTAGAAAATATATTTTAAGAAAACAATATCAAACAACCATGTAATATTGATATCAAATTTAATATCATAAAAAACATAAATGAATTCATGTAAAATTTCACTAAATAATCATGCATTTAAGTTTAATAAATTTTAAATAATTTTAATTTGGAAATGAAAACCAAACATGTTGTGTGAATATGAACCATTCATTAATTGAACAAACTAAACATTATTCAATTAGTTTTACTACCAGTAGAAAATTATTTTATATTACATGAAGGGTGATATTATTTTTTATTACATAATGGGTGATATTCAATTACTTCAAAAATTTGGTATAACTTTCTCTACAAACGACATGTTTGAAAAAAATATGTACTAGTGATATCATGAAAATTCAACAAATATTCTTGAATTTTATATATAATTCCCAGAAGAAACAATATAAATATTAAACTTATACATTATTACCTATATTAAAACAATCACACATGACATGGACATCATGATTTGATTCATAGCACATAAATAATTAAGTATGACAAAATATTATCCATTATTTAAAAATAATGGAAAAACTTATTCGCATTAATGTATCTCAATTCTAATGGATTACCGATAAGAATGTTTATTATCCTATAAAATTTCAATAAATCCAAATTCAAGGATATTAATAAATTTATAACACATGAAAATAATATATCATCAGCAAAAGGTAACATGTGGTAGAAACTATTTTTGCAAATAAAGATACATTAAATAAATGCTCTAAAAATAACATAGCCTATCAACATGAAATTTATTAATGAATATATTTTATATGGGTTACAGAAAATTTGTAACTACTCAAAATAATACAAATTTAATAATTTATTAAAAATAATTATAATCTTTTTGTAAACTTATTAACATATCTTTAAATCAATAATATAATTGGAAATTAGTTAAAGTGAAATTAAATTATAACAAGAATATGGATAGCTCATCAATGTTTTAATATTGTATTAGGGAGATTGTATGTTCCAATTTATAAATATTTTACTAATTTATTTATGTTTGTGTAATAAATACTATAATAAATGAAAATTAATAAAAAATATAAAATTTAATTATAACCATAATCTAAAATATAAGATTGATGTTGAAAATTTCAATGAAACTAATAATAATGATTCATGTATAATGCTGGTTAACAGCGTTCTTTATTCCACCCTTGTTCACTCTCTATCATCCATCATGAATCCCAATAGCATCATCAACATGATTGACAAGATTCTAGCTGGGTTTATATGGGATCCTCGAACAGAGGGTAGGCGCCGCTGGGATTCTTGGGACAGGGTGGCGAGACCAGCTAGAGAAGGAGGTATAAATGTTCTCCGGCTCGACGACACACTCATGTGCATGCATGAAAAGATAGATTGGGAGGTGCTGGAAAATCGCATGCTTTGTGGGATTACTATAAACAACTCCCATGTAGGATCCGTGATTGGGAGCGCTGGAACTGTTTCCCCCTTCTAGTCGGTTATCTTGCCTCTCATCACGGTACTGGAATCCAACACTAGATGGCTCGTGGGAAGGGGGGACATTCTCTTCTGGAATCATAACTGTGCTAGGACCATCCTCGACTTCCTGAGGTGTCCAGGTACCACGCTCACATTTAAAGAGGATAGTGACCAACCGACCTTCATCGATGTTGTACTTGATGAAGATCAATGAGCCACTTATGAGCTGATCGAAATCAACTCCAACCCAGACAGATGAGTTTTCACTCTCTCTGCATCGGGCTTCTTCTCTTTGAAGGATTTTTTTACGATCCTTTGCCATTCTCGATCACAACGCCTCCTGGAATGAGATACTATGGTCCAAGGATTCTCCACTCAAACCGAACATTCTTACCTGGAAGCTACAACACAAAGCCATTTCAATGGATGAAAACATTAGGAGGTGCGGCATCCCTTTAGCCTCAAGGTGTCACTGTTTCTCGGAGCCTCGAGAAGAATGCACAGGTCACCAGTTTCTTGAAGGAGAATGGGCGAGGACGGTTTGGACTCATTTTGGTGAGTTTACGGCCTTCATGGAAAACCACATGATTGACAGGCCTTTCCTGGACAGATGGTTCCACAGAGCGGTGGAGAGGGGCCCTGAGCAGATGGCCCAGAAAATGATTCTCCATGCTGGATGCTGGACAATATGGAAAGCACGGAACAATGCTCCCCACGAGGGTATTACCGTCTCTGGACGGGGGATTATTCTTCGTACAAAGTTCATGATTTTGGATCTTATCAGATCCTTTAAACAATGGAAGGAGGCGCCCTCCCTTAGCTGTCTTCAAATAGGAAATACCAGTAATCTCCCGAGTAGCAGCGCCAACAGAGGCAACTGGGGTTGGTGGACTCCGCCCAGTAGAGGTATTAAACTCAACTCCGATGGGTCATGCAACATGGGGGGTTATACGTAGAGGAGGGGTGGTTCAGAACTGTTTCGGTTCAGTTATCATGGATTTCTCAGGCCAATTGGTACACGGTTCTCCTCTTCAAGCGGAGGCGAAGGCATTGATGTTGGGTCTCTCACTGTGTCGCCAAGAAGGGATCGTCCTTTCACCGGTCGAAAATGATTCACAGATTCTCCATAAATCTTTTCATGGTTCCGGTTCCATTGCTTGGTCTATTCATTATATCACTAGGGCATGCCGAGGTATGATCTCCAACAACACCAATGTTACCCACATGTGGTGCGAGGGCAATAAGGTAGCAGTCCATCTTGCATCTCTTGATGTCCCTGGACCAGATCACTTTTGTTTTCATACAGCTAGTTCTATGAAGCCAAAGGGGGTCAACGTGGTTCGAGGGCATGCTCTGGGCCTTCATTATTTTCGACCTCCTTATGTATGTTGTGTGGGGCATTGCGGACCCGTGTTTTTTTGTTTTTCTTTTGGTTTTCTGTTTTTCCTTTATTCCATTAAAATGAATAAATATCTAATATTGGATGGATGTATAATTTTACGTTTTCTACACTATAGTGGTTACATACCTAGATTAAAATTCCAGCCAGTTTTCAAAGTACATGAATTGAATCATAGAAACCCCACCACAAATATTTGTGTCCTAACTCATATATTTTTTCAACATTGCATGTTAGGCTCGCGCTTCACTGCAACCCTATGAATCCCTTGAAATTATTAACAATTCCTAACTCCAATACCTATCCTAAAAATCATAAAATACAAATGGAATAACATTTTTAAGACCCACCATTTCTATACCCTCTTATGATCCAATAAAAAATGTGAGTGTAACACAAAAATATCTCCTATAATAAGCCCAATGTTGGAAACATGCTTCATTCGTATAAAACAATCATATATGTGGCACTGCCCTCATAAAATCTGATTTCCAATAAACATTCCACAAATTAACCCCAAATAATTTCCATTTTATATGATAAATTCCCCTAAACCAAATTTGACAAATATGTGAAAAAACAACATCAATAAATAACACAAAATAACCAGTACTATAACTCCCATTGAACCACAAAATCTAACCAAGATACCAGATAAAAAGCACTAAACCCCCAACAAACTATTCTATTGACACTTAACATGCTATGTTCAGATCAGAACATGGAATTACATAGTTGGATAATCCTTATAAACAAAAATAAATTTGTTTGAAATTAATATTCATGAACTATCAAGCGTGACATCATAAAAATAAAAAAAACATATATTAGTAGATATAATCAAATGAAAACAATGACCACCAAATTTAATACTCTAAATCATTTATAAATTTCTTATATTTTTCAAAACATCCATTACGATTTATTTTAAAGGAAACCTTGACTAATCATATAACCAATAACTAAGAAATGTAATTAACTCTATAATCATCATAAATATCCAAAAAATAATAGGGTCTAGAAATTTCCCATCACTTCCACCTATTAATTCACAGGCCACTCTAACTCAAATAGGTGGTGCTCTAGTAGGACAACCACTCAATAACTAATTTTTGACATTAGAATGAAGGAAAAAAATATTCTAACATATCTCATTATGCATAAAACAACATACAAACTATAACCACTTTTCCACTTCCGCATACCATTTCACCACATATGTGCAACTGCAACATCACATATCCACAACCAAACCACCACATTTTTTCCATTCAAACCACAATTGTTTTTGGATTCACATAAATTTGATGGGAATAATCCTTTCAACCTTACCCTTTCTATATGCCACTTCACATAACCGAATATCCACATCCTCCTTATCACAACCACAACGAAATCACCACCATCACAGTAGTGTATCAGGATCATTTATGGAATAAACCTCATGCCTTCCCCATACCATGCATAACCCTCACCACATATTCTCATCACCACCCCATTACCAAGTCAACCCACATATTTCATACTTATTAATTCAAAATATTAAAGCCAGTTTTCACTTGCTTTCCACAAGCCATCAAAACCCATAAAGTACCATCATACCCTCGTTATTGCATTATTCCAAAAAATAGTTACACAATTTTTTCAATATGTTATTGTAAACACAAATTAAATATAGAATTTAAAAAAATAACTTCATCAGCAGTACAAACAATCCTTAAGAGAAGAAACATCATGGGTAATAATTTTTCATCTCCACATCATTTCCATACCCACAAATTATCATTTTCCAGCCTCTTTAGATTTTTTTTCCATTCATACACCCTTGCCAAACTATTCACCATCCCAAATTTCGAGATCAATACATTTATAGAACATTGATAACATTTTTTATCATAACAATTCGTTTCAGTCATTAATAGTTTTTCAGCAACCCACTCCCCCTTAAATTCCATACCAATATCATATTCCTAACCAACATCTCTTTCATTCCTTTTATTTTACATTTCTCTTTACATCAATAAATTTATTATTATTTTGGGTTTTCTAAAAGATTATTTAAATCACCACCTTATCATATTATTTATGTTCACATTCCCCTATTAATTACATAACTTGTTTGTTAATTACTAAAAATTAAACAACATGATTTATAGTAAATCGACATTAATATCACCTTAAATATTTATGTAATGATATATTTAATTTTTTAAATTCTCAAAAGTCAACATATATTTTTATAATTTACCTTTGTATTACAATCATTATTTTATTATATAGTTATGAAGGTGACATGAATTTTAATTAATCATGATTAAAAGGGTGAAAAAATTGAAAGAACTATTCAATAAATATAAATACATTATAATAACATGGAAATAAATAACGAATATTAAACTCTGTTTACCCTTCCAACTCTCTCTCTTCTGGTTAAATATATTCATGTCATTTCATCATACCTATATGATAGTTTCTAATATGTAATTCACTATACCACATAATCCAAGACCACTCATGATTCCACATCATATAATATAAAAGAAAATAATGATATCATGGTTGGAAGATATCACAACTAGTTTTTCAATCTTATTAATATTGATGATTAAAGATGAGTTTAGAAATCCCTTACTCAACCGATGACATTAGATCTCTATATAATAATTAATGGGAGGATATGCACAGGTGTTGAGAAAGTGAAAGAGAAATCCTCAACAACCATATATGAAATAATATCAGTTTCATTAATCCAAGGATTAAATTTTGGAGAGTCCCAAAAATAACACTACATATCACCCAAATTAATGTTTGGTCAATCCATTGATTTGATAAAATAAATTGAATACTATGATGCAGGGTCCATATTCATAGAGTGGCATCTAATATTTCAAACCTACACACAAGACATCACAAAAACCATACAATAAAGTCTTTCAAAATTATAGTTTTGATAAAAAAATTCCTCTAATCCTCTATGGTGGAGCTCTAGATCTATGGTGCAATATCCAAATCCTAATTAATGATAACATACCTTAAGGAAATTATGAATAAGTATGTACCAGACGGTACAATAACTCCTTAATGGTATAACCACTAAATTTATCCTCATAGGTCCCCAAAAAAACCATCAAGACCATATGATATTGAAGCCTCCTGGCCATCCTCTCATGATGTTGTACACTCCACAACACTGCAAAATGACTCCCATTAAAATTTCAGATTAACCCCACTTCTCTTCTTAAAACCTCCTCTCAATAAATCTACCACAAAAACATGTAGAGTATTATGATAGAATGGTCTAGTCAATTATATTATTATTAGAAATAAAATAGAAAATTATTTTCATTGATATAGTGTAATTTTAACGAGTTTATTTATGAATGTTAAATAATGATATATGAAGAAAATGGGTTAATGACACAAGATTCCAACCATTTCGATGAGATGGAAAGAAAATGGATTATATTACACAATATCCTTATATATGGGGATGTTTTGATAGTTACATTAACATCTTTCCCTATGAGTTACTTGGAATGTTATTAGATTTAAATCATGGGAGTTGGCCAAATCAACTAATGACACTCAGAATGAGGCCTAAACAGCCACAAAATAAATGTATCTCAAATCTTAGATAAATCTGATTTTAATATATCTTCAAAATAAATATTATTCTCAAGAATACAGAGTAATAATCATTCAATTTTTTAATCACATAAACTAGATAACTAGTTTTCCAGTTTGTAATATATGAAGGTTGGATTTTAAATAAATAAATACTCACAAGTTAGTGAATATAATATTTATTTATTTATTGATCAAATAATATAATGATAATTAATTATTTAAATAAATATATATCATTATTGGTTTGATATGTAATATGGATGATTAATGGGAAAACATTTGGTTATGGAAGGAATGATATATTTTATTTAATATTATTGAGACAAATATTGATTTATTGGTTAATAAATGTGGTTTATGTATCGAAATTCATTCAAACATCATTGAGATAATAATAATAGTAATATTATTATAATATATGGGGATTATATACTTTAAATATATTAGTTAATGGATTTTTTGAAATCAGTAATTATGTAGACCTAATTATATATTCAATCTTATGTCATTTTATGGTTTATCTGATTTATTGTGCTCAACACATTATCTCAGAAGAATTACCTCATGATTGAAGATGAATATCAGAAGAATGGTCTCAAGAATTAGAAATAGCCATCAAACTTCTCCCTCACATTATTCAAAAAACAATAGCCAGTCCTTCAAGAATGAATATATTCCTATTATGATCAGCATTGAATAAAACATGCTTGATCATCTTTTCTAGTGTCTAAAGCCCTAACAATTACATAATTAGATTTCTAGAGCATGTGTATATTCTGAAATATGGATTCTACCTTGGATCCTTTATCAAAAAATGACAAGACATAATGACTAATTAAATAAAAAACATTGAAGGAATTATCAAAGGACTGTAAATATATTCTATCAAGTAATTATAAAAAATATTTCAAAAATATCCTCTCTATTAATATTCTAGGGTCATGATTAACTACTAATATATAATTAATATGAATAAAATGATATAATAATTATTCGGTATTATCCAAGATACTTTTAATATGTCCAAAAAACATCAATTGGTATAATATTATCCACATTATACTTTATAAATATTTATTATTTAATGATTGAATTACACATTTGTTTTATTAGTTTTTTATTTCTTGTTTTCATTCATAATTTGAAATTTGATTAAATATGATCATTAGATTTCATACGACCATGAATAGGACATGAATAGACAAAGAATGCTTGACCTTACCATTTTGAGGATCTGATGATTCTAGCTAGATAACATGGTTACATAATCTATAACAAAAAAATTCACATTTGATTCCCATGTTTGTCTACACTAGGATGCACCATGATAATTAAAACATGTCATGTGGGAGAATAGTATGTGATCTCATTACATGTCATGACTTGGCCACCAGTTTTAACATGATCTAATATTTTCACACATTGTGTGTCTAGGGTACATACCATGTAACCACACACAGTTAATAACCATAATAATCCTAGAAACTATGGTCAAATTAAAAAACATTTAGTTAAAATATCCAATGTATTATCTTTTAAAAGGGAAATACAGTCCAGTTTTGATTATATTATTTTTAGTTGGTATAAATTCAATGTGACACATAAAATATCAATTTTAAATACATGATGTGTTCCTTAGAATAACATGCAAGATGACAGATAAAATATTACGTGGCACGTAGCTAGCTCTGCACACTATATAACACATATCCAATCAGGAAAGAAACATGATAAGATAGTCATGTCAGGTTAGTTAAAAATGTGATTAGAAAATTAATTATATAAAAAACTATACTAAATGATGAATAATTATTTTTAAATACTATTGAAAGTGATTTCCCATGAATTACATGCAGAGTTATTTTAGTCGGGTCATGTGGAATTTAAGGAATAAATTAATTATTTTTCATAATATTCTAGAAACACATGATGTGCATGGTCCTTATAAATTCCATGTACCTCATGAGAATTTACATAGTTACACACCACATATATTATTAGTTTTTTATTTAATTATTGACACTGTGTACACTACATGACATCATTCAATGAACAAAACAAAGTGTAATATTATGACACACCAGATAGGAATACATTCTATATATGTTCAAAGTAAATGAAAAGGACTATACATAGTTTAAGACACATTAAATTATAGTGAAAAATAACTCCATGTGAATTATAATGGTACATTTCATTTATAATATTGTATATATTATGTTCTTTATGTTCTAAAAAAATTATTACTGGACAGAAGGGTACACATTGGTTACCATTTCAGTAGATGTCAAGTACTAAATAATAATAAATTAAAATTATTTTGTTGAGATTTGTAGTGTATGAGAATCACCAGAACTATTTATATGCATGATAAAGATAAAATATTTTATTAATTAATCAGATAATTTATTTACTAATTTAGAAAATTATCATAAAGAAGAATGAATTGAAATGGATGTTAGTTATCTTATTTTCATATTTATTACATGCATGGATAATCAAGACATTTAATAACATATATATGTGTTAAATATTTAATTAATTTAATTATTATTATAGGGTCATTTGAAATAATTTTATATCTAAATTAAATATGATGATAAGTGTATTATCTTTTCCTCATTATTATATTACATTCCACATATCCATTGTAACTTTTATAAAATCCCAAGTCTATTGTTATAATCACCTTAATGTTAGTAAGAATGTGTAAAAGATGGAGATACTATCCACTAGAGATTTTCCAAGATATATATTACGTGAAACCAACTAAGAAGACATATAAGGTAGGGGTGGAAAGTTATAACGTGAACCTGGATTGGTTTAAGGAGTCATTCCCATATGAACAAGTAGTTTTTCGATCTTCCTGATAAAATAACAAGTGACAAAATCTCATGATCATTCCACATGTTTAATTTATTTTTTGTCGTTCAGTTCATTATTTACTGATGAGATCCATGTGTAGTTGATGTATTTACTTGATTAAATAATGTAAATGAAATAACAAGAACACTAAGAACAAATAAATGGAAAAATGTTTAAATTATTTAATCAATAAATGTTTGATGAATTATATAAAATAAACATAAGATTAATAAGAATATAAAAAATATATAAATGGATATTTATGACTATGAAAAATAAAACTACGCCAGAAAATATAAATTCAAAAAATAATTCCATCAGGTGAGTTAAAATAAATCCTTAATCCAAAGATCATATCTAGATTCATTAAAGTTTTTTCCATTATTAGGGTGTATTAAAAAAGTTTTTGGTTAACTTAAACTAGTTATAACATTAAGTATATTGACTCATCATGGCTTGGTGAAAATAATCATAATTCATTGAGTAATTTTGACTCTTGGATTTCATGTTTGGTTAGTCCACATAATGGATCAATGTACTGCTAGTTTTTGCATCTAGCTAAATCACCTGTCGGAATACCTACAACTAATTCGATAAGTTTCCAATATATATTACATTAAATTAAATATTGATCCATTCCTCTATAATATCCTTTCATTACAATATTCCAAATACAATGATGATGATTATTGGGATTTGATAACAAAGTGGGAGACGGATAAAATAGAAATTTTAATATCAATTTTTTATCATGATTAAGTACTGCAATGATGTAATTTTTATCTAGATAATTCCATATTATATGAAAATTAAATTGTCTCTATTATTGATATTAATGAAAGATAATGTATGAAATATAACACACTTATAAAAGTCATATAAGATCTTGATCATCAAACTACTTAATGAGTTTATGTTAAACATGTTAGGTTTCCCAATTACTAAATATCAATTTGAAGTTTATAATGGGGAGGAATATATTGTATGTTGAAACAATTTTGATGATTTATTGGAAGTCCAAAAAATGATTATATAAAAAATGAAAAATTGAATCTTGAAGATTCATCAATATATGGAAGCATATACATTGTTATACCATAACTGAGATCTTTATTAGTAAAAGACAATACCAGAGTTGTATGAGTTCTCTAAGGAACCTTCACATGAAATATTTGAGAAGGTAAACTAGTTATACCACATGTATTTAAGATGATTGGATATTTTGTTCAATTTAAAATTATGAGTTTCGAGATGCCCAAATACTTGTACACAGACCTCATCCATAACTTGTTAACATAGACATTATGTACATATATTGTTAATTTTAATATGAACAATATTGATTTTTTTACTTTTAAATATCATTAATGTGGTTATAATGGTGGATTAAGATATAAGGAATGAATAAAAGTTAGTTCTTTTGGTAAAAATGAATAAGGGAATAGAAAAAATACCCAACGGTAACACTAAATCTATGAAATATTTGAAACACCCAACCAATTGGATGGGGATCAAATGACATGCTAAGGATCAAGAGATAATCTATTTTCATGTGGTAAGAAGGGCCATTGAAAGAGAAACTGCACCTTAGTGAATAATAAAAGAGAATTTTAAGGTTTATTTGTTATTGAATATAACTTTTACATTTCAAAAAATTGTATTTTAGTTATAGATTTTAGTTATCAAAATTGAATCAAAATATAATAAAAAATTAGATTAATGAAGGTTTCTTGAGGTGAGGTAGATCTTCAAACGTCCAAAAAACGTAAAACTAGATTCATTGGATACTGTAAATCACCATATTACATAATTGAAACAATTGATTTTTGTCATAAATAATTATTATTATATTACTAGTTTTACTAAACGAATTATATATATTCCTAGTATAGATATGTATGGATTGATTTTAATATCTGAAAATATAAATTGTTAATATTAACAATATATAGTATGTTATTGAATTAAACATATAAATAACTAAATTTATAGTATATAATCTAAAAAAATTGTTTAATATTGATAACTAATGGATTTCAGAAGACTCATATCATGCCTTGTTATGGATTCACTGGCTTGGTCATGAAAATGAGAAGTGTTTGACTTATGTATATCAAGAAGGGTACTAGGATTATTTTGAACAAAAACCGTTTGATATATGTGATGCTTGAATTAAAGGTAAAATAGGAAAGCCTCCATATAGTAGATAGGGTGAAAAGGATACATAAATCCTTTAATTAGATCATAGATACAAGTTTTGACATTTTCTAGTTGAATTTATGGGTGGATATTTTTACTTGATCACATTTACAAAAAAATATTTTTTACCTGAATGTGTATATTTAATGAGGTATATGGTTGATTAATTTAATTAATTTAATTAATACAGTAATGATGTAAATAATCATCTTGGTATTAAGAAAAAGGCACTAGGATCAAACATGATAGGTTATATCTTAACAATTTGTTTATCGATAATATTATGGTGTTTTATATTCTATCTCAACTCGCTTGAACTAATACTCCATAATGTAATTGTGTTAGCGAATTTAGAATCCCCAAATTTTTGGATATGGTTACAATGATAATGATTCATGTGAGTCTTCTATTATCATTTTGGGTATATTCATTTACTATTATAGCTAATATACTAAACTGAGATCCAATTAAAGTAGAAAATATAATTCTATATTTGTTTATGTATGGGGGAAATCATCTTTCTTACATTTGTATGTGTGGGGATGAAAATTATTTTATTAAGGATATATTTGAAAAAAATACATTCACATCTAGAAAAAAGGTGTATCTCTATAGGATATCACAAAAAAATTACCGTAAATTATCTATATGATCCTTTACAAAGAATGTTAATAGTATTAATTCATGGAATATTTTTTATAAGGGAGCACATCTCTAAAAGATATAGTGTAAGCATTGTCAACATTGATGATTTTTAGGTTTAGGAAACAATATATTTTTATATGTAATAATTCCATAAATACCCATCAATGATGTTATTATAGTGGAATAAGTAGAAGATATGATCACCATAGAGGTTATGGAACAAGGTGTATATGGTTTTATAGTGATTGATGGCGGTGAATCATTATTAGTTGATAATTTCAAGACTCTTCCCAAAAATGAATCTTTAAGATGATAAAAATATAAAATTTGTAAATAATCTATGAATAATGAGATAGATTCCATATACCGTATTAAATTATTGGTTCTTATAGAATATCTGATGGATGTAAATCCTATTAGGAGAAAATGGGTATTCAAGAAGAAATTGTATGTGTAAGGTAAATTTAGTACCTATAAGGAATGGATTGTTGCAAAAGGGTTTAAAAAGTGACAAGTCATATACTATGAAAAAAATCCTCACACAATTCTCGGTCCAAATCCATTATAATTAATCATTCCATAATAAATGACAATGTTTTTTATATTTATAAAAATGAATATAAAAACATCCTTCCTTAATGGGAACCATGTTAAATATATGTATATAATACAACTAGAAGGGGTTTTGAAACTAAAGCATTATAATAAGTTGTGAATTTTATAGGTTTCCATTTATTTATTTTACTATGATCCTAGATCATTGAAAATTCGTTTTGATGAAGCTATTAGTGAAATTGGTTTCATAAAGAATGAATTTTTAACAATATGAGTATAAGATGTTCAGTTGGAGTATAGTAATCGTATAATTGATGTATATTGATGATATATTACTAATGTTAAATGAGATAATAATCATAAAGTCTGTTGATATGTGGTTGAAAAAATGATTATCTATAAAAAAATTAGATAAAGAATCCTATATTGTAGGGATAAATATCATTCGTGATAAATATAAGAGGTAGTTGGGACTAATTCGGCGTACATACAATTACATTGTATTAAATTTATTTGGAATGGATATTATACGATAGGATTTTTAACAATGTCATAGTATATACATATCTTCAAGAAAATTATTCTTGAAACATAATCAGAGAGGGAGTGGATTAGTAGTATCTTTTACAAATCCATGATTGGATCTAAAGGTATTTTATGTTATATTCATGGAATGAGGTTTCCCATTCTATGATCATGGTTGGGAAATATCTAGTAGATCATAGAGAATTACATTGGATTATAGTTAAGAATATTCTAATGTATCTGAGGAACATTAAGGATACATTCTTGATTTATAGGAGATTAAAAACTATTTATCATGGGATATATAGATGATAATTTCCATATATACTAGAATGATCTAAAATCATAGTTGGGATATGTATTATTTTCTAACAATAGAGTTGTGATACATAGTAGGAAAAAAAGATAGGAATCGTCAATTCTAAAATAGATTCAAAGTATAATATGAATAATGATGAAACTAAAAAGTAAATGTGGATATATAACTTCTTCTATGATCTTGATATACAACCTAATAGTATGGATTCTATCATACTATATTTTGATAAATTATTGTGGTAATCCAAGCCAAAGAGACAAGTTCATATCAATAGATGATGTATATACATTGGTAGTATCACATATTGATGGATTGTTTATGGCGACCCTAACGTATTACATAATACATTACATGATTTAAATTATTATGATGAATTTGATAACAAGGCATGAATTGAAAATTATATGGACTTGGAAGACTAGGTACATAATGAAACACAATAAAACAATTAAGTTAATATTTAAATTGATCTTCTATCTCCCATTATACTCATACATCTGCATAGGATACCATTAAAACACACGAATAAAGGTATTAAATTTGCATCCGAGTTAGGGAATAACCATAAGAAAAAGCATTAGAAAATTTGATAGCAGGAATTACATGATGATAAAAAATGGATGTAATATATGGACTCATAATAGATAAACATGTAATCATATAATAATGGATTCATAGTATTTATCCTTCAATAAAAAATATGTCTTTAGCACCAGTCAAGGCTAACCACCAAGACCATTGCACATGGTAGTACAATCCAAGACTAACTGCAAAGAATGTCGAAAAAAATGTCTCATGAGACTCAATTTTACCCAATTAATTGAAGATGTGTCTGGGCACACCCATCTTAACCTTCATGAATATTTTTTCCATATAAATAATCATACATAATCAGTAAACTTAAGGGTTACCAATGGATAGAATTGGGTACCAGAATCCTATCATAAATCATACCAAAATGGCCTACCAAAATAGTTCCCATGAATGAATGGAAATAAAATATACATGGATATTCATAAGGTAAAATATTAATGTACCATGATATGTTATGTCATGTATAGTTGACCACATGTAAGAAAAGTATTTATGAAATTATAACATTAAAACATTTTTGTGTAGTTTTAAGTAAAATATTGTAGATCCATTAAAATAGTGTATGGTCCTTTATATAATACCATAATTGAACCAAGAGGGATTTATAATAAAAATAATGATGTTATAAATTAAATTTTGTCTTAAAACAGAAGATATAATGAACTTGAAATTGCTTAAGACTTTGGGAAGTACCCTAAAATCAGGTTTGTTTATCAGGATATATTAAGGTGGGAATCACTTAAAAACATGTATATCCCTGAAAGAGAATGATGAAAGGTTCATGATAACTTAATTTGGTACATTTTAAAAAAATTTGTAATATGAACATAAAAATATATGATGAACTCATTTTGGTAAAAGGTAGATAAGGAAACACTAATGAAAAAAAGGAGGTTTGACTAGAATCTCTTATGGATTATCATCATGGTATCAGGTGTACTTAAGATGTCTTAATGAAAGGGAAAAGGGTTTTTGACCTATTATATATCATTATTGTCTTTATGGGGAGGTGAAAAATAATATCCCATCATTAAGGATTACACATAAAATGGCATAACATTGAGGGAATTCTGTAAAAAAGAGAAATAAAGAGGCTCCCTTACCTTGAATTCTATTGTGTTTTGCAATTGATATACATGAACTAAATAATCAAATTAGATTCATTAATTAAAAAATTTAGAACCTAATATTTATTGAAAATAATTATTATAACATTTTTTATGTTCATTCATGACCTTTTTTTGCATCCTGGATTTTAATTATCAGTTCACTAATATTCATGTTCAGGAACAATTGTATGATGAGTGTGTTTTTATAGATTTTAAGTTATATGAAATTAGTGAAAATAAATAAGTTTAAATTTTTATAAAAATTAATTTGGTTATTTGGAGTTAGGATTAATTATTATATAAATCATTAATGTTAAATTCTTGGATTTAAATGGGTATTTTGTTCATCATTAACTTTTTTTTTATTATTATTTTACATAAAGTGTATAAAAGGATTCCAAAAAAAAACATAATATAAAATAATTATTTAATATTATGGTGTAACATTAAAAATAATTTTCTATACATAATTGAAGATGGTAATATAAATTAACAAACTGTTTCCCGTAAATGTGATAAATTAACACATCTCGGATGGTGTTTTCATTTTTTTGTATAAAATATGGTTAAATGAGAGATGATAATTAATTATTTCAATATAATTACAAGATTAAAGTACATGTATGTTACTATAATTATCATAGTATTTAGGCGATGTCATGTCATGAATGAATAAATAAAAAATAGAACCTGAAAGAAAATAAAAGAATGGGAAAGTGGAATTTATCTCTTGAGTTTATTTCCTTTATGATCCTATTAAAGGGAGATGATTTGGTATTTTTATGTGACTAAGGGATTTTGGATGTGCATGTGGACATTAGGGAATGATTTGGATCAACTTTAGGGAAGTCACAAGTATTTAGTGGAGTGAAGAGAACTGGGTAGTGTGGGAGGTTTTTATAGTGGAGGGTATGAGAGTATTCTTAATATTTTAATAATTAGTTTGTTATCTTTTATAAGTAAATAAATATAAAGTATTAATGTGATAAAAACATTAATATTTTCTTGTTATTTCTAACCATTTTCCATTTACATCATCCAATATTTATGCATGATGCATAAATTTAGGTTTTAGCATTTATTGTGAATTATCATATTTTACTATTCATAAAAATTCTATTATTTTAAAAAAATACAAAAAAATTACCCTAACCAATTTTAAACATGTGAATCCAAAAATAAAATCCATTTTTCAAAAATAATTTTTAAATATTGAGAAATTAATTTTTTAAATAAAATCATAATTTACTTGAAAATTAATTATTTTAAAACTATAACCGACTTTATAATTATTTCAAAAATTACATAGGGAATTATAAAATTATCTTAAAACCATAAGACATAAAATTATTAATTTATTTAAACATTTTATGAAAATAAATTTTTTTTAATTTACAAATTAATTATAATTATTTACTTTTATTATACAAAAGTACCTATAATTTTAAAATGATCATATTTTCACTTATAAGATGTGTAAATTTTATTTATACATAAAAGGCTGAGGTTACTATTTTTTTGGATGATTTACTATTCCCAAGTTTCATATTACTATTAATATGGGTATGTTACATTTCATAAAGTTGAGATACAATTTTCCAAGAAAATTGTCTTATTAGATTCCAAACATCTTACTGACTACAACAGTGTATGTAAAATTTGTGAAATTCATACCACAGAAGTGGAAAAAATTATGTTTTATGGTCACTAAGTACATAGTTGTTCATTGTGTTGTGATGTTATGTGACTGTGTAATATATTTATGAGAAATAAATTCCCATTGATAAAACGTTGGGTCATTACATTATTCCACCTTATGAAATTTCACCATTGAAATTTGTTTTTAAATTCTAGGCCATAAATAAAGTGCGGGTACATTTCCTTCATTTCCTCCATGAAATCCCAATTTGACTCTTCATACTTTTGGTTCCTCTATAATAAATTGACCAGGTGAGTAGTCTTGTTACATTCAACATTATCTCTATAATAAATTATCTTCGCTGGATTCTCCTCTTATGAAATATCATCCTCTTACTATACCTCCTTTGAAGAGAGTAAATGTGAAGGATTTTGTTTTTAATTTCTTTAGATGTATACATGGAAGACATCATTTACATTAGACATGGTAGTTGGTTGGTCCAGTAGATAAGGCACAACTCAAACTCGATCAAGGATCTCTAAGGGGTTGATGTACCTTGGACATAGATTTACATTCTTCCAATATCTCAGGACTTTCTTCCATGGAGATATACGAAGAAATGCCATGTCCCTAACTTTGAACCCAGTGTATCTTTGATGAATTTATACGTAATTATTTTGACAAATTGTGGATAAATAGATATCCTCCTGAATTGTTTTCACCTTATCCACCTTTTCATCAACCATTTCTGGTCTTAGTATCTCACTCTCACCATCTTCATCCCAACACAGAAGTGTTTTTCACCTTTTCCTTTAATTGTACTTGTATGTTGTCATTTAGATGATCGAGTGGAAACTATTATTGTAGGAGAATTCAAATACTAAAATATGTTAGTCCCAAAATCCGTGTAATTACATAGAACATTCTCTCAACATATCATCCAATTTCGGAATAGTTATCTGTGATAGGAAATCAATTTGAGGAAGATAGGAAATACTAAAGTTCAGTTCAGTGCATAAAGCATGTTAGGAAATTTTCCTGAACATTGAGGTTAATCTAGGATCCCGATCTGATATAATAGATAGTTTTACTCCATTCATCCTTAACAACACTTATATATATATCCTTATACATTAATCCTATGATATGTCATCTCAAATCATGATAAAGTGAGCTATATTTCTATGATGACCCACAATGACCCATATATCATTTTTTCCAAGGTATGTACATTGATGTCCAGTGAAAAGTCCATGTTGATGTTCTCCTATATTCATGCTGGTATGGGTAGTGGTTTCAACATCCCATTATAATTTTTCTTTCAATATTCACTTGTTGACATATAAGGAATTTTGATGTCTATTTAGTAATATCCTTCCTCATATTGTCCAACCAAAAGTTCCCTTAGAGATCTCAATACATATTTGTGCTCACTCAGTGAATAGAGAAGGTTGATCTTTGTACATAATTCAAAATATAATTCTTTATATTTGGATAACATTGTACAGATAATCATTAACCAAATCCTATAACTGCTTCTTTGTCAATCTTGATCTCAGACGATTTCCCATTTTTAATGGCTTCCACGATTTTATGAATTTCCACATCAATTTTTTTAGAATCCTTTATTTTCTCCATGAGGGATGTTTGAGAGATAATTTGAGAAAATTTTTGATGATTTTATTCCCTTAATTATTCCCATGTCCATCCTTTACATATCTAAGAATATTGGATCCTTTCTAATTCTCAACATTGTTAAAGATGCAGGTCCGTTTCTACTAAGAGCATCTTCCACCTTATTTTACTTACTGAGTCGGTAGTGGACTGTGCTCTCATAATTCATGATGAGATCTATACATATTAAATGGAGAATATTAAGGGTTTTTTTGTGCTAATATATATATTCTATAATCTTGAGATCAGTACATACCTCACACATCTCCCAATAGAGATAATGTTGCAAGATGTTTTAATGCAAATATCACAGCCTCCAACTACAGATCATGAATATGACCGCTTTTCGTTGGTATTTTCATATTCCTTGAGGGGTAGGATATCACATTACCATTTTTCATCATCACACAGCTTAAAACCTTCTTTGAAGAATCTTTGTACACCAAACGGAGTTCTCCACTTGCTGGGAGTGTTAGTACATTCACAGTGATAAGCCTCTTTTCAACTACATAGAGTAGTCTTCACAATCCTCGGTCCAAAAAAACATTACTCCCATCTGTTTCAGCTTAGTCATTCAGTTTGAAAATCATGAAATGTTATTCACATATCCTCAATAATAACCAGCTAGACCAAACAATATGTGGATTTACATCACATATGTTGTCCCGAGGCTCTCTTCAATCACCTTTGTCTTGGAAGGGTCCACTAATATCCCTTTACTAGAGATAAATTCCTCAATAATGATACTTCCTCTATCTAGAAGTCACATTTACTATAATATGAATAGAAATTATCTCTTATAAAATCATTAAAACAGTATTAAAATGATCCTCATGTTCCTCCTTTCTCTTGAAGTATATTAGAATATCCTTGATAAATACTGCCAATTTTTTGAGGTTATCTATATAGAATCTATTCATTAAACCCATGAAAATTGATCGAGCATTAGGGAGTCTGAATAGAATCTCTATGAATGCGTAGTTTCCATACCTTGTTTGAAAGTTATTCTTGGGAATATCTTCCTTCCACGTCTTTATTTGGTGGCATCTTTGCCGATGGTCCACCGTAGTGAAATAACTGCCTCAATAAAGGAGATCAAAAAAGTTATCTATCTGTGACATGGGATACAAGTTAGTTATCATGATTTTATTGATATCAAGAAAATAAATGAAGAGGTGTATTGATCAATCCATCTTCATGATAATGAGTATTGGCACAACCCATGGTGATGCTATAAGCTATAAAAAATCCTTCTCCAAATTCTCCTGTAACTGCTTCATCATCTCTTACAGCTCTATGGTATCCATTTTATAAGGTGTCTTGGATATAGGTAAAGATATGGGAATAAGTTCAATTGATAACTCATTCTATAGATCCAGAGTAATTCTAGGACACTCTTTATGAAATACATCAATGTAATCCATCATGACATGTCACGAACCGTCCTTGGGGGCCCGTGCCGTGACTACTCCAAGCCCGCCTTCCATAGGCCAGGGGCTGGCGACTAGCACCAAGGTGTAAATCCCGGTAAGGGAAGGAATTTCCTTTGTAATGTAAAAAAACAACACAGAGTAAGCAGGCAGAAGTAAACACTAAGTAAAAACTGGTACAACAGTAAGTGCGGAAAGTAAATGGGCCAGAATTCAAACCCAAACTGAAAGTAAAGTACAACTTGAAAGGGGAAAACATCAACTGAAAAGTAAAGGCGCAATGTCAAGCCATCCAATGGAAGTACCACCTGATGGGTGGGTACAAAAAGCCTCCACTGCTCCTCGGGTCCAGCCGACCGCTCCGAGTACGTCCCGCCCAGTGGTCCACCTCCAGGTGTCGTCCTGTTCTGCAAGACTCCACCACGATCAGCGTTGTCCATCTTCTGCATCCAACACAACGTAGTATGCGCATAGCCCGTGCAGGGGTGAGTATAAGCTACTCAGTAGGGACCCAGAGACCCCCGAAGGTCTCCCAAAATCCACAAAGGATAAACCACAAAGGAAAGATACAATCAAGAAGTAACATCCGACACGACTTAGGTATATTCCCATACATATACCTAAGTCATCAATTCTCGCTCGGCTCCAACATCCGTGCTCAAGTACAACCCAATCCACACAGGAAAGCAAAATGTAAATCCACACATGATAACACAAAACAATCCACAAAGGAAAGAAAAACAGGATTCAGCTCACACAGGTATACATCTTTGAATGACGATAAAGATGATCACTGATCCATCTAAGTCGTCAGACCCACAAAGGATCAAAGGTACTAACCCCCATAATGACCCACATAGGATCAGACCCACACATGATCGATAGGTAACTAACCCCTGCAAAGACCCACATAGGATCGGACCCACACAGGATCTGTAGGCACTGGCTCACACAGAACCGCTGAGCGCTGACTCACACAGGATCGAATCTACATAGGATCTGTAGCACTGATCCACGTAGGATCTCTGAGTGTTGTAGTCGTCGCTGTCGAATCCACTGAGGATCTCTGTACAGTCGTCGTCGTCACATTAGGAGTCACAGTCAGGTCTGGGGTTCCCGCACACAACAAGCTCATTCAGGAGGGTCCGCTCCATGAGCCGAGAGGCTGATACATCAACTGACACATAGTCCAAAGTTGATGTATCCAAAAGTTCTGTATCGTCAATAGGAACTCTGCGTCGCAGACGGCGTGTCAATCGGTTGCCCGGTCTGACAGTTATTGGCTTTTTTGTCCTAAGGGCCCGGTTGCTTTTTAAGGAAAAACCAACCCAACCGTGATCCACCTATGTCCAAACCTCGGGCGGAGTAAGCCAAACGATCCGTATCACTTAGAGGAATTCAATAAAGTCGACGGCACGTCAATCGGACGTGCGAAGCTCAAGATATTAGTGTTTCCTCTCCGAGGGCCCTGTTGGTTTCGTGTACGAACCAACCCAGCTGAACCCAAGGTATTCCAAAACCTCGAGTGTGATATACTGAAACGACCGTCTCGATCCAAGGATCGCATTGCCACTGACAGCGCATCGTTCGGAGGCCCGTATCTGATGTTATGAGCAAAAGACCGAAAAGGTCTGGAAACGGGGGGTATGGGCCCGGACCGACCCCCCAGTGGTCGGCCCGAACCGGGTCCGGGTCTGACCCGACCCGGCCCGAACCGGTGCAGGCGCGGACCCGTTGCCGAAATCAGCTCGGCCGGTTACGGCCGAGAGGCGGGGGGGGGGGGGGTGATGCCCCCGCATGGGAACACCGCGGCCCCCGCGTGGGGGCCGCCCCTGGTCTGCGGACGTGGAAAGGCCACGTCCCATGTCTCACCGGACCTGCGCGGTCGTGGGTCTAGTCGCCCGCCGCCTCCGGCTGCCGGCGCCGCCGCGCCGGCGACCCATGCCACTAGTGGAGTCCGCGGGCCACCGGAGTTGTTCCGGTGGTCCGATTCCATTTCTGTCTGCGCCGTAGCTCCTCCCGGGTCCCATTCTTCACTGCCAGGCCCTCAAATCACCATTGCGGCCCCGATTGTCGTCATCTGCCGTTTCGTGCACCAAGAACGAAAAAGTGTGGTGGGTTCGGACTTGTTCGTTAGTCCACAACCACCGCGTTAGCAGTTTTAAAAATATTACAAAACAAAAGTTTAACAAATGTCATGGGTATAAATCACAAATCTTTTTATGAATCACACCCCTACCTCGTCGATGTCATCGAACATGAATTCTTCGCGGAATTTATCGTCGCGGAAGAAGAGGATCATCACATCGCAGAAGGGCGTCGCGTCGTCCCGGTATACGGCGTTGCGTCGACGATCTTCGAGGGGTAATGAAAACACACGGATTTAATTTACACAAATTAAATCCATGTCATGTATAAAATCCTCAAAGGAATTTAAAAGATTGTTAAACTCCTACCTCAAATGGATGTTCGATGATTTGTCTCGGAAGCAGGAACGTCGCAGAATAACATCGTAGGAGGAGAATCGTTGGCGCCGCAGAACACGACATCGCGTCGTCGATCTCTGAGGGTTCGGCATTCTACGTCGCCTTTCGTCGAAGGACGGTGTTCTTCGCGTTCTTCGCAAAGGAGGATGAAGGACTTAAGGTTTCTGTCAAATCCTCTCAACGAACAACACTCAAGAATAAAAGTGTTGGTCTTATTTTATTACATGCCAACAAACGAAAATTCTTAGTTAAGTAACGAACCATTAATTTGATGAATTAATGGTACGACTTAACTGCCCAATTAAAAAGAGCGTTTAAAAGTTTAATAAATGCCTCAGTTGACTTTCATTAAAAAGGGTTTTCGCAGGTGCGTTACTTAGCGGAAAAGAAACGGCGGGGCTCGTGCGGGCCCCACCTCAAAAATATCCTACCTAGAGGGTAGTATATTTTGGGTTCCACCCTATCCGCTTCAACTCAGCTTAAGCAGCTTAAAATGGCTTTTAAGCGGATTTAATAGAAATAAAATAAAGTTTGTCGTACCACATTATTTTATTTCTTAACTTAAATCCCAAAAATTAAAAACCACACCCGAGCAAAAACAACTCCGGAAGAGGAATTTCTAAGTAAATACCGACGCTACGATTCCATTGGTGCCCTCTGATTTTGATTCCGAGCACCGGTTCAAAAGTTATAAAAACATGCTCGTTCGTTCACTGAACGTACCCGAGCCAAACTTTGGAAAATTATTCCGGGCACACCAGGCCTCAAAATTAGGTGCCTTCAGAAACTGTGTTCTTGTAAAATTCCTAGGAAAATTAAGAAAAAAAATTTCCTTGAAATTTACTTGTGTTTACATCACTCTCACCTCTGGGATTTACGTCCCCATAAAGATACATCATAAGCTAGGGAAACAAAAGTGGGTACTAAGCATGCATCTGTGCCTCCCGCTCCCAAGTGCTCTCCTGGAGGTTCTCGTGCTGCCATCTGATGCGCACTAGAGGAATTGACCATCCACGTAGGACCTGCTGCTTTCGATCCTCGATCTCCACCGGGATCTCTGCAAAATTCGCCCCATCATCAACGTCTAGCTTTCCATGGTCAATGATGTTCGTCTGGTCGTGCATGTATCTCCTCAACTGAGTTACGTGGAAGACGTCGTGCACCCGGTGCAACTGAGGTGGTAGAGCCAAGCGATAAGCCACCTCGCCAATCCTGCTGGGGACCTGGAATGGTCCGATGAAGCGTGGAGACATCTTTCCGCCTATGCCAAATCTCTGTAATCCACGTCTAGGTGAGACACGCAAGAAGACGTGGTCCCCATCCTCAAACTCTAGTGGCCTTCTCCTCCTATCAGCGTAAGACTTCTGCCGGCTCTGAGCTGTCCTCATCCACTCCTGGATGACCTGGACCTTCTCTTTCATGGCCCGGACCATCTCAGGTCCCACAAGTGTTCACTCCCCAGGGTCTGTCCAGCACAAAGGAGATTAGCAAGGTCTGCCGTATAATGCCTCATATGGTGTCATCCTGATGGTGGAGTGGTAGCTATTGTTGTATGCAAACTCCACCAAGGTTAGGTGGTCCTCCTAGCTACGACCAAAGTTGAGGACACATGCATGGAGCATGTCCTTGAGGGTCTGAATGGTCCTCTCCGTCTGTCCATCTGTATGAGGGTGAAAGGCGGTGCTCAGACGAAGCTGCGTTCCGAACGCCTCCTGCAACCCCTTCCAAAGATGGGAAGTAAAGCAAGCATCTCGATCGGAGACGATAGATGATGGAAAACTGTGAAGCCGTACAATCTCTTGAACGTAGAGACGCCCCAAGCTCTCCACTGATCCTTGCTCTCTGATGGGTATGAAGTGAGCCGACTTGGTGAGTCGGTCGAAAATCACCCAGATTGAGTCATGACCTCTGGAAGTGCGTGGAAGTCCAGTCACGAAGTACATAGATATGTCGTCCCACGTCCACTCCGGGACCTCCAAGGGATGTACCAAGACTGCTTGTACCTGATGCTCTGCCTTCACCTGCTAGCAGGTGAGGCATCGTAAAGCAAACTCTGCAACAACCCTCTTCATGCTCGTCCACCAGTGCTACCTTCTGAGGTCCTGGTACATCTTCGCCACTCCAGTATGAACCGACGAAGGAGAAGTGTGAAACTCTCTCAGCACCTCCTCTCGTAAAGTGACAGGTACTAAGATACGTCCTCAAAAAAGGATGTCGTGCACTGCTCCAAAGGAGAAGCCATCAGGTGCTTGTCCTGAGGATATCTGTGCACACCGCGTCTCACATTCAGCGTCCCCACGATATGCCTCTCTGATCCGCTCCAGTAGTGGATGAGTGACTATGAGAGACGGAAGGAAGGCTGCTCCATCTCTATCCACGAAGGATATCTGCAAAGCAGCTAGCAGCTCTGTCGCCTCCTCAAGTAGCTGAATTCCCATCCTCCTACTGAGAGCATCTGCAACTACGTTTCCCTTACCATGAGTATAGACTATCTCAATGTCATAGTCCTGGAGGAACTCACGCCATCACCGCTGTCTCATGTTCAGGTCCTTCTCCGAGAAGAGGTACCTGATAATCTGGTGGTCAGAAAAGACTATAAAGCGCTCGCCCATCAGATAGTGTCACCATGTCTTCAGAGCGAATACCACTACTGCTAACTCCAGGTCATGGGTAGCGTAGTTCTGCTCATGCGGCCTCAACTAACGTGATCCATAGGTGATTACTGCCCGCTCCTGCATTAGGACACATCCGAGTTCGGTCCCTGATGCATTGCAGTAGACTACGTACCCTACTCCCTCCTCAAGAACCCTCAAGATAGGTGTGCTGGTCAATCTCTGTCTCAACTCCTGGAAGCTCTGCTGACATCTGTCTGACCACAAAAAGGGTTTCCCCTTCTTCGTCAAAGCTGAGAGTGGTGCCGCAACTCTGGAGAATTCTGGCACAAATCTCCGATAGTACCCAGCTAGTCCCAAGAAACTCCGCACCTCTGTCACACTCTTTGGTGGCTCCCAAGCTAGCACTACCTCGATCTTTGCAGGATCTACTGCAACTCCCGCCTCATAGATGACGTGCCCCAAGAAGTGGACCTCACGTATCCATAACTGGCACTTAGAGAGCTTACCATAAATCTGGTGCTCTTGGAGTGTGTCTAGTACAACCCATAAGTGGTAGGCGTGTTCCTCCTCAGTCGTCGAGTATATAAAAATGTCGTCGATGAAGTCTACGACAAATCGATCGAGGTATGGCTGAAAGATCCTGTTCATGAGGCCAATGAACACTGCTAGAGCATTGGATACACCAAATTTCATAACCAAGAACTCATTGTGGCCATACCGACATCTGAAGGTCATCTTATGCACGTCCTCGTCTCGAACTCTGAGCTGATGATAGCCTGACCTGAGGTCTATCTTCGAGAACCACCGTGCTCCCTTGAGGTGATTGAAGTGGTCCTCAATCTTCGGTGGCGGATACTTGTTCCTCACTTTAACCTGGTTCAGGCGACGATAGTCGACACATAGTCGCAAGCTGCCATCCGCCTTCTTGGTGAACAATATCGGGGAAGCCTAGGGTGAAACACTCGGTCGGATGAACCCCTTGCCCTGCAAGCCCTCCAACTGTACTTGTAGCTCTCGAAGCTTAGCGGGGGCCATCTGATATGCTGGAGTGGATATCGGGGCCGTCCCGGGTTATAGATCAATATAAAAGTCTACCTCTCTGCGAGGAGGTAGCCCTAGAACGTCGTCGGGAAAGATGTCCGCATACTGATCCCCCACAGTAGGAAAACTAGGACTCCACACGTCAACTGATCCTAGGATGAGGCTAGCCAACTGATGAGTGATCGGTTGTCCTCTTCTATGCGGAAGTCTATCCTGTGCTACGAAGGCTCCCCTCTCGCCGGTGAAGCTGAACCCTCTCTCGTCGGTGCGTACACATCGCACCTTGTGCCTAATACAGTCAACCTGTACATGGAATGTAGATAACCAATCCGTGACGAAGATGTTGTCGTAACGCCTCGACGCCTCTACAAGAATATCTCATCTGAATCTCTCGCCTCCTAGAGTAAGATCACACTGTCGGCACCAGTGCGTAATCGTCGAGTCTTCTCCCGTAAGAGTCTTTAGCCGTAAGGATGGAGCCAACGGCTCTGTCAGAATCTCCGAGATCCGAACAAGGGTAGCAGCTACGAAAGAGTGACTCGCTCCTGTGTCGATAATAACTACAAAAAGGGTGGAATAGACACAAATAGTACCTCGAATCATCTCGGGCGCGTCGTGGTCATAGGCCTCTGCTGCTTGGAGTTGTGCCTGTCTCTGCCCACCAGCTCCCTGTGGTCGGGGTGGACCTCTTGGCGGTGGTGGTGGTAGAGCCTCAAGGCGTCGCCCACCACCGGCTACTCGGCCAGCTCCTCTGCCTCATCCGCCTCCTCCATGCGGACCGCCACAGTTGACCCTTTGCCTTTTCCTGGGTGGCCCCTCAACCATCTGCTGCTCCTCGGCACGGTGGTTCAGGAAGTCACGAGCCATGTGGCCCTGCCCGCTGCATGCGTAGCACTACCTGCCTATCGAAAGACTGGCCCCATGCTGTGTTCCCCGCACCGCTGAGCCAGTGTCCTGGGGTCGTCTGCTGAAGGGTTTGGTCTTCCTGGACCCATGAGTCATCTGTTGGCTGCCTAATGTGGAAGACTCTGCTACCTTCCGCCCTACGGTAGGTCTCGATGCTGAAGAAGGATCAGCAAGAAAGCTCTCGATCAAAAGGTCTCGCTCTAGTACTCCTTCCTGATTCAGAATGCTGAGGGAAATTAGCGATGCCCTGATCTCATGTCTCAATCCCTACTCAAAGGTCTGGGCCCGGAAGAATGGGTCCCGTACCATGTCAGTCGAGTAGCGCGAGAGATCGGTAAATCTTGCCGAGTACTGGGCAACCGTCAAGCTGCCCTTCCACAGCTGAAGAAGCTCCTGGATACGCACCAGATGGAGGGTGGGTGGGATGAACTCCGAGCGGAAGAGGCTCTCATAGTCCATCCAGGGAAGAGATGACTCATCGTGCACCTGGAGCATCAATCTCCACCATCGGCCCGCTTCCGCGTGAAGTAGGCTCGCTGCGAGGATCACCATGAGGTCTGCTGGTGTCCTCAATAGCATAAAAACTCATACAACTGCCTCCAACCAGTCCTTGGCTTCTTGGGGGTCTGTCTCCCCACAGAACCTGGGCGGTCGTTGGCGCTGGAACTCATGCAGTGCACTGAGGTGACGTGCATCGTCAGTGGCAGGGGCAGGAAGCATCGGTGGCTCGGTGGGTAGAGGTAACACTGGTGCCTCAGCTGTCAAAGGGTCATGTACCGAGGCCTCGTGACTCGGCGGGCGGTCGTCACGTACAACTCTCAGAACCCTAGCTGGCTTCCGTCGTGGGGCCATCCTGAAAAGAAACAGGTGTGCCAAGGTCATAACAGTATACCTGGTGAGCCGACACAATGTAATCACAAAGAAAACATGAAACACATACGCAATCATTGTTTTTGTGCATTAAGTCGAAAATCAGAAGTCAGGGTCCTGGTGTACGGATACGTCGGCCGCCGCACCAACACTGGACTCCCTGGATTGAAAACCACACCCAATACGCTAAACACTAATGCTTCACATAGAAAAAGATCAGAGTCCCATGTTCCGTGGTAGAACTGAACTCCTCTGATACCAATATGTCACGACCCGTCCTCGGGGCCCGTGCCTTGACTACCCCAAGCCTGCCTTCCAAAGGCCAAGGGCTGGAGACTAGCACCAAGGCGTAAATCCCGGTAAGGGAAGGAATTTCCTTTGTAAAGTAAACAACCAAACAACACAAAGTAAGCAGGAAGAAGTAAACACTAAGTAAAAAATGGTACAACAGTAAGTGCGGAAAGTTAGTGGGCCAGAATACAAACCAAAACTGAAAGTAATGTACAACTCGAAAGGGGAAAACAACAATTGAAAAGTAAAGCCACAACGTCGAGCCGTCCAATGGAAGTCCCACCTAAAGGGTGGGTACAGAAAGCCTCCACTACTCCTCGGGTCTAGCCGACCTCTCCGAGTACGTCCCACCCAGTGGTTCATCTCCAGGTACCGCCCTGCTCCGCAAGCCTCCACCACAATCAGCGTTGTCAGTCGTCTGCAACCAACACAACTTAATGCGGGCATAGCCCGTGCAGGGGTGAGTATAAGCTACTCAGTAGGGGCCCCGAGACCCCCGAAGGTCTCCAAAAATCCACAAAGGATAAACCACAAAGGAACGATACAATCACTAAGTAACATCTGACATGAATTAGGTATATTCCCATACATATACCTAAGTCATCAATTCTCGCTCGGCTCCAACATCCAAGCTCAAGTACAACGCAGTCCACACAGGAAAGCAATACGTAAATCCACATAGGATTGCACAACACAATCCACAAAGGAATGAAAAAAAGGATTCAGCTCACACAGGTATACTTCTTTGAATGAAGATAAAGATGAGCACTGTTCCATCTAAGTCATCAGACCCACAAAGGATCAAAGGTACTAACCCCCGCAATGACCCACACAAGATCGGACCCACATAGGATCGATAGGTAACTAACCCCCACAAAGACCCACAGAGGATCAGACCCACATAGTATTTGTAGGCGCTGGCTCACACAGAACCGCTGAGTGCTGACCCACACAGGATCGGATCCACACAGGATCTGTAGCATTGATCCACGTAGGATCGCTGAGTGTTGTAGTCGTCGCCGTCGAATCCACTGAGGATCTATGTACAGTCTTCATCATCACAGTAGCAGTCGCATCCAGTTCTAGGGTTCTCGCCCACAGCAAGCTCATTCGGGAGGGTCCGCTCCACGAGCCGAGAGTCTGATACATCAACTGACACATAGTCAATATTTGATATATCCAAATGTTCCGTATCGTCAACAGGAACTCAACGTTGCAGACGACACATCAATCGGACGCCCGGTCTGAGAGTTATTGGCTTTTTCGTCCCAGGGTCCCGGTTGGTTTTTAAGGCAAAACCAACCCGACCATGCTCCACCTGCATCCATTCCTCAGGAGGAGTAAGCCAAAGTTTCTGTCTCACTTAGAGGAATTCAACAAAGTCGACGGCACGTCAATCAGACGTCCGAAGCTCATGATATGAGCATTTCCGCTTCGAGGGCCCGGTTGGTTTCGTGTACGAACCAAACAGGCTGAACCCAAGGTATTCCAAAACCTCGAGTGTGATATACTGAAACGACCGTCTCTATCCAAGGATCGTATTGACGCTGACGACGCAACGTTCGGAGGCCCGTAACTCATGTTATGAGTAAAAATACCGGAAAGGTCCGGAAACGGGGGGTATGGGCCCAGACCGACCCGGCCCGGCCAGAGTGGCCCGGCCCCGGTGCGCCCCGGCCCGAACCGGCGCGGGCGCGGGCCGGCTGCCGGAATCGGCTCGGCCAGTTAAGGCCCAGCGGCAGGGGGGGTGCTGCCCCTGCGTGAGAATACTGCGGCCCCCATGTGGGGCCGCCCCTGGTCAGTGGACGCGGCAAGGCTGCGTCCCGTGTCTTGACGGACCCGCGCGGTCGTGGGTCTGGTCGGCCGCTGCCACCGGTGGAGTCCGCGGGCCACCGGAGTTGCTCCGGTGGTCCGATTCCATTACCATCTGTGCTGTAGCTCCTCCCGGGTCACATTCTTCACTGCCAGGCCCACAAATCGCTATAGCGGCCACGTTTGTCATCGTCCGCCGTTCCGCGCACCAAGAACGAAAAAGTGCGGTGGGTTCGGACTTGTTCGTTAGTCCGCACCCACCGCGTTAGCGGTTTTAAAAATATTACACAACAAAAGATTAACAAACGTCGCTGGTATAAATAACAAATATTTTTAAAAATCAAACCCCTACCTCGTCGAAGTCATCGAACATGCGTTCTTCGCGGAATTGATCGTCGCAGAAGAAGAGGATCGTTGCGTCGCGGAAGGGCGTCGCGTCGTCATGGTACACGGCGTCGCGTCGACGATATCCAAGGGGTAAAGAAAACACACGGATTTAATTTACATGAATTAAATCCATGTCAAGTATAAAAACCACAAAGGAATTTAAAAGATTCGTAAACTCCTACCTCAAACGGATGTTCGATGATTTGTCGCGGAAGAAGGAACGTTGCAGAAGAACGTCGCCGGAGGAGAATCATTGGCGTCGCCGAACACGGCATCGCGTCGTCGATCTCCGAGGGTTTGGCGTTCTTCTTCGCCTTTCGTCGAAGGCCTGCGTTCATCACGTTCTTCGCATTCTTCGCATTCTTCACGTAGGAGGATAAAGGACTTAAGGTTTCTGTCAAATCCTCTCAACGAACAACACTCAAGAATAAAAGTGTTGGTCTTATTTTATTACATACCAACAAATGAAAATTCTAAGCTAAGTAACGAACCATTAATTTGATTAAATAATGATACAACTTAACTGCCCAATTAAAAAGAGTGTTTAAAAGTTTAAGAAACGCCCCAGTTGACTTTCATTAAAAAGGGTTTTTCCGGGTGCGTTACTTAGCGGATAAGAAATGGTGGGGTTCATGCGGGCCCCACCACACAAATATCCTACCAAGAAGGTAGGATATTTTGGGTTCCACCCTATCCGCTTCAACTCATCTTAAGCAGCTTAAAGCGGCTTTAAGTGAAATAAAATAAAGTTTCTCTTACCACATTATTTTATTTCTTAACTTAAAGCCCAAAAATTAAAAACTAAACCTGAGCAAACGCAACTCTAGAAGAGGCGTTTCTACGAAAATACCAGCGCTGTGATTCCATCGTTTCCCTTGGGATTTGATTCTGAGCACCGGTTCAAAAGTTAGAAAAACCCGCTCATTCGTTCACTGAACGTACCCGAGCCAAACTTCGGAAAATGATTCCGGGCACACGAGGCCTCGGAATCAGGTTCCGTCAGAAACTGCATCCTTGTAAAATTCCAAGGAAAATTAAGAAAAAAAAATCATTGAAATTTATGGGTCTTTACATGAAATTTATTTCTTCAGGAATGATTCTCTCCTTTGTCTCAATCATTTAAGCAATACATGCTTAATCATAAGGAATTAATATCAACAAATAAGACAATGATTCTAAATGACATTCTAATTCCTCATTTCACTTGTAAATAATTGGATAATGCTTTGGAATTTGATGAATGTTATACCATTTCCTACAGTTTATGTTGGCATTGTATAATGATAGCCAATCCATGCTCAAAATAGCCTCGAACTCTAATACAAGAAGTATGATGACATTAGTTGGGAGGTTAAGTCTACAAATATTTTATGGGGAGGTGTTATAAATCAGGGAAAAAATATATTCCTCATTTTATGTTCTCATAGATAAATTATTCTCTAAATTTTGAGGTGGTTCTTGAATAGTCCTACTAAACCTGCAAGATATTAAAGAATGTGTAGAACCAGAATCAAATAGTATATTTACTATTATTGAATGAATAACTGGAATACCTATCACCTAATCATTGTCTGAATCCATCTCAGTAGTAGCTATATAATAATCCCTTCCATTTTTTCTTCTATGTTTCTGTTGATTTTATTTGAAAACCCTCGGCATAGAGAAATTGTTCGCATAATACCCATGATACATGAAGTTGTAATATTGTACTATAGGATGAGTTCTGATCTGATTCATCAATTCTTCTTCCAATTTAGTTGGATTCATTATATCCCATCATCCTTTTCAGCCAGAAGTCCCATCCTTCCACATTTAATGTAATATCTAGTTCCATTTAGATAGTTCCCTAGAGTCTTCTTCCCACAATTTATTCACATGGTTTGATCATGATTATTTCCATCATGGGATTTATTTATGGAACATCCACATTAGATTTCATTTTCATCATTATGATGTTAGGACCATGATTCCACTAAGAGACACTAATCTACATTTCAACCTTAATGGAACAACAAACAATCTCTTTATATTTGTCGAAGTCTTAAATCTCGAACACTCATCATAGACCCCTCTTTAGCCTGCTAAAGAAGTGATCCACCTTACTTTTGGTGTTCATGAAGAAGATAGAGTTGTACCTTGAAAATATTGTAATGTTAGATTCATACACCGTAATGGAATCATCTTCTTTATGCTTGAGACTGATGAAGTCTCTTTCCACCATGAGGTGGAGTGTATGGGGAAAATATTTATTACAAAAAATTATGTTAAATTCATCCCATTCTATGTAATCAGTTTCTTCTTGGGGATTTGAATTATTGATTAGTATCAAACACTGTTCAAATTCACCATAAAAATGATAACCATCCAGTATGAATGTTTCTTATTTTGATCACTATAATATATAGAATATCTTTAATAGAGTTAATCTTATATTTCGCGAGTAGTTTATTGGAAGATACACTAAAAATTGGAGGCCTTTTCTACATAAAGGATTCAATGGAAACATGACATATCCATAAAGGTGAGGGTGTTTGACAAGATTCATGTTATTATTCATAACCTGATCCAACTGAGCAAGTACTATCATGATGTTTTAATCACCCGTTCCCATCACATCAAGCATATCATTAGGGAAATCATCACATTCTCTTTCACATTGATTATTGGCATGTGTTATTCTTTTTCTAACTATTAAATAACTAAATTATCAGACAATTAGATGGATTGAATACATAGTTATTGAATATAAAAAAGGAAACATTAAACATAAAATGTTAATATTTTAAAATAGAAGTATATCCTAACACGTGATTCCTTATGTTTAAATCTAGGTTATCCTTGATCTATTTCGTAATTTATATTCTTATGGGATATTTTTTTATTCCCCTAATAATATTTAGTTAAAAAATCACAAATTTACGAAATCATATCCTCTGGGATTTCCAAATGAAGCATAGATCAAGGCCCATTTTTGTGCACCAGTTACCATTTGAGTCTAGCTCAATGTGGTGTTTCCAAGTTTTACCCCTACATATATTTGTGCCAGAGGTTCCTCTACCTGTTTGTATCTAGGCATGGATGTATTAGCTTAATAAACTACATACTCTATACTTACCAAAATTGAGGTTTGTTTTATTATACTTAGATTATTCCCAATGTTTCCTAGTAATGTTCCCTAAACCTAACCACTAAAATAACTAGACCGTCTATTGATACTAACTATTGAGACCCTATCCTTTTATATAATATATTACATGATTTGAAGAACCATTTTACAATATAGTAAAAGACAAGGATTATAAAGTCTAGTGTCTTCGATGACTAGATAAATAATTAAACACTATAAAAATATTTTAATTAATCTTAATATTGAGCTTCTATCTCCCATTGTTTTCATACATCTGCATAGGATACCCTAGTCAACACATGAACAATGGGATGAGTTGAACAACCCAGTAAGGGAATAAACATAAGAACAAATAATTAGACCATGGGATAGAGGGCATGAAATGATGATATAAACATGTATGTAACTTATGGAATCATAAAATATAAACATGCAATCAGATTAAAGTTGATAAATAATAATGTGTTAAAACCATAAAACATGTATTTAGCACGAGTTAAGGCTAACCACCAAGACTGTTACACATGGTAGAACAAGCCAAGTCTAACCGCCAAGACCATCACATATAATATATCAGGATACTCAACTCTTCCCAATGCATTAGAGCACTATCTTTGTGAAACCATGTTAACTTTCATGAATATTTTTCCTCCTAAAGAATCACACATAATCAAAAAAACAAAAGGGTTACCCATAGAAATAATTGTGTACCACAATCATGTCATAATGTATAAAAAATGGTCGTATTGTAAAAGTGTGCATGAAATAAAAGAAATAAAATATAAATGGACATTCATAAGGTAAAATAGGCTCATATCATGGAATGCTATTTCAAGTAAAAGTGACAAAATTTGAAAACAATATTTAAGAAATTTTTGCATTAAAACTTTTTTGTGTTGTTTTATGAAAAATACTATAGAGCCTTTAAAATTGAAAGGGGAAAATCATTTATATAAAAAAATAAGTGAACCAAGAGGGTTTTCATAATAAAATGTATGATTTAAGAAAGAAAAATTTATCTTAAAACATAAGATATGGTATAATTGTAATTGAGTAATAATTTGGGAAGTTCCCTCCAAATAGGTTTCCTTATTAGAAAGTATTGAGGAAATAATAAATTAAAAATAAGTATATCCCATATAGAGAATGATGAAGTTGTTTTGATAAATGAATTTGGTACATGTAGAAAAAATTTATAATATTCACCTAAAAATATAAGATGATCTTATTTGGTAAAAGGAAGGGAAGGAAACCTGAAAGAACAATGGATGTTTAGATAGAACCCCAAATGGATTATTGGCATGGTATTGGGTGTAATTAAGAGGGAATAATGAGAAATAAATGGGTTTTTCATCACATCTAAATCTTGAGGAAAATATTGGGGAGGTGTGAAATCATACCCCATAATTAGGCATTACACATAAATGTTCATAACAATGATGGAATTCTTGAATAAAAGTTAAATAAAGAGGACCCCTTCCCAAATATTGATGGTGTTCTCCAGTTAATATTAATAACCTGAACAATAAAATTAAGATCATTAATTAAAAATTAAAGAAAATTTTATAAATTTAAACTATTTTTAGGTCCATTTTATGTTCATTAATTACCTTTTAGTTTGTTTACAAGGATCAATTTATTAGTTTTTGTTTGTTTTCATCCTTAGTTTTAATGATTGGTTCACTTATATTCATGTTTGTACACACATCTATGATGAGAGTGGTTGTCCATAATTGAAGATATATGACATTAGTTAACATAGAGAAAATTATAAGGTTATAAAATTAACTTTTTTTGGATTGACGGTGAATCATTATATTAAACATTAATGTTAAACACTTGGATTAACTAGAAGATTTTATTCATAATTTACTTGTTTTGTTCCCTTATTTTACAAAATTTGCGAAAAAGGATTTTACAACACCACATAAGATAAAAAAATATTTAATATTGAGGTTTAACCATAAAAATGCTTTCATGGATAGAATAGAATATGGTAATAGAAATTGATAAATCATCATCCTTGAATGTGATAAATTAACACATCCTAGAAAGTGTTTTTGTTTATTTCGTAAAATAGAAGGGTAAAGGGGAGATGATAATATCATATTAAATTAGAATAACAAAATTACATTACATTTATGTTATTGGAATTATCATACCATTCAGATGAAGGGATGCGAGGAAAGAAGAAAAAGGAAAGAACTTGAATGATAATAAAATAATCCGAAAGAGGAATTTACCTATTGAGTTTATATTCTTTAAGAACCTCTAAAGGGGATAGGATTTGGTATTATGAAGAGAATAATGGATTTTTACGTGTGGGAGGAGCATGGGGAGAAATTTGGGTAGAATATAGGGAAGGAAAAAGTTTTGAGAAGATTGAAGAGAAGAGGGGAGTGTGGGTGGTTTTTATAGGTGATGAGAGGATAATTTTCCTAATATTTTATTAATTAATTTATTATTTTGAATAAGAAATGAAATATTAGTGATTCATGTGACAATAAATAGTAATATGTATATTTCAGTTCGAACTAATGAACATTTACAACATTAATGACTCAAGCATGATGTAGAAATTCTGGTTAAATTATCATATTTTACTATTTATAAAAAATTCAACTATCATAGTAAAATCACAAAAATTCACCCTAACCAATTTTCGAAATGTATAATCTAATAATGAAATCACTTTAAAAAAATTATTTTCTAAATTTGAGTAATTAAATTTTTAATTAAATTAATAATTTAATTTAAAAATACGGATTTTAAAACTATAATTGACTTTATAATACTTTAAAAAATTACATAAGGCCTTATAATATTATCTTAATACCAGAAGGCATTAAATGATTAATTTATGAAAACCATCTAGGAAAATAAATTTTCTTTTAAATTAATAAAATTATTTTAATTATTTATTTGTGACTTACAAAATTTCCAAAACTTTTACTGTGTTGATATTCTCAATTATACGATACCTATATTTTATTTATACATATAAGGGTGATGTTAATATTATTTTAGATTATGTATTATTCATAAGGGTAATATTACTTTTAATAAGGGTAGGTTACTATTCCCAAGGAGAATATATTTTTCACAAAAAAATTATTTTTATCGGACTCTAAATATCTTGCTGATCAGAACGGTGTGTGTAATATTTTCAAAATTAAAAACCCAGAAGTATAGAAATTATGTTTAAAGGTTACATAATACATAGTAGTCCATTATGTTGTGATTTCATGTGACTATATGACATATTTATGAGAATATAATTTCCATTGATAAATTGTTGGGTCGTTACATTATTCTAGATGTGGGGAACATAATGTTATATGCATTTATATAGAGGAGATCATGATAAACAAATTTATCAAAAACAAATATTAGTAGAATTATAAATATCATGAGAATGTTAGAGGATTGAAAGTTGATAGATGTTATATTTAGTGAAATTCTTAGTCAGTTAGAGTTACTGCTCTAGAGCCACCTTTCTTTTTAAACATTTCATTACCTATATATTCAAGGACCTGATTATTAGTAAATAAGTCATCACATGAAGAGTGTTCTTAAATATATCTTTATTTTGACATCGTCCTTATAGTATTTGTTGCATTAGATAATTTTAGTATCTCACCTCTATTTTAAAAACCTATAAATATTGTTAAAATATTATTAAATGTATGTTCTATTGTTGGAAGACATCTGTTTGATAGAACATTGATTATTTTTACCATTTAGTGATATAAGCTCAATAAATATTGAAACTTCATAAAATAAAGTTCTCAATTTGTAATATCTAAGGGATGAGGTTGTGAGAATACACCGACCAATAGGAAATACCCTTGTTATATGTGTAATTAAACATTCTAATATTTGATATGGGTGTTTTTCCTTGGACACGATATTATTATTAATGTAGAAAACGAATTTCATACTTATATGTATTGATGAAAACCATGATGACATATTATCCCTATGTGGAAGGATATGATTGGTGTGATACAAGTGATAAAATATTTATAAATAATAAACGAAAATATTTTTCACTGTTTGGATCAGAAGTTGATATTTAATAATATTCTATTCAAATAGAACTATCTGATTAAGACAATGAACTTGGAAGTTTAACAAAAATGTCATTTTAAGTTGTTAAAGAAATATTTATAAATCATATTGGTTGATGAAATAAGTATGTAACTTTTTTGATGAAATATTATGAAAGAGGGATTCTATTACATAGTAAGAATTCAAATGAGGTTTTTGTCATAGTGACCTAATTACCTTTTTCTAATGGCACATTGATGTGTTTATTAAAGCTAATAGTTGAATTTATATTACATATACTAATATAACTATGAAAAAGGTATAGAGTGTCACATGCTATTTGTATCTAAAATCCCAATTAAATTAATTTTTTAATTTAATATTAAAATAAATATAATATTTAAGACCTAAGAATAATAATTATTCAAGTTGTGATGATTATATTAATTCAATCACAATTTATTATAATTTGGAATATATGTGAGTTGAGTATTAAATTAATATTCATTGAATAAATACTTAAAATATTAATTATTTTTTGTTAGAAAAATAATATAAAGATATTTATTAATTAAAATAAATACTAATTATTCAAGGATCAATAAATGTGGTAGAGGATTGATATGTTGGGTTTATGGTCTGAATTAAATTATATATTTTATATAATATTATTTGAATAATTATTAATGTATTTGTTAAGAAATGTTAATTACATATTTACGAGTTTACGCACATCATGGCCGTAATAATAATAATAACAGTAATAAAATTATTATTATTATTTAGACATGCAATTTTCATATAATAAAGTAAATAGTTATGGTTTGTTGTGAAATAACAATTATAACCTAGTATATATAAAATGACTTATATCAATTTAAATATTTAGTGATTTATTGTGAACAACACATTATTTCAAGATCATTTTATAATGTCTAATGATAAATCCCTCAATAATTTAATCAATAATAATAATAGAACTTAAAAATCCATCAAATTAAGATCGACAGAACTTTAACGAATCTTTAATGACTGAATGATTCATACTGTGACCGAAAATTAACCACAGAAGAAAATTGGATCATCTTTTCTAGAATCTGGTGTTCCAATGTAGTCATTCTATTTTATGTGGATCCTATGTGGACTCCACTAGATGGATTCATCATCAGATCCTTCATCGTAATGATGGTATGACAAGATGGTCAACTGGATCAAAATAGAAGAATCTAATTTGAAGATAAAAAATTAATTTATATATAATAATTATAAATTACATGAAAAAAGTTCAAATATGTAAATATTTTAGGGGTTGTTTCACAAAATTATTAATATTTAATTGAATGAAACCAATTAAAAACATATTTGGGAAAGGTATCGACAACATCTGTTTTTTCCAAGGATCTTTAAAACATCCTTAATATCTATATGATTAATGAATATTTTGATGTAACCTAGGATTCCCATCTGAAACACTCAAACTACCTAAAACCGTGGTGTGATCCTTAATATTAATCCCTAAACCTTATCACATCTCAATTAATACAACATAACAAGGAAATGCATAATAGACATTAGATATAACCAAGGAATTTGAACACCCAAGACTCCACACTATAACCAGCATCATCACACAAGAATATACCCTTACATGAGATTAACCTGGGGGTATTCATATAAGATTAAAAATGGTACCACTATGTAATAATAACCCAAATAATTTACAGCAGAATCTTGATCCATCATCTTGTGATATTATTAATATAAGATTAAGTCCAGAGTTCCTTGAGACCCTCCATTTTGTAATATAATACATTAAACCAAATCAAACCATCCATATCTATATAGCATGACATTGAAACCTCTTGGATCCTCTCATGTTATACAGTACACTAAAAATGTTTTAAAAAAAATCGTTTTGAGTGAAAAGATAAAATGAAACAAAAATCCCTCATACTAACAACCCATTATGGATGAATACATCAGGATACATAGAAGCATAATCGTCCGACCAAAATATTCACTCCAATTTCAATTAAAATATTCTAACATTATCCTCACACCTCTAACATTTTAAATATTCAAATAATATTTTTGGGAATGTATAGGCCATTATATTGTATACATATAAAATTATTATTATATCTAAGAATTAAATCCAAATTAGGAAGAAGATGTCGAGAAAAACAAAACATCTTTAGGTTATATCCGTCAAATAGAAATAAGATTATCATTATTGAACCAAGTAAAATAAGGAAAAATTATTCCAAATAAAGAAATAATGTATACAACTTAAAAAAAATAAATGATTGAATGTTTCAAAACATGCTTGGGTACTGAGTGAAATCCATTTTCCACTTATACTCCACTAAAACATTATGCATCCACTAGACGAAAACCATGGGAATGATATACCTATACAAGACTTTATCATAATGATATTAAAAATCAATCAACATTTACTAGTACATCATATCATACTGAAAATCCCAATCATCCTAATAAATTATCTGACAGTAATAATAATGAAACTGATAAAGATATAAAACAAATAAGACATCATGGATCCAATCAAACATCAATGGAAGGGATAACTGATATTACACCTTTCCAAAAAAAATCAAAAAACTCAAAAGGACTAATAAATCAATGATAAATCTAAAAACTCCAATTGATCCACGTTTTTGTAGGATTAGTACAAATATTTATGAATATATGGCCTCTATCCTAAAAATATAGAAGATTCATCAATAAAATTTTATTACACTCCAAGTGCTCCCACACTACCATCATCTACTCATGAATAATTTACACCTTCTTAGTTTTTATCATTTCCACAAATGATCCATTGACCATCGACTTTCCAAACAAAGTCTACCATAATAGATATCTACAATCCCTTCAAAAGAATTCCTTAAATAGAACTATACCAATGGAGGATTTGTGGATATTACTTTAAGAAACTCAACCTAAGGTAGTTGATTCACCTGAGAACCCCAAAAATATATAAATTATTCACACCACTTGTATTATACTGTATAAATGTTCGACTTAATATGTGTATGTAATGAAATTCTAAGGAAATGTTGGGATCCAAAAACACATAGAATACATCTCATGAATCGAGGAAAAAAGGATCCTGATCATAGACTATGTCCCTCAATACAGTATAAAGCTTCACTCTTTCATCCACTCCCTAACTCGAAAAATAATCAACCATTCATGAATCGTTAATTATTAAAAAATGATCCAAATTATTCAAACAATGAATGATGATCCATATTACTTTATATCCTCTTTGTGATTGGGGGAAACTACTGTTGAAATCTAATTAAGTATCCTCCCACTTATACTTATGGAAATCTAATGGATGCAACAAACCTCTAGGTACATGATGATATATCATTCCCTATTAGAATACTAAGCACTTTGAAATAAATATTTCCCTAAATGACTCATCCTTGGATACTAAAATAGAAACCTCAATTCATGATACACCTTGGATATACCACGTTGCACAACCATGGGTGAAATATGAAACTCTTGGAAGAAACATCTCACATATTCAACATAAGGAAAAAATTCACTAAAAACAACACCTGATTCTATCAATCATTTTACCATCTCTCCGGATCAACACTATAAACTAAACAATCTTACAACACCACAACCACTTAGTCTCCACACTAAGAGTCCTCCACCTTTCGTAAAAAGTAAGTTCCACTGTCATATTCTATGGAACAACTCAAACATCATCTGCATATACATAATAATGAATTGATATAAGATCTTACATCACTCTGGTTGTGTCTATAGACTATAGAAAATCATATCCTTATGAAATTCTACTAAGTATATCGAAAACAACATTCTCTTCTCTCATGGTATTAGATACCTAAAATAAAATTCCAATAATAACTCCTTCAATTCCCACTAATTTATATTAATTTTTTTATGATATAATATACATAAATATCTTTTTACCTAAAAAGTCCATAGAATTCTCAAGGATGATTTATTACCGCTCCAGTTTCAAAAAATTACCCCACAACAACAAACTAAAATATATTCCGTAGTATTGTTATTCCGGTGAAGGTGAAACATACTAGGACCATATGATATCACCACCAAATACCAAATTAATACATAATAAAACTATAATGATATATTTTGGAAGGAAAAATTGAACATGGATTCTTTCTCTAGAAACTAAATGCATTGATTAGTCTATCTCCAATATAGCTGAATGCCATCGAAAAAAATCACCCCATATGACTGCCTACTCCTTCTATGTAAAGGATATCAAAAGGGAAATAATTTAAGGGTTCATATAAAATAACCTCTAAAATAGATGATAATATAGAGGATTCAATAAGCCTCTATGGTATTCTTAGTTACTGAACATGAAAAAATGACATCAATATTCAATGGATCAAATTCCTCTCCCTATTGATACACCGTACAGACAAGAAAATGTACCTCTTATATAAATACTTTATAAAATGACATCTTCCCATAGAGCTGATCATCTAGAATTAATCCTTGAATTTTCCTCAAATTCTAAACATAATTTTAATTTGACTTTGATTACATGAGTATTTTGTCAATGAACGCCATCAAACACTGATATTGGAATTCCACAAACATAGAAATAATTATTACATTAAAAACAAGAATTCAAAACATCAAATGAAAAATATATAAACTCAAAGCTCCCAAAATGAATCTTGAATGCAGAATTTGAGTTATCATCTTCCAATAACAAAATTTGACGATTTAGAAACTGATGATCCATCATTAATAATTAACTATCTCCCTTAAATTGATCAAATATCTCATCTTTCCTAAAGAGGGGATAAAACTTCATTATCATTACAAGGTTTGTCCACTCGTAGTTAATGAGTGACCTTATAACATCATATACCTTCTTGAAAAATAACATTGACGTAATCCACAATGAATCATTGGGCTAGATAAAACAATTATATATGAAATCAGTAATCTGAACCTAGATCTTATTTAACTTATAAGGTTTTATCAGATAAATATCTATATAAATTAGAGAGACACTAGGATTGAACTACATCACAAACTCACTTCAAATCGGTAGTTTCAAAACCAATTAATGGGAAAAAATGAGAAACACCTCGAAAACTGTAAGAAATACCACTGCCTAAACCTCAACAGAGTACCAAATGAAGTCCCCTATTTGAGAAGATGATTTATCTAAATTCACACAACCCATGTAAAGATTTAACTTGCCTAATAACACCACAAACTATTCTTATACATCAAATTATACCTCTATCAACTAAAAGTTATCAATGTCCTCTCAAAATAATTAAATATATACATGAAAGGAATGACATCAAATAGTTTTATATATAGAAACAATAAATTCATAAATAACTAATGGTGTCCCATCATTATCTGATAATATTAGAAGACAACATGAAAAATAGAATGAACCCTAATTGTTGTGGTCAACACTAGGGGATTTAGAAGACTCTCCACATTATATCCCAATGCATGGACCAAAATATGAATAATAAAAGAATAATAATCTATAGAATCAATCCTAAAGATGAAAAATATATATAATTAGAAAAAAATAACTCAAATTATCTTGGGTCTGTTTATCACTAGAAGTTCCATGGTATATAAGAGGTTATGCCCTTCTTCATTGCCTCACTATCCTTGCGGATGACCACATCTATAACCATGGTCAATCCTATGTCCATATGGGATGGGGATTTAATAATGTTTTCCTATAACTAACATATATCCCATATAATATGTTAAATACTTCTACCCCTATTTTTATAAGGTCTCAGAGGTATTTAAGGATGAGGAAACACATTAAACTAACCACCTACACCCCACTGACGAATGAAAATTTTCAGTAACTGTAACTAATGTTATCCAAATACACTAAAATAAAATAAAAATACATTATAGATCTTGTTTAATGGTCATGAAATAATATTTATATAGAATCCTAATGAGGGATGCTGGTATTAACTCCCTAATGACCAAATCCATGACTACCATGATATATGAGATCCTTCATGCATAACTAAACTCATCTAGATGTTATAACGACTCCCATATTTACATGGATAAAAATGAACACCAATTATCATAACAAACTCTACCTTGTCTAAAAAATATAAATGAATTTGCAACATAAACTGGGTAACCTAATTCTAGATAGCTGGAGGTAGCGCCTCATCAAATCATCATGATCTAGTCTCCTCTTATAAAAAATGTTCACGAGAAAACCATAGAAGATCCTTGAATATAATATTAATCTCTCACATTCTTATACTACCATAATAAAGATAAATAAAATCTTATTTTTTATCTTCCATATCCATTGAGGAAATAAACTCTACCAGGAGATGATTTAAAAAATAATCCCATGAAACTATTGACTTAACTCACCCTCCATATGAAACTCAACCCATCATTGATGCACATATCCCTTCAATTAAATAAAAATCAATTAATACCAATTCAATTTACAAGTATAAATTACTGTAAAATAAATCTATAACTCTTATAGATATCAATATGTCACATGAATAGAGAAAACCCCCTCATACATCTCCAAGATATATCGTTGAAAATTATAAAATTAATCGTTTAAAGATTCATCCTTCTCAGCTGTGTAAACCTTCCTATAGTTATCTATTCTATCCAATGAATCAATTAAAACATGAACCACATGTGAATTATAACCACCAACGATAATTTCATTTGAAAAAGTAATCTTATTATACTGGGAACATGGAATTTATATAAGATTATTAAATTTAACATAATACATTTTCCCTAAAATTACCCCAATTCAATCATAAGTGAATAAATCATTGTGTGTGTACCACTCATAGATATATACCATTTATTGAACATCAACTTACCTATTATTCTTAGTAACCATAGAGGCATTTCATCTAATCATAGGGCCCATGCCTTTTTATATAAGATGGTTTCCTTTGATCCTTCATATACTAATTTGAAATGGGACTTCTAAACTGCCAAACCTATGCAGTTATCCCCAGTTAATTACGCAAAACTCATTCCATACACTCATAAATATCTTTGATACCACTATATCATGACTCACTCCCATTGAAAACCCCTATTGGGACTGTAGTGAAGATGACTGTTACGCCCCAAAAAACCATCTGCAATAGGCCATGAGTTAAAGAATAGTGCTGAGGGTATAATGACACATAAGTTGGAGGAATAAAAATCATAATATGAGGAACCTAAAATAATGAATTAATTAATTAATGTAATATAAAATAAATATAATATGTAATTTGTTAAAATTATATACATAAACAGGGTCTTTAGATTGAAATTCCATAAATTAATGTCTTAAAAGAGTGATCTGAACACTAATCAAGACCACCAGAAGGCATCATGGTCCAAATTTATCTCTAACCTCATATTGATTTTTTGAACATATTTTTATATATTCAGGTTATAATAAAAATTAAATTATTGGGTTCTTCCTTTGAACCTCAAGTGAAAATGTAAATGATGGATTCTACATCCTTAGTCAACAAATAAGGAATCCAACACACACTTATGGTAGAGTAACTACAACCTATCCACACCATAGAGTGATTAACTAGTGTCACATACAATTATAGAAGCACAATATCCATATCATATATGTCAACAATGATTCAAATTACCACACCCTCATATGACTAGTTATTCTTATAACCATAATACATACATCTTGTCCTCCCATACCTTGTGCATCTATGTACCCACAAAACCACATACCATATAATAGACATAAAAAAATAAAAAAATACATATTCTAAAACACCATGTTATAACCATATATCAAATCCTCATCATTGTATGTTTTCATGAACATGATTAATAGTAACCCCATGAGTACCTCCTATAATGCAGAAACCACACCATGAATCCATGTCACTACTATAGTCCATATCTGTTAGAATATACACTCTATAACCTATTTCCATCACATACCATAATTATATACCTATGTCTATATTCAAAAATAAATTATACTATGTATGAAATAAGAAAAGGTAGGTGGGAGAATTAATCCATCCATTCCCTTAATAACCAATGTTTAATATAAAACACCCATATCCCCAAACCAAATGGGAATTTGTAAGGTTATTTAATATGTGTGGTAGTGTGTTATGAAATATTAAGAAAATATATGATTCTAAAAATTCACACAAAAGCCCCACAAAAGGGATGATTCCAATATTATACTAATATCACCCATAACAACCACCGCATTATTAAAACCTCCTAACAAATACGTCCTTCATTATTCCACAAAACATCCCCATATATTAAAAAAATGATAACCATAAAAAATTACCATCTTCCCATTATATTAATCATTAAAATGATTAAAATTTCCATTAATAGAACAATTTCTATTATTTATCAATATTTAATGTGAAAAATATCATTAAACCACTTACTTCTTTAATCCATTATTAATTCATCATATACAATTATTCATGCCTTCCCCTTTAAGTTAGTCACAATTATAACACCATTTATCATAAATAATTTATTGTCCCATAATTAATCAAATCCATCCAATTAGCAATTTATAATTTCATTATTTCCATGTATATTTATCAAACATATACCGTACAACCCAAACCTGCTAATCTTATAACCGAAACAACCACCAAACAACCAATGCCGACACTCACTATAATAGCCACCAAACCGCCAATTTTTCCCACAACCATCCATGAAATTACTATCATAATCAACTCATTACTCATACACCACTACCCCTACCAAACCTAAACTCATCATCAACCTAAAACCTAAAAACATTCCATTATTACTCAAACCAAAACATTAATGCGTTTATAAACAACAAAAAATAAGCGAAACCATAACATTAATTCACACCAGACGACATCGTTGGTAAATATTATTCACTATTAAATAAGAATTTAATGTTCATGAATCAATACCATGATTAAATATTTTCAAACATCTAATTTATTACTAACATTAATTGGGTAACTAATTTTGAGACGTGGTAATGGACATTAATAAGTATAAAAATGGGGAACCACATTCATAAATATCATCCCAAAAAATGAATACCAAACAACAATATATGACCATATAAAGAACATGAGAATCAATACATCACCATTATAATTCATAATATAGTTGATTATCATCATTTAGTTAATTCAAAGCATTCACCCAATGAAAATAAATCATGATAATTCCACAATTTTACATAGAAAATAAGATGTATCAAATACCCTACATAAACTAAAGACACAATAATTCCATCAGAAATTGAAAAGAATGTGAAAACCATAATGAGAACACCCAATGTATATCTTTAATAACCTATGAAACAATAGTCTACCTTAAAACATAAAATACTAATAAACCTAAATTTACATTATAGATATAGATTCTCATAGATGAAGAGATAATAATTAATCAAGAAATATCTAAGAAAAGGATGAGAATCTCATCTCAAGTGGATATATTTAAATCTCATAAATCTAAGAATTATAGTCCAATCAATGGAAGAAAAAAGGAATATCTAAACACTACCCAAGGTTCTTATTATTTGAATAAATTTATATTAACCAAGTATAATTTTTAACATCCCAAATCTGGTGTTATCTTATGTGTTTGAGTTGGTTGGATACATGCACTAATCCGTGCATCCCCATATACCAGAGGTTATACACTAGTAGAAGGGGGTATTAAGAGTATAGTTGGAAGACTAATACATCTATTAAAGGAATTTAGTTAAAAAATAATATTATAGTATAATATAAAAAATAGGGGAAACAATATAAATAAATAATTAGACAACTAAAGAAAAGAAGTGACCAATCGAATAAATCCAAATAATTAAAAAATAATGTAATGAGAAGTTGAATGAAACTAAATGACCTTGTTAAACTAATATAGATAAATCATAAGAATACTCAAACAAAGGCTCCAATATCTCTAGTCTCAAAACCCCTGTTGGTACCATCTCGATGATCCAACCTATCTAGGAAGCCAAGAACTAGAAAAATGGTTCCTTGTCCTTGTACAGACCATCACCCATGAAATCTACATGGGATCCAAAAAAACCCATGAAGGACATGGGTATAACCTAGTAGTTAAACCGCACTATGTCAAAACAAATCTGGTATGAGAAATATTGTGCATGAAATAAATCGATTAATAAGGTATTTGTTTAACGAATTAATTATACAAATTAAATGAATAAGAAGACCCACATGTTCTAGGGTGAAACCTAGTATAAGCCCAAAAACTACATAAGAACCATACTAGATATCTCTATCTTGGTTTGGATCATCCCGAACCAGGATGGATAACCCAATCCGTGGAGGATTCAATTAATGTTGATAAATTGATAATAACATGCCCTAAAAATCATATTCACCCATGCTATCTAGAACATCAAACTTGTGCTTCAAGTGATTATTCATATGGTTCTCCAATATTAAAAAAAAAAATATTCCCATGAGAATCAAGTGCCTACATTCCTAGCCTTCAGAATGAAAAAAAACATGCCTCATGCCCTCACCTATCAATGTAAATCAGGATTATTATCCGAACAGAATTAACATACCACAAAACAACCCACCCTTAGGCATTAGTCACATTAGGGTCACATAAAAAAATAATAGAGTAAATATCATGAAAATAACGAATTGCAAGTATATAATCATATGAAAATAAGAAAATGTCATCAAATCATCATTTTTATAGCCATGTCTATTTCATTAATTTATGTTCCTGATAATCAGGATAATTATATCAAATGTGATTCATTTATCAATTAACCCTTACGTAATTAACATATCACATAGCCCAATTTAGAAAACGTGATTATACTATAATATATCCCAAAATTTAAATTTTATTCCAATTCAAAAAATAAATCCTACAATCAATTAATTTAATGAAATTATTTTAGCGCTCTAGTGTCAAATTGACAGTGTCACGATAAGGTGCAAAGCTTGAAAACATATTGAGTGGTTATAGGTCTCAATATCCATTCCTATGGACCCAAAAGGTTCCAATGTAAGGTGTAGAATAAATAATTACATGTTAACATGAATTATTCAATTTATTTGGACATGTTTGTGGGTTTCTGATGTGATCACACATATTTCACATATTAGGGATAACTATTTTAAGAAAAACGTATATGTTTTACACCACCCACCTTCAAAGAGGATAAGGTAATGAAAGAACCTCACATCCATGTAAGATATTGGATTATTTTTTCATTCCAATGAAATATATAAATTCTAACAAAAATAGATTGAGATTTAAAAGAAGAACCAACATTCATACCTTAAAATTCTTTTTTGGAACACTAGGATCCAACATGGGCTATCTTACTTATCGACGTGGACTCTTAAAATAATCCATGGAAGGTCTACAGTGGATAAGAATGTGTGTGGAGGATCTAAAATCAATTAAGAGTGAGGGGGTGTTAAATTTTAAAAAATTATGTTGCAGTTATTAAATGGACCCAGAATAAAAATCACGATTTAAATTTATTTCATGCCAGTTAAAAGTCATTTTTTTACCAAAATACCATCACACCGCATAAAAACATTAAATAAGACATTATGTTTTGTGAAAATTGTTTTTGTATAATGATTTACATTTCATGAAATGTTTAAATTGTGTTTAAATTTCAATACTTGTTTATAGGGTGTGAATTAATTCAGGACATGGATTAAATTCACGGGGTCTTCCCAAAACAATTCATGTTAGGAATTGGGTTCACCTCATGAATTTTTTCTGCATCAAGAACAATCCACTTAATCCTGATGATCCACTATTATAATGGACCAAACCAAACATCATCTTATGAAACTAGGTCTAAATAAGAGAAATCCAAAATTATGAAAGTTAATAAAAATTAAATAAAGGATTTAACTGATCAAAGATGGGGTCTTAAGACTTCCCCACCATATAATAGATAATCCTCGAGCTTCTCCATACATCAATTTAGGGTATCCGTGTATAAATATATCCATTGTGCTCAAACATTAGACTCCTCATCCCATGTCTCCACTTGAACACTCCCAAGATCCCACTATTCATATACTACAGGCATGAGCTTACTCCAATTGTTCTAATCACTTCAACCCATGATACAGATTTGGTGCCCCTGAAAGAAATAATCACCATCCTTCTTGATGTAATAAAAATAATTAATGTGGGAAGGTCTATAATGATATATAAAAATCTATGACATGTATAATACATCATGAGTGGCACTATAGTGCTATGGAAGGAAAAAATTGTAACCCACCAGACTGACCCTTTTCCCTGTCTCGAGAGGCTTGGCACAACAAGGTGATAACTTCACTTGTTTTTTTGATACGAAATTTTCCCCAGACTTGATGGAACCAAAAGAAAAACTTGATGACCAACCTCAATCTCTAGAGGTCATCTTTGATGGTCAGTGAATGATTTACATAGGCTCTATATTCTCAAAAATAACTTTCTGATCTATTAAACTAGCTTAGTCATATCCTCCATGAGACTAGTCTCTAAATGTGTGTACTCAACAACATCTAACCAAAAAAATAGTTGAACAATATGTCCTTCAATACAAGGACTCAAAAATATCCATTTAGATTGATGACCAGAATCTTTTATTATCAGGAATATCATTAATTATAAAATGCTTCTACCATGATGCACTTATATCCAAAATAGTAGATCATAACATATCCTCCTGAATCGTAATAGTCCAATCAAATTGGCCCTCATTCTATGTATTCTAGGATTTACTCAGAAGAAGCTACTATCCTAAGTCCTTTATATTACCCCTCTATAAACATGATGTAAAATGAGGATATTGATTAGAAACAATTCTTCTTAGAATACTGGGAAACTATGCTATCTCACACACATAACGAATACCCAAATCATCATTGGTTGATGTCTCCCTGATAGGAATGGAAATAGAACAATTATCATTCGATCCAAAATGACATAGAAAACAAAATTTATGAGAGGTACCCTAGGTAATCTAGTCACACAATTCATAGTGACATAATCACACTTTAAAATCACAAAAGGTAATGGCTGCAATAGCGATGTAGGCATCTGATTCTCTTTATTCACCTTCTTATAGGTGAAACATCTCACCCTAAAGCCTATTATAACCTTCTATATCCCTAGCCTATAGTACATTCTTTGGAGATCATCAAACAATTTTTTAGACTAAGATGCACCACCCATATATAATCAAGAAAATCTCTCACAAGCACCCCATGTATACCCATAGAAACCCATACTCTTCCTTGAAATAGAATAATGTCACTACCACCCATAGATAATCCTTCTGATAGATACCCATCATATATTTTTTCTATTAGTTATAATCCATATAGATCAGATAACTACTCAATATATATTTTTTCAATAATAATTTGTATAAAAAAGCTCAACGCTATAGCTTCTCATATATGGGACTCCTAAACATCAACATGCCTATCAGTAAATAGTTAAATCAACCACCCAACATCAAAATATTCCCACACTAATTATGTATAATCTTCTAGATCAAGGTGTCAGCAATAAAATTTCACATCCCTAGTGTGTAAGACAACACAAAGCTGAAATAAAATTGGTACTCAACCCACCCCCCCCCCCCCTCCATAAATATTGGGTTTCTATAAGAAAATAAATATATAAGGATCTTGTGGTCTATGTGCACCTCAATCCACTCACCAAAAGGATATTGTATCAAGTATCTTAGGGTGTGTACTACCACTAATAACTCTATATCATGAATAGGATAATTTATATCATGTGGTATCGAATTTATAGAAACATAACCATACACTCGGTCCTCTTGCATCAAATTTCTATGAGTTTTAATCTAGATTCAACATAGTACACAATATACTAATTATCGATCTCTGGTATGTTATGGATCAATGAAAAAGTTAGTATTCTCTTAATATCTTGGAAATATAAATCATAAAAATCTAACCAAAAAACAATCACCCCTATCTTGGTCTGCCCAAATATTAGTGTTTACAGATAGGAGAAGTCACAGATGAATACCCGATAATAACATACTAGACCATGAAATATATGAATCGTGAAGAAATTAATAGATCAATCCCAAGATACGAATAATACATCCATTCATGGGTTCAGTGAAAATACAACCTTTGATATAACATGGCCGAATTTGTGAACTCAGTCAATATAGAAATGAAATTTGAATAGCTTTACACAATTCAAATTCTCTTTGAATGTAATTAAAATGGTGTAAATTTGATGGGAATGATCATTTACTGACTGTAAGTATAGTACTATTACAATGATTAAAACTAACAAAAACTGATGTCATAATGGATGAAATATCTAATGCATTAATCTAGGAATACCAACAGTGCATTCATTAGACCAAACAACATCACTATGAAGTCATATAATCTGTATATACTCCTAAATAAAATTTGGGGTATTTCCAATGGTCTCACCATTAATTTGTAGTCCCGTGAAATCCATTCAAACTCTGAAACAATCTTGGAACCTCTAATCAAATTTAAGAGATCATCAATTACCAGAAGGTGATACTGGTTCCTAACTATCATTTCGTTCAGTGTCCAATAATCTGGATATAAGAACAATGTCCCATATTCCTTCATGGAGAAAAGAACAGGAGAAACCAATGGGTATGTATTGTTCTGTAAGAGAACCATGGATTCTATATATTTCGACTAGAATTTATTCTCACAATTATCAATTAGTTTCATTCAATAAGGTGGGACACAAACGGGATCATCATTTGGAATGAAAATGATCATGAAATTGGTCCCCCACTCGAGTAGTTATACATAGAACTACTCAATGATAACATCCAAAAAATTTCTTACACTAGAGGAAAATTATCCTATTTTATTACAATATCTTCTAGAATAAAAATTTCCATCTAATCCCTGATAAAAACCAAATTACACAGAATTGATCCTCCAAAACCAACCATAAGATCCCACTCACCCTAGAGTGTATATCTTTCCCATATAATGATAGAAAGGTAACTATCCTCTAATAACAGTTTATATGATCTTGGTATAGAACTAGAAAAATCTATACCATTTTTGAAATTGAATCCTATATCTTATATCACAAAAAAATCGTAAAGGATACCATACCTACCAATTTCAAGATTACATGCCCTTAAATTCCAAACACCCTCTATGTATACTCTCAATGGTGAGTCAGTGGCCATGAGTTCATCTATGCCCTCTATATCCAACCTCAATCTGTATTTAAAAATAGAGTATATAAAGGAATGTGATTCCCCTATATAAAAAAAATAGAATCTATGGTAGATGGTACAAGTATCATTCCTCTAAATGTAGAATGTCATGAATCTAAAAAAGTCACAAAATATTGTATAGCGTGCATCTAGCTCACCCCTAGGCCATCATATCCAGTTTGACCCCCTTATGTTATTCTCTATGAGAGGTACTACCACACCTACATTGGGGTACCATGTATCATGCCTCAAACAAAATCACATGTGGAACTATTGATACTAGTTTAATGAGCGGTATTTGATCTCCTCCCAGACCAAGGTTCCTATCCGGACCCCATTCCAGTAGTTTATTGTGGAAATGTACAAAAATCATATAAAGATGACCCAACCATCCACATACATGACACCCCATAATGTCGTGAGTACATTTCAAATGCTTGTACCCTATCCTACCACACTAAATGAACTATATAGAACCACAGTTTTGAGGTGGGAGTCTATTCATTTCACTACTATTCCCACTATATCACTAGTGATAACATTCATATCAGTGCTTCTTTAAACTAGATTTAGAGTTCCAAGATGGCCCAGAAGAAACTATATATCCAACACTCAAGGCTATTCTATAATTAAATTCCACAATAAGAGCTAGTTTGATGTGATATGAAAGGCCGATCAAGAGAAATACATTCACCAACATCCAAGTCTTATAGAGAACCCCATCCAATGAACATATCACCCTGAAAATATCATCAGCTAATAAGAATTGAGTAAACCACTATAGGTCAGTGATGTTTTTGGAATAGACCATCACAGACCTTCTCCCTTTTGTTAGGTACATGAACTCACAATCCTTATCATCTATCAATGTATCGTGAAAGAAGTGGTTCAAACATAATTATTTGAAGACCTTCTAGGAAAAATTCCCTTTGTATATGACATACTCCAAAGTGTCCCACCAAAATTTGGTAGGTCCATGAAGAACATATGAACCAATATTCTCCCTCACATCTGGGAGTGTCATGAGGTTCTTGATGATCATCTGTACTTGCTCGATCTAGAACCTAGATTCTTGGGGGCCACCCTTCCCCATAAATATAGGCAAGTACTATATCTAAAAATTTATCTTCATCTCAAAAGTAAATGGAATGATGTGAACAATATCTATTTCCATAGATCACATGTTTCTTAGGAATAAGTAGATAATATATACATCCATATCATTAAAAGGAGCAATAGGAAGCTTCCCGAATCTATGTTAGGATCTTGACAATTTCCACTACCTTGGTGCTCAATTCAAAGGTAATGACTATGAATTTTACACAGGAAAAACCCAATCTATAGAACACTAGGGACAAAAACTAGAATCTTCAACAGGTGATAAAAACATATAGACAATGGATCATGGTATCTCTTAACATGGATTAACGTGTGAATGATCAGAACATAATGTTTCATTATTTCATTTATCAAACATTACAGATGTCTCCTTTCACATTGAAATGGAAATTATATCACATAAAATAAATATATCATTATTACAAACAATTAATTTAAATATATATATATATAAATATATAGCACTATGTTCCTATAATAATTCATGGATTATCATCTCATTTTATACAAGTTCGTGAGTTTTAATAGAAATAAACAATAACATCACCCAACATATGAGTCAGCCAAGGTGAAATAACAACAATCCATAACAAGTGAACATCATGAATAACAATACCATTTTATTTGACCACATAAATGGGTAATATACTCTCATGGACAAGACCATTACCACTTTTTGAAATCCATAAATATTAATGTAATGAAAATAACATGTCCCCTCTATTACCACGTTGTAACATCCCCTTCGTCGGTCCCCCTCAAGCGACTGATCTAGTTGGATAAGTGACCTCTGGAGTGTCTCCATGTGCGCCAGTGGTTTCTAACTAGTATTGACAGGATAAAGAATATAGATGGGATAATATACTCTATATTATAGAGAATAAATTAAATTAAAAAATCATTAAATAGTGGAAAAAATAGATGAAAAAATATGAATAAATAATCATAAAAAAGTTTATAAAGCACCAACTGAATAAATATAAATAATAATAAAATAATTTACTGAAAAGATAAATAAAAATAAATGATATAAGGAAAGTAAAAATGATATAATATGAATCATACACAAATAAAGAATCTAATGATCCCAATATCGAATCCCATGTCATTCACGTCATCATGTTCCAACCCATCCTACAAGTCACAAATCAAAAATAGGGTCTTTGGCCCTTGTCCAAACACACATCCATGATGTTTTCTTGGGTATCAAACAAAATCCCATCCAAGGTGTGAGTACAAATCAGTCAGTCTCGACCACCATGTGTAAACTTGTCCAGTCTATGATATATAGTGCATGAAGTAAATAAAATAACATGGAATTTATTTAAGAAATTAATACATGATAAGAAATAAACATGCTGACCCACATGTTATGGGGTAACACCCAAGGCCAACCCAAAACCTGCTTCGACATCATACTATATATTTCAATATAGGGAAGAATCTTCCTACACCATGATTGATTACCCAACTGGTGGAATATTCTCCTACTGAGAATGAATCTCTTATAACATGCCAAAACAAATAGAGTGTACCCTTACGGTATCGAAATCCTCTTCCTCAGGCAAAAATGACTCTGCATCTAGACCTCATAAATTCAAAATAATCAAAATCTAAACATTAAGGCTTCAATTACCTATGAGCATAGCCCTCATGTGGTACAAAAACATGCCCCATCCCCTTATGCATTAACAAAAATCGTGAATCCTATCCCGAAAAACTCAACATTCCTCCTTGCATCCCAAACACAATCAAAATAACATTACTATCACATAAACCCATAACCGATAAAATAAATATATAGGAAAAAATGAATATGCTAGATATATAATACTAATACATAATGATCAATTTATCAAATTATCATTTTTTTGGTCTATTTTATTTGAATAATTCAGATTCCAAAATATTTTTGTAATTATATAAAACATATTTCATTTATAATTTATATCTTATGACATTAATAGATCATTTATCCTAGTTTTTACAATTTTATTCCGAAATAATAAATTTTACAATATAAATGTCTTTCCAATTTATTATATCAAACAAAAAATCAATAAATTTTATTCAATTTATTATAGGGATTCAATGTCAAATTAACCATCTCACAACAAGTTCCAAGGATAGTACACATATTGATTGGAAATAGGCATTTTTCTCCATTATTATGGACTTAATAGGGTCTAATAGATTTTATAAAATGATCAATTATCAATTAATAGGGATTATAAAATATATTTGGTCACACATGTGGTGTGTTAGTGGGATCTCACATAATTCAAATACTTGTGGTAATAAAATAACACCATTGAGATATGATTTTTAATAAACACATTGAAAAAAGAGAAGGTGATAAAAAAATGATGCATCCAAAATAGAAATAGGCTTCTTCCTTCATATCAAATAAATGTATAAATTTTATAAATAATGTAATAGGAAGTGAATGAAGAACCAGATGGCATAAATTAAATGTCTATGTCTGGGATGTGAATATCCAACATGAGATCACCTACAGATCAAATTATACTCATATGAAACATATATGGAAGGTAGGTTGTCATTAACAATGTGTGAAAATTGTCTAAAATATTGGAGTGGGGGGGGGGGACTTTAAACAATTCATGGTGTTAGAGATATTAAATAGGATGGGTATAATAAATTCAGGACATTAATTTATTTCAGATACTGTAATTGTCATTAAATTTATTATTTTATGTTTCTAAAAAATACGATTAAGTAAAGTAAAAACATTAAACAAAACACTACACATTGTGTAAAGAGTTTTTGTTAAATTATTTAATTATTGTTAAAAGTATATAGGGTGCATATTTTTCATGACATTTTTACAAGGTGTGTAAAATTTAAAAGGTTTTAATTAATTCGGGCTGTGAATTAAATTTATAGGGTATTCCCAAAACAATTCATTCAGTGAATTTTTTCAACATCTATAACTAACCTCTTATTCATTCTATAGACCTGTAACACTTTCTAAAACATGATCCTTGGTTTGGAAAACAATAATTTAAATGGATAAAAACCCAACCCTTCAGTGTTACCCCAAAATAAAAAAATGTACCTAAAAACATGGGATATTACAGTATTCAATATAGAACCCTGATTCATAATTATAACTAGAAAACCTAAATTATGATATGATAATGTTAATCAAACCATAATGAAATTTTGATCCATAAATAATGGTTGAAATTTCATTATAGTGGAAATAATATAAAAAAAATTTAATCCATTATCATACTCCTTTACTAAATATAAATAAACTACCACGTCTTCACTACCTTCATAATGGATTAAAAAAACTCTTTACAAAATTGCATTGAAATATTTTCCCATGAAATTTTCAACTTGTCAAGATACTAGAGAAAAAAATTAACTATTGATGTAATGGACCCTAAAATGACTAATAAACAATATTATCTAATTATACATCCATGATTTTTTCATAAAAAAATAAATATTTAACTCATTCAACTAGTAAACCATCTACTGATCAGTGATATACCCCTCATACGTCATTAAGATCTATTGTTGTGACTTGAATAATGTATTCCTATAAGATGCTTCCCCTTTAGTTGGGTCATCCCACCTATGATTAATTTGTATGTCATGCTATTCCTTTTCGACCTGAACTATTCATAAAGGATGATCACTATCCATTACCAAAATTTAAAAAAACAATCTATAATCCTAAGAATATGGAATTCCTTCAATATTATTTCGTTAAAATAATTTTATTTCATAAAAAGTACTCGAAATAAAATATAATTGTAAACAACATGATGCATCTACCTTTCACAAGATAATAACCAAAAACCAACATCATATCACCTAGTATGTTTAGTAATCTTAATGTCCTTATGTCTGATCATTGGGGACCATAAACACCTTCTTCTTAGCTACTCTCTCTATCAATATCACTTGCTATGTTGGATAGATATTTAGTTCCTACTAAACCTATATAGTTCTAAAAATATCATAACATCAAACTCTATCATAACTCTAATCCATATCTTTGATACTAATTAATAATGTCCTCCCCCACATGGAACTCCTCTTAGGCCTACAAGGAAGATGAGAGTGATCCCTAAATCATACAACGAATATGCCATATATTGGTGACTAGCGCCAAGGGTATAATCACATATAAATTAAATGTATTACCATCAACATCCTAGGAACATAAAATTAACCACTGATCAAATCCAGGTAATATAAAATAAATCACAAACTATAATTCCTGTAAATTTCATATATAAACAAGATATCGGAACTAATATACAATGATGGTAACAGTGAAAAATGAGATAACAAAATTGATCACAAACTCTATGATCTAATACCATCTAACACGGTTAATAACTCCCAATAGAAAGCCAAAAACATATATATATATATATATATTGTGGTTATCATATAAGTATAATTTTTAGGATCTTCTACTAAAAATATCAAAAATATGTTGGATGAGCATTCTAATTCCTCAATAAAAAACATAACATAAATGCACCTTTGATAGGTCGACTAATATATATACTCACTTAGGCTTGATAATCCAATATTGTATAAAATTATTTTAATATTCAATGGAAAAAATATTTGTAATGAAATTACCACAAAACCACTCCTCCATCGATTTATTTTCTCTCATTTAGTAATTAAATATGTATTTCATTCCCATCCATTCTATATCCAAATACTTCCATGACCACATACCTTATTATAAGAATATATATATATATATATACATTTAACATATCACTACATTAATACTACACATCACACCCCAATCCCACAATGGTGTCATGAACATGAAGAAAATTACCCATGTTCCCTCCTCCTTCAATGTATAACCACAACTATGAATCCACATAATAACCAAAAACTATACCACCAGTGTATATATACTGAATTCACTAGCCACTATAGACTATATATATAAATACCTAATTACTCAAAAAAACAACCTATACTATAATTTCTGGTGGAGTGTTGAAGAGTGAGAAGTCTAATATACATTCCTTTGACTACATAATTATTGGGCGATATTATTCGAACTGAAAACCACATATATATATATATATACTAATGGTTATCTTAATTAGATGGTGGTGATAGAGAAATATCATGAAAATATATGATGCATAATAGTTACATAAAATCCCAAATTAAGGGTTCATAGAAAACTAATACTTTTGTCACCCACAATAGTGAATGGATTATTACATCGAATTTCTAATAATATTTCCCTTCACTATGTACCACACCATCACTATATATTATGAAATGAGAAAAATAAAAACATTAATAACATCCCATTGAATTCATTATTATAATGTCCATAGTTATCCATACCTTCAAAATGTATTTAATTTAGGTTTATTTAATATCAAATCATTTATTAATGCACTTCTCGCTTGAATACGTTCAAAATTCATTATTCACACTTTTTCAAACCTTAATCATTTTATTAGTCACAATTATTCTATCCATTATCATTAATAATTTAGCTTCCCTTTATTTATCAATTCCATCCCATAACCAATTACTAATGTCACTAATAATATCCAAATTCCATGGCACTAGCAATCTACAACACAAAACACTATTATTATGTCCATAAAAAAACGATTTCTACATTACCTATGCTATAAACCCCTATAAAAACCGTTGAACCTCTACTTAATTCACTCAACATTCCATGCTTCTAATACCGTAATCATCCAATGACCCATTAAATATTATTATAACGAAAAAACCTCATTATCCCAATCAACCATCATAATAAACCATTAAAAATTAAACTAGATTAATAAAATCTACTAATACAAGAAAAAATAAGGGAAAGATCAAAACAATTCATCACAAATTACCCAGTATTAATAATTATTATTTATTTAATAAAAATAAGCATTCATAGAGTAACACCATATTTCCATATTTCTAGATAACCAATTTTTTACTAACAATATAGGGTTAATCAATTTGTATTAGTGTTAGGATGCATAAATTAATTGAAATACATGGGAAACTGTAGTAGAAAATGTCATCAAGAAAAAAAAACTCCCATGAAATAACATATGATCACATAATGTATATTATAATAACCACTTCTCCGCAATAATATCCTAAATCGGTTAGTTATATTTATTATGTTAATACATACAATTCACTCAATGAAATTAAAACCATTTTATATAAATAAATTTATTTAAAAATTTCAATTTTCTGGTGTTTTTTGGATATTTCGTTTGTTGAAAAGGGACGATGTTATTGAAAATAATTGTGTTTCAAATTATGTGTTATGATTTTTTAGAGTTTTGGACTAATAAAATATGGATAATTTGTTTCGTATAATCCAAAAAGGGTTGCAGAATGAAATAAAAAAATAGATCATATTGTTACATAAATTGTTAGCAATCATGACATCACAGAAGTAAAAAAGACATCACATCATCATGTCGTAAAAGAAAAGACGTTTGACACAGATAGGCCTTGTGGTCAGTTTGCATCAAATGATGAATGGATGTTTTTAATCACGCATAGGTCAAAGGATTTATCACAATGATATATGTGAATCACTTTAAGGCAATGTTACTGTTCGTGATAGATTTGATTACTAGTCTCCATAAATCACATTATGAAGGTTGGGTTCATAAACTCAAAGAGATCCTATGATTGAAAGAAGCAAGGGATGATTTTGATGCAGAGTCATATATGGATTGTCAGATGATCTCTTGAGTCATCCAACGTTTTGAGATACTGAGCCTCCATGAGAGTTAAAGAAAATTAATGAATAAGTGGATGACTAGAAGAAATAATTAGAGTTAGAAAGGTGGATTTACACCAATAAATATCTTTCAAATGCTCATTATAAGTAAAAAATCATGCCTCAACAGTTTTATCCAGAGAACATTCTGGTGAATAAATTATTAATGAAGTAATGGGGTTTATGCGATTGAATTATCCTAAGAATAAGAACACATGGATTTTCCAATAAAGTAATGGAGGTTATATAATAACATATATGTTTTTTAAAGTCTTTTATAATAGAGACATGTTTTTAGATATTTTTACATAGACTGATTAAACATATTCGTTTTCCTGAAGGGAGTTTCCTTAGGAGGATTATGTCCTCATGGTCTCAACATGGACTCATGAGATCACATATTCAAATAAGGGTAACATTCTCGATGAATTTTTTTGTGTGTGAAGGGTATTTTCAACTAAATAATGATGTAAGATCATAAAGAAAGACCAATTTATGTTTGAATAAACCTTGAAATTATATTAAAAATATTATAATGTATTTGTAAATGAGCATCTTAAGAGTCATAATTGTGATCTTTCAATTTGTAAAATTTTATAAACTAGGATAGATAGTGAGTTATCCATATAAATTATAGTTGTAGTGTGATATTTTGAATTTGGTATTTCGGAAAACATATCTTCTATGCTCCTAGGAGATAGCCTAGTGTCATTGAATTAAGTAAAAATTATTATGTCATGTGAATGTTTTATATTTTATTAATTTAATTCAATTGGAAGGAGAGAGAATAGAGTTTTTTTAATGAAATAATATCCAAAAACCGATATTGAATTAATCTAGAAAACCATGATTCACCCCACTATAAGGACCTTTAACCTAGTAGGGACAATAATTGGAAATAGTGAAAATGGGCGACAATTGTGTTTCTCTCTCTGTAGTAGTTAACAATAAAGGGATTCTGATATTTCATGGAAATGTTTTTCACTAATGCAATAATTCTACATAGTACTATTTATGTTCATTAATATTAGATGTTTTTATTGCAGCAATTCATTGTCTATTGTCTAGTATTGGTAGTTGAAATTTAATTAAATAATACTGAATATAATTGGATGTTCACCAGAACGGAATCAATTCTTTAGTGGTATAATTATAGAACACAATCTACAAAAATATGATGTTGTCTGAGTCATTTCAATTTATGGGTTTAATGTTACAAAATATCTATAAATGTGACTAAAATATCCATGAAGAAATATTTTAGGTTTTGTGGAATAATGTATGAGGACCGGACGATATAACCTAATGATTCTACTGATTTATAAATTAATTGGGTAAATATTGTTATCGATAAAATTTGTGGTACACCTGAAACCCTAGATGATGTAATGACTATGAAGTGCATCATGAGGAGTAATCTTCCTTGCATCAATTTTAATGTCTCAATTATTATGTTTAATTATCTGAATAATTTTATGTTGGATATTTTTAATATATTATTGTATTATTCGAAATAAAAAATGATAATAAATAAGATAATGAAAAGGGAAGTCCAATGATGTGGAATAGATGCCCACGAAGAAGCTCACTATTGATGATGGAAAGTAAGAATATAATTTGGAAGAAAACATGATTTTACAACCCTAAAATATATAATGGGTAAAAATAACTTTTAAAGGGAAACATGTACATGAATTCTTTAGATAATGGAGGATTATTAATATTTTAGTAAAGTTTCCCAAAATGATTTAATAAGATGATAATTACGATGTTGAAATTCTCATGAAGATGTATTCAACTAATGAGAAAGGTAGGAAAATACCTAAGTGATATTTATTCAAGAAAAATAACATGTTTTTAAAAATATTGAAAATTCATAAGAAAATGAGGAACAATAAATTAGATATAACAAGGACCATGGAGAAAATGATATGGTAGTGGTTGTTGAAAATTCACATATAAATTATTAGAGAGATAACGATGAAGGATAAGTGGATGGAATATTTGATCTCTAAGTTCATATAGAAGTGTCTCCCTTGTAGAGATAGATGTTTTGAGATCCAATAAATTATCCAATAGAGTGGTTCATGGTGAAAAATTCTATATGTAATAGCTATAATAAGAGTAGTATGATCTAATGGAAAAATTGATATTATGAAATTGTAAAAGAGAAAATACATAGATAAGGTAATTTAATACATGCTCAAAGTTAAAGAACATACCAGTATTATTTATAGTTTTGACTAAATAAAATAAAATATTGAGTCAAACATACAAATGAAATTAATTATGTAGTTATGAGCTTTGAAGAATAGTAGAATATAAGGAGGACATAGTAACCCTCAATAATATATTGCTAATGTAGTTCATATAGATGATGACAAAAGCAATGAAATTATATATAGGTACTAAAAAATAGCCAATGATATTTTAGGAGATGTAAATAACACATCATAATAACACAAATCATATTGAAGTTGATTATAAATAAAAGATATAAAGGATGGATATTGTACCATAAGAACCCACTCTGAAAATTATTATTGATCTAGATATGAATTTGACTAATAAGAATAAATTAATCTACCGAAAATATGGTCATGTAGTAATGAAACATAGTAATAAACATCATATCAAATTTTATTACTATAAAAATATGTGAAATTCCCAAAATGTCTATTTCATATCCAATAGATACTGAAGAGAATAAGAGAAACAAAGGTAGATTATAGAGTTCAATATTCTCGGAGTTATATTTTTGTTCACTAATTCTGGTGTGTAGGATTATAAAAGTGGCCAAATATATATAATATAAAGTATAGAATAATGTTCCAAAGAAAAATGTAAGTGGTTTTATGTGGTATATAAAGGAACAATTAGATGATTTGAAAATATAAAATTTATTTGAGTAATTTTAATATACAATTTTCCAATCATACTCTGAGTAAGACAAATAATACCCATTAACATTAGGTGGGTGGTGAAAGACATGGATCAAACAGAATATTGATGTGTAGGGAGAAGTTGTAGCTATTTCCTTAATTATAATAGATCATAATAATTTATGGATACCTGATAGTGGATGTATATCCAATATGATGAGAAATAAGTATTTCGTCAAAAGATGTTTTTATGATAAAGATGTTGATGTCAAATTTGGAAAAGATAAATTCTTAAATATTTTTGGTTTAATAAAATCCTTGTTTTTGGATCATGATTAAGACATTTAGATATCATTTTATTGAATATCTAAGTCACAACATCCTTCGTTTTAGTCAAATATATGACTAAGTAAAATAAAAAACTATACTAAGAAGATGTTTATCATCATGGGAAAATAATTTATAGTGGTAATGAAGCAGATGTTCACAAATGAGAATATTTACAATGGGAGTGGAGAAGAAGTGGTGTGATTTTTATATAAGGATAATGAGGATGAGGTTTGGCATAAATATCTTGGTTATTTAATAAATAAATCATTGTAAGATAATGTTATAAGTATTGGATATCAATAAATCCCCAAACTTGCATGAAATTGTTCACACATGTTCAGTGCTTTCAAAAAATGTGATTAAACTCAAAATAATTACAAGTAAAAGGAATAGAGAAAAACAAGGGTGTTATATTTTTTCATATTGATGTGTGTCAACCACTATTACATAGATATATTCATGGAATGATATAACATGTATTTAATATTTAATATTACAGTATAATGACATGTATATTCATTTTCACATACAATTCTGAGGTTTTAAATTTCATAAAACATTAATAGAGAGGGGATTAAAAGATTATTAGATAAAAGAATTCATTGTTCTAAACATATAATGGGATGATGTTCAAAAATATCAAAGTATATTATTGTCTTAAGAAGTATAGTATAAGTAATTAAGTCTCAGTAGCATGAAATCTGATAGAGAAAATATTTTCAATTAATTTATATTGAATATCATTGTTTTAAACCCAAAAAAATTGTTCCTCTAAGATGAATTGTTTCATTTTTTTGATAATGGTGTTATTTTGAGCTGAATAGTAAAAATTGGAAATTTTGGATTTTTAATAGTTTTAAATTTTTTTGGTGGTTTGGCCATAACATTACCTAAAATGATCCAAATTGAACAATTCTTTCTTTTCCAGATTCTACACATCCAGGTCCTAATTTACTATTTTTGTACTAAAATCTGAATCGGCCATATGGATGCTCAAAAGAAGCTCACAAGTTGGATCAAGAAAACTGTTTTCAGTTCTTCCTAGTTTTGATGTGGGATCCATAACTCATCCCATGTGGGCCCAAAGCTTGTGAAATTCAGTGGTGGACGCACAAAGAGTTTTGGAGCATCTTTTATGAAGGAAGAACCAAGTGAATTGGCCGTTTGTGGGGCCATTAAATCACCCTAATTCGGAGGATTTCGTTTTGGAGAGTCTGACTGGACAGAATAAATTCTCATAGTAAAACGGCCATAACCCTCGGAATACATGCCCAAATCCACTGAGATTTTGAGGGTACACGGAACAGGTAATTATGAACGACATTCAAGAAGGGCTCAGCGCATGAAGAGGTCATTATTGGGGATATAACGCATCGACATTCGGGGGAATCATTCTGGCTATAAAAGGATGAGTGCTCCACCCTCTCAAAGCATCCATTCTCCACCCCATTCCTTCTGGGACACCAAGAAGGAGAACTTTTCAGCATTATCTTTTATTTATTTTCTTTTTCATTGTTTGGTGATGCCTTCTTCTTGCCCATTCAACTCGATTACCCTTACCATGGTGGGGTAAAATTTTGGAGTGATTGGGGAAGGGTTGGTTTTCTACATTGTAATGCTAGAGTTCTTGGACACAATTGAATAAATTTCTTTCTTCTTTAAAGATTATTTCAATTTATTATAGCGGATTTTACAATCAAGTGAGATCATTCTTGAATGTTAATTCCATTATTTATTTTTGCCTTGGTAAAATAATCATAATATCCCTCCACTAATTTCTGGTATATATACGATGGAATAAACCAGGAATTAGTGGTGAAGTACTCGACGATCATCAGTACGTGTAAAAGGTGTAGTGAATGTTCATGATAGTTTGGGATAAACAAAACCCGATCGGGTATTGCTCATTTCAATTAAGGATATTCAATACAACTATTTTACACATAGAAGGAGAGTTGACCAAACGGAGATCTTGGTAAGATTTTCTCTCACAATAACAATTTCACCAAGGCAGTGAGAGGAAACGATTGTGGAAACTCACATTAATCAACTAAGAGGAAGAGGTTTGAATTAAATTGAACAAGGATAGAATTATAATTAGGAAACTAACCCCGACCTAATCACCCTTTTAATTTCATAGTTTTTCAATCATTTGAATTTCAAATTTCCTTTCACAACATTTTTACCCCCATTTTAAAGTGACAAACCGTTTTGTGTTCACTCCTCTTTGGAAGACATCCTAGGACAACCACATTACTACATTTTACCTTAGGAAATAATTGTTTTGCTACGCCCTATGACAGGCGTGCGTCAAACTTGACGTCGTTTCCAGGGAGGTAGTGCAACAAAATAATTGTAAATATTTGACTTTTTGAATTTAATTTTTTTTCCATGTTGTTTTCAAATGATTATTTCATTAATTCATGGAAAAATTACCCACCAGTGAGAGAACCAATTATTGAATCACCATGGTCTAGAGATTATAAAGTTTATTTCTTGGCTAAACAAATTCGGGGAGCTCGAATCCAAATCATCACAGAGGATGAATTCAAGGATCTCATTGAAAACCTTAAATAGAACCTCGAATACATAGTGTTGGAGGGATTGTCTAGAGAATTAATTGAAATTCAGGAGTATTTTATAGAATTTTATCAAGACATAATCAATGTACAACACCAAGAAGAAGACGTTCACAAGGATATTGAATCCCAATTTGAAAGAATTAGTCAAACAGTTCAAGTCCTAGAGACCTCAATATAGTGGATTGCGGAACAAGTACATGCATCCCAGGATCAACAACAAATAGAGCCCGAACAAGAACCAGAACCAAAAAAATTGATGGAAGAAGTATCCCCGCAAATCCTTCAAGTTGAAGAACCCATGGAAGCATTGATGAAATTAAAAGAAGATCCATTGAACCCATCTCAATCAATGTTGGATGAGATTGATGAAGATTATTTAGCAATTGAAATACATATGGGAGATCAAAAAGATCTGGATGAATTCTGGAATGAGTGTGAGGAACTTCTTGAGCCAACTATTCCTTATAATGTATATAATTCATCAACATTGAAGGAAAAAACCAAAAAATCAGTGAAATTTGAAGAGAAGATAGAAAAGTCTGACTGCATACCTCTATCTAGGGAAATTCAACTTCAAGAAGCACCTCCCATTGAAGAACCAATTGAAGCCAAACAAGATCTGGGAGTTAATCTTTTCATAAACTGATTATCTTTTGATTTTTTTGAAACTAAATTGAGTATTACCTCCCCTTATTTTAATTTTTCAGATTCAGCCAACACATGTATTTCCTTGGAGGAAGAAGATGAAAATGAAAAGTCATCCATGGAGGAAAATCTGGAGCTCCCCAAACCTGTTGAACAAATAATGGAGGGAGAACATGAGAAGATAAAAGTGGATTTTTTGAAGGAAAATGAGACACACACTACTTACTTTGAAATGGAAGAATTTGATATTGATTGATCATTCTTTAATTTTTTTCAAATAGAATTAAGCTCTGACATTCCCTTTGATTTTCCCCAGATTTACCATACCTTCAGCAACCACTGGATAATAATGAAGATGTTGTTCATGCGGAAACCAAGAAAGAGGAGGACTCATTCATTGTCCTATCCCCACCATGCATGTTTTATCTCATTATAATGAGGGTGGACTTGGTGAATTTTATCGATGGAGTCCTCAAGAAAAAGGAAGAAGTTCATCCGGGAAAGAAATGTTTTTGTTGGTTCATGAGCAAGAAACCTCACCCACCATCAAATTGAGGATAACTTATTAGAACTGCCCCTCTGGAGACAGTCAAAACCCAGGGCCCACTTGGGGGATTATACCAAGAGTTATCTTTTTTTTTCTTATTCAATTTCTATTTTCATTTCTTTTAAAAAATTTCTTATGTTATGTTTTTTACTTTTTTTAGGTTTTGAAAGAGCACCACTTAGGAGTCAAAATCAACGTTGCATTGCTAATAAGTCAGGTTGTACCTCTCTTTCACACATTCTTGCTGTTGTGATCCAATCAGAATTCTACTTACATGTTAAATCCACTTGAATGCATCCAGGACACTGCATCAGTTATGTGTGGGGTAGGGAACCTTTGTAGTATAGTATTTTTATTTGATTTTTGTTTTCAAAAATAAAAAAACTAAAAAAATTGTGTGTTTTCAAATTTTTGTGTGTTTCTGAAACTTTTGAGCTGAAAATATTATCAATACCATTTTTTAAAACCATGTTAATGAGTGAACCAATCTATTTCATGAAACCGAGCTTAAATGAATACTGAAATGAATTTGTTTCAACTTCAATTTTTTGGAATTTCATTAAAAGTACACTGATTTTTGAATGTCATGCCATATTTCACTGTCTATATCTTTGAAATAACTTTCCTATGAGTATTCTGAACCATTTTTGTCATATTCTATTCATTCACCTCATTTCTTGAGAGAACCAGACCATGTTAGCATTAACCAGAATTTGATTTATTCCTTTCAAAACATGAGGGTTGGGGTACGTGTGGTTTAAATGATTGAGGCATTTATTTTATTTGAAGCCCCATTTTCAAAATAATCCTTTTCATTATGGCCCACATTTACATTTATCCTTCATTTTATCCCCTAGTATCCATGAATTGCCTATTAGGTTAGCCACATTACAGGAAAATTTTCCATATCATACCTGCTCTTGAAGTAAAATTGCACGATCTAGTTGAACTTAAGTGTGGGGGAAAATGTCTTGTGTTGTAATACCTAATTTGGTTATACATTGGGTGAAAAATAAACTGTGGAAGAGATGTGTGTGATGCTGAAAAATTATTTTGTTGAAAGCTGTGCCTTTTCTGGAGCTTTTATGATAAGAGAAGCTGTGCCTTTCTGGAGCTTCCAATGTAAAAAGAAATATGTGCCTATCTGGAGCTTTAAAAAAATCATGTTTGAAAAGATTGAAATGTTTGCTGTTGAGCTAATTGAATGATGATGGATCCTATTTTCAACAAAGGGGAAGTGAAAGAGACCATATTTGAGTGAAAATTAGAATCTTGAAATTTTTCTTCAATAAGACCCAAGCCTTCCTTTTTCAGCCTCAGAACTTTTAACATCTAAATCCTACCAACCAGAAGCCACAGAACATCCCTGAAAAGTACTCATGAGAAACACATGTCCTTGACTCACATCGGGTGGAGAAATAAGAATTTATCAAACCTATGGTGACTCTTGTGTGAGTTTGGATGAGAAAAGCCTTGTTCAGCCTTTACATCTGTGAGATGAGAGAAAATTCATGTGAGGTAGGTGTTTTGTGTGCATGGGATAAGAAATGAAGTGAAAATATATTAAAATCTTAAACGGAGAACTTGAAATAACAGTTTTTGATGAGGCATGATATCTTTTTTTTCTTGAAATTGATTTGATTGATCTCATTGATATGTGTTTTGGATTTGATTTGATTTGATTTTTAATTTTCCAGGAGTCCAAGTGCTAAGTGCGGGGGAATTTATAGAGAAAATATTTTCAATTAATTAATATTTAATATCATTGTTTTAAACCCAAATAATTGTTCCTCTAAGATGAATTGTTTCATTTTTTTGATAATGGTGTTATTTTGAGCTGAATAGTAAAAATTGGCCATTTTGGATTTTTAACAGTTTTAAATTATTTCGGTAGTTCGGAAATAACATTATCTACGATGATCCAAATTTAAAAATTATTTCTTTTCCAGATTGTACACATCCAGGTCTTGATTTACTAGTTTTTACTAAAATCTAAATCGGCCATATGGAAGCTCAAATAAAGATCACAAATTGGATCAAGAAAACTGTTTTCAGTTCTGCCTACTTTTGATGTGGGATCCATAACGCATCCACTGTGGGCCCAAAGTTTGTGAAATTCGGGGGGCGGACGCACAAGGAGTTTTGGCTCATCTTTTATGAATGAATAACCTAGTGAATTTGCCGTTAATGGGGCAATTAAATCACCCTAATCCGGAGGATTTTGTTTTGGAGAGTTTGACTGGACAGAATAAATGCTCATAGTAAAACGGCCATAACTCTCAGAATACATGTCCAAATCTACTGAGATTTTTAGGGGACATGGCCAAGGTTATTATGAACAACATTAAACATGGTCTCAACGCCTGAAGATGTCATTTAATGGGGATAAAACGTGTCGACATTCGGGGAAAACATTCTGGCTATAAAAGGAGGAGAGCTCCACCCTCTCAAAGCATCCATTCTTCACCCCATTCCTTTTGGGACACCAAGAAGGAGAACTTTTCATCTTTATCTTTTATTTATTTTCTTATTCATTTTTTTGTAATGGCTTCTTCTTCCCCATTCAACTTGATTACCCTTACCATGGTGGGGTAAACTTTTTGAGTGATTGGGGAAGGGTTGGTTTTCTATATTGTAATGCTTGAGTTCTTGGACGCAGTTGAATACATTTCTTTCTTCATCACAGTTGATTTCAATTAATTATAGCGGATTTTATAATCATGTGCGACCGTTCATGAATATTAATTCCATTATTTATTATTTCCTTGGTAAAATAATCATAATCTCCCTCCACTAATTTCTGGTTTATATACGATGGAATAAACCCGGAATTAGTGGTAAAGTACTCGATGATCGTCAGTACGTGTAAAAGGTGTAGTGAATGTTCATGAATGTTTGGGATAAAAAACCCGATCGGGTATTGCCCATTTCAATTAAGTATATTCAATACAACTATTTTACACATGGAAGGAGAGTTGACCAAACCGAGATCTTGGTAAGGTTTTCTCTCACAATAACAATTTCACCAAGGCAGTGAGAGGAAACAATTGTGGAAACTCACTTTAATCAACTAAGAGGAAGAGGATTGAATTAAATAGAACAACGATATAATTATAATTAGGAAACCGACCCCGACATAATCACCCTTTTAATTTCATAGTTTTTCAATCATTTGAATTTGAAATTTCCTTTCACAACATTTTTACCCCCGTTTTAAAGTGACAAACTGTTTTGTGTGCACTCCTCTTCGGGAGACATCCTAGGTCAACCACATTACTACATTTTAACTTATGAAATAATTGTTTTGCCACGCCCTATGACAGGTGCACGTCAAACTCCTCAGTAAAATGAAGTGTTTGTCATTAAAAATAAATTCTTTAAGAGCATGGATAAAATGATGTGTATTCTGAATGACATTCAAGATACATTTATAAAATAATTATTTTTTACGTCAGACTTTATACCCAGTAGATAATTATTATGTATGGGAAATAGAAAACTTTTTCATAGTAATGATATGAAAAGAGGCAACGATGAAGTACTTTAAAGTCTTAGTGATTAAGTCTTTAATACCTAGTAAGAAGAAACACATTAAGTTTCAATCTTATAGAGTTAAAATGATTTTCCATAGGTACCAGTGCAAAAAATATCATATAAATGATTCAATAATAGGATGAGAATGTTTTTGATCATAAATGATTTTTCTGTATGGGAAAATGACTATAAAATTTTGTGAATAAGTGAACATCATATAGAGAATAATTATTAGGAATTTAGCAGTTTAGGGGGAGAAAAGGTGGTATATATTGATTAAAAATAAGAAATTTATGTGGATTATGATGAATTTGAACCCATATATGTAATGAAATAGAACAGATGAATGGAAATTTATGGGAAGAACATCAATGAGGGTCCGTTAGAGCAATTAAAAATTAAGACAAGGAATATTTCACAAAAAAACTTTAAATCCACAATTAAAACATTTTTTTGGAAGTTATTAATAATAAATGATAATTGGTATCGTTTTTTGAGCTAATATCTTGACCAAATACAAAATAATGAATCATGGGATATTTTTTAGAGGTTGGAAAAAATGATTTTTATTGGGACCCAAAGGGTGTCCTAAAAGAAAAATATTTAATGTGAATTTTTAAGACAATTAATGAGTAGTGTTAAATGTATAATCCTAGATTAAATGAAATGATTTAGATGAGACAATTTTAGTAGTTGGAATGTTAGATACTATTCAGTCATTTTTTCTATAGTAGTAAAAAAAGTTTATGTTTTTCAAGAGGGATGTAAAATTATCTTTATTGAATGGAGTCTTAGAGGAATATATGTATATATAATAGATAGATTGGTTTCTTATCCAAGAATATGAAAACAAAGCTTAATCTCAAAATCAGGAACTATATGGGTTGATGTAGACACCAAGAGAAATGTATTCATGACATGATAAGTATTTGAAGACTCTGAGTTTCTAACATAGTTGAGTTTATTAAAATATATATGTCCAACATGAGATTAATAAAGGGATGATGGTGCTAAATTAATCTAGTGACATAATATTAGGTCAATTTATTGATGAATGGTGATTTTTTTACAAATCTCATGAATTGTGACCTTGATGTGTCAATTATTAGTAAACTGATGTTTTCCTTGAAATACAGGTGTTTCAAGGAAGGTTTGGCACATTAATATTCGAAACCAAATATGGAAAGGTATTTCTAAGAAGACTTGAAATCTACAATTCTAAGGGGACAAAATCCTCAGTTCCTATATTGATGAAATTTTTAAGGGATGAAGAGGGAAATTTATTTAGTGTCACAAAATACAAGAAGATCCTTGGATATTTTTTATACAATGAAAATATGAAACCTATCATTATTTTTTTATATAATACGAGAAACACAGTATCGAATAAATCTAAAGGAAATCCACATACCTTATATGATAATAATAGATTGATATATTAAAGGAACAATTCATTTTAGAATAATTTACAATGAAAAATCCTAACAAGGGTTATTATGTTATCAAGATATAGATTGGTCAAGTTTATAAGATGAAAAAAAATATCATGTGATTAAGTCTATATTGAAGGAAAATCAATTTCTAATATAATAAAGAATAATTTTTAAATTTCTTTGAGTATTACAGATGTTGAATATATTTCTGCTACTCTAGAATACATGAAGCTGAAATTGATAACGTAGAAAACAGATTTTATGAGAGTTTAGGTTGAGTATCTTACTGTAATCCATTATATCAATTCTAGTAATATAAATATAATATAAAAATATATCCACCACACAATGATGAAGCACATTGAAATAAAATATCACTTTACTAAAGATAATGTGGAGCATGTGTTTGTGAAACTCAATTATATTCCTTTTAAAATAAGTGTTGTAGATATCCTAATGAAGGCCTCGCCCCAATTGGAATTTGAAAAACACTAATTTTATATTGGAGTCCAATGAATTCCATACACTTACACAACGTTTATTTGGGTCCCTCCCTCCCCTAGGTTTAGTGTGTTTTTAGATTTTTGTAGATGTGTTTTATTTTAATTATTTAAGACCTCACAAGGGAGACCATTGAGTTCATTGGAAAAGTGGGATTTGTCTGGACCAATAATTCGGGAGAAGCTGATATAGGGAGAATCTGAATATTTAGAGTTTTTAAATATTTCAACTATTAAGGTCGTCTATAAATTAGTAATAATCCTGAATATGAGTTTCATTTGGGTCATGGACACTAGTAGTTGAAATGTGTGGTTTTAGAGGCCATCTCATGGGATGAGCATGTTTTCTGTTTTGGTTTTGAGAAGCTTTCCTTGGGTAGGATTGATTAAAAATAAAATCATTGATGAAATTTTAATTCTCCAAATTTTTAACAAGTTTTACTTGTCTCTCATGAGATTTCATTATGTTAAATAAGGCCTTGATCACTAAATAGGATGGTAGCAAGAAAACCGTTTTTTATATTTTGAAATATTTTTATGAAACCCTTAGGGAAAATTATTAGAAAACATATATATTGATGGTTTTTTTCTATTATTTTGTTTTTTGAAAATGTTTGATGTTTTGAAAATATTTTCTTGCTAATGGATGTGTGAAATTGTTTAAATTCTTTGGAGAAGATGTTTAAGTATATGTTTTAATACAAAATACTCAAACGGCTACACAGTCACATAATGGAATGGAAATTAAATGATCACAGAAACCATTAGTGATCATGTGATGACACAAATAAAATAAGATCACACAATTTTATAAATGAATAAACACATGATAAGTGGAATTGGACATTAGGTCTCTTAAAATTAATTAAAAAATAAATTTTTTCCTCACACATAAGATGAATGAGATCTCAGGACTGCATATGTGAATCAAATGAATGACGTTACAATGATTGAAGTAGAGATGATTCTTTGTCCCTAAAAATCATGAAGTGAATGTTGTGTTCCTAATATTTAATGGACCATGAAATTTCATGAATCAAGGGGGATTGAAATGTGGTTTCTTGTAAGGATAGTCACATGATCACTGGAGTTGGAAGAAGTTATGTGATGCTAATATGCCACGAGTGTTAAGAAAAAGTTTGCAAGAAGTAGATGAATGAATAAAATTATCAATGTTAAGAGGATGGATTTATGCCTATAAATACCCATTAACACATCATTAAAAGTACTATAGTTTTATTAGGTAGGTAAATATGAATTAATTTCAATTTAAGATATGTATTGTGAATAAATGGGAGTAATGTGATAAATGTCACATAAGAATAAGCATATAAATGGTTCAACAGAAATTGAAGTAGGTTACAGAATACAATTTATAAATAATAAAGGATTCAAGAAGGATGTTATGAACTAAAATATCTGTTCTAGGATAGATCACCCAAATTTTTTTTCTTCAATGAATTTATGTGCTAGTGTTTATTTATTCAGGGTATTGTGATAGTGTTACATGATCTTATAAGCTAATTATGTTTACACAATCCAAGAAAAAAATGGTATCATGAATGATATTTTAAAATATTTTATGAATCATGATAATAACTACATAACAATTTATATGCTAATAAACATAGGACTAATCATCATAATATTTTACTAGAGGAGTAGTTTGTTAACTTATGTAGATAGAGAGAGAGTAGTGATATTTCATGTTTTGAATGGTTGCAAACTAGGAAGGAAAAAGAGTACCATATAAACATTTTAGTAGTAGTTCACTAATGTAATTTTGGTACATCAAAACGTTAAAATTTTATGCTCATTTGTTGTATTCTAGTGATGGTGAACCAAGTAAAAATTTTGGTATCAAGTACATCTTTTATTTATTATTCATTCATTTCTACATGAGGGAGATAAAAGTTTTTTTTTCAAAAAAATGAGATAAAAAATTCATTTGTATGAATATTTCATACCATGATTCACCTCCCCCACCTATTAAGATATTTAACATTGTAGTAAAAACACAAATAAAAATAAGATTCAGACACTCTACCTCATCCAAAGCCTCAATAATCCCCTAAGAAAATTAGAAGATGATGAAAGAACAACTAATAACACCAATGTGAATACTCAATAGACTATAACATATTATGATTCATAGAAACCATAACTAAATATTGAATAAAAATATGACAAACAACTTGTAATGATTCTTACTGATGATGGAAGATGGCCAAATCAAGGGAGAACCATGAAAAAAAGAAAATATCATATAGATTTGAAGTATATTGATATCATGAACCTGATAATCAAGGAAACTCCAATGTAATACCATAATGACCTCAAAATAGTTTTCTAGTTATTTAGTCTTCATCAATTAGGAAATATTTATATATAATTCAACACTATACCTTGATTTGTAATGTTTACTTGAGAAACCCAAATCATGATATGATAGCGGTAATAAAATTTTATTGAAAGAAGTATCTAGAATAAAATATTTATATCCCATAAATCATTAGATATAAACATCTTTAAAAATAAAATAATTAAAGATTATTGTGGTGAAACTATTGTCTTCACACGAAGATTATTCAACTCCCAATAAACACATAATAATCATTGAAATTCTCCCCTCATGAAATATATATCTATATCAAAAATATTATCATAATAAAATACACTTTGATGAAAAATATCTCTAATAAAACCAAATCAATCAATTATTGAAAAATACATGTTATAAACAAGTGTAGATCCATATATATCACATGGGAAAATTTTACAATGAGTTCATCATGTATGAATAAACACAAGTCCGTCTACATAATGGTAACCCAAATTCATTTTTCTATAATCAAGACTCGTAATTCTAAGATAAGACTCAAATATTTTTAACTAAATAGTTCACTTAAACCCTTTACCCCATAATATAATTTGTCACACTACAAACAGATTTCTAGTCCATGATAGTGAAAATATGAAACCTCGAGAACCCACCACTATACTAAAAAACACAAAATAGGATGCAACCCAACTCCTCATCGTGTGACTTACAAGAATAAAATAAAACCCACTCTTATATATAACTCATCATATCAGAACATATCAGGGCATGCCATAATGAGACCCTCCAGCAATGATCTCAACTCAAACTCCAAATTAAATCCTATAAGATTATCTTTACATGCACACAACCCAAAAGGAAAATATTAATGATCCATGAATGTTTATACCATGACACATTCCTTCATGATTAATTGTAATTTTTATTGAAGTGATCATTACCTTCAACATTAAATTTTATGAGTCATATGTAGTGAACCAGCATAACTCAAGATACAGATTTTATCATTGTAGAGGTGCTGACTATGTTTCCTAGGTGGGAAGATGTTATGTGTTTTTAAAATACACATAGCTATTTTCTAACCAAAAAAACATGTCTTCAAGAAACCTTAATTTTCATTATTTCTATAAATTGATTTAATTGATACATCATTTATATAAGAACATAAAAGTTAAAACATGTTTTTTGTAATTACCCATTATCAATAACCTACACCATACCATTTTTTCATAAATAAAATCTTTTAATTAAAAATTATATTAGTGTTAAATATTTTACTTAATCATATATCTCTTAATAATAGATTAATAATAAAAACACTAATTTTAGAAATAATAATCGCCCAATATCTAAAATTTAGTGTCCAAATTTAATAATTGGGCATAATTTTAAAATTTATATTGGTTAGTATAAATGTTTATTGGTAATAAGTTATATTTCGTCTAGTATATTATTAGGTATCTAACTAGATACCACATATTTTAATAATTAGGTTTATTTAATAGACCTAGTAAACCATGTTTTGTTACTTATTTAACATCACTGATTTTACTTTAATTTCCTCTAGAATTTTATACTTAGAATTTTGATTCAGATCTTATTCAATGGTTGGAATGATGTTATAATATTTGGTTGTCATTAGGAATATTATATTCATATATTATTCCTGATTTATATAACTTGTATGTTGTTTTTTTAATATTATAGCTAATGTATTAGTCATACACAAGTGTATCTCTAGTTTCTCTGAATGTGATGGGTTCTACATATTAGGGATCTCACAATGCATATTGAGATTTTTGTTTATTATTTATAAAAGTGAAATATTAATCATTTTTATATCTTTATTATTATGATCATGTTTATAAATGGGTATATTATTTTTATATAAATTATAATATCGTTTAGATATTATGATGGATTTGACAACTCTAGCTCATAATATAGACTCTAGTAGACCCCTTTACCTTTTCCCTAGGATGGGTTTACTAAGTTATCCTATCAATTGTATACAACATACTGTTTCTCCCAAGATGGGTTAATTCCATGAATGCATTTAGGGATGGTTTTAAAAGTATTAGTGGAATAGTTTTCATACCTAGTTTTTCTAATATTACATAATTATATAAAAGTTGGTAAAATTTGTATAGACCCTCCCTGCAAATAGTGTTATACATTTATAAAATCATTGTACTGAGTTTTATTCTTATTTGTTTCAATAAATTATATCATTAAACGATTATATATATATACAAAAACACACACACACACACACATATATATATATGAGTTGATTAATACAATTCATCTACAAGATGTAAGACACAATATTCTACTATTTTCAGTTAATAGATCATCACAAAAAAATCATAATCATCTTTTATATGATTCCATCATAATAGTATAACTCAAAACAATAACATTACATTCACTATAATATCAACCACGAGTTCTATATAGGGAATCACTATAACTTTTAACTATAGAGGATTTTACGTTACAAAGGATGAAAATTATATGAAATAAATTTCTATTATGTAGAAAAAATAATTAATGAAATATACATGATATTGAAATTAACAAAATTATATATATGATTTATATGTTATAATTAAGGGTGTATATATAAGGGGAAATTTGAATTTGGGAAGGGTACGAAGATCATTTGAATTCATCATTAGGAATTCGACATCTAAAATAATAACTTCCCGATATGACTGTTCTAATTGTATTATAATCCTTATACTTAAAACTACAAAAAAAACAAAAACCATAACCTTTTAATAATATAATTATTAATTATTATTAATTTCCATTAATAAAAAGTAATAATATAATTACCCACATATGTATCAGAATAAAAAAGAGAGTTTAAATTTTTAGCATTGAATGAATTATTTTGAAATACAATTTTGATTTTATTTAAGAATAATTTTTTTTATAATTATAAAATTATTTTCGTAAAAATGAATTCATATTTAGAATCATTACATCTAAAATATCAAATAAATATATTTCATAATTTTATAACACAATATAATTTTTTCGGAAAACATAATAATATAGTATATATATATGATTAATAGTTGTACAACGTAATCAAATAAAAAATGATATAATAAATAATGGAAAGTATTTATTAACCAATAATATGTCCACTCATAAAAATAATTTATTTTAAAGTAAAAAAATAAATTTTAAAAACTAAATAATATGATTATCAATTGTTAATAATATTTTATGAATTTAAAAATAATTTTTCATGAATAAATATATTTTCTATTTTAAAAATAATAAACATTATTTGATTTTTATTGTTATGATTCAGAAATTCAAAAACCATTACATAAAATATAAATATAATGTTTTAAAATAATGGGAATGCAAATGTTTTTCAATTGTTAATGAATGTAATGTTAAAGGCCTATGTTTAAAATTTAATACACAATTCTTCTATCTTTCTAAAAATTCCAAAAAACAATACTATTTACATCCAATCTAGAATAAATGATCATGAATTTCCACACATTTTATCTCTCAAAGAGTTTCAGTATGTGAATTAGGATGATAACAGATTCAAACTCTATCTATATTTATCAATCAAATTCAATCCTAAGAGTTTTTCATCGAGAGACTAAATGAGGTATGGGTTCATGCAATGTACAAACCCGGATGCCATTAAATGGTTTCTCTGAGATAGTTCATTATGAGGCCTCAAGAATGCCTCTATATATAAAAGAGGTTTCGATTAGAGGCAAGTTCCTAGGGTGTGTCTTTTGAGAGACTATTCCCTCATATTATACTAAACAACAAATAGAAATAAATATATATCATCCAAGAAGTACATAACATGGGTGTGGAATAAGTAAATAAACTATAATTGATAATAATGAATGATAAATGATATTCTATAAAATCTCTATCATTGATGTCTTATATAAAACATTAGTAAACACACATGGCCCGAATATACAATCAAGTTTATATAATAGAAACTCAAATAAAAATAGAATGATATTATAATATCTATGAGTCAAACCACATAACCATTATTTAGAAACTATCAAATCACATCATCCTGGTAATAAAAATCCACATGAGTGACTACTCTCGATCATCCAACACTATGCCTCTTCCCTATCTATGATCCAAGTTTGCTGAAACTAAAAAGTAGACATAGGTTTCCAAAAACACAGAGACACACATAAATGGGTGAGATATAATTCTAGTAGGCTACCCAAATGACAAACATATAATATTTTTCAATTAATGATTTCTCAAGAAATATGATTGGCCCATATAAAACACAATTGGATACATAAATTATATAATATCATGAAATGAAAACATATCCCTTGGTACTTGATATCGGTTAATTGGGTAAGGTAGTATAACGTATAAACATATTCAAATGAATATATATATATATATATATATTCCCATATATTTATATGAAATAATACAAATTGTTTTCCATGTGTAATTTGAAGAAAATAACATTAAACATTAATAGATGATCCCCAGGTATGTAATCTTGATTGTCTAGACATCATAGGGTATGAGAATTGAGTAAGATGTAATACCACTCAAGAAGTCTTTAATTATGTAAATCCATGGGATTTAAATTACATTAAAAAATATCTACATTAACCATCACTTAAATGTATCTAAGGAAGTTATATCACCATAAGGGGGAAATTCATGCTAAACAAGGGTTCACCCATACTCACCTCCAATAACCACAATAATTAATTATAGGTAATAAATCTATAATACATTAAATTTCCTAGAGTTATATTTCATACTACTCATGCATGTAAATATATTCCAATTTATTAGACCTATTTCACAGTCCGTATGTGGTCAAGAAATTTCGACACAGATGAAACCTAAGGGTCTAACCATTAGGTGAGCTATATGGAGATCGCTTTAGTGAGGTGTCATTACCACCCATCAAGGTCACTAATTAGGGCGAGAAAAATAATCTATATCACCCACAAGATATTAATCATCCATGAGAATCCAATGACATGAAATTCGTAGTTTAACACCATGGTTAACTAATCGACAAAGGATACCATAATAATCCCTATCGCTGGGGAGAGAGTAATCATCCTTTTCATTCATGATAGTGTAATCATCAATGAGTAAAATTTCTAGATATTTCATTCAAATATAATATAAATATATTCTAAAAGGATGGATCTAAGGAAGATCCTCTATAAATCCCAATAATATAATAGTCTAATATATCAGTACAATATCCAGATCATATGTAGTACATCTTGGTATGCAACTAAATCTTAGAATAACATGGATCATAAGATGGATCTCAAGAAATACATATTAAAATAATAATAAATGAACATTATTGGTCCTAGGATAAATTTCCAAGCAATAAAAAGATAAATAAAGACACATCACATCATCCTGAAAAACCACCAACTAAGAAGCACCTCTCGTGATGAATACAGTATGAATTGTAAAAAGGTGAGGGTATAAACTGAAGAGTGGGGGCTCCCAACAGTAATAACACAAACCCTTGGGAATATAATTTTACCATGGATTTTTGAGTGACACCTTCTACCATTTTTACCCAAATCCAATATACTAGCTCAGGATAGGTCAAACAATTGGTACCCCACAAAGTCTCTCAAGTCAAAAAACGAATTGAATCCTACATGGGATCCTCAGGTCTATCCGTGAGTGAAGGAATCAAAATTTGAATCCTTATATACAAATATAAAAGGTGGAATATAATATATAATAATCCAATGATATGTAAAATGTTGCATTATACATGGGATCCTCAAATTGGGAAATAAGAAGGAGTTTCCAAAATTGGGCCCTTACAACATAGTGCGTTTGAAGTATCATCCTACATGGGATACATAGATTTGTACATAGGTAATAAGATCAAATGAGGGATTCACGATGTCACCATTAAGTGATGAAATCCATTATGGGACCATTCATAATAAGAGACGATATAGGAATCCAACATGAGTTACCTTAGGTTAAAACATTAGAAAGGTAATCCAACCAGGGATCCTTTGAAGTAACTAACTCGACGACAACCTAGGTGAGAAGGGTAGATATCTCAAGTGAGACATCATCAAGGGGAAAGATAAAAAATAATATATCATGAGATATATCTAATTGTTAATCTCAGATATTGGTCCCACTCGTATGATACAACTATATTCCCTTACATGTGGATGAACCTATCCATTTAAAAAAATCATGAAATGCCTCTTAGGAGTCCTCAAACAACCCCAAGGGTTTTACTAGCATGATATATGAAGAATGAAACATAGAATTTAATACACTTTTTTATATCTCCGTCTATTTGGTGTAAATATATGAAAAATATGAAAACCACTAGAAGGGGTAAAAAAGGTGGATTACATGATGTGTTTTCCCTAGTACATAGTTTGTACCAAAACAACCCCACCTTATCGTGTACTTCAACTGAACACGGAATGTCAAATTCTAGGTACATAAAATATTTATCATGTATATAGTATGAACCCTACATGGGGTACTTTCCCATGTACCTTACATGGCCTCTCCATGTACTTATCCTGGTCGTGTATGGTTACACAGTGTGCCACTCACATGTGTTATTGGAATGTGGTCTACTTGGCCATGTGCCCCTACACGGGATGTTTAGATGGGTATCTAGTTACAAAAACGAGTCCCACTACATTGAGTGTATTGCATGTAAATGGAATCTACATCCAAAAGTTCATATTCCCTGAAAAAGAATAACACATGATGTGGGTTCCTAAAATAAAAATTGGGTGACTACGATTCCCAAATAGGAAACCCTCCAATTTGACTCGATAACTTGTTTCCCCAAAATAAATATTACGACCCACAAGAGGTACAATGCAGTCATAATAGGGGTTCAAAACTTGAAAACATTAAATCTAGAGATATCTGTAGAAAAACATAAAAATTACCATCATCTGGGTGGAATCCACTAAAGATCACCTATTTCCATGATCCACAACTACCACACAATGATCTGGCACATGTCGATCTTTGTGATGTTACCTCTCTTTCACTCTACAAATTTCTATTTATACTTATCCCTTTCCCTCTCAGTTGAATGATAAATTTGGAGCCCCCTGGGTGCATGAATAATATTTTAGTGAAGGAAATGAATAAAATTAACACACAAAAGAAGAAAAAGATAATATAGAAGAAAAAAAAGAAAAAGGTAGCCCGATGCGGCCCCAGTTCCCAATTTGAGTTTATTCCCCAACTCGGAAAAATTAAAAATTATATCTCAATATCATAGAAGCATTACCAATCAAAAACTATATTGAAAATAGATTTCCAAATAATCCTATGAGAATAAATTAATATTTAATTTATTAAATATTAATTATTACATGAAAATTTGAATAGATCAAAATTACACCAAACGTCTATCCTAGGATAGACACCCTATTCTAGGACCAACATAGTGGTAATAAAAATTATCTAAAATCACCTAATAAGGTAGAATTATCATTTTAGTCCTTATAAGAATCAGATAAAAATAATTCAAATTTTTTCCCAATATATTATTCTTGAAAAAAACGTGCACTCACAATCTCTAAAACATAAAACTATTCATCCCTTGGAATCATTATTGGAAAAAATATTAGCCATAAAATAACCACAAGAATCTATAAAACTATATTATATTAATTTTCTAATTCCCAGTCTTATATTTTCAGTAACTGTCTCCTACATGGAAGACACTTAAATTTGACCGATCTATTACTCCCCACCATAGGAATACTCGTACTCTCATCTCATTACCAAAATATGCGCTCAATAACCCATGAAACAAATATTATTTTTTAACATGAAATGAAGTTCACCACCCTCAAACAGTAAATGTTGCACTCCCCACCAAACTGATTATGTTATTCGTCTCCCTGAATATAGCCTCTGTAGGATTCATTATAATTATAAGAATGATATTTAAAGAAAAATAATATTGCCATAGAGATGACAATATGTCAACATACCTAGGATGGTATCAAGATAATTAATGACCATCTCAATCTATAAGTATGATAGTATTTCTATCATAAGATATGTAAAGGTCTCTCTAAGACATACTCACATCAAACAATTTTTCAAATTCCATTAACCAACTCTCGACACTGCGTCTCCCAACAATTTGTGTCCACGTCCAAAAATGGTTTTACCATCCTATGGTACTAGATACATTTTTATATCACCTATAATATTAAGGGACATTAATACTTTATCCTAAACTCCTAATCACCCATTCCCAAAAAATTTATTAATAAAATATTTTTTATCACTTACCAAACCACTAACTGTTTCAAAATTTAAACGGAACCTAGGTAACTAGAATGTACCATTATCAAATGACTCATACTTCCATGAGTCATCCAACACATGGCTAAGATGTCAATTCTACATGGAAAATTAGACTTCTTAATTCATAGATTTCCTTGGAACTCCTCTTATAAATCGAGGATCCCACCTGTACCATGATCTATTCCACGACTTCCCATTTCCATGCATAATTCTAGTCATTATATTCTACCCAAAATCTAAATACCATAGAAAAAACTAAATCATTTCTTGACCAGGATAAGCACAAAAAAATCCTTCCTATGAGATCTTATTTTCATACCAAAGAACCCAAGGTGCTTCATCAAAATATAATAGAATCAATATTCCTATATCACAAAATGAATAAACTAATTTTCCATCGGTCTTAAATGATCATATAACATAGATCACTACCTAAAATGGAATATATAATCACTGGAAAAAACTATCTCATATAGGTTTCCCATGGTAAAAAAGAAAGTTGACTGATAAGTGTCCATGTAAAAACTAAGGGCCCCCAAGTCTGCCACCAAACCTGTGTGGTCAATTCTCACCACTGTATCAAAATCTCTAACCACATAGTCAAAAGATCAAACCTCTACAATGGAGGTAAAGATAGAAATAACCTATAAGGATCAAAAATATCAACATCCGAATACGAGGGCCCGAAACATTCAAGGAATCCATATATAGAACTGCTCCCGAGACATAAAGATATAAATGTAAAAGAGATAATGAAAAGAAAATCATCGAGAATCATTAAACAATAATACCACCTCGAGTTCCAATTCATGAAAATTGTCTTGCCACATATCGATATTGTACTCAGTGATCTGACTAGATAAAAACAAAAAACATTCATTAAGTAGATTTTCATTCAATTAATAGTAAGAAAAACACTATAGAGATTGTTACTAACACATTAAAAAATCATACATAAGTTATTTCACCTTAAAAGGGGTTCGACACATGGGAATCATGGTCCCTATTGGCCTATTAGGGACACCGCACCTCCTGTGAATGAGGGATGAGTCAACATCCCCAAAAACAATCTTAGATTGAAATATATATGAAATTTATAGCAATTTAGTATAATTCCACCGAAAATCTATACTATAAAAAACCATTTATGTTTTTTTGGATTATCAAACAATTGGCCTATGTCATCAAAAAAACCACACAATAGATAGCTTATAACATGAGAATGCTATGAGATAAATATGATACATGATACACGTCTTTCATTTTTTATCCAAGTTTTAAAATCAATCAAGGGATACTTTCTAATAGAAAATTTCCTTCAATCCATTTTTAATATTCTAATCCACACAATATGTGTGTCGCTCAAGGAAAAAATCATATACCACCATAACATAATGAAAATCTCATAACAATGGAAACACAAACTTTATAATGGAACACAAGATCTTGAAACAATAGTATGATATCCATCATAGGTTCTAACACATTCTTAATATTCATGTATTCCATATATAAAATAGTAATACAACGGGAAAATATGAAGCTCTCATAACAATATGTTATGTATCGACAAAAATACCACTATAACAATGCTCTGAGGTGGTTCATTATGAGGCTTCATGTTATCCTATTTATATACCTTAGGATACCAACTTGTAGTGAGGGCCTACGGTGTGTCTGGACAGATATTTTCCACACATATTATAGTAAAAAATAAGGGAAATTACTAGATATAATCCTCCTAGTAAATTAGTAGAGTTTATAAGAAGTAAATAAATAGCTATAGAACATGCTGAATAATAAATGAAATGTAATAAAATACAGAACAACCATGTTATATATAGAACACTGGCCTCCCATTGGGAATACCATACATATAACAGTACATAAAAGAAACTAACATAAATGTAAAAATATTTAATACTCTATACGATCTTTAAAAAATACACATTATCTAGAAACTATCGAACAACATCATCATTTTTATAATTGTCCACATAGGTGTGTCTACTTGATCATACAACAGTAGGCCTTATCTATATCAACCATGCATCTTTAATAAACTGGAGAAGATGACATTAGGGATGTACACACACCAAGGTGCTCATAAAGGGGTGAGAAGTAATCTCAATAAGAACCCCCAATGATGAATATATAATATGAATCCACAATTTCATGATCATTAAATATTCCCACCCAAACGAAGTCACAAATGGGAATATAAATAAAACAATAACATGAAACAACAATTGATCCCTAGGTCAATGATCCCCATCAACTGAGAAAGGTGTTGTCATCTATATCAGTATTCATATTACTCTATATATTTATTCAAATACCCAAACACACACACACACACACACACACACACATATATATATATATATGAATATCCATGAATATGGTAAAAAAATTACCATTACACATCTGAAAATAATCATAGAGTCTATAATCCCAATTGTTTGGATAGCCTGTGGTAAGGGAATTAATATGGTTGTCTTACCATTTAAACCATGTTTAATTAATTTAAATTATCATTCCATAATCCTAATTGAAAATACCTTCCTTGTAATGTGATGAAAATTTCTCTTTGGAAGATACATCACAATAGGGGAATACTCACCTGGTTATGCCATACTCAACACAAATCACTATAATGATAGATTCCATGGTATAATTATGTACATCTTATAAATGTGATATTTTTGGAAAACATGGTGCTCATTCCATAAAAATACAATTCAAGGTTTTATCCCGAGTTCCTCGACCGTAGATGGTCAAGAAACATCCACCCAGATAAACTTTAATGGTCTGACCCTTAGGTGATTTGTAAGGAGATATCCTCTGTGAGAAATCTTGAACACCCCTCGAAGACTCTAATCAGGGAGTGTGTAATCCCCACTATAACTCAGGAGGGAATAATAATCCATGAGTATCCAATGATATGAAACACCATATTCAACACCATTTTATACTAATCAATTATGTGAATTTTAATCATCATTATCCCTCAATAGAGATGTATCATCCATGAGTATCATCACATTGATGAAATATCAATCATCATATCACATAAGAATTAATCAATGAGAGAATAATAATCATCTTCACTCATGAGAGTGTAGTAATCATTGAGTATCATTTTTAGGGACCCAATTTCCATATATAAAAATAATAGGTAGAAAGGATGGATCTCAGGAAGCATATATGGAAATAAAAAAAATATATTAGTCAAATATAAAGGCTCAACATCTAGATCCTAGGTAGTACCACTGTGGATGCTTTTAAATATTAGAATAATATGGATTAGAAGCTGGATCCTAGTAAATTTATTTGTGAATCAAAATAATAAAATTAGATAGTTCTTATGAAGAATATACACACATCCCAACATGAATTAAAGAAGAAATGTGTCAGTACCATTAGCCACAAACTAGGAAGCACATCTTATGATCATCACTAAATTAGAAGAAAATAGGTGAGTGTATTAAGAAAGTGAGGTTGGTTAAATTCAAAAAAAAAAAAAAAATAAACCCATAAAACCTTCTAATTACAAGGTTATAATATGATTAAAGGTGATACCATCTACCATCTCTACCCTAACCCAACGTAAAATATCTTGGTTGGTCGAACATTGAGGCTCCCAAGGTTTCTCATGTCAAAACACAAGACATGCATCCTACTCAAGATCCACTTATCTATAATGAAGTGGTGGAATACTTCTCGAGGTCCTCATCATTGAATATAAAATGAGTAATACTATATGGGATCCACTAATGATAACTAAATAGGTCAATCATATATGGGCTCCTTAGAATAGAACATACAAAGGGGTTTCCTACTGGTGACCCTGACAATATAGTACGTTGGTAGTGGCATCCAATATGGGGTCCCCAAAATAGTATACAGGTTTAGGGATCTTTTAAGGGATTACCTCGGTCGACATTATGTTATTTCATCCCTTAGGGTTCCTAGGGTAATACATAAAAGATAGATAAATCCTACATATCATCCACTAGGTAGAAATGTTAATATAAGAATCCTATACGATATCTTAAGATGTAACTAATGTAAATACCCCATCCCAAGTAGCCTGGATCAAGTGACATGTATTAATACACGGGTATAAATGACAAAGAATTCATATCCCAAAATACTGAGTATTTTTGTTCTTTTTTAAAACTATATACAAACATTATATTTTCACTATAACTTGAAAACAATATATATATTCTATTAGAAACATAAATAAATCCTAAATTATCACAGTAAGTCATTCATGATATTCATTTTCTCATCCTGTGGAAAAATAAAACATTTGAAGGGAGTGAGATCATATTTTTAGTAAGGGTATATAATTAAAAGGATGTCATCATAAAAATAATGATTACGAATGGTGAATAACTAAAAATGTATGCCATTAAAAATAAACAAGAGCATAATATAAAAGGATTAAAATTTGAATAAAAAAATATACAACTAATCATAATAAAATTAAAATTAAAATTTTTATTCTAATAGTCAAATATATCATGGTTTTTAAATTAATAATATCATAATTACAGAATTCATAATTATCTTCATTTGAAAAATATCATCAAGGCCTCGTCCAAGATGTCTGAATATACTAGGATAAGGCCTTGACCAAAACCCAATTCTATTTTGTGTTATGAGAACTACTGATGCATTGAGGTGATATATAAGGCCCAAAATATTAATTTATAAGAATAATTCTTTCTTAACATTAATGGGGATAAACCTAAAAACATGAACATATGAAAGGTAAATAACATTCTCCAATAAGTAATCATAATCACTAACCAATCTGAGTAGCTTTGTGAATGGTTTCAAGATAGAACATCGAAAGTCAATACGATCATAATACATTTAAAAACATTTGGTAGATTAAAATACTGAGATATCAATCTCATTAAATAAATAAATTCAATAGAGGAGTTTATGTAGATGAAAATAGTCCAATAAAATAATCAAGGAGTTCATGAGAGAAATACACCTTTTACAATGAAAAGAAGAGTTCTTTTGGAAAAACAATTTCTATTTAACCTTAATATTTGTATAAAACCTATCAAGAATAAACATATTCCTTCTAGAACAAATTATTTATTTTATAAAAATATGTTTTTATTTAAATATATTATGTATGGTACTTAAAAATATGTATGCAATCGAGACGTTCCCTTTAATGGGGTTGCGTATCACGATGAATTGAAAAGGTACTCTTGAAAAACATGTATTTATTATAGGAGAAGGATAAAATGATATGGAAAATGATATTGAAAACTATACATATAATATAGAAGAATTTTATAAGAAGAATTTTTAATTACATTGTCGTATATAAGAATAAATCATAACCTAGATGAAAATCGAGGTTTATGAAGAAAACCCTTACCTTATGTCCAAATGTGTTCTAAACATGACCTAAATGTCCTGCATAATGAACATAAATTAAATAGTTAAGTAATTATTTTCCTTATCATTATTTTATTTGTTATAATTTTATTAATTACATTTATGGAAATTTTTTTGAATTATAATATATATGTATTCATTTCCCAGGAGCATTTGTTTCCTATATTTTCATGATCGATATACTTGAATATGAGTATGGATGTTCATGAAGAATGGATATAATTCTCCAGAATTGAATTGATATAATATTAATGAAAATATATAAGTTTAAATGGTTATATATAACATTTTATTATATTCTATTACGATAAATCAAGAGAAAATTAATTTATTGATAATAGTTATCATTATTACAATAGTTATTCATCATTACAATCTCATTTTGTTTTATTGTTTAGTTTTATGAAAATATGATACATTAAGAAAATAATAAATGTTTTAATACATATAATATAGTATTTTTTAGAAATAAATGTTGTTTCATTACCATTATTGAAGGAGAAATTGATGACAAAAATATGTCATCTACGAAGGTTGTAAATGATCACCTCTTAGATGAGGATTTCCTTTTTAAAATAAAATCGAGTGATAAAGGAGTTTGATGAAGGATTATTCTATTAGAGTAAAAAATTCAAGTATGTATATGGTACTTGATTTATCATTATATTTGGATGAGGGGAGGTGAGGAGAGAATAAAAAAATAAAATAACATGGATATAAATTAAAATGAAATATGGAGGATTTTACCTCTTGTATTCTCCTCCTTGATAATCTCCATAGGGAAATGGTTTTGGTGTTTTGATAGAACCATGAACTCCTAGACATGGGGGAGGGGATTCAGAATAGTATTGGGTAGAAATTTTAAAATTATCAATGCTTGGAAGGTGTGAGGAGAATAGATGGTGAGGGGCGGTATTTATAACAGGGAGATGAGTGATTTCACATAATTTTTTTAATTATTTCATAATTTTTCTCAGGACAACCAATAGTTATGATTTTTTCACATAAATACAGTAGAATGGGAATTTGAGTTCAATCCATGGGATCTTACATCAGAGAAAAATCTATTATGACTCAAAAAATCATTTATTTATCATTTGTTGTAAATTATTGCATTTTTATATTCACCAAAAATTAATGTATTTTAGAAAAAAAATCAACCCTTCAATTTTTTATATGTAGAATTAAAAAATTAACTCCATTTTATGAAAATAATTTTATAAATTTGAGAAATTAAAATTTTAATAAAAATTATTTTTTACTTGAAAAATATTGTTTTATAAATTATTACTGATATTATACCACTATGATAAATTAACTAAGGTCTCATTGAAGACATCTGAAAATATTAGACCAAAACTTATTTATTTATGAAAATTAATTTTTTTCTATAATTTTATTATTTATAATCATATAATTAAATATTTATGACTCAAAAAAATTCCAACACTTAATTAGTAAATTTAAACATATTTATTTTCATATACTATGATATAATTATATCATATTTTCATTTATAGAATAGATAAATATTATTCTTACATTCCCTGGCGAGGTTAATATTCTATTGGGGAGTTTACTATTCAGAAGGGTCACAATACTATTCTTATGGTCATGTTAATATTTCCTCGGTATAGGTTCATTAACATCTAGAAATACCTCTTAATTCATTCATTTTATCATTTATAATATTTTTGTTGTGTTATATAAGTGATTTTATGTGATCTATACTACATGAAATAATCATAATAAGGAAAGTATAATTGATTGAATTCTTAGATATTATATTATCCCCTCTATGAAAAAAATTCAACCTATAAATTTCAAGATTATCACCCCTCAAAATAATCTGGGTAGTTCGGCATCATAATCTCCTCATGTTCCCTCATAACCACTTCAAATTTTTGATTTTTCCAAATTACCTTTACCAGCTGAGTTGTCTAATTCCACAACACCTCTACTTTAGTGTCCATAATCTAGATAGGTTCTTTATAGTAAGATAAGTTGTCTTCCAATCCCATTCCTTCAGAAGTGAGTACATGTGGTGGGTTTGGAATTTACATCATTAATAAAGTGATTTGGAAAACATTGTGTACTTTAGAGAGTCTAGGCATCATTTCCAAATGGTAATCCACAACCGCAATTCTCTCCAGAATTTTAAAAGGTCCAATGAACCTAGGGTCCAATTTCCATTTCCTTAAAAATATTATAACACCATTCCATGGAGATTCTTTCAAGAAAACATGATCTACTACTTGGAAATCCAAATCCTTCATTTGATTATTTTCACAGATCATTTTAGTACATTTAGCAACCTTGATATGGTTTTTAATTGCCTTTACCTTCATAGATGTTTCCTCCTCATGATCTGGGCCTAAAATATTCCTTTCAGCAACTCTATCCCAACATGTTGGTGTATCACATCTATTTCCATACAATGCTTCATATGGTTTCATCTGAATACATAAATGGGAATTATTATCGTAAGAAAAATCTACCAAAGTAATATAATGATCCCACATAACTAGAAAGTTGAGGGAGTATGATCTCAAAATTTATTCTAGTGTTCGAATGGTCCTTTCAGACTGATCATCTTTTTGAGGTTGATTAGAAGTACTAAAATGAATCTCATTATCCAAATATTTTAGACTAGTTTTCTAGAATTGTTATGTAAATCGTTGATCATGACAAAAAAACTATAGAAAAAGGTTCTCCATGACATATTACAACATCATTAATATAGATTCAAACAAGTAACTCTATGGAAAAAGCATCCCGTATAGTGAGGAAATGTGTAGAATTGGTAAATTGATCAACCATCACCCTTATTGAATCATTCTTCATTAGAGTTTTTTGTAATATATAAACAAAATCTATAGTGATGTATTCCCATTTACATGTTGTAATTGGTAGGGGATACATGACCCCTCAAGTAAATATTCATTAATCTATTAAATATTAAAAATCTAAACATCTTGAAACACAATCAGTAATTCCACGATTCATATTATCCTATCATAAATGTTCATTCATATCTCAATATATCATAGTACTACCAAGGTGTATAGATAAATTCAAGAAATGGTGAACATCCAATTAATCCCTTTTTTATCGTGGGTATTGAGGGATGACATAGCCTCCTCCAAAATTACAGAATTCCATCCTCACACATGATGTCTAGAAACATCCCATTATTGAAAAAATTAATTTATTTGGAAGATTCTCATCATCATATTGAGAATATTTAATTCATTCCAAATAAGATTGTTGGGAAACCAGTTGAAAAAGTAATGATATTTCACGTTCCTTCAAAATTCCAATATGCATCTTGGATATATCCATGTACCCATGGTCCTTATGAATCCCTATATTGTTTAGAACACTATTATCTTTCATGATCAATGCATCTACAACCTTATTCTCCATCCCAGACTGTTAGTGTTTTGAAAAATAAAAATACTTGAGTAGCTCAAGCCATCACATTTTTCTCATGTCATTTCTTTCTGTGAGAAGATATGTTTTAAAATCACTAGATCTATTTATATCTCACATCTTTCACCATATAGATAGTTTATCCATTTATTATAGAAAATATTACATCCACTAAGTCCAGATCAAGAGTTTGATAGTTATTTTGATGAATTTTTAAGGGCCTCGATGCATAGACAATAACTATATCATTATTCTTCAAGACACACCCATGTCCATTATTTAATGCATTACTAGAATTAAAAAATCTAAAATTTCACAATTGTAGAGTAAATATCAGATTATTCACTAATCTCCTCCTCTATTATTCAAACATTCTTCACATTATTTTTTCATAATGAAATTAACCTTTTTACGAGTAGGCATGGTAAATGGGTTAGAAAACTAAGAAGTGTTCAAAACAATATATCAATAATAACAAATTAAACCAATAAAACTACAAGCCATGGTTATTTTATTTTGTGTAGTTCATTCCAAAACCCCAGTTTACTTAAAAGGGTCAATTGAGATTGCTTCTTTAGAGACAATATGGACAAGAATAGAAACTGATTGAAACTAAAAATTCACACTTTCTATGTAGGATCAAAATAATGATGTAGATGCTCAATATACAAGAGGGGGGGGGGGTTAATTGTATACTTTAAAAATTACTTTGGAACCTTTAAAGTTAGTTATGAATAACTATGTTTTCCTTAAGGAAAGGAAAGGGCTATGTTTAACAAAGTTAAACTAAGCAAATTCACAACACCTCAAACACCAAATGAAAACTTGGAAAGAGATTCCGAAAGTAGGTTCCAGAAATATGGTTTCGGAAATTGAAACTTAACAAAAGATTACATTATGAGATTCTACCTTAAAGCATATAGAATCTATATGAAATAGAGTACAAGTAAGGAAGTATAAGAAAGTTATACTTTCCTTATAATACAAAATGCAGTGGAAAAAAATGAGTAGTAAAACTACAAGTAACAAGATATAAGTCTTTTAACCCAAAGAGAAGGGTATCCAACAACCTTGGATAAAGGTCCCTTGATTTATACATTCAAGTAAGTCTACCTTACCCACACCAGGGTAAGCCCTCGATACAAAGATCAGAGTCTCTGTCTTGCTATCCCCGCAAGCCCTCAACTTCAAGGTAGTTGGTAACCTTTGTCTTCCTCAGAAAGGATGCCCTCAACTTCAAGGTGTTGGAAACCTCTATCTTCCTATCCCCAGAAGTCCTCGAATGTAATCACCAACATTCAGAGTCGCACGAAGCATTGAGAGTTAATAAGAGCCTCTCTCTCTAGAAATCACTTCAATAGCATGTATGCACAATGTCGAAGAAGTCATTCATCAGTCATCATCGAGCTATTTCAAATGAGCTCCTCTTTATAGGCAAGGTCGAACTCCTTTCCAACAGTCATATTTTCCTTAAAAATCGGAGGGACCAGTACACGTGTAAATTAACCAACCGTTAGTTTATAACCGAATAGACGACATCGTTTTATAACAAAACACGTATAACAGAAAGTACGACATCGTTTAAAGTTTTACTTAAAAGTGTTCAGAGTGAAGATTCAGAGTGAAGATTTAGAGTGAAAGAAAAAATATTAAAGAGTAGACAAATTATAAAAGCGTAAGTAAAATGAATGTTTGGAGTCTAACCAAAAATAATTTTTTGTGTCTAAATAAATTCAGAGTTTATAAAACAATGATGATCATATTTTGTTTTAATAGGTGAATTCGGAATGAGAATTCGGAATGTGAATTCGCCAACAAAATTTTTAATGAGAATTTTTCATCAGAATTCGTAATGAGAATTCATCATCAGAATTCGTAATGAGAATTTGTCATAAGAATTCATAATGAGAATTTGTTATCAGAATTCATAATGAGAATTCGTCATCAGAATTCATAATAAGAATTCATCATCAGAATTCGTAATGAGAATTCGTCATCAGAATTCGTAATGAGAATTCATATCCAAAATTCGGAGTAGAACTTTATTACAGTTCTCATCCAGAATTCGAAACCTAAAACAGAATGCTTCATATCAAAGTTTCAAACGATTCCGAGAATATAGAAATGAATCCGAAAATTATACTTAATAAATATATGAATGAAAATATGATAAGGATAATTTTTCTTACAAAATCAATTTTCCTCATAAATGCTATTTTCCTTATAAAAGCAATTTTTCCTTATAAAAGCAATTTTCCTTATAAAATCGATTTTCCTTATAATAGATATTTTCCTTATAAAAGAAATTTTCTTAAAGATAAGGTGTTTGTGATTTTCAAAACAAGAAAGAATTTTAAAGTCATAATGTAACCCTTATTGACTCAGCAATCTCCCCCTTTTTGGAAAGAAGAAACATCCTTACGAAAAAGAAGGTCTATGAAGAATGAAAACATTAAAGCTTATCTCCATTTGCTTATGGATGTTGATGAATATGACTAAGTCACCCTTATGCTTTGAAACTCTAAGGATCATATTCTAGATTTTCGGAATGACATTTCATTTAGAATAATAATGTCTTATTTAATGGAAAACTCCCCCTTAGATGAACTCTATTAGAGTTTGTTTTTATTCTCACCCTTAGTTAGGATTCTTTTTCCATTTTTATTAGGGTTCTTTTCCTTCTCCCCCTTTGTGATTTTCAAAAAGAATTCGAGGGAATGGAAAATATAACAAAGTACCTGAAAAATTAGTAGCAACAACAAAAGAAATGAGCAAGCACAAATTTTGATTAAGTTTGAAAGCTCGGTAACAAGGAAAATTTAGATACAACAAAAGATTGGATCTGCCTATTTTGGATCTTTTTTCTTCACCATGAGACCCTTAAGAATAGTCTTTATCTTCTTCAATTCTTTATGGTCTTCCTCGGCTTGCTTCTCTAACACAACAATTCTTGCATTTTAGGTTTCAATATTTTCGTCCTGAGCTTTAAGCTTTTCTTCCTGAGCTTTAAGCTTTTCTTCCTGAGCCTTAAACATTTCTTCAAACTCAATCCGATGATCCCTTTAAAACTTCCAGTTTTGAGAAAAAGAATTCAGCTTCCCATTCAGATCTCTGACTTCTTGAATCCGGAAATTCTTTTCATTTGTCAACATTTCTTCAAAGGATGAATTATGTTCATTTATCTTCCTGTCTTCTATCTCAAAGGCATCCTTCACATTATCTTGGAATTCATCAAAGAGCCTTATCTCTTCTACAGTCTTCCTCAACCAACTAGTCATCCTCTTGTTAGATCTTTTGTGGGCATCATAGCCAACAAAGACAGTTTTGAACTGAGCCTCTATCTCAACACATTTTTCCATAACCATGGATAAAGATTTTTTTTTCTGATTCAAAGCATATTGGAGCATCTGGAATCTTGAATCAATAATTGAAAAAGTCGGAATAGTACCTACCAACATCTTTAATGAATGAACAACAAAATCATGCCCCAACGAAGATGACTCTGAATCCAAGACGTTACTTGGAAAAATTTCTTCTTCAAAAAGATCAAAATTCTTCTTAGAAGAATAACCAAATTCCGTTTTATTTTCAATCACTAAGCTCGGGGTATCAATAACAAGTTGTTTTCCCTTGTCATTTTTCAGAATGGAGTCCTGTTTCGGAGTTCTTTTTTCACTGTCAAACTCTTGAACAACATTGTCTTCCTCATCAGCATATTTTTGAGCAACATCCTCTAACTTCTCTATTTAAGGAATATCGTGTAGAAGTTGTTCTTCATATGCATGACAAGCTACTTCTTCTTCACCTTTCTCCTCATCCATCACTAGAGTAACTAACTTAGAAGACTCAGCTTCTGAGGATCGGAGTGACAAATGTTTCGAAGGTGTCCACTTATAATCATCTACATGCTTTAAAACATCTCCGGTTTCACGACTTCCTTCAGCAATAGATTCTTCTTCTTCCACTTGCTTAATATTCTCTATTTCCTAAATAGGCTTAGCTACTGCCTCTTCCAGAGCAACAAATATTCTTCCTGGAGTCTCAGGTAGAGATTCCAATGAAAAAGATCTCGGAACAGGAATGTTTGCTGAAACCATATCATTAAAATTTAACTAAGCCTGAGCTACCTCAGCTTCAGAGATCTTATCCTTAAGCTTCTTATTTTTCACTTGTTTTTCTATCTCATCATCAGTTCTTTCCTTCAAGGCCCTAGCCACCGCAGGATCCAAGCCAAACTGAGGCTCCCCTTGCACTCTATTTTCTTTGATTTCCCTCCATTTAGAAACTACTTCATCAGGGTAAGCTTTCTTCTTCTTCGGTTTAGGAGGTGCGGAATAAACTTCCATTCATTTGGGATTCTCTACGTCAACATCAACTTCTTTCAACTTTATCTTCCTCACTAGCTTAGAGGATTCAGATTTAGCAACTTTCGGAACCGTTTATTCTTGAGCAGGTAATTCAATGAACCGACCAGTGTCTTTGTCAAAGGAAACATCCATCCTTTTGAGAGTACCATCACTCGTCTTCATATGAAAACTCTTGGCTTAGACTTTAAATCCTCCATGAAAGACTCAAGGCACTGAACTATCAACTTTGAGAGGATTATTGGATACATTATGATCTGAGTTCTCAAATTCCCTTTCTTAACATTCTCAAGGGTAATAAGAATGTGCTTCATCAGGTTAAACTTCCTCAGATTTATCAAGAAATCTAGGATGTAGATCTCACTCTTCTTCAAATTATCTTTGTCACCCATTCTCGGTACGATAAGACCTTGTACCCATAACTCTAGAATCCGGAAATATGTAGACAAAGAAGCAATCTTCGGAGCCTTGTCCTCTGACAGTACGAGAGTTTCCAAAGACTTTTCCTTGTCAAAGAATCCCTTTGAATCCGGTAAAACATGAGAAATAAACTCAGATTCTCCTTCATTGTTCAGCCCTACCAAGCTAGCTTCCTTGGCATAAGAAATATTATAAGTCTTTCCATAAGACATAAATGACAAATTCTCCCTACCATCTTCCTTAAGAAAGGAAACTGTCTCATAGAACTCTACAGGAAAATCTGAAAAAACATCATCTTGATTCCTGGGCATAGACACCGCAACATCTTCCCATCCATTGAGCTTAATATTCTTGGATATAATAGAATCATACTTGTTGAAGAAATCAGTATGAACCAACCTTTCTCTATATATTAACCATTTCCAAATAGGCTTAGAGGAAGACATGTCTTGAGAAGGTACTTCCACAGACATTCGGTTCTGAAGACCTCTGAGATGTTCGGAACGGAGAAAGCTAAAGTTTGGAATGGCTTTAAAACGGAGAGGCAGAGCATCGGGATGATTGATCTTGAAAACCGATGTGGGACAACCATTTGGGGTCCCCTTTATATAGGCAATGAGAAGACGGTTCAACTTCCTCAGTTGATCGAATGGTTGTGACAAGCTGAGATCAGATCTGACGGTTGAAAACCATTTCTCAAGAAAACATGAATCTGATCTTTTGAGCTTTTTATTAAAACAAAAATTTATGAAAACTATATTCCGAAAACAAAATATAAGAAAATTTCAGCATGTAAAGTATGACTACGAAAACTTGAGTAAGGAAATCATACCTTTCAGATTAGCATAGGAGGATTATTCGTAATGGGTAATATATAAAAATGACAACAACAAAAATGAAAAACTCACTACGAAAAACAAACTCAGTACGGAAAACTCAGTACGAAAAATATTATAAGGATTTCAGTATGAAAACTTCATTACAAAAGTTAACAAGAATGAAAAAAACTCATTTTTAAAGTCTCGGTACGAAAATCTCATTATGGAAATACCAGTATGAAATTTTCCATTCCGGAAGTTTTCAATACAAAAATTTTCATTCCATATTTTTTCTATATGAAAATATCCATTCTGGAAATTTCAGTTCCAGAAATTTCCATTCCAAAATTTTAGTTCCAAAAAGATTGAAAAAAATCTTTGAAAAAACATAGTTACTCTAACAAACAAATGTACTCCCCCTATGAAAAGGATTTTATTACTGTAAGGAGACATTTTTTCAACAGAAAGTTAATTAAGAAGGATTACCTTATATTTATCATTCCAAACTTCTGTTTAATGTATTCCAATCTATCAGAAGACAATTATTTTGTGAAAATATCAGTAATTTGATCTTGTGTTCCGATAAACTGATGAATGATATCTCCTTTAAGTGTGTGATCCCTAAGAAAGTGGTGCCTAATATCTATGTGCTTTTCATGAGAGTGATGTGAAGGGTTCTTACTAAGGGCAATGGAACTTGTGTTATCACACAAAATTAGATTTTTAGTAAAACTCAAGCCATAGTCTGTGTGTGTGTGTTGCATCCACAACACTTGAGCACAACAACTTCGAGCTGCTAAATATTTAGCTTCAACAGTGGAGAGTGGTACAGAATGTTGCTTCTTGCAAGACCATGAAACTAATGAATCTCTTATGAAATGAAATGTTCCGGATGTACTTTTTCTATCCATTCTACATCCACCAAAGTCAACATCCGAAATGCTTCTTAGAACAAAATCATTTCCAGAAGTATAAAATAATCCTAGATCCATTGTTCCCTTAAGGTAGCAAAAAATTATTTTTAATGCCTTTAAGTGATATTCCTTTGGATTGGATTGATATCTTGCACATAATCATACTGAGAAAATTATGTTTGGTCAACTAGCTGTTACTTATGTAGGACCCCGGGACACCCTGAGAGGGGAGGGGTGAATCAGGGTGGCAACTTTTTCTTCTTAAAGTTGTGGATCTTGTTCCCACGTTGGTAGGAACTACCTAAACCTGTATGATGCATATGATCAGAAATTAAACATTCACATGCAGAGACAGATGACACAGCTATTTTTACTTGGTTCACCACTAAGGGCTACGTCCAAGGAGTATACGCCGACAGGTTGCCGGTCGTACCTAAATCCACTATGCTTCACTAGCTGTAGATTACAATTGTTCGGGCACAGTCACTCTGTCCTAGGCTCACTACCTTTACAAAGGTTTAGGGATAGCTCACTGCTTCCCTCGGGTCACTCCCGTTGACTCCCCCTGGCTCAATGCCGTTGGTGAAGTCTCACTTAGTTTATAGACGTGAAGGTCTCTTCAATAGATATGCATTGAAGTCTTTGTCTCATGTTCAGCATGAGACTTTTCTTGCATCAGAGTCCTGAGTTGATGCTCTTTTGAAATCAATATTCTACTTCAGTGCAATACCTGAATGCACTAAATCTCCTTCTCTTCCTTCAATTCCCAATTCTGACACCTGAGTGTATCGATATATTTCTCTCTCTGTGCAGATCAGATTTTGGTTGCATGAACGTTCTTCTTCTCTTCGCAAAGCAGATTTGAGAGTGCTAAGCACCTGTCAAAAGGCCTGCGGGACCCCCAAATTTTCCGCGCACCCTTCTCGGGGGCTTGCGCGTAAAATTCAAACCTTGAGCGTAAAAATAACTTTTGTCGCGTAAAAGGCTTTTCGTGCTACTCTCCTTTTTCGCGCAAAACTTCCCTTTTTCGCGCAACACGTTCTTTTTCGCGCAACCCTCTGTACCTTAATTTTTCCGCACGCCGGAGCTCAGGATTTTTCTAAGTGTCGAGCCTCTCAGAATGAGAGGGGTTCACCTCATATTTATAGACGTTTTTGATCCTGCGCGTAAAACCCCCTTTCTTGCGCACAGCCTACTTTACGCGCACCAGTTCGATTTTCCGCGCACATGGTGCGAACATCTCTGATTTTTCGCGCACCTCTTGCCTTTGCCGATTTTCTGTATTTCTGATTCGATACGCTGATTGCGCGAAAAATTCACCCAGCTTTTCTGCGCACAACATTTTTCGCGCACATTTCTGGTTTTTCGCGCACAACTCTAGTTTTTCACGCAGCCCTAGCCTTTTCCATTTTTCAGCACTCTGATTTTGAAACACTATTTGCGCGAAAAACTATTTCGCGCATCCTGCTGTTTTCTGCGCCCAACTTACGTATTTCGCGCAAGCCTCTTATATTTTGCGCACCACTTCCTCTTTGCGCGCACTACCTTTTGCAGACAATCTATGTATTCAATTTCTGATTTTGAGGCCCAAAAATTTTGCAAACACTGGGAAACAACGCCACCTTGTATCTTCTCTTTTTGCACCGCCACCAGCTCATCCATTCCTCTGTCGACGTTCTTGAATCAAATATAGATCGTTGACCACAACTCTTGAACTCGACATGTCACCATGAAATCTCTTTTTGTTAACAAATTTGTATGTCGTTTGTATGCTTTGTCAACAAGCACGATCACCTCAACACTTCTTCCTGGTGATCTGTATCATTCAACAACTCTTCTGCTTTTATCACAAACTTCTCTGTGATGTGCATGGCTATCTCAAAATTCCAATCCTTGCACGGCCATTGTCTTCTTCATCAACCGTCATGATCAACTTCATACAACCCATGTGATTCAATTCATCAAGAAGTCTCATGCATGATTCTCATGCAATCATGAGTAATTGCATGGTCATCATCAACACCCACGGTTGTTATGCCATAAGGAGGAATTGCATGGTCTTCATCCAAAAAAACCCCATTCTGCTTTAATCATCCTCGGATGGATTACAACTCACATTCTTCATTTATGGAAACAATGTATCACCTCTGACAGATGTTCTTTGATCTTTCGATCAGTGCAATAATCATCCGAATCACCATTCCTCTACATCATCGGAGTACTTCATGATCTCCTTCATTTTGATCTACATTGACAACTATTGACAACAAATAAAACCTTATAAACAAAGTGGTTTCAACAATCTCCCCCTTTGTATTTTGTTGTCAATACCTTATACATCTTCTGAAATGAATTTTTCAATGTCAAAATGAGAATATGAGAATCTTATTCATTTCAATTTCTCTCCCCCTTATTGACAAGAAATACAAAGCACATGGTAGGGAGGGTATCAGTCCTCACTTAAGCAAAGTTTCATTAATCATTTCACTCTAAGTCTACTTGAGCAGTGCTCGATGTAGAAAACAAGAGGATTTGATTAAGTCAACAAGGCTGTCCATTATCCACAGATCATGATACCAACATGAGATGAGAACTCATGTATCTTGTCTTCAAGGGTTTACCACTTTTATTTCAGGCTTAAGAAAAATCACTATGATAGAGAAAAACCAACCTGAAACTCATGTACTCACAACAGCATGTGGATCAAAAATATTCATGTGCAATCGGCAGGAAAAATGACCTTGGGGCACTTCCAATTTTTTGTTATGTCACTGATCAATTCAGTTACTCCCCCTTTGTAGAATGATCTTTGATTTGAGTAACCAAGGGATAGAGATTAATAAATGGAATACCTTCTCCATTGGCGTGAAATTCATAGAATAACTTCTTTTGAGTCTAGCTGGAGTTGACATTGATCGAAACAGTGATTATGGAATCTTTTTCATTTTTCTCCCCCTCAAGGGAAACACTCCTCATCATCTTCATCAAGAGTGATCCTTCATCATCATAATCTTTGAATATCAATTGAAGAATCTACTTAAGATGGAAACTTCTTCAGCTTGGCTATCAAGAGTTGACAGCATTCACTACTTCTCAGGTTCTCCCCCTGAGAGCATGCTTCACCTTCAATTCCCTGCATTATTAGCACAAATACAATACACAAATGATTATGGGAATAAGGTGGTTCCTTCTTGCTTCATCAAGAAGACTTGCTTGGTTGAGGTTCTTTTCTCAACCAAGTTCCTCTGTTCACTCCAGTCTTCATGCCTTCACATTTGAACATGTGTTCTGACATTTGTCGGTGTGGCATGGCTCTATTAACATTCTCTTCTGCTTTGTGTGGAGAATTGTTTTGCTTAGCAGCCATCATGAATGATACATTCTTACTCCTCTTAAGGACTGCTTCTTGATCTGGTATTAAGGTTAGGCAACCTTTTGCAATGTGACCAGATTTATTGCATCTCTCACACATAACTTCTTTGACACGTGTGTTTCTCTTTGTTTGCAATCTCTCCTCCACTGTGTCTTCATCATGTGAAAGTTTTCCTTTTCCTTTGTCACCAGCCTTGGCCTTCTCATCATCAAATTTCCTTATTCTTTTCAAATCTTCTGGCCAGATGACCAATATGTCATGTGGAACTTTTGCAACTGGTTTAGGTCTTCCACATGGGTTCATCCGAGATTCATCCCACTTAGTGTTTCTTTTGGATGAATGACCCTTCAATTTCATGGATCTAAAATCCTGGGTCTTCTCAGCTTGCCTACTTGATATCTTCTTGGGGAGTGATGTGTTCGCCATATTCTTCTGATTTCTTCCCAAGGTACTTTCTTCATACATAGATGGATTGTGTGGTCTTCTGTTTTTATCAGCTCTGGATATCTGTTGACCTAGGCATGCACCATTCTTATGACCACTGTCGTTGCATACATCACAGATGTTATCAAGTGTTCCAAATCTGTTTGTTGTAAATAGATGCTTCTGGACCTGTGGATGTTGCTTATTCTTCTCTGCCTTCCTCCCCTTTGATATAGGCTTTCCTTGTGCTTTTCCATGAAAGGGATTATAAAAACAATCCAGTGCACAGTGCCCAAATCTATTGCAGCACCAACATTGTCCCACAAATCTTTTCTTCTTTGTTTCTTCAGTATTAAGTTGTTGGGCCATCTGCTTAATCGTTTCTGCTCTATTTGAGGAAGAAGCTTCCTCCTTTTTCTTCCTATCCACCCTAGTCATGGTGGTAGGTTTATTCTTCTCACCTATCCTCATCCATGCTTGTTTAGAGCTTTTCTTCCCACCTGCACTGATTGTCGGAGTGTATTTAGAAACATGAGTACAAGATGGTCTGGATGGAACCTTCACTTTCTCAGTTGCCTGTGATAGATCAATGAGGGAAGTCATGATCTTCTTATCACATGTTGGAGGTCTTTTGACAATAGAATCCTCCATTGAGCATTGAGTACCGGCAGCAACTGATTCTTGATGTGGATAATCAAGAGTTGTCATAATCATCTTGTCACATGTTGGAGGCATTTCAGCTTTAGACTCCTCCAACGAACATTGAGTGCAAGCATCACCCATTTAATTCTTTTGTGAAGTCTCAATATGTGTGTTCTCAATCTTGGTCAATTGAGCTTCCAATTTTTGACCCACAATATTGAGGATGATCTTCTGATCTTCAATCGTGATCATCTTCTCTTTACAATTCTTCTTCAACCTTTCAACCTCATCTTCATGCATCTTAACTTTGTTTTGAAACAAAGAGTCAAGTTCCCTGAATTTAATGGGCGTTTCTTCCAGACAAAAATTCTTGACTTCATTGTTCTTCTTCAGCTCAGCTTCAAGTGCATGGATCCGTTCTTCTAGAGTATTGCTGACTTCACCTTTTTCTTCAAGGGCTTTCACCCGTTTGGTGAGCTTCATACTTTCCATAATTTTTCCTTCCAGCCCCTTTTCCATATTGTCCGCTTCCATTTCAAGTCTAGTGATCTCAACCTGCATAGATTGAAATAGGCTACAGATAATAACAACCCTTTCTTCTGGAATATCATGCAGATATGTTTTGAGTTTTTCTTGAAAGAATGAATTGGGGGTGTCATCCTTTCCTCTGGAAGAATTCTGAGTCACCTGCTCGATACTTTCCATGCCTGATGTTTCTTTATTTTTGGATTGGCATGGAGAACAAGACATTGCATCTTCTTTGGATATGAGGGACTTCTTCAGCTGCTTTTTCTCTTTCTTTTTCCTATTTGTCATGGTCTTGCTAGATGTAGACGTCTGCTCAGAAACTTCATCAAGACTGCTCTTCATTGTTGACTTTAGGAAAGAAACTCAAATCCTCTTCTCAATAGAATTACTGGAGAATATCCAACATACGTTAACCTCCCTCTGATACCACTTGTAGGACCCCGGGACACCCTGAGAGGGGAGGGGTGAATCAGGGTGGAAACTTTTTCTTCTTAAAGTTGTGGATCTTGTTCCCACGTTGGTAGGAACTACTTAAACCTGTATGATGGATATGATCAGCAATTAAACATTCACATGCAGAGACAGATGACACAGCTATTTTTACTTGGTTCACCACTAAGGGCTACGTCCAAGGAGTATACGCCGACAGGTTGCCGGTCGTACCTAAATCCACTATGCTTCACTAGCTGTAGATTACAATTGTTCGGGCACAGTCACTCTGTCCCAGGCTCACTGCCTTTACAAAGGTTCAGGGATAGCTCACTGCTTCCCTCGGGTCACTCCCGTTGACTCCCCCTGGCTCACTGCCGTTGGTGAAGTCTCACTCAGTTTATAGACGTGAAGGTCTCTTCAATATATATGCATTGAAGTCTTTGTCTCCTGTTCAGCATGAGACTTTGCTTGCATCAGAGTCCTGAGTTGATGCTCTTTTGAAATCAATATTCTACTTCAGTGCAATACCCGAATGCACTAAATCTCATTCTCTTCCTTCAATTCCCAATTCTGACACCTGAGTGTATCGATATATTTCTCTCTCTGTGCAGATCAGATTTTGGTTGCACGAACGTTCTTCTTCTCTTCGCAAAGCAGATTTGAGAGTGCTAAGCACCTGTCAAAAGGCCTGCGGGACCCCCAAATTTTCCGCGCACCCTTCTCGGGGGCTTGCGCGTAAAATTCAAACCTTGCGCGTAAAAATAACTTTTGTCGCGTAAAAGGCTTTTCGCGCTACTCTACTTTTTCGCGCAAAACATCCCTTTTTTGCACAACGCCTTCTTTTTCGCGCAAACCTCTGTACCTTAATTTTTCCGCGCGCCGGAGCTCAGGATTTGTCTAAGTGTCGAGCCTCTCAGAATGAGAGGGGTTCACCTCATATTTATAGACGTTTTTGATCTTGCGCGTAAAACCCCCTTTCTTGCGCACAGCCAACTTTACGCGCACCAGTTCGATTTTCCGCGCACATGGTGCGAACATCTCTGATTTTTCGCGCACCTCTTGCCTTTGCCGATTTTCTGTATTTCTGATTCGATACGCTGATTGCGCGAAAAATTCACCCAGCTTTTCTGCGCACAACATTTTTCGCGCACATTTCTGGTTTTTCACGCACAGCTCTAGTTTTTCGCGCAGCCCTTGCCTTTTCAACAAGCACGATCACCGCAACACTTTTTCCTGGTGATCTGTATCATTCAACAACTCTTCTGCTTTTATCACAAACTTCTCTGTGATGTGCATGGCTATCTCAAAATTCCAATCCTTTCACGGCCATTGTCTTCTTCATCAACCGTCATGATCAACTTCATACAACCCATGTGATTCAATTCATCAAGAAGTCTCATGCATGATTCTCATGCAATCATGAGTAATTGCATGGTCATCATCAACGCCCACGGTTGTTATGCCATAAGGAGGAATTGCATGGTCTTCATCCAAAAAAACCTCATTCTGCATTAATCATCCTCAGATGGATTACACCTCACATTCTTCATTTATTGAAACAATGTATCACCTTTGACAGATGTTCTTTGATCTTTCGATCAGTGCCATAATCATCCGAATCACCATTCCTCTACATCATCGGAGTACTTCACGATCTCCTTCATTTTGATCTACATTGACAACTATTGACAACAAATACAACCTTATAAACAAAGTGGTTTCAACAACTTAAAGTAAACTTCCTATCATACCTCTAAAAGATGTTTTATCTACTAGTTTCCCAGCTTCATCAAGATCTACAGAGTTTGAGGTACCAATAAGAGTACTTATACTCTTAGTGATGTCATAACCATACATTTTAAGAAGATATTTAACATAATTATGTTGATATATTTAGGTCCTTTCGGGTTTTTGAGAAATTAGAAATCCAATGAAAAAAGTTAACTCATCCATCATACTCATTTCAAACTCAGATTTCATTAGACTTGCAAAAGAGTAGGTTAAAGATTGGTGAGTTGAACCAAATATGATGTCATCAACATAAATTTGAACAATCAAAACAGTTTTCTTATCTTTCTTTACAAAAAGGGTTGGATCTGAATTTCCCTTAACATAGTTATTTTGAAAAAAAAATCCAGTGAGTCTATCATACCATGCTCGTGGTGCTTGTTTAAGACCATACAGAGCATTGGTAAGTCTAAAAACATGACCAGGATGTTTTGTATCTTCAAAGCTAGGAGGTTGTTCAAGAAATACTTCCTCGCGAACATAACCGTTAAGAAAAGCACATTTCACATCCATTTGGAAAAGTTTAAATTAAAGAATACTGTAAAGGCTAGTAGAATACGGATAGTTTCAAGTCTGGCTACTGGAGTATAGGTTTCTTCATAGTCTATTCCCTCTTGCTGATTATAGCCTTTAGCAACAAGTCTAGCTTTATTTCTTACTATGACTACATTTTCATCACATTTATTTCATAAAACCCATTTTTCTCAAATGACAGAAGTTTCCTTAGGTCTTTCAACTAATGTACAGACTTTATTCCTTTCAAATTCATTTAGTTCATCTTTCATGTCTTTGATCCAATCATCATCACCTAAAGCTTCATCAGTGCTTTTAGGTTCTAATTGGAAAAGAAATGCAAGATGTTCTACTTCATTTCTTATGGAACTTTTAGTCCATACAGGATGATTTACATCACCAATGATACTATAACTGGGATTATTTTTAAGAAACACCTGGTTTGAGTTTTGAAAAGCCTGTTCATCAACATAGGGTAGAATGTCTTCCAGGGTAAATGTTTCAGATGTGTCTTCTTGAACATTATCCTTATCAGAATATTATTCTATCAAAGTTTGACAATCAGTTTTTGAAAACACATCCGCGGATGTTGGCTGCGATGGTTTAAAAACAAATGGATTAGACTCATCAAATTTTACATGTACTGTTTCTTCAACAGAACAATTAGTTTTATTAAAAACTCACTAAGCCTTAGATGTTGTGGAATAACCAAAGAAAATTCCTTCATCATATTTTGGTGAGAATTTGTGTAAGTTATCTTTATTATTCAAAATGAATACTTTGCAACCAAAAACCATGAAGTAGGATAATCTTGGTTTTCTACAATTCAACAACTCATAAGGAGTTTTATTAAGAAAAGGTCTAATCAAAACTCGATTTATAGTATAGCAAGTAGTACTTACAGCTTCAGCCCAGAAATGTCTAGCTATATAATATTCACTCAACATGGTTATAGTTATCTCTTGAAGAATTCTATTTCTTCTCCCAACTACACCATTTTGATGAGGAGTTCTAGGTGCTAAAAAATTGTGAGTAATACCTTTTCTACTACAAAAAGTTTCAAAATCAGAATTTTGAAATTATCATCCATGATCACTATGAATAGATTTCAATGTAAGGTTTTTCTAATTATTAACTTGAGTTCTAATACTTTTGAAATAAGAAAAAGCTTCAGACTTCCTTTCTAGAAAATAAACCCAAGTAAATCCAGTGTAGTCATCAACTAGAACAAACACATAGTATTTTCATCCAATACTTCCAGTTTGTGTTGGACCAAAAATATCCATGTGCACTAACTACAATGCATCAGTTGTTGAGACTTCACCGATTGATTTAAAATTAGATTTATGTTTCTTTCCATATTGAAAAGGATCACAATCTTTAGAAGAATCAAATCTAAGATCCGGTATATCCTTAACTAATTTCTTCTTAGAGAGTTTACATATGTTTTTATGGTTAAAGTGACCTAGTCTTCTATGCCATAACCAGGAATGATCTTTCATTGCACTTAGGCATGGTAAATCTTTGCTCCTGAGGTCTTCTCTGTTCAAAGTGTAAACATTCTCTTGCCTATTGGCTAAGAGAATAAATTTTTCCTTGGAATTGTGAACTAAGCACCTATAATTCCTAAAATTCACGAGGTAACCTTCATCACATAACTAACTTATGATAATGAGGGTGTGCTTAAGACCCTTAACAAAAAGAACATTTGAAATCAAGGTTTTACTTAGATGAACAATATTACCAATACCAACAATCTCTCCCTTAGCATTATCTCCAAAAGTTACCTTTCCTACTTTCATTTTGATAATCTTTTCAAAATAGCTTTTGTTACCAATCATGTGCCGGGAACATCCACTATCCATATACCATGTATTGTTGTTGGTACTCCCTTTATTTTCTTGAAATCAAGAAGAGAATTAGACATTCGAAATCCAGACTTGTTTGGATCCGAGATTTCCAGATAAAAAAAATTTAGGAACGCACATCTTCTTAAAAAAGTAAGCTTTGTGAAATCCTAAGGATTGAGTTTTGTTTAAGGAACAATTCTTTGCCTGGTGACAACCACATTGACACTTGGTACAAAATGGGTCACATTGAGGAACAAAATAATTGTTACTAAATAATGGTTATGCATGTGTATAACCAAATCCGGATTTATTTCTTAAAGGTCGTATTTGGGAATACATTTTATCAAAACTTTCCTTACCATGGGTAATGTTTGATAAACACATCTTTAAGGAAAAAATTTCGGACTTGAATTTTATAACCAAGTTTTTATCCTCAAGATCGTTAGTTTTAGAACTAGAGCTTGGATCGAAAACATTTTTCATAGAAATTACTTTTTTAACTCTTTTGAAAGTTTGTTCTTCTCAGAACTTACATCCTCAAGATTTTTTGTAATAATTTCAAAATCATCATTTTTCCTATCAAGATCTTTAGAAAGATATGATATCTCTTTTTTAAGAATATAATTCATAGAGTTTTCCTTATCAAGTTTTTTATTGAGTTTGGAATTCTCAATTTCATGAAGTTCAGCAAACCTAGAAACTTCATCATAAGTAGGTAATGTATTTTCTTCATCAGAAGTGGATTCTTCATCAAAAGAGTTATAATACTTACTATCATTAGAATTTAATGAAACATTGGTCAATGGTTCAGCATTTCATACCTTAGCCATAAAACAATGATTATCAATAGGTAATCTGGCTTTAAGACCAAGATTATTCTGTCCTGAAGATTCATAATCAGAAGATTCATCTGAAGAGTCACCACCACTGGCACTCTAGGTATCACTAGCTTTTAGAACATTCTTAGATTTGGATTTATAATACTTCTTTATGTTCCTGTCTGAATGCCTTTCTTTCCTTTCTTTATTTTTGAGCAAAGGGCAATCTGGTCTAATATGTCCAGCTCTCTTTCATTCATAACAAGTAACTTCTCCATCTTTCTTATCTTTCCTGTCCTTTTTCTTATACTTGGATTGTAAATTTCTCTGACCAAATATCTTGTTCATCCTTCAAGAAAGATTTGATAATTCATTTTCAGAGATTTCTCTTTCACTAGAATCTGATTGAATAACCATCTTCTTAGACATGGATCTGGTTACTCTCTCAGGAGTCGTAGCTTTCATATGATTTGATGTTGTTGTAAAAGAAACAGTACCATTCCTAATTTTCTTTTTAATGTTGTCAGCATCTCTGTTCATTTTTGTCTCATGTTGTAGAAGAGTTCCAAATAACTCATCAAGAGAAATTTGAGTGACCTTCCTGTTCTCATCTATAGATGTTCTTTTGGATTCCAATTCATTAGGCATAATATCAATTATCTTATCCACAAGTGCTTCATCATATAACCCTTTTCTCCCCCATAGACTGTAAACTGTAGATGATAGTCATAAATCTCTGTTGAACATTACATATTGGTTCTCCATAAGGAAAATTGAAGCCATGATATTCAACTCTAAGCATAGCGTTCTTAGTCTCAATCACTTTAGAAGTTCCAAAGTGTGTAACCTCTAACTTCTTCCAGATACAATTAGCTTCTTCACAAGATGAAATTTGGCTATATATATTTCTATTCATTGAATAATGTAAAGTATTGCATACCTTATAATTGAGTTGATACTCTTGCTTTTCCTGGTTAGTAAAAGTTCTAAATTCCTTATCAGGAATTTTATAATCTGTAGTAAGCATTACATAGTTTTCCACTCTAGTATTGATAACAAATGTCTTCATTCGATCTATCCAATACTCATAATCATTACCATCAATGTTTGGTGGTCTTGTAGGATTTAGATTATCTATGGAACCAACATTAATTCCTGCCATACATAAAATAACTTTTGTCACACACCCGTGTTAGAAAAGAAAAATTCATAATAACAACGTTCGGAATGAGAATGTTCGGAATGACAATGTTTGGAATAATAAAGTGAGCAAGAAAAACATACACGTGAGTACATGTATTCCAGAGACATCCTCTGATATCAATTGTAGGATCGAATTAATGATGTAGATGCTCAATATACAAGAGGGGGGGGGGGTGAATTGTATATTTTAAAAATTCCTTTAGAACCTTTAAAGTTAGTTATGAATAACTATTTTTTCCTTAAGAAAAGGAAAGGGCAAAGTTTAACAAAGTTAAACTATTAAAATTCAGAACACCTCTAACACCAAATGAAAACTTGGAAAGAGATTCCGAAAGTAGGTTCTGGAAATTGAAACATAACAAAAGATTACGATATGAGATTCTACCTTAAAGCGTATAGAATCTAAATGAAATAGAGTATAAGTAAGGAAATATAAGAAATTTATACTTTCCTTATAATACAAAATTCAGCGGAAACAAATGAGTAGTAAAACTACAAGTAACAAGATATAAGTCTTTTAACCCAAAGAGAAGGGTATCCAACAACCTTGGATAATGGTCCCTTGATTTATACTTTCATGCAAGTCTGTCTTACCCACACCAGGGTAAGACCTCGATACGAATATCATAGTCTCTGTCTTGCTATCCCCTCCAGCCCTCAACATCAAGGATGTTGGCATCCTCTGTTTTCCTCAGCAAGGAAGCCCTTAACTTCAAAGTGTTGGAAACCTCTGTCTTCCGGACCCCGGAAGTCCTCGAATGTAATCACCAACATTCGGAGTCGCATGAAGCTTTGAGAGTTAATAAGAGCCTTTCTCTCTAGAAATCACTTCAATAGCATGTATGCACAATGTCGAAGAAGTTATTCATCAGTCACCATTGAGCACTTTCAAATGATCTCATATTTATAGGCATGGTCGACCTCCTTTCCAACAATCATATTTTCCTTAAAAATAGGAGGGAACTGTACATGTGTAACTTAACCAACAGTTATTTTATAACAGAATATACAACATCTTTTTATAACAAAAAAAGTATAACAGAAAGTACGACATCATTTAAATTGTAACTTAATAAAGTTTGGAGTGAAGATTCGGAGTGAAGATTCAGAGTGAAAGAAAAAATATTAAAGAGTAGACAAATTATAAAAGCGTAAGCAAAATGAAAGTTCTGAGTCTAACAAAAAATAATTTTCAGAGTCTAAATAAATTTGGAGTGTATAAAACAATGATGATCAGATTCTATTTTAATAGGTGAATTCGGAATGAGAATTGAGAATGTGAATTCGTCAACAGAATTCATAATGAGAATTTTTCATCAGAATTCATAATGAGAATTCGTCATCAGAATTCGTAATGAGAATTCTTCATTAGAATTCGTAATGAAAATTCATCATCAGAATTTGTAATGAAAATTCGTCATTAGAATTCGGAATGAGAATTTGTATCCATAATTCGGAGTAGAACATTATTAAAGTTCTCATCCAGAATTCGGAACCTAAAACAGAATTCTTCATATCAATGATTCAAACGATTCCGAGAATATAGAAATGAATCTGAAACATATACTTAAGAAATATATGAATGAAAACATGTTAAGGATAATTTTTCTTACAAAAGCAGTTTTCTTTATAAAAGCAATTTTCCTTATAAAAGTGATTTTCCTTATAAAAGCAATTTTCTTAAAGATAAGTTGTTTGTGATTTTAAAAACAAGAAGGAATCGAAAAGTCACAAGGTAAACCATATTGACTCAACATGCTAAACATTCCATGTAACTCATTTTTCTATGATCCTTCATAACTTTCTGCCTATGAATCTAATTATTATAATATCATTTGGATTATATCAAGATATCGTCAAAAAATACAACAAAAAAATACATCATTATATTCCTATGAAACTCTATTAAGTAGAACCATGAAATCATATGGTGCATTATTCAGTCCAAAAGGCCTTACTGTAAACTCACAATGTCCATATATGGTTCAAAATCCAGTCTTTGGAAAATATTCTTTCTCCACATTCAATTGATGATATCTAGTCCAAAGCTCTATCTTGGAAAAATATTGGGATCATTAATTTTGATCAAATAAATCATCAATACAAGGTAGTAGATACTTGTTATTTATCGTAATTTCATTGAACTCCCAAGAGTTAATGCATAGGCTCGCAGAACCATCAATCTTATTTAACAAAAATAAAAGTCTCCCCCATGGAAAACCACTAGGGTGAATAAACCCCTTAATAATCAAATCCTATAGTTGTTTCTTTAGCTCCACAATTTCAACTGTGACCTTTCTATAAGGAGTATTTTCTACAGGCCTTTCAATATGAATTAAATTAATAGAAAACACAATTTTCATCATCGGAGGATGTCCAGGTAAATCCTTTGAAAAAATGTCAATATATATTTTCATAATAGGTATATCATCAATTTTCATATTTTTTTCCTCACCCATAGATATTGCATTCTCTTCCCCCAAAATTATTTAATTCAATAGAGATATTGGGGGTGGATATAGATAAGAATCAGATGGAAAGGTTTCTATTCTAATGAAAGGTGATCTACAAAATTCACAAAAAAAATTATCTTTATTCTCAGTACAATATATTATGACATCATAAAATGAAATCCAATTCATAGGGAGTATTATATCTAAATAATTAATGTGAATGATGATAAGGTCAGAAACTAAAGAATGTTTATGTGTCAAGAAGGGGAGAGGTCGATACATCTTTGTTACAATTATAATTTCTTTAAGAGTTTTGACTAACAACTCCGTTATTAAATCAAAATGGAAATGTATAATTTACATGTAAAAATGGAATTATATAAATGAATATGATGATCCCAAAGAAAATAAATCATTGGCTATGTTTGAGGAAATGATTAAAGTACCTTCTATCACTTCATTAGGAACATCATCCTTTGTAGTTGTGATCCCATATGCTTAGACATGACCCCATAACCAATTATAGGGATCATTTCCTATATGAGTAGTACAATAATTTCAATAATTTCCCTGCACATTCCAGTTGTATCATGGAATATTGGTAGCTTCATCCATTCCTTTACAATCAAAAGATTGGTGACCTTTTTATCCACACTTCTAATAGACACCTTTTCCATGTATGAGGGCTTTAGGGTGTTTCCATCAACAAGTATCACATGTTAGAAAACAAACATTTTTTAATGATCCCGTTATCCATTATTTCCTCAACCGCCCTATTATTTATTTTCATTCCCTTAAATTTAAAGACTTAGGGAATTATTTTAAAATCTTGATAGAAGATGAGAAAATATATTTGTATGATGAGAAATGTTTGGAGACTACATCACATTATATGAATGGTTTTAAAACATCAAGTAATTGATCAATATTTATCCTTTTATTACATATGTAGTCCACAACATGACTTTCTTGACTTATAAATTTGGATTCATACATGGAAACATTATAATCCTCTTTTTTCCTAGGATTCAATAATTGCCTGTCTATATCTACTACTTGTTTATGAGGAAAATATTTCTCTATAAAAACATCCTTAAAATCCATCAATTCCATATTTTGAATTTATTTCTCCTCCATTTTGTTTTGGATAAGTGAACATCATTGATCTTCATAAACCAATAGATGACAAAATACCATGAAAACCTTTTCCCATTCATTACTTCCCATGGAAATAAATATCTTCTCTATGAAACATATCCATTACTCAGCTAAAAATGGGTTTCTAGTCCCATTGAATTTTAGAGGTTTTAGTTGCATAATGTAATATAACACTGCACCTACACAATGTGGGTTAGTATGCTCTATATGGGAAAGGCTATTTTTTATAACATTATATAACTATCTCAAAATAGTTATATTTTTCCCATCACTAGTTACAGATCCAATACTGACATCATTATCTTTCATAGGATGGATATCCTTATATGGGATACATGTATTTATATAGTTTCCATTCCTTTAACTAGAATATATTTTTAAATAATGGCATACAATAGTTAATTTTATGAATTGTAATGTATAATATCAGACTAAATGAATAATTAACATAAATTCGAATTTTAAGTATAAGTAATCTTATAATTATAAACATGATATTTTTAGAGACATATTTACTTTCAAATCCTTTATAATGGTTTATAATGAAACTTTTAAGTATCCTAAGAATATCTCATTGAAGTATCAATCCAAACATGAAGTAAGACATTTTGTTATGTACTAGGTTACATAATGTTAGGCCTGAGACACCTTATCGACGTTGTTACCCCTAGGTACATCTGTGCTAGAACCACATCCACTTGTAGTATATAGAGAATGATAAATTTTTAAGAAGTTCCACATAATATATACCATAATAAAATTCTATTATTATATTATAATATTATCCTAAAATTATTTTTTATGTTCTTGTTACCTAATCTATGATTTCTAAGTCTACTTTCCATGGTTTGTATAAAAAATCCCATGATTCCAACTATAATTATTTTGACCTCAATAGCATGGAGTTGAAGCCTTATATTAATAAATTGGTATTAGTGGAAAATAACTCATATATTGAAGGACTAAATAGTTTATTTTTTTAAACCATATACAAACATAATATATGCATTTCAACTTGAATATGATATAGAAATTACATTATAAATATCCATAACTCCAAGATTATCCAAGAAAGTCTTTCAAAATATTCATCTTCGCAACATGGGTAAAAATATACCATAAGAAAGGAGTGATCTGAGATGCAAGGTAAGGTTAAGTAATAGAAGTTAATTTATCATAAACATACACATTCGTCATGGAGATTAACTAAAAACACATTCTATTAAAAATATACACGAGCATACTATGGAAGGAATGAAAGCTAAGTAAATAAATCGATAAAAATGATAATAATTGAATTAGCCTTAATCATGGATATTATACCTGTAAAATTTGAAATGGTTTATCAATTAATAATATTATGATGAGGGAAGTCATAATTCTGTACATCTGAAATGTATCGTTAAGGACTCGACCATGATTTTTGAAAATACTAGAGTAATGGCACAGCTAAAACCCAATTCTAATTTGTCTCATGAGAGATACCGATGCATCGATGGGATATAGGTGGAGAAACCTACCAATTTATACATATAATGAATTCCTCATATGAATGGGTATAAAAAATAACATGAATATGTGAAATGTAAATAACATTCCATAATCTATTAACAGAATCACTATCCAATCTGAGTAGTATGGTGAATGGTATCAAGATAGAACATCTAAATTCAAAATGGCCATAAATTGGTTAATAACACCTTGTAGATGAAAATAATCAGATATCAATCTCAATAAATCTTAAAATTCAATTTATTTTTGGAAATAAATGAAAATAGTCCACTAAATTCCTCGAGGAATTCTTGGGAGAAATAAACCTTGTACTTTGAAAAGAATAGATCTTTTGATAAAAATATTTTAATTTATCAAAATTTTATTTACGAAAATATTAATAAATGAATAATGTATTTTGGGACAAAATTAGTGATTTTAGAAAAATTATGCGGTAATAAATTTTATAATTGATGGTACATAAAAATAGGTAAGAAATTGACACATTCCCTTTAATCAGGCTAGTGTATCATGAAGAATTGAAAAGTGAACATTGAAAAAACAAGTATTTATTATATGTGAAGTATGAGATGATATTTAAACATGATTTTGGAATGTATACATTTAATTTAGATTAATTATATAAAAGTATTGTATAATTACATTTCAGTATTGAGAAAGAAAGAATAACTCGAATGAGAATGGAGGATTTCGATGAAAACCCTTACCTTATGTATGAATGTGTTCTACACTAGATATTAGCATCCTATATAATCGAATTAAATCAAATAATTAACTATTTATGAACCTTATATAAATTTATTTTATTTATTATAATTATATTATTTTTATCCATGTCCCTTTGAGGAGTTATAATATATAATTTTATTTCTCAGTAGCGTTTGATTCCTTTGTTTTCCTGATCGGTGTAATTGTATATGAGTATGAAAGTTCATCTGGAATGGGTATAATTCTCCATAATTGAATTTGTATGCTATTAATGAATAAATAATAATTTTAAATGGTTATATATAGAATTTTATTATATGTTATTAGTATGATTCATTAGATAATACATTTAGTGATAATCATTAACATTATTACGGTAATTTTTGTTCATAATGAACTCATTTTTTATCAATTATTATAAAGTAAATATGATACTTTAAAAAATAATAAAGGTTTTAATACATAAATATAGTGTGTGTTAACCATAAATATGGTTTCATTATCAGAATTGAAGGATAAATTGAAAATTGAAAATCCACCATCTACTATGGTTGTATATCAACACCACGTGGATGATGATTTCATTATTAAAATCAAAGAGAGTGAGAAAGTAGTTTGATGATGGATTATAACTTTATCAGAATGAAATTACATTATATGTATGGTACTATAGTTATCATTCTATTTGGATGAGGGTAGGTGAGTGCAGAAAAATAAAAGAAAATTTCTTGGAATGAAATTAAAAGGAAAAGCAAGAGAATCTTACATCTTGAATTCTACTCCTTAAGAACCTCAGTAAGGAAATAGTTTTTGAATTATTATGAGAACATGATATCATGGACATTAAAAGGGGAATGGGAAGATTATTTGGTACAAATTTTATAATTCTAAATGATTTGAATGTGTGAGGATAAGGGTTGGTTAAGAGAGGTATTTATAGTGGAAGAGAGGGGAGGTTCGTCCTTATTTTATTCGTTATTTAATTATTTTTTTCAATACTTGTAATAGTGATTAGTAATGTTACTAAAAATAGTAATTATTTTATTTGAGTGTGAAAAAGGTTGCTTCCAACAGTGAATCATCTACTATGACTCAATAAATTATGTATTTATCATTTATCATAAATTCCCTTATTTTACTTTTCACCAGAACTTCAATTATTTTATTAAAATTAAAAAATTCACATAAACAATTTTTATATGTGAATAATTATAAAATGAACTCCATATTATGAAAATATTTTTATTAATATGAGAAATTTAATTTTTAATTAAAATAATTATTTAATTAAAATATCGTTTTCCATATTATTAATGATTTATAGCACTTTGAAAAATTAACTAAGTTATCGTTAAATTACCCTAAAATTATTAGAAAAAAAATATTTATTTATTAATATATTTTTATAAAAATTAATTTTCTGTGAAATAATTTTATTAATTAATAAATTTTAATTAAATACTTATGACTCAAAAAAATACAAACACTTTATTATTAAACATTAAAAAATTTATTTTCTTATAATATGATAAATTATATCATATTTTCAGTCATATGATGGGTAATTTTATTTATACGTTCATTGGTGATGTTTGTATTATATTGTCCAATTTACTATTCATAATGACCACATTACTATTCCTAAGGTCTTGTTACTGTTTTATTGTTATATGATCCTTAAATTCAAGAAATACATCTTATTTCATTCATTGTTCATTAATAATGTTTTTATTATGTTATAGAAATGATTTTATGTGATCTATGATATATGAAATAAATATAATATAGAAAATACCATTGATGGAATTCTGGGTCGTTACAACTAACCTGATGGCCTCCTAGGCCAAGAAAGAACATCTAGAAAAGGAGGAATTTTCAAGAGGAGAAAAATATAAGAATTTTTAAATAGAGTTAGCTCATGGATAATATAATATAAACATCTCACAATTAAGAAAAATATGGACTCAAATACAAGTGGAAGAACCTCTTTATTTATGAATATCTCACAATTCAGCCTATGATTCCTCATTCTACCTCAAGGGTTTTACCATGGAAATCTACGCTGAATGATAGACATAATGGACTACTCATGTTTCCAACTCTAACTCATGGGAATAAGGACTTGAAAATAATAAAAACCATAAAAGGTTTAACAAAGGAAGAGTACATGGCATGTCATCCCTAGTGCATAGTGTGTATCCTCACGACCCCACATGGGCATGTACTTCAGCAAAACAAGGCATGTCAACACCCATGTTCACAACATTTTTATTATGGACATGAAAAATATCTATATCAAGTACCTTCCTATCTTCTTAACATATATTGAACATGTACATTTCTTCACTGTTCACCCTACACAATATGCAACCCACATAGGGTGTAGTAGTGTATTATACAAATCTTTGTACCCCTACACGGGCTATTTGATCGGGTATTAAAAAACTGGACCAAGTCTTAGTACATGGAGTTCATACCCTATACACAATGTGTGTATCTAAAATTTAATCTTCCTTGAATCGGAAGAACACATAGTGTGGGTTCCGGAACTACCCAATGTGTGATCGAGATTCCAGAATGGGAAACCCCACAAAATGGACCAAACACCCATTTCCCAGAAAATCTATAAATTGGCCCCGAAAGGGTGATAAAAACACATAATAAGAGTTTAAAACTAGAAAAAATAATATCTATGGGGATCTACAGAAAATACAAAAAAACGACCTACCTTTGGGTGAATCCACTAAAGCTTCATGAATTTCTATGGTCCATTGCATCCATATGATGATCAAGTGCATCCTAATATTCATGGTGGTACATATATATACTTCTACCTCCTTCTATATATCCCTATCCCATTCCTCTATTGGTCATATGATGATTTTGGATCTCGTTAGATGAATATGAATGGTTCTGGGAAAAAAAATGAAAATTGAAGAAAGAAAAGTAGAAAAGAAAAAAAAAAGAAATTGGGGGTCCATCTTAGACCTAGTTGTTGACCGGAGTTTATGCCCTACATATGAAAATCACCCCAATTTGGACTCAATAAATAAGACACAATCCCAATCTAATGCCATGTTCAACAGAATTTTCTGAATGAACATATGTGAATAAATTAATATTTAATTTTGGAAATATTAATTATTAATTATTCAACAAAACATCAAATGTCTTAGTGTTCCACTAAATTCCTATCAAATGACAAATATCGTATTATTTTAATAATGGAGTAGGAATAAAAATTATCTAAGAGAAAATGCTATGGGAAAATTACCATTTTACCCCTTACAATAATCTGATAGATAAAATTAAAATATATACCAAAAAGAACAGTTCAAAAAAACATGGACCATAATATTCCTAAACCTTTTATCAATATTCATATTATAATATCTCAAACTAAAACAATATAAGGAGTTCATTCTAAGTATTTTATATGGGAAATAACATGGTGTGGGTATCTATAATACAGTCATCATTTTTTGAATTTGAATTCCGTTGAATTCTCTTGAATTTCTATATTTAATAATGTTATGATTCATTGTACAAAATCTATAATTATATTTTGAATAATATATTACCAATTAATATTAGAATATCATAACTATAAGCCTTTATATTTCCATAAACATTATTTAAGAGGCTTTTTTCTATCATTTATTTTATCGATAACTATTTTATTTATTTTTATAATACCTAATAATACTCGTATACAATTAAAGTAACCCATAATACACCATCCTAAAGGATAACTAAAATTTCAATAATAATATTCTATTAATTCTATTATATTCATTGATATTAACCTAGATAGTTAGGTAATTTAATTTCCTTAGAAAATTTTACATTCTGTATACTAATAACTTATATACAAAAATTTATTGATTACTAATACATGTGTTTGTATGTTCTTCCATTTAATCTTCATTATATGTATTGTTATAAAAAATAATTCATATGATGGATGCATGGAACATACAATGTGATAGGTGTGGTATACAATTATATATCCCGTTAATTAATTGTTTGATCTCATAAGAGAAACTAGCCAAGGTGTTTAGTGTAGGCATTATATATTTGTATACGATGTCTTAGATATATGTATTGATGATATGGTTATCATGTTTGGTATTATGGATTCCAATTCTATGAAATCATTTATGATTATTCATGTGATTATTTATTTCCATTTTTTGGATATCAATGGATATATTTAAACTTCTTGATATTATTTATATGACATTATTGGGTTGTTATATATTACTTACATATTTTCAAGCCTTATTTATTCCAAGTCAACATCCAATGTATACTACCCCTTTTTGAGCATTCGAGATCACCTCATTATTTTGTTTACCATTTCCCTAGGGAACCAAAATTTGTACTAATCATACAATGATATTAATGGAAAAATAATAATGTTTTAATTTATTTTTATGATATATTTTACATTATTAGTAGTAATGTATGCATGTTTAATACATATAGTAACATAAGACATCTGAACTATAGGATCCACTGTAATCAGATCCTTTGTATTCAATGCTGATGTAATAAAATAACAACACGATCCATGTTACTAGATTAATGATGATACCATAGTTATCATAACAGCTATACAAGAAACCATGAGAATCATACATAGAAGAAAATATATAGAACATAAAAATTATACAATAAAAACCAAAGATATTCAAGAAATTTTAATAGATTTCATTATATATATAGGAATTATATAAAATTATAAAATATTCATAGTTTTATAAGATAATAAATATTATACCATTGTATAGAAATGATTTCTAATAGAAGGAATGAAAATAATATCAACACCCATAATAAATATATGGATATCCCCCCTAAGAAGGACAATTAGTCTATTATTGGTGCCAATGATATTATCAATATATAAGGTTTACATACTCATGATTGGTATAATATAATTACATATATATAATTACATATTTCTCTGCAATATGATATAACAATTTTTGACCAATTTATGATGTAACAACCTTCATAATTTAATGGAACCAATAATCCTTTAGTATTGAAAAAAATGATCAAATCACTTGACAATTTATTTTGTTATTTGGGATTTTATGAAAGGGAAAAATTATCATAGAAATAAATTTTCTAAATAGCATTGATGATAAATGGTTGTCATGATTCAAGTCAACAAATGGAGGAATTTATAGATGTTAGTGGATGAAATACTTTAAAATGGTATTTCTTATGAAAATAAATACCTCACATGTTATGAGACTATATGAAAATGAAATTCAAATAATTACGTCAAGAGGAAGAGAAAAATGTTCATGGGTATGAGGATAAATTGACATGATTAAAATAACATGATATAAACTATGTAAACTATATATAAATTAATATTGATCACATATTTTTTCAGAAAAGTTTAGGGCAAGACACCCTTAATTGAATTCGAAAGGTAGAGACTATTTTCTGTTTGGGAATGAGGGAACCAATTAAAAGAAGGGAAAAATGTCTTAAAGTAAAAAAGAGAATAAAATTCCAACATGTAAAAAGAAGAAAATGCCAAACAAGAACTAGAAATCCTTATAGCCCAATCACCAGACATTTCCATAATGGCATCAGTGAGGAAAATGCGTCACCCCCACCTCCAAGAGTTGCACTGTGATGGAAATACAATAAGGAAATTCACCTCTCCAACCAACAAAGAAAGTGGAAGAGATCCAGATGAAGGATGCCAGCACACCCTTTTTTCATTCGAGCGGCCCACCTAATAAAGCATGAATGGAACTTCCAGCAATTTCAACCAAATGCAATTCAGAAAAAAGACAGAAACCACAGAGAAAATGTCATGGCGAGGTACCCATCCATCCATCAATGTGATGAATCATGGATGGATGAAGTGTGTCAACACACCCATCCATCTTTTCAGGCCACCCACCCAGTGGCACCAACAATGGTGTGCCACACCATATGCAGCATGAAAATTCAGTATCCATAAAAGGTATGCTTCTCAAGAACTCACAGAACCAAGAAGACAAGAAAACAACGAGCTCAGTCTTTCATTAACCAAGAAACAAACATTGTTGAGGAAAAAAAATAAACAACCACAGAAACCAGAAACAAATACGTAGCAGGAAGAAAATGATAACCACCCCTAGTCCTCCATAAACCTCCACTCAAAGCAACCATACAAGCTGGAAGCTTCACTGTCGCAAAGTAAAAGAACCACAAACCGAAAAGAACCAAGAATATCCAATCAGGCGATACTCAACACCAAAACTAGATCTCAGAGGTGGGGAAGTACAGTCAGTCTGTATATAGAATGAGCTTCTATCCTGCAAGGCACCAGAAAAAAATGAGCTCTTGCCGTAAGCTTCGAATCCCTCCAGAAAACCAGATTTGAACAGATATAAGAACACTTAGGGGATGAAATTTTCCACGGTGGATTGGGGGGGGGGGGGTTATTGAAAAGAAATACCTAAGAAGATATGCAAAAATTATCACCAACACAAATCTTCATCCTTATGCTTCAACACCGATCAGCCAAAGAAAAACTGACCATTAAGTCAGTCATCAATCCAACGACAAAGGCACCCAGAATACCACTGATGCATCACGAAAGCATCAGAAAAATCTCTAGCCGCAACCATAGGAAGGAACCAAGCCACTTCCATAAATCGTGCATCACCATTCGATGAAGACACTGAGTGATACCCTTGCATCAAATGGACACATCCTAGAACAAATCCCCATCACACATAGAAATCAATGAATGAACAAGAATCATCAAGAGGTGCACAGATTTGGAGGGAAACTAGGGAAGAGGAAGCCCAGTGAAGACACAGATGAAGTCCATGCCTCCACGCCGCCTGAAAGATCACGAGATGGAGCAAAGCCCTCCCGCAACCATAAAATCTTATCGAAGGACAAAGATCTAGACATAATCGTGACAAAGGTGGCCAAAACCACCAATCCATCGATAAAAGCAAGAAATCTCACGACACGAGCTTCAAATCAGCAAACCAAAAGGCATCATAAGGTAAAGGCAGGTAGAACCCGATATTGAAGGAAGAGGAGATGAGCGTGTGGCTGAGAAAACAATAGAATCAAAAAACCCTAATCAGGGAAGAACCGCGAATAGGGATCAATACATGGAATGAAGAAAACCCTAAATGGAGAGGATGTTCTTAGGGTCAGGATCCAAGTGAGAATGGTGCCATATTTTCATTTATTGATCACTTATTTGATATGCTAAATCCATTACATTAATGGTTATTGGTATCACAAACATTATACTCATATGTGGAGATTATGATAAGTGATATGAAGTCTGAGGAAGAGTTCTCCAAGTCCAATATATTCAATGGAATGAAAGATAATAAGATAAAATTACATTATTGGAATATTTGTGAGAGATAATAGATAATTTATGGAATTTCCAGTTTTTAATACATATGGGAAGAATCTCTCATGGATATGCTTGAATTGAACAAGAGTTTCCATTAATTGTAGAGATAATGGAAATCCAGTACATCTATATAAGGAAATTAAGAATCTACCAATGTCTAATGATTTAATTAAATGTATATGGGAAAAAATACAACTAATTCTTTAAGAATGAATGTTTTACCTCAGAATAGGAGAAAGGATAACAACTAGGACTACATGATTAATATAGTAAAAGATGATTTCTTAAACAACATGATACAAATTACATTGTTAAAAAATCAATGTTACATATAACATTATATATTTATAGATATATGAACTCTTATATATCTGGAATATTATCTATAAAGCCCAAATCATCACCCAGAACACTAATAAATGAGTTTAAAATGAAAACATATAGTGTAAATAACATTATACCAATGGTTGACATGTTATAATACATGGTATAGATTGGATCTAAAAGTAAAATGAAATAATTTACTAATAATAGAATAAGATTATAATTTCTATGGGATTTATGAAATCCCATGTTTTTAGTTGAGATAGTTCATTATCTGAGTCTACTTCAAAACTATTTCTAGTGTATAAACAAAGTGACATTTTGGTAGAATAAAGAGAGAATTAGAAATCTGTATACAGAAAGGATATCCAAAGAATTGAGGATGTAATTATTTTTCATGTATATATTGATTTATTTCTTAATGAATTACCTAGACATCCCTCGAACATGAATTATAGGTTTTTAAATAATCTATAATGAAAAACATTTATCTAAGTCTCTGTACAAAATAAACCTACAAAATTCGGTGGAGATTAAGAAAAACTTTTAGTAGTATTTTGTTAATATATTCAAACACCCAATTGTCTATCCTTGTGAATAAATTTTACTACTTTTTAGAAAATAATATTATGTCTATGAGTTCGTCCATTTAATATAGAGAAATCAATTACATTGGAAAAAATAACTTTTATTATAAAATAATACAAAGAAACATAACAATAATTACCCCCCCTCTCCTGGGGTCGAGAAAGAATGAATTATTAGGGTATCTCCCTTGAAATGGCTTTTAACATAAAATAATAAGGACCCAAAACCATCAGAAATTATAATATTCTCAATTGGGATCCTTTTCTAGTAAGAATATCTAATGTGAAATTACATTCTACTCAAGTGTTTCGGGCTGGAATGAGATTCTAGACAAATATAACATAGTTCCTAATTATATAAGTCAAAATATAAGGATATTAATTATTCACTTATAAAAATTCAACCAACATATAAGAGAGAGATTATACTTCCATGATACGGATTTAGTACAACCATCATAAAATCTAATTGAAGGGAAATTATCAAGTCTCACCTTCGATGGAGTTTCCTATAAAAATGTACAAAAACCCACCAGAACAAAACCGTTTTTCTCGATCACATGTCCACCACCACCTATTTTCCCTACCAAACACGAACCATCCACATTTAATATAATCCCAATGGAGGGATCCTTCCACTATACCCATATAACTTAATGAGTTCCACTATCTTCCAAAGAGAGTCCCACCTAAGGAATGAATCTTCTAAATGTAGGGGTATATAATTCACATTTAGTGAGGGGACCAATCTTTACAACCAACACATTCACTTAGACCTTTAAGAAAATAATTTACTCTTTTTAACAAATCTAGTTTTTTTCGAACCCTCTGAGAGAGATTGGAAAATAAAAAGAAAAAATGATGGCACATGCCGTTAGATCATCCCCTGCACAGCTGCACTGAGAAACCATGACACATAAATCACTTACAATATGCTTATACCTGTATGAATGATCAAAATGTTCCCAATTAGCCTTTATGATTCATATTCCCAGTCACTATATATAAACAAATATTCATTGGATTCCGATTGTGCAAAGGAATACTAGTGACATTTTCATTCCAAGGGAACACCTCTTCTCTTCAAATTCTCATACATAGGCAGGGTATTATTTCTTATCCTCCAAATAAGAAAGTTAATAAATCATGGGTTCTCATTGAACCAATGTATTGGTTCCCATTTTTCCTTTATGTTGCTTCTATGAACAAATTGTATGTAGGAATTACCATTGAAGCTCTTAGAGGTTAATTTAGTGAATATTTATTCATGTTCCTCTTTTACTAAGTATATTTTTTTAGAATTATTATTTTGTTCAGGATTTAAAAATATCTTGACAAATTTGTGTACCATGTGAATTCATGAAAAGGTAGGTTCAGTTCAATACATATCATGTAGAAATGATTCTTTCACATCCATTTATATGACTAGATGTTATCATCACCAGGACTAATAATTCACTTAGCCTTTCTATCTTGAACCTCCTGATATACTTTCATGAATCGTGCATGGATGGAGGTTTTACCAGGGTTTTTTCCCAATCATCCCAACTATATATATATATATATATATATCATAAATATCACTAATAATGATTTCCCAATGATAATATATCTTGCATATTTAGCTTGTAAATCATTAATGGATTCTTTATTATTGTGAAGATCAATCCCACCATCCTCTACAATCCATGAAAACAATTTATAAGAGACCCATTGACTTTTTTTCCTCTTGATTTTAATCCCAAAAAATGCATTCATGACGTGATCCATCATTCCTATAGTCCCCTACATAGGTTTTACAATAGAAATAATATTCATAGGAATTGAAAAAAGAACTATATTAATTAGGTTAATCCAAATTGAAATTGACAATAACTTTTATTCCAATTGAAAACAGTCTTTTTAGTCTGATTAATAATATCATGGAAACGATATTTCTTGGTACGCACATTAGATATCTAAGATCTAAGATATTCCATTATAAATCTTTCTTATGTGATCCCAATATTTTTGGAATGATGTTTCTTAAACATCATGAATGATATTTAAAAATTAATAAATTTAACTTCCATTTATTTAAAAACCTTCCCCTGAAACTACCATACACTTCAAGGATTTTGTTGAACCCATTGATTGAATTTTTGTACCATTAATAAAAAACTACATATCCTCAACATAACTTAAATGGGATATTATTCCACCCCTAAACCAGTTGGAGAAATGAATAATTCTCCCATCAATAAAACCCTATTTAATATTTCTAGTGAGAGATTCTTAGGCAGATATATATATTCTAGGAAATAGTGAGCCTCGTTGTCTTACCCCCGAATAAACATAATGAACCATAATCCATTTCCCATATTAGATATCTTGATCCATGGAGAAAAATAACATCAGATTCACAAGCCATAAAACCAGTCACTAAAACCAAATTTCTTCTAGACACATTTAATAAAATTCCACTCCATTCTATCATATGATATTTCTATATAAAAATTAATCATAACATGTGAACTAATTATTCTTTTATTAAAATATTCTACCATTTCTGTTGAAATATAGATGAACCAATAAATAAACCTCCCTTTCGTAAACCCATGATAATGATCGAATTTAATTTTTGTAATGGAAAAATTATTCCTTCTATTTATTTGGTGGGAAAGTATTTTATAGATGAAATTCTATAAGAAAATGGGCATGTATTGTTTCAAGGTGATTGGGTCCATCAATTTCGGAATCATCAACACCCTTGTGGTATATGTATTTATTGGATGTTATTACACAATAATGTAGTTATAGAATTACTCCCTTTCATGAGTCTTGATAACATCCTAGAATTCCACATAAAAAACTCCAGGGTATCCCTTAGGACACAGAGAAAACTTTTGATTCCTTCTGAAAATATTAATTTTATTTTCATCAAACTCCATCACAGACCTAAAAAATTTATTCCATTCATTTCTATCATATTTTGAATAAAATTTAAAAAAACATATTCATCCTATAGTCTATTTGGTTTTGAACCCCTAAACATATTTCAAATGGACAATAGTTTTTAAAAATTATTGAAAGCTTTATACTATGCTATCTATGTATAGAAGGTAGAGGAACCGTATTCCAAATCTATGTTAATGTTTTTTAGCCATTTAATATCATTGCTTTTTTTTTTAAATAAATTTTGTTTATTCTTCCCACTATAAGATAACCTACCCATGAATTATCACTGCTAATTATCTCAATTTCTAAACATTTTTCAACCCATACTTACTGAATCTCTGATAGTGTGAAAAAAATAACCTCATATGAACATAACTAAATTTTCACTTAAATTATTTCAGTATCATCATTGAGGTGATCTATAATAAGATCCCTGTCATTTATTCAATTACACCTATTTTATATATCATTCTTCAAATGTTTCATCATTTTTATAATCCATAGACAAAGTGTACTCTTCACTAGATGATCATGGGATTGTTTAATCAACTATATGAATCCAACCAGATGGAATCAGTTACTAGAATACAAGAATATCTTCGTGGAAATGTTTTATTTTTTTAAACCCACATATAAGGGGAATGATTAGACATGTAACTTTTTATATGAATAACAGAATCGAACATAAATGTGTCCAACCCCTATAAATTCATGAGACAGATTTGCAGTCTATTCCAGACTAATCCATTTCCTCTCCCTTTATTGCACTAGATGTATATTTTTTCAGAAACTACCATATCAATGAGACAATTAGAGGCCATAAAACCCATCAATACATCATTTTTGATACAAAAAAATTTTAAGCAAAGGAAAATAAAACAATCTTGTAACATCCCTACATAACCACTGTAATAATAATTTATCCCTTATACATTCAAGAATATAATAAAATACATGAATCATTTAATACCTATATAATTAATAATGATTAATGATTTAATTTATACAATTAATTGTAATATATTTCCCCACATATGTCTTTGAATAAAAAGAATTATTTTAATATTTTTATGACTGAAAAATTGTTTTGAAATACACTAATTGTTTTATTTAAAAATTAAATATATTAAATTTTAATAATTATTTTCCTAAAAAATTATTTCAAATTTATAATTTCAAAAATAAAATTACTCAATGATAAAATCTTAATAATTATTGAGACAATTGATATTTTTGAAAAAAAATAAAATATGGTATGAATATTTAGTAAGTATTTTTAAATTATATTGAATTAAAAATTATTTAATAAATAATATAAAGGCCTTAAGGATTGAGAATATATTTATTAATTATGATAATGAAATTTGAAATATGATATTATGTTTCCAGACATATAAAATGTTTCCAAATATTAAAGGGATTTTAATGATTTAAAAAATCATTAAAAATAAAGAATATCTTCCAAGACTTAAATTATAAAATTTAAAGGATTTCGGTTGTTAATCATATAATAGTCAAAACAATATTCCCTAAATGTCAAATAACTTAATTTGAAACAATTATTAGTCTAATAAGTTTCATTTTTTCAATAACCCAATGTTTATAAAATATGTTTATAAGTTAATAAATAATTCAACTCATTTTCTAAAAATACATACCCATCCTCCTATTTATGTTGACCAAGAACTATTGATATTGATTTTACTCTCATTTTATATGTGATACTATATTTTTACCTATATAATTATCTATTTATGTTTTATTGAACCATTTTAAATTCTATAATCAAATCCCATTCATGTATTGAAATGGTGATTCAAAGGCACTCAATGGATCAAATGAGGGAGACTAGTGAAGATTATATATGGAACATATCATGGAGAGGTTTCATTGTCACCAACTAGCCTATGGATTGAAAAGTATCCATGTAAGTCCATTGGAGTCCCACTGACCAGCTAGGGAACCCCTGACCTAATGATTATATTATAGAAGACCCATAAACCATTTGGTGGGGTTTATATCTGTGTAGCGACACTAGTTGACACCACTAGCTAGTCAGTGGTACCTAGTGTCTAGACATTGAGCTAGATTACATAGGGAAAGAATCAAATTCATTATTCCTAAAACACCACATTTAACTACTAATAACCCTTCTTTTGACCCAAACATGGGATTATAAATTTGTAAGAGTTCTCTTAGTCGTCCTTCTATTGACCCAAAGGTGAGGTTTTCTAGAAGTGTTTTTTGAATAATAATATTTTTTGGAAATATAATAATAATATCTTTTTCATGAAATGTTAATTATAAATTTTAGGCAATTAATAATTTCCTTGATGGATTTCACAATTTTTATGCATCAATATTGTGAATATTGAATAAATCGATTTAACTATATTAAAAATACTATAATAAATATAATTTTATATATTTAAGAAAATTTAAGAATTAAAAATATTAATATGATAATTATAAGATATAATAAAAAATATATATGCTAATTTGAAACTTTTTTCATGTTTCTAAAGTCCAAAGTTATGAATAGTGTTTTATTTGAAAAAATTAATCTTCATGAATATAAGATTTGATTAAAATAATTAAAATCCATGACATTATTTAAAAATTCAAATAATGAATTTATTTATTCTAAAATATTATAATTATGATATTTATCCATTTTTTTTCTTAAAACCTATAATGAATTTATTATATTTTAATAATTTATGTAATTTATATGTTACCCTTCCACTCAATTATAAAAGGAGGCCCCCTACTTCAAATAATTTCATCACATTAACCTTTATTTATCAGAAATACTCTTCTAAAATAACTCATACTAATCCCCTTCCACATTATTGAGTTCTTTTTCTCACAAAAAGACCACATCTAAGGGCAGTCATGAGGTTCTATAGGATGTATTTTCTTGAAGGAAGGTTCGTTTTACTTCTATTTTTAATTATTTTTCACTGATAACTTATCCCCACCAATAATCCAATGTTTAATTTCAAAGAAATTATCACATATACTATATAGTGTTGTTTTTTTTGTATATTTATCATAAAATACCTCATCTTCTCCTTTATTTTATAAATAATGAAATCATTGTCTGTAGTGCATTAATTCATCACCTTCATGGATAATAATTTTTAGTTTCTATTTTTTTGAAATCATAGAAAGATTAAAATCAAATTAAAAAAAATTAAATTAAATATATATATATGTGTGTGTTATCACTTGTGTTTTATTATTTAATTTTTTACAAAGAACACAATTAATATACCAACATTTGAAAAAATGAAAAGAAAGCACCTGAAACAACAAAAATACTAAATACGGTTTATAAATGGGTTGAAAATGTTATAAGAAGAAAATATAAGGTATTATAACAATAATTTATTTCTATAATATATTTATAACTCCATTAAATCTGTTATATGGTTTTTTAAAAAATTTGATTGAATTTAACCCCGAGGTAAGGGACTTTCCCATTAAAATCATTTTAAAATACACTTTTATGAAATTCAAAAAGAATTTTTTAATAAATTAAATGAGTGGTTTTTCATAATTAAATGATGATTTATTACTATTATACTTCCATTATTTGATTCATAGTTATTTTAGAAAAATAAAATTTTATTATTTCGTTCATGATTTATATGTTTTAAAAGTTATTTGTTTTATGAAAAAGTGTATTTAGAAAATCTGAATGTGTTTTTATCAAGGGTTTAAATGAGTTATCAAATGTTTTATTCAATATATGTTCCTAGAATATTGTTTATGTGGGGTTAATACAATTATATATCATCAAATTAATTTTTAAGCCTATTATATCTCATGTTATGTTTGGTTGAAGCCATTATAGATCTAGATGTGACAATTGGGCTTCATTATAGCTCTCCAATGCATTGTGTACTCACTAGATGGAATTTGAACAAATAGATACACCATGTGTAAGGGTGAATGTAATATTTATATGTTAAATATTTACTAAGGAATCTCCATGATGTTTTTATGCATGTTAACACGTTTTTATGTAATAGGCTATATTGGTTTTTTTGTTATCACTTGACTAACAATATCTTTCTTTATATCACATACTAATATTGTGGTGCTATCCAAATTTTTTTAAAACGGCTTAGGTTATAATGATGGTTACTATAAAGGATGAATTGGAGATAAATTTTATGAATAATTTTATTATGTAAACTGTATCATCTTTTATTTTAATGTGTTGTTTTGGTGAAAAAATATAAAGTTAGTAGATGTTTCTACTTTGTTAATTTTGAGTTTTCATGTAATAGTTTTGGAATAATTAAATAAAAATATAAACCTAAAAATATCCTCAATGTTTATGAATGTATGTTCATGACTAAAATTTAACATTATGAAATGTTTTAATGATGGGTAATTATTGTTTTTTAAGGGATCTTTAGAAAACATTATGGGATATGATGATATTAATTGAATACCATAAAATATTTTGTTACATATGGTTAGATTGAAATGATATACCCTTTAAATGTTAACAATTTTCTTCATCTATGATATGACTATTCGGAATGCTTTTTCAATGAATAAATAGGGAAGCTGAAGTAGAAATGCACCAACAGAATGATATCCTTCCGAATATGCACTCTGAAATTGTGGGAATCAGAATCTAGTAGTTTTTCATAGTATTGGATTAGTTTTATTATGTGATAAATGGTGGTGGAATCCACGATATAGAGGAACATGATTTAAAATTATGAAACAAGTCTTTTGGGATCATTTTATAAGGTAATATTCACCATCATTCAGATGACCCACAAATCCAGTGATAGATGAAGGATGGATCAATGATCTAGAAAAGTAATTTGATGCTAGGGGATTTTCAGAACAACAGAAGGCAATACTATCCATTGATAATTTTGAAGGTGAAGCAACTAAATGTTGAACATATGTAAAATAATTTGAGATAAATATATGATCTTGACTATTTTAATTGTGATGATTTTAAGAGACATTTTGGTATTATTTTATTCTAAATTTAGTTCTCTTAGAATAGGGAATCAATTTTTGGAACTGATCCTGAATTATACTGATTCTGTGAAAGCATGTGAATCTAATTTTACAAGATAAGCCATGTATGTACTTTATTTTACTCTTGATGTAACACCCCGACCCCAGTTTCCAAGAGTCGGTGCATTATTACATAACATTGGCATGATAACAAGAAAGATCAAGTCTCGAAAGACCATTTAGTTTAGTAGCCTTGGAATAACTAGATACATTTATAAATTTTACATTACATAATAAAGTGAAAACTACTACAACAACATCTTGTCATCATATCCCCTCATAATATCCCTGTAGTACATTCATAAATTACTTCTTCAAATCCTGGGAAAAATAAAATATTGAAACGGGTGAGCTCAGATGCTCAGTAAGGACAAAAATATAGCAGAAGCATTCATAAATAAGGATAAACATTTATAGAAATGTATAACTAAAACAAAAGATTTTTAAACATGAACTTTAGCATAATATGGAAAAGATAAAATGAAATAATTCCATTTACTTATTCACATGGATATTCTACTAGTCGAATAATCACATGCAATATCAATAACCACTTTCATCATGATGGAATTCATAATTCCATACTATCAGAACCACATAGCCAAGGCCTCGACCAAGACTTTAAATAAGATTTTGTCAAGGCCTCGTACCAATACACTAGTTTGTCTAATGAGACCTAACTATGCATCGAGGAGCTATAGCGGGCACCACCAATAACTTATTAAGTCTAATTAATTCCTCATATGAACAGGTTTCAACATAACATAAACATTCCTATTAAAACTAGCATATGAAATGTCAATACTTTCCCCATAAACCATGAATGATATAAAAATAAAACATCCACAGTCAAACATATAACAAATACTTCAATACAATATGGATGTTTTGAATCATAATAATTCAACTTTAAATAAGCTTAAAATACCTCAAAGGATGTTGACATAGATGAAATCAAGACTATTTGAGTGAAATATCGCTTTTTATTAAAATCATTGAAAAGTCACACATTTATAAAGGAAGTAATTTAAAAGAGATTTTTAAATCAAAGTGTCCCATACCCCTTTAAACCTTTTGAAAAGAAATATCATTTATAAACATTCATTTCCATAAAATAAATCCTTAAAATAATTTTTAAAACATGGACATTAATTAAAAATATTTAGAAAGATAAATCTTTAAAACATTTACAATTAGGATCTTGATAAAGAGTACCTTTCACGAATTCTTAAAATATTGATTTTAAAATCATTTAGAAGTCAAATAATTATAAAATAAAACATTTACATTGAAAATATTCATATATGCTTGTAAGGGATGTTTCGACGATTTTATAATGGTGGAAAATAACCACACTCTCCGTATAAGTTAAGAAAGACATTCTTAGCTTAAATTTGTTGAGAAGGTTAAAAAGGACCTTGTTTGGAAAACGATGGAAAGATTCTTTTATAAACCTCCTATTAAAAGACAAAAAAGGGTATAAATGACTTTAAAACATATTCTGTAAATTAGTAGGAATGTTTTGAAATACATTTTTAAGAAGCATGGATGTGGATGATAAAGAGGTCCCAGTAGATAATTACATATAAACATCCTCAGAAAATGAAGAGATTGTGAATTAAATCCTTACCAATTTGGTAACAAAAGAAACATAAACCCAATGTAAGATGTATCATACAATGAATATGTAAATACACATAAATTTAAGTGTATTACTCAAAGAATACAATTATGGGTAGTACATACACTACACAAAAGTTAATAGTGGCAATATGGAAATAATCTCATGGGAATAAGGAGTGAGATGAAAACCCCTTACCTTGTACTTTTCCTTGGATAGGCATAGTAAACTTCCTGTATAATGGTAAAATAATTGTTATTAAATTATAAAAGAATAATATACATTAATGTGATATTATATATGATCTTTTAACATTTCATTGTTAATAATATCTTAGTATTATCGTCATATCAGGTGTTAACTTACTCGTATATGTTTTGTTACATAAACCATGTTTGTTATGGATATATTGTATCATATTCATATACATAATTATATCAAGTCCTTAAACATTATTTTTAACCATCAAATGATAATTATACTTGAATGAACATGATGGAGAATGAATCTCATCACATTCGTGTAGACGGTAGTCCGTACGTACGCACAAGCAACAATATCATTCTTTTGATATTAAAATAATATATAATTGGATGGTATATCATATATAAAGAATCATTATCATGTTATATTTACCTGAATTTCACATCATTATTATACCCATCCAAATAATAATTTATTGAATAAAAATTACACCGCGATGTGCAGACGGTAAGCCGTACGTACACATGTATAGTGACATGTCATTCAAAGGATAGATAGAATACTAAATATTGTTTTACCATATTTATAGTAACACCACAGTTTATATAAGATATTGTATTTATTATTTTATAATGGGAATAAAAAAGAAATAAGAAGTTGATGAAGAAAAGAACTTGAATGAGGGTGGTGAAAACATTACCTCTTCTTCGGGTTCTTCCGTTTGATTTGATGAAAAGGTAACTTTAGGTCGGATTTATGATCAAAATAAGGCCTCTAAGTTGAATTGAAGAATTTTTAGAGAGTATTTGTGTAGGTTTTGGCTGAGACAAAAGGCTTTGCATGAGTTAATTAGTGAGAAGGGTGAGTGGCCTTTTATAAGAGGGGTGAGGGGCTCCTTTGGAAAAACTAGAAATATTATTTTATAATAAATTCATATTCGGTTTCTAATGGCTCAAATGTGGATTATATAAATATTAAGGTTGGTATAGGTCTAAAACCACTCAACTAATAGGTTTTAGACAGGTTTGGGTTATTATATTAACCTTATCTTTTTGTTATAACTCTTATTGAATTAGTTTAACATTTACCATGTCACTTTGTATTTCTATATTATATAGTTAATAAACATACTATATACATCCAATAGACCCCCCAAGTTCTCCTTTAATGATACCGCTATCATGATATATGTCTCTTGTCTAATCCTTATATTTTTAGCAATTTAATATCAATTGGTAATATAATATTTTTTTAAAAAACTCTTTGATGTGAATTTCGACAATATTCAATAATTGATTTTTGTTAAAGTCAGAAAAACATTATTAATTCGAAACAAATTCATTTAAAAAATCCTATAATGTCATATTAAGCAATAATATTCATGTATGGAATCAAAAATTTCAAATTTTTTTAATTTTAACATTTATAATACCAATTAGTTGATTCTTTCATTAATAAGGAAAATATTGAAACATTATTGTGTCATAAATAAAATTAATTATAAATTTCTAAAAATTATAAATAAAATACCATTATATAGGAAATATTTTTATATTTCTAATTAATATTTATAGTTGAACATCCAACATATATAACCGTATGTAAAAATTGTTTTTCTAAAAGATATATTCTTATGTCATTTTTGTATTTATTTTAACTTAATTAATATAAAGTGTCATTATCACATAAAACTGGATCTATGGGGTCCCCAAATCGACCCAAATATGCCCATGGTCGGACATCTATCAACCAATAATCTTATGACACGTTTTATGGTAATTTATTATTATATAATAATATTGTTTTTCCATCATTTATCGTATTTTTCCACTAACCAAGGTAAATAAAATAATTACCGAAGTAATTATTCAAAATTTCTAAAAATAAAAGTTAACTATTTAAAAAATATGGAAATCCTGATACCAAATATGGAATACATTTTTCCAAATTCAAAACACAGAAGTGGAAGAAACTAATTTAATATTAATTCTCGTTGTTAATAAAAAGCGGGTTTTTAAGAGATAATTACTATCAAATGATTGGCACTTGTTTATGTCTGGTTTAATTGTGAAATTATGTCCAATGACCAATATTGGATTAAATGGTAAAATTATATTCTAATTATACTTTAAAATCACTCAAATTCATAATTTATCACTATTAATTATTTCTAATAAAAAAAATTTTAATTAAAATTTAGTAATTTTAACTATTCATCAAAACATGAAAGTTATCAGAAAAGTACCAAAATATCACCTTAAACTAATTTTGATATTATGAATCGAAAAATGAAGTCTATTTTACCAAATTAAAAACATAAAAGTTTCATTTATTATGTTAATTTCTGCTGTCAAAACCAAAAGGCGTATTTTTAAGAAATAATAACTATCAAAAGTTTGACACTTGTTTATGTCAATTTCAATGTGAAATTAAATACAAAAACCATCATTGGATTAAATGGAAAAAATTTAATCTATTTATACTTTCAAACCATTAAAATTTATAATTTAACAATATAAATTATTTTGATTAAAAAAGTTGTTTCCAGGTAAAATATAGTATTTTTCACTATTCACCCAAATTTGAAATTTATCAGAAAAACACCAAAAATTTATTAAAACTAAATTATTACGACCCAATTCAAAATAAGAAGCTAATTTTTTGAAATTGAATATCTAAAAGTTTCAAATATTGGATTCAAAAAGGATTCTCCAATAAAAGGCGGTAAAATTGAATTTTTTTAAAAATAGTTCTTTTATCTGAATGAAATGAATTTTTTCTTACATTATGTCTTATAAACTCATAATATGGATTCTAAAATTATAAGGATAATATAAAATTTAAAATTCAGTTAATACTATTCATAACCGCTTTTGAACGGCTAGTTTGGTGAGTCGTGGTGTATTTTAACTCAGTGTTGTGTACAAACCACGCTATTGTATTATTCAAATAGAGGTGTACCATGGATGATTTGGGTGTTACATTCTCCCCTCTTTCAATAAATTGCATCCTGGAAATTTGAAATTATATTATGAAAATAAAAGGTTGAAAATCGAAAATATCGTTGTGGGAAAACCCACATTCGAAAATGGGTTAATAAAATTTAGTCTTAATGAGAGGAAAGGGAAATTAAATGGTCACCACCAAATCATGATCTCGATTAAGAGGACATTGGTGACAATTAGAGACATATAATTCGAGGAAAAATGTAAATATTTATAAGTAGTGATTGCTGTCATCAATCACAGACAAGTGTAATATTGAGGGCCTTAAATTCATCAATCTATGATGATTTAAAATACCATCTGTTCAACAAAACATATGGTATTAGGACAACAAATGTTTTTTGTCTTAAGATCCCTTCACTAAAGTATAATAATTAATTTCTTCATTGAATAAGAGAAGAAGAAAAATATATACTTGACAAGTAGAGTCCCATCCTCTAACTAATATCTAGCACAAACTCATCTTTCACTATAAAAGATAATAAAACTGAAAAATAATATTCTATTTATCCTATTAGTATAGGGTTCAAAAAAATGAATTTATAATTAATAATCCATATTTTTTTAAAAGACTACATTATTCAATCCAGGACATCACATGGGCCAGTTGTAGGTGATACACCCTTGTCTCCCTTCGATTCTGTGTTCAAGTCTCGTGGCCTTGTCGGACGTGAAAGGTTGCTGCCCGACCTCCGAGTTTTCCTTTTATGGAAATCCAAAAATAATCTCAAACTAGAATTATCCAAAATACCTCTTTCCAAACACCCAGTCCAAATTTTATAAGGAATGTTAACACAATAAAGATCTTTTTTACCCCATAATAGCTTGTGAATACGTTCATTATGTATTCTCTTAAAACATTGAAACATCCTAAATTACTATAAAACCTTATTGATTACATTCATGCTCCCTCATTCCTTATAGAATACTAGATATGTTTCATCCATCCAAAAATGTTGTAAACTCCAAAAATGATGGAATATACAAATCTTAATCAGTTTCAAGGTAGACAAGAATATCCAATGTAATTTACCAAATCAACCATATCTTATTCTAAAATTAGTACCATAATATTAAGACCATATTAATGTTTATCTTTAATTTAACCATGTAGTTTCCAAAACGTTTAACTTGCTGTAGAGTCACTTTTCTTAGTACCATAAAATCTCTAATCCTAAATGAAATAGTACTGTAGTACAATCCTTATTTATTTCCAGTACATCACTGATACAATAATTCAATGGAATAATTCCAAAATAACAACATAAGAACACTAGTAATTCATCTTTATCTGTGGTAGTATCATAACATTATTATTATCCAATAGTATCATTTTTCATATAGTCCTATGACTGGGACATTGGTTCTCATAGTGTCTAAACTATTTGCAGATGAAGCATTGTACATTTGACACCATTTTCTTACCCTTGCAGTCAAGTACTTGGTGTCCTTTTTCTCCACACTTATAACATACATACATTCCCTTCAAAAATTTTCCAAGGTGATTCTTTCTACAATTATCACATATGCGAAAATCATTCCTTACCTTCTTCCATTTATTTGTCCTTCTCTCTACCATCCTTTCCTTCTCTGGCTTCCCTTTAAAGCCATATGACTCTGAGAATTCTTTATTTATCTTATCAACACATGATAATATTTTTTCATATGATGAGAATACGTGGGACACTATTTACCTTCTAAATTCTGGCTTAAGACCATGACAGATATGATCCTTCTTACTTTTTGGATCATGCGTATTGTTGGAGTTCACATTCCTTCTATTGGGTTCCATTTCTAAACAATGTCATAAAGTAGATCAGTTTATGAATCAAAATACATAATTCCATACTTGTAAAACACTTGACATAAATTGAACTATTTATGGATATAATACGTAATAATAAAAAAGTTTTCTTTGAGGAAGTATATACTCACAAACCATTCATAATGGCTTGTAAGGAAATTGAGAATTATCCTAATCATATCCACCGGGAGTGTCGTAACCAAGAGTCTAGCAAGGCCCGTTGTCGTGCACCAGTTCTCATTCGAGTCTAACTCAAAGCGGTGTTTTCGTGTTTTACCCCTAGGTACATTGGTGCCAGAGCTGCCTCTACCTGCTCATATCCAGACAAGGATTTATTTCTCGGAAAACTCAAAAAATCTCTACAATACCAAAATTCTAGGAAATTATTCTATACTAATCCTCAATGTCCATCTTAGGTCTATGTGCTCTAATCAGAGTTTATCTAAATATAACATCCAAGGTTTGTACTAAACATCCTCTTATACCAACTATAACGCCCCGACCCCAGTTTCCCAGAGTCTGTGCATTATTACATTACATTGGCATGATCATAAGAAAGATCATGTCTCGAATGACCATTTCGTTTAGTATCCTTGGAATAACTAGATACATTCATAAATTTTACATACATCATAAAGTGAAAATTACTACAACAACATCTTGTGTACATATCCCCTCATATTAACCCTACATGTCATTCATAAATTACTTCTTCACATCCTAGGAAAAATAATACATTCAAAGGTGTGAGTTCAGATGCTCAGAAAATATACCAATATAGCAGAAACATTTATAAATAATCATAAACATTTAAGGTCATGTTTAACTAAAACAAAATCCTTTTAAACATGAACTTCATCTTAATATGGAAATGATATAATGAAATAATTACATTTACTTATTCACATGGATATTATACTAGATGAATAATGACATTCAATATCAATAAAAACTTTCATAATGATGGAATTCATAATTCCAGACTATCATAACCACGTAGCCAAGGCCTCGTTCCAAGACTACAAATAAGATTTTTCCAGGGCCTCGTACCAAGACATTAGTTTTTCTCATGAGACCTACCGATGCATCGAGGTGCTATAGCGGGCTCCACCCGTCACTTATTAAGTCCAATGTATTCCTCATATGAACATGTTTCAACATTACATAAACATTCATATTAAAACTAGCATAAGAAATGTCAATACTTTCACCATAAAAAATGAATGGTATAAAAATTACACATCCACAGTCAAACATATCAAAAAACATTCAATACAAAATGGAAGTTTTGAATCATAATAAATCAACTTAAAATAAGCTTAAAATACATCAAAGGATGTTGACATAGATGAAATCAAAACTATTTGGGTGAAATATATCTTTTTTTTAATCACTGAAATGTCACAAATTTATAAAGGATGTAATTTAAATGATATTTTTGAATCAATGTGCCCCATACCAATTTGAAACATTTGAAAAGAAATATCATTTCAAAACATTCATTTCCATATAAATAAATCCTTAAAATCATTTTGAAAACATGGACATTAATTAAAAATATTTATACAGATAAATATTTAAAACATTTACAATTCCGATCTTGATTAACAGCATCGTTCACAAATTCTTAAAATACTGATTTTTAAATCAATTAAAAGTAACCTAATTATAAAATAAAACATTTACCTTTAAAATATTCTTATAATGTTTTAAGGGAATCTTCGACGATTTTATAACGGCGGAAAATAACTACACCCGCCGTATAAGTTGAAAAAACATTCTTACCATAAATTTGTTGAAAAGTTTAAAAAGGACCTTTTTTGGAAAATGATGGAATGATTCCTTTATAAACCACTTATGAATATCCAAACAAGGGTATAAATGACTTTAACCCATATTTTGTAAAATACAATGAATGTATTGAAATAAATTTTTAAGAAACATGGATGTGGATGATAAAGAGGTCCCAGGAGATAATTACGTATGAACAACCACAGATAATGAAGAGATTGTGAAATAAATTCTTACCAATTTGGTAACATACAAAACATAGACCCAATGTAAGAGGTATCATACAATGAATATTTAAATACACATAAATTAATTTTTATTACTGAAAGAATAAAATTATCGGAACTACATACACTACAAAAAAGATAATAGTGGCAACATGGAATGAATCACATTGGAATAAGTAGTGAGATGAAAACCCCTTACCTTTTAATTTGCTTTGGTTGTGGGTAGGTTAAACTCATGTATAATGGTGAAATAATTGTTATTAAATTATACAAGAATCATATACATTAATATGATATCATATATGATCTTTTAACATTGCTTTGTTAATAATATCTTATTATTATCGTCGTTACGGGTGTTAACTTACTTGTATATGTTTTGTTACATAAGCAATGTTATTTATGGATACGTTGTATCTTATTCATATCCAGAATAATATCAATTCATTAAACATTATTTTTAACCATTAAATGATAATTATACTTCAATAGACACGATGGAGAATGAATCTCATTGCGTTCCTGGAGACGGTAGTCCGTATGTACACACGAGTGAAAATATCATTTTTTGATTTTAAAATAAAATATAATTGGATGGTATATCATATATATATAATCATTATAATATTGTATTCAAATGAATTACGCATCATTAATATACCCATTCAAATAATAATTTGTTTAATAATAATTACACCATGATGAGGAGACGGTAAGCCAAACATACGCACGTATGGTGACATGTCATTCAAAGAATGGATAGAATAATGAATATGGTTATACCATATTTATAATAAATTCAATATATATATATATGATAATGGATTTATTTTTTTATAATGGGAATAACAAATAAAGAAGAAGTTGAAGAAGAAAGGAACTTGAAAGATGGCGGTGAAAACATTATCTCTTCTTCGGGTTCTTCCTTTTGATTTGATCTAAATGGATCATTAGGTTTGATTTCTGATCAAACTAAGGCCTATAGGTCGAATTAAAGGAAATTTAGAGAGTATTTGGGCAGGTTTTGGCCGAGCATAATTGATTTGAATGTGTGAATTAGTGAGAAGGGGGAGTGCCCTTTTATAAGAGGGGTGAGGGGAACCTTTGGAAAAGCTATAAATATTATTTTATAATAAAATAATATTCCATTTATAGTGGCTCCAATGTGGATTATCTAAAGGTTAAGGTTGGTATAGGTCAAAAAACTATCAAAAAATAGGTTTTAGACAGGTTGGGGTCACTATATTAACCTTATATTTTTGTTTTAACACTTAGATAATTACTTTAACATTTACCATATCACTTTGTATTTTTATATTATATAGTTAATAAACATACTATATACATCTAAACGACCCCCAATTGGTTCATCAATGATATATCTATCCATATATACTTATCTTGCCCTAACCTTAGATTTTTAGGAATTTAATATCAATTAATAATATAACATTTGTTTTAAAAACTCTTTTGTGTGAATTTTGACACAATTCAATAATTGATTTTTGTTAAAGTCTTAAAAACATTATTAATTCAAAACAAATTCATTTGATAAATCATATAATGTCATATTAAGCAATAATATTCATGTATGTCATCATAAAATTCAAATTATTTTAATTTTAACATTTATAATACCAATTATTGGATTCTTTCATTAATAAGGAAAATACTGCATCATTATTGTGTTATAAATAATATTAGTGATTAAATGTCTAAAAATTATAAATAAAATACCATTATATATGAAATCTTTTTATCTTTCTAATAAATATTTATAGTAGAAAATAAAACATATATTACCCTATGTAAAAGTTTTTTTTCTAAAAGATATATGCTTATGTCATTTTTGTATTAATTTTAACTTAATTAATATAAAGTGTCATTATCACTTACAAGTGGATCCATGGGGTCCCAAAATCGACCCAATGATGCCCATGGTCGTACATTTATCAACCAATAAGGTTAGGACACGTTTATAGTAATTTATTATTATTATAATATTGTTGTTTTACCCTTATTTTCCTGATTTACCCTTTAACCATGGTAAATAAAATATTTACCGAAGTAATTATTCAAAATGTATAAAAATAAAAGTTACCTGTTTACACAATTTGGAAATTCGGATTCCAAATATGGAATCGATTTTTAAAAATTCAAAACACAGAAGTGGAAAAAATTAATTTAAAATTAATTCCCGTTGTTAAAAAAAAGCGTGTTTTTAAGGGATAATAACTATCAAAAGATTGGCACTTGTTTATGTCCAGTTTAATTGTGAAATTATGTCCAATGGCAAAAATTGGATTAAATGGTAAAATTATAATCTAATTATACTTTAAAATCACTCAAATTCATAATTTATCACTATTAATTATTTCGATTAAAAAAGTTATTTTAAATTAAAATTTAGTAATTTTCACTATTCATCAAAATATGAAAGTTGTTAGAAAAGTACCAAAATATTATCTTAAGATAATTTAGATATTCAGAATCCAAAAATGAAATATATTTTACCAAATTCAAAACATAAAAGTTTCATTTATTAAATTAATTTCCACTGTCAAAACCAAACAACGTATTTTTAAGAAATAATAACTATCAAAAGTTTGACACTTGTTTATATCAATTTCAAATTGAAATTATTTAAAATAACCATAATTGGATTAAATGGTAAAAATATAATCTATTTATACTTTCAAACCATTAAAATGTATAATTTAACAATATAAATTATTTTTATTAAAAAATTTGTTTTCTGTTAAAATATTGTATTTTTCACCATTCACCCAAATTTGAAAGTTATCAGAAAAACACCAAAACATTATTGAAATTAAATTCTTATGTCTCGGATCTAAATAATAAGTTAATTTTGTCAAATTGAATATATAAATGTTTCAAATATTGGATTTTAAAAGACTTCTCCATTAAAAGGGGGTAAAATTGCATTTTGGGAAAAATACTTCTTTTATCTGAAAAACAAATGAATTTGTTCTTAAATTATGTCATAGAAAATCATAATATGGATTCTAAAATTATAACGATAATAAAAAATTTAAAATTCAGTTAATACTATTCATAACAGCCTTTTAACGACTAATTTGGTGAGTCGTGGTGCATTTGAACTCAGTGTTGCGTACAACACATGCTATTGTATTATTCAAAGAGAAGCGTACCATGGAAGCTTGGGGTGTTACAGTGGACACTAATAGTAAAATTAATTTATTTTAATCTAGTTTGTAACCATTTTTACGAATATCTTTGGCTTCCTTGGAGTTTAAATGATATGATAATCTTGTTCGTTGTGCTGAAAATGTTGAGTTGGAATTTTCTAACATTTATGTTCCTTGTGATGACAAGAATAAAAATAGTTCAAGTTGGATAACTTTGGGGAATAATTCATCAATGAAATAAATACTTAAGAAAAGAAATTTCACTTATTTGGAAAATTGATGTAAAAAGCATCATAGAGAATGTCCTATAAATTATAATAAATGAAACAAATGAGGAATGTTTGGGAACATGTTTCTTCAGTGTAAGGAAAATGTTATGAAAATTAATGAGAAGATAATTGCGAGATTCTTAAACTGTAAATAATTTTTTCATTTTTGTAATTTGTTTCTGAAGATAGTAACTTATGTAGGAAACCAACAAGACTGGATAATGAAGTGTGGGGGAAAATCCATTGTAACCACTTCAACAAATGTTTAGTAGTAAAATGAGGTAATATCACATACATTTATTGTTTGTAAGTATTTTGAAAATGTGATCATTGATTTAGGATCTACACATTCCTTCATTCCTAAAAAATTTTCTACGTAATTTAGAATTACACGTCATTATGTGAATGCAAAACTCAAGGCAAATACACATTGAATAAATATCGTAGAAAAAATAAATTATAAGAATCTATGTATATTTGTCTATATAAAGAGTTCACCTGAAATCCTTATTTTATTTATTCTATTATATTTTGATGTTATTCTAGGTATGGAATATATTTCGTTTTACCATGCTAAGATATATTTTAGATGAAAAGTATTTTATAGAAATACATTCATTTTTCATAAAATAATAATCACATACCATTGATAACATTTCAAGAAGATAAGAAAATATGAAATGATGTTAATGTATGTTTTCTTGCCAAAAATGTTAAAAAAGGTAACCGTTCAGATTAATTAAGTGCCCATGGTAAATGAGTATTTTGATGTATTTATTGATGATTTTCATGGTGTTATTTTGGATAGAGTGGTTGGGTTGACTATTGATATAATTTTTGTTGCTAAGAGAAATTCTAAACCCCCTTATCAAATAGATAATGTGGTACATTTCAAGTTAAAAACCAACTGCAAGAATTATTATATAGAGGATTCATGTAACCATGAACTTCACCATGGGGTGGTCCTGTCTTGATTGTTATATTGAATGATGGATCAATGAGATGTTTCATAAATTATAGATCCATTAATAATATCATGGTTAAGAGAAAATATCCATTAACGCATATCAATGATACGTTTTATCCTCTATTGCGAGCATAATTGTTTTTGAATGATGACATATGTTCAGGGTTCCATTAGTTGAAAGTAAAGGAAAAATTCCTCATGGATACTATATTTCATTTTAGATATGATCATTTTTAATTTATTATTAGGCCATTTGGGTTAACTAATGAGCTTTTTATATTCATAGATATTATGAATATCATATTTCATGAGTTCTTAGATAACTTTATTTTTGTGTTTATTGGTTACATTTTTTGTATATTATAATTGTAAATAAGAGTCTGAAAAAAATGTAAGTTTTTTTTTCAAACCATAAAATCATTGAAACTGTTCAAAAAAATCTACATGTTTTATTTTTGGTTGAATCAAATTTCATTCCTTGTCACATTGTTTCTAAAGATGGAAAAACTTTTGATCCTTCTAAAAATACGTTGTGGAAGAATGATCAAGACCAAAAAATATTATTGATATTCATAGATTTTGTTGTTTTGAAATCTATTAATAGAGGTTTGTTGAAATCTTTCTTGCTTATTGTGCCCACAAACTATGTTAACTTGAAAAGGAGTAAAATTATTCTGGGCAAAATAATGTGTTGATTTTTTTCATGAATGGAAAAAAATGATTGGTGAATGCTATAGTTTTGACCATACATTCTAGGAGTGGTGAATTTCTTATCTACATTGTTGCTTCATTGAACGAACATGGTTTTTTTATATGGGGAATGATTTGGAAGGTAAATATTCATTATTTTAGTTGAAATATTTCTAGTTAAATTACCCGACACATTATTTAGAATTAGAAAAAAAATTAATTAAAAAATTGGATCATTTGTATGGCATAAAATAAGAAATATATATTGACCATAAATGATTGAATTATATATTGATTGAGAAGGAATTGAACCTGACATAGAAAATATTGATGGAACTAATCGAGGATTATTATAGACTGATCTATTACAAATAGAGAGAAGAAAATAGAGTAGTTGGTGCCTTGATTAATAAAAATATTGTTAAAATAACCATTAATCTATTTTAACATGTCCACATGGTGAATGATTTGATATATTTAGTCTTGGAAGTTATGGGTGCAATAATTAAATTTGTTTTGTTTAAGTTTATAGTGTAGTGATCTCAGTCAGACATAATAATACATGTTAAATATGAATACAATATGTTGATGGAAAAGGTTGAATTTGTTAAAAATTGTAGGATGCTTGAGTTTAACAATGATAAGGATTTTATTTTGAGGTTTGGGAAGAGATTATGTGTTCCATGTGATTCTCATCTTATGAAATAATTGTTATGTAAAGCTCATAGTTCTATTTTTTCAGGTAATCTTGGAAATATTATGATGTACATGGATCTTGGGGAGTATTACTGGTGGGATAGAATGAAAAGAGATGCTGCAGATTTTACGAAGAAATTTTTGACATGATAACAAGTTAAAAAATAATTGATGTTACGGAATTGGATGCTACATCCATTTACTATTGACAAATTGGAGATGGGAAAATTTATCCATGGAATTAATGGTTAGACTACTATAGACATATCTAGATAACAATTAAATCTGTCTTATAGTGGATCATTTGACTAAATATTCTCATTTTAATCCTATTCTTTATTTTTAATTTTCACATCAACTTTATATGAATATACCTAAAATTGATTTTCAAGCTACATGAACTGACTCTCTCTATTATATCAGATTGTGATCCCATGTTCACTTATAACGTTTGTACAGGCCTTTCAAATTAATTTGGAATAGATTTAAATTTCATTACATATTTTTATTCATAGTCAAATGGGAATTCAAAATTAATAATTCATACATTGGAGGACATTCTTCAAGCTTGTTCAATGGATTATAGGGGAATATGATATAAAAAAAATCATTAGTTGATTCTTAATGTAATAATAATTTTCATTCTAGTATATAGATGAAGACCTTTGTAGAATTATATGGAAATCAATCTCAAAATCTATAATTTTGGGGTCCATCTTGGGAAATGTAGTTTATGGGACCAAAATTATTTTTGGAAATAGTAGAAAAGTATTAGATGATTCCGGGAAACACGATGACATCTCATAGCAGGTGGTAATGTAATGCAGACAATACGAGGATAAACCTTTCATTTGAGGTAGGTGACCATGATTTCCTTAAAATATCTCATTTTAAAAGTTTAGTTTGTTTTTGTAAAAAAAGTAACTTTATGTTAATGGTTTATTGTACCTTTCAAAATCCTAGAAAACCCCTTTTATTTATTGAATATTTCTTTTTATAATTATTATTATTTTAATTTAGACACTAATTCATGTATGGTTATTTATTTAAAAAAGTAATTTTCATATTCTAGAATTACAATTTTAGAAAACTAATATTAATTTTGATTTCAGCAAGTTGAAATTATCTTTGTATTAATTTTCGATAATTTTCTAGAAAATATATTTTTTATGAATAATAAAAACACTACATTTTATTAGAAAACAACATTTTTTTCTAATATATATAATGTGATAATAATCATTTAATTGGTTTTATTTTATAATTAAATCATGTTTGTATCAGTTAATATAATTTAGGTCATTAGATATAAAAACATTATGAACTTTTGAAAATTTTTACTTTAAAAAACACGTTCTCTTTATCTGTTAATGAGATAAATCTTAAGTTAAATTTAACTAATTTTTGAAATTTAATTTCGAAAAATGGACCTGCTTGGTTGTAATTTATATGAAATATTTTGTCTAATAAGATAAAAATAATTTTTTGTGAATAGTAATTTTTTTTCTAATGATAATGGTAAATATTTTAATAAAGGGTAAAAATAATATTATAAATATTATAAAATCAACCTAACACTTTTCCTTGATTAATAGGATAGGAATGGTTCAACCAAATGCATCCATCAGTCTATTTTAGGATAAATTTGTTCCACATGGATTCTTTTTTTGTATTTGTAATATTTTATTCAAAGAAAAGGAAATTTAAGAAATTAATGAATTTTCCTTATCATGGATGTAAGTAAATATACAAATTAAATGAATAGAAGTGACTATTTCGAAACTAATTAATTTATTTTCATTATGTTAAATTTATGTTAATATATATATATATATGAAATAATTAAGGTTAATGCATATGAAAAACTGATGCAGTTCTATTGAAAGCATAAGGACAAGAAATAAATTTTTTATTAAAATTATAAGAATTATTGAATAAAAACAATTATCAAAAATATTTTTATAACGAAAACAATGACCATTTTAGGGTTTTCTTCGAATTGTGGATATTTTAGACACACAAGGACTGTAGTAGTCTATTTATACTATTTTATTATAAAGAAAGAAAACTTGGTAACACTATAATTTTCAATTTATATAATATGTTTGTATGAAGATTTCTGAATTGTTTCTCGAACAATAATATTGTTTATAATTCAAATAATAAAATATTATTCAAAATACTATATTTTTAATTATTAAGAAATAATTAATTAACATAATATATTGAGCATTTATAATGTAGTAAAAATTTGATCAATGAATAAATCATTATATCAATAATAATAATAATAAAATATATATAATTTAATATTTTTATGCTAATTCCAGAATTAACTAGATTAATATTATAATTATAAGATATAGTAAAATATTATATTCTAATTTGAAAAAACTTTTTTATGTTTTTTAAAATCAAAAGTTACGAATACTGTTTAATTTGAAATATATCATTTTTCATAAATATAATAGCTAAATGAAATATAGAAAAATCAAGAATTTTTTAAAACAACCATATTTGAAAGGATTTGTTCAAAATTGTGACATAATATGATTTGAACCATTTCAATGTCTTAAACCCTATTATAAATCTATTATATTTTAATAATGTGTGCGATTCTAATGTTACCCCTCCACTTAATTCTAAAAGGATGCTCTCTCCTTCACAAATTTTCATCACCATAAGAATTATATATTTTATAACCTCAAAAAAATTCCATCATTAAGATCTCATTCCACATTATCAAACTCATTGTCTCACAAAAATTACACTTCCAACAATGTCAAAGACGTTCTCAAAGAGGATTATTCAAGAAGTAAGGTTCATTTTTCTTCTATTTTAAATTATATTTCATTTATTTGTTGTCCAAAAATCACATCCAATGTTTCACAAAAAACTCAATTATCCCATATATGTGGGTGGGATATTGGTTTTATAGTATATTCATCATACTATTTCTCATCTTCTGCTTTATTTTATAAATAATGAAATATTTATCTCTGGTGCGTTAATTTATCATCTTCATGGACAATGATAGTTCATTTCCTTTTTTACAAAATAATGGAAATGTTGAACTATATTTAAACAAGAAAAATGACTTAAATATATATATTTTATCACTTATATTTTATTATTTCATTATATACATGGAATACCATTAGAAAACCAACCATGGAAACCATGAAAAGAACACACCCGAAACCAAAGAGATAACAAAATATTGTTATTAAATGAGTGGAAAATGTTATAAGAAGAAAATGAAAGGAATTATAACCTGATTTTAGTTTCTTAATATATTAATAAAACTATTAAAACCATTATACGAGTGTTTTGAACACATTTTTAGGATGTTGAAGCGAAATCAAGGGACATTATTTTTAAAATCCTTTTAAAAATATATGTTATGAAATTTGAAAGATTGTTTTTTATATGGAATCTATGATTTACCAAGATTTTTGGATTCTTCATTACAATTATATTTCATTTAATTGTTTTATATATATTTTTTATAATATTATTTCATTATTAGGTGAATTATTTTTCTATTTTAAAACTGTTTTTTACAAAACAGGGGATTTTAGAAATATAAATGTGTTTTTTCAATGGTTTAAATGTGTTATCAAGTTCTTTATTCCTGTTGTGTTACAAGGAATTCATTTATTTTATGTTTTATCTATTATAACTCAATATATTTTAGGTTTATCCCCATTATAGATCATGATATGTTGGTTTGTTCAATTTGTAGCTCAGATATGGAATGCGAGCCCCATTATAGCTCTTCAATGTATTGGTTACTATGTTGATGGAAGATATCTAAATGGTTACTAAATTTTAAAGGGTTAATTTAATAGTTATATTTTAAATATTTCCCAATGGAATTGCATGATATTTCTATTCATGTTAATAAGGATTTATTTAATGGGTTTTCTTGGTTTTTATGTTATCACTTGACTAATGATTTCTTTCTTTATATCCCATACTAATATTTTTGGGCATATCCCAAGTAATTAAAATGTTTTTTCATGAGTTATAAGGATGGGTAAGAGAAATTATTAATTCTAGATGAATGTTATGAATATTTTCATAAAGAAAAAAAAATAATGTTTTCTTTTAAAGAGTATTTATTTGTAAATAATTGATAGTGTGTAGAAGTGTATACTTTTCTCTTTTTGAAGTTGTTATGTAATAGTTATGGTCTAATCTAGAAAAAAATAAACCTAAAAAGACCACAATTTATTAATATTGAATGTTCATGACAAAAATTAAATATTATAAATGTTATAAGGCTAGGTCCTTATAATTGTAATATCTATTTCACGATTATTTATTTTTTTCTCTAACATTGGATGAAGAAAATGTTTCTAGGGAAACCAATTTTGTGGTGGGTCTGAAATATGAGATATGTCTATGGTGTATTCATTTAATCTAAAAAAATCCCCAAAATTATCTATCATACACTCATTTAGATAGATATCCTAAGGGAGTATCTAAGTTATTGGAAGGTAGTTTCAACTGTGCGTTCTAGTAGGAAATCCTTTGGTTTCATCAAGTGTCATTTTGAGATCCATAATCAGGTCAAAATTGGGGAGATAATTCAAGATAGTGGATCATAATTTCTATGTAGTGATTATGTGAACTATATTCTGTATAGTAGGCCCAACCACAAGAGAGATAAGTTTTATTGACCACCAATGGAGTTCCCTTGTGTGGAAAGATGGTACACCTATAGTGGTTCTGTTTGAAGACCGGGGAAGAATACAATGAAAATGAAATAAGATAGGTTACAGATTCAGGAAAAGAGTCTTATAATTATAAAAAGACATGTTTTTAGAGTTTCACTAATCATATAATATGAGGTTGAAGGAGTGATAATACATGGTAATAGAATCAACACTTTTAGTGTGGTGTAACATGAAGATCTCAAATAAGAACTTAGGGTAAAGGCATGAGCTAGATGAATGAGGTCCAGTATTCACTTACTATTTTGTATGTGGGATGTTACCTTATTCAAGGTATAATTTTATTGGTGTCTACCATTGCAGGTGATCTTTTTGATTTAGGTTCATCATAGAATTTTGTATAATTTTTTCCCCTTGAATTGGGTTTGAATGTGGAGTATTTGTTAAGACATATTTCTATTGACACACCATTAAGAGCATGATCAAAGGTAATTCAACACTATAAAGAGTGTACTCTTGATTTTATTGGATACCATAATATCTTTTTTTTGTTCTATAAATGACATGATTGAATTTGTTTTGGGTATGGATTAACTAGTTATGTACTAGGATCATATCAAATATCATTATATGAGAGTGAGTTTCCAATCTCCAAAAGGGGCATCTATATCCATAGTGGTTAATGAGATCTTCATGCTGGTCATACAAGACAAATTATATATACAATGATTTATCTAATGGAGTTAATTTTATTTCTTATAGTGGATGATGGTGGGTTTTAATATATTACATTTCCACTAGTAGTAGAATTTTTTTGGATTTCATTAATAAATAGTTCCCTAAGATATCAACAGAGATAGAGATTATGTGCACAATCGAGTTGGTTCTAACATATATACCTGTATTTATTTCTCCTTATATACTGGAACCAATATAGCTTCTAGAGCTGAATTTTTTAGTTATAATATATATAAGAAACTAGATTAAGATAACTTAGAACCTTACCTTGAGGTTTTATGCTACTATTTTTTAGTAATTCATATAGAACCATCTTCTTATGTGTGGATTATCAAAGGGGAACCAAATGTTTGTCAAGAACTGGTATCCCTTTACATGAATTAAGGATAACATTGATCAGCTAGGAGTTGATGTAATATTCCCAAATATTTACTTGAGGTTAGGGTACCATTAGTTGAGACTGTGGCCATTTTACATACCATAGTGTACATTTAAATGTATGTGTGGGTTGTATGAATAAAAGGAGATACTATTTGGATGGATGTATTCAATATTAGTATTCATGAAGTTTATGAATAAGATCGTCCATCCATACATAGATCTGTATATAGTGGTCTTTTATAACAACATGGTGTAATTCTAGTCAAGAGATTATCAATCCCAAAATCATGAAAACATCCTAAGTACGTGAAGATAAAATCATCTATACTCCAAATGTATTTTATTTATTGAAAAAGTTAACTAATTTTTATAAATAATCTCAATGTTTGGAGTGTCAGTAAACATAGAGATGATGGAGTTCATGGTATCATTAGAACATATCTTGAATGAATTTGATATTTGGATCAGTCTAAAATTATCACGTTATTAATTTAATTTTATCCATGAATTATCCTGTATATATGTACAAGTACATTATATGACCAATAAAGGAGTGGATTTTATTATTTATAATGGTTACGAGAAATATTTCTTTGATTTTAAGGGAATTTTTTCCTTAAAATTTATCCTCGCATTACCAAATCTTGGATAGATTTATACTGTGTATTGTGATGCATTACAGGTCTGGATCAAAGAAGTTATGATACAAGTGGATCGATTAGGTGGGTATGAATCTATGAATTTGTGGTTATTTGAGAGTAATTATACCACTCATTATCTTAATTTAGATATGGTGGAAAATATACTGATATTATAGAATTATTATCAGATGAGATAAAATTTATTGTTTCATATATAAGAAAATTGATAGATGTAAAACTTCTCATTGTAGGATATAAAACATCATTAGATGTAGTTGGTTGATTATCTATAGTTCCTTGGATTTGAGTTGAAATATAGTCCCAGAAATTGCAACATTATTTCTCATTCCTTAACAAGGATGATGCAGTCAGAGGTAGTGAAAGAATATTTTGATGGTTGGAGGGTTGTTTCACTCTTTATATAACATCATATTCATGTCCATGTGCCTGAGTGGTGAGCCATAATAAAATCCACATCAATCATTCTTTCTCTTCTAGATCACATAATCCAGAGTAAGATATCTAATCCAAAGGTTGTTTCCCTGAGGAATATAATATATGGTGGGGATCCAAAATCTGTCCAGTTCTGTGACGATGATGAGGGTCTTTATGTCCATGATCACCATTGGGTTCCTATTGGAATTCCCAATGAGTTGATGATGGAATTCCATTCTTCTAAATGGGTAATAAATTAAGTAATGATAGATATATATCACTACATCAATAGAAAATACTAGTGGATAGGGATTAATATGTTGATAACATGTGTTATATTATAGTTTTTATCATAAGGTATATATCCTTTAAATTTTAATTTGAGACAACATTTTTTATCTAAATTAGTGTGATTAATAATTTAAGGAAGGGATCTTGGAATTATCAGGATTATTTAGAAATTGGAGCACTGGTTTTTAGGAAAATTGGATGAGGTTTAGGGTTGGCTCCTGATTAGTTATAATCATGCAACTCAACTATGCGACCCCAAAGAGGAGGAGCATGGTTTGACACACTATGAGATGGAGTCTACATGACCATGTGAAATTGTACATAATAATTTTAGAGGTTATTTTTATGGAGTAAAAATGGTTTCTAAACTTCACACATTTCTTTCAAGGGGGTGTATTATATGAATAGCTACGTGCCACATTATAGAAAACTATGAGTCCAAACCTTGTTCCCCTAAAAAAGAGATGAAATTACCTTTTCCCTATATTTACATTATATTTCCACCTAGTTTTCTTAACCATTAATATACTAAATCTCCCACATATTGAATCACCTCCACCACCTCTTATTGGATTTGAGGTATCTATTTTGTATATTGTTGGAATCAATCTTCCTTCATCATGTTGGATAACCACTGGTAAGCATTTTAAACCTGTTGTTTTCATTATTCATTTTTCTCACTAGTTGGAATGATAACTCTATACAAGCTAGTATGAATTAATATCATTGAATTTTACTATTTATTTGATTACTCCAACTCCATCCTGGATTAAATGTTGATACTAGACATTGAGTCAAAAATCAGAAAAAGTTATGTCATCTAATTATTTCCCCCTTAAAATATTTTGGTTTATATTATGAATAATTGTGATTCACATTTGACCTCTCATGATTTCCCTCTTAAAATTTACCCCTAATATAAATGTGTAGTAGTAATCCTATATCCCCTATAAGAACCATTAGCATCAATGGGCATTGATAACATCAATTGGAACCTGTCCCTTGGGGTGGGTTAAAAAATTATCTTAGGTGACCATGCTTTGATTATGAAAAAAAAACAATGAGGTGTTTTCTATGGGACCTGTTTAGTTAGGATGTTAATATAAAATAAATGATCTATTTAATCAATTAAATTAAAGGGAAATAGTCAGAACATGGAGCTTTGTCCCTGATTCCTTCTTACTCAAGTTATATTTTTTATTATAAATTATTGACTATATTTAATTAAATGTATTATTAAATGATATGGATAAACCAGAAATCATGAAAATTTACTTTACCATGATGAGGGAAAATAATTGCTTTTGACTCAAAAAAATCATTGATTAACTCATTTTAATTTTGGAATTGAATGCATTATATGTGAATTTATTACAAGTCATGGGTGATACATGGATTATGATATGGAATTCCATTGAAATTATAACCTTGTGGATGAAATTATATTTTTTCATGAGTTAAACTTTGGAACCCTGCGTGGAATGCCAGGGAATGACTTTGAGGGAAATTCCATTACATCATTCATTGAGTGACACCTGGGATTCTATGTGGAAGGAGATGGATGGGATTTTAGGGTGATGGGTTCATGGTACACCTAATGTGATATGAGTTATCCCATTTTAAAATTTATTGGATGGGATCAATGTCCAATTACTTAAATGACATTTCTTATAATTCAATGAAAATACATGGATTCGATTTATGATTAAAATGAATGACTGCCTTGATTTACACCTATTATTATGTCAAAAAAGAATTGTGCCTTATAGATACATTGGAGAAATATCATCATTTAACAATGCCTTGTATCTGAGCCATTATCCCCAATAATATAAGACAATTAAATCACAACTAATGAACACTCATAAGTATTCTAGCTTAGGTTGAATAAAGTCATATCAGATGTGTTTCCAATTGGGAATTAATACCGACATGGGTATTTCATATTTCATTTAATACCATTATTATTATTACTCACACAGTAATAATTATATATTAATGAACAAGATAGTGAATGAATCTTTTTGTGTTAGCATAGTGAGTTTTATTGACACCCTATCTGGGCCTCCATTTAGAATCCATGAAGACTTCAACGATGCATGTAGGAAAAAATGGATGATCCTAGATGTGGATGTCTGATTTTATATACTAGGATAGATTATGTTAGTATAAGACTATTATAGATATCCTTTGATCATTTTTTTATATTTTTCTATTGTGTTGTATTTACATTATCAAATGTATACCTTTTATTCCCCTTATTATATCATCCAAACACATCATTATTTTATATATGTTTTTTTTCTATTGTTTGTTATTATATATTGATTCTTTAATATTCTTATGTTGTAAATTTGTTATGTCTCCACTATTTATTAATTTATTATTCCAATGTCCCACTCTCTAAAGATGATATTATACCCTACCAACTTTTCCCCCTTAGACTCATACTTCTATACATTTTCCTATGGTGTTTGGTTTGCCTCCCTTAAGACTATGTGGGAAACCAAACAATTCACTAGTCTATATAATAGACCTAGGACATCCTAGTGTCGTATCAATTGGTTATAATTTTTTCCTTTCTATTTTGGGATGGTATAAAGGATACTTGGATGTGTTAATATATGGAAAAAAGACTGTTCATGGGAGTAGGTAACCCAAAATCAAAGAAAGAGAAAAATTATATAGGATTCCAATTGTTATATAGGATTATGATTTTTATAGTATTGTTTATATTACCATTGTGTGAGAAACATGATTTATGGATTTTTTTTTCATTATGATGGATACACGTTTTACTATTGGACCCATATGAAAAATAAGTATTGCCTCTTGCATAATTATAGGAACATGATGATTTATATGTAATATATTTGTTAGGTTCTATTTATATTACTGTGTGTATAATCTAGAGTATTATTTATGTAACTTGATTGATATATTTGAAATTTTGATAATGTTTCTCAAAGAAAAAATGATAACTAATTGATTAAATAATATTTCTATATCAACAGAAATGGTGTTTTAATATATTGCTTGGATGTGGAACCTTAAATAAGATAATTATCACATGTTTGAACTTTGTGAATAAGGTTAAATGGACTAAAATGATAGTAGTCATTATTACACATATGGGAACTGTAATATATAAAGGAGGATCCTATATAAATTTGTAATGGTGATCCATCTAATTGAGATATCAACTATGGACTTGTTATATCATGATAATTGTTGAAAAAATTACATTCACAATTAAATTGTCAGCTAGTTGTATCTTATAATGTGTAGGTATTCTTAAAATTGTATTGGTAACTCATATCATTGGACCTTTATATATATATATATAATTATTAACATATAATTCATAATTGTTAAATTAAATGGCTACCATAAAATTGAGATTACAATTAAAACATAAAGAGTGTTTTACCATATAACTTGTAGTTAAAAAATCATAATCTAAAACCTCAATTATATTATATGAATAATTGAATTTGACCCAACCTTAGTAGTAGGATGTTGGGTATGCCTCTTATGATCCTTCTATATCTTATATGTTACATTGACCATGCTACATGAGATGTAAATTATGTGTTAGCTGTTATATAGTATGAATTTGTAGCCATATTATTATTTTATAGGTGATCCAATTTGTTATTAAATCATATTATGATATAGTAATTTGGCATTTTAGAAACCATGATATCCTCAATTTGTGTACAAAGTAGTTGGTGATGACAATTCTATTGATTTTTTGGGACCAAACCCTCTAGTAGCACCACCTGTGACACCTACAGTTTTACCACCGATTACAACTAATCTTGGAACTTATTCTTAGCTTTCATAGAGGTTCCTATGATTTGTTAAATATATATAGGAAGTTCCAACTCATTCAATAAACATGTAAGAGTTAACATGTACATTTTATAAGAAAAATCCAAGTAATTTGTTGGGGGTGGTGGCCCCCATGCTTCTGATTAATGACTATAGGCTATTATTTTTATCATTGTGCATATGGAGATGCCTCTAGGGAGGAGTTTTATTATATTATTTTATATGCTTCATGGTTTATCCAAGAGTTGGTGGGTTATCCAAAATCATATAGGTCGTCATATGGATATGGTTTTGGGATATTTATAGACTACATTTTATGATTATATATTCATAGGAATTGTTTGATCTGTATGAGTTATGGATTATATAGACCTTAGGTGTGGTATTCTATCAGTTATGGACAATTCAAATTTGTTCAAAGAGATCATGTTTTTTGTTCCAATCATTTATAGTGATTAATTGAATTGAAAATAGTAATTCAAGGATTTGATGAAGCTATATATAAAATCATGATGAATTTTTTTCTTTTGACTACCATTTATGAAATAGCGAGCCTTGGCTTGATCATAACGAATAACCTAAGAGAAACTATAATTTTGGAGAATGGGGGTTTAATGCCTAGGTAAGGAAGAAGACCATTCAGTGGTAGAAATAGTTACATTGAAATTTATTATAAGAGTATCAGTCGCTAGACTTTGCGCCAGGGTAACTAGGTTGTATTCCATTAGTGTAATAGGCTAGGATAGACGAAGCTCCAATGTATTATGGACTTAGTGGAGTACCAGGATTGCAACTAGAAAAGCCATATTAAATTTTTTTCCAGGACTATCTATCTAGTTGCTATTTATAGGGGGTCTTCAATAATTCCATGTTATAGAGAAGGATCAATAGATAAATGTTAGGTATGGAGTATGAGTACCACGATCTATTCATATTAAGGAGGTGGTTATGGATGTGGGATCCATAATTGTAATAGTTACCACTTGTACAACAGGACCACTCAGGGTAGTCAAGTTTTAATGTAGGTTCATGGATCATGATAGCTATATTTACTATACCCAATGCATAAGGATTAGAGTAGCCATACATTTATAGTTATATAAAATTTTTCAGTACACTTCACTTTATCATGGTATTTATTTTTCATAGGATATTCAATATATTTTAAATTTTTAGTTATTATGGACTGTGTTGGGATCAATATTGAGTATTTATATTCCCTGATGACTCTCAATACTTCATTTGGAATCTGGTCAGAGTGTTTTTGATGATGTATTGAATTCCCCCTTCAGATAAGAATCGATAGTATCATATGGAACCTCTTCATCCATGAGAAGATAGGTTTTGACATCATATTCATGATGGGTTTATTAGTTCTTTTCCATGCTATTGTTGATTTCATTCACTAGAGGGTGTCCTTCACCTCACTATTTGGGGGTAGCTATATTATCATTGAATAATGGGACGGTCATGTTTCTTGAGCTATAATAGTGAATCATAGATTTTCTAGAATATTAGTTTATACTACTAGTCTTTTACTAGATGAGTAAGAAACATGGCAGATAGATTTCATTCACGTAGTTGATCATTTTAGGTTATTTCTTCCCATTTTTTATAATATACTTCCTTGGGAGTGGATTATTATTCTATAAAACCAGTTACAGGGGAAATAGAAGGGTTTATTACACTTTATGGGACAGATCCCATAAAATGTTTAGACCTTAAGAGATATTTAGAGGAAAATAAAGGAAAGTGGTTTATAGGACCTCATAATTGACCTTGGCATTCATCTATCCATTTCACTATAAATATTGATGGTACTCTTAGGCTTTGTGTGGATTCCAAAAAATTGAACCAATATATAGTTATGAACTAATATGTATTACCTCATAAAAATTAAATATTTGAAAATGTAAAAAAATTGGGGGTATTCTCAGAAATTAATTTGACGTTGGTCCATATTCTTCTTTGACTTTGGTCTTCACACTTTATACTGAATTAAAATATATATTTGGCCTTCATGAGTATTTGGTAATGGAGTTTTTTCTCTAGAATGCGCTGAAAGTTTTCCTGGATTCGATGATTCATGTTTTCCTACCATAAATGGATTATTTAACTATGGTTTTCATGGATAATATATTTCATTATTCTCATACTCGTCGTGATCATTCCAAAAACCATGAAATTTTATTAAGTACATCAAGGAAGCATATTTTTTATGAAAATTTCACAAAATTTATGTTCTAGATTTATAAATCTCACTTCTATGGTCACTATATTTCAAAGACAAATGTATATATGGACCTAGAGTAGTTAAGATCTATGTTTTCCATGGAGAAACCCAATAATTAATTTGACATATAGAGATCCAAGGGGATATATGGATATTAGAGTAACATTATTTTGGATTTTATAAAGCCTTAAATAACTTTTTATGGTCTTGAGAAATAAGGGTGTGAAATTTTTATGGTCTAAATATTGTGATAAATACATTCAAGAGATGAAAGGAAAATTCACTACAATTTCAATAATAATCATTCATGATCCTAGAAGAGGTTATATATTTTATTATGATGTACTAAGAATTATTATTGGATTCTTTCTGAAGTAGGGAGACTGATTCATGTCATAGGAGTCTCATTACATGAGTTCAAATGAGAAGAATTACCGAGCACAATATCTAGAGTTAGTATTTGTAATTCATGAATTCTATTTTTAAGGCATGATTTTATTTTAGATAATTTCATTGAATAAACAGATAAAAAAACCACAAATAAATATCAAATGAATAATATATGAATCTAAAAAAAATAAGAGATAAAAAATTGTAGTATTTTTATTTGGAACTTACATAGATTCCTGGGAAAGGATAAGCAGTATATGGTGCTCTGATCTAGATGACTCAGAAATAGGTTGTTTAGGTGGCGAAAAATGATTATCAGTTGATGACGTTGTTTTTAATGAGGTATTTCGATTTGTAGTAATATATTGGTAATTCTATAATTTCATAGTTATTAGTGACCAAATCACTACTAAATTGAGTGAAGATGAGGCATTTTTAAATTACTTAGGGCTTGGTTCCAAGGGAGATCATTTTTAGTGTGGATCCTCCACCTGGTAGCGTTATTAATGGGGATGAGATCTATCTAATTCAAGGATATGTCCAAATGATTTATAAATTCAAGATCAGTTCATACAAGAGTATCATGAAAATACTTGGACAATACATCATGGTCAAACAAATATATTACATGACTTGTTCTGCCAGTATTCGTCACCTAGTATAAAACAATAGATATCTGGTTTTTTCTCTCAATGTTCAACCTGTCATCAAGTAATGGTGGAACATTGATTACTAGTGGGACTTTGAAAACCATTAACCATTTATATTTTTTAATTGGATAATGTAACAATATATTTCTTGATAGGCTTACCAAAATCTCAATGAGGAAGTAAGGTACTGGGGGTTGTCATGGATAGGTTAACAATGAATATCCACATACAACAAATTGGGATAGAAAAAAATAAGAAGAAAATATGTTAGGATGTAAATATTACATGACAGTTTTCCACATAATATAGTATAAAATAGGAATTTTTACATTATGTTAGGGTTCTGGTAGGGGTTGCAGAAGGCACTATGTTCATAGGTACTGTTGATTAGAACTGATCACCCTTAGAACGATTGGGTGTATGATCATACAATATAGGTTATAGAGGGATTCTCTGAGATTGTGTCCTTGATTTTCAAGGTTCATGAAAATGAAATATACAATTTAATGAATTTTATGAAAATAATAGTTTACAAGATATGGTAGATATAGATTCATATGATGCCCTATATAGTAGTTTGTGTCGTTCTCCCTAGTTTGGGTTGGAAGTTGGAGAGGCATCACTTCTGGGAAATCATCTAATTTTGGAGATGTGAAATAATGTAAAACTTAAATGAAAAACAATTTATACAGATTCTTCTAGTAAGATGTATTATATCGATCATTACATTGACCTCTTTATTTTGAGGTGGCTGATTTTGTATTCTTTCATGTCTCACCTAGGTTGGGGCATCAATGGATTAATATTTAGGTTATGTTGTCACCTCATTTCTTCAGGACCGTTGAGATTTTAGATAGGGTTATATCAGTGTATCATTAGATAAAACTCCATTAGAGATACATTTATATTAATGAGATATTTTATTTTTCTCTGCCACATCATTATCATTCAAACATGTTTCATTTCTTTCATCATGATGAGGTCGATTCAGAGTTTTATACTTCATTTGAGGAGCATACTATATGTATTATTTATCAGAGCATAGAGGATATATTTGGTAGGTCAATTCCTCTAGTTTAGAATATCTGTAATTATATCCTTTTATATGATAAGACATTGGATAAAGAGGCCAATGTACATGATTAGGTGGTGAAACTATTATCATATTTTGAAGAAACTCCCTCATATGAATTACACGGGGATGAGTTATTTTAAGATGGGGATTTTGTATGATCATGTTTTTTCATATGAGGTATGGATCCATTAAATAAATGGCTGATCATTCCTCTTTTTCCTAAATGATAGTTCATAAGAATTTATGTAAGGTTTTAGGAGGCATATGAGGATTTTTGGGATCCTATAAATTTTTTTAGAGAAACAAGGCATGGCTCCTGATTGACCCACAATTATTGTAAATGTTGTGACTAAATCATTTGGCCATAGATATTAAGAGTACATCTTGAAAACCCATGCAAGAGAGGAAAGATGACCCTGAGAAATTGTGCAGACATGTTTAAGTGTGAATTTTCATGGTGTTAAAAGGTTTTTTTAAAATAAAGTCCAATTCATGCAATGGGGTGTCTTAGGTGGAAAACAGTGCACACATTTGTGACATGATTTTGAAATCATTATTTAAAACCAATTTTCCCCTAAATATTCTAGAATTACCTGCCCCCTAAATTCTATTAACCTTTCATTCCTTATTTTTCTTGCACACTCACATGGAAACTGTCACACACATTTGAGCTCCTCAACCACATCTTTTAGGTATTGAGGGAGATCTTCCATAATACATTGGAATCACTCATCATTCATCACATCAAATAAACAATTTTATGCCATTAAATACACTTTGATACTTTTGCTTATTTATTTCACTATGAATAGTGATAAATATTTGAGAGACAATATTCCATAATTTCAATTTATTTTTCTATTTCAATTATTTATTCCATTATATCAAGGATTATTTTCTACTATTCAATTAGGAGTCGACTATGTATATAATGTAGGTTGTATGGGTATTTTTATTAAATAATAATGAAATTTATAGTATGTATTGTTATGCATCATGTTGGACCTCCTGTGCATCACCTCTTAAAATTATTTTATTCATAAATTAAAATTATTTGTAGAGAAAAATATTCCTTTTGAGAACTGTTAACATCAATGGATGTTGAGAACCTCAATTAAAAACACTCCCTTTCGGTTATATTTAATTTTATCTTAAATAAAAATGCTTAGATTATGAAATTAGACAACCCTTGAGGTGTGACCCTTTTTTACATTGTCTAATTAGGATTTTAAAATAACCTTAATGAATTGTTTAATGATTTAAATTTACATGGAATATTGAGACTATGGTCCTTTTCCCTTGATTTTTTCATTCTCATGTTATTTTATTCTATATAAATGAATGAAAATGTTTAATAAAATATATTATTTCTTGGTATAGATAAAATTCACACCAGTACCAATCAATATTCAATTCCAAGGGTGATGCATGGGTTCCAACATCGAATTTCATGTAAAGGATGATCATGATTATTTAATTAAAATAATTTTATGTAAATTTAAGACATTACATACGAAATTTATGGATTCTAATATGTTATTCCATGGATATGATCAGCTGGAATGGATTTATATTATTCCATGAGTTTTACATGACATCCCTACATGGAATTCTACGGATGAAATCGAAATGAAATCCAATTGTACAATTCCTTGAGTGAAATTTGGGTTCAATTGTGGAATGATATGGATATTATTATATGGTAATGTGTTCATGGTACATATGTAGTTATTCCTCGGTTCCCTATGTGGTTTTCCATAAACATCATTAGGTTTATAATTAAAAAAACAACATGTCTATCAAGACATATAATATACTTTCATTCTGTAAACACTTTTAGTATAAATATACCTTGATTTACACAGCTTTTTAGACCATAAACATTAGGTGATATATAGATATCTTATATCAATATAATCATTTAACAATTCCTTTGATATTATCCTTAGGTCCCAATTTTGTAATATAAATAAATCAAAATTTATAAACACGTAGAGGTATTCTATCTAAGGATGAAACCAGAAACATTGGATGAGTGTGAAATTTAGAACCAAGACCAACATTGGTATTATGTATTTCATTTAATGAATTGATTATTATTAATTTCACAATTCCCATTATATATTCATGGACTAGATAGTGTTATACACCATTGTTGGTGGAATACTATGTTTTACTAAAACCTTGTTTGGGCCACCGTTTGTTGCATAGATAGATTCCATGGATATTGGTAGAAATAATGGATAATAATACTATTTATTCTTGATTTACATTGGAATTATGTAAAACATGAGTATAACAACATATTAAGGATCATTATTCTATTAAAGAGATATTTTCATCAACTTTTTCATTTTTACGGTATGTTTTACATTCCTGTTTCTCCATATCCCTAGTATTTCCCTATTTTTATAGCATAAGAACCCATAATTATTCAATTTAAAATAATGACATATTTATTATTAAATATAAATTATTTATTCATTCAATATTTTCCATTTATTATGTTTCCACCATTTATTCAATTTTTAAACAATTTTATTATACTATAATCATGAGGAAACTGTCTCCCCAATATACCACCATAGACCCTTATTGCTAGTTATCATAATATAGTATATTTGGAGGGCCTATTGTGTCCATGTGGCTTAAAATATTAAAAATATATCTATATATTAGACTCATGACATCACAACATGTTTCGTGGTGTGATGCTTCAACTATTAACAAGTGAAGGCGAAAAATCGGTCACCTACTCGGTTGTTGCATCCTTTTCACATAATATAATAGAAGCGGGATGATATCAACATATGATTCATGATAATATTATATAGTAAACCTTGAAAAAATTATGTAGTGTGGGTGATTTTTGGATCAATTGGTGATGGTTTCCTACTTTTTTTCTATCAGAGGGATCTTCACTATCAAGGATCTAAAAAATATATATATAAAGATGATAGTTTTTTTACATGTTGGTTCATATAATATTGTTTGTGATTTAGATACCTCTATTATATAATGGTTATATTTTGTCCTCCAAAATGTATTGGGCTCATAATTCATTTGTAGTATAAACTAGATCCAAAAAAATGATGGACAACTAGAAGAAATGATTCATGTTCTAGAGATTTATTGTGAGTCTATGTTATGAACATTGGTGGTTATTAGGAGAAACATATATTTATATATCTATATATTGAGGTTATATTATAATAATAGCTTCTAATTTTCAATCCAAATGAATCCTTTTGATGATCTATATAGATATCCATGTAACTAGCCTTTGTGTTGGATAGATATAGGAGAGTTAACACTCATTGGACCTAATCTCCATAAGTTGTTGTATGGCTAGTTTTTGGTAATAATAATTATGTTTGTAACCATATATATAAGTAAGATACTTATATTGACAATTAAAGACACCCTATATGGTTCTGGGTTGATCGTTTAGTAAGTTTTCAACTTTCTCTTAGGATAGGGAAACAACAGACCCAAAAGAAATAGATGATGGCACCGATAATCATTTTTTCATTTGAGATATTGAATATGATCAATCTAATGGTATATGAAATGGATCATAAAAAACAAAATAATTTCATCTATGATGTGTTTTATGTGTCATAACATCATATATATCACCATAATACTTATCATGTGATAGTCTTCGATGATGTTGAGATAGATGATGATGAATCCCATGAGGATAATATAAACCTCAGTCAAGATCCAAGTGAGAAACATATATAAGGAAAAACATTCCCAATGTGTAAGGGTGGTAACAACATGGTCATGTGCAAGAGGATACATGTTAGAGGGAGTTTGAAATGCAGGTGTAGTGGCTCAAGTAGTTCTTCGATACCCCTTAGTGATTCATGGAAGAAAAACTAGAATATGCATTACTATATGTTTGAGAGGTTTTAATAACCCACCATTTAAATAATAAATATTAGATCATAAAAATAGTGGTTTCTTGGAACGTGTGAAAAATAATCAACATCTTTCATTTAAAAACAATTATTTCACCTTTATTAAAAAATTTCAAGAACATTACTTAAAAAAAAGAAAATATTCAGACCTTTTGAAATTAATATATTTCTATTATAATCTATGGAAATAATATCATATAGGTACCACGGAAAATTATACATACGTTAAACCTTAAAATAACCCTTATAATGGAATAAACTATCTGGATAACTCACATTTCTCTTAACAGTAACCTATACTTTATAGTATTTGTCACATTACCCAATTCTTTGGAAAGATATATCAGGATTTCCCATCATTATAGATATATCAGGATCACCTATCATATATATAAATTTTTTGATGACTATAAAATGAATAATAAATAAAGAGATCTCACATTAATCAGAATACCAATTTTAATAGGAACCTGACCCCATAAAAAATACAACTTTTTGTTATCTTATAAATATGATAAAAAGTTATTGTTTCCTTATAAAAACATATTAAAATTGAAAGTAAATAGATTATTGAAGGATATGTTTTCTTTTAAAGTGGCCATTGAAAAATTTAGATAAATACTATTAGAAAATAATGGTTATGAGTCTGAGAAAAAGAAGTGAAGCCATATATGTTAAAATTAAAATTCTTTTAACATTTTGGTAAAAGAAATCAAAATGACCCACACATTAAATGTTTAAAATATTGTTCCAAAAAACAATAAAAATAATTAAAAATGAGGTAAAATTAAATCCAAAAAATATTTAAAAGATAAAAATTAAAATTATTTGTACATTTGATGAAGATGGACATGGAATACAATGATTTGAAAAACGTTAATACAATATTTTTAAGTAAAATTCACTACCTTAAGTCATATATATGTTCCTCTATTATCTAAATCATGAATAATGAAATTATATAATTGATAATACTTCTTAATTTCATTTCCCATTTTAATTAAATTATCATTACTTATTTTATTTCATTTCTTATTATTTTTATTTCATTTAATAAATGGTTAGGTTCACATCAGACATTTTGGGGTCATTCGGCTTACAACCTTAAAACCACATCGGTACATTGACCATGGTAAAAATATGATATAGTAACATTGTCTCAAGAATCATTAAAATTTTATATTTTTCATATTTACATATTACATATAGTTTTCAAACCATCCATTTAAGATGATGATGGAAAATTAACAACATTATTTCATGGGAATGGTAGTCTGTACGTATATATGAATGGAATTAATATTTTCTTCTAATAGAAATAAGATACTAAATTTGAAAATATATGAATTTTTAAGAATCATAAATATTTGATCAATTTCATATTTATTCATTATTTAAATCCTTATGACAATCCTTATAATGTGACAATTAAAAATGAATCACATCGCTTTGTGGGGGTGGTATTTCCCATGTACGCATGAGTGATGTTATAAATTTCCAATGGACATAAAGAATATAAATATATATAATATAATATCTTTATATAATCATAATTATTCCAATAATATAATATATTTTAATCTATTAAATCATTATAACTATATATTTGATCCAATGATGATAAACTGAATGAATTGATTCATGGAGATGGTAGTCTACAGGAACGAATGATCGACATTTCCATTTATTATAAGATGGAAAATAAGATAGAAAGAGTTTTAATATAACCAAAATTATTTTTCATTATATTCAATATAGTGATATTTATTTATTCATATTTTAAGAATATTTTTTTGATATATAAGAACAAAAAATATGAAATATGTCATTTTTGACTTATACCTTCTAATCAGAAAATTTGATTTTCTTTCACCATAATACTTTTAGAATATGTTTTTATAGAATAAATGGACCTCTAAGATGTGGGTAGTTATATCTAGGAGTTTTTTGTTCTAGTTTCGGGAATATTAATGTTTCAAAATGTTTTAGAAATATAGTAAGTGAACCCCAAGAATATTACAAGGGAAATTTAGCTATTGATTTAATTTAATGTATTATTTTATAAAATGGATATAAAAAACACATGAACTCTATTATCATTATTATGTAAAATTAGATTTGAATTAAGATTATGTATCATTATCATTTATAATATAGCCTTTGAACAATGATCACATGACTAGTATAAATATAGGGTTTTAACAAATCATTCCATCATAGAAAAAGGAGGGGATGGACTCAAACAGTAGGATCATTCCCTATGACTACCATTTATTTTAGATTATGAGGGAGATATAATTTATGTATTTTACCTATACCAATCACATGCTGGGATTTAATAACTTAAGAATAAAGGAAACCCTTTACAATAGATGTTCGAGCTTATCATGATCACAGCCCAAACCTTGTCATCATATGACCCCATGAAAGACCCATCGTCAAACACCTTACTCATAGGGTGTAAGATGGTCTAATAAATATATATGTATCAATACTATATAATTATGATTACGTACAATTTTTTTGGTTTTGAATAATGAATATAATTTTATTTTAATAAGATTTTTAAAGAACAAATATTATTTTTGGTTAATATTCAAATTGAATTAAGAAATACATATTGAATAATTAATAAATTATATTTTTTAAGAATATATATTATTATATTAATTTTAATAAATATAAATGATAATATAATTATTATTATTCCAAGGCATAAAAATGTTTTCATCCAAACTAGTAAATTTTTAATAAATGTCAATTTTTATTTTAAAACTGAATTTTGAATTTTTTTGAAAATTATTATGAAAAAAATATTGTTATTTTTAGAATAAGTAGGTGAAAATTATCCAACAGTTAATTTTTCATATTTTTCAGAGAGAGTTGAATTTTTGTTTAAAATTTAAATACCCTAGAAATATATGGTGATTTTTAGGACATAATAATGGACCAATAGTGTGGTAATAAACAATATAAAAGTGATATTGGATGAAATATAAGTTTTAGCTTTAAAAACTGTAATTTTAGATTTGTTTACCATATTTTATAAGGCCTTGAGAACAATTTCCCCTAATATTTGGAAGAAACCATGGGGAAAATCATGTAATGGTTTGTGGTTTTGAATATTTAATTATAATGATTCAAAATTATATGTGAGTGAAATATTAATGAATTCCACTCTCATTTACTATATAAACCCACCCAATATCCAACTTCTATTCTCTAAAAAAACATGGAGCATGTATTTACTATGTTCTATGCTCTCTAGAATCCTCCCAAGGCACCCCAATCTCTAAAGATGCCCCCATTCAAGATTTTAATATCACAGAGTCATGAAAGGGTTACTTATATTCTCAAATTTTATGGCAATTTTCTAGTCACAAAACAACACATATTTTATTAAAAGCAAGAATAGAAATTACATGAGTTTGAAATAATAAATTTTATTATAATATTTTTCATGGAGAGGGAGAAGGTAAACTGGAAAATTGTTAATGCACGTAATGGACAAGTTGATTACATTGTTAGTATGACCATCTACCACAATATGTTCTTCACAATAGGCATGGATGGAAATGTTTCTGAGCTCTAGATGTGAGTCAAGTCAGATCTTCCAACTCACAGTAAGATTCCATGAAAGATGAACCACACCATTCCAAATTGCATGAACAATGGTAGTGGAGTCACTTTCAATCCAGATGTTGTTCCAGCATTTTTGATTAACAAATTTAATGACATGAATTAGCACCAACATCTCAGCTTCAAGAGAAGTGGTGACACTGCAACTACAATAGAAATAACCATAGAAATGATGTCGAAAGTCTCTGAAAATTGCTCCGCATACCGCATTCCATGAGTTTCCTTTAGAGGAACCATGCACATTGATCTTTATTTAACCGGGAAAAGGATCTTACTATAACACCTCAAAAATTTATTTCAGCTGAGTGAAGATTCCATCAATTCTATGATGTCGCAGGATCACAAAGTCACCAATTTAGTTCACACAATGAGTTTTCTGGATGGTGGAGGCATCCCTAATGTCAATCATAATTTTCGTCCGACCTGTAATAAGGTTGAAAGAGTAATTATTATGAATAAATTCATTTCTATCATACCAGATACTGTGTAGGAGCTCCGCAACAGTAGATAGGAAGAGGTGCTTTATTTTTTTGTGAAGAAAAAAGCTCAACACACCGTTTTAGTATAGAGAAAATATTTTTAAAAAATAACAATCTCCAATCAAACATTTCAGTGATAAAATTCCAAAAAATAGATGTCGTTGCACATCAAAAAAATAGATTATAGATATCCTCTCTATGATGATGACAAAGATGAAATATTGAATATAGTTGGATACAAAATGATTGGAGACAAGTCTCAGTAGGGATACGATTATGCACAATACGCCAAATGAGATAATGTCTTGATGGTTTAATCTATGGTTTTTTGAATGAATAAATCTAGGAAAAATTGGACTCCGTGTTTGAGAAACCATGATTTTTAAATTTTTTGTCATCTGAAATACCATTGTGAGAAGGTTCCCAAATCAGAAAATCATCATCATCAGAGAAAGTGTACCCATCAACAACCCGCATGATAGAGTTACGGAGCTCCAAATTACTAGATATAGTAACCTCATTTATAAAGCAATTGATGTTGTCCGGAGAGGTATTAGGAGGTAACATGGAAACAAGGGGAGTTCTAGTCCAATTCTCATTTTTATCCATGTTTCAATATATTGTTACACCATTTTGTTTTCTTTTAAAAATAATTGGGCATGTTTTCGAAACTACCCATACATACTTTATTATTTTTAAATGATTGTATATCCCTTTCTCTCTCATTAATCCCACCCATGTACACCTATTACCATGCCTAAAGTTTTTAAGAGTAATTGTATTTCTCCTCTTTCTTTTAGTATCATTATTATGATATTACTTCTATTTCCAAATTACATATATTGGGACATGTATTTCTATGATCATATTACTTTAAATTTCATGTATATATTATGAGATAAATCTTTCACACTCATCAACCCTTTTTATGAATTTGTATGTCACCCCATTCGGCTATTGAAATTGCATCATGTATTTACAATACAAAATAATTATGTAGTGAATATTGTATCCATTCCCTATAAAGGGTGTCCAATTCTATACACATATACTATTTTATTGAGTACATACATATATATATATATATTCCACACCCCTGGATTATTAAATAGATTATAATTATGATATAATCTATGCATTATGATTTATTTGGCATACATAATCCTGAGAATGAAAAGAAATTGATGGGTGTGCCAGAAATTATATAATGATCTAATGAATTAGGTAATGATTGGTATCATGATACATCATGTTGGGATAGGGGATTACATAATTCCTCTTTTTTAATTTTTCTAGTATTATATTCTGGATGTTTATCCGTGAAATGAAATGTAATGTTATAAGTTGTTGCCACATTTTCATGTTATGATTATTATTCAATATCAAGCCATTATGATCATGTTTATTTTATGATACATTGATATTCCAATTAACTAAAATTTATTGTCTTTATCATGGTATTCCATGTTTATTCCCTTTTTTGTATTCCTATATTTACCCTTTCATATTTCTGTCTATAGTTTATCCCATGCAATGCTCAGTACAAAAGAATGTTGTGGTCATGTAAAGGATGTTTTCAATTATGATGTTGTATATCATGTTTTATGTTGTTATGTAATGTTCCTAATTTTCCAATACATTATAATTATCTATATTTCTTGTTTTATTATGTGTGAAATTATATCATTAAATCGATTACAAATGAATTAAAAATAGGGTTGTTATAGTTGGAATCAGATGAATGTTCAGTTATTTTTGGGATTAGGATTAGAAAACTATATATGATGTCTTATGGAAAATAATAAGTATAATAAAAATACCATAAATCATAGTGAGAATATATTATGATTTTTATAAAGAATATATATCCCTGTATGGATATGAACAAGTGGATGTGTCTCTAGAACAAATGTATCTAGGGGTAATTCCCAAAAAAACCGCTTTGAGCTAGACTCAAATTGGAACTGGTGCAAAAAAAGGGAAGTACTGCACTCCATTTTTGAAACTCTTATGGGATATGCCCTCAATTTTTTTTAATATTTTTATGAACCATTATAAAGGAAACCAAAAAAATCCTATATGAATATACATTAGGAAACACATCATGGATAACCTAGATTGAAACCAAGAAATTCATAAGTCAAGGAAATAAATGTAATATATAAGTTAGCCCTTCAATGTCATTGGATTTTCTTTTAGGCGTTTAATAGTTTAATATTATTACCCCTAATTTACCATTAATTATAGTTAATGTATTTTAATAGGATAAATCATGCTAAAAACCAATGCAATGATAAATGTAATAACTACCCTATTGATATTCCCCATCTAATGGGAGTGGGAACCACAAACATTGAAATCAGAGTGTATGATGTAAAATTCATAATTCATGCATGATACGCCTCGAAATATATTGTTACACCTGAATTCAACGTTCAATACTTCATTGATGTGCACACAAATAGCCTACTGAAATCCTTCATGGTCTTTGACTTCGATAGATATGGGAAAATTGTCCGATGTTCCCACAAAGATGAAATGGTGAATGAAAAATCTCAAAGGTATCTTTTGGATAAGATGAGGAATGTAGAGGAAAATTCGTGAATTCAAATAGAGGTATCTAAAGTTTTCTATAAATTTCAATACCTAACATTCCAACGTAGTAGAAGGTGGAACCCTTGAAATTTCTTAAAGGGGAAAAGTAAATGCTTTAGGTGCGGGAAGGAAGGGAACCTAGCTTGTGATTTATAGCAAGAAAATACCACTAATTAGATAGAGTAAATGAATTATCTAGTAAAACCTCAGTGCATTGATCAGTTCTAAAAATGCAAGGAACCATTAAATTTTTTAGACCAATGTAATAAAACAGGGGTTTTTAGAGGCAATCGACAACCTCGAAGATAACAAGGGGGTTTTCAGTCATAAATTCCAAAGTGAATCCGCAATACAAAATGATGATAGCTATGATCAATATTTATTCATGAATCGAAAATTTACTTTTTTATTCTATTTCTATGAATTATTTTTATATCCTGAATGTTTCTTAGAACATTCTCATAACCACCACATAACATGGGAGTATAGATGTCAATGAAAATGAAAAATGGGTAACTTATAGAATTCCATGTATATAACTCCTCCCCTATCAAAATTTTTCTATTTATTTTCCTAGTGAACCTTATCATACTTCCCATAGTGTAATTTGATACAATTATTATCATGGATTTGATATCGCTATATTAAAACAATATAAAATTTTGTGAGAGGGAAATCACTATTTATATAGAAAATCAACCCATGATTCTATACATGTTCGTGGAGGAGGATTAATCTTCTTTAGAACCATAATCCCAATCATGGATATTATTTCAATATGAGCATGCATATAATGATTAAAATATTGAGTATTTGTAAGGAACCATCCTTGAAGACATACCTATTGTGATGGATTTCACAGATGTGTTTCCTGAGGAATTTCATGGTCTTCCTCCTAGAAGTGATGTTGATTCTCAATTGATCTTATACATAAGGAAATTAAAATATTGAATAATATATATATAATGGAAATTGTTGATCTTGGGGTGCTAATTAAACAACCACAATATAGTATAGATAAAGGGATTATATGCCCATGTGCTTCACAATAGGTTGCACTATTCATATTCTTCAAGAAGAAGGATGGGTCATTGTGGATTTTCATTGATTATCGTGAGCTAAAAAAATCATGATAAAAACAAGTTTTCATTTCCCTGAATAGATGCCTTTTTGATAAGCTATGTGGAGTACAATAATTCTCGAAGGTTGATCTATGTTCAGGATATTACCATTTAAGTGTAATGAATTAGGATATCCCCAATAATACTTTTCATATAAGGAATGTTCATTGAGAGTTCATAGTGATGACATTTGGACTCAATAATGATAAAGTAATATTTATGGTCATTATTAATATAGTATTTACAGAATAACTTGATAAATATTTGGTAATGTTTGATGATGATATTCTAATATTCTATAAATGTATGAATGGTCATGATGTGTATTTTAGTATTGTGCTAAAGACCATGAGAAAAGATAATTATTATGACAAATAATTTAAATTTTTATTATAATTGAAGGAAGTCACATTCTTTGGTCATATAATTACAAGAAATTGGATATATGTAGTCTGTCAAAGATAGAGATAATTGACGTATTGATGAGGACAACTTTTGTGACAAATATCAGTAGTTTCGTTGGATTTATTTGAAATTATCATCGATTTATGAGAAATTTCTCCCAATTATAAAACCCTATAACCAAGATAACTTTATAGGGACTCATGTTTTCATGGAACAATGAATATGAAGAGAAATTTAAGGAGATGAAAAAGGATCATTATCACAACATCCATTCTCACTATAACCATTAGTGGAGAGATTTATTTTGGTATTCAATGATGCATCAAAGAAGAGTCAGGGCTACATGCTGATGCAAAATGAAAAAATCTTTTCATATGCAAGATGTTAGTTGAATGTTTCAAATCATAACTATTCAACACCTAATATGGTTTTTACTACATTGATCTTCACCTTGAAAATTTAATTACATTACCTTTTTATAGTGAAGTTTGAAATATATATGGATCACAAAAGCCTCATGTATATATATATAGAGAAAGAGTTTAATATAAGCCAATGAAGATGTTTAGACATGGAAAAAGTATGTGACTACTCAATTCACTACCATAGAGGGAATGAAAATAATGTGCTATATGCTCTAATTTGAAAGGATACATCAACTCTTTCATTGTTGAGAATTGAAAAAGATCCAATATTCTTATACATTAAGATTATGGATACGATAATCATAATGGAAGGAAGTCCATCAATCCTTTCACAAATTATTACTCAATCATAACATATGGGGAGTTTAATGGATTCTAAAAGAGAAGATCTGGGAATTCAAAAGAAAGTGGAAACAATAAGAAATGGTAAATCCTCATAGATCAATGTTAATGAAGAAGGTGTTGTACGATTTGGGTGAATTCTATGTGTACTATAAAATCATGAACTAAATAAGGATATGTTGAATGATTCACATATATCTAACTTATCTATCCACACTAGATAATACCTATGTATTGATATCTACAGGAACACTATTGGTGGGACAATATGAATAAGGAGATCATAGAATATACATCAAGATGTCTCATATGGAAGCAAGTGAATGAATAAATAAGTCTAATGGAATAATATAACCATTACACATAACTACAAGGAAATGGGAAAACTTCCCCTTGGACAATGTCACCGAGTTTCATAAATGATATAGATGAAACAATGTAATATAGGTTGTGGTGGATCATCATACAATTACTAAGCACTTCATTGTGATTGGAGATTATTATTCATTGGATTAAATTGATGGACAATAAATTAGACAAGTGGTGAGGCAACATGTGGTACCACTATATTTTGCATCTGATCAAGATCTATGATTCACCATTATGTTCTAGAGGAGTCTCTACCATGATCTTAATACTGAGAGAAACATTATCATGTCCTATCTCCCTCAAAATGATAGCCAATCTGAACAAACTATCTAGACACTTGAGGATATGTAGGGAGAATTCTCGATGGATTTAAAAGGAGGAAGGGGTAAACTCTTCCTCTGGTAGAGTTCTCTTACAACAAAAATTTCAAGTCAATAATCTAAATATCTTACCTTAAATCCCGTTAGGGGATGATGTGAAGAACAAAAAAATGGTGAGAAGAAGTTGCGTAAAGAAAACTACTGGGACCAAAAATCACCAAGGAAATATTAGAGATGGTTAAGACAATTTATGAACACATTAAGGATTCTAAGATTGGACAGAAATTCAATGTTGATAATCATAGACAAGACATAGAAGAAGATGTTTGAGACATGGTATTCCTCTGAATATCTACATGGAATATAGTTATGAGATTTGCGATGAAAAGAAATCTCAATCAAAGGTGTATCATCCCTTTTGAGATCCATGGTCGCATTGGGGTAGTGGACTACCGACCAGAACTCCCACCTAACCTATCTCAAGTACATGATGTGTTACATGTATCCCTCTTGAGAAATTAAATACCAGACCCATCTCATTTACTCAATCTAGATGTAGTACCATTAGATAATGACCAATATTATGAGGACAAGTCAATGAAGATCATAGATCATAGAGAAAAAGTTATAAGGAATAAGATAATGCACCTGGTAAAAGGGTTGTAGAGAAACATCAAGTTAAAAGAAGAAATTATAGATCTAGATGAGGTGATGAAACAAAGATACCCTTATTTGTTCCAACGTGGGAAATAAAAATTTTGATAATGAAATTTCTTAAGAATGAAATATTATAATGTCCCAAACTATTATAATTAAAATTTCCCTTTTGATTTAATTTAACGTATTATTTTTTAAAATGGATATAGAAAACTCATGAACTCTATTAGTTATATTATATAAAATTATATTTAAATGGACATTAAGAATCATTATCATTGATAATATTTCTATTGAACAGTTATCAGATGACTTGTATAAATACATTGTTTTAAAAAATCCTTTTGATTAGGGCAAAGGAGGTGATGGCCTCAACTAGTTGGACCATTCCATATGAAGACCATTTATCAGAGCTTTATAAGGAGATATCATTTTTTGGAATTTTTTCCTAGACCAATCCCATGTTGACATCCAATAACTTAAGCATGGGGGAAACTATTTACAGGAGAAGTTCAAGATCATCGATATTAGGACCCAAACCATGATCACCAGACAACCCCATGAAATCACCACCAACACACACAATATTATTAGGGTGCATGATAGAGTCATAAAAGTATATGTATCAAAACCCTTGCATTATTATTATGTACAACAATTTTAATTATAATAATGAATATAATTTTATTTTTTTAGTATTATTAAATCTAAAATAGTATTTTTAGTTTATATTCAAGTTCAATTAAGAGATTTATTTTGATGAATAGATAAATAATTTTTTGAAAATATTTTATTATTAAATAAATTTTGTTTAATATAAATGATTATATAATTTTGATGAGGCCAAATATAATTTTTATTAAGACCTAAAAACAAATTTTGTCAAAACACGCAAATTTTCCATTAATATTGAGTTTTATTTTAAAAGTGAAAATTGAAATAATTATTAAATTATTTGGATAAATAAAATTTTATTTTATGTATAAGGATTTCAAAAATATCCATTGGTTATTTTTTAATAAAATTCAGTGATAGTTGAATTTTTGGTAAAAAATTATATTCCATATAAATATAAAGTGTGTTTTATTACATAATAATGGCCCAATAGTGATGTAAAAAATATTATAAAATATATATTCGACCAAATATATGTTTTAAATTTAATATAATGTGATTATATATTTTTTGATCTTTTTATTAGGCCATGGTGAATCCACCAAAATGTATAATATATTTTATGATTTAATGTTCTTTTCTGTCATAATGTGGCCCAAAACCACATATGAAAGGCTAATATTTTAATATTTTAGTACCATAGATTTATAAAATAAATTTTTCCACTTATATTATAAAAAAAGCATTGGAAAAACCATGGGATGGTTTTTGATTTTGAATATTTAATTATATATATTCCAAAGCCTATGTTTGTGAAATACAATATAATTAACCTCTTATTTCACATATATACCCACTAATCCTCGAAATTATATTCACTAAAAATAACTTTTATCACATAATTACCCTTTATTACACTTTTTATAATATTATTATGGTGCCCCAATCTCTAATGCATCCCCAAATCATACATTTCAAGTCACACTCTCACGAATGTGTTCTTTGTAATCTCATTTTTATCAATGTTTCCTTGTATTGTTACGCCCTTTTGTTTTCATTTAAAAATGGTGGGGTATGTTTTCATAACTCCCACTTAAATCCCATATTATTTTTTAATGATGATAATCCCATTTCTCTCTCATTAATCCCTCCCATATACACTTGTTACCATGTTATAATTTCATAAGTGTTATTCGAATTCTCTACTTTCTTCAAGTTTCGTTATTATGTTATGAATTCTACATACAAATTAATTATGTTTGTTCTTGTATTTATATGACCATATTGAATAAAATTTCTTTAATATATGATGACATACCAATTTATCTCCCATCAACAGTTTTACTTTATATTTATGTCACGACGTTAGGCGGCCGAAATTGCACCGTGGATTTCTAGTCCAAAACAATTGTATAGTGAATACCATACTCATTCCATATCAACAGTGTTAAATTTTATACACATATAGATTTATATTTAAGAGTTCCTATTCATTATTAAAACCCTTTTTAACACCACAATATTTCATAGTATGAATTTTTCATTAAAGTAATTCTATATCTTGCGCTACACACAACGACGTGTTCGAGCGCAAAAGGACTTACTAAACTAGCCTTTCAAAATTATGTTATTAATATTGTTAATTTAATTTTTAATTTTATATACTCCATATTATTTTAACATATATATTATGTGTTTATTAGAAATAATATATGAAAAAATTCAGTTTTTTAGATAAAATAAGTATTTTTCAAACAATGCAATTTTAACACATTTTAATGGAGAACCTTTTTTAAATACAATATTTGACACTTTTACATATTCAATTTGAAAAAAATAATTATCTTCTTAAAAAATGGTACATAAAAATTTAGTTTTCATAAATTTTATGTCCTAATCCGATATCTTTTATATTTTGATGAATATTGAAAAATATTAATTTTTTATTGAAAACTACTTTTTTAATAAAATCAATTTACATTGTTAAATAATATATTTCAATGGTATTGAAGTATAATTAGATTATAATTTTATCATTCAGTCAAATTTTTTTCCTTGGAAGTAATTTTACATTTAAATAGGTTATAAAAAATATCAATATTTTGATAGTTTTTAATTCTCAAAAACCCGCTTTCTGGATTTGAAAATAGGAATATATTTTTTTAAATAATTAATACAACTTCAATGTTTTTAGTTTGGGTAAATATAAATCATTTTTTATTTTTGAATATAAAAATTATCTTTGGGTGAATGTTTGGTATTTTTCGGAAAACATCCAATTTTTTGATTAATAGTGAAAAAAATTACATTGTAATTCAAAGAAAATTTTTTATTTAAATAATAATTTTTATATATTTATTTTAATGAAAAAAGAAATACATAATACCTTTATTAGTTCAATTTGATTATTTTATGTAATTTTATAATAATATATATATATATATAATTTTATTGAAATTTTTATTCTCTTTTACCCACATTCAAGGCGCATTTGCAAATTTGCATAAAATATAATTTTTCCGCTTCTGTGAATGGAATTTAAAAATTCCAGAAAAAAAGTTTGACATTAGTAATTAATATTTGGTTCAATATGATGAATATAATTTTTTTGAATAGTAACTTTTGAATTTTATTTACCACATTTAAAAGTAAATAGGGTAATAAAAGGTAAAAATGATATTATAATTAACCTAACACATGTCCTAAATATATTTGATATGTTTATTTTGACAAAAATAATGCTACGGAAAAATATGTTATCCTATTCTGTCCACATGAATTAGATTAAGACATTATTATTATTTTATTTAAAAAAAGTTAATACTATTAAATTCAATGTATAAAAAAAAATATTTATATATGGATACACTAAACAAAATTTGACTATAAATAATCATTGGAAATGTAAACTAATTTTATTTATATTATTTAATCCTTAAATAAATAAATTTATTTATTACAGAATGATGGTGTTGTAATTAACTTATTAATGAAAGATTAAAATAATTTATATTATAAATTTCAAAATAAATGTAAATTGGGACTTTTTATGCTTTCCATTAATTTTATATGTTAATATTACATGTTATGGTTGATTTAATGTATTTTGTTCGATGTAATAATGTTTTTTTGACTTTCACTAAAACCAAATAATAAATAGTGTCAAAATTGGCCTAAATGAGTTTTTAAATCAAATATTGTATTATTAAATTATATAACATTCATAAAAATATAATTTTCGACAAAAAATACTTATATAATGATATATATTTCATTAATGAACCAATAGAGGTTTTCTTGTCATTTTATATTAAGATTATTAACCATGTAATAAAAAATACATGAAGACTTGGTAAAAGATAAACTATTTAACTATGAATTATATCGAAAAGATAAGGATAATATAGTCATGTAAACTTGTATAAAAAACTGGTTGAGAATAATGCGACTCATATACACTTTATAATTGAAATAAATCCATTTGGATCCATTAGAAACCAAAATGTATTTTATAATAAAATAATATTTTAAGCTTTTCCTAAAGAGATACTCACCTCTCTTATAAAAGGATACTTAACCTTATATAAAATTCACACATAAAAGCCATTTTTCTGGGAAAAATCTTCTCAAATAACCACCAAAAACCCTCACCGTACCCTAGTGGCCTTAAATTGATAATAAATTCATCCTATATATACCATTTAATCAAACAAAAAGGAAGCACCTGAAGAAGAGGTAATAATTCCACCACCTCTTTAAAAAAATTCTTCTTCCACTTCCACTTTCTTTGCCATTTCTCTACCAAAATATTAACTTCAATATGTAATACATACTATAATGATATTATAAATATGATACAACCATATTAATTATTCTATCTATCTTAGTAATGACAAATTCATTATATGTGCGTACATACGGCTAATCATCTCCACGGTGTGGTAACGATTGTTATTCAAAAATACATTATTTGTATGGGTATAATACTGATTATAATTGGTGTAAATAATGAATATAATACGTTAATGATTATTTATATATGACATACCATTCAATTACATACTATTTCATCATCAATATAATGATATTTTCGCTCGTGCGTACATACGGATTAACATATCTACTAACAAGATGAGATTCTTTTCCCATCATAACAATTTACAAATAATTTTCATTATATGATTTAATTTTTTTTAATTACTTAATATAATTGTTCATATGAATCAAATACATCCTATCCCTAACAAACCTGACTTACAAAACAAGACAACTAGAGGAAAACAAATCAATTAACACATGATACAATGATAATACTGAAATATTATTAACAAATCAATATTAGAAAATCATATATGATATCATATTTTTGTATTTGGTTATTTAATAATTTAATAAAAACTATTTAACTATTATAGAGGAGGTTAATATACCCTCCACTAAGGAAAAGTTCATGGAAAGGGGTTTTTATCCCACTTCTTATTCACATGAGATTAATGTTATATTGCCTAATTTAATTTTGTGTGGTGTATGTACTGCCGATGATTGTATTTTTTGTGAAATACACATTAATTTATGAGTATTTATATCTTTATTGTATTATCCTTCTTTCTTGGGGTTTATGTTTTGTATGTTAGCAAACTTCTAAGGGAATTTCTAATTTGGATTTCCACTCACTCGGTTTGACGCAAACATCATTGATTATTTTACTTCGAGATTATGTGTGAAATCACTATATCTTTACTTATGTAGTGATTTTTACTCCCTTTTGTGTGGATATACCTTTGATACACATAATAAATCCATTGATAAATTCTCATGTCATCGATATGAACTTGATAAGAGTAATCTTAACAAAATTTCCATTCATTGATTTAAACATCCAAGTCATTGGTGTTGTTTTTACATGTATTTTTTTGACTATCCTATGAATTATTTACACTAAATATCCAATAATATTGATTGTATTTAATTTATTCACAAATAAATATTTCATTGATTTATCCAAAAAATATTGATACAGTCTTTATAAGGCATTTCATCTCAATTTACATTATGTTAATACTTACTTGTTGTTATGTACCTATTCACTTTTATATGGTGTATATACTATTCACTGACATATTATATCATGTATCCCTCTATTCTCATGATATTTTATAGTATTTATTACCTTAATTATTAGTATTCAAGCTTCTCTAATTTTGTTAGGAACTCTAACTAAAATAGAATTTTAAATGTTTTAACGATTTTCTCTTAGAAATCAATATCATTATTATCCATGTTTTAAAAATGGTGTCAAGGATTTATTTATATGGGAATAAATGTTTTAAAATTAAAATTACATTTAAAATATTCAAAGTGGTATGGTACACATTTAATAAAAAATCTATTTTTAGAATCTTTTTGATAAATAGTGACACTTTAAAATGTTTACTTGAAGAAAATTATATTTCTCTCAAATTGTTCTACTAATTATTTTCATCTATGACAATATCCTATATTATTCTTGAATTAGGTTAATATATTATAATACAATCAAACATGTTCTATTGAATGAGTTATGTTTAACCGTGGATGTGATATTTTTATACCATTCATGGTTTCTGGTTAAAATATTGTCATTTTTTATGCTAGTTTTAATACAAATGTTTAGATTATTTTTCAACATTTTCATATGATTAATGAATTAGACATAGTAAGTAGTGGGTGGATCTCACTATAGCTTCTCGATGCATAGGTTGGTCTCATGAGAAAAACTGGTTTCTTTCTAGAAGGCCTTGACAAAATATTATTTGTTGTCTTGGAATGCTGCCTTAACTATGTGGTTATGATGTTCATAATTATGAATTCTATCATTATAAAATTAGCTTTTGATATTACATGTGAATATTTGACTAGTATAATATCCATGTGATTAGTTAAATGGAATTATTTGGTTTATATTTTTCATATTATACTAAATTTTATTTTTAAAAGGCTTGGGATTTAGTCTTACACATTGCCATAAATGTATATGATTATTTATTAATGTTTTTACTATATTTTTATCCTTATTGGGCATTTGAGCTTACCCATTTCTTATGTTTCATTTTTCCTAGGATTTGAAGAAGTATATTATGATTGACCTACCAGGATATGATATGGGATATGAATTTATTCAAAGGGGTTACAATGTTTTTGTTTTTTATTTCATGATGTAATGTAAAACTTGTGTAAGTATATTATAATTTAAGGATACTATACTAATCATACTTTCAAGGCATAATCTATTGTTATCATGCCAATTTTATATAATAATGCACCAAATCTGGGAAACTAGGTTCGGGGAATTATATTTGGTATCATAGGTTGTTTAGTACAAAACATAGAAACTAGATTAAAAAAACTCTTATTAGAAAACATTACCATAAGATGGACTTTGTGGATTAGTATAGAATAAATTTCTATAATTTTGGTAATGTAGTGATTTTTTTAATTTTACATGAAATGCATTCCTGAATAAATACGATCAAGAAGAGGTGGCTCTCGCACAAATGTATCTAGGGTTAAAACATGAAAACACTGCTTTGAGCAAGACTCGAATAGGGACTAGTTCAAGAAAATGGTCCTTGATACACTTTTTATAATGACACTCCTAAGAGGATATGCTTAAGATAATTCAAATTTTCTTTACAAACTGATTTGAAAGATTTTAATATAAGATGATAATAAATAACCATGGATAATTCTAAGGTGTTTTATAATGAAAATAAAGTCTCATGATATTCTCTAATTTATTTTATGACTATTGATACTCACACTATGCATTTTGGTTTTAGTCAATGATTGGATTCCAATAAATTCATATTAATAATGAACACGATGTAAATGGTAGGAACAATGGTGGAAATTATAAAAAAATGGAATTTTGATAGAAATAAATGATATCATCATCATGCTGAAGTAATTTTCTAAAAATATTATCAATAACATATACATTAACCCAATCTAAAACTCAACAAAGAACAGAATATTGGAAAATTTTAAGATATCTAGTAGTGGAGACCATAGAGAAAAGAAATCTCAATTTCCATCATGCAAGAAATGTGGAAGGAGACACCCAGGAAAGTGTCTCAATGGGAAAAATAATTCCTTATGTGTGGGAAAGAATAAAATAACGTAAAGAATTGTCGAGGAAAAATAAAGAGTACAATGGATGAAAAAATTGATCCTAAGAATCCCGTTACAATCATTTGTTGTAAATGTTGGGGACCCATGCATTAAACAAGTCAATTCCCTTTTCTATTGGTTATCCTCTAGGTCAAGGAAGAACCTATGAGGAAATAAATGGATAAAAAAATGATTAAAAGTATTAATTATCTTGGTTGATCGGATTAATTTTAGAATACTTTTCACTTGTATGTGTAGCCCTGCACATTGTTATGTGAAAATTCTATTTGAGGAAGAATTATACTTTCATTTGTGGATATATTTACAGAGAACAATTTGGGTTTATATGATCCTTGAATTTGAGGCAATTATAGGTTATTAATTTTGGGATGAAAACGTGATGCATGAGATAAGATTTGTGGTTAAATTATGTTATGGTTATTTGGAGGAATTTTCATCATTTTGGGAATGTTATGAAATATAGTATTTGAAAAAGGACAACACACAAAACGTGTAACAACCCATCACATTAGAATAAGCTCTGGGAATCAAACCCACGACCAATGTGCGGCTGGGATTTTTCACCTACCAATAGACTACATGATGTCCCAAGTTAGCATGACTAATTATTTTTTGTTTAATGAATTTATTGACCAATAAAAAGTTGTTTTTGGATTTTATGTTTTATCCAATGGATATCCTTTGTATAGGAAAATGATTTTGTTGATTAAGTGATAAATGTCATTTTTAAAGACAATAGTTTTGTTGGAAGACAATATGCCTATGGAAAACAGAACATTATGGGATTTCATTTGATAATTAATTGGGTTTTTTATTTTTTAATATTCTATGTTTTTATAGAGATTCAGGTTTTTAATGGAAATGAGTAACCTATCATAGAGATTATATTATTTGGTAAATTACACTTTAGTGTTAAAATTTTAGATTAGATGATTTTATTTGGAGATAACTGTAATTATTTACTGTGAAATATTATTTGATTAAATTTTTCTGATTCTTACGTTTCAGTCTTAATTTAGAGTATATTAAATATTTTTACGAGAAGTTTTTATTGAATTGTATATATTAAACATTGGGTATTATTTGTTTAATTTTTCTAATTAATATTATTATTTCGTTCTATAAAATATTATACATTTGGAGTATCATCTAATATTTTACGATCAATTTTGGTTTTGGTAAATCTCTAATGATAAGTAAAATATCTAGTTCATCATTTGTGGATTATGTGATTCTCTAGAAGATTAATTTAGCACTTTAGTGGTGACTGTATCATATTGAATACTCATTGTTTAGAGAAATGAAGATTTAGGGTTAGATATTTATTAACGGATAAAACTCTACATGAAAAGTATCAATATCTATTTCGATTCTTATTCAATCTCATAAATAAATTTCTCAACATTATGAAATGGAAATTAATAAAAAGAAGTTTGTCTATTTGATTTTCGTACTAGGAAACTAATGACCATTAAACCCATCACATGTTTGTGGTTTTCTTTTGGATAACTTTCTCCTGATCATGTTTCCTATAACTCTCTATTATAACATGACACATAGTATATCTTCCATATCCATGTTTTCCTACATGAAATCATAGTATGGATTAACTCGGTTGACCTTTTTACATATAATTATTTTTTTAAAGTTATAGTTTTATTGATTGATTTTATAAAGTGGTACATTAAATGATGTTTTGAAACCCAATTTTAAAATTTTGAAGACACAATTTTCAAAATGTAGAAATAATGAAACACCACAAGATTTCCCAGTATGTTATTTTCCTAAAAGTAATTCAATAGCTTTTGCTACACGCAACACTAAGTTTGAGTGCAACACAACATACCAAACCAGCCATTCAAAAATCAGTTATGAATATTAGTAACAAAATTTTGAATTTAATATACTCCATATAATTTTAAGATTAATATTATGTTATTGTTATACATAATATATGAAAAAATTAACTTTTTCAGATAAAATAAGTTTTTTTCAAAAAATTCTATTTTAACACCTTTTAATAGAGAACCCTTTTTAAATCCAATATTTAACACTTTTATATATTCAATTAGACAAAATAAACATCTCATTCAGAAGAAGGACATAAACATTTTTTTTGGATAAATTTTCATTGCTTTTCTGACAACTGATATATTTTGATGAATAATGTAAAATACTAAAATTTAATTAAAAAATTTTTTTTAATTAAAAACATTTATATTATTAATTTATACATTTTAATGTTTTTGAATTATAATTAGATTATATTTTTATCATTTAATACAATTTTTGTCATTGTAATTAGTTTTAGATTAAAATTGGACATAAACACATATCAATCTGTTAATGGTTTTTATTTTGAAAGAACCTGCATTCTAATTTTGAAAAAGAGAATGCATTTTTTTAAATAATTAATAAAACTCATATATTCTAAATTTTGTCAAATAGACATAATTTTTGAATTTGGAATATCAAAATTATCTTTCGGAGAATATTTGGCATTTTTCTAAAAACATTCAATTTTTGATGAATAGTAAAAAACAATGTGTAATTGCTAAAAGCCGAATTTTTATTTAAATATTTATTTTATATTTAAATTTATTTTAAATTAAAAACAGATACATAATACCTATATTAGTCCAATTTAGTATATTTAAATAAATTTATAACAAGATTAGATATATTAAATTTTATTGAACTTTTTACTGTCTTTTACAAAACTTATTGGATCATTTAAAATAGGGATAAAGAATACTTTTACCCTTTATGTGAACTTAATTTCAAAATTCAAAAATACACGGTTGACATCATTAAGTAAAATTTTGTTCAGTTGGATCAAAATAATTTTTATGAATAGTAACATTGGGATTTTATTTCCCACGATTAAATGTAAATAGGGCAATAAAAGGTAAAAATGATATTATAATTACCCTAAAACATGTTCTAATTTTATTTTATATGCGTATTTCAGCCAAAATAAACCTAAGGAATAAAAAGGATCCTTTTTTATAATCATGGATTAGATTTGGTCATTTATTATATTTTATTTAATGAAGAGTTAAATGTGTTATATTAAATGTTTAATAACTAAACCATTTTTCATATAGGGTAACAAGTAAGTTAAATTCGACTAGAAATATTCATTAGAAATCTAAAAGGATTTACTAAATAATAGTATTTTGTTTATAATTTTTAGATTCTAAATAATTAAACTTATTTATGACATAATGATGATGCAGTAATTATCTTATTAATGAAGGATTGAAATAATTGATTTTATAGATATAAAAATAAAATAAAATTTAGAATTTTGATGCATTAAATTAATTTTATATGGCATAATGTCATATTAGGGTCGATTTAATGTATTTATTTATGTAATCAATTTTTTATGACTTTCTAAAAAACAAAATACTAAATAGTGTGAAAATTGACATAAATGGCTTTTTAAAACAAATACTATATTATTAAATGATATACTATTATTAATAATTATAAGGTTTTGAAAAAAAACTTATATAATGGTAGATATATCATTAATGTCCCACTTGAGGTTCTCTTGGTTTTTTATAGAAATTTTTTTAACCATGAAATTTAAAAATACATGATGACATTGTAAATGTTAAACTTTTTAACTATGATTTAATCTAATATATAAGGATAATATGGTGAACTAAACATGTATAAAAATTATTGGTTGAGAATATTTCAACCCATACACACCTTAGACTCAATATAAGTAAATTTTAAGTTATTAGAAGTTAAAAATGATTTTATTATAAAAACATATTTCAAGATTTTCCTAAAGTGACTCTCACCTCTCTTATAAAAGGCTACTTCCCCTTATCACAAATTCACACATCCAAAGCCATTTTTCCTGGCCAAACAATGATTAGATATCCTCTCAACTACCCTAAGATAAACATAGAGGCCATATTTTGATCATAATTCTAACTATGGATCTCTTTTGATCAAGTCAAAAAGAAGCACCCGAATAAGAGGTAATAATATCACCACCTCTTTCAAAGTTATTTTCTTCTTCCACTTCCTCTTTCGTTGTTCTATACATACGAAAATAAAAAATCCAATACCATCTATATAATGTGATGTTATAATAAATATGGTACAACCATATTCATTATTTTATCCATCCTAACAATGAAAAAGTCACCATACGTGAGTAGGTACGTCTTATCATCTCTACGTCATGAGGTAGTTTGTTATTCAACACATCATTATTTGGAAGGGTATAATAATTAGTATAATTTATTTAAATAAAAAATTACAACAAGTTAAACATTCTTTATATATGGTATAAAATTCTATTATATATGATTTCACCATCAACAGAATGATATTGTCGCTCGTGCATACGTACAGATTGTTGTCTCCACGAATGCGATCAGATTCCATTCACATTGTAACCATTCTAGAATATTATTTTATGATTTAAAATAATGTTTAAGAACATAATAAGATTATGGATATGAATCATATATATCCAATCTATTAAAAATATGAATTATGTAAAAAAATATATATTGAAAATCGAATCAGTTTACACTTGAAAAAATGATAGTACTGAAAAATTATTAAAAAAGAAATATTAAAAGATCATATATGATATCATATTTATATATGTGATTCTTGTATAATTTAATAACAATTATTTAACTATTATATAGTATTTTAATGTACCTTCGATTAAGGAAAATTACAATGTAATGGTTTTTCATCTAACTTCTTATTCTATTGAGATTCATGTCATATTTCCATTATTTCTTTTATGTAGTGTACATACTACAACTGATTTTTTTTCTGTTTAGTATACATAAATGTATTGGTATTTAAATAATCATTTTATGATACTTATTTTTGGGGTATATGTTTCATATGATTTTAAATTAATAAGGGGATTTCTAATTTCCATTTCTACTCATTAGGTTTTACCAAAACATCATTGATTATTTTACTCTGATATTATACGTGAAATCACAATTTATATATTTGTTAAGTAGTTTGAAATTTCCATTGTATGGATATAACATTGATACAGATAATCAATCCATTGAAAAATTCTCATGTAATCGACATGAACATGATAAGTGTAATCTGAACACAATTTCCATTCATTAAGATAAACATCCAAGTCATTGGTGTTGTTTTTACAAGAATATGTAGGAATATCCTCTGATAGATTTTCATTTAATATCTAATCATATTGAATATAATTATATTTTTCACACATAATTATTTCATTGATTTATCCTTAAACTATAGATATGGTCATTAAAAAATATTTTATCTCAATTTACATTCCATTACAACATCTTTGTTGTTATGCGCCAATTCACTTTTATATAGTGCGCATACTGTACTTTGACACAGTATATTAGGAATATATTAGTTCTCATGATATTATAATGTTTTTATAACCTCAAATATTTTTATTCATGTGTGTCTCATTTGGTTTGGAACTCTAACTAAAATATCATATTAAATTTTTGAAGGATTTTTTCTTCTTAATCATTCTCATTAATGTCAATGTTTTAAAAATGGTGTTAGAAATTTTTTTATTTGGAAATTGTTGAGTCAATAAGGTTTCCTTATGAATTTTCCTTTCCTTCATGTTTTGAAAACCACAAAAACTATTCCTTAAGGAAAATATCATTTTCCTATGTTTTAATTTCATAAAGAAAATTTCATTCCCCAAGAAAATTCATCCTTATCATGTCTTTCATTGTTCATATTTTTAGTAAGTAAAAAAATTCGGTTTCATATCTAAAACCACATAATATTATAATACATAAATATAGAGTATTATGTTTCTAGGATCCTGACACTGGTTCCAAACTTATGGAGTTTAGGTTCCGAACTCTTCTGAGTTTAGACTCCAAGTTTTATGACTTAAAATTCTGAATTCTATGAATTCAGACTCCGAACATTGTAATTTCAAATTCCTAATACTAATGAATTTAGACTCCGAACATTGTATGTTCAGACTCCAAATTCTAATGAATTTAGACTCTGAACGTTGTATGTTTATACTCAGAATTCGAATGAATTCAGACTCCAAACATTGTAAGTTCAGACTTTGAATTCTATTGAATTCAGATTCGGAACATTTTATGTTGACACTCAAAATTATAATTAATTCAGATTCCGAACATTGTAATTTCAGACTCTTAATTCTAATGAATTCAGACTTCAAATTCTACTGAATTCAAGACTCTGAATATCCTTGAAATTTATACTCTGGAATTTTATAGAATTCAAGTTATGAATTATTCTGAATATAGAATCCAAATAACTTTATTTTACAGACACTGGGTGTGTTTTTGGTTAGATTCCAAACAGTCATTTTTTTCTTACACTCCAAATAATTAATTTGGTTAAGAAACTATAGTTTTTCATACACTTATTTTTTTTATAATACTATGGCATGCATTCAGTTAATAACTAATTGTTTCTTGAGTTATACATGTACATGTCCCTCTAAAATTCAAGGAAAAATATTACAGTTGGTTATGGGAGATGACCATTAAAGTTGTGCATATAAATAAGAGCACATTTGTATGAGCTCAACATTGTTCTATGACTCTAGAGATTATATGATGCTGAACTGATTTCTAGGGAGAGACACCCATGATTTGTGCATATATAACATCTTGTTCAGACTTTCTTCAAGTGACTATTAATGATTCGGATTACATTCTAGGGATTCCGGGGATAAGAAGATAGAGGTACCAACTTCCTTAATGTTTAAGAACTTTCTTACTAAGGAAGAAAGAGGTGTCAAATACCATGATATTGAGTGTTTGTAGGGATGGCTAGATAAAACTCTTTCCTCGTATCGAGGGCTTACCCTGGTGCGGGTAAGACAAATATTCTTGAAACTATAAATCATGGGACCTTTATCCAAGGTTGTTAAATACCCATATTTTTTGGGTTAAAATATTTACTACTTGTTACTTGTTTTGTTTCATATTTTCCGCTGTAATTTGATTGTTGAGGAAAGTATAACTATCTAATACTTCTTTATACTTTTACTCTGATTTGTAAGATTCAATATTCATTAAGGTTGAATCTTTGTCCTTCTAATTTTTTTGTTAAGTTTCATTTGCAGAATCACTTTTCCAGAATCAAACAAGTTTGTAGAACATATAGGTCTTGTGAAATTTCCTTTTATTAACTTTGTAAAACATTTCCATCTTTAAAAGTTAAAAAAAATTTAAATTATACCATTCACCCTCTCTAGTATATTGAGCATATACATCATTATTACGATAATACAATTAGAATCATTTAGATCCTACAATTGGTATCAGAGGTGGTCTCTAAAATACTTATCTTCATATATAAGTTTTTTTGCTCATGATTTTCATTGATCTATATTTTCCTTTCATTGGATATTTTTATCGTTGTTTAAATACTTTAATTACTAACATGTTTGTGTGGAATGATTTTATTTAGGATGGGAGGAATCAATGTTGGTTCCATGAGAATCCTAAATCCTACTAGATAACATATTTTCTATGGGAATGATTATGAATATTGGAGAGATTGTATGAAGACATTTATTATCAATATTGGTGTAGAAATATTTGTTATGCTGACCGAAGGATATAAAATCATAGACACAGAAGTCAGAACATTCACCAACCAAAAAATCATGAATATGAACTGAATTATATGGTATGAAATATATTTATTTGTTCTAGGACTAGAAATATATATATCCAAATTTCATCTTTTGATGCAGGAAATTGTATTAGGAATAAGATTGAAGTCACTGACTTTGGATCTTCCAAAGTCATTGACTCTAGAATAGCCTTGCTCAGAGTTGAATATAATGGTTTCTTTTTTTATTATAGAGAACACATATGTAATGTACAATAGATATTTATGAAAATTTTTAATAGTTTACAGTCTAAGGTTCATAAAGGATTATATGATGAATATCTTGTAGAAAAAATCATAGATATCATGCCCAATGAGTGGGAATCTAAGAAAACATCTATATATGAGAATTGAAAGGTTACTCATATTTCTATGGATGAACTTTTTTGAACTCTTCTTCAACATGATAATATAATGAAGATAGATACTGATAACATAAAAAAGAAGAATTAGAATGGAAGTGTTTCTTTTATAACAACTTCAAATCATATGAAATCTAAGACTCTTGAAAGAGTTATAGGATCAAAATATAATAAGGTTTTTATTCAATCTGAATCTATTAGAATCGAATATTTGGAAAATGAGTTAGTAAATCTTTCTCAAAGGATGAAAAAGATTGTTGGACTGAAGAAAATTCAATCCAGATATAAGAAGAATGAAATTAAATTTAAGAACGACTCAGATGTCACATGTTATGAATTTAAGAGAGCTGTACATATAAGACCAGATTGTACTATTCTTAAGATAAAGGAAAGAATGGAAGTGAATTATGAGAGAAACATAAATAAGTACTACAATGATAATGCTATGAAAGTCTTGAATTCTAATGACACCTGGAGTGCTAGTGGTGGACACTCTTCTGATGACTCATCAGATTACGAATCTTCTGGGCAAAAGAATCATAGTCTAATAGACAAACTACATATTCAAAATCATTTCTTAATAGAAAAGGTACACAATACTGAATCTATGACCAATATATATTTTAATTCCAATTATTGTTAGAGTAAATATTATAACTCTGATAATGGAGAATCCTCTTTTGATGAGGATAATACATTACCTACCTATGGAGAAGTTTCTAGGTTTTCTAAGGTTCTTGAGAATGAGAATTTTCAACTCAATAAAAATCATGATAAGGAAAATTCTAGGACAACTATTATTTCTACAGAAATATCATATCATTCAATAGGTCTTGATAAAAAATAATTTATTCTGATAGTATTTCATAAAACCCTGAGGAAGTCGATTCTGATAATGATATACATTCTAAGGATCTAGAAAATGTATATTCTAAGAAAAATGGTTTCGATCCTAAATCTAGATCTAAAACAAATGTTTTGGAAGACAAGGACATAGTTATTAGACTGAAGTCAGAAATATTTTCCATGAGGAAGTGTTTTTCAATCATTACCTTAGGTAAGGAAAATTTAGATAAGATGTATTCGAAAATCCGACCTCTCAGAAATAATTCTGGTTTTGGTTATACAGGTTCAAAACAGATTTTTAGTAACAATGATTTTATTCCTCAAAGTTCACCATTCTACACTAAGTGTCAGTTTGGTGGAAATTGGGCAAAATGTAGTTTCCTAAACAAAACCCTATCCATAGTATTTTATAAAGCTTGTTTTACAAAGAAGAATTGGGTCACTAAAATTTTCATTCTGAAATTTCTGGATCCAAGAATGTTTTGGTTCCTTAATTATAACAATCATATTTTTAGGAAAATAAATAATATACCAATAGAAATACCTGGTACATGGATATTGGATGTTCCTGACATATGACTGTTAACAAAAACTTCTTCTAAAATATTATTAAGATGAAAGGAGGAAAAGTAACTTTCAGAGATATTAATTACAGAGAAATTATTGTTATAGGTAACATTATTATTAATGAAAAAACATTGATTTAAAATGTTTTATTTGTTAAAGGTCTTAAGAACAACCTCAATAGAATAATTTAACTATGTGATGAAGGGTTCCTTGTTAAATTTAGGAATAACATGTGCTTAGTAATCAATTCCCAGGAAGAGTTTATTCTTTATACGCATGGGAAAGAGAATGTATACACACTAAACTTAGAAGACCATAGTAGCCAAGACTTACCTTGACTCAGTGCAATGTAAAATCATTCATGGTTATGGAAATAAATGTTATGACATTGTAACCTTTAGAAGTTATTCAATAATCGTAAGAAAAGCCTATTTAATGATTAACCAAAGCATAGATTTGATTCTTCAAAAGTATGCAATCATTGTAAATATGAAAAAAAAACATAAATGAAGATTTAAATTAGTTGGTGAAGTGTCAACCACTGATGCATTACAGTTTTCACATGTGGATCTTTTTGTCCCACCAAAAACTTGAAGCATTGGATAGAATTATTTTTTATTTGACTTAGTTGATGATTACACTAGATTTAGGTGGGTCTGTTTTTTATCAAATAAATTTGAATAATTTTCTTATATCAAATGATTCTGAGCCCCTGATAAAAATGATAATAACCTACATTTGATTACTATTCATAGTGACCATGGAGGATAATTTCAAAATAAAAATTTTGAAATTTTTTTTAGTATACAAGTTATTACTCATAATTTTTCAAAACCCAGAACACCTCAACAGAATGGTGTTGTTGAATAAAGAAATAGAATTATTCAAGAGATAACAAGAACCATGTTGAGTGAATATTCAGTAGCCGAAAATTTTGGGGCTGAAGTTTTTTGTACTGCTTGTTATACTATAAATCGTGTTTTGATTAGACCTTTTTTAAATAAGACACCATATGAGTTATGGAAATGTAGAAAACCTAGACATTCCAAATAAAATGTTTTTGGTTGCAATGTTTTCATTCTAAATACTAAATATAATCTACAGAAATTCTAAAATAACAGATGAAGGTGTTTTCTTAGGCTACTTCACAACTTCTATGGCTTATAGATTTTTCAATAAAAACACATGTACTGTTGAAGAAACAGGATAGGTTAAATTTGATGAATCAGTTCGATTTGTTTTTAAATAACCCCAACCTACATCATCGGATGTGTTTTCAAAAATTGATTATTGAAATTTTTTATATGATCATTTTGATAAGGAAAATGCCCAAGAAGATATTTCTAAAGCATTTACCCCAGAAGATTTCTACCCTATGTTGAGGAACATGTTTTACAAAACCAATATCAGTTGTTTCTTAGGAATCATCCCAGTGATAGTATCATTAGTGATGGGAATCAACATGTAAGGACTATAAGTTCCTTAAGAAATAAAGTATAACATCTAGCATTTCATTTCTAAATAGAACAAAAAATCATTGATGATGCATTAGGTGAAGATGATTGGATAATATCTATGCAAGATAAGATAAATGAATTCAAAAGGAAATAAGTATAGACCTTGGATGAAAGCCCTTAGGAAACTAATGTTATTGAAATAAAATGGGTCACTATAAATAATTGTGATGAAAATGGAATCATAGTATGAAATAAATCTAGATTGGTTGCTAAAGGCTATAATCAACAAGAAGGGATATACTATGAAGAAACATAGGCTCCAGTAGCTAGACATGAATCAATTTGTATTCTACTTGCATTTGAAACATTATTCAATTTAATACATTTTTAAATGGCTATAAAATGTGCTTTCCATTATGGTTATGTACAAGAGGAGGTTTTTTTGAACAACCTTCTTGTTTTAAAGATTTGAAACTTCTTGAACATGTTTACAAACATAACAACTCTTTTTATTGACTTAATCCAGCCCCATGAGCTTGGTATGATAGACTAACATGATTTTTTCTTCAAAATAAATATGTTAAGGGAAATGATGATCCAACCCTTTTTATAATGAAATATAAGAAAATGTTTTGATTTTTCAAATTTATGTTGATAACATTATATTTAGTTCAACTCATTAATATATAACTGATTCCTTTTTTGATCTAATGAAATATACATTTAAAATGACTATAATGGGTGAGTTATCATTTTTCCTTGGTTTTTAAATTTCTCAAAAATAGGAAGGAATATAAATATCCCAATATAAGTATATTAATGATCTTCTTAAAAATTATGGATATAAAAACACAAAGAGTAAAATTACTCACATCGGGTCCACAAATTTAGTGGATATAAATAAAGCTGGGAAACCAGCAGATAAATCATATTTTAACTGTATGATAGGAAGTATACATTACTTGAAAACTTATCATCCAGAATTAATGTGTTCAGTATTCTTATGTGCATGATATCAATCCAATCCTATATAATCTCATTCAAAATCATTGAAAATAAATTTTCACTACATAAAGGGATCCAAGGATCTTGGACATTTTATAATTCTGGAAATGATTTTGTTTTGATAAGTTTTTCGGATACTGACTTTCGTGGATGTATAATCGATAGGAAAAGTACATTCAGAACTTCTCATTTATTAGGGGATTCATTAGTTTCATGGTTTTGAAAAAACTCAATAGCACTTTCCACTACTGAAGCGGAATATGTTGTAGCTGGAAGTTGTTGTTCTCAAGTGTTGTGGATGCAACAAAAACTCACAAACTATGGTATGAGTTTTACCAAAACAAAAATTTTGGATGATTATACTAGTTCCATTTTTCAATGTAAATACCATGCATATCAGTCTCTTGAAAAACAAGTAGATATTAGGCATCACTTTCTTAGGGATCACACACAACAAGGGGATATGATTCTAAAATTTATCGGAACACAAGATCATCTTGCTAATATTTTCAGAAAATTTTTACCCTCTAATAGATTTGAATACATTAAATAGAAGTTAGGAATGATAACCTTAATTTAATCATCTATATTAAATTCCTGTTGAAACCAATATCCTTATTGTAACAAATTCAATTTCAAAGGGGAGAACATTAGTTTTTTAGATGTTTCTTTTAGTCTAAAATTTTCTTAATAAATTTTTTCTAAATTTTCATAATGAAGAACTTATAAATTTTCATAATGAAGACTCTCTAAACATTCCTAATGATGATTTTCTAATGATTCATATTGAACATTTTCTAAATTTTCTTAATGATGATTTTCAAAAATTTCGTAGTCAGTTTTTTAAAAATTTTCGTAATCAAATATTTAGAATATAAAGTTCGTCATGAAAAATTTCCTTCCATACAAATAATATTCCTAGCAATCTGAAAGTTAGGTTTCCTTTCTTATGCTTTTTAAAAAAAAAATTACTTTCTGGTATGTTCATTTGTTTTTTAATTTTATGTATTCACTTTTTCATAAATCCATTTTTTTAACCTCAAAAGATCGGATCATACCAAGAATTCCTTATTGAAATCATTTCAACCATAAAATCTGATTAGAAGGTTTTTCAACCATTGGATTGAAAATGTAAGTTTAACCTTTGCTTCATTCGACTATATAAAGGACCGCCGATGGTTGTCCCACATTGAAACTAATGCTCTTGTGTGTTAAAGCTCTACCGTCCTACATAAGCTCATTCTGGATTTTCAAGATCTTCCTCAAATTAGAATTTATGTCGAAGTATCTTCATAGAAACACATGTCAACTGTAAAGCCAATCTTGGAGTGGTAAGTTTATTGAGAAAGGTTGGTTCATCCAAAATTCTTCTCCATGTATTATTCCATCATCTCCAAGAACATCAATTGCAATGGATATGACACTGTTTATGTATCTAAACCAAAATCTTTATATTCAGTATATCTGGATTTTGTAGTAGAATATTATGAAACAGAATAATTTTTTATAGAAGAAGGTAGAGATAAGATATTTTTCAAGAGAAATGGGAAGACTTATGCTTTTTCATACACCAAGGCTGCTAGCTTGGTTGGTATTCCTTATAAAGGAGAATTTGATTTTTGTTCTCATAAGATGGTTGATAATCAAGGACGTTTCAATATGGTTATGGATTTTATTGGACTTTCTAAAGTAATTATTTTGAATATTGATCATATATGATCAAATTTACATATTCTCAAATTATGGGTTCAAGGATTCATCATACCATGAAATGGTGACAAGGATACATTGAAAAAGAGTGAAATGTATATTTTGGATTTTCTGGTGAACCTGAGAAAGATCAATATGGTTAAGAATATTGTAATTAAGATGTAGAATATAAATAATGGGAATCTGATGGATCAGATCATTATGTATCCATCCATTCATTTAAAGCTAATTTTTTGGTTCTCGGAGTCTTTCAAAATTCCTTGTAGTTCAAAGACAGGGAATTGCAAAGCCATGCTGGTTAGTGATGATACCTTGAAAAGATTTAATGTTGGTTTTTCTAAGGAATCTAGAGAATTTTATGACTTTCTAGAAGATGAAGCTGAAGCCATAAAAAAGAAATAAGAGGTGGAAGAAACATCTAAAAAGTCTAGAAGGAAGTGTAAGTTGAAGGAAGTAGAAGAGGAAGGAAAAACACCATAGCCTAAAGAGATCCAATCCGCACATAAAAAACATATGAAGAAAAAAATATTATCTAGATGTGGTAGTAACTAAATGGAGGGAATACAAGAAGAATAAGAAAGAAGGGGAGCCTAGATTTGATTTGGATCCTACTGATGCAAAACCCTTAAAGGAGAATCCCACTGATGAGCTTGAAAATCAATAAAAATAAAAGAAACAGATGAAGAATATATCTGAAGCTGAAAATGTTCAATCACTTCTGAATGATGATGAGAGTGCTTTTGAGAAAATCTTGGTACCATAATCTTTCCTAATAGAATCCTTACCACATAATATGTGAAAAAAGTATGTGACTCTGGAAAATGTCAAATAAAAATAAGTAGAAGAAGTGGAAGAATAAGAGGAAGAATAAGGAAGTGGTGATACTGAAGATCTCATTAATAAATTATAATACTTTCATGAGAAGGAAAGTCCATTTGAGATACATTCATTCCGAACATCTAAAGCAGAATCTTCAATGAATCCTACCCCTGGGAATGATGAGAAAGGTTAGAATGACATGGTGGAAGAAGAAGTGAATAAGTTGTCTGAATAATAAAGTTTGAATCAAGATTTTATTCACCCTAATGAAGCTTAGGCATGATCTCAGAATGAAATAGTAGATAAAGAGAAAATCATCCATTTATCATATAGTGAACAGGAATCCCCGAATGGGGAAGCCGTACTGAAAATTGATACGGGACAACATGTATTGGTTGATATACCAACCAAGGAACTTATATAGAAGAATTTTGTTTGTGGATCAATGAAGAGGATGGTAGTTGAAATAGAGAAGGAGACCTCACCATGCAAATTCTCATATTGGGAATCGTCCTCCATGGGACATGATTTAATTGTTCAGTCTTTGAAGATGCTTGTTGGGACTATTCCTATATTTTCCAGTATTGAATCTAGATGCTAGATTCTTCAACACTATTTTTATCAGAAATCAGATTTAGTATCAATGTTGATGGATATGTGTGTCATGCTTGAGGCTGATTTTGAATTTTTTTCAAAAAATACTATGCCCACAAAATATCATTGAAGAAGATGACCAGTTGTTCAAGGAACACTGTAAAAGACATGAGAATTCTTGGTGAGTTCCAAGATAGTTTCAAGTATTCCTTTGACACTGAAGATGTAATGATAAGGTATCTCATGAATAGTTTTATGGAAAAGCTTACTCCGGAATAGAATTCTAGGATTCAAGAAGTTAATGATCTGAATGGAAAGCTGTATTTAGTTACCCAGTGTTGCATGAGAGAAAGAGATAATAGGACTGAGATAGAAGAGAAGCTTTCAAGGCATGATGGAATCTTAAAGGGTTTTGAAGAATCTTTCAAGGCTCAGGAAGATAAAATCAGTGCCCTAGATAAGAAAGTATAGGATCAAGATCTTCTTCTAAAGCAAGAAGAGGAAGATTATAAGGAGATAAAAAAGGTGAAAACTATAGTGAAGAACCAGATTCCCATGGAGAAGGAAGGATACATTTATTCAATTTCAATGTTTTTTTGTATTCCTTACTTTTAAAATGTTTTCTAATAATAATATATGTATTGGTTACTTGTCTTTTGGATGATTAGTACTAATTATTTAGGTACCATAATTTCTCTTCCATTTCCATTATTCTTTTTTGAAAATATCAATGGGGGACAAAGGAATAACAAAAATAATACTAATCCCAAGTTAGGGGAGCTCATCTAAGGGGGTTCATTCATTATAAAGATTTTCGTATTCAAGATTATGAAAAATATCATTCCGGAAATTAGAATACGATCCTTAGTGGATCCAAAACCTATTGGTATTTTTGTTATATTCATCATTTCCAATGTATAAAGGTAGAAAAGTTTTATTTTCAAAGACTTGAAAAATATTTTCTATGTCCTTATATTATTTTTTGTAAGGATGTTTGGGATTTCCAGAAATGGTGAGATTGTTGAGTCAATAAGGTTTCCTTATGAGTTTTCCATTCCTTCATGTTTTTTAAATAACAAACACTCTACCTTAAGTAAAATATTATTTTCCTATGTTTAAATTTCATAATGGAATTTTCCTTCCACAAGGTAATTTATCCTTACCATGTTTTTCATTGTTCATATTTTGTCTAAGTTTGAAATTAGGTTTCATATATAGATACTCAGAATCAAATAAAACTTAATTTTAGAGAATTCTATTTTTAGGATTCTAATTCTTGTTCCAAACATTCTGATCTTAGGTTTCGAACTCTTCTATGTTCAAACTCTGATTTCTCTAAATTAATATTCCAAATTCTCAGAATTAAGACTCCGAACATTGTATGTTCAGACTCCGAATTCTAATGAATTCAGTCTCTAATCTTTTTTAGTTAAAACCCCAAATTCTAATGAATTCAGACTCTAAACATTGTAAGTTCAGACTCCGAATTATAATGAATTTAGACTCTGAACATTGTATGTTAAGACCACAAATTCTATTTAATTAAGACTCCAAAAATTGTAAGTTCAGACTCCAAATTCTAATGAATTCCGAATCCAAATTCTAATGAATTCATCACTCTGAATTTCCATAAAATTCAGACTCTAGAATTCTATAGAATTCCGGTTCCGAGTTCTTCTGAAGACAGAATTTGTATATCTTTGTATTACAGAATCCGAATGTGTTTTTCTTTTGACCCCAAGCTTTCATTTTTCCTTACACTCCAAAAATGTATTTAGTTAAGAAACCATATTTTTTATTACATTTGTTTTTTTTATAAAAATATTTCTTTCATTCAGTTATTAACTAACTGTTTCTTTAGTGACATGTGTACATGTCACTCCGAAATTCATGGAAAAGTACGACCGTTGAAGAGGGATTCGACCGTTGATGGTGTGCCTATAAATCAGATATCATTTGGATGAGCTCAACAATATTATATGAATCTAGAGATTAAATGCTGCTGAAGTGATTTCTAGAGAGATACTTTCATGCTTTGTACGTATTGAACATCTTTTTTTCAGACTTTATTTGTGTGACTCTAAATGTTTCTTAGTACATTTGAGGGATTTCGGGGATAGGAAGACAGAGGTGCCGACTACCTTGAGGTACAAGGAATTCCTTGTTGGGGAAGACATAGGTGCTGACTACCTTGAAGTTGAGGGCTTGCAGGGATATCTAGACAGACTCTAATATTCATATCGAGGGCTTACTCTGGTGTGGGTAAGACAGAGTTTCTTGAAATTATAAATTAAGAGACCTTTATCCAATGTTGTTGGATACCCCTCTCTTTGGGTGAAAAGATTTAAAACTTGTTACTTGTTTTTTTCATGTTTTCCACTGAAATTTGATTGCTGAGGAAAGTATAACTATCTTATTCTTCCTTATACTTGTACTCCGATTTGTAAGATATTATGAACATAAAGGTAGAATCTTCGTCATTGTAAACCATTCTTAATTTTATTTTATGGAATCAGTTTTCTAGAATCAAGAATTTTTGTAGAACATAGGAATCTTGTGAATTTACCATGTTTAACTTTTTTAAACATTACCATCTTTAAAAGATGAAAATAATTTTTTAAATTATACAATTCACCCCCCCCCCCTCTTGTATATTGAGCATCTAAATCATTATTATGATACTACAATCATTATAATTTCGATCCTACAGAAATGTATGTTTTAAAATTTAAATTCTTTTTAAATGTTTCAAAGTGATAGGGGACACATTGATTCAAAAAAAAATTTAATAGCTTCTTGATAAATAATGAGACATTTATATATTTTCAAGGAAAAGGTGATATTTCTCTCAATTTTTTTACTCACTATTTTCATGTATGTCAATATCTGTCATTATTCTTGATTTTGGTAGATTAATTATAACACAATATTTTATATTGTATTGAATGTGTTATGATTTATTATGGTTGTTCTATTTTTATACCATTCATGGGTTGTGGTTAAAATATTGAAATTTTATATGATAGTTTTAATATGATTGATTATGTTATGATTCATCATTTTCATATGAGGAATGTATTGGACTTAGTAAGTGACAAGTGGAGCCCACTATAGCTCCTCGATGCATTGGTAGAAATCATGAGACAAAATAGTGTCTTAGAATACGGCCTTGATAAAATCATAATTGACGTCTTGGCATGAGGCCTTGCCTATGTGGTTATGATGTCCAGAATTATGCATTCCATCATTATGAAATTATCTAATGATATTACATGTGATTACTCTACTTGTAGAATATACATTCCAATAAGTAAATGGTTTTATTTGATTTATATTTTACATATTATAATAAAGTTTATGATTAAAATGATTTTATTTTAGTCTTATGTGTTGCCTTAAATGTTTTTACTTATTTATGAAAATTTCTGCTATATTGTTATCCTTACTGAGAATATGATCTCACACCTTAATTATGTTTTCTTTTTTCCCAGGATGTGAAGAAGTATATAATAATGGACCTACAAGGATAGGATAATGGATATGAATGTGATCAAAAGGAACATGATGTTGTTGTTTTGAAATTCATGATGTAATGTAAAACTTATGTATGTATCTAGTATATCTAAGGAAACTAAACTAATCAGTATTTTGAGAATTGATATCTTGTGATCATGACAATATTAAGTAATAATGCAATGACTCTGGGTAAATGATGACGGTGCCTTACACCATGATTATTGAAATTATTATAATAATGAATGAATTAATGCATTATAATCAATGTGGAACACTTAATCATGGTAATGAAATAAAATTTATGGGTGCGCCCATAATTATATATCACCCCAATGTGTGGTGTATATTTTAGTATCATGATATTTTATATTGGGATATAGGTCTACTAGATTTCTTTATGTTTATTTTTCTAATATGATGTATTGGCCTCTTATCCTTGACCCATGATGAAATTTTTTATGTTGTTTCCACATTTCCATGTAATGATAATGATGTTATATCATGTATTTATGTTCATTTTTCTATTATGCTCCATTGAAATGACTATTGTCTAACATGTATTTTCTTCCCCATTTTCTTCCATGTGTATTCCCATACAATGCATTATAGCTCACCCCTTTCTTATATATGTCCTCGGGTTATCCCTTTCAATGTTAAGTATAATGGAATGATATGGTCTTGTAGAGGAATTTTTCAATAATGATGTTGTATTTCATGTTTTATTCTATTTTGTATTGTTCTTAATTTCCCAAGACACTAAATATATTTATATTTTGTTTTGTATTAAGTGTTATTTTACGTCATTAAGTCATGTATTAATGTAATAAAAATAATAGTTTTGTTATAGAGTATAGGAGGTTCCCTCTTCTATTTAAGTGGAGTGGCATACATGTAATTATTCTAAATTTTGAAATGTATTAAAGTATTAATCACTGAAATGTTGAAAAAAACTAAAAAATTTAGAAAATAAGGTGATAATAGATTAAATAAAACCATAAAATAAGAAATAAAATATTATTTTTTCCCATCTCACTTTGTTTTTACCTTAAATACTGTGATTTATCATTTACTGTGATGAGACATGTTTACCATGGTAACTGTCCATAATAACCAAAAATGAAATTGAAATAGTTAAAAAAATGAACATTATGATTAAAAATATAGAAGAATTTTTTCAATATTCAAATTTTATATATTTTAGTTATTAATTTTAATATATGTAAGAAAATGATTTTTTTTTAATTCGCATTCTAGGAATGAAAATAAACCTATTATGGAATAAAATATAAAATTTATTTCAATGGAATTATTCATTATATTTTTGGTAAAATAGATATTATTTGAAATTAAAATATAAAAAATAGAATTATGCTATTAGATTAATTAATTTAATGAAAAAATATACAGTTTTGTAAATATTGACATTTTCCATTATTCACTAAAAATTCATCCTTTTTGGAAAAAGACAAAAAATTCAACAAAAGTCAAATTTTATATTTAAATCCCAAAAATAAATAAATTTTTATCATATTAAATTTATAAAAGAATGAAATTTATCTTTTAAATAAAACCATGCAATTCATGGAATAACAATTTAGTTAAATAAAACATTTCCTTTATAATCTAAAATCTTTTGTAATATTATTTATAAAAATATAATGAATATAAACTCATAAAAGTAATACTAATATATTTATATATTTAATATTTATTAATTTATAATCTTTTTTTGGTATTTACATTCATACCCCTTAATAAATTTCATCCTCTCAATTTTATTCATCATTTTATCATTTGAGGACTTTATTCCATCATACAATTTTCTAATTAAGATGTTTCTTTATCAATAATGTAATTATTTATAAAAATTTTATATAGGGAATATATTAATTTCAATGTACCAATACTATGTGATCAAAAATATAAATTTATTTCTATTGATAATAGATATTATCCTCTTACTATACCACTTTTTGGCTCAAAACACGAGATGTATTGGTGCATATTTTCTTAACAAAAAAACATGGAACACATTATGTTCCTGAGATAAAATATAAGGTAAGGATACCTGTTAAATAATTGATCCTATCATTTCTATGATTTTATATCGAACAGTAATACAAGAAATTAACATTCCCATTATTCATAAATCCATAATAGTTTTCCATTGGGATTCTTGAAGAAATACATATTCACCCACCTAAAATGATAGATATTTTCTCTGGTGATTTTCATTAATATTTTTTTTCATTGCTTCCCTGCTGTAAGACATAATAAACATTACATTTAAAAAAACCTAATCTAATCTGAATAATTTTTTCTCACCAACTTCATCCAATCATAATGTAGCCCAAAAAGATTTTCCAAATTATTCCCCTAAAGGTGTTATTTTTCTACTTGAATAAGAAATATTATTATAAGTATACAAAACTAATAGAAGATACTGATATAAAAATCCCCGATAATCTAATATGAAATATTGAAATATATTATTTAAATTTATAATTATAAAATTTGATTATCTATCATAATGTGGATGAAAATTTATACTAAAATGTAATTTATTACAAATGAACATCAAAATTTGTTTCTAAAAATTCGATGAAAATATAGGATCAATATCAGATATAATAGAGTGTAGATATCCATATAACCTATATTTCAACTTAAGATAATGTCATAAATGATGATTTAAATACATAAATTTTGTTAAAGGTAGAAAATGCCTAGATTTAGTCAAAATATTATTATTAACCCAAATTTTATTATTACCTTGTGAAATATTTTCTAACCCGACAAAATATTCAATGGATATATTCACCCAATTCCATCAAATCAATATAAAATACTAAATCATAACATTTGGGAGTTTTCATGCAAATTTAACCATTTAGTAATTCTAAAAAGTAATGTTAAAAATATATAACTTTTTATACCTTATAACAAAAAATATTCCCAAAGCACTGATTAAATCATACTATTTAAAGGATGAACAATAAATGGGGAGCTATTATCTTTAATTAACAATTTCAGCATTAATTTGGAATTAGATGGACCACAAAACATACTTCTAAATCTGATAAAAATTTATTTACAAACATTAAACTGAAAAAACATACCGGCATGATTGATTAAATCCTTCCTACAAACCAAGATCTTCATATAGGGTTCCTTAATTACATATGACGATGATGAATACACTGATACACGATTCAAAATTTATGGGGATTATCCATACCAAATTTTGAAGAAAATATTTATTAAATCATTAGAAAAAGGATCATGTTCCAGTGGTAACATATTTGATTATGAATTTCCTTTTTTAAAAAAAGGAATACACTAAATTGTTTTCCATACATGGAAGATAGTAAATTTTGAAATTATAATCATTAATCAGTTTTTCACAGTTTTCTTTCCACATGTACAACTACTTTCGAGTGAATATATAAATTAAACATTAATTATCAAAATATATTTTATATTCATCAACTTATAAATGTTTTTAATATATTTTGTTGAAAAAAATACTTCATCAATCTTTATTTAATAAATAGAAAATTAATTCTATATATGAATCAATCGATGAGATTCATAAATGAAAACCTGATAATTCCACATCAAGAAGCATACAATTCCCTTCAATGAAGAATCAATGTAAATTAAAAATTCACCATTTATTATTAGAATTTATATCACTGGGTCATTAACTATTATTCAATTCAACAATCAAAATTATTCATCTTATTACCATATCAATATGAATTTATCTATTTTCATGTTAACATAGATAGTGTGATATATAATGAAGAAAATTTTCAATAAACCTTTTATAGATTTCTACTAGTCTTTGAAAACATTTAATATCCGTGAATGTTTTAGTTATTGTATATTCCTGAAAAACATTTATTTTAGCAAGATTAATAGTTATTAAATCATTAGAAAATATATTTCTAATAACCTAATTCTATTGTAACCAAAGTACATATATACTAAATTTCCCATAAAACTTATTCTCCATTAATTTTTTTTAAACAATAATTATCATTTTCCTTTTTTATTATTATATTTTAGAGTATACCAAAATTTTATTAATTAACACAACCCAAAATTTAAACAAATACTCAAGAAACACTCAAATCATTATATATTTAAATAAATTGGGTGAATTTTTTAACTTGAATGGAATAACGAGAAACTAATAATGTCCATACATAATACGAAACTCTATCCTCAGAATTTTAGTCTCTTATAACATAATTTGGTGATACAAAGACTTGAGATTAATCTTATAATACCAAAAAAACCATAGAGATGATAAACAAGTCATCAATCTGAGGAAATAATTAATTACTCTTAATAGTGTTTATATTAAACGCTGTATATTTAGTGAAAATACTTAGTAAGTCATCCTTATTTAAGAAAAAAAAATAGAACCCCATAATGAAGTTATAGGGTATATGAAACCCTTATTAATAAACCCTTGTGACAAATTATCAATTATAACAACTCCAGTGACAATATTCGAGAAGTAGGTTTTGAAATTTGATTCATATCAGGATCTTAATAAACATAAAACTAAATCTACAAATCATGAATAACACTTGGTAAATCATTATGAAATACATCCATATATAAATTTACTACATGAATATCAATAATTTGAAATGTTCTATTGTTATATTTAATATATGAATGATAAAAGTCACTACCTTCTTTAATAAATTTCTAATAATCATTATAAATTATGGGAGGTATGAACACATTAGTATATTTGAATTAACATTCAGTCTAAAAATTGAATATGAATTCTTTATCTCAGAAATATATCATAGCATGATAAAATAAATCCTATAAACCACTAGATTAACATCATACTCCAAAATGGAAAGGGATAAACTGGTTACTGGAGAAAAATATCACTGGTGATAACTAGATGATTTATTTATAAATTCACATTTACTTTATACATCCTCTATAAGTTTTTGCATATAGTTCTAACTTCCTTCTTCTATATGAGATTTATATTTTACTTATCTTTTTCTTAGATAAAAAATAATCCATATATCTTGAATAAAATTTTATATTGGAATTAAATAAATAAACAAGTAATGAACCTGTGAGAACAACATATTAGATTCCCACACCTACCATAGTATAAGAAAATACTTTCCCACACCTTTTATTTTTTTATTATCAATTTCCCACCACGATTAACTAACATAAAACATGAATTAGAATAATAATAAACTAATTGAGATTAAAACATCTATCCTCCTACTTTTCATCGGTTTCCTCTACATTGTCATTACAAATTTCATTGCATTCACAATCAATGTGTTCTGGATTTCCATTTCAATAACACTTTCCAGATCTCATAATACATTCTATAAAATGATTCTCTGCACACTTATCAAAAAAGGGTAACTTAATTTTATTCCCTTCAGGTTTCATTGATAAATGCTTCCCCATTCCATGCCACCTTAATCATTTATTATCATTAATAATTTAGCATTTTAGATTATTGGAATAATTAATTTCATCACAATACCAATTTTCCTTATAATTGTTAATATCAAGGGTAAAAAATAAATTTTTTATCATTGAATAAATCCTATGTAAAATTGAACAATTTTAAATTTATTTTTGCAAAATGTAATTCCTTGCATACTATGATAATCTAGAAAAATTATATTAATAAGAGAAAAAATATCTCGTATCCTTTTTATTCATTTTGATAACTTTTTTCCATTCTATGATGGATAACTTTAGTGAATAGTTTACATGGAATTCATATTTCTATTCCATATATTCCATGGAATGAATTTCCACTTATTCAGAAGTGTTCTTCAAAAAGTACCTATATTTATCATTCATGCATTTAAAATGAAAAAAGAGCTTCTTTATGATTTTCCACATATCTCGTAACTTCAAAAATTATTTCTAATTTATTTATCCATCCTTCAGTTTTCATTGGAAAAAAAGATCAAATGAATTCATGTTTTTTTCAGGAATGTATTCTCTATAAAAAATTTAATTTGTGTAGAATACTGTCACTCTATTTGATGGATGCTACTATTAATAACCAATGTCAACATAGATAACAATACCCCAAAAAAATATTTTCCCACAATTGTAGGCTTCTGAACAAGATGGATATTATCCCCTTGATGTAGTTATTCCTCAATTTAATTGTATTCCATTTATAAAACTATTATGAATAAAAAAACATCTCATGAAGAAACACAGAAATATTCAGAAGCTATCTCATTATAATATAAAAATAAATTTGATTCAAAATAAATTTTATTTTGAAATTATATTAAACTCAAAATGTTTCAAAACCATTGATATGATTCCAACTATAAAACCCATATACTTGAACAATGCATAATTACATGATATATACCGAGGTCTTCACTTTTTTACATTTTCAAGATATTTTTGGATTATAGGTTTATTGAATTAGATAAATCATTATTTAAAAATGTTGAAATTTATACATTGTATCCATTTTCCCACAAAATAATATCATAATAAGGAAATTTGTAATTCATTGAATGTTACTCTCATATTTGGATCTTTAAATTTATTAACTTTTTTTTCAATCCTTTAGACCAGTGAAAATTTATTCGAAAACATGGGATGAGACAAACTAGGTTTTGTAAGGATCATAAAATAATATATACCTGTTAGTGGAAAACATTATTTAATATTAAGATAAATTATTTTGATATTTTAATCAACAAAATTTTATATATTTATGTTCATTATCATAATATTATGTAATCTTTCATTCAAAAAGAAAAAAGTATTATTTATAACATAATTGATTTTTCATATGTTCATTGGTTTAATATTTAATATTTATTTTAAAAAATATATAATATTATTTAAAAAATGAACTGTATTTTTGTGATCATAATATCTAAATATTATTGGGATGATGTTTTTATATTTTTATGAAAAGTTTTTTTGTTCAATGAATAGTTAAAAATCATGATTATTTTGCAAAATATATTTTTGTCAAAGTATTTAAAAATACATATTATATTTGGATTAATTTTAAAAATTAATTAGTAAATTTAGATTATTAATTAACCAATTATTTACTCTTTAAGTATTTTCATACGTTATTTTTGTATAAAATGTTCTTTTACATAAAAAGGAATTATTTTGAAAATAATTTTCATTGTGTTTTATGGGAATATTTTTAAAATTAATTTAACCACTTAAACTAATTGAATCATGAAAAAGGGATTTCATATTCATTATTACTTTTTCCAATTTTTGATAAAATACTCTTTATATTTTTCTGCATTGTAAAATTTTAATATACTAAATTATTTATCATAATAAAAGAAAAAAGGATAAATTATGTTAAAGGTAATATGATAATGACTAAAAAGTAACACATAAAATTGACATAATTTTATTAAACGCTTATATTTCATCCATAGACATCTAGATTTCAAATATATGATTATCTTACATTTATCCCGGATTTTTTCCCTTTATAATATTTTATACCATGAAAAGTCAAGAATGTTGTTCTAACTATTATTGTTTCTAAATTTTAGACATAGGGAAAAACAGATATTATGTTCGATTCTAAATATATTTTTGAAACAAAAATGTTTTTTTTAATTAATTTAATGTATTTATAATTTTTTTAGTAAGGATGTAATTACTATTAAAGTGTATATAATTCCGATGCTATATTTATTGTATTAATATAAAACTAAAATAAATGAATTTAAAAATATTAAAAGTAATATAAATAGAATGAATTATTATGTTCCATGAATTTTTTAAAAACATATAAATGTTAATAAATTTTTAAAATTCAATAATTGAATTTATTATCTATGACATGCTTTTCGAAGTCAATTTAAATGAATAGTTCCAAAAGAGAACTTAATGATATATTATAATAAATAATATTTTACTAAATCATTTAAAATTACTAAATTTTCATCCTAAATGATAATTATATATGGTTAATACTATCATACATGGTTCATTTATGATCCATTTGACTATTTATATTAAATTTCATTATCCCTAGAGTGTAAAAATGTTTTTATCACGGTAATTGTCAAAATGTATTTGGTGGGAGGGGGGGGGGTAAAAACCAAATGATAAGGATTAAAAACATCACCAAACCATGTAAATTTTTTTTTCATGAAGTTACTTCATCTCTTATCCATCTTATAGTAGAAATAAGTAATATTGGATAAATTTTCTGATGAAAAAAATTATATTAAATTAACAATTTATGTAATTCCAAATGTTCCCCTCCATTCACTTATAAAATGGAATTTCTAGAAATATTATATTGAAACTAGAAAATACTTTTGAGTTGGAAAATACCTCCTCAAATACCATCCATAAATACCTACCCACATAATTGAATCCTTAGTTTAATCAGAAAAAATTGTTAAATATTTTGTTGTAAAACATAAGAGATTTTCAAAAGAATATTTACAAATAAAAATTAAATTTTCTTATTTTTTATCTCATAATACCTCATTTGAATATATTATAACCATGATAAAATAATAAAAATGGTATCATCCAAATAATAATATTTTATTATGTTAATTTCTTTAGTTATATCCATATCTTTTTTTCTCAAATGGGAAATGAAACAATCATTCAAGTCAATGATGAACTACACACTCACGATCCGATGTAATTTTTTTACATCACAACCCCCAATGATATTTATTATGATGAATTGAATGTATATATAATATATTAATGAAAAAAATTCTGTATTAAGAGATAGAATTTGAAATAATTCGTAAGGACATGACCTTGATCATTACATATTCCTGTGTTTTGAAATAAATATCACTTTTAAGGATCTTTTCTATTTATTATTTTATCAAATTAGGAAAAAATATAACAAAGTAACCTCATTTATTGCATGATTAAAATTATACACATTATACATTTTATCAAAAATATAAAACTATTGAAAATAAAAAATGATTTATCTATATGAAAAATTTTAACCATTATTCCCTTGATCTCATCCTTGTCTCTATTCCACCGTAAACGTTATAAATGACATTTTAAAAAATAGGATGAGAAGAAGATCATGATAAGGTATAATTAATGAAATAAAATCATCATTCTAGTTAAAAATCATATATATTTTACATTTCTCATCAATTTTCTTTGATAATATGAAATAAATCATTTTAACATAAAAATAAAATACACAATTTACTCAATGAATATCATTAAAACCCATATAAAAATTTAAAACTAATTTAGGTGAAATATAGAGTCATTAAAATATAACAGATTCAAATCCCTTTCAAAAAAAATTTAAATTAGAATGACCATATGATATAAATTCAATTAATCTATTATGGGATTACCTTGCACTATATACACCACAAAATGTTGATATGTAATGGTCATAGCCGACGCTATCTGGGCCACTCCACGATAAGTTGTAATAGGACTACCTAACACTATCTAGGAAACCCCATGTTATTCAATAATAGGATTCCCAATATCTATATGGACCACAAAATGTTTAATCAATATCATTCTCACTCGTCTCCAATAATTCTCAAGTTCCATATCTTTATTAAAACTCATTCCTTGTAAATCCTTTTGAAAAACTATTTTTATACCATATGATAATAACATTTGTATAAAAATACAATTTCAATTTAAAAACACATTTTCAATAAAAAATCAAAAAAATAAGGGAGGATGCTTTTTTAATTTATTGAAATATTTAATATTTCATACAAATCTAGAAATTTAATCGTTTCCACAGTGGCATGATAGCAGATGTCACCACATAAATTAAGAATAGAAAATTACTTTTATGATTTTTTAAAAATTCAATATAAAACACATAAAAATATTCCTTTTAAAGAAAATTTAATGAATTCAATACAATACATAAAATTTACCTTATAATCCTTTTATTTTGATGTAAATAAATTTTTAAAATAAAGTCAACAATATTAAAAAGGGGAAAAATATTGGATAATTAGTTGTTTAAACTTTCATATTTTCCCATAAAAATTTGAACTTTTAAATCATAAGAAAAATGAATGAATAATATAAATACCATTAAATAATATAAGAGTAAATAAATTCATGATATGATTTTTCAAAGGGTTTGTATATAAACACCATAAAATATGGTCAGTGTATAACATCAAAATATGTATCAATGAAAGGATATTGAGATGAAATCACATACCATGAGTCTGATTCATCATATATGTTCTTCAAATTATTTTATAATAAACATATTTTAATTAATTTATTTATTTATCACCTTTTTCAAGTTTTTTGTTCATTTTATATCTCTAAAAATCATGGTATAACAATTTATTAATTATTAATTTTACATTGGATGTTTTCATTAAATTTAGTACATGAGTCCCAAATGAATTCTGTGTGATATGAAAAATCCAAGTGGTCATATTAGAACCTCTCTAGAACAATATTAATGAAATTATAGTCACTTTTATAAATCAATTATAATTATAAATCAAACCATTATGTATGGTTATGAAAAAGAAACTACATTATAGTCATGGAGATTGCCAGCCGTACGTATGTATGGGTTAAGTTTCCATTATTAAATGATAATTGGAAAAAAAGGTAAGTATTATTTTATTATTCCATAATTATAATAATATCTTTAATAAAATGTTAATAAATTAAATATAAAAATATAAATATCATCCATGTGATGTGGTGATGAAAATCACATAACATCGCTTTACAGATGAGATAGTTCATACATAAACATGAACGATGTTATCATCTTCATGTTTATGGAAATGTTTGAATTTAAATTATATATTATTCTTATATAAGGATAGAAATTTCATGCATATAATATTTATCAATTATTTCCTTCATTATACCCTGTCTTGAAGGATGGTGATAGAAAAATAATTATACCGGCTTAAGAGGTTATGATCTATCATACACATGAACGATTAATTATTTTCCCGTATGATAGAAGTGTTCAAGTATTTATGTTATGATATTAAAATAATCAAAAATAACTATATTTATGTCCCTATCTTTTTTATTTCATCATGTTGGAATAATATTTTATGTACTTGGATGAATAAATAAAACATAAATACATGATTAAAAAATATATCTTTTTTGAATGACCACATTGTCTTAACACCTTAAGACCACAAAGAGTGGTTTTATACACAAAATAATAGATTTATAATTTGGTGAGGTATTATATTAATTTAATTATGTCGATAGTTTCAAAAAAATATATTTTAGGTGTGAAAAATGAAATTAGTGGGTGACCTTTTATAAGATAGGGGTATGGCACTCTAGGAAGACTTCAAATTATTAAATTAATATAACTTATTTTTTAAAATTAAAAATTCCTTAAAAATATTTAATTCTATTATAGGATGATTATGGGATTAAATGACTCTATAAAATAAAAAATTGATATGTTTTAATGATAATTAATCCATGTCTTTTAACATTAACCCATATTTTATATTTTTAATTCTTACTCTAATATCATGTAATTTTCATATTGAGTGGTAACATAATTACTATAAATTCAAAAAGACCAGTAAATGAGTCATTAATGAAATCATTATATGAATCCAAATCATTTAATATAATTTAATATTTTTATAACTTTTTATATTATTTAATTAATTATTATTTATTTTAAAATATCATTAATTTAAATTATGACACTTTTCATTACATGAATTTTAAAAAATATTTTAACACTATTTTATATTCAAAAACCACTTTGATATAATCAATAACATGTACAATTAGTCTAAAAATTTCTTGGATGAAATTAATTATATTATTTTTCATTTATTTAAATATTTGTATTATCATTTACTTGACATTTCCATTAATTAACCAAGTTCTCCACCATCAATTATTAAGAAATTAAAGTAATTATTTATCTCCAAAAAATTAAAAATAAGTTATCATGATGAAGATTAAAATTTATCTTAAATATTATTATTCATTTTCATAAATATATTTTATATAAACCAATATTAAAAATATTTCTCTTATTAAAAAAAATATATGAAAAAATGACTTTTCATTGAATAAAATACTATAAAGGATATATTCTCATCCAAATAGCCATAAATGGTCCCATAAAAAATCATATCACTATTAGGAATGAAAAATATTCCATTAATAAATGTATTATATTTTTAATGGTAATTTCAAAATATTTAAAATATTATTTTTACATATTATTTTATTTACACTTAACTATGATAATAAAAAATATTTCTAATATTACCATAAAAATGTAAAAGATTAAAAAGGAGATTTTTACTAAATTTTAAAACTATGATTCCAAATATGGAATACATTTTTCAATATTCAAATCATATAACTGGAGAAAATTACTTTAAAAACAATCCATTTCCAGGAATGGGAAAACTAGTTTTTAAGTAAAACTATTCAAAAGATTGAAAAGTATTTATATACAAATTCAAAGTGAAATTGATTAAAATTAACTAAATAAGTATAAATCATAAAAAATTGATCTAGTGAACTTTAAATCCAATCAATAATATAATTTAACACTATAAATAAATATTATGAAAAACCAGTTTTAATTATAATTCAATATTGTTTCCTTATTAATCAAAACAAGAATATTATTAAAAAAATACCCAAAATTTAAACAAATTAATTTTTTATATCCTTAATTAAAATAATTAAATTATTTCATTAAATATAATTTATAAAAAATTCATAAACAAAATTTAAAACATGTTTGTTATCGAAAGGCGTAAAAATGTTTTTTTAAAAAAAATTAGTTTTTAAGTGTAAAACTAGATTTATTATTATATCATGTATAGAAAAAACATAAGATGAATGTTAATAATTATATTTAATACATAATTAATTAATAAAAACCAAAATAAGTGATTTTATTATTTTATAAACATAATTATTCGCATTTATATAGTTTTTCTGAACCACATTTACTTTTATTTTAAAAATGGATTATTTTCGTTTATTAATAATTGGTCAGCAATGAATAAATTATATATACATGTAAAAAAAATATTTTAATATTTCAACTAATACTATTATTTTTTAATATAATATATAGGTTATAATTAAAACATTTAAATAATAATATTTTGTTGTTCATTTAAGCTTGATGTGGTGTGTCTTATAATCCATCAAACAAATTCATTACTTTATTTAACATTGTTTATTATACGTAATTTCATACCTTTCTATCCATAGAATAATTAAATTATTATTTGTATGTATGTGAGGGATATCGATACCAGAGAGTAATGTGATTCATTTTTTATCACTGAATCCAACAGAAGGTATATGTAATTAGTTTTAACAAAATAATTGGAAAATTATTATATAATTTTTATTCTGTAAAGATAATTTAAATATTACCTTCATTAAAATAATGATCATTAAAAAATGGATATTCTACTCATGAATACATATGACCTACCATCTCTATGATTATAACATAGTTCATTTTTCACATCCATCTTTCATGGTTGGTGTTATAGTATAATCAAGTTATTAAAATGATAATTACATAATATTTATTACTATATATATAAAAGAATAATTACCTAATTTACCATAGTAAACATAATGAGGTCATTTTGGATATATGATATAAATATCATTAAAACGTAAAAATGGTTAATTAATTGAATATAACAAGTTATTAAATAAAATAAAATGAATAATTAGTGTGAAAATGGTTCTTAATAATGTAAATAATTAAAATAATTTTAATATTTAATACTATAAAGAATACATGTTATTTCACCGATTCGAGGTTAGGGATAATTTACTTCAAAACATTATTTTAAATTTTTTAATGATTCATTTTATAAATAGTTTTCTTCCATAAAAATAAGCAAAAAATTATTTTATCGATGTCTTTAAAAGTAAATAAATTAATTATATAGTTATGTTTATATAAATTCTTACATTATTTCAGAGGTTTTCAAAATTAATCTCTTTACATATTATATATGGAACACTTTAACAAAAATAAAAAAACGAATGTTCTATTTTAACATATACAACATCAATGGTTTTTCCATAAACCATATCTATAATTTTATGTTTATATTCATTTATATTATTTCATTTTTTATTCAAATAAAAGACTTATTTACCTTTTGTATTAGGTATTTTAAAAATGGGATTTAAATGGAATGGATATTTCTATATCTTGAAATGTATTATTATGGGTATTAAGAGTATTATTAGAAAACAATTTATGTGTTATGATAATGTTATATTTTATTGGGATTTATTTATGAGGATGTGTGGTTATATTAAGACCAATTATGGGTGTTTCTATTATAAACCAAGGGCTATTGAGACTGATATATCACTCCAATTCATTGAGTAAAGTTATAGAGTCAACTTGTTTGGTTTAAACTAATTGATTATTAGGATTTACCGAGTAGGTTGTTACAATTTTAAGAGTGATATAAATATGATTTCCCATGTTACAAACATGAATTTAATGTGCTAGATAATAGTTTTTCATTGATATAGTTTTATTTCAGGATATACGATAATGATCATTTGTTTTAAAAGGAATTATTATTCCATTTCATGGTAAAAATGATTCTTAAGAAATTTATGTTGCATTTATTCTCTTATTTTCGTTGAAAACCACAAAGATATTATTTTTCAGTTATGTTTTCTTATATTTTTTTAAGAAAAAAATTGGATAGTGATGTTGATTCCATGTGTTGGGAAATTATTATTTGAGCACAATATTTATTATTTCAAATAAAAATTCTCTTTTATGATTTATTAGTTTTCAAATAGAATAGTGGAATTATATATTATTTTATATACCATATATAGTTTTTTGTACGCATCTAATGTATTAATAAAATAAAATGGATTTTAGTTTGTTTACGAAGAAGGATGAAGTCATGATAAAAATTATTAATATTTTTTATCAAAAGAAAACATTTTATATCATAAAAATTAGGAAGTGTAGAAAAAATATAAACTATGTTTAATTTTACTATATGAGTTCTAAAATTTATTTATGTAGTTGAATTTTTTTAATACTATAAAACTATAATCCATAAATATCCAATAATGTAAGTGATTGGATTATTTTATTCAAACTAAATATTTTGTAATATTAAGGTAATATCCTTATATTTGGTATCATATAAAAGGTTTAGATATGTTTAGAGACTAGTAAAATATTAGTAAATACCCCTAAGATATTTTAATTATTGGTTATAATTTTATTTAATTTGATAATTACCATTTTTATTTAAATAAACTTCACATAGTCAGAATTTTTTTCTGTAGAGGTAATAAGGAAACCGAAGTGTGAAGGAAGAAGAATGATAATATCCTTCCAAATCACCAAATTAGAAGTCTTGGAATTAGAATTGAGTTGTGTGTTTCTATGATGGATCACTTGATGAAAAATATAAATAGTAGTGATTTTAATGGTAGAGAGAAACCTAAATCACTATAGAGGATCTTGTTGATAATGGTGCATTTTATGAAACAATACCCACTTGTATTTAAGTGATCTTCTAACCTAGTGGTATCTGAGGGATGGATTAAAATACCAAAAATGATATTTTATTCCATGGGATGTTCTTATCATCAAAATGTATGTCTTTTTGTTTACCATTTTTTTGGTTGAATTTTGTTAAAAAAATGAATATAAAATTGTTGTTTAGAAAGAAAAAATCACTAGATTGGAATAGTACACACCAAATTTTATCTGAGATTCTGGTAGTAACGTTAGTATTTTTAGTGTGGATAAAATACTATAATATCGAAGAGGATTGGCCTATCGTGAATTTAAAACTGATGATATATTATTTCAATGTGACAATTACGTGAGAATTTAATTTTGGGATGATGAGGTTTTCTATGATAAAAATAGTAATCTAGATATCAGGAGAATTTGAATTATAAATCGATGAAATATGAAGTTTAGAGAATCGAGTTTTCAGTTTGTGAGAGGTGCGGTAAAAGTAATATTATGTAATGTGTCATGAAATAACAGAAGTAATTCTAATATGGTTTATTTTGGAATATGAATCTGGAGTACAATGAAAAATATCATCATAGATTTTGACTCATTTTTAAATAAATATAGTGATTCCAATAAAATGTAATGAAAAGTTTCATTATATAGATGTGTTCTCAAATAATATCATAAATGAAATGATGTAATGGGACTATACAAATATTTATGTGGTTCAATCCATTGTAACTACTTCAGTATATGTCAGTTCATCGAATGAAGTGGTAACAGAGATATTACATTCTTACTCATCTTTCTCAAATGTGATATTTAATTAATGGGATAAAAATTTATTAATCTCTGATAAATTTTCTCATAAATTAGAAATTTCAACTCGAGAAATAAATATAAATTTTTTAGTAAAAACAAATTGGAGATGTACTAATGAATAATTAAATTATAAGATTATTTTGGTAATTTTATATGGAAATACTATAATTAAAGCCTTATTTATTTTACCCTAGTACAGTTTGATTTTATTATTCTTATGGATTGTATATTGTTTTCCATCATAAAATATATTATAGATCTAATGAAGTTATTTTCCATAAATAATTTCATAAAGAATAATTTATTCATACACTTTATAACATATCATAAAGCAGATAAACAAATAAAATATGTTAATAAAATCCAGCATTCAAAAAATATTGTGAAAAGGATGAATGTTCGAACAAGATATGTCTATATAGTGAATGAATTTCTAGTGGGTTTTATGGATGAGTTAGCTGGTAGTATACATAATTATGATGATTTTTTATTTTCCAATTACAAACAGAAATTAGTCCAATTTAAAAACCCATGTAACAAGTAGACAAAGTAAAAATTTAGGAATTAAAAAAATTTCACATAATTTGATAGAAAATGGTTTATTCCGCCTAGAACTTCAACAGGGGGTGCCCCAGCTTTCGTTCATAGAATCAAATATGGTACAATGAGACTTCTCATTGATTATATATTCTTGAATAACATTCATATTTTGAATAATTAAACATTTCCTCATAATGTAGATCTGTCTGATCGTCTATAGAGAGAAAATTTATTTTTTGATTGAAATTAAGTCATAAAAAAATCAATTCATAGTGAAGTATGAATATATTCTGAATACAATGTTTTTGGATAGATACAAGAATTATAATATTTTTTGTTATGGCCTTTGGGATGAAAAATGATATAGATGTATTTATAGACCATATGAGTATTGTTTTCGTGGATTTTTATGAATAATTTTTTGTTGATATAGTTGATGAGATTTTTTTATATTAAAAAACTCATGAAGATCATTAAATACAAATAAGGATTGTTTTGTAAACATTAAAAGTAAAAAAATATTTTTCAAATACAGTAAGTGTAAATTTTAACTCTATTAAATATCTATCCTTGGAAATATTTTTTCTTATTATGGAAGAACAATTTACTTTAACAAAAATATATTTTTTAATAATGGATAAGGCCATAAAATATCACATAGTTTTTTATTTTTATATGAAAATATTGTTATTTCTTGTGATTTTTTAAAATGTTATTTATTATATATCTCACTGACTAAGACTACAAGAAATAGTGTCAAATTAATATGGATGAATGTGTGTGATGGTTATTCCTTAGAAAAAAATATTGGTGAATACTCTAGTTTTTATACTATCTTCTAGAAGTTTTAATGTTCTTATCTAAAAAAAGCATCATTAAAGATCTTGGTTGCATTCTATGGCAGAACGATTAGGTAATTTTCTGTACTTCACATTAAAAGATACACCAAGAGTTCAATTTCCTTATACATGATCTGGAATTATCATTTGTGTTATATTCTTAAAAAATGTGGAGAAATTATTTATATGGATTAAAGTTTGAAATTTATTTTTATCATGAAATTATAAAGTTTATATTCAATCATAAAGTGTATAAAATGATAAAATGAAGATGATTAGAACAAATTAAAGACTATCACTACCTAATTAATTTATATCCAAGAATATAAAAAAAGTTGTTTATACTTTGAGTAAAAAAAGATAATTCTATATTAATAAGGTTATATTCGGAAGAGATTCCATATATTAATGATTGGATAAATCATTCCCTTGATATTATGAATTCAATGAAATCCTTTATTATTTAAGGTGATAGTTGAGTTGAATTTATTATTGATAATAAAAAAACATATAATGTGAGACATAATTTAAAAGAAAAAAACTATAAATTTTAAATAATTTTAGGTTTATCAAGTTGAATACTAATAAAGAAGGCGTTATCGATATTTTAAATATGTTATGGGTTCATTGGGATTCCTTATTGAATAGTGAATTATTGAGTGTATCTAATAATTCAAAATTTTCAATTCATCTTTGTTTCACTAGTATGTAAAATACCTTATGGATTATCTTTTGTACGATGACATAAAAAGAGATATTGTTGTCATTACAATGAAATTAGTTTCTATCAAGTTGTTAAAAAAGAAAAAAATTATTTAAGGTGATTCTTATTCTTCTTCTAGTGTCATAATGGTAATGGGAAAATATATCCACTGATTTCATGGTTGTATTGACCAAGAATTATCATGGTAATAATGAAATTTTTGTTTTTATTGATCGATTATCAATATAGGTATGTTTTCTTCCCATTTTGGATACTCTATTATTTTATCATCTTTCATGACTATAACTCAATGAGATAGTATGATTAAATTGTGTTCCTGTCTCAATTGTATCTCAATTTTATCCAATATTTACTTAATTTTTATGAAAAGGTCTTCCAAATTCTTTTGGTGTTGAATTAATTTTGAATATGGTATTTCATCCTTACTCTAATGGGATGCCTGCGAAAACTATTTAGAACATCGAAGACATATTTTTATTTATAGATAAATTAAAAGGTAATTTGGGATAAATTACTTTTGTTAGTTGATTTATCTTATCATCAATTTTTTCATTCCATTATACAAATGGAATATTTTTAGGTATTTTAGGGAATGCATTTTTGGACTCCTAATTTTTAGAATGAAGTAAGAAAAATAATGTTTTATGGTCTATAACATGTAGAATAAATTGTTTGGAAGGTGATGATGATTTAAGAATATATGAGTATTGATCATACTAGTAATAATCGTTACGAGAATGACCATATAAAGGATCATTCTTTTGAAGAAGGTGATCATGTTTTTCTTAGTTTATCTTCATGAAAAAATGTGATGCATTTTGGTAAAATGGGTAAGAAATGACCCATGTTTATTAGACCATATGAAATACTTTATAATGATTTATTATTTTCTTACCAAGTGGCATTGCCCTCAAGTTTTTCCCAGGTACATAATGCATTTCATGTATCAATGTTATGAAAATATTTTCAACATCCATATTATTTTTGATCCATGAGGTTGTTTAGTTGGAATATTAAAATTACAACAAAGAATAACCAGTATAGATCCTTGACCATTAGTAGAAGGTTTTGTAGAATATGTTTTTTCATCAATTTAATTTTTTTAAAAGCAATATGAATGAAGAAGCAATATGGGAATCAAAAAATATTATGAGGAAATGATATCCCCACATCATTAATAATTAAATAAAATTATGTTTAAGAAATTTAAAAACTGGTGTTATAATGTAAGGACCAAAGTAATATTAAGATAAATAATTGTCATATTGACATTAATTATATTATTTAGATTTATATTCATTGTTATAATATGTGTGATTTATTCATTCAAAAGGAAAAAATATATATTTCCAAAAAAATTAGTGTTTCATGTATTATACAGTTTAATTTAAAATCATTATTTCAAGATTACAGAATTTTAAATTTAAAAAAATATCTTCAATATTCATAACACTATGTTAAAATTATCTTATAATATATTTTTGAGATTAGTTTGAAAACATTTATTTTCAAGGAATATAGAAAAATATCAATTTTTTCAAAAGGAATTTTCCATTAAAATATTATCAAATTAATACATTATTTTTGGTTAGTTTTGAATTTTAATTTTCTAATTTTTATTATAAATAATCCAATTATAGTGCTTAAAATATTATTTAGAGAAGAATTTCGTATAATAAATTTTTTATACATAAAAAAACATTATTCTATAAAAATTATTCTTTAAAATTTGTGGGATTAATTTTAAATTAAATTCTTCCACTTCATTGAATTGAATCTCAAAAACATTATTCCATATTTTCAATTTAAAGGTGAATTTTTATATAAATTCATTTTATTTCTAGACATTATGAATATATATTACAAAAAAATTGGGATTCACGGTAATAGTAAAATTGGTTAATTATGGTTATAAATAATAAGAATGAAACTACAATGGAACCATAATGGTTTCTCTGAATTTTTATGATATGTATAATTAATTAATAACCTAAAAATTTAAATATATTCCCTTTTTCCTTTTTCCATGGTTTTGAACATTATAATATATTATACAATGAAATGTAATAAATGTCATTATCTTTGTTTTATTATATCAAGTTTTTTCACATATTATAAAATGTGACTATGTTTGGATAATAATATTTACATACATTTTAATTTTCTCATCGTAATTTATTTTTATTTTTTAGTAAATAATTAATTACCTTAATTACTTATTCAACGCCATTTCAATATTTATTCAACTAAAAGAAAAATAAAGAGAAATATTTTAGAAATAGTAAAAGTAATTAAAATGGAAAAAAATTATTTTTTTCCTTAATTATTTAAGATACATATATCATTTTCAATAAGTGTTAAAATATTATATTTTTAATATTTTACTATCGCATATTTTTGAATGTCAAATAAAATGAATAGTTCCCAAATTTACATGAATGATATTTTATAAAAAACCACGTTTTATTAGATGATTTAAAATTAATAAAATAAAATATTTAGAAAATTGAATGGGATATAGTTTTTAATATCATCCATTTTCATTTTCTTATATATTTTTTAATTTCCGTTATCTTTCTTGATCCATTTATTGTAAAAAGGATTGATGTCATGGTAACTGTCAAAAAGGTTAACTAGGGTTAAAACCAAAAGATAATGATGAAAAAACCACTTTAACATATGCAATTTTTTTGGATGTGGTTATATCAACTTCTAATCATGATATATTATAAATAAATATATTTATCTACATTTTCATGAAAATTAAATTATATTAATTTAATAATTTATATAATTCCAAGTGTACCCCTCCCCTCACATATAAAAGGGAACCGCCGCTAATCATTTCATCACACTAAAAAACAATTTCCTGTCATCCATTACCGAACCAAATACATTTATTAAATCCATTCACAAATCATATAATATATTTTTTATAATAAATAAAATATATGGATTCTGTTATTGTAAAAATTAAGAGGTTTCCCAAAGAAGATGTGTAGTTTGCAACCAGACTTTTTTGTTTTATTTTTTCTTATACATAAAAAATATTATTTAGCCATGATAAAAGAGTAAAACAAGTATCATAAATAAATTAATATTTTATTATATTAGAGGAATAACTTATATCTATACCCTCATCCCTCATAAAATAAATTAAATTTTCGTTTATGTTTATGACAAAATACGACCTCGCAAACCGATGTAATTTACTTTCTATCATATCCCCCATGGTTGCTTATAAGGATGGATTTAATGTATATATATATATTTATAAAGTTAATGAATTTTTTATTCAATCATAAAATATAATATATCATAAATTTTCTTGACTTTCCATTCATTCTTGAATGACCATGTTCTTCACATGTATGGGTGGATTACCACCTTAATGAAGAGATGTGATTCATTATTCATCACCGAATCACATCAATAGTAAATATAACTGTATTTATAGAAATCATAATATAATTATTATATTATTATAAAATTTTAAATATAATATAATTCATGCCTTCTTTCCATAATCATCATTGAATAATAGAAATTTACTCTTGTAAACGTATGATCAACCATCTTCAGGTCTATAATGTAGTGAATTTTTCATAATCATATTTCATTGTTAGTTTAGAAGTAAAATTGATTGATAAAAATTATAATTATTTCTTGATTGATATTTTATTACATGATTGAATAATTCAATCATTTACTATATTTAACATTCTACTATCATTTTAGACATATGATCCAAATATCATCAACACGTCTGAAATAAATTAAATGATTACGTAATTGTATATAATATGGAATTAATGAAAATTTAATTAATAATTAAATTAAAAAAGAATGTTAAAAAGGTAATTAATCGACATTTGTTTAGTATTCAGAAATTTAAGTAATGTACATGATTATTCAAAAATTGAGGTGAGGGACACTTTTGTTGAACACATATTTTAAATGATTATAAACATTTAGTTATTAAATATTTTCCTTCAATTTCGATATTCTAAAAAATAATAAATGGATGTTTCCATATAGATATAAATTAATTATAAAGGAAATTTTATGTCACTTTTGACTTTCAATAAAAGGTTTTCAAAAGGAATCATTTATATATATTTTTTCAATCATTTTTTCAAAAGGAAAAAAGGAATAGACTATTTTAATGTATATTATGTCATCATTCCCCCCCACCACCATAACCATAGTTTGAATTTGATTTATTTTATAGCCTATGATATTTTATTAAAATAGAAACCCTCTTTCACTTTTGTTCTAGGTGTTTTCGAAGAGGGTTTCAAAGTTAATGTATATTTTAATTTCCCAAAATAGTTTCTTATGGGTTTAAAGAATTTTGTTAATAATTACTTCATGAGTAATGGATATGTAATTATTTTGGGAAATTTATTATAATGACCAGTAGTTCTATTATAAATAAAGGACATGTTGATCTATTATAAACTAAGTATTCCATTATATACCATGAATGAGTTCTTCTGTTATAAACTATAGACATTTGAGCCTGATATTTCTCTTCAATGTGTTTGGTAATGGGATGATGATTAGCGGTTATATTTATCATCTTATATTTTTACAATTGATCAAATAGTTTATTCAATTTATAAGAGTAATATAATAATATTTTCCCATGTCACCTACTTGACGTTTTATAATTTTCCATGGAAATAATTAAATTTAAAGATGTATGAAATTGATAATTTGATTTATAAAAATTATTATGCCCTTTTACATTAAATTGTTATATTATAAGGAAAATTTTAAACATATATTCTCAGGTTTTCTAAAAAACAACGAAATATATGATTTTTCCTACATGTTTTCATATAAATTGTTTTATGAAATACAATTTTTTATTAAAGTTGGTTTCATTTGTAATTAATTGATTATTTGAGATCAATGTTTTTTATGTTAAAGAAACATTCCCTTTTATAATTCTAGAGTTGTTAAATATCCTAATGAGTTTCATTCTTCATGTTTTTCCCTTAATTAGTTCTTCATGTCCATAACATCTTTATAAATATTCTTCATGGGTTTTTAAGAATGATTAAATATAGGGATAATGCGGAGAATAACAATTTGAATATATTTAATGAATATAAAATCATATTATATCTACATTTTCTTAGGAAAAATGGATACAAAGTGTAAGTTTCCACTATAATATTCAGTATTTATTTAAGTAATTTTTATGGACTAATTATATAAAAATATTAAACATAAATATACTCAAATGTATGAGAATTAATTATTGACTAAAAATCCTTAATATTTACGATTAATTATGGTTCACTATAGTTTGTTACATTTTAAACTAGAAAAATAGATACAAATATTTTCATTTTCATAATGAGCATATAACCTCAAATATACCATTAAATTTTAAAAAAAACATAATTAATTGATAAAATTCACAAAAACATTCATATTAAGCCATAAAATAATTATCAAAATAATAATTTCTTCTTGAAAAATAAAAAATCTCATCCATTCATTTCCTAGATAAATAATCCATTAGCCTTAATTGAAAAATTTCCTAAACATTCTGTAAAACCATAATCACATTTTTATAAATTTGGAAATAAAAAAGTTTTCATCATAAACCACTCCAATAATATCATTAATGTACCCTGGGATATTATCATTACATTAACACATACCAGAACACTTCTAATGGAACAACATAATCAGATAATTCCAATTTCTCTTGGGAGTAACCCATCATAGGAAAATGGCATCACTTTAACCAATAAAATAGAGATTTATATCATACTCACCTATAATTCATATAAAATATACATGAACTATATAAGGAATAAAACAAATATATATTATACTTTAATTATAATATCCATTTGAATTGGAAGACAATATGATAAACAGTAACACTTTTATTTGTATTACAAAGACAAGAAAATGATACTATTTATTTAGAAAAAAATAAATCTAAAAATTCCAAGAATTTTGTGGAAATTATTATTTTTTAAAATAAATATGGAAACATTATAATAAATAATAGTTATGTTGGATATACAAATTATAGAAACAATATATGTTAAAAAAAATATTACTTTCTAACTGTTCTAAAAAATGCCAAAAAATATCTCAAATTGTAACTCCTTAAAAGATTAGTTTTAAAAATTTTAAAATAAAATAAAAAAGTTGTTTAAAATTATTTTATATAATAATTTTAATATTAATAATTTTTTAAATCATTTTAAAATAAAGTGACATTGAGGTAAAAGCGTTTAAAAAATTAAAAATAAAATATGAATTGAAAATCCCTTACCTTGATTCTATTGTTTGCATGATATGTTCTAAAACTCATGAATTATTTAAAAATATTATTATTATAATTAATTAATTATTATATCATTTTCATTCAATTATCATTTTTTCCATGTATTTTTATTATTTTGTATTTTAATTTAGTTAGTAAACTGGTTAGGTTCACATCTGAGGATTTTGGGTCATTCGTTTTATAACCTTATGACCACATGAGTATGTTAATGGTTATCAAAGTGGTTATGGTCCCATTGAAACTATAAACTTATATATATTATATTTATCATATTTAAAAAATAAATACAATTTTAATAAAAACCATGTATGGTGGTCATGAATAATGAACCATGTTGTTTCATAGAGAGGGTAATCCATACGTACATAAGTATAATGTTTTAATTTCATTCTAATGGCTATAAATGAAATAAAAAATATAATATTTTAATTTCTAATAACAATACATATTATATAAATTTAGTATTTATTCATTATGCCTATCTTTATTAGCATTTTTACCTGTTTAAAATGAAAAGCGAGTCACATTATTTTGTCGGTGTGGTATTCCACACATACACATAAGAGACATCAATAGTTTTAGAAGAATGAAAAGGGAAAAAATTCTTTTAATGTATTTTCATAATAGAATAGAATTATTTCATAATTTTAAAATATATAATATTTTATTTCTTTTAACCATACATATAATCTGATGATGAGAGAAACACATCAATTCATGGTGTTTGTATTTCACATGTACGAACAAGTGATGTTTCTATTTCTTATAAGATAGAACATGTGATAGAACATATTATTACTATGATTATATTAAAAATTATGTATATGGATGATTTTTATTATATTTTTTCCTCATTTATGAATAATATTTGATGGAGGTATAATAATAAATAAACCTGAAAGAGGTCAGTTAAAAATTATACCTTCTTCTCAAATATATCCAATAATCATACAGCATAATCCTTTTATGACCAGAATTTTGAAAACACCCTAAATGGTATAACTTTAGTGATAAGAAGATGTAAGGAGGATATGTTATGAGGTTCTATTTCATAAGTGAGCGGAGTCATATACGATTAATTTTTGTAAAATTTTAAACATTATGAAGTCTGAATAAAAAAAAGTGGAAAAAAATATCAAATTTATAAAATATATTGATATGGATTGAAATATAAACATTAAATAATAACTAGTAAATGATTTTCTGGCCATATCAATTCATTTTAATCCTAATTAACTCGACTTATCATTTATCATGGAGACAATTTTTTCCAAGGTTACTGCGAACAATAATTGAAAATGAAATTCAAATCATTACTAAATTTTATTTAGATTATTAAAAAATTGGATTCCATTTTTAAGATATATTTTTATATATTTTAGAAATCAATTTTAAGAAAACTGTTCATAAGTCAATATTTTTTTTATAAAATTGCATTATAATCATAAAAATAAATTTATACCAAAATCTAATAAAATAATGATTTTAATGGAACTAATTAGATTATTTTTACATCAAGTGATCTTATATTTCCTATAAAAAATAAAAATTAAAAAATTTTCATTAAAATACAAGATTTAATTAAAATAAATTAATGTTTTTCAAAATATATATTATTCACTATTTACACAAAAATCATTTTTTTAAAATTCAAAAAATACCTAATATATATTTGATATTCGGATTCAAAATATGAATTTATTTTTATAAAATTTTATTTTATAAATCCGGAAATTTATCTTTTAATTAAAATAAGGTAATTCAAGGAAGAATAATTTAGTTACATAATGATATTCCTTTTTCCATGGAAAACTATAATAAAATTATATATAGATCTATAAAGAATATAATTCTATAAAATGAATACTTATAATTCATAATATTTATTAATTTATAGTATTATATGGTTTTTAGGATATAAAAACCTCTCGGATGTTTAGAGGAATGTTGGGGAGGGATTTTGGAATAGACATAATAATTTAGAGGGCTTATTGTTTGTAATAGAGTTAGTAGCATAGGAGAACTTTTATAAGTTAAGGGAGTGAAAATTTTCTAAATATTAATATAATTGATATATTATAAATTTTGTATTCATTTAATGTGTCCCAAAAAGATAAACATTTATAATATAAGGTGATGTAGGCAGAAATATATTCAACCAATCCGGTTAAAAAAATTGAGATATTTTAAGTCTTATATCATAGTTTGACCCCCTAATTGAATCATTTAACCCTTACCATATTGATATGATTTTTACTTTGGAAACTATTCATAATAGAAACAAACATAAAAATATTACTTAATATAAATTATTATGATTCCAAAATAAGAATCCATTTAATAGTTATCAATTTCATGAGGTGGTATACATTATTTTTAAATTAATAATTGAAAACACATAATGAAATTTTTATAATTTTTTATAAAAAAATATTATCTATTCATTAATTGAATTATAAAAAATAATAGAATAAGGTTAGAAGAATGAATAAATATATTTTATACAGATTACACTGTTTTAATTAATCAATAGTGATCAATTTATTTTTTATGATAAAAACATATTTTACCAATAAAAATAGTTCATTTAAAAAACACATGTTTTCCTATTAAATTACAGTATCTTTATTTCTAACAATTTGATAAAAAATGTTCAAATGGTCACTCATTTTTTATACATATGTAGGAAATTATTTTATATGATTTTAAAACTCAAAATAATTTATCATCATATTTAAATAAAACATATATGATAAAAATAATGTTTCCAAACGAGTCATTATAGTTTATAAAATAATTAATATATTAGAATTCCTTATCCTTAATCTACTATTTCATGAATGATTTTGTTAGTTTTATTTGAACACTAAATGATATTGATGTAATTCCATTAAAATAATAAAGTTGAAAATAAATCTATAATTCAATAAAACAATTCAAAATAGGTCTTTTAGAAATAATTTTTTTTCTTATGTAAATTTTACTCTTTTAAAATGTTATTGATATTATCAATTTCAATTAAATATATAATGTTATTTCATTTTTTTAATTTAATAAATAATAGATACATAATTTCATTATTTGTTTCCTTCTAATTCAATCAAATATATTTAATTTATTAAAGGTAATCTATTACAAAATCTTAAGGAGTTATATTTTACAACAAATTATAAGAATTTTCCCCCAAAACAACCGTAGTTTGATCGAAATAAAACAAGGATACCTCATTCTGAGAACATAATTGGTCTTCCTTATAGCTTCCTGCAATTTTTGATTTCCCTGTTGAAACATTACCATGTGTTTGGTATTGTAATGTAGCACTATATATCTACAAACCATGATTTTTAACATTTTTTCTTCCTATGATAAGTCATTTGTCAGTGGTATGACCTATGAGTTTAGTAAATGTAACAAATTTGTTATCTTCATCCTTAATAGAGATATACATATTTTTTAAATGTATCATAGGTTTATTGGAAGTAAAAAAAATATCCCGGATATGATTAAGTATCCCATAGAGACCAATATCTATGGGGCTCAAATTACCCTTCATTCCAAATCTCATTTCTGTATTCCAATGAGATATTCCTATGAAAACATCCTCTCCACCAGAAAAATCGATATATCATGAATGGATGTCAAAATAACTCTTTTATAAACTACAATATTTCTATACGATCTATCTAAGTCATTTAACATTATCTTCCATTTCCTTCATAAGATCAAGTCTCAAAAGATTTTGATCTCTAACTATATCTCAGCATGTTGGAGTTCTACACATCATTTTATTGAGGGACATATATGGATCCATCTAAATTCTTTATGAAATGTTTTTTAAAATAAAAAAATCCATATGAATATTTTGAATCCATTATCATTTAAAATCCATTTAGAATGATCTTAGTATATCTTTTAGGGTTATAATAGTTCTCTCTAACTTATCATTTATCTGAGGATGATATTCAGTGATAATGTTCATCTCCATATTATATTTTTTTGAATAATTTTCTTCAATTTTTTGGTGAATCTTATATATTTATTAGATACTACTTAGAGTGGTGATTATTATAACGTTTTCAATTAATTAATTTATATCCTATAAATTTGGAGAATTAATAAATATTCTTTGAAAAAAATAAAATGATTTGACTTTTAAGTGATTGCATATAAACCAAATGAATATATATAATTAATTTTTTTGGTGTGTCCTATGATGAATTTTATATTATTGTTTTCCAATTTCCATATAGGTAAACATAATAGTTTCATCATCACCTTATAGTTCTTAATCTCATCATTAACTTGATGACATAACATACATCAATACACATAGTATACAATATACATTTTGTTGTCGTCCTTCCAGAAATTATCGTCTATATCTCCAAAAATATTTTTAATCATATGATGGATAATTATTGATGAGAAAATTTTCTCATTTAATGATTATTTCATCAATTATGTAATTAATTGGAGACATTCAACCTTTATGAACCTAGTTATTAATTTCATATCATAATTGATATTATGAAAACTACTTTCCTTTTATATAGATTCAAATCAAACTTATGATCATAATTAGTCATTGCATAAATGTATAGTCAACCATTAATTTCTAGAAAGATATGATTTATCTCTTTCTATAATGATTTCAAGACCCACTATATGAAAATTAATAAATATAATATATTTGTATATCTGTATAATAGATATTCTAGAATGGCCCATATGACAATCAGGAGCCAACTAATTTTCCTTTGCAAGGTTGTAATGTATTAAATTTTTAGAATCCTTAATCAACTAAAACCATATCCTCCGCTACATATTCAACTATTTATATATGTATATATAGTTCATCTTTTTTTTATCAGTATATATATCACACCTTTCAACATTAAAATAATTCTCCTATATTTTCAATAACATAACAAACATTACAGAAAATAAATAATGAGTTGATTAATTATACTCATAAACATTACATTGGAGTGAGGAATACACTATCACTATGGCATTATAAATAATAAAACATCCTAGTCCATTCTTTGATACACCACTATAGATCATAAACCCTTATCCAATATAGGGTACAATGTTCACAATTACACTAACCAACTATCTCATAAAATAAATGAAATTATCTGGATTTTCATCAATCCAAATTAATATAACTCCCCTTAATGACAACATGGTTAGTGTATTTTATATCCAAGAGAAATTTCGAATAAAAAATAAATTGTATCCAATCAATTTATAAAAATTAAAGATATTAGTGAGTTAAATTGCTTTGGGCCATTAATAAATAAGTTCCTTTTTTAAGGATCTACTAATATTCCCTCACTAGTATTATATATCAGAAAAATGATAATTTATATTTCCCAAATTAACACAAGTTAAAATTGGAATACATATTTTATTTTTTCAGTATATTTAACTCAATACTTAAATGATCGTCACAATATTTTGTTATCTTAAATCATATAAGAATGTTGTAAATAAATACTACAAAACAATGATCATTATAATCTCTTGAGACATTATTCATTAGTCCCATGATGATTGTAGCAGAAATGGTAAATCCAAAAGAAATAATTATAAATTGATGGTGTTCATACTTGTTGTGAATGTTTGTCCATGGTATGTCCTCTTTTTTGACCAGAAACTAATTATATCAAGATCAATGGTTAATCATTGAAAATTATTGATGTTCTTTTAGTTAATTAAGTGAATCATCAATACAGGGTTGAGTATACTTATTCTTGATCGTGATCATTTTATGATTATAAAAATCAATGAAGAGAAATCATAGAACATGTTTCTTCAAAATTAAAATAATAGGTGAATACCATGGAGATGATCCTAGATAAAAGAATCCCATGTCTAGATTCTTATAATGATTCATCACAATTTCCAAAAACTCAATTCGTTCCATTCATTAAATTTTCTTTGAAATGGTCATAACAATATGTATGAGTTCTATTGAAAAATCGACTTTACAATTCAAGGGAGGACTAGGAAACTCTATAAGAAATAAACTGTTATATTCCTAAATAATATTCATATCATTAATTTTGACTTTTCCCCCTAACCATTGGAGATAAAACCACTCATGAATATAGAATAATACATATATATTTGAATTAATTTCCATTGTATGTTCATATTCATTCTTTTACTGATAGACAATAATAGTAATACTCAAATGATTAAATGTGATTATATTTCCCTAAAAATTCATGTGGTGTCTTTATAGAGAGAGACAATGCATCCCCAAAATCATATGAAATTTAAATATAGTGATAATAAAAATATTTTTACAATGAAAATAAACATAAACATCTATCATAAATGAGATATACAGTTTTGATTCGATCAATATAGCATAAAATGTTTTTAGTAATAATTCAACAGAGAATAATTGAGGTTATTAATTATCATTAAAAGATATGTTTGATGATATAAAGGAATAAATTTTTCAAATATAAAATAAAATATTTTAATATATGAGGGTACCTTTCACAACATAAATTTTATTGATCTATCTTCAATTAATTAAAAAAATTGGTAGTGTTAGTATCAATTAGTAATAATCAGATAGAGAAATACTATAACCATGAAAATTATTCGAAATATTCCCTGAATTATGAGACTTTATTATTAATATATGATAAATTTATTTCATCCTATATCACTTTTATTTCATCATTAGTTTACATATGTACTTTCCTCATATTATTTATATCATAATCATACAGAAAAACTATATTCTTATACCAAATGAGGTATCCCAAGTGTACTGTAAAAAAAATTCAGAAATATAAATGAAAACATAAAATATTTCACAATGATATATGACTCATGGAGATAAAGGTTAAGTGTTTTTAAATACATAATACATAATCAACAGATTTCATAAAATAAATTTAATATCACCCACAATGTTATTCCCAAATAATACCTTTTAATGATAAATAATACATAAAAAAAATTTGATAGCAAGGGGAATGAAAATAAAATAAAGTGTGAGGTTGGGTGTTATATAAGGGTAATAATGGGATACATAAATAAAATTTCATAAGTGTAAATTAGATATGAATAAGAGTAATATATCATGATCGTAAATTACAAAATTAATACCGAAAAATCATAGATCATGAATCATGACTTAATATTTTAAACATTGTCACAACAGGAGTCATAAGTGATATGATTATGGAATAATAAAAAATATATCATGAACCATGAAATTATATATAAATATAAAGGAAATTTAATATTGATGTTATGAAAAAAAATTATGATATAAAATCATTACATTTTTCAACAATTATTTCCCTGGAAATCAGCACATTGTGGAAATAATCCAAATAATGTATTGGTTTCACTCTAAAAACACTTTTCATTCATGTAATAAGACTACTATTCAGCATAGTTCAAATTATCTCATGATATAATAATTATTATCAAATATATTTTAGGTATAATTAATTTTGTTCCCAACAAACACATAATGATAAATATACATATGTGTTGCAGAAGATCCTAAAAACATTTATCACATCATTATAGATTAATTAACCCAATGAAATGAGTGGTTTTCATCCTGATATCATTAAATAATAAAAAAATAATTCATCAATATAAGGAATATATATGGTATCATAATAAAATAAATCTCGTAAAATATAATTTTCTATAAATGATATTGACATAAGTAAAACATACTTTTATAAAAAAAATTGAAATATGACTTAAAAAAAATTATTTTATTTTAGTAAAATATTGAATCTAAAAATACATACAATTATGGTAAAATATTTGTCATCGTATATAATTGAATCATTTAAAGGTTGATTTATGTTGAATAAATTTGGGATGTGGGGAAAATCCATTCATAGCACAAACCATTAAAAATAATTGTTTTTACACTTTTTTAGAGGAAGAAATAAATGAATAGAATGCAAAATGTAAAAAATGATCACATATAAAACATTTTAAATAAATTAAAATATGATCTAAAATGACATTGAATAATAATGTTATAATATACAATAACATTCATGAAATATTCTAAAAAATCTCAACATGAATGAATAGCAATCCCAAACTAAAAAAAGAAATAAGTGGAACTTTTTATAAAATATTTATTCATTATTTTAATTATCAAAGAGGGTATAAGTGGTAATAATAACAAAATTACATTAGAACCAACATAGGATAATAAAATATATGGGATTTAATTTATATTGATCATAAAATACGTAGATAGATATTTTATTAAGAAATAATTCATACTAAAGATTGAAATGGAAACAAAAAACACATACCTCAATTCATGTATTTCATCATAAACTTTGTAAAATTATATATAAAAAATATTTATTTTTAATAACAATATATGATAACTATATTCAAATTAATATTGATATATATGATTCATTTTTAATTTCTTATTTCCCATTTATTAATAATTATACATTAAAATCAGTATTTTATGTGTAAACTATTTCTTTTCTAATTCATTTTTATGATTGGTGATTTAAGTAATTGAATGTTGGTCAATTATTTAGTATCCCCATAATCATAATAATTTCATAAATATTATATTTTTCCATTAAATACTCTTTTATAAAAGTCCATATAAAGTGGTGATGAAAAATGAATTACATCACTTCTTGGAGAGAGTAGTCTATACGTACGTAAGAGTTATATTTCAAATTTTAAATGTATGTAAACAAATAAAGATAAAAATAATATATATTTAAAGATTCATAAATATATCATCAATATCATATAAATTAATATAATCCATCATTATGATCATCCTTTTGTGGTGTAAATGAAAAACGAATTACATCACTTCATAGATGTGATAGTCTACACATATGCAAAAGAGACATTATCATTTAAAAAGAATATAAGGGTATGAAGTATATAATATTTTTTCTATAATAGATTAATATAATGACATAAATATCATATATATTCACTAAATAAATAAATATAACCATCAATATGTGGCTGTGATGAAAATTGAAACATGTTTCTTCATTGAGATAGAAGTCAGTATGTATGCATGAGAAACACATTCCTTTTCCATTTGATATAAAGAGGATAAAAAATATTTTTAAATTTATCATGAATTTTTTTTATATTAATTATGTTTATATCATTATATTATGATGGTTATATAATATATAGAGTAGTTGGAAGAATAAATAATATTGAAAGATATCGGTTATTTTTATTACCTCTTCTTTGAGTAGGTTCCTTCGGATTACACAATATAACATTATAAGATGTAATTTTGATGACCATAGGGATTTTAGGATGTAGAAAATAATATTCAGAAGAAATTATAATAGCTATTAGATTAGATATATAAATCAATGTGTGTGAATAAGTGATTAGAGGAGGCTCTCTTTTATAAGTTAGTGGAGTTGCACCCTGGTAAATGATATGATTTTTAAATAAAGTAATTTTAATAGTCATTTCATGTGGAATTATAAAATAAAAATTATAAATATTATGTGATGGAAGTAAGAATATACTTATCCAATTCCCTATAGATAATTTTTGAAACATTTTTGTTCATATCTATTAGTTTATCCCCCAACTCGTTGAACCCGTATAGTTGTGAAATGATTTATTCTATGTTTACATATCGTTATGGATAAAACATTATTTGAATTAATAAAATTATATAAATTATTATGATTCAAAATATTTAATCCATTATATATTATTCAATTCATAGAGATTGTAAAATATAATTTTAATGGAAGCACATAAAATTCGTCAAATTCATTTTTAGATAAAATGGGTTTGAGCATATTAATAATTTTTTTATCATTATTATTATTTTAAAAACCATTACATAAATATTAAAATATTTTTCAAATTAATTATTTTTTAATATTGTCTAAACCATTAATTAATAGTGATAAATTTTATTTAATATGATGAAATTACATTGTACAAAAAATATTTTTTTCGTCTAAAAATGTGTGGTTTTACCTAAAAATTTTAAATTTATTCATATCCATTGGATAAAAATTTTATGAATGATAATTAATATTTTTATAGATATTTAAAAAATATATTTTCATAAATTTTATTTTAAAAATTAAATAATATTACTTTAAAATAAAATAAACATGATTAAAATGTGGTTTATAAGAAAAACATTTCTTTTTTACGAGGGATGCCATGATTAACGATATTTATCATTTCTCAACCATTTCATGATTTATATTATAATATAAACTATATCTATAATATTTATTGATACTAATCCTTAAAATTTATGAAATTTATTAAAAATTCATAATTCAATATAACAATTAAATATAGAATCTTTATAATTAATTGCAATTTCTTTAGTTAATCTGGATATTTTTTACAAAGTTATATATTTTACAAATCTAACATAAATATTTTATATTTTTTCAATATTTATAATTTAACAATTTATTCTCTCTAGTGTTTTATTCATTTTATGTTATTATAAACATCACAATTATTATTTGGAATATATCGAAAAATCATAGGATATTACATTGTTAGAAACCTATATATCATCCACCAATAAACTAATATAGATTAATCATGAGTGCTGAGTTATTATACTTATTTTTTCAATATATAGTAAAATGTAACTACATCAACACACATTCATAACAATTTATTCGACCACCCTTATTTAGTACTTATTCATTATACTTTTCCTTTTAAATATATGGCACAAAAATATACTTACTATTATTATTCATCTCTATCCCTCTCTCCGATAAACATCATATCCAACTCAAATGATATTAATTATAAATGTTATATATGACATTATTTAGACCTTATTCATATGTTAATAACTTCACAGACATTCTATTTATTATTCTAAGTCTATGAATATTATTCACATAAATCTATGAATTATTTTCCATCTATTTTTTAAAATTTATTAAATTACACCAATTATGATATAGTTATATATAATTGAACTTAAATTTCTCTGAATTCTCAAACTGATTTTCATCAAAATATTTGAATAATCATTCAATTTTATTTCATCGTCAAAATTTCATGTAGTAGTATTTTTTAATAAATATATTTGGAAAACCATAAAACAAAATTCCTCCATAATAACTTGTTCTACAAGGAAGAAATATTTTTTATTCTATGAAGTCCTTCTCTTCCTTTAAAAATTAAATGTATCTTGATTCAATGATTATTGAAACAATGCGATATTTTATTAATTAAATAATGTTTTAATAAGTTTCACTTGATTCATCATTTCATCAGAGTATATAAATATATTTGAGCCTAAATTTTCAATATATATCACACCCAAAAATTCATTATGTGTATATTATTAGACAAAGAAAATAATTTAGAATGGTTATTTATATGAGTTAATATTTTCAAAATCAAAAATTATGCTTACACTGAGAAAATAATGTTCAAAAATATATAGAGGACCATTTAATTGAATAATATTATAATTATTTAGATAAATAATGATTTTAATGATTCATGGATTCATCCATATATATATCTTTAAAGATGTTTATATATAAAGTAATTTTTTAAAACTCAATTGGATAGGATAATTCTTAAACACATCATATTTTAGTTTACTCAAATTTCTTGTGTTATTTATTTACTCATATATTTATTCTATACTCTTACAAAAGTAATTAATAAAATATAAAACACTTTATGGGGTTTGAATGATCTAAAGATAAAATTAATTAGCAAACATAACATATGCTATAATTGATTTGTGCACTGATAAAAAAAGACAACACTACTGCCACATCCAATTCAATATTCTCCAATAATTCTCCACCCGATGAATCTAATATTATAGAATAAATTATTCAATATAAATGAAAAATAAAAACAAAAAGGGTCTTCAACTACCACTCCAAATATTCAATAACCTCTTAACATATTTTACATATAGGATAACTGAATCATCTAAGGAAAATTCTTCAATTTTATTCCTCTTTCTTCCATAATGAAATAAAAAATATTAGATTACTCAATATATTTTAAAACCATAGGGAAATAATTACAATAAAAAAATGTGGGTTAAAAAAATTTCTTTTATGTATTTATTTAAATACTCACATGTAATGATATGTTAATTTTGTATCTCTTTATTCATTCCTTCACTACCATTTTCACTACTATTTTACTTCATTTTACACTCTCCATATTAGTGATAATAAATAACATGTAATTAAGAGAGGCTGGTATCAATTCATACTTAATAAATATGTCATCATTAATTCAACTCTATATATATGTGATATATTCTGGATGTAGAAAACTAGATGATCTAATTTAGACACAATGTTTTTCATTATCAATTTATTTGGACACTATGTAAAATCAGACAGACATTTAATTTAAAATGATATATGAAACTATTTTTAGACTGATATAACCAATTGATACCAAATTATATAAATATTATCAATTATTGTTAACCTAATTTACCATACTCACTTTAAAATATAGCTAAAAACCATTATATAGAAATAAGAGAGATTTAATTTGTGAAAATAGGTCTAAATATTCACTATATTCTTCATTTATATAATTTAAGAAACCAATTATCTACCCCTTAATGTTAGGATATTATTTTAGATACATTGGATGAGATAATAAGGTTTCATGGATTTTACAATGAAACTTATATAAGAACATTCCCAAATTTTTATATTTTCATGACATTAAAATATTAGCAGCTTCTGTATAATTTTCTTCACATTTCTCTACATTAAAAAGAAAATCCAAATACTTTTCATCATGGTTATATTTATCATGATATTTTAATTAGACAATATACCTATATGTATTTATTTATGTGGCTATCTAGATATGATTACTTTTATATATTCAAAAAGGATTATCTCTATCAGTATATGCTCTTTAGAGTACAAATGTGAGATAAATATAGGATGAGAATTAATTAAAATTAGTATAAAATATTGATAGTATTCATTCTATATCAAGTTCTCCCCATGAATTTATTTTTCACTTTTAATTATTATCATTATAATCACAAATAAAATACACAATGAGTAAGGTAATAAGGTTCATACTGTTACTCTTTCAGTGTGAAGAATATGGTTGACGATATTTTCTCAAAATAGTTGTTCCATTATTCATTATTTCATAAATATAATTTAAATATGTTTGTTAAGGATCATATATCTCCTCACATACTTATTTTCTATGTGTGGGGAATTTTTATTTTCATCATCATTTATTTATATAACAGTCATTATCCTTATTAAGGCTTCTAATTTTACTAGAATAATTGTTAAACATATTTTTAAGTTGTGTCAATGTTTTTTATATATTTGACCCAAATCTTAGTTAACAATAGATATTTTATTTGGTGAAAAAAACCTCATGAAATTTGTATTATTCATGTCTAATCACATATTTGCTTTTACTATGAGATTTCTATAATGTGACATCTATTTTTATGAATTTTTCTAATTCTCCAGGGAAAATTACTAAACCATCAATGGATATATTTAATAATTATTTAGAGTTTCCACATGGATGGTTGTGAGATATATATTTGACAATATTCCATTTTATTTCTATATTTATATTGATTATTTTGGAATTTATTTGATCATGGCCATCCTTATTCTTATTTCCTAATGGGGACTCATTATTCATTTGATCATTCTTGGGAGTAATCTATTTTACAATTTTTGTTATCTTTAGTAACAAGGATTTATATTATTTATTCACTTTCTTTTTTATTATTTTAACAAATTCATTACAAACATGATAATATTAGAATGAACCATCCTTGTGACTGTGACAATTACAAACATCCAAAATATTACCACGTTCTAAAAATCTATTTGAGGTTTACAAATTCATCAATATTTTTGGTAGTTTCATTTTATTTGGCTTGATCAACCTCTATATAGGTCATATTAATGCTTATAAGATTAATTTATTGTAACATAAATCAAATGACTAATTCCTAAATATATTTCATCATAAAAAATTCCTCAAAAACAATTGTATTCTCTTAAAAATTGTTTATCATGTAGAATTTTTATATCTTCAATCAAGATCTTCATAGTATTTCTTCATCTCTATTTGGAGAATTGATGGGGAACCAACATCCCTAAACATTTTTCTATCCACTTTATAATTATTTGTAGGATTTTAATATTTTTCTTTCATTATATAAGTAAATAATTTAAATGTATACTTGTATCATTTGAGAAAAAAATTCTGATAAGACTTTTATTAAAGTATCAATGATAACTTTTTATTTATGAATACTTGAGAAATATTATAATAACATTGTATAATATAAATTCATTGAGGTAGTGTTTTTTTACAATATAATATTGTTTAGTAAAATCTATGTTTGCAGATTCCCTTTTACTAACATCATATAATTATCTAGCATAAGAAATATCTACAGTCAAGATTTAATATATAGTTCAAAGAAAATAATATTGAGAATGTATATCACATGTTCAAAAGAATTCACCATATACTTTCACTCTATCTAGAACTATTTCAATTTCATCACCATGAATCTTTACCATTTATTATAAAAATGTATCGTTCTCATTGATCATCATAGATTTAATATATATTAATTTATTTTTGACAATAAATGCAATTTTTTAGATTTTCATGCAATTAATGGATCTTCACATCAATTTATTTAGTGGGATAGTCATTGTCAAGTATTATTTATAACAAATATTCTTAATATTTTGATTGGTTTGATTCAATAAAATCATTCTTAGCTTCTTTTGATCTATATTTTTTAGTGATATTTATTGAAGATTTGATATTTTCATCCAAATCCATCTCCAATTCATCTGATTCCTCCAAAGGCTCGTTAATCTTCTCCAGATAACATTTAATGGTTCTTAATAACAATTAAAATAATCTATTTTTATAATAATAAAAGATATATTTTTATACAATAATTGATATTTATTGAGAAATTTTAAATGTATGATCATACCCTATAATTCATGGATCTTATTGAGGGTAGTTCAAATAACAATTTCCACATACCTTATAATCACTAAAATTTATTTAATACTTTATTTAAATGGATATATCTTCTTATTTTGTGGTTTATTCAACCATTTTTCCCACTCGTTTAAAACTACATCTGACTTTTTTTAATAGAGGTCAATAACCATCTTCTTCTTTAATCATGGGAAAATATTTTTAAATCTCATTTATCTTCTTTTTACCATAAAAAAATGTCATAGTATATACTTCCATATTTATGGAATCAGACTTTTTAGACTATGATAAAAAATATTTTCCTTATAAATAAACTCAAATCTATATAAACTAATGAATTTTAAATGAATCACAAATACTAAAAAAATAACTTCCAACTTATATAACACATTGATATGGAAATAAAATCGATTTTAATTTAGTGGAAAAGTTATAAATATATTCAAAACTATGTGGTGTGAATCATTATTGGATACTTTTAATCCATTAAATAATTTTCAACCATTTTTTTACCTCAATAATTTTTTATATTGAATAATTCTCACATTCTCCCATATCACCTTCATCTTCACATGAAACAAATCAAAAAAACAAAAATAAAATGTAAATAATGTTATTGAAGGATTACCAATAAATATGTGAAGGATAATCCATGGTGTCATTTGTATTCCTCCAATATCACACTAACCATTAAAATTATCTTTTGGGAATATTTAGGTAGGTTATATCCTTGAAACTTGTATTTTCAAATATCTTAAATGTACTTAGGTTCATATCACACACAAGTTCATCCCACATTTTACAATGATATTAAATATTGGAAAAATTTAAATTTTTTACTTCCAACAAGCTTCTATCAGGTTTATGAGTGTCGAAATATATTATTCCCCTTTTATTATTTTATTGTAGCAAGACACTACATCAATTCAAATTCACTCCACTATATTCAACATGTAGAGACCTGAATCATGACGTACATGGACATTACATTACTTCTGAGGAATACATAATACATAACAAAAACAGACACACAAAGACCGTAATAGTTTAGTGTCTTTGGAAACATGGAACGTAATCTTATAATCGTGGTGAAATATCCTCATCATCTCCCATAAAGATATTACCCATTGTTTTCTTACCTAAAACATTTCTTTATATCCTGGGGAAAAGAATACGTAAAAAGGGTGAGCTCAAATGATCAGTAACGGTAAACATGGATAAAATAAAACATACCACATAAATTTGAACATAAAAACATGAACATAATGTTTAAACATAAAAATATTGAGCAATGACATATAACGTGGATGTACGTAAGGCATAGAACATAAAGAAACATTAAGCATGATAAAATAAAATGGGAATAAAACATGTAATTGTGGCAACCATTAATCACATGATATGATTTCCATATTATCCAAGGAATTGATACCAAGACCATCTTAGTGGACAAAGTCCCTTTCTGAATCGAGTTCACTCATCGTTCCAGTCATGTATTACTGAACCGGTTTAACTTTCTGTTCCAGCCATGTCTATCTCATGAGATATAAATCATTACCCAATTCATTGGAAGAAGGTATATGTCCCACCCATCTCATAATGAAATTATTCTTACTTATGCCTCAAAATAAACATACATCATTCACAATAACCCAATAAATAAAAAGGGTTAAATAAACATCATCCCTTCATCACATAATCCATATAAAATAAATGGATATCATTTCATAATAAGAAAAGTGAAACCATTTAAATCATAGATACATGATAATTTAAATATACACATATGAAATAATGTCATCGTAGATGAAATTTACTTTTGATAAAACACTTGAAATGAATTCTTGAGGAAAATATCCTTTCTTCTTCAAAATCATCATCTTTTCACAAAATGTCATGAAATTTTAAAAGAGAAGGATTTTTTTGAAAATAGTCATGAAATATTTTGGAGTACGCTTCATGAAAATAAGGCTTTATAAAACCGTAAAAATCCTTTCTTGTCGTATACGTAAAAAAACATTCTTCTCGTACTTTTGTCGGAAAAGTCAAAAAGTACCTTGTAGGGTAAATAAAAGAAATATTCCTTCCATACCATGGGGTAAAAGTCAAAATGGGTAAAAAGGACTTTAAAATTACATGAATAAACTTTTATAAAACATGGACATGGATAATAGAAATAACCCCCAGTAAATACTTATGAATAAGCAATCTCAGATAGAAATGAGATTTGAAAAATTATCCATTACCTTAGGTCTGATATGCTTTGTAGGTATCCAAAACAAATGTATAATGATTTAAATAATGTCATTGAATTATTACAGAATCATATTCATTGTCATGATATCATATATGTTTCAATTATGACTTTATATTACCCGTTCTTTCGTAAATTCCATGTTAAAGCAGCGTTTTGGGTAAAATCGTTTCCTTTGTCATCCGTGTTTTGAATTGTAATTATTCATATGATTACATAGATCATGATTAATTAATTCCAGAATATAAAAAATTATTTATATATAATATATATTAGGAATATATATATATATATAATAGATCGATAAAGGGAAATAAATACACCGTTCATGGAGACGGTAGGTCATACGTACGCATGAACGTTGTTTTCGTTTCCTCATTGAATTGAATGTAATTAATTAGAAGACATAAATATATATATACATATATCCAGTATCATTATTATGTCATATATTTCATGATTACTTATTATATATACTTTATAATCATTCATGAATGGTTAACATGGAGACTGAATCTCATCGCGTCGTGGAGACGGTATTCTGTACGTACGCACGACCGATGATATCATTTCCATGATCGTGAAATTTTATTGGAGTGTATGTATACTATTAAATAATCAGTATCACTTTAAAATAATCATATATAGTTATTATTTACACCATTATACCCATCCAAGTAAGGTGGTGGTGGAAAATAGATTACACCACGGCGTGGAGACGGTATTCCGTACGTACACACGCGTGGTGATTTTGTTTTCCGTAGGATGGATAGATGGTGAAATAAGGTTGTTTCATACTTATAATAACATATCAGTATATTACTGATACTAATGTTATTATTTCATAATGAAAAAACCTAAGAAGAAGAAGTGGAAGAAGAAATAAAGGTGAAAGAATCGGTAACGGACATTACCTCTACTTTGAAGCGCCTCTTTGATACCTCCTCTTAGGGTACTAAAATTGGTCTTTAAAGAATATCAGGACCTCTAAGATGTTTCTGGGGATGTGGAGAAGAGAAGTTTTCCAAGTTTGGCCGAGCTTGAATCCTCTAAGTGGTGTGAGGAAGAGAGGGAGGAGGTGTCCTTTTATAAGGGAGGAGAGGGGCACCTTTGGAATAACTAAAAATATTATTTTATTATAAAGTAAAATTAAGTTTTTAATAGTTCCAAATAGATTTATTTTGAATCTAAGGTGGGGATAGGTCTAAATACTCTCATACAATATAATTTTGGCAAGTTTAGGTCATTATATTAACCTTAACTTTTAGTTTTAAATCTTAGTGAATTAGATTGACATTTACTATGTCACTTTGTATTTTTATATTATATAGCTAATAAACTTACCATATACATCCAAGCGACCCCAAAGTGGTCTATTAGTTATACAAATATCCTGATATAAGTATATTTTCCGAACCATAGATTTTTAGAGCTATAATAATAATTTTTAATATAATATTTGTTTTGAAAACTATTTTATGTCAATTTTGACACTATTTGGTTATTGATTTTTGTGAAAATCAGAACAGAATGATTAGTTCAAAAAAGTTAATTAAATCACTAATAACAAGTCATATTAACATAGAAAATTATTTTAATTCATAAAAAGTCTCAAATTACATTTATTTGGGTATTTATAACATCAATTATGTCAATATTTCATTAATAAGATAATTACTGCATCATAATTGATTCTTAAATAAATTAAATTATTTTAAGCCTAAAAATTATAAATAAAATACCATTATGTAGGAAATATTTTTATCTTTATAATAAATATTTATAGTTGAATTTATCTTATGTAGAACCCTATATTAAAAATGATTTAGTTATTAAACATTGATTTTAACTATTTTAACCCTCCTTTAAATAAATTAATAATAAAAGTCCTAATATTATCCAAGTGGGCTTAAATGGTCATATTTTATTCATAAGGTAGTTTTTGGCCGAATTAATCTTATCTAATAGAATTAAGACATGTGTTAATGTAATAATAATATCATTTTTACCCTTAATTACCCTATTTACTTTTAACTGTGGTAAAAAAAGTTAAAAGTTACTATTCACCAAAAATTATTTTCATCTCATTGAACCACATTTTAGTCCTTGATATTAACCATGTCTCTCGGATTTTCGAAATTCCACTCACAGAAGCGGTAAAAATAAGTTTTATGAAAAAATCGGTTTTTTAACTACCACATTGTGGTTTCACTATTCATAAAAAAATGAGAGTTTCCAGAAAAATACAAAAAATAAGTCCTAAGATATATTTGATATTATGAATTCAAAAATTATGTCTATTTTAAAAAATTCAAAACATATCAGTTGTACAAATTAATTTAAAAATTCATTCCCATCTTCAAAACAAATAGCATGGTTTTAAGAGATAATAACTATCAAAAGATTGGCACTTGTTTAAGTCGGGTTTATATGTGAAATTACATCCAATGACCAAAATTGTATTAAATGGTAAAAATATATTCTAAATATACTTTAAAACCACTCAAGTTAATAATTTATCACAATTAATTATTTCGATTAAAAAATATGTTTTTAGTTGAAATTTAGTAAGTTTCACTATTAATCAGAATATGAAAGTTATCCGAAAAGTACCAAAATTTTACCCCAAGCTAATATTGATATTCCGAATCCAAAAATGAAGTCCATTTTGAAAGATAATATTTATAAATTTCAAAAATTGGGTATTACTATTCACAATGGCTAGTTCATAATAATATTATAATAATATCTCATTTAGTGAAACTCGGTATTGCGTACTACACATGCTATCGATGAAGGTCGCGATTGCGTGTAATGCAAAGAAATTCAGGGATGCGATTTGTGAAAGATACTTTTGGTGTAGCATAAAAACATGAAATTATTGAAATTAAAAAGAATATTTTTCATAAAATCTCGGGGTGTAATATTCTAACCCCTTAAAATAAATTTCACCCTCGAAATTCGTCAAGGTTATAAATGGTTTACTACTCAAAAGTTTCATTAATAGAAACCCACATCATAAAAAGGAATACCAAAACTAGGCTTTAAAAACTAAATTATGAAATGTAACGGTTACCCAAATTAACTCATCACAGAGTTTCCACGTAGGAGAACATAGGTGAAAATATAGATATGGAGGAAAAATAAAACCATCATGTTCTGATGGAGAGTGGTAGAGAACATGGCTATGAAATAGCCAACAATAAAAAAGCCATATATTTGCGATGATATAAGGTACCATCTGATTTATCGGATATAAAAGCACTAGGACATCATTTTTGGTTTTCATGATCATTTCCCTAAAGTTGTCATTTGAAGAAATACTTTCGTGATTTTGGAAAAGTATCACCGTTGGTCGTTCTTTGGACAATTTCCACTTCATCTTTTAAAGAAATGAAGTTGAATTTGTCATTCGTGAAGTGTTAGCAGATCATGTGATAGAATGATGGGTCATTCCATATGTATCAAACAAAAGCTTAGAAAAGTTATCAAAAATACATAAGTCCATATATAGTGAGATTAATCATATATTGTTCCTAAAATGGACTTATACTTCATATATCATACTGCTTAATATAATAAAACTAGTTTCTACTAAATAGGGACTTCTTATAGGCCAGTGGTAGGAAATAAAGGCCAGTCGCACTTCGGTTTTGGGTTCAATTCCCACATCTTTGTCCGACGCGATGGGATGTCGCCCGTCCTGCAGGTTTTCCTTTTTCTAAAACTACATCACTATAACATCTGATTAACAATATCGAAAAAAAAGTTCTATCCTTACACAATATTAATTTATGTCCAACATAATCCATTCCAATCTTTATCTAAAATAATTCGGTCCATGCTAATAGTATAAAGAAAACGATTCATTGAAATGTCATCAACCAAGCATGTGAATACCATCATTTATCCCTCATATATCTTGTTGGTCACATTCCAATAATGTGAATACCTTAATCATGTATTTTCCTGAAAAATAAATACCCATTAAACCTTAGTGAAAACATGAATGCTGTCAAAAGTTAACTGTTTCCACATACCAAAATCCAAAAAATTATATATACTCAAACCATGATATAACCTTCTCCTTATATTAGTCATGAGCTCATGAATAATATCAAACATTTAATTTTTTTTTATCCCTTCATTATGCGCATATCATCTGCATTCCAAAAATATCTGAATAACCTTTCATGGTTACTGGTACCATTCGTCATACACATTCAAAACTTAAGGAAAGACAACAGTGTAACAATCCTTATATGTCTTTTTATTCCATAGTACCATGAGATTACTTATACAACATTACACTTGATAAACATGTAATCATTCCACTACATTCTTAAACCATTGACCGAGCTTCAACAATTATTTCATATCACATATCATTTATAGTCTCTTTATCATCATCAACATAAATACTAACCATACGACCATACTGATTCTCTTCATGAGACTTTGCCTTAGGGAATTGGTTTTCATAATGCCTGTACATTCCACATTTAAAACATTTAACCATTGTTGATGCCGTAGAAATACCATTATACTTATCCATGGTGTTAACTGAACCTTTTCCTTTTCACTTACTGTCTTTGTGTCCTTCTTTTCCACACCCAAAGCATCTTCCAGTTCTTTTGAAACATTCTCCTTGATTCCTCTTCCCACATGATTTACATTGGGGAAATTGAACTTTCTTTCCTCAATGATCATCATGAAACTCCATCTTTATCTTATTAGCTGAGTCAGGAAACTTACCAAATTTGAGTTTATTGATCATATTATGAGATTGATGATTCAACATAATAATGATTATTGGACTTCCAAATACAATTTCAATTGGTTTCTAATGAAGAATATCATTCCATTGACCGTCATATCCTCCATTATCGTGAATCTTCCTGTTTCCATCCATTTTCTAAAACCCAAAAAGAATAGTGTGAGGGGAAAAAATCATGCTAGGGAAAACAACATAGTTAAGGGGGAGTACAATCAATATCTAACATCTTAGGTTAAATTATAAGATCGTTAGCGCAATTCTAAGACTATTACCTATACATTTACTTAACCATAGGGAAATCCTTAGACATACCATAGACTTATCTCTAGATATCTCACTAAAGTTCTCGCATCCTAGTTTCCAAAGGTTGACTAAACCATTCCTCTGATACCAACTGTAGAAACCCGAAGCATGACGTTCATGGAAATTACATTAATTTTGCGGAATACTTAATACATAACAAAAACAAACACACAAGGAACACAATTGTTTAGTGTCTTTGGAGACATGGAACGTAATCTTCTAATTGTGGGGAAAGATCCTCATCATCTCTCACAATGATCTTCCCCCTTTTTTTCTTACCTAAAACCTTTCTTTATATCCTGGGGAAAAGAAAACATAAAAAGGGTAAGCTAAAATTCTCAATAAGGGTATGAATGGATAAAATAAAACATACCGTATACATTTGAACTTAAAAACATGAACATAATGTTTAAACATCAAAATTTTGAGCAATGACATAAAAAAAGGAAGTATGTAAGGCATATATCATAAAGAAACATTAAGTATGATAAAATTCCATGAGAATAAAAAATTTATTTGTGGAAACCATTAATCACATGATATGATTTCCATATTAGCCAAGGAATTGATGCCAAGACCATCTTAGTGGACAAAGTCCCATTCTGAATCGAGCTCACTCCTCGTTCCAGTCCTGTATTACTGATCCGGTTTAACTTGTCGTTCCAGCCATGTCTATCTCATGAGATATAAATATTTACCCAATGCATTGAAGAGAGATATAGGTCCCACCCATCTCATAATGAAATCATTCTTACTTGTGCCACAAAATAAACATACATCACTCATAATAACCCAATAAATAAAAGGGTTTTCATAAACATCATCCCATTATCACGTAATCCATATAAAAGAAATGGATATAATTTCATAATAAGAAATTTGAAACCATGTAAATCTTAGAGACAAGATACTTGAAACATACACATATGAAATAATGTCATCTTAGATGAAAAATAGTTTTGATAAAACACTTGAAATGAATTCTTGAGGAAAATATCCTTTCTTCTACAAAATCATTCTCCTTTCACAAAATATCTTGAAATAAAAAAAAATAGGATTTTTTTCAAAATATTAATGAAATATTTTGGAGTAATATTCATGAAAATAAGGCTTTATAAAACCATAAATATCCTTTCATGGCGTATACGTTAAAAAAACATTCTTCTCTTACTTTTGTCGGAAGAGTCAAAAAGTACATTGTAGGGTAAATAAAAGAAAGATTCCTTCCATACCATTGGGTAAAAGTAAAAATGGTTAGAAATGACTTTAAAAATACATGAATAAACTTTTATAAAACATGTACATGGACGATAGCAATAACCCCCAGTAAATACTTATGAATAAGCAACCTCAGATAAAAATGAGATTTGAAAAATTATCACATACCTTAGGTCCGATATGCTTCGTACGTATCTAAACCTCCTGTATAATGATTTAAATAATGTCATTTAATTATTATAGAATCATATTCATTGTTATGTTATAATATATTTCTCACTTATGACTTTATATTACCCGTTCTTTTGTAAATTCCAAGTTAAAGCAACGTTTTGGGTAAAATCGTTTCATTTGTCATTCGTGTTTTGAATTGTAATTATTCATATGATTACATAGATCATGATTACATAATTACAGAATATAAAAAATGATTTATATATACTATATATTAAGAATATTCATATATATAATAGATCGATAAATGGAAAGAAATACACCGTTCATTGAGACGGTAGGCCGTACGTACGCATGAACATTGTTTTCGTTTCCTCATTGAATTGAATGGAATTAATTGGATGACATACATATATATATACATAAATCCAGTATCATTACTATGACATATATTTCATGATTACTTATTATATATACATTATAATCATTCATAAATGGTTAACATGGAGAATGAATCTCATCACGTCGTGGAGACGGTATTCCGTACGTACGCACGAGCGGTGATATCGTTCCCATGATAGTGGAATTTTATTGGAGTGTATGTATACTATTATAGAATCAATATAACTTTAAAAAAATAATATATATTTATTATTTACACCATTATACCCATAAAAGTAAGGTGGTGGTGGAATATAGATTACACCACGGCGTGGAGACGGGATTTTGTACGTACGCATGCGCCGTGATTTCGTTTTCCGTAGGATGGATAGATGGTGAAATAGTGTTGTTTCATACTTATAATAACATATCAGTATATGAGTGATACTTATGTATTTATTTCATAATGAAACAACATAAGAAGAAGAAGTGGATGAAGAAATAAAGGTGAACGAATCGGTAACAGACATTACCTCTTCTTTGAAGCGCCTCTTTGAGACCTCCTCTTAGGGCACTAAAATTGGCCTTTGAAGAAGACCAGAACCTCTCGGATGTTTCTAGGGAAGCGGAAAAGAAAATTTTGCAGGGGTTGGCCAAGCATGAAGGCTCAAAGTGGTGTGAGGAAGGGAGGGAGGAGGTGTCCTTTTATAAGGGAGGAGAGGGGAACCTTTGGAATAATTAAAAATATTATTTTATTATAAAGTAATATTTGGTTTTTAATAGCTCCAAATTGATTTATTTCGAAGATAAGGTGGGGATAGGTCGAAAACCTCTCATAAAATATAATTTAGACAAGTTTAGGTCATTATATTAACCTTAACTTTTAGTTTTAACTCTTAGTTAATTAGATTGACATTTACCATGTCACATTGTATTTTTATATTATATAGTTATTAAACATACCATATTCATCCAAGAGACCCCCAAGTGGTCCATTAATGTTAAACCTATCATGATATAAGTATATTGGCCTATCCATAGATTTTTAGTAATATAATAAATATTTTTGATATAATATTTCTTTTAAAAACTATTTTATGTCAATTTTGACACTATTTGGTAAATGATTTTTGTGAAAATTATAACAGAATTATTAGTTCGATATAAGTTAATTATATCAATAATAAAATGTCATATTAACATATAAAATTATTTCAATTCATAAAAAGTCTCAAATTACATTAATTTGTGTATTTATAACATCAATTATGTCAATATTTCATTAATAATATAATTACTACATCATAAATGTTTCATAAATAAATTAAATTATTTTAAGTCTAAAAATTATAAATAAAATACCATTATGTAGGAAATCGTTTTACGTTTATAATGAATATATATAGTAGAATTTATCTTATGTATAACCCTATATTAAAAATGATTTAGTTATTAAATATTGATTTTAACTATTTTAACCCTTCTTTAAATAAGTTAATAATAAATGTCCTAATCTAATCCAATTGGGCCTAAATGGTCATATTTTATTCCAAAGGTTGTTTTTGGCCTAATTACACTTATCCAATAGAATTAGATCATGTGTTTGGGTAATAATAATATCATTTTTACCCTTAATTACCTTATTTACTTTCAACCGTGGTAAAAAAAGTAAAAAACTATTATTCAACAAAAATTATTTTCATCTCATTGAACCACATTTTAGTCCTTGATATTAATCTTGTCTCTTTGATTTTCGAAATTCCACTCACAAAAGTGGTAAAATTAAGTTTTATGAAAAAATCAGTTTTGTAACTACCACTTAGTCGTTTCACTATTTATCAAAAAGTGAAAGTTTCCAGAAAAATACCAAAAATTAGGCCTAAGCTATATTTGATATTACGAATTCATAAATGATGTATATTTTACCAAATTAAAAACATATCAGTTGCATTAATTAGTTTAAAAATTCAATCACATCGTCAAAAAAAAATAGCGTGTTTGTAAGAGATAATAACTATCAAAAGATTGACACTTGTTTATGTCTGGTTTAAATGTGAAATTACATCCAATGACCAACATTGTATTAAATGGTAAAAATATATTCTAAATATAATTTAAAACACACAAATTAACAATTTATCCCTATTAATTATTTCAATTAAAAAAATTGGTTTTAATTAAAATTTAGTAATTTTCACTATTCATCAGAATATGAAAGTTATCTGAGAAGTACCAAAATTTAACCCTAAGCTAATTTTGATATTCTGAATCCAAAAATGAAGTCCATTTTGAAAGGTAAAATTTATAAAATTTCAAAAAGTGTGTATTACTATTAAAAATGGCTAGTTCATAATAATATTATAATAATATCTCGTTTAGTGAAACTCGGTATTGCGTACTACACATGCTATCGAGGAAGGTCGTGATTGGGTGTAATGCAAGGCAAGTCAGGGATGTGTGTTGTGGAAGATCCTTTTGGTGTAGCGTAAAAAACATGACATTAATAAAATTAAACAAAAAATTTCATAAAATCTAAGGGTGTTACACAACAACCACTATTTTCATCTTCACATTGATGATTTTCCATCAAAATATATCAAAAAAATTCTTTTTTTACCTCTCTCTCTCTCTTCTGATCTTCATGACAAACTCACATGATCTTATTAAATAATATTTTCTATACTATTTTGTAGGCCTCTTTCACCAGTTTACCCATGAACACTGATTCTTCATCATATTCATTGCATATTTATTCACAAATATGAATGATTAATATAGCATCTATTTTTTCTTCATATATAGTTATCCACATAAAATAAAAAATTGAAGAATATTTGAATTTATATTTTCTTAAATACATGATCTAAGGTTCTTTTAACATTTTATTTATCATTGAATTATAATTCCACTTCAAAATTCCCCAATACAATCTCCTACAATATCATTACAGGGAAAAAACACCTAACTATATCTATAACCACTTCTTCAATCACAAAAGAATTTCTATTTTATAACATAAATCATAATTCATTCCTTAAAAATTAACATCATATTTAATCATTAATTAATTTAGGCACATGATATTTTATTCAATTAAGAACAATTTATGAAGAATTTCATGATTCAATATTTCATTAGAAGATATAAATTTTAAAATACTAGAATTTTATTTCAACATAATACTCAAATTTATTCTATATAATTTTTCTTATGTAAAAGTAATTATGATTATATAGTTCAAATATGATGTTTATATAGATCATATGATGTTTAAGATGATAAAATATAATTCTTATACCACGTAAATGATTATTAAATGGAAAAATATGTCCATCACCCGAAATTATCATTTATTTATAAAACTAAGGAATGATAATTAATAATTCATTGGTTTATAACCATGAATCTGTAAAATAGTGTTCACATAGAAAAAACAATTCTTCTTTAAAACTCAATTGGAGTGGATTATTACTATGAACATAAAACTGATTATCATGTATCGTTATCGGTATGGTTATTATGTTTTTAATTTTTTCCAAAATAAATCATAATTGAATCCACAAAACCTCCAACAATCTAATGTGTTGAAAAGAACCTCGCATAATATTAATTAACAAAAAACAATGGATTTGAACATGAATTATGTTTTGAAACAACCTAAAATGCTCTATAATATGCACTTTAATATTAACGAAATATTATTCTCTATGAGTATATCATATTCTAGATGAACTTTTTAATATTATAACATGAAAAAATGTCTGTCGTCATTAAAAACCACCAAAAATATTCAAAAATATCCAGACATCTATTTAATTCATCATAAATTATTCTTATAAGATAATCTATTTAATTTAATTATTTTTTCATCCATACTAACTTGAAATGTATTTGATACTTCAATATTGTTGATATTTTTGGACAAATAATAGATCCCTCACACTGTCGGATTAATAGGTTAAGAAAACTCGTATCAAAATTACTCTTCTGAGAGACCATACTCTAAGGATCTAAGGATTGTTTTTTAAATATTTAGAAAAGGATATATCAATTTAATAGATTCTATATCAGTTTCATCATTACTCATTCCAAATTCTTTTGAATTACTATACATTTCAGTTTGTAATAATTTTTTGTTTCATTATCAAATATCCATGATTTTATTATGAAAAATATTTCTCCATTTTAACTTATAATTCAACCCGTATAAGAGATTATGCTTCTATAACATTCTTTTAAGAATGGATATTTCATTACATACATTATTCTCAAACCATTGAATTCATTTTTCTAATTCCTAATAATAGTCCAATATGATGAGAATTTCCAACTCTAATACACTATAATTAAAAAAAGGATTTTTTTCAAAATATTTATGAAATCTTTTGGAGTAATCTTCATGAAAATAAATCTTTATAAATCCATAAAAAATCCTTTCATGCCGTATATGTTAAAAAAACATTTTTCTCTTACTTTTTTCGGAAGACACAAAAAGTACATTGTAGGGTAAATAAAAAAAGATTCCTTCCATACCATGGGGTAAAAGTCAAAATGGTTAAAAATGACTTTAAAAATACATGAATACACTTTTATAAAACATGGACATGGACGATAGCAATAACCCCCAGTTAATACTTACGAATATGCAATCTCAAATAAAAATGAGATTTGAAAATTTATCCCTTACCTTAGGTTCGATATGATTCGTACGTATCTGAACCTCCTGTATAATGATTTAAATAATGTCATTTATTATTATAGAATCATATTAATTGTTATGATATCATATATTTCTCACTTATGACTTTATATTACCCGTTCTTTTGTAAATTCCATGTTAAAGCAACGTTTTGGGTAAAATTGTTTCATTTGTCATCCGTGTTTTGACTTTTAATTATTCATATGATTAATTAGATCATGATTAAATAATTCCAGAATATAAAACATGATTTATATATAATACATATTATGAATACTCATATATATAATATATCGATAAATGGAATGAAATACACCGTTCATGGAGACAGTAGGCCGTACGTACGCATGAACATTGTGTTCATTTCCTTATTGAATTGAATGGAATTAATTGGATGAAATACATATACATATATACATAAATCAAGTATCATTATTATGACATATATTTCATGATTACTTATTATATATACTTTATAATCATTCATGAATGGTTAACATGGAGAATGAATCTCATCACATCGTGGAGACGGTATTCTGTACGTACGCACAAGCGATGATATCGTTCCCATGATCATGGAATTTTATTGGAGTGTATGCATACTATTACAGAATCAATATAACTTTAAAATAATCATATATAGTTATTATTTACACCATTATACCCATCAAAGTAAGGTGGTGGTGGAAAATAGATTACACCACGGCGTGGAGACGGTATTCTGTATGTACGCACGCGCGGTGATTTCATTTTTCGTAGGATGGATAGATGGTGAAATAGTGTTGTTTCATACTTATAATAAAATATCAGTATATGAGTGATACTGATGTTATTATTTCACAATGAAACAACCTAAGAAGAAGAAGTTGATGATGAAATAAAGGTGAACAAATCGGTAACAGACATTACCTCTTCTTTGAAGGGCCTCTTTGAGACCTCCTCTTAGGGCACTAAAATTGGACTTTGAAGATGACCAGAACCTCTAGGATGATTCTAGGGAAGTGGAAAAAAAGATTTGGCGGGGGTTGGCCAAGCTTTAAGGCTCAATGTGGTGTGAGGAAGAGAGGGAGGAGGTGTCCTTTTATAAGGGAGGAGAGGGGAACCTTTGTAATAACTAAAAATATTATTTTATTATAAAGTAATATTCGGTTTTTAATAGCTCCAAATTGATTTATTTAGAAGCTAGGGTGGGGATAGGTAGAAATCCTCTCATACAATATAATTTAGACAAGTTTAGGTCATTATATTAACCTTAACTTTTAGTTTTAACTCTTAGTTAATTAGATTGACATTTACCATGTCACTTTGTATTTTTATATTATATGGTTAATAAACATACCATATACATCCAAGAGACCCCCCAAGTGGTCCATTAATGTTACACCTATCATGATATAAGTATATTGGCCGATCCTTAGTTATTTAGTAATATAATAACAATTTTGAATATAATATTTGTTTTAAAAACTATTTTATGTCAATTTTGACACTATTTGGTAATTAATTTTTGTGAAAATCATAACAGAATGATTAGTTCGATACAAGTTAATTATATCAATACTAAAATGTCATATTAATATAGAAAATTATTTTAATTCATAAAAATCCTCAAATTACATTTATTTGTGTATTTATATCATCAATTATGTCAATATTTCATTAATAATATAATTACTGCATCATAATTATTTCATAAATAAATTAAATTATATTAAGTCTTAAAATTATAAATAAAATACCATTATGTATGAAATCGTTTTACCTTTCAAATTAATATTTATAGTAGAATTTATCTTATGTATAACCCTATATTAAAAATGATTTAGTTATTAAATATTGATTTTAACTATTTTAACCCTTCTTTAAATAAGTTAATAATAAATATCCTAATCTAATCCAAGTGGGCCTAAATGGTCATATTTTATTCCAAAGGTTGTTTATGGCCGAATTACACTTATCCAATAGAATTAGGCATTGTCTTGGGTATTAATAATATCATTTTTACAATTAATTACCATATTTACTTTAAACGTGGCAAAAAAAAAAGTAAAAAACGACTATTCACCAAAAATTATTTTCATCTCATTGAACCACATTTTAATCCTTGATATTAATCATGTCTCTCGGATTTTCTAAATTCCACTCACAGAAGTGGTAAAATTAAGTTTTATGAAAAAATCAGTTTTGTAACTACCACTTAGTGGTTTCACTATTTATAAAAAAATGAATGTTTCTAGAAAAATACCAAAAATTAGGCCAAAGCTATATTTGATATTATTAATTCATAAATTATGTATATCTTACCAAATTCAAAACATATCAGTTTCATTAATTAGTTTAAAAATTCATTCCCATCGTCAAAACAAATATGGTGTTTTTAAGAGATAATAACTATCAAAAGATTGACACTTGTTTATGTCTGGTTTAAATGTGAAATTACATCCAATGACCAAAATTGTATTAAATGGTAATAATATATTCTAAATATACTGTAAAACCACTCAAATTAACAATTTATCACTATTAATTATTTCGATTAAAAAAAATTTAATAAAAATTTAGTAATTTTCACTATTCATCAGAATATGAAAGTTATCCGAGAAGTACCAAAATTTAACCCTAATCTAATTTTGATATTCCGAATCCAAAATTGAAGTCCATTTTGAAAGATAAAATTTATAAAATTTCAAAAAGTGTGTATTACTATTCAAAACGGCTAGTTCATAATAATATTATAATAATATCTCATTTAGTGAAACTTGGTATTGCGTACTACACATGCTATCGAGGAAGGTCGTGATTGGGTGTAATGCAAGGCAAGTCAGGGATGTGTGTTGTGGAAGATCCTTTTGGTGTTGCGTACAAAACATGACATTTAATTTAAATGAGATATGAAACTATTTTTAGACTGATATAACCAATTGATACCTAATGATATAAATATTATCAATTATTGTTAACCTAATTTCCCATACTCACTTTAAAATATAGCTAAAAACCTTTATATAGAAATAAGAGAGATTTAATTTGTGAAAATAGGTCTAAATATTCTCTATATTCTTCATTTTTATAATTTACAAAACCTATTATCTACCCCTTAATGTTAGGATATTATTTTAGATACATTGGATGAGATAATAAGGTTTCATGGATTTTACAATGAATCTTCTATAAGAACATTCCATAATTTTTATATTTTCATGACATTAAAATATTAGCAGCTTCTGTATTATTTTCTTCACATTTCTCTGCATTAAAAAGAAACTCCAAATCCTTTTCATCATGGTTATATTTATCATGATATTTTAATTAGACAATATACCTATATGTATTTATTTAGGTGGCTATCTAGATATGATTACTTCTATATATTCAAAAAGGATTATCTCTTTCGGTATATGCTCTTTAGAGTACAAATGTGAGATAAATATAGGATGAGAATTAGTTAAAATTAGTACCAAATATTGATAGTATTCATTCTATATCATGTTATCCCCATGAATTTATTTTTCACTTTTAATTATTATCATTATAATCACAAATAAAATACACAATTAGTAAGGTAATAAGGTTCATACTATTACTCTTTCAGTGTGAAGAATATGGTTAACGATATTTTCTCAAAATAGTTGTTCCATTATTCATTATCTCATGAATAATATTTAAATATGTTTTTTACGGATCGTATATCTCCTCACATACTCATTTTCTATGTGTGGGGAATTTTTATTTTCATCATAATTTATTTCTATAACAATCATTATCCTTATTAAGGCTTCTTATTTTACTAGAATAATTGTTAAACATATTTTTAAGTTGTGTCACTGTTTTTTATATATTTGACCCAAATCATAGTTAAAAATAGATATTTTATTTGGTGAAAAAACCTCATGAAATTTGTATTATTCATGTCTAATCACATATTTTCTTTTACTATGAGATTTCTATAATGTGACATCAATTTTTATGAATTTTTCCAATTCTACTTGGAAAATTACTAAACCATCAATGGATATATTTAATAATTATTTTGAGTTTCCACATGGATGGTTGTGAGATATATATTTGACAATATTCTATTTTATTGCTATATTTATATTGATTATTTTGGAATTTATTTGATCATGGCCATCCTTCTTCTTATTTCCTAACGATGACTCATTATTCATTTGAACCATCTTGGGAGTAATCTAGTTTACAATTTTTGTTATCTTTAGTAAAAAGGTTTTATAGTATTTATTCACTTTCTTTTTTATTATTTTACCAAATTCATTACAAACATGATAATATGAGAATGAACCATCCTTGTGACTGTGACAATTACAAACATCCAAAATATTACCACGTTCTAAAAATCTATTTGAGGTTTACAAATTCATCAATATTTTTGGTAGTTTCATTTTATTTGGCCTGATCAACCTCTATATAGGTTATATTAATGCTTCTAAGATTAATTTATTATAACATAAATAAAATGACTAATTCCTAAATCTAGTTCATCATAAAAAATTCCTAAAAAACAATTGTATTCTCTTAAAAAGTGTTTATCATGTAGAATTTTCATATCTCCAATCAAGATCTTTATAGTATTTCTTCATCTCTATTTGGGGAATTTCTGGGGAACCAACATACCTAAACATTTTTCTATCCACTTTAGAATTATTTGTAGGATTCTCAATATTTTTCTTTCGTTATATAAGTAAATAATTTAAATGTATACGTGTATCATTTGAGAAAAAAATTCATATAAGACTTTTATTAAAGTATCAATGATAACTTTTTATTTATGAATACTTGAGAAATATTATAATAACATTGCATAATATAAATTCATTGAGGTAGTGTTTTTTACAATACAATCATGTTTAGTAAATTCTATGTTTGCAGATTCTATTTTACTAACTTCATATAATTATCTAGCATAAGAAATATCTACTGTCAAGATTTAATATATAGTTCAACAAAAATAATATTGAGAATGTATTTAACATGTTCAACAGAATTCACTATATATTTTCACTCTATCTAGAACTATTTCAATTTCATCACCATTAATCTTTACTGTTTAATATAAAAATGTATTGTTCTCATTGATCGTCATAGATTTAATATATATTAATTTATTTTTTACAATAAAAGAAATTTTTTATATTTTCATGCAATTAATGGATCTTCACATCAATTTATTAAGTGGGATAATCATTTTAAAGTATTATTTATAACAAATATTCGTAATATTTTGATTGGTTTGATTCAATAAAATCATTCTTAGCTTCTTTTGATCTATCATTTTTTGTGATATTTATTGAAGATTTGAGATTTTCATCCAAATAAATCTCCAATTCATCTGATTCCTCGAAAGGCTGGGATATCATCTCCAGATAACATTTAATGGTTCTTAATAACAAATAAAATAATCTATTTGGATAATAATAAAAGATATATTTTTATAAATCAATTGATATTTATTGAGAAATTTTAAATGTATGATCATGCCCTATAATTCATGAATCTTATTGAGGGTAGTTCAAATAAGAATTTCCACATACCTTATAATCACTAAAATTTATTTAATACTCTATTTAAATGGATATATCTTCTTATTTTGTGGTTTATTCAACCACTTTTCCCACTCTATTAAAACTACAACTGACTTTTTTTAATAGAGATCAATAACCATCTTCTTCTTTAATCACGGGAAAATATTTTTAAATCTCTTTTATCATATTTTTACCATAAAAAAATGTCATAGTATATACTTCCATATTTATGGAATCAGACTTTTTAAACTATGTCAAAAAATAATTTCCTTATAAATAAACTCAAATCTATATTAACTAATGAATTTTAAATGAATCACAAATACTAAATAAAATAACTTCCAACATAGATAACACATTGATATGGAAAAAAATAGATTTTAATTTAGTGGACAAGATATAAATATATTCAAAACTAAGTGGGGTGAATCATTATTGGATACTTTTAATACATTAAATTATTTTCAACCATTTTTTTACGTCAATAATTTTTTATATTGAATGATTCTCAGATTCTCCCATATCACCTTCATCTTCACATGAAACAAATCAAAAAAACAAAAATAAAATGTAAATAATTTTAGTGAAGGTTTACCAATAAATATGTGAAGGATAATCCATGGTGTCATTTGTATTCCTCCAATATCACACTAACCACTAAAATTATCTTTTGAGAATATTTAGGTAGGTTATATGCTTGAAACTTGTATTTCAAAATTTCTTAATTCTACTTAGGTTCATATCACACACAAGTTCATCCCACATTTTACAATGATATTAAATATTGGAAAAATTTAAATTTTTTCTACCAACATGCTTCTATCATGTTTATGAGTGTCGAAATATATTATTCCCCTTTTATATTTTTATTGTAGCAAGATTCTACATCAATTCAAATTCACTCCACTATATTCAACATGTAGAGACCCGAATAATGACGTACATGGACATTACATTACTTTTGCGGAATACTTAATACATAACAAAAACAGACACACAAGGACCGTAATAGTTTAGTGTCTTTGGAAACATGGAACGTAATCTTATAATCGTGGTGAAAGATCCTCATCATCTCCTATAAAAATCTTACCCATTTTTTCTTACCTAAAACATTTCTTTATATACTAGGGAAAATAATACGTAAAAAGGGTGAGCTCAAATGCTCAGTAACAGTAAGAATGGATAAAATAAAACATACCATATAAATTTGAACCTAAAAACCCGAACATAATGTTTAAACATCAAAATCTTGAGCAATGACATATAACATGGAATTACGTAAGGCATAGAACATAAAGAAACATTAATCATGATAAAATACCATGGGAATAAAACATGTAATTGTGGAAACCATTAATCACATGATATGATTTCCATATTAGCCAAGGCATTGATGCCAAGACCGTCTTAGTGGACAGAGTCCCTTTCTGAATCGAGTTCACTCATCGTTCCAGTCTTGTATTACTGAACCAGTTTAACTTTCTGTTCCAGCCATGTCTATCTCATGAGATATAAATCGTTACCCAATTCATTTGAGGAAGATATATGTCCCACCCATCTCATAATGAAATCATTCTTACTTATGCCACAAAATAAACATACATCATTCATAATAACCTAATAAATAAAAAGGGTTTCATAAACATCATCCCATCATCACATAATCCATATAAAAGAAATGGATATCATTTCGTAATAAGAATAGTGAAACCATGTAAATCTTAGATACATGATACTTGAAACATACACATATGAAATAATGTCATCTTAGATGAAAAATATTTTTGATAAAACACTTGAAATGAATTCTTGAGGAAAATATCCTTTCTTCTTCAAAATCATCCCCTTGTCACAAAATGTCATGCAAGTTTAAAAGAAAAGGATTTTTTTTGAAAATAGTCATGAAATCATTTTGAGGATTCTTCATAAAAATAAGGCTTTATAAAACAGTAAAAATCATTTCTTGCTGTATACGTTAAAAAACATTCTTCTCGTACTTTTGTCGGAAAAGTCAAAAAGTACCTTGTAGGGTAAATAAAAGAAATATTCCATCCATACCATGGGGTAAAAGTCAAAATGGGTAAAAATGAATTTAAAATTACATGAATAAAATTTTATAAAACATGGACATGGATGATTGCAATAACCCCCAGTAAATACTTTCGTATAAGCAATCTCAGATAAAAATGAGATTTGAAAAATTATCCCTTACCTTAGGTCCGATATGATTTGTACGTATCCGAACCTCCTGTATAATGATTTATATAATTTCATTGAATTATTACAGAATCATATTCATTGTCATGATATCATATATGTTTCACTTATGACTTTATATTTCCCGTTCTTTTGTAAATTCCATGTTAAAGCAGCGTTTTGGGTAAAAATGTTTCATTTGTCATCCGGGTTTTGACTTGTAATTATTCATATGATTACTTAGATCATGATTAATTAATTCCAGAATATAAAAAATTAGTTATATATAATATATATTGGGAATATATATATATATATATATATAATAGATCGATAAATGGAAATAAATACACCGTTCATGGAGACGGTAGGTCGTACGTACGCATGAACGTTGTTTTCGTTTCCTCATTAAATTGAATGTAATTAATTAGATGACATCAATATATATATACATATATCCAGTATTATTATTATGTCATATATTTCATTATTACTTATTATATATACTTTATAATCATTCATGAATGGTTAACATGGAGACTGAATCTCATCGCGTCATGGAGACGGTATTCCGTACGTACGCACAACCGATGATATCATTTCCATGATCGTGGAATTTTATTGGAGTGTATGTATACTATTAAAAAACCAATATCACTTTAAAATAATCATATATAGTTATTATTTACACCATTATACCCATCCAAGTAAAGTGGTGGTGGAAAATAGATTACACCATGGCGTGGAGACAGTATTCCGTACGTACACACGCGCGGTGATTTCATTTTCCGTAGGATGGATAGATGGTGAAATAGGGTTGTTTCATACTTATAATAACATATCAGTATATGAGTGATACTAATGTTATTATTTCATAATGAAAAAACATAAGAAGATGAAGTGGAAGAAGAAATAAATGTGAAAGAATAGGTAACAGACATTACCTCTTCTTTGAAGCCCCTCATTGATACCTCCTCTTAGGGAACAAAAATTGGTCTTTGAAGAATATGAGGACCTCTAGGATGTTTCTGGGGAAGTGGAGAAGAGAATATTTAAGGGTTTGGTCGAGATTGAAGGCTCTAAGTGGTGTGAGGAAGAGAGGGAGGAGGTGTCCTTTTATAAGGGAGGAGAGGGGCACCATTGGAATAACTAAAAATGTTATTTAATTATAAAGTCAAATTCGGTTTTTAATAGATCAAAATAGAAATATTTTGAAGCAAAGGTGGGGATAGGTCTAAATACTCTCATAAAATATAATTTAGGCAAGTTTAGGTCATTATATTAACCTTAACTTTTAGTTTTTACTCTTAGTTAATTAGATTGACATTTACCATGTCACATTGTATTTTTATATTATATAGTTAATAAACATACCATATAAATCCAAGCGACCCTCAAGTGGTCCATTAATGATACAAATATCCTGATATAAGTATGTTTTCCGAACCATATATCTTTAGAAATATAATAACAATTTTTAATATAATATTTCTTTTAAAAAATATTTTATGTCAATTTTGACACTATTTGGTAATTGATTTTTGTGAAAATCATAACAGAATGATTAGTTCAAAAAAAGATAATTGAATCACTAATAACATGTCATATTAACATAGAAAAATATTGTAATTCATAAAATGTCTCAAATTACATTTATTTGAGTATTTATAACATCAATTATGTCAAAATTTCATTAATAAGATAATTACTGTATCATAATTGATTCATAAATAAATTAAATTATCTTAAGTCTAAAAATTATAAATAATATACCATTATGTAGGAAATATTTTTATCTTTTTAATGAATATTTATAGTCGAATTTATCTTATGCATAACCCTATATTAAAAATGATTTAGTTATTAAACATTGATTTTAACTATTTTAACCCTTCTTTAAATAAATTAATAATAAATGTCCTAATCTAATCCAAGTGGGCCTAAATGGTCATATTTTATTCATAAGGAATTTTTTGGCAGAATAAAACTTATACAATAGAATTAGGACATGTTTTAGGGTAATTATAATATCATTTTTACCCTTAATTACCCTATTTACTTTTAACCGTTGTAAAAAAAGTTAAATGTTACTATTCACCAAAAATTATTTTCATCTCATTGAACCACATTTTAGTCCTTGATATTAACCTTGTCTCTTAGATTTTCTAAATTTCACTCACAGAAGTGGTAAAATTACGTTTTATGAAAAAATCAGTTTTTTAACTACCACTTTGTGGTTTCATTATTCATCAAAAAATGAAAGTTTCTAGAAAAATACCAAAAATAAGGCCTAAGCTATATGTGATATTATGAATTAAAAAATGATGTCTATTTTAAAAAATTCAAAACATATCAGTTGCACTAATTAATTTAAAAATCTATTCCCATCGTGAAAACAAATAGCGTGTTTTTAAGAGAAAATAACTATCAAAAGATTGACACTTGTTTATGTCGGGTAAAATGTGAAATTACATCCAATGAACAACATTGTATTAAATGGTAAAAATATATTCTAAATATAATTTAAAACCACTCAAATTAATAATTTATCACAATTAATTATTTCGATTAAAAAAGATGTTTTTAATAGAAATTTAGTAATTTTCACTATTCATCAGAATATGAATGTCATCCGAAAAGTACCAAAATTTTACCCAAAGCTAATTTTGATATTCCAAATCCAAAAATGAAGTCCATTTTGAACGATAATATATATAAATTTCAAAAAGTGGGTATTACTATTCACAACGTCTAGTTCATAATAATATTATAATAATCTCTCATTTAGTGAAACTCGGTATGGCGTACTACATATGCTATCGATGAAGGTCGTGATTGCGTGTAATGCAAGGAAATTCAGGGATGCGAGTTGTGAAAGATCCTTTTGGTGTAGCGTACAAAACATGAAATTAATGAAATTAAAAAGAATATTTTTCATAAAATCTTGGGGTGTAACATTCTAAACCCTTAAAATGAATTTCGCCCTCGAAATTCGTCAGGGTTATGAATGGTTTACTACTCGAAAGTTTCTTTAATAGAAAACCACATCGTAAAAAGCAATACCAAAACTAGGATTTAAAAACTAAATTATGAAACGTAACGGTTACCCAAATTAACTCATCACAGGGATTCCACGTAGAAGAACATAGGTGAAAATATGGATATGGAGTAAAAATAAAACCATCATGTTCTGATGGAGAGTGGTAGAGAACATGGCTATGAAATAGCCATCAATCAAAAATCCATAGATTTGCGATGATATAAGGTACCATCTGATTTATCGGATATAAGCGCACTAGGACAACATTTTTGGTTTTCAGGATCATTTCCCTAAAGTTGTCATTTGAAGAAATACTTTCGTGATTTTGGTAAAGTATCATCGTTGGTCGTTCTTTGGACAATTTCCACTTCATATCTTAATGAAATGAAGTTGAATTTGTCATTCGTGAAGTGTTAGCAGATCATGTGATAGAATGATGGGTCATTCCATCTCTCTCAAACAAAACGTTAGAAAAGTTATCAAAAATACATAAGTCCATATATAGTGAGATTAATCATATATGGTTCCTAAAATGGACTTATACTTCATATATCATACTGCATAGTATAATAAAACTAGTTTCTACTAAACAGTGACTTCTTGTAGGCCAATGTAAGGCGATAAAGGCCAGTCGCACTTCGTTTGTGCGTTCAATTCCCACATCTTTTTCCGACGTGATGGGATGTCGCCTGTCCTGCATGTTTTCCTTTTTCTAAAACTGCATCACTATAACATCCCATTAATAATATTGAAAAAAAATTTATCCTTACACAATATTAACTTATGTCCAACATAATCCATTCCAATCTTTATCTAAAATAATTCAGTTCATGCTCATAGTATAAAGAAAACAATTCATTGAAATGTCATCAACCAAGCATGTGAATACCATCATTTATCCCTCATATGTCTTGTTGGTCACATTCCAATAATGTGAATACCTTAATCATGTATTTCCTGAAAAATGAATACCCATTAAAACTTTGTGAAATCATGAATGCTGTCAAAAGTTAACACTTTCCACATACCAAAATCCAAAAATTATATATACTCAAACCATGATATAACTTTCTCCTTATATTATTCAATAGCTCATGAATACTATCAAGCATTTAATTTTCTTATTATCAATTCATTATGCGCATATCATCTACATTACAAAAATATCTGAATAACCTTTCATGGTTACTAGTACCATTCATCATACACTTTCAAAACATAAGGAATGGCAACAGTGTAACAATCCTTAGATGTCTCTTTCTTCCATAGTAGTATGAGATTTCTTATACAACATTACTCTTGATAAACATGTAATCATTCCACTGCACACTTAAACCATTGACCGAGCTTCAACAATTATGTCATCTCACATATCATTTATAGTCTCTTTATCATCATCAACATAAATACTACCCATACGACCATACATATTCTCTTCATGAGACTTTGCATTAGGGCATTGGTCTTTATAATGCCCGTACATTCCACATTTAAAACATTTAACCATTTTTGATGTCGTAGAAATACCATTATACTTATCCATGGTGTTAACTAAACCTTTTCCTTTTCACTTACTGTCTTTGTGTCCTTCTTTTCCACACCCAACGAATCTTCCAGTTATTTTGAAACATTCTCCTTGATTCCTCTTCCCAAATGATTTACATTGGGGAAATTGAACATTCTTTCATTAATTATCATCATGAAACTCCATCTTTCTCTAATTAGTTGAGTTAGGAAACTTACCAAATTTGAGTTTATTGATCATATTATGAGATTGATGATTCAACATAATAATGATTTTTGGACTTCCAAATCCAATTTCATTTGGTTTCTAATGAAGAATATCATTCCATTTTCCTTCATATCCTCCATTATCATGAATCTCACTGTTTCCATCCATTTTCTAAAACCCAAAAAGAATAGTGTGAGGGGAAAAAATTATTCCAGGGAAAAAACATAGTTAAGGGGGAGTACACTCAATATCTAACATCTTAGGTTTAATTCTAAGATCTTTAGCACAATTATAAGACTATAACCTATACGTTTACTTAACCATAGGGACATCCTTAGACGTTCCATAGAATTATCTCTAGAGATCTCACTAAAGTTCTCGCATCCTAGTTTCCAAAGGTTGACTAAACCATTCCTTTGATACCAACTGTAGAGACCCGAAGCATGATGTAGATGTAAATTACATTACTTTTTTGGAATACTTAATACATAACAAAAACAAACACACAAGGACCATAATAGTTTAGTGTCTTTGGAGACATGGAACGTAATCTTCTAATCGTGGTGAAAGATCCTCATCATCTCCCATTAAGATCTTCCCCTTTTTTTCTTACCTAAAACCATTCTTTATATCCTGGGGAAAATAAAACATAAAAAGGGTGAGATAAAATGCTCAGTAAGGGTAAGAATGGATAAAATAAAACATACCATATACATTTGAACTTAAAAACATGAACATAATGTTTAAACATAAAAATCTAGAGTAATGACATAAAAAAAGAAGTATGTAAGGCATATATCATAAAGAAACATTAAGTATGATAAAATTGCACGAGAATAAAAAATGTAATTATGGAAACCATTAATCACATGATATGATTTCCATATTAGCCAAGGCATTGATGCCAAGACCATCTTAGTGGACAAATTCCCTTTCTGAATCGAGTTCACTCCTTGTTGTAGTCCTGTATTACTGAACCGGTTTAACTTGTTGTTCTAGCCATGTCTATATCATGAGATATAAATATTTACCCAATGCATTGGAGGGAGGTATAGGTACCATGCATCTCATAATTAAATCATTCTTACTTGTTCCACAAAATAAACATTCATCACTCATAATAACCCAATAAATAAAAGGGGTTTCATAAACATCATCCCATTATCACATAATCCATATAAAAGAAGTGGATATAATTTCATAATAAGAAATTTTAAACCATGTAAATCTTAGAGACAGGATACTTGAAACTTACACATATGAAATAATGTCATCTTAGATGAAAAATAGTTTTGATAAAATACTTGAAATGAATTCTTGAAGAAAAAATCCTTTCTTCTACAAAATCATTCTCCTTTCACAAAATATCTTGCAATTTAAAAAAAGGATTTTTTTCAAAATATTCATGAAATATTTTGGAGGAATATTCATGAAAATAAGTCTTTATAAAACCTTAAATATCCTTTCATGCCATATACGTTAAAAAAACATTCTTCTCTTACTTTTGTCGGAAGAGTCAAAAAGTACATTGTAGGGTAAATAAAAGAAATATTCCTTCCATACCATGGGTTAAAAGTAAAAATGGTTAAAAATGACTTTAAAAATACATGAATACACTTTTATAAAACATTTACAAGGACGATAGCAATAACCCCCAGTAAATACTTACGAATAAGCAACCTCAGATAAAAATGAAATTTGACAAATTATCACTTACCTTAGGTCTGATATGCTTCGTATGTATCTGAACCTCCTTTATAATGTTTTAAATAATGTCATTTAATTATTATAGAATCATATTCATTGTTATGATATAATATATTTCTCACTTATGACTTCATATTACCCGTTCTTTTGTAAATTCCATGTCAAAGCAACGTTTTGGGTAAAATCGTTTCATTTGTCGTCCGTGTTTTGAATTGCAATTATTCATATGATTACTTAGATCATGATTACATAATTCCAGAATTTAAAAGATGATTTATATATAATATATATTAAGAATATTCATATATATAATAGATCGATAAATGGAATGAAATACACCGTTCATGGAGACGGTAGTCCGTACGTACGCATGAACATTGTTTTCGTTTCCTCATTGAATTTAATGGAATTAATTGGATGACATACATATATATATACATAAATCTAGTATCATTATTATGACATATATTTCATTATTACTTATTATATATACTTTATAATCATTCATGAATGGTTAACATGGAGAATGAATATCATCATGTCGTGGAGACGGTATTCCGTACGTACACACGGGAGATGATATCGTTCCCATGATCGTGGAATTTTATTGGATTGTATGTATACTATTACAGAATGAATATAAATTTAAAATAAAAATATATAGTTATTATTTACACCATTATACCCATCAATGTAAGGTGGTGGTGGAAAATAGATTACACCACCGCGTGGAGACGGTATTCTGTACCTATGCACACGCGGTGATTTCGTTTTCCGTAGGATGGATAGATGGTGAAATAGTGTTGTTTCATAATTATAATAACATATCAGTATATGATTGATACTGATGTTATTATTTCATAATGAAGAACCCAAATAAGAAGAAGTGGATGATGAAATAAAGGTGAACGAATCGGTAACAGACATGACCTCTTCTTTGAAGCGCCTCTTTGAGACCTCCTCTTAGGGCACTAAAATTGGTCTCTGAAGAAGACCAGAACCTCTCGGATGTTTCTAGGGAAGTGGAAAAGAAAATTTGGCAGGTGTTGGCCAAACATGAAGGCTCTAAGTGGTGTGAGGAAGAGAGGGAGGAGGTGTCCTTTTATAAGGGAGGAGAGGGGAACCTTTGGAATAACTAAAAATATTATTTTATTATAAAGTAATATTTGGGTTTTAATAGCTCAAAATTGATTTATTTCGAAGCTAAGGTGGGGATAGGTCGAAACCCTCTCATAAAATATAACATATACAAGTTTAGGTCATTATATTAACCTTAACTTTTAGTTTTAACTCTTAGTTAATTAGATTGACATTTACCATGTCACATTGTATTTTTATATTATATAGTTATTAAACATACCATATACATCCAAGAGACCCCCAAGTGGTCCATTAATGTTACACCTATCATGATATAAGTATATTGGCCGAACCATATATTTTTAGTAATATAATAACTATTTTTAATATAATATTTGTTTTAAAAACTATTTTATGTCTATTTTGACACTTTTTGGTAATTGATTTTTGTGAACATTATAACAGAATGATTAGTTCGATACAAGTTAATTATATAAATAATAAAATGTCATATTAACATAGAAAATTATTTTAATTCATAAAAAGTCTCAAATTACATTTATTTGTGTATTTATAACATCAATTATGTCAATATTTCATTAATAATATAATTACTGCATCATAATTGTTTCATAAATAAATTAAATTATTTTAAGTCTACAAATTATAAAAAACATACCATTATGTAGGAAATAATTTTACCTTTCTAATAAATATTTATAGTAGAATTTATCTTCTGTAAAACCCTATATTAAAAATGATTTAGTTATTAAATATTGATTTGAACTATTTTAACCATTCTTTAAATAAGTTAATAATAAATGTCCTAATGTAATCCAATTGGGCCTAAATTGTCATATTTTATTCCAAAGGTTGTTTTTGGCCGAATTACACTTATCCAATAGAATTAGAACATGTGTTTGGGTAATAATAATATCATTTTTACCCTTAATTACCTTATTTACTTTCAACCGTGGTAAAAAAAAGTAAAAACTACTATTCAACAGAAATTATTTTCATCTCATTGAACCAAATTTTAGTCCTTGATATTAATCGTGTCTCTCAGATTTTCTAAATTCCACTTACAGAAGTGGTAAAATTTTGTTTTATGAAAAAATCAGTTTTGTAACTACCACTTAGTAGTTTCACTATTTATCAAAAAATGAAAGTGTCCAGAAAAATACCAAAAATTAGGCCTAAGCTATATTTGATATTATGAATTAATAAATGATGTATATTTTACCAAATTCAAAACATATCAGTTGCATTAATTAGTTTAAAAATTCAATCCCGTCTTCAAAACAAATAGCTTGTTTTTTAAGAGATAATAACTATCAAAAGATTGACACTTGTTTATGTCTGGTTTAAATGTGAAATTACATCCAATGACCAAAATTATATTAAATGGTAAAAATATATTCTACATATACTTTAAACCACTCAAATTGAAAATTTATCACTATTAATTATTTCAATTAAAAAATTTGTGTTTAATTAAAATTTAGTAATTTTCACTATTCATCAGAATATGAAAGTTATCCGAGAAGTACCAAAATTTAACCCTAAGCTAATTTTGATATTCCGAATCAAAAAATGAAGTCCATTTTGAAAGATAAAATTTATAAAATTTCAAAAAGTGTGAATTACTATTCAAAATGGCTAGTTCATAATAATATTATAATAATATCTCGTTTAGTGAAACTCGGTATTGCGTACTACACATGCTATCGAGGAAGGTCGTGATTGGGTGTAATGCAAGGCAAGTCAGGGATGTGTGTTGTGAAATATCCTTTTGGTTTAGCGTACAAAACATGACATTAATAAAATTAAAAAGAATATTTTTCATAAAATCTCAGGGTGTTACACAACAACCACTATTTTCATCTTCACATTGATGATTTTCCATCAAAATATATCAAAAAAATTTTTCCCTCTCTCTCTCTCTTCTGAACTTCATGACCAACTCACATGATCTTATTAAATAATATTTTCTATACTATTTATTAGGCCTCTTTCACCAGTTTACCCATGAACACAGATTATTCATCATAGTCATTGAATATTTATTCACAAATATGAATGATTAATATAGCATCTATTTTTTCTTTATATATAGTTATGCACATAAAATAAAAAATTTATGAATATTTGAATTTATATTTTCTTAAATACATGATCTAAAGTTCTTTTAACATATTAATTATCATTGAATTATAATTCCACTTCAAAATTCCCCAATACAATCTCCTATAATATCATTACAGGGAAAAAACGCCTAACTATCTCTATGACCACTTCTTCAATCACAAAAGAATTTCTATTTTATAACATAAATCCTAATTCATTCCTTAAAAATTAACATCATATTTAATCTTTAATTAATTTAGGTACATGATATTTTATTCAATTAAGAACAATTTATGAAGAATTTCATGATTCAATATTTCATTAGAAGATATAAATTTTAAAATACTAGAATTTTATTTCAACATAATACTCAAATTGATTCTATATAATATTTCTTATGTAAATGGTATTATGATTATATAGTTCAAATATGATGTCTATATAGATCATATGATGTTTAAGATGATAAAATATAATTCTTATTCCAAGTAAATGATTATTAAATGGAAAAATATGTCCATCACCCCAAATTGTCATTTATTTATAAAACTAAGGAATGATAATTAATAATTCATTGGTTTATAACCATGAATCTGTAAAATAGTGTTCACATAGAAAAAGAAATTCTACTTTTAAACTCAATTGGACTGGATTATTACTACGAACATAAAACTGATTTTCATGTATCGTTATCGGTATGGTTATTATGTTTTTAATTTATTCCAAAATAAATCTTAATTGAATCCACAAAACCTCCAACAATCTAATGTGTTGAAAAGAACCTCGCATGATATTCATTAACAAAAAACAATGGATTTGAACATGATTTATGTTTTGAAACAACCTAAAATGCTCTATAATATGCACTTTAATATTAACGAAATATTATTCTCTATGATTATATCATATTCTAGATGAAATTTTTAATATTATAACATGAAAAAATGTCTATCGTCATTAAAAACCACCAAAAATATTCAAAAATATCCAAACATCTATTTAATTCATCATAAATTATTCTTATAAGATAATCTATTCAATTAAATTATTTTTTCATCCATGCTAACTTGAAATGTATTTGATACTTCAATATTGTTGATATTTTTGGACAAATAATAGATCCCTCACACTTTCGGATTAATTGGTTAATAAAACTCGTATCAACATTAATATTTTGAGAGACCATACTCTAAGGATCTAAGGATTGTTTTTTAAATATTTAGAAAAGGATATATCAATTTAACGGATTCTATATCAGTTTCGTCATTACTCTTTCCAAATTCTTTTGAATTACTATACATTTCAGTTTGTAATAATTTTTTGTTTCATTATCAAATATCCATGATTTTATTATGAATAATATTTCTCCATTTTTCTTATAATTCAACCCTTATAAGACATTATGCTTCTATAACATTCTTTTAAGAATGGATATTTCATTACATACATTATTCTCAAACCATTGAATTCATTTTTCTAATTCCTAATAACAGTCCAATATGATGTAAATTTCAAACTCTAATACACTATAATTAATTATTCATTCATTTTCATTAGGAATATTCTATTCCTCATACTGTACTAATGGATATTAAACAAGATTGAAATGTAATTCAATTGAATGGAAACTTTTGATGATATATATACTCATTACTTATATATGAAAAAGTATTGATTACATTGGCATGTTTATATAAGTGGTTACTTTTGAAAATGATGCAATTTCTTTATAGTTAACCCCTTTTATATGATATGGTCATTAGAATTAGTTTTAGATAGGAGGGGCCAAAAATTATATATCCTCTTGATGCATTGTTAGGTATCACAAGACAAACTAACTAGTAAAATTAGGATATTACATAACTATTTATCTATGATATCTTAGAAAGAGGCTTAAATAGTTCATTTAGGATTTATGTAAATATGAATTCCATCAATGTGAAATCATTTATTATTATCCACGTCATAATTTATTTAGATTTTTCTAATAAAATTGATATACATCTTGTACATGTTATCATGTATGTGATATTATTTGAATATTATTTGTTTATAACATATTATTCATGCCTTATTTATTTCATAATATATTTTATTTATAATTCCACTTATTTAGTATCTGGTATCACCAATTTTTCTATTTTTGTAGGGAACTATGAAAACTGCTATAAATTATCCAAGGAATCACTAGGACGAATAAAAATATAACTATAGTCTTATTATGATTTAATTTATGTATTCAAATGTTGTGTATGGATTTCATATATATCTTCTCTAATTTAATTATTAAATTATTCTATTCTATGTAATTTTATATATAGTATTCTATAAAAATTCAATAAAATAGCCACTCTCTTGAGGTTATAAGAGTTGGGTGTTATACATAAGTTTATTCCATATGTGTTTAAATAATTGAATTCCCCCATTGGTTATTATCTAATCATTCCAAAATTGTGCATCTTGGTGGATATGAAAATTAAATGAATTTTTATAGGTTCCTTTAAGAACTAGTAGATATCTAGATTAATTTTTTTATGCATGGTAATTTTGATATGGGTCATGTTTAATTTGGTCATAGAACTACTGGGAATATGTTGAGTTGGCATATAAAAAATATTGTAGTAATTGTAGCGATAGTGTTTTACATGTAATTAGAGTTTTTATAACATTATGATACTTTAACACATTTATATAGGTAGATATTGGGAATTCCCCAAAACCATACTCTTAGATTGGGTGCAATAAATATGATCTTTAATTTTATGGATTTGATATCATTCAACATGAACCCATTTAACCATTCTAAAAATATAGTGTAAAAAAGAAAATAATTAATCACTTACATTTCCATGATATTTTAGTTTTATAGTTTTATAGAATTTCGAAAGAGTCATAAAAAATAATACCCATGTCTTGAAGTAAGATGTTTTGCCACTATACCCATCAATTCGTAATACATATTAATTAGTCACTTATTTGATAAAATTATTTTTACATGAAACCATTCAAGGATTACATCATTTAAAATCACACTTCATATCCATAGGAACTAGAAACATAATAAGTGTTAGATAAAACACTTAGTAAGGGAAAATATAAGCACAGAGAATTGAATTTTACTATTTAGCATCAGATGATCATATTGGAATGATGAAATGTTAAAACTGTAAGATATTTATATAATATAATTAATACCCATAAAAACCTGGATTTTAAATCATGAAATATGTAATAAATATTTAACATAATAAAACAGTCAAATAAGTAAATACTCATTAGCCTTGTAAAAACAATCATTAGACCAATGATAATTTTTAATCTCATAGAAATCATAAAAAAATATGTAGGTATCCTGGAACTTAATTTTTATATCACTCGATTAATGATTATAAAAAATGGAATGAACTACCTGGTAAATCGCAAAAATATATTAGGAGAAAAAATAATTATTTTAATCTGTCTCTTTTCTTGATGAATTAGTGATCTATTTCAGGCTCACCCGTTATCCTGAGTTTTACCAGTCTCACCCAACATCACCAAAAATTTCCAAGTATTTTTCAAGAATAAAACATTTAGGAGATATTAATATAAAATATAATATCCATGGAAGAAAACATTATTTAATTACAGTTTGTTTTTCCCTTGGGAATGAAACATGTTTAATATAAATTATTTAAAACAAACTTCATAATCTACATATTGAAAGTATATGGATGTTATCATAATATCATATTATCATCGATGAAAATTAATCATTAAAGGATGTCACCATATATGAAAATATCTTTAAAATAAGAATTAAAAAATAAATTTAAAATATGGTAAAATAACATATGATTTAGGAACTATTAAAAACTAAAAATTCTCAAAATATTTTAAAAGTTTTTTCCATTGAAAAAATAATGGACACTTTTAATTGAAGATTCAATGAAAGGAATGTTCATGGTAGTGAGAAAATTTGTTAATTTTTTATATAATAAAATAAAACATTCATTTCACACATTTGTAAAAAATCAAAAATTAATTTTTTTAAATAATTTTACAAATATTCACGATTAAAACCTTATAAATAAATTAAAAGACACTTTAGAACGAACATAACAACTCATTTATATGTAAATAATATAATTCCAGAAAATATTTGATAAAATATGGATACATAGGGGAATAAATTCTATTCTAGATGAAGATAAAAGATTAATATCACATACCAACAACATTCTTGATGCTTCCTTAATCGATAAAGGTGAAAAAATAAATGTAACATGTAATAAAAATTTACATATAAATGATATGAAAATATATTTGGATGAGAAAACTAAATTGTGTGATCCATCCCACGGAAAATATGAAAATAGATTATCTGGAAATAAGATGAGATTGTTTCATAAAAACCATTATCATTTTGGAAATGTTTTAATCAAAGGACTGTGAATGAAATAAAATAAAAAATTAAATTAAATTTCATTAACATATAGAGATATATTATATAACATGTTAAATGTAAATATATAAAAATAAAAAAATAAAAATGGTGTTTAAATCCATGTCTTGAACCGTCGTGTCCAAATGGAGATTCCACATAACATCATGTACTCTTACCTATTTTCAAGTGGTTTCCAATTAGTAGAAGGGGCCTAAAAAACATCATAAGGAGTGTGATACCTAAGATGAAGGTAAATAGTACTGTAATAACTATATAAGTGATGGTAATAATATGGAATAACAACAATATAAAATTAATGATACAAATGATAGATCAAACATCACATCAAATAAAAAAGAATCATTATCAGTACAATCCCCATAGAAGAAACACAAGAATACTTTTCAAAGAGCTACACACACCCCACAAGTGCTCAAGATCCAAAAATAGGTCTCTTTGGGATACACAAACATGCCAAAAAACATTCCATGAAATCATATAAAATATGTGCTAAATTCAAGGGCTTCGTTGCATATGTGAATGAAAATTTAAAAGGAATGATCACCATCTGAGTCCAAAAGCACTATCAGATTCTTGGACCAATTTGGATTCAAAATGAATTAAATGACAATTATTAATTTAAAAATGTAACTTTTCAATAAATTTAATTATATGTAAAACATAATAACGAATACCCATTAACATAAATGAACCTAGTTGAATGGTTTTTTATACCCAAAACACTCAATCCATGTGTCTATTCTATCAATGTTCTATCCATTTCTTAATTTGAAAAAAAAATCCATTTTAATTGACTCATACATCAAGAATATAATTCTGTTTGACTTAATATAATATAAGGTGAATAATCAAGATCATGATGGAAATCATTATATAAAAAACCCATGACTAAATCATTAAACAGGTGTCAAACAGAGGTATTAGAAGGGGGTACCACTCTAAATCACCAAAAGAGGTATCCTAGGTCACTAAAAATTGGAAGAGAAATAGAGAATATAGAAAAGTGACATGATGGTCAGTTTTATTAATCAAACACCACATAAATATGTGATATTTATTGGGATATTTCAAGAACCACAAGTTAGCTGATGGCCTATATTGACAGGCTGGAGGCTGTTGGGCAGCCCCAATTCTACTAAGGAGACCCATCGTCTAGCCAGTGGGATTTGAAACCATTTTCCATTTTGAATCTCTATTGGATGTCTATTAGAGCCCATGTACATGTCAATAGAGCTTTTATATATTCTTTACTCTATAGAAGGGTCACTATCTCTGATCCTTTTCTTTTATGACATATCAAACACTTCTAACTATTCATAAATGACACGATAATATGATATATATATATATATATATTGAAAATAATCATACATATATTAAATGTGTCACAATCCCACTATCATATCGCTTATTTCCATCAAGAAGTATCTACGGTGGTATCACTACTTAAAAATGATAGCTCTATACTCCCAAATCTATTTTTAAACAAGACCATGATCCCCAGAACTCTTACATGAGGAATGAGAATTTGTCACAACACCTTCTCCCATTGGTCCACTATTTTATCATTCTTTTTTCACAAAATATGCATCTAGTTCCAAATAAAAAACCTCATAGTCGAGCAAATGTGTGGAATTAATCTCATACTACCGATACTAGGACACATGGAATATATTGTGAAAACCATGATTCCATAGAGGAAGGTCCAACAGACAGGACAACATCTAGATGTATTCAACAATATATAATGGCCTGATGTACATTGGTTCAATTTACTCCTACCTCCCCAGATTCCTATTTCCTAACCAATGGGATACCTATAAGAAAAACATATCCCCCTTGTGAAATATAAGGGCCATATCATTTAGTTTTCTTTAACTAGCTATCTATTCTAATATATAACTATATTTAATGAAATTAAATACTCAAACTATGAGTACTCCTAAACCATAATCAATCCATAAACTAAAGGATAACTTGCTTCATTCCTGTAGAGAGGCGAAATTATTGGTTTCCCATATTGATCCTCAAATAGAGCCATCTGAATCAAATATTAAAAGTGGATGTTATAGTTGAACTCCACTATAAATAAGTGATCATCCCATGCTCCTATGAGATCATTAATAATAAATGAAAAATATTTTTTTTTTGTTTTTCAAAATCACGTTTATTGAAATGTGGGAAACCGCCCAAGAACTACATATGAGACATCCTAACCAAGGGGATCCATTGTTGCAATCATGAGTCAGAACAACCCCATTGATCAATTTTATAGTTGAGTGAGAAATGCAATTTATACCAAAAAATTGACATCAAACATACCTTAGAAATCATAATGTTCCCAATCAGAATCATGATTTGAATCCTCAAAAATGAGAAGAAATTGGAGACTTATGGACCAGGAGTGCATCCTGCCCTGCCTGGATACCACTTTTTTCTCCCAATTACTTGTCAGGAAACACACATATTGAAGAGTTCTATGTCCCTCCCTTGTATTTTTAAATTTTATTTTGTCTGATTGATGTCACAAAGGATATAAAACAGGTTATGGGTGGTCAATGGTGCATCCAATCCAGCTTGAATCCAAATTCCACCAATCATCCCATCCTTAGGAAAGTGGGTTAAAAAGAACACCACCATTTGATCCTTAGCCAGACTGAAAACAATAACGACACTCCATTTGCATCCATCGACTGCTCGGATACAATATAGTGTTGGGTCATCCCTTCATACATAGATCATAGGATGAATGGTTATATTCATCTTCAACAAACTACCCATCACCTTCTACAATACTTTCTAAAACTATATGGTATCCCACGAAACACTATTAGATAATATGATTAAAGGAACTAATTAATGCCTCACAATCTCTTGAACATTAAATATACAAAGATCGTCTATTGTGCTTATGCCCTAGATTAGTATGATGTGATATAACTTGTCCAACTGAGACAATACCACCCAAATGATGTCCCAAAATCTTGGGGTACTTGGAAGCTCTAACATTAAGTCCATAGTTACCTCATCCCACTTCCACATAGACACTAGAATTGTATGGATTATCCCTCCATTTATCTAATTTTCATCCTTCATTCTCAAATAACCCAGATACTGAAATACAAACCTACAATTTCTCCTATAATGTTGTCCAACCAGAACATTTATTTGACTTTTTGATACATCTTGTCGATCCCCGAGTGTACTACCCACTATTAAGAATACAACTCTCTCATTAGTAACACTATTTTGGAATAAATAACAATCATCATCTAAGATTCATATGTACACCACATTTGTATAAATCAATTATATAAACGAAACTACATACTACCAACATCTCACACACTGCAAAAAATTCATGATCAAGATATTGATTGACCATCACTGATTACACCTACAAGGATGGGAATAAAAATGATTCATGTTACACTTCCATTCAACACATTGTTATTACGACTTTCTAGTCTACCAATATGGCCTTGAACTTCCACCATAACTCTAATATTTATTCCCTATCGTCTGACATTTTCTTCCTTGGTGCATGTACAACAAAACCTATATTCGTGGTAGCATACTCAATATAGAAATAGAATTTCTACAAGTAATCCACCCAATACCTATAATAAGGATTCATTTAATTTGGGGAGAAATTGTACCATAGAATCTTTTGGTACATATATATGATAAATAACACACCAAATAGGTAATGTCACCAAAATATAAACAAATGAACCATAACTGCTAACACCAAGTCATGGGTAGGGTAGTTCTACTAATGAGGTCTAAATTGAATAAAATCATATGAAAATACCTTTCCACCAAGTATTTTTATAGTACCATGACATATTCTTGATGAAACATTTTTGAAAAAACAACCACCTCCAAAATCATGATGAATTTTGATGAATAACAATATAAAAAATTTATTTACATATAACAAGTTATCTTCCCATTAATCTATCCACACAATCACAACTCCCTTATTAGTGATCAAGTTATTTTTTCATTCCAGTTGAGAAATGTCCAGATTGAACCTCATATAGTACAAAACCAACCCAATAAAAATGGAAATCTTGAATGGATTCAATATTTATGCCAAATACAAAACTAGAGGAACCATCTCTTGGGTGACTAAAATTCCTCCTTTTGAAAAAATTTTCCCTTGAAAGAACACATATGCTATCCAAAATTTAATCATAAAAAACATAGTTTATATTATTGGTCCCCAAATCATACTCAATATTATTTACAGGTTCCTAGTAGGTTATTTTGTCATCATGAAATATATTTGGATGTCAATGTCAAACATATTTATGAATTAATATAAGTACATGTGAATGTTCTTATTTCAATGATCCATGAACACTACTGGAGAATTCATAAATCCAAAGGGAATAAAAATATATGAATATAATTTATAAATGATCCAAAATGCTATATTCTAGACTTTTTTTCTCTAGACCTACTATTATGGTTGAAAATCATAGATCAATCCTTGAAAAATATTCGGATCCCCTTAATTATTCAAATTGGTCATCAATTTGTTGAAATGTGTATCTATTTGACATCATCATATGATTTCACTTTTGGTAATACATAAAAAGTTGAATATTACAAAGTTAAATATTGGAGAACAATAGTGTAACACCCAAGGAGAAATTCTTGGTCTGATTAACCATTTATCTTCAATATCATCACATTGTAACTTTATATATTTTAATTCTCCTAGTTCCATGCGATATGGTGGGATTTTTATTTGGATTCATTAATCACCATATCAATATTAAAATCAAAATCTCAATATAGAGTCACTCTAAATAGATCTATAAATAAACCTCAATAGAGGTCTACCATAAGAGGAAAAGGGAAGGGGCCACATTATGATCCCCTATAAGTATCAAAATAATCCCTATAATTGAAAAACACATCTCTTAGAAGGATGTATTCTCAATAAAACTACCTCAGCATCATATTCATTGGTTATCATGAAATTTTACAATTTAGTTGAAAAAAGGGCACTCAACTATAATAATATTAAATGTGTTCATGGTAGTGGGTCAGTCAGTCCATTCATACGATCACATTGACATCAACCATCTCTAAAATTATAAAACATCAAACATTAATAAAGGAAATAATCATTATTGTACATTCTGAATAGATATGAATACAATCTACACTTATTTCTACTGGTGTGTCGATAGATAATATCTTGGAGGAGTATATAATTTTTTAGTGTATCCCAATAACCACAGGAAAATATTTGAACAAATGAGTTTTTCTATTGTAATAAACTAACATATTGAGTATAATTGATCAATGTAGTATTTGAAACTATGAAATATACCTATCTATGATTTGATAAAATCATATAAATCACATATTACTAACTAGTTAGCACTATATTTTTCCCTATAGTCTTAAGAGTCACCTAGTTCACCAACCACTATATAGTACTCCCTAGTTATAAGGGCCATGTACTAGTATGAAGGCCTGATTTAGTTGTGTGAAATGATGATTCCGTAGAATAGTTCACCTTTAGATAACTATTATTTCCAAACTTGGGACAATTATTGACTAAAATAGGACAACCCGGGAAGATTTTATTTCCGCTCATGATTATGACAACAAGAATACTCATTCACCATAGAGGGATTTCTAGAAGCTTATATTTACTATAACGAAAAACACTACCCTCATGTATACCCTCTAACTTTATCTTCCTATTAACATAATTTGTATCCAATCTATGATGAAGAATGTACCAATTGTTCCACTAATAGAAGGAATAAGGCCAGCAGATCTCTCTTCCTTGTTTCCCTACTCTATTTTTTATTCCATATAATGAACTAGAATAATGGTTCTTTGATCAATGTTCATATCTTATTATTCTAGGACTGGGTGAAGGATATTCTCAAGATTAATGGTTTGTATGTATCTTTTATTTCTATAATTTATTTCAAGGGGATTAGCTCTATGCTTATTACTAGATCGTAAAACACTATCATCGACCAAAACTAGATCTACATGAACTTCTGAGCATAGTTTAGATTTTGTGCATATACGAAGGAATCATTAAATATGTGGTCCATAAAGGTTTTTGATGTAGATCTTCCATTTTTAAAACCTATATCTTGAGAAACCACCATTATATAGCTATGAATTGTGAATAAACGTTTCTATATTAATCCAATGATCACATGTTGTATCTACCAAGTAATATAACCTCTATATGGCTAATATCCAATCCATCATGTCGTTGGGGCCTCTGGTTCCCTGAATAGATATGGATATAGAGATGTAATTTATGCTAATATTTTACCATCATTTACCCCTTGTTGTCATATCCTCCGCAAAAACTAGTATTACATAAAATAATTCTTGTTGGAAGGGTTATATTGTCACTCCTTCAAGATTAATTAATGGATAATTCTTGGTAACATCCTCCTACACAGAATATGGTGAAACTGGCTGACCAAAAATTCTATGGTATGATATCTTCTGAAATTACAAATTAACCATAGAAAACCCGGTTGCATAAATAAAAGGCCTAAATGAAGAATAATATTAATAATGTATAGGAACACTCAAGGGTGAATACAATGATCATCCTAAGAGGTTACCCCTTAAAAAACAATGTATAAACCCTTATGAACTACCCAGAACCAAATTCAAGATTCTAGTACACACATTTAATTCATATACTCAAATATACCCTAAAGAATTAATTTTTTAGGCCATGAAAAATAACACAATAAAATTTTCACTATAGTAACATATAATCACTATCTAATACAAGAAATAAGTATATTGAATTTGATCATATGTTCCTAAAATGGTTCATGAATAAAAACAATATTCCTTAAATTAGTATATATGAATCATGTTCATTATCTGAGTTGAATTAAAAAAATGATAACATAAAACAATAAGAACATAAATTACCACATTAAGAAGACTCATAGGTCCACAATACACTAAAATAAAAACACTGACATAGTTCTGCATCACATGTCCCAGCCATCATAGAATCTATCTTATATATCCCAAATTGAAGAAATGATAAATGATATGTTTTTGGGCGAAGCCTCTGATACCATTTTTAATGACCTTGCCCCAACAACCATGCCCATGAAAATGATTCACATGATTTCATTCCTTCCAACCCATATGTAAGTGGTTTTCGACAAGTAATGAGATCCTATGAAACATTATAATTATACCATTGCCTCAGTACCATGTAAATATCAAAATAATAATAAATAAAGTGATAGAAATAATAAAAAAACTAATAAATAATTCATAACCCAGAAGAGTAGCAGTGAATATAAATAAACCCATCCCATGATGAAAAAATATGACATGACAAATATATAATCCAAAAAAATGATATAAATATTGAATAATGGTCAAAATATAATAGAAGAAACTTATATCCCTACCTACCTCTATCTAGAAAATCCCACATCCTCCTGCTCAACTGAGTCGACCATCCAAAATTTTTCCCCTTCCCATCACCAAATCCTTAAGTAAAAAATCTATAAGCACCCGAAAATTTCTATGTTTGGAGTAAGTAAAATTCTTTTTAAGAAACCAAAATTTACAATTTACATAATTTCATAATATATTATAGTTTATTCCGTGACATTAATTAGTGTATAGTTATGTATAAATATATAACAAAATAAAATCATAATTTTTGTGTCTATAAAAATTGGATCTACCTACTTTTGAACCATGTTAATAGGAAAAACTATCATCAATATGAAATATCCCCCTTGATGGGATAGTCCAAAAACATGATTTTAATAACACATAGGAAGTTATATTACCAAAAAATGATGATTAGGTTTCTGATACATCCCCCAGGGGAATATTCTTTGAGGCTCATTCAGCATTATCAACTACAAGATTGAATAACCTCACAATATGATATGGGAAACAATTTTCATATTAAACATCACATCCAATATACTAGTATCATAACCAAAATAATCCACATAAAGGGATCATAAAAATTGTTCTCATGGGGAAATACACACAAACCACATGTGACAAAGAATAAAAAAAGTCTCTAGTGGATACTCACACATGCAAACAGACATTCCATGAACCCGTATAAAAAATGCGATCAAGTTAATAAATTATCATATCAGGTGTGTGATCATTTAGCGGAAAAAGACATTTTATGAGTCTAAGAGAACCATCAGATCCTTAACCAATATCTATTCAACAATATTTAGATGACTAGGATCTAGGTAAAGAAGAAACATCTCTCTAATTATTGGTCAATATCATACATTCCAATTAAGATTCCGTATTAATAAGAAATTCGGTTCCAAGGTTGTAAATATTCCGAACAACTATACTAAGTTGTTAGTTCTATCAATTATTTATAAATACCTTATTGAAACAAGAAATACCCCTTCACCTTAATGAGAAAATACTTAATCTTTCCATTTTTGAAAAATGATATGAAAATGGATATGATTTAAATCAAAAAGTAACACCCAAAAATTAGGAACTCGAAGAAAAATAAATATCCAGGTGTTGAGAAGAGGAATGAGAGGAGAGGAGTAATGAAAATCACAAATATTGGTCTCCTAGGTCACTTGAAATCATCATATAAATTGAAAATGGGATCCAAATAAAATTATATTTTGTTTAATAATAAAATTACACATAAATAAGTAGACCTCACTGGGCTCCATCGAACACCGCTAGTAGGATAGTGGACTCCATCAATTGCTTATAGGTTGTTAGAAAGAACCATCTATACCTAGTAGCCCCACTAGATTTTGAGTTGGATATTTATACATGGTTAATATCCAGATACCTCACTAGTTGGTTGGTGGAGCCCACCAGTGATGCAATAGATTTGGTCTATAATCCTTATTCTACAACATGCTCACTAGCTATGGTATGTTATATATTTGGAAACCCAAACTCCTCTATATAAACTAAGAACTCCTAAAAACATGTTCAAAATATGTGTAAAATTGAAAAGATTAAAACCTATATTAGGGGCATCAGAAGTAGAATAAAATATAAAAAAACACAAATAAGGAAAAGTTGAATGAACAACTCTTACAATGACCATATCAATTAATTTAGAATCATTAAATGGAGTGATTATGAGAAATAAATTCAAATCAATAAAAATCAATTGTAAATACAACATAAATAAAATTAATGTCATTTCAAATTTAATCTTGGCATTATATAATAAAAAAATAAGTGATATAACCCAATGTATGAAAATTGAGTTAGGAAACCCCTTACCAGTTAGGATACTTCCTACTCAAATAAAACATAGATAAAATAACATGAATAAAACATAAAATAAAATTATGTATGAATTATTAGTCATATAACATGTACATGGTGGTTATATAGAACATATAAAATAAATTATTTCATTAACTATAAAATTAGCCTCAATAAAAGGAAATTCAAATGAAGTGCCTTACCTAGATTCCAAATTTTATATGCATGTACTTCAACACCTATATAAAAAAACATAAATTAATTAAAAACTTTATTATGTACCTTTTCAAGGTTTATTATTTTATTATTGAACAATTAATTTAATTTATATTAATAAATAATTAATTACTTAATTAGTTATTTAAATGTTAGGTGATTTGAGGATGTTCGATTCAAAATCTAAAAATGAATTCGATGGGTTTACCTTGGTAAAAGTGGTAATTATTAAATAATATCAAAATTAATTTTTATTTCATAAATATCATTTTTATACATTAATTATACTTTTATAAGAATCTATGAATGTTGTATGTGAAAAATTAATTACATTACAACAAGGAGATGGCAGTCTGTACGTACGCACAACTGAAAAGTTAATTTTTCAAAAAAATATATTAAAATAAGGTAAGTATAATTTTGAATTTATAAAGTTAATTTTATATCATAAAAATAATATTATTTACCTTAATACACATATATATTGTATCCATGTGAGGAGGTGATGAAAAATTATCATATCGGTTCATAGAGGAGGGAATTAATATGCACAGATGAACGATGTTATAATTTTTAAATGAATTTAAATGTAAGAAAACATATGTTACATTTTTTTAAATAATTATAATCTTTTCATGAATATAATATATACATTAAATTAACCATCACAACCAACCATTAAATCAAGTGATGGAAAATATATTACATCGATAAATAAGGTAGTATTCTGACGTAAAAATGAACGATGATTTTATATCCAATTAAATGAAGAAGAAGGTGGATTAAAGATAATCCATCAATATAATAACATATCATTATATATTAGATACCTATTTTATTATATCAAATTGGTTATAAGTGATTTTCTATTTGTATAATTGTAAAAAAACTGAAAACAATTTTTAAAATCTATACCCATTTTTCATAAAACCCTAATTTATTTATACCTCACTCAAAATAAGGATTATATGGAAAAAAAAATAAAACAAATATTAAATGGGGATGGATGTTAGTAATGTATTTGGGTGAGAATTTACAAATATAGTTTCCATGTTATGTGTGTAGAAAATATAATAGTATTCATCCTTTTACAAGTGTGTGGAGGGGAACACTTGTATTGATTAAAAAATTTAAAATATTATAAAGTCAAATTCATGTCCATGTGGTTAAAAAATGGTTTAATTTAAAAGTAGATTTTATATAGGTTAAAAATAAAACAAATATAATCATATTTAGTTATGTTTTTATTTCATTTTAACACTTATATATTTAGTTTACCCCCTCCTGTTACCCTTTTTATCCTTAATCGTGATAAGACACGTATCATCATTGGGGGATATAAATTTAATTAGAAGGGAAAATTGGTTTATATTTTATATGTAAATTAAATTTTAGACCATTTCATGTTCAAGTTAAACATTTTAATGGGTTTTTTCTTCTTTTAAAATAATTTAAGAAAATATTATATTACATAAAATATAACTAATATAATTTTTCAGATAATTTATATAATTAGACATTAAATTTATGATGAAACAAATTATTTTAAAATTTATAATCTCTAAAAATGAATTATACAGTTTATTTACAAATAATATTCATGAAACAATAAAGTCAACCCAAAATATTACTTATTATATTTTTATAATACTTTACTTTAATTTTTCTACTACATGAACAAGAACTCGATCAATGTTGGGTCAATATTTAATGTATTGATACAATAATTAAAAAGAAAAAATAAATTAATCTAACCAAACTAATTTAGTAGTTTTTATAATAATAATTTCTAAAATATTATTATTTCTTTTTTCCCAACGTCATGATATTAAATTTTTTACAAGATAATAGAATGATATTTCCTATTTTTCTTTACCTAAAAAATTAAATAAGTCATTTTCACTAAAAAAGGGAAAAAAATTATAACATATCAGAATTGTGTATAATGATTTTTCACCAAATATTCAAATATATTGAATTCATGTGTTATTGTCTATTAGGTCATATCACATTATTTTTATCCTTAATTAACCAATTTACCCATACCAGGGTGACAAATATTTACTAAAATTATTGTTCATAATAGCCGAAAATAAAAGAAAATTACCTTCAAAATATTATCCTCATGATTCCAAATATGGAATTAAATTCTCAATAATAAATCTCAATATGTTTTGGAAATAAATTTAGGATAACAATGAAAAATACAATGATAAATAATGTTTAGAAAAATGTTTTTTTATTCTAAAAAAAGAATTTATACTAGAATAATGTATATGGATGGTTACCATATAATAAATTATAATATTTATAAAAATTGATTTTTTTATTATAAGATAAAATTATAATTTTAAATTACATAATTAATAGAAATATGATAGTTTCATAAAAAAAATTCTCTCGAACTATTCATTCAAAAATTAATATTATTAGGAAAATCCCAATATTTCACCAAAAGTTATTGTTCATATGATTATTTAAAAAATTGTATAATTTTTATGAAATAAAATTTCTAAATTTGGTATAAATTAATTATAATATTCACTCAAAAAATACCAACAAAATCATTTTGGAAGAAAATATATTTTTAAAGAGTAAAATGATGTTTCAAAAAATTGGGGATATGTTTCCAAATAATTATTCACTATATTTGTATTGATTAGGTAAATTATATATATATATATATACTTTACAAGGAGTCACAATTATTCATATCCCATAAATAAATGTCTATGTTATAATGGTTATATTAAATTAATATCATTTTTGTGGTCTGTTTAATCTCACTTTTGTTTGTTGTGCATGTCATCAAACATCCTCCAAATTTTATTTTGATCTCGGTACTAAATGGTTTATAATTTGTAAATCTATTTTTCGAAACCCAAATCATGAAAATATTTATTAAAACATTATTTCAAAAATAGATTAAAGAAAACACGATGTTAATCAATAATATAAGATAACACGGTTTATATATCATACATCATTAGTGTAAATTGAATATATGTACATTAGGGAATGATTAATGTCCAAATAACAATTGTGAGTGATAGAAAAACATAGAAATGATAATTTTAATTTTCATGAGAGATTTAATGAAAAAACCATAATACAATGTGGTGTGAAAAGATAATTAATTCAACATAAGTTAATTTAAAATAATGCTTTTTTTATTTCAAGATCATTTTTGAAGAGTTCAGGAATCCATTTACCATTTAGGATCATAAAATGAAGAAATATAATTAATTTATGAGTGTAATTTCATCATTAAATATATTTCCAATAAAAACTCATTTTTCTCTCTCTTAATGATGAGTATTCAATATGTATTTTTCAAACCTAAAGTAATAATATCAACATCTAATTAGGATTATAATAAAAGAGTGATATGATGTTTAATCAATCTATGATCAATTAAAATACTATGATTTGAGTACACATGTTAGGATAATATATAAAATGGTGAATATTTTATATTAATAAATAAGAAATGTATCTCCAAAATTAATATAGTGATATACCTGGTTCAACTTATATAATTAAATAAATATCATACACTATATAAAAATTTACCCTTTTAACCAACACATTAAATAAGGTATTGACCAAATAATTGATCACATATTTTTTATCTTACATCCCCAAAAATATAATACAATTATTCCAGAAATAATAATTCTTGTTAAATAAAATGTTATCCTAAAGGTTACATGTACCACAACCCAAAGATTCTTCTCCCAAAATATAATTAATATCTTTGATAAATCTATATATAATGTTATTATATATTTAAATTCATCAATATTTCATCAATATAATTTATATACAATCCTAAAATATAATTCTTGTCTTAACCATAAATATATATGAAAACATCACCTTGTTGGAGACTTAATTTTCACCCATCATGGTTATCAACATCCTCTTATCCAATAGAAACAAATTTCCTTAGTCAAATCATATAATAACCGAATATATTATTTAAACATAAATGTATTATTCTTCTTAAAACCCAATAAAATTTTCCAATCATCTCCTAGTATAATAAGTAATGATGTTAAAGTTTTAATTTCTTCCATGAAAAGTGTGATCATCCATAAACTTGTTATCCCACGATGACCTCTAAAACACTTATGTTACCTAACATATAATCATTCTAATATCTTATGTTATCTAAACCCTTATGTGATTAAAACTATAATATCATAAAACCAGAACTCCTAGATTCGATTCTATAAATAAAATCACTATATTTTTGTCCTTCATATTGATAAACATGACCCAAGTTTATTCATAAAAAACATACTACCTCAAAATTAAATATTGTATAATTTTCATTCACATTATCTTTTAGGTTTATAGTATTTTATCTTTATTAAAAACTATTACATAACAATACCTATAACTTTAGGTAATGATTTCTACCACTGTAAACAACTTTTCTTATTCCACATTAAGAATTCGTATTCTCCATTAAAATTCATCACAAATAAATCCCTTTTATACATTAATCATTTAACACCATTCATTAAATTATAGGAAAAAATTATGGTAATAGGGATATCAAATTCTTTGTAATGGAAAACATAAGTATTAAATATTGAATTGCATCAGAGAATATAAAATGAGAATATGTATATTATGATATATTAGTAGTGAATGAACATAAAATAAGTTAATTAGTACTCATAAAAACATGGAACATAAATCATGATACATGACATAAATATTTTACATAAGGTAAGAGTCATATAATAAAATAATCCAGATCCCGGTGAAAAAAAATTGAAAAAAGGATCCGGTAAAGTCTCATATCTAGATTTTATTATTTTGTTTTCTGGTTTTATGAGTGTATGTGTTACCACATCACCCACCTAAAATAGATTTTTTGAAAATGATAAAAATATATGTTTGGAATCTTACAATAAATCATATAATTGTAAAAACCTTCCTGGAAAATTTCAAAAAAAATATTAGGAGAAACATTTAATATGTTTAACATTTATCTTTTACCAATACATTAGAGATATATATTGGGACCAAATATTATCACCATATTGAGATCAATCATCATAATGAATATTTTCTTTCACCACTGATGAATAAATTATTTTGAATCCTACACTATTCAACATAAAACACTTGAAAAAAATCATTGGTTGGTTTTATATTGGTTAACCCATGTAAAAGAAATAGGTTTCCTAAAAACCACTTTAAAATAATCAATGTATGGAATAAAAAGAAATAATATGAAGGATATAATATTATTACATTACTAGAGAATAATTGGTATTATTAAATAATATTATCATAGATAAAAAACAATTAAAAGAACATTTGAAAATTTTTATTGAAAATAATTGAAAATAAAATTTTTATTTTGTATCATTTAAACAATTCCAAAAAAAAATAAATTTTTTACAAAACAATCATGGTTACTTGTAGGGAAATATTAGAATAATATATTGGACACGAGAATGGGAAAATATAATCATTATAGAAAACATGGATATATATGATAATTATTTATGATTAAAAAAGTTACACGGTCATTATCACTTACTATCTAATGACTCGATGTTTCTTTAATCAATAAGGTTTAATGGAAAGTAAATATTTAATGAAAATTAATTACAATATGAGTTAAAAACTAAATTATTTTGAAGAAAATATGAACATATGATCCCTCTCAATCGATCATTGAAGAGAGAGAATTCAGAAATGAGATGAGATTATATCTTACAAATTCTTTCTATTTTGCTAACTTTTCAATCTTAATACAATGAACGAGATTAATTCAAATGAAACATTAAATATCATGAATATAAAGAAATTATTTTATATCATTCAAAGGGTAGTATATACACATCATAAAAAATATATGGTCATTACATAAACATAATTCCCAAAGAAACAAAATTTGAGACAAATAATCTTTACAAATATCATATCATTGAATTGAGATTTAATTTTGAAAGTGATTATATTCTACAAATGTAAATGCATCAAAAATAAAAGAATAATAATAACCAAAAAAATAAAAACGTTCATTTAAAAATATTATTGTAATTATATAATTAATGAAGAAGTGATATAACTAAATGAAAAGAAATTTAGATAAGGATCCCATTACAGCCATGGTAATATCTGAATTAAAACCTCTAAGTTGAAATAACATGAACTAAAATTAACAAACCATGAAGTATAAATTTTTCATGACATAATATTAAAATTTTTAGTAAATACACCATATAAGATAAGTTCAATTTTTAATGTTAAAACAACCCTTGATAACTGAAAATTGAGAAAGTCCCTGAACATGAGTTGGGAATTTCTATATACATCCCACAACGCTTATATAATAAACTTATATTAATTGCATAATTGTTTATGAAAATGTTCTTGGATTATTAATTATCATTGGACCATTTATTCCATTTAAATCAATGAATTATTTGATTATTTAATAGTTAAGGTTCACATATGGTGCTTTGAGGATGTTCGATTCATAATTTCATAATGAATTTTGTATGTTTAATATGGTAAAACATTTAATTATAAAATTACATAAAGACTAATAATAATTTTATAATTAGTATTTTTATGAATTATTTATAATTTAACAATAATATATGTATGGTGGTTATTGAAAATGAATTACATTATTACACGATGATGGCAGTTTATAAATACACATGAGTAACATGTACATTTATCAATGAACATGAGCGAGAGAAGGTGAGTATCATTTTATATTTCCATAATTATTGTGATATTATAAATATAATATTTCCCCATTAAATACACAAATATATACCATCCACAAGATGTGGTGTTGAAAAATGAATCACATCACATCATAGGGGTGTTAGTCCACACATACATAGGAATGATGTGGTCATTTTTCAATAGATGGAGAGGAAATAATAGAGAAGATATATTAAATTTCATAAAATATAATTATATCAATAATATAGTCAATATAATTCCAATACATCAATATAACTAGATGTAAGAAGGAGTTATAGAAAACTAATTATATCGGTTTGCGAGGAAATAGTCTTCCCTGCACATGAATGATAATTTCATTTTCCATAAGTTAGATAAGATGATTGATTTACATTATTACAAAAAAAATAATAACATATAAGTATATAATATACAAATGTCTTATGATATCCCAATTTTAATAATAGTTTTAATGATGGTATAAGATGAAATAAAAATAAAAAAATTAGAAAAACATATACCTACTCGTCAGAAAACCTCTTTTCCATTACACATTAATCTCTATAAAGATTTTATTATACCCAAAATATAACCTATAGAATGTTGGGAGGTACTTTAGGAAGTTATTTGGGTAGGGAATGCCTGAGATAAGAGTCCCTTTAAGTGTAGAGAAAATAATATTGGTGTGTTCTTTTATCAGTGAGAGAAGGGGAACTCTTATAATATTTTAATACATTAAAAAATTATATGGTTACATTCATATCCATCTTGTTCGAGACATAGGATTGTAATAATATCATCGAATAAGATTTAGACAAATTTATAGGTTATTTTAAACCAAATCACTTTATTTTAATCTAATATTTTCCCTTTTTAACATTTACCATGAATTCAAAATATCCTATAATTAATGGTTATAAATTTACATATATGGTAAAAATTTGTTTATAAATTTTATATAGAGAAATTTTCTACACAATTACTATTCCACCGATCATTTTTTGGATTTTATTATTTATCAATCGTTTAATATAAATTAATATAACATTAAATATAATTTATTTCTTTTTGGAGACTATTAATTTATTTTTACATTAAATATTGGAAGGAAAAAATAAATTTTTAATATATACCCTTTCACCATAACATATAAATTATAATTATCCATGATAATTCTGAAACACAATAATTCATACAAAAAATATTACTTTTTGGGTTTTTAAAATAAGTTACATTGTTTTTTTGACCTCATGGACAAGAACTATGTTAGTGTTATGTAATAAATTAAGTTAATTATACTATTATTAAATATTAAATATAAATTACAATAAAATATAATTTATTAATATTCAAAATAAAAAATTATAACTTACCATTAGCATCTTTTGTCCCCATTAAAATATATTAGAGTTTTTAAATGAAATAGAGTGTAATTTTATATTTTTCATTACATAGAATAATATACAATTAATTTTCAAATAAAAAGGGATTTTTCCATAAATTATACTATGTTATTAGGATGGTAGAAACATGCTCGTAAAATATATTACAGTAAAGGTTTAGGGTTATTTTGAATCCATTTTACATTATTTAAACTTTATTTACCCTTACAGATGAGACAAATATTTTGTAAAGTGAATATTCATGTTGAATGAAAATTAATGGGGTTTTTTGACACCATAAACATGTATCTCACCAAGAAAACCAGTATTTTTTGAATTGAACATGTGACCCTACTCCAAGGAACGTTATTGGTATGAGGATTAGGTTGTGTGATAGTTTGAACAACTACACACAAATATGGGCTTCCAGGAATAATGGACTTTCATTCCAAAGGAAACTCTATTTTCTACGAATTCCCTTGAGTTTGATATAATGGAAAATTCCAATGTACACAAAATGTAATACCTTACTGGTAGATCATCAATTTTAACGAAATAAATTTTCATGTGAAAGGGGACATTATCTACCACTGCTTTCATGGTCTAGCCTCCAATGACCATGGAATGTTCACTCAAGAGATAAGCATTATATGCAAACCCATCTCCCAAAAATATTGTCACGCAATAATGGTGACATTATAGAGAGGATATTACAATTACAAGACCTAGTGGAAAAGGACTAAAAAGTACCAAATCATTCTCCATGAACATGAAGTTGTGCACCATGGGTAACTGATTTCTCAAATATATAGAACCTTACCCTCATCGTGAGGAGGGTCTCAGGATAATGAAGTGACACTATCATTCATGAATATAAAGTTTCTCCATGATAGCATTAAATACTAATAATAATGGAACTTCAACGGTAGATAACATTAATAAAATACCTCTTATGGTATCAAATATGACTTGGCTAGTAGTTGAGTAATCCTTGTAAAACACCCCTAAAGGTTGCATGGATTAACACCAGAGATTCTTCCCTTGTGTAGCTCTGATCTGCATGCAACTCCAAATCTTGCATGTAACTATGACCTCAGAATCCATGTGTTGTAAATTTTATAATACTATTTTCTCAGGAAAATCAATTTTCATGAAACAAAATAATGTTATGTGTAGTATAATTTTGGCCCCAAACTCATCATTCCCTATGATTATAGTGTATCTATTACCAAACGTCTTTCTCCAAAGCTTAGGCACCCTAATTCATTTTTCTAAAAAGAAATGGTCCCCGAATATTGGGCCTTCGGATTTCCACTCCCCTATAACAGTTCTAACACTTGGTCTCACCCTAAGATGCATGATAGGTGGTCACATAAGCCAAAGTGGTGGTATCATCATCCGAATCCATCGAACCATATTGGTAAAGGGTCCTTGTGTTTAATCTACCTCTCACATTGACACAATCCCACACTATGTTTAAGTCCAAACTATGTCCTAGATACAAGGAATAAAACATCCTCTCTCCGCATCATAGTCATATGATGATAAAACAATAGAAAAATATCCTTATCATGTGATATTAAACTGCATCCTTATACTGTTTGATTTACATAGGCTTCCCCATGTATGATCTTAATGGGATTTCACTTATACCCTATCAAGGCATGAAACCCCTACACAAGGTAGAAAATCCCTACACCAGGTAATATCCCACACATGATCCCCACATAGTATTTCACACCATTGGGTGTGACTCACACACCATGAAACATCCACACATAATCCCCACACCATCCCCTATCAACGCCCTAACTGGGACATGAGCATCCTAACCATATGATGTAAAACAAAATGGACTGGTACTGTAATATGACCTAAAACTATGGAATCAAACAATGTGGGTTTTGATCCATATCTCATAAACAGGGTATGTAGGAGGTCTCCTTGAGGTTTAATTCTAAAAATATCTAACGTGAAATTATTTCCTTTGGGTTAAGGTGCACTCCCTTAATCCTAGTATAAAATCTTACAACCTAGGGACACACTCCACAAATCTATCCCCAAAATATGTTAAACATTCTCCAAACGTATCCTCTATAGATGTTAAACCTACTCATACCCTATAATCATATGATATTAAACCGGCCTCCATAGAATCCATCAAATACATTAATCTTATTTCAATAATGTCCTTGCAGTATGTAAAACCTGTACCCATCATATCCTGAAAATATGTTAAACATATGCCCATCCTATTCCAACATGATGATAAAAACACATCCATACTGCCCCTTTAGGACAATATAATATGACTCAATCATCACCACAGGATGTTCATCTCATGACATGGCCCATCATACCTACTCCATACATAAATGTGGTATCCCTAAGGTAAAATTCCTTGGAAGGCTTATTCCTCTAGCATAAAATTCATAATGACCAACATGGGATGCCTTGTGTCCCATTCCAGAGATGCCTTAGATATGAGATTACCTCTAAAATATTAATAAATTATGGGAACCCAACCAACCCAACATCTAGATATGCCTAAAATTACCAATGATACTACCTCCCCTAACTGAAGGTTTATGTTCTATCAAAATATAAGTAGCATAATTTGCCAGCATCCACCATGAAATGGAATCGTGAGTGAGTTTCATGAACATAAAAAAATATAAAATGGAGACCTCAAATTAGTGATGATATCTATGGAGCAATCCATATAATTAGGAAATAAAAACTTTTCATCTTATTTTGATAAATTATTATAGATCGCGGATGAAATAGATGAATGTCTCTTTCACTTGAAATGTGGGAATGTGTGACAAAAGAATGAAAGCACTACACCCTAACTCCAATGAATTTGTTGAAAGCCAAAATTGTGAAAGCGACAAGAATATATTCTCCCCAATTTGATGACTAGTAAAATATGTGGAACTAATGTATTTTAGTGTCACTAGATCAAGATATTAGGAACCTATTCCCATTATGAAAGCACTGGCCCAAACATGAAACACAATTTTGGATTGGGGAAGTTAATATTTGGAATCCTCATTTTGTGACATCATCAACATGTTTCATTCAATGTTTTTGGATGAATGTATGATTTTTGGACATTGTAAAGAACAAGCCTTATAATTGTAATAATGAATATATCGGTATTACTCATAGGACACTAGCCATGCGATATCGATTACCTCATACAAATAGGTGCATGGGTAGGGGAAAAGTTTATGAGGACGAATCTCACAACTAATCCTACACCATGACTTCCACCGTGCATTCAGTTGTGGGAAACACAACCCCATATCACCCTCTGAGATCACATAGAGGAGGGTGATAGAAACCCTTGGGCATCGATATAGGAATTAAAGGGTCATTCCCAAAAGGGATACGTCCCACCGAGAACTCAAGGCATTAAAACATCGCTGAAACCACTGCCCTTGTGGTCCATTTTGGGGTAAACTCCCCCCCACCCCCCACTTTAATTGAGAAACACATCAAGTCCCTCTCCATAGACATCTATAATAGATCAATACACTATTCTGAGGTGGAATGGTATGATCATTCATTTTAGAGACCATATCCGAAGAGACCCCATGGAAGGCTCCCACTTGGCCACATTCGTGCTAGAATCGACCACTCATGAAAGCTGAAGAATGGTTTGATTACATTCCCACTCCACTGGCCTTATTCTGAAGCACCTAATGTTGTCTTCGTGGGAAGATCTAGTACATTTACTGACATGGGAAATCTTATATGGATCTTTTGGCCCCTAACACTACCGGTATATCCCAACAAATCTCTAAAACATTCAAATGAAAATCCATTTTTTCCAACCTGTGATTGAAACCCCCGCCACATCATAAGCAAATTGGGTTAACTCACCCAGTTCCTAGCACACCCATAAATCATTACAAGCCACCCCATAATAAGGAAATTAAATGTCTAGGTCCTTTTTCACTTCCATAAACATGAAATAATGCCCTCCACATGATCCCACTAAAAAATAGGGATGCCCGCCACGTGTTCCAACTTATTATAGAAGAGGACGTCTTTACTGCACAATCAACCAAAGTATATGTCCTTCCCACTTCATTAATCCCTGGTATAGAGTTCCTCCTCATACTACATCCACTAGTAATTAGAAAGGTCATATCCACTCCATCAATAACCAAATTAGTAGCCATCCCCACTACACTACTAACTAATGAAATGGTCATCCCCATTTATCACCAAACAAAACGAAGGACCTCCATCTGATGAAGATAACACCTAATCTGATTAAACATCTTAGGGAAGGGGGGATAACACCTACCATCAGAGGGTAACCCTATGTAGAATCATGTAATCATTAAAATATCATAATATGAGGTGATTAATGACTCAATAAATAAACCTTCACCAATTATGAGAGAGTTTGATGAAGTAATCCTGAAAATTGAGGATTATTATTTTGGATTATTAGGTCCATAGGATCCTTAGATAAAATCAAAAGTACCTAAAGACAAATGATGTTCTAGCCCAATTCTGTGGAATCATAGTGTAACTATTTCCATCACTACTAGTTTACCTCATATATATCTCAGAACTAGAAGTTTGATAAAAATAACGGTTCGGCTTGACACCTTCAGATGATGGTGTGTACTCCATTGAACCATTGATGGATGGTAACAACCTTACACATGATGTATTAATGAACACCCTTTGATGTTTAATAATTCACCATGGGTTTTCCAATCATGTAATGGATATTTGACCAGTGTAGAATCCCCTCTCTTAGTAGAGAAATGTGGTTGGTTTATATTTGTACATCCTCCAAAAATTTAGCCTGCACCAATCAGTGTTTCCAGTGGTCATAAAAATGACCATTCAATTAATAATGATGGTCTATGGGATGTTCTAGCCACTGACAAGTTATCAGTGGTAATTTAGCCACCAGTATCTGAAGGTTTTATCATCCTTCAGTCCACTACAAAAAAATTAATGTCACTAAATGGGATTAATTTTAAAAATATAGGGAGATATAATCCGCTTCTAAATGAATTAGTTGTGGATATGGTGAAATGTTACTAAAGTGATCACCCTTTGTTGTTTGGGGTGTTTTTTAGGAATTTATGGGAAATGATGTTAAGATATTGTGGTGGTTTTGTCCAAGGGGGTTTAAACCCCCTCAAACATTGCCCTATTTTTTAGAAGATTATTGATTTTATGGGGTTTAAACACATTATAATTAACTTTATCAATTTAGGGGTCGTCACAACTTCAATGAATTGTCTTCTAGGGAAAACATTAGTAGTTTTTATTTCAACTGCTCCATGTTTTGGCACTATTTAGGGATGGATCAAACCACCCATATATTTGGATTTTTTTAATATTTGAACCCTTCCATCACTACCCCAACCAATCCTCCCCCTGTTGTCATCTAGTTCCACCCTCTTATCACTTTCCACCGATCACCCCTCACACTGATAGAAACCACCCCAGCATTCAACTTCTAGCACTCTGGTCCCCTGACATATGATGTAGTTACTTCTTAAATGATGATCCCCCGATAGAAGATGCATGTACCTTGAACCCCATCCAACATATAGTGATCAAAATTTACACCCACCCACATATAAAATATCACTGTTATGTATTTGTTCCCTATATTAGTCTCCTTCGAAGCAGTTGTTCCTGCATCACCCATACAAATATATGATATCAAAAATCAATATATAATATACCCATGAATAAATTTATATATATACGATTGTTTATTGAAATGAATAGTATTTGTATAATATATTTAAATATATTTAAATATATAACATACATATAAATTTGTATAAATTAATGTATTCGTATTTATATTATATATTTATATTTTAATATATTTAAATAGTATATGTCAGTATATATATATATCAGCCTATAAAATAAGAAAAAAATTACACATATACAAATATATTTATAATTATACACCACAAAACTACTAAAATATATGTCATATATATAAATAATATTAATATATATTAATTACTATATTTATATGTATATATAATGATATATTTTCTACGTAATATATTTATATATTTCGCAAATATATTATGAATATAAATATTTATATTATTTATACCTACACATTTTAAAATTACATATATTTTATAAATTTATATGAATAAAAAAAAATATTTTATATTTTATAAATACATTTATATTTATAAGAATATATATATATATATATATATTATATTTATATATGTAAACAATTTAGTATATTTATATAATTTTCTAATTAATATACATATAATTAATATAATATATGTTAATATTATTTTCTATATATATAATATTATTTTATATATTCATATAATATAAAATAATATTTCTCTATAGATGAAAATATATATATATTTATATATAAATATTACATATAAATATTATTATATTATATATAAAAATATATTTTTAATACATCAATTTAATTACATATTTGTATATTAATATAAATCCATTTATTTATTTATATAATTATTTCTATATTTATTTGCAGTTTTATTTTAGATTTATATATATTGAATGTATATATTTATTTTTATATATATGTATGTATGCAGTATATTACGTATTTATTTATATAAATAAATAAATCTATATTATATATTATACATATAAATATTAATAGTATAAAAAATAAAGTATATTATTTATACAATACAAACATGTTTATTTATTTTCATGAGTGTGTAAGTATCTATATAACACATTATTATTATTAGGGAAATATTGAAAACTAGAATGTTTTTATATGATAATTTTTTAAAAATTAATTATACTTCTGTATAAATTTATATAATATAATTATGATTTAATATTATAATAAATATTTTATGAAATATCATTTCATAAAAATAAATATATATTAATGTAAACATTATACAATTATATTTATGTATATATATATATATGATTAAATACCAATATATAAATTATTTATATAAATATATTTTTATAATTTGTTTATATAGTATATTCAAATAAATTTGTATTCTATGATTTAAATATGTTTATATATAGATTACATAATTTATATTTTATCAAAATAGACGGTATTCACAACCCCAACAAATTTTCTAGAATAATTGAGGTTTCCAACCAGAACTATTTTCATAAAAATAGAAAATACATATTATATATATATATATAGTTCTAGTAATTATAATATTATTGATAGTTTTGGAAAAATCTCTTTCAAAATAAAACTGAATATTAAAATGTAATTATAAAAATTTCAATGAGGGTTCAAAACCGCCTCTAAATTCGATGATTACGAGGTAATAATCATTACCCCTATAATTTATATAGAAATTGAATTTTGATTGGATTTTTTATAACCCTATCTAAAAACCCATTTTTAATCTGTTGTTTCTTAATGTAATCCTACTTGGAAGACCAGATAATGTGTTTCTACCAGATTATCTTAGAGACATTTCACCACATATGCGATTGGATACAGATTTGTACATGAACATATGAGAAAATTGATTCCATCAAAATGTAGTGTATAAATGATGAGATTGAAGTGCATCCAATTTCTCAAAGCCCTATGTAATTTGATTACTTCTGAACTCTCTAGAAATCTTGTATCAAGAGCCTCATAGTGCTTTGCAAGGGTATGGAAGTGGATTCTTCACACATACAGATCACTGGATGGTGGTAGTATGATTCCCTCCATATTAGACATATGTTATAACATTGAAAAGACCTTCAATCTAGACTATATTATGTTGTTGAATGTTCCTCATTGACCAACTCAATGCCCAATATGGTTATCACCAAAACACCCACGTACCATAGGAATATGTCCAATGACACAGGGAATACCTGTGAAGTCCCACCCCATGTGATGGAAGAGTATAAGAATGACACCCTGCTAGGTGCCCCCACTTGTAAGTAGTGACACGAAATATGCATTAGACGTCCCCAAATGAGATGTTGCTATATATCCAATGGTACATTGAAAATGTAAAGACACATTTGAACACTATGACTCATTTGAGGTTGCACCAAATGTAGTGTTTAAACCCATGATGTTATACTTACATCATTAGCTTAAAGAACATAAAAGGATCATCACTGAGCTCATTATTAAGTTGTCTGGGGTACCCAAAAATGACTGAAGGGACCCTTTATCTCTTCTAATGGGGCAACCAGTCCTTTTCAGAGAATCACCCAAAATCAAAAATGGCATACCTGAAGATCTGAATTAGGTAGAACCCATAGTATATAGAAAATGATATATAGAATATTCTTCAATACAGGTTAAGAAAAATTATTAACTACCTTGTGATTAAGGTCATGCTGATACCTGACGCGATGAGTCTCTCAATGCACTGGAGGCAACACATCCTCACCAAAATGACATGATATATTCTTTCACTGCTTTCTTAATGGAACTAGAAACATGATAGGTTCTTATCCTATAATGAATAAAGTCATACCTGACACAGGTGAACCATTTTTGGTTGCCCACATGGTTTTTAAATCCTAGATTAACCCCATTAAATTGGATGTGAGACCTTCTAGATCATATATACCACATCCACAAAAGTTGTGTCTCGTTATTGGGGATCCCAAAATAGCAGGGGCCACCATGCTCATATGATTAATTCAATATTTAGAAGATAATTCATCCATATGGTATAGTCAACACCCCATAATGTCCATTTCTAGTTCGAAGGATCATTCATGATAGTTCCTCTACTTGTTCAGATCAACCACTGTTATGAAGTGAATCACCAACCACATTGAATGCAAGTAGCTGTCTGATGGGAAATTTGACAACTTTTTCACACTGTGGAAAGGCCTAACCGAATCAGTGAATATTCTATTATTCATGGAAAAATACAATAAATGTTCATGTAAATTTTTAGGATTAATTTGGTCCCTAACCTAATCTCTTTGAGATACCATAGTGGATATCATGAATTTTCTACGAGGGATACATTCCTAGACAAATAATTGATGTGTAATAGAAAAAAGTCATGAACGTTACCCTTTCCGGCACCCATGAGAAGTCCTAACAATGAAGATACTACCACAGTTGTGCATGCTGAGGTTATTGACCAAGTACACATACGTGTCACTTTTCTAGATGAACCTCACCTTGAACAACACTACCAGGTGTAGAGTCACCCTCTACAGTACCTCCATGAACATCCTCACCAATATTATACTCCTTGTTGAGAACATGTGGATCTAGTTACTCAATCAATTCTAGGTTTCTAAGTATCCTTTCCAAAATAGAATAATCAATTCCTACACCATTAGTTATTCAAAGGTCCTATTTTACTTCATCTTTTCCATTGAGAAGGGAATTGTAATGTTTCTAGAGTACATGAGAACACAAGTGGTTGGACTCCCTGGTCATACCATACACTACCCATATCATAGGATCCTTGTTCATACCACTAAATAATTATTATTTTTCAAATATGAGCTCTAGTACCAAGGGAATTATGGCCGATTAATATTAAATAATTTTCCATCATACGTGACATACGTCTCTTCTAAACCTGATAGTGAATGAGAAGGATCTATTTAATGGAAATAGGTATTTTTATATAGGAATCATAATTATGATGAATAGATGGCTCACAATGTAGTCTCTCATTCTAATTGTATAATTTGTGCTTGGTTTAGCAAGATAGAACCTCCTTGTGTAATCACATCTCCTCTAACCATTTCCTCTATATCAATGTAGAATCCATCCAAGTCACAAAATAATATATACTGATGATGTAATGTAAATTACTATCCCCTTATGAATCAAATTCATCTAATACGACCAAGGATTTTATGAATCCTGAGTTAGGGTATGCTCTTATGGTCTTCCCAACTTTTGACTAATCCCTTGATGATGAGAAGGAGGGAACCACTATGAATGAAGTCAAGCTCGTGAACCACATCACAAAAATTAATCATGTGAAATACCATATAAATAAGCTAGGTGACTCCTGTCGATGACATCGAATGAAATGTTGAAGAAACAAGAGCATCTACAATGAATATTCTAGTGCCGGAAATTTGACTATTCATGGCAATGACTCCAAGAAGAAGGAAATTTCTAGAGATCATCAAGAAAAACACTCTCAATCCACTCAATTATGTGTGAATCCATAGAAAATAGTGTTAGTTGAATATGAATTTTGTTGTGACCATGATTTGATCAACCATGTCTTGCCAAAGACTGACCAAACATAAATAAAAGTCAGATAGATTTTTCTCAATGTTGACTAGCTTGTTAGCAACAAAATATTTTATGTATTATCCAAGCCCCAAATATTCAGCTAACTACATCCTCTATGACCAATTCCAAATTCAAACCCCCTAAAACCCAAAATATGCCCCTTTATGAATGTATGATGTGACAAATCACATCTATTTCAAGCATGTGAGACTTTTGATCCTCAAGGATCTACGCTTATAAATGAAGATGCATGCATCACTTGATGAAGCATTAAAAATGTGCCGCTATTTTGAATCTGATCTAGTTGTCACTAAGGCCTAATATGTAGATAAAGCTGATAAATAAGTGTATGGATTCATAAAATAATTTTTTGAGAATACATGGGTGTCATCATGAAGGGGAACATACACACATTGTATATCACAAATTTTTTTATTATCATGGTAATATTCCTCTTCTTATTGGATAATGGATTAATGGGTAACCTCAACCCATCACATATACTTCAAAATTTGACACACACAAGTGTATATTTGAATTCATCCAAAAGGATAATTCCTTGTTATGATACATGTGATGAAAACCCCTGAGGAAATATTTGACAAAAGAAATTGTTCAATTGTCTGATATCAATAATATAATTCATAGAAGTCTCATATAAATACATAAAATGTGCCGTTGGGAAGACCCAGATTTCATTCTTAGGAAGTGGTACAATAATTGTACCACCTGAGATACAAATACTCCAACAATGGTTGAGTAGGAGTACTACTGGTGATTCATCCACCATTGACTCCTCTAAGGCTATATATATGAATGTTAGGTACAACATAAGGGAATGGAAAAAGTTTTATGTTGATGGAGTTGAGTGCATCAATTCCCCATTGGTCTAAAGTTTTCTACTACCAATTCGTCAGTGGACTTGAATTTCAACTTCACCCTTCCGATTAATTAGTTAAGACATACAATTTATGACCGCATGGTTTATTTCATTATCTCTGAGATGAATGGTTTTTGTGTATATAATAAAACATATTTCACATGGATTACATCATTCTCTAACACTAGAGAAGACCGGTTGATACTGGAGGACCCTACTCCTATGATGTACTAAGATGTGTTCCCCAGGTTCAACATTCCACAAAATTACACCATGTTATTCAATGAATTTATGACCAAACAAATAAATAATTATCACCATTTCATGGATATCAATTGTGTATGACTCAGTAATAAATATGATAGAATTGGATTGTTGGCTTTGATCTCCAAAATGTCCAATATGAAGGAACCCTTATAGAGGGTGATGTGTCTACTAGAGAAGATAACGGTTCTTCTATTTAAGTGATTATCCCAGAAGAGATGCCTCCAACCTCTCATTTCCCTATTTTAAAAAATAAATATTCTTTGTAAGAATCCCATTATTCATATGAAGAAGGTGTATCCACCACTGCTGATGAGTCAATCAGGGTGATCTTGGTTATTGAAGAAGATATTAGTTCAACTGTAATTAGTGAAAACATTTATCTAGAGGAGAAACAAAAGTTTACAGACTTCAAAAAATATATTTTCATGTATTATCCTAAATCTAGGAACAAAATAAAAGGGATATACCCTTAGGACATCTTTCATCATATTTTCCATCAAGTGGGTTATCAAATGTTTAAAAAACCTCATAGAAAGATACTCCCCCTTCATGGTTCTATCGTATAGGGTGAGGTTTACAATAATATCAAAGTTAATTTTGTTATGTAACTCTAGTACCCCATGTGGAGGGACAATAGTATCCCAATCGGGAAGAAGAACGATAATATATGTGCCTATGTCGACTATCAAGATCTCACCCAACACAATTTGAAGGAATATTTTCCCCTTATGTTGATAGTGTTATTGATCGATACTAAAGTTAGGTTCTAGTCTCTATCATTTATGGATGGATAGTCAGAGTACAGTCAAATTCGGTTGACCCATGAGGATGAGATTCCACAACCTTCAGTGAACCCCAAGGAACATTTGGATATATGGGGATTCTCTTTTCCTTTAAGAATATATGAAATATATTTCAGATGGACATACATGACATAGTTTAGACAATTCATGGGTAATTTTTGGAACAAAAAATGGAATATTTAATGGTAAAATATCAACATCATTGGGAACATATCATGGACCTTGAGAATGTGTTTGGCTTCATCGGTTCCCAATACATGGTGATGAACCCCTCTGAGTTTTAATTTAGTGTATCATTTGGTAAATTCCTCAAATTCTTTATAAGTTATAGGGGAATCAACATTTACCTACAAAAGATCAATTCTGTCAGCCAGATTCCACCCTCAAAAAATATTTTGGAATTAAGAGGCATCCAAGGTAGGTAAGCCTACATATGCCGATTTATTGGAAATATGTGTTCAAATTTTAATCCATTTTAATGTATCATGAGGAAATGAATCATTTTGAAGTGGGATGAGGAGTTCCATACTACATTTGATTATATTAAAGAGTATCTACTACAACTGCTTGTATTTTTGCCTTATGTTTCTGGAATGACTATATGTGACTGCTATAGAAGGGTCTCTCAGCACCATTCAAGACTACAAAATTAATAATGGATGGGGGAAAAGTGTATATTATCTCAAATGAATGCTCCCATAATGGGAGACCATACACTCACCCATTTATAAGAGTTTTCATCATATATGTCTTTGAAATGAATAAGTTATGACATTATTTTTATCATTAGGAGACACATCTAATGTCTTGATTAGACCCAGTGAAGTATATCCAGAATCATCCCATGATTAAGGGATGATTGGAACATAGGGAAGTGATTCTCCAGCAGTTCGAAAACATGTTTTTTCATAAAGTGGCTATAAAAATCCATGTATTCAAAGACTTCCTTGTAGAACATAGACCTGTAATAACTACCCATCAATGTTGAGTTCCTAGATGAAGATATATATTAATTTGATAGTGATGAACCATGTCGGATGTTACAATTTGATGGTGCCTCACAAATCCTCACCACTAAAAGTCTCAAAGACCCTAAGCTCAACAAGGTAGTCCTTGGGATCTTCATCATCAATTTGGTTCAAGATGTATTACCTTAGGATTTCATGTTGTGACATGAATTCTGCATCACTGAGATAGAGTATTAGACTATCATTTGATGTCTCAAGTTGAACTTAATGATTTATGTCCCCCATTTACATGTGAATAGTGGAATAAAACTTGTCACCAAGAAGATCAATGGTGACTATGTTTTCCAAAAGTATGAGCTAGTTAACCTGCATGAACACAACCATTAGCTGATGGTCCTTTTAGACTATTCACCAAATGTGAATAATGTAACTCAATCATAGAATGGTCAAGCCAATACATTGGATTGTTTTTCCACATACAATGTCGAACTGGATTTGCATGGCCAAGAAATTCATGTGGTATGTCATATGGTCATATCCACCACCATATTAGTTAGTTGAAACCAATAGTTATATTAGCTGGGTTCTAGTGATTCTATGGTAGGACCCTCATGCCCCCCACAATATATGAAGTTTCCTACATCATAAAACACTTCATCATGTTTCTCAAACATGAAATTATCTCTCATGAATGAGAAAATCAATAGTCAATTCATAGACATGACACACTATTCACACTACATAGTGGGCCTATCCTTGAGAAGACTATATACATGCATCGATTTGAGGGAATTATATTCTATTCAATCCATGTATATGATACACAATAGGTAATTCATGATATCTATTCTAGATAATTTGGCACCCATCAAGAAGTATTGAATATCTCTGACCAAATATGGAAATTGGGATACTTTTGGCCCACCATGGACCAAGACTACATTGATTTCGTCAAGAAGTTTCAACCGTTTTTGTTCCTTTTGAACTATGTACATCAAATTCCTTAGTTTTTCTACACCAAAAAAATATCTTGGGAATTTTTTATTATGGGTAATCAATATTGAAGGACCATACCAACCAGTGATATCTTCAAAGTGCATGTTCATTATGATCACAACAAACTTCTATTCTAAATGTGATGAAACACTTCCTATCAAGGAAGTAAAAACCTCATTTTGATATTTTTTAGGAACTCCCACATCTTCATTCAATTTATAGTTACTCACACTATTCTAATAGAGAATATCACATACTTATAGGATTTAGACTTTTAGAAATTGTATGCCAATTTCAACTTCTATTCTAACAACACTTCATGCGACCAGGAATGAGAATTGGAATGATTGGTCATTTAAAAAGTACATATATAACATATTATAGAAAATGGAGGGAAAAACCAAAAAGTGGTCGATAGAAAAGTTCTCCAAAACCATGTAGGTCTATCAGATGTGAAATTGATATTCCACTTAGGTGACCACATATTCATTGGTGTATGAAATAGAGGTAATGTTACCCATATAGTAATAGTTTTAATCCCTCCCAATATATATTTATGACTACAATAAGCAAGAAAAATGGTATAAGATCACATTTCTATGTTATAAACAATATAAAAAAAGATTTAGTATTTCCACAACCTGAAGAGGAACCTGAATAATATAGCATGACTCTTCAAGACAATGGTTTTCCTTCGATCCTTCCCCCATCATGACATGGTAGTGGCTCCAAAAATGCTAATGAAACCCCATAGAGGGGCACTAAAGTTGGATCCCTAGTGGGAGGGACATTATATAATACATATGGTCTATTCCAATGGGGTATACTATTTGATCAAAATGGAAAAAGAGCATATAAAACCTCCCACCAATGCTATGTTTCTTAATATGTAATTCATGTGATGAAAGGGTATGAGAACTACAACTGTAAAATAATGGCATACCAATGGTCAATAAATAATAAAATTAAAATACTTATAATAGGACTATTATCTATGACAAAAAAACTCGGAGTCATGGTACAAGAAATATTACCTTAAACTTTTTGCATCCCCAATAGTATGAGATACATGAATTTATGCTTTTCACAACCATAGTCTATATTATTGGACTTTGACCTAAAAATCCCAGAATCCTCATCACATGTAATTAAAAAATGTAGATATACTACATATAAAATTTGGATTACTCTAATCATAAGTTTTGGATGATCAAAAAACATTATATTATAAAGAATTAGAAAGCCTCATATAATGAATAAGGGATGATGAAACCATCATCCCCAACTTTTGATTATAAATTGTAGCATTACCATGTTCTATGATCATGGTAAGTCCTTTTTCGAGATTATTTTCCACTTTACTAGTGCTATTATTCTATGAAACCACTTTCCATAACTACATGTGGCTAGAATAAAATATCTATGTGATATGTTTGGATTCCTGGATATCCTATATTTGGGTGCATCTATAACGGTTCCAAGTCATTATCCCCTTACACACATTTATAGTCAAAGCATTATGACATTAAACTATATGCATTCCATATAATTTTTTTAGGTCATATAAGAGTCTCCTCAGATCCTTTCATGATGGGTCATTAGACTTCTGTTCCAGATAGTTACCCTGGAGAAAATAATCATCCGAGTCCATGTATCATGATTTTAAACTATTTTTTATGTTTACCTTGTTCCATATATTACGATCATAAACTATGTACAATATAATTTACGGTATATATATGGTATTTGATTATTCATACCCACATTTCACGTTAGGTTATACCAATTTGGTTGCATGAAAATACCATTGAAATATACACCCCTTATTCCAATAATCATAAACATAAACTAATTTCCCTTAGTCCATAAATAAAAACATTAAACTATTTTACAATATTCCAAGAATCATGAAATTAAAAAATTTCCCATGGTCTAATAATTACAACCCTAAACTATATGCCACTAGTTTTAGGATTCCTTGGTTCCTTATAGAGCTTCGTTAGATCCTTTTATTTCAGTTTTATCTACTTTTCACCACATAAAGACCTTTTGGTATCCACCTCTATTCAATGTATAATAACCATAAACTAAAAGAATCTTATTATAGTTAAAATATTGTTCTTCATACCAAATATTTTAGTATGAATTTTTCCCCAACTATTTTCAAAACTATGTGTGGATTAATTCTGATGCTAATGAGAAGCGTAGTAATACATATACCTTCTGTCTCCAGGCCCAACCACAAATTTACCTCAGGACCATTTGTTACCCTTGGTGTTATCTTCCCAAAATGAACTCATTGGAATCTTTTGTTGGTATATGATTCAATCATATTCCTCAACCCATTAGCATGTTATGATGCCATCATAACCATACATGAAGATGAAAAGAACAGGTTACTCGATGAATTATCTGTACCAATATCCTTAACACATGATATTAAATGTATACATACCCCACATAAAATTTTGATGCCTTATTTCATGATATGAGATTATTTAATATCTCATTTGAGAGGATAACACCTACCGATTTTGGTCCCCTGCCACATTTCCATCTATAACTATGTCTGTTTGGATTTCCATTCCCAGGGGATATATAGTGACACTCAGATATTTCATGTTGGGCCCAGCACCCTTCAACCACTCATAATGGGGTTCTCTATTCCCCAATATGATGTTGATCTAGGATATGGGTTTTCAATATTTATATGGTAGAACATCCTCCCCCCCCCCATTCACATCAGGATATGAGTCTTCTAGGCCATAGAAGACAACCACTAGCATGTTGACTATGGGACCTATTATAGTTTACCATGATATGATTCTTCCTCTTTAAAAATGGGGTAGAGCTCATCTGACCTGATCCACAATAGGTCCTACTCAACCAAGAACATTGAAATCTGAGATATCCCCTCTTCTACTAGAGCCTCAACCACATCTAGTTGGGACCACAATTGGTTGATGATCTTTTCTGGGGAATTCATTATGGTTGTGGTCTCATTCACCAACTACTTTAAATGTTAATGTTCATTATTAGTCTCATGGATATTTTGTGTACCATTTTATTTCTCATTAGTTTAAGAAAGCTATTTTTTTTTACTCTTTACACACACCAACTCATCATTGTAGTCTCAAATCAATGAGTGGAGAGTGAGAGTGTACCCCCATCTAGTTCCCAGGATGCAAAACCTGTATTGGAGAAACCCTATCCATATTATTAAGTATGGATCAGTAGTGTCATAAAAAATGTGTTGTATGCCTCTCCACACCCTCCACTAGATAATTTGTCTCTCATTAGTGATGTCAGACCTAAAATCTTCCAATTACTAAGGTAGTGTGGGATCATACATTTGTAAGGCCATGTGGACAGTAGTGGTCGGGTCCTACTCTAGGATCATCATATATGGGTCGTGGTCATTATCGATAGGGGACATATATAACTAACCCTTCATTTGAAACATCATTTCTCATAGACATGATATCCTTCACTTCAGGTGAAACATCAGTATCCATGATAGTCATCCCTCTTGGGATAAAGGATAAATCCTCTTAGATGATCAACTCCCAGAAGTTTTCATCTTTTTTGCGATAGGTTCCACAGGTTCCCCCATAAAGGATTCTTTCTTGGAGAGAAACCTATTACACACAACTTGAATCTAAACACATCAATTATTTTGACTAGTGATGATGGTTTTAATGAATATTTTGGAAAACACGGATCATTAATGGTTAAAATAAATATAAATGAAATGTTTTAGGGTGAGAACTAGTCCTAGAGATTTATCAAGGAGTTCCACTATATGAGACACCTTGATGTGGAATGTAACCTCATTAGATAGAACCACGTCACCCAGTGATGGTTGGGAGGAAGATGAAAAGGTTAAAAAACTTTTTCATGTAATGATTCAAAATTTCTATGAATGTATGAGAAGATATGGGTTGGATAAGACTCAATATAACCTAGAATCATGGAAATTAGAATGATAAGTCATTTCATACAATCTACCTCACTAGAAATATAATCCACTATTTGAATACTAGGGTGCAACCCCTATAAATGTTTGAGAGGATTAGGGGATCCTAATACACCCCTAGAACCACCTCATTGGGCCCTCCATTTTGAGCATCCTTATGTAAAGATTTTGATGTGTCCCTATAAATATATTATGGAGCCCCATCATCCCCTTCGATTGAGACCCCTTGATCATCATTGGGTTTTCCCCAACATAAGGAAAATTATAGTTAGAGACTACAAAAAATTGCAACGACCAGAGTAATTAGATGAATTAATGAACCATAGTTACCTTATTGAGTATAAACTAGATGGAGTCATCATTCATAGTGATTACCTCACCATACACCTTGGGAGTCTCCTAGTCAGCGACCGACACCCAAGATTCATCATCACAAGAACCATATGTTTTACCAATAATGAGCACCACCTGAACTTATTCATTAGTAGAGATGTATTCATATGATCTAGTTTTCCACCTATCATCACAATCACTAGTCTTGTAGGTTTATTGGGTTATCCATGTTTGTAAAAAAAGGCATCCATGTATTCCAAGTATATAATGCACTCATGAAACAACATCTAGGAAATGATCATGGTGTGCCCCATCCATGGCGGTTTGATCCCTTCATGAGTCAACTTCTTCTATAGTTTCCCTACTAATAGGTCATATGTTTCATTCTCTATGCCACCCAGAGTTTGGGGAGGAAGCATTAGTGTTTGGATACATAAATTATCACATCTTCTTTACTGAGGACTCCATGGATCTACTATTCCCATATTGTAAACCCTCTACATGCTCCCATGATTTTTTTGAGGGAGACCCTCTCTTATAAGAATCGGGGGTGCAATATCACATGGGGCTTCCCCCTACCTAGCCTAAGATGGATATGAAGACACATGCCTAGACCTAGAAGATTTTACCTCCTAATTATCTCCTTCTACATCACCTCATATGATGGAACGGTCAACCTCACACACAGAAGCATGATCATCCCTAGTTATGACACCACCCAATTGCCTCCGTAGCTTTGTCAGAGGTTGGGGTTTTCATTTTTAGGTGGAATAAAGATTAATATCTCTATATCTTCACATATTAACATCCACCATAGCTGATAAAATATTCATGGATTACTCCACTCATACAACACCATTAAGACTCTCCTCATCGGCTTTTAGATGCATTCAAATTTCCAAGAAAACTATTATGGTGTATATGGATCACAATAATCCATAAATGTTATTTGTATGCCACCACATAAAGTTTGAATATACTCTCACTAATCCAAAAATCTCTCCTTATTATCACCGATTTTTCTAAAATTATATGTGAATTGATGATGTATAAGTTCACATCATTTTAGATACCGGCCAAGACCCCAACTATACTGAGATTCACTAGATGAAACCTGACAACGTTTAGTAATGATGTCTACAAACTAGATGTTTGAGTGTTGATTGAAGTCAGGAATTCATATCCTCTGATGTGAGGTGTGATACACACATGTAATAATTTGAATATACCATAGATCATCCTGGTTATGACCCCCCTCTCCATGTGACCCAGTTTTATGAAGATCTAGGACAATACAAAAACCCCCAACTTTACCCAGTTGTAAAAGTAATGATAACCACCACATTGATCATACCTAGGAATAGGAATATGAATGTGTCCCTAACAGGAATTACATAGTCATTGATGAAGGTTGACAGAAATATAGCATTATGGACCAGTGACTTCTAGGAATTCTACATGTTGTATACCCTTTACTCATGATGAACCTCCTCAAAGACCAGCCAGTGTGATACCATCCCTCCACTACGTTGTACCATCAGGAATTTCATTGTCCACATATACATTTTCATAGATGGATCATTCTTTAGAAAAATCTCATCCATTTATTTAAAACAATTTTCTAGTGGAAGGGAGGATGATGCTTAAGTACTATCATGAACAAATCTAAAAGTTTATATTCTAGTAGGGGATATGCTCCATGTCTCCCCAAATAATCAATATTATATGGAAATAATCATATTATAACCCTATTAGTGGGATTTAACCAATGCAATGAATATCCCACAAAGTTATTCTAACATCTCCATGATAGAGGAGGAAGGTGTTAGTGTCCAAGGACAATTACTAGTGCAGATTTGGATGTCACTCTTATTGACGTTATGTGTTGAACTGGGATGTCCAAATTGTATCATAAAATTTGATTTGTCATATATTGAATCTATATTCTAGGAATTTGTGGAATACCTAGTAATACCATTCCCACTGATTGGAAAAGTTTCCCCCATCAAAGGGATCCCAGTCCTTGTACCAACCCCTGTTGTTATCCACGATAATAGTCCAGAGTATGTTGGTGTAATGATATAGGAATTCTACAATCTATGGATTCTATGTAGTAAATTTTCTAGTCTACCTCCTTATCATATAGATGGCAGAGTCCTCATGCTCTTGAGAATAGATACCCAGAGAAGAGTAATTCTATTTGGAGAGATTCAGATGATGAATGAACCAGAAACACAGTGTGTTCACCACAATGGATGGGATGTCCACCTCATCCATTAGTCTGAAGTTATATATTGGTTGAAAATTTCTGAATATATATCCTCTATTACATCTATTAGAATTCCCACAAGCACTTGGTTTACAGAAACCTCCCTTTTGGCCTAAGGTATTTTGTGGTTTCCAATAATCTCATCCCTCTACGATGTAGTAGTAGTTGTATCAACCTCAGCTTGGTTTGGATTGAGAATTTCTTATTGATATGAAGGTTTCAAGACTAGAGAACGTAGGTTTTGTATTTTCTAATGAATATTTTCTATGTTTATAGAAATTTTGAGATGTTCACACATAGTTGGTTGGAGGAAGAAAGATACATCGTGAAAATGAAGTTGCATGAAATTCATGGCCAAATCTAGAGAATTAACACAAAGGGTAATATTCACACAATAGATATGACTTATCACGTATTGAATTTAGAGTACCAGATAAAGGGAACACCAACCACATTATAGGCACATTCCACTGAATTTCACAAAATTCATAGCATAATTGTGTGAAATATGGAATAAGTTACATAAATTCACAATAATTAGTCACAATATTTTGTGTATCTACAGAGCATGACATTCTAGTCCCCTGTTAGATCTGATTCTAGGGATGGATTTTTGGTGCTAAAAAATATATGACACCCCAAAGAAAATATTTTTGGAAAAATAAGAATTTCGACCTGCCCTGATGGAACATTAAGAGGATTAGGAGTAGGTTACATGCATGTTTGAACTATTGCATTCAATGTTATTATTATTTGAGAATGGGACAAGCATGTCAAATGTCATTACAAGTTCTATGGATTAACCAGATTAAAAAATTATTCCCAAGGACCATGTGTGAAAAAAAATTAAATCATTAATGGAATATCATTAGTTGTACAACCAAATACATTAACAAGAAAGGCTACATTTGATTCCATAGTTTGTTGAGTAAAACTACTAGAACCCAAGGCTAGTGCGTGCAAAAAAATAATCAGTTCACAAAACCCCATATAAAAAACATATAGTTGCATGAAAAAGATTATGTTGAAATGAGGATGTATTGTGGCCAATCTCCAATAGTAATGGAGTAAGAAGAATGAATCCCTGTTATATGAACATGAAGTTACACTCCACCTACCAAGGATTTCAGCAATAAATAAAAACTCGACCCAACCATGAGAAGGATCTATTGATGTTTATGTTGTTTTCTCTGTTTCGATAATAAACACATTTAGAGATAGTTCACAACACAAGAAACAATGGACCATAGAAGTTAATGTACTTGTGTAACAGACCTCATGTGGGCCAAAAATGACTTGTCTTACAGTTGAGGGATCCTCTCGAAACACCACCCATGTCTGATCATGTTCACATAATATTTTATTCCATCATGATACCCCAATATTCATGAAACACCATATATTTCACGAATTTATATTAAAAAAATCTATGTGTATTACCTATTTTAGATCCCCTTACTCATGAAAATCCATTTTCATCCAATAAAATAAATTTTCATGCAAAAACAATCCATTCCAACCCATAAAAATCCCTATACTTATAGTGAATTCATTACTCTTAATCTTAATAAAATGTACCCTAATTCAATTTTAATACTAATAATAGGCACCCTAATGTTATGCCTCATTATTTTCACTCCCCCAAGACATTATCAACACCAAGTCTCATCGAGAGGTTCATGAGTCGTGGTCACATATGCACTAGAGGTAACATTATCCTGGGAAACCATCGAATATTCATGGAAGTGGGTCCTTATAATGGATTATACTATATCATTATGGTTTCCCCCAACTAGGTATATGTTCTATCCACATTAAATCTATAATACATAATCTCTCTAGGTCCATGTCCCTATCGTACAATGTTATATGGTATTACAACAACATCATCATATGACATTATTATATAGACATACCATGTGTTATGAAGACATGATTACCCATTTATTAACATAATGGGATTCCACATTCTCCCCCACAATGGGAGGAACCCCCATCACTAGGGATGAAACACTAACACTTGGGAAGCTCCCACATGTAAGCCCCACATAGTCAGTCCCTCCCTCTGATGTGAATCCTACATGCAAAAACGACGACACATAATTCCAACACAATCCCTCTTCGATGATAGTTCTGTAAAATGAGTATCCTTACTATAAGAAGTTATATTACATTGAAAAATCCTATAAGAGATCCTTAATCTATGGAATTGAACTATCTGGATTTTCATCGTTGTTTCGTAAATAGAAAGTATTGGACATCTCTATGAGGCTCAATGCCAATATAATCCATTTTAAAATTATTCCCCTTGGGAGACACACTCCATCCAATATTTTTGTGAAATATTCTCTCCTAGAGATAAACTCCACTATCCTGTTCATACATTAAATTAAACCTAATTCCATCTTATGCCTACACGATTTTAAAACTATGCGCACCTATCAATATAAGTCATTAATAATTTACCCTCCTTTCTCCATAGTATTTAAAACCTACACTCATTATATCCTTATAATATATTAAACATATCCTGATCATATATTCACAAAATGTTAAAACCACACCCATAATTTCCCTATATGACATTAATCCTACTCTCATCTTGTTGCATTAAGATGCTATACTTATTCTTATCCTATCACCACTAGATGTTAAATCTGGACACATTCTATCCCTGGAAGATGATAATCCTATGGACAAACATTCTTTAGAAGATGTTAAAATCATGACCATGTGCATTAATCCTACTACATATAATATATGTGCCACGCATAAGGTAAAAATACTCAGAATACATTTGAATTTGGGGACAACTACCCTATGATCAACATGAGATATTAGGTCCCTTTCATGGGACGAATCACACATTGTATTCCATCCCAAAGAGGAAGAATTTACATTTTCTCAAACAACCCAATATGTAAAAAAGATCTATGTAAAAATGATACTAACTGACATGAAATTTTATTACAACTTTTTTGATACACTGTAATTGAAATTAGTAGGCATCCACTTCAACATGGCTTCCGTAAAGTGTTTCATTAACATGGTTTAAATACATGATGGAGACCTAGAATTAGAAATGAACTCAAAAGTGAAATCCATACAAAGAAAGAATGACATACAATCATCCCAGTTCAGTGATGGTGTACACATCACCGATAAAAGTGATATAGGACACATGCCTTTTGGAAGTGGGATCATGGGGTTGTGGAAGGTGTGAATGAATTTTTGGACCAAAAAAATAAAAAATAAAAAGAAAAATACGAAAATTATGAACGTAATTATTCCAAATATAAAAAAAAATTACACAAATTAATCTCACTATCTAATAGATGTTAATTTATGATAAAATTAAAAAACATATTGGAAATGATTGTATATAAATAGATGTTTTTATGACCAAAAATGAACATCTACTAAAATTAGGTATAATGATGATACTTATGTGATTAATTATATTATATATTATTTAATGATTCTTATGAAATGATAAAATAAAATGATACTTTTAAATTATATCATTCAATGAAATTAAATGGATCTTTTATCAAAATTGATATTCTTCACAATTCATTGTTAAATCAATTTTTATGGAAAGTATAAAAAATTATCACTTAGATGGTTTTGATATTGTAACATTATGTGTTTGAACTAGATGATGAAAATTACTAAATTAAAATTTTAACTGGGAAGGATGGTTTTAAAACCAAGTGTTAGAACTATTAATTTTTGATAGTTGGCACTGTGATGTTTATTTATATTATGTTCAAAATTAGTTAGATATAAGTTAAATTAGAAATAATTTAAATTTAAGATAAAAGTATTCATTAAAAATTTGGATTATTTTAGGAAATATTTTCAGAGATAAAAAATAAGTCTGCGTGGGGTTCCTAGACCTGTAGACTCTTAGCATTGATTGACTACAAATATTAAAATTTATTTTATTAATATGCATGTGTGTTATTAAAAAAATATCAAATAACTCTCAAATGGTGTGTCATATGAACAATATGATTCCACCTTTAGGTCTAGAATGTCGGGTTTACACTATATAGGGTATAACATTGATGTCATTCAGGTGTTTGGAACCCTCTCACAAGATAATACAATACAAAATTTTAATTAAATTATTATTTCGTTTATTATTATTAATTATAAATTTCTCTCAAATGGTGCATTGTATCAGAAATATAAGACATCTGATTGTTCTGGGACATGCGATTTACCCTAGGAATGGTATAAATTTTGTAAGGATCGACCATTTTGTCACACCGCTCCCGAATATAATTTATTTGGGTTATAATTATTTATCTGAATAGTTATAAATAATAATAATAATAATATTATTATTATTATTATTATTTTTATTGTAGATAACAAAAAAATCCACTTCCACAATTAAAAAATTGTGTCTCGATGTAAATAATAACTGAGCAATGTAATAAATGTTATATTATTAATTTTTTGTATTTAATAAAAATGTGTAATCAGTTTTTATTTAATAAGTATTATCTTTTTTAATGGTTTTTATTCTGAACATATTAACGGTGTCATTAATTGGTTATATTAAATAATAATAATAATAATTATTGTTATTATTATTAGATTGGGACAAAAGAATTGATGTGTATATATATATTTTAGGTGCATCTATTTTTTTATGAAATTATTTGAAAAATATTATTGATCATGAAATTCAAGACTGCAAATCCATTTAGGGAAAAATTCCATCCAATAGTGATCACCCCATGTATTTCCCAAAATTCCAAATGATGAGCCTCTTAATTCCCCCCTCACATTATAAAAGAGAAGCTGCACTCAGAGAAGCATTTGGTCAAGGAATAAATCATTATATTAATAAGGGCAAAGAGTATAAAATTCCTCCTCCTTCATTGATAGAGAATTAATCACTTCCATGAAGTCGTATTCTACAAAAATATTTGTCCCATTTTTTGAGCAGGTGAGAAGAATCCCATGAAAAATGACAGATGCTTCTACCATTTCAGGGTACCAGAATGAAAGAATAGCCTAGCAATGTGGTTCCACAACATTCCTATCACTGTTATGGGAAATGAATCCAATACCAACCCTGGAATTAACATATATGGCTGCATTTGTATTGATTTTGATAAAACTCTTAGGAGTGGGAGACCAAAAGGGAGGTTCCTACCGATTACTAACCTCAGTGGTCACCGTATCATAAGCCTTCCAACAAATTACCCACTCCATAGCCACATGACCCAAATTCTGTCTTGGGTCAACTTATATGGGATTAAATATATATATATATATATATATTGTTATATATACATGTGTGGATGTAAATTTTTAAATATACAGATGTTTATAAATATATAATACATATATACATGGGTTGATATTTATTTTGGAGTTAGATAAAATATTATTATATACATACATATATGCATATAATTTCTCAACTTAAACCAAGGTGCATACCACTTATGTTTTATCCCAAATCATTAATACAACCCAGGGCATGCGCCTGTGCACCCTGTTGCGGGTCCCGATTTGTTAATAATAATAAATAAATGATTGTTCATGATTTTTTAAATTTTTACATCATGCCTTAGTGCTACATTTGAGCTAATGATAATTTAAATTCATTAAAAAGGGAATAAAAAAATTTAAAGGATGTTAATGGAATTTAATGAGGGATAAAAATAAATAATAAAATAGATACTGCTGGAGAGAAAATAAAAATAATTAAAATGGGGTAAACCCATTTTAATTAGTTATTTCATTTATTCCACCATTATAATTTTCTTATTTTATTTATTTATCTACATTTTATTTATTTATTTCCCCCTTTTCTGTTTTATATTCCCTTTATTTATTTATTTATTTTCCCGTATCTTCCTCTCCTCCCTCTCATGCAACTCCTCCCCTTCTCCCTAGGTGTCGCACCACCTTCATCCACCTCCAGTAGATCATAACACCTCCATTCGTTGTCTATTTTATTAACTGTTAGGTGCATTGTGAACCTCTCAGTAAGGATTATCCCACTCATGATGAATCGTACAATCTCATTTTCTATCCATTGCACAGTTGGTTGTGGATGGCAGTTACCATATTTTGTGGTTTTTTTAAAAACATATGTTTTCATCCATTTTAGGTCAATTCAAAGACAACCATAGATCATAGGATCATCTGCAATGATATGTTTGGGAGTATACTCTCTTTCCCATTTTTTTGTTGAGATTTATAAATCTCATTGTAGTTCCGTTTTCCTATTCTTACAAACATTGTGAAAATTCAACAAATCTTTTTACCTTAATTACTCTACTTAATTTTTATTTCCAAATTTATTATAAATTAAAATTTTTAAATAGTTTCAACCTGGTCAGAAAACCCTTTGGCTATGTCGATGTGGTCAGTATAGATTTCTTTTGCCTGGGTATTTAATTAATTTTACTACATGTGTTGTGTATCCTATTATTATTATTTTTTAATTTAAATAATTATTTTACAATAATTATAAACATTGAATTTTTTGATCATTCGTTGTTGTTTGTCCTCAATTATTAATTTATTTAATTGTGAATTCCCAATCAATGAATTTAATTAAATTCATGTGTTTTGAATCCTATTATGTTGTGTTTAATTTAAATAATTTATTTCTATTAATTATGAAATTTTAATTTTTGGATATTTTGTAGTTGTTTGAGGTGAATTATTATTACATTAAAAAGTGCATTTATCTTCTTGTGTTGATGTGTCATCATTACTTGTTATTATTTTTGTGCTGCTATATTTAATTTATACCTTGTGATGCATGAGAGTATCTATTTATTTTTCATGAGGAAATTTCATATGATTATTATGTCAAATCATCTGTTGTGAAAACATTAATTAAATTTAGGGTGGGGAAATACAATGGTTCTTATGATTTGGTCCAGGAATAGACTCTCTGTTCCCGACTGGTTACCACGATGCATTGGGGGCAGTGTCTTTGGGTTTTTCAGACCGAGACTTCCCCAAGTATTCTGAAACATATGAGTGATACAAATTCCCAATGTACCCATCTAGGATAAATCTATAGAAAATGTGGCTATTCCAGCCTCATATGATGCTCAAACCCATTTTCTGATATCAGGACGGGCTCAGGGTAATGGCATGCCCCATGCGATACTTGGTCTTTCGAAATATTTCCTTGGACATACTTGGTGGTATTTGATAATCTGACAGATGTCCTGTAGTGATACCTTAGGGACGGGCTTAGAAACCAACTCTCAACACAAACCATTATAACGACGAACTTATGGTTTATATTAATTCCACATTATGTCTCTTATGATTCGTGGTATTTTTTTGGTATGATGAAGCACACTTGGTAAAAAAGTGGCATAGACCCCTTATTAAAGAACAAGATTGGGGTATGTCTTTCCCTTGTTTTACCTGGATTTTCTAAGCTTTTATATTTCTACGTATGTGCACTCTACTAATTACCTGTACTTCCTTTAGTCTCCTGGATCAGGCTGATGTAGGTGATTTTGGATGGGTGCCATTGGGAACTCGAGTCGATTTATTTATTCCATTGCACATAATAAATTATCTGTAATTGTTATATGATGGAAAACTACATTAATTAGTTCATTAAATTGAAATGATTAGACACCATGGGTATTGTCCTACTAGGATTTTATCTCAAACCCTTATCGGGCGCCATTGACACTCGAGTAGATTACATGCATTCATGTATTAACAAAGGGAAGCGGGACTCATTCGATGCATGAATGATTCTTGATGCTTAGAATAGAGACATGGGTAGAGGACTGATCCTTTCTTGTAATGCAGTTGTTTCTTTGTGTCTCTTATTTTAGTTGACAATATGCTTGAGATTCTATTTTCCATACTTTCAGTTTAGACAAACATCATGGAATGAAAACATTTTTGTGCTTCCTCACTTGATTATTTTTTAGTTGGATTATTTATTTTTCTTATACTGTAGTTTATTCATTTATATGGTTTATATCATCATTATTTAATTCTAGTTACTTCCACTATGATTTTAAATATTACCTAGGAGGGAATAGACTCCCCCAGAAACACAAAAAAGGATCTCCCTGCTAGTTGGTAGCCTCTGGTATTCAGGGAGATGCGCTTGAGATAATGTAACCCACCTGCCCGACCACCATCATAGAGGTTACCCGGGTCGGGATGTTACAATTTGTAATCAGAGCTATGCTTTTTTCAATGGTCTTATTGTTTTGGGCTGGTAGACAAGAGAGTATGATTGTGTCAGCACTTGGGTAATAGTCGTGTCAGGGACTAATCACCCAATGTATGGGAAATTACCAATTGACGAGTGCTGGGATTTTTTTAATGCTTCTTGTTGTTACAATAGAAATGATTTCTCCTTGATTGATTGGTGTAAATTCCACTTCATATAAATTTATGAAATTTATGATACTTTACCCTTGGACTGTTAAGTTAAGGATGAATCCTAACATGCATCAAAATAGGCACATATGAATTCAAATTCTAGGCATAGGAACATGGAATGTAGTGGCATTTTAAGCTTCATGTTGATTCAAATTGTGTGAATTTAATGTATTCTATGTCTAGTAATTATTTAGCATTACTATTAGATACCTTATTTTTGTGATATATTTACCAGGATAGAATGTATCCACACTACATGTTTAATACCATGTTTGTCTTTTACCATGCATCTATGCCTATTAGTATGTCTCAGCAATTAAAATTGAATGATTCAATGATTATAACATATTTTTTTAACTATCTTCTTGTAATGACCTGATATATTTTTTGTTATGTGATTGGATGCTTTGCAAAAAAAATTATTGGTTTCATTTGAAGGGGATCCAAATTCCAAAACTATAAAGTTTATAGTCGCTTGATAGATTGATAGTCAACCATATATCATGTGTGATATGTTTTTTAGAATTTTATAATTTCAAAATGAATTTGTTTACTACCTAAAGGCACAAATATGTCCAAGTGTCCTAGTTAGTAGATGTTTTTTATGAGATAGCATGGTATGGGTGTTGTAACTCTTAATGATTAAACTATTATTTTTGGGTTGCATTATAAAGAAGCAAGATTGGCTTAGTGGGACCCTTGAGGGTCTCCTAATATGCATAAAAAAATTTGTGATAGATTTATTAATTAAGGATGGGATGTCAATTAATGTAAACTGTTTTAAAATGGAGTTTTATAAAACAAACATGATATCCCTTGTGGGATTAGTTAATATCAAGTGCCTTGTGTTTTGTTATGAAAAATGATAATTGATATTTTAATTAAATATTTAGATGATTGATGGTTAAATGTGATTAAATATAAAGGGCATGGATATGGAACCTATAGCAAATTCCTCTATTTAAGACCATGGTATAACTGTTGTTTTATTTTCTCCTTGAGTAGCTTTCGAACAAAACCATTCGCATGTCATTGTCCCAAGTCGGACCCCATACATAAAATAATACCCTTATTCAGACGTGTTTTCAGGTATTCCTTGACTTTGTTTTGGGAATCAGCATTAGGTAATGCTCATTTCCATTAGGTTAGGCATTCCTTAGGAATTTCCAGTTGCTTCAATGAACATTTGGCCCTCTCTTCCCCAGAGATATTGATGACACTTTGCATCATCATTCCAGTTGAAAGTAATCATTCCTATGTATCAACTTTTGGTAGTATGAATTCATGTATGAGGTGTCATCATGTTCTTAACGTTTTGAATAACCTGCTGAGTTTAGTGTAATAATCATGTATTGAACTATTAAATATTATTTGTCATCTCTATAGCATAGTCACTTATATGTTTAAGGAATCATGTTTGTCCAATACTCAGGATGACATCTAGATACTCGGGTGTCTTGAAACTCCTACCAGTTTGGTTGGGATTTCATTCCTATTGTATTACCGTTTTCCTTCAGGTAATCTCCCAATCCACTTAGTTTACTCTTCCTTTTTTGATAAGTTTGTCCTCTATCTTGGCTTCATCCATGATGCACTATGAGAGCATCGGTCCTACTCCATGCTAACACTTTAAATTTGTTTTTCTTGTTTATGGTGGGTTTTTTAGTGTTTTGCAGTGAAAAATCATTCTTATTGGGGATTCAGTTGTTCTTGAGTTACCCTCGGATTTCTATGTAAGAATTCATTTTACGATCTCTTGTACACCAGCTATTTTGTCTGAAGTGACCACCCGGTGGATGTTTCTATGGGATAAATCAATAAATTGTTTTGGGAATCATTCATTTATACCAACATCTCACTTGTTAACATGGAGGATGGACTACCTTGTATTATATCCTTTCACCCATGTTGTGATAATCAGTAGTTACATAGATTTTTTTTCGGGCTCGGTGATGCCTAAATCAACTAATGTCATTGGAAGGAAAGTCAGAATTTTGGGACTTATTCATGGAGGATGTGAGATACCTTAAGAGAAGGAATCCCAGTTCTGTTCAAAAAACACCAGTCTTCTAAAATAAGAATCATTTTAAATGATCAGCCTAAGTGGATTGACTATTTCTCTCTCTTGTTCAATGATGTAGTTAGTAAAGGACCATTTTCTGGGGAATTTTCAGGTGAGACGAGTGTGGTTGGGGTCGACCAGGTCTTTTCATTAAAAATCTGACTTGAAATGGGATTTTAGGTCAATGGGAATTGACCATTTTATCCATTTTAGAAATCATTCTAGAAGCATCTCAAGAATTTTTAAGGGTGGATCTTTTAGAGAATTTAGATGGTGGAAGGTTATGAGATTTGGATTCTCCCCACTAATACATTAAAACCTATGGTGGGAAGAAAATTTGGCCTGATGTTTATCAGATGTTGAAATGGTCATGTCTTTATCAAAAAGGGGTGGATAAATAATATCTCTATGTTTCAGTTCGTGAATGATCATTGGATCTAATCATAATGGATTATGTGACACTTTCCTAACCAATGTTTGAATGTGCATTGAGGGTTTGAAGATGAAACACAACCTCTTTGTATGAGACATCATGACCCAGTTGATCGAGTGAGAGTTATTTTATTCCCAAAGTATTCTTAGGGATGAGAATTTATCAGGTGGGAATGTTGTAATGCTATGTGTTTTGAACCGGATGAAAAAATGTAGGAAATAAAATTTTCCGTTAATTTGGAAATCCATTTTTAAAAGCAATCGTACAAGATTTTTATTTCTGACAGTTGACACTGTGATGTGTCTTTTAAATATTTTTTTTAAATTAATTATAATAATGTTAAAATAGAAATAGATTAAATGAAGGGTAATAGTCTTCATTAAAACATTGGAATATTTTACAAAATATTTTTAGAGATAAGTAATGAGTCAGCGTCTGTTTCGGAGATCTGTAGACTCTCATCATTGATAGAATAAAAATATTAAATTTATTTTATTCAGAAACGTTTTTGTTTTTTTAAATGAAATAACTCTTAGAAGGTACATCATTTGAGAAATCTGAGACCATCGTTAGGTCTGGAATGCCAATTTTACCATAGGCAAGGTATATCCTTGATGCACGTCAAGTGAATAGCACCCTTTCACATATTAATACCCTTATGAATTTTAATTAATTTATCATTTTTATTTTTTAATAATAAATAATTAATTTCACTGAAATGGGGCGTCAAATAATAAATTTGAGACTACTGATTGTTCATAGACGTGGGGTTTATCTTAGATAGGGTATAATAATTGTGAGAATCAAATATTTTGTCAGACCACAGCCGAAGCTAAATTATTTGGCTTATAAATATTTTGTTGAACAGTTAGAAATAATAATAATGATTTTATTATTATTATTATTATTATTATTATTTTCGTTGAAGAAAACTAATAAAAATGCACATCCATAATTAATAAATTGTGTCTCAGTGTAAATAATAACTATAAAATGTAAGAAATTTTATATTATTAATTATTATAATTTAATAAAATTATATAATCAATAATTTTTAAATAACTCTTATATTTTATTATTGTTGTTATCGTTAAAATATTAATGGTGTCGTTGATGGGTTGTTTTAAAGAATTATAAATATAATTATAGTTATTATTATTATATTGGGATAAATGAATTGATGTATATATATATGAGGTGTGTCCATATTTTTTTTTTGAAATGAGATGAATTATTTTAATGAACAATCAGTCTAGGCAAACAAATCCATTCAGGGAAAGTGTCCACCCAACAATGATCACACCATGTTTTACCAAAAAAATCAAAACGATTAGTCTCTAGATTCACCCCTCACTTTATGAAAGAGAATATGCAATCAACAAAGCATTCAGTAGAGGACCAAATATTTCTATAGATAAGGCCAAAATTCAAAGAGTCCTCTTCCTTATTTGATGAAGAATTAATCACTACAATGCATTGAGATTGCAAAAAAATATTGGTCTAATTTTTTGAGTGGGAGATAATAATCCCATGAAAAATGGCATATGCTTCTGCCACTACAGGGTTCCAGAAGACATGAATTTCCCTTCAATGAGATTCCATGACCTATCGATCATTATTATTGGCAAAGAATCCAATACCAACCCTGGAATTAACCGAGATGGCCACATCTGTATAGATTTCGATAAATCCCTTAGGAGGGGGAGACCAAAAGGGAGGTTCCTGATGATTACTACCCTCAGTGGTCACTACATCATAAGCCTTCCAACAATTCACCCATTCCATATCCCCTTTGACCAAAATTTGGTCTTCAATCACCTTATATAGGGATTGAATATATATGTTTATATAATAATATATACATATGCATATTTATATCTATAAATATATAGATTGGTGAAAATATATAACATGTATATACAAGGGTGTATATTTATTGTTGTGTTAGAGAAAAAATTTTTATTTACAAACATTAATAAACTAAACGTCTCAACTTAAACCAATGAGCTTGCTGCTTAGGTTTTCAGTCCAAATCATTAATGTGGACCAGGGCGTACGCCTTTGCACCCTGTTGAGTGTTAGGAGAAGATGTTACAACTAATTAAAAGATTGATCAGGGTTTTATAAATTTTTATATCGCGTCGTAGCACTTCATTCGGGCTAAAAAAATTTAAAGCATTAAAAAGTGAATAAAATAATTTTAAGATACTTAATGGAATATAAAAAGGGATAAAAATATGTAATAAAATAGGTATTGTTGGAAAGAAATTAAAAATAATTAAAATTGGGTAAACCCATTTTAATTATTTATTTCATTTCTTTAACCATTATATTTTTATTATTTTATTTATTTATCTAATTTTTATTTATTTATATTATCCTTTTTCTTTTTTTCTTTCACTTCTTTTATTTATTTATTTTATCATCTCTTCTTATACTTCCTCTTAGGTCACCCACCCCTTTCTCCCTAGGTGGTTCACCACCATCTTCTACCTTCAAAAGATCATTGCGCCTTCATTCATCGTCTGTTTTTTTTCAATGTCTGGTGCGCTGTGAACCTCTCGGTACGCCTTATCCCACACCCCAAGAATCCTATAATATCATTTTCTATCCTTTGCGTAGTTCTTTGGGAAAGTAATTTTCCATAATTTTTTTTTGTTTTTCTAATCTTCTCTATTTTCTTCCTTTTTATGTCAAATAAAATCCTACCACATATAACAGGATCAACTGAAACCATAAGGTAGGGCATCTACACTATTTCCATCTTTTTTGTTATGATTTACAAAATGCAATGTTGTTCCATTTTTCAGTGTCTGCTGACGTTGTGTAAATTCACAAAATATTTTCAATTTAATTATTCCCCATAATTTTTGCAACCTATTTATTATAAATTAAATATTTTAAATTTTTTCAACTTTGTTGGACACCCCAATGGGTGTTCCGACATGGTCGGTATAAATTTTGTTATCTCGGGTATATAATTAATTTAACTACATGTGTTATGCATCCTATTTTTGTTCTGTTTATTTTAAATAATTATTTTAAAATAATTATCAACCTTCAATTGTTGGATCATTAGTTGTTTTTTGTGATGAATTATTTATTTATTTAAATTTGAATTACTAATCGCTTAATTTAATTAACTTCATGTGATGCACAACATATTTTGTTGTGTTTAATTTAAATAATTAATTTAGTATAATTATGAACATTGAATTGTTGGATCATTTTGTAGGTGTTTATGATGAATTATTAATTTACTAAAAAAGTGAATTTATTTTCATTTGTTAAACTTATATCTTGCCTTGCTAAGATTGTTATGCTATAATATTTAATTTATATGATGTGATGCACATGTGTATCTGTTTAGTTTTCAAGTTTCTATTTAAAATGATTATTATGTCATATATATTACTGTGAAAACATTAATTAAATTCAGGTTGAGGGAAAAATGTGGGACCTGTATTAAGGGCTATGTATAGACCCTCTATTCTAGTTTGGTTACTACTAAGCACTTGGGGGTGGTGTCTTTTGATTTGCAAGACCGACACTTCCCAAGGCTTTCCAATACTTATGAGTGATACAAGTTCCAAAAGGGACCATCAGGGATGGATCGGTTGGCAATGTGGCTACTTCATACTCAGATGACGCTTAACCCCTTTTTATGAGATCATGACATATTCAGGGTAAAGTTGTGCCTTAAGTGATAATTGGTCTTCGAAACATTTCCTTGGACATTTTCGATGGTATTGGATAATTTGATATATGTTCCATAGGGATACCTTTGGGACAGGATCAGACATAATCTCTCAACTTGAACCTTATTAAATATGCAATGAGGGTTTATATTAATGACACTTTGACTCTCTTGAGATTGGTGATATTTTCCTGTTATATTAAAGAACACTTGGTTAACACATGGATTATGCCCCATGTTAAAGCACAAGCTTTGGGTATGCCTCTTCCTAGTTTTCCCTTTCTTTTCCATGCTTATATATAAGTGTGTGTGTGAACTCAACATATCATAGGTACTTTCATCAAACTCCCAGCTTAGGATGAAGTAGGTGAATTGGGATGGGTTCTGTTAGGAACTCAGGCCGAGTTATTTATTTCATTTCAGTTAATTAATTATCTATAAATATTATATAATGTCACACTGAATATTATTATTGCACAAAATGAAAAGGTTTAGACATCATGGTTACCTACCTTAAAGGATTTAATCTCACACCCTACTCAAGAATCTTTGACACTGAAGTATATTACATGATTGCATGTATTGATAAAGTGAAACATGCTGCTTTAGATTCTTGATTGTTTCTTACTTCATAGGATGAAGACTTGGGATAGGGATAGAGCCTTCCTCGTGATGCAGTTTTTGTTTTGTTTCTTTTTATTTAGTTGACAGTATGCTTGATTTATTGTTTACTATACTTTTAGTCTATAATGACATCAAGAAAGGACATCATTTTGTGGGCTTCCTCCCTTGATTATTATTCAATTAGATTATTTATATTCCATATGTTGCAGTTTATTCATTTATATGGTTACTCTATTTATTATTTAAATGTAATTACATACACTGTGATATAACATATTAACTATGAGGTCATAGTCTCCCCCATAGATATGTAAATGGCCCTTGCTGCTAGTCAGCAGCCTCTGGTGTTCGGGCCGATGTGCTTGAGGTCATATAACCCACCGGACTAAACACCATCATAGAGGTGAGATGGGTCGGATCATTACAATGTGATATCATAGAGAATTTTTTTCCTTTGCCTTACTATTTTGGGTTGGTAGATAGGAGACTAATAATGCATCGGAACTTGGTTAATTTCAGAGCCTAGATAATATCACCCCATGTATGGGAAATAACCAAGTGGCGAGGGTTGGGATTGTTGTTCATACATTTTGTTGTTACAAATTATATGTTTTCACCTAGAGTGATTAGTATAATTTTTGCAGCTTAAGAATTTATGAAATTAATGATATTTTACCCTTGGTCTGATAAACGCTGATTCTTTTCATGCATCATAATAGGCACATAGTAATTCAAATTCCATTAATAGTGTCATGTCATGTGTAACACCCCTAGCTTCCACGGTATATTTCCCATTAAAAAATGCAGAAACTTGCATTGTATGAAACTCTGCGTTTTAACACACCAAAACCAATCAAATAAGCCATTTTGAATTTTAATATCCAATTTTTTAAATTTTTTAAATTTTATTTTTTAAAATGGACATAATTTTTGAATTTGGATTATCGATATTACCTTACAATGATTTTTTTGTTTTTTCTGAAAACATTCAATTTTTGATGAATAGTGAAAAACACTGAGTTATTGTTTAAAACGTAATATTTATTTATGTAATTAGTTATTTTATTTTAATTTATTTTATTTCAAAATATATTCATTATACATCTATATGTTCAATGTAATTCATTGGAGTCATTTTTTTATGTTTAGATATATAAAATTATGAGCATTTGCTAAATTAAAAAAAACATAATTTTACCGCTTATGTGAGTTGAATTTCACAAATTCTAGACACATGGTTGACATTAGTAAGTAAAAAGTGATTCAATAAGTTAAAAATAATTTTTGGTGAATAGTAACTTTTTACTTTTATTTACCACAGTTAAAAGTCAACAGGCTAATTAAGGGTAAAAATGATACTATAATTACCCTAACACATTCCTAATTCTATTGGATAAGTGTTATTCAACCAAAAAAACATAGTAATAAAATAATACCCTCTCCTGTCAACTTGGATCATATTAGGACATTTATTATTTGTTTATTTAATGAATAGTTAAAAGAGTTAAATTTAAAGTTTAATAACTAAAACATTATAAATATAGGGATAAACAAAAGATAAATTTGACTATTAATATTAATTTGATAGAAAAAATTATTTTTTATATAATGCTATTTTATTTATTATTTTTAGACACTAAATACTTTAATTTATTTATGGCACAATAATGATGCAAGAAATACCTTATTAATGAAATTATAAAATAATTAATATAAAAAATATAAAAATAAATGATAATTGAGACTTGTGATTAATTAAACTAATTTTCAAGGTTAATATTACATGTTATTATTGATTAAATAAATTTTATTCGAAGTTATAACGTTTTTATGGCTTTGAAAAAAATCAAATACTAATTAGTGTCAAAATTGACATAATTGAGTTTTCAAAACAAATACTATATTATTGATTGATATAATATTCTTAAAAATCTAAGGATCGGCCCAAGGACTTAGTTAAGGTTATATATATTAATAATGAACCACTAGGGGTTCTTTTGGTAGTATAATTTTTTTATTAACCATATAATATAAAATTACAAAGAGACTTGGTAAATGTCAAACTATTTAACAAAGAGAAAAATCTAAAAGATAAGGTTAATATAGTAACCTAAGACTCTATAAAACCAATTAGTTTAGTTTTTTTGGACCCAAACCACCTTATCATCTAAATAAATCAATTTTGAGCCATTATAAACTGATAATGATTTTATTATAATATAACATTTCAAGCAATTCCTAAAGTGACCCACACCTCTCTTATAGAAGGGTACTTTCCCTTCTCATAATTTCATAACATCAAATCCATTTGGCTCAGCCTACCCCTGCCTGAATATCCTCTCGACTATCCTGCCTTAAATCTAGATGCATTACATTTATCAGAAATCCAACCTATGGAGCCTTATTGATCAACTCAAAATGAAACACCCGATAGAAGAGGTAATAATTTCACCACCATCTTTCTAGTTCTTTTCTTCATCCACTTCCTATTTATTTATTGTATCCATACCAAAATAATATCTCAATTACCTTATAAAGGCTATAATGTTTTTATAAATATGGTACAACCATATTTGTTAATTTAATCATCCTATAAATGGAAAAGTCAACATACGTCTGTATGTATGGTTTATCATCTACACGTCCTTGTATGGTTTGTTATTCAAACACATGATTATTTGGATGGGTATACTAATGTGTTTAAATAATAAAAATAATAAATATAAAATGTCAATGATTCTTTATATATGATATAACATCCAATTACATACTATTCAAGCTTCAATATAATGATATTGTCGCTCGTGCGTACGTAAGGATTGCCGTCTCTAATAACGCAATGTGATTCATACCACATCATAATCATTCAAGAATAATTTTCATTTTATGATTAAAAATAATGTTTATGAACATAATATAATTCATTATATCTATCAAATGCATCCTATAAATTACAAACATGGATTTTGTAACCTAGAATATAAAAAAATGAATCAGTTAACACCCAAAATGATGATACTACTGAAATATTATTAATAATTAAATAATATATGATCATATATGATATCATATTTATATATATAGTTCTTTTATAAATTAATTACAATGTTTCAACTATTATACAGGAGGTTAACATACCATCGACTATGGTAAATTACTAGATAAGGGTTTATTCTACAGTCTCTATACTTATCCATGGTTGTTAATACGTAAGTATATACAGGGACCTCTTTGTCATCCTCATTTTTTATTTCTTAAAAATTTAATTCAAAACATTTTTACTATTAACTAGAGTATGGGTTAATGTCTTTTATACCCTTATTTGACCCCATATGTTTTGAAAAGAATATTTCCGTCATCTTCCAAATAAGGTACTTTAAAGCCTTTTCAACAAAATTAATATAAGAATGTCTTTTTTTAACTTATATGGTAGGTGTGGCAATTTTCAGCCGTTATTACTTCGTTAAGTCTTCCCATACTTGATATTAAAATTATTTTAAAAATATATTTTTTCATATATAATTATATGACTTTTAAATGATTTCAAAATAGAAATATATATTTCTCTACAAAAAGTTATCATTTAATATATGTCAATATCATGTGAGGGATTTTAAACTTGGTTTAAGTTGATTTAATATGATACAAATTTTCCATATTGTATCGAAGGATTTTTGATATGTTTGACTATGTAAGTGTTATTTTTAAACCATTCAGGGTTTATGGATAAATTTTTGACATTTCATATGCTATTTTTAATACAAATTTTTATATTATGTTTAAACAATTTAATATGAGGAATGCGTTAGACATATTAGGAGATGGGTGGAGCCTGCTATAGATCATTGATGTATCAGTAGGTATCATAAAACAAACCAGTGTCTAGGAACGAGGCCTTAATTAAAATCAAATTTTTAGTCAAGGCCCAAGGCCTTGACTATGTGGTTATGATGTCTGGGATTATGCACTCCAACAAAATGAAATTGTTTATTGATATTTCATTTGATTATCCGACTAGTAGAATATATATGTGAATATGTAAATGGAATTATTTTATTTATTTTTCCCATATTATGCTGATGTTTTTGTTTAAAATGATTTTGTGTTAGTGTTATAGATTTCCTTAGATGTTTATGCTTATTTTTGAATGTTTCTACTATATTTTTATCCTTACTAAGAATCTGAGCTCACCCCTTTCAATGTTTTATTTTTTCAAGTATGTGAATGCGTATTTTATGGTTGAAATGTAGGGATATGCAAAGGATATAAGTGTATTAAAAGGGGAAAAAATTTTGTTGGTTTATTTATTTCATGATTTAATGTAAAACTTATGTATGAATGTAGTACTTCCCAGGATACTAAACTGATAGGTCTTTTGGGATTTGATCTCTTTTAATATTTCCAATTTTATTTAATAATGCACCAACTATGGGTAACTGGGTTCAAGTCATTATATTTGGTATCATAAAAAGTTTAGTAGAAACCATGGAAAGTATATTTAGATAAACTCTTATTAGAGCTCATTATACTAAGATTGACTTTGAGGATTGGTATAGAAGAACATTCTAGAATTTTTTAAGGAAGATATTTTTTGTATTTTCGAAGCAATACATCCCTGTTTGGATATGAGTAGGTAGAGGAAGCTCTAGCACAGATGTACTTAGGATTGAGAGCTCTGAATAGGAGTTTCAGGCTAGACCCACGGTATCCTCGTACACGAAAATGGGCCTTGTTGCACTCTTTGTTACGACACTCTGGGGGATATTCTTATGATAATTATCATTTTCTATACAAACCATTTTGAATGTTTTATGTGAATATAACTCCTCAAAGAAAACATTTTTTTATGAATAAGAATTGTATCCAAAAATTGTTCAATTTATGTTAAGTATTTTACAAGTTTAGGATTATGTATTGGGATTCAAAAACTAATCTAGTGTATACAATTTTTTATAAATGGTACCTCGTGGAAGGAATGTATACTTTATCAATGCACATAATATTTATAGAGATTACACTCTTAATCATGATAATTATTGTGGATATGGTGATGAAACTGGTGCTAATCTACTTATAACCATACTGGGACAACTCACTCAGGATATTAATAATAAGCTTACCCGTATAGAGCACCCTGATCCACAATGCAGATATTCAATGTTAGACCGCTTCATGAGGAAAAAACCACCAACATTCACTAGGATTAAAAATACCTTAGTATATAATAAATGAATAAGTTCTTTAGATAAAATATTCCATGCTTTGGTGAGTCACCAAAGGGATATAGTTGTCATGGTAGTTTATCGCCTCACGGTAGATGCAGATCAATGGTGTCAATTAATAAAAAACAAAGGAAGATGAAGAAGTATCAAACAGGGAATTGGTGGAGTTAAATGATATTTTCAAAGAAAAATAATTTCCTCATTACCAGTGAGATGATATGGAAAGAAAACTTTTCAGTCTGAGGCAAAAGGAGGATGAGAATGTTGCAAAGTATGAGGTAAACATTATAAGGTTAACAAGGCATGTAGCATATTATATAAGTAACCCATGGAGTAATATTGATCTATTAATTGATGGGTTAAATCCATTTCTCCACCAAGAATTAGTCTCACAATCTTTCTCATCATACAAAGATATTGTCACATGTACTATCAAGATAGAAAAGGAATTATCAAAGTCTTACAAATAGAAAGAAAATCAAGAGAAGGAGAGATCTACTGATCACTATGTAAATGGAAATAAGGGAAGGGAAATTTGAATATATATCTTCAATTAAATGTGGAAAGAAACACCCAGGTACTTGGCTGAATGGAATGGGTGTCTGTTACAAGTGGGGTGAAAAAGTCCACCAAATTCGTGATTGATAGGGAAAGATAAAAGTTGTCAATGTTGAATTATATTATTTTAGAGAAAAGGGTCATTATTAAAATGAATTTCTTATGCACCAAGGGAACTTACCTCAGAAAAGGCCCAGGGAGAAATACCAAGCTTATACGATCACTACTACTGAGGTTGAAGCTCTGAAATACATGGTGGAAGGTAATTTAATGGTTTCCTCAAGTTTATATGATGCATTATTTGATACTGGATCATCGCATTATTTCATATCATCCTAGTTTTCTAAAAAATATATATTTTCAATTTGACTTAACATCGGAGTTTTCATTAAAAAACCTTAAGGGAATTATCATTGCAACATTATTTTGTAAATTAGTTCCCTTAAGGGAATATAAATGTTCTTTATTTGTGGATCTCATCGCCATACCCATGATTGAATTTGATATAATCTTCATAATGGATTGTATTTTATACCATGATGCACAAATTTATTATAAGAAAAAGGAGGTTCCAATTTTTGATGATGATAAAGAGTGCCTTATATTTAGAGTAGAAACGTCACCACCTGATTTTTATCTAGATCCATGATCAGTATCTCTACAAAATTCAATTATTTAGGACTAAGAGAATAAAATAATTATTGGTGAGGAATTTTTTTTTTAATAGAGGACGTACCTATAGTGCAAGAATATATTGATGTGCTTCGAGAGGATTTACATGGACATTATCCAGCATGAGATATTCTGTTTTCCATTGATTTAATTCCTAGTTCAAAGCCCATATCGAAGACCATTTATTGAATAGCCACATTGTAATTAGTGGATTTAATGAAACATATATAGGAGTTGAGTAATAAGGGATTTATTTTCCCTATTTTTTCTCCATGGTGAGCCTCCATCTTTTTTGTTAAGAAGAAATATGGATATAGGAGGTTGTGCTTTGACTACAAGGAGATCAATGCTATAACAATAATGAAAAAGTATTGCCTACCTTGAATTTATGATTTATTAGATCTAAATCATGGAGCTCAATATTTTCCATTGATTTACCATTGATATGGATAACATCAGTTGTGTGTGAAGAAGGAAGACATTTTGAAAACAACATTTCAAACTAGGTGTGATCATTACGAGTTTACAGTACTGCCTTTTGGGTTGACTAATGCACCCTTTTTCATCATGGATTTAATGAATATTGTTTTCAAGTAATATCGTGATGAATGTTTTGTGGTATCTGTTGATGACGTCTTGGTATACTCAAAAAGCTAGAAAGATCATTAAAATTACTTGTGCACTATTCTTGAAAACCCTCATAAGAAATGATTTATATGGGATGTTTAGAAAGTGTGAATTCTGGTTGCAAGAGATTTCTATTATTGGCCATATTGTCTCTATGTATGGAATCTCTATTGATCCATCAACGAAAACTCAAATCCAAGAATGGCTATCCCCAAAGAGTATGATAGAGGTATGAAGTTTTATTGGTTTAGCAGGTTATTATTGACATTTTTTCCAGAATTTTTCATGGTTGGAAAACCCATTAACCAAGATCACATGTAAAGGGCCTAAATTTTTTTTGGATAGAAGAGTGCGGAAAATGTTTTGATGAAGTAATGAGAATATTATTCAATGATCCTATCTTGACTCTGCCATCCATGAACGATGGGTTTTTTTATTTATAGTGATGATTCAAAGAAAGGACTTTGTAGTGTCCTTATGCAGAATGATAGAGTTATTGCCTATGCATATCTACAGCTAAAACCTCATAAGGAAAACTATCCCAATAATGATTTTGAGATATCAGTTGTAATCTATGCTCTAAATATATGGTGACACTGTCTCTATAGTGAAAAATGTAAGATTTATACTGACCATAAGAGTTTGAAGTATATTTTATCACAAAAAGAACTCAACATGAAGCAATGGAGATTGCTTAATCTACTCAGGGATTATGATTTAACAAAACACTACCACCCGCGTAATGCAAATAAGGCTGTAGATGATATGAGAAAGAAAGGATCATGGATTTTTGAATAATATGACAGTAGAAAGGGATCTTGTTTTCATGGATCTTGTAAAGATGCATATAGGAATAACCATGGATGGTAAAACATCAATAACATTTCAAATGGTTACCAAACCATCTTTACTAGAAAGGATAAAAAGATCATAGACTAATGATGAAGAGGTTTATAAGATGATTGAAGCTGTAAATGATGGGACATAGAGTGACTTCATATATCAAGATGGAATTATGAAATTTGGGAAGGGACATTGTGTTCACAATATACCTAATCAAAAAAGGTAATTATTGGATGATGCTCATAGATCCAATTTCACTATTCACCATGGGAAAACAAAGATGTACAGAGATTTGAAGTTAAATTTTTTGTAGGAAAACATGAAGATAGAGATTGCTGATTGTTATTCAAGATGTATGGTTTGTCAACAAGTGAATGCTAGAAGGCAACAACCTAGATGAGTCATGCAACCACTTCCCACACCTGAGTGTAAATTGGAAAATAATACAATGAAAATGTTATTGGGCTATGAAAGAACCTATGAAGGAATGATGCAATATGGGTCATTGTTGATCATCATACCAAGTTATCACATTTTGTTTCTATAAGAGATGATTTTCCACTTTAATGCCTAGAGAGACTATATATTAATGAAGTTTTAAGACTCCATGGTGTAACCCTATCAATTTTTTGTAATCGCAATCACTATTTTACATCATTATTTTGGAAAATTCTTTAGATGGCCTTGCATACTAAACTTCATTTGAGCACTGGCTACCACCCTCAAACTGATGGCCAATCCGAACAGACATTTCAAACCTTAAATGAAATTTTGATATCTTTCTAAGATGAATTTCATCGTATGTGGGATCACTATTTACCTCTAGTAGAATTTTCCTATAACAATAGCTTACATTCAAGTATTCATATGGAAACATGTGAAGCATTATATGGAAAGGGATGTCACACACCAACATGTTGGGATGGTGTTGGTGAATGAAAAGTAATTTTCTCAGAATGTTTTGAGGAAACAATATAAAAGGTAAATATTATCCAAACTCAAATCAATGAAGCTCAAAATAGGTTAAAGAACTATGTCAATAATGAGAGGAATGATTTGAAATATCATGTTGATGATTATGTTTTCTTAAAGGTATCTACATGGAAGGGTGTTATACGATTGGGTCAAAAGGGTTAATTGAGTCATATGTACATCAGACCTTTCACAATTCTAGAATGAATTGGATGTGTGGCCTATCATTTGGAAATCCATCCAAGTATCTCCAATGTTCTTGATGTGTTCCACATATCGTTGTTGATAAAATATATGCCTGACCCAATGCATGTACTCATCTATGAGGAAATTGAACTGGAACATGATTTGTCTTATTAGAAGATTTAGTCATGATTCTTGATACCAGAGAACAAGTGCTGAGAAACCGAACGACTTGTCTTATAAATGTTCTTTGGAGAAACCATAAGATGGAAGAGATAACATGGGAACCCGAGGAACTTATTATGAAGAACCACTTAAATATTTTTATGATGTAATATTCTAGAAATTTTGAGGATGAAATGATTTTAGGGAGGGAAGAATGTAAGACCCCATGCTTTCATGGTACATTTCTCTTTGAGTAATTCAGTAGCTTACGTTTTACACAACATGGAGTTTTACACAACAAGACCAATCAATCTAGCTGTTATGAATAGTAATACCCACATTTTAAAATTTTATATATTTTATAATTCAAAATGGACTTCATTTTTTATTCAGTATATCAAAATTATCTGAGGGTGAATTTTTGGTATTTTTCTCAAAACATCCAATTATTGATGAACAATAAAAAAACAATACGTTATTGTTTAAAACCAACTTTTTATTTATGTAAGTAGTTAATTTATTTTTATTTATTTATTTTAGGTCAATATAGATACATAATACCTATATATTTTCAATTTAATTCATTGGAGTCATTTTATAATAAGTTTAGATATATAAAATTTTATTGAACTTTTATCCATCTTTTACCCACCTTTTAGAAGCATTTACAAATTTACATAAATTTTTTTTACCACTTCTGTAAGTTTAATTTCCAAAAACCAAGAGAAATATTTGAAATTATTAATTAAAATGTAGTTCAATAAGTTGGAAACAATTTTTGGTGAATAGTATCTTTTGAATTTTATTTACCACGGTTAAAATTAAATACTGTAATTAAGGGTAAAATTAATATAATAATTACACTAACAAATGTAATAATTATATTGGATAAGTGTAATTCGACTAAAAACAATATTAGGAATAATATAGTTTCCTCTTTGATCCACATGGATTATATTAAGACATTTATTAATAATTTATTTAATGAAGAGTTAAAGGAGTTAAATTCAATGTTCATAACCTAACCTTCTTTAATATAAGGTTGTTAAGACGATAAATTGAACTATAAATATTAATTAGAAGTCTAAATAGATTTCCTACATAATTTTATTTTATTTATAATATTTATAAATTATATCATTTAATTTATTTATGACACAATTTTGAGGCTGCAATTACCTTTTTAATAAAATATTACCATATTGGATACTATAAATATCCAAATAAAAGTATATTGAGACTTCTGATGATTTCCACTAATTTATTAGGATAATATGACATGTGTTTATTTATTAAATACATTTTATTCAAAGTTATACTATTTTTGTGGATTTCAAAAAAATAATATTTTAAATATTATATAAAATTACATAATGTAGTTTTTAATACAGATATTATATTATTGATTGATATAATATTATTAAAAATCTAAATTTAGGAATACATACATATATAAGTCTACATATATTAATATTGAACCACTTGGGGTTCTCTAGGTAGTTTATATTATGTTTATTAACAATATAATATAAAAATACAAATAGATATGGTAAATGTCACACCATTTAACTACAAGTTAAATATAAAAGATAAGGTTAATATGGTTTCCAAAATATGTATAAAACCTATTGGATGAGAGGTTTTCAACAAAGTCCCACCTTATCATCTAAATAAATCATTTTTGAGCCATTAAAACCGAATTTTATTTTATTATAAAGTAATATTTCAAGATTTTCATAATGTGACCATCACCTCTCTTATAAAAGGGTACTTCCCATTCTCTTAATTTCACACCTCCAACGCCATTTGGCTCAGCCAACCCCTTCCCAAATAACCTTTCAACTATCCTCCCATCAACCAATAGGACATACAGTGATCAGAAATCTAACCTATGGATCTATTTTGATCAACTAAAAGGAAACACCCGAAGAAGAGTTAATAATTTCACCACACTCTTTCTAGTTATTTTCTTCTTCCACTTCACTTTTATTTGATGTTTCCATACCGAAATAAATACTCAAGTAGAATTGAAATAATTTAATGTTATTATAAATTTTTTACAACCATATTCATTATTCTATCCATCCTATAAATTACAAAGTCACCATACGTGTGTTTGTACGACTTACCGTCTCCATGTCATGGTGTTGTCTGTTCTTCCAACACTTCATTGTTTGGATGAGTATAATAATGATAATAACTAATGTAAATAATAAATATAACTTGTTAGTGATTCATTATATATGATATATCAACCAATTAAATATGATTTCACCATCAATATAATGATATTTTTTCTCATGCATACGTACAGATTACCATCTCCACGAACACGATGAGATTCATTCCAGATTGTAATTATTCAACAATAATTTCAATTTTATTATTAAGAATATTGTTTATGATCATAATATCATTTTTTATATTAACTAAATACCTCTAATACATAAATTAAATGGATAAAGTAACCAATCATATAAACAAAAATTATTCAGTTAACACCAAAAACGATGATAGTACTGAAATATTATTAACAAAGTTACTCGGGTGTTTTGACACAAAGACCAGTTTTTTGGGCTTTCTTGACAATTGTGTAAACTTTTTCTTTCTGGAAATCATTAAATACTCTTAGTGTACTCTTCCTTAATCGATGATATTTTCCCCTCTATTTCCTCCATCCTTTACACACTAAGAGAGAATCATATTTATCACCCCAAGCTTCTATGGTTTGCTTCTCTTCAAATAATACAGTAGCGTGTGTTGTATGCAACATCGAGTTCTAAAACACACCACAACCAATCAAACTAACCGTTATGAATAGTAATACCCACGTTTTGAATTTTTTTATATTTTATCATTCTAATTGGAATTCATTTTTTTATTCGGAATATCATAAATATCTTAGGGTGAATTTTTGGAATTTTTCTGAAAATATTAAATTTTTGATGAATAGTAAAAAACAATGAGTTATAGTTTAAAACCAAATTTTTATTTTAATAATTATTTAATTTATTTAAATTTATTTAGGTCAAAATAGATACATAATACATATATAACTTCAATGTAATTCATTGGAGTCAGTTTATAATAATGTTAGTAATATAAAACTTTTATTAAACTTTTCACCATATTTTACCAATCTCCAAGGACAAGATGAAAATTCCCATAAAACATAATTTTACTCCTTTTGTGAGGGAAATTTAGAAAATACTAGTGAAAAAGTTAATATAAAGGAGTAAAATGTTGTTCAATAAGATAAAAATAATTTTTGGTGAATAGTAACATTTTATTTTTATTTACCACGGTTAAAAGTAAATTCGGTAATTAAGGGTAAAAATGATATTATTATTACCCTAACACATGTTTTAATTATATTTTCTAAGTATAATTTGACCAAAAACAACCTTATAAATAAAAAATGAACCTCTTTGGTCCACTTGGATTAGAATAGGACATTTATTATTATTTAATTTAAAGAAGAGCTGAAAGAGATAATATCGATTTTTAATAAATAAATCATTTTTAATATAGGGTTATACATAAGATAAATTTGATTATAAATATTCATTATAAATTTAAAACGATTTACTACATAATGATATTTTATTTTTAATTTTTAGAAATTATATAATTTATATTATATATGACACAATGGTGATGCAGTTATTAACTACTTAATGAAATATTTAAATAATTGATATTATAAATATACAAATTTATGTAATTTTAGACTATTTATGAATTAAAATAATTTTTTATTTTAATATGACATATTAGGGTTAGTTATTTGATTTTTTTTAGAATTAATAAGGCTGATATGGATTTAGAAAAAACAAAATACCAAATAGTGTCAAAATTGACATAAAAGAGTTTTTAATACAAATATTATATTATTAATTTATATTCTATTCTTAACAATATAAGGTTCAGACCAAGGATTTATATAATGAAAGGATTGTCATTAAATAACCACTTGGGGTTCTATTGGATTTATAGAGTGTGTTTATTAACAATATAAAATAAAAATATAAAGAGACATAGTAAATGTCAAACTGTTTAACTTAGAGTAAAATCTATAAGATAAAGATAATATAGTGACCCAAACCTATCTAAAACTTATTGGATGAATGGTTTTAGACCCATACCTTCCATATCCATCAAATAATATATTTTTGAGATATTATAAAATGAAAATTATATTATTATAAAATAAGATTTCTAGCTTTTCCTAAGGTACCCCTCACCACTCTTTTAAAATGGCACTCCCCCTTCACTCTAATTAACACCTTCATAGCCTTTGGCTCGACTACCCTCTACCCAAATACCCTCTCAAGTATAATACCTTCATCCTAGAGGCCATAATTTCGACATAAAACCATCCTATTGAGCTATTTTTATCACATCAAAAGGAAGAACCCGAAGAAGATGTATTAATTTCACCACCCTCTTTCATGTTCTTTTCTTCTTCCACTTTCTTTTTAATTTTTGTTTCCATTAAAGAAATAATAACTTCGGTATCTCATATATTATGTGATATTAATATAAATATGTTACATCCAAATTCACTATTCTATCCATCTTTTGAATGACATGTCACCATACGGAGGTACGTACGGCATACCGTCTCCATGTCGTAGTGTAATTGTTAATCAATACATAATTATTTGGATGGGTATAATAATGATGTATAATTTTGTAAATAATAAATATAACATGATAATTATTATATATATATGATATACCATCCAATTATATATTATTTTAATATCAAAAGTATGATATTGTCGCTCGTACATTCGTACGGATTACCGTCTCCACGAACGCGATTAGATTCATTCCCCATCATATCCATTCAAGACTAATTTTAATTAGATGATTAAAAATAATGTTTAGAGACTTGATAACCTTATATATATGAATAAGATACATCCCATCTATAAAAAATATGACTCACATAACAAATAATATAAGGGAAAATGAATCTGCTAACACCCGAAACGACAATAATAATAAGATATTATTATCATAGCAATGTTAAAAGATCATATATGATATCATTTTAATGTATATGATTCATATAAAATTAAATATCAATTATATAACCATTATATATGAGGTAAACCTACCCTCTACCAAGGAAAAGTAAAAGAAGAGGGTTAATTTCACAATCTCTTTATTTTCCGAGGATGTTTTCATGTAAGTACCTACAAAGACCCCTTTATCATCCACATCCATGTTTTTTATAAATGTATTTCTAAACATTTTTACAATTTAATAGAAAATTTTTTAACGTCATTTATATCATTATGTGTTTTAAGGGAATATTTCCATCGTTTTCCAAACAAGGTACTTTTTGACCTTTTCAACAAATTTAAGTTAAGAATGTTTTTTACTTATACAGTGGGTGCAGCTATTTTCTACCATTATAACATCATCAAAGATTCCCCTAAAATATTAAAAAAATATTTTCAAAATAAATTATTTCATTATAATTATGTGACTCTTAAATAATTATAAGATAGAAATATATATTTCTCTAAAAAGGGTTTTGATTTTATCTATGTCAACATCTTTTGATGGATTTTATGTTTATTTGATGTTGATTTATTATGATACAATACTTCCATATTGTATTGAAGATTTTGTGATATGCTTGACTGTGGATGTGATATAATTAAACCATTCATGGTTTATGGTTAAAGTATTGAAATTTCATATGAAAGTTTTAATACGAATGTTTATGATATGTTTAATCCTTTTCATATGAGGAATGTATTGGACTTATTATGTGATGGGTGGAGCCGGCAATAGATCATCGATGAATCAGTAGGATTCATGTGACAACTAGAAGTGGAATTGGCTGAGGCATTTCCAAAGTTGATATAGGGTTTGGCCAAGGCCTTAATCATTTTTAGACGACATTGCTGAGGCCTTGAAAAAATGTTTTAGAATATTCGGCATTATACATACCCTCATTATGGAAATTATATTGATGGTATGTGTGGTCATTCGACTAGTAGAATACCCATGATTATGTTTTATTATGGAATTATTTACTCAGCTCATATTCCTTCCATAAATGTATTCATGTTTATTATTGGTAAATGCATGTGTTTTCAATTATTCATCATGCTTAATATTTATATCATTTAATGTTGTATTACACACACTTATTTAGCATTTGAGCTCACCCCTTTTTTATGTTTCATTTTCCCAGGATATGAAAAAGTTAGTTATGAGTGTCCTACAGGCATAATCAAGTAGTCTTGGATGTTTCTAATGAAATATATTCGTGTTGTATTTCTCTTCAAGCTATAAAGATGAACTTATGTATGAATCTTGTTTCCAATAATACTAAACAGATCTGTCATTCAATACTTGATTTCTTTATTATCATGCCAATGTTATGTAATAATGCACCCACTCTGGGTAAGTAGGGTCGGGGCTTTATAGTTGGTATCATAGGAAGTTTAATACAAACCATTGAAGCTAGATTTAGATAAAATATTATTAGAGCACATAGCCCTAAGATATACTTTGAGGATTAGTTTAGAATAACTTACTAGAATTTTGGTATAGTATATATATTTTTAGATTTCTGAGATATACATCCATGTCTGGATATGAGTATGTATAGGCTTCTCTGGAACAAATGTACCTAGGCGTAATACTCAAAAACACCACTTTGACCTAGACTCGAACGGGAACTGGTGCAAGACAACGGGCCTTGCTACACTCTTGGTTATGACACACTCGAGGGATATGCTTAGGATAATTATCATTTTATTTACAAACCATTATAACGGTTTTATGAGTATATAATTCCTTCAAGTAATCATTTTTATGATAATGGATTATATCCAAAAAAATTCAATTTATGTTAAGTATTTTACATGAATGGAATTATGAATTTCAATTCCTAAACTAATATAGTTTATGCCATTGTTTAGAAATGGTGCCTAGTGGAAGGAATGGAATCTGTATCAATGCACACACTCCATGTAGGGATTTTCCTTTTGTTCAAGATATTTATAGTGTAGATGGGGATACCACTGGTGCTGATCAGCTTATCACCATACTCGGACAACTCACTCAGGTTATGAATAATACCCTTACCCGTATGGAGCACCCTAATCCACAGCGTGGAGGATCAATGTTAGATCGCTTCATGAGGCAAAATCCACCAAAGATAAATTGGAGTACAAATCCATTAGTATATGAGAAATGGATAAATTCATTAGAGACAATATTCCATGCCTTGGGGAGTAATGAAAGAGAAAAAGTTTTCATGGCAGTTTACCGCCTCACTGGAGATGTTGATCAATGTTGTTCATTGATTCAAAACACAATGGAAGATGATTAAGTATAAAATATGTAATGGATAGAGTTAAAAGAAAAATTTGTACAAAAATACATTCCTCATGACCATTGAGGGGATATGGAAAGACAATTTCTAAGTCTCAGCTAAAAGGAGGATGAGAATGATGCAATGTATGAGGCTAACATTACATGGTAAGCGAGGCATGCTCCAAATTATATATGTAACACATGAAGTAAGACTGATCATTTCATTTATGGGTTAAAACCATTTATCCATTAAGCATTAGTATCACAATCCTTCTCATCATACGAAGATATTATCTCATGTGCTATCAAGTCTGAAAAGGAATTCACTAAGACTTATGACTTTAAATCAAAGCAAGAGAAGAAGATATATGCTGAACACTCTAGGAAAAGAAATAAGGAAACATAGATGAACTGTAGAATTTAATTTCCTCCCTATGATAATTGTGGAAGGAAGCACCCTGGTGAATGCCTAAAAGGAAAATTAGTATGCTACAATTTTGGACAAAAGGGCCATCAAGCTGGTGATTGTAAGGGAAAGAAAGATGATACTTATGTTCAATGATACAATTGCAGGAAAATGGGACATTATGAAATTGAATGCCCTTAGTATTAGGGAATCATACCTTAGAAAAGTCCCTGGGATCAAGGCCAAGCTTATGTGATCACTACTTCTGAGTTTGATGCTTCAAAAGATGTAGTTGCAGGTAATTTAATTGTTTCCTCAAGTTTAGAAAATTCTTTATTTGATTCTGGATCATCACATTAATTCATATCGTCCTAGTTTGCTAATAAAATTATATATTTCAAAATTCATTTAACAAGGTAGATGTCAGTAAATAATGCTAAGGGAAGTATCATTGTAACAATGTTTGGTGAAACAGTCCACATTAGTGCATATAAATGTTCTTTGTCTTCTGATCTCATCATCATTCCCACGCTTGAATTTGATATAACCATTGGTATGGATTGGAATTCATACCATGATGTAAAAATTTATTGTAAGAAGAAGAAGGTTACTATTTTTGATGCCGACGATAAAGAACACCTTATCTTTAGAGAAGAATCATTACCACCTGATTCTTATCTATATCCACCCCCAGTAGCTCAACTAAATTCAATTATTGGGGAGGGAGAGAATGAAATAACTATGGGTGAGGAATGAAATGTTCAAATTGAAGATGTACCTATTTTGAAAGAATATGTTGATGTGTTTCCAGAAGAATTACATGGACATCCTCAAGAATGAGAAATTGAGTTCTCTTTTTATTTAATTCCAGCATCAAGGCCCATATTGAATACCCCTTATAGAATTTCCACTATGGAATTAGTAGAATTAAAGAAACAACTAGAGGAATTTAGTAATAAGGGATTTATTTGCCCTAGTTTTTCTCCATGGAGAGCCCTTGTACTTTTTGTTAAGAATAAATATGGACCTATTAGGTTTTGCATTGACTACAAGGAGAAAAATGCAATCATGATAAAGAACAAGTATCCCCTACCTTGCAATGATGATTTATTCGACCAACTTAATGGAGCTAAATACATTTCAAAGATTCACCTTCGATATGGATACCATCAGTCGTGCGTGAGGAATGAAGACCTTTTGAAGACATCATTTCAAACCATGTACGAGCATTACGAGTTTACAATAATGCATTTTGGATTGACTAATGAAACCTATGTATTCATGGATATAATTAATAGAGTTTTCAAGGAATATCACTATGATTTTACAATGGTATTTGATGAGGATATATTCGTATACTCCAAATGCTATGAAGATCATGAAAATCAATTTCTCATTGTTTTAAAGACACTTAGAAGGCCAGAATTTTATGGGATGTATAGAAAATGTGAATTCTGTCTTCAGGAGATTTATTTTCTTATTCATATTATCTCTGAGGATGGAATCTTCGTTGAACATTAAAAAACCAAGGCAATCCAAGAATGGCCAGCACCAATGAGTACAACTGAGGTACGCAATTTTATTGGTTTAGCAGGTTATTATCGACGTTTCATCCAAAATTTTCCCTAGTTGGCTAACACATTAACAAAGATCACATGTAAAGGGGTTAAATTTTATTGGATAATAGTGTGTGAAGAATATTTGGAATAACTGAAGAAAATATTAGTCAATGAATTTATATTGACTCTATCCTTGGGGAATGATGGGTTTGTTATATATAGTGATGCTTCAAAGAAAGGACTTGGTTGTGTCCTTATGCAGAATGATAGGGTAATTTCCTATGCATAACTACAGCTGAAAATTCATTATAAAAACTATCTTACTCATGATCTTGAGTTAGCAGCTGTCATTATTGCATTAGTGATATGAAAACACTATCTCAGTTGTAAAAAATGTGAGATATATACTGATCACAAGAGTTTGAAGTATATTTTCTCACAGAATGAACTCAATATGAGGAAAATGCGATGGCTTCAACTACTCATGGATTTTTATTGACCTATACACTACCACCAAAGCATGGAAAATAAGGTTGAAGATTATTTGAGTATAAAGGATCATGGAGTTTTTAACAGGATTATAGTTGAAAAGGATCCTATAAATAAGGATCTGGTAATGATGGATATGAGAATAACCATGGAAGGTGAAACAAAAATTATTTTTCAAATGGTTTCGAAAGCATCATTACTAGAAAGGATAAAGAGTTCTCATACTGGTGATGAGGTGTTTCAAAAGAAGATTAAATCTACAAATGATGGAAGAGTGAGTGACATTGTGTATGAAGATGGAATTTTGAAATTTGGGAAGAGACTTTGTGTTCCCTATATAACCGATCTAAAAAGAGAATTTTTGGATGATTCTCATAGTTCAAATTTCTCTATACACCCTAGGAGCACTAATATGTATTGAGAATTGAAGGAAAATATTTGGTGGGACAACATGAAGAGGGATACTGCTGATTTTGTGTAAAGATGTATGGGTTTTCAACAAGTGAATACTGGAAGGAAAAAACCTGGAGGAGTCATGCAACCTCTTCCCATACCAGAGTAGAAATGGGATAATATTACGATGAAATTTGTCATTGGACTACGAAAAAACTTTATAAGGAATGATGCAATATGGGCCATTGTTGATTGTCTTACCAAGTTATCACATTTGTATGCTATAAGAAAAGATTTTCCACATGAAATATTTTCAAGACTATATATTAATGAAGTTGATAGACTTCATGGAGTACCAATATCGATTTTTTATTTTGTCATTCATGTTTTACATCACGATTCTGGAAAAGTATACAGAGATCCCTGGATACTGAGCTTTGTTTGAGTACTTCCTACATCCCTCAAACAGATGAACAATCAGAATGAACTATTCAAACCGTAGAAGACATGTTAAGATCCTTCTCACTTGATTTTGAAGGTAAAAGGGATCAATATTTACATTTGGTATAATTTTCCTATAACAATATCATCCATTCAAGTATTCATGTGGTAGCATAGGAAGCATTATACAGAAATAGATGTCGCACACAAACCTATTGGGATGTTTTTGGTGAAAGAAAATTAATAGGCCCAGAATTGGTGGAGGAAACGATGGAAAAAGTCAAGGTAATCCATAACCACATCAAAGAATCTCATAGTAGGTAGAAGAGCTTTGCCGATAACTGAAGGAAGGTTTCAGAATTTTAGGTAGAAGGTCATTTTTTCATGAAGTTATTTCCATGGAAGGGTGTTATACGTTTCAGTAAGAAGGGAATATTGAGTCTGAGGTACATTAGACAATTTGAAATTCTAGGACAAATTGGGGATGTATCTTATAGTTTGGAAATGCCGCCAAATCTCTCCAAAGTTCACGATGTGTTCCACGTATCACTATTGCAAAAATACATGCCTGAACCAACACATGTACTCAACAATGAAGAATTAGAACTATAACACGACCTTTATTATTACGAACAGAATTTAAGGGTTCTTGATACAAGATAACTGGTGCTGAGAAACCATATAACTCGTCTGGTAAATGTTCTTTGGAGAAACCATAAAATGTAAGAGGCAATGTGGGAAACTGAGGAACTTATGATGAAGAACCACCAAAGTCATTTTATGTAGTAATATTCTAGAAATTGTGAGGACTTCATTATTTGAAAGACAGGAGAATCTTGCACCCCAAGATTCCATGGCACACTTCTCTTTGAATAAAACCCTGGCCTGTGTTGTACGGAACATTGATTTCTAACACACACCACAACCAATCAAACTAGGTGTTATGAATAGTAATACTGACTTTTTAAAATTTTATAAATTTTATCTTTCAAAATGGACTACATTTTTGGATTCAGAATATCAAAATTATCTGTGGGTGATTTGTTGGTATTTTTCTAAAAACTTTCAATTTTTGATGAATAGTGAAAAACACTAAGTTATAGTTTAAAACGAAATTTCTGTTTATATAATTATTTATTTTATTTAAATTTATTTTAAGTCAAAATAAATACATAATAACTGTATAAGATCAATGTATTTCATTGGTGTAATTTTATAATATTTTTATATATAAAAAAATTTTATTGAAATTTTTATCGTCTTTTACCCATCTCCTAGGAGAATATGGAAATTCACATAAAACATAATTTTACCGCTTCTGGGATTGAAATTTTAAAAATTTGAGAGACACAGTTAATATGAAGGATTAAAATGTGGTTCAATAAGATAAATTTTTTTTTGATGAATAGTAACATTTTACTTTTATTTACCACGGTTAAAAGTAAATAGGGTCATTAGGGGTAAAAATGATATTATTATTACAATAACACATGCCCAAATTCTATTGGAAAAGTATAATTAGACCAAAAACAATCTTACGAATAATCAATTTACCTCTTTGGTCCACTTGGATTAGATTATGACATTAATTATTATTTAATTTAAAGAAGAGTTAAAAGAGATAAAATCAATGATTTATAACTAAAAAATTTTTAATATAGGGTTATACATAAGAATATTCATTTATAAAAATTCATTATAAAGATGAAAATATTTCCTATATAATGGTATTTTATTTATAACGTTTAGACGTTAAATAATTTAAATTATTTTTGACATAATGGTGATGTAGTAATTATCTAATTAATAAAATATTAAAATAATTGATATTATAAATATCCAAAAGAAAACTAATTTGAGACGTTTTATGAAGTATACTAATTTTGTAGGCTAATATGACATATTATGGTTGTTTAGAAGAATTTGTTTTAGAATTAATAATTTTGTTATAAATTTAGCATAAACAAAATACCAAATAGTGTCAAAATTAACATAAAAGAGTTTTTAAAACAAATATTATATTGTTAATTGATATTCTATTCCTAAAAATCTAAGGTTCATCCAAAGAAATTATATAATTATAGGTGTATCATTAATGGACCAGTTGGGGTTCTCTTGGATGTATATAGTATGTTTATTAACTATATATTATACAAATACAAAGAGACATGGTAACTGTCAAACTATTCAACAAAGACATACATCTAATAGATAAAGTTAATATAGTGACCCAAACCTGTATTAAACCTATTGTATGAATGGTTTTCAACCCATCCCCACCTCAACTTTTAAATAATTCATATTGGAGACATTATAAACTAAAAATGATTTTATTATAAAATAATACTTCTAGATTTTCCTAAGGTGCCCCTCAACCCTCTTATAAAAGGTAACTCACCCTTCTCTCTAATTTACACAATCAAATCCATTTGGATCCCCCAAAATCTATCCAAATACCCTCTCAAATATCCTCCGTTCATTATACAGGCCTTATGTTAGTCATAATGGAATCCTAAGGATCCCTTTTGGTGAAATCAAAAGGAAGAACCCAAAGAAGATGTAATAATTTCACCACCCTCTTTCAAGTTCTTTTCTTCTTCCACATCGTTTTTATTTGTTGTTTCCATTATAAAATAATAACTCTAGTATCTTCTATATACTATGATTTTATTATAAATTTGGTACAACAAAATTCACTATTCTATCCATGCTTTGAATTAAACGTTACCATACGTGCGTACGTACGACTTAACGTCTCCTCGTCGTGGTGTAATTGTTATTCAATAAATAATTATTTGGATGTGTATAATAATGATGTTTAATTATTGAAAATAATAAATATAACATGATATTGATTCGATATATATTATATACCATCCAATTATATATTATTTTAATATCAAAAGTGTAACGTCCCGAGTCCGGAGCCCCTCCACTAGTGCCCCGTAACCGGTTTTCCACATCACCTCAAGCGCATTTCCCTAAACTCCAGAGGCTACCGAATAGCAGCGAGTTCCATGGTATGTTATTGGGGAATCTATGACCTCATTCGGTAAGGTATACAATGTAACGCCCCGACCCCAGTTACCCATAGTTAGTGCATTATTGCGTAACAGTGGCATGATCACAAAATATCAAGTCTCGAAAGACTGATTAGTTTAGTAGCCTTGGAAACACAAGATACATTCATAAATGTTTCATTACATCATAAAGTGAAAAACTAAAATAACATAGTCTACATTTTCCACACTCATATCCCCTTCAGACTATCCCTACAGGTCATTCCTAAAATACTTCTTCACATCCTAGAAAAATTAAAACATAGAAAGGGGTGAGCTCAGATGCTCAGTATGGATAACAATATAGTAGAAGCTTTCATAAATAAAAATTAACATTTAAGGAAATGTATAAATAAAAAAAATCCTTTTAAACTTGAACTTCAGCATAATATGGCAAAAATAAAATGAAATAATTCCATTTACATATTCACATGGATATTCTACTAGTCTAATAATCACATGCAATATCAATAACCACTTTCATAATAATGGAATGCATAATGCCAGACTATCATAACCACGTAGCCAAGGCCTCGTGCCAAGACTACAAATATGGTTTTGTCAAGGACTCGTTCTAAGACACTAGTTTGTCTAATGGGACCTACCAATTCATCGAGGAGCTATAGCAGTCTCCACCAGTCACTTATTAAGTGCAATGTATTCCTCATATAAATAGGTTTAAACATATCATAGACCATAACATAATCGTATCACATAAAACATTCATAAAGGAAACATAAAACTTCCACATTTCAACCGAATTATATCAATAAAACACATTGATATAATAAAAACACTGCCAATACCATTTTCAATACCAAAATAAAATAAAATTAAAACTTGGTATTTATTTTTCATTTAATAAAAGTTATGGCTTCTAGAGGAAGCTGAAACTCAAATAATGGTCACGACGACAGAAGATTTTTTGTCGACACATACGTAAGACAAAACATTCCTTTTTTAATTTAGTAAAAATGCTTCGTATAAAAATATTCCTTTTGAATAAAAGTAAAAGTCAAAGCATTTTATACACCGTATAGAAGAAATTTTTGTATATAACAAAATATGCTTCAATGAATGGAGATTGAGAAGAAGTCCCTTAAAAAGATCATTTTTTATAAAATAAATCTATTATGTGTACTCACTATAAGTACACATAAAAAAGTAAAAATACAAGATAGTACATAATAATATCATGACATAATTTGAAAGTAGGGTATTAACCTAAAGAAAAAAAATTGGGGTAAGAAGTTCCCTTACCTCATGTCCGACTTGAATCGATCGTTCTTTAACCTCCTAAATAATAAAATATAGTTAATTTATACTTTCTTAAGAACCTTTTTCATGTTCATTATTACTTTTATATCACTTATTACCATGTTATGAACATTATGTAATTATTTCAGTTAATAACGGTCATTTTGTCGATCCTTGATACTTGAGTCAAAAATAAACTTCTTATAATTACAAGTTGTTCATGTGGTGAAATATCCATTATATCCAGAATTATATTCATGATGTATATATCATATATATCATATATATCTATTATATACATGAATTTATAGTATTACATAACATTTAGAGGTAATAAATGAAATGCACCGTTCATGGAGATGATAAGCCCTACGTACGCATGAACACTAATTTCATTTATATTTTATATTTAATGGAATGAAATCATAATGATATAAAGTTATATTATAATTATAGTATAATATAATATATAATATCATTAACTCCATCCTTTATAAATACACATATGGCATTAACGATTTAAATCACTTTGAGGGGGCGGTAGTCCGCACTTCCTAAAATGAAATTATCGCGTTTACCCACAATGAAATCATAAAGGTATGCCATAAATGAAAAATACAGTATCATAAGGAAAACAAAAAAATAATATATATCATATATAAAAATAGTGTCATCATAATATCCACTATGAGAGGGGTTAAAAGAAGATTGAACAATCATCGTTTCGTGAGGCAGTAATTCGCCACCCACAGAAACAGTATGTTCTTTAACCATTAGACGAAGGTGTGTGTAAGTGTAAATTAAATCCTTCTCATACAAATATACAAGTATATTCAAGATACTGGTTTTGTTGCAAAAGAAATGAATAAAAAGAGTTTAAGGGGTTGGAGAAGAAAAATAAAACAAAATAAAATAATAGAAGACATTACCTTAAAATCGGGTAACTCTTTTTGATTTGATCCAAAGGATTCTTTGGGAAGAATTCTTCCCAAAGTGAGGCTTCTAGGAGTAATAGAGGGAAGTTGGGAGAGTATTTGGGTAGAGTCTGGCCGATCCAAATAGAATGAAGGTGTGAATAAGGTGGTAGTGGTGGGAGCCTTTTATAAGAAGAGATGAGGAGCACTCTTGGAATGATAGAAATGGAATATTATTATGAAATGATTTTCGGATTCTAAATGTCCTAGAATGATATATTTCTAGGATAAGGTGATAATGGTTATAAATATACTCATCCAATAGGTTTTTTACAAGTTTAATTCTTATATTTTACATTATCATTTCATTTTATATAAATTGTTAATTAATGAGGTAATCACTGCATCATCATTGTTCCATAATAAATTTAATTTATTTAATTTATGAAAATTATAAAAATATAACCATGATGTAGGAAATATTTTTATCTTTTCAATGAATATTTATAGTAAAACGATGATCTTATATTACCCCATGTAATAATTGTTTTAATAAAACAACACATGTTCGTGACAATTTTGTTTTTACTTTAAATAATAAGTTATTATTGTAATTTTCTTACCCAAGTGACTCCATGGGGTCCCCAAGTAGACCCATGGATTTTATTGGTCGGCCATGACTCATCCAATAAGTTTAGGAAAACTGTATGGGTATTTTCATATTTTTATAATATCATATTTACCCTAAATTTCACAAATTATCTTTAATCGCGATTAATTAAAATTAAAAGTTACTATTCACCAAAAAATTATTTTATTTTTATTGAACAACATTTTTCTTCCAAATTAAAACCATGTATGTGATATTTTTGAAAATCAAATCACAGATGTGGTAAAATTTCATTTAAATGAAAAATCCGTTTTTTAACTACCACTTAGTGGTTTCACTATTCATCAAAAATTGAAGTTTTTCAGAACAATGCCAAAATTTCACCCTAAGATATAATTGATATACCAAATAAAAAAATGATATCTATTTTAAAAAATTACAAACATATATGTTGCACTAATTAATTTTATAATTAATTCTCGCTGTCACAACAAATAGCGTGTTTTTAAGAAACAATATATATCAAAAGATTGACAATTGTTTATGTCCAATTTAAAATTGAAATTATTTTTATTGACCAACATTGGAGAAAATGGTAAAAATATATTCTAATTATACTTAAAAACTACTCTATAGTATATTTTATCACTATAATTTATTTTTATTAAAAAAGTTGTTTTTAAGTATTTTTCACTATTAATAAAAATTGGAAGTTCTCGGAAAAATACCAAAAATTAAACATAGGCTAATTTCAACATTATAAATCCAAAAATGAAGTAAATTTTGAAATATAAAATATATATAATTTCAAAAAGTTGGTATTACTATTCATAATGGCTATTTTGATTGGTCGCAGTGCGTTAGACTCTCGAACTTGAGTACAATGCAAGCTATTGCATTATTGAAAGAGAAGCGTATCGTGGAAGCTCAAGGTGTTACATTCTCCCCTCCTTCAATAAATTGTGTCCTCTCATTTTGAAATTTTTGTTTGAAAATAAATGGTTGAAAATAGAAAATACCATTATGGAAAACCCACATCAGAAATAAAGTTAATATAATTTAGCCTTAATAAGAGGGAATGGGAAATGAAAAAGTCACCACCAAATTATGATATTGATAAGGAGAACCATGGTGGAAATTAGAGACATATAATTGGAGGGAAACGTAAATATTTGTAGGGAGTTATTGAAGACATCAATCACAAAAAAGTGTAAAATTGAGGGCCTCAAAGCCTTCAATATATGTTCATTTAAACTATTATCAGTTCAAAAAGACATAATGTATTAGGATAACGGATTTTTTGTTTTAATATACCTTTAATAAAGTTTAAGAATTAATTTATTCATAGAATAAGAGATAGGTATATATATATTATGCTTGACAAGTAGAGTTTCAACCTTCAACTAATTTCTACCACAAACTAATCTTTAACTCAAAAAGATAATAGAACACAAAAATATTATATTTATCCTAATCGTACAAGGTTAAAAATATTAACACATACCATTTTGATTAGGAAAACTATTTTGTAAAAACCAGGGACTTCCTGTAAGCTAGTGGTAGGTAATAAAGTCATGTCGCACTATGGTTGTGGGGTCGATTCCTCAAGCTTTGTCCGACGCGACGGGTTATCCCCCAACCTGCAGGTTGTCCTTTTCCTAAAACTATAGTATAATAATATTTCAAATATAATCTTCAAAAAAATTTTACCATAAAAAATATTATCCAAGGTTCAACTTAATCTATTCCAACCTTTATAGTTTTCCAAAATACCACTGTCCAGATATTCTCTAAAAGGTCTCTAAATTCCAAAATCAATTGTATCATCAGATTCCCCAAACAAAGTAAAGTTTCTATTACTGTCACATACTAAACATATGATTACCTTCATCATATTAAAACCTTAATGAAAAAAAAAACAAGTACTACAGTACAATCCTTATATATATCACATTATTCTTATAACCAGAATATAATTCTTGAGTCCAAAAACACCAATACAATAATTTTTCCACTTCAACTGTAGTAACAGCATAAGATTGTCCTTGGTCCCTCTGCCTTTTCTGATATAAGTTTCCCTAACGCTTAGGACATTAATTTTCATAATTCCCCATTTCCCTACAATTGTATCATTCAACATTGATAGCCTCTTTCTTTCCCTTGCAATCATGAGCCTGGTGACCTTTTTCTCCACATTTATAAAAAAATTCCAATTCCTTTTAGGCATGTAGAGGGGTGATTCTTCCCACAATTATCACATCATGGAAAATCATTCATTCCCTTTTCCCTATATCTATCTCTTGTTCCACCGTTATCTTCTTCTATTGATTTACATTGTTTTCATAAGACTTAGAGAATTCCTTTTCTGTCTTGATAGCACACGAGACTATATATTCATATGTTGAGAAAGATTTTGATACTAATGCTTGATGGAGAAATGGTTTTAACCCATCAATGAAATGATCAATCTTACTTCTTGGGTTACATATATAATCTGCAGCATAGCTCGCTAACCTTGTAATGTTGGCCTCATACTTTGCGACATTCTCATCCTCCTTTTATCTCAGACTCAGAAATTTCCTTTCCATATCTGCTCGATGGTCACGAGAAAAGTATTTTTCTATGAATAGATCTTTGAACTCTCTACATTCCATACTTAATACTTCTTCATCTTCTTTTGTATTTTGGATCAATGACCACCATTTTTCAGCATCTCTAGTGAGGATGTAAACTACCATGAAAACCTTTTCCCTTTCACTACTCCCCAAGGCATGGAATATTTTCTCTATGGAGTTTATCCATTACTCTTCTACTAATGGACTTTTAACTCCATCAAATGTTGGCGGTTGTTGCCTTATGAAGCAGTCTAACATTAATCCTCCATGTTGCGTATCAGGGTGCTCCATACGAGTAAGGTTATTATTAATAACCTGCGTGAGTTGTCCCAATATGGTAATAAGTTTATCAGCACCAATTATATATCCAAGTCCACAATAATTATCTTGAGCAGGAGGGAAATCCCTACATGGAGTGTGTGAATTGATATGGTTTCAATTCCTCCCACTAGATTCCATTTCTAAACAATTGAATAAACTAGATTAGTTTATGAATTATAATACATAATTCTATACATGTAAAACACTTAACATAAATTGAACTATTTATGGATATAATCCATAATCATAAAAATGTTTCCTTTGAGGAGGTATGTAATCACAAGCCCTTCATAATGGTTTGTAAAGAAAATGATAATTATACTAAACATATCCCCCAGGAGTGTCGTAACTAAGAGTGCAGCAAGGCCTGTTGTCATGTACCAGTTCCCATTTGAGTCTAGCTCAAAGTGGGGTTTTCAGGTTTTACCCCTAGGTACATCTATGCCAGAACCGCCTCTACATGCTCGTATCCAGACATGGATGTATTTCTCGGAAAACTCACAAAATCTCTATAATACCAAAATTCTAGGAAGTTCTTCTATAGTAATTCTCAAAGTATATCTTCGGGCTATGTGATCTAATCAGAGTTATCTAAATCTAGCTTCCAAGGTTAGTACTAAACTTCCTCTTATACCAACTGTAATGCCCTGACCCCAGTTACCCTGAGTCAGTGCATTGTTTCATAACATTGGAATGATCACAAAAGATTAAGTCTCGAAAGAACGATTAGTTTAGTATCCTTGGAAACACTAGATACATTCATAAATGTTAAATTAAATCATAGAGTGAAAAACTACAATAACATAGTCTCCATTTTCCACACTCATATCCCATTTAGAATATCCATGTAGGTCATTCCTAAAATACTTCTTCACATCCTAGAAAAATTAAAACATTGAAAGGGGTGAGCTCATATGCTCAGTAAGGATAACAATATAACGGAAGGTTTCATAAATAAACATTAAGATTTAAGGCAATGTATAACTAAAACAAAAGCCTTTTAAACTTGAACTTCAGCATAATATGGCAAAAATAAAATGAAATAATGCCATTTACTAATTCACATGGATATTCAACTAGTCTAATAATCATATGAAATATCAATAACCACTTTTATAATGATGGAATGCATAATTCCAGACTATCATAACCACGTAGCCAAGGCCTCGTTCCAAGACTACAAATAAGATATTGTCAAGGCCTCATTCCAAGACACTAGTTTGTCTCCTGAGACCTACCGATGCATCGAGGAGCTATAGCGGGCTCCATCCGTCACTTATTAAGTCCAATGCATTCCTCATATAAACTGGTTTAAACATATCATAAACCATTACATAATTGTATAACATAAAAAATTCATTAAGGAAACATAAAATTTCCACATTTCGACAACAATATATCAATAAAACACATTGATATAATAAAAACACAATCAAAACCATTTTCAATACCACAATAAAATAAAATTAAATCATGGTATTTATTTTTCATTTAAAAAAAAGTTATGGCTTGTATGAGAAGCCAAAACTCAAATAATGGTCACAGTGGTGGAGAAGACGTTGTCACCACATATGTAAGACAAAACATTCCTTTTTTCATTTAGTAAAAATGCTTCGTATAAAAATATTTTGTTTGAATAAAAGTAAAAGTCAAAGGGGTTTATACACCGTATAGAAGAAATTTGTGTATAAAACAAAATATGCCTCAATGAATGGAGATTGAGGCGAAGTCCCTTAAAAAATCATTTTTGTTATAAAATTTATCTATTATGTGTATTAACTATATTTACACATAAAGAGACTAAAAATAAAAGATAGGACATAATAATATCATGACATAATTTGATAGTAGGGGATTAACCCAAAGAACGAAAATTGGGTTAAGAGGTTCCCTTACCTCGTGTCCAACTTGACTCGATCGTTCTTTAACCTCCTAAATAATAAACTAGAGTTAATTTTTACTTTCTTAAGAACCATTTCCATGTTCATTATATATTTTATACCACTTATTACCATGTTATGAACATTATGTAATTATTTAAGTTAATAACAGTCATTTTGTCGATCTTTGGTACTTGAGTCAAAAATAAACTTCTTATAATTACATGTTGTTCATGTGGTGAAATATACATTATGTCGAGAATTATATTCATGATGTAGATATCATATATATCATATATATCTAGTATATACATTCATTTATAGTATTACATGACATTTATAGGTAAGGAATGAAATGCACCGTTCATGAAGACGGTAAGTCATACATACGCAAGAACGCTATTTTCTTTTCTATTTCATATTCAATGGAATGAAATCATAATTATATAAATTTATATTATAATTCCAGTATAAAATCATATATAATATCATTAACTCCATCCTTTATACATCCCACATATGGCATTAATGATTATAATCACATTGAGGGGGTGGTAGTCCGCACTTCCTAAAATGAAATTATCGCGTTTACCCGTAATGGAAATCATAAAGGTATGACATAAATGAAAAATACAAAATCATAAGAAAAAGAAACCATAATATATATCATATATAAAAATATTTCAACATAATGGCCACCATGAGAGGTGTTAAAAGAAGATTGAACAATCATCGTTTCGTGAGGCAGTAATTCGCCACCCACAGAAACATTATGTTCTTTAACCATTAGATGAAGGTGTCTATAAGTGTAAATAAAATCCATCTCATAACAACATACTAGTATATTTACGATACTGGTGTTGTTACAAAAGAACGGAATAAAAATAGTTTAAGGGGTTGGAGAAGAAAAATAAAAGAAAATAAATTAAGAGAAGACGTTTCCTAAAAATCGGGTAACTCTTTTTGATTTGAGCCAAAAACTTCCTTGGGAAGACTTCTGCCCAAAGTGGGGCTTTTAGGAGTAATATAGGTAAGTTGGGAGAGTATTTGGGCAGAGTTTTTCCAAGAAAAATGGCTTGATGGTGTGAATAAGGTGGTAGTGGTGGGGGCCTTTTATAAGAGGAGAGCAGGGGCACTCTTGGAAAAATTGAAATGTTACATTATTATGAAATGATTTTCAGATTCTAACGGTCCCAAAATGATATATTTTTAGGATAATGTGATAAGGGTTCGAAATATACTCATCCAATAGGTTTTTGAATAGTTTATGGATTAGATTTTACATTATCTTTTCATTTTATTTAAATTGTAAATTAATGAGGTAATCATTGTATCATCATTGTGTCATAAAAATTTACATTATTTAATGTCTAAAAATTATAAATAAATTACCATGATGTAGTAAATAATTTTATATTTCCAATGAATATTTATTGTAAAAATTGTAACTTATATAACCCCATGTAATAATTGTTTTAATAAAACAACACATGTTTGTGACAATTTTGTTTTTACATTAAATAAAAAGTTATTATTGTCATTTTCTTACCCAAGTGGCTCCATGGGGTACCCAAGTTGACCCATGGATTGTCATGGTCCTCCATTACTCATCCAATAAGTGTAGGACAAGTGTAAGGGAATTTTCATATTTTTATAATATCATTTTTACCTTAAATTTCACTAATTATAATTAATCGCGATTAATTAAACTTAAAAGTTACTATTCACGAAAAAAATATTTTAATCTTATTGAACCAATTTTTATTCCTAATGACAACCATGTATGTCAGATTTTTGAAAATCAAATCACAGAAGTGGTAAAATTTCATTTAAACTAAAAATCAGTTTTTTAACTTCCACTTAGTGGTTTCACTATTCATCAAAAATTGATGTTTTTCAGAACAATGCCAAAATTTCACCCTAAGCTATAATTGATATACCGAATTAAAAAATGATGTCTATTTTACAAAATTACAAAAATATAAGTTGCATTAATTAATTTTATAATTAATTTCCGCTGTCACAACAAATAGCGTGTTTTTAAGAAACAATATATATCAAATGATTGACAATTGTTTATGTCCAATTTCAAAGTGAAATTAATTCTAATGACCACCATTGAATAAAATGGTAAAAATATATTCTAATTATAATTTAAAATGACTCTATATTATAATTTATCAATATAATTTATTTTGATTAAAAAAGTTGTTTTTAAGTATTTTTCACTATTCATAAAAATTGGAATATCTCAGAAAAATACCGAAAATTCAACATAGGCTAATTTCAATATTCCGAATCCACAAATGAAGTCAAATTTTAAATATAAAATTTATATAATCTCAAAAAGTAGGTATTACTATTCATAATGGCTATTTTGATTGGTCGTGGTGCTTTAGAATCTCGAACTTGCGTACAATGCAATCTATTGCATTATTGAAAGAGAATCGTATCGTAGAAGCCCAGGGTGTTACATACAAGGTATGGAAAACAACAATAAATAGCTGAAGAATTAAACAATACACAACAACTGAAACCAGACAGTGGAAACAATGAATATATAGTAATGAAGATAAAGATGCAGCAGGTACAAGTTTCTATGGAAGCAACAAACATAACAACGTGATAAAATACAAGTAAAAAATGTACTAAAATGACAGAAACATCTGCAGCATCACAAGCCTAATCCAGGTCCTTTGCTCCCCAGCTCCAAGAAATCATATACCAGAATTCGAAGGGCGCTTTCACTTATTTATACATGCAACAACGAAGTCTTCTTGGGCCCAAATGCATGGGCCAAACAGGGTGTGAGAGAAAATCCCAGTAGGCAATCATCTATAGATTTGTGCCTAACATTCAATGAATACAAGGAAAGTAAAAGTGCCGGAAGTAGTAAACAGAAAAGTACACAACAACTACAATCCATATTTCTAGCATATAAGGTACACAAGTAAACAACCAGCAACAAGTATAAAACAAGTAACGCTCTGGGTAGCTCTCACAGCCTAAACCCAATGGTTCAACCTATAAGTAATAGCAACCCCCATAGGAGGAACACACAGTCTCACCCCTCTAGTTTAGGTAAGAGTAAACTTTCTGAGAAATCACTCACCGTCAATCTCACATATAGTCTTGTATCGTGCTAAAGGCTCTCCTTAGAAGCACTCAACGTGTCATTCCCCCTGCGGCCCTCATCAAGGAACTACAAACTCTCTGAGGAAGCACTCATCATCAATTCCCAATGTGGTCTCACATCGTAAATTAAATACACTCTAGAGAAGCACTTACGTCCATTCTCCCTATGGTCTACTACACTTGGTTCTCGCAGTCCAGCGTGAAAATAATCATGCTCTGCGCGCATGTATCATCCAAGAAAACCTCAAAACTACTTGGCTATCATTCTAAGGCTAAATAGCATAACAAAGATACGGTTCCACTATCCTAAAACTAGGCATGGCAACTGGAAAATTCCATATAAGAAAAACACGCATAGAAACATCTAGAGTACAGAAAAAACTACTCAATTCACAAAGGTAAACCTACACTCTATCAATAAAGAAAGCATGAAATCAATCCGGGAAAATAGGGAAAATGCAAAATTCCCATTCAAGGTAATTGGCATAATTGCACAAAATACTAAAATACATTCTACAGAAAGTCACTAACCACCTACCTCGATCCTATGAGATCGATATACTTGAACCATGAAGACTAATTCTACCCCGAATGTCGTAGATCTGAGAAAACACCCAAAACGTTCAACCCACAATATCTTGAGAAGGAGGAGGAATTGAAAAACAAGGATCTTGCAGAAGAAAGAACTCACCACTGTGATTCCAATGCAATCAACCGTGCTCGAATCAGAGAACAGATGGATAGGTGGGAGCTCGTCGAATATTCGCAGATCCTCGGTGCTCTCGGACGAACAGAACCTAGAAGAAGACGTTTCTATGCATCAGGTGAGACCCCGGTCCTTTTTGTGAAAAAAAGAAAGTACCTGGAATGTACTTTTAGAGTACACAGCGTGTACTAGGTCTTTCCGTACTCTGCCAAAATAGGCCTCCACGTCACCCCTACACACCGTGTGTGTGGCCCGAACACGGCCAGTACAAGGCTTCAAGCTTGAAAAGAGTACATGACGTGTACTCAAAAATTACATGACGTGTACTCAAAAGGTTCACAGTGTGTACTTAACAAATTTCTAGAAACATTATTGTTTCTCAAAAACACCAGAAAAAGGAAAGGAATAACTGAAACTCTGATCTAGGTTCTTAACAAAAAGTATGATATTGTCGCTCATGTGTACGTACGGATTACCTTCCCCACGAAGGTGATGAGATTCATTCCCCATTATATCCATTCAGGACTAATTTTAATTATATGATTAAAAATAATATTTAATGACGTGATATAATTCTGTATATTAATAAGATACATCCCATCAATATAAAATATGACTCACATGACAAAGTAAATAAGGGAAAATTAATCTGTTAACATCTGAAACGATGATAATACTAAGATATTATTAACAAAGCAATGTTAAAAGATAATATATGATATAATATTAATTTATATTATTCTTGTATAATTTAATAACAATTATTTCACTATTATACATGAGGTTAACCAAACAACGACTAAGGAAAAGTACAAGGTGAGGGTTAATTTCACAATCTCTTTATTATCCAAGGTTGTTTTTACAAAAGTATCTAGTAGGACCCCTTTATCACCATCATCCATATTTCTAAAAAATGTATTTCAAAACAATTTTACTATTTACCAGAGAATGGGTTAAATTCATTTATACCCTTATGTGTTTTTAAAGTAATCTTTTTTCTGTTTTCCAAACAAGGTACTTTTTGACCTTTTCGACAAATTTAAGGTAAGAATGTTTTTTAACTTATATGGTGGGTGAGGGTATCTTCCACCATAAGAACATCATCAATGCTTCCCTTACAAGCTTATAAGAATATTTTCAAAATTAATGTTTTCATTATAATTATGTGACTCGTAAATAATTTAAAAATATAAAGGTGTATTTCTCTAAAAAGGGTTTTGATTTCATCTATGTCGACATACGTTGATGGATTTTATGTTTATTGGAAGTTTATTTATTATGATAAAAAACATTTATATTTTATTGAAGGTTATGAGATATGTTTGAATGTGAATGTGATATTTTTATACCATTTATGGTTTATGGTTAACATATTGACATTTTGTATTCCATTTGTAATACAAAAGTTTATGATATGTTTAAACCTTTTCATATGAGGAATGTATTGGACTTAGTAAGTGGCGGGTGGAGCCCGTTTTAGATCATTGATGCATCAGTTGGTCTCATGAGACAAATAGATGTGGAATTGGTCGAGGCCTATCCCAGTTTGATATATGGTTTTGGCAGAGGCCTTAACCATTTTTAGGCGTCTTGGCTGAGGCCTTAACAAAATGTTTCCGAATTTCTGTCATTATACATTCCCTAATTATGAAAATTATATTAATGGTTCATGTGGTCATTCGACTAGTAGAATACACATGATTATGCTTTATTATGGAATTATTTACTTAGCTCATATTCCTTCCATAAAATCATTCATGTTTATTATTGTTAAAGGAATGTGATTTCAATTATTCACCATGTTTAATATTTAGGTCATTTTACATTGTATTACATACCCTTACTCAGCATTTTAGCTCACCCCTTTCTTATGTTTCATATTCACATGATATGACGATGTTAGTTATGAGTGACCTGTAGGCATAATCTAGGAGGATTGGATGTTTCTAACGAAATATATTCATGTTGTATTTCTCTTAATGATGTAAAGTTGAACTTATGTATGAATAGAGTTTCCAATAATACTAAATTGTTCAGTCTTTAGAGAAATGATATCCTTGTGATCATGTCCATGTTATGTAATAATGCACCGACTATAGATAACTAGTGTAGAAGCATTAAATCGTTCATATTCCATGATGATGTTTTACAAGATATTGGGATTTATTAGGGAGGGTTTGGTAGTGTTTCACGGTGACATGTCGTTCTTATAGAGGGATCAGTTATTCCGGAGTGATCCTCAGATTTCTATGTAATAATTATTTAGACAAACTCTTGTACACAATCCATTTCATTTTATGTGACCACCAGGTGGATATTTATCTGGGCTCAATCAAAAACCTATTTTGGACATCTTTTCCATGAAACAACATATCGATTATCAACATAGAGTATGGACTACCTTGGATTTTTTCCTTTCACTCTAGTTGTGCCAATAAGTGGTTACCAAGATTTGTTTTCAGGCTCAATGATGCCTAAATCAATGAATGTCCCGAGAAATTAGGAATGAATTTTTTTGATGTGTTCGTAAGGAATGTGAGACACCTTGGAAGAAGGAATCGTGGTTCAGTTCATAAAAACTAGTGGTCTAAAATGAGTATCTTTTTATATGGTTGGCCAGAGTGGCTGGAATATTCCTCTCATTTGTTCAATGAAGTGGTTAGAGAATTCTTTTTTTGGGGGGTGTTGTCTGGTTAGACGAGTGTGGTTTGGGTCAGCCGTGTCATTCCATAAAAAGATGTGTTGACTTTGGTTATTAGGTTAATCATAATTGGACATTTTATCCATTTTAGAAATCAGGCGTGAAGCATAAATATAATTCTTAAGGGCACATCTTTTATGGATTTTCGGTGATGGAAGGTGTTGTGACTCAGAAATCTCTTGTTTCTAGCATTAAAAACAAAGGTGAAAAGTAAATTTGGCCATAATTTTATGAGATGACGACATGGTCTTGTATCTAGAAAAAAGGGCTTCGATAAATAATATCTTGATGTTTTAGTTAGAGAATTAGTGTTGGCTCGAATCGTACTGGCTTATGTTCCTCTTTCCAAACCAATGTCTGAACGTCCGTTGAGCATTTAGAGATGAAACATGACCTTTTCCTATAATACATCCTAACCTTGTAGATCACGTGAGAGTTACATTTTACCTGGTGTCTTCTTAGAGATGAAAAGTTCTAATATGGGGAGGTTGTAACACTCTGTGTTTTGAACCAGAATAAAAAAATGCCGGAAATAAAAGTTTTCCATTAACTAGGCAGGACAGTTTTAAAACCGAGTGTTAGAAATTTTTATTTCTGATAGTTGACACAACGATTTTTATTTAAAATAAATTGTTTTTAAATAATTTATTTTAAAATAAAATAGAAATAAATTAAATGAAGGTTAAAAATATTATTCAAAACATTGTATTCTTTTATGAAATATTTTAAGAGATAATCAATGAGTCATCATAGGTTTCTGAGACCCATACACTCTTCAGATTGATAGAATAAAAAATTAAATTTATTTTATTCATATATGTTTGTGTTTTTAAAAATAATTTCATAACACTCAAATAGTGCATTGTATGAGAAATATGAGGCCATCGTTTTGTCCTAAACACTGGGTTTACCCTAGGTTGGTTATAATTTTTTTACGTTTCTGGTGTTTGGAACCCTTTCACATGATAATACCTTAATGATTTTTAATTAACTAATTATGATGATTTTGTAATAATAAATAATTAATTTCTCTCAAACCATGAGTAGTATCAGAAATTGGAGACTACCGATTATTCAGAGATGTGGGGTTTACCATATGCAGGGTATAACTTTTGTAAGGATCAAACTTTTTGTCAGACCACATCTGAAACTAATTTATTTGGATTATAAATATTTTGTTGGAAATTTATAAATAAATATAATAATTTTATTATTAATATTTTTATTTTCATTGAATACTACAAATATAAATGCACTATCAAATTAAATAATTGTTTAGCAGTTTAAATAATATATAAAAAATTTAAAAAATGTCATATTATTAGTTGTTATAATTTAATAGAAATGTTTTATCAATATTTATATAATATGTATTATTTTTTGGGTTGTTGTCATTAAAATATTAAGGGTGTCATTAATGGGTTATATTAAATAATAATAATTTTAATTATAGTTATTATTATCAGATTGAGACAACCAAATTAATGTATATAAATATATGATGCATATCTATATATATACAAGGTGATTAAATATATATATATATAGTCAATATATATTTGGAGATGTATATCTATAATTATATAGATGGGTATAAATATATAATAGGTATATACGTGGGTGGATATTTATTGTGGGGTTTAATAAAATATTATTATTTATTGACATAAATGCATGTAACACCTCTATATAATCCAAGGTGCATATCGCTTATGTTTTTCATCCAAATATTTAATGTGACAAAGGGCGCACCCCTGCACACCATGTTGTGGGTCCTGGGTAGCTGTTAATAACAATTATATTATTGTTCGGGTTTTTTTTAAATTTTTATACCATGTCCTAGTGTTGCGTTCGAGATAAAAATAATTTAATATAGTCAAAAGAGAATAAAAATAATTTAAAGTAAATTAATGTAATTTTAAGAGAGATAAAAATAGATAATAAAATAAATACGGTTAGAGAGAAATTAAAAATAATTAAAATGGGAAAACCCATTTTAATTATTTATTTCATATCATCCACCTTTCTAAATTATTATTTTATTTATTTTTTCCCTATTTATTTTTTTCCCTTTTATTTTTCCTTTTCTTATATTTTTTTATTTGTTTTCTCATCCCTTCCGCATCCATCTCACATCACGCCCCCCTTCTCCCTAGGTGGCGCATCACCTTCTTCCACCTTCATAAGATCTCCACGAATCTATTCTTCAAACGTTTTCTTCATTGATATGTGCACTGTGAACCGATCGGTGAGTCTTATTCCACACAGCAAGAATCGTATGATTTCCTTTTCTAACCTTAGCGTTGTTCACCGTAGAAGAAATTTACCCTCTTTTTGGGATTTTCAAAAATCATCGATTATTCAATTTTAGGTAAAATAAAAACCTACCAGTGATCATAAGATCATCTACAACCATAAGATAGGGCGTCTACTCTATTTCTCTCTGTTTTGTTGCAATTTATAAAATGCATTGTTGTGTTGTTCGTTGGTGCCTACCAATGTTATGTAAATTCACCAAATATTAACAATTTACCTTTTCTAATTAATGGTTGCAACCATATTTATTGTAAAATATTTTTTTATATTATTGAAACATGTTCGGACACCCCTTTGGGTGTGCCGAAGTGGTGGGTATAAATACAATTACCCAATGTACTCAGTTCATTTAATTTCATGTGTTACATATCCTTTTTTTGTTGTGTTTAATTTAAATAATTATTTTATAATAATTATAAACCTAAAATTGTTGGATATTTAGTATTTTTTATGCTAATTTATTTATTTATTTAAATTTGTATGCCTGAGAATTTAATTTAATTAACTTCAAGTGTTGCAATGCCTATTTTATTATGTTTAAATTAAATTATGAATTTAGTTTAATTATGAACATTGAATTGTTGGATCATTGGTAGTTGATTATGATGAATTATTTATTTTTTAAAAATTTAATTTTTATACTTAGTTTAATGTCGTATTTTTTTCTTGTTATGATTAATATGCAATATTATTTAATTTATACGTTTTGATGCATGCGTGTATCTGTTTAGTTTTCAAGATACAATTTCATATGATTTTTATGTTGTCTCTTCATCTTTGAAAACATTAATTAAATTCAGGGTGGGGAAAGAAGGTGGGGGCGCATGTTAAGGGCCACTCATAGACCCTCTATTCGTGACTGGATACCATTATGCATCGGGGGGGGGGGGGGTGTCTTTGGCATGGCCAGACCGAGACTTCCCATTGATTTTCCAATTATTTTGAGTGATAGTAGATCCAAAAGGGCCCATCTATGATGGATTTATTGGAAATATGGAAAATTCAGCATCAGATAATGCTTGACCCCTTTTTTTCAGATCAGGATAGACTCATGGTAAAGCCTTTCCTCGAGCGATACGTGGTTTTTAGAATGATAATCTTAGACGGGCTCAATTGTATTGAATAATCTGACATATGTTCTGTAGCAATACCTTCTAGATGGGTTCAGACTCCAACTCTCAATTGGAACATTAATAATGATGCATTGAATGTTTATATTAATTCCGCATTGAGTCTCTTGAGATTGGTGATATTTTTCTAGTATGTTGAAGAGCACCTGGTTAACGCATGGATTAGACGCCAAGTTAAAGAAAAATCTTGGGGTATTCCTCTTCCTTGTTTTACAATGATTTTCCTTGAATATATATATCTTTGTATATGTACTCAGCTTATTACAAGTACAACCTTCAGATTCCAAGCTTAGGCCGAAGTAGGTGATTTGGGACATGTGCTATTGGGAACGCAAGATGAGTTATTTATTTCACTATAATTAATTAATTTTCTATAATTGTTATATAATGGAACTCTTAATTTTATTATTGTAATAAATTGAAAGGTTTAGAAACCGTGGGTGTTAGCCTACTGGTATTTTATCTCACACCCATCGTAATCATCATTGACACCCAAGAAGATTACGTGCTTGCAGGTATTGACAAAGGTAAGCAGGCCGCTTCCAATGCTTGATTGTTTCTTGTTGCTTAAGATAGAGACTTCGGCAGAGGACCAAGACTTGGTCATGATGTAGTTGTTTCTTTGTGTCTTTCATTTTAGTTGAGAGTATACTTGAGTTTATGTTTTCCTGACATTTAGTTTAAACAGAAATAAGGACATGACATTGTTTTGTGAGTTTTTGCACTTGAGTATTATTCAGTTAGATTATTTATATAGTTTCTGATGCAATTTATTAATTTTCTTTGATAATGATAATTATTATTTAATTTTTTTTACTTATATTTTGATATTACTTATTACATATGAGGGAAAAGTCTCCCCATGTATATGAAAAGGCCCTCGCATCTAGTCGTCAGCCTCTAGTGTTGAGGGAGATGTGCTTGAGATAACGTAACTCATTGGCCTGGCCACAGTCATAGAGGTGAGCTGAGTCTGAAAATTAATGAAATTATAATTTAAAACATGATAAAAATTTGATCATATAATTTCTTTAAATTTACCATAAATAAATAATAATTTTTTTTAACAAAAAATATATAAAATGTACTTTTATGAAAAAATATATTTTTTATTATAAAATAAATTTACTAAAAATTTGGTACATTTATACAAATAAATGATCAATAAATTTTTATTGAGAAGGAACTTATTATATATATTTTATAATGTAGTTAATAATATTCATATACTATTGTTCTATGGCTATGTTATGATGGTCAAATTTAAATAATAATAGTTGGTTGTTCATTTATGCACGGTGTTGCATGACGTTTACACTACAAAGAATTGAATAACATTTTAAATATAATTGTATTATAAATAATATATTTTATCAATTTCATTAGAATATTAATATATGAGTGTTTCTAGTAATAAAATCATTTAGGACTTACAACTATAATCACTATACTCTAATGTCTGGGGAAACCCCTTGCGATCTTATGCCATCCTTGCCTAGATTTGTATGGGTGAATTGGGATGGGGTAGGCATAATGTTTTATCAATTTAGGTTAATAGTACCATTTATCACATAGATATATATATAAAATTAGTATAAATATTATAATAGAGGTAGAACTATTGGGAGATGATATATAACCCATTAAAGGATTCATATTATTCATTATGGTAGAAGCTCATGTTACAAGGGATGCCTAGGTAAAATGATGCAACCAAAAATTAGATAATATATTCATTTAATTTATATAGTCAAAGGTAATTAATAATTGATAAAGTGTTATAGTGCTTGACTCAAGTATGAATTCTCTATTTGTTCATTTTCATATGTATATATCATTAGGAAGGCACAATAGGGTAACATGGAACACAATATGCTTTCCAATTTTTATATACAGGGTCGCAAGAATAAATTGGAGGATTTTATTAACTATAAAGTTATATATATATATATATATAGTTTTTATATGACAATGTTGGTGATAAATATGTTAATATGGATCAAAAATTAGTTTTTTTTATTGAGATAGTCATACTTTTTCTTTTAATTGCTAATATTTTCTTAAATGTCTATCTACTAAGCATACTTATGTTTTCAATGAATTCATTAAAATCATTAAAACAATTTTTTTGTTAATATTCCATGATATCTACTATATTCTACAATATATACTAAAATAGGCTTCTTCTGGCTGATGTGACACCTTATTATGCAGACACATCACCTTATAACTTATACTCCTCCATCCATTATAGGGCATCCATAATCTGTGTTTCCATTTTTCTCGTGCATCCTCTGCTCTTACTAAGATAACCTAGGGTTCTCGCTGCCATCCGATACCCCTTCTCCCATTCCCCTTCTGAGATCTCCTCTCCAGCCACACCTCCGCTAACGTGTGCTCCACGTTTGGATCCTCTGCTAACGACATCTCCACAACCTGAAACTCCTCCATCGTTTCCTCCACCTACAAGTGCTAAAAACTATCTAGGGTTCCTACATAAAACCACATTGTCCACATCTTGTTTCTTCGCCTCGGTCTCCATAACCAACGCATCCGGCTGATCTGCATACGACTGGTCCGCCTCCATCTGGTCTTCCTTCATGGAACTTACGTATCTGGCTGCTTCATATACAACTTGTCTACCTCTAGCAGGTCTTCCTCTAGATCCTCCTACTCCTCTGTATCATCAAACTACTCATGCTCCCCATTTTCCTGATCATTCAGTAACCCTGCATTTATTGTGGCGTAACCACATCGGGCTCGCAATTTCAGTTCAACCTTCAGTGAACTGCCTTTAGCACAGATTTCACATTTCATTTTGTAATCTTTTTCACACGTTTTAACTTTTTTAACAATTATTTTATGGATATATTACTCTTTAAGGATTTATTTAAAATCCATAATTCTATATGACTGTTGATTTTGAGTTTTAATTATCTCAAATCATTAATTTGGTTTAGGGAGAATGATGTAACTATTGAATTATTTCCGTCAAACTGAACTGATCAGTGCTCAGATTAAGATTAATCCTACACCAATCAGAGCTCTGAATGATAATTTAATCCCTGCATTGATCAGAGCCTTGAATATTTATCCTTACTGTTATTATGGTGATTAGAAATTAAATTTCCATATGCTTTTTTCGAGTAAAACTAGTCATTCCTGTCCATATCACAATACGATACAACTCGCAGATCAAGTTCAATTTTAAAACAAGACTAGAAATGGTACGTTTCACTCCCATTATGTTGTTAAACTTATATTTTTTATTTAAAATTTCAATTCTTCTTATAATATGGATTGGCATCCCACTCCCACCAATTCTACTTCTTCTATTCCATTATAAAATACCAATAATTTGTGTTTTAAATATTTCCAATATTAATATGAATTATTATGTATAAAAAATGGTATTCTGTTATTGAAAATTAAAAATATTTTATAGTGTCGTGCAAATGCACAGGACAGATTTCATCTTCATGCTAGATTTTTGGTTGGTTATCATCATCAAGACTGTATTGATGGTCTCCAAATCCCATCTCATGTGATCAGAATTCATTTATTAAAGCATATTAATCAATCTCAGTTGAAACTGATAACGTAAAAAGTGATCCAATGTCATCCTCTTCAAAATAATCTTTGTTCATGTTCTCTCAAAAGATTCTTCTGGCCTCGAACTCTTTCCATTTTGGTTTTATATGTAATTGCATAGTGTTTTTTTTATTCCTTTTTTCTTCAGAAGATGGGTTCGCATTGAAGAATAAATGTTTCTATTTTCTGGTTAGTAGTACATATGTTTCACACATTCATTATTCTCTTCATTGATATTGACAAGGGGTTTTCACTTCTTTCAGTTTGCATTTAAACGGGTTTCTCTCTGAGTTTCTAGAATAGACAAGGTTTGTTTATGTTTTTCTATCAACTCATAAATATCATTTGGTTTTGACTATGATGAATTATTTCTCATAAGATAGTTGATGTTGTTATATTTGAAAATATTATTGGTGTATGTGACTGAATCAGGTCTGGAGTCGGCCTCCACAATTAATGTCATATAGAAATGGTATTTGGGCAAGATGTCAAACACTATCAGATGAGGTATGGTAGATCTTCTCATTGAATTACATGGATTTAATATCCCATAAAAAATTTACAGATTTTAGGATCACCGAATCGTGATAAATCCATTAATTATTTTTTTAATTTAAATTCCCCTAATATGAAATACCGGCAGCCTCCTAAACTATGATGATTTTAGGCTCAGTGTTGTTTCTTTATTTAACTATTCTACCAAATTTGATGTTACACATTATTTGTACATTTTTTTTACATTTAATGATCATTATAATTGTGTGTAATGATCTTACACGTCTTCTTTTATTTTAGTTTTATTCACATTTTCTGCAGTATGCTCTTCATTGATATTGACAAGGGGTTTTCACTTCTTTGAGTTTTCATTTAAATGGGTTTCTATATGAGTATCTAGAATAGACATGTTTTGTTTACGTTTCGATATCGACTCATAAATATCATTTGGTTTTGACTACGAGGCCTTATTTCTCGTAACATAGTTGATGTTGTTATATTTGCTAAAATTATTGGATAATGTAACTGAATTAGGTCTGGAGTCGGCCTCCACAATTAATGTTATATAAAAATGGTATTTGGGAAAGATATCATACACCATCAGATGAGGCATGGTAGATCTTCTGATTGACGTAGTAGGATTTCATATCCCATAATAAATGTACCGATTTTAGGATCACTAAATCGTGATAAAGCCATTAATTATTTTTATCATTTAAATTCTCCTATGATGAAATACCAATATCTTCCGAAACTATAATAATTTTAGGCTCGGTGTTGTTTCTTTATTTATTTGTTCTACAAAATTTGATGTTACTCACAATTGGTACATTGTTTGTACATTGAATGATCATTGTAATGGTGCGTAATGATCTTACACATCTTCTTTAATTTAGTTTTATTCATCATTTTCTGCAGTACTCTCTTCATTGATATTGACAATGGGTTTTCACTTCTTTGAGTTTTCATTTAAACGGTTTTCCATCTGAGTGTCTAGAATTGACAAGGTTTTTTTACATTTTGATTTTGAGTCATAAATATCATTCGGTTTTGACTACGAGGCCTTATTTCTCGTAACATAATTGATGATGTTATCTTTGCTAATATTAGTGTTGTGTGTGACTGAATCAGGTATGTAGTCGGCCTCCACATTTCATGTCATATAGAAATGGTTTTTGGGAACGATCTCATACACTATTAGATGTGGTATGGTATATCTTCTCATTTACATACTTGGATTTCTTATCCCAAAAAATGTACAGATTTTAGGATCACTAAATCATGATAAAGCCATAAATTATTTTATTCATTTAAATTCTCCAATGATGAAATACCAATATCATCCTAAACTATAATGATTTTGGGATCATTTTTGTTTCATTATTTAACTATTCAACCAAATTTGATGTTACTCAAGATTTGAACATTGTTTTTACATTGAATGATCATTGTAATTGTGCATAATGATCTTACACGTCATCCTAAATTTAGTTTTATTCATCATTGTCTGCAGTTTATGAATGAAATGGTAACACAGATTCATGGTAGTTCTCCTGATATCATTTTCTATTAATTTAAATATAAGAAAAATTAACTTATTCTACTTAGGTATGTGACATGTAATCATTATATTTTTAAGGAGGCGCGACATCGACAATGAGTAAATATTGGCTAAAGGATTCAATGTCATCTTGAGGGTATGGTTGAATCCTTCCATAAGGTTTTATTAGAGAGCATTCATTATGTTTTTTATTTCCCTGATTGATTTATTTTCGAATGATATGGATGATCATGTTTTCAAACATTATTTTTGTTTTTGAAACCTATTTAGATAAGGTTGTGATAATGTATTGAATAATTTTTTAAATGTACTGTGAACTTCATCTCTTATCATCCTCCCTTGTATGATTAAATTTATCCATATATAATGTAATTTTTTACATGATATTGTCTATTATTTATGTTTTTGGAAGCATTTCAATAGTTTTATCTTTGTTTTCTAATAAGAAAATTGATTGTGTTCTTTGAGTTGTCAAATAAAAAATGGTGATTCATTATTATTAATATTTTGTCTCTTTGTCCTATTATTTATATTTTGGAATCCATGAAGCATGATATAGATAATTGAAAGTCATGATTTGTAATCGAGGAACTTGTAATAACTATAACAATCCACTCTTGAGTTGCATGTAAGCAGGTTGGTGTAATCATCCATTTCTTTTAGAGTCATATCACTTTACCATATTAAGCAATATTTCAAAAGGTATAGTGTAGATCATATCAATCAACCATTATTATATCTCTAAACCTAACTATGGTCTGACTAGAATTTCCCATGCTGATTCCCAGGAAGCAGATACACTAGAAAAATAATGGGGAGGAAATTTTGGACTTGACCGTTGCCATTTGAAGTAGCTGGAGAAGTGTATTGATAGAAAAGTGAGTGATTTGATTGAAAATAAGGATGCACATCAAGTTCTACCTATCCATTTCCATTTCCATTTCATTATTAATTTTATTATTCAACTCCTACTATATTGTTTACCCCAAAAATTTCTATTTATAAAACTCTAATGTTGTTCAAATAGTAGGAAATGCTGACTATAATGGTATGTTTAATTTCTGAACACATAACACATCCAAGATTCATTTTACTACAGTATTTCTTAAAATTATTTGTAACATTGTGATGCCATTTTCAATTTGTGTTGATAAAAATTTCAACATGACATGGTATTTATATTTTCAGTTTACCAAACCATATGTTTCATGCATCCAATATACTCTTCATTGTTATTGATGAGGGGGATTCACTTATTTGAGAGGATATTCAAATTGGTTCTCTATCTAAGTTTCTAGAACACATAATGTTTGTTTAATATATTAATGTATCATAAATGGCATTTTTTTGACTTCAAGGGATAATTTCTCATAGAAGATAATTTTATGTCTTTTATGCCTGATAAAAATTATGCCTCATAGTAACATTCATGGAATAATCACATGCAACTAAATGAACATCTGCATGTGGTAATTATACATTATTGTTTTGATGATACCAAGGTTGTGAATGTAGCTTTATTTTATGTCTTCTTTTCAAGTCTCATATGTTCTCCCAATGCACCTTGTCCTTAATTCCTTTGTTCATAACTATTCCAAGGAGGTGTGTTGGTAAAAAAATTTCTCGATAAGGATCTTTTTGTAATTTGTTTGGATACTTCATCAAAACAAATATGGTCTTTTCTTTGTTGTAGCTAAAAAAACCTTTTAATGTTACTAATGTATTAATTCCTTATAAAAAACTATACTGGTGACCAACAATATTGATGGTATATATAATTTTTTAGCATTGTACACTGTAGAAGAATCTCTATATTAGTTATTAATTTTTGAATGGAATAATCACATGAAACTAAATGATCTTTTGTAGGTTGTGATAATACAATATTTTTTTGCTGATACCAAGGATGTGAATGTAGATTTATTTTATGTCTTTTGGTCAAGTCTAATATGTTCTTCCAATGCACCTTTTCCTTAATTCCTTTGTTATTAACTATTCCAGGGAGCTTTTTTGGTTAAACATGTGCTGGTAAGGAGCCTTCTGCAGTTGGTTTGGATACATAATCACAAGAAATATTGTATTTTCTTGATTGTATCTGAAACAACCATTTAATGGGACACAAAAATTAATTATTTATAAAAACTACACTAGGACCAACAATCTTGATAGTATATATAATTTGGCAGCATTATACACTATTGAAGAATCTCTGTATTAGTTACTACTTTTTTCAAGTTTCTTGAGTTTATCATATCACAATATTTATTAAATTTTCCATTGTTTAATTAATTTTTTTGAATCTTAGATGTAGAGAATGTTGTCATAATTAAAAACCCTCATTATTGGTATGTACTTTATTTAATAGGTTTTTCTTCCCAAAATCAATGAATTAGAGGAGTTCAACTCTCTGTATCCAAATGAATTTTCATACATTAATCATTATAGCTGTTTAAAACTGTTGAGTTAATATGCATGTTTTTATCAGTGAATAATACATTTTCATTACAAGTCAATAGTGATGATAGAATGTTTCAAATCCACTCATTTTTAGTGTAGGTATATTAAAACACTAGAATTGCAGGAAGTCTGCTTCCATTTCATCCCTACCCGATTCTTCTATTTTAATCCTTAAAACTATTAAAAATCATATTTTTGCTTCAATAATTTATCTCTCACTTCCATTGTCACTTTCTACTTAATCAATAAAGTCAATTATTTTATTTTCTGAATCCTAGAGAGGGTGGTACGTTAACAATATTTCATGTTCATGAAATGAGGATATTTTCATAAAGTCTTTTATTTTTAGTTCATTTAATTCTTATATCATCCCATTACCTCACCCCTTCAACATCTGTTGACAGTTACACTGAATTTGGAAGGGATCTGCCTTTCTGGCCTATTGACAACTATGATGCCCAGAATTGATAAAGTAAACAGTTTAGGGAGAGATATTCTGATGATACCTGAAGTAGGTACTCAAGTTTTGTACTGGAGAGCTTCTAAGGGGCACCATTCATTGAATCGCTGTGGTTTTTCATTCAAAATTTCTTTCTTGATTCATCTTAAATATTTTTATATAGAATCAAAAAAATTTATCGAATACATATGTTTTGTATGAATAGAGAAGTGTCAGTGTGGCTGATATTATAGGTTTTATTGGTATTGAAATGATATCATCAAAACTAGATGGTAACAACACCACCATATCATTCTTACATGACAAATGCATCCCTATTGCCTTTAAATATGATTCATTTTTTGAGAGAACTACATCATGTACATTATTCTTCCTATATTTTAGGATCCATTCATTTAAATATAATCCCATTAACATCATACTTCATTGTGATAGATATATATATCATTGAAAATTTGATAGTTATATCTATACCATGTTTACCATTAGCTGAAATACATTTTTAGTTTTGACCACATTTTATCCAAAACAATTTTCTCCATTTGAAAATTCAAAGAGCATCTGAACATTCCATGATATCCCACTTTACCATACATAAAACATATTCCATAATATTGTCATATTAACATGGAATTTTTTTATTAATTGTCCCTAAATTCAAATAGCTTATTTTTTGAAAATAGACTATTACATATTCATTAAAAAATGAATTTAAAAAAGGAATATAGTTTTTGTATATAGAAATTTATTCTTTTTTTGTATTTTGATGTGTCTTTATAACTTATGACATGTTTGGTTCATAAAACATGGTATAAATAATTTAATTAATGAAGATTATTAAATTTTCATGTTTGTGTATTATAACTTGGTATATCAGGATTACAATTAGTAGTTTATGGCATAAAAAACATGTATTGTCAAATCTAACTTAAACCATTAATGTAGAAAAAATTACATCATCTATTTTAAAATATTAAAACATGAAGTTTCAATAAAAATCATGGTTTATGTTTTGTTGTCATTATTTACACATTTAACAGGTTAACATATTCCACCATTTTATCAATGAAGCATGTTGTTGTTTGGATTGTGGTCTCAATAGAGAATAAACTTCAAGAAGTAGAGAGAAATATTTTTTTCATCAGTTATTATTTCAAATTAAGATCCAATGTTTTTGTGAATGCTATTTGAAATGTACTTTCATTAATTTTTTCGTCCAATTTTTCTTTCTCAAATTAAATTATGAATCCTTTAAAATTTTCCTTAATGCTTTATACTATTTTCATGATGTCTCAATAGTTCCACAACATGTGTATTCCAATATTGTGTACCTTATTTTTGTGATTTAAATAAATCAGTATTTTATTAGTGAATATAAGAATTGATTGATAATGTCATGAATTCACATGAAATATTACTTGTTTTTATTTATTTGTAGGATTACCCATAATGATTCAACATATACTGAAATGTTATCTATGCACTCAGTGACATTTATTAAAGTTGGAATTCTTTTCTGTTTGGACATATAGATACCATAATACATGTAAATGTCTATCTAACCATAATTATATTAAATAATATTTATATTTCCATGTGAATTTATATAAATGATATGATCATGAAATAAATTAGTTCTATGTTTTCATTAATCTATAATTATATTTCCTTATAATTAAATGAGGTAAAAATAAGACATAATGATACTATTTTCACTAGAATAATAAATTGAAATTGTTGATATTATTTTCAAAAGATATAAGGACTACTTTTTTTATAATAATGTTTTTATATAAATATTTAGTGTGGGTTTTTATTATAATATAATTCTTTTTTTCTTTAACAATATGGAAATGAGAATTAGGTTTTTCAAGAAAGTGTTTTGTATAATGAGTTTTGAAATGGGATGTTGAAATTAAACATAAATTTCAACATAGAGGAGTAACCAATTTAAATAAATTGATGATTAATGGAAGATAAATAGTACCAGTTCTTAGATGATTTTAATGGTGGGTAGACCATAAGATAAAAGTTCTTTTGATAATTGATGCCATTAAATCCTTATAAAGGATTTAATATCATGGTATCTTGTTTTATAACTCTTTTATGAATGATATTTATAAATCCTATTATTAGATTAATTATTTGATAGAGTTGAATTTAAATTTTATTAAAATTAATGAAAAATATTAAATGAATGTTTTAGATGATTTCAGTTTTAATGTCATCTTATTAGTTTTATATTTTAGAAATGTTTATGGATATATATATATTAGAGCTACTGCCTTTTATATCTGATGATAAATATAGTTTATGAGTTTTAATGTTCAAAGTTAACATGATGATTCAAAGATATATGCATTTATTGGTCAGTAAAAATCCTAGTTTTCTAGGGATTAAAAATGGTTTGGTGAGTAGTTTATAATGATTATGACCTTGGACGTTATCTTTTTGAAAATTTATTAGTTTTGATTTAATTGATAACATTTTTTTCCTTCTTTTGTATATGGATGAGGATTTTATTGATGATATTAAAGTGAAAAAAGATTCATTTTGATGGTGTATTAAATTTTTATAATGTTCTAGTGAAGAAAAAGGAAGATTGTTGAAGAGAAAAAACTAGGGTCGATAGTTTTTTTTCCATCATAACTCTAGAGTATGTATTACATATATCTAGAGGAAACTAGTTTATATATAACCACAAGAGTTATTTTAGAATATAGGTGGTCAACAAAAAATAATACAGTGGCCAGTTAGAGAGTATTTTCAATAAATTTTTATTATAGTAAAAAAGAATAATTTTACTCTGCCTCTTAAACTGAGTAAAATCCTCCACAAACTCTTATTTTCACTTTGAATAATTCACTCTTGGTCTATCTCATTCCACTATTCAAGTTTAATTTATTCTTTTTTATGATGGATCTAATATTAGGTGAATTTATTTATGTTTAATCCACAGTCAGCCTCTTCATACCTTATACTCCCTATTTTCAATGTTTTATTACAAATATCTTTATATAATTTATTATCTATATAAACACAACAGTGTGACTATATAAATTATATTAATTAACTAAAAATTTATCTATAGTACATTCCCATGACATTTTAGGTTTTGAGTTTTAAATAATTATACAAAACATTAACAAACAAAACTCATATATTTTTTCAAATGATGGAACTTTTCCCACTATATAAGAAACGTATTAGTCCATAGAAGGTCATAAAAATCTCCCATAAATCCTAAACATAATATAATATTCTAGAAACCTCATAGGAACTACATGTATATATAAGATGGGGAAATTGAAGACATATGAAAAGGTGAGGTTAAATATTTAGTAAGGGGAAATAAAAGGGATAACAATAAATGATCATAAGTGAGTATAAGGTGAGAATATGGGTATAATATGGATATGTAAGAGAGTTATTCCTATCAAAGCATCGATCATAAATAATTGAATAAATTTATAATAACAAAAAACATGAATCCATAGAGTACATAAACATGAGTCAATAAACATGTACCATCAATGCATAACCTAGGAATATAAAAAAGATGGAAAGTTTAGAATATCATAAAAAACAACTTTTAAGTGTGGAAAATAAAAAATCATAAGAATACCATGGTGAGAAATATCATTATTCCTATACATATATGATAAAACTAATTAATTCCACAGCTTAAAATGTGACCAATCTCATTATGCTAATGATTATGTGAAAAAAACATTAGCTCCATTCATGACTATTTCATGTGATATAAATTTAAACCAATTCATTAGAGGTTTATATACAACCCCACCAAATATTAGCCATATATATGTGTTCCACTAAAAATAATACATAATCATATCTTAAAAAACCTTCATAAATGAATGGTATCTTTAATCTTATAAAATACAACACATAACATGAACATAAAAAAATCTAAGAAAAATAAAAATCATACAAAACATGATTCAAAAAGTTATAAAATATGTAATTTCAATAACACATAACTTCATCATATTTTAGCCTTTTAGGAAAAAATATGGGTAAAGATAAAATTATTAAAAAAACCTAGTAAAATTTGTTATAAAAGATGAATTAAAAATTATATAAAAATTATTTTGAGAAATCAAAGAGAATAATTTTGAAAACAGTGATATAATGTATTCCATATAACGAATACTTAAAAAATAAGTAACTCTAAAAATACATAGTGGTAAATACGAAAACAATGACTTTTATTATGTTATTTGGGATAGTCTAATGAAAACCCATATATGTGAAACACTGAAAGAAATTAATTTCATAAAATATTAGAGGAAAATATGAGGAATATAAATTTAAATTATATATCGATTTATTTAATGAATATATTTTTGATTGGGAAAACCTATACAAGGAATACAATAATGCATTGGTATGACTGATAGTTATTTTTTCCAATGTTATTCTTTTATTTTGGAAATAATTTTTCAAAGAAGTGTTATTTTTTTATGAAAAATAATTTACCAAGATAAAAACAGGTAATATAATATAATATATGGGAATTAAAGGATAATATAATGCATTAAAATTATATTCTATCTAGAAATACTGTGAAATAATGATTGAAAAATTGAGTTAACTAATCCCATGCAGAATTTGTAATGTATAAATAAAATGATCATGTGATGAAGGTCATGAAATGGGCATTAAAATATCCTGAAATTGAAAATATTTTAATTTTTTTATGAAATTTGAATGTTAATACACCTTATCAAATATCTCTTGTTGCATAATATAAATCATTTCTAATAGAGTTGAAAAAGTGACAAAGAAGCCCTTACAGTTTGATTAATATTTTAATAAAATCAACTTTTAACAATAAAACCATTTGAATAAAAATAAATTTAATATAAAACATTATAAGGATATTTAAAACCCCAAAACATGTAAAAATAAATTAATTCATCAATAATCATATCATATTAAATGTTTCACGATGCAGATTAAGAAATATCTCTTAAGATGTGAACAAGATATCCATACATGAATTCATGATTATTTTAATGAACTCACATATATAATATAAAAAAATCAAATTCTGTAATCAACCATTAATAAAAAAACTCATATATATTAACTTTAATAAAACTCTTTTAGAGTTATTTTAAACTTGTATTTTAGTTAGTCACTATCAATTTTCAATATCATGTGTGAGTAATCATGATTATTTTGAACTAGTTTGAAAAAAATGTTGTTGATTGTAATTCTTCTCACAAATTTCATATTTCTAAGAGAATACAAGGTACTATAATTTATACATAATAAATTCATATAATGTTATAATTTCATTAAAGGGACATCTGGTTGTTGTCCTTAAATTTGAATACGGTGATATGAAATTTTTTATGATTCCTAGTGTGTGAGGGTGGTTTTCTAAAATAACGATTTAAATTATTTTATTTAAAATATATATAAAAAACGAATAATTCATTTCCTTATATAATGTTTCATCAAAAATTAGTATCCCATAGTCATCTGTGATATAAATTTACAACATCATTCATATAGGTGGTCAAACCAACCCAAATGAGAATATAGCATAATCAATTGATGATAATGAAGTGATAGAGTTTTAATATCATTATTAAAGAATAATTATGATCATATTTTGTTTTTATTAATTATATATATCATAATTTCTAAATATTATAATTTTAAAAAAACATATGTGAATTTATTGAATAGTATGAAGAAATAATTTTTTTGCTCATATAATTCTCTTTGGGACATATGAATTTTATATGAGTTTTTATTTATCATATTTTCAATTGGATATCTAATATGACATTATAGAAGCTTAATAATTCCCTAAAGATAATCTTTATCTTTTAAAGCCCTTATCAACACCATCCTTGAATGGTGGTGGTGAAACGAAACATGTAAATCAATCGATCCATTGTGGCGGTAACACACACTTAAGCATTGATATTGATTTCATAATCAATAGAACATATTAAATGAGTAATATTAATTATAAATATGAAATAATATCATATTAAATATTTAGTTCCATTTTAAAAATATCATTCTAATTCGGGGAAGTAAAATGAAACACATTTTTTGAGGAGGAGATAGTCTGAAAAATTCATGCATAACACCTTCATTTTTATTAATAAAATATGAAAAGAAGGTTAATGAAAGTAATATAATTATAATAACATAATAGTATACTAATTATTATAATTTTATCATTTTAATATGGTGTAATGTAATTTCATAAATAATATGTGCATAAATAGTAATTGAAATGAGAAAGGTACAATATTAAATTTATACCTCAATTCTTGGATTATCTCCATTATAAAGTATTGAGAAAGCCAAAACCTATTTAAGGTGTATAATATTTTTTATGAGAGGTCTGGGAATATTTTGTGTTGAAATAAGTTTTTATTTGTGTGAGTGGAATTGAGGATTCGGCAAACCCTTATATAACTGAAAATGGATTTCATTATTGTAAATACCCAAAACATTTCATTAATGGGTAGTTACAATCAAGTATAGTGGCTCCAAAAATTGATAAATAATGCCTATGGGAAGATATGACGTCAAATATTGCCCTAAGAACACATTAAAACACATTTTTAAACATGTTTTAGGTCACGTATTCATATATTTTATACTATTCCCATTTTATATTTTATTGTGGTAGCAAGTATTTTCCTATGAAAATTATCTTTTATGATTATAAATAAAATAGTAAATATTATATATTTTGAAACTATTGATTACTTTTTTTTAATTTTAAATTTCATTTAATTTTATATATAAAAGTGATAAATATTATAATCAAAATACAAATTATATGATGTATAAAAAATATTGAGAAATATTGTTCTAATTTTCCAAAACAATAGATATAGGATTGTAAAATAAAAAAATATATTTAAATTTATATGATGAAAAATAAGATGGATCTTTTGATAAAATGGTTTCATAAATTTCTAAATAATTCTTATAAACTAATAATTGTTAAAAAGACATCATATAATTAGAAACTACATATTGCACTTTTCACCAAAAAATCAAATATTTTTTTAAAAATATCAAAAATTAATGATATGATAACAAATGAATGATAAATCCAAAAAAAGATGTTATTGATTTAAAAAAGTTGAACTTATAAAATTGTTAAATAATATTTTAAATTAAATGAAAAGAAAATATACTTTTAAGAAATTACCTTTTTAAACTTCATGTGTCTTTAATCATATTTCATATAGATTTCAGAATAATTGAATTCTGATATATTTTTTAATAAATATAAATTAATTCTATTATAATATAGTTTTAACTATGATTAATTTTTTCACGACCCGACCCCACCAGTCTCGAGCCGCAAATACCCTAAGCCCGCCTCCATAGGCCAAGGGATGGCGATAAGCGCTAAAAGAATAACAATCTCGGGAATGCCTTTCCCTAAGTACCTCTACACACAGACAGCCCACTCAATGCAGAAGTGTACAGTAAAAAACGAAACCAAAGTACAGAACAACTATAACCCAAACATAGTCATGCACCATCTTCTAAATAGAACAAGTATAGTGCTGAGAAGTACTGAAAAGTAATCCAAATACTAAAGGGAATAACATGTGCCCATCTAAAAAGGTTCCAGAACCCATCAACATGTAAACGAAAGTAAACAGTCGGTTACTCTCACACCTGGAAATACTCCAATGACCATTGAACGTAGCACAAGCTCATGTGTCCTCTACACTCCTCTATAGTTTCGATCGACCTGTCTCCCTTCTGTATGGGCACACAAAGTTCAGTCAAATCCCAAGCACGGGTGAGTATAAAGATACTCAGTAGGGTTCCCTGAAAGATCGAGGGAGAAAAAAAGGTGATACTAAAACGGTGAGCATTATACATAACCGAATAGTGTAAGAGTACAATAGAGAGAGTGCAGCTCAACCCGACAAGAGAAAAGAAGCAGGATCGTTTAAATGAGAGGATTTAGACATAGAAATCATGTGGCATACACGACATGACTTCTCCCCTCCTAGAACGAGAGTAACTGAACACAAGGAGTTGGAAGAAAAGTAGGGTGTATATATATTCTCAACTAAAAAACTGAACGAGTTTGTAAGGGGAAATCTATCTCCAAGCTTAACCCAAGTAGAGTCGTCAAATGTTCAAAAGATATTCGTCACTAATTCCCAATAATCTCGTATATCAAGCGGTCTCAACACTAAACCGTAAAACTAAGGGTCTTTCTCTGGTAATCAAGGAGAAAAGTCACTGGCTAGCCTCATAGAAAGGGCTGAGTCTGAATGAAGTTGTCAAGTAACCCACAAACCAGCACCACTGGAGGGTAAACGCTATGGTTAATAGGTAACCCACTGCCTAGCCCCACTGGAGGGTAAACCCTAAGGAGAATGGGTAACTCACTACCCTGCCCCACTGGAGGGTATACCCTAAGGGCACTGGGTAACCCACTGCCTATCCTCACTAGAGGGTAAACCCTAAGGCGAACTGTTAACCCACTGCCCATCCTCACATGATGGTAAACCCTAAGACGAATTGGAAACCCAATACCCATCCCTATTGGAGGGTAAAACTGAAGGTCAATGGGTAACCCACTGCCCAGCCTTGATGGAGGATAAACCCTAAGAGGTCAACAAGTAACCCACTACCCAGCCTCACTGGTGGGTAAACCTCGAACTGGTCTGATATCTATGTACTACCCGTTCCATCACTAGTGTCACCAGCATGACTACCGTGCCTAGGATCAGAGTGTTTCAAATGAACCTATGACCAACACTCTTTCATGTTTCCACATTTAATGATATCTCGAAAGAGGCTTCACTCACCCAAACAGATTACACAGTTGTAATCTTCACGGAATAACAGGCGAGATAGTCTATTTACTCTCTTGAAATGGGCCCCCGATGAAAAAGATAATCAACACTGATTTATGTTCATATGGAATCTCGTGGGGCTCACACATCGGTCTCAAAAAAGGTCGGGTGAACTGTTCCATCACGATGCTCTCGAAAAAACACGACAAAACAGCTATTCATATGCCCCAAATGGACGCCTTATGAAAAAGTCACAGTACACTGCACACAGCTTAAAAGACGACCCATGGGGCCCACCCCTCAACTCCGGCTTCAACACCAAAAACCACCCTAGTCATCTTTTCCTCGATATCAGGGTTACAAAGCCACTGACGTCACCTAAAATGAACTCTATATGTAGAAGCTGCAACTCACCGCATTATGCAAACAAGAACCTATGGGACCCACACCTCGACCCTGAAACAGGTCATGCAGATCGTACCATAGTGTTCCATGCATATAACCACGTTGCATAGGCTATTCATTTTGGAGAAATGAACTTATGAAGAATAAGTCATAAAAATGCACCATATGTCTAAAATCTGCCTTGTCGGGCCCACTCCTCGGGCCCAAATTTAGGTGGGGGGATTGCGTCGTCGCAATCCCCATGGAAGAATAATAAAAAATGAGTACTCAAACACCCCAAATGGGTGTCGGGTGAAAAATTGGAGTTTCACTGTAAACAATGTCAACCCATCCCTGTGAGGCCCACACCTTGTATCTGACCCAAACCCTTCAGAAATCATCTCAAAAAGTCTTCACAAAGAGTGGGGTCACACTACTGCTAACGGCACGTCAATCAGACATCCCAATATAGAGTTTGGTCCAACACTATAGTAATTAATTACTTTAAATAATTAATTATTTATTCACATTAATATTTTTGTGCCATCAAGCAACGAAACAAAACCAAAAAGGTTCCAAACAAACTTAGGAAAGACCGTCTCAACTCTAGGGCCACAGCCTCTCTGAAGACAAGTCAAACGGAGGTCCATCTAACAAATTACGTCCATCACGAGTATCAATATTAATTTTATATTATTAAATTAAAGAGTTCTGGGTTACCCACCTTCAAGTGAAGAACCAAAAATCCCTAAAACCCACTTCAAATAGTCCGCATCAGTGACACAAACCCACAACCACAGATGACGTGTCAAACGGATGCACCTTTTAGAATATACGGCCCCACAAGAATGCAGGGGGGCCTAACCAGGCCGGTTCACCCAGGTCGACCCATTCCGAACCACTAGCCCGTGGCCCTGCCGCAGTTCCAGCCTGAATCGATATTTCCTGCTGGCTGCTGCCCTCTCCAGTATCATTGGACACCCTCAGGATTATTTCTTTAAGAAGATCGACCTTTTGGCCAGTCTTTGTCACCCAGCAGGACCCGAAAAGTGTGGGTCCAAGTCCACGGTGCACCCTGAGGCACAGACCTCAGGGTCTTCCTCTGACCATGAAGGGATGTCGCCAGTTCCCTCTCCTACTGCAGTGCACTGCCTAGCCACTTTTGGCTTGCACCTTGCCGGTCACCGCCGGCTCAAGGGAACCCACCGGAGCACGTATCTCCACCTCCTTCTGGAATCACAAACGTTGCCTTCTGGGATAGCTAGATCCTCCAATCCCTGCTACGCCGCGCCGCATCCTCCCAGATCGGATCCTCCACCGGACGCATGAACACCATTGTCCTTCCCTCGTCTATCGGCCATTGCATGCCGACCCTCCTCTTCCGAGTCCCGAGCATCCACCATGCTCCAAAAAAGGGTTGTCGTGCTCCGTCGCGCCTCCGGCTCACCCACCGGTCATGCCCCTTGCCAGATCCAGACCTTCAACCAGTCCCTCCAACCACTCTGGTGGTCAAAAAATTTAATCAAAACTTGTTTCAGAATCCTCAGGGCTGGGTCCTCACAGTGGCTCCCCTCACTCATCAATCAGTCATGGTTTTGTGCGTCTGAAAATTGCGACAATGAATGCCCAAGAACGATAATTACGAACGGGGCTCGGACGATGGCCGTGTTCATTGGGCCATCATTCTATTTAATTAATTATATAATTAAATTGATGGAATTGAAAAAAACTCTAGAATTTGATGAATGGGCAGAAAAAACAACTAAAATCCTACCTCGATCTGGTCGATCGTCATTCGCGACACGTTCACTGTGATCCCACTTCGATCTGCCGCATTTCTTTCCTCAATTCGGTGATGAACAACCCATAACACCGAAGAACAAGAGAGAAATATAGAGATAGATACATAGGGAGAATATTAAGAATAAGCATGGGTTCTACCCTTATCTCAAGCGCATTTATAAAAATACAATGCAATGCCACTCACTGTCAAAGATTCCAAAACCTCCAGGCCCAATAATTTTATATCTCACCTAGGAAAAACACGCCATTTCAAACTCAACAGAAGTATCAGATTTCCATTCTGAGACATTTTTTTAATGTTATTTGAATGGAACGTTAGAGATAAAAATCACTAAGTCATTATTTCAAAATGACAATTTTTCTCATGGTTGACAACTCTTATAGCAGGATCGAGTCCACAAATTTTACACATCGCCTAGGGTAAAGGACACGCTCTAAACAGAACTGTGCCCTATGATTTCCAATTTGATCTACCATTTAAGAGAAAACACAACACCTCCACAAGCATTGTATAAAAAATACATAATATTTTTATAAAATTAATTCCAGGCACAACGGGCCTCACAATCGCATCCTGTATTTGCACCTAACTCTACACTTTTATGTAGAAATATTCCAAAGGCAAACAGGGTAAAAACCGGGCCTCTACAATATTCCATACAACATGATTTTCATCCCCAAAAATCAAAACTAGGAAAAACAACTCGGGATACAGAGCTCACACCAAGATCTCCCACTCCCATGAAATCTTGCACAACACCATACTGGAACAACACACGAACCAAAGACATGGTTTTACTTATAAGGTTTGATACTATCAAGATATGTGTAGGAATACGCATGCACCTCATCATCTATGTCATGGGGAAGACATTGTGCACCCACTCCTACTTTTTGGAGGGTTGGGAAAGACGATTGTCAACCACTCAATAGCTTGAACAATTCCCGAACAACCCAAAGAAACCCAAGGGACTTCCCTAAATGAACCTCTACTTTCCACGTCGCGACCAAAATCACAATTTTTTATTAGAACATGGTCTCGTGATTCCCTCCTTCATAATACCCATATAGTGAATCACCCATGGATATCCGGTCACACAATTTTTCACAGTTTGTGCTTCACAACTAAGGATCTATACTAAGGGAACATGCTACAACATATACATTTTCCCGAAACATAGACTACCACAACATCATAGTCTGACAGAAATTTATACCAGCACTGTCATCTTAGGTTCAAGTCTATCTGGGTGAGGACGCACCTGAGATACTGGTGGTATGAGAAAACCACAAAGCAATAACCCAGAAAATAGCGTCTCCACATTCTCATAGCAAGGACTACCACCACCACCACCACATATGGAAATGCGTAGTACTCTTTATGGGGTTCCCATCACCTCAACATGTACTTGATAACGGTATCAAGATTGAAGTTGATCATCCAAGGTACCAATGAACAAGGCATGTGAGAACACTCATCCAACCTCTACAGGATAGACACTGAAAGCATGTGGCATACCCCACATGTCTTGCCCCTCTTGGGAAGAGTGTAATCCCAAAATCATGCACTCTGCCTAACCTACTGGTGGCACCTCCAGCAAAAGGGGTCAAGTAGAAAATCCACACTAGAATATCTAGAACTTTCTCTGACATTCCACCACATGACCCCACCAAAAATGCACATGTCAATGGTACTCATCCAATGCACCTCAATAATATCTGCTTTGGGTGGTACTGACTCTCCCACACAGTTATGATCGCATCACAAAAACAAGTCTCAGTGGATGAAGAACCCCTTTTCCCATGCGTTCAATGCTATGTCAGACAACACCATCCCAGGGTTACATATACACCCTGCATCACCATCGAGAACCCCTCGAACAAAAATTTAGACGAAAACGTACCTCACTTAATGTCTAACAAGTTATACAGATAAAAGTAGAAAAATATACAGAGTGTTACTCTTATCGTCTCATGCATTGCAGTATTGTAGACATCCATATTACACAACCACCCATGGCCCCATCCATCACCTCCTTGAGCCTGACATGGGCTGCCTAGTGGTTGAGGAAGGACATTGAAACTTCGTACTCAAACCACAATTCTTCCTGCTCTTGAGCCAACACCACCTCCCTGGGGACCACCCTATCCTCACATGTGGGTTCTCTGATTATGACATTGCCTTTTTCGTGGCGGTGCATCTACCAACTATCTAGAAATATCAGCACATTTGTTCGAGTAGTCTCACACCACGTGACCACACACATCACAAACATATCACTAGTCCTCCCTGGGATATCTCGGTGCTCTAAGATGTTCCCAACAATGTGTCTGAGTCTTATCAAGGGGAGACCATTGGCATCGAGGCCCTACCAATTGACGTCCCTATAACATATATTTTTATGTCACTGGTGCCTCCCCCAACACCCCGAGATGGATGAGAATTCACAAGGGCACTACGATTGCACATATCTACTCTACAGAGATCATTGTCAAACATTGGTGCTCATAAGTTGCCGCCATGTACCCCATCTAAATAGTACCAAGTAATGTCTGTGAACCTGTTCGCGTACTAATCTACTACCATAACTCCCATAGAAACACCAACAACTCCTGAAACTGTATAAAGCAGAAGTAAGATAGATAGTACTGCTCACAAAACAGTTGCTATAAGTCATCCCACGAGAGCACCAACTCATCGTGCATCTGAGTAACCCTGGGTCTACTAATGCAAAACTGCTTGGTGGAAAAAGACTGGATGTCAAAGCAATTATCAACCTGTCAGTTTCTGAACAAGCCTGAAGAGGTACACCAATAACTCTAGACAACCCTTCATTGTCTAAGGGTATGGATCACCATGGAACCTCAGCGGTCTTTGATTCTATAACTCATGTAGCGCGCCCAACATGTGATCGTCATCGGCCTTCGCTACCGGCACTATCTGCTACTCCACAGGTGGAGGTGCTACTGCCTTTCCTTCTGAAGAAAGGGTAATTTTATGATGGATCTTGAACTTTGTCCTTGTCGCTCACAAAGTCTTTTGCATGAACCATAGCTAGTATCGTGGCTTGCTATCATCGTGGAGACATCCTGGATCTTATCAAGGAGTACCACGGTCAAATGATCATATATATACGAATAACGATGGGGAGATGACTCAAGAAGTACAATCAATGTCTCAGTCCTATATGATGCATGAACCAAATTCCCTGCAAAAAATTTCTCAGTGTGCCGAGTTGACATGCGGGTTATCAGGGTCCTGGTGAATTGATACGTCGGCCAACACACCATTACTAGACTCCCTGGCCTAATATCCACTCTCGATACATGTTAAAACTATTTCCCAAAAACATAACAAATTCCTTTTTATGGATGTCTGAAAAACACACTAAGGAATGAACCACCTATGATACAACTTTTCAATGACCCGACCCTACCGGTCTCGAGCCATAGCTACCCCAAGACCACCTCTATAGGTCAGGGGCTAGTGACAAGCGCCGAAGGTGTAACATTCTCGGGGAGGCCATTTCCTATGTACCTATACACACACACATATCCCCACTCATTGCAGAAGTGTAGAGAAAAAAACGAACCCAAAGTACAGGAAACTATAACACAACAACAATCAAGTATCAACTTCTAAATAGAACAAGTATAGTGCTGAAAAATACTGACACGTATACTGAATAGAAAATGGAAAAACATGCGTCCAACTAGAAAGGTTCCACATCCCAACAATAGGTAAATTAAACTAAACAGCTGGTGTGTCTCACACCCAGAAATCCTCCTATGACCACTGAACACAACTGAAGCTCCTATGTCCTCTACGCTCCTCTATAGTCTCGATTGACCTGTCTGTCGTCTGCAAGGGCACACCAAGTACGGAAAAAACCCAAGAAGGGGTGAGTATAAAGATACTCAGTAGGGTGCCCCAAAAGCTCTAGGGAGAATCAAAGGATATACTAAAATTGTGAGTAGTAGATAGAACAAGAACAATGTAAGAGTACAATAGAGAGAGTACAGCTCAACCCAATGAGGGAAAGGAAGTAGGCTCTTCCAAACGAGAGGAGCTAGACATGGAATGAACATGTAATACCCCACACACCTTCTCCCCTCCTAGAAGGAGAGTAACTAAACACAAGGAGTAGGGACAAAAAGTTGGGTTTATATATATTCTCAACAAGAAACCTGAATGAGTGTGTAAGTGGATCTCTATCTCCACGATCCGCCCAATAAGTGTAGCCAAAAGTTAAAGGATATCCATAACTGATATCGAAAAATCCCATATGTCACGAGGCCTCATCGCTAAACCGTAAAACCAAGGGTCATTCTCCAGTAATCACTGAGAAAAGTCACTAAATAGACTCATATAATTGGATGAGTCTGAAAGAAGTCTTCATATAACCCACTACCTAGCCCTGCTGGATGTAAACACTAAAGCTAATGGGTAACCTAATGCCCGACCCTGCATGACGGTAAACCCTAAGGCGAACAGGTAACCAACATCCAAACCTAGATGGAGGTAAATCACTAAGGTCCAAAGGTATCCCACTACCCAGCCACACTGGTTGGTAAACCATAAGGAGAACTGGTAACCCACTGCCCAGCCCTACTGGAAGGTAAACCTTAAGGTGAACATGTAACCCACTGCCCAGCCCCACTGGAGGGTAAACCATAAGGTCAACAGGTAACCCACTGTCCATACTCACTAGAGGGTAAAGCCTAAGAGGTCAGCGGGTAACCCACTTCCCAGCATTGCTGGAGGGTAAACTAGGAACTGGACCGATATCTCTGTACAACCCGTTCCATCAATAGGTTTCACCAGCACCACTACCGTGTGTAGGTTCGGAGTGCTTCAATGAATCCTCCAACCAACACCCTTTCATGATTCCACTTTTAATGAGATCTCAAAAGAGTATCTTCTAGCCCAAACAAGTTACACTGTTGGAATCCTCACGGAAAAAACACGCGAGATATACTATTTACATGCTGGAAACAAGCTCCGGATGAAAAAGTTAATCAAAACCACTTTATGCTCATATAGATTCTCATAGAGCCCACACCTTGGTCCTAAAAAAGTCCTCGCAAACTACTCCATCACGATGATCTCAGAAAAACCGGCCAAAACGAGTATTCATACGCCCCAAACAGACATGTGATGAAAATGTCACAGTACGCTGCACATAGCATAAAGACGACCCATGGGTCCTACGCCTCAACTCTGGAATCAACGCCTGAAACCACCAAAAAGGTTCCAAACAATCTTCGGAAGGACTGTCTCAACTCCAGGGCCACAAACCCTCTAACATCACTTCAAACAGATGTCCGACTTGCGTTGTACGTCGGTCGTGATCTTTAATAATAATTTTATATTATTAAATTAAAGTGTTTCGGGTTACTAGCCTTCATGTGAAAAACCCAAAATACCTGGAAATCCCTTCAAATAGTCCGCCTCACCAACACAAACCCACATCTATAGACGGTTATTCAAATGAATGCACCGTTTAGGAGATATGACCCCCCAAACGCAAGGGGGCCCAACCGAGCATGTTCACCCCGACCGGCCCAGTCCAAACCGCCAGCCTGGGGCCCATTTTCGGGTCCATCCTGACTAGCCACATCCCACTGTCAGTTCCCTACTCTAGTAACGTCGGACCCCCTCAGGTTTTTTTCTTCAAGCTAACCGTCCTTTTGGCCAGTCATCATCACCCAACAGGACCTGGAAAGCGTCGTTCCTTGTAAATGATTCTCTTCAAGTCGCTATGCTCAGGGTCTTCCTCCAACCATGATGGGACGAAAACGGTTCCCCTGCCTCCTATGGCACAATATAGAACCACCTCCAGCCTACATTGCACTGGTTGCCGCCTACTCATGTGCACCCCCCGGAGCCCGCAGCCGCGCCTCCTCTCGGACTCATCGACGCTGCCTACCGGGACAGTTGACTCCTCTGATCCCTGCTACAACGTGCCACAACCACCCAACGCGACTCCTCCATCAGATTCCAGAACACCTCCGGCCTTCACTCATCCACTGGACGTCAGACGCCAACCCTCCTCTTCCAAATCCCGAGCCTCCGCCATGCTCCAAAATAGGGCCGTCGTGCTTCGCCACGCCCCTGGCTCAACCTCCAGCCACACCCCTTTCCAGATCCCGACATTCAACCGGTCCCCATTCCCAATACGGTGGATGAAAAATTTATCTAAAACCAGTTTTGGAATTCTTAGGGCGGGATCTTCACAGCGCTGCACCTCGCCCCTCGATCCGTCACGGTTTGGAATGTTCGAAAATTGGGAAAAAGAATGCCCAAGAATGATAATTAATAACGGGGCTCGGACGATGGTTGTGCTCATTGGGACATCGTCCAAATTCTCGAATTATTAAATTAATACGACGAAATTGGCAAAAAAAAATCTAGAATTAGAAGAATGGGTGGAAATAAACAACCAAAAGCCTACCTCGATTTGGCTGTTGTCGTTGGAAACACATTTGCTGCATTCCCACTTCGATCTGCCAGAGTTCTTTCCTAAATCTTATGAAGAACAGAGAAGAACACGGAATAACAAGAGGGAGAGAGAGTGATTGAGAAGAATAAGAAGCATGGGTTCTCCCCTTACCTCAAGAGTATTTATAAAAACACACTGAAACACCACCCACAGTCGCAGATTCAAAAACCTCTGTGCCCACATATTTTATATATCACATAGGCAAAACAACCCATTTCGAACTCAATAGAATTATCTGATTTCCAATTCGAGACTTCGTTTGAAAGTTATTTGAATGAAACGTTTGTGATAAAAATCCCCATGTCATTATTTAAAAATGACTATTTTTCACTTAGGTGACATCTCTTAGAGCAGGCCCGCGCCAGCATCTTTTACACCACACCTAGGGTAAATAGAACTCTTCGGACGCAACTGTGCCCTTATATTTCTGATCTGAGCTAATTTTTCGGAGAATACCCAACCCCAAAAAGTGCATAGAATAAATAATTCTTAATATATTTATAAAATTAATTTCGGGAACACCGAGCGTCAGAACTTCACATTGTCTCGTTCCTAGGTCTAGAATTGTATTTAGTAATATTCTAATGTCTTACAGAGTAAAACCTGAGCCTCTACAAATTTAATTTAAAATTTTAAAATACAATAACTTTTGTTAAAATGGTTATTTGAAAGATATATTTATAAATATCAAAGAAAAAAATAATACGTGTCTCTTAAATTAATTATTATCTTATTATTTACTAATGATTATATTATTTATGTAAGTATAATATTATTTAGTTTTTTAGTTGGGATTTTCATTAGTTTTGTATTCCTTATAATAGAATCTATCAAGGATTGTATTAATTTAAAGGATCAAATATATCAAGACTTAAATTTTACCCCCTTAAATAAATTGGTTGCTTATAATTTTAATGGTTACTCACTAATTAAAGAATCTGATGGTATTATTGACTTATTAGCAACTCAATATATAACCTCTAATATGAAATTTACTATACCCCCATGGGGTATTTTATCATTCTTATTATTCCTTGGGAAACTATAATATTATAATATACTATAGATTGCATATACATTAATAATATATTCTCAATAACAGGCCTTTCTGAATACCATTTGAATCTCAAAGACATTAAACCTAAATGAAGTCATATATTTTTCCAAACATTAACTCATAAATTCAGTTACTAGTTCATAAAGTAAAACACTAGTAAATATATATCATAATCCTAAAAATGGGACAAACATCACAAAAAATAATACATTTTACGTATTTATTGCATCAATAATAAACTTGTAGTCAATTAATACTATTTAACTGATTTGTTTTTTAAATTTATCAACTATATGTTGCCTCAACCTCTTGAAAATAATAAATCCATGACTATTTAATACCCCAATCAGGTTATCTATAACATTTTTTCCTAAAATATAAAACCTTATCAGAAAATCACATTTCATGTTATTAATACAATTTGATATATGTTTCCTAAAAATTGGTGAAAAAATACTAAAGATAAATCCTTATATATTTTATGTAATCCTAGTGAAATTTATAATATAGAAGAATACCAATGAAAAATAATAGTCACTAATAAAAATAATTATATAGTGTCGTGATTTAATTTCTATTAATTTATCCCCTAACTACCTTATATAATTGTAGGAAACACACATTTCACCCATGATTGGAATATAACATGATTATAAACCATTTATGTAAGCTCCCTTATTTTTTTATAATATATAGTGGTTTCTATATACATAACTCTATCATTTTCATTTCATTTTTAATGCTTCAACCCAATACTAAAACCTTAAAGGTTAGTATAAAATCTATAATATAAATACAAAAATATATACAAAAATTTGAATTCCCCATTATCATCTTCATTTTTAACATATCATACTTTTGGTTCAATCTAATAGTCTTTTTTTAAATACTTGGATATCCATGGTAATTTATTTTTTAGGTATCTTTAACATTATTAATTAATAACACACCCAAATCCATTATAATGACCATTTGCGAGAATGTGAACTAACTATAGAATATAACATGGATGTTCCAAGGTAGGAGTGAATTTGGACACTTTATCATGCACCAAGTTATAGTTTCAATAATACATAACATTCATTTTTTGGGTGATTACCACTAGGTCCATCAATACAGATCCTTCATCAACATATAATTCCTTGAAATAGATATCATTACATCGATTTCCATAAATTAAAAAAATACAAAAATATTAGAATGTTATTAAACACTTAGACTTATTCCTTATACATATCCATATGGGTTTCACAAAACATATTTTCACTTAGTCAATAAAATATTCAATATTACCTTGACTTATGAAAGGGTTATCTATACACTAAAAAGTGTGATGAGATATAACTTTAACACCCTCTAATTTTCCACATCTAACATTCTTATCAAATAACATTATCTAAACCCTTTTATGTTATAAAGAATAGTATTCCAAATATATTATCCTCTATATTACATGACATAAAGAAAATATTTCATTAATATAGATTCCCATGAACATTTAGGTTTAGAGTATTAATGAAATAAATTTAAACATTCACTAAAAAATAAAATATTTTTTAATGATATACATTTTTTCCACATATAATCAATTAATTAATCCATAGAAATCTAAACAATTTCTAAAAAAAGTCAATCAATGTTAGTCATATAGTCACATCATATGTATTACTTATCTTAATAACATGGTCAAATAGAAACATAAATAAGGGTCAACTAAAATTCTCAGTAAGGGTAATGAAAAGTGATAATAATCAATAATAATAAGTGAATATAAGTTGAGAATATAGGTATGATAAGGATACATAAGATAGTTTAACCAATAATGAATTTGGTCTTAAATCATGTTACATGTCTTGGATTGACATAATAAATGAAGAAAATATGTGACAAAATGGGTCACAAAACATAGTCCATGAGAGCATATCACGTACATAAGAATAACAATTATTTTTTAATATCATGGAAAATAAATTGGAAATATGAAAAAATAATAATCACAGGGAATAATTTTTTATAATACTAATTATCCATATATGTATGTGAACAAACACATTATGTCCATGCCTAAAAATGTGTGAAAAACATTATGCACATCCATCTTTGAACAAAATAATATGACCAATCATTACTATATCATGAAATATAAACCTAAATAAATGTATTATGTGGTTATATATTACCATTCCCATCACCATCCACACATGTTTGGTCTCTTCAGATCACATATAATCATGTCTTAAAGAACCCATGGAAGATAGTTACTTTTTTAATATTTTCAAAAACATAAAATATCATGAAATTAATATTTCCCAGTATATAAAAACTAATATATTACAGAAGGAATAATATCATTATAAAATATATATAATGATAAAAACATCACATTATGTGAGATAATACTTGGAGAAAAAATATACGTGAAAATACAAAATTTTTCATCAATCATTTTAAGAATTGTTTTAAAAAAAGAAATGTAAATTTACAATTATTAGAAATGAAAGAGAATAATTTTTAAAACTATATTATAAAGAGGGATAATTGATAAATCCTTTAAATTAAATAAAGATAATAACTATAAAAACATGTGTATAGTAAAAAATATAAGTAAATTCCTTTATTAAAATTTTGTGGTCATTTTTATGAAAACCAACATCATAGTTATACAGATAGTCTATCATTTCATAAAAAAATAGTGGAAAATATTAATGATGTAAAACAAAAAAACAAACATGGATTTATTTATAGAAAATAGTATTGGTAGAAAAATATTTTCATGGATAAAAAAGAACCGTTGGTAAGAATGAAAGTTGTTTTTTAAAAATTTTATAGCTTCATTTGGGGAAATATTTTAGAAAAGAAGTTCATATTAATGATTAATAGTAATTACCATAGATAACAAGAGGGAATAAAAAATACAATAAGATAGTGGATTGATTAAAAAAATATTTAATATTATTTTTTGTTGGAGTGAGGAGCTCATGGGGGGAGGGTTAATTTAGATCACAATAAAATTTATGTCAATGAAGTTAAAATAAAAGAAAAAAATTTAATTAAAACACCTATTTAAAAAAATAATCATTTTAATATAATTTTAATATTTTAAAATATAATTTAATGAGTTATTATGTCTTTTTTCAAAAATATTTCAAATAATATTTACTATTGATATAAATTTACAAAATCAAATCTATTATATAAGCATTGGTTATGATTAAATATAAATGTAAATGATATTATTAAAAGTTAAAAAAAATTAGTAATAAAATAGGAATATAAATTATAGAAAAAATATGAAACAAACAGTTGAGTAAATAAAAGGTTTAGTCTCATGAGATGAATTAATCCCCTCTACTATGTATTCACCTATGACAAAGAATACTATTATATCAAATAAAAATATCAATAACTAGTATTGAGTATAAAAATAATTGTAAAAATATGTTCTATGATCGAAAACTCTTCTTCTAAAATACATGGGAATAAATACTACACATGTTAAAAATATCATCTGCTATAGTTTCCAGGGGTAAATATATAATAAGGGTTTGAGAGAATATGGATTATTATCTCATATAAACACAAGAGTAGGTGTGTCTAAATAAAAATATAAAAACAAAACAATTCTCAAAAGTACAACAAGAAAATAGAGATAGAGAATATTGAAATATAGAGTGATTAAGCGCTATGCAGACTATAATGCTTCAAAATATTGAGGGTCTTTGTATTTTTTTTATAATCTCAAATTGATTTTTTTGAAATTGATGAGAAAATGAGAGTCATTGAGTACCATATTCAATTTCTATGTTCACTGAAAAACACATAAAATGATCACATGAATCAGTTTATAGAAGGATAATGATATTCTGTGAATTCCACCTTTTCACACTCACATGTGATAATATATGTACATTATGTCATTCGAACTAATGCATGGGGGAGGTATTATAAAATAAATTGAAATGTAGTTTTAAATATCTATTGATTAAAAATAATTAATATTTCATTGATCCATGTATGAAGGAGAAAACTAGGAAACATATAACTTGGTCATAGATGAATTCATTTATTTGATTAGGAATAATCATTTATGAAACCACATCAGGTTGTTTGTATTAACTCCGATAAACTAGATGTTAGAAAAATCAAATTTGAATGATTAATAGAAGAACAGTGGTAGAAAGACTAATATTATAATATCTCTAAGAGTGTCATATATCAAAGGGTTCAGACCTCATAACCAACAGTAGGATTGATCGGTTTTATAACCCCGTGATTTTTTATTATGTTATTTCTTCAACGTAATTCAATAACTTGCGCTACATGCAACACCGAGTTTGGGCGCACCACGAACTTTTTACTGTCTTTTACCCACCTTCTAGGAGCATTTTCAAATTTGTATAAAACATAATTTTACCGCTTATGTGAGTTGAATTTCAAAAATCTGTTTGACACGGTTGACATCGGTAAGTATAATGTGGTTCAATAAGATGAACATAATTTTTGGTAAACAGTAACATTGGACTTTTATTTACCACGATTAATTGTAAATTGGGTAATTACGGGTAAAAATTATATTATAATTACCCTAACACTTGTTCTTATTCTATGGGATAAATGTAATTTGACCAAAAAACCCTTTGTAAAAAAATACTACCCCCTTTGGTCAACCTGGATTCGATTAGGACATTTATTATTATTTTATTTAAAGAAGAGTTAATAGTGTTAAATTCAAAGTTTAATAAATAATTTTTTATAATATAGGGTTAAACATAAGATAAATTTGACTATAAATATTCAATAGTAATATAAAATGTCATTATACATAATGGAATTTTATTTATAAATTTTAGTCATTATAGAATAAAACTTATTTACGAATCAATGATGATTCATTAATTACCTTATTAATGAATGATTAAAATAATTGATATTATAAATATCTATCTAAATGTAATTTGAGACTTTTTATGAATTACACTAATTTTAAATGTTAATATGACATGTTATGTTTGATTAAATTATTTTTTTTCGAATTAATCATGGTGTTTTGATTTTTATAAAAACCAAATACAAAATAGTGTCAAAGTTGTCATAAATGAGTTTTAAAACAAAGACTATATTATTGGTGGATATATTATTTTCAAAATTATAAGGTTCAAACAAAGGGATTAGATAATATTTTTTATGTCATTAATGAATCACTTTAGGTTTTCTTGAATGTTTAGAGTATTTTTATTAACCATATAGTTTAAGGATACTAGAATACACGGTAAAAGTTAAACTATTTAGTTAATAGTTAAATCTAAAAGATAAGGTTAATAAGGTGAATGAAACATGTCTAAAACCTATTTTTTGGGATAATTTAGACCCATAACCTCCTTATATTAGAAACAAATCAATTTGGATCCATTAGAAACCGAAATTTATTTTAAAATAAAATAATATTTCAAGCATTTCCTAGGGTGCCTCTCACCCATCTTATTAAAGGGAACTTATCCTTCTCTCAAAATCACACCACCAAATCCATTTGGCTCGGCCAAACCCTACCCAAATATCCTCTCATATTCCCTCACATCAAACTTATATCATCGAATTGATCAGAAATCCTACCAATGGATCCCTTTTTATCAACTCAAAAGGGAACACCTGAAGAAGAGGTAATAATTTCCGTACCCTGTTTCAAGTCCTTTTCTTCTTCCAATACCTATTTCTCTATTGTTTCCATACCAAAATTATAACTCCAGTACCTTATACATAAATTTATGTTATTATAAATATGGTACAACCATTTTCATTATTCTATCCATCCTATAAATGACAAATTCACGAAATGTGCGTATGTACGGATTACCGTCTCCACACCATGGTGTAGTTTGTTATTCATACAATTAATTATATAGATGGGTATATTAATAATTATATCTGATGTAATTAAAAAATATAACATGTTAATTATTTTTTATATATGATATAACATCCAATTATATATGATTTCACCATCAATATAATGTTATTTCCCCTCGTTCGTACGTACGGATTACCGTCTCCATGAAGTAAGGAGATTCATTCTCAAATTCACCATTCAATGATGATTATAAAAATATATATTATTAAAAATTATTCAATATATGACAAAAAAATTCTAATATATATATATATATACATACATATATCTTATTCCCTTACTTCCGATCAATAAGATACGAAACCAGAAACAACTTTTATGTGTACGTATGACCAACCGTCTCCATAAATGGTGTCTCCCATTTCATATATATATCTATTATAAATAATTATATTTTAAATATATTTTATATATAAATCATGGATTATATTCTTGAATTATTTAAATCATGATCTAAATTATCCGATCAATAATAACAAGTTAAAAGATGTACAACAAATGTAGCGATTATTACAGAAAATGTTATTTTAACAGAGGAAAAAATTTAAATGGGTAGTATAAATTCATAATTGAATCTTGTATTTTATAATAAATATTAATAGGGTTCTAGTATAATTTAATAAAATACTATAATAATTATACAATATGTTAAACATACCCTTGACTAAAATAAAGTTCAACGTAATTGTTAATTCCTCAATCTATTTATTATCCGAGATTGTTTATGGGTAAGTATTTTCAGGGACATATTTATTATCCATCTCAATGTTTCATAAAATATTTTTTCCAAATGATTCTTTTGAAGGTATTATTTAACTAAAAAATAATTTTAAATGTTTTAAATATTTATTCTTCTAATTCATTCTCATTAATGTCCATGTTTTTTAAATTGTTTAAAGGATTTATTTATATGGACATGATTGTTTTAAAATTTTAATTCCATTCAAAAGTTAAACAGTGGTATGAGACACTTTAATTAAAAAATATATAATTAAAAAATTCTTTTATAAATGTGTGACTTTTAAATGATTTTACAAAAAATTTAGTTTTTCTCAAAAAGTTTTAATGATCATTTTCAACTATGTCAACATCCTTTAATGGATATTATACTTGTTTTTTGTTGATTTATTATGATACAAATATTCCACACTGTATTGATGTTTTTTGATATATTTGAATGTGGATGTGTTAATTTTATACCATTCTTGGTTTATGGTTAATGTATTATCATTTAATATTATAGTATTAAAATGAATTTTTTTGTTATGTTTCAACCTTTTCGTATGGGGAATGCATTGGCCATAGTAAGTGATGGGTGGAGACCACTATAGCTCCTCGATGCATCGGTAGGTATCATGAGACAAACTAGTTTCATGGAACAAGGCTTTGACATAATCTTATTTGAAGCCTTGGAACATGGGCTTCACAATGTGTTAATGAAGTCCGGTATTATGTATTCCATCATTATTAAATAGGTTATTGATATTAAATGTTGTTTTTATCCTAGTAGAATATCCATGTTAATTTGTAAATGGAATTATTTTATTTATATTTTTCAATTATGCATTAGTATATGTTTAAAGGCTTTATGTTTTAGTCTTATACATTGACTTAAATGTTTAGGCTTATTTATGGAAGTTTTCTCTCTATATTAATCCTCAATGAGCATCTGACCTCAGCTCGTTCTAGGTATTATTTTTTCCTAGATATGAAGATGCATTATATAAATGACCTTAATGAATAGGCTAAGAGATATGAATGTGGTCAATGGAGACAATGATGGTGTCATGATCCATTGTGATCATAACAATGTCATTTAATAATGCACTGACTCTGGGTAACTAGGGTCGGGGCATTACAGTTTGTATTAGAGTAAGTTAAGAAACATCCTTAGAAATATATTTAGATAAACTTTGATTTGGTAACATTACCCTATGATAGACTTTGGGGATTAATATAAAATAACATTCTATAATTTAGGTAATGTAGAGATTTTGTGTACTTTCCAAACAACACACCCACGTCTGGATACGAGCTGGTAGAGGTAGCTCTGGAATAGATGACTTATGAGTGAAAACTCAGACAAGGAGTTTTGGGATTGACCCAAGGTATCCTGGTTCATGAAAACGGGCGTTGTCGCACTCTTAGTGATGACACTCTGGGGGATATTCTTAGGATAATTCACATTTTCATTACAATCCATTATAATTCATATTGGAGTAAATACTTTATCAAAAAAAACATTTTTAGATTATATTTATATGGATAATATTTTCAATTTACATTATGTATTTTACAAGTTTGGAATTATGCATTATGATTCATAAACAAACCATGTATAAGCCATTATTTAGAAACAACGCATAGTAGAAGAAATTAAAATTCTAGAAATACACATGATCAACATATTAAAAAGGATCATATTTTTCTTGTTATTAATAATAAATTTAAAAGGAAAATAGACACCCATGTATTCTCATCATATGAATAAATAGTATCATGTGTTAACAAAGAAGGTAAATAATTCTCGGAGTCTCATGTATTTTAAAGGAAACAACAGAAGAAAAGGGTGGAAGAGGGGAAAGAAAGATTTTATCATATGTGATAACTAGGGAAAGAATTACCTTGGTCAATTTTTGAAGGGAATGTTAGTTTGTTTTATGTGTGGAGGAAAAGGACACCAAATACGCGATTTAAAGGGTAAGAAAAAGGATTCAAATGAACATTGTCTCATCTGCATTGAGTTGGGACACAATGCGAATCAATGTACAAATCATCATGGTATACCCCAAATGCTATTATTGGATAATGACCATGTTATTATACTACAGAAGATGAAGAGAAATTATTAGAGTTATTATGTTTTTAATAAATTTTTGTGCCATTTGAGTACTGTATTAATGAAGTACCTATTATAAAAATTACCGAGTATATAAGGATTGTAGTGCAGTACTATTTCATTAAGGACTTGAGATAGTGCGGAACCCAAAAAAGTGTCTGAATAATAGGTTAGAGTTTTTGGAAAATATATGGTTGATAGAAAGTTCATCATTAATTTGGTTATAATACTGAGGTAGTGATTTTGGAATAAGATATGATTAATTTGGATAATTTATATTGAATATTCTTGACAACCTTGAAAATGATTAATGATTTTTTTATTCCATCATTGTTGGAGTTTACTACATTTTTTGGATATAAGGATTAAATATAGTATTATATAAGGAATAAGTAAGCATGAATGTAATAAATAAGGGTTTATAGTAATTCAGGGTGTTACCATGTTTCAAACGAATACATGGTGAAGGTATTCACATGTTATTATGTGGAAACTTTGATCATCATTGTGTTTACCTTCCATATAAATTATGGACATTTAGTTTGGACATAAGTATTTTGTATATGACTAAATGTTGGAATGGATTAATTAAAATTTTGTATAGTATTGTTTAAGGTATGAAAACATCTTAATATTAATTTTTTTGGATTGATATAAAAAGGACAACTTGGAAGTCGGGCGACAACCCATCACGTCTGGATAGGTCGTGACACATGAATCCACAACTGAAGGTGGAAAAGGGTGGATCACCTACCACTAGAATATGTGAAATCCTGGTTTGTATAATGTATTTTTTTTAATATTCTATCAAATGAACTATAAATTCATTATTTTTGGAACCCTATACTATTAGGATAAATAGAATATTTATGAATTCTAAAATCTTTTGTTGTTGAAGATGAGTTTGTTGAAGGAATTAGTTGAAGGATGAAACTCTACTACTCTAGTACATTTTCTTCTTCTTATTATAAGAATAAATTAATTCTTAAACTTTAGGTAAGGGATATTGAAACCACAATTGTGTTATCCTAATACCTTTTCGTTTTTTGAACCGATGATTTTTTAAATCATCACAAGTTGATGGCTTTGAGGACCTCAATATTACACTTGCTTGTGATTGATGACCGCAATGACTCCATATAAATATTTTATTTTTTCTTCTAAAAATGTGTATATAATTTCCACCAATGTTCTTCTAATCAAGATTATAATTTTTTGGTGACTTTTACTTTTATCCTTTCCCTCTTATTAAGACTATATTTTATTAACCCAATTTCTAATCTGGGTTATCCACAACGGTATTATTCTATATATAACATTTCATTTTCAAAGAATCAATTTCAAATTGTGAGGATTCAATTTATTAAAAGATGGGAGAATTTAACACCTCATGATTTCATAGTACGTTATTTTTTTAAAGTAATTTCGATAACATGCGCTGTAAACTTCACCGAGTTCGAGCGCACCACAACAAACGAAACTGTCTATTCTAAAGCGAACGTGGATATTATTTTTATAATTTTCAATTTTATATAATACATATAAATTTTAAAATCCATATTATTTGTTTATTAGAAATAATATAAGAACAAATTCATTTATTATATAAAGGAATTAATTTTCAGAAAATGCAATTTTACGGCCTTTTAAGGTTGAATCAATTTTAAATCCAATGTTTTCACTTTTATATATTAAATTTTACAAAATAAAATTCGTATTCAAGATTGGGACAAAAAAATTTAGTTTGGATTATTTTTTGGTGTTTTTCTAATAACTCTCATATTTGGGTGAATAGTGAAAAATACTAAATTTTAATTGAAAACAAATTTTTTAATCAAAATAATTTATTGGGTTCAATTATAAATTTTAATTGTTTTTAATTATAATTAGATTATATTTTTATCATTTAATATAATGTAGGTCATTATAATCAATTTCACATTTAAATATGACATAAATAGATGTCTATCTTTTGAATGTTTTTAGTTTTAAAAAACCCGCTTTTTCGTTTTAACAAAGGGAATTAATTTTAAATTAATTATTGAATCTTCTATGTTTTTAATTTTTTAAAATAGAATTCATTTTATAATTTAGAACAGAAAATTTATCATAGGGTGATTTTTTGGTATTTTTCATAAAAAAATCTATTTTCGATGAACACTGAAAAACACTACGTTATTGTTTAAAATCGTCATTTTATTTAAATAATTATTTATTTTATTTTAATTTATTTCGGTCAAAATATATTCATAATACCTATATATGTTCAAAGTAATTCATTGGAGTAATTTTAAAATATGATTAGATATATAAAAATTTAATGAACTTTTTACCGTCGTTTACCCACCATCTTGAAACATTTCCAAATTTACAAAAAACAAAATTTTACCACTTTTGTGAGTTGAATTTCAGAAATCAAGGACACATAGTTCACATCAGTATGTAAAATATATTTTAATAAGATGAAAATAATTTTTGTTGAATAGTAACTTTTAGCATTTGTTTACCACTGTTATAAATAAATTGGGTAATTAGTTGTGAAAATGATATTATAATTACACTAAAACATGTCCTAATTATATTGGATAAATGTAATTAGAGCAAAAAAACCATAGGAATAAAATATTACCCCATTTGGTACATTTGGATAAGATTACGACATTTATTATTATTATATTTAAAGAAGTTTAAAGGTGTTATATTCAAGGTTTAATAAAAACAATTTCTATTATAGAGTTATACAGAAGATAAATTCAAATATAAATATTCAATATAATATTAAATATATTTCCTATATAATGGTATTTTATTTATAATTTCAAGACATTAAATAATTAAACATATTAATGACACAATGATTATGCGGAAATTACATTATTAATGAAGGATTAAAGTAATTAATATTATAAATATCCAAATAAATGTAATTTGAGACTTTTTATGAATCCCATTAATTGTATATGTTAATATCACATGTTAGGGTTTATAAAATAATTTTTTTTGTAATCATGCTATTATGATATTTAAAAAAACCAAATACTAAATAGTGTAAAAATTGATATAAATGTGTTTTTAAAACAAATACTATATTATTGGTTGATATAATATTGTTAAAAATATAAGGTTCTGAAAAATTTATTAAATAATATTATTTATGTGATTAATTAACCACTTTCATTTCTAATGGATGTTTAGAGTAAGTTTATTAATCATATAGTGTAAGAATATAAGAAGACACGGTAAACCCTAAACTATTTAACTAATAGTTAAATCTATAAGATAAGGTTAATATAGTGACCTAAACATGATTAAAATGTATCGGTTGGGAGGATAGAGACCCATAACCACCATATCATTGAAATGAGTAAACTTGGATCCATTAGAAACTGAAAATGATTTTAAAATAATGTAATATTTCATGTTTTTTCTATGGTGCCCCTCAACCCTTTTATGAAAGGGTACTTCCCATTCTCTCAAAATCACACCTCCATATCCATTTGGATAAACCAAAACCAACCCAAATATTCTCATATCATCCCTCATGTCATCCAAGTATTATTAGATTGATCATAAGTCCAACCTAAGGATCCCTTTTGATCAACTCAACATGAATCATCTAAAAAAGAGGTAATAATTTCACAACCATCTTTCATGTTCTTTTCTTTTCCACTTCCCATTTCTTTGTAGTTTTCCTAGAAAAATAATGAATCAAGTTTCTTATACATATTGTGATGTTATTATAAATATGGTACAACCATATTCATTATTTTTTCCATCTAATAAATGACAAAGTTACCATACGTTCGTACGTAGGGCTTACCGTCTCAACGTCGTGTTATAGTTTGTTATTCAAACACTTCAATATTTGGATGGGTATAATAATGGTTATAACTAATTTAACAAAAAATATAACATTTTAATGATTATATATATAGGATATACCATCCAATTACATATTATTTCAAAATCAATATAATGATATTGTCGCTCGTGGGTATGTACATATTACCTTTTCCACGACGCGATGAGATTCATTCCCACGTTCAATATTCAACGATGATTATAAAAATATATATTATTAATAAGTATGTAATATATTTCTTAATAATAATACTAGATATATATATATATATATATATTTATATGTACTTATATATATCTTATTCACACACATTCGTTCAATATGATATGAAAACAGAGACAACATTTATACCTACTGTACAACCTACCGTATCCATAAACGTTGTCTTCAATTTCATATTTCTATATATTATAAATATTTATATTCATAATATATATAATATATAAATAATTGTTTATATTATTTATATATTTATATCATGATCTAAATGATAGGACCAAGAATAACATGTTAAAACATGTACGATAGGGAAAGCGATTATTACCCAAAATGTTAATTTAATATAGAAACCATTATTAAATGTGTAGTATAAAGTCGTAAATGAATCAGGTATTATACAATAAATATTAATATGGTTTTGTTAAAATATATTAACATAAAATGATCATTATACATGAGTTTAAACATACCCTCAACTAAAGGAATGTTCAATGTAAAGGTTAATTCCTCAATATCATTATTATCCGAGATTGTTAATGTGTTTATATTTTCAGTGATATATTTATTTTCCATGTCCATGATTCATAATATAAATTTCCAAAATTATTCTTTTTACGGTACTCCTTAACTAAAAAAATCATTTTTTAACGTTTTAAATATTTATTCATCTAAATATTTCTCCTAATGTCCATGTTTTATAAACAAATTAAGGATTTATTTATATTGACATGATAATTTTAAAATGTTAATTAATTACAAAAGATTCAAAGTGGTATGTGACACAGTGATTTGAAAATCTATATTATGTGACTTCTTTTATGAATATGTGACATTTAAATGATTTCACAACAAGGGATATTTCTCTCATAATGTTTTAAAAATCATTTTCAACTATGCCGACTTCTTTTACTGGATGTTATACGTGTTTGAAGTTGATTTATTATGATACAAATATTTCATATTGTATTGAAGGTTTTGTGATATATATTAATGTGTATGTTTTATTTTTATACCACTCAGGGTTTATGATTAATGTATTAAAATTTCTTTTTCTATTTTTAATACAAACATTTACGTTATCTTTCAACCTTTTCATATGAAGAATGCATTAGACATAATAAGATACGGGTGGATCCCGCTATAGCTTCTCGATGAATCTGTAGGTCTCATGAGACAAACTAGTGTCTTAGGAAAAGGCCTTGACAAAATCTTATTATTTAGTCTAGTAACAAGGCCTTGAATATGTGGTTATTAAATCTCACATTATGCATTCCATCATTATGAAATTGGCTATTGATATTGCTTGTGAGTATTCGCTTAGTAGAATATCCATGTGAATATGAAAATGGAATATTTTAATTTATATTGTCCATATTATGATGAATCTTACTCTTAAAAGACTTTTGTTTTAGTCTAATAAATAGCCTTAATTGGTTATTTTTATTTATTAACGTTTCCACTATATTGATATCCTTAATGACCATCTGATCTCACCCGTTTCTACGTTTTATTTTTATCAGGATGTGGAGAAATATTATGAATGACCTGTAGGGATAGATTAAGGGATATGAATGTGGTCAATTAATACAATGTTGTTATTGTTTTTTATTTTATATTGTAATTTAATACTTATGAATGTATCAAGTACTTCCAATGCTACTAAATTGATTGGTCATTATGGATTTGATCCCTTATGATCATGACAATGTTATGTAACAATGCAACGAATCTAGGTAACTGGGGTTCGGGAATTATAGTTGGAATCATAGGATGTTTAGAAAAAACCATGGAAATTGATTTAGATATACTACGATTAGGTATAATTACCCGAAGATAGACTTTGAGGATTAGTATAGAAGAACATCATAGAATTTTGGTAATGTAGAGATTTTATGTATTTTCCAAACAATACATCCGTGTATGGATACGAGCAGGTAGAGGCGGCTTTGGCACCGATGTACCTATGAGTGAAAACTCTGACAAGGATTTTTGGTGCTGACCTGAGGTATCATGGTACACGACAACGCGCCTAGATGCACTCTTGGTTACGACACTCACAGAGGATATGCTTAGGGTAATTCCAATTTTCATTACAATCCATTATGAAAGATTTAGGAGTAAATACTTCTTCAAAGAAAACATTTTATTATTATAGATTATATAAATAATATTCTAGATTTATGTTATGTATTTTATAATTTTGTAATTATGCATTTTGATTCAAAATCTAACCTAGTGTATGTCATTTTTTATAAATGGAGCATAGTATATGGAATGAGAATTCCAGAAATACGCATGATCGAAAGATTAAGAAGGATCATATCTTTCATGGTATTAATCCAACATTTAAAAATTAAAAAAGACTCCCATTAATTCTCATCATATAAATTAATAGTATCATGTGTTAATAATATAAGTAAATAATTATCTCAGTCCTATGGAGTTGATGGGAAGTAAGAGAAGAAAATGATGGACGAGAGAAATATGGGTAAAGAAAATAGTGGAAAGAACGATATTCCCATATGTGCTAACTGTGGAAGGAATTTCCATGGTAAATCCTTGAAGGGAATGAGAGTATGTTATAAGTGTATAAAAAAGGACCCTAGGTACATGATTTCAGGGGTAAGAAAAAGGTTTCAAATGCACAATTCATTATCTCCAAGGAGTTGGAAAACAATGCGAATCAATGTCCAAATAATCAAAGTATACCCCAAATAATTATATTTGGATAATAATCAAGATATGATACTACTAAAGATGATGAATAATGATTATATTTATCATGTTTTAATAAATGTATTTTTTCATTTTACTATTATATTAATGATGTACATGTTATAAGAATTATAGAGTATATAAATATTGTATTATGGTAATATTTCATTGAGGACTTGAGATTGTGTGGAACCAAGAATGGTGACTCAATAGAAGGATAATGTTTTTAGAAATTATATGGTTTAGGGAAAGATAAACATTAATATGGTTCTGATATTGAGGTATTTAGTTTGGAATAATATACGATTAATTTGAATAAATTATTTTGGATATTATTGACAACCTTGCAACTGATTAATGATTTGTATATTTCATCATTGTTGGAGTTTACAAAATTTTTGGATATAAGTAGTATATCCATAATTCTATAAGCAATAAGGGAGGATGTATGAAATCAATAAGGTTTTATGGTAATTTAGGGTGCTACTATGTTTTAAAAGAATACATGATGAAGGTATTGACATTTTATTACGTGGAGAAATGGATCTTCATTGTGTTTACCTTCCTTATAAATTTTGGACTGTGAGTTTGGAAAGACGTATTTTGGATATGTAAAAAGGATGGAATTGATTAAGATAAACATTGGATACTATTGTTTAAGGTTAAAAAAATTTAATATTATTTTTTGGATTGTTATAGAAAAGACAACCCAGAGGTCGGGCGATAACCCATCGCGTCAAGAAATGTCGCGAGACATGAACCTACAACGAAAGGGAGACAAGGATGAATCGCCTACCACTGGCATGAATGATTCCATGGTTTGTATAATGTAGTTTTTTAAAATAGTGTGACAAATGAATTATAAATTCATTATTTTTGAAACCATATATGATTAGGATAAAAAGAGTATTTTGGAATTCTATTATATTTTAGAGTTCAAGATGAGTTTGTAGTAGGAAGTTGTGGAAGGATGAAACTATACTTGTGAAATATATTTTTTCCCTCTTGTTATATGAATAAATTAATTATTAAACTTTTGGGAAGGGATCTTAAAACCAAAAATGTGTTATCGTAATACCTTACGTTTTGTTGAACCAACAATATTTTAAATCATCATATATTGATGGATTTAAGGCCAATAATTATACACTAGTTTGTGATTGATGGCCTCCATCACTCCCTTTAAATAATTATTTTTTCTTTTAATTGTGTGGCTCTAGTTTCCACAAATTTCCTCTTAATTAAGATCATAATTTCGTGGTGAATTTTTCATTTCCCTTTCCCTCTTATTAAGACTAAACATTATTAACCCAAATTCTGATGTGGGGTTTTCCAAAAAGGTATTTTTATATTTTTAACATATTATTTTAGAAGAATAATTTCAAATTGAGAGGATTCCATTTATTATACTAGGGGAGAATGTAATACCTCGTGATTTCATAGTACGTTATTTCTTCAATGTAATTCAATAACTTGCGCTATACACAACATCGAGTTCGAGCGCACCACGACTTACGAAACTAGCTATTCAAAAGAGTTTATGAATTGTATTATCTTCATTTTAAATATTATATATTCTGAATATATTTAACATCCATATTATCTATTTCTTAGACATAATAAAAGAACAAATGAATTTTTTTATATAAATGAATTATTATCCGGAAAATGAATTTTTACCACCATTTAATGGAAAACCCTTTTTAAATCCAATATTTGACAATTTTATATAGTAAATTTTAAAAAATTAACTTCTTATATAGAATAGGGACATAAAAATATATTTTCAATTAATTTTGGATATTTTTCTGATAACATTCATATTTGTGTGAATATTAAAAATACTAAATTTGTATTGAAAAAATATTTTTTAATCAAAACAATTTATAGTGTTCTATTAAACATTTTAATAGTTTTTAAGCATAATTATATTATGTTTTTATCATTTAATAAATCGTAGGTCAATATAAATAAATTCACATTAAAATTTGAGATAAACACATGTCAATATTTTGATAGTTTTTACTTTTTAAACACCAATTTTTTGGGTTTGACAATGGAAATTAATTTTAAATTAATTAAGAAAACTTATATATTATTAATTTGGAAAAATATAATTTATTTTTTAATTTAGAATTCAAAAATTACCTAGGGTGCACTTTTTGTATTTTTATGAAAACATTCAATTTTCTATGAATAGTGAAATACACCACGTTATTGTTTGAAACTGAATTTTTATATTAATAAGTAGTTATATTATATTAATTTATTTTAGGATATTTTACATACATAATACCTATATATGTTTAATTTAATTCATTGGAGTCATTTTATTGTAAATTTAGTTATATAAAATTTATTTGAGTTTTTTCCGTCTTTTACCCACCTTCTTGGAGCATTTTGAAATTTTCATAAAATATAATTTTAGCACTTATGTGAGTTGAATATAAAAAATATGATAGGCAAGCTCAAAATTAGTAAGTAAAATTTGGTCAAATAAGATGAAAATAATTGTCGGTGAATAGTATCTTTTGACTTTTTTAGCCCGGTTAATAGTAAATAGGGTAATCAATGTAAAAAATTATACTATAATTACCTTAACACATGTCCTAATTAAAATCGATAAGTGTAATTCTACCAAAAACAACCCAATGAATAAAATATTACACCTTTTGATCCACTTGGATTATATAAGGACATTTATTATTATATTTTTTAAAGAAGAGTTAAAAGTGTAAAATTCTATGTTTAATAACTAAACAATATTTAATATAAAGTTATACATAAGAAAAAATTGAATATAAATATTAATTTGAAATAAAAAAATATTTCCTAGATAAAATTATTTTATTTATAATTTTTACACATTAAATAATCAAACATATGTATGACACAATGATGATTAAATAATTACATTATTAATGAATTATTAAAATAATTGATATTATAAATATCCAAATAAATGTAATTTGAGACTTTTGAATCATTAAAATAATTTTAAATTTTAATATGAAATTTTTCGGTAGATTAAATTTTTTTTTCAAAGTACTCAACTTGTTATGATTTTCACAAAAACCAAAAACTGAATAGTGTCAAAATTGGCATAAATGAATTTTTAAAACAATTACTATATTATTGGTAGATATAATATTCCTAAAAATCATTGAATCGGACAAAGGGCTTAAAAAATATTATATATGTCATTAATGAACAACTTGTGGTTCTCTTATAAGTTTAGAGTTTGTTTATTAACCATATAGTGTAACAATACAGGAAGACATGATAAAAGTTAAATTATTTAACTAATTGTTAAATCTAAATGATAAGGATAATATGGTGACCTAAACATGTCTAAAACGTATTTTTTGGATTATTTAGACCCATAACGTCCTTATATTATAAATAAATAAATTTTTATACACTATAAGCCGTAATTTATTTTCTAATAAAATAATATTTCAAGAATTTCCTATGGTGCCCCTTACCCCTCTAATAAAAGGAATCTTACCCATCCGAAAAAATGACACCTCCAAAGATAGTTTGAATGGACAAAACCTACCCAAATATCCTCCCATATACCCTCTAATCAACTTCTATTCCATACATTTATCACAAATCCATCCTAAAGAGCCAATTTGTTCAACTCAAAAGAAAACCCCTAAAGAAGAGGTAATAATTTCACCACTCTCTTTCAAGTTTGTTTCCTATTCCAGTTCCTCCTTCTATGTTTTTTCCATACCAAAATAATAACTCCAGTACCTTATACATATTGTGATGTTATTTTAAATATGCAACAACCATATTCTTTATTCTATCCATCCTATTACTGACAAAGTTACCACATGTATGTACGTACGGCTTACCTTCTCCGCATCGTGGTGTCGTTTGTTATTCAAAGAATTCCTTATTTGGAAGATATAATAATGAGTATATCGGATGTAAATACTAAATATAAAAAGTTAATTAATATGTATATATGATATACCATCTAATTACATATGAGTTTACCACCAATATAATGATATTGTCGCTCGTGCGTATGTATGGATTACCGTTTCCACGACGCAATGAGATTTATTGCCACATTCCAAATTCAACAAGGATTATAAAAATATATAATAATAAAATGTAGGGAATGTATGACATAATAATTATATTTGAGATATATATATATATATGTACAAACATATATCTTAGTAACTTACTTCCATTCAACACGACATGAAAACAGAAACAATGTTTATGCGTACGTACGACCTACCCTCTCCAGAAATGGTGTCTTCTCTTTCATATGTATATCTATTATAAATATTTATATTATAAATATATATGATATATACATAAAGGTTTATATTATGGATTAATTTAAATCATGATAGAAATGATACGATCATGAATAACAAATTAAAACACATTCGATAGAAAAAGTAATTATTACCCAAAATGTTAATTTAACATGGAAATCCTTATTAAATGGGTAGTATAAATTTATAAATGAATCATGTATGATATAATAAATATGAACATGGTTCTTGAATAATTTAATAACATACTATGGACATTATAGTAGAGGATAAACATACCCTCGACCAAAGAAAAGTGCAGGGTAAGGGTTAATTCTCAATTTCATTAATATCTGAGATTTTTTATGTGTAAGTATTTTCTGCGATATATTTATTATCCATGTCCAAGTTTCATAAAATACTTATTAAAAATGATTCTTTTGAAGGTACTCTATAACTAAAAAATAATTTTAAACATTTTAAACATTTATTCTTCTAAATCCTTCTCATTAGTATCTATATTTTCAAAATAGTTTTAAATATTTATTTATATGCACCTTTCAAATGTTTCAAAGTTTTATGGGACAAATTGTTTAAAAAATATATTTTAAATGGATTCCTTTATAAATTTGTGTGTTTAATGTGATTTCACAGAAATGGATATTTCTCTAAAAATGTTTTACCGATCGTTTTCAAAATTTTCAACATCGTTTACTGGATATTATACTTATTTGAAGCTGATTTATTATGATAGAAATATTCCATATTGTATTAAAGGTATTTTGATATGTTTGACTATGGATGTGTTATTTTTATACCATTCATGGTTTAGGGTTATTGTATTAACATTTCGTATTCTAGTTTTAATACGAATGTTTAGGTTATGCTTCAACCTTTTCATATGGGGAATGCATTGGACATAGTAAGTGACAGGTGGAGCCCGATATATATACATGATGCATCGGTATCTTTCATGAGAAAAAATAATGTTCTGTAACTAGGAATTGACAACATATAATTTGTAGTCTTGGCACAAGGCCTTGACTTTGTGTTTTTGAAGTAGGGCATAAGGCATTACATCATTATAAAGGTGGCTATTTGTATTGCATGTGTTTATTACCCTAATAGAATATCCATGTGAATATGTAAATTGAATTATTTGATTTATATTGGCCATATTATGATGATGTTTATATTTAAAATCCTTATGTTTTATTCTTATAAATTTACTTAAATGATTATGCTAATTTATGAATGTTTCTGCTATATTGTTATCCTTAATGAGCATCTGAGCTCACCAATTTATCTATTCTATTTTTTCAAAGATGAAAAGATGTATATTATGGAAGACCTGCAATGATAGACTAATGGATATGAATGTGGTCTATAGAGACAATGTTGTTGTTTTTTTCATTTTATAATGTAATGTAAAACTTATAAATGTATCTAGTACTTCGATTACTACTAAACTGATCGGTGTTTGGGATTTTTTCCCTTGTGATCATGCCAATGTTATGTAATAATGCCCCGAATCTAACTGTGGTCAGGGAGTTACCTCAGTGGAAGAGATATCAATGGTATCACATCATCTAGTGGAAGAAATCTAGTTGTACCATGCTTCACGTTCAAATGGCTATCAGTGGAATGACCCTAGTGGTAACCCATTCTGAAGTAGAAAGTTCTAGTAATGGATTATCTGGCGGTTGCATTCATAATGGTAGCATTACACCAAGTGGATGAAGATCTATGGAGGTATCTCATTTCTATTGGTGGCATTATTCTTGTGGTAGCACGAGTCTAGGGGTAGTTGGAGTATTATAACAGAATAGGGTCAGTCCTATATGAATTCACCTATAGTTGAAAACGTAGAAGATAATTGTAAACTAACAATAACACATATGAACTAACAATTTCACATACGAACTAATAGTATCATATGTGAATTAATCATTGAACATTTCTATAATTATAAAAATAAACATTACAATATTATATACTATCATAAAACATTAATCTCATTTGAATCATAAGAAATTGGATTTGTGATCATTAAAATAAGAATTTGTGAACAATATACCAATTTTAATTGATAACAAATCAAGTAATTTTATAAACCATGTTTAACAAAAATATTTGCATAAATTGATTTATTAGAAGTAAGGATATGCTTTATAATTTAATATTTATAATGTGAGATATTAAGCTTAGTGTTTTAATTAGAATTTAAATCTCCAAATATAAAATAATATAATAAAACAAAAACTTTAGACACATAAATTTAAATTCCATAATCATGTTCTCCGACTTTTTGGTTTATCCAAAATTTAATATAAGTATATCATTTATAGATTATAAGGAGATCAAAATGAACACTAATAAATATATCACTCAAAATATTTCATCCCCAAAAATAAAAGAAGAGTACATAGGGAGTACAAAAAATTTCATATCAAAACTAATCATAATATGAGTTACTCTTATCTGTGTGAAAGGATGGACCAAGATGATATTTATCTTTCCCATAGCCTGGAGGAATTGAGGTTGAACCTGAGGAAGATGAGGTAGTCAAAAATATATCTTAGATCAATACTGGTTTGATATGTTTGACCGGTTCAAGTGTATTAGTAATTAATAGATGATATTGAGTAGGTAGAGGGGGTTTAGATGGGGTAGTAGTGAAGGCTGACAAATGAGTTACCTCAGGTGACCAAACTATGGAACTAGAAACAAACAAGAATGGACTCATGTGGTTCAAAAAGTCCATGATTATGTTTTCACCTATTTTAATAGTATTGGAGATGTCCATATTTTCATTCATGAACAACTTGAGTATAGTAACTAGGACATTATGTGGGGCAACTAGTTCTGTGAAGGTTGTAGTATCATGTGGAATTCATTAGTCATTAGCTAAAAAAATATAGTGATAATTCTAATCATTCATTATATATATCCTGGAAAGATATTATATGATATACTTGGAGATGGTTTCCCTATCACTTCATGTTTTATTCATACAATATCTTATCGGTTTTCATATATGCTCACCATTATATTGAATTTCATAAAGATCCTCTTGATGAGATGTATAAAAATCACCTATAATGTTAGAAAAATACACTCTGACTATTGATATAATAACTTCAACATCAAGAAAGGAAGATGATGGTGGATCACTTGATGTAGATAAAATATTTGTAGGTAACTAATTCAACCTCTTCGACAAAAATGTCTGTCTTGTATAAAAACATGTCTTTGTCTCTTCAATAAGAGATATCATGGACTCCGTCTCATTATTCGCTCTTTTATTCTCAATTTTATATACCAAATTATTAGAATCATTTTCATAGAATGTATAAAATTACTAGATCAAAAGGATTCTTGGAATCAACATCACTACAACGAGTAATAGGAGGTTCCTAGGATTTCAAGAAACCAGAAAAGTCTAAAAGAGATTATTCCCTAAATGTTACCAAATCATCTATGGTCATAATCTATGAATGCACTGAGGAAATACATGAAAAGGTAAAGAAACTCTCTAATGACTATGCAAAAAACTCAACATGATCTAATATAGAATGTGGAATATTCTAAGGGAAGGAACGAAGAACACTAAAATCATCAATATGTTCTACAAGTGTTTCCTTAGGATATGTACCAACACCAACCGAGAAACCATGCCCACCATACTCAGGTGGACTATTTTTATCATCATCACTACCATCATATCTATCTCAATAATGACACTATTTAAATGAAAAATAGATCCTAGTGATTGATATTCCTTGGATGTTGCTCCATACTCATCTATCAAGGAATCTATTCATCCCACCTCACCAGCCGTGATCACCAAATAACAGAAGCATTAAGATAATAATAAAGAACAAAGCATTTGGGTTCCCCACACTACCACTTCCCCCCACTATCTAGCTCCTCATCCCTAATGAAAAACGTCCCGACGCTAGAACACTCTTCCTTCCCGCACACACATGGGCCTCATAACCATCCACATCTCTGCCCACACACAACTGGGTCTCACAACCACACATCCCTGCACGCACACACCTGGGCCTCACAACCATCCATCCCTACCCGCACACACTTTGGCCTCATCTCGAAGACACCGTGGAATACAATCCTTCCCGAAGAGTCCTGGGATAAAAACACACCAATCGAAAAATACCTGAAGAATCAAGGGTTTAAGGTCACCTCCATCCATCATAGCTGAGGGATGAGGGAGCAGGAAGGAGAGTAACTAGGGGGAAACACCCTTCTCCATGAAATGGGGTGTCCAACAATAAATTCCAAATGTGGGTGCGGTGAAACTAAACACAAAAAAGAGTTAAAAATATATATGCCAACACATAGCCCAACCTAGGGCTCCCCAACTGATACAAGCAGGTGACCAAGCACTGCTGCCTCAGAAAAAAGGCACACAAAAAACAGATCCCAGTTTCCCTATTCAATTTATCATTTCATAACAGTTCAGTATGAGTTAGTCCCTTTAGTTCTCGGAAACTAACAGGCACATTCACATATATAACAAAAATAAATAAGGAAGGAAAACCATTAGGTAATTTAAGCATTCACACCTGGTTATCTTGTAAAGTCCCAAAAACTAGGGACCAAGTGAGATACCTAGAAGTACTTGAAACAAAACAAACCCCAAGACACAGCTCCATGTCCCCAAAATCCAAGAGCCAATTTTTTCTCATCAACAAATGATTCCACCCAAATTTGTGTCACATTAGAGCAACCACACTGCCTCAGATTGACAACCAGTGAAAGTATAACAACAGGGGATCCCATCCCCACTTATATCAATCCAGAAATATATGACTTTGAAAGAAAACAACCAAACCACTACCACCAACACAAACTAGGCCCTAGCTAATTTTTTCAGATTTAAATGATTTAACAGACTCCATGGTTTCAATTCCACTGGGCTTTAAATATAGTTCTAATAGAAAAAGGGTTGGTCCTGGTGCATTCAATTTATTTAACAGAGTAAACGTATTTAACCAATTCCATGTTACGTTTATTTTATCATCCAAGAGCACTGAGGTTCATTAGTGCACAGATAAAGAACCCCAATAGCTATGATTTTTATTGTGATGTTGTGGGGGCTCTAGTTTTGTTCGTAATGAAGGAATATGGTAGTCTACGACTCTGTATAGACTAACAAAGGTTGAATTTGGTGATGGTCAAGAATCGTTACACCATCCCGAGGATAGACGATCTTTTCAACCAACTCAGGGGAGTAGCTTGGTTCTCTATGATCAATATATGGTCTAGATAGCACCAGTTGAGAGTGAAGGAAGGTGATATCTTGAATATGGCTTTCAGGTACATATATGGCCACTTTGAGTTCATGTTCATGTAGTTTGGTGATACGAACGCACCAGCTACGTTCATGAACCTCATGAACTCTGTCTTTCAAGAGATTCTGGATCAGTTCGTTGTGGTGTTCATCGACGACATCCTTATCTACTCAATATCCGAAGAAGATATTATATGATATCCTTGGTGATTGTTTCCCTATCACTTCATGTTTTATTCATACAATATCTTATCGGTTTTCATATATGCTCACCATTATATTGAATTTCATAAAGATACTCTTGATGAGATGTATAAAAATCGCCTATAATGTTAGAAAAATACTCTCTGACTATTGATATAATAACTTGAACATCAAGAAAGGAAGATAATGGTGGATCACTTGATGTAGATAAAACATTTGTAGGTATATAATTCAACCTCTTCGACAAAAATGTATGTCTTGTATAAAAACGTGTCTTCATCTCCTCCATAAGAGATATCATGGATTCCATCTCATTATTCGTTCTTTTATTCAAAATTTTACATACTAAATCATTAGAATCATTTTCATAGAATGTATAAAATTACTAGATCAAAAGTATTCTTGGAATCAACTTCACTACAATGAGTAACATGAGGTTCCTAGGATTTCATGAAACCAGAAAAGTCTAAAAGAGATTATTCCCTAAATGTTACCAAATTTTCTATGGTCATAATCTATGAATGCACTGAGGAAAAACATGAAAAGGTAATGAAACTCTCTAATGACTATGAAAAAAACTCAACATGTTCTAATATAGAATGTTGAATATTCTAAGGGAAAGAACAAAGAACACTAACATCATCAATATGATCTACAACTGTTTCCATAGGATTTGTACCAACATCAACCGAGAAACCATGCCCACCATACTCTGGTAGAATATTATTATTATCATCACTACCATCATATCTATCTAAATAATGACACGATTAAACATGAAAAATATTGATATTTCTTGGATGTTTCTCCATACTCATCTAAAACAAGAGGTATATTCCTATGAATAGACTTCTGACAATAAGTACATGGGGATTCCTATACATATAAAAATTCTACCATCTCACCTCTAACAATGCTACTATCACTATATTGTAGAAGATAAATAGATCTCTCGACACATATAGATCAATATAAACCAATAGTACATGGACAATGTCAATGAGTCATCTCAACATTATCATCATCATCATCCATTTTGGGAAAGAATCTCTCAAGGCATCATTGAAGCATTTTTGATATGATTGTCTTTATTGACAAAGTGGGCCTCCATGTTGTGTTTGTTGACAAAGTAGACTATTATGTACGAGTATGTTGACAAATGGGGTTTTCAAAGTGATTTTTCAGGTTTATGGGATGCTTTCAATAATCCAAGATTTATTGAAGATCCTCGACAATGGAATTGATGATCTGGAGGTGGAACAAAAAGAACAAATTCAATGTGGAACCGTTTTCTAGGGTTCGCCAAATTCTGGGGCATGAAAATCAGAAATGGAGAGATGTGTCGTTGGAAATGGGAGGTGCGCAAAAAAGAAAATATGTGCACGAAAAACAATGTGTTGTGTGAAATATCGTTGTGGTGTGCGAAATATAATGTGTGGCATGAAATATTAGTGTGGTGCGCCAAATATGAAAGTGGTATGCGAAATATTGTTGAGATGCACAAAATAGAGGGAAGATGTTTTTCGTGCAAGAGGTGTTTCGAGATCCAAAGCTCAAAAGTTTGAAAAGGCATGATGTGCGCGAAATTTTTGAGCCGTGCACGAAAAATAAAATTGCGAGGAATATTTGTTTTTCACGAATGAAGTGGATTACGCGCTCAAGGAGTGTTTTCTGCACGAGATCAATTGATCCTATAAATATGAAGTGATTCCCCTCCATTCGGAGAAGCTCAAGACATAGAGTGTATCCTAGCACTGTCTTGCGATATTGGAGTACACAAAAGAGTTGCGTGAAAAGAAGTCTGCTGCGTGAAAAGTGAGTTTTTCACTAAAGAAAATAATTATGCGTAAGGAAGTGTAGTGGTTTGGTGTAAAAGCTGTTGCATGTTAAATAATTTGTCGCACGTAAAAAGTGTGTTGTTCAAAATAGGGGATGTTTCCTAAAAAGTGAATTTCATGAAAAAGCATAGAATTACATGATAGGATGTTTAAAGGATACGTGAAAAAGAAGAGGTTGTGCAAAAAATAAGTGGCTACGCATAAAAGAAGGTGTTGCATGAAAATTTTATTTCGCGCAAGTCAATGGATGTCACAACCCCCATACACCAAAAGTAGTGAAGGGACAACAGCTTGCCAAGCCCTTCCTTCTTTAAGTTGAAGGACAGATAATGACCCTCGAGTCCCACCTTCAGTAGGCCTCGGAGTGGAGACAAGCACCAAGGGTACAACATTTTCACAATATGGGAGGCATTACACTTTTTAGTTAACCAAGATTAGGTGAAAGAATGAGTCAACACCAAACACCACCATGTATAGAAAAACAAAGGTAAAAAATCATACTACATGCATGTTTTAATAATAAAACTAAACAATGTACAAGGACTCCAAAGTAAAATACCCATCAGGAATGGAAAAGGCTAAGAATAATCCAACAGAGACCAACAACAACTCTAATGTCTAGACTATTAAGGTCACGTACGACCTCTAAAGCCCTCCTCGAAACCTGAAAGTAAACGTGTGGTGAGCATAAAAAGTATACCCAGTAGGAAAAAATAAAGCTCAAGTGCACAATTTGGGAGACATCCTAAAGTCTCGTGAGAAGCAAAAGAAACATAATCTATCAAGGAATCTATCCATCCCACCTCACCAGTCATGATCACAAAATAACACAAGCATTTAGATAATAATAATGAAAAAAGAATTTCGGTTCCCCGCACCACCACTTCCCCCCACTATCTAGCTACTCATCCCTAATAAAAAACGTCCTGACTCTAGAACGCTCTTCCTTCCCGCACACACATGGGCCTCACAACGATCCACATCTCTGTCCACACACACCTGGGTCTCATAACCACACATCCCTGCATGCACACACTGGTGCCTCACAACCATCCATCCCTACCCGCACACACTTTGGCCTCATCCCGAAGACACCTTGGAATACAAACCTTCCCGAAGAGTCCTGGGCTAACAACACACCAATCGAAAAATACATGATGAATCATGGGTGTAAGGTCACCTCCAACCATCATAGCTGAGGGAAGAGGGAGCATGATGGAGAGTAACTAGGGGGAAACACCCTTCTCCATGAAATGGGTTTTCCAACAATAAGTGCCAAACGTGGGTGGGGTGAGACTAAACACAATACATAGAGTTACAAATATATATTCCAACACATAGCCCAACCTAGGGCTCCCCAACTGATACAAGCAGGTGCCCAATCACTGCTGCCTCAGAAAAAAGGCACACAAAAAACAGATCACAGTTTACCTATTCAAGTTATCATTTCATAACAGTTCAGTTTGAGTTAATCCCGTTAGTACTGGGAAACTATCAGGCACATTCACATATGAAACAACAATAAAGAAGGAAGGAAAACCGTTAGGTAATTTAAGAATTCACACCCGGTTATCATGTAAAGTGAAAACAACTAGGGACCATGTGAGATCCCTAGAAGTACTGGAAACAAAAACAACCCCAAGACACAACCCCATGTCCCCCAAATCCAGGAGCCAATGGTTTCCCATCAACAGAGGATCCCACACAAATTTTTGTCACATCAGAGAAACCACACAGCCTCAGATTCACAACCAGTGAAAGTATAACAACAGGGGCTCCCATACCCACTTATATCAATCCATAAATCTAAGACTATGAAAGAAGACAATCAAACCACTACCACCAACACAATGCAGGCCCTTGCTGGTATTTTCAGATTTAAATGATTTAACACACTCCATGGTTTCAATTCCACTGGGCTTTGACCGAAGTTCTAATAGAAAAAGGGTTGATCCTGGTGTATTCAATTTATTTAACAGAGTAAACGTAATTAACCAATTCCATGTTACATTTATTTAAACATCCAAGAGCACTGAGGTTCATTAGTGCACAGAGAAAGAACCCCAAAAAAGCCACACGCAGTCCATCCTCATTGGAGAATTTGATCCTTCTCTTATAGAAGTCGATGATGGCATGCACAAAGAATAACCAGTCAATGCCTAGAATGACATCGTATTGCTGCATATACAATGAAATAAGGTCTCTACTAGACTGATGTGGTCACAAAATCAGTCTACATAAACAAAAAAAGAAATATATGCTGGTCTGACCCCCAATTGGTGTCCTCAAGACTAGGGGCACAAACATTCTCTCGGCATCCTAACCCAGATCATGGGCTAATTCGGGCATAACAAAGGAGTGTGATGCTCCCCAATCAAACAAGATAGAAAAAAAAATTCTGAATAAACTGATCGTACCTCAAATGACCTCTGGTCCCTCCAGATCTAAAACCTCTACGACGTGAAACTATCTGCTCCTATCTCCTCTGCCTCGCTGTTGTCGAACACCACCCTGACCATGCCCAGGTCGAGGTCCCGAAAGGGAACCCTAGGGGCGGTCTCCTCCCGCAAGGTCATCCCTCGGGGGGCTATGGGCCTGCTACTGCTTCTGGAAAGGCCTCACCAGCAACGGATGCTGCTATGGTGGGTGCTGAAACTGCCCACCTCCACCATGTGGTGCTCGAGTCGGACACCTACTGTAGACGTTCCCAAAAACACCGCAAGTGAAACACTTCGGTTCTGTCCTTGTGAAAAAGGGCAAGCGCCAGAAGCTTGGGACTGGAACTGATGAGGCCTAAACCCTTCTTGTCGAAACCTGGAATGCCTTGTCGCTGGAGACCTGCTGCTGACCGCCTTCCCCTTTAATGAACTCAGCATGTTCCCTTATCATGGTGTGCCTCCCTTTGAGTGAATCCTCTCTACTATATCGACCTTCTTCTGTAATGGTAGGTACGTCAGAAGGGTTAATGGAGTGACAGCGTACTGAAGAGAAGGACAAATTACCTCCACTAACCGTCTTGCCCGAGACTCCTCATCCAGAAAGTGATCCGGGGAAAAGCACAAGAGATCTTTGAACCTGATCCCCAACTCCCTCACTGACAAGCTTCCCTACTGAAGGGAGAGAAACTCTTGTCTCTTCATAGCCTTCATCATAGAGGAGAGGAACTCCTCATGAAATTCCATCACGAAACTGGCCCATCAAACCTCTGCCTCAGTCTTCTCTCCCAGGAATAGTGTCCAACACTGACATACTGCTCTTACCAGCTGACTGACGGCCAACGGAACCCAGTACTCCCTCAGAGCACATATCAATCAAAATGTGATGGCTAGCTCCTCGATTCATCCCTCTGTTACTGAGTCAGAAATGATTCCCTCGTACTTCGTGAGGGTTTGTCACTAGAAGGAGCGCAGAGTCCTCTGCCACAAGTCATCCTGCACATCTCGGTCAACCCTCTTCTGGTCAACTGCCTCGATCCGCTAGGCCTCAACCGCCCGATTCGCTCGTGGATAATGTCCGAGTGACATAGCTGCAAGGTAAACAAAGAATGCCTAAGCCCGAGTAGCAAGGTAATTATTATAAATAATAATTTTTTCTCCCCAAGCTTCCCTAAATCAGTTAAAAATACAATAAGTATGATGCATGTACCTTCCCAAGGGTCTCTACCCTACAATAAATGTAGTATCACATGGACATTTGACAGGCTTAGAGTCCTTGCATCAGATCACGGGGGCCCTAAAATCACGTGTCCTAGCCGGTCCTCCCTGGTTTATTTCACAAACCAATATCACATAACATTGTTTCCCTACCATCCCATGAAATTCTCACTATGTATAACTCCAGACTCCATCCTATCCCTCAACCTCTGCCTCTGATACCATTATGTCATTACCCGCCTTCACCAAAAGGAGGGAAGGGATAAAAGATTACCAAGCCCTTCCTTCTTTATGTTTAAGGAGAGATAATTACCCCTGAGTCCCGCCCCCAGTAGGCTCTGGAGTGGTGACTAGCACCAAGAGTATAGCATCTTCACAATATGAGTGGAATTACCCATTTTAGTTAACCATGATTGGGAGAAAGAATGAGTCAACACCAAACACCACCAAGTATAGAATACTCAATGTAAAATCCAAACTATATGCATGTTTTTATAATAAAACTGAACTATGTACAAGGAATCCAAAGTTTAATACCCAATAGGAAAGGGAAAAGGTTATGTAGAATCCAACAGTGACCAACAACAACACCAATGTCCAAACTAGTAATGTCCCGCACGGCCTCTGAATCCCTCATAGAAACCAGAATGTAAACGTAGGGTGAGCATAAAATGTATACCCAGTAGGAAAACCTAAATCTCTCATGCACAAGTGGGGGAGACGTCCTAAAGTCCCATGAAAAAAAGAAACATAATCTATTAAGGAATCTATCCATCCCACCTCACAGTCCAAGCTCACCAAATAACACTAGCAGTGAGATAATTATAAATAACAACGCATTTGGGTACCCTGCACCACCACATACCCCCACTATCTAGCTGCTCATCCCTAACGACAAACGTCATGAAGATACCATGCTCTTCCTGCCCGCACACACTTGCACCTCACAACCATCCACATCCATGCCCACACACACCTGGTCCTCCCAACTACAAATCCCTACCCACACACACCTAGGCCTCACAACCATCCATCCATACCTGCACAAACCTGGGCCTCAACACGAAGACACATGGGAAAACAAACCTACTCAATGATTCCTGGGCTAACAATGCACCAATCGAAACCTACATGAAGAATCTTTGGTGTATGGTCACCTCCAACCATCACAACCGTGTGAAGAGGGAGTATGAAGGAGAGTAACTAGGGGGAAACACCCTTCCCCATGAAATGGGGTGTCCGACACTATGTTCCAATCGTGGGTGGGGTGTGACTAAACATAAAACATATAGTTACACATACATATGCCAACACACAACCCAAACATTGGCTCCCCAACCGATACACATAGGTGCCCAAGCACTGCTGCCTCAAAAAAAGGTACACAATAAACAGTTCCCAGTTTCCCTATTCAAATTATAATTTCTTAACAGTTCAGTATGAGTTAATACCTTCACTACTGGGCAACTAACAGGTACATTCATAGATGAAACAACAATAATTCAGGAAGGAGAACCATTAGGTAATTTAAGCATTCACACCTGGTTCTCTTGTAAAGTAATAATAACTAGGGACCAAGTGAGATCCCTCGAAGTACTGGAAATAAAACAAACCCTGAGACATAGCCCCATGTCCCCATAATCTTGGAGCCAATTGTTTCTCAACAACAGAGGATCCCACCCAAATTCATGTCACAGTAGAGAAACCACAGAACCTCAGATTCCCATCCTAAAAAAGTATAACAATTGGGGATCCCATCCCAACTTATATCACTCCAGCAGTCTTAGCTTGAAAAAGAAACCAACCAACCCACTACCACCCAAAAAAAAGAAGGCCCTTGAAATTATTTGAAGATATAAAAGATTTAACACACTCCTTGGTTTCAATTCCACTGGGATTTAACCAGAGATATCATGGAAAAGGGTTGATCTTGGTGCATTAAATTTATTTTACTGAGTATACATAATAAACCAATTCCATGTTATGTTTATTTAAACATCCAGGAGCACCGAGGTTCATTAGTGCACAGAGAAAGGCCACCAAAATCCATTATTTTCAGTGATCATATGTCTGTATAATTCACAACACCTATCAAATTAAGAGAGTACAACAGAACATCAGTCACACTCCCCCTTTCCTTATTTAGTGGTCCGTTCATTATCTTCATTATGTTTGGTTTCATTAATTTACAGAGAGACAAAAGAATACCCACCATGCATGACGCACATAAAGGAGAGAAGAAGGAGAAAAACCCTACCTAATTGATCAAGGATCGACGTTAAGTCCTCGTGTGGAAACTAGAAATCCTGACAAGAGCTCCATGGAACGCGATCAAGGAAAATTTCGCAACAGGGTTACAACTCATCGGGAGGAAGGGCACTCCGAGCGTAGGGTGATAGAAAACCAAAAACTCAGGGATAGGAGAAGACTTTAGGTTATAAGGACTGAGATACAACATTCTTGCAACGGTTAAGATACAGAGATAAAAACATGAAACCATGGAAGAAGCAGGATTGTGGGTTGACCACATAGCTAGGCTACCCCACATGTCCAACCAAAAGGTCTCCGCACTTCAGGGCAGTTAAAACCGACGCACACCTCCTTATACCCTACAAGAGTTTCTGAAAATGCGGTTAAAGGCATGACCAAAATGCATGATTTTTCATTTTAGGAGGGTACCTCACCAAATAATTTAATTAAATGACATTAATGGGCTTTAAAACAGGTTTAATGGGGACAAAAATGGTTTATAAAACAATTTGCGCAAAAAGGAGGCACTAATCGAAACACATGGAGAGGTCACCGGTAGGCTGAGGCCACTGGTAGGCTGAGCTAAGGGTAGGCCGAGGCTACCTGTAGACCGAGGCCACTGGTAGGATGAGCTACCGATAGGCCGAGCTACCAGTAGGCCGAGCTACCGGTAGGTCAAGCAACTGGTAGGCAAAACCACCAGTAGGACGAGCTACTGATAGGCTGATCTATAGGTAGGCCGAGCTACCGGTGGACTGAGTGACCTGTAGGCCAAGCTACGGGTGGGACGAGGGACTGGTAGGCCGAACTACCGGTAGGCCAAGGCCACCTGTAGGCCGAGCTACCGGTAGGACGAGCTACCAGTAGGATGAGCTACCGGTAGTTCGAGATACCGGTAGGCTGAGCTACCAGTAGGCTGAGGTACTGGTTGGATGAGCTACCCGTAGGCCAAGGCCACCTACTGGCCGATGCCGCCTTTATAAATATTAAGATCCACTGAGAAGCTAGGATGGCCTTCCAGACCACCCAGAACACCCCAAACATTATATTTTCACCAAGTAATGGACCACATAACCCCGGGCCATTACAAAGAAATTTTCCGCATCGTGTAGTAAGGGGTGCGCATAAAAATTGAAGTTTCCCGATACTCCCAGTGCAAAGTGACATTCATCTTCAGGTGAAACATGGACATCAATAGAGCATCTATCAACATTTAATGATATAGATTTCATTAGAGATAGTTAAGTGACATTAATGTTTGTAAACATTGATTGGATCTTTTAATGAATAAGTGAGAACACATCAATTGAGAGATCAGTGAGCTTTCATTTTGTGAGTGGTTGTAAAATAGGAGGGACAGTGAGTCCGCTTCTAACTTGTAACCAATAGTGCGCTTATAGTAGAATTTGTACATCAGCACACTGCCAGTGTATTCTCCTTGTACATAGCCTAGGGAGGGTGTGCCAAGTAAAAAATTTTGTGTCATGTGCATTCTTTATGGGTTAATCTTACTCTACAATGAGAAAGAGGGAGAGGATGGTTTCGTCTAATAGTGAAACAAGATTAAAAGGGGGGTTGTTTTAATATGTCATACCCTAATCCCCCAACCCACTCTCAGGGTATCTATCCAATTGTAACTAACAAAAAAAATCACCATGACCATGCTCATCATCATTATCTCTATTCTTATAATCATACGAGACTTCAATTAATTCAGTACAAATCTAATAAGAACTCTAAATTTGATTCTCTTTAGAGAATTTTGTTTCTTCACAATATCTATCACTCAAGAGACTATCTCTATAAGGAAAATATGTAGGAGAGATTGCAAGTCCATAAGATATAAAACAAATCTTGAGGATATCTGGATCACATAACTCTTCAATAGAGGTATCTACATACCTTTAAACTTTTTTATCATAAAAACCCATAATATTCTCTACCTCCAATCGAGTTTTACAAACATTCTTGGGTCTGTTAGGGTTTTCTATAGTAATAATATCCTCATATATATTACAATTATCATCACCCCACATTCTCATTCAAGAATTATAAATCACATTCATTATTTTATAAGTAATTAAATTTTATAAAATACCACTGCATATGAACTCTACTTCTTATTCATCATCAACTATTCCCTCAACTACTAACTGATCTGAAATGAGCTTAGGATAAATACATTAATAATAATTGTACAATGAATTTTATATATCCATCACTTGAACCATAAGATATATAAAAATAATTGCTTTATCCCATATTTTTATACTGAATAAAAGATAAACATCAAGATATCTAATTTTCATAAAATTCCCCTTTCGTGGACATAGAATATATCGAATTTTCTAAAAAATATGTCTACATTAATCATTTAAAATTGTAATAGCAAGACTTCGTATAGTACCATCTCTAGTCAGGACCAACATTGTATTATCATATTCAATCAACTCACTATCCCCAGGTATTGAACTTCGGTATTAATACGAGACCCCACAGTGTCGTGTGATTTACACTAATGCCATTCTCTTGAATAAAAGGAACTCTTTGTACCATCTATCATTCTCCGAAAAAAATAGTTATCTTATATAAAACTATACTCTTTGTATTGACAAAAATTATGAATAAAACTTGGATAAAAAGGTGTATAATTTCATAATAACCAATATATCAACCCATAGTTCTCGACTAAAATAAGTACCAATGATTTTCTAGACAACACCAATTTTGTATCTACCACATTCTAAACAACATCCATTAGATTCACATGGTGGTAATTTCTCAGCTCATTATTTACATGACTTGAATATCCTCTAGATTCCATCTCCTGAATTGATAATTATAATGATTAAAGTAAAGAATAATTAATACTCACCATTTTAGTGAAAAAAATTTGATGAAAGAGTTAAAATAAGGTTGAATGTCCGTAGATAAAGGGATAGTGAAACATTTTGAAGGGGTGGGCGTGAGTGAGAGAGTGACTCAAAACTAGATTTATGTATGTATTATAAGATTTAGGGATTTGAAATCTAAAAAATAAAAAATTATAAACACATAAATCAAATAAAAATATAAAATAGTTAATTTGAGAATGATCGAGAAATAGAAAAAGAGATTGATTACTCACCCAACAGTGCATCTTTCCAACATTGGATATTTCCAATGGTGGCATATTTAAATGGTAGATCACTCATTCATGGGATCTTTCAATTGGAGGATATTACAATTATAGATATTCAATAGTGTCTTATAAAATAGTGGAACACTAGTGTGGAATTTCCAATGGTGGATCACCAATGGTGGCTTGTCCAATAGTGTTTCCTCGAATGGTGGTTTCTACAAGATTAAGGATTAATAAAAATTTATCATTCTAAATTCATGTTTTTGGTAGCTTAATTTATCATAAGTCTAGATATTTATAAACATATCTACAAGATGATTCGAATACCCTATGAATTCAAGAGTTATATCATCCTTTGTGAAATTATATCTCAATAATTGATGTCTTACATCTAAATGATTTTTCCAATAATGAGACACAAGTTTCATAGAATTATTTATAGGACTTATATTACACAATTTTATATATAAATGTATGAATTGATTTTAATTGTTTAAAAGGGTGTGTTTTATCTAAAACATTCATTCAAATAGATTTCTATAACTATGTACTCAGCCTCAATATTTGATAGTGCAAAATTATTTTTACTCTAACTAAAAAACAATACTTGAGACATTCCAAAAAGAACACATGTTCCAGAGGTTATTTAATACCTTAATTGAAACCACCCAAATCAGGATCTAAATAACGGAATAAATAAAATAATTTTCTTTTTTGAAAATACAATACTATTTTTTAGATTTCAAGTATATGAAAATATATTTAATATCATGTAAATGAGATTATATAGTATTTTATTGAAAATAATAATACATATGAAATATAAACATAATATCTGGTTAGGTATCATTTATGTATAACATGATTCCAATCATACCTCTATGATTAATATGATCGAATTAATTTATAGCTAAATCATGAAAAGGATTACATGTGGTACTCATGGGAGTATTAATACATATTGTTCTATATGGACCAAAATGGTTTAGATGGTCTCCAGTGTAACAAAATTTATTTAAAATAATTACATATTTATTTAATAAAATTTGAAAACCAAGAACGAATTTATGTTTTCCAATAAAATGAATTACAAATTCACATTTAATAATTTTTGGAAAATTAGTACACAAAGGATTTTGAGATGATCCTAAAATAATATTATCATCTTAAATTATAACTATAAAAATATCATTTTATTTTTTTATTAAAATAGTAGGATCATCTATTACTTTTGGAAGACCATAAGAAATCATAAAAGTATAGAATGTATCACACAATGATATAGGATCTTATTTTATACCATAGAAATATTTTGTTAACATATAAACATGATTTTGAAAACAAGGATTTTGAAATCCATTGGGTTGTTCTATAGAAAGATCCTCAACTATATAACCATTTTAGAATGAAATTTTTATATCTATTTGATATAGTTCAAAATCTAAATATGAAATATTAGTAATCAGTAGTCTAATTGATTAATGTGTAGCCATGGATGGAAATGTTTCCTTATAGTTGAAACACTCTTATTGACTATATCCTTTTATAACCAATCCAGATTTATTTCGTACTGTATTTCATGACTCATCAACTTTGATTCCAAATTCCAACTATGTGTGAATAGTCCAAGTGTATTTTTTGGTAAATAATATTTCAAAAAAAGATTACACAAAAAATTATTAGGATTATATTTCATTACAATATATAATAATTCGCTATAAATTTCATTATTTAAGTTTTTAGGTTCATGTTGTGACATGAATAATTGGCATTCTACCTAATTTATAAAATTAGATCCCATTTAATGAAATCTATCTAGGTATATAAGAAAAAATTATAGAGGATGGTATTTGTTAGTCCTAATAGTTCTAGGAAAAAAGTGATGGTTATATCATTATCGTATATTGTTCCATGTTTATGTTGGGGATGTTCCCTAGAACTGGATGATTTTCCTACTTATTTCATATAAATTTAAAAACATTTTTGTATTGATATTAGGAATTGAATAATCAACATCAATTTTTCCTAAGGGTTTTTAGGATAACATAGATAGGTTTCATCCAATTGGACATGAAATATATATTCCACAATTTAATTAATTTATTTAAAAAAAACCATATATGATTTAGTAGATGATGAATTACCATGAAATTTTTTTTCATCACTCACGAAAGAATATTTTTCATGATTTTACTTTTTGTTAATAATAAATAAATTGAAACTAAATAGTTTAACTTTATTAACCTAAGGATTTATTACATTCCATAATTCATGAATTTTAATTAATGATGACTAATTCATACTCAATAGGTTATATAACAACCTATATTCACCACTTCTACCCCCCAAAAAAATAGGCAAGTCATACTCATTGAGCATGTACAAGTGAATTTTTTCAGGGGTAATATTTCTCCCTTTTATAACACTATTTTTTTGTAGAGTCCAAAGAGAATAAAATCCATGATTATAGCCATTTTTTGAGATACAATATTCAATGTCAAGATTTTCAAACTCATGACCATGATCAAATCATAGGTCCTTATTCAATGATAACTAATAGTTTCAACAGATTTAATAATCATGATAAAATTAGAACATGATTCAATTTTGTGAGTATGAAATAATACCAATGTATACCTTTAATAGTGATCTATAGTAACATCAACATTGCGATTCCAATTTAATCTATAAAATTTATATTTTCAAAACAAGTCCATGTGAACCAACGTTATGGGTTGAGAATTTTAATCTTATTTCATTAAATTGAATTATATTTTGTATTTTTTCCTTCTTAGAATAGGATAGAGAAATTATATATTTCTAAATCTAGTTTAGGTAGATATATGACTAACCCTTTTCTAGTGAGATTTATAAGTGGGTGAATATCAAAATATCTTATTCTCCATTGAAAAAGACGTGATTATTTGTGAAAGGATGTAAAATATTAAATGTTTTTAGAAACTAATTAAAATAAATTAACTCTATAACTATTATGATTTATAAAAGTATTAAAAAGTAAAACATTTTAAAAATAAATAACATTGAAAGAATTTTTTTCAAAATATAACATGAAATATAGTGTCACATAACTATGTGATTATATGTAGATTATATATTAGTCCGTCAATATATAAAATATTAAGAATTATAATACTGTTAGAATTACCAATTTTGAAATAGAAAATGGTTTTTCCTTTGGAATTTTTACCAAAATTCACTTGTCCACCATCTAATTTGATCAGAATTGTGAAACATAAATAGTATTTAGTAATTTATTTATAATATACACTATCAACGTACTAAGAATTTTTTACTAGATATTTTCATAATAGTTTTTCTGAAAAACAAATCTTACACCAAAAATAATTCAGGCACCTGAATATCCTTTATTCTAGAAATATTGGTAATCAAATCATTACGAAACCATATTTTGATTACATGTTTCTTATAATATGATTTATAATTTTTAAAATGAATTAAAAATTTTGGTTTAGAAGAGAAAAATATTATATAATAACTAGAATAATGAATATAACTATTTTATAAAAATCCTCCTCTATTTATGTTGATACCCTATACCGGTAGTTTTTTTAAAAGCAGTTTGATTTTCAATAATTAGTTTAACATTATCTCTCCATCTAATGAATCATTATAGATCATTATTTAATTTCTCATTAAATAATATTCATTCATTTTCTTTTTTAACTGTTGTCAATTATTATAATTTTCAATTGTATGATAATTTTTAAAATTATATGTCAAATCATGATGCTTCTTTAAAATATTATATTTATTATTATGATCATTAAAATTATCTTCTTTAATTTTAATGTATTCAATAATATCATCACAATATGTGTTTTCATCAACGTTTTCATGTCCATAGTGATTATCAATACTAAAAGTTGATGTAGGAAAAAAACTGGACACCTAAGATGTGTTTTTTATATGACACATGATAGATCTATCATGATAATCCTCTTAGGTCGACTATGAATAACTCTACATATATTGAGAATAAATACATGTTTCATTCAAGGAATTATTTAACCTTTTATCCTTATCAATTTACTTATCCATAAATTCTAGATTACTAGATTCTGTGTTGACATTCCCTTTCCGCTTTCACCCAATGATGATTATTTCATTTGTTACATCATCAGTATTCCAATCGATTATCAGGTTTCCATTATTGTCCTACATTCCATTATGACTGGGTTACCTAAGTATATTTTTCTTGTAAAACAATTTGAATCTACTATACAAGTGGTCAACCTCTTCATCACTATCATCAGGTGAGTCTTCATCACTTGAACCGTCTTTTTAGATATTCTCATTTTTTTTGAAGTATTTGGTTTAGAAGATATAGATTTTTTTTTTCATTTTCATCCTCTTCTATATTAACATTGTTCTCTTCCTATTAAATAATTTCATTTACTATCAGTTCAATAAGATATTACACTCTAAAATAACATTACCATCTTATTGAAATTGACATTCCTCACAATTTGGAAAACTCATCAGTAAGGCATTCTCGTGGTCATTGTCAGAAATAGGTTTCCCCATTGATTCAATTTTATTCAATATATAATTAAAATTTAGATAATTTATAAATATATTCACATCATGATTCATCTTAAATATATCATATTTAATATTATAGTAATTTGAACACATTTTTCTAAAATTATATGTTTTATCTAGATAATCAACTAATGTGTCCCAAATTTTAAAATATTTAGTACATGTATTTATTTCATTAAATTAATCATCACCCAAATTTTAGTATAGATAATTAATGGCATTAAAATTATTATCAAATGATGTTTTAGTAGCATTACTCAATTTTTCTCTAGTAGTTTGTGTTACTTCATATTTTTCATCAATACATTTCTATATATCAAAAATTATACTCTATGAATGAATTATTATACTAATATTAAAATAATAAAATATAGTTCCATAAAAATAAAGATTTTTGTTCATAGAAGATCCCTATTTCATATTACTATACATAATGAAATAAATTTATAAATTACAAAAATATTAAATTCTTAATAGAAAAATAAAAAAAAATTGAAAAGATATTTGAAAACACACTGATAATTTTTTTTTGTTAGAATGTGTAACTCAAGAGGGGGAAATTGAGTTACTAATACAATTTCATTTGAAAAAAGAAAAAAATTCCAATATTTAGTTTAAAACACTATGTTAATCAAAAAATAACATTGATAAATGTTTTATGTTTTAAAATATTTCTCAGTGGGTGATTGTGGATTAGTTAAAAAAATATATGAATGTACATTATATTTTGAAATTGATTTAAATAATTAAATAAAATCTATATAAATTGTTTAATATTAACTGTTAATGTAAACTTTGTTGATACAGATTTAAAATAATGATATTTTTTAAATTTAAATACAAATTATTCAAATGAAATATTAAAAAACACAACAGTGTAAACAAGGGGTAATGAATCAGGATGAAGCATAATCCCATCCACATTTTATCAACATCTAAAAGAATTATTATAATTAATAATTATAGACACAACCTAGATCATGTATAAAAACCTTAGTACATAGGCTTTGTAGGCTCAAAGACTCTTCCATAGTAATATGTGTGAGGAAATACAATAAATGATTCACATTGACTCTTCCATATTTTTCATGTGTAAATTGATAAAAATGTTTTGAGGGAATATTGGGTATTTTTTTAGTTTATTTAGATTAGTATGTGTTTTTAAATATATAGATAATAAAAAAACTTCTTAAAATAAGAGAAAAAATTGGGATCGATAGATATAGTAATACTCAGTTTATAATGCATTATAAGATCAAGGATCTATGTATTTGGAATTATGAGGAGCTCGAATATATTTCATTAGATGTGAAAAAATATAATTTCATAGAGTTTGGTATTTCATCAATAGGTCCATTGAAAAACATCTAAATAGATCACCAAAATCATTTTATGAAATGAATAGGATATTTAGTGAATTTCAATCTTTCACAGTCACATGTAATAGTATATTTCCATTGTATGTGACACTATTATTAATGATGGAGATTTTATCAAATAAATAATAGTATGTGATAAAATATTTAATGAAGACTAATAAATAATATTTATGGGATCCTCATACTAAGAAGAAAATCAAGAAACCATTGACTTGGTCTTCAATGAATCCATGATCTGATTTAGGAATAATCATTAAAGAAACCACATGAGGATATTTAAATTAACCCCCATAATATATCCATTAGAATCATTAAAGTAGAATACTGGTTAGAATAGAAATGATATAAAGACTGATGATATATCATATCTGATGACATCATACATCAAGAGTAGAATATTTCATAACTAACGGAAACAATGTCCTAAGATTGAGATTTCAATGGTAGAAAATCTTATGTGGGAAGAATGTTAGAGGTAGCAAGTATTATTGTGGATTTACTAGTAAAGGAATGAATCGTGTGTTTTAAAATTATTAGGTATAAATATATGGTGGTGGCATGTATGTTGGTAACATAATTGATCATAACATGGCTCTTGTCGTAGAAGAACTCTATTAGTATATCATTTAAAGAGGTGTAAATACTCTAAAAGTAGATAAATCTGGATATAGAAGGAATATAGTGGTAGAATTGGTTTTAGTAGTAGATTATTTACCTGGTAGCATAGATCGGGGTAGATACATTTGAACTAGCTATAACAAATATGAATTAACAGTTCAACATATCAACTAAAAGTTGAACATTTCTATACATATCCAAATTTAATTTTAAAAGGATATACCACCCTTAAACATTAATCAATTACAAAAATATTGAAAATTATTATTTTTCATTAAAATAAGTGTTTTCCAATAATTATATTCTGTTAAGAAAAAACTGGAATCGATGAATTTAAATTGATTCGATTAAACACTTATAAATTTTGCAATGTATGAATCAAAGGATATCGAAAGGGGGACCATGAAATGGACATTAAAATAACCTGAAATAAAATAAATTTTCATATTTAAAATTAATTGGTTAGTGAATAGAAAAAATAATATAATATATGGTACATAATATCATGCATCTCCCATATAGTTGAAAATGGGATAATGAAACCCTTACGGTTTGAGTAACAATTTAATAAAAAACCCTTTTAATGTTTGTATATTTAATGGAATTCTACTTAAATTAGTATAATACATAAAACATAAAAACCCAATGATTATGGTGAACCAATTTATAGAATAAGTAATCTAACTATATTAATGGTATCATAGGGAACATTGAGAAAAGTGTCTAAATAAATTGATCTTGAGAAAAAGATCCGCCTCCCTCAATTATAGTTTAGTCAAAATATACCCCAACCACATGTACATAAAAATTAAGTATCATAATAATTTATTACATAACCTTTATAACATAAATAAACATTTATAATCATCAATTATAATTATTATCTATATCTATATTAGTCTGTTATTATCTATTTTTTTCAGGTGTGTATAATATTAATCATTTTGATGTAGATTGTAAAAATAGTGTTTTTCCCCATTATTATCCCAATTTTCAAACTTACCAAATAATAAAAGCTAATAAAATTGAAATTTAATAATTATATATAATTTTATAATTTATATATAAGTTATTTTATTTCAATCAATAAATATGAATTTGGAAATGAGCTTATTTTGATGATTCTTAGAAAATGATAGGAGTTGTATAAATAAGAAGTTAAAAATATATATTAACATTAAAAAACTCACTATTTCATTTTTTATTTTAGATACTTCATGAAATTTAATTCCTATAGTCATCCATCTTATAAATTTACAATGTTGTTCATCAAGGTGGTTAAAACACCCCAAACAATCACATACCATAATTATTTGATGATTATAAACGAACATAGTTATAATATCACTAAAAAATAAGAATAATTATCTTATTTATTGTTTATTAGTTAGATATATTGTAGTTTTAAATAATTATATGTATATTATAACTTATATGAACTTATTTAATTGTACAAATAAATTATTATGTTTTCTTATAACTCTTTCTTAGATGAATGAATTTACCAAGTTCGTTTGCTGATAATATTTTTTTTATGGTTTTATTTTAAGGATAACCATAATTATTTTATAAAAATAATATATTTCAATTAAAATAAATAAAATATCAATCATTGTGTTTTGGTGATGAATTGTTAATTGAAAATAAATGGGTCCATGAAAGAGGTTTCCGACACGTATGCATGGATATTGACTTATTTTTCCATTGAATATTGAAAAGGAGTAATATGGTTGACCAATTAAGAATCTAAAATATGTTATAATTATCATGCATATATATTTAATTCCCTATTAAAAATATCCTTGTATGTTGATGAAGGGAAAAAACTTTTTGTTTCTTGGAGGAGGTAGTTCTCACAACCCGCAGACGATATTGATGTGCCAAAAGACCATTTTATATAATGTTTTTTATTATTTCATTAACATAATCATTAGAATCTCTTCCATTGATTCCCATGTTTCTATCATAGGAGTTTCAGTAATAATTTGTGGAGTGATCATCAGTGCTCAACATTACTATCAGGGATTCTTAGGTAATAAAATATTTTCCCAGGGGGGAATTAATTTCTATGTTCAGCATTATAAGACCACCACTCCCACTACACAAAAATATCATCATTTTTAAGTGGATGTAATTTTTAAATATGTTTCAAAAAAGAATTATTTCTCCTTCTATGTGGTTATTTCCCCCAGGTACTAATTCTAGATGTTTTGGTCCCAAATATCATGATTCATAGAAAATTAGTTATTAATCTTATTCATATATGTGATAGAGGTTAATTAAGTATGTGACTCTCCCTAGGTATATGTATGGATGAATCTTATAGGTCTCACAATACCATTCCATAATATCTCATTTTTATGGGAAATGTTTTATTTTATTATGTTTTTTATTTGTGCAGAAGACAACACAATTTAACATTAATATGCCTCTATGGCTTAGCTATAAATTGAAATGGATCTATTTAATTCACATCTAGTGCAAATTCTTAGATAAGATATGGAGGATGTCTGCTAATTTCATAATTTTTTTAAAATGATTCACTGTGTTATTTTTGGAATTCCTACTTCATGGTCACTCGCTATAAACATGATGAAAAATGTGCTTCAGTTTCAATTTCTCATTCCCTATGACTAGATCTGATCCATGGTCCTTCTCTACATAACTAAATGGTTCTTATCTATTTTAATTAACTGATTTATATTTCTCTATTTCTAGGTATATTTTCACTATTTAAACTCATTATTAACCTCCATTGGAACCCCTCCCCTTCTCTGGTTGACCCTTTCCTTCTTAGTCCCCCCATGATTCCAAGTGGACAGGCTTGTCATGACCCGTCCCAGTGGGTCTCGTGCCACAACTTTCCAAGCACGCCTCTAATAGGCTAGGGGCTAGTGAGTAGCACCGAGTATGCATGTCACTAACATGGAAGGAATTGCCTATAAACCTATATACAATCACACACACATCTCTAAGCCCACAAAGATGGAAATGAAAAACAACTGAAAATGGAAATGCATGCATACACTAAAAATCCCAAACAACAGAGTTCGACAGGAATGTAATGTATAGTAAGTGTAAAACCATGGGCCAAAAGTACAATCACACCAAAAGAGAGACTGTAACAAAGTCCAACATTTAATGAAATGTACTGGGACTGCAATCCATAGCCATAGGAACACACCTCATCCTGCCTGATCTCACTGAGCAGATTCCAGTACTAGTCCAACTAGAATCATTTCAAAGGCTCACTAGTATGCACAAGACACGACACGTGCGAGCAAAGCCCATGTAGGGGTGAGTATAACAATACCCAGTAGGACACCCTGAAACAACAAAGGAATACAAAAAAGGAAAAATACCACAAAGGAAAGATATAGTCATCTATACACATCATATGTTTACAAAACATATAACAAGAATATCCAGATATACTCATACATAATCGACTACTGCAAAACCACCGCTAAGATCCAGCTCGAATATTACAAAATGCATGTAACAAGGATAACACACACCGAGGTCTGAATAGAGAGATACAAAGTACACATTCTGGGAGAACACAATGAAAAAATACTTGAGAATATGATGTTTAGATGAGGATCACAAACAATAGCTATGAGGTGATTCGAACAACTCAGCCTGATCTAATATTATAAGTAGAGGATCAGCGCCTGGGTAATGTTGGTCACGTCGATACCAGTAACTCTACCTAGGGTAACAAAAAGGAACAGAGGATCTGACTCAAATTCTCACAAAGAGAATTCGAACAACTATATTTAAAAAGTCGACTGAAGGGACTATACTCTTGTACATAGGAAATGATACCAGAAACCTATAATGAAAAGACCAAGGATAAGAACCCTAAGAAAACTAGCCCAAGTCATATATTAAAACTAGAACAAGCCATGTAAAACAGGTTAAACAACATGTAGTAAGGTCACACACCGTGTTCCTTGACCCTAGGTACTGCCTATGTAAACAGCCCGTGTCATCCATTCAAGATGTGTAAAACTCAACTACACGGCCTGTAGAATGATCACACGATGTGTTCCCTGACTCCAGGTACTGCTCATGTAAATGGCATGTGTCATTAGGATTTTCAGGTAAACATTCAATACATAGTTTGTATATGGTTTACACGCTGTGTCCTATCATCTAGGGTTTGCTTCGTGTATGATGGCCATTTTCCAGTACACGGCCTCTGTCTGTGTCACCTGCCTTTGTACCATTACATGGGGTATCCCGTGTATCTGGCCGGGTTAGGCCAGGGAAGGGTATAGACACCGTGTCCTTGTCCGTGTACCCAACTCGGGTTCGGGAGCTTCTGGAGTACATTCCAGGATGTCAGCCGACAAACACATGTAGTGTAGCCCATACTACTCGTTGTGTAGTCAAGAAATTTCCAGAATCATCTTCTTCCTCTGTGCCTTGTCCGATCGTCCGGTTTCCGTTTCCATGGTTCGTTCGTCGCGAAACTCATGATCGAGGGTCGTCCCAACAACCTAGAACCGAATCATAGCGTTTCAGGCCTTGAATCATATCGAAAAACAACATATGATATTCTGATGAAAATACGCTCAAAGAGCGATTTCTCCAGAATCGCTTTGATCTGTCTATTGTCGTCGCCATCAAAGCTCTGTTGGTTCATCCCAGTGTCAGATCTATAATCTCAGATCATTATGACATAGATCAAAGGTGCAATTTATCCTTTTTCTTATCCCACGAAGTATGTGTAAAATGCACATGAAGAACACACTTGATGAATGCAAGAATTCAGGGAATAAAAGCACAACAAATTAAGTGGGACAAACCTTGATCGATGTTTGTGTCGATCTTGGTTCATCATCATTATAATATTAAACAAAACCAAAATTCCTTCAGGAATCAAATCACCAAAATCCCGAAAAAAAAGCCCATCCCTCCAAAATGATCGATCTGTGGGCTAATCTGTTTGTGGAATAGTCCTCATTTGTCGTACGAATCAAGAACAGGGAAAGGAACCCAAAAATCGATCATCCTACCTAGATCCACGGCATTTGATGGTGAAGATCTGGTCATTTTGTCATTGTCACCAGCGAAACCTGTCAAGAACGACGTCTCCTTGTTGGGGTTTCCTCTAGATTTTCTAGAGGATTTAGGGTTATGAGTTTGTAACCCTGGTCCCCTGTGCAAATTTCTACTTAAATAGATAAGTGATATTTTCCGCAACAAGATTTAATAAAATATTTTAATAAAATATTTTATTATAGTTACGTCAAATAACTGGATTTTACCACCGACATGCACCAGTCGATGTCAGGTCTCTCCTAGTGTAAAATCGTAGCCCTGGATGCAACGGTGCTCTCAGAATTCCGATACAAGCACCCATTCAGGATTTATCCCCCTTTTTCTGGAAAACCACACGCGCACATTATGTAATTATTTAATTAAATTTAATGACTTGTTACGGTCTCACTGGGCCTCAGAACTGCATGTCGTATGAAATCATGGTCTGGAAAAAAATCCCATATAATATTGAAATACAATACAGAGAAATATGAGACATTACTTCACAACAACTGTAGGGATTTACGTCCATGAAATTCCAAAATAAAGGATACTCAAAAAGATGTGGGTACTACACACGAATCTGAGCCTCCCGCTCCGATGTTCTCTACTGGAGATTCTCGTGCTTCCACCAGACACACACCAAGGGAATAGCTCACTCATGAAGGATCTTCCCCTATCAATTCTTGATCCCCACTGGGTACACAGTAAAGGTCACTTCATCATCGATGTCCAGCTCGCCCCAGTCGATAACATGCGATGGATCATGCACCTACCTCCATAGTTGCGACACATAGAAGATGTTGTATACCTGGACCATATAAGGGGGTAGATCCAAACAGTATGCCACCTCGCCAACTCTACTAAAAATTTGAAAAGGGTCAATGAACCTCAGAGATAACTTGCCACCTCAGCCAAATCTATACACCACCCGTCGAGGTGAGACCCAAAGGAACACATGGACTCCCTCTTTGAACACCCAGAGCCACCACCTCCTGTCAGCATAAGACTTTTTCCAACATTGTGTACTCTTCATCTGCTCCTGGATGACCTACACCTTCTCTGTAGAAGCTTGCACCATCTCTAGGACCATAAGTGTTGACTCTCCTGGGACAGTCTAACAAAATGGAGACCTGCAAGGTCACCCCTTAAAATCCTCGAATGGTGCCATACCAATAGTGGAATGATAACTATTTTTATAAGAAAATTCCACCAGTGGTGGGAGATCATCCTAACTACGACCAATGTCATGTATGCGAGCTCATAGAATATCCTCCAGAACATGGTTGGTCCATTCCATATGACCATCAGTCTGAGGTTGGAACACTATGCTCAAGTGTAATTAAGACCCAAAAGCATCCTTCAATCCATTCCACAAACTGGATGTTAAACAAGCATCACGATCTGAGACTATCGCTGATGGAACTCCAGGAAGCTGAACTATCTCTTTCACATAGAGTCATTCCAAGGAATCTACTGAACTCTTCTCTTGTATGGCTAGGAAGTGGGATGACTTGGTGAGTCAGTCAACGATAACCCACATGACATCGTGTCCCCTGGATGTATGTGGTAAACCTGTCATGATGTCAATGGATATCCCATCCCACTTCCACTCTAGCACATCAAGGGGCTGAGTCAAAACTGCTGGAACATGGTGCATATCCTTTACTTTCTGACAAGTAAGGCACATAAAAACAAACTCTGCCACACTCTTCTTCATTCCTGGCCACCAGAACTGACGTCAGAGGTCCTGGTACATTTTTTCCATTCATGTATGCACCTCCAAAGGAGATGTATGGAACTCCCTCAGAACATCCTCCCGCATTCTCAATGGTACTATTGTGTACCCTCTAAAAAGAACAACGTGCTCCCCGCCCTTTAAATATCCATCAGCAGCATCACCAACAGATATCTGAGCATGTAAAGTCTCACAGCTAGCATCCTCGACCTGTGATTCCTTGACGCGATGTAAGTGTGGATGGGACACAACCATAGACTGACGGTATTATCCCTCATCTCTATCCAAAAGGATAACTGTAAAGAGGACAACTGTCTCGTCTCCCCATCCAACAACGACGAACTAGATCTCTTCCTAAGAGCATCTGCCACAACCTTCCCCTTCCTAGGAGTATAAACGATCTCCAAGTCATAATCTTGGATGAACTCTAGCCACCTCCTCTATCTCAAATTCAGATCCTTCTAAGAAAAGATATATATGATACACTTGTAATAAGTGTAGAAAATAAAATGCTCGCCCATCAGGTATTTCCGCCACATCTTCAATGTGAAGACTACCACTACCATCTCAAGATCACGGGTTGCACAGTTCTACTCATGTAGCCTCAACTGACATGATGCATATGAAATCAACACTTTCCACTGCACCAAGACACATCCAAGACCGGTTCCCGATGTGTCGTAGATGACTACATACTCAACACCCTCTTCTAGTAGTCTCATGATCGGGGCGCTCGTCAGACTCTATCTCAACTGCTGAAAATCCTACTAGCATCTCTCACTCCACACTAAAGGATGCCCCTTTTGGTTCAATGCTATCATTGGTGTCGTAATCCTAGAGACATCATGAATGAATATCCGATAGTAGCCTGATAACCAAAGAAAACTCGGCACCTCATCATGCTTCGGGGTGTCTCTCATGCTAACACTACCTCTACCTTGGCTGGGGCTACTTCTACACAATCTACTGAGATAACATGTCCCAGAATGTGGACCTCCTGTATCCAGAATTGGATCTTTGAGAGTTTCCCATACAACAGGTGCTCTCAGAATGTGTCCAGTACCATCATCTGGTGCCTCACGTGCTCCTCCTAAGATGCAGAGTACACTAGGATATCATCGATGAAGACCACTACGAACCGGTCTAGATAGGACAGAAAGATCTGGTTCAGGCGTCCCATAAACACTATAGGGGCATTCGTCATACCTAAGGGCATCACCATGTACTCATAGTGACCGTGACATCATCTGAAATACATGTTCGGTATATCCTCATCCCGTACTCGCAACTCGTGATAGCCTGATTGCAGATCAACTTTCATGAACCATCATGCCCCTCTTAACTAGTTGAAGAGGTCATCGATCCTTGGTAGGTGATACCAGTTCTTCATGGTCACCTGATTCAAGAGCCGGTAATCCACACACAGCCTCAAGCTCCCATCTTCCTTTTAGGAAAACGATACTGGGTCCGCCCAGGGTGAAACACTAGGTCTCCTGAAGCCCTTCCTCTACAAGTCTTCCAACTCTACTCTTATCTCACGAAGCTCTGCAGGAGCCATTTAATTTGATGATGCTAATATCAGTGTTGTCCCGGGTTGCAACTCAATGTAGAAATCTATCTCTTGATAGGGAGGTAGCCCGATAAAATCTTCTATAGAGACATCATCATACTCAGCCAGTACTGCTAGAAACTAGAAACTCGTAAAATCTTATGTTCCAAGGGATAGGCTAGCCAACTGATGTGAAATCAGCTATACCTTCCTATGCACGAGTCCATCCTGAACTGCTTGGGTCTCCTTTTCACCGACGAAGGAGAAACTTTGTCCATCACTGTGGACACAACGTAACATTCACCTAAAACAGTCAATCTGGGCATGAACAGTTAATAGCTAATCCATACCAATAATGACATCGTAAGGCCTTGACGCTTCCACCATGAGGTTCCAACTGAAAATCTTACCTCCAAGGGTCTGGTCACACTATCTGTAAAGGTGTGTAATCCTTGAATATTCTTTAGTCGGTGTTTCTAATCGTAACAGTTTAGTAAATGGATCAACAGGAATCTCAAGGTCTCGAACAAGATAAGAAGTCAGAAATGAATGACTAGCACCTATGTCTATCAGTACGACAACCAAAGTATAAAAGACACAAATTGTACTTCTAATCATTCTGAGAGTACCTGGGCCATAAGCCTCCACTGCCTGTAGCTATCCCTTCCTCTGTCCACCAGCTCCATGAGCCTGGGGTCGACCTCTTAGGGGTGGTTGTGGTAAAATTTCTAATTTTCGACTACCTCTAGCTACTCTCCCGGCTCCTCTACCACATCTACATCCCCGAGGATCTATCTGCTCCACACGTTACCTCTGCCTTGGTGGTCCATCCACTGCTCCCATTTCAGTAGTATGGCGGGTCAGACAATCTAGAGCGAGATGTCCTATACCGCCACAAGAGTAGCATCTCCTATCTCGAGGTTGGCTAGATGCGCACAACGAGCCCTGTACGGTAGATCCCCTATCTTGAGATCTCCTCTTAAAACATATCCCAAACCAGGGTCACTGACATCGGATCCCTGCTGCCGATGTCTCTGCTCTGGCTCACTCACTACTGACAACTACGAGCTTTCTCTTCTCTTCCAAGAAGCTCTTGACCACCAAAGCCCGCTTGATTACCGAAGCACAAGTATGAATTCCCATAAGTATGATGATAGCACGGATGTCTCTACACAAGCCCCACTCAAAAGTCTATGATATGAAGTACTCATACCTGACCATATCTATCGAGTACCGTGAGAGGTTAGTAATCCTCGATATATAGTCATTCACTGTCATGGTTCCCTACTAGAGCTGAAGAAGCTCCTTCATATGTACTATTATCAGGGTAACCAGTGAAAACTCCTCTCTGAAGAGACGCTCAAAATCTGACCACGCAAGATTTGCATCGTCATGGGTTTGGATAACCAAACTCCACCATCGTCCTATGAGCCCTGCAGAAGGCTCGCTGCCAGGATCACCATCTAGTCTGCTGGTGTCCTGACCAAATGGAAGACTCTGGTCGCTGCCTTAAGTCAGTCCTCTACTTGCTGAGGTTCAGGATCACCACGAAACCTGGAGGTCTATGTCTCTGAAACTCATGGAGTGTGCTCAGCCTGTGCTCCTCATCCACTGGTACAAAAAAAGTACTAAACACTGCTCCACACATGGTGGAACAACTGGAACACCACCCATAGGTAAAAATGGAGGATCTGGGCCCTGAATCGAAGCTTCATCACTATGGGCATCATACTAATGATCGAGCTTCTGGATCCTAGCAGGTGCATGTAGTAGAAGAATCGTGTAACGAAACAATATGTATCACAGTTAGTGAGTATATCTAGAGAGCTGACTCAAGAAGGACATGGAAAGCACACACCATTCTTATATGATGCATGTAAAATTATTTTTTCCCGACAACTAATGTTCTCATGTTCTGAGTCAAAAAGCTTGGTATCAGAGTCTTGGAGTATGAATACATCGGCCGACCGCACCAATACTGGGGTCCCTGGCCTGAAAGCCTAACTCGAAACACTTAACATTGTTTCCCCAAACAAACTCATCGAATTTCAGTCCTAAGGTAGAACAGACCACCTCTGATACAACTCTGTCATGACCCTTCCCAATGGGACCATTTCCGAAACTCCCCAATCCTGCCTTTAATAGGCCAGGGGCTGGTGACTAGCACGGAGTAGGCATGTCACTATCATGGGAGGAATTTCTTATAAACCTATACAAACACAAACATCTCCAAGCCCACCAAGATGGAAAATAAATATGACTACAAATGGAAATGTATGAATACACTAAAAATTCCAACCAACAGAGTACGATGATAATGTAAAGTACATTATGTGTAAAACTCTAGGCCAACGGTACAAGACCACCAAAAGAGAGTATGTAACAAAGTCCAACCTATAAAGAAATATTCTGGGACTACAATCAGTATCCGTAGGAACACACCTCAGCCTACCTGTTCTCACTGAGCACCGTCCAGTCATGGTCCACCTAGAATAATGTCAAAGGCTCGCTTGTCTGCACATGACACGACAGGTGAAGGAAAAGCCCGTGTAGGGGTGAGTATAACAAAACCCATTAGGACACCCCAAAACAACAATGAAATACAACAATCGAAACATTCCACAAAGGAAAGATACTTTCTTCTCTATAAAGAATTTGTTTATAGAACATATAATAAGAATATCCAGAGATACTCATACACAATCTACTACCGTGACACCTCTACTAAGATCCCGCTCAAATATTCCACTAAGCACGTTACAAGGAGAACACACTCTGAGGTCTAAAGAGAGAGATACAAAGTACTCGATCCGGGATAACACACTTCACAAGTACTTGAGAATATGATGATCAAATGAGGATCACATCCAATAGCAATGTAGTGATTCCAGTAACTCAGTATAAACTAATCCTCTACACAGAGGATTGATGCTCGGGTAAAGTTGGTCACGTTGATACCAAGAACTCTACCTAGGGTACAAGGAAGTAATAGATGATCTGGATCCATTTATCACAGAGGGGATTCCAACAACTCTATTTTGAAAGTCTACTGAAGGGATTATACTACTGTATGAAGTGCCCAGATCAGTGTGAATCACTGAGAGGGGGAGGGGGTGAATCAGTGATCCCTTAAAACTTTTTACTAATTGATTCTTAATCAATTAAACCTCTATGGCTTGTTAAGGCCTCGATCCACTCTTCTTGTATCTCTCACCTTTCCACGAATGATGCAGTAAATGTAAAGGCACTGGACACAAGGATTTACAAGGTTCGGCACCAAAGGCCTACATCCTTGCCATGCTCTCTCAGCATGGATTCTCCCATTATAACTTGTTAGAATTACAATGGTCGATACAGCTTCCCACCGTATCTCTCCTGAGTCCCACAGGAGGGTCTTTATACTGCGTCCCACAGTGTTACCAGAGTCCCACTGGCCTGCTCCAGAATCCCACTGAAGACTTCTTCTCCCTCAGTCCCACAGGGTCTTCTCTTGGCTCCTCGAGTCGCACGAGTAGCTCTTCTTCACTTTAAGGTCTTCAAGTATCTTCAGCAGTCTGGGATAAAGACTGCTGGCCTTGCTCTGTACCTCTGATCACTTGTGATGATCAGGATCTTCTCAATCTACTGAAAACTCAGACAACCAATCTCTTTAACTTCAGTCTGGCTCAGTCTCAGTTCACTTCAACATCAAGCACTGAGTGCATGGCAACTCTTCAAGATCTTCAAGTCTTGGACTCCTCAGATGCACACCACTGATTTAGCACTGTTCACATGTGCACGTGCATGCATGCATGCATGCACTTTCCTTTTCTTCCTCTTGGTGCAGTAGACCCACAAAGGGTGTAATCAATTATAGCACACACCTTTTCCACAATCTTCACACACTATATTCAAATTGCTCACACACTCAGAAGTGTGTTTTACTTTAGTGTGAGGGTCTCCTCAATCTTCCTTTTTCTAAGTGTGTTCACTGCACTTAGTGCACACACACTAGGTTCGGCCTCCTTATCTCATTGCACACAAAACTTCTTCACTTTGGCAAACACTTGAGCTTGGCCTACTTCACTTGCAAAGCACACTCACTTCCTTGTTCTTATAATCTTCTTCAAAGTGTGCACTCCACTTATGCACACACTTGGTTCTTCATTTTTCACACACAAGGGCTACGGCCTTCTCTTGTTCTTTTTGCACACAAAGGCACAAAGGCCTCGGCCTTCCTTCTTCACCTCTCACACACAAAGTGTGGTCTTCCACTTGGTGCACACACACAAATAGTGTGGTCTTCCTCCTTATGCACACACACAAGGCTACGGCCTGTTTGTTTTTATTTTTGCACACATGTAGGCTTAGGTGTTTTCTCCTTTTAGCGCACACACACTTGGTGTGTAATTCTCATCACCCGAATCTCCTACTGCCCATATGAAGGCGCGCAAGTGCTTGATGAGCCGTGCCCTTCTCTTCTTCACTATGCACACACAAGTGCTCAAGCCTTGGGTTCTCTTCTCCACTTGGCACACACACACACGAGGCAAGGCCTCAGCTTTCTTTTCCCTTCTTGCACACACACCCGAGTGTGTCCTTCCCCACTTATGCACACACAAGGCTATGCCTCGGCTTCTCCTCTCCACTTGAGCTCCTTTCAATAAGGAGGCACACACACAAGGCCTCGGGTTCTTCTGCTATTCCACCTCAATGCCAAAGGAGGCGCGCAAGGTGTCTTGGTGCAAGGGCGCGCAAGACCTCCTACCCGCGGGGCGCGCAAGTGCAACACCCGCGGGGTCTTCCTCCTGCCGCGCAAGGGTGCGGGCAGAGAGGGAACAAGCCTCGGGCGCGCAAAGTGTTGCGGCCACGAGCTCTTCCTGCCGCGCAAAGGATTAGCGCGCAGGGGACTCAGCCGCGCAAATACCTTACGCGGGGCTTCAACTTCGCGAGGCAGAGGAACACGTGGATCAACAGATCTTCAATGAAAAACATCAGCAGCTTCTTCTCGAGGGCTAGGCCTCATTTATATAGGCAGAGGAAGGCATCAAATCCTCCGCGTGTTTTAACTTCAAAATGCCGAGTTCTTCGGATCTTCAAAATCTTTACGAATCTTGATTTTCTTTCCTCTGTTTCACGCGGGATCTTCCTCTTTAATTTCCTCTACGTGCATGCGACTTAGAACGCATGCACGACCTTCTTCTGATCCATAATATGCACGCAAAAACACCCCACGGCCTTCGGCAACTTTTCTTGCCTCGGCCTCACTCGAAATCCTCCAAACATTGCATGCATGCTCTCTTTATTGCATGGATGGATTCGGTATGTCCAGACGAGCACGAGGGTGCCTTCGGCTTCGAGAGAGATGGCCGGAATCTCAAAAACATCACTCGGGAGGCGCCTGGTTCAGCGGCTGAATGCGGGTGGCTTCGGCTCGGGCTCGAGGAAGAGGACGAAGCCACGGCCGTCGGATCAGACGATGGAGATACATCGGACTGCCGCGATCTGGTTGGGCCGCGGCGGATTAGATGGGCGGCCGAGATCTGGCGCGCGATTGATCGTGCGGCCAGGATCGCTCCCGGGTGAAAATTCCGCGTCCCACATCGAAACGGGGCGCGGTTTTCACGCGGCTTATTAACATGCCGCTCCCCCAGCCCCTTCAATTGAATTCTCTCCCTCCACGGTGCCGCCCCGCACCGTGTTCTCCCTGCGGGCGCGCTCTGTGCCCACTCTTGCTCCCTACGGGCGCGCCACTGGCGCCCACTATGCACCCTTCGGGCGCGCTCCTGCGCCCACGCTGCGCGGGCTTCATCACCGCGTGGCCTCGGGGCTTATACACGGCCCCGACCACTCTTGGGCTGGCCCCATGGGATCCCCTTGGGCGTGGTGACTGGTTCCCACATGTGCCTTGGGTTGAACCCTTAAGGCTGGCCCTTGAGGTTGGCATATTTTTTTGCTTGAATATACACTAAGTATACAAAGTACTTAAGTGTAAAATGCCAAATGTAATATGCCAAGCCACATGCCCTTCAATCCATTCTTCTTCTTCATCTTCTTCTTGAGAATTCGAACATTATTCTTCTTGATTAGAAACAACTCCTATAATTCTTCTTCATCATCTCATTTTCTACTTAGGAGTGAATTCTCAAGGATCTTCATCTTCAACCAAACTCCTGAATCACTTAAATTATTCAAAGTGCTTCATTGATCTAATCAGAGATCAAGTTGGATCTTCTTCTAATTCACATGCACTAAGTGTTAGTGCATGGACTTCATTATACCACTTCATCCACTAAGAACATGTGAATGGATCATCTTCAACTCCTCATGCATTGCCACTACAATGCATGGTCTTCTAATCATGTTGTGACTTTGTATCATCTTGATACAAGTTTTTAGAACTTAAAGATCAGTTCAGCAATCGTCAGATTTTCTTAGAGAATGTTTCAACCATCATCTCCTATGTCACTTAGTGAATCTCCTAAGTGACATGCATCTGTGTACCATGGTCATTCTCCTTCATCACCATCACCATCACATCCTTTGACATTCACATCTTGACTCCTTGACATCCATTCATTCCAAGACAACTTCATGTCTCATTGACAACAAATGCAACACAGTGCACTTCAATCTCCCCCTTTGTATTTGTTGTCAATACACTCCTTCAGCACATATGAATGGGTCAATATGTGTGCCCAATCTTTTCTCCCCCTTATTGGCAATCAAATGCAAAGGTGTGGTGTGGTTCACTTTTATAAATCTCTTCCTCCCTTATAAAAGCATTTTCTTCAAAATCACTAAGAGAGGGATGATGTCACATGTTCACTTGAGCAATGAACCTTTAGTAAATCAGCTCTAAGTCTACTTGGGCTAACCCGGTGTAGAAAACAAGAGTGATGTAACCAAGGTACTCAATGTTGTCCAACATTCTCTACAAATGTGAGATCATGCTTAGGGGTTTGAAAATTTTTCAGATATAACAATGAATTGCTAAATCCTGCACATACTTCACAAAACTCATTAGAAAGTTCAGTGCAATGATAAAGCTCCCCCTTTCATCCATTTGTCTTCAATCCATACTCCCCCTTAATTGACAAGATAAACTCAATTAAGAAAAAAGGGATGAAAGAATGATTGGAATACCTTCACTTTCTCAAGATGATATTAATCTCAGAACATCATCTTCTTCAGATTTGCTCCCCCTCAAGGGGTGCACTCTATTCTATCCAAACCATCCTCCAGATGAGAATGATCATCATCTTCAATTCCCTACAATGCCAGCACATGTAAATACCAATAGTATAAGGGAATAAGATGGAACCTCCTTGGTTCATCAATGTGAACAACAAGGTTGAGAAGATTCTCTCAACCGAGATGTCCCATTTTCACCAGACTTCACACTTGCACATTTGATCTTCATTGATGATTGTGCTGGTGTGGATGTCAATACATCTTCATGTGAAATATTCTTCTTCCCTTTTGCCTTAGCAATTGCCAGAACTTCATCTTCAGCTCTTTGTAGATCTTTGGCAAGTTGCAACTGATTTGGCCATATGACTAGTAAGTCACTTGGAAGTGTGGCCTCAGTTCTGGATATTCCACATGGTTCTTTGGATGCTGCTAAGCTACCTCTCTTAGGCAACTTATTTTCAACCAATCCCTTCTGCTTCTTCTGGATTGATTGTCTGTTTAAGTGCAGTTGGCTTCTATTTAGTTTCATGGCTTCTTTACAAAGGTCCATGATGTGTCCTTTCTTTCCACAGTAGAAGCATTTCTTGGTGGTCCTTCTGGATGCATCACCCTTCTTGGACTCAGACTCCAAGGACTTCTCTTCATTTCTCAAACACTTCTTGGGAGCATTTTCCACTTTCTTCTTCTTGCTTCCCAAGGAATCTTTTTGAGCCAGGTTCTGTGATCTTTTCTTCTTCTGAGCTCTGGATACAGTTGGAGATTGACATGTATCTTTTTGTTGACCACTTTTGCAATCATCCCAGATGTTGTCAAGTAATCCAAATCTATTTGCAGTAAACAGATGTCTCTGGACCTGTGGATGTTTCTTCTTTTCTTCTGGCTTGCTCCCCCTAGGCATGGGCTTCCTCTGTGCTTTGGCATTCAGTGGATTGTACCAACAATCCTTTGCACAATTCCCATACTTGTTACAACACCAACATTGACCCACAAATATTGACCTCTTGATTCCTTCTGATTGTAGGGTACCTGTCTTGAATTGTTTTGCTGCTTCAGGAGAGCTTTCTTTCTTCATTGTCTTCATCCATACTTGTTCGGAATTATTTTTCCATCCTGCACTTTTTGTGGAAACACAATTAGAAGCATCAGTACAAGATGGTATGGATGGTACCTTCTTTCTAGAAGTTGTTGCACTTTCACTAGAGGATGTCTTGCTTTTAGAATCATCCTTCTCAATGCATACTTGAGTAGCAACATTTCTTCTTCCAGGTGACTGGGAGGATTCAGCTTTAGGTGATTGCTGATTTTTCAATATCACCTCTAGTTCTAAGCATTTCATATTGAGGGAGTTCTTCTCATCCTCAACAGTTCTTAGCCTTCCTTCCCAATTCTGTTTCAGCGGTTTCATCTGGTCTTCATGCATCTGCTTCATTTCAAGCAATGAGTTGTCAAGCTCCTTCACCCTTTTGACTTTGTCTTTTAGTTGAGCATCTCTGACAACCATTGACACTTTGTGCCTCTTTTCCAGTGCATGGAAAACATCTTTGATTATTACTTTAATGATTTATTTCTCAGAAAGGCTTCTTTGCAATTCTTCACAAGTGTCTTCATATCTTTCATTGCAAAGAGATACTGTTTCATCTTTAGCCTTCACCAGCTTTCTGAGAGTGTTGGTTATGCCAACCCTTTTAGCCAATTGGACTTCTAGAGAATTGGCTTCATCTTCTAGCTGTAATTTTTCTTCTTGAAGATCAAGGAGACCTGTAGCTATACACATTGCAACTTCCTTGGGGACTCTCTTCTGAAGATATTTGATTGCATTTAGAAGATCATTGTTTCTTCCATCTTCATCACAACTAGAGCAGGCTTCATCAGAAGAATGATAAAAGGAATTGTCATCTGATGTGACTTTCACATTTCTTTCCATAGAAGGAGTTTCTCTGATTGCAGCAACCTTCTTCCTCATCTTCTTTGCCTGTTTCTTCATTCTATTTTTCTGAGTCTTGGCAGATATCTCCATTTGAGGCTGGTCACTCATTTCCTCAAATCTTCACTCCATAAAGACTCCCTTGGATCTTTTAGAGGTAACCTCCCTCTGATACCAATTGAAGTGCCCAGATCAGTGTGAATCACTGAGAGGGGGAGGGGGTGAATCATTGATCCCTTAAAACTTTTTACTAATTGATTCTTAATCAATTAAACCTCTATGGCTTGTTAAGGCCTCGATCCACTCTTCTTGTATCTCTCACCTTTCCACGAATGATGCAGTAAATGTAAAGGCACTGGACACAAGGATTTACAAGGTTCGGCACCAAAGGCCTACATCCTTGCCATGCTCTCTCAGCATGGATTCTCCCATTATAACTTGTTAGAATTACAATGGTTGATACAGCTTCCCACCGTATCTCTCCTGAGTCCCACAGGAGGGTCTTTATACTGCGTCCCACAGTGTTACCAGAGTCCCACTGGCCTGCTCCAGAATCCCACTGAAGACTTCTTCTCCCTGAGTCCCACAGGGTCTTCTCTTGGCTCCTCGAGTCGCACGAGTAGCTCTTCTTCACTTTAAGGTCTTCAAGTATCTTCAGCAGTCTGGGATAAAGACTGCTGGCCTTGCTCTGTACCTCTGATCACTTGTGATGATCAGGATCTTCTCAATCTACTGAAAACTCAGACAACCAATCTCTTTAACTTCAGTCTGGCTCAGTCTCAGTTCACTTCAACATCAAGCACTGAGTGCATGGCAACTCTTCAAGATCTTCAAGTCTTGGACTCCTCAGATGCACACCACTGATTCAGCACTGTTCACGTGTGCACGTGCATGCATGCATGCATGCACTTTCCTTTTATTCCTCTTGGTGCAGTAGACCCACAAAGGGTGTAATCAATTATAGCACACACCTTTTCCACAATCTTCACACACTATATTCAAATTGCTCACACACTCAGAAGTGTGTTTTACTTTAGTGTGAGGGTCTCCTCAATCTTCCTTTTTCTAAGTGTGTTCACTTCACTTAGTGCACACACACTAGGTTCGGCCTCCCTATCTCATTGCACACAAAACTTCTTCACTTTGGCAAACACTTGAGCTTGGCCTACTTCACTTGCAAAGCACACTCACTTCCTTGTTCTTATAATCTTCTTCAAAGTGTGCACTCCACTTATGCACACACTTGGTTCTTCATTTTTCACACACAAGGGCTACGGCCTTCTCTTGTTCTTTTTGCACACAAAGGCACAAAGGCCTCGGCCTTCCTTCTTCACCTCTCACACACAAAGTGTGGTCTTCCACTTGGTGCACACACACAAATAGTGTGGTCTTCCTCCTTATGCACACACACAAGGCTACGGCCTGTTTGTTTTTCTTTTTGCACACATGTAGGATTAGGTGTTTTCTCCTTTTAGCGCACACACACTTGGTGTGTAATTCTCATCACCCGAATCTCCTACTGCCCATATGAAGGCGCGCAAGTGCTTGATGAGCCGTGCCCTTCTCTTCTTCACTATGCACACACAAGTGCTCAAGCCTTGGGTTCTCTTCTCCACTTGGCACACACACACACGAGGCAAGGCCTCGACTTTCTTTTCCCTTCTTGCACACACACCCGAGTGTGTCCTTCCCCACTTATGCACACACAAGGCTATGCCTCGGCTTCTCCTCTCCACTTGAGCTCCATTCAATAAGGAGGCACACACACAAGGCCTCGGGTTCTTCTGCTATTCCACCTCAATGCCAAAGGAGGCGCGCAAGGTGTCTTGGTGCAAGGGCGCGCAAGACCTCCTACCCGCGGGGCGCGCAAGTGCAACACCCGCGGGGTCTTCCTCCTGCCGCGCAAGGGTGCGGGCAGAGAGGGAACAAGCCTCGGGCGCGCAAAGTGTTGCGGCCACGAGCTCTTCCTGCCGCGCAAAGGATTAGCGCGCAGGGGACTCAGCCGCGCAAATACCTTACGCGGGGCTTCAACTTCGCGAGGCAGAGGCACACGCGGATCAACAGATCTTCAATGAAAAACATCAGCAGCTTCTTCTCGAGGGCTAGGCCTCATTTATATAGGCAGAGGAAGGCTTCAAATCCTCCGCGTGTTTTAACTTCAAAATGCCGAGTTCTTCGGATCTTCAAAATCTTTACGAATCTTGATTTTCTTTCCTCTGTTTCACGCGGGATCTTCCTCTTTAATATCCTCTACGTGCATGCGACTTAGAACGCATGCACGGCCTTCTTCTGATCCATAATATGCACGCAAAAACACCCCACGGCCTTCGGCAGCTTTGCTTGCCTCGGTCTCACTCGAAATCCTCCAAACATTGCATGCATGCTCTCTTTATTGCATGGATGGATTCGGTATGTCCAGACGAGCACGAGGGTGCCTTCGGCTTCGAGAGAGATGGCCGGAATCTCAAAAACATCACTCGGGAGGCGCCTGGTTCAGCGGCTGAACGCGGGTGGCTTCGGCTCGGGCTCGAGGAAGAGGACGAAGCCACGGCCGTTGGATCAGACGATGGAGATACATCGGACGGCCGCGATCTGGTTGGGCCGCGGCGGATTAGATGGGCGGCCGAGATCTGGCGCGCGATTGATCGTGCGGCCAGGATCGCTCCCGGGTGAAAATTCCGCGTCCCACATCGAAACGGGGCGCGGTTTTCACGCGGCTTATTAACATGCCGCTCCCCCAGCCCCTTCAATTGAATTCTCTCCCTCCACGGTGCCGCCCCGCACCGTGTTCTCCCTGCGGGCGCGCTCTGCGCCCACTCTTGCTCCCTGCGGGCGCGCCACTGGCGCCCACTATGCACCCTTCGGGCGCGCTCCTGCGCCCACGCTGCGCGGGCTTCATCACCGCGTGGCCTCGGGGCTTATACACGGCCCCGGCCACTCTTGGGCTGGCCCCATGGGATCCCCTTGGGCGTGGTGACTGGTTCCCACATGTGCCTTGGGTTGAACCCTTAAGGCTGGCCCTTGAGGTTGGCATATTTTTTTGCTTGAATATACACTAAGTATACAAAGTACTTAAGTGTAAAATGCCAAATGTAATATGCCAAGCCACATGCCCTTCAATCCATTCTTCTTCTTCATCTTCTTCTTGAGAATTCGAACATTATTCTTCTTGATTAGAAACAACTCCTATAATTCTTCTTCATCATCTCATTTTCTACTTAGGAGAGAATTCTCAAGGATCTTCATCTTCAACCAAACTCCTGAATCACTTAAATTATTCAAAGTGCTTCATTGATCTAATCAGAGATCAATTTGGATCTTCTTCTAATTCACATGCACTAAGTGTTAGTGCATGGACTTCATTATACCACTTCATCCACTTAGAACATGTGAATGGATCATCTTAAACTCCTCATGCATTGTCACTACAATGCATGGTCTTCTAATCATGTTGTGACTTTGTATCATCTTGATACAAGTTTTTAGAACATAAAGATCAGTTCAGCAATCGTCAGATTTTCTTAGAGAATGTTTCAACCATCATCTCCTATGTCACTTAGTGAATCTCCTAAGTGACATGCATCTATGTACCATGGTCATTCTCCTTCATCACCATCACCATCACATCCTTTGACATTCACATCTTGACTCCTTGACATCCATTCATTCCAAGACAACTTCATGTCTCATTGACAACAAATGCAACACAGTGCACTTCACTGTACATAGGAAATGATACTAGAAACTTTTAGGGAAAAGACAAAGGGTACGAACCTGAAGAAAAATAGTCCATTTCATAGAAGAAAACTTGCTCAAGCCTTGTAAAATAGGTTACACGGCATGTAGTATGGTTAAATTCTGTGTTCCATGACCCTGGGTACTGCCTGTGTAAATACCATGTGTGATCTGTCCAAGCTATGTAAAACTCAACTACACGGCATGTAGTAGGATCACACTCCATGATCACTAACTCTGGGGTACTAACTATTTAAATGGCCCTTGTCATTAGGCTTGTCATGTAAAAAGTCACAAAACAATGTGTACTTGGACTAAACTCTGTGTCTGAGCATCTGTGGTTCGCTCCATGTACGATGGCCATGTGCCCGTACACAGTCTATGTTAGTGTCACCTACCCATGTACCAGTACATGAGGTATTCTATGTATCAAACTGGGTCTGGCCGGGGAGGGGTATACACACTGTGTCCTTGGCTGTGAACCCATCCAATGTCTGTGTACTTCCATAGTACACTCTATGTAGTCTGTCAATGAACACATGCCATGTATCCCATATTACACGCCATGTAGTCGGGAAAATTTCCGAACTATATTCTTCCTCCACACCCGAGTCGATCTTCCAGTTTCCATTTCAATGATTTGTTCACTGCGAAACTCAAGATCCAGGGTCGTCCCATCACCCTAGAACCAAATCTCATCATTTCGGTCCTTGAATCAGATTGATGAACTACATATGATCATCCGATTAAAATATGCTCGAATAGTGATTTCTACCAAATCACTTTGATCTGTCTGTCGTCGTTGTCGTCGCAGCTCTGCTGGTTCAACCCAGTGTCTGATCTATAATCTCGGATTGTTACAACGTAGATCAAAGGGGAAATGGATCATTGTTCTTATCCCATGAAGAATGCGTAGAATGCACACGAAGAATGCAAGAATTCCGGGAAGAAAAGAAAAAAAAAATCTAGAGGGATGGACCTCGATCTATGTTTGTGTCAATCTTGGTTCATCATCATTAAAAGATTAAATGAAACCAAAATAACTTCACGAATCAAATCCACAAAATCCCCGCAAAAAGTTCATCCCATAAACATGACCAATCTGCAGGATAATCTGTTTGTTGATTAGTCTGAGTTCATCATAGGAATGAGGAACGGGGAATGGAAACCAAAATTCAAACATCCCACCTGGATCTGTGGCATTCGTTGGTGAAGATCTAGTCACTATGTCATCATCACGGGTAAAACTTGTCAAGAACGTCGTCTCCTCATTGGGGTTTCCCCTAGAGCCTACAGAGGATTTAGGGTTATGAGACTGTAACCCTAGACCCTTGTGCATATCTATAATTAAAAATATAAGATATATTTTGCGCAACAAGATATAATAAAATATATTAATGAAATATCTTATTATGGTTACTTCCAAAAACAGGATTTCACCACCGACCTGTGCCAACTGATGTTTGGACTCTCCTATAGTAAACATGCTTCCCTAGACGCAACGGTGTCCTCAGATTTCTGATCTGACAAACTGTTTAGGATTTATCCCACTTTTTCAAGAAAACCACACATGCACATAATTTATTTATTTAATTAAATTCTAAAATTTGTTCCAAGATCACTGGGACTCATAACTACACTCTGTCTAAATGTATGGTATCATAAAAATTCTATAGAATATTAAAATAAAATACCGTGAAATCTGAGACATTATAGTGATTTCTTTTAATATGGTGTTCTAAATACAAAGAATGGTAGCACAAAGTTTAGATGGTGTATTAAAACATCCCTTACTGAATCTTAGAATGAAAATTCTATGTGATAAGGTGGAATAAATTCCCCATGTTTATCCTTTTAGTCACAAACCTATATATATATATGCCCTTTCTGTTCATTCTACTGTCCCCCTATAAATTGGATATAATGTTTCATCTGTCCCCATTTCGGCTCAATTATATATGGATGTTTTAGATCAAGATATAAGTGCTCTATAATATCCACACAACAATGTTCATATTAGATCTCACTATTAATAAGAGGCATACCTACTTTTATATGAATAAGTAAATCACTAATTCCAGGTGCCAAATGAATTCATAACCACATCTGATGATCTCCTTTATCATTTAAAACACCAATGGACTGGGAGACCAGATAGAGAGTCATTTTCAATTTAATGTGTTACCTTATAATATATTATACATTATTATGATGTTGGAACCTAATAAGCCTCATTAAATTATTTTTTAATTTTCACACCTGATGGTTTTAGGAGATGGTATGTAAGGAGATCCCTCAAACAATCACATAAGTCTTTTTTTGAAAAAAAAATTATATTGGGGAGGATTTAAATATAAAATCAACATATATATACCATGGTTTGTTATTGAGATCATATTCTCCTCATATATTTTTTACGCTATGTGTGATGGATTGGATATAGAATCACTGTGGTATCACTATATATCCATTATTCCGAGGAAGACCCCATTGAATACTAGACGTGGTTTCCATGGTATCAAAAATATTTTTGAGAAGAAATATATATGTGTTTACCCATTCAAGAGAAAAAATATTTTTTCCTTTAAATTCTTCAATGGGACAACTATAATGGATTTACTTGGAGATAAAAATACCTAGTTAAATAACTAGAAGGGAATTAATTAAACATTGTTTCATATTGACTACTGATTCACCAAAATTGTAGCCATATATGTCTACTTGAATGCAACATTATCCCATTTATTTGGTTCTTATCTGATCACTTCATGATAAGACTAGGTTAGAAGATGAATGAGATGATGAGATATTCAGTTCTCTTGTTTTTAAAAATAATTGCAAATAGAAATTCTCCTCTAACAAGATAATATTTTCTATGAACATTCATTTGATACATGGATCAATTATGGGGAAATGAACACTAATGTATATCATATATGCATTAGGTATAGGAATTAGGATTTCAAACCAACCATCATCATGGAGGATGGCAATTTAACGAATAATCTTGAGGCGGTGGGTGGTATAGATGATAAATGTTTGAATAAATACTCACATGATCTAATCATCGTATTCAATATGGTTATATCAGGGTCCAAGAATAAATATTATATTATGTACATCATTTAGTGATTGATGATATCAAATACCTTTTAAAAAACAATCTTAATGAGAGGGAGATAAGGTATGATGACCACTCTATCAAACCCAAAATATAACTTGTCCCCAACAACATTCTAAGAGCCTTATATGTGTCTTATTGTGAACTAATTATGTGTGATCACAATATGTTTTACTAATAGTGTTATAAGTGGTCAATTACTAAAGTATCCTATGAAATTATCCTGGTTCAAATTCCTATGGTTAAAGAACTGACGTGACTGAAGTAGTATAAACACATTATCATGTAAAATTTTCCACACATGTATCTTTCTAACACTGTATATAAGAGGATCTCAGTGACTCTCCAAAACTCAGTTTTTAAGGATCAACATAGTATTATCATAGGATAATAAAAATTTCATAATATATGATTATCACAAGAAATAATTAAATGGAATAATATAAAAACTATGGGTTTTAACATTTTCTTAAAAATGACATGGATAAAATGCTTGAGAAGTTGGACTGGGGTTTCATTATCCTTGTGGGGGATTAAATGAGATTCTTATACTATGATATGATGTTTAACATTACATGTTACATATGACCACCATAATTCTAGCAACCCAAATTTGATATCTTAATTTATTAAACTGGCATATGATATAAGGAATACCATATATAAGGACAAAATAGATTATTATTAATAATAAAATATATATAGAAATGATTCCGATAGTAACTTTTAAAACACAAATTACCACATTTTTGGAGAATATAATTATTCCTTCTTGTATAACCTAACATATAATAACTAGAACACATCCTATATTATTGTGGAATGAAAAATAGTGTGTGATCAAATCCTGAGTAATATTTAAGTACAATGGATGTTATCAAGAATAAATAATCATAATAAACATGGAACGGTAAATAACTAAACACACATTTCATTAGAATTACTAAATTATCATGATAAGATAATAAATAATCAATATAGAATGGTAAATAACTAGAAAGACATGCCATTTTGTCATTAAACGAAAAATAAAATATATCAAGAGTAATATCATTGTGAAAATATATTGGAAAATAAGATAACTCATAATAAATATTGAATGGTATAAAGCTGAACACATATTATAATTAAATATCTTGACTATCATGATAAGATTAGGAATAAACAACATGAAAATGCACCTAACGGAAATTGAATTTCATTTAATCAATAAACTGGTGGTGATATTAACCTATAGATACTATCATATTTGAAATATCATAGATAATAATAAATTTATTTTTATTTAATAATGTTATGAAATGTTGGAAATATTTTTATAAATCACATGATTCCTCTATTGTCAATAAATTTTAAAAGATAGTTTAAAACTCTAGGTAGGAACCCATTTAATTTGGATAGCTAATTTTTCTCATTAGACCTTTTTATACATCAAGAGGTTATTTAAATCTATGATCCACCATCACATCAAGTAAAAATAATTCAGTATATATAAATTAATATATTTAATTCATGAAATAAAATTATTTATCATAAAATTTTTATACAGAGTAAAAGATAAACATTCATCAATATTTCCCCAGTTAATTAAATAACTATCCAAGTTAAAAACATATGATAAATTGTTATACAGTTGAGGAACTGATCATATAAATCATACTAGAAAATGGATTTTTAATCTAAATTAAATATTTAATAAAAAAATTCAAGCAAAATTTATTGTTTCAAAATATTCATTACAATCACAAAATAATGTTTTCTTGTACATTGACTTTTACACGTTTTTAATTTTTAGGTAAAATACACTAAGATTAAATATTTTAAATGAAAACATTAATTAACCTAAATTACTAAGTTGTAATCTTATTATATATAAAAGGGGATTTATATAAACCATATAAAATAAATTAGGTTCATAACATAATAATATGCATCAATAAATTGAAATTGAGTCAATGTCCCTTACTGTAAACATAAATTTTGTTGAACATTATTTAACTTCCTCTATAATGGCTTTAAGAAAAGGGTTTTAAATTATAAAAAATAAAAATTAATTTTTATATTATCACATATGATCATTTTATGACATATTTTCACCCATTTGTTAATAATAATTGATTTTTCTCATTTTTTCAGGTGTTAATTGCCTTGATTTTTCATTTTTTTGTTGGTAAAGAATGTTTTAGTTCTTGTGAATTTTATATTATTCCATCATTTAAATAAAAATAATAAGGAAATAATTATCATATTTATAAATAAACTATACATCTAATAATAATAATGAATGATTATTTTGATAAATAAAGTAAATTACCATCATAGAGATAGTTTTTCATACATACATATGAGTAACATTTAAAATTTTAAATGATAATTGTAGAAAGGCAGTAAGTAAAATTGTACCCTTAAATAATTATATTAATGTAATTAATACAATATTATTTTGTTAAATATACATATATATATAGTCTATGGAGTGTGGTGATTAAAATAGTGTCACATATCTTCATGAAGGTTGTAGTCCACAGGTACACGAACACTGTTATCATCTTTCAGTGAGTGAAAATGTAATAATTAATATGATATATTTTCTTTTAATAATGACAAATATTTCATTAATGTCAATATTATTTCATTTATAAAATATATATTTTTTAAAATTATTCTTATAACCTTACACACAAAGCATTTGAAAAAATCAATGACATACCTTTATGAGGTGGCAGTCCGCCGTACACACGAGTGATGTTATCATATCCATTATGGAAAATATATTTAAAAAAAATATAAAAGATATAATGAATATATACTTAGAAATAATTTAAAAATAATATATATTAATAATATCTAAATGATACCCAATCATAAAATGTGTTGATTGAAAATGTGTCACATCAGTTCGTGAGGTGTAAGTCAGCCGTACACATGAGCAACATTATTATTTCCCATTTATGGGAAGTGTAAATTAATTTAGGTATTTAAATATTAAATAATAAAATATTAGTATATGGTAGATAATTTTTTATTATATAATTATAAATTTAGTGTATTTTAACGAGGTGTAAGATTAAATAAAAAAACATGCACCATTTGGAATTTTACTTCTTATTGTCCACCGAATTTAGATTATATAAAAATTATTTCTAAATTGACTTAATGAACTAAATGGGTATTCTAGAATGAGTGGATTGAATTTTTTAATTGATTTGGGTAGGGAATGGAGAATAAAAAAGGGTTTTATTGTGTGAATAATATAAGATTGGTGGAGGCCTTTTATAACTGAAGTTATTTTCAAACATGTAAAATTTGAAATGAAAATATTATAACCAGGTTCTTATCATCCAAAAAGTGTACCAAATAGTTTATTATATGGACTTATAAATTGTAGTTTCCTAATATTTCATCAAAAAAAGTATTTTGAATAAGTTTTTATTTGATTTTAATCCTTATCCTTTTAGTTTAAACATCAGTAAACAAGTATCAACCATAAGCAAAGTAATAAATTTTATATTATTTTCACTATTTATTTTTGGAAGAAAATTAATTTGAACTTATTAAATATTATTAATTATTATTATTCAAAATATTAAATCCATTTTTGCAAATTATGTTCTTCAATGTTGTAGCATGAAATTTAAAATTATACCCGCAGAAGTTAAGAAAAACCTAGATTCCAATGTTAGAATTACCATAAGTATATTATTTTTTAATCAAAATTCAATATGAAATTTATTATAATGAACTAAATTAGTTATATTTTTATAAAATTTTACTATATATACATTGAATCCACAATAATTTATAATTAATCCATTTAAAATAATTAATCAAAATGGTAGTTTTCAATAAAAATAGTATTTTTCACAATTAATAAAAAATATAAGATTTTATAAAAATAAAAAAACAAACATAATATAATTTCTATATTATTATTTGAATTTTTTTTAAAATATGTTTTCTAAAATTTATAAATAATAATTTTAATTTATTCTCACAATGTAATAATAAAACACCTTTTAGAAAAAAAAACATTTTTAAGAAATGATTTCATTTAATTACAAATGATTATTATTTTATTAATAATCAATAGATAAGCATAATTTTTTATAATTTATTTATTACTATTTATACCTTCCAATTTTATATCTAGGTTATAATGGTATACATTATTATAGTACATTTGGACTTAGGGTTTCTTGTTCTGAATGAAATCAAAGAGATTAAATTAAGAGAAATATATTTTGTTTGTTATTTAAGTTCAAAGTTGTGTGTCTCACACTATATCAAATGTAATTCTATTATATTTTATTTTTGGGGTCTTAAGTTCAACCAATTAAAATAAATGGAATCATCACAATTGGGTCTTGTGATAAAAAATAATGCATATGATATATGAGAGTTTCTTTTCTGAAAAACCCCAACATAAAAATGGTCAATATAATATATGTTTAATAATAGAGAATGGGGAGTAAACAAACCATGTGGAATAAAAAATAACAAGGATTATAATAAGGATAATATTGGTGGAATGCGAATCTATTAACATTATTGAAATGAATAAATAATTATAAATATCAATAAAGGTCATCGATTATAAGAAAGTGAATGACCAATGGAACCTCAAAAACATAAATCTATCATTATTTAGAAGAAAAATTGATTGATTGGATATAAAGGTAATTGGATAAATATTTTGATCCAATATCATTTTTCTAATGTTGAGGAATTCTATTTACTATCAAAAAGTTTGAGGAAATATAATTACATGATTCATTTTTGTTTCATAAGGATAATTTCATCCTTTGGTTTCCTTTAATCAATTTCCAAATCATCAGTTACTCCAATAATTAAATATAAAAAAATTTATACCCAAAGAATGAAAATTCCATTTTAATTAATTTTAAGATCCCTAAAAGAGATAACAGTCTCTCCATCCATCTCTAAATATTTTCCAAAACCAGTATGGTTAACACATGTTATTCAATATATTAAATTATTATCTAAACCTCAACAATAAAACCTCAAGTTCATCAATTATATTTATCCATGAAATTGTTTATGCGAAAAAATGATATATTAAATATAACATCATTTAGTTCATTAGTCCAAATTAAGTACCTATCTACCATTGGTTTTGGGATCAAGCCCCACAAACTATCTTGATATGATGGGTTGTCACCTGATATACTGGTTTTCCTTTATCTCAAAATATATTAATATAATTTTTATATCATTCCAAAATTGTGATGACCCACAATTATTAAAACCTAAAAGATAAGATAAACCATAAAGGTTACCAATTCCTTTAATCTTAAGTCCAATAAGAGAAAATGTAAATACATTCTTCCTTAAAAAAAAATTTTATATACTAAACCTATGGTTTGTATTCCAATATTTTTTCCCAAAAAATATCCTTATTCATGGAACATTCCAACCACACAATTATAAAAAGGGTTGTTTAAGACACTGTGAGAATGATCAACCATACAATCATAAAACCCATATGGTATCCAAAATATTTAGTTAATAAAGACATGTATGTATCTAATATTATACACAATCCTTAGATATTTCATTATTATCATAACTAAATTACAATTTATGAAAATACTCCAAAAATTTATTCCTTGAACCCTAATGCATAAATACATCAATATTGTGATTTCAAATTACACCCATCATTTGTCTAGTGGTTAACCTTTATAATAGTTCATTGACTCCGATATTTCATAGGATACCCACATTTAGGACAAAAAACTATAAATGGATCCCCTGGATGCGATTTATTTCGTACCATCATACTCTTCATGATTCCACAACAACTGTTTTCTATATAATATTTTAAAGCCCAGATAAATCACTTTCAAATTCTATTCATAACTTTTCCTAGGGGTCACTTTTTTTATTTATGACATGATATAAATCAATCCTTTTTTCCTCCATGGTCTCCACCATTCGAGTTCATGGATAAATTTTTCCTTCTCTTATTTGGTGAGAATACGTGGTAAACAAGGTACAAGTTGTTAATCATATTTAGTTTTAACTGAATAAGATTAAAAATGATATATTAAACCCTTATAATTATTCCATTTAGGTTCCCATATTCACCACTATTATTTACAATCAATATTAACAAGATTTCTTCAGGTTCAAGAGATTTACAAAAAAAATCATAATTTAAGAAAGAATCATCATAGTGGGATCCTACATAGTCATAATGAATCATTTAACTATTTTCCAAATCATGACACAATCTTTTCAATATAAGACACCTTAGGTTTAACCTTGGACATTCATTTTAATCATATATTCAAATCATTCATAATGGTTCGTAATAAAAATGTTAATTATCCTATGAAAATCCCATAGGAGTGTCAAATCAGTTGTACAGAAAGGCAAATTTTCATTAATATGGTTATAATCAACCCAATCATAATGAAATATTTTTTGGAGTTATTATCCCTTGGTACAACTATCCCAATACCATACCCCCTAATATAACCTAATAAATAATGGATTTCATTGAAAAAATCATATAATATCTACCAAACCAAAACATTATAATGTTTTTATATTCATAATAAAGATTTTTATCATAGGGTTATGTTCCCTAAAAAATGTATTCCAAAATATGGTTTAGAAGGAATCTATTAAATTTCAACTAATACTAACTATAACGATCTGAACTCAAGTAACCTAGAGCCAATGTCTTACTTTATTGAATTTTTATAAGTTATAAGGAATCAAATACTAAAGGACTATATTATTTAATAGTCTAGGTAAAATATATTCAATAGTGATTACCATATTATATTTAAAAACATAAAATAGAATATAATTTTTTTCAATAATATAATTATTCAATCTATAATTACCTTTCATATCAATCTTAGTACACCTCTTAGATTCATGGGAAGCAAAACAAAATAATGAAGGCTTAAAATCTAAGCAATAGTTAACTTTAGTTTAAGATAACATGAATCAATAAGAATTATCAACATGTAAACATAAAAAATTTAACAAACAAGAAATATTATATATCTTGTTAATCATGATATGATAAGGCATAATCAATATGGAAGGGTGAATAATAGAAAAAAAGAAATTTAGTAAATAAACTAGGAATAAAATGTATCTATAAGTGATATCATTGTGAAAATATCTTAAATAATAAGACCAGTAAAAATAAATATAAAAAGGTAAATTAATAAAGTCACATTCCATGTAAATAACATAACTATCATTATAATATAAGGAATAATCAACATGAAAAGGTTAATAACATAAAACACATGTAACTTAATCAATAAACGTATAATCAAATGAATCCATAGATAATATCATTTAGGAAATATCATTGATAATAGTAAATAAATCCTCAATTATGTAATGTATTAATCACTAGACATCATGTTCTAATTAATGTGAAACCTCTACCATTCTGACCTTTCGTATAACAGTTTAAAGGAACAAGTTGAATGCTTTTTAATTTGGATAACTGATTTTTCTTGTGAGATCTGTCAATGCATCAAGGGGATATATAATTTTAGGCACCACTCATCACTAGATGTTAAAATCATCTCATATATATCAAATAATTTATTTCATTCTTGATGAAATATTAATTTGCATCGAATATCTGTATTTAGTAAAGGATACATCTTTATCAATGTTTCCTCGGTTAATCAAATAACTTTTCATGAATAAATAATATATAAAAATGGTATAATATTTATTAAATAATAATTTCCATCATATAATTATATGTATATTTAAGATAAATTTACTTTATAATAAAAAAAATTTCCATATTAATGACAGTATCTTAAGAAAAAGTTAATAATCACAAAAGAATGTAAGATTGTACGATAAATTTTACCACATGGTAATTTTGAAGTAAAATTACCTTGATTGAAATAATCGAAATTGAAACATAAAATACCATGGATCATGAAGGAATTATTCTATATCATTTCCAAGGGTTACTATATACACCACATAGAATAAATTAGGTGCATAACATTATAATATACCTCAATTAGGGAAAATTGATACGTAGTCCCTCCCCTTACACATCCTTTTGATTGAACATGATTTAAACACATTTATAATGGTTTTAAAAATCTCATTAACATATAAATGAACCATATTAATATTTATAATATCATATATTATATTTTTTAACATATTATTACCTATTAATTATTAACATTTTCATATTGCCATTTTCTCTGGTGTTAACTACCTTATTCCCTCATTCATAATTTTCCTAGGATGATCTTGTTCTTGTGTATAATATATATTCACATAATCTCCATAAAAATAAGAATTCAATAATTATGATATTTATAAATAAATTATTTTTTTAATACCAATTATAAAAGGTTTTTTTGAGAAATGAGATATGTTAAAATCAAGGTGACGGTAGACCATACATATGCATGAGTAACATTTTAATTTTTCAATGATTATTATAGTAATGAGGTAAGAAATATGAAATCATTAAACAATGATAATAATATACAAAATAACATGTAATTTATTTAAATATACTTATATATATCATCCATGTGGTGTGGTTATGGAAATGGAGTCACATCACTTCATAAAGGTGGTAGTTCAGACATACACGAATGACATTACCATATTTTAGTTAGTTAAAAGGAATAAAATAAATTGATGTATTGAATTTAAATAATGATAAATAAGTAATTTATATCCTAATTATTTCATTTATGTAACATATATTCATTAATATTTTCTTTATCACCTTCCATGTAAGGGGTTAATAAAAAAATCACATCTATTTGCGATGTGGTAGTACTCCATACACATGAGAGACATTATCATATATCCCATGGAATGTAAATTAAACCATTATATGTGTTATAATGACTAAATACAAATAAAGTTTCTATAAATAACATATATAAACATTATATCCATCATCATACCAAATGTGATATTTGTTGATGGAAAGCATTTCACCTCGGTATGCGAGGCGGTTGTCAACAGTACAAACGAGCGACATTATCATTTTCAATTGGTGGGAAGACGATATTGTTATAGGTCAATCGATTAAGATAATAAAATATTAGAATATGGTATACAGTAGTATTATTTTATAATCATAAAACAAATAATATTTTAAAGAGTTTTAGGAATAAATAATACAAACATGAATAGATAGTAATTTTATATTTTCTTAGACCACCTCTATCAGATTATAACTAATGTATTCCTAAAATGTATTTTTTACAAAAAATGATTCTAGGATAAGGGTATGAAATATTCTATGTTATTTGGGAAGGTATTGTCTTATCCAATTTGGATTTATAGTTTCATGAATAAATTATTTGGGAAACCTTTAATATATGAGGTGATTGGGACACTTGTAATTGTTTAAAATAAAACGTAGTACTAATCGTTTTTCGCATGAAACAATGATAAAAATAGAGTAATATTGATACGTAGACATTATGAGATTGAAATAATTATATTATGAACATTATATATACTTGTGTGTGTTTTTAGTCCATTTTAACTCATATCCTTTTAGTTTAACACTATCATATTCCCATTTTTACCTTAACAATATTAATTAATTTTTTAAAATGTCCACTATTAATTTTCTTAAAAAATTATGTTTACCATATTAAATATTAATAATTATTTTAATTCCATATATGGAATACTTTTTTTTCAAATTTAATTCCAATAATCGAAAGAGACAAATATAAAATTATACCCATAGCCATGATAAAAATTTTGGATTCCAATGGAAAAATTATCAAAATTATAGAAGGTTTTATAATTAAAATTCAATACGAAATTTATTATAACATCCTAAATTAGTTAAAATGTATTAATATTTTAAATTTTGTACTTTAAAACCAATTTAAAATATAATTTAACAATATAAATAAATGAAATGAAAATATATTGTTCATTAAAAACTATTTTTTTCACTATTCATTGAAAAATAAAACGTTTTAGGAAAATACCAAGTATTCAACTTATGATAATTCGTACATTCAGAATTTATTGTTTTTATTTTCTGAAATAATTTTTTTAAATTTGTTCTAAATTAATATTCAATTATCTACACAATGCGGAACTTAACCATATTTTAGTAAAAAGATATCGTTTTTTTCTAAAAACAATTCTTTTTTCATTTATATGATAATTATTTTATTTCTAACAAAAATATTTCAAAAATATTCATAATTTAAATAATACTTTTCATAATCCCCAATTTAAATTCTAGGTTATAGAGGTATATTATATTATAGTTTATTTAGACTCAGGGGGTGCACATTCTATAAGCTATCAAAAAGAATAAATTTAATGACATATTTTTTTTGATTTTTATGATAGGTGTTTTGTATCACATATGATATCAAATAAAATGATTTTTTTTATAATTTTTTGTGTTACAATATCAAATTTTTTACTCTATTTATTTTATGGAGATGAAGTTTGGTTTGCTTAATTCGGCTAAAGGTCTAATGTAGTGGACCCATTGACCCCCATTGTGTTTATTATTATTTAAGACTCCCTCATACAATGAAATTCTAGATGAAATCTAAATATAATAATCCTCCTCTTCCACTACATGCCTGTTTTCAATTGAGTATCACATTATTTATTTGTGGATGATATGGTCATATTTTTTAATTATATTGGAATTTTTTTGGAATCAAGAAGGTTTGAGATAAATATTTTATATAATGTGGTCAAATCCTAAATCTTTAGAATATTAGTGTTTTAATTTTGAAATTATGCTAGGAGAGACATTCTAATAAAATCAATACCATTAGTGTATTTTATACGAAGTGATTCCCTATGAACTACTTGAGATCTTTGATCTATCATGGTGGAGATCTTTATCGAACATTTAGGGGCGTGGATGAAAAAATCTCTACCTAAAAACACAAATAGAAGAAATTATTCTTATATTTTTTTGAGTGAATCGGACTAGATTACGAAATTTTCACCTCTATCCCCATTAATGTGCCTTATGTTCTTAAGGTGTTAAAGTCATCCCTATATTTTTTTTTGAAATTATTATTATTTATTTAATTTGGTATCATAATTATAATGAATGTTGTTAATAGGAATCATGGTCTATGATGAGTAAGAAAGAAGATGAAGGGAGAATAATATATGTGATTGTTTCAGGGAAAGTAATTTTTGGTCTAGCTAATATATAGTGGGAAATTATAGAAGTATTTTACCTCTATTACAATAAATTTTTTGTTATGTATGGGATAGACCTCTAACCAAAATTGGGGATATTTTACACTCTATAGTATATTTTCCATGTATAAATCTAGGATATCTTATGTCGTTCATGTTGGATTTATAGACATGATAAGATTAACTTCATGAATCACAACTAGTCCATGGTTACACATGGATTCTTGGTTTCCCGACTATAGACATAAAATTTAGGAAAGAAATGAAATATCCTACCTTCATTCAATAAATCATGAACTAGTGGATTTATGATACCTTCAATTATATAAGAATAATACTTGAATAATAAAATCATATCTTCATGGGATCCTCTTCATGGATTTTTCAACTAGAAGTTTTGTTATGTGTTTTATGTAAATAAGGAACATGATGGATGGGGTGGTTTTCTCATAAACATGTAAATACCTTCAAAGAACAACATATTTGTCAGCAACATATGGAAACATTCAATATCTATGGATGAGGTGGTAAATAATATGGGGATCATTCATTTCATTATGTGGTATTTGTTTTGAAACCCCATTTATGAAATCAATTAATGTGTGTTCTTTTTAGGAGAGTGGGATGCTTTGGTATGGTACTCTTTTGATGGTTTCAATAGAATTTTTCTCTAGGTGTATCCAGATATGGGTCTATAGCATTGTAATAAACAATCATGATAGGGAAAAGTGTTGATTATCCTGGGGGAAAACTATTGGAATATCAGAAAGTGATGAATAAGGCCCACCGGGTAGGATCCACCAGCACGAGGTTGGATATGGTTATAAGGACTAAAAGTATGGTGGATGACCTAACTATTCTGTAGAGATGAAAGGAAAATTACCCTTATTTTAATAATATAATGGAGGGTAGGGTAACCTTCTTATATTTAGATTCCACTTCCACAAAGTCTTTTCATATATTGGCACCCCCAATAGTGTCATTAAACTCATCATTGATGGGTCTTACAATAATTAATTAATGAAGGGGATGAATTGTTAATGACCCCTTGAGATTAGTTGTTCTTTCATTTAGGCACCACTAAAAAATATCTATTTAAAAATTGGTTTATTTATTTAGAGGCAGTCTAAAACCCCACCATATGGTTCTGTGATAGATTACAAAAACAACCACTAATGTTTGCATCATTATCTAACACTCAGTGGTTCTACCTATTTAGCTACAATTACCCTCCAAAAAAAGTTTAGTATGTAGAAGTAGCATAGTAAACATCATTTAATACTCTATACCCTCCAAAAAAATATATAGGGAAATTCAATATATACACAGATGGAAACCCACCAATACATATAAATCACCGGTTACATAAGAAAAGGATATCCGTCATCTATATGAAATAGAACAGATGTAAAATAAATCATATATTCTATAAAAAAACCATGTAAATAAATAACACCAAAATGTGAATTTCATTTAAAAAAATATTTCTAGATAATAAAACAAACTAGAACTCATTCAATTAATCAACAAACTAACTCCAAGTTATTTGTCTCCCAACCAATGTGGAACCCGTAATGAAAAAAACAGGATAAAATTATATTAAAATTCACATAGCATAATATAACACGGTAAATAACAATATTTTACATTACCCATTTCATTTTGCATGTCCTCGATATAAACCACACCCTGTAAGACACCCATGGGACTAGGCATAGTGTGCCTCACACTAAGGAAAACCACTTATTTTACCCTAATATACTACATCATTATCATATACTTTTCTATCCAAATTTGTTTTACTAATGGGTCTTACCTTTGAAAAAAAAGTATCCAAAATTGAATCCTCTTCAATTTCACCCATCATAGAAAGAAATCACCACAATGGTCAGATTCCACACCCTCTACAACAACACAACTAAAACAATGATATACAGAACGATGTCCACTAAGGCATAGTGAATAATAGCGAGACCAAAAAATACCCATCTGACCAGATCCCTTCTGAAAAAATTACAAAATTATTCTAAGCAATCTTATAACATCAAAATTCACAATAAAAAGGAAAAATATACCAGTGGTGTCACATTATCCTTTACATTTGGATTTTTTTCATCGCAATACTAGATATAGGTGTTGTGTTAAAAAAAATTGGGTTTCTCATGTAATATAATGGTGTCCCATTCAAAATTTTCATATGGTCCCAAAAATGATAATATTATAGACTAACTGGTGTTACATGATTACATAACCATAGTTTATGATGACTATCACATGATACACTTCATGTATGGAACCGAATGGGATATCTTACTCCAGATCAATAAGATCAAAACCAATTATGTAATAGATATTAGCTAACACCAGGGGAAACTACCCAACCTTATGTTATTGATAGTTTCTCAATCACATGAATACAAGGAAATATATAATTTCTCTTATTAATGAATGTTGATAAAAATATAAATTGAAATTAGAAAAATAGAGGTCGACTTAGATTATTATACAGTGCTCTAAATATGGACATGTGATGCATCACAAGGAAAACCCACAGTGAGAAAACCAATTTCACTGTAATATATGTTGGTAATAAGTACAATAGAAAACTCTAACACATCAAGATATAAATAATCACTATATTTCCTACATACAAACCCTTACTTATATTTTTATTAAATACACCAACTTAATGAGTTTCTCCCACAATATATAACATTAATTATATAATGTATTTTGAACTATCGAGTGAAAAATCACCTAAGAAATCACCCCCACAACTAGAATTGTATATAATAGAGTAAAAATTCAAAATGATCATCATTTGAATTTCACTACTCCATATATTCTCTAAATATGAAAATTGAAAACCGATTGAATCTATCATGACAAAAGGAGGAACCAAAATGAGATCCCAAAACACAAGTTTTATTAGTGACCATTTTGTCACCATTCATCATATCATCACCATTTAGGATACACCAATTGGTATGACTATAATAATTTGACAACTAGACCTCATTAGAATTTGAAAACCATTTCAGGAATATTATCCTCATTAATGAAACCAATGACATCTTCTAACCCTATATGGACAATGTTTATGTAATTGATTTAATCCATGAACCATCGATGCTCATGTATTACACTAACCTATCACCTAAAGGCATTTGAGTTAATATATCACAACCAAATTTATCATTAAACTTCATCCATAAACATAGAACTATTTTCTGAAATAATACACAATATGTCATGAAAAGGGATATTGAAATAACTAACTAAGAACAGATATTATTATTCCTTGAGTTTTTTAGAATGGTAACCATTATCACCTTCTAAGTTAATCATATACACATTTAAAAATAATGTGATATTAAAATGTACTCCTCCATACCCTAGAAACGAAAAATTTGGTCACCCAACCAAAAATATTTTCCCAATGAACCAATCATATAGATGTTCATGAAATGTAAGGGAAATACTGATATCCCTACAAGAAACCACATCATGGTTTATAAATCACCATATTGATGTTAGTCTATCATAAGGATAGTTACAAATCATCTCAAAATACAAGGTGAACCCTAATCACTACAAGATGAAATATCATTTAATTTATTCAATAATATAAATTTAAAATATTTATGTTTCTTTCTAATATTTTATAATTCCAACTTTTGTGTTATAAAATTATTAATGATAATGTGGAATAACATATGTGAAAATAGAATAATAATTAAAATATTATAATTTAATAACATGATGATATTCAATTAAACCATAATGCATTAAAAATACCTTTATATGGGATAAAAATTTCATTTTTTTATATAGTGGCACATACCTCCAGTCAACATCGGTAATCAGAAGGATATCTAGCTATGACACAATTTGACATAGAATGTGGCTAAATAATCCAATGGAATCATCTGTATAGACCCTATTATAGTGAAATGGGAACAATATATTCAATTCATTCAGATATAAGTTATTCGAACAGTTGATATTTCTCTCTGTTGTAATATTGTTATAATATTTTAATAAAAACTCTGTAGTATAAAAAATTAAATTAACATTATTCACATTATAATTTTTACCTAAAACTGCCACACTAAAATATCATCATAAAGAAAGGCTTGTGATTTACTGCAACCTTACTTCTGGACCTACTAAATTGGGAGGCATGTTCTCCGATGCTGATGAGATACTAACAAAGGGTGTGCCAGAAATTTAAGGAATGGAGGGTGTGAGAGATAATGAATAGGTTAATATGGAGTGTTTCATAGAGGATGTTGGTAGAGAGACTGATAGATCATTATCTATCAGTGTGGTCAATGAAATGTCAACTAGGTGTTAACTGGGATTAGTGAAACATTTCCGCCTTTTCATTCTTATAATTTAATGAAATAAAAATAAACTTATAAAATATATTTAAAATAATTCATTCATATCATTATTTGAAATGATAACATATTAATAGTACTGAAAAAGAAAATATACCAAGATTTAGTAAGGAATGATATCCTATATTACATAAGTGGTTGATAAATTAATTGATGAATAAACATAAAATCATTTTTTCCTTCAATCATTTCATTTTCATCCACCATAAATACTTCATCCAAATCATACACCCTTTAATGACTGATACATTCAATATATTGATGGAATACTAAGTTTGATTCTTAATTTTGATTAGATTCGATTTCATTGGTTAATTCTTCCATGTCATCACCCATATCATACAAGTAACATTATTTTATGTGACCAAATAGAATCCACTTTTCAACCATAACATCATATATTTAATATACTTTTTTTCTTAGGATGATAAGATATATGGATAATGAAATCCATGGTCACTAAAATCTGTCAATTGAGAGAAGTTGATAGAAGTAAATTACTGGGAATATCTTTTAATACTACTTATAATATTGACCCACATTGATTTGAAAAAAAAACTAAATAAATATCTGGTATTTTAATTTGATAATATCAGTAAACATCCCATAGTATCCCAATTCATAAAACATAAATATATCATTATTATGTGTTTTCAGACCCTCTTCCCAAACAATTGAATGAAATTTAAATCAAATCACATTGTATGTGTCGATGATTGTAGCATGTTTTATAGGAACTATAAATAAAAACATAAAATCATATGAAAACTCATCCCAAGTATTTCTATTCAATATATAAAAATGTTATATAAATTATTATAATTAAAAAATATATAATTGATCCTAATATCTGTATTGAATGAAATAATTACGAACTTACTCAATGTGAAAACCATTCTTCAAAATCATTACTAACATTTTTTATATACCTTTCTGGTTTTATGTTTTACCTCTCATTCATGTTGTTGATAGTATCTAGATATCTTCAATAAATGGTTCTTCAATTTCAATATTTTGACGCAGGTATCTATATTGCTATAATAACTCAATTTCTATTTGTATATCATTTGAGCTCCACCCAAATGATCAGCCAATATAAAGAAATATTTTTTATTTCCCATGTAATTGAGATTGATTTGATGTGTTGTAAACATGTCCAACTCGATTAAATATTCTCTCAATATCATCAAAGTGTCTGGAAAAATGTAACACACTCTTATTCTGAAGACCATTCATAAATATTTTCTTTAGACTGAGAGTTATTTTTCACATATAATTTCAAATAACCATGATATATGGGAAATAAAATAAAAAGAAAATTATAATGTATTTAAAAAGGTGAAAGTATCATTTTCATTAATTTTGAAAAAATACAAAAAATAAACCTCTCAATAGGATATAACCATTGATAATATTTGGGGCTTCCTAATTTAGAATCTTCGATAAAATGCATAGTTAAATGCATCATGAATGAATAAAAATGGATAGAAGATCATTTCTATTTCATTATGTGACAATAAAAATATCTTCTAATGGTTTTTTGCTCAGGCCGTGGTAGAATATTCTAACAATGTTTTCTATATAATTTGAAAAATTTGAGTACAATGGTTGTATCCTTTTCAGGTAACAATTTACACAATGGAAATGGTAGTAACTATTGTAATAAATATGGGAATCGTGAATTTTCAATCCATGTAAAATACAATTATTTAAGTAAAACATAATATGATATGTTACTTGAATACCCATATGACACCTTCACATGTTCTAATATTAATATTAATGTATCTTTATGCCTAATGGTCATTGAAAAATGTTAGAATCATACTTTTCAATATCATGTGACAATAGATCACATATTATGTTTATTTTTTGTAAGTTCATCCATGAATTTTGTAGGTTCTTAAATTTTACATGATAATTAAAAATTTTGAATATCTAATTTTCACATTAAATCTCTAAAATGCACAGATTATTTATATTATTCTGCAACAAATTAAATTCCTAAAATGGAATTTGGAAAAAATACTTTTTTCTTCCATTATTGAAATTCTATTTCACTTGATGGTGTATTTAAAACTAATTTCCAAAAATAAATGAAATCATGAACCATTCTTGATTCTATTTCATCATTCCAAAGTCATGACAAATATTTCAGAACCTGTTAATAGGTTTGTAGGTGGTCTATGATCAACCGAACCATTAAATATTTATTTGTTCAAATGAAATCTATGATATGGATCGATAAATATTCAATGAAATTACAATCATGAGGTTTTACTATAATTATTTTATTCAATCTCATAATCAGATCCACAAACATTATAACTAAAGCATTTGTACGTTTGACAATCAAACAATTTCACAAGTCTAGGGAATTTTTTGACGGTACACATTAGACTAGTATACATTTTGAATATGGTTTATGATGATTCACCATATTTTTGAACATAATTTCTCCATAGGTCTTGTAATTATACAAGTATAATCTTTACGTATAAATCAATATTATTTCTACAAATTTAATTTCTAAGAATAAGAATCAACGTGATAAAATTTTGTTTTGCATACACATCCACATAGGTAGATTATAAGGGACATAAAACCAACCAAATGCTATAACTGGTGTTTAAAGTCACTAATGGGTTGAATCCATCAGTAATCAAACCCAATCAAACATTCTAAGGATCAGCTTAGAAATATGGATGCAATGAATCAAATGTCTTTCATGATTGTGTTCTTCATAGATATTGCATTAACACATAATTATTATTATCTATTGAATTACACTTCACGTGTTTAGTAGTTTTTATGACCTAACTAATCGTACCAATCAAGGATTAAAAATGGAAAACTGTTATAGGTGGGTTCTTTTTATACATCTTTATAGTAGTATGTTGATTCAAACATCCAACATCACCCATTAATTACATCATAAAGAAGTACATTTTTTCAATCATACATGGTTATGTCCTCTCTTTAATGAAGCATTAATTGAGTGGGACAATAATTCATTTTGGTATAATTCAGTCTAATCTTGTTGACAAATTTTTTCATAACAGAAAAATAACTTGGGATCTTAGATTCCTAAAATAAATCATGCAAAAATTAAAATATCATGGACCTCATATTTTATGTAATTACACATAAAAATTCGATATGATATAACTCCATCATAAATTAATGTGTTGAATATTTCAAACAGTCACCATACATGTCTTGATTTCCATAGTGAACTATATCACAATTTTTTTTCTGCTGAGTGAAGTTATCCCTTAAATGAGTAACAACGGAATCTATAGGAGGATCAAATGATATATTATAATCTGGATCAAGATTTCCTATAGTACCAAAAGCATAACTTTTCATGTTTATATTTGTTTCACCATCAACTATTTTTTCTGATATGTTTTTATATTGATGTTTTAGTCTTATAATTCCAAAATCATCCTTTATAAATTTTTCCAATTTATTTTTCATTATAGATGATATTGGGAGCTTATTTTACGGATTGACATTAGTGGTAACACATTATGTAACTATAGATTATCTATGCAAAATCCAACACAAATATTGAGCTGGGAGTTGGTTCAATATCAACCATTCATAAGCTTCATCTCATTTCAATCATCTCCTAAATATACATTTAGTAAATAGAAATTGTATTGCCACATTAATAGATCAATTGAAAATTTCCAAATCTAAAAACTCCTCAAAACCCATAACATACATAGTTGTGTTCCTTGGTAACATTATATAGTTTTTATCCATATCTTTCATAATGAACCTACACATTGTTATAAATATTAAAACACAAAAGTATTACTACGTATGATAGATATAAATGAATGTTAAAAAACACAACCCAATTAGTTATAAGAAGAGTCACATTAGTACTAAAAATGTCATTGTAAAAAATGAAATCCATCATGGATAGTATTACATATAATAGAAGATACAAAAATAATCATACATTCATTAACAACCAAAATGATAAAAACACCATCCTTTACAAAGGATAAATGATGAATTAATTATAAATAGTATATTAATAATAATAATTTAATATTAGTAACACAAGGTATTCTACATGTAATTATTAAAACTAAAGAGGGATAGAGAAATAATGTTAGAGAGTCCCTTAACAATGATGGATATTGTCTCCCCTAATTTTTCTTATAAAGATTAATCCTATTTTAAATGAAATAAAATTTGTATAATGATCAATCCAGAATTTTTTTAGTGACAATTTATTTTAGCAGAAAATTATCATTATGGAATAAAGTATTTTATATATTTCATGTTACAATTTTTATGAATAGCTAGTCCAGTTTTATTTTATATTTACTATTTTACGAATAATTTAATAGAATAGTAATGAATTGATTGATAAAAATATATAAATATATTATATAGTAATAGAAATTAATCACAATGTTATATGTTTTATTAATATAAAATGTCTACTCTAAAAACATTTCTGACAATAAAGTTTCAATACAGTATACTTTTTGATCAATTTTATTAATGTTTTTTCTTTTTCACCTGAAATTTGACTAAATTAATTATGTAAATGATGAATTTGTTACAATGAAGATTAATAACGTCAATACATTCTTTTTTTCTCCTGAATATGATTTATAAAATTAAAAATAAAATTTACAATCGACAACTATTAAAAATATTCTTCCTCATAAAATGTTCATTAGATTTTTAAGATACTCCTATAACGTCCACACACAGTCATCAAAAATTAATCATCTATTTAATATATATGTAATTAATTCTTTAGCATTTACATAATTATAATAAAAACATGTTTGAAGTTGTAACATACGCATTTTTTGACTAGAATTTTTAATTTTACTTTGATATATTATTTTTTATTCTTTATAGAGATGATCCTTCATGAATATAATATTTTTTGTAGACAATAAGTATAAAACTATTATTTTTATGAGTTTTGAATCCCAGATCAATTTGGAAATTCGATGAAATACTAAACATTTACAACAGAAAATTTCTAAAAATATATGTTATGAAAATATAATAATTCCAAAAATAAAACAACCAAAATAGTAACATAAATAAAAATTACAAAAATAGGGTCACTCAGTGCAAATCAGCATTTCCAAATTCATAAAACTACACCTGACAACCACAAATAATTTCCCTCATGTTATATTTTTCACCAAAATAATCAATAACCAAAAAAATAGACACTATGATTTGGTTTTATAGAATTCATGTATTCTTTATAAAGATCTATTCAATTATCCTAGCCATCCATTCCATTTTATATATCAAATCCATCTCATCTAAAAGATTATTATAAATTATTTGATGAAATAGTAGAGAATTATGTGGTTTTTCTCTCAATAATTGTTAATAATAACACCAAAACACAAAACCAATATGACCCACACAATTTTAATATTTCACCAAGAAACACCCTTTTACACTAAAAATGGAATTATTATAATATAATTATTCATAGAATAATCTATAAACATCACATAATATCCAAAAAATGTCCCACAGAAGGTACCCATGACACACTCATGTCCCTATGGTGGTTAAATATTTTTATTATTTGGGGTTTTTTTTAGTTTTTTGAGTTTTGGTTTTCAAATTTTGAAATTCAATTTTTTTAAATGTATTCTAATTTAAGAGAACTGTGTTGGTGAACTAATCGTAGTTTTATATCATTTTATAAACATGTATTAATAGTTGGGGCATGATTTATCAAACCATATAGTACAAAATTAGTAAAAAGTAATTATTAACATCCCAAATGAATGAAAATAAAATACTTCACCCTAGCTAAAATATATTGAGTATAACTGAAAATAATCATATAAAATAGAACTTGACCTCCCTAAAAATGTATATTTAATAAATTATATTCCTCTTATAACTAATCAAACAAAAACCAAATGATATGTTCAAAGAATATATGAACCTAAATTGAAACATTATTATAACCCATATACATTGAGTCCCAAGTGATGTATACAAGTAGATTACTAGCCAATCGATCCAAAAACAGACCTCCTCATCCTATACAACCAAAATACACATCATTATAGATTCCTAAAAAGTATTGCAAACCTAAAAAACGTTATATATAGTAGGAGAATGAAAAATTGAGGGAGATGAAAGGGAAGAAGCGATAAAAACACGAATAAGAGAGGTATTTCCACTGGTGGAGATAGGGGGATGGGCGGAGATGGGGTTGGAATGTATGGTTTATTAGACAAGGATTGAGTAATGGATCAGGGGGATCAGTGGTGACCCCAACATTGATGAGGGGAGGAACGTAGGAGTTGGATCAATGGAGGGAAGGGTTGGGTGAAGGTGACATCTTGGGAGATGGAGAGGGATGAGGAGATGGCCTATGGAGATTAAAGGTGACCACATCACTGGATCAAGCTCGGTGGGCTCAGGATTAGAGGGAATGGGGATACCCGAGCACTGGTTATGGGAGAACCAAAATGGTGATGAGGTATTTCAGTTTAGGGGATTGAGGGATAGTGGTGGGATATATGGGAAAATGGTGGGGCTTAAGGGAGGATATTCTCTAAATAACAATATAAAATATAGTGGTGTTTTTTATAAAACATAGGGTAAATGATTATAATTTTTAGCAAAAATTTAGTAAACTACAACAAAAAAATCCAGAACCAAAAAATGATGTTGGCGTAGTGGCTTTCCATAGATGTCTTTACTCCCTCATCATAATGGATTTGAGCTTGATAAATTGGTTTGAGTTCTTTCACTCTAATAAAATTTTGTTTGTCTTAGTAGAAACAAATTCTTTCATAATCCTAAAAACCTTAAAATATCATTCCACCACTCAATGGTAGCTCTCTTATCATATTTTTTGATATGCGATCATCTTTTAAAATTAGGCAGAATTTCTCCACACATGGAATTAACAAAAAAATCCTTCAGAATTCCATTCTTCATAGGCCACTAATTGTGATTCATTTACATCCCTTTCTAGTATATGCACTCTTCCACACAGGTATATTAACCTTGTAATAAAATATTCTCTTAGTATAAAAATCATTAGACAACACTTATATGTTTGGGTCATTTTTAATTAATTTCATTTTAAATTTGGATAGAGTTGTTCCCCTTTTATAAGGGAAAATGGATGACCTATTTGTAAATACACAATAAAATTCAATAATGGGTAGACACTCTCCATGTAAGTGGATCTGAAATTTAGAAATAAGATATATATTAAGATATAAGTATGATCTATGTTTAATCCATACATTTTCACACAATTTTACACAATTTTTATGTCACTGAAACTTTCTTTTTACTTTTATCATTTTATATTTTATCTTGGTAACTATTTTTTACCTAAGTAAACTAATTATTATATTTAAAATTAAAATAATAATTTTTATATAGTTTGTAACCACTGAATTAAAATTTTAAATTATTTTAAATTAATATAATTTATAATTTTGATTAAAATTAATTTTAAAATTATATGTATAAAATGAATTATGAAATTTCCGTTAGAAAATATCATTTATTTGATGAAACATTAAATTTAGGTTTGTAATCTTGTCTCAGATTTTTTAAATTTGTTTTATAAATCATAACATGAATAATATTTTTTTTATAAAAATGGTTTCATGAAATTCAAAATCATTATTATAAACAAATAATTCAATAAAAGACATGGTGTTTTGGAAAACAATATATACAATTATTCACATAAAAATGAATATTTTTTAAATTATAAAAAATCATCTTAATTTATTATTACCTAGTTAAATAAAAAAATTATGTTATTTTTTTATTATAATATTTAGAAACCATATAAATTAGAATCTTAATGATGATACAGAAATATTTATTTGATTTAAAAAACTATTTTAATAACATGAAATGTTTATAAAATTATTTCATATATATTGATTAAAAATTAAATATTGATATATTAGTTCATAAAAATAAATATCAAATACTATAATTAACTTCTAATTTTGACCAATTTTAATTTTTAGGTAAAATATAATACATTTTTATAAAAATGGTACTTTGAAAAGAATATTTTTAAAATTATAATGAAAAATCATTTAATTTAACTATTTACTTATTTATTGTCATATTATTTTGTAATTTCTATTCTATTCATGTAATTATAATAGGTTGTGGTTTATTTTAAACTATTTTCCATCATTTTTTTGTTGCGTGAAACCCAATCTATTAAGTATAATATTAATTTAAAGGATAAAAAATCACAGGTTGCTACATTTTCTAATTTGAGAACTCACTATTGCCATGGTGAAATATATATTACTAATTTAGATTCTTATATTTTTTGTTAGATAAAACCTATGTGTGTAACTTTTAAACCTTTTCTCACTCCTTTGATAAGAATATGTTTTAAAATGACTTATTTATGGTTTTTCTTAACTATTGTATTTGAGATAGGGCTCTTTTGGAGCATTCTAATTGTAGAATTATATTAATTGATAAAAAATGTATGGTATTGATTCTAGGGCTTTATATAATTTGGTTTAATTTTAAATATTTTTATTTTAGTGACATTGGTAATTTCTTGTAAAAGATTATGATATAATTTTTGTTATTATTAGAGGTTATTATGGTGGAGCTAGTATAGGAGGGAGGGATACTTGAGGCTATGTGAATGATAGGTGGATCAAATATATATGGAAACTCATTGGAGTTTGATTGTGTTTATCTTCCATTATTTTTATTAGTTTATTAATCTAAAATCATAATTTTTTCTAATGACATGACTCGCTTTTTTTCAATAACTGTTTAATTTATTCATTAAAATGGTTCCTCTATAAATAATATCTTTTATAACAGCTTAAAATGTGTCTTTTATCATTTCATTTTTAATTTTTTAAATTGGTCTATGAATGATTAAAAAATACCGTTAGGTGATTTAAAATTTCATTAGTATTTGTTAAAAAAAGAACCACCTTTAATATTTCTATTGTTTAAATTCATTTTTACTTTTATCTAAACCTGAAATTTTCTCCCTTAATTAAATTATTAAAGTAAAATAATTTGTTTTTATTATGGGGTGGATAATTTATTTGTAAATGATAATGAATTTATTTTTCTTTAATGGAACTAATAAATTACAAAACGTTGTACATAAGTTTTAATAATGTTATTAAATCATGAAAATATTTAAATAATATAATTATAGTAGTGAATATTTCCTTATATAACAAGAAACATATGGAATTCACATTCATTTAGTTATCATATTTTCATACATAAATGTGTAGAAGATGATGTATAACCTGAATGATTGTTTCAAATCATAATAGAATTACAATTTTTAAGGAATTTATTTATTTTTTTTAGAATAAAAATTAATAGATAGGTATTGTGAATACAATTAATTGTAATCCTTTCACCTTGATTCTTTAAACATTTTAATAAACTGATAATTAACTCCCACATAATTTTTCATGAGTCAGAAGTCAGCAATACATTCTTCACCATGGTAATGATGTAGCAATGACATTGATTTGATGAATGCGTTCTTTATAAGGGAAGAAATGATATTCTTTGTAATTACTTTTTTATTCTATAAACTAATAAAACCAACATTTTAGGGATCCACCATTCATTAATTTATTTAAAATTTTAAACATGATAACATTTTTATTTCAAACCTCAAAATTGATAACATCATTTCATTTAATTAATCCTTCTCAAAATCCTGTATAATACAATGTTAAGATAAGGTATTGGATTTATATAAAACTCCAATTGGTGTTGTATCTATTAATTAAATGTATATATATATATTTTAAATAAATTTTATTCAATAATATTTCGTTGGAATAACAATTAATTTGTAAAAATAGTATTGGTAAAATTTAATACTTGGGACATGTCCTTCCCTTTATATTGGTTATCTTAGGTGTGTATTTTTTATAAATAAAATAATACCTAGATTGTACATATTTTATTACTAGATTGTGCATATTTTGTGAATTTGGGCTTTTTTTGGCTAGACCATAGTGAACTCTAATTTAGTAGTTATTATAACTTGGAGTTGGCATGAATTGCCTCTAGAATTTTATAATGAAAACTTCTATTCATAACCTATTCCATGTTTTTCATTAATTGATCATAATTATGTGGTATCAATAATTAAAAATTAATTAATTTAAAAGTATCTTCTTAGTGTTTAGGTTTAACTTGGAATAATGTTTTTCAATATGGAAGCCAATGTAATAGTTGTAATCATATTTATCTCTTGTTTCATGGAGAATGACGAATGTTACTTTTCTAGGATTCCACCATGGATGTTTATCATATTGTTTGATATTGAATTTTTTTGGCTAGAACATTTAAATTACTTTATTGTAACGATCATGTTTTGAAATGGGTATATTACTACCATATGATCTGTATGAAGATTCAATTATTATGGAAGACAATGTTGGTTTGGAGAGAAATTCCCACTATATTATACCCCATTACTCCTATCCCCCATGATAGATGTGTTATGTGATCATGACTATAGTATACACCAATTTCATTCCTCAATGGTGGGTGTGTACCAAACTGACATTGAGCTAGTTTTTATGATGATTAGTTTAATGATTCCCATTTCCAATTTTTATCAGATTACATTATTGACCTAATGTAGGTAATATTTTTATAAACCCTTATTTTAAAGGGAATTATAGATTTTTATAGGTGTGATGCTCTTTTTTATTTGTATTTATTATTTGTAAAGAGTTTCATTTAGTGATTCTCCACACAATCAAAAACACACATATACATCATTGGATTGATCTAATTCATGTACATGAGATTATTCCCCATATGTTGGAATAATTATGGTTTCCTACTGAATATTATATATGCTCGTTCCCCAAATGTGCTCATTAGAATGCTTGTATTGTACATGTATTTTTTTTATAGTTTCCTATAAGTATTTCTAGATTTCTATATTATTTTTTCTATATCACATATTCATTTTATGTTTTATTTGAGTTCTAGTTGGTGTTGTATTAAGATAACATCGGTTGTGTTAGGATACAATCACAATTGTTGTATTATTACTAATAGTGTTTTAATTTTTTTTGTAGTATGTGTTGACTACCTTTTTACCTAATAATATATTACAATAGACAATTTTTCTTTACAAATATTTTAATTATTTTGTTGCAGATTGGGGTTTCCTTTGTGGTCAAATAATTCCCTATATGATGAGCTAGGGCCCTTTGTGATAGTTTATAGAACCTATTCATCTAGAAATTCCCATGCAATTATGTTGTGGCTGGTTTCAATTCAAATTTGATGAATCGGGTTATGTTTGATATAATTTCAATGATACTTTAAAGATATTTACTCATCATATGTACAATATTGGTCGACATTAACCTAGTAAAACGTTTTTTCTTGAGTATGTGATAGTAATATGTCATTTGAATTTATGAATATAATGTGACGTGGTGTATAATCATTTCAGTATCATTCCATCATCACCTCTAAATATTTCACAATCAACCATTATTTGATGAATAAAGTAGAAAAAACATGTCCGATCATATAGATTCCATGTTGGAAAACAAAATATATCATATTATCCTCGATATGATGAATGCAACAAGAAGAATTCTTTTTAAAAATAATACAATTATTAATAACATTTTGAACACACAAAATCATGTTTTAAGTGAATTATTATATAATATAATAATATTATTATTTAAATGTGATGACTATAACCAAGACATTAAATTTATAGTATAAATAGGAATGGACACATTATGAAAAATATACAATCGTTTTATATAATGAAAACTTGTTTATTACTGTTTAGTAAAGTATATAATTCTCATTAAAATATATTTTTGATTCAAAAAATATATTTTCATCAAAATTGGTTGTTTTTATTTTTTACACAGACATAATAATTAATTAACAATTTTTTTTTGATATTTCAATAGATTAAAATTATATTTTTATAATTCAACATGTATAAATTTTCATTGTATAAATTTTTATTTATTATCAAAAAAATTAACTTTCCAATGAATAGTTAATAATACAATTTTTATTGAGAAATGTTTTCTTTTGGTTTCAATATTTCCACATGTTATATTTTAATTTAAAATAGTTTAAAATAAAAATTTATTTACATATATTCTGAATAATATTATATAATTTATTTTAATAAATTTTATTTTTATTATAAAATCTATATATACTTAAAAATACATTTTTTCATAAAAAAAATTTTCATTGTGTTTTTTGGGTTTAATGATAAATAAATAATTAAAATTATTGGAATTTAATTTGAAAACATAAATTATTTAATTTTAATAAGAAAAATTTATAATCGTTAATAAGGGCATCTTAATTTATTTTAATAATGAATCTTAAAAATAGTAAATTTTTTATCACGGTTATGGTTAAAAGGTTTTTACCAGTGGTTACAATAATGTGATAAGGGTTAAAATGACCTAGAAACTTTTCTAAATCATATTTTATGGACTCATTTCTACCCCATTTAATCTAGTATTTTTAAATAATCAATTTTGGATTCATTTGGACTATGTAATGATAGAATATATTTTCATATTTTGAACGATTACAAGTGTGTCCCCTCCCCCTATTATAAAAGGCCATCTCTTATCCTCTTCTCTCCACACCTCAATAGCCATTTTTGACCAATACCAACCCAAATACATTTATAACATATATGTAAACATCTATATGTATTTTTATGGATATAAAAATGCACTTCGGGGGATGAAGGTGTAAGGAGGTGGATGTTGTCCATGAAAGATGTCTTACTTTAAACCAAATGATTCAGTTTTATTAATTATTTTTCCTCCTTATACACCATTATAAAAATTGTGTTATGATTAAATAATTATATTATATACACAAAGATTTTATTATGTATATTTATTAGCTTTAATCCATATCCCTCTACATCTAGTGGGAAATTGAAGCATCATTCATGTGTTTGATAGACTACCACCTCAAGAACCGATGCAATTCATTTTCCATCACTACCTATCAGGACTAGTTCGGATAATGAGTTTAATATATATATATATATATATAATATTCATGAAATACTTTTAATTCTATAAATACAAAATAATATATATTTACAAACCTTTCCATCTGTTGACTAATGAAGACATCATTTATGTGTACCTATGGATTACAACATCCATGAAGCAATGTTTTTTGTTTTCCCACACTACCTCACTTGGATGGTATATATAAGTGCATTTAAATAAAAAATTATATTTATTATATAATAATAATTATTTAATAAAAAACTTATACCTTCCTTTTTATCATGTCCCTTGAAAAAATGAAACATTACTCATGCGTACATATGGAAAATTGTTCCCATGTAGCAACATAACTCATTTTTCAAAACCCTATTACAATGATGGTCATAAAAGTATAATTAGTGTATAAAAATGATAATAATTACATGATTAATTTTATTGGTATGACGTAACAATCACCTGTTGGACAATGGAAAATTACTAAATTCCTCTTTAAAATATGAACAAAACCTCCTCAAAACATATGATGTTGACATACCTAATTAAATAATTAAATATATTATTGAAATAGATAAAATAAACTGTTAAATGATAATTAATAAAGTTTTAAATTTTTTTTAATAAATTAGATGATTATTATAAAATTATATTATAGGATTTAAAGTTCATAATTATAAAATCTATACTTGAGGTAAGGGACTTTGTCTCAATTTCCCTTCACTAAAGAATGTTTTAATTATATACCCATAATTCAATTTTTTTGTATAAAATTAACTTTTACTTATTTTATAAAGAATATTTCATACATTAAGACATTTTAAGCCCTCTTCGTGATTTTTATTCCAAGGTGTTTTCATTATGAATTTATTAAAGTGATAAGGGGTTTCTTTAGACAATTTATTTTTATTGGGTTTTATAACCTCTTTATTGATTATGTTATGACCGTATTATTTTTGAAATGAGTGTTAATTTATTTAGGTTTTATTGAAACTTTTTAATATGGGTTTAAATTTTTTACACCCGATCTCTCCATTGAGTAATCTGAAAATTAATGAGTATCCCTATTATGGTTATTCATCTATAATTTTCTTTCTTTTGGACATATGATTTTGTTATGCACCAATATTTGTTTATTTAATTTATTTCATTGTATAAAAATTGAGATGTTACTAATATTGTAAGTATTTTCATTATAATATGTCATCGTATTTTTGGATTATCATCATTAAATGTTCCATTTAGTGAGGTTATATTCAATTATTTTTATTATTTAACTTAAATAACATTTACTATATTAATTATTGTAGTTTTCATGTATAACTTCTATTTCATCCCTTATTTATTAAAAAAATATAAATAATATTGTTTATATGTGATACCAATATTGTATCTTTTTTTTATAAATCATAAATTTTTCTATATCCATTTTTTCTCAAATGTTATCCATAATTTTCTAATTTAAAAATTATTTATTTGTGTTGGTAATTTTCAAGGATCACTGGAATTATTTACAAATTTTTTAAAAATTAATTTTTTAAATTTAATCATGTGATACATTTTGGGTTTTTTACTAATGTGTTAATGTAATTTTTTATTTTATCAAACATGACTTAACTACCTTGTTTGACATCATGAATATTTTTTATTTGAATATTCCATAAAATTATACCATTGTTAATTCAATGAAATTTTTATCAATTATTTTGGAAATTTTTGTCTTTAAAAGTGACCAATTATGTGGAAAGGGTATTTTACTAATTATTTTTTTAATTATATTTTTATTGTGTTTATTTTCATTGATAATAAAAAATCATTTATTTTATTTATTCTTTAATTAGTATATGTTGTAATAATACTATTCTTATTCTTTCTCTTGTTGGATTATTATTGTTTTAAATAGATTGTTAGCGAACCCAGTTATTTTCCATTGCTAAATCAAGCTGTAAATGAATAATGTATATTATTATATTGAAAAGGGAAGGATTATATTTTTCCATTATATTGTAATTGATAATATGTATGGATGATTCATGGGTTTTTCCAATATAATCATAGGAAGGTTGTTTCTATTATAATTTAAGTATAGCTGGTTACATTATAAACTAATGATGAATGGGTACATTATATCTCTCCAATGAATTTTGAAATGATATACATTTAACTAGTCATAGGTTCATCCTATGTTATTCTTAGAGTTTACTAGTTAGTTTATTCGATTTATAAGGAAAATTTTTAGACTGATATGAAATTTATCTTCCAAGATACCAAATGTTTTCTCTCTACTTAGTATAAGTTTCTATCATATCCTTTTTTCAAGGTATGTTTTTACATGGATAATTATTAATAAATTATATGAATCTTCTATTATGTTAATTATTTATGCCATATTTATTAATCTATGATCCATGTTTTTATGGGAATGAATTTTATCATTTAATACTCATGAACTTATATTATGCCATTATAACATTATTTTCATATAATGGTCACTGATGAAATTAAATTGGTAATGGTTAAGTTAATAATTATTGGGAATTTTACTCCACCCTATGAAGGTTTTATTTTACCATAGCTGTAAATAAAGTAGTTAAATTATTTATGGCTTGAATGGGTACATTTGTAAATAAATTTATGGTAAATGATTAAGACTTATTCTGAAATAATAAATGATTCTTATATTTGAAAAAATTATCACATATATACATGATTATAGTCAGGTAATAGTTTTTTACAATTTCTAAAAAATTAAACATAAAATTTCCTTGGGTATTTATAAGAACTTATATTTTATTTTAGTTTTGTATGTTTGGAATAGATCAAAGCAGGTCACATTTATCAGTATCAAAGCAGGAGATATAAGGATTTGGTTTTTGGAAATAGATCTTGGTGGACAGGTTCATGAATATTATAATTGGATTCAGAGAAATATATAGATAACATTAAAGATTAGGTTGTTTTAATATGAAGTTAACTTAAGAGTAATGGATACCAAAATGGGTATATATGTTTATTGTTGATCATATGATTAAGGTAATTGATAAAACATTATAGGTTTTATGTAATGTTGATCATATGATTATATAATGTAGACTGACATGTTATCTATTTATTAATCTAGTAAATGGTTAGAAGTTTATTTTAGGGTTTTATTCATGTAATATTAGTCAATAATATTCATTTCATGGGTTTATTGAAGTGATAAACATATTAGTTTTTCAATAAACTTCCATGGGAAGAAATTGTGCTTATAAATTGAAAATAACAAAAGTTAGAATGAATTCATTCATTCTCAATCATAATATTAAAAGAAACCCCAAACTCTTAGAAAATAATCATAAAATAAAAATATAACATTTTGCAATAATTTATAATGTATTTATTGTCTTATTTATCCCATAATGATTTATTAATTGTAATCATTATCATTCTCATGAGGATGTTTTCATTGATTTTTTATTATTCCTTGGATGTTACTTTATCCTCTATGTCCGTATTTTTAATTTCATCCAATGTTATATTTAACTGGTAACCGTATTAATTATTATTAAAAGTGACATTCATATTGTATGTTTTCATTTTTCAAAATTTTGATTAATTATACCTTTTTACAACATCAATTATCAACAAATGTATCTTTAAATATTAAAATGTTTTCCTTTTATGATAGTATGCTTAATCTTCAACTCACTAGAATTGCTTTTGAAATGTTTTAAATTTATTTTTCCCAGAATGAGACAAAATTATAATAATTATGTTTTATTAAGAGTTATAATGCAACACCCTTAAAATTTATATTTAAAGAATATTATTCACATTAACTATCAAAATACACAATCCCAATCATTAACCGTATTGTGGTATAATATAACAATATTATTATTTAAATATGATTGTTATAACATATCTATATAATTAGTGGTATGGATAGGAATGAAAATATTATGAAAAAAATTTCAATGTTTTGATAATGAATTAGTGTTTATTAATTTATAATTAAGTACTCAATTTTCAATAAATCTATTCTATGCTTAAAAAATATATGTTCTTCAAAAAATGGTTTTTATTTTTATTTTCTAAAAAACATTTCAATTATTTAATACCATTTTTTAATTTTATTTTCATAGATTTATATAATTTTTGAATTCATAATCTCACAAAATACATTATGATAATGTTTAAAAAAAATTAATTGTTGATATTGCAAATGAATATTAAAATATATTTAATTTTATAGGAAAATAATTTTTTAATTAAAGAATTTAAAATTTAATTTTATATATATAATTTTTCAAAATAAAAATTAGTTTATTTATATTATTAATAATCTAATTAATTCCATTGTAATCAATTTTATTCATTTTTGACATTAAATCGTTTTATACTTAAGAATATATTTTTTCTATAAAATCTATTTTTTACCTAATTTTTTGTTTTAATGTTTAATTAATATCTGAAAATTATTTGAATTTAATTTCATAAAATATATTTTGTATTCATAATAATAATAACTAATATTGGAAAATTTTTTAAAATTAATTTTTCGTCAAAATGAATAGTGAAACAATAAATGATTTTTACAACAGTTATGGTTAAAACAAGTTTATCAAGGGTTAAACTAAAGTGATAAGGGTTAAAATAAAATAAAAACATATATATATATATATAATTTTATGGAATTATTTAGACTATATCTCATATCATATAATGAAATAATCTATTTTTTTGCAATATTTTTTTGTAATATATTAATATATGTAAATATTTTGAATAATTCCTTATGTGTCATATGCCACTCTTTTAAATGGAATACCTCTCCTCCATTCTATCCAAACATCATGATTCACTTAAGTTATTAAATACATAAATAATTGCCATTATAAACTCCATAAACATTTCCTATAGGTTTCATTTTTTTGATAATACAAATCTTATATGGCATTAGGTGTAAATCGAATGAGGTTGTTCAAAGAAGATGTATGTCTTTTAATTTATTGTTTTAGTTTTATTTATTCATCTATGTCATTGAAAAAAAATTATATTCATTGTGATTTTATAATATAATTATCTCCCATATAATTATATGTTATTAATTTTATGTATTATCATTCATCCATCTACTTTCTCATATAATGGGATGTAAAACCATATTTTGTGTGTACGGAGGACAATTTCCTTTAAAACTAATATATTTAATTTTTGAAAACTACCTATAATGACTATTTTGGATGAAAAGATTAATGTATATATATTATATTCAATGAATAATTATAATTTTGGATGGATAACATGTTATATATTTTCGGACCTTTCGATCAATTGACAAATGATAATGTTTCTTATGTGTGTGTGTAGATAACCACCTACATGAAGTGATGATATTTTTTTAATCACTGAATCATGTGGGATGAATATATGTGTTTATTAAAATATACAATATTATATTAGTTATATAATCATCATTTGGTAAGTTTAAATTATTACATACCTTATTTCCCTCTTGTTCTTTGAAAAATGGAAACACTACTCATGCGTATATGTACACTACCACCTCCATGTTTTATCATAAATAATATCACACAAAAAAATTCATATATAGTTACAAAAGTTTAATTAATGAACGAAAATTATAATTCTGAAAATTATTTTTTTGAGAGATGATATAATAATGTTCTTTTTAACCACGATCATTATACCGATGTAGTTTGGAAATTTTGAATATAACATAATCAAAACACCTAGTGTGGACATGAACAATTTAGTAATTAAATATATCATCAAAATAAGTCAAATAAATTATTTAATGAAAATTTATAACACATAAAAAATATTCTAAAATATTAAATAAATAATATTTCTTTATAGAGGTGTTAAATGAAATACTTTGAAAATCTGCACATCGGGTTTGAGATTTTGTCTTAATTTCCACTCATTGAGGAGTGAATTAATTGTATACAAAAATTTATTTATATATTTTATATACAAAAAATTTAAATTTTATATAATTCATCATTTATACTTCATCATATTTTATGTTTTGTTTATGTTATTACATATAAGGGGGTTTGATTCGGAAGTTACCAAAGCATTAATGGGTTTCTTAAATAAATTTCAATCATTAGGTTATATTACATGTTCATTTATTTTATAATAAAAATATTATATGTGAAATGATTTTTTTATGTATTATTTACACTTTTTATGGATTTACAATTTTTACACTTAATTGGTTCATTGATTAATTCTTAATTTAATGATATGATCATTTTAATGGTTATTATTATCATGTTTTATTTCATTGAAACAAATGTTTATTTTGGGAACCTATCTTATTTTATGAGGTTTATATGACACCCCTTGACAAATTATATCATGGATATCCTTATATTTGTATTATTTAATTTTTTGTTAGATGTTATTTCTCTCATATTCTTCAATTAAAAAGTTACTAAAATAGTTTTGTGATACAGTCTCATATTATTTATTGATTTTCTATGTAAAAAGTTCCTTTGTATGGGATTATATGATCTGTAATTTTTAATCAATTCTCATCTATTTCCTTGTCATCAATATATAATTACTGGAAAAATAAGACTGAAATGGAAAAAAAACTACTCTGATAAAATTTTCGCACCATGAACCAGCATCCACTAAACCAATGAACCGATCTAGGGGTTATTATTTCTTAGGAATGCCTTCCCAAATGCCAAAGGATGTTGACTAGCACCAAGGGTTATATTAGGATATAGTGGGGAGACTATTATATCTTTTGATGATAAAATTGATGGTCATATGGGCATAAAAGACTATATTCATATATAAATACTCATTTGATGAAATAATAGCTAATTGTAATAAAATTTGACAATAAACATAAATTCATTTTGAAAAAGCGTACATGTCAAAGAGTAAAAAAAAACAAATGAATGATTTCTCCTGGAAGATCCTACAAGGAAACACTATAAGGCTCCCCTAAAACATCAACATGTGGAAACAAACCACCATGGTCCATATTTCATCCATCCATATACATATTCATCCTTTTTCATTATAGTCTATATCATGAACCTTGTCCCTATGCTGGTCTCAAAACCATAAATTATGACATGTCTCAAGGGCCCCAAGTATGGTGGGAGTTTGAAATCAATAGGCCACCATCAATCCATGACAATATTATTTCCTTTATTATACTGCTTAGGAAAATGTAAATATATATCAACAACACATGCATAAAAAGAAATATGTCACTACACTTGGGATCAAAATTCATAAGGGAGTGATTTACCTACATCAGCCAATATAATTACACATCAATATACATTCCCTAAAATATATAGTTTCATATATTAAATGATTTCAAAGATATATCACTACTATATAAGACCCATTTCTTAATTCCCAATAATCCACATAAGGATATCATACTTAGAGAAACCATAGGCTCCTCCCAAAATCATATCACTAACAACTCATGTCGTTCTAACACCTCATGTCCAATAATCATGTTCCTAGAATCCAATTAGCATTCCAATCATTGTAAATCATTGTCTTCAAACCTCCATTAAAAAAGTCATCATCGTCACAACAACCTGATATCCCATGTCTGGGATATATCCATCCTCCAAAATATAATAAACCACCTTGAGCCAGAGATCCTGGATTTTGATGCATGATAAGACCCATCCATCAATAATCCTTACCCATACACCTCAAATATGAATGTATAACATCATCCCCCAAATAATTGTCTAATAAATAATCTCCCACATATTTATATGGTGACATCCTCTTTTATAACTAATGGTCAACAACATCCCCTATGAAACTATAAATATTCTGGCCTCTAACCATAAATAGTGTTCAATACTATCTCAGAGTTTCATATCTGTGTGCACATCACTAAAATGGAATGTTAGCGAACAATAGTTGGAGTAAAAAACAAAAATTTATATTCAAGCTCTATCTAACCAACTCATCACCACATGAAAACCTCATTTCCCAACCACGACATAGTCATCCTCCTTCACCTAAACCTGATGGAAATACTTTTTAACTCTTAGAGAAAACAACATCTCATACGTCTAGTTTCACGCCTTAATCATTATAAACCTTCTTATATCAGTCCCAATGTCCAAAATAACCTCAATTACTCGGTACATGACTTATATTTTCCCATGGAACACATTTAGTCATATCCCAATTTAATTAATTTTAATTATTTAAAAAATTAGCATACCATATCCAAGAAACAATAAGTTCCATACATAACATGGAATAATTAAATTAGATATATAATTCTATATACATTTAATAACTATTATTAATTCCGATTTAAAAATAATAATTAATTTATTGTGATTTTCTATAGGAAACCTAGACATTTTCATTTAGATACACATCCTATAACAAGTGTGTAAAAGTAATGAAATCTAGGTACCGCCTTCCTTTGACATGTAGGCATACACTCATTGAATATTGAACTCTAATTAGAACATTATTGAACAAAATTGGGATATTGGAAAGACATAGTAAGAATATCGAAAATTATCTAACATAGAAGAAGCATTACAAATGGTGAGGAAAAAAGAGAACCAGAGTACGAAGATTCAAGGTATTATCTCTATTCTTCCAATGTGTACAATGACATTCTAATTTGAGCTTGTATGAAGGAGTTATAAAGGATCCAAGGAGATGGATAGGGATAGGTAAATGGATGGAGGGAGAGGTAGATATGGGAGTAGAAAAACTGGAGGAAAAACTAATATATGGGAGGGATTGTTTGGTAATTTAATCCCTTTAAATGAACAACAGGGTTTGGCTAAATATTCATCCATCATGTGGTGCCACTATATTAATGGAACCACCATTAAAATATGTAACATGATTTGGATAGACCATTCACTAACTATGCACACTCTATATCATGTGGCACTACGTGTGTGGGCAAGGACGCAGTGTTTTTCAAAAATTGCACAGCCGTGCAAACCACCTATTTAAAAACTATAAACATCTCGCATGGTTGTGTACCCTAACTTCCTCATTTATTATAACTTTTCTATAGTTAACATATGGATTGAATGATTTTTTTAAATGGTTGATTGGTTTTAAAATTCCATATTCCACTTCATGTACCATTTAAAATGATTTGTTGGATTCCACTATGTCGAATCTCATCCAAGCCTCCAAGGCACTAAGTAGGCCATTAAACCCATCTACAAACAAAACCCTGGAGTTATAATACACTCATATTTATGTCCTAATACAATAAATAAATATTTGTTCAGTCACAAAATTCAAAAATAAAATTTACCAAGAAAAGTAACCAGTTCAAAAAACTTGAGATATAACATATGTTATCATGTATCAATTTTATTAAATTATGACTCATGTCTACCCAAATATTTTATACTTGGTATTTATTATATATGATAATTATTTTCATGGGTGTGAATCACTTATATTATATCTATATAATTTGATTATACTCTCATAACCATATGATCATCTTATTCTCAGTTATGTTCTTTGACTATTAATGCCTAGTTTACCCTAACATAGTGTTTGAGCTCACACTTCTTATTATTCGATTTACCATGTTTATAGAGAATGATATTATATATATATATATGATATTTTCCAATGTATATCATGTGAGGGTTATTTAAATAGATATTTTGAAGACATATTATGAAATAATAAAATATTGGTATAGTGTAATGAATGTACATTAACTGATAAAGATAATAATTTCTATTAGTTACTAGTTTTCCCAAACACACTAAAACTATATGACTAAAAATTTATTGGTTATCATTTTGACCCTATATTGGTTATTTATAATTTATTTAGGGAATATTATCTTTTATTTTAATTATTTGGTACTAAATCCATTACATAAAAATATGTTTTGAGCAACGAATCTGAGTGTACATGTATAGAGAATCTCATTTGTTATAAAATTATGGTTTATATGACATTATATTTTGAAATGTTATTATATGTGGATATTTTATTATTTTGGATATTATTATTATGTGAAAAATAAATGGTCGATCATATGTTCAAAGGCATATATACGCCATTTGTGTGATCATGTGGTTTGATTTTTAAGAGATTAATGACATTTTGGGATATATTTATTAGGTGTTAGGAATAATATATGATCTATTTTTAGATATCCATTTGGGTTGTAATTTCATTTTATGTGGAGGTAATTATGGTTAATTTGGAAAATTATAGAATTTATATTTGGAATATATGATTACTAGTATAGATTAACTTGGGGGTTGGTGAAAATGTGATTCATGTAATTTTTGAAAAAAGATTAATATAATTTTAAGAGAATATATGAATAATATATTTGTTGATTGGTATGACATTAATGTTTTTTTGATAATATGGTTAATAAAACCAACCTAAATCCAACTAGATCGTACCAAAAGTGGTATAGGTTGAACCAAAAGCGAATTGAAAGTATCATATTCTAAAATCAAGAGGAATTAGAGTAAGGCATTCATAGGATATAAATTTTTAATCTATGTGATTTTTTCACTGTGATTATTTTACGTTATTATATTTTACTTTCAGAAAAAGTTTCTCTAAAAGAGTAAATTCATTCCTCATGATTGATGAATGACAGTCAAAGAAAATCCATCATTATCTTCCATGGGATTGTATTGCAATAACAGTTGAAAAAATATAGATCATGTCAACTGGAATCATGTTATTACATGAAAATGATATATAAAGAACAATACATGATATTATAATTCTCTTCTATAATTCTATGTCATGAAGGATCCTCAGATAATTTGTACTATGTTGTGTAAAAAACCATCCTAGTTTACATGGTCTAGAGAATTCTATTTGGGAATTATCCATGTATTCTAGTGGATAAATCATATAAGTTACATCCAAAACATTATTCAGCTCTATGGGAGGGTGACATTCATGTGTCATATGCCTTTCTATTACAATTTTACTTTCTTAAATTCCATAAATAAGATCCCATATTAAAATATCTCATGCTAAACCACATCTTAAAGGTTATGTAAAAAAATTTAAATTATATATCTGATGGATCAGTTAAGAATATGTATTTGTATATTAGATGGAACAAAAGAATAGGGGGGTGAATTGTAGGTTTAAAAACATTGTGTTTAAACACTTAAGAGATTAGTTTAAAAGATCATAAACTAATAAAAATACAAGCACCCACAATTGTATTGAATATAACTGGTATGATGTAATGTAATACTAATGAAATGTAAAACAACTGTATTCGAGATGAACACAATAATCAGAGTAATATAAAGATGAACGATTATACCTTAAAGCCTTTAGAATCAATCAATACAATATGTAATAGAATGATTTTAATTGAAACAATTACAATTGAATATGTAAAGAAGAAAAGAAACAATACAAATTACTTTCTACTACAAGCAGCAGCGGAAAAGTAAAAGTATTACAATTCTTTTGACCCAAAGAGAAGGGTTATCCTTTCACCTAGGATAAAAGGTCTATCTCACCAACACCTTGGTAAGACCTCGATTAGACGATCAGAACATCTATCTGCCTATCCCTGGCAGCCCTCGATACAATGATCGGACCGTCCGTCTGCTTATCCCCAACAGCCCTCGATTTTGTAGGTAATCGACACCTCTTTCTTCTAATCACATGAAATCCCTCGATACGATGATCGGACACACAAAGCAGATGAGAGAAGTCACAATGTCTCTCTCTATAACTAGATAGAAGTAGAGTATCGTGGTTGTTCCCCAGTTCTTCATTGTTCTACCTTCAGTTTCAAATGACCTCCTATTTATAGGCCTCATGTTCTAACGGGCATGTTTCCTTCAACGGTCTTATTTATCCGAAAAACATGGAGGTACTTGGACACCTGTCATTATAACAGTCATATTGAAACCGAAATAATGATATCGTTTTTTTAGTTTGTAACTAACTCAAAGACATCATTTTTGTTAAAAAATAAGATATATGAACAAGATAATCATGATTAAGATTTATATGAAACATGTGTTTTTGACTAAGTACCAAAACATGTAATGAATGTTATGAGAAGAAAAGTCATTCCAATATCTATATTCAGTACGATCAGCATTGTATGATTGGTATGGTCAGTACATTCAGCATTGTACGATTGACATGGTCAGTATGATCAGCATGATCAGTAAGATCAGCATGGTTAGTATGATCAGCATGATCAGTACGATCAACATGATCAGTACGATCATCATGGTCAGTACGATCAACATGTTCAGTACGATCAACATGGTCAGTACAATCAGCATGTTTAGTACGATCATCATGGTCAGTACGATCAGCATGTTCAGTACGATCAGCATGGTTAGTACGATCAGTATGCTCAGTATGATCAGCATGCTAAGTACGATACGATAAACATGATAAAGGACATTTGTGATTTCCAAACCATGATATAAGTAAAAAGAGGACTTTTGACTCAACAATCTCCCCTTTTGGAAAGCACAAATCACAAAATAATAACTAAAAGAATTACATATCTCCCCCTGAGTTTTTGGAAACTCTTCTGAATAAGAAATTGAATACAACTAACTCTCCCTTAGGTATGGACTTTCCTAAGTATTGTATTTGTAGACTTTCCTTAAGTGTTGTAAAGCATTGTCCCCCTTGATAAAACATTCTCCCACTTTATAAACGTTCTCCACCATTGTGATTTACAAAAAGAAAGGGGAAAACATGAATTGTATAAAAGGGTTAGAAAATAAATACAAGACAATGGATAAAAGAAATTTCATTAAGATAACAATCGAGGCCAAACTTGGAAACAAATACAAGTCACTTGTTTTCTCTATCCTTATCCTTTTTGATCAACTCATGAAGAACTGACTTCATATTTTTGATCTCCTTCTTGTCTTCAGAAATAGAATCACCCTATGATCTGAGAAGGTCTTGTTGATCGGCAAAGAGTTGATCCTGATTTCTGATTGTCTCTTTCTGAACACTGATTACTTCTTCAAGAGTATCAATTCTGTCATACAAAATCTTGTTATCTTGGATAACCCAGTGTTCTATTTTTTCAAGAGAACTATTTCATCTTTGAAAGATGAATCCTTCGAAAATTCACCCTGAAAGGCATTTATTGTCTCTTAAAAGTCTTTTACTGAATGAACATCGTATCATTAGGAAGACAAAAGATTCATCCTTTCAACCATTTCATTGTCAAGCTTATTGAAAGCAATTGCTAGCTCATTTGAAAATATTCTTATATATTCAATTGCTATCTCATGATAATTTACTGAGCTTTTTGTATTGTACGACCACTTGGTCATCTTGTTGGAGGCCTTATTATAGGAAGCCAAACATTATGAAAGGACTTTCAAATCAGCTTCGACTGACAAAATATTCTTTCATAATTCTGTACAGAACCAAACTTCTTTTTCTGATTGTCAGTAATAAAATAAATCTTTCCTTCCAGCCTAGGGAAATATTGAATGGTCTTCTCAACCCTTCTCAAAACATGGACAATGTAACCACTCTTCTTGAGAGAGATTGTGTGTTCTAAATCAGTATCTTCATCGTACGATGCCTGTTCATTTGATCAACTTGAGTCTACGACTGGTTGTTTTCCTTTTTATTTTTCATTCTGGTTTCTTTATTCATCCGTATTATCACTGATGACAATAACTTTATCAGTGTGAGAGGATTGAAACCCTTTCTTTTCTTGAGACGAAATTCTCTCTGGTGTTTCAGAAGATTGAAAAAGTGCTTGATCGGCATGAGGAACTTGTTGAATACCTTCACTTTGCTTTTGAACTGATTCCTCTATACTCATCTTCGATCTTTAAAGAAATTAAAAAAGAAAATCTCCTTCCTCTTCTTGAACTTCTTTTATCTCTTCTAACATTTGTTTTCCTTTTTCTTTTTCAGGAAGACTCTGTACGATGGGTTCTTGATGCACATCTTCCGTCATTTGAGAACTAAAATCCTCAACCATTTTCAATTCTTTAGAGATATCAAAGTCATGAGCCTTTTTTCAAAACAATTTTCTTTTACTTTTCATCCTTAAGGGTTTATTCTACCCTTATTATTTCTAAAAAAGCCTCATCTAGGTCAAGACCGAACTTTGGATCACCTTCCTTTCTGTGCTCCATATCCTTTCTCTATTTGGATATAACTTCTATACTGTACTATGGATTCTTCGTAGGATTTGAGCTGGTTTGCAGATCATACTTTTGAGTAATACCAGCAAATTGAATGTCTTTGTCTGGCATATGTGCTTATTGATTCTGAGGAGATTCAACTTCTACATCCTTAACAAAAAGTTTTGAATTCTGATCAAAACAAACATTATACTTCTTCATATTACTTTTGCTAATCCAGGAAGGCTTCAAATCTATCAGCTTTCATTTCAAAGTAAGGTTTCAAAACATCATACTATCGAGAATAAACTTTGTAAGGATAGCTGGATACATAATCAAATGAGATTTTATTTCCCCTAACTTTACATTCATAATCGTTTCGAAAACATATCCCATGAGATTCACTTTTCTCATGTTTACAGGATAGCCCAACATGAAGATATCAGAAACTTTCAGAGTATCTATATCCAATTTTCTTGGGATAAGAAAACCTTGGATCCATAAAGAGACAAACCTATTTTTTTGGAGAAATATGAGACAAATTCATCTTCTCTTCATTTATAACAAACAAAGACTTCTCTGCACTTTCTCTATTAAACGTACCGACCTCTTCTGGTAGTTTATGGGATGGACAGAAAGAATCACCTTCTATAGAGACATTCAGAAAATGAGCCTCCTATTTTACAGACGTAGATAACATTAAATCGTACACAGAATAATTGATAGTCATATTCTTATCAAAAGATACAGTTTTATAAAACTGACAGACTTCATCAAAGAGAACCGAATATTTAGAAAGAGGCCTTTCAACACACAAATGCTCTCATCCTTGAAACAAGATAATCCTCTTGATAGTAGAATAATATAAATAATAGAAGTCACAGGAGACTAACCTTTCCCTTAAAAGGACTTTTTCCGAGAAAGCCTTTGAAGAAATATCGGCAGGAATGTAGGCAGAAGACTGAGATATAGGGATGCTGCCGATGAAAGATCGTATGTTGACTTAAAATAAAGAGTCGGAGCTTCAACGTAGATCCTGAAAAAAAAAGATGTGGGTTTGGGGAGGGGGGTCTATATATAGGCAAGAAAATGGTGACCATTGATCTTCTATTGTCAAGATTAGAGTAAAAAAGATCAATGGTTAGGATTAAAATGAAAGAATTTTTTTTTTAAAAAAGGAAAGTACCTGCTGGAGAATGTAAGGTAATTGTTGGTTTTAGTAGAGTTCAAAAGAAAACACAAATGTACATAAAGAAAAAGACTATTATCAATCGTCAGGCCGATGGAAAACAAACTCATTACCAGTAACTGTTAAGTAGATGGAAAACAAAGTTGTAACCAGGAACTGACAATACGATGGAAAACAAAGTTGTTACCAAGAACTGACAATATGATGGAAAAAAAAGTTGTTACCATGAACTGACATTACGATGGAATAGAAAATCATTACCATCATCGGACAATACGATGGAAAAGAAAATCATTACCATCATCGGACAGTACGATGGAAAAGAAAATCATTACCATCATCAGACAGTAAAATGGAAAAGAAAATCATTACCATCATTGAAAAGTACAATTGAAACGAAAATCAATACCATTATCGGATAGTATGATGGAAAAGAAAATCATTACCATCATTAGACAATATGATGGAAAAGAAAATCATTACCATCATCGGATAGTAATATGGAAAAGAAAATCATTACCATCAACTGAAAGTATGATGGAAAATAAAATCATTACCATCAACTAACGGTACGATGGAATATAAAAACATTACCATCAACTGACAGTGCGATGGAAAAGAGAAACATTACCATCAACTGACAGTACGATGGAAAATAAAATCATTACCATCAACTGACAGTATGATGGAAAATAAAAACATCACCATCAACTGACAGTACGATGGATAGAAAGGTGTATAAAAATAAAACTTTCAATACGATAAAAAATTAGGTATATATTATGATAAAACTATCAATACGATAAAATAAAAAAACATAGGGAAATGTAAAACACCAAGCGAAATGTTCTCCCACTTTCAAAGAGGAGTTATTTAATGTTAGGAGAATTGTAAAACACGAAGTAGATATGAATGATTATTTTAATTTAATCATTCCTAGATTCTGTTTTATAAACTCAAATCTATCGGAAGGTAATGGTTTTGTAAAAATGTCAGCAATTTGTTCTTGCGTTCCGATTAATTATAAAACAATATCTCCTTTTTTTGTGATCCCTATGAAAGTGATGCCTAACATCTATTTGTTTTTCACGTGAGTGATGTGTTGGGTTCTTACTGAGAGCTATGGCACTAGTATTATCACAAATTATATGAGTTTTTGTAAATCCCATTCCATAATCAGTGAGTGTGTGTTGCATCCACTACACATGAGCACAGAGACATCCAGCTGCTACATATTATGCATCAACAGTGGAGAGTGCTACAGAGTGTTGTTTCTTGCATGATCAAGAGACCAAGGAGTCTCCTACGAAATGACATGTTACTGATGTAATTTTTCTATCCATTCGACAACCACCAAAGTCAGCATCTGAAATTTTTTTTAAAAAAAAATCATATCCAAAAGTGTAAAAAATACCTAAATCCATAGTGCCTTTTTAATACCGAAAGATTCTCTTTACTGCTTTTAAATGAGACTCTTTTGTATTAGATTGATATCTTGCACATAAGCATACAGAAAACATTAATTGTGGTCGACTGGCTGTCAAGTATAACAAACTTTCTATCATACCTCTAAAAATTGTTTGATCTACTGGTTTCCCAGTTTCGTCAGGATCAAGTGTATTTGAGGTACCGATTGGAGTGCTAATACTTTTAGTCTTGTCATAATAATAATTTTTGAGTAAATATTTTATATACTTATGTTGAGATATATATGTTCGTTCTGGTTTTTGTGAAATTTGAAAACCTGAAAAGAATGTTAACTCACCCATCATACTCATTTCAAACTCAGATTTCATTAAATTAGCAAAATAATCTATTAAAGATTACTGAGTTGAAAAAAAATGATGTCATGAACATAAATTTAAACAATAAAAACATTTTTATTTTCCATTTTCATAAAAAGGGTTGGATCTGCTGTACCTTTTGTATAATTATTTTGTAAAAGAAATCATGTATGTATATCATACCATGCTCTATGGGCTTGTTTAAGGCCATATAGATCCTTGGTAAGTTTAAAAACAAGTTCAGGATGTTTTAGGACTAGAAAACCAAGAGGTTGTTCGACAAAAACTTCGTCTTGAACAATACCATTTAGAAAAGCACATTTTACATCCATTTGAAATAGTTTGAAATTAAAGTATGCTACAAAGGCTAATAGAATATGAATAGATTCAAATCTCACTACTGGAGAATAGGTTTCTTTATAGTCTATTCCCTATTGTTGATTATAGCCTTTAGAAACAAGTCATGCTTTATTTCATACAATGATTCCATTTTCGTCACATTTTTTTCTCCTAAAAACCCATTTTACACCAATTACAGTTGATTATTTAGGATTATCAACTAAAGTCCAGACATGATTCCTTTCAAATTCATTTAGTTCATCTTGCATTGCTTTGATTCAATCTTCATCACCTAAGGCATCACTTGTACTTTTAGGTTAAAATTTGGAAAGACAAGAAAGATGTTCTATTACATTTCCTAAGAAATTTCTGATCCTTACAGGTTGATATACGTCACCAATGATGTTATCACTGGGATGATTCCTAAGAAACTATTGATTTGGGTTTTGTAAAACCTGTTCATCAACATATGGTAGAAATTCTTCTGTTGTAAATGTATTAGAAATACATTCTTGAACATTTTCCTTATCAAAATGATGTTCTAATAACGGTTGGTAAACATTTTTAGAAAACACATCCGAGGATGTAGGATTGCGTTGATTGAAAACAAAAGGATCAGTTTAATCAAATTTTATATGTACTGTTTCCTAAATAGTACAAGTGTTTTTATTAAAAACTCGATAACCCTTAGAAGTTGTAGAATAGCCTAGAAATATTCCTTCATCAGATTTTTGTGTGAATTAGTGAGGATTATCTTTTTTATTTAGAATGAATACTTTGCACCAGAAAAAATTGAAGTACGAAACATTAGGTTTTTGGCCAGTCCAAAACTCATAAAGTGTTTTATTAAGAAATGGCCTAGTTAAAACACAATTTATAGTATAGAATGTAGTACTAACAGCTTCATCCCAAATGTTCTTAGCAATTGAGTATACAATCAACATGGTTCTAGTCATTTCCTAAAGAATAATATTTCTTCTTTCAACAAAACCATTTTTCTGAGGAGTTCTTGGAGCTGAGAAATTGTGAGTAATACCTTTATTACTACAAAAAATTTCAAAATCTGAGTTTTGAAATTCACCACTATGATCACTATGTATGGTTATCAATGGTAGGTTTTTCTCATTTTTAACTTGGGCAGTAAAATTTTTGAAATAGGAGAAGGCTTTAGATTTCTTTTCTCGAAAAAATACCCATGTAATTCTAGTAATGCAATCAACTAAAACAAATAGGTAGTTTTTTCCTCTAATGCTTCCAGATTGTGTGGGTCCAAATAGATCCATATGCACTAGCTGTAATGCATTAGAAGTTGAAACTTCATTAATTGATTTAAAGCTAGTCTTATGTTTCTTTCCAAATTGAAAAAGGAACACCGAATTTTGAAGAATCATATCTATGATCTAGTAGCCCTCTCACAAGACTTTTGTTTTAGAGTTTACTAAGATTTCTCAGATTATAGTGTCCTAGCCTTCTATTCTATAGCCATGAATGGTTTTCTATTGCACATAAGCAGGGTAAATTTTGACTCCTAAGGTGTTCTAAGTTAATAGTGTAAACATTCTATTGTCTATGAGCAGATAGAATGAATTCATCCTTGGTATTGTGAACTAGACACTTATGATTTCTAAAATCCACAAGGCAACCTTCATCATATAATTGACTTATACTGATGAGGTTGTGCCTAAGACCTTTAACAAACAAAACATTCGAAATAAGAACTTTTCCAATAAAAACGATATTAACTATTCCAACAATATATCCTTGAGCATTATATCTGAAGGTAACTTTTCCACCTTTTTTTGATAAAATTTTCAAATAGATATTTGTTTCTGGTCATGTGTCGAGAACAACCACTATCCATGTACCAAATATTCTTATTGGTAAATTTCTCATTTTCCAGAAAAAGAAACAATTAGTTTTTCGGAATCCAAACTTGTTTGGATACAGAAGGGTTAGATAAAAGAATTTTTGGAATCCATATTTGTTTTTCAAAATGAGCTTTATAAAATCCTAAATATTGAGTTCTGTTAAGGGAACAATCTCTTCTCTAGTGTCCTCTACATTGACACTTAGAACAAAAGTGGGTTTTTGAGGAATAAAATAGTTATTGCTAAAAAACCGGTTTGGAATAAGTATAACCAAGCCCAGAATAATTTCTCAAAGGTCTAATTTGCGAATACATCTTGTCAATGTTTTCTTTACCAAAAGTAATGTTTGAAAAATATTTCTTTAAAGAGAAAATTTCTGACTTTAATTTTAAAACTAAATTCTTATTTTCCAAAACATTTGAATTTGAGCTACAGTAATATTCTAAAACAATTTTCTTTGAAATAACATTTTCAGGATACTTAGAAAATTTATCATTATCATATTTGACTTTTTCAAGGGTTTTCAAAATACTTTCAAAATAAAAAGTTTTCACAACATGATCGTTAGAAAAATATGACTCTTCATTATTTAAAATTGAAATTCTAGAATTTGATTTCTCAAGCTTCTTCTTCAGTTTAGAATTTTTATTTTCAATTAATTTAGAAAATCTATATACTTCTTCAAAAGAAGGTAATGTATCGTCTTCTGATGAAGATGATTCCTCTTTTATTGATTCATAATATCCATTATCAGTATAATTTGAATTTAAAGAGACATTTGTAATAGCTTCATCATTATGTACTATAGCCATGAGACAATGACCTTCAATTGGTAGTCTAGTTATAAGTCCAATATTTCTCTAGCCGGAAGACTCATATTCTGATGAATCGTTTGAAGAATCACTACCACTTAGACTCCACGAATCATTTTCCTTCAAGAATTTCATTGTCTTTGTCTGGTAAAACTTGTTCTTGTTTCTTTCAGAGTGTTTTTCATTTCTGTATTTTCTCTTTAGTAAAGGACAATCAGGCCTTATATGCGCTACTTTCATACATTCATAACAAGTTACCTCTGAATCTTTTTTTCCTTCCTATCTTTCTTTTTGAATCTATATTGGAAATCATTCTTTCCCAAAATCTTGTTCATCCTCTGAGCGAGATTGGATAACTCATTATCCGAAAGATCACAATCACTTGAGTTAGATATAACTACTTTCTTGGCTTTAGATCTTGTCATCCTTTCAGGTGTTTTAGCTTTAGATGTAAAAGATACACCTCTATTTCCATTCTTCTTCATTTTGAAGTCAGCATCTCTTTTCATTCTAGTCTCGTGCTATAAAAGTGTTCCAAAAAGTTCATCAAGAGTAATTTGGGAAACTTTTCTATTTTCATCAATAGATGTCCTTTTTGACTTCCATTCATTCGGCATTATATCTATAATCTTATCTACTAGAGCTTTAGCATCAGGGCCTTTTCTCCCATAGATTGTATGATTTTGTCAATTGTTATAAACCTTTTTTGCACTTTACATACTGGATCTCCATACGGAAAAACAAATCCATGATACTCAGATCGAAGCATTGCTCTTCTTGTTTCTATAACCTTGGATGTGCCAAAATGAGTGACTTCCAATTTCTTCCAAATACAGTTGGCTGCTTCACAGGAAGATATCTAGTTGTATATATTTCTGGTCATAGAGAATAATAATGTATTGTGTACCTTGTAATTAATTTTATATTCTTCCTTCTCTTGGTTAGTGAATGTACTAACTTCTTTGTCAGGAATTTTGTAACCTCCAGTAAGCATAATAAAATTTTCTACACCGGTACTGATAACGAACTTCTTCATACGATCTCTCCAGTACTCATAATCATTCCCATCAATGATTGGTGGTCTAGAAGGATTCATATTGTCAATTGACCCAATATTAATTATTTCCATCAAATACTAACAAAAACTTTTCCACTAAACACGTTTGTGTAGTAAGTAATTGAAAATAAATTTTTGATGAGATAAGATAGGTAATACAAATCAGTGGAAAACATCCTCTGATACCAATTGATGGATCAGTTAAGAATATTTATTTGTATATTATATGGAACAAAACAAGAGGGGGTGAATTATAGTTATAAAAAATTTGAGTTTAAACACTTAATAGATTAGTTTAAAAGATATTAAAATAATACAAATACAAGCACCCACAATTGTATTGAATATAAATGGTATGATGTAATGTAATACTAATGAAATGTAAAACAATTGTATTCGAGATGAACACAATAATCAGAGTAATATATAGATGAATGATTATACCTTAAATCGTACAGAACCAATCAATACAATATGTAATATAATGATTGTAATTGAAACAATTACAAGTGAATATGTAAAGAAGAAAGGAAACAATACAGATTGCTTTCTAATACAAGCAGCAGTGGAAAAGTAAAAGTATTACAATTCTTTTGACCTAAAGAGAAGTGTTATCCTTTCACCTAGGATAAAAGATCTGTCTCACTAACACCTTTGTAAGCCCTCGATGCAATGATCAGAACATCTGTCTGCCTATCCACGATAGCCCTCGATACGATGATCAGACTGTCCGTCTGCCTATCCCCGACAGCCCTCGATTTTTTAGGTAACTGGCACCTCTGTCTTTTAATCACTTGAAACCCTTGATATGATGATCGGATGCACAATGCAGATGAGATAAGTCGTAGTGTGTCTCTCTAGAACTTGATAGAAGTAGAGTATCGTGGTTGTTCCCCAGTTCTTCATTGTTCTACCTTCACCTTGATATGACCTCCTATTTATAGGCCTCAGGTTCCAACGGTCATGTTGCCTCCCATGGTCATATTTCTCCAAAAAACTCAGAGGGCCTTAGACAGCTGTCATTATAATGGTCATATTGAAACAGAAAACACGACATCGTTTTGATTAGTTTGTAACTAACTCAATAACATCATTTTTGTTAAAACATAAGATATATGAACAAGATAATCATGAGTACGATTTATATGAAACATGTGTTTTTGACTAAGTACCAAAACATGTAATGAATGTTATGAGTAGAAAAGTCAATACAATTTCTATATTCAGTACGATTAGCATTGTACGATTGGTATGGCCAATATGATCAGCATTGTACAATTGACATGGTCAGTACGATCAGCATGGTCAGTACGATTAGCATGGTTAGTACGATCAGCATGGTAAGTACTATCAGTATGATCAGTATGATCAGCATGATCAATACGATCAATATGGTCAGTATGATCAGCATGTTCAGTACGATCAGCATGGTCAGTATGATTAGCATTTTCAATACGATCAGCATGGTCAGTACAATCAGCATGGTCAGTACGATCAACATGGTCAGTACGATCAGCATGCTCAGTATGATCAGCATGCTCAGTACGATAAGATAAACATGATAAAGGACATTTGTGATTTCCAAAACAAGAAATAAGTCAAAAGAGGACTTTTGACTCAACAGTTTCAACACAATATATTAGAACAATAAATTATAAAAAAATTATTTATATGCCATCATTTATATCAATAATGGTGTAACAACTATATATAGAAAAATCTTGATATGGATTTAGAAGGTTTTTGGGGAATTTTGATAATTAATGGACTCAGCCATGTGTTTGATGGGTCATCAAACCTTAGAAATGGTTTTAGAAGGAATAGTGATCGATATTGAAATGAAATTTAAATAACATTAAGCTATTATTGATGAAATGAAATATATGAGGAAGAATATTATTTAATTGAGTATAATTTAACAACCCAATATTTTAATATATATTTTTCATTGAAATAAATATTATTGAATATCTTATTTTGCACCTAACACCCAAATGAAATTAAAACATGATACATTTTATATGCATTGTAATTTCCATTATAATATCATTATTGAATTAGTGGGTATAAAAATATATAACTACATTAAGAGATCTATAACAATGTAATCATTTGTTCCATTCTTCCTTATTTGGATCATTTGTTTGAGCTTATAAACGAGGTGGTATTAATCTAGAATTCAATAAGTATGGATTCAATGGAATTGCATAGAGGGTATGATTAATCTTATGGAAATCACAAAAAGATCCATGCTTTTTAAATCATCATATATCACAAAAACCAATTCATATATTATCCTTTTATCTTATGTATATTTTATAGTGCTTTTATGTAGAAATTAGGGTGATATAAGAACATCATTATTAATAAAATAAATTTTTTATGTATTCATTATTATATGTAGTGATATTTGACATTTTTTTGAAATAATGTTTCATTTATATTCATTATTTAAATAATGATATAAATACAATGAATTAATAAAATCCAAAATAAAATAAATCAACTATAATAATTGTTAATTTAAGTATTAATGTCAAAAAAATATTTTGTTTAAAAATATTCATTTTATCTTATATTATTTATTTTAAAAATATATATATTTCAAAAATTTCGTATTTTAGTTTTGTAAAATAAACATTATTTTTGGATTCATCATATCAAAATTATATTCAGGTGAATTTTCAGTATTTTTTTCAATAGGATTATTTTAGTTGAATATGGAGAATGTACCATGTCTACAAATACCTTAACTTTTAGGACCCCTCTATTTTATCATCATCACTTAAAAATTAATAAAACCTTCTTATTGACACAAAATTAACATAATGATTAAAATAATATAGTTGAATTAATAAGTTGAACATATAAATATATGTTTTCCTTTTTTGATCCAATGTTATGTTTTGTTATAATAAATTTTTTTTGGTTCTTTTTCTATAAATATGTATTAAAATAATTCATTTATTTTTGGGTCAATTTTAAACACATAAAATAATCCTTATTGAATCCTAAACCAATTAATAAATGGAGAATAAATACAATAAAATATTTTTATATAAATTTATTTCAATGTGGAATGTAATTTTATATAAAAAATTTATTTGTTGTATAACACACACATTTATAAAAATCATTAATTACAACTTATATAATTCTAACCTTGAAAAATATTTTTCAAATATTAATACTTAAATTTTAATTTAGGTTTTAGGGTTTTTTATTTTTGGGTAATAATATTATATTTTGACGGTAAAATATTGTCTCCTCCATAAGGGTTAAAATGGTTTAGGGGTTCAATTAGAGGATAAGGCTTCCAAATATCACAAAAATATTACTCAAATGAGTTTCTAAAGGATTTATCTACCTTATCTTTATTTAAACACTATTTTTATTAATTTTCAATTTACATTTATTTTGAATTAATTTCAATATTTATATTATAAAAATGATATTAAAAAAATTCCACTCATCACACATATAGAAGGATTCCTACGACATCCCATTAAAGATACAAATATATAATAAATGTATACTTTAATATTCCATATTTCCTTCCCAAAAATCCATCTTCCAATTTAATTATTTTATTATACCATAATTATATCATAATATTCTCATCATTAAGAGGTCTGTCATGGGGAAATTAATCCTCTCAGTGCCATTGATATCATATTCTTGAATATTATTCAATATATTATTAATTTTAATCTTATTGAATATTATCTATCATCTTATGAACATGTTTTTAAACCATTATGTTTCAATAAAAGTATTATGAGAAATATAAAACAAAATGTTCTATCTTATTCAACTGTTATAGGATGTTCTTGTTTGGAATAGTTTTACCGCTTACATAGATGATGCTATAATGGTAGTCCAATGAATAAGTATAAAATTTTAGTACATTTAATAATATTATAAAAAATTTAATTTAATATGTTTTTATAATTTTGGGTTGTTGATATAAAAAATTATACTTACGTTTAAATTAATTTATTTAGGAAATTATATAATTATCAAAAAAAGAATTTATAAAATTTCAATGAAAACATTCAATATATGTTACACGAAATGGTTATAAGACACCATAAATATATTCAAAACATGAATTAAATAAATTTTTTATATAGGTGAATAACCCATGAACAAGATTCAAGGATAATAACATTTAATCATAATCATGATCAGGAAACAGAACAGTTAACACCAAATGATAATTTTATCAATTAACTATTGATATATCTGTAAAAAATAATTATAATTCTATGGTATATAATAAAATAAATTTTAATATTCATATTAATCAAATTAATGATAAACCTAAATTTATTATACATGTATGTTAGAACACTTTTGACTTAGTAATAATCTAATGATAGGGGTTCTTATTCTCAAGTATAATTCCTTGTAAAATGATTCATTTTATGCACCAGGTTTTCATATTATTTTGATTCAACGAAGAATGAATTTCTTATAAAATATGATTCATACAATTCATGGGACATAAATATCGAAATCTAGATATATCTGTCAATTTATTTTCAATAATGTTTTATATAATTATAAATGGTTTATTGTTTCAATTTTTATTCATTGTGACATATTTCTTGTTATGAATACATTTTATTTTATATATTCAACAAACTACATTTTTTATACATTATATAATAATTAATTATTTTATCATGGTATTTAATGATAATTTTAATGTAATGTAGTTCGAGGGGTTTTTATCAATAATTAGAAAAGTTGTAAGGGGTTTTCAACTCAATTTTACTTCATTGAGATCTATATAATATTATGAAACTATTTTCATTGATATATTATATATACCAACTATATGAAATATTACATAATGAATCTTATTATACACATGATATATTATCTTCCTTGTCATGTTATTTATTTCAATGTATTATTGATTTTAAAATTCATAAGGGGGATTATTTTAAACCATTACATTAAATGTTGCAAGTTATTTTATCCAACTGTTTATTATCCACAGGAATATTCTTTACAGTATTCTAATAATATTATTCTATATAAGAAAATAATTTATTAATGTCATTTTAAAAAGGCCATATATTTTTTAAAAAGGGTTTTAAATAAATTTTTAATGTTTTTTGTAACTTCCACATGTGAATTTCGGTAAAAAAATATAAAAAATATTGTTTGTAATGCATTCTTCTTTCACTTATTTCACCCTAATTAGAATATTTCCTCATTAAAAAAATTCATTCCCTATTTCAATGGGCTTTCAATGAAAATCAAATTTTAAACATTTTATTAAATTTTATTCTTTATTAGTTATCAATTGAAAATTATGGTTTTTCTTACTTTTAGATTAATAATTCAAAACATATTTAAAAGTATTTTTCATTTATTTCAACATCCTTTAGTGATTATCATGATTCTAAAGGGATATTATGTAATGATACCATCCAAATTATTTTACTTGATGAATTTTTTGTTTTGGTTTAAATAAATTATCATAAATATGAAATCCTTTTCAATGGGTTAATGATGATATGAAGGAATGATGTATGATTTCAATATATTATGGGATACATACGTATAGTATCTCATTATATTTATAGTGGTTCCATTTTAAACCTACTACGTATTTGGAAACATTTTATACCCCATGTTATCTAAATATTGCATTGGTGGTTATCCAAAATCCATGTGTACAAGGGTGGTTTCCCCAATAACAAAAGGTACATGGGTGGTTAATCAAAACCTAAAGTAATTTGGGAAGGAGATTATCATTGGACATAATTTGATTAATTTTTTATAACCTACCCTTAACATGTGTTATGATTCCTATCCTATGGTTTTCTCCACACTCTTATGCCATATCCAGATGCATATATTATCATGGATAAATATTATTTACTTATGACTACTGTTTATGCTTGAAGAACTATATAATGAATTTTATATTTAAAATAAATGTTGTATTAGTTATGAATATATTATAATATATCAATGATCTTTTATTATATTCCCATGACCATATAATCTTCTTTTTCCCATTCATGATATTTTATTTTCAATTCCCATGCGTAAACTTACTGTTCATTTAGGCTCACCCATCTTATGTTTCCATTTATCTAGATTGTAAAGGGTGATATAATGGAAGATATGTCTGGATGGGTATCATATATGGATAATATTGTGGGATGTATGGAAGATTTATTATGAAATAAATAACTACATTTAGGTTAGAAATATATACATATTGTGAGAAATATATGAGCTATATTAGTTAAAAGTTTTTCATAACTCTCTAAAACTACTAAACTAAAAAATAATTTTATATGTAAGTAACTCAATTTTAGTGATTGATAATGTAATTATTGATGTTTTATTTTTGTTTACATTAGTTATATCAAAAACAATATTTATAGAAAAAGATTCTATAACTGAATATATGCGTAATAATATGGGACATCATAATAATTTTCCTGGGATTGACATTAGGTCCTCCATCATCTCCAACCATTTTATAATAGGAATAAATATTTCTAGATCATGCCTAAAAATAAACCAGAGTACCCTTTCACAATATCCCTATGAATATATATAGGGATCATCCATATGCATCACGATATCCTATAGGATCACACTCACTATTATAAATATTATATCTATATTATCCTATCTCAATAATAAAATCTATCAATGAGCCAAACATGTATAAAAAAAACCACATTCGACTAATCAACATCACCCCATGATGTATTAGGTAACCCAATCGATAAACATATAAAGTGGATAGTCTTGGTCATTTTGATGACCATGATATGTTAGTTCCATAACCAGAGAAAACACATGTTCATGTGATCAAATTCCAAACCTGCTAATGAAAATATAGTATATTTTTGTATAAAAATAGGTTTTATATATTAGGAGTACCCACAAGGGTCCTTTTGTAATTAATCATAAGTGGTTTTATAATAATATGGTGCTCTCCACGTAGGATAATTATAAAGATATTAACTATGAAAACAAGGGAAAAACTACCATCCTAGGAATGTCATGGATATGATACCATCCTTTAAGAAATACCCTATAGTTCGATCACATTAGAATGTCCAACTATACAGAACAAGTAAATTAATATCACTAAAATCAGCATATCACATATATGGCATGAGTGTGGGGCCACCAACATATTTCAATGGATATAAATTTCTATCTCTACATCTCAATATGTAAATGTTCTATCTTGAATATCATTGCCCATGTGTTCCATAAAGCACAAAAAAACAAATTAATTCAACTACTTGAGGTATTAACTTGTATTTTTATTTTACTACAACACTAATATATCATCATTGTCCATTACCATAATATCATAGAAACTAATATCCCATGAATTTGAAACTCAGGCTATGAGAGGTTACCACATAGGTAATAAATTCAATGCAAAACTAGGGAAAAAAAACTGAACACCCACCTTGATCATATTGAAAAATAAAAAAATGAGAGTTCAATCCAAAAGTATTATAAAAACAAAAATTTTGTTCATCATTCGACTCATCAAAACTCAATTTTCCCATTTATAATGAATGCGAATGAATATATAAATCTATAAACAAGGAATAACTATATTTCACCCATTTAAAGAACTCATGCAATCCTACAAATTAATCTGATGTGAGTTTCTCTTCCATGAAAAACACATATGATGTATTTAATTGATTTATCATACTCATGGTAATATTATTTGAAAATTTAATTTTTTTATGAATTTTAGGATTCCATGGGTGGAAATTACTCACACATGATTACATAGTAATTGACTGGTGGACATATATTCTTCATATTAGTAACAAGTTGAAACTAGTATTATTTAATATTTTATGGGGTATTTACCTCCCAGTTATATAAAACATTTAAGAGATGATGACTGAGATATTAATCAATTTATACAAACCATAAATATTTGTTTGGATTTTTTCTAAATTTAATAAATATTTAATTTTTAGTGCGTGAGTTAGTTAGATTGATCATTAAAAGGGTTGGATTCCCTCTAAAACTCATAAGGATTTAATTATCACAAAAATTACAACCACATCTTATCATGGAAATTGGAAAAAATTATGATTTGAGACAATTCAATATTTTCAGAAATGACTAAATAATGACTTGATAAAACTGTCCATATATATATTGACCCCCCTTCATAAGAAGGGGAAAATGAATGATGGAAAACATCAATCGATTCTATCTATCTCAGATATATATGTCAGGGTTTACATTGGAATTTCTTACTCCTTAACAGCAGATAAAAAATGAATAACTTGTTCCATATTATTTTGGGAGAAAGTGTCCTTAAAATATTACACATATCATTAATAGAAATAAAAAATTTATCACTCGAACATAGACATAAATCATGCACATACATAAATAGCTCTAAATATCATCATCCTTTGTGTGATGGGAACATTCCAAGGTTCATGATTATAGGAGGGGTCATGGAATTATATATCCTTAACTAATCTTGAACCACTAGATCTTCCACTAAATAACATCCTTATTGTAAACATGTTTTATAATAAAGAGAACCACGGTATAAAATCTAAATCCCATATTGTGGTCCATTTGTGAATATTATTTGGATATAATTACATAAAATATATCATTTTCCCAAAACTAAGTTCATCCCTAACAAAAATAATAATGAATCATTACATACTCAGTTCATTGAAAATTGTGGCGTTACACAAAATCATTACAAGAACTAACTAAATATATCTCCAATCTTCTAAACCAATCTTCTTGAAGAAATTCACCTAAGAAAACATGACCCTTTAATAGCTCACGAGGACCATGGGCATCAATGCATACTAACACATAGAAACACCACACTATAGAAGATTGAACAACCTCATATAAGAACCCTAAATGAATAAAATGATTAAATCCATGCACAATGGAGTGTTACCTTCGTGAGTTTGAGAAAATAAATCACTCACAAAATGATCACTATTCTATATTTGAATATTGATATAATAATTGGTATCTGGTAAGTACATGTCTAGGAAAAATGGTATCACATATCTCAAATTCCAGAAAAATATATGTTTCCAAATGATAAATCTATCCCCCTCAAACATTGTGGTCTCATATATCTGAACACATCAAAAATACATTGTTCCTATGTAGTCATGGATAACATAGAAATGTATACCATACACACTTTTGGAATGATATACACTATGTGAAAATGGTAGAGTGCCTATATCATATCATATGGAAAGAATGTATCTCAGCTAAGTCTTCAAATCCACTCCTCATCACCCATATGGATTCGTAAATGATAACAAACTCCTCATCAGATATTATACAAAAAATCATGGTGGAACATAATAATAAGGAGAAATATATATTTTACTAGAGAACTTGAGCTTCGCCCGATAGCACACAGCACAGAATGTTAACAAATAATAATCAGGTGTAGAAACAATTGGCGATATTAATCCAGCCTAATAGAATAGAATAAGAAATGAGATGGTAAATCGTAATAATTATGTGTATACAAAAATAGATTAAATAACAAAATTATTATAATTCTCATTAATAGACCTTTGAAGAGTGGAATTTTAACTTAGATGGTCCTCGATAAGAGGCCCAATCACATGTATATGTATACTCTAACCTACCTTCGTATCCTAGAGGGATACCTATATGGAGTTATTAAATAATTAGGATGATGTATGGTCAATATTTCAAACAATCATTGTTTGCTCAAGGAAATGGAAACCAATGACCCAATCATATATGATTCATGTAATATTAATAATTCCCATAAATGGTTCCTTGGAGTATTGAGTTGACCAATAGGATATCTAGGTTATGGTAATGGAATATGTTGGTTTTTGTTCAATCATTGGGTTAAATTTCCATAAATCCATGTTCAACACCATTCAAATTCAATCCCATAAATTCCAAAACCAATATTCATTAGAATTATAAACCCAAAATCAATCCATAGGATAAACCTACTCTAACTCCTATTTGACATGATATGACACCCCAAGCTCATGTTATGGCTAATAATAGACATAGTGATTTCATGAATCACCCAGCCAGGTACCACCTAGCTATTTGCAAGCCCAATCCTTTAAAATTCCTTGTCTTCCATTAATAGGTTATGGGATGGAAATAAGCACCCAAAAAGAATATATGATATGGGATTCAGTAGCTTATGCTCTTACACAAACACAAAATATCTACATTAAAAGGAATTATGGTATAAATTTTTTGAAACATATATAGTGTAAAACATGAATGAAAAAAATATATAAGAAAACATCAGAGAATATAATGTATCAAAAAATTTAAAAAGGGAAAAATACATGCCCAATTCAAAATAGTATCCCAACATGATGAAAACTGGTATGACGGGAAACTTAATAGATATTGGCTATTATCTTCAAATATCAGCATTGTGCATAGCCAGTTCCAGGAGGCTCTGTGATCCATTGAACTCAATTCAACTGATATCACCAACGATGTGATTTTCATCTACATATGACACATGAAGTAAAAGAAATTATTATTAATGGGTGAGTATATACATACCCAATAGTTGTCCCAATAGCCTAATGGAAAGAGGACCGATATGATAAAAACTAATCAGAAACTTGACCTAAAAACAACAATAATCAATCAGCACATCACACCAAAGATATAATCAATGAAACCGAAATGTCAATGTAAAGGGATATCCATCTCAATATCCTTGATAAGGAAAATTGGATGGCCTACATCTATCGAAATCCAACTCTAGAAACCAGAAGAAAGGTTTTGTATCTTATATTCTATTCCTCATAAAACCAATCAAACCCAAGTTGAATGGTCCTTCAATCATCATTTAAGTCACTACAGAGGGAGAACTAACTCCAAACCATGTATCACATGTAACCTCCCTACATTGATTATGGAAGGGCACACACCTTTCCACTATTCCACACAATATAGGAGCACAAAATCATAGAAAAACATTCCAGGTAACCTAATTGGTAGAATGTTGGAGGGGGGGGGCTCCTCAAAACTATGCTCTATAAATGAGGGAGAACCAACTACCAAGGAGGACTCATTCCCATTGGAGATCAAAGAAACAGAAGTACCACTCTGTAAATATTGGACCCAAACACAATTTAGAGGAGTTATGAAACCCGATACATAAATAATATACTAGACACTTGTCCAAATAGGACGTGGGTGTTACAACCCCTAGAAAACTATTATTTGTGTAAAAAACCCATGTTCATTATGGGGGACTTTTATTTCTTTTGATCTAAGCGTTATGGGGAACCCACACCCGAGTATGACAGTGGTGTACTAACCCTAGTGTCTCTATAACCAAACAACCTTATCTAAATCATTTTCCAAGCATCATTAGAAGAAATTTCATGCTAATCATGCCTTAAACAATATCATTATCACTGATAGTGGTCACATGACTTGGTGTGATAATAGAGAACCATTATACCTATAAAAAGGGTCTTGGGGACCTACACTCCGGTGGTATAGGGGAGATTTCCAACACCTATGTATCACTAATGATCCAGCATAATCAACCTCATGGTCAAGAACAATCAGAAAAGCTCCATGCCCAAAACACCTATCACCATATCTAAAAAGAATATATTAATGTGACCATTAAATTTTACATGAAAAACTATTAAAGGAAGGATTCTCACAGTCCTAAATCCATGACTCGGAGAAGAAGATACTCAAAAAGGAAATCCCCAAGAAAATTACATGGCATGTACATAGGCCCATAAAATTTATGGCCGCAATTAGACAATTGGTAATGTCCTATAATACATAGATTGGATGGCCATGTGGGAAAACATTATGTATACATATAGTAAATGGAATGCATTTCCTCACTAGAGCCATGGCCTTTTTCAATTTTCTATTATTGTGTCTATTTATATGCCTATGTATGTGGTCATGTAACTACTCATGACCATGTAAATGCACATGGGGTGTCAGATCATGTCATAATTTTATTCTTGTGTCCCTGTACATGTTCCAACAAATGGCTATGTACCGTCACATGGGGTCCTATCCCAAGTCCCATGCCACATGAAAACGCACCGCTACATGTTTTAGGAACCATTAAAACATAATGTAGTCCTTAAAAGACCATATTCCATGAATTGGAATAAAACCTAAAATATTCCATTGAATCACACACTCACACACTATAAATTTGTTTTTTGAATGAAAAATATGTATAATTTTACCTAAAAAATCCTAAAACCAATATCCCAAAAATCAAACCCTAGGTGAAATATAAATGTAAAAATAGGTCCCTAAAATCATAAAAAAAAATGCTGCTCAATACATAAATAATAAAACCTGATTCTTCATGAAGAAAGACAATCCTTTGGGTCAAGAAATAATCCCTAGAATCCACTAATACTGAATCCCAACTCGATTGTTAACTAGTACAGAGTCTAGAGATGTTAACTCTCCCTATTATCCGTCATGGTCCAACCATCACATATGTGAGGAAATCCTAATCTACATATACTATTAATGGTAACCGATGTGAATGGGGTATAATTAGATTTATAATCATCTTTTATTTCATTATTATTCCCTATCATTAAACAACCAATCAACGGTCTCCTACCACCTGGATCTGATGCTAAAAATATTATATTATTCCTATAGTAAACCCCATGATTTATAAAGAACCATAATCTTATATTTTCTTTATGAGACTCTACTTAAGAGTTATTCCATATTTCAAGAATAAAGGATTCTACGTGATATAATATATCTAATATCACACAATAAGGCTCTCCAAGTCTAGAAATTACATTCCAAATCAGTTCTAGCATCCAGAATATTCCTAAAAGTATTCAAAAATAATTACATAAAAAACCAATGTCATCACATTCTCACAATCATCAAGAATTTTTATCCTAAAAATAATATGTCTAGGAATAAGGGGAAGAAAAAGTTATCACATGGGCTTCCCAAAAACATACGAAACAACATTTGAACCTGGATAACATTATTTATCATTAATAAAGGTGATACCTCCTATAAATTGTGATATCTCCATGGAACACAAAATCACACAATCATTGGTCCAAAAAAATATTTATTCACTTCATAGTACTTCTTCACCCACCCTGGAAAGAACTACACTATTTAAATACATCATTAGAACCAAATCTATGACCAACAAACCCAATGATAGAGTATTTCAATAAAAAAGAACCTCACTTGATTTTACTACTAAAGAATGAAACCACCTTATTAACACATATCACAGTGGGACTAGTTACATCGGTAGTCCTTATAAGGATGATGTATTACCCACCATTGGAAAATACATCCAAAGTATATTCAATGATTATCTGGTCACATAAATCCTCAAAAAAAACTCCTAAAATTAAATCATCCTTATTTGCTGGATAAGAAGGTGGTTACAACCATCCATTAGAGATATGTTGACCCATCCTCAACCAAAAGGTTAAACAGTATATATGTTACCTTTCTCAAAAAAATTTGACATGAAACATCACTATAAGATCTTATACTACTCCTATTCAATTAATAGGATAACAATATTACACAACCTAATCCTATAATATGTCCACTGTTTCTCAATATCATAAGATAAAATATCACAATAAGTGGACTTCCTGAAGAATTAAGTGACCCCATGAGCGCTCCCCATGAGTTTTATACTCTCAAAGAATGTCTAGATATATTCTCTAGTGTCAATTGTGAAATAAAAACTATGAGAACATGAGGGTACTAATTAAGAAGAGATATATGAATTAATAAAAAATATTCAAGAATGGGTTTAGAAAAATATCATCCACCACATAGGAACGAAACATAGGGATTCATAATAAACCAAGATTTCTCTGACAAAGATCCCATTTGAAAAACATTAAACTACACTTAAGGTCGTGATGATTTGTAGAAGTCATATGATATTATGGAAAAAATATTATAGAGTTTTCTAGGTTATAGTAAATGTATATATAAGGCCCCAGCCTTAAACCTTACTTAATATTGAATTAAATGAATAATTCACATTGAGGATCTTTTCAGGTTTAGATTTTTAGAGAATTAGAACATAACTATTACATCTCAAAAGATTACAAAGTAGACACTTCTACTAAGTTTCCATAATAGAAACAAACTCTTAAAAAGAAACATGTCTAGTTCCATGTCTTATATAGCATGACATTCCCTTGATCCCATCCTTGACCTTTTTCCACTTTAAGTCCTGTGAATTTTTTTTTGAAAAAAACTAGGGGTGAGCATAAAAAGCTCAGTAAGGGATACACGCAGAATGAAAACAGTTACTTTTTCAAACATCAAGTAAACCATGTATACTCTAACAAACTAATACCTTCACCATCATGAAGTAGTAAATTCTATTCACTGAATAAAGTATCATTACTTACCTTTTTGTAACCAATGGATTACCATAAAACCCATATAAAGAACACATAGCATATATAAAGGTAACTTGGGACATAAACATACTTAAGTGGAATAACCATACGGTCTACTTCCACACATATCACTTAATGGAATAGCCATACGGCCAATTTCCATACATACATAATGGAATAGAAATACGACTGACATCCATACCCAATGCATTGGAGGTTATAACGTAACCACCCACCCTGGTATTCACCGCACCACCTGTCATATGGTCTATACCATAACCACCCGTTAAAATGTCCATGTACTAATATAAAATCATAAAACATAAAACCAATATAAAGGAATGATAACATTTCCACATTTCAATCACAATATATCATAATAGAATCCTTTATCAAAACCATTTTCAACACCAAAATACATTAAAGAGTATATGGTATTTATTGTATTTTAAAAACATTACAGCTTGTTGAGGAAGCCAAAGACCAAATAATACTCGCGGCGGCGGAAAAGGTCGTTGTCACCGCGTACGTTAAAAAAACATTCCTTTTTGTCGTTTAGTAAAATGATTCATAGAAAAAGATTCCATTTGAATAATATTAAAAGTCAAAGGAGTTTATACACCGTATAAAATAAAGTTGTGTATAAAACGAAATATGCCTCAATGAAAGTTGATTGAGACGAATTCCTTTACCTTGGGTCCGAGTTGACTCGATCGTTCTTTGACATCCTGAATAATAAAAATGAGTTAATTTATACTTGATTAAGAACCTTTTTAAAGTTCATTATTCCTTTTATATCACATATTGCCTTGTTATAAACATTATGTAACCATTTAAGACAATAATGTTTGTTTTGTCGATATTTGGTTCTTAAGTCGAAAGTGGACATCTTACAATTACATGTTGTTCGTGTGGTCAAAGGTTCTTTATATCCAGAATGAAATTCCTGATTTGGATATCATATATATCATATATATCCAGAATATACATGTATTTATAATATTACATAATCATTTAGAGGTAAGAAATGAAATGCACCGTTCATGGAGACGGTAAGTCGTACGTACGCATGAACGCTACATTCATTTCTTTTTCATATTAATGGAATTAAAACTAAATGAGAGGTGTGTATATTTTAATTCCAGAATTATATTCATCATTTAGATATGTCATTCATTATATATATCCAATAGAATTTATAAGATTGATCAAAACTATATTTAATGACGGTTCACCGTCAAAAGGTGATAAGTGAACCCTTAGTGAAAATTAGGGTATAAATGCCTAAAATTGAATTCTTTCTATATTTTAAGCCTTTATCTTTTATTGGTTAAATATAAAAACATTTAAAAACATATATAATCATATTTTAGTTATTTCTATCTATTCCCGCCAGTACAACGGCTACATGTTAACTACCATTTAAAATAATATTATTATATTACTAGTGTGTAACGTAAGATTTCAATGAAACTCATCGTTGCGTATCGAGTACGCTATCGAATGTAGAAACCCCTTTTAATTAAAATTAATATTTAATTTGTAAATATTAATTAATATGAAAATTATTTATTCTTTATTTACCTGGGATGTTACACCCTTCCCCCCTTTTGGGAATTGCGTCCTCGCAATTTTATTCACTTAACAAAATAAGTTGGGGTATTTGTCCCTCATAGCACTTTCAGATTCCCACGTTGCCTCTTCAATAACATGGTTTTTCCACAAAACATTTACCTGATGAATCACCTTATTCCGTAACACCTGCTCCTTGTGGTCAAGAATCTGGACTGGTTGTTCTTCATAAGATAGGTTCTCTTCCAGCTGAACTGCCTCTTTACTCAAAACATGAGATGGATCTGGCATATACTTCCTCAACATTGAAACATGAAAAACATTGTGTACCTGAGATAAACTCAGAGGTAAAGCCACCCGATATGCAAATGATCCAACTATCTCCAGAATTTTATATGGTCCAATGAACCTTGGACTCAGCTGTCCTTTCTTACTAAATCTCATCACACTTTTCCAAGGAGAAACCTTGAGAAAAACATGATCACCTACCTCGAAAGATAGATCCTTCCTCTGGTTATCCGCATAACTATTTTGCCTGCTCTGAGCTGTTCTCATGTGTTTCTGAATCAACTAAACCTTTTCTGCCATCTCTTCTACCAATTCTGGTGCCATCAACTTCCTTTCACCCACTTCATCCCAGAAAGCTAGAGTTCGACACCGCTTCCCATATAATGCCTGAAATGGTGCCATCTGTATACTAGAATGAAAATAGTTATTATATGAAAATTCAACCAAAGAATGATGTTGGTCCCAACTTCCCTGATATTCCATCGAACAAGCTCGTAGCATATCCTCCAATGTCTGAATTGTTCGTTCTGACTGCCCATCTGATTGAGGATGAAAAGCTGTACTAAAATTTAATTCAGTACCCAACGACTTCTGAAGGCCTTTCCAAAAGTTAGAAGTGAACCTGGGATAACGGTATGTAACCTGACTATCTCTTTAAGATACAAACGGGAAAGTTGATCTAGAGAGAATGTATCTCGTATAGAAAGTAAATGAGCAGATTTGGTCAAGCGATCAACAATAACCCAGATTGCATTATTACCTCGAGATGTCCTCGGTAATCCCACATCAAAGTCCATTGGTATGTTTTCCCATTTCCACTCTGGCCCTGGTAAAGGCTGAAGCATCCCTTTAGGTAACTGCCGCTCTGCTTTAACTTGCTGACAAGTCAAACACTTCACAATAAAATCAGAAATATCTCTTTTCATTCCATCCCACCAGTAATACTCCCGCAGATCTCTGTACATCTTAGTACTGCCAGGATTAACTGAAAATGGAGATTTATGAGCCTCACATAACAACTCATTCTTCAATTGTGAATCACAAGGAAGACATAATCTCTTCCCAAACCTCAAAACACAATCAATATCAATGTCAAATTCAGGCAACTTACCTTTCTGAACTAGCTCTTCCTTTTTCTGCAACTTGTTGTCTTGCTTCTGTGCTTGCTTGATTCTGTCTGATAGAGAGGATTTCACTGATACCTGAAACAAAACAGAAGGACATTCTGCACCAACAACTTCTATGCCAAAGTTCATTAAATCAAAAACCAAAGGATCTCGTTCCAAACGTAGCATGGTTAATGAAGCATTACTTTTTCGACTCAAAGCATCGGCCACTTTATTTGCTTTTCCTGGATGGCAGTGGATTGCACAATCATATTCCTTGATTAATTCCAGCCATCTCCTATGTCTCATGTTCAATTATTTCTGAGTGAATATATACATTATGCTTTGGTGATCAGTATATATTTCACACTTTACTCCATACAAATGATGCCTCCAAATTTTTAAAGCAAAAACAACATCAGCTAATTCCAAATCATGTGTAGGGTAATTTAACTCATGAGTTTTCAACTGACGTGAAGCATAAGCAATTACCTGATCATTCTGCAGTAGGATACAACCATGTCCCTTCAATGAAGCATCACTGTATATAACAAACTCACCATTCCTGGAAGAAAGTACCAAAACTGGAGCATTCACCAATCTTTATTTCAACTCCTGAAAACAATCATCACGTTCTTTTGTCCAAGTGAACTTAACACCCTTACTAGTTAGCTTAGTCATTGGACTAGATAACCATGAAATTTTTTCAACAAACCTTCAGTAGTAACCTGCGAAACCAAGAAAACTACGGATCTCAGTTACATTTGTGGGTCTCGGCCATTCTTCAACAACTTTTGTTTTAGTAGGATCAACAGTTATGCCATCTTTTGAAATAATGTGACCTATGAAAGAAATATGTTGTAACCAAAACTCACACTTGCTGAATTTTCCATATAGTTTCTTTTCATTTAAGGTTTGCAAGATAACCCTTAAATTACTTTCATGCTCCTCTTTACTTTTAGAAAACACCAAAATATCATCAATAAAAACAACCAACATTTTTCACATGAGTCAACTGAGCCATCACAGCAACAAACTGTTTAGTTATGATTCTGAACATCTCAAGATACTAATTTGAAAGGTCATTTCCCACTGTATTCCTTCCCAGAAAAGATGTTCTGTTTCCTCTATGAAAAACCATTCTTAACCCAGAAATATCTTAGGTGGAGCAACATGGAAATCCGTAAATGCTATATCATTTCAATAATATTATAATTTAACACTTTTCTAACTCCTAAGGTTGTCTAAACCGACCTCTGATGCCTACTATAAGGCCCCATCCTTAAACCTTACTTAATATTGAATTAAATGAATAATTCAAATTGAGGATCTTTTCAGGTTTAGAGTTTTAGAAAATTAGAACATAACTATTACATCTCAAAAGATTACAATGTAGACACTTCTACTAAGTTTCCATACTAGAAAAAAACACTTAAAAAAACATGTCTAGTTCCATGTCTTATATAGCATGACATTCCCTTGATCCCATCCATGTCCTTATTCCACTTTAAGTCCTGTGAAAAATATTTCGAAAAAAAATGGGGTGAGCATAAAAAGATCAGTAAGGGATACACAAAGAATGAAAACTGTTACTTTTTCAAACATCAAGTAAACCATGTATACTATAACAAAGTAATACCTTCACCATCATGAAGTAGCAAAAACTCTTCACTGAATAAAGTATCATTACTTACCTTTTTGTAACCAAAGGATTACCATAAAACCCATATAAAGAACACATAGCATATATAAAGGTAACTTGGGACATAAACATACTTATGTGGAATAACCATACGGTCAACTTCCACACATATCACTTAATAGAATAGCCATACGGCCAATTTCCATACATAGTTAATGGAATATCCATATAGCCGACATCCATACCCAATGAATTGGAGGTTATAACGTAACCACCCGTCCTGGTATTCAGGACACCACCCGTCATATGGTTTATAATGTAACCACCCGTTAAAATGTCCAAGTACCAATATAAAATCATAAAACATAAAACCAATATAAAGGAATGATAAAATTTCCACATTTCAATCACAATATATCATAATATAATCCTTTATCAAAACCATTTTCAATACCAAAATACATAAAAGAGTATATGTTATTTATTTTATTTTAAAGACAGTACGGCTTGTTGAGGAAGCCAAAGACCAAATAATACTCGCGGCGGCGGAAAAGGTCGTTGTCACCGCTTACGTTAAAAAAACATTCCTTTTTGTCGTTTAGTAAAACGCTTCATAGAAAAAGATTCCTTTTGTATAAAAGTAAAAGTAAAAGGAGTTTATACACCGTATAAAATAAAGTTGTGTATAAAACGAATTATGCCTCAATGAAAGGAGATTGAGACGAAGTCCCTTACCTTGGGTCTGACTTGACTCGATCGTTCTTTAACGTCCTGAATAATAAACTTGAGTTAATTTCTACTTGATTAAGATCCTTTTTAAATTTCATTATTCCATTTATATCACTTATTGCCATGTTATAAACATTATGTAACCATTTAAGTTAATAATGTTTTTTTTGTCGATATTTGGTTCTTAAGTGGAAAGTGGACTTCTTACAATTACATGTTGTTCGTGTGGTCAAAGGTTCATTATATCCAGAATGAGATTCATGATTTGGATATCAAATATATCATATATATCTAGCATATACATGTATTTATAATATTACATAATAATTTAGAGGTAAGAAATGAAATGCATCGTTCATGGAGATGGTAAGCCGTACGTACGCATGAACGCTACTTTCATTTCTTTGTCATATTAATGGAATTAAAAAGAAATGAGAAGTATGTATATTTTAATTCCAGAATTATATTCATCATTTAGATATATAATTAATTATATATATCCATTATATACATTTACTTTTAATAGTACATTACATTTGGGGATATGAAATGAAATGCACCGTTCATGGAGACGGTAAGCCGTATGTACGCATGAACGCTACTTTCATTTCTATATCATACTTTATTGGAATGAAATAATAATGATATAGAGGTATATTATAATTCCAGTATAACAGCATATATAATAACTTAAAATCCATCCTTTACACGTCCCACATATGGCATTAACGAATCACATCACTTTGAGGGGGCGGTAGTCCGCACTTCCTTAAATGAAGATATCGTGTTTACCTATAATGGAAACCATAAAGGTATGCCCAAAATGAAAAATACAGATGCTTAATGAAAACATAAACATATTATATATCATATAAAAATATAGTGACTTCTTAATGGCAACCTTTGAAGGTGTTAAAGGAATTTTGAACAATCATCGTTTCGGGAGGCATAAATTCACCATCCACAGAAACAGTATGTTCTTTAACCATTAGATGAAGGTTTGTGTAAGTTTAGCTCGAATACTTATTATAACAACATCCTAATATATTGAAGATACTGGATTTGTTACAAAAGAAATAAATAAAAAGATTTCATGGGGTTGGAGAAGCAAAATAATACAGAAGGACTCAAGTGAAGACATTACCTCAAAATCAGGTAACTCCCTTTGGTTTGAGCTCAAAGGGTTCCTTTGGAAGACTTTTATACAATGTGCGGCTTCAAGAAGTATGATATGGAATTGGAGAGACAAAATGGGTAGGGTTTGGCCGAGGAAAAGGCTTTTGGAGTGTGGGTAAGGTGGTAGAGGTGGGGGCCTTTTATAAGAGGAGAGGAGGGGCACTTTTGGAAAGTAAAGAAATATTACTTTATTTGAAAATGTGTTTCGGTTTTAAAAGGTCCCAAATTAATTTAATTCGTGGATAAGGTGACAAGGGTTCTAAATACACTTATACAATAGGTTTTGGGCATGTTTAGGTCTTAGATATTACATTATCCTTCCATTTTATTTAAATTGTCAAATAATGATGTCATCGCTGCATCATTATTATGTCATAAATAATTTAATTTATTTAATGTCTAAAAATTAATAAAAAAATATTATGACGTAGGAAATATTTTTATCTTTCCAATGACTATTTCTAATAAAAAATCTGACTTATATAACCCCATTAAAAAATTGTTTTAGTAAAACATATCATGTTTGTGCCATTTTTTACATTAACATTAAATAAATGGTATTTATGTCATTTTCCAACCAATGTGGCTCCATGGGGTCCCCAAGTTGACCCATGGCTTGTCTTGGTCGTCCATGACACATAAAATGAGGGTAGGACATGTGTCTAGGTCATCTCATATTATTAAAACATTTTTTTTACCATAAACTACACTAATTACCACTAATCGCGATTAAAATTTTAAGAAGTTACTATTCACTAAAAAAATATTTTAATCTCATTGAACCAAATTTTACTTCTTAGTGATAACCATGTATGTCAGATTTTTGAAATTCAAAAAACAAAACTAGCAATGTTTCATTTAAAGAAAAATCAGTTTCTTTAACTACTACTTAGTGGTTTCACTATTCATCAAAAATTGAAGTTTTTCAGAAAATTACCAAAAATTCACCCTAAGATATATTTGATATTCAGAATTCAAAAATGAAGTCCATTTTAAAAAATTCAAAACATATAAGTCAAATTAATTAATTTAATGATTAATTCCTGCTATCATGACAAATAGCGTGTTTTTGTGAAACAATATGTATCAAAAGATTGACACTAGTTTAAGTCTTATTTCAAAGTGAAATTAATTCCAACGACCACTATTGGATTTAATGGTAAAAATATTTTCTAATTCACTTTAAAAACAATTCAAATAATAATTTAATCATATAAATAATTTATATCAAAAGGAGGTTTTGAATTAAAATACAACATTTACAATATTCATTAAAAAAATGAACTTTATCGGAAAGATACCAAAAATTTACACAAATTAAATTTTGATGTCCCGATTCTAAAGAAGAGTTATATTTGGTCCAATAGAATTTATAAGATTGATCAAAACTATATTTAATGACGGTTCACCATCAAAAGGTGATAAGTGAACCCTTGGTGAAAATTAGGGTATAAATGCCTAAAATTGAATTCTTTCCGTATTTTAAGCCTTTATCATTTATTGGGTAAATATAAAAACATTTAAAAACATATATAATCATATTTTAGTTTGTTCTATCCATTACCTCCAGTACAACTGCTACATGTTAACTACCATTTAAAATAATATTATTATATTACTAGTGTGCAACGTAAGATTTCAATGAAACTCATCGTTGCGTATCGAGTACGCTATCGAATATAGAAACCCCTTTTAATTAAAATTAATATTTAATTCGTAAATATTATTTAATATGAAAATTATTTATTCTTTATTTACCTGGGATGTTACAGTATAATTATAACCCTCAAAGAAGAGGTAGACCTAGCACACCCTTAGGATGAATTAATCACACTCTACCATCTGTGTAGAAAATTTGAAGCTCATACTATCCACTACTCTAAGTGTCATAGTAGTGAACTGTAAAAATGTATACTATATCTAACAACACATTAGTTAATAAAAATATTCTATATATCACTCCTCATTAAATGAGGAAAAATATCTCCCACCATCCATAAACAATACCACACTCACTAGATACGATCATATGAGAATGTATTATAGATAACCAAACTACACTAAGGAATACATCATAGGGTATATATGCCTCTATGGAATGATTCGATGTGAGGATCTCTCCTCTATAGTAAGGACATGATACAGATAGAATTGTATGGCCTCCCATCCCCTCTTGTAGAGGCACAAAGCATAATGTTCAATAATAAAATTATCCACTTGTATCATTAGGACTCGAACAAGGGATACACTAATGATTTTATTATAATACTACTGATGATTTAGTAAGGTAACATGTCATTCCATGATCCATAATGGAGAATCTAGGTTAGAAACACCTTCTAACTGAATACCATCATTTCCCTCCCCCCATTCACCATAACCAGGTCTCCCTCTAACTCATTAACACACCAATATACCCAAAGAACCAATGTCAAAGGAACTCACCCACTAAATTTGAACACTATCTACTAGGTGTGAAATTTAATTTATTGAATGGTTTTTGATGACACCACAATAATCTTTTTGGGAGGGAGAATCAACCCACTATTTTTTGGTTCTAAATCCTCATCGAAAATCCCTATCATAGGGCATTATTGATTAAATGTGTGACCCTTGAGATGAATTGAGTATGAATCATAATGAAATGTTTGTCTCACATTTGTTTCTATCAATGCTAATTCATAAAAAAATGGATGTAAATAATACCAATAATCATCTCAAGAACCTACGGGTCAAAGGATTTCACAACCATTATCCATCATTTCCACTTCCTCCAACATCATTAGCATGGCTAGGACCACCTATTAGTGGTGGTGGAATCATGTCAAAACGTATGCCACCTCTTACTACTATTAACGATCGTCTTCCATTTCTAATGTCATTATCAACTGATTTTATCTACTATGGATTTATACCCACAATTTTACCACATAATACATAATGAAGGGTTGGGAAGTCTTGATAAATGTTACCTCGTCTATTATATGTAAAAAAATGTCTCTCCCCCAGATGGTAGGGCCCTTAGTGTGAATCATATTCTTCCAAAACACCTATATGATTTTGAGAATGGCTAAACATAATTTGTAGAGATCCTAGTGACTTATTTCATTTAGATATATAAAATGACTGAGCCTCCTGAGAACCACCTCTAGTTCCATCCACACATAATCCATCTACTACAAATCTCTCTATTACTAGATCCCACTATAGCACTCCCATATAAGTGGTAAGACACATGGAGACTATGTTAGAATGAATATATTTGTAGGATAAATTATCAAAATTCCATTCCCAGAAGTATCTATATCTTACCCAGTCCATCAATTAACAAGTTGGGTAGGTGAGCCTAAATGTGTACACAATATCAGTTTTGTGACAATATGGAAGCTTTTGGAGCTCCTGATTTCTCACAATGTTCCCGATAAAAGTGTTTTACCCATCACTAAACAATTGTTAGATGTTTACCCATGAGACCATAATCTCATCATGGGTAGGTATAACTAGGATCCATCCTTTTCTTGATACTACCAAATGTTGTCTGGCTAAATGTACATCCATATGATTTTCCGACATTTGTACAATCTTGAAAACATAGACCACTTCCTTGAGATAACCCTCCACAACCTAAGGGTCTATCTCTCCATAAAACCTTACAAGTATCTATCCCTAGAACACATGTAGCATTAAATATTTTCACACATCATCATCATATACCACATTAACAATTGTCATCCCCTGTATGAAAATGTTCTTCTTTTTAATCCATTAAAGGTGGATCTATGAGCTGATCAACATGATAAAAACTACCAGATGCCCACCTAGATGAAAAACATCATAAGGGGGTCTCAATACTGAAGCCAAATTTCACAACTAAACATATTCATTATCCTGAATCACCATCATAGATGGATGTCATCATTGATGAATCCAAAAAATTATCAAGACACATCATGTTCAGATGAGAATATATGAAGACATAACCCCAAACATATAGTCAAAAGTCCTAACCGTATATTTTTAATGTACCAATGATCCCTGACATTGATGTTTCGTTATTCCTAATCAAGAATAAGGTTATCAGTTTCATGGTGTATGAAAACGTGAGTTGGTACACCACCATTTTTTTAGTAAACCATGACTAACATACATGGTTATTACACCATTTTTTGATGAATATTCAGTATACTACAAAAGAACATTCCTTAGTACTATGATTATCTATATTCATTAGAAACATAGAATAAAATATTCAAGCTTTGTGAAATATATTCAATGTATCCAGTAAAGAAATTCCTCTATATTAATTCTAGAAAATACATTCATTCATAACCTATTGAAAGGAAACATAATAAAGGTGTGAACTATAATAATCTATATGGGTAAATATGTGATATAAAAAAGAATTACATAAACATAGGGGTATGATAATGTGAGGATAACATCTCAGGACCGTACCATTCATATCAAAGATTATAATGAGGGACATGACATAAATATTGGAAGCTTATAAGACATGAATCATAAGGAAATCAATAGCATAATCACAGAAATCATAACAAATGAATAAGATAACGAATTATAGAATACACATAAAGGTATAAATTCATGAAAATTTATAAGTAGAAACAACATCACAAATTATGTTAAGTACATAAAATCATGTCCTATCATAGACATACGAACATCCAACAATGTCCACACAAAATACTGGGAACATGATATCAGGTTCATGTATAACATTATGGTCATGCAAATAGGTTCACAAAGAAAATATTAAAAGTGAAATTGGGTCAATTAATAAAATCTTGAACATGTAATCAGGTTAATTCATAAAATTATGAAAACATAATATGATTCCCTCATAAAATTTTTAACATGTAATCCGAATTATACTTAATCTAATGGACATGTATCTAGGTCAACGCAGATCATTTTGAACATGTTATCATGTGTACATAAATTTTATACTTATGAGTCATCAATAATTACCCAATGCATTAGAGGGAGATATAGGTACCAACCATATCAAAATAAAATCATTAATACATGTACAAAATGTTAAGAAAACATCTATCATAATAGGACCCCAAATGTAAGATGGTATATATAAACATTTAATTATATCCCCTAAAATGAATAGTGATCCTTAATACTTGATCACATCATATCTTATTGAATGGAGATAGGTCTTATAATCATTTCCCCAAGTCAAAACAGGGAAAATAAGTTGGTTTAATAAATATATAACCTTGTGAAGATAGAAGAGTGTCATAAGAATCATTCCATCGAAACATAAATCATTCAAGATATAATATGAATGGAACCATTTGATAATTTATGAGAATAGATTAAGTAACATAACTATATATCATCTTTTATGAAAAATATTTTCTAAATATCATTAAAAACCATTTCTGGAGGAAAAATATTATTTCTTATTAAAAAATTACCTTTAAAAGAAAAAAAACTTTTTAAACACATGGTTTTGTAAAAAGAAACAGTAATGATTATAAATATGTCATTAAAAACATATGAGAAACAATTTTATTTCTAATCATATAAAGGGATCTCCAAAAAACAATGAAATAATTTTCCTTGATAACATATAAATGGATATTGGAAACATTTTCAAAACCATTTTACATGAATACATATAAAAATATATTGATAACTTTTTTGAAAACCATTTTTATTGAAAACATATAATTAATGCTTGGAAACCATTTGAAAAATTATCCCTTTATAACTACATTAAAAAAATTTCAAAAAATGTAACTATTAAAAATGAAAATTATGGAGAAAATAAATGGAGATGTGTAAATATATACATGTATAATCATGTAAAAATAATATTTTTTTATTAGTAAAAACGAAAAAAATGCGACTTGTTCAGAAAGCAACATGATGGTCCCTTGAAAGAATAGAGAAAAGGAAAAATGGGTAAAAAATTCTTTTAAATATTATAGGATATTATTATAATATTATAGGAAACACTTTTTTTTAAAACATGGTTTTTAAAGAACATATATTTCTTACCGAAGGGAGTGTTAAAGTCATACGTTCTTAAGAACACATTATTAGTCATCATATTTACTAATGATAGGAGAAACTCTAAAATTAAATGTATATAACATGAATATCCATTGGGTAATAAATCATATAATATTTCTTGATATATGGATCAAAAAATTTCATCAATAGGATCATAATCATAAACAATCTCAAAAAATGGTGAGATTATACCCATAATCCATTATATATTTGGAAACTTTTGATCAAAAAAATGTAAAGAATAACATTTCATAAATATTAAAAAATCATGATAATAAATATATTCAGTATATAACATTATAAACTTAGTATATACACCTCATGGAAATATATAGTTTCATAAGATGACATGTGTCTTAATGAACAAAAATTGAGACAAAATCTAAAAACAGATTTGGAAATTTATGAAATATAAACTCTAAGAAATAATGATTGTAAAATAGATATCTAAATGTACATAGATTATGTATAAGAGTAATATAATAATTCCATGTGTAGTATACACACCACACAATGGAAATGATTTATGATTAAGGAATGTATCTCGTAGTAAAAAAGTAAGATGAAATCCCCTTACCTTATGTTAAGACTCTCTTTGTGCTCATACCACCCCCTTGTATATTAAATAAAATTTTATAATAAATATTTTAAACAACCATATTGTTATATATAATTCCATATATGGTTTTATTATGACATTATATTTGCTTCATGTTAACATTTCTATGTTAATGTTATGCTTCAGGTAATATTAGCTAAATTTTTCACATGTGTGATAATTTATTATATCATTGGTCCTTATAATTTTATATTGATTTCCAGAATGTAAACCATGATATAAATATCATAAATATTCATTTTTTTGTTTTGTGAGAATATATATAATATATAAGAATAATATTGAATGCATCATTTATGGGGAAGGTATGTTATATGTACACATGAATGATTCTTCTATTTTATTAAAGTATTAAATGAAATAAAGTAAATAACATATATGTATTTGTATATATGTATATGAATATATGTATATGTATATATGAATATAATAAAATTATAGTATAGTTATTATGTCGTATATATCATATAATTTCATTAAACATATCATTAATGCATCCCATGTATTGTGTGAATGAACCACATCACTTATAGGGGGCGGTGGTCCACACTCCCTCAATCAAAATTGTTGTTTTTAGTGAAGATTGAAAAAATAGGAAGATGTTCTAAATAAAAAAAATATAATAATAAAGAAATTTTAAATACCATATATATCATATATAATCATAGTGTCCATTATAATGTCTCATATGAGAGGCAGTAAATGAAAAATGAAAAATAATCATTTAATGATGCGATAGTTCTCTTTAACCCTCAACTAAAAAATCATTACCCATTAGATGGATGTGTGAGTAATTATATATAGAAATATTAGAATAACTAAATCCTATAATATTGAGGATACTATTGTATTTACACAATCATGGAATAAGATGATTTTAGGAATGGATAAGGGAAATAGAATATAGTAACATGAGGGAGGGTGTTACCTATTAATCGAGTTACTCATTTTAGTATCCACCAAAGGGTATCAATGGAAGGATTTATAATAAAAGAGACGCATTGGGAAGGAATTTTGGGTGTATGTGAAGCATATCGGTTAGCTTTTGGTGGATCCTATGTGGTTTTAGTGGTGTGAGGATGTTCAAGCGGTGGTTTCCATTTATAGGGAAGGGAAAGGACATTCATTGCATTTTTCAAAATATGGTAGGATTACAAACATTTTTACTGAAAACAATTCATAAAAACTAATATAAATCATTAATTATAGGTTAATATCTGAAATATTGTCAGCCAATGGTTGTTGTAAAGGTGTCTAATTTAGTTGGGACCATAAATTTAATGTTTATTTCCTTATTAATCATAATTTTACCTTAATCACTGTAATTATTTTTAATTTAATTCTGCTATCATTTTGGTAGAAACTAAGTTGAACAGATCATATATTATAAATTATTATAATTCCAAATTCCAATAACAGAAGTGAAATTAATTAATTTATATTTTATACTATTTATGGGATGACACTACGTGGATTTAATGTAGAAATATCAAAATATTTTCTATGTTTTTATACCCAATTTTGATGTTAAATTGATTGTAATGATCTAAAATAAATTAATTGACAAAAATATGTTCTAATTTAAATTTAAAATTATTTTAGATTATAATTTATCCTTATAAATAAATTAGATTGAACAGTAGGTTTGAACTAAAATGTTGTACTTTAAATATATACTAAAAAATAAAACCTTACAGAAAATACTATAAATTTATCCTAACCAAATTTTTATATTTATATTTTAATTTTTAATTTTATTTTGATATATTTAATATTTAATAGTGCATAAAATTGTATTTAAAATGTGTTCCCAATTTCAATGTTCCATAAATTCCCTAATAGAATGATAGGTTCGGTAGCATAAAATTTAGGTTGTTCTCATCTTATGTCAATCAAATAAATTGGATGAATATTAAAAATATTTGATTCAATATTAAATATATATATCAAATTACTATCCTTTACTAAATGTATTTAATATTATTTTTAAGGGTAAAAATTATTTTTGGGTATAATAATATTTTCATTTACATTATATCGGTTTGCTTATTTGTTTATAATTAATTTGTAACCAATAAAATTATTTAATATTTGTTTAAACTGTATATTTTTACATTTTAGTTAAATATTTTCATAACTACTATTTTAATATCTAGGATACATTAAATAATATATCATTAATTGGTAAAACACTATATTTTATGATACCCAATCCAACAAGGAAAATAATTATGTCATCTAAGACAAGCGATCATCGATGTTCCATGTAGAGAAAGATAAAATTTATGTTCAGTGTAGTGCATAATGATCTTGGTTTTTGAATAAAACATTCCCAACATAGTTAATTAATATAAAATATACTATTTTTTTCCTTGAAAAGAAAAATATCAGAAAGATAAAATTAATTTGGAAAAAATATTCAACAAAATCTAGTAGTGTTACATTCTACAAACCTAAAAATGAATTTTTCCCTTGAAATTTATCTTTTTTATAATAGTTTTATAAATTATAAGTTTCTTTAATTGAATCTCACATCATAAAAATAAACACTAAAACTTCATTTTAAAATACTTATTGAACTATAATCGTGCCCATAGTGACACGTAATTCGATTTCCACATAGGTGAAAATAGGTTTCATGTGAAAACATGGACATGGTAGAGATATATAACTATCAATATCAAGAGGAATGTGATATATTACTTGGTAAAGAGAAAGTTAACAATCAGAAATCCATAAATCCATGATTTTCTAAGGGATTATTTGATTCATCAAAAAAATGAACTAAGATAACTATTTTGGTTTTATGATGACTTCCCAATATTTGAATAATTTTCAAGAGAAGTTATACATACATGATTTTAATGCCATAAATATGAAAAATTCCACCATTTTCATATGTCTTAATAGATTTCCAATTCATATCTTACCCTAAAAAATGAGTGAGATTTTATTCATTCCCAATGTACTTAAAGAATATGATATCAATGATAAGTCATCCAATTTTTCTATAGTTTCCATCAGCCAAAAAAAGTTAACCAATATACATATGTCCTAATGTGGTGAGATAATACATTAATCTCATAAGAATCTTCAAAAGTGTAACTTAATACATACAGAAATGGATAAACTTATAAATATTCTAAAAGTTGAATGTCTAAAACATTATAACGAAAGTGATGAAATTATCTTAACCATGATCCCCCAAATATCACAATGTATCTCATGGTTTTGAAATTCCAAACATGTGACTAACATCAAAATAAATCTTCTTGAAACAAGTTATTAACCTAAAATAAAATAAATACATTAGGAAGACCTGCATGCTTCATTATTCTAAGTGTTATAGGATACATTCTTAGAATCCATGATGTTGTAAAAATTATCCATGATGATATATAACACAATTTAAATAAATCGTATTATGGTTATAAGATCATTGATATAATCAATATATCTTTATCAAGATCAATCAACTATTTATGAATGCTAAAATCAATTTTCTAAACATCTTGGACACATTATGTATTACATTACCTTCATTAAAATATCAGTTTTATATGTCTTCATCACCATTAATCATTTCCTTTTCAATCCATCATGAAAAACATATACTAAAACAACTATATATTTCCTGATTAATATAATATAATCTTTCAATTAAAAAAAATACTTCATTCATCACACTTTATTCTTGAACCAATAAACATGCTTCATTAACCCAATCATTGATACATATTTACTAGAATATTAAGCATGATTCATGTATTAATGTTCATCACCCTAAATTTAATCATGATTCTTGTGTTTAATGAGAATTGTATAGTAAGATCCTAACATACCTTTAATATGTCATTTAATATCTTTTTATCTAAAATATTATTACCAATAATCAAACCACATTCCTAATTATCTTAATGAGATTACCAGTTCTGAAAACGATTTTCATATTTCTCAGACATTCAATGTCTATAATATTCAATGTTAACCATGTTACTTATAGTTATCACCATTAACTAAATTAAGAATGCACATGGTGAGAAACACATGTCATAGAAGAAAACCATGTAATCATCTAAAATTACTTATAGGACGTGTAAATCATAACACCTGCCATTTAATCATTGACACCTTAGGTTTATCCTAGGTTAATCATAGCGAAATTTAATTTTAAACCTCAATATGATTTTTTAATAGTTTGAGAATTCCAAAATAATTTCCCTTGGGTGTGTCAAACCAGGTGAGATGTATGGAACAATATCATATACCAGATTACCCCAGGTCAGATCTGAGAAATCTTGTCGGAGTTATTTCCCCTATGTACATCTATGGAAGAGACACATCCACTTTTAGTATCTAGATAGGTATCTAATTAAAGGATACCAATAAATATATTCATTAAAATTTTACAATAAAATATCTTATACATTTCCTTATCCTTAGACTTGTTCCTAAACATGTCTATAGGGTTCTCATTAATTATTTCTAAACATAGCTTCAAAATGATTACTAAACCATTCTTTTGATCCCATCTATATAGACCCATTATTTACATACATAGATATTACATCATTTATGCTGAATATTCATTATACTACAATTTTACTTGTGTGAGGACTGTAATAGTTTAATATCTTTGGAAATTTCGAAAAAAATATTATTACATGGTGAAAGATCTTTAGTGTCTCTAGTAAATATCTCACCCTATAATACATATATATAAAACATTATTTCATAATCAGGGGAATGGAAACATAATAAATGGGTGAGATTGAATTCATAGTAAGGGTTGAAAAGGGAAATGTGTAATCATAACATGAAAATAATAGTATGAGAATGTGAGAATACCATTTGATGATCATACTTGCATATCAAATTTCATTATTATGTGATGTAGAATAAATATTTGCAGTTTATAAGAAATGAATCATTAAGAAATCAATAGCATATAACATGAACGTGTAACATATGATGAAGATATTAAATTAGTCCATAAACATCAATTAATACCATCTGGAACATGTATAATAATAAATATGTTAACACATTAATTTAAGTACATGAAATAATACCCTATTATAGACCAATTGACATGCAACTTGGTCCACACATAATGTTGTGAACTTGCAATCACTTTCACACATATCATTTGGAACATGTAATCATGTTCATGCATAATCCTATGGAAATGAAACTAGGTATAGGAATAAAAATTTAAAAACACAATCTGCTTCACATTTAACATTATAAAAACATAATATTTTTCCCTCATAACATCCTGAACATGCAATTAGATGCATGCATAAACTTATAGACATTAACCAGGTCCATGGATGGCATTGTAAACATATAATTGGGTTCACGCATAACTGTTATACTTATAATCCATCCATCATTAGCCAATTAATTTTAGGGATATATAGGTTCTACTAATCTCATAATAAAATCATTCATACATGTTACAAATGATTATAACACTTTAATCATGACATGCCCCATAAAAAGGAATGGGTTATAGAAACCTCAAATCATTACCCATGAAATGAAATGAGAACCATTAAATTTCATCACATTAGAACCTATGGAAAAGATATAGGTTTCATAACCATTTCATAAAATTGTATCCCATGAAAAGAAGAGGGTTTCAAAAGAATATAATATGTGTAACAGAAATGAATTTCACAATAATCATTCCATAAAGACCTAAAAAATTCAATAACCAATATGAATTGATTATTTGGATTATTTCCTAGACATTATTGAGTAAAAATAATGGGTTTAATCTTATATGGAAAATAATATTTAAATATCTTTCCAAATAATTTCTTCTTGAAAAATTCGTTTCCTGTTTAGAAATTAATATTTAAAACATAAAACCCTATTAAAACAATTATTTACCAATAAATTAGAAATATTATAAATAAATCATTAAAACAATTTTGGAAACTTTTTCCCTTGTAAACATTTAAAGATATCTTGAAATTGTTTTGAAAACAAATTTCCCAGGAATCTTATTAAATGATCTTGAAAATGATTTGAAATGATTTTTTTCTTGAAAAAATTTAAAAAGAGATTAAAAATATTATGAAAACCATTTTTCTAGAAAACATATCAAATAATATTGAGATCATTTTGAAAAAAAACATTGAAAACTACTTTTTTTTTCTAATAAATATTTTATAAATTATAAGGATTTTTCAATGAGATGACATTGGGTAAATCTGTACATATCGTATGAGGTAAAAAATTTCCTTTTTCACAGTAATAATGTATGAAAATTGATTCTTTTTAGAACGAAACATGACGATTCAATTGAAATAATTAGAAAATGAAAATCGGTAAAAAAAGTTAAATATTATAAAGAATATTATAATATTCATAGAAAACCATTTTTTTAAACACATAGTTTTGAAAGAAACTGGAATTTTGACCGAAGAGAGTAGTAAATTTAGACATAAAAAAACATTCTTAATCATCATATTTATCAAATATTGATGAAATAGTTCCATTATTTGGATATAATATGTTTATTTATAGGGTAATAACTCTCATAATGTTTTTTTATATATGGATCAAAATATTTCATCTATGGGAGCATAATCAAAAACAATGTCGATAAATGGTGAGATTGTATCCATATACTATTACTCATTTGGTAACATTGGATAATAATAAAATTAAAATAATAACATTAAATGTAGCATAAAATATCATTCAAATAAGTATATGAAAAATTTAACATGTCCAAGGAAGTATATATACATTAGGGAAATATATAGGTCCATAACATGGCATGTGTCTAAAAGAAGGAATATTGAGACAAAATTGCATTACTAATGTGGTAACATTTGAAACATAGAAACATTGAAAGAAATATCACTTAATGGATATATATATATATATCCATAAATTAAATTATAATAATCATATAATATATCCATTGGAATTATACACACCACACAATTTAAATGAGTGATGATTAAGGAATGTATCTCATATAAATAAAAAGTGACATGAAATTCCCTTTCCTTGTGTCATAAATAATTTTTTTCATCCTAATAATTTCTTTTATAATACATAAATGATTATTTTACATATTTTATCAAACCATGTTTATGTATATAAGTCAACATATGGTTTTATTTTGACTTTATATTACCCATTTGTTAACAATTCTATGTTAAGGTTATGCATTGTGCAATATTCACTTTGTTTTTTTCATGTGCCAAAATTTATTATATCATTGTTCCTTATACTTATATCATTATATATAGAATGTAAAATAGGATATAAATATCATTAATATTCAGTATATTTTTATTATATAAATATATTTATTATAGAATTATGAAATGGAAGACACCGTTCTTGGAGACGGTAAACCGTACATACACATGAACGCTCCATCTGTTTTATTGACATATTGAAATAATTAGTGTAAATGGAATATATATATATATATATATGTTTATATGTATATAATATCATTAAATTAGAATTATTATTTCATATATGTTGTATAATTTCACTAAAAACATCTATAATAAACTCTATGTAGTGTATGAATGAATCACATCACTTTGAGGGTGTGATAGTCCCAACATCCTCAAAAAAAATTATCATATTTACATAAGATGGAAAAATATGGGTACATTATATATAAAAATTACAGATTTATAAAGACATTATAAATATAATATACCTCATATATAAATATATTATCCATCATAATGTTCAACTTGAGTCGCTGTAATGGATAAAACGAAAAATCTACATATTGTGCAGCGGTAGTTCATCGTAAATGTAAATAATATGTTTATTACCCATTAAATGAATATATGTGTTAAATTAGGTATAAAATATTTGAATAAAAACATCTTCTTATATTTAGGATACTGGTTTTTAATACAATACTATAAATATAACAGTTTAGGGAGTGTATAATTGAAATAAAAGAAAGGAGCATGATGGAGGGTGTTACCTCTTAATCGGGTAACTCCTTTCGGTTTCCAGCAAAGGACTTCCATGGAATGATTTATGAAAAATTTGATGATTTATGAGGGTGATGGAGGGTTTATGGGATTTTTTTTTGATATATTTCATGATCTTATGTGGTTTGAAAGGTGTGAGGAAGTTAGAGAGATGGTTTCCTTTTATAGGGAAAAGAAATGACACCCATGGGATTTTTTAAAACAAGTTAGGTGTGAACACATTTATAACTAAAAAGGTAATACCAAACCAAAAATAATCAATAGAGGAAGGTTTATGACTGATATATGTCCATTAAATGGGTGTTCACTAGGTGGGTAGAGTATTTTTCCCTTATGTTTAAGGATTGTTCCCCTGTTAAACTTAATTTTACCTTAATCAATGTAATCAATTTTAAAGAGAATAACTAATTATATTTGTGAAAAATAATTTTAGAAAACTAGATATTTTTACTTATTTAGTGTCCAAATATGGAATCCATTTTTCTAAATTATAATTAAATAAGTTGTATAAATTAAATTAAATTTACAAAAATTTACAAGACGAAACTATGGGTTTTTAATTATAAAATTCCTAATGTTTGATAAGTTTTTATATGAAATTTCATTGTGAAATTTATTCCAACGACCTAAAATTGATTAATTGATAAAAGTATGTTCTAATAAAACTTTTAAATAAATTTAAAATATAACTAATTTTTATAAATAAATTAAATGAAAAAATAAAATTGAATTAAAATATGGTATTTTTAACTATTCATTACAAAATCAATCTTTATTGAAAATAAAAAAAATTTACCCTGACAAATTTATTATGATTCTATTTCAAATATTTAGTTTATATGGAAATATAAAATCTATAAAAGTACCAAAATTTTGATTTAAAAAGGGTTAACCATTAAAAGGCGGTGTAAATGCCTTAATAAAAATATTTCTTCTAAAGCATAAAATTGGTGTTTATTAATATTATTTCAATAAAATCTATTGGATTAATATAATAAATATTTTATTGAATGTAATATTTATATATAAATCACATTAAAATCAGTAACTAATTTTATTTCATTTAATTTATTATGATAAAACATCTTTGTGCTCATAATAATATTTTCCTTCATATTCAATCGGTTTTCATATCTTTTTTTTATTAATTTTTAGACGATGGATTCATTCTATATTTGTGTAAACCATATTTTTTCATAAATAATTTAACTATTTCCATTAATACATATTTAATGGAAAATCTATATTAAATAATTTATCATTATTTTGTAAAAAAAATGTTGTGTATCCAACTAGCCATTGAGGAAAGTCATTGTTGTGTTTGTCGTAAGATATCCTCAATGTTACATGTTGAGAAAGATAAAATTTGTATTGAATGATGATAATGAATAACTATGTTTTTCATTTAACTCAATCCAAATAATTGATTTAATATAATTTATACAATTTTTTCTGTTTTTTGAAAATTAAAATATCAATTATATTAAATTAATTTGAAAAAAAATAAATCAAAAAAAATCTTAGGGTGTTACAATTCAGATCACTGGAATCAAATACACACTAAAAAATCCCTGAATCCATTTCCCTACATTACAAAATAGTCTTTATTAAGGGTCTAACTCTACAATTTTTCCATGTAATAACCACATCTGATACTACTCTATCAAGATCGATCATGTAGGGGCCCTCCAGGCCAACAGTTTTCCCGATTCGTGGTAACCCAAAACCTACCTCCAAGAGGCTATATTTTAACGAATAACATTGAAAATCATAACTAATATTGTTGAAAATATCCTATGTAATTGTATGAACAAAAACAATATCATCATGAAAAAACGTAGAGGTATAAAATTTTTGAAACATGTAGAGTGTAAACTATGGATTAAGAAACCTATAGGGAAAAAAATGTATAGAAGGTATCACAAATGATACATATGGGAAAAATAAGTTCCTAACAAAAAATAAAGTCCAAAACTAATAACATCCAGATTATGATAAAAATTGAAGATAGACTGACTCTAATATATATAGCTAACCATCATACATGGTGAGATCCAAGGGCCTGTATGTTCCACTGAATCTTGGTCCACCAATATTATCACATATGTCCTCGTAATCTATTTATGACATAACATGAGTGGGATAAACCATATAGGTGTGACTGTATACATACCCAATAGGAACCTCATGTAACACCCCAGGTAGATAAATAATATGACATTTTTATCCCTTTTTGTGAATAAAATATTAATATTACTTTAAAGGGAACACTATGCTCGATGGCGTACCCAATACACAACAATGAGTTTCTTTGAAATCTTACGTTGCACTCTAAGAATAAAATCATATTATTTTAAATGGAAGTTAACGCCTAGCCATTGTAATGGCGGGAATGAACGAAACTAACTACAAAATGATTATATATTTTTTTCAAATATTTTTACTTTTATCCAATAATTGTTATAGGCTTAAAATGAAAATGAATCCAGTTTTAAGCATAAATCTTCTAATATTTTTTAAAAGGTCGATTAACCACCCTTTTGATGGAGAACCTCTTTTAAATCCACTTTTTGACAATTTTATGTGTCATATTTGACATAATAAAATTCTACTTTAAAATAGGGACATCAAAATTAAATTTGTGTAAATATTTGTTATTTTTCCGATAAAGATCATATTTTTATGAATAGTGAAAAATGTTGTATTTTAATTCAAAAAATATATTAATTATATTATTATATTATTTTTTGGGTTGGGTTTAAAGTTAAATTAGAATTTATTTTTACCATTTAATCCAATAGTGGTCATTAGAATTAATTTAACATTGAAATTGGACATAAACTACTGTCAATCTGTTGATATATATTGTTTCATAAAAACACGCTATGTGTTTTGAAAGCGTGAATTAATTATTAAATTAATTGATGAAACATAAATGTTTTGAATTTTGTAAAATATATGTAATTTTTTAATTCGTAATATCAAATATATCATAGGGTTAATTTTTGGTATTTTTCGGGAAAACAACAATTTTTTATGAATAGTGAAACCACTAAGTGATAGTTAAAGAAACTGATTTTTCAATTAAATGAAACTTTTCCACTTCAGTGATTTGATTTTCAAAAATCCAACATACAGGTTTTTCATTAAAAATTAATATGTTGTTCAATGAGATCAAAATAATTTTTGGTGAAAAGTAACTTTTATACTTTATTAATCGCGATTAAAGGTAATTACTGTAATTTAAGGTAAAAATAATGTTTTAATAATATTAAATGACCTAGACACATGTCCTACCCTCATTATATGTGTCATGGCCGACCAAGACAATCCATGGGTCAACTTGGGGACCCCATGGAGCCACTTTGGTAGGAAAATGACATAAATAACTTTTTATTTAAAGTTAAAATAAAAATGTCACAAACATGAGTTGTTTTACTAAAACAATTTTTAAATGGGGTTATAACGTCATATTTTTGATTATAAATATTAATTAGGAACCTAATAATATTTCATATATCATGATATTTTTTTAATTTTTATACATTAAATAAATTAAATTATTTATGACACAATGATGATGCAGTGATTACCTCATTATTTAACGATTAAAAAATGAAAAGATAATGTAAAATTTAAGACCTAAACATGTCAAAAACCTATTGTATTTGTGTATTTAGAACCCTTATTACCGTATCCAAGAAATATATCAATTTGGGACCTCTAAAATCCGAAACACACTTTAAAATAATGTCACCTTTTTTGACTTTCCAATAGTGCCACTCCTCTCCTCTTATAAAATCCCCCACCTCTACCACCTTACCCACACTTCTCAAGACTGTGACTCAGCCAACCCCTGCCCATTTCATCTCTCCATATCCCTTTATTCATCATTGAAGCTTATCTTTGGGCATAATCTTTCCAAAGGAAGCCTTTGAACTCTAATCAAAGAGAGTTACCCAATTTAAAGGTAATGTCTTCCCCTGTGTTATTTTGTTTCATTTTGCTTCTAAAAACCCCTAAACTCTATTTATTAATTTTTTTAGTAACAAAAAAATTATCTTAAATATACTAGGATGTTTTTATAAGATTTATTCTATCAACACTTTCACACTCCTCCGTCTAATGGTTAAAGAACATACTATTTTTTGGATGGCGAATTACTGCCTCATGAAACGATGATTGTTCAATATTCTATTAACACCTTCAAAGCTGTCCATTAAGATGTCCCTATAATTATATATGATATATAATATGTTTATGTTTTCCTTAATCTTCTTTATTTTTCATTTATGGCATACCATTATGTTTTCCATTATAGGTAAATGCGATATCTTCATTTTAGGAAGTGCGGACTACCGCCCCCTCAAAGTGATTTGATTCGTTAATCCCATATGTGGGACATATAAAGGATGTAATTAATGGTATTAAATATGATATACTACTAGAATTATAATATACCTTTATATCATTATTATTTCATTCCATTGAATACAAGAAGAAAGAAATGAATGTAGCGTTCATGCGTACATACGGCTTACCATATCTATGAACGGTACATTTCATTTCTTATCTCAAAATGTTATGTCGTATTATAAGTACACATTTATAATGGATATATATGTAATATATTACATCTAAATGGTGGATATAATTCTAGAATTATAATATATATATCTCTCATTTTATTTTAATTCCATTAATATGACAAAAAATAAAAGTAGTGTTCATGTGTACGTATGACTTACTGTCTCTATGAACGGTTCTTTTAATTTTTATCTCCAAATGCTATGGAATAGTATAAAATGAATATATACTGGATATATATGATATTTAAAAGATAAATACTATTCTAGATATGATTTACCTATAACTACATGGAAAATCCTTTTCAAACAAGTTCAATTTTTGACTCATGTACCAAACATTGACAAAAACATCTGATATGAACTCATATTGTTAACCAATTATAATAAAATTAGAATATGTGATATAAAATGAATAATAATCTTTATAGTAGGTCCTTAATCAAATATAAATTGACGAAATTTTATTATTCAGGAGATTAAAGAACGATCGAGTCATGCCAGACATGAGGTAAGGGATCCTACCCCTCTTTTTCTTTTTAAGTACACTATTTTATGTGATTCATTTTAAGCTCATATTTCTTATTATTGGGATGTTATTTTATATTAATAACACTGTAATTTTTATTTTCATATTATGAAAGGCCCTATTTGATCTCATAAATCCATTTTTTATGTTTTAAGTGGCGCCGTTAGGCAGCCGAGTTTTCATAAGGGATTTTTCATCTCACTTTTATTCCAGTGAAATTTATGCTACGTTTTCCACTATTTACATTGAGTGGTGTATGTACTGAAAATTATTATAAAAATTTTGTAGTATAATTTAATTTATGGGTATTTACATTTTTATTGTATGAACCTTCTTCCATGGGGTGTACGTTTCGAATGTTACCCAACTCGGTAAGGGGACCTTTCACCCTCATCTTTTTAAAAGACTTATTTTGTTATGTATTTTAATTCACATACTATTATGTTGGGATATGTTCTTCTATATACTTATTTATGTAATTTTTATGTCCAAGTTATGAGATACCATTTTCTCTCTCATTAACTCATTTTCTAAATTTTAAAGTGACGCCGATAGGCTGTCGGATTTCTGTAAGGGAACTTCTTAGCCCAATTTCAATTATTTGGGTTAAACCTATACTTCTTGGTTTTATTATGCCATTATTATGTGTGTAATCTCTATGTTTTAATTTCCACAAACCATTGTGTGGATATACTATTTCTACACATAATCATCCCATTTTCAAATTCTTACGAACTTGTATGGGAAATCATAACTCAATCTCATTTCAGTGAGTTAAATATCTATGTCATTGGTTATGTTTTTCCAATATTATGTGGGAATGACCTCAGATTGTTTCATAATTAATATCCACTTATATTGGGTGTATTTATATTTCTCACACAAAATTATGTGATAGATTTATCTTTAATTTAAGTATACCATCTTTATAATGGATTTCATCTCAATTTACTTTTCCATTGAGACTTCATTGTTGTTATGCACCAATTCACTCTTATATGGTGTGTATACTGTCCTTTTGCATATTATATCATGAATCCCTTTATTCTCATGATATTATAAATTTCGGATTAAATTGTATTCCGTAATTATTTGTATTCAAGAGTCTCTCATTTTTTTAAAAACTCTTTAACAAAAATACCGTTTTAAATGTTTTAAAGATTCATTACTATAAATCTTTATCTTTTATGTCCATGTTTTCAAAATGGTTTTTAGTATTTATTTTTGTGGAAATTAATGTTTTAAAATTATAATTCCATTAAAATCTTCAAAGTGGTGTGGGACACTTTGATTCAAAAATCACTTTTAAATGATTTTTGAAAATGGATTGATTAATTCCATATATTGGAAATACTTATTGTGATTTCAAATATAATGTTGTTAATTGAAATGATTATATTTTAAATATTTTATGTGTAATTATGGTACTTGGACATTTTACGGGTGGTTACGTGATAAACCATATGACGGGTGGTTTCGTGAATACCAGGACGGGTGGATACGTTATAACCTCCAATGCATTGGGTATGGAAGTCGGCCGTATGGCTATTCCATTAAGTATGTGTGGAAGTCGACTGTATGGTAATTCCATTTAAGTATGTTTATCTCCCATGTAACCTTTGTATGTTATTTGTTCTTTATATGGGTTTTATGGTAATCTTTTGGTTAAAAAAGTGTAAGTAATGATATTTTATTTGGTGAAGAGTTTTTTTACTACTTAATAAAGGTGATAAGTATTACTTTGATAAAGTATACATGGTTTACTTGTTGTTTTGAAAAACTAACAGTTTTCCTTTTTTTGTGTATCCTTTACTGGGATTTTTATGCTCACCCCATGTTTTTTTGAATTGTTTATCGCAGGACATAATGTGGAATAGGGTCAAGGATGGGATCAAGGAAAAGTCATGTTGTCTAAAACATGGAACTAGGCATGTTTCATTTTAAGTGTTTTTTATGGAAACATAGTACTAGTGTCTACTATGTAATATTTTGAGATGTAATAGTAATGATCTAATTCTCTAAAACTCTAATCCTGAAAAGATCCTCTATGTGAATTATTCATTTAATTCATGATTAAGTAATGTTTAAGGCCGAGCCCTTATAGTTGGTATCAGAGGTAGGTTTAGATAACTTTTGAGGTTAGGGTATTATCTAAGCATAAGTGAAATTACCATAATGGTTAGGATTTTAGAAAGAGTCCTAGTTTTAGATAAAGTGAATGAGTAAGTATATCTTAGTGTTTATATTCCTCATTAGTACATGATGGTTTTGCTGATATACTCATACTGACATTTCTCTTTTTAGTAAAAGGAGGGATCTAGCATGCACCAAAGTGACAATGGGTTTGAAGGAAACTCTGGTGGTTCTCTAATTAAGAGACTGGATGAAATTGGGGATTCAATGAGGAAAATCATGGTTGTTCTAAACCAACTATCAAGAAGTCTTGATCATACACTTGAACCTTGGTATGTTCTGTAATGCATCATGTACGAGATGACCAATCTATGTGGATGTTCATGTAATAATTACAAAGGTAACCATTAGTGTTTATATGATCCGTACTTTTGAGGTAATTATAGGTTACTATATGTTATGATGGAAAATGAAATGAATGAGATAAACATGTGGTTAAAATATGTTATGACTATTTATGAAGATTTTATCTCGTTTTGGGAATGTTTTAAGAGTTATATAGTTTTGTAAAAAGGACAACACGTAGACCATGTGACAACCAGTCATGTCGGAAAAAGCTGTAGGAATCGAACCCACAACCAAAGTGTGACAGGTAATTTTCGGCCACCACTGGACTGCATGATATCCCTGGATAGTTTGACTAATTCCTTCTAGTTAGATGATGATATGAATCTAGAATAAGTTGATTTTGGGTTATCCATGGAAATTATTAACCTATCATGGAGGATATGTGATTAGGTTAATTACTTTTCAATATGATACATTAAGAGTAACTTATGTTTTTTGGAGATAAATGTTAATTTGTACCTTGGAATACTATGTGATTAAATCCTTCAAATATTTGGGTTTCAATCTTTGTTTGGTTTACTTTGAAGAATTTTATGGACAAAATATTTATCAAATGGTCTTCGTTGAAACTTGGGTTTTGTTGGACAAATATTGGAGATTAAGAATGGATTTTCGTTTTATAAAGGGTTATACTTTTCTGGATTATTTGATCTTGTTCTAACAGTTGTGGTTTTGGTAAGGTTCTAAAGTCAGGGGAAATATATAGTTCTCTTTTGTGGATTAGATTATTCTCTAGAAGTTTATTTTAATACTCTTAATGTGAACAAGTCTTCCTAAATACTCATCATTTGGGGAAATTATGAGTTTGTGTAAGAAATCTAGTAAATGTTGAAAGTCAACATGATAAGTAATTATGTTTCCTTAAGATCAAAAATAAATGACTCAATGAAAAGTAACTTAAAACAAAAATGTTGTCTATTAACGTTTTCTACTGGGGAATCAAATACCGTTTTACCCATCACAAGTGTGTGATTTTCTTGTGGTTAACTTTCTCCTAAACGTGTTTTCTATCACTATCCATCAGAACATGAACCTTTGTTTTCTCCTCCATGTCCATGTTTTCTTACAAGAAATTCTTTTATGGGTTAACTTGGGTGACCTCTGTAATTCTCTTTCTTTATTTTAAAATGATTATTTTACCGACTCTTGTCCCGATGTGGGACTTTGAATAATGTTTCTGAGCCCAATTTTAAAATTGAAAGGCCACAATTTCCAAAAGTGGGGAAGGATGTAACACCCCTATTAGATAAATAATATGACATTTTTATCCCTTTTTGTGAATAAAATATTAATATTACTTTAAATGGAACACTATACACGATGGCGTACCCAATACGCAACAACTATTTTCTTTGAAATCTTGTGTCGCACTCTAAGAATAAAATAATATAATTATAAATGGTAGTTAACCCCTTTCCGTTGTAATGGTGGAAATGAACAAAACTAACTAAAAAATGATTATATATGTTTTTCAAATATTTTTACTTTTATCCAATAAATGTTAGAGGCTTAAAATGAAAATGAATCCAGTTTTAAGCATAAACCTTCTAATATTCTTTAAAAGGACGATTAACTACCCTTTTGATGGAGAACCTCTTTTAAATACACTTTTTGACAATTTTATGTGTTATATTTGACAATATAAAATTCTTCTTTAGAATCGGGACATCAAAATTTACTTTGTTTAAATTTTTGGTATTTTTCCGATAAAGATCAAATTTTAATGAATAGTGAAAAAATGATGTAATTTAATTAAAAAAATATTGTAATTATATGATTATATTATCTTCTGGGTTGGTTTTAAAGTGAAATTTGAATCTATTTTTACCATTTCATCCAATAGTGGTCATTTGAATTAATTTTACTTTGAAATTGGACTTAAACTAGTATCAATCTTTTGATATTTATTACTTCATAAAAATACGCTATTTTTTTGACAGCGGGAATTAATTATTAAATTAATTAATGCAACTTATATGTTTTGAATTTTGTAAAATAGACGTCATTTTTGAATTCAGTATATCAAATATAGCTTAGGGTGATGTTTTGTTTTTTTTCTGAAAAACATCAATTTTTTTATAAATAGTGAAACCACTAAGTGGTAGTTAAAGAAACTTATTTTTCAATTAAATGAAACTTTTCCACTTCTGTGATTTGATATTCAATAATCCGACATACATGGTTTTCATTAAAAAGTAAAATTTGGTTCAATGAGATCAAAATAATTTTGGTGAATAGTAACTTTTATGTTTTATTAATCGTGATTAAAGGTAATTAGTGTAATTTAAGGTAAAAATAATGTTTTAATAATATTAAATGAATTAGACACATGTCCTACCCTCATTGGATGTGTCATGGCCGACCAATAAAATCCATGGGTCTAATTGGGGACCCCATGGAGCCACTTTGTTAGGAAAATGACATAAATGACTTTTTATTTAAAGTTAAAATAAAAATATCACAAACATGAGTTGTTTTACTAAAAAAAATTAAATGGGGTTATACAAGTCATATTTTTGACTATAAATATTTATTATAAATTTAAAAAGATATCCTACATCATGATATTTTTTTATAATTTTTATACATTAAATAAATTAAATTATTTATGACGCTATGATGATTTAGTGATTACCTCATTATTTAACGATTTAAATAAAATTAAATTATAAAGTTACATATAAGACCAAAACATGTCAAAAACCTATTGGATGGGTGGATTTTCAACCCTAATCACCTTATCCTAGAAATATATCAATGTGGGACCTCTAAAATCTGAAACGCATTTCAAAATAATGTCACCTTTTTTGACTTTCTAAGAGTTCCCCTCCTCTCCTCTTATAAAAGGCCCCCAACTATACCACATTACCCACACTTCTCAATCCTTTGGCTCGGCCAACCCCTACCCATTTCATCTCTCCACATCCCTATCTTAATCATTGAAGCCTTACTTTGGGCAGAATCATTCCCAAGGAATCCTTTGAGCTCAAATCAAAGAGAGTTACCTGATTTAAAGGTAATGTCTTCCCTTGTGTTCTAAGGTTTTATTTTGCGTCTCCAAAACCCTAAACAATTTTTATTATTTTTTTTTAACAAAATCAGTATCTTAAATAAAGTATGATTTTATTATTATATGTATTCTAGCAACACTTTCACACACATCCGTCTAATGTTTAAAGAACATACTGTTTCTATGGATGCGAATTACTGCCTCCCGAAATGATGATTGTTCAATATTTTTTTAACACCTTCAAAGGTGGCCATTAAGATGTCAATATATTTATATATGATATATAATATTTTTATGTTTTCCTTAAGATTATATATTTTTCATTTATGGCATACCATTATGGTTTCCATTATGGGTAAACGCGATATCTTCATTTTAGGAAGTGTGGACTATCGACCCCTCAAAGTGATTTGATTCATTAATGCCATATGTGGGACGTATAAAGTATGTAATTAATGGTATTACATATGATATCCTACTGTAATTATAATATACCTTTATATCATTATTATTTCATTCCATTGAATACAAAAGGAAAGAAATGAAAGTAGCGTCCATGCGTACATACGACTTAACATCTCCATGAACGGTACATTTCACTTCTTATCTCAAAATGTTATGTACTATTATAAGTACATATATATAATGGTTATATATGTAATATATTACATCTAAATTATTGATATCATTCTGGAATTATAATATATATATATCTCTCATTTTGTTTTAATTCCATTAAGATGACAAAAAATGAAAGTAGCTTTCATGCGTACGTATGGCCTACCGTCACCATGAACGGTGCTTTTAATTTTTATCTCAAAATGATATGGAATATAATAAAATTAATATATACTGGATATATATGATATTTAAAACATCAATAATATTCTAGATATGATTTACCAATAACTACATGGAAAATTAATTTCCAACAAGTTCAATTTTTTACTCATGTACCAATGATCGACAAAAATGTCTGATATAAACTCATATTATTAACCAATTGTAATAACATTTAAATATGAGATATGAAAAGAATAATAATATTTATATGAGTTCCTTATGAAATTATAAATTGACCAAATTTTATTATTCATGAGATTAAAGAACGATCGAGTCATGTCAGACACGAGGTAAGAGATCCTACCCCTCTTTTTCTTTTTATGTACACTCTTTTATGTTATTCCTTTTAAGCTCATATTTCTTATTATTGGGATGTTATTTTATATTAATCATACTGGACTTTTTATTTTAATATTAATAGATACCATATTTTATCTCATAAATCTATTTTTGGATGTTTTAAGTGGCGTAGTTAGGCTGTCGAGTTTTCATAAGGGATTTTTCATCTCACTTTTATTCCCTTGAAATTTATGCTACATTTGCCACTATTTACATTGAGTGGTGTATGTACTTTCCATTATTATACACACTGTTTAGTATAATTTCATTTATGGGTATTTACATATTCATTGTATGACCCTTCATCCATGGGGTGTACGTTTTGAAAGTTACCCAACTCGGTAAGGGGACCTTTCACCCAACTCTTTTTAAAAGACTTATTTTATTATGTATTTTAATTCACATACTATTATGTTGGGATATGATACTCTATATCCTTATTTTTGTAAGTTTTATGTCCAAGTGATGAGATACCATTTTCTCTCTCATCAACTCATTTTCTGAATTTTAATGTGATACCGTTAGGATGTCGGATTTCGGTAAGGGAACTTTTTAACCCACTTTCAATTATTTGGGTTAAACCTCAACTTCTTGGTTTTATTATGCCAATATTATGTGTGAAATATCTATGTTGTAATTTCCACAAACCTTTGTGTGGATATACTATTTCTACACATAATCATATCATTGTTAAATTCTTACGAACTTGTATGGGAAATCCTAACTCAATCTCATTTCATTGAGTTAAATATCTATGTCATTGGTTATGTTTTTCCATGATTATGTGTGAATAACCTAAGATTGTTTCACACATAATATCCACCTTTATTGGGTTTATTTATGTTTCTCACACATAATTATGTGATTGATTTATCCTTAATTTAATGATACCATCTTTATAATGGATTTCATCTCAATTTAATTTTCCATTGAGACTTTATTGTTGTTATGCACCAATTCACTCTTATATAATGTTTATACTGTCCTTTTTCATTTCATTTCATGAATCCCTTTATTCTAATGATATTATAAAGTTTGGATTAAATTTTATTCCGTAATTATTTGTATTCAAGAGTCTGTCATTTTGTTAAAAACTCTTTAACAAAAATATCGTTTTAAATGTTTTAAAGATTCATTATTCCAAATCATTATCTTTTACGTCCATGTTTTCAAAATGGTTTTCAGTATTTATTTATAAGGACATAAATGTTTTAAAAATATAATTCCATTAAAAGCATCAAAGTGGTATGGGACACTTTGATTAAAAAATCTATTTTAAATAATTTTTGAAAATGGATTGATTAATTCAATATCTTGGAATTACTTATTTTGATTGAAAATCAAATGTTGTTAATTGAAATGTTTATATCTTCAATATTTTATATTTAATGATGGTACATGGACTTTTTACAGGTGGTTATGTGATAAAACATATGATGTGTGGTGCCGTGAATACCAAGACTGGTGGTTACGTTATAACCTCCAATGCATTGGGTATGGAAGTTGGACGAATGGCTATTCCATTAAGTATGTGTGGAAGTTGACTGTATGGTTATTCCATTTAAGTTTGTTTATGTCTCATGTTACCTTTGTATGTTGTGTGTTCTTTATATGGGTTTTATGGTAATATTTTGGTTACAAATGGGTATGTAATGATATTTTATTTGGTGAAGAGTTTTTTTACTACTTCATAAAGGTGAAAAGTATTACTTTGATAAAGTATACAGGGTTTACTTTTTGTTCTGAAAAACTAGTTGTTTTCCATTTTTTTTGTGTATCCTTTACTGGGCTTTTTATGCTCACCCCATGTTTTTTTTGAAATGTTTTTCACATGACATAATTTGGAATAGGGTCAAGTATGGGATCATGGAAAAGTCATGCTACCTAAAACATGGAACTAGACATGTTTCTTATTAAGTGTTTTTATGGAAACTTAGTAGTAGTGTCTACTATGTAGTGTTTTGAAATCTAATAGTTATGCCTTTATTCTCTAAAAATCTAAACCTGAAAAGATCCACTATTTGAATTATTAATTTAATTCATGATTATGCAATGTTTCAGGCTGGGGCCTTAAACCTCAAGACCCCAATAGGGAAGAAAGTACCTATAAACTAGTAAAAATCTTAATCTGGTACAAAAATCATCAATTATCCCACCCATGATATATATTTTGAATGATACCCATTAAAGGGAGAATGTTTATCACTCTCTCCATAGTCCATCTAAGAATGATGTGTTATGCAATATATATTGAGGTCTAAATCAGGATCCCATCATGAAAATTCATATTTCTAATGACTCACACCTCACACAACCTCAATAAACTAAGTTGAGAGGCCTTCACCTCACTACAATAGTTATAGTTGAAGGAGCTCAAGATATTGCAATGTATCATGAATAACCACTCAATAGAGAGTATGTAGGGGATATATCCTCATCATTGTTTCCAAAATCTTTGGAGGAACTAAATCCAAGTCAATAATCTCACAGAACCTAACACATTCTATGTGGAGGGACCCAGTCCTCACAACCGTGACACACATTTGGGAGAAAAAAAAATCATATGGAGGACATTATTCCTACTGAAGAACAAAGATAGAGTAGTTGGAATCCAATGATTGAGGACCCACATTAATAGTATGGTAGTTTTGACATTACATATATAATAGATATTGGATATCCATGCATTAAAATTATAGGGGTGTTATTACCCTAGGAAAAATACATCATGGGTAGAGGACTCACCAGTACTGGGGGGGGGGAGATCTATTTCTAATTTTGTGAGAGGTATATGGAATCCACATTCTGGTATTATATGTGATGACTGACCCTGATGTGTCTCTTAAAACCCACCAAGATATCTAATGTCACAAAAGCATTGTTGGAACAAGCATCACACTCATCATGGATCATTTTGTACCACTATATCTAGATAGATGCCCTACTCTTAAGTTTGATAGGGGAGCACCACCCTACAGATCTAATAATTATAGGGGTAATACGCCCTGATTCTATTGGGGAGGTTACTAAAAATGAAATCATTCTAGTGATCCAACCCAATAACTTTCATGGTCAAAAACAACTGGAGAATCTTTGTTTCTGACGGATCCCATGTTATATATCGAAAGACAATACAAAGTATACCATCACATTCATTGTGGAAAACTAATTAGGATACACTACATGATGTCCTAAATCAATGTCATGAAGAATGATTTAATCATAGTGAAAATATCCTAGAAATTTACATGGCAGGGAGCCTCAACTGGAAACCTAGTCATTTCCTCTCTTGCATGACTTGGCTAGCCATGTGGGAAAATATGATGTGTGGAAGGAGTATACGACATGTATCACCTCACATAGACCATGGTCATGTCCTCTGAACTATGATGATGTCTACGTTCATGTCTGTGTATATACCTATCACCTTGTCCTCTCGCATGGGGAGTATGCCCATGACACATTACAATTCCAATGTCACCTAACCTTGTCAGTGTCTCTAATTGTGTTCCATTACATGTCCATATTCTATCGCATGAGGTGAAATCCCATTCTGTGGTATGCATGATCATTTACATATAAATGACATTTACACTGAGTACAAAATGTGTATTCCTCAAAAATAAATATTCTCTAAATGTGAATAACACACAAAATGTTCCTCTAAAACCCATTTCATGTTTTTAGTATTTATAAATAGTAAATTCTAGTGATTTGCAAGACAAAAATAATTTCATTTAATTTCACATAGATCCATCCCAAATGGATCTATTGAAAACATTATCGGGATCCATAAAATTTAAACAAAACAACAAAATTGGATCAATACAAAAATTTAAAAATCATATAACTCATGTTTAAAAACCAAAGCATCGTGTTCAAAACAAATTATGGAAGCTATTGAATCTCAATTTGGGGTCGATAATTATCATTAAAAGAGTTTGATAGTCCTCCTCTCATACTTATCCCAGATAGTTTATATGTCACTCATTAGAGGAAAACCCATTATCCGTCTTTAAATCATGGAATACAAATGGGAGTGAGAATAATTGGGTTTATTATATAAATATCATTTAATTAATAAACCCCTACCATTTAACCCTTCCAATAGTCACTTCCTATGGGTAACCCAACAATTAAAGATATTACATCATCCCTAGGGTAGAATCCATTATTAAGAAACAACATAGGTCTTAGATTTCGGATCGTTGACTCTATTATAAAGGTATTACAAATTTCTAGAAAAACTACGTGATCGTGATGAAATATAATTAATATCACTGCATTGAGGCTATTTGAGCCACAAAATTCCATCAAGACTCAACAACTAACGAATATTCTTATAAATATTCCAATTTCATGAATGGAAAAAGATATTTTTCACGTGTGTGCCACCCAGATCCCACCTCTAATAGGCTAGGTGTTGGTCACAAGCATCGAGTAGAAATACCACCTAATATAGAAGGCCTTAACCTATATAATCTATATAAAATTCATATATATATATATATATATCATAAAATAATCACATATAGAAAAATTAAATCTATATAATTAAATAAATTGATATAACATATACATGATAAATCAAGTATAAATAAAACATCATATTCTCAAACATTATAAAAAATGTGGAAATTTTTTTAGATATAGGAGACATTGAAAATCCTCTTCATTTTGTGTACTTATGCTATGATACCTATATAAAATTTTTATCACCACTACCATGGACATCATAGATCCATTAAACATCAACAAGCCTCACATGGAACTTGTTCTAAACAATCTACTCCTACTACAAATCTAGATGATTTATATAACTATATTTCTCTGAAACATTAAGAAGTATCAATCAACACAAATACTACCAATGATGTTTTAAATTATATGTCAAAATAGGGATGATCAGAATAATGAATTGTAGACATATAATTTGAATTTGATTGGACTATAATTCGTAATATATCAACGACAATCAAGCATTTTTTTAAAGATTTCATTTTAAGAAGTATCTAAATTTCAATTTTTTCATCCCCAAAACCATATAACATAATGAAGGGAAATTTTTATGATGGACTAGATAGATATCAATATGAGTAGTTATTATACATAGCACTATAACCATATATTTTATACTGAAACCCATAGTTCAATATAGAGATCTATAATGTGGGAAACTAGACCATGCTAATGGATGTGTGTCAATCAAGTGGAATGATTGACAATTTAAGAAGACTCAGGCTCTAGAAGCACAGAATAAGAACCCAATAGACAAGGGAAATAAAAATTTACTATAAAAATTTTATGGGGATTAAAACCTCAAAAAAAAAAACAAATTAAATACAATGAGTGAAAGAATAAACCCTCAGAATGATATAATTTACATTTATACACATTTTTGTTGGTTTTATAGGCCAACATAAATGTTTTATTATCTCACTAAATATATGAACACATATGGGCGAATGGACTACACCATTGTTATCTATGTGAAAAATTATTCCGGATATGTTATTAATTTAATAAAAATTGTATTATAAAAAAATGAAAATTTCATCATATCATAGTAGAGAGGTGCTATATGATAGAACAGGAGGCTCATACCAAAAGTAAAAATTATTTATCACATATTGGTCATGCGGTTTTCATTTTTTTCCATGATTATAAATCCATAGATGGATCATCAATCTAATATCTAAAAAAGATTTTATATATGGACTGCATTTAATAATAATAATAATAATATTATTAAAAATTTAAAATGTATATATACATAATGATAAGTAAATGTAATTTGGATAATCCCATCTCACTAGAATTAGAGTGTATCCCTCAAATCAATTTAATATAAAATTTGTTATATCTTTTTTCCACCTTTTAAATAGACAGGGGGATCCCCACTGCCCACATTGCCTAGTATAGTGGAGAAACCCGCAACCACTACCTTTGATACCCATTGACCTCTGAAACAACTGGTTCACATTCACTGTTATCTCATGCTAATAATAATATTGGAACCATTAATACTACTTTTCTATATTTGGCTATGACATTTCACCCTTTTCAGATCCCCCACCCTCGCACCACCTTACCACCACAATTTTTCTTGGAGATTTATCCCAATTAATCAAACGATCACCCTTCATAATTTCCACTATCCATGGACAATGATAGAACCTATTTAATTATTTAATAATTGGAGTTCGAGTGGAGGGATAATTTTGATTGGAAAGAGATATATAGATAGTAATTATATATATATATACATATAAGAGGGAAAAAGAATGATTCTATAGAGGGTAATATAAGAACATCATTCATTTTCATTAAATTTTCAAATCTACCTAATTACAAGAAGAATTAAAGGATTTAATAATTTCAACATAACAATTATATAGACATAGATTTTAAATCATGACACTCTAGTTGGATAATATTCAGTGGGATTATAGAAAAATTGTTGAATAATTCACCTAATATAATAATGAAAAATGGGTCTTCAATTGACTAGTATCAATACAATAAAAACCCTAATAAAGGAGTAAATAAATAAAATAAAATGACCTACCATGATATTTGATCATTAAATAAAAATTATCACATCTGTATTAATCATTTGTTTTATTTTTTTGAGGAATTTTCATCCAAGATCTCAACGATTTTTGTTGTCCTCCACCATCATCTCATCTCTCTACCCCTCAATAGCATGGGATTTTGAATCTTAACTTATAAAATGGTGTTAATGATGTATTAATGGGGGAAATAATTCATTCTCTATGTGATTATAAATAATCAGATAAATTAAATTAATTAATCCATTTCATCCACGATGGCCTAAACCTAATTATCTCAATGTAATTAGAAGTTATGACACCCATATGGTAGAAATCACATCCTAGAAACAATCACAACCTCCATCTTTTCATATGAAAGTTTTTTTAGAATGAATATCTTAATTCACATGAATGTCTATGTGAGAGAAAAAAATTATATTTTTATACTTCATGTATTTTTATCAAGGCCATCATTAAAATCATAGTTTCACATCCATCAAATATGGGGTGAATCACCAAACCCCAAAACAAAAAAACATAAATTCTTATAAAAAGTCATATTATAATGTTAATATAATATTTAACACTTGTAGAGGTCTTTATTATCATAAAAAAACTAAATTAATCCTTAATTGAGAAAATTCTAGGACAATAGACCAAAAAAACCAAAGATAATACCAAGACATCCCATTATGATCTCTATCATGAAAGTTGTGCTCATGATACTCGATGGATGGAATATATTTTGAATATTAGGTTGTGAATGGGAAATGCCACTCAATTAATTTTTACAATATAAGCATGAAAATAAAAAAAGGATAAAGTTAATAAATTAATTTTTTAAATGTATAAAAATAGGATGTAGTGAATGTTTGGACAATAAAAATCATAACGTGGACATAAAGAAAGATAATTTCAAATTTCCATTTAATTATCAAATTATATATAGGTATTAAATAAATAATATTGTTTTTTTCTTGAATGATATTATCTCTAAAATAATATTTTAGGTTATTAATACAACCAATATATAATGATAACCATATGTACATGTGTTATATTTTTTTGTAGATGCATGTCATTAAAATGTGTAAAGAACCAATGATATTTTAACTATGTATAACAAAAACTCTTCACATAATAATAGAGGATTCCATTAAAATATTTATATAACATTTATAGCTACACTAATGATTATAAAAGTATTTTTTAAACAATATTTATATAGTTCATCAAATATGTGAATGAATGTGTAATGTTTTTAACTAGGAGAGGTTTCACTTCATGGTCAAAGTGAGAATCTTACTTGGACACTAGATATATATTAAGGGAAAGAAATTTTTTTATATAATCATATTTATACAAGAAATAATCAACCCTTTTATTCTCAAATAAATAAGAATATTTCTTTGACATCATGTTTTTGTCATAAATTTTGTGAGGAATAATTTATAATTGATTGGTTTCTCCCACATTAATGATAAAATTAATTTTTTTTAATATTCATGAATACATGTATTACAATCACATAAAAGAAATTTTTATGATGAATAAATTATGATATAATCTATTTATGTTAACAAAATTGATCTATCAAAAATCACATATATAGTTGGTCAATATTGTGCCCCCATATTTATAAAATCCATTTCTGGAAATTTTACAAGACTTCTATTTAAACATATTTTTCACATGAAAATGTACAAAGAAAAGGGAACTGTTTCCTATATTGGTAAGAAGTTTATTTTCAGTAGGATTCATGACATCATCCTATTTGAGGTTAATTGTTGGGTGGAATCATTGGATAATTTTTTTGTATAGGATACAGATCAAGATTCTACACAATCCCTCCAATATAAAATTAAAGCTAATTGGATGGGCACTCCACTAAAACCTATTTCAATAAAAATATTTATGTTGACTTTATATCATCCTCTTAAAATTTAACTATCCCAAATATGAGTAGCCTTTCATGAAAATTATCTTTTCTTAACAAATTTCTCCTTAGATCACTCAAATAATAAGTTAAAGTTTTAAAAAACATACCATTGTATTAATGTGAAACATGAGTAAATAAATAGTATAGAAAACTCATATATAACAGGGAGTTAAATTTTATCAATCTATTATGCTTCTTATAATTTAAAAAATATTCAAATAAACATTAAAAATATGGAAAATGAATTAATAATATTTTTTATTAATTATTAAATTATTTAACCATATATTATTCATTCTATAGTTATTGACCACATATATTATAAATACCTATGATATATTCTAAAAAAGAATTGGAAAAATCATCTTTTATCTGATGTATATTATTGTGTAAATAGTTTGGTTTATAAATTAAAGATAATAAAGAACTAATGAATTTTCTAGTAGAACCATTGTTAAGATTTAATCCAAAATTGTTGAAAATGTGGATGATATAATGATTTATAATGACATCCGAAAAATGATAATTTTTCATATTGACATTCTTAATCATCGATGGTTTTATTAAACAGAAGTGTATTTCATATATATAAAATTATATGCTAATGTAACATATTCTTATATTAAAATTTTATTATAAATGGAAATATAATAATTTTTCCATGGTTCATTGCTCTTCACACTGTGTAGAGAAAGAACGACATGAATTTTTGTACCAGAATCAATGGTAAGAAGAAAACCATGTTTTTTAACTCATATTTTTCTAGTGGACACAATAGGACAGATCCAAGTGTGTCCAAGGAATTATAAATCATTTTATTTTATATAATTATATTCAATGATGCATTTTAGTATATTAAGGAATGTGATTACTTCCATTGGATATGGAAAATTGGAAAGATGAATGAATTTTCATAATACTAAATAGTATGGATCAAGATTTTTGATTTATGAAGATTCAACTTCATGGGACACTTTATAAATTCCTTTAATAATACATTCATTCTGGTGTGTGTGAACTATGTTTCTAAATGGGTGGTAGTCGAGGGAACATTAATATTCCCAAAAAAAATCATTATGAAATTTCAAATGAAGAATATATATACCATGTTTAAAATTCATTGATTACTCAATAGTGATTTAAAGGACCCCATTTTATTTAAATTGGAAATAATGATTTCATGAAAATACTGGAGTATGATAGAATTATAGAACTCCATATTACCCATAAATGATTGTTAATGTACTTGTAAGGGAATGTATATCAGAGAAGAATTTATTATGGAGTGTTATCTCAAATATGAAATATGGGTTGTATAATATTAATATTGAAAAATTGGAATATTGTATACAACTGAAAAGTATATATGGTATATCAAAATTCGAATTAATATATTAAAAACCATGCCACATATCTGTTATGTAGAAGTAGTATTCATTATAATAAATTAGTAATTTCGAGTTAAATAAAGATGATAGTTTTTTAATGGTGTAATTGGAAACTCTATAAGTGTCCAGAAGGGATACATATGATCATTTAAAATGAGATAAGGAGATGCCCACATTACAAGAAAAATATATTTAGTAGAGGATTTGAAAAACAATTCTTGATTTTTTTCCTTTAATTATTTTTTTTGCATTGTTTTACAATTGTTTTTTTCTAGTTGATGTTTTTTTATTTGTCATTTTTATTTTAATATTTTCAATATTTTTATTTATTTTTTTACTACTAATCATTAATAATTAACTTCTAATTCATTAATATGTATATTTTATATTTATTTAACATTTTTTATTTATTTTCTACTTGTTTAAATATTTTTTATATATGACACAACAACTTATCCCACCCAATATCATGTAATTATCAATGTTCAAACTAGTGTAACAAATCAATTTATTTAAAATAAATGGTAATAAATATTATTTAACCTACATGAAAAAATACAAAATATAAATAAATGATAAATAATATTTCAATTTCCCTATGTATTATTAATAAATAAAATTTTATAAAAATTAACATTTACTCATTAAAAACTAAATACATAATTTACTAAATGATAATAAATTAATTTATAAGTAATTATTATTTCTACAAAAATATTATTAATAAAAAATAAACATTAAATAAAATAAATAACAATATATTAAAAAATAATCTAATAGCAATTAAATTTTGAAATAATAACTAATTACTAATAACTAATGACTAGTAAATAATAAATAATAGCTAATTAATAATTATTAATGATTAATGACGACTGATTAAAAAATAATAATATAAAATTTATAATTTATAATAACCAATTACTAATTGATAATTATAGGTTATCAACTAATATGAAATAAAAAATAACTAATAATTAACAAAGAATAAAATTATTAGAAAATAAAAAAATATTTCATATGAAATAAATAATAAATAAATTTAAATTTTAAATGATAGAAAATTAAAAATTATAAATAATAAATACTAAATATTGAGTACAATATAATAACATTAAATTAATTAATTTTTTAAATAATTATTTTTAGTAATTAAAACAATTTAATAATTAATATTGAATATTTAATATTTAATAATAAATACAATATAAAAATAATAAATAAAAACTTTAAAACAAAAAAAAAGACATAAATAATAATAAATAAATTATAGGTGATAATTACTAATAATTTTTTTTTCCAAAATTTAATGTAAAAAATGACTAATAAATATAAATAACTAATAATTAATAGTTAATTATTAAATATAATTATTATTAATAACCAATTGATAATTAATAATAAAAAAATTAATAGAAAATTTTTATTAATATTAAATTATTATTTAATTTATACATTTCAAAGAGTCTTTAAAAATTCACTATATAAAAAAAATTAAAACATTAATATTTAACGATGGTTTTTACCATTACTAAAAAAATAAATAGAAAAATATTGTAATTTTTTTAAATTTTTGTTATATATTGTTTTTTATTTTTCATTTGTAGATGTGGATGTAAAATAAGAATAAGAGACATCATTCATAGTGATAAAATAATTATTTTTAATTCATCTTCCTAGTTATATCCAAATAAATTGAAGTCACATTGGTTGGGACTGAATATAGTGAAATGGTTCAATCCCCAAAATCATTTCAATCTTATAAGAGAATAAAAATTAAATATGTACTTAGAAAATTCACATGAGGGATGCATCTTCTCAATAACGATTTCATGAGAAACAAAGGTACATTTGGAGCTAAATTTTAATGAAATCATTGATTTTGAAGGAAGAAAAGTATATAACTAAAAAACCAAAATATAAATGTTGGTCGGAGTGGACACTCAAGATGGGGGGTGAATTGAGTTCCAATTAAAATTTCTGTTTTAAAACTTTGACTTATAATCCCCCAAATAAACTACTAAATTAAACTGTTGTCAATTTATATCAATGTAAGGGTTCGGTTGGATTCTCAAGGGATTGATTATTTCCCAGTTAATCAAAACAGAAGACTTGATTAACATTCGAAACAAACTTATAGATTTACAACTAATATAAACACTTGCGAATTTAATTATCAAAGTGACATTAAAACAGTTTTGGTTTTAATGAAATTAGCATAGGAATAAAGAATAACTTTGAAAGATATAGCACAACAAATATAACCCCGAGGTTCACTCTCAATCCGAGAATTATTCCTCTCATAAATTTGTATAAAGGTGATCCACACCCTGGATTGGGGATTATAACAATTTACATTGTCTAGGTCCAAGTCCTCTACCACTGTTATCTGTGGGAACAGGAACAACAACAACTAGCTATCCAGGTCACACGACCTCTACCAATATACCGGTGGGAAATAAAATTAGTAAGAGTGTTGAGTGAGGATTTATAAATCCTCCAGTTAAGGCACAAGAGACAATGTGTGTGTAAAATACAACATATAACACACACTGCTCAATATGTAAAAAGATAAATCACAGAGTAAATATTTAGAGTTTAGAAATGTCTCTAGTGATTATCGTGCAGTTCTGGACTCCTTTGATTGATCAAAATTCGCTCTGAGTCCTCTTCTGGGTTATGTCTGGAAAACAGAGTATCGTGTGTTTCCTTGACTTCTAGGTTCAGAGAATGTTGAAGAAGCTGTTGAGTTGATGTTCTCTTTTTTGTTCTCAGCTCTTCTCTGGTACGCACAATTGTATGTGATCTTCTTGTAAGCTCATACGTCTCTCTTCATGTACACCAGCTCGAGTGTTATTCGCTTTTTCAGTGCGGCTGCAACCTCTTCACAATACGTGTTCAACTCTCTTATCTATTCGTGTGTATACTCGTGTGGGTGTCTATCAGCTCGACAACAACATCCTTCTTTTAAAGCATGATCTCTAGCAAATGATATGATTTCCTTTTTGCAGGTACGAGGTACGGTTCCCTGACATCCAACAACACACATTAAATAAATGTCAGTGTATTAAACGATACCTGATATGACCGTTGGATAGATTAAACAAAGGTAAAGAAATTAAAGCAGTGTCAGTTTCTATCTCTGGAACGGTAGCTCTTGATATCGGTAGACTTGTGTTACAGTGGGTGTCTGTAGGTCTGAGTGTCGGTAGACATTTGTAACGGTGGTCTTATCTGTCGGTAGACTTGATGTATCAGTAGCGGTGGACTTGTAATAGTAGCGGTGGCTCTGCATTTACCAGTAGTGGTAACTCTCTCTCGGTAGCTGTGGCTCTGCCTTGTAATGGTAGCGGTAGCTCTCTATTGGTAGACTTTGCATAACGGTGGACTTCAGCATATCGGTAGCTGTCAACTTTGCTGTAGCGATAACTATCGACTTTATTGTATCGGTAGCTCTCTTAAAGAGATAGCTCCAACATATCAGTAGACATTACTGTATCAGTCTCTGTGAGATGTAAAGGTTGCTAGCTTGTAACGGTAGCTATTTTGTTCTGACAGTAGCTACTGTCTAACGGTTTCTCTACTATGTATCTGTAGCTAGTTTGTAACGGTAGCTAAAAACTGTTTGAGCATTCACTTGGAAAAATGAGTTAAGTCATGGTAAAAATATATCTGATAATTCAAAAGACTTAATTTAAGAATAATGAAGGTAACAACATATATTAAAGTATATTTGGAATGTATTAAGAATAATCAATATATAAAGAAATAATGGTTGGGATTATCAAAACACAATAAAGAAACTTAAATCTAGAGGGTTCAACAATCTCCCCATTTTTGATAATCACAACATATGCCAAAATAAAGTAATATCAAAGAAAGAAAAAATCAATGTATGATATCAACAGTATAGTATTAGAGAGAAAAAAAAACTCAGGAGTTGATATAAAAAAAATTCAGAGGAAAAAGAATATGAAAATAGGAATATATCAAGAAATAATGTAGTATCAAAGGAAAGAACAAGAAAGATTATTTGGTTTGCAGATTCCTCCCCCTATAAATTTAACAACAGGATTCTCCTCCAAAGTAATTATTTTCTTTCCCTTTGTCCCCTTAGGTAAACAACATTCTCTTTCTCTCTCTTTGGGTATAGGTTTCCAATAATTTCTCCCCCTTTGTGATTAACAAAAAGAAGGATATCAGAGAAAAGAGAATGACTAGGAAGGAAAAATATACAGTGTAAAATAGACAGTGAAGAGAGGAATTAAGTATTTGATTGATAAGAAAAATATACATTTGGGAAAATCAGAGAGGTACAAAAATACAATGAATCCCATCAAAATAAAATGTCTAGAAGCACTCAATCATCCTCTTGAATAGGTGTCTTTCCATTGGGATCCGCATAGGGTAAAGTGGTAGAGTCAGTAGGCTTGGGAATTCCTGAAAGAACCACCGGTGGATCAGCAACTGATATAGTACCAGATCTGTAATCTGTATCTCTTTGAGGGGTCAAAGGTGTCAAGTCCCTGATGGCTTGAACTGGAGTCAGTTGAGGAGTACTCCCAGAGGTAGATGGTGGAAGGGAAAGTTGTACAATAATTATCCAAGCATCCACATGTAGGAAATGCAACAAGAGATTCTTGAAATCCATGATGATCCTTCCACCTCTTTCTATAGCAGATACAAAATCATCTTGTTCTCAATAAACATATTTAAAGCAGGAGTGAGCTCCCTGAGCTTACTAACCTGTTCTCCGAATGCTTGGGTAACTGGAGGTAGCTGAATATTCTAAATACAAAGCTTGAAATGGTTTTTCATTTGGTGCTTGGTATAAAATTTTTCAAAATAAGCATCCACCTTATTTTTGATTGCCTCTTGAGAAGCAGTAGCTGCCCGCAGGTGATCACGAAAAAAACTACTAACTTCCCTAGTGGTAGCTTGAATCTGAGTATCTGATGCACCACTAGCCTTATCCAATTCTTCCTGAATAATAGTGCGGATTTGGTCAAGGTTCACACTTGTGTTGGATGAGGGAAGAGGTTTCATTGGGAAGGTTCACACTTGTGCACTTGGGGTTGAGAACTATTCAAAGAATTCAATGATGTAATTGATTGTCTAAGAGCAACTACAGCTCCTGTCCAACTCTCAATCTGAGTGTGGAACACCTTATGTTCATCCACCATTTCCTTCACAAGACTGGACACACTACATCCAATGGATAACTCAAGAGATTGCTCCACGCTTTTCATCTCTTCAACCATACTTTTCTTCATATCATCCACTGATTCTTTTATTTCTTATATCAATTCGGCTTTTAAAGATTTAAGGTCCTCCTTGGTTTCCACATTGTCAGCCACAATGTGTAAGGTAACTGATTCCTTTTGGGGTTGGTCTTCCTCATCAGAATCTCTATAAGAATTTCCAAGAATCATATATCCGGGATCTGATGTCCAACCTTCAATTTCATATGATACCGATACTGATCCAAGATTCTCTCCCTCACATGGAACAATTTACTTAGGTATGTCTTCCAACTCTTCTTCCAGATGTAATTCTATAATTTCCTCTACAATTACAGCAGATTCAGTAGCCATTTATTCTGAGTCATTAATGACTCTCTCATCAACAGGTGCTCCTGCTATGTCTTCCTGATTAGGAATTATCCTAACTGTACGGACTATTAGAGGACTCAAACTAAGCTCTTTTTCAACATTTTCCACATCATCTGCTTCATCATCAGCATCCTTTTCTCTATGATCAAATTCGGTTGTCTCATCCTCCTCAGAGGTGTCCATGACAACATATTAGCATGATTCTTCTCCTTCTTCTGTAGTCTCTGAATCATTGTCTTTCAAGACAGTTTATCTCTTTGGTAGTGCTTTTGGAGGGCTAGCTGCTCCATAAGAAATAACTTGTTGCACATGACTAGGGGTATGTCTGGGTCTCCTCCTTCCTCAACTGAATTCTCATCCTCCTAAACTTCATCATTACTGTAGACTGGTTCTGGATCATCTGGTCTAAGACCAGGATCTCTCACATCCTTTGGTCTAGACGAATGATCCACAGGAGTGAACATCTCATAAATTTTTCCATCATAATTTACCCAAGATTTCTTCCAAGGATTCCAGATGACTTTCATGTATTTACAGATAGTTCTTAAAATAAAGAAGTTATCCTTAACCACTACCAGCTCATCCTGAGGTCTAACTAACTCCTTCACTTTCAGCATCAGAGAAATTAGCTTTGAGAAAAACAAGGAATTTGATATTGACTTGGGTCTAGTCATCTCTTCCACTTGAACCATAATCAATCTACATAGATTGATTCTCACACTGTGCTTTAGAAAATGTAACAGATATATGTCTTTGAATCTCAAAGTGGTAAAGTCTCCTCTTCACGGACTAACAACATGATGAATAAATTTAAATAACAGATTATCTTCTCCTGCCTTCTCTGTAGCAATCACCTTTCTAGGGGTCCCATTCCCTGTGAGTTTCAGTAAGCCATCTTCATATTGAAACACGTCACTGGTCAAAGGTACAGACTTGGAATAATAAGTAAAATCTCTCTCATGAGGGACTCTTAGGTTCTAAGCCCATTCCTATGAAGTAAATGACACTTCCTGACCATTCACATATGAAATCATTTTGCTTTCTTCTTTAGACGTTTCAAAACGAACAAATTCATAGAACTGTTTCACTAGTCCTGGATAATAAGGTCTGTTGTTGTTCGCGAAGCATTATAGACAACCTTATTCTTCTAACACTCTAAGAACCAACGACTTTCTTTCCATAATCCATTCTGCACACACCTCTTTTTCAACAACTATTTCACGCTTCGATAGGTGTGGGTTTACTGGTCTTCTCTGAGTTACACATCCACTACCACTTCCACTAGCATCAGTACTAGCTACTTTTTGTCTCCTCGCTGCCATTGCTTCACTTCCATCAGTCAACTGAGGTCTCTTGACGCGGACCATTATGTATTTGAGGATAGGGTTCTGAAGGATGAGAGGTTTAGGTTTAGGAGAGTTCGAGCAGATAGGTTCGCGATGAGATTGAGTGAGTCTAGTTCGAGCTTAAAATATCATTTAGGATTCATAAATCAAATAGATCATAAATAAAAAATAAAATGGTTCGATGACTCGGCTTTACAGAATAATACAGCGCACAAATGTACTGATAAAATCTTTTAACGGTGAGGTCTCCCAAACAGTGAGGTATCCTTAATAGTGAGGTCTCTATAATGGTGAGGTCTCCCTAACGGTGAGGTCTCCCTAACGGTGAGGTCTCTATAATGGTGAGATCTTCCAAACGGTGAGGATTCCTTAACGGTGAGGTCTCTATAACGATGTCAAGGGTATGTTGTCATTTATAATTCATGTTTGATGAAACATAACCTTTATGAACTAAAGGTATTAGTGAAAATATCAGCTAATTGAAGCTCAGTGCCTATTAACTCAAGTGTTATATCACCTCTTTGATAATGATCTCTTAGAAAATGGTGTCTAACATCAATATATTTTTTTTCTATACTGAGACATAGGATTCCTAGAGATACTAATCGCACTAGTTTTGTCATAGTTGATTGAAACATGTTTAAAGTCAAATCCATAATCAAGTAGTGTGTGTTTCATCCATAGAATCTGTGCACAGCAGCTACCAGCAGCGATGTATTCTGCTTCAGCAGTAGACAATGCAACTGAGTTATGTTTCTTACTACACCATGATACTAGGGATTTTCCAAGTAAGTGACATGTTCCAGATGTGCTCTTCCTATCTTACTTACAGCCAGTAAAATCAGCATCTGAATAACATATTAAGTCAAATGATTTTCCTTTTGGATAAAACAAGCCTAAATTTATAGTAAACCTAAGATATTTAAAAATCATTTTAATATCAAGAAAGTGTGATTCTTTGGGATTAGCTTGTAATATATCACACATACATTCACGGAACATAATATCTGGTCGACTAGCAGTAAGATAAAGTAAACTCCCAATCATGCCTCTATAATTAGTTTGATCAACTGGTTTCCAAGATTCATCAACATCCAATTTACAGGTGGTACTCATGGGTATATCACTTTCTGTAATACTATCCAAACCAAAACGTTTTAATAAATCCTTAGTATATTTACTTTGATTTAAAATAATTCCATCTTTAGTTTGAAAAGTTTGAAAACCAAAAAAATACATAAGCTCTCCCATTAAGCTCATTTCAAATTCATTTTACATAACCTTTGAAAAATCAGTACACAAAGAATTTTTAGAAGATCCAAAAATAATATCATCAACATAGATTTGTACTATTAATACATCTTTTGAAATTCTTTTTATAAAAAGAGTGGAATCAGATATTCCTTTTGAAAATCCTTCTGAAATAAGAATGTTTGAATTTCCTTCATGCCAAGTTCTTGGAGCTTGTTTTAAATCATAAAAGCTTTAGAAAGTATAAAAACATGATTTTGAAAATGAGGTTTTGAAAAACAAGGCGGTTGTTCTACAAAAACATCTTCAACAATTAAACCATTTAAAAAAGTGCTTTTCACATCCATTTGATATAACGTGACATTCAGATGTGATGCATAGGCAAGTAAGATCCTAATAGCCTCTAATCTAGCTACAGGTGAAAAGGTTTACTCATAGTCAATTCCTTCTTCTTGATTGTAACCTTGTGCAACTAGCCTAGCTTTTTTTAATGATGTTTCCAGATTCATCAACTTTGTTTATAAAAACCCATTTTGTGCCTATGGTGATAGTGTCCTTAGGTCTTTCTATTAATTTCCAGACATTTTTTCTTTCAAATTGATTTAGTTCCTCTTGCATAACCATTAAACTGAATTCATCATTGATAGTATCATTGATATTTTTAGGTTCTAACAGTGACAAGAAGGCTTGATGTTCAACCTGATTTCTAAGAGAAGCTCTAGTCTGTGTCCCTCTATCATTATTTACTACAACATCATTTAAAAGATGATTCTTTAGAATCCTAGTTGGTATTGAAAAGGTAGGACTCGAGATTTCAGGTTCCTCTATAGCTTGAGGTTCAACAGAAGAATGTTCTGGAAAATTTCCAAAACTGGATGTTTTAACTACAGGTCCACTGTCTTTATCATTAAGGTTCAGACCAGAGAGATCATCTTCAGGATTTTCAATAGAGGTCTTAGGTTCATGTGGATCAGTTTCATCAAATTTGATGTGAACAGATTCTTCCACAAATTTGGTTCTTTTATTAAACACTCTATAGGCTTTACTAGAAATAGAGTAACCTATGAAAATTCCTTCATCACTCTTGGATGCAAACTTGTCAAGATTATATTTAGTATTAAGAATAAAGACTTTGAAGCCAAAAACTTTGAAGTAGTTAACCTTAGGTATCTTATGGTTCCATAGCTCATAAGGTGTCCTCTTAAGAACAGTTCTAATCAAGGCTCTATTAATAACATAAAAAGATGTATTTACAGCTTTAGCCCAAAAATAAACAGGTAGGTCATACTCATTAACCATAGTTCTAGCAAGTTCTTGCAAGGTTCTATTCCTCCTTTCTTCTACACAATTTTGCTGGGGTGTCCTAGGGGAAGAGAAATTGTGACTATAACCATTGTGTGAGCAGTAAGATTCAAACTCATGATTTTCAAACTCACGGCCATGATCACTTCTCAGAGTTTTGATCTTCTGTCCACTATGGTTTTCTACAGACTTGGAGTATTTTACAAAGAAAGAACAAGCTTCACTTTTTTGAGCTAGAAAATATTCCCAAGTATATCTTGAAAAGTCATCTACAAGAACATAGACATAATGATTCCCATTTAAACTAGAAACCCTAGAAGGTCCAAATAAATCAATGTGAACAAACTCGAGAGGTTGAGAAGTTGACACTTATTTCTTTTATTTGAAAGAAACTTTATGTTGTTTTCCCTTTTGACAGGGATTACAAACTTTGTCTGCTGGAAATTCAAGTTTGGGTAGGTCTCTAATTAAGTTATTCTTAGAATGTTTTCTATGTAAATGCACATTGCAGTGTCCTAATCTTCTGTGCCAAAGCCAAGACTCTTTATGAAAAGAATTTAAACAAGTAATATTTTGCTTAGCTAAAGAATTTAAATCATTAGCATAAACATTTTCATTTCTCAAAGCAACAAACACTAAAACATTTTTAGAATTGAAAACATTGCAAGAATCATTTTCAAATTTAACATAAAAACCATCATCAAATAACTGATAAATACTTAACGAATTGTATTTATGTACATCAACAAATAAAACTTTATAAATTAATACTGAGTCAGTGTTACCAATCTGGAATAGGACGATGATTTTTCCTTTTGAGTTATCACCAAAAGTGTCAAACCCTCCATCAAATCTGACTAAGCTTTTAAAACATGAGAATTCTCCTGACATATGTCTTGAACATCCATTGTCCAAGTACCAGGTCTTTTTACAGGAGCTCTTTAAGAAGGTTTCCTACAAAACAGATTTAAACAGGAAATGATTTTGGTACCAAGATTTTCTTGGGTCCAGACAGGTTAGCCAATAGCACTTTAGGTACCCATATTTGTCTAATGGGTCTCATAAAATTTCTAGAATCAACAGATTTTGAATGATAAACCTTATTAGATCCATTACTATGAATATAACTAGTTGAAGCATATTAAGTTCAAGAGCTAGAAACATTCTCTCCGGATTTAGGAATGAATCTAGTTTTGGTAATTTTCCTATGTCCAGGTTGGTATCCTATACCAGTAGTGTATCTAGGTGCTATTTGCTTACCTAGAATTTGAGTAAGAGTATCTTTACCATTGGTAAATTTCACTAAATCTTTCTTGAGTTTCTCATTAGATAATTTTAGTTCAGTATTCTCTTTAAGCAACTGAGCATTCTTTTCCATTTCAATATCAAGATCAGATTTATGTTTAACAGTTAAAGAGAACTGTTTCTTTAAACCTTTGTATTTGTCTTTCAGCTCATTACAGGTTTCTTCTAACATATCACAATATTTAACCAGTTCAGATTTAGACATGTTATCAGAATCAGTATCATATCCAGAATAATATGAATTAGAAGCAGGAGTTTCGGATGTTACCTCAGAAGTATTTGTCATAAAACACATGTTCTTCTTGTTTCTGTGTTCAGTTTCAGAAACATCAGATTCACTAGAGTTGTCCTCAGAAGCACTCCAAGTAGCCTTCATGGATTTCTTATACTTGTTATCCTTGTATTCATACTTCTTCTTATATTTCATCTTTGGACAGTCTGATTTTATGCGTCCTTTCCTTTTGCACTCATAACAGACAACTTCATCTGATTTATCAGGCTTCTTATAATCCTTTTTCCAATGTCCTTTGTTGTCATACATACCTTTGTAGTTTGACTTTCTGAAAAACTTCTTCTTCCTATAAAATTTCTTAAACCTTCTAGCAATGTGAGCCATCTTAGCATCACTGTCAGAATCACTCTCACTGTCTTCACAGCTTGAAGTTTCATTGATATCTTGAAGCTTTTCCTTATCCTTATTCATTGAGGTTGTAGTTTTGAAGGCAACAGATTTCCTTCTAGGATCATCTTCTTCTTCTTTGTTAACCTTGATTTATTCTTCATACATCATAAAATTGCCAATTAGTTCCTTGACTGGTAGTTCGCCAATGTCACACGGTTCTCTAATTGAGACAGAAGTTCCCCTCAATCTTTCAGGTAGACATCTCAGAATTCTCGTAATTTGTTCCTTTGATGGAACATCTTTTCCTAGTGAAGTCATTGTGTTGACAATTTCATTAAACCGGAGATACATGTCAGAAATGGGTTCATCAGGTTTCATCTTAAAATTATCATACATAATAGTATAAGTGTTCAATCTCACTTACTTAACATTAGATGTTCCTTCATGAGAAACTGCTAAGGTATCCCAAATTTCATATGCAGTTTTACAAGCAGATATTCTATTAAATTCTTCATCTCCTAGAGCACAATACAAATCATTCATAGGTTTACAATTATTATTGTTGGCTGTCTTAGTAGCTTCATTCCAAGTAGATAGAACAATAGTTGGTATTTTGTATTCATATTCTATAGCAATCCAAATATCAAAACCCATTCTCTCTAAATGAATTTTTGTCTTGATTTTCCACTGAGCATAGTTGGTGCCATTGAAAAAGGGTGGTCTATTGGAAGCTACACCTTCAACTCTATTGTCCATGATAACTAAATTAAACCAATGATTTTAAAGAGATAAGAATTTAGAAATAACAGAAATTTTATAAACATTAAAATACAACTAAAATCACAGTTGAAAAAATAGAGTACTTTAGAAAATATTTTATTCCTTTGATACCAAATGTTGGTCGGAGTGGACACTCAAGAGGGGGGTGAATTGAGTTCCAATTAAAATTTTTGTTTTAAAACTTTGTCTTAAAATCCCCCAAATAAAATACTAAATTAAACTGAAGTGAATTTATATCAAAGTAAGGGTTCAGTTCAGTTCTCAAGGGATTGATTATTTCCCAGTTAATCAAAACAGAAGGGTTGATTAACTTTTGAAAAAAACATACTGATTTATAACTAATATAAACACTTGCGAATTTAATTATCATAGTGACTTTAAAACAGTTTTGGTTTTAAAGAAATTAGCAGCGGAATAAAGAATAACTTTGAATGATATAGCACAGCAAATATAACCAAGAGGTTTAGTCTCAAGTCAAAACATAGTCCTCTCAACAATTTGTATAAAGGTGATCCACACCCTGGATCAGGGATTACAATAGTTTACACTGTCCAGGTCGAAGACCTCTACCACTGTTATCCTTGGGAATAGGAACAACAGAAACCAGCTGTCCAGATCACACGACCTCTACCACTATCCTAGTGGGAAATAAAAGAAGTAAGAATGTTGAGTGAGGACTTAAAAATCCTCCAGTTAAGTCACATGAGACAACGTGTGTGTAAAATACAGCATATAACTCACACTGCTCAATATGTAAAAGGATAAATCACAGAGTAAATATTTAGAGTTTAGAAATTGCTGTAGTGATTGTCGTGCAGTTCTGGACTCCTTTGATTGATCATAATTCGCTCTAAGTCCTCTTCTAGTTTTTATCTGGAAAATAGAGTGTCGTCTGTTTCCTTGACTTCCTGGTTCAGAGAATGTTGAAGAAGCTGTTGAGTTGATGTTCTCTTTTTTGTTCTCAGCTCTTCTCTGGTACGCACTATTGTAGGTGATCTTCTTGTAAACTCAGACGTCTCTCTTCATGTACCCCAGCTCGAGTGTTATTCACTTGTTCAGTGTGGCTGCAACCACTTCACAATATGTGTTCATCTCTCTTATCAATTCGTGTGTATACGCGTGTGTGTGTCTATCAGCTCGACCACAACATCCTTATTTTAAAGCATGAGCTCCAGAAAAAGATATGATTTCCTTTTTTCAGGTACGAGGTATGGTTCCTTGACATCCAACAGCACGCATTAAATAAATGTCAGTGTATTAAAATATACCTGATATGACCGTTGGTTAAATTAAACGAAGTTAAAGAAATTAAAGCTGTTTCGGGTTCTGTCTCAGGAACGGTAGCTCTTGATATCGGTAGACTTGTGTTACCGTGGGTGTCTATAGGTCTGAGTATCGGTATAAATTTGTAACAGTAGTCTTGTCTGTCGGTAGACTTGATGTATCAGTAGCGGTGGACTTGTAATAGTAGCAGTGGCTCTGCCTTTACCAGTAGTGGTAACTCTCTATCGGTAGCTGTGGCTCTACCTTCTAACAGTAGTGGTAGCTCTCTATAGGTAGAATTTGCATAACGGTGGACTTCAGCATATCGGTAGGTGTCAACATTGCTGTAGCGGTAACTGTCGACTTCATTGTATCAGTATCTCTCTTATAGCGGTAGCTCCAACATATTAGTAGACTTAATTGTATTGGTCGCTGTGAGATGTAACGATTGCTAGCTTATAACGGTAGCTATTTTGTTCTGATGGAAGCTACTGTCTAACAGTGTCTCTACTCTGTATCTGTAACTAGTTTGTAACGGTAGCTAAAAACTGTTTGAGAATTCACTTGGCAGAATGAGTTAAGTCATGGTAAACATATATCTGATTATTCAAAAGACTTAATTTAAGCATAATGAAGGTAACAACATATATTAAAGTATATTTGGAATTTATTAAGCATAATCAAGATATAATGATAGAATGGTTGGGATTATCAAAACACAATAAAGCAACATAATTCCAGAGGGTTCAATAATAAATTTAATTTTGTAGAGTATGGATGTATTTTTATTTTTTTCCTAGGCTATGAATTGTAATTTCTTATAACATAAAAATTTAAATCCATAGAATCGCTTTAAACCACTCAAAATGTTTAAAATCTAAATAATAATATGGTCGAGATATTTTAAAGAATGAAGGGTTTGAAAGTATTTATGTACCGGACCCCAAAATCCCCGAGTCGATGCATAAAACATAGAGTGTAATTTTTTTTATAAAAATGATTCTGATAAAATTACAAATCACATTCCATCACAAAGATTCATCTTGGTGAAGGTTAAGGAAAACCCGATACAACCAATACATTCCTCAAAATTAAAATGATATAGGCTTCATAATGCAGTCACCACATAGAATAACTCAATGCTGACCAATCTACTAATCCTAATGAAATAGATTTATGATGTAGGGTGTGCACAAGAATTCGATGTAAGGGTTTCTACTACTAATTAATGAAATTCCTTTTAAAAAATATCCCTATAAAATAATTATACATCCATAAAAAAATTTCTTAAATGAAAGAAACATCTCTTGTAGCTTGTCATCATGATATTCAAAGGATATTAGATATACGTTTTAAGAAAAAATATCATACAAGAATTAAGATATTTATTTAAAAGATTAAGATAAAAAAAATTAGAAGATTAATAATAGTACAAAAATGTATGAAGAGATTAATAAAATCCAGTAGTTGATCAACCCTTTTTAAAGGGGACATGAATATGTTCAAGTGAAAATTAGAATATGAAATAATTCACATTTAGTATTTCAGGAGAAAAATACTATTATTAATAGAAAAAAAATTAAAATTCACCAAATGATAGATGTATTACTATCTTATATATCAATTTTATGAAAATAGATGCTACACTTTATTTATGAATGAAATTTCAGAATATACATCATTATGCTATTTGAAATTATTACCATCATCATATGTAAAATATTATTGAACAAGGATATTCTACAAGTCAAATTAACACATGTTTGGTTAAATAATACTCATATAATGAGGGAATACATAATACAGAAAAAAAACCTAATCATTCTACCAAGGTCTCATGCGAAGACCGTATATAATAATTCTTTCAAGGCCTCATGCCAAGACCATAGATTGTCTCGTGAGATATTCTAATGCAATGAGAGGCTATAGTGTGTATCACCGATCAAATATTAAGTCCAATTAAGTCATCATATGTCTAATAAGTTGTTAAATAAATAATTCCCCCAAGCACATTGTTATTTTAAATTATATATTTTATTTAAAGTGTCCCATACCATTATGAATAATTAAATTATTTATCTTATTCAAAATGTCCCATACCACTTTGAATAATTAAATTATGTTTATTATTCAAAATTTCCCATACGACATTGAATAATTAAATTATTATTACTTAAATTATCATAGAATGTAAATTTATTTTTTTTCAATTAATGTTTCTGTCCCTAAATAAGGTGAGTCATGCAATAAATGTATGATTTAATTTAAAAGTTTCGTGGTTTGTCACTTAAAGTAAAAATATAAATTTCGAAGCCCTTTGTTTCATGTAAATGAAAATTTTTTATATTAGAATACTTGTTTTTGAATTTAAGATCTTTATCATTCGTATTTAACATACATTGATAAATAAGATTGTCAATTATATCATAAAATATAATAATTAACAGTATGCCTTCGGAAATATTCATCATGAATTAAAAAATATTTTTTTTGAATTTATAACATTCATTTCTTTGAGAGATATTAATACATAAATAATTAATCACACTTCACTAAATGATATTAAGCATGTTAATATATATGTATTAACCAAAATAATACATTTAACAATTTATGCAAAAAATTATAATTTGTGATGCATGTAATGTCACTTTCAACAACAAGGTGATGACTTCTCTTAAAATTTTTGGGCAGAAAAAATCTAAACAATATTTTATTATTGTTTTTCATTTTTAAATTGTACTTTTGAAACTAATATATTTATATATATGTGTGGATTTGAAAATCATAATTAAAATAATACTTATAAGGAATTGGTTCACCATTAATTTTTTTTCCTCATCTTAAGAAGAACTGATGATTAATCATATTAGGGTTGAAAAAATTATAAAAATATATATATACTTATAGATATATGTATTAGTTTAGCATCTCCAAACCACTCTTAGTAAATAATTTTACAAGTATTACATGTATAGAAATAAATTCCTTATAAATAATTATCAGTTAAAAACCCCAAAATAGATAATGATTTCAAGATAAAACAAAAAAGTGTATAATAAAAGTGTACACATCGGATTTTCATAACCTAGAACATGGTTTTGTAAATCCTTTTTTGTGTTATACACATCAAAGACATTATTTAATCTCTAAAATCAATAATATGAAAACATAATTCAGATTAATTTATATATAAATATACATATAACTTTATTTACACAAAGTATATAAATAGTTTTTGAATATTAAAAGTGAATCTAAAAAAACCCTTACATGAATTATATTAATAAAGAACATTATTTAAATACAAAAATTATTTATTCAAAAAATAGATAATAGAATTTTTTTGGTATTTATCATAATCTTATATACACATATATGTATATATATGGATTAATTGAACAGAAAACTAATCAAACCATTGTATGAATAATATAAATAAAGAAAATCGATGAAATAAAAGATTCAACATTTGAAAAAAAACACCAAATATTATTGGTTTGGTATTTATTATAATCATATATAAACATATATGTATATATTGCTTAATCTAAAACAAAATTAAACAAACCCTTATTTTAATTATATAAAAAAATACATCATTAAAAAAAGATTCATCATCCAAAAAAACCTAAAACAAAATAAGTTTGAAATTTATTTATAAACATATATTCAAATATATGATTATATTATTTAATAAAATAAAACACAAAATAAACACTTATATGACTCAAAAGTGTGGATGAGTCGAGAAGAAGTTGATGAATAGTCTGGAGGAGGAATACCCACATGGTTAAGGTGAAAATGGAGGTTTATATAAATAGTTTTTATAAACTGTATATATATATTTTATATACTACAATTAAACATAAAAATATAAATAATAAAACCTAAAGAAATCCAAATATAATTATTTAAAAAAAACAAAAAACAATGATTAGAACAAATCCAAAATGGATCGTTCGTTGATAATATATATATATATATATTATTTAAAACATTCATGATACACCAAAGGGATTTCATTAAACTAAAGAACCCAAAAAATCTTGGAGAAACACAAACCAGTTGGGTCTCAGGATAGTGATGGGAGAAATTATGGCTTAAGAAGGGAAAAATGAAGGAGAGATACATCTGCTAAGGTGGTCTGTGGAAGTAGAATAATGATAATATTAAATGAAAATAAATGGAATTTTTAGATTTCTCATGGATCGATTGGACGACCGAGGTGATTTCTGTAGTATTAAAGAAAGATGAAGGGTCAATATTATAATGGGGCTTTTATCGGATAGTCGTGGTGAAAATGTGTTGTTTAAATGTGAAGCGTGGATGTGATCAACTACCTCATGATCGTTTGATTGATTAAAATAGCGGTAAAAGGGAGTAGCAGTGGTGTTCAATTGCCAGACTAGATCGTACAGTTAATGAAAGTCTTAGTAAAAGGGAGGGGTGCTCGAATTCGAATGCCAAACTGGATTAGATGGTTGAGAAAACACATAGAGATAATTAATGGTTCAAATAAGATTTCCTATAAAAATTTCCACCCCACATCAAAATATGAACGGTTTCGGTAATGCCTTATATACCTCGAATAATCTTTCATATGAAAATATCACAAAAAACACACCAGGGTCCTTACATCTGGGACCCCCACCCGCGGGCCTTAAGCAACCCTCACCTACATCGGTGTGTGACTTGCCTCACCCCCTATGTGTTCTTGGCTATTCCTTACACATTGGCCAAGAGAAAAACTCAGCAAGAACAATTAATTCACTCTTTATAGCTTCGGTTATCAATGTGAGACACCCACTCATCCTTAAGGTCGTAGCCTTCATGGATTCCCCCAGTTGGATGAGTACTAATTAAATTTAAAAAAAAATCATTAAACATAAGAGAAAATATAATATATATATTATTGTATTAAAAACAATATATATATATATATATATATATAATATTATGGTAAAAACCCGTAAATACCATTGTTTCCATAAGTCTGTATACATTTTTGTGTTTTAAATCATTTTAACTTCAAAATCTTTATAAAACCTCATTCAAACACCATGTCATTAGTTTTACAATTTTATTTTTATATTAAAATAAACATCATATTTAATATATTTTTAAAATTTTAATATAAAATATATATTTTACTAAAACTATGTTTTTATTTCCCAAAGGATATAACTTTAAAATATTTAAATCATTTAAGTCCTTTGAAATACATAAAATAAGTATATACATCAAATACCTAAAATAATAAAAATACTTAACGACTATAAAATTTGTTTACTGTTACAAAAACCCACGGTCACCTAAAGACTCCAATGGCTAGAAATGGTCATATTTATTTTCAAGGCCATATAAATACATGTTTAGAGTGTTCCAAACATTATAAACCATTTCAGTGAAGATGGTTCTCTACATTCTCATGATGACTAGTATTGTTTCCATTGTTCTTACTATAATGTTTTTTATTGTGACATGCTTGATGGATATTCAGTAATTTCGTGGTATGTGTGTTGTGATTGGTGGTCACCTAGTGAATCAGATAGGTTTTGTTAGTAGGAATTATAGTTTTGTTATGGTCTTATGTCCTCATTGAAAATGTAAGGTTTTAGTGTTCCCATTGAATAAAATAAGTCTTATTTTTCTTCTACATTAATTTTTTCATGGAACAAACATTAAACAAAAAATAATAAAAATAATAATACTAATAAATAACAAAATATTATTATAAAAAATAAATATATGTTTGGGGTGTCACATTATCACCCATTAATGAAATTGCACCCTCGAAATTCTATTGTACTCTTAGACATCAAAAGCACCAACTCCTTTCATTAGCATCGAATTCCTTACAATATATTTTATAATTATTATTGATAAAAAATAATATTATTAAAAAATATTTATAGTATATCATCACTAGGTCTACCACGGTCAGGGAAATTACAAGTATGTTCTTCTAGATAGGTTGATCCTCAAACCATTTCTAAACTCTTCATTTTCATTTTCCCCGATGCACCTCACACTGCTAGAGTCAAACTCAAAAATGAAATAATAGGTCCTAAAGAGAGTGGAATAAGAGGTGTAAAGTTCAAAGATATCAGAAAGGACTTGGTTTAGAATGACCAGCCAGACAACATGGTTTTATAAAAACCAGATATTATAAAGTCTTCCATAACTACTAAATCTGAAAGCATGAAACTAATAGGCTATACAGGGACCACTCTCCTATGCACCATCATGGACCTTATCTTGTTCCAGATAAGTCTCATATATAGTGAATAATAATATGATTCCTTCATAATACCTTCTTTTATGTGCATAATATTTAGGTTGTGCTAGCGACATAAGGTAATAGACATGACTCCTTCCATGGTGATGTCAATTGACATTTGGGTTGTTTGACTCTTTGTAGAAGTGTTTCCAGGTCAGTCGTAGGTTTTGAAAAGACTTGTGAACATCTAAACATGATGTGGCAATTATGTTCACAATTGATTCATTAGTGAGTGAAAAGTGGTTTTTTGGTGAACCCTCACCCTTCATATGAAAATTTTAAGAAAAAGATCTACTCTACGATGAATAACTAAATTTTTTTGTTATAATTTTACAAAGTTTTCAAAACTATTCTTATAATACCAACTATATGGACATGACCCTAGAAGCTTGGAGTCGGTGCCTAAATCATGGTGTGTAATTGTTTATATAAAAAATATGTGGATAAAATACCACATCACATTCCATCAAAGAGAATCTTCTCGGTCTAAGTTCATGAAAACTAGATAAAACAAATTCTTTTTTTTTCAAATGTGAATTGAGATAATCATTATAATGAATCCAACACCTTGAATAACTAATAGAAGACCAATATACTAATTTTATAAAAAAATATTAAATAATTTTGTTGATCACAAGAATTTATAGTAAATGGTTTAAGACTAATTAATGAATTTTTTTTTTAAAAACACCCTTTGAATATAATTATACACCCATAAAACATTTTACTAAATGAATGAAACATTTAATGTATCACATCACCATCATTTTCAAATATTACTAAAAATAATTTCATAGGAAATCTATTACACAAGAATTTATATATATTTATTTTAAAAATAAAAATATAACACTTTTTAGAATATGGAAACATGTACCAAAATGCCTGGAATGATGTATATGAGATAGAAGTTTATCAAACATAATTAAAGGTGACATTAAATGGTGAATTTACAAATTAGGAAATTAAATAATACATTAATAATATAGCATGAGTATCTATATCATTATTTATTTAACACATAAATTGTAATTCATGAAATGACATATGTATTTCTAATATCTAAATAAATGTTTTAAAAATATATGCGACAAAATATTTATCAATGTCATGTCATGTATATACATCATTATTCCATGTGTATTTACTACCGTCATTATAAGTAAATGATTCTTAACCAAGGATATTTTAATAGTTGAATAATAGAATGGTCAGTTAAATATTACTCACATAATGAGTGAATTCATATTACAGGACAATCATAAACATTCTGTCAAGGCCTCGTGCCAATACCATACATAACCATTTAGTCAAGTCCTAATGCTTAGACTATATTTTGTTTCATAGGACCAACCGATGCCTCAAGAGACTATAGCATGCCACACCCATAACATAATAATTCCTAAGAATTCCTTATATGTACATTAAGTCTTTAAATAAAATTCTACCACACCACATTGACATGTTAAATTATCTATTTCATTCGAAGTTTCCCGCACCACATTGAATAATTAGATTATGTCTCTTATTGAAATTGTTATTTACCACATTGAATAATTAAGTTATGTCACTTATTAAAAGTGTCCCATACCATTTTTAATAATTAAATTCTTATTCTATAAATTATCATAAGAGATAAATTTCATTCTTTTCAACTATAATCTGTTTTCATAAACAATGTGAGTCACGCAATAAATGAGGGAATTAATATAACAGTTTCATTGATTGTCACATAAAACAATAATAATTAAATTTAAATCCTTTGTTTCATGGAAATGAACATTTTATATAATAAAATACATTTTTTTGAATTCATGATAGTCATCACTCATCTTTACCATACAATGATAAATAAGAGTATCAATTAAATCATAAAATTTAATGGTAATCATTTTTCTTTGAAAAATACTCTTCAAAATACTACTTATATGGGAGTTATCAGTGGTAGATATGTTTATTAAAATTGCTAAAAAAATCTATGTTAATCACGTTGAAGATATATGGGGGTCACTATTATCAGCCCTCCGAAAATCACTGATAAATGACAATTTTATCAGTGCTAAAAAAGCAGTGATAAAGGACCCCTTTATGAGTGCTCTTTTAGCACTGATAAAAGTCAAAAAATAAATGAAAATAAATAAAAAACAATTATATAATTGGGGGGAGATTTTAATATACCTTAACCACCCCTTTAACAATGCTAGGAGAACCCCCCCATCACAATCTCCCACGCATCCCCACATGCATGCACCCCTTTGTTTCCACCTAAACTCGAACTCACGACCTCCCCCCTTTCGTGGCTGCTGCTTTACCACTACGGCTTTTTGTTTCTTCTCTATTTAAGAATATATCTATTTATATATATATAGTTATATTTATATGTATATTAATATAGATTAATATTAATATAAATATATTTATTCATATATTAGTATATATATATATATTCATTAGTATATTAATATATATTAATATATATTTATAAATATATTTTTAATTATAATTTATTATCTGTATATTTATTTTAATATTAATATATACTTATAAGATTAATTTTAAATAAATTTATGAAATGTATTTTTTCTGTGTGTTTATAAGTAAAAATATACAAACATACATACATATATACAACACACACACACACATGCACAGACACTGACACAGACACACACATATATTTATGAATAAATACATATATATGTGTATTTGAAAAGCCATAGAAAGTTAAAATGACCATAACTTATAATCCATAAGCCTGTATCAACTCTACAACAAGTCAAATCGATGATAATGAAGCAATCTTTGATATGATATGTTGTACAGGCCTAACAGAAATCTGGATCAGATGATATACTTGTTTGAATGTTTAGAAATCGGGGTATCCAGACTAAAAACTCTGTTTTCAAGGCCTTATGGGCCTTTTATGGCCTTGAAAAATTTGACAGAAACTTTGCCTCAATCATTTGCATGTAGAGCTCATCACATGCTTTGATTTGATTTACTGTAGAGCTCAAACGGATGCTCGAATCAAATTTTAATGACGTTTGATGTTTGAGATTAATTTTCAACTTATTTTAGTTTTTTTATTAATTTATATTTTTTCAGTTGTGTCTTCAAATTGTTATTAAATTATTTTTAATCAATAATATTTAGAAAATTATCAATTAAAATTTTTTTAATAATATTTTAAATCAATTTTCATGAAATTTATAATATATTAAATGAAATAGTTTATTTATACTTATCTAAAACATATTTAAAAATATATATTATATTTATATCAATATAAATATAATTATATAACAATATTGTATTTGTCATGATTTTTTTTGAAGCATAAAATTTATCAGTGGTAGAAAAAAGGGCTGATAAATCCCCCCATTATCAGCGCTACTAAAAGAAGCACTAATAAAGGGGTTCCCCTTATCAGCGCTAAAAAAGAGATGATAAAGGGGGGACTTTATTAGGGCTTTTTTTGGAAATCATAAAAGGGAAGTGCTTCCCTTTCCTATTTTTGTAGTAGTTTCATGAATTGAAGAATAATATTTTTAAATCGATAACATTCATTTCATGTGAGATATTGATGTATAAATAATTAAACACATACCACTATATATGTTAAAGCTTATATAGGAATATTTATTAAAAAAATGATACAACCATCTATTTATCTTAAAATTATAAATTAATATGCATGTAATTTCAATTTGAAGAACAAGGGGAAGACTTCTCTTAAAAAATTTGGGCACATAATATAAAAAAATCATTTGTTATTTTTGTCCAGTATCGAATAGTATGTGTGAAACATATATATATATATATATATATATATATATATATATGTAAGTGTGTGTGTGTGGGTTTGGAAATAATAAATAAATGAATATGTATTAGGATAGGGTTTAATTTTAAAAATATTTCCTTCTCTTGAGAGGAAATGAAGTATAATTGGATTAAGGTTAAAAACATTATAAAAAATATTTATAGTTATTTACAAATGCGTTTGTTTAGAATCTCAAGCCCACTCTTATTAAATCATATTATAAGAAATACATAATTAAAAACATCAGTTAATTACTGATAACTATATATTCAAAACCCCAAAATATATTAGGGTTTTGATGATTATCTAAAAAATTTTGTATGCACAAAGTGTATACGTGGGATTTTCATTACCCAAAACAGGGTTTGTTAAAAAAAATCTGTATCACACACATCAAAAACATTATTTAATATCTAATATCAACAATATGACATCCTAAATCAGATTAATATATACATTCACAAATATATTTATGTATTAAGAAAGTATATATATAGGTTTTTTAGAAGCTATTGAAGGAGCAGCTGGACAAACAGAAGTTCTATAAGAAGTTTCTTAAACAATAAGAGACCCAATCAGAATGGGAATCAGCTGATGCTGATGTCACGATCGGGTATGGGGGTGGTGACTATGAATGTTTTGACTTGTAATCTCTCTCTCTTCCTTCTCCTGTTTCTGCACTTTTATTTTATTAATAAATTTGGTGGTCCACGCTTGCTTGGATCGGACTTTCTGATATATATATAGGTTTTTCATATAAAAAATGAAGCTAAAATAACTCTTACATGAAATATATAAATAATGAACATTGTTTAAATACCAAAATTAATCATTTGAAAAACATAATATAGAATAGTTTTGGTATATATTATAATTGTATAATTACATATATTTATATATTTTTTAATCGAACACAAAATTAAATAATCCATTTGATTAATTTTATAAAAAATAAACATAATTTATATAAAAATATTCCTCATTCAAAAAAAACATAAAATAGAATTGGTTGGGTATTTATTATAATCATTTATTCACATATATAAATATATGTTCAAATTGAAAACAAAATTAAACAAAAACTTGAATGAATTATATGAACAAAGAACATCATTTATATAAAATGATTAATCATTAAAAAAAACATAAAATGGAATAGGATTTGTATTTATTTATAAATTTATATACCCATATATGTATATGTGGTTTAATAAAATAAATAACAAAATAAAACCTTATATATCTTCAATAGTGAGGTTGAGTTGTGTAGAAGTCGAAGGAGAGTTGGGATGAGGATAACATGTAAGGTTATGGTTATAATGGAGGTTTATATAGATGTTTTATATAAAATTTATATAAAATTTTATATACTATGGTAAAACCTAAAAATTATAAACAATAAAACACAAAGAATACTAAATCTTACTATTTAGGTAAAAAACTATGATCAACAAAAATCCTAAATTGACCAAACATTGAAAATATATATTTATATATATTATGTAAAACATTCATGATACACAAAAGGGTTTTCATTAATCTAATGTACCCAAAGCATCCTTGTGGAAAAACGAACCATCTGGGTCCTAGGAGAGTGACCAAAAGTATCACGGGTTATGCCAGAAAGAGTGGAGGGGTCTAAAATATAATGGTTCTTCATGAGGAAGTTGAATAAGGAGAAGAAGAAGGTAAAATAAATAGATGTTTTGTATTGGGTGTGGATCAATCTGACGAGTAAGTTGATTTCTGCAGTTTTAAAAACAAATGAATGATTACGATTATAACGTGGCTTTGATTGGACTTTCCTGAAGAACCTGCTAGATTTAAAAGAGATGAGCATATGAGATCAAATGCATCACAATCATATGGTTGATGAAAATCAAAGTAAAAGGGAGCATCAGTGGAGTTTGAATTCTAGACTGGATTGGATAGTTGAGATCTCGTGCAGTGATATTGAACAACATAGATTATATTTCCCATAAAAAAATTCACCCCCCTTTGAAATGAGAATAGTTTAAATACCACCTTATATAAAATGACACATCTTCCATATTCCAACAACACAATACACATCACTAGGTCGTTACACAAGGGACCCCCACCCACCGGCCTTTCCCCACCCTCACCTGTGTCAGTACGTCACTTGCCTTACCTCCTCCACAAACCTGACCAGGCCCTACACATGGTCCCTGAGCATAACTCAGTATGTTCTATTCACGAACTCTACTAGGATTCATTTAACAATGTTAAACCCCAACTCATCCATAGGGTATTGGCCTTCACGAATACCCTCTATTGGATGGGTACTCACCAATTTGTTTTATCAAAACAAAACTTCATTAAACAAAAGAACATAAGGAATATATATATTATTGTTTCAAAAACTGAACAGACATATATATATATATATTCATTATTATGGTTAAAAAACTCTAAATACTTATAATTTTTCATACATTATTTATAATTAAATAATTATACGTTTAAAATATTGACACAACCACAATTAAAAACCATGTCATTACTTTTATAACATTATCATTATTTTAAAAGAAACAACAAGGATATTATATTTTTAATACCCAAATATAATATATAACATTAATTAAGACTATGTTTTTATTTAACCATGGGTATAACAGTAAATTATTTTAATCTATTTAAAAAATTTGAAATACTTAAAATACATATATACATAGATTACTTGAAAAAATCAAAATACATAACAACAATAAAATATCATATCTATTAGAAAAACCAACAATAACCTAAAGACCATAACAGCTAAAAACAATAATATTTATATTCACAGCCTTATAAATAATTGTTTAGGGTGTTCCAAACATCAAAACCATTTTACTGAATATGGTGCTCTACATAACCTTGATGCTTAGTAACATTTCCATTGTTCGTTCCATAATGTTTTTCATTATGATAGACCTAAAGGAAAATCACTAATTTCTTGGTATGTTTTTTGTGTTTGGTGGTCTCTTGGTGATCTTTATAGGACTTATAGTAGGTATTTTAGGTTAGTTATGGTCTTTTGACAATATTATAAATGTACCGTTTCACGGTTCCCATTGAATAAAATATATCTTATTTTTATTCTGTAATCATTTATTTTGGATGTCCCAAATATTGAACAAAACAAAATTATAAAAATACTAAATACTAAAAAAATATTACTATAAAAAATATAAATACCATTGGGGCATCAGAAATTATTTAGGGAAAATTATTATTCTAATAAATAAACCCTGGTTTTGTTGTGATCCATCACACCTCGAGCTTTAATCATATCCCATCCCATTTCTAAACCATGCGTAACCCATATACCTTCTCTATTATACTAATATCATTTCAAATTCCAACCAAAATTAAATCCATATAACATATAATTGTTATTATCTATCCCTACTTAAAAAAGGGATTACAAAATAGCATCATCGATTTAGTCAACACGACATTATAATTCATCAACGTGTTTCATATTTTTACTAAAAATGTAATAATCCGATATCGGTCACACTATTGAATTAATTACAATTTGGAATAGATAAATACAATTTAATAATCCTAGGATAATGAAAACACAAAACATTTATTTTAGATAACCCCAGTTTATACCAATGATCCAAAATAACATGGATCATGTGAACCATGTAATTGTTCTCCTCTTGGTTTTTTATAAGAGTTTTATTTAAATCATGTCATAGTAAAACACTTAAAACCATTACGTGTTATAAAAATCATCCCATTTCATCTAATGACCAAAAAAAACTATTCCCATAACTGTAATCATTTTTCCAATATTATTCGGATAGGTTATGAACTGAAATATTATCCACAAACAATGAAATATAATTATGTTGAGGTTGATCTCCTAAGCTATTTCAGTAAATTACCATCCACAACCATTTTGAAAATTTTGATCATTAATACCATCATATTTGAAGAGGTAAATTTAAATAACTAGAATAATAGGACATAGATCACCATGACATGGCAACCTAATTCTTCTTGTTTTGTCCAAAATTTATAAAGAACATAATAGAGGACATGGGTTGGTTTATCTCACAATGAAATGGGGTTTCATTAAATCATAAAATACTATACTCCAAATAGGACATGGCCACAACCATGTCACCGTTTGAAATCATGAATCACTAAATATTAAAATCCAAAAATAATTCTATATCAAACAATGTCGTGATGTACCCAATAATGATGGGGTTTTACCAAATCATTGAATAATTTTTGGAATACACAATATATGTGGTGATAATATTTTTACAAAATTTGATAATTTTGTGGTTTAAGTGGTCTCTTACAACATAGATATGGTTGTCATATTTATATAGATCTATGAAGATACCAAAAGAAACATGGTGATTATATAAGTAGATTTGGATATAATGTTAGGAACATAAGGGTTTATTTTATATGGTTAAATAGAATACAAAAAAAATTGTGAATTCAATTAATCGGAAGGAGTTAATTCAAGGTTATTCCTAGGGGTATATTTCATGAATTTCTTTTGAGAGGATTTTAATTTCATAAAATATAGAGGGATTCATTAAACGAAATAAGAACTCCCCTAAACATTTACTAGTTTAATAATTAAACTATCCTAAGTATAATTACCAATATAGTAAGAGTGTAATTTTATTGAAAATTCCAAGGAAGAGGATTCTTAGATCATTGAAAATGTATATCCTTAAAATAATTATGTATGAAAGATAAAGTAAACCACCAATTAAAAATATTAACTAGGAGAGTCGACTAAAAATTATTTGAAAATGGAATGAATTCCAATCCAATTATTTAAAAATCTATTGATTCAAATAATAAGAGGGTTATAATTAAATTAATGTAATTCCCTCCATGAAAAATATAAACTGGCTCAAGATGTTGGAATTGATGACATGCAAAAAAACATCATAATGAAGACTAAAATATTATTTAAATAATTTTACAATCTTGGTTGTGAAAGAATTATCACATGGTGATAACATTATAAACCTATTAAATAGAACAATATAATTTGATATGAATAAAACAAATTATTATGAAAATAGATTAATTTTAAAAACATGTAATTACAAAATTATCTTGCGTAGACAGAACATATAACAACCTTGGATTCAGGTTCCCTACCATTTTATTGATACATTTGATGAAATATAAATATTGGGTTATATTTCAGGAGTTTTTATTGTGTGTTGTTATATTTTTAACGAAAATATACTGTTTGAATGATTTAGAAACACCCCGAGATTTAGTGATTCTATTTTGAATTAATTTAATCTTTTTGATGTTTTTTTCTTGCAACACTAAAAATAGTCTATTTTGTAAAACTAGATTTTTATGGATTTATATGAAACACCATGTTAATCATGGAGTTATAATAACATATGTTTTTTTATCTTTATCTAAATGGAAATCTGAGGTTATCTTAGGATACATTCAAGACTTAATTTCCTTTATGCCTGGGTGACAAATAAAACTGAGTTTTACTGAATATCGATATATTGTTAAAATATTATTTAATATAATATGATATTATATAGCCATAAAATTAGTACTTTTGAAAATGGTTAACCAGCATATGAAATTATATGGTTTATAAACATATAAAATGAATTTAATGGATACATGATAATTAGAAATGAATTTGAAAATCATTTGAATATATATAAAAATATTATTATTATTATTCTTGGAAAGTTATTTTATCCTAATAATTAAAAGTAACTAAAATTACATAGTGAAATAAATTTTATACATATAAATTATATTCAATTAAATATTTTTTATATTTATCCAATTTATTTGGCAGTCTTAAGATAAAAACAAACCTAATTATATGCATAAAATACTATATTTTTATTAAGGAACTTGTACCACTATTTTAATGTATAACCTATTTTAAATACATTTTTTGAAACTTTTATAAAAATAATATTTTCATATAAACTTATTATTTAAATTTGGAAAGTAAGAATTACCTTAGGGTTAATTTTTGTGGTTTTTCTATGATGTTCTATTTCTAATGAATTGTGAAAAATATTTAATTTTAATTCAAACCTTCATTTTCATCTAATTGTTATATAAGGTGAAATTATATATTAAATTTGATAAAACATTCATTAGAACATATTTTTATAAATTATTCAATTTTAGATCGTTTTAATCAATTTCACATTGATATTGGTTATATAACATAATAAACATTGGATTTTTTTACTTTCAAAACATTCCTTGAGGTCATATGTGAGGTATTAAATTAAGATTAATTTATTCTACATATGTGATTGGAATAAGGAAAAAATTGTTCCATATTTATAATAAGAAATATTTATAATGTCTAATCAGTTCAAATATCTTTTTTACCAAATATATTAGTGAATATAATTGAAATTTATTTCAATGATGATGTAAAATTAATATTAGAAAGGGAATAAACCAAAATATTATGGGAAAAATGACATATACAATTTTCAGAAAATAATTGGTTGGAAACTAATAGGCTATCAACCTTCCAATTTTGAGTTTGGTTGGTTGTTTATGACTTTTTATAGGTAAAATCATTGGTGCATCTAACTTGTTTATAAAATACCAAGTGAGACCCTTCTATCCCCAATAAAAGTACATTATATATCCACATTCCTAACAAATCTCAAAACAGTTAAGCTAATCCAAGACATCCCTAATTCACTTTTAAATATCCCTCACTCCCTCCTTTAATCCTCTATTTTTGAAGAACGTAATCCAATCGATCCCTTGGGTGAAAATCAAAAGTAGTTACCCAATGAAGTGGTGGCATATTCCCTTAAGCACTTAGGCTTTATTTCCATTATCCTTCCCATAAAATATATTTTTTACAAGATATTATAATAAAAAAATATCCTAAATATAGTGATATGTTTTTAATATATGGGTTCTATGTACAATTACACCCACATTCATCTAACGGGTAAAAAATATATTATTTATGTGTTGGACAAACTACCACCTCATGAAACAGTGAATCACCAATTTTCCAACACCAACTTTCATTGATGGAAATTGTGATGAAAATGATGTTTAAATTATATTTATACGATACTTAATATTTATTTATGATCATTTAATTTTTTTTAAACACAAAGATTTATACATTCTATTTTTTGTCAATGTGATAATTTTATTTTAGGGTGTGTAGACTAGCACCCCCAAAATGATGCGATTCACACACAATGTGGATTGTATTAAAGTTTGATTAAGTGAAATTTTATCATATATATGATTTAATAATTAATATTAATGAATATTATATATATATCAGTTATTTTTTTTATATTCAATATAACAAATAAATACAGAAACAACATTCATGTGTACGTACGACCTACAGTCTTTGTGAATAGTGTATTCCATTTCATATTTATTTATTTTATAGAATATTATAAAAAATATATACTGAACCTAAATTATATTTATATCACGGATTACATTGTATGAATTATTATATATGTATAAGGAAAATATATATAAAAAATGAAGATACATTCTAAAAAAGAGAATATTACCCAATGTGAATCCTTAACCTAGAATAGTTTACAAGTGTGTAATATAAATTCAAAAAAAAATCCATATATTGTATTACATATAAGATTAAAGTTTTGAGATAGATTTATAATATACAACTTTTTATTATGAAGTATTTTTGTACAAGTTTGGAAAAAGTCAAGTCCCATGGTATGAGAACTTCATCCCAGTTTTTATATTTGTAAGATATGTATTGAATTCACCTCCAATTATATTTTTTGTTGTGTGTATACTACCCATGTATGAATTATATTATTACTGTAATTAAATTTAAAGGTATTTACATGTCAATTTTATTATATTACTTTCATGTGGATTATTCTTATTGTTAACAAATTAATAATATAATTTTGTCACTATTTTTTTATTTGAGAGACATGTCATGTAATTCACCTATATTTTTTCTTGAGGTCTATATATTGACATTGAAATAATATAGAATCTATATCCTTTATTAAATGATATTTTTATCATCATGTACTTTATATTTCACTAATGGGATTGTGGTTCAATGATACCCAGTGGTAAGATTTTATTAAAAAAATATCATCACATTTTGAGATTGTTTATGATTATGATTCAATTAATGAAATCTTATGACCCGTATATAAAGAACACACCTAAATTTGTTAATTATATTTTCATTCAGGATATATTTATATATTGGTAAAAACATTATTATTTTAATTACATAATATAGTTAATAATGTGTTTTCATGTAATCCTGACATTACCTCTCCCTTCGTTCAGAAATTTGTGTTCCATAAAAACGATGGTTTCAAAAAAAGATTTAAAAAATAATATAAAACTATTCAGTGATATTTAAATTGAATTTATAACAATTTTTTATATTTTAATCAAATTTACTATATAAATTAATCTTCTAATCATATTCTGATTGAGGCTGTTTTTCTAAATTTTTTATGGTGCCAAAAAATACTGGTCATCTACGAGTTTACCATCCTTAATTTCATTGAATCTTAATTTACAAGATTACAATGTTTTTTAAATATTTTTCCCTAATATTATGTAATATTTTTGATTTAATTATTATTTAAATAATTTTTTTTATAAAATTGTTTTATTTTTGAAAAAAAAATTGAATAATTTTTATAGCATTATTGAAATGTTTTCAATAGGATGTATTAAAAAAGGATTTTACAACTTTTTAATCCTATTATATTTGATTTCAATTAATTTTCAAGGAGATTGTTTTTTAAGATTCTTTCCAGATTCATTTATACGTTCTTAAGGAGAATGTTTTTCCAAGAAATATTTAATTTTTTAATAAGTTTGTAAGTAGAATGGTTTTCAAAATGTCATCAATATTCTTTTATATGTTTTCACGATAAATAATTTTTAAACTGTTTTCAATATTGAATTATAAGAAATAAAATAGAATGGTTATAATTATTTTTAAAAATCATTTATAAATTTTCATAGAAATTATTTTCAATATTTTTTCATTCTTATATTTTATTTTTTTTATGGAAAATGGTTTTCAAAATTTTTTCATGATTCTTTTAAATGTTTTTACCGAATTTTTATTATTACAAATATTTTCAAGAAGATTTTATTTGTTTTCAAGTAAAATGGATTCCAAAATGTTTTCATGAATTATTTCTATATTTTATGTTTATTTTCAAGAAAATTGTTTTCAAAATTTTACATTTTTTCAAAATTGAATTTCCCAAAGAAGAAAAGATATTTTCTACAATTTTTGTAAATATACATCAAAATTATTTTACATATAATATACCATAAGTTTGTGTAACATTTTTTCATTCTAGGAAATGTCCCAATGGATCTATTCATATTATTTCTTAGAATGGTTTATTTCTTTATGGAATGATATTTATGAAAACCAATTTCTCGTTCATGAGTTATATATTTATGAAATCCACTACACATCAATGAGTAATTTTCTTATGAATCATTTTTCGAATCAATGTATTATTCCTGGGTGAATCCTTGTGAAACACACTGAATATCATATGTTGTTCTATGATGAAGTGATCATAAAACCTATATATTTTCCATAGGTAATGAAATGATTAAATATTTATTATAACCCTTCAATTTCATGGGTTATGATATTATTTTTGACGAAATAATCTCTTTTAATGGGTCATGTTATAATGTTTGTTTCGTTATCTTGTGTCACATGCATGTTTAAATTTATCATATGATGGGTGGGACATATATATCTCTCCAATGAATTAGGTAATAATAAATTTTTACGAGCTCAAGAGGGTACATGTATAGACATCCCATGTACAAAACAAGAGGGTATAGGGTAGGGCATCCCAACCCTGTAATACGAGGGCATATTAAGCCTAAAATAAGATTTTATATTTATGGACAAACCAATCACGAAAAATGGGTATATAGTAGGTAATACAAATACATAATAAGGTATACAAATTACTATCCAAAACCTGACATGTAGTGATGCAATTGGTAGTTATACTTGATATATGATTTCCTTTTTTTATGTGTCTACCACCAATTGTATGTATTTTTCTTATGAATTGATTATTCTAATTATTCCATTTGGTTTTATGTCTAACTAACTAAAAATAATTATTCCTTAATTCATTTTTATGATATTTTATATATTGGGTTTGATCTCCTAATATAATTATCATCTTATGGAACATCTATGTTCATGTTTATGCTTACATGTCTCCCATTTTAACCCTTACTGTGTATTTGAGCTCAACCATTTTCATGTTTCATTCCCTACGTTATGAAGATATCTATTAAGTAATATGTTTCTAAGAATGGTTTTTGTCATGAAAAACCTAGTGGGATACAATGTATCTCACTTATATACCAGTGTTTATGTTTCCATATTTCAGAAAAAACTAAACCAATACGATATTTGGTAGTCTTTTTGTTTGTTGTTTAGAGAATTCCAAAAAAGTACTGTAATATAAGTATAAAAAATGTGAGGGTCCCTATTATTGATATCATAGTTAGAATTTTTCAAAATATCTGAACTATGATGATAAAAATTTAGTGACATCCCTAGGATTATTCTATATATATGTATTGGGATGTCTCTCGGGATAAGAATAAAGATAAGTTAACGTTTATGCAAATGTCATGTATTTTTGGTAAATGGTTGAAGGATCGCTATTGTAGAATTAAATTCATATCTGGATACTACATGTTTATGTGGAACTAGAATGTATGTTCCTAGGGGTATCAACTCTGACTTGGTCAATCAGGTGTTACTCAGTGTAACATGGTACACAATAATGGTCAATACTATACACCTAGTTTGAAACTCTTAGGGGATATTATCTGGGATTTCAAAAACACTTTTGGACAAATAATAAGGGATTTATGTAGAACATGACAATGAATAAGGTAAGACAAAAACAAGGTTCCATAAATTAATGAAGTAGGATATATTATTTTTACACCATATAATTAATTTTTCATTATTATATGGTATAACATTATGATAAATGATTCTCACACAATTATTTACGGTTTTATTCAAGGAAGATTAACATAATGAACATGGTTAGAATTTAATGTTTCAAATGTGGAATGAATGGGAATTTTGGGGATCAATTTACCAAGTGAAAATCTAATAAATATAATCAGGAAAGTGCTACGAGTATTGGTTATAATTCTGAAGATAAAGATAATGAAAATGAAATGTGAATGGTATGTAATGTTCTTAGAGTATGATTCAAATTAAACATATGAAACATGATTATATTGATGTTAGGTAAACTTATGAACTGATGTATTTTTAATTTTCCTGAAAAAAGGTATTGTGGAATATGTTAATGAAGCACGGGTAATGGTTTACGAATACAGTTGGATGAATAAAGTATTTAAATTTTTGACATAAAACATTATGTTTTAAGAATAATGAATAAAATATGTATTTTTAGTATAATTTTAAATTAAGGATTGAGAAGTAAATTTGGAATGGTGATAAAGAAAATGAAAATTATTTTTTATTAGAGGAAAGTAACCCTTGATTAATAACTGCTGGTGAGATAATGATGTTTGGATAATGATATTTTGTATATGAATAAGTAAATTAGATAATAAATATTACGTTGGAACCGAGTATTGAGAATGTTTTCTATGTCATCATGGATGAATTTAACAAATTCTTGGATTTAGAGAATGTATCTTAAAATAACCTAAATAAGGAAGTGTGCATGATTTCCAAATGTTTTTATAGTAATTCAGGTTGTTAACATTATTTTAGTGAATATACAATGAGGGTATTCACATGTTTGGAATGTGAAAACTAAGAGATACTTTGTGATATATGGGGGTTAAAATTTATGTGGATTTCATGAATTTATTTCTATGGTTTTTCATTTTAATATTTTTGAATGGTTATATATTTAATCATTTATTGAGTTTTTAAGTTAATATTCACATAATGTTTATGAGATTAAATTATTTTCTCCCCAAAGGTGCATTAATGAATATTGAACAAATTTTTATAGTATTTTAATGTGATAATGATAGATAGAATAACGTATCATTATATATATGTATCTCAGGAGCTGTTAATTCTTCAATAATGTTAAATTATCAATAAAATTTTTGTCATAATAGAAGAAATGTTAGTTTATCAATGAACAAAAATGGATGGAATTGGGTTAAAACCATGTAATTATATCTCCATGTGAATGTATTATACTTTAGTGAATGATACTAGAATATTTTTTTAGTTATATTCTTTTATAATGATATCAATAACGTTTCTAAAAAAACCTCGGGTTATGAATTTTATTTAAAAGTTTTTCATAACCATGTTCTATATAACTCTCCCAAAGAGCATGATGATTAGATTTATTTTTCATGTATAATTTTTCTTTTCTATCCTACGTTCTCCTATGTGGAATTCTAGTTATGAGAACCTTTAGGTAACCATTTTGTTTCCAACATTCCCTTTCTAAATGATGTTTTAATATTTATTTTTACGATGTGGGTTTCCTTTAATGGAATTTCACATATTGAACACTGAATAACATATATGTATTTCAAGGGAGAAATTCATTTTACAGGGATTAAAATGTAACACACTGAGATTTTGTAAATCATTTTTGGAATTAAATTAATCTTTTTCTATTTATTTTTTCATACCCCACTAAAAATAGTCTATATTATTAGACTATGTTTGGATTGTGTTATACACAACACCATGTTAATTGTGCACTAAAATCAAAATAATTTTTAACTTTCTCTAGACTGAACACTGAGGTATGATTACGTTACACTAATGTATGAATATCTTTGATATCATTCATAACATGAAAACCAGAGTTTTACAGAAAAATGATATATTATAAAAATATTATTTAATATATTTACATATTACCAAGAAATTATATTAATTGTATGATATTTTTTTAAATTTATATTTTTGTTTTTTCATAGATATAAAATTAATTAATTTGTTTCAAGTTAGTTATAAAATAATATGAAAATAGATTTAATATAAAGGAAAACATTTTTTGTATGCTCCCAAATATATTTTATCTTAATAAAATAATGTAATTAAAAATGTAATGTGATATTATTTTAATATATATTATATATTGAGTAAAATATTTTAGATATTCGTCTAATATTGTTCATAATTTTTAGATAAAAAACATACCCAATTTTATGCATAAAATACTATATTTTTATTAATTAACTTTTCCCACCGATTAATGAAAAAACTAAAATAAATAAATTTTTTGACTATTTTTTAAATGTTATATTTATAAATAATATAAAAATTTTAAATAAAAACATAACAATTATCATTGGTTGAATTGTTGAATTTTGTTTGTGAATTTTAATTTTTTACTGAATAGTGAAAAATAGAGAATATTAATTCGAGAATACCTTTTCAAATAATTTATTTTCAAGGTCATATTATATATAACATTTTTTTAAAATTTTATTTTTTTAATATTTTTATCAATTAATCCAATTTATGTCATTGGAATCAATTTCAATTTTAAATTGTCTATAAAATACTAACACTCATTTGGTTGTTTTACTTTAAAAAAATGTTGTGTCGTCCTATATACAAGATTAAATTTAAATTAATTTATTAAAAATTGGTTATTGTAACTTAGAAAAACAAATTTAAAATTTGGAATAAGAGAAATTTATATTTTATAATATGGTAAATTTAGTTTTTTATCAAACAGATTTGTAAAAGTAATTAAAATTAATTAAAAGGATTATGGATAAATTTAGTTTAATAGGGGAATAAACCTTAAACTCAAGGGCCCAAGTTCCTTGGAAACGTTTAAAAACCAATTTATATGTCCATTATTCATCCATGAGCCTTATATTATTGTTTTTCTTGATAATGTTTTTGTGAAAATAATATTGGTACACCTAACTTGTTTTAAAAAAACAACTGTGTCTTTTCCGTCCCCCATTGAAGGACACCACCTCTCCCCCTTCATTAAACTTCTCAAAACACATAGGATCATCCATTCCATGACTAATACACATAACAACATCCCAAACATCCATTGAAAATCCTACCTTTTGGATGAAAGGAATTCAATGAATTCCTTTAGTGAAAACCTAAAGTAGTTACCCAAAGAAGACGTAACATATTTTCTTATGATCTTCAGTTTTACATTCATTATCCACCCCTCAACACTCTTTATGAAATGATTATAAACAAAATTATCATAAAAATAATAATATGTTTTTAATATAATTTTCATACATACACATACATATAATTCATATAATGGTTAATAAACAAAATGTTTATGTGTACTATGAACTACTACCACACAAAATGATGATTTTTAGATTTTCCATTACCACCTTTCATAGTCGAATATTATGAGGTTAAAAATATTTATATATGATATATTATTACATATAATGTATTTATAATTTTTTATTCTTTTATAAAACATACCTATATACTTTCTATTTTGTGTATATATGATAATTTCGTTTGAGGAATAGTGGACTACCACCCCCTAAATGCCATGTGATTCACACACTATGTAGAATATATTAATTACTGGTTTAGTTAAATTATATGATATATATGATATAAAAATAATAATATAATTATATTATATATAAATATATGTCATTTTATTTTTTCACTTTTTATATTTTAAATAAAAATGGAAACAATTTTTATTTGTACGTATGACTTACCGTCTCCATGAACCATATTTTACATTTCATACATTTGTATTCTGTAGATTATAATAATAAAAATATAATTAATATATATAATATATATATTATTTTTTACATTCTAGAAATCATGATATATATAAGTACAAATGATATAAAAAATTAAGACACATGTGAAAAAAGAAAATATTAACCAAAGTGATACCTTAACATTGAATTGTTAAAAATTGGGTAATATAAAGACATAATAAAAACATATATGGTATATGATATTATAATATAGTTATCTAATATATTTATAATAAACAAATATTTTTTATACAGGATGCCTGTACAAGTATGAAAAGAGTCAAGGAACATGGTAAGGGAATTTCATCTCACTTTTATTTTTGTGAGAAATAGGATTTATTCACCACTATATCATTTTTTGTGGTTTTTATACTTCCCATGAATGTATTCGATGATTTTTATAAATAAATTAATCATTATTTATATATACATTTTATGATAATTATTTCATGGGGACTATGTTTAAAAAGTTACTAAATCAGTAAAGTATTGTTTTCTCAATTTTCTTTTTTTGAGACACCAGAAATGTCATACACCTATATATTTCCATTTGGAGTATATAAATAATTTTAATGTTTATATCATGAATCCCATTTTTTAATTATATTTTTATATTTTTTTTAAAATTTCTTATATTGGAAGTGTGGTTCAATGCAACCAAGTGGTAATAGTTTACTAAAATAATGTCATCGTGTTTCATGATTGTTTATGTATATGATTTCATTGATGAAATAATGTAACCAATATCTCATTATATTATATAATACTTATTATAGTATTTTTATTAAATTTATATTCATGTATTGGAAGGAGTTTTTCAACTCTTTGGGACATTATATAGTAAACAAATTATTTTTAACATATCCCGGATTTAAATATCTCTTTAATAAAGAAATATGTATTCCTTCAAAAACCTAATTTCTAAAAAAATTCCAAAATATAAAATACTATTATAGGATGATTTTTAAAATAATTTTTTATGCATATTTTTCCATTTCAAGAAAATTATTTTCAAAAAAATATATAAACATCTTTTTAATTTTCTTATTGAGGCACATTTCTAAATATTTTATGAAGCAAAAGGAATGTTCAACATGTATGGATTAACCACATTCATTCCATTTAATCATCCTTTATAATATTAAATTTTTTTTTAATGATAATTATTTCATAATATAACATAAAATTAATTTCTTAATGAATGTTTTTAAAAAAAAAATTAATTTTCAAAAGAGTTACAAATGATTTTTATGTATTCTTTTATAAGGTATCAAAGTTATTTTTTCATATAAAAGGATTTAAATGATTTCAAATCATTATTTATTTTATTTCAAATAATTTTCTAGTATAATGATTTTAATTTTTTTAAGATTAATTGATATGCTTTAAAGGATAATGGTTTTCAAAAATTTTTTGAGCGCGTTTTATATGATTTAAAGGAGAATGTGTTTTATAATTTTAAAAGAAGATACAGTTATTTTTCATGTAAAATAAGTTTCAAAATGATTTCAAGATTTATATTTTTCATAGATAATCTATTTCAAAAATATTTCATTATTATTTCTTATGTTTTCAATGAAATTGGTTTTCAACATTCTATCAGTCTACATTTAAATGTTTTCAACGAAAAACGTGTGAAAAATGGTTTTTAGATTATATTATATTTTTCAGGAAAATGGTTTCCAAAATTCATTCATTATTTTTATAAGATTTCATGTTTATTTTATTTAAAATTGTTTTAAAATGTTTTCATATATTCAAAATAAATTTCTGAATAAGAAAATATTTTTCCCTATGATATTTTTTAAAAGATAGTTAAAAATTATTTTCCATATAAGATGATATTTGTTGGTGTTACTAATGCCATTATGGGAAATGATCCAATTTTTAAAATTTAAATTCTTTATCAAGATGGTTTATTTTTATGATGGAATTATGTTTATGAATTCCTATTTCTCTTTCAAAAGTCATATGTTTATGAAACCTGTTCCTCTTATATAGGTTGTATTATTTTAAAAATTATTTCTTTTCAATGGGTTATACCATAATGAAAGATTGTGAAACTCACTTACATTCACGAGTTTTTATATTATGAAATTATTGAAAAATAAATATAATTCCATAGTTTATGATATGATTAAATATTTAAGAACCACATTTCATTTCATGGGTTATGATATGATGTTTATAAAAGCCATCTAATTCTATGGGTCATGGTATGATGAATGTTTTATTATCTTTTGAAACATGTATATTTAATTTTATCATGTGATGGGTGGGACTTGTATCAAATTATAATTAATTGGCAAAAGATACATGTTTTATGATATCAAGAAGGTACAAGGGTGGACATCCCATGCTTGAGAAAATAGGGTACACTAGAGGGAATCATAATCCTGAAACAGGATGGAATCTTATACCCAGTACAAAAGGGTACATGAGAGGACATCACAAAACCAAAACAATAGGGTATCCCAAGCCTTAAGAAATTAATTATTTTATTATCCCAATACTAACATGTTGTGAAGGTCTTGGTAGGTTTATTAAACCTAATATATTCTATGATTATGTGTATGCAACAAATTTAATTTTTTGTTCCTTTGATATGACTATGATCTTGTTTCCATTAAGAATATATTCTTATGAAAAACCAATAATTATGACATTATTCATGTTTATGGACAAGTATATATAGGTTATTTCCTTCTAATGTCATGATCACATTCGCATTCCACAGTGTACAGGTTTACATTTATATGTATTCCTTTTTTACACATACAAAGCATCCAATCTCATCCCTTTTTATGTTTCCTTCCCCAGGTTATAAATATATATATTATGTTTGATGTGTTTAAGTATGTTTCTAGTCCATAATATTGTAGTCGAAGAGAGTGTAGATTTCTTATGTACTAGTGTTTTTTTTTGATGTTTTCATAGTCTCTAAACTAATATCATCTTGGGGTGTATGTTTTTTAAAATTTTATGTATTCCAATAAAAATAATGCAATTTCAATGATCATTAACACTGGGTGGTTAAAATATTAGAATAAACCGTACACCATCTCTTGGAAACTGTTTAATGTGATGTTAGGAGTCACTGGGTAGGTGTACTAGTAGAGTATTGTATTCAAATCTTTTACTTTTCTAGAAGAAACCATATTAATGGAGAAATTGGGAAAATTATTGTAGGATGATGGTTTATTAAACCATGAAGAACTACCATGAACCAAGTCAGGTCACTATCTAATTGACACATAACCAAGTCCATAATAAGGCCCTAAGGGGGTTCCCGATCCCCACAGTCTTGCACAAGTGGATGGGTAAAATTGTTAATATGTGGGAACAAATTACCCAAATATAAATAAATATTAAACAACCAACAATATCGAATTAACCAAAATTGTATTTTACAACCAAACATTCCTTTAACAAAAACCATAATTTGAGTTACATGTTTAAACCAAATCCCAAAAAATAAACAAAGTTTGTTAATAAAAAACTAGTTCAAAAAGCCCAACCTAGGAAGAGAAAACCACCCACAAGCCATCTCCCCAACATCGTCCCTGAAGGATCACTAACAACATGAACCTCCATATTTATATGTTTAAAACTTACATGAATCAGAAATAAACAAGTAAAATTACAGCCAAAGTTTTACGTAGGGTTTGAGCAATTTCCCTGTAGGATACCACCATATAATGATTATATGTTCCAAAAATTGTATGGAAAACAAATTTGTAGTCTTAATAAATGAAAATAAATAATATTATAATATAATAAAAAAATATTGTAATGAAAAAAATTTCATAGATGAGTCGAATTTAAATTAAAACAACTTTACTATTGATGATACCCTCTACGACCCCCATATGCTGAATGTGACAACATCATAGTCAAAGAACACTAAACATGGGAGTGTCCCTATTGAAATATCTCGCAATAGGACCCTATAACATTTAATCTCAGGGAAGGTGGTATATGAACAACAACCAATGGTGTTCTCACATGTGAGTCACTAGGTGTATTCACATCCCAAGGCCAAGTGGTCCACAACCATATCATATGTTAAAAAAATTCATCATCATTATATATACTAATTGAACCCGGGGCGAAGGCACTTCTGTATCACTATCACAATAGTCCTAGTTCTCCCTCCAAGCTTCTCATTTGTCCTCAAACATGTTTTTGGTTAAAAACATGCCATATTCACACAACAAAACTAGAAACACAAAACCTATACCAAAGAAAACATTTACACACCCTAATCACATTTAAAAATCCTCCACACTCCAATAGATTTCTAAAATGTGATTCACACTGCATAAATATATTTATAAATCCTTTAAAATATTATAAAACACATTCCCATTATTCATATTATTTGATATATAATTTCAAATTTTCACAAAACCATATTAATTAGTATCCCATATGTAACGACCCAATGTTTTTCAACGGAAAATTCCCTTCTTATATCTATGTCATAAAAACACAAAATAATGAACTACTAAGTGATAAGTGACCTTTAAACGTAATTTTTTCACCCCTATGTTTGGAATTTTAAAAATCCAACATACACGGTTGTGTTCAAGATAGTTTTTGGAGTATAATGAAACAAAAATAATTTTTGGTGAATAGTAACCTACCCTTATGAATAGTAACCTAACCTTATGAATAGTAAATAAGAGTAACATTACCTCTGATTAATAAAATAAAATTTAGACATCTTAGAAAGTTATAATTTGACCTTAGTAAACGTTTTTGGTATTTTATAAGTCATAAATAAATAATTATAATTAATTAATTAATTTAAAAGAATATTTATTTTCCTGAAATATATTCATTGAATCAATATCTAATAGTTTTTAGATAATTTTATAAGACCCTAAGTAATTTTTGAAAGAACTGCAAAATCAGTTTTAATTTTAAAAACTGTTTTTTTAAGTAAATTGTATTTTTAATTAAATATTAAATTTATAATATTTAAAAAATTATTTTTGAAAAATGGACTTCATTTTTGGATTCTACACGTCGAGAAATGGTTGGGGTAAAATTTTGGGATTTTTCTGAGATACTTGAATTTTTGATGAATAGTGGAATCCTATAATTCACAATAAAAGCTAAATAATGTATTAATTGAGTCATTAAAATGATCCACAATTCTATATTTTTAAATTATTAATGAATCACATCTCTTTGCCAGGAGGTAGTCTTCCACACACCCGTGAGACATTATCATAATTTTAAAATATGGATACGATAAAGGAATGAGTGATATAAGTTTTCCAACATTTTATTAATATCATAAATCTCATATTTTAAAAATAAATCCATATTTATTTTCATCGTAGATATGTTGGAATTGATAGAATTATTAACATCAATTCATGAGGTGGTAATTTGTCGTACACATGAATGATGATTTCATGATCCATTTGATCGAAGTGGAGATGGTTTTCATTCAATAACATAAAAAAATCTTATTATATATTATATAATGATTTTATGGTATATTTTTACTTAAATAATTAATTAATGGTGTGGGGTAATAAAAAAATAAAAATCTTATTGATGAATATTACATATTCTACAGGTATCCAACATAGGTTTGCACCAAAAAATTTCAATAGATGGATTTATGTACAAAACGATTATTAGTGGATGATAGGATGAATTGGATTATTAGTGGATGATATGATGAATTTTGATAAGTGTATTGGGTTGGTAATGGGTGAATCAAATTGGTTTAATGGTGTTAAGTGTAGGGCATATGTTTTGGCCATTTATAAGTGAGGTGAGTGGCACACTAATACATTTTTCAAATAATGAATATCACCGATGTTTTTTTCATGTCTCAGGGATCCAATAATATAAATTTCTCTAAAATATAATATATACGGTTGATAAATGAACATAAATTGTGTTTTATAAATGTTTTGGTTTATTTTTACCCTAATATTTTTAATTTAATCCCATGTAAACAAATTTTTACCTAAACTGTGGAAAATAATTCTTATTTTTTTTAAATCATTTTTTAAAAACATACGTAGACCATGTTATATGATATCAATTATTGTAATTCAAAATATGGAATAAATTTTAAAATAATACTGTCACATATGTGGAATTTTTTTTTGAATTAACCCTATAGACAAGGTGAGAAAGAAGGGTTTTAAATATTAAATGATCATAAGTTTACAATGTTTTTATTTCAAACATTAATATTAAAATAATTAAAATATCATAAATTTGATTGAAGGATGTATACTTTAATTAATGTATATTCAAAACCAATTTGAAATATATTTTATGTTTATCATAATATTAAAATAATGAACTTTTTAAATTAAAATTCAATATTTAATAAATTTATTATTTAATAAAACTTTTCCAAAAAATCCAAAAGTTTCACAATATGATATTTTTTGGATTATCATTTAATATTTTAAATTCATTTTTATTTTTTTTAATTAAAAATCATATATTTTTTAATTTTAAAATCATATTTTTTTTATCCAAAAAAAGTATAATTATTTTGTTTGATGAAATAGTATTTTTGAAACATAAAAAAAATTCATGAAAAGTATGTACTATTTTTTCTATAAGTTTTTTTATATAAATCAAATATAATTTATATTTTTTAGTATTAATTACTATTTACATTGAAATGTTTAATGGATATGTTATAATTTTTTTGTTTAAATAACTAAATTAATAATATAACAATGTTTTGTTAAAACTTAGTGTAGCATGTAATGAAAGATAATCTTAGTGTTGTGTGTAACAAAAGACACAAATGACGTTTATATTAAAAGTTATTCATAAACACATAGGTAGTTTCTTTCTCCCTATTAAAAAAATTGATTTGTCCCTCAAAATTCATCACTAAATTAAATATACGATGATAGATCTACAACATCATATCCTTAACATTCCACATAGCATACCCAAATTGGTGGTTTCACTATAAAAATGACCTAATGAGTGATCTTTCTTTATATAACATTTTTTTATAACACAGAATATCCATTAGTTGATCCTCACAAGAAATATTTTTCTCTATTTGTATGGAATTTGATTTTTGGATATGTGAAGGGCCAGTTATGTACTTCCTCAATAATGATACATGGAACTGGTAATGGACATGAGATAATTTTGGTTGAGGCTTAATCAAATTGGATACCCTCATAACATGATAAAAATTTTCAAAAGGAATGATATATGAAGGTAATATTTTTCTTTTCTTACCGAATCTGATAACATTTTCCATGATGAAAATTTTGGGAACATTTTATCAGTAACATCAAATTATAGATCACATTTTCAAATGTTAGCCAAATATTTCTACCAACTCTTAGCAACCTTAATGGGTTTTAAATGGATTTAACATTCTCATCCATTTATTTTGCTATCTAAGGTACTAATATTTTTCATTCTCCATATTCATTCAATTATGTTGGATATCTACAATTATTTATATAGTGGTATTCATGATTATCCATATGATTTCTTGAGTGAAAGATATTATTGTATGAAAAATCAACTAGAGGAAGGAGTCAATGCTAATAAACATTGAAATATGAAGAATACGATCTTAATACTTCCACAAGGGTTTGAAAATTTCACCTAGACTTACCATAAAACAAAGGATGATTTGTAGTTAAGAAGCTCAACATCATATAAAGATATTACTGATGTCATCACCAAAACATTGAGGTAAACAACAGATCCTGTTCAGACACAATGGAATGTCATACTGCAAGCAACTGTACAACTTATTTATTGTATATACTAGCATTATTATTGAGATAGAATTATTCTATGATAGTCATGATGTGTGATGACTTGGTATGTTGATTAAATAAACCCCATGATTCCCTATCGGCATAAGACATTTGGGGAGAGCAATGAAAAAATCGATGGTGATGTTTTCTTATTTACATTCTACTATGGGTAATGGATATCCTATCAAATTATAATTATTTAACTATAACTTACAATTGTAGAAATAATCGATATAGATACTTTGTGATTTTTCTCTTTTTTTCTTCCCACTAGACATACACTTTCAAACCACAAAACTACATAATTCTTCCTATATGAATAGATAATGAAGAAATATGAGATTCCTATGACAAATCCTTCTTCAATTATAGTGTGGATGAAACACATATACTTTTCAATAAGAATAATATTCTATCATGTTCATGTTTAAACTCAAGAACATTTCCATCCATCTTTTGCAGCTCTACATTTTACTTCAATTCCTCTTTAATATTTCGTTTCAATGATAATTGAATATATATTTGATCTAGATAATATATTAGTCATAATTCACGATTTCTAGATCCATCTGTTGAATATATTAAAATATTTGATCATTTATAATCAACCTTATTGATAGTCCTATGTGGTCTTTCTGACTAAATGCTTCTGTCAACCTGTTCTATTTCCAAAGGTGGTAATTTATAGAGAATTCATATAAATTAATTTGATAAAACCATATTATTTGTCACATATTAAACTCAATCATGGTGAATATATACATTAAACTATTATATTCGGTATATATATCATTATTTTCACCACAATAATAAATCCACTATTTGTTAAAATAAAAAAATGGCACAGCTAACACTAAATCACGATTTGGTTAATTTTCTCTTAAATCACCAATTGTAATGAATCATAAGCTATAACCATATAATTATTCATAACAACACATCCCAATACCTTCTTGGATGAATCACCATAGAAAAAAACAAATATCCACTACAGGTTAATATAAACATAGGTGTGTGAACTAATCTTCTATCATGTTCTTTGATGTTTCACATACATTCATCTTTCTAGTGTAACATTGATCCCACTGAGTTAGCATAGTCAGAAGATTATATAAGATCGATAAATTCACCACAAATCATCAATGGTATCCTACAAAACCCAAAAAGATATAGATCTCAGTCACTGTGGTTAATCTAGGCCAACATTAAATAACCTCAGTCTGTGATCAATATTTATAGATACCTTCTATTTTAATTATGGGACCCAAAATTAGAATTATTTCCTAAAAAATAACAGTTTGTTGAAATTTTCAGATAATATATCTTATGGTCTTTAATACAATACTCAAGTGATCATCATGGTCTTCCATTTTCGTTGATTAAAAATTAATATCATTTATAAATACTAATATAAAATAATAAATGTAATATTTAAATAATGTTTTCACAAATCCATGAAGATAATTGTATAATTAAAAACGCCAAATAGAGTTATTGTATTATTATAGTTCTCAAACCATGTATGGATTTTTTTTGTGTATCCTCCAAGACCCTCAATTGAGGACATCTAGAATATATGTTATGATTGGAAAAATATTGAGATCTACGTATTTGATCAATTATGTAATTAATAAATTGAATATTATAGATATTATTAATCATGATTTTGTTTATCAATCTATAATCCATCCAGAGTACATCGATCCATATTTTTTTAACCAAAAAATAACTAGTACACCCAAGGTGAAACACTTAGATGAGTGAATACCTTTTCATGGTTTTCTTGGAGTATCTTCTCTAATACATGAAACTCATTTTGGTTGATTATTTAGGGAGTCTTTGAAAATGTTTTGGAATCATGTATGAATTCTATTAAGTATTAGTCTTCATATGTAGTTGAAGGAGAGAAAACTCTTCTAGAAAGAAATTGAAAAATTATTTCATGATAGTCTTATCAATGATATCCAGTACCCCCTAACAATTTGAGATAAACACCCATTATGAATCAAAATTATGTCACATAAAATAGATTTGATATCTATTAGAGGATTGAACATATCATCACACTGATAAAATATCATCAGTTATTTTGGATTATTGAAATTCACTTCCCTTACTCAATAATTAATGTTTTATTTATTTACTAAAAGACAATCAATAAATAAAATGACTTAAAATCCCGCCATAAGAATAATGAAATTATTTGAACGGTGCACATTTATCATAATTTAAACTGGAGAGGAATAATATACATTAGATGTTATCATCATAGAATTAGTGGTTTTTTGTACTAATCCTAAATGTAATTATTCAGTTCTCATCATGATACCCTTATAAAATAATGTGATTACAATAAAATTATTATTTCTAGATTCAAATAAGGAATTAATAGCTCTAGAATGGATGGTATGTGTACCTTTCAACAAATCATTCTCACACCCCTCATTAAAAATAGTGATCATATGATATTTACCATTTTCATTTGGATTATGCAGGTCTTGGAATTCAAAACCGTCATTAACCCACATATTTGGGTACTTTTTATAATAATACCCAAACTCCTAGAATTTGACATAATATAGTGTGGGATGGGTATTATATAGAGAAATATCATTATTTATATCATTAGATAACTTATTCCTATCAAAACAGAATTCAGAATCTTGATAACCTCCCCTCCTCACATAAAATATTTAATAGTCCCCTTATGATAATTTCCTCAATTCCACTTCCCACTCATCAGGTTTAAAGGATAACTCATATTATTCACTCTAGGGTTCCTTGATTTTACATTGAATTCTTTTTCAATTTTATTATATAACCACGAGAGTGATGCATAACTACAACCACCATTGTCATCTTGATTTCACTTGAAAAAATCTCTTCATAGCTGTCAATGTCTCCTATTGATAATTTGAGTTGAATACTTTGTTTTATGTAAAATAAAAAGTTATCATATATAAATTCATGTGAGATATAATGACATAACATTTCCATGAATGTTTTGTAATATTTTTTTCATTGGTTCAAGCAGATTCATCATCCCATTGATCATGCACAGGGAACTTATTATCCAACATCGTTAAAAGATTGTGAGGAATGTACTTTTTGAGAAATATGTTATTGAAATCATCCCAATTGATGTAGTAAAATTCATCTAATTAATTCTTATTCCTAATAATATTCCACCATTGATCCACTTCACCTTCAAAATGGTAGACATCCAAAATGACTTTTTCATGTTACACACACTAGTGAATAGAAAATATATTTTTGTGGCATTGATCAATTTTTCAATGAATAGTGGATTTAAATGCCCACTAATAGATGGAAAAAATGTTCTCATAAATGAATCAATCGAATATTTATCCCTGCATTTTTTATTTGGATATTAATCACGATTCATGGATTTAGAAATTAATGTGATCCTATCAATGTGTATTTTCATTCCATATGCCATAAGTTTTCGATTCACTAGAGGAATATCCTTACATTGTACATCACACACACAATTAAACTGATTTATTCAGATTCCATCCCTTAAATAAATTATAAAATAATGTTATATGAAATAACAGTCATATTTTGTAAGAACATAAGAATGAAAATTACTTATAGTATGTCAAAATCATGACACTCTGTTTAATATATAACACATTATTTTTATCCTAGTTTGTTCATATTAATGATATATTTAAATCCTACTGATGGTTAATATTGATTTATTGAATCTATCATGTGTGTTCGCTTAATGTGTCAAACTAGGTGCATAGTAATTCTCAATTTCATACACTGGGAAACAATTGAGTCTTGCTCAATGAACCTTTTTCAAAATTTTCTACCCCCTAGTACCTCTATACTAGTGCCACATCAAATTTTAGTATTTATACATGGGTTTAATTTATTGGAAACCAGTTTCCCTATCCCTTTGAAAATCCTATGGCAGTTCCTATACATCTAAGAATCTATAGGCATATCCTTAGACATTTTATTAGGTTCAATTATGGTGTTCTCATTCTAGATTCAAATGTATAACTAATCCTAACATATGATACCAACTATAGTGACCAAATAGTAACATACATATATATGACAACAAATTTATATATAATATATAATATCTTCCTTCTTATATATATATCATACATAATATTTATCACAATGATATTCATAACTATCTACCATATTTTATATATGATACATAATATATTTCATCCTAACCTAAGGAATTGAATAATAAGAAAGGGTTAGATCATATGATCAATATGGGTTAACAATAGAGATATATAAGCATGAAAAAACATATGGGTATGAGAACATGAACATAATAGTAGAAAAACACACAATTCGTATCAAAGTTCATAATATTGTTTAATATAAAAAATATTTGTTGTTTATAATACATGAATCATAATAGAATAAAAAAATGAGCCATGATTGGTTAATATTGTCATAAGGCATCAATTTTTTTTCAGACACATAAGCATAGAAAATAATGTCCATATCAGAAAAGGATCTCCACCAATAATATCATAGTGGGGTAGATTCACTCCCCCAACCATCATTGTAGTATATGTTAACAACCTAGACTATCATAGCAGACAATGTCTCTAATGGAATCGGGTTCACTCCCATTTCCAATTTAATCTATCTTTTGATATATAAATATTTACCCAATGCATTAGAGGAAGATATAGGTCTCACCAATAACATATTTTTAATTATACATATTTATTCCAAAATATCATAGAACATTCTTCATACCATAAAACAATAAGTGAAATGATCATTAAAAATATTTCATTGTATCATAATGTATAGAAAATAAGAATGTTTCATAATCATTTTATTGATTCATCATTTCATCAAAGAATATCCAATATAATGAATAAATATTCATATGAATTTCATAATGATGTATATTGTAGATGGGAAATGAGTTTCAAAAACATCGTGAAATCATAAACATAATAAAATTATGGATAGAATAATATTATAAACCTTAGGAAATATCCTTAATGAGTAATATGAAATATCATCAAAAGAAAATTTATATGGGAATTGATTTTGAATAATCATTTAAACATTTCATGATTAAATTTTTCTATTTGTTTTTAAAAGAAATTTTAAAACATAATATATTTTGGATGTATTTTTCATTGAAAATAATCTTGAACACTTATAATGTAATATTTAATTAATATAATGATTATGATGATGACATGTTTTTATAATGTCTTAAATTTTAAAGTACATATTTTTTTCACATTTATTTATTAAAATCAAGATGGAAATTGTTTTAAAAAATATTTAATGATTCATTTCATATGATTTAAAAAAAATATTATTCATAAAAATTATTAATAAAAATCATATTAGAATAATAAAAAAATTGAAATCATTTTAAATAGAATATTTTGGGCTGAAGATAGATTTCAATACCAAGAGACAACTAATATCAAATTCCCATGATTTTTAAATTTATTTACCAAGGAGTAGAAAATAGTATTTTTTTGATAAATTCTTAATAATGCACAAGATATTATAATTCATGAGTTTCTTGTTATTTTTTTCAAAAATATTTTATCACAATAAATATAATCATAAAGAATCTTGATAAAGGAGTATACTACAATATATATTCATTACCTCTATAGTAAATTTTATTCATAAGACTATTGATGAATTAAAATAAAGTTGAAATTAAAATATCATGAGGAAAAATAAATTCATTATATTAAATGTCATGGGGGATTTATAAACACATCATGGATGAATAAATGGGAATTAAATAATGTTTTTCTCAAAGAATATTCTGAGAAAAATATCTTACCTTAATATTGAAATATGTTAAAATGTCAAAAACTCATATATAATTAATATAATTTTATTATAAATCAATTAATGAAAAATATTTTTATATAAGATACTCGATATGATTTTTTGTGACCTTTTATTGCATGTATTTTGAAAATTCCATGTTACTGTTACATTTTGGGTAACTACCACATTATTTTCCATTCATGTTTTGATTTAATTTTTCCTATAACATTAATAATCTGTTAATAAGATCCATAATTTTATAAATTATATAATTATTATATATAATTATTATATATGTATTTATATAAATCAATATGTTTTGGTGAAAAAATTGAAATACACTATTCATGGATATGATAGGTCGAAGGTACTCCTAAATGTCATTTCCATTATTTGAAGAATTTACAGTTAAATGATATATAATCATTAAAAACATTTTTATTTCATATATATAATATATTTTAACTAAAATCATGTTTAATATTTTACATGTAATGTGTTAATGACCCACACCTCTTCAAGAGGAAGTAATCCACCATACACCTGAGCGACACTATCAGATTCTAAAAATATAGTCAGTATGAATAAATAGTTGAAATAGTAATCCATATGTATAATAAATCCATAAATATAATTTATAAATAATAAATAAATCATTCTTTATATAATAGAGATGTTGTAATGTCAAAAAAGCTTGACATTGGTTTGTGAGGTAGTAGTCTGCTGTAGACGCCGACAATAAATATTTTATCCATTTAATAAAAGTTTAGATGGTGGTAGGTAAAGATATTTATAATATATATATATATATATATTATTGATTATATTATATAATCATTTTTTAATAATAATTTAAGTAGGTGGAAGAAGAAATAAAAAAACACTTGTTGCAGAATGTTATCTTTTCGTTGGGCATCCTTCAAGGGTATTCACAAAAAGTCTTAAATTGATGTATTTATGTCCAAAATGAGGCTTATAAAATTTTAGGAAGGATTTTGGGATGTTTTTTTGGGCACGTATTGGCTGATGAAAAATTGTATGATGGCGTGATGTGATGATGATAAGGGGTGGCCTTTTATAGGTTAGGTGAGTGGCAGACTTGTAAGCTTTTGAAAGAATTAATCCCACCCACATTTTTCATTTAAAAATGATGAAATAATTTACCATTATAGATCCTATAATATATATGGTCATAATACATCCATACAATGGGTTATGGAAATGTTTGGCGATATATTTTACCTTCATATCTTTATTTTAACATCATCGGTAACCATATTTTTTCCTCAATTACGTTAAATAATTTTTACTATTTCAATAATTCACATTGGTATTACATTATGTTAAAAATATTAGTTTATATAAAATTTTTTGTTTCCAAATAGATAATTATTTTTTTTCAAATTACATTCATTTTTTTGAAAATTTTAATTTATAATAAATCTCACAAACGTGATGAGAAAAGAAGTTTTAATTGAGAAAATATTTTAATGATTGCGATGTTTTTATATGAAAATTAAAAAATAAATAATTTAAAAATACCTAAATTTAATTAACTGATGTATAATTGAACTTATTTTTCATAAAAAAATTTAAATTTATAAATAAATTCCACGAAAATGATACTTTCTATTAATATTTAATTTATATCAGTATTCAATAAAAAATAAAAAAAATTAGAAAAATATAAAAAATACACAGTATGGTAATTTTAGAAAATGATTTAAAAAATTAATTTTTTCACTTTACAAATGTATTTTACAAAAGTGTAAAATCATAATTATATTACTTTTCAGAAAATTTAATTTTAATTGTTTATTGAGAAAATAGTGTTTTCAAAACATATAATGATTTTAATGAAAATTAATTACTTTTTCATCAATCTGATCTCTTTATATAAATACATTCTTATTTATATCTCAACATTAGTTATTAAAAATAATCATTCTGGGATTAGTATCTTGGTTATAATAACTAGTATTAAATAACTATATTATTAATATATACTGATTTTGTTTAAAAAAACATAGTGTGTAACACAGGATAAACATGTTGTATCATTTAACATTAGCTATCGATGAAATATTATTTATTTAAAAAAACTAATTTATAAAAACATGGAATGTAATAACAACATAATAATTAGGTATTTTTCAATTAGTTTTTAGAAATTGGCTTTGAGTAACAACAACGCAATTTTTCCATTTAATCATATATCTAGTCGTTTCATTATTAAAAAAAATATGTTCAAGTGTTATAATTTCTGTGTTACAATTTGATATATATTTAATACTCAACTAACTCTTAAGTGATGGTATGGGCTACAATAATACATATTCCACATAAAAATTCTATTAATTTATTTAGTTACATTTTATCAATCCCCATTAAATCAGTCAAACCAAACACACAAACATGTTTTTTTGGTCATTTACATGAATTGAAAAATCAGTGTAAATAATTGGACACAGTCAAAGTGTTTTTCCAGGTTGTGGTCACAAACCTCAAACAATGTCATTGCATCTAAATAAACACAGTTCTATTGTAGAATATTAAATTAATCTATTTCTTAATTTAAGATGTGGTTCATGGATAAACTTACATTAGACACAAAGACACAAAATATAATCAATAAAACTAAAATAGTAAGGCCATATAAACTACCTAACTCATGATTAATAAAAGTTAGTAATCCATTACTAGTATATGATTGGGCTAAAATTGAAGAAATCGGTGAATAAGACAAACATTTTTAAAATTGTGTAAATGATATTACATAAAAATTACAATGAATATGGGTATAGAAAACAAGAAAATAACCAACAGGAATCCTATAATAATAGAGGGGGATCCAACATTTTTGAGGAAACATTAATAAGAGTCCAGATTTAGGATATCGCATCAAGCATAAGAGCATAAGATAGGGGAGATTATGTAGCCTACTGGGCATGTAATTGGATAACAAGGAGGGTGGGTTAAGGTTTAATAGAGGTAAATGAAAAATAGTAAATTTTCGATTTTGAAAGGGATTCATAGAATCTTCATTTAGTAAGACAAACCATTATATTACTTCACACCAGGACTATACATCATGGAATTCCCTAGACATGGATATGTTAATTTTTTAACCAAACATTGCAAAACCCATTAGGTGACAGTATCCATGGAAAAACCCCATCACATGGTTCTTGCGCACAGTTATAAAAACTATGCACACAACATGGGTTCCTGTAAAATCCTATTTTTATAGATATATTCCTAATAAAGAGTGTGATATATTATATTATACAAATAAAATCCAATATCTATTTAGACATGATAAATTCATTTTTTTTGTAAAATATGAAAATGTGTATCTCTCCAATCCGTTAGAACCATCAACCCAACACTGTCAAAATAAAACAAAATATTAGTGAAATAATTAAAATATTTAAAAATTATTATAGTGAATATTAAATGAAAAAATTTAATGGTATTTTTATTGTATAAAGGTACATTTTAACAATGATAAATATTTCTTTCAGTAATAATTATATAGTTATGATTACTATTTATAATATATAATTATAATTGATAATTAATGTCTTAAAGAGAGGTTATGTACTCAAGTAGTAGAATAATTTCATATGATGTCCATTTTTTAAAACATGGGAGGGAGTTAGCATCATTGCAGATTTCTATTTACCAATATCAAGAAAATATTCAAAAAGTGAAGAAAGAATGAAATCACATTCAAGAAACATTCCAATTAGTGTTAATTACCACTTGGTCGATGTTAGCCGTGTGAACCCATGATTCTATTGAAATGAAAATTTATACCCTTATGTAGTACATGAGTGTTTTAAGGGGTTAAATTCTTAATAATTCATTACATAAAGTGTATTTAATTTTTATAAATAAACATTTAGTTCAATCAATTAAATTTTTATTAATAGTTTTCCTTAGAAAATGTATGTTTAATGGAGATTAATTTGACAAATATATTTTTCAAATACAAATTGGACATATCAATATATATATATTATTATAATAAACTAATGTATTATGAATAATATTTATTCTAATGAAATATTATGTTAAAAACACTTATTTTAATATAAAATCAAAAATAAATTTATTATATCTTTGGGAATTATTAACTGTTGAAAATTTGAATGTGTGTTAAAACCCACAAATTATTTTAATAAAAACGATTTTAAGAATTAAATTTCAAAATTATCATATTTAGAAAATTATTGTGATAAAATAATTTTCATTTTTAGACCATTACAATTATAATAGGATAGTGTGAATTTATGTTAATTTTCTAAAATACATTATTTTCCTTGAATAGTAAAATTACATTAATGGGTTTTCAGTTTGTTTAATGGAGTCATAATTATTTAATAATGATTTAATAATTAATTACTCACAATTCACTAATGATAATATTTTATTTTATTAATATTATTTATTTAAATAGATTTTAACCTATATAAAAAATTTATAATGATTTTTTATTGTCTAAAATTATGCCTTTCACTATAAAAACATTAATTTGAGAAAAATATATTTTTTAAGGCCAAAAGAATTAATAAAAATGATGTTCAGTTCATGTCACATAATATAACATAAAATATGACCTGAATTTCTAATTTCTTGGGCATATTCTATGTTTAATAAAATGGTATTTATATTTCCACAAACTAGATTTTCAAGGCCTATATTTATAAATTATTAAACAAAACATTCACTTTCACTATAAATAACTACCCATTTCTGCATTTTCATTCACTCTCAATCCATCCTCCATTAATTTCATGTATTGAATCCTCCCACGGAGTCGCCACACGTTTACCTCAATCCCAAAATGTGCCATTAATCATGATTTCAGAGTATGTCTTCAAGGTAAGGGAATTATCCTTCATTTCTCTTAAATACTAGATCCAGTTTTTTGTATATGTGTTATAATTTTTAGGGTTAATCATTTTTATTACCCATTTTATCAAACCATTAATTATAAATTTCATTTTATCAATTTTATAACATTGTACCCATTCATTTTATATATTTCTAAAACCATGTTTTGAAAACGTCGTGCTTCTAAATTTACTCTTCAAAATTCATCTATTCATTTTAAGAAATTGCCTTTTATTTACATTGTGTGGATTCCCAAAAGTGTTTATTTTCGATGCATATTCACCTATATATAAATATTATTTATTTTAATTGTTAATATACACAAAATAATCCATCATTCCATTTTCATGATCTAAAAATAATGTTATGATCATGTTATTAAGCACTATTGCACTCAATGAATTTGATAATAACAGTAATAATAACTCACTATGGGTTATTAATGAAATAATTTATTATGATATTTGTAGATAAAAATAATTAAGAAATATGAATGGTTAAACAATATATAACTTCAATTAACTGGGTAATGAATTTAATCTCTAGATATTACATGTTATATGATGCCTTGGTGAATAAAATTGGTAATTTTTATTTATAATACCTCTTTGAGAAAACATTAAGATATGATTATGAAATTATAATTTAAATGATGTTTCTACAGTTCCATGTTTTTGATGATGTTATTATATTATGATGCGCCTAATGTTGACTTACACATTCGATAATGATATTAATCATGTTTTTATTAATACTACACCTAATCACTTTGATATTATTTTAATTTCTTATTCCCATACTGGGCCCCATGATCACCCATTTCCTATGATGTATGTCCCCAAAAAATAAGACGAAATAAATTTACTTTCTATAATCACATAAATAATCATTTTATGTGGATTATAAAAATGTCTTATATTTTTTGTACTATATTATTCTTTCCCATAAAGAAAAACTTATATTGGTACATAGTTTTATTCAATTTAATTAAATGTTCTTGTAATATAAATATATTATTCCATTATTGTTATCAACCGAAAGATTAATTATATGATTTAATTTTGACTATAATTCATTAGTATTAACCCTAGAAAAAAGTTTGAATATAGGAAAAATCCTAGTATTTTTCTCATATATTAAGTATGTTTTTTCCAGAAAATAATTCCCCATCTCGATACCATCATGTGGATATAGCATTGAAATAGATGTATCTAAGGGTAACCCATAAAAACAATGTTTTGTGATATACTTGATTTGGCATTTCTGCATGATAATGGGAATTTCTTCACTCTTGTTTTTACATTCTAGTGGGTTATGTTATTTAATCCAAATGATCTTATGATCCTTTATGAATGACATCTATATATTGTAATTATTATTTAAGAATAACATTTTAAATCCTTAGGTTTTAGGAAATAATATTCCATTAGATTAATAATATTCTTAAAAGATACATTTTGATCACTTCGGATTTCATCTTTGATAATAATTGTGGTAAATTGGAGGAACCGCCTAAACGATTAGTGCAACAGATGATGAGTTGAACAACCTTTAATTGAATCTATACTGTGAGACTTCTTAATAATGATCATTCAACTATCAATAGTTATGAATAATAACATGAATCATATTGAGTGTCTAGATTCCCCTTGATGGGATCATCTTTCTGTTGAATCATTAAGAATCAACAGACACCTTTTATTATGGGGCTACAAATCCATGACATCCGAATAGTGGATTTTCACAATATAAATGATAATTTATATACTAATTTATTCAGATGATGATAATTTATCCTTATAAGAATACTATTTCAAAGTAGGTGCTGATATGTGGTAGAAGCTAGTTAAAAACATGAATAAAAAAAGTGAAATGTTTCTTTGGAATTGTAAGAGTTCAAGGGAATATTTTTCGGTAAATATTTTCACAATTAAATGCACACAATAATGTTGAAGTAATTTCTTATTCTGAATAATAAGGAAAATCAATTAGTGTGAATTTATGAGATTAAATCTAAAATACTTGCACGATACACCTCTATGATGGTTATGGATCTCAATGGAAAGGTTGAAATATTCTTCTAAGGTCTGAGACCACATATAAAGATGACATTTGAAATACATTACTATGAATTCTCTGAGTAGATGTTCAGAAGAGTTATGATATTTGATTTGGTGTATTTTGAAATTTAGTTTTTATATAGGTCGAATAAAATGAATGGAGATATTGATATATACATAGGGAAATGAATTTGTCATGGAAGAGGATGGACTAAAGATAATATTCCCACATTAAATAAATATATAAAGAGGCATTCAAGGAACTAATTTCATGGTTGTGGGAAATTATCGTAGTGTGGAAGAGATAAAAATCAATCTTAAAACTATCACGATGAGATGAAGACAGGACATCTCAACACTCTAAATAATGGAAGATGGTGTTGGTCAAGAAATAATGTTTATGCTTCAGGTGTAGAAATCATAAGAACTATTCTAGTAACCATCAAAATAAGAAGATAATAGTAGAAAATCACTATTAACCATCATATAGGCCCATGGATAATGTTTCCGAATTTTTTATCACAACAGATAATGTAAAGGCTCCAATTGACGTACTGGTAGGTACTCTCATTGTTATCTCATTTCGAATAAGTACATTGATTGATTCTACTTCAATAAATTCTTCTATATAGTAAATGTTTGAAATGAATATTTGAATAAATCCCCATGTATCAGGTATTACATTAATCAATAAAGACTTATGTGGGGGACTATCCATGCATCAATAATGTATAGAAACTCTAGTGTTGACATTAGTAAGCACACAATTTTCAAAAATATATTATCTATTTAAATGTTGGAATTAAATAATATACTCCAGATATACTGAAACTCAAAGAATAATTCATAAAACTACTATATAAGTGAAAAAATATCAGCTGTCTTGATTGTAAAATCCACCAATATTTTCATAGGAGATATATCCTGACACAAGATTTGTCTAGATGAACCTCTCATATCCTTCATTAAAGATATTCTCATTGAATATGGAGAAAGAATTAAATGTATAAAAAAATCATCATCATTCAAGAATACACTGATGTATTTCCTAAGGAGTTTCATGGACCCCCCATTGAAATGGAGTTAGAGTTCCCCATTAAACACGTACTTGGATCCAAGATAATATCAAATAACCATTATATAATGGAAAATGTGTAGCTAAGGGACTAAAAAACACTTCATGATCTTTTGTAGAAGGGATTTATCAGACCTAGTGTGTCTCTTAGAGAGCACAAGTTCCCTATGTGAATAAGTTAGGTGGATCAATGTAATAATTCATTTATTATAGAGAAATAAATGGGACCAAAGTAAAGAAAATGAACCCCTACCTAGGATTGATGACTTATTTGACCATCATTGTGGGGATCAATTATTATCCATGGTAAATATTAAATCAGGTTACCGTAAAATGATGGAGATGAATGAATATATTCAAAATATTTCATTCCAATCAAGATATGAGAATTATGAGTTAGTAGTTATGACATTAAATATGACTAATGATCCTAGTATATTTTCAAATTTTACGAATAGAGTCATTTAGGTCAACTATGATATATTTTTGGAAGTTTTTAAGGGTTATATTTTGATATATTACTTTATATTTTTATAATCATGATGATCATCTAAGGGTTATATTGAAAACCATGTATAAGGATGGACTATTTGAAAAATTAAGTGAATTTTTGTTACAACTTTATTTCACTATTGGGGGACATTTTAACCAATGAAGGAATCTTATTTGACCTTACAAGATAAATGCAGTGGAGGAGTGGCCTCATCCTTCTATAATAACTGATATTTGTAGTTTTTTATGTTTAGAGAGATATTATAGGAGGTTTTTAAAATACCATTGACTAATTTCTAATCCACTAACCATGTTAACTAGAAAAAAAAGATAAGTACATATGTAAAATGAAGTTTGAGGAATGATTCTAAGAGGTGAAGAAGAAATTTATTACCGAACCTATTTTGAATCTACCCTTTATGAGAATTAGATTTATTAATTTCTTATGATTCATATTTGAAAGGGATTGGGTCCATCCTCAAGCACAATAATAAGGTGATTTCTAATGAATCTCAACAGATAAAGCCTCATGATCAGAATTATCCTATATATGACCTGATGCTAGCTATAGTTTTCTTTCTCGTAAGATATGTATTCTATATATTTATTAGTGTAAATTTAATATATCTTCGTAAAATCGTACTTTGACGTATATATTCACATATATGGAAGTAATAATGAGATAAATGAGATGGAAGGAACATCGTAAAGGCAATGACTATTCAATTCATTATCACCCCAAAAGATAAAAGGATGTTATTAATCCATTAAGTATAAATGACCACGTTTTGTTGGAAATGATGTGGATTAAAGGAGATTCATTGATAAATTTTAAATTAAGGTTGGATGTGGGAATCATGAGGAATTTTCTTTATAAATCCAATGCAAAATGATTTCTAAAATATCACAATAAGAGAAGATCAAAAAAGCTAAAAGAGAAGATCCTTTGATACAAAAGAAGATAGAAGTTGTGATGAATGAGAAGTTTCCTGAATTAAATTTTAATCTTAAAGGTGTACTAAAATTTCATACAAAGAAATGTGTTCCATATATTCCAAATAAAATGAAATAACTGATTCATAACTCTCATATATATATATATTCATTACATAATGGATATAGTAATATGTATATCGACCACATTAATATTTATTGGTGAGATAATATGAAATATTAGATTACAGACTATACTGAAATATAAATTGTTTGTTAGAATATTAAGGAATAGTGATAAATTCCAAATAGTTCATTGAAACCACTACCCATAATGACATAGAAGTGGGAAAATATCACTATGGGCATCATCACCAGTTTCCTAAGAACATCCAAACAAAATAATGTGATATGGGTTATAGTGGGATGAATCATTAAGAATGCCCATTTCATCATTTTTCATGATGAATTATCTCTTGAAAAACATGAAAAAATATATTTAAAGGTAGTAGTGAGGTTGCATGGTGATGAACATTATATCATTTCTGATCATGATCCACATTTCACATCTAATTTCTTGATAAGTCATCCACATGATCTGAATCATGAATTGAAGTTTTGTATGCACTATCACCCCTAAATAAATTCCCAACATAAAATAGATATTAAGAGACTTGGGGACATGCTATAATGATTCTAAATAGAATTTAAACATGGATTGGATACACACATCCCATTAGTTTTGTTCACATATAATAATAACTTCCAATTGAGTATTCCAATGGGACATTATGAATATCAATATTGGAATTGATGTATAAATCCCACATGTTGGGTGGATGTTTGGTGAGGTAAATCTAAATAGGAATGATATTGGACATGAGATGACAGAAATGCGTCATGCCACACAACTATATATAAATGATTCTTAGAGATGGTATATGTTATACAATTAAAACTCTCCAGAAGACATCGAGATTTATGTTGGTGATGATGTGTTCCATCAATTATCACTATGGGATAGAGTCATGCAGTTTGGTAAGAATGGGATGATTATCCCTAGCTACATTATAACCTTCAAAATCATAAATCCCATGTATTAAGTAGACTATTCTCTAGCACTTCAACCAAAATTTAATCATGTTTTTGGTGTGTTCCATATTTCTCTCTTAAAAAAGTATATACATAATCCCTCACCAGTATTGAATTTGGAGGTCGTACGACCGGAACATCAACTCTCTTATAATAAGTATGTGGTGGAAATATTGGATCATAGAAACAATGTTCTACACAACAACACTAATGAAATTGTCAATTTTTTTATAAAAAAAAAATAAGTTTGAAGTGGTGATATGGGAGCTAGAGCAAATAATGAAGATAAACCACCCTATACTTTTTCCAACAATGAATATGAGTTTAAATTTTGGTATGATATTTCTAATGCTAGTAAGAATGTAATAACCCATGTATTGATAAAATATATTTCTTTCCTATAGAAATTATTCTTATATTATATTATACATAAAAAAACTTATTTTACTATGATCAATTAATTTTTCACCAAAATGGGAAAATATGGATCACTACAATCTGTTGCTATCATTTCCCCATCAATAAAAAAATTATTTAACCAATTCACAACATACAATAAAAATGTATTAAATATTTAATGTAATAATGAAGTTGTATTTATAGAGTATAATTGTTTATTTGACCAATAAAAACTATAGCCTTTGATAATAATTCAACTTATAGTTAGTGTTTTATGTAGTAATGTCACTGGATAGTTATTCCAAAAAAGAGATTCAATGTTCTTAATTGGTAGATTCAAGAAATATAATGCCTATTTTTTAAAACATATTAGGATGGTAAAATGAATAGGGTTCTACATTGACCAATCGTAATATGGGATTTATAATGTGAAGCTAGAAAAAAATATCCTTCATGAGAAACTAAAGTTAGTGGAAATTACCACCTGGTCGATGTTTGTTGAGCCACCACATGAATCTATCACCATCATACTCCTTACACATAGGTCATACATTAGTGTTATAAGCTGTTACATATCTATTATATATTTATATAAATTGTAGTTAATGTTTTTAAAAAAAGTATTCCATCAATTTCATTTTTGAAAGTACTTTTTTTAATAAAATATTTTTTAATAGTGTTGAATTTTATTAATTGAGTTTTCAAAGAACATTTGTAAATTAAAAAAATGATATATGTTTTTATAAATTGAAATATTATAAATAATAATTTTTATAATGAAATACTATTTAAAAAATACTATTATTCAAATATAAATGATAACATTATTTTATTATGCCATAGAAAATTTTTAAGTATATGAAATTTGAATGTTATTCACAACCCTCTTGTTTTTTAAAGAAAAATGGTTTTAATATATTATATATTAAATTTACATTTTTATAGTATTATTCTAATAAAATGAAATTTATTTTTGAAATATCATATTTGAAATTTTTTTGGGGTAAATTCAAGAGAAATTTTTAAAATAATTTATTTTTCATTGAATAGTAAAAATACAATTTTGGTTTTCATTTATTTTCAATTACATTTTATTTCTATTATAATGATTTAATAATTAATTATCAACAACAAATGACCTATAATATTTTATTTTAATAATATAATGGATTTATTATATTTTAATCAATTTATAATAACTATAAATTCCATTCCAAAGTCTAAAATAGATGCTTTGACTTTAAAAAAATTTCACTGTGGAAACTATACATTTCCATGAAAAAAGAAGTAATAATAGATTATTCTTGGTTATTGTGGGTAAAAATAACCTAAAATATGACCCAAATGTCCAATCCCATGATAAATTCCCATATTTAATATATTTCTGTTTCTTTTTCAACAACGAATATTTAAAATTCATGTATATGGAAATTATTAAACAAATACTCATGTTTTTTCAATAAATACACACCCATTACCCATTTCATTTAACTCAAAATTCATAATCCAAAACTGTATTATAGGTAGTCATCCCGTGGAGTCACCCAAGGTTTCCTCAATGAACCATGGTTTCATTCCTCAATATTTTGGAGTAACACTTCATAGTCATTGAAGTATCTGTATTTTCACATCAATTCAGGAACATCAGTTTGTATATATCTTTTATTTTAATGTTTACTGTCATTTATTACCATATTTTTAATACCCATACATAAAAATTGAATTTTACCAATGGTAAACCCTTCATAACTTTCAATTTACACTTTTCAAAAACCATGTTTATAACTATCATTTTACCGAATTCACATTTTAAAATTCTTTGTTATCCTATAATAAATTCTCTTTTATTTTATTTATTTGATATCAACCCATATTTTTAAAGGTGTTCACTTAAATATTAAATTTATATATTTTATTTCAATACTAACAATTAATAAACCTACATTCACATTTCATGGGATAAAAATAATTAAATTTTCTTGTCTTTAAGCACTTCTGAACCTCAAGGTTTGGATAAGAAAAATGTTTTTTATTCTCCACACGTTATTAATAAAATTATAAATTATGATTTATGGGGATAACATTAGTTCATACACACTAATGGATTTCCCCTATATCACACCAATTAATTAGGTATAAAATTTAATTTTTAGAGATGGCATGTTTTATGATAACATGGGGAATAACCTTGATAATTTTTTGTGATGTGACCTTGTTAAAAAACCATAGTGACATTCTGATGAATGTATCATTATGATATTATATCCATATTTCCATTTAATTATTAATCACTTTTTTATTTTTATATGTCTAATTTTCACTTCAAAACTCTATAGTTATATAATTAATTTTCTTATTGATATTCCTCATGGTCGCATGTGAATTAATTCCTAGACTTAATCTTATACTGGGCCTCATGCTCACCCCTTTCCTTCAATGTATGTCCATAGGATACGATATTTATTAAATATACATAGTATAAACATAGGAAAAATCCATTCATATAAATTAGAATACTGGTTTATGTTTTTCAAGTATTATATTCTTGTTTTCCAAGAAAATAAATTTTAAATGATCCTCTATCTTGTTCTCAGAAATGAATGGTTTGTGTAATAAAAAGGTGATATTACATAGTTCCAATCTATATATCTATATATTTTTTCACATTTTTGTGTGCCTTGAGTTCATGGTTCAATAAATCATGTTTCATCTCTATAGGTTTTCACATTTTTATGTGTATGATTTTTATCAAATCTGTACTCAAAGTGAGACTCCCTTTTTGTTTATGAAATTTTGGTTTTCAGATCCCAACACTCCCAAAACTGAACTAGAAACTCAAGTAACATGTTTATACTATAAACGCATATAAAAAAGATTATAAATATTTTCTACTCATTCAATTCCTTCATTAAAAATGTCTTGATATTTTTAGCTTCCACCAAATGAAAATTCAAATTCATATAGATGTTCCAACATAAGTAAAATCACATGATCATACACACCCAATTTTTCTGGCATACAATTTTATGTCATGGTTCTCATTGTTTATTTCTTATTATCATGAACATATATAGATCCATAATCATTATTTTTGGTTTTTTAAATTCATCCTTACACATCATGTAAATAAAAAATTTCTTTACCTTACCCAAACCATAATGAAGGATCGTCAATTATTTTGGGATTTAGAAATCATAGGGTGTTACCATATTTAGTGTTTTTATAAACATTTATCGTTTTTAATAATATAAAATCCCTTATTTTATTAACAGTGTTATGAATTTTAGTTTAAGGTGATTTTTTTTGGCGGGGAAATTTTTTTATTGACAAACTCTCTTTTTGGCCCCTTTATTTCAAGAATGCTGGTATCTAATTATTTAAAAACTTATTTCATTGTTCCATTAGGAGAATTTTGTAACACCTTGAGATGTTGGTAGTTTTTTTAAATTAATGTTTTCTATTTTTTCAACTCATATAACATTTGAAATAGTTTTATATATTTATATATATATAACTAAGTCAAAAATTCCTATCACACAAAATAACAAATCAACTTTTTCAAAACTTAATAACAACATGTCTTGTACTATAAGAAACATCGACTTGGTGTGTGACGCACACAACACTAAGTTGTGATAAGATCCATGAAACAATGGGGTCATACAAATCATATATTTTTATATTTTAAAATATTTAAATAAGATAATAGGATTATTAATAACCAATTTTAAATTTTCTTATTATTATTTAGTATAAATAAAACTTATTTATAATAAAAGCGATGATTACTGGTAATGTCCTTCTATGTTTTAATGTATCAATTTCTCAAATAAAATTCTCTTATTTCCCTACAAGTGAATTAAATTTTCAACACATATAGAAATTTAATTTGATAAAATAAATGTATATTTTTAATTCATAACATTGAAATTATCCATGGCATATTTTTTGGATTTTTATAAGAAGCAACATTTTTTGATGAACAGTGACAATTTCTACTTTTTAGTTAAAAACATATATTTTTTTCAAATAAAATATATATGATAAATGATTATAAAAATATTTTTTAAGGTAATATTAGATGAATATTACAGGTACTAATAAAATTAATTTCATTCACATCAACTTCATTATGAAAAAAAATAACAAATATTAACAAAATTTTGAACTTTTTCAAACATTAAAACCCCGTTATTTCATCCTGTCTGTGGTATTTGTACAAGTAATAATTTCTCCTCTTACATGAATGAAATTTAAAAAATCCAATATGAAAAATTTTATTATGTATAATATTTATATTATAATAATTCCATGTAATTTTTTGATCAAAATTATTAGTAAACGTGATTAAAATTAATTATAGCATTTGGGGAAAATTAATTTTAAATAGGGAATAATCCAATAAATTGAGATAAAAATGATCTAGAAACAATTACATCATCCATTTATTGTCTATATATCGTCCATAATCCTTAAAGTATTTATTTATTTTATTTTGGTATGACTTTTGATAGGTAATAACACGTGCACACCTGATATGTTTCTTAAAATTCCATGTGAGTCATTTATTTCTCTATAAATGGACACCACCAATACCCATTCATTGGACATCTAAAAACATTTATTTTAGTCCATGATATTCCCATGTATCATCTAGGAAATCCCCCATTATATTTTTATTCCTCACATTGGTCAAAAACCCTCCATAGAAAACCATTTGCACAAACCAAAAACTGTTACCAGATTTAGAGGTTACACCTTCTTTCAAGCTCCATTCCATTATTTTCCTTCTCTATCCATACAATAAATTTATACAAAAAAATGAGTGAAAAAATAGCATCCATAATATAGTAGGATTTTTAATGAAAATGGTATAACTTACACAAACACACACCTCCATATAATTGATGTTGAATATACTAGTTTTGTGTTTTGGGAACTACTGCCTAAAAAAAGATGATGGTTAATTTCTCTTTTACCACTGATCATGTTGGACATAATGAAGGAAAATATATATATATTTGTAATATATATTTTGTTCGGAAAAAATCATTCAATGTAATATAGCATCATTTTTGGGTTGATTGTGTTTGTAGACAAAGCAGGTTTCAATGGTGAATTGTCGAGTTATAGAGAAGTTGTTGAAATTCAATTTTAACAAAAAACAATGACAATAGAATGGAAGATCTGGAGGTGGTACAAAAGATACGTACAACATGGAGCCATTTTCCTGTGTTTTCCCAATTTTTTGTGTAAAAAATTTGGAGTTTGGTGAGCATTGAAAAAAGTGGATATTCTTGAGGATCTCATCAAAACATGGAAAATGCATGCATTTCACAAAGATATGCATCATGGATTGGATTTCGTGAAGACTATAAAAATAATGGAATTGATTCATCGTGGTTATGTAATGCTTAGCGAATGGAAGAGTTGAATAGAATTGTGGCAGCAAAGGGTATTATGAGTGGAGCTTGGTGAAAAAGGCATGAACGAATTGAAGGTGATGCTCCGCGGTTACTTCACTCTCTACGATCGGACAATTTCCATATTGCTTTACTATTTTGAGATAATTTTGGAGGGAAATTCGTAGCTTCACGATTTGGGATGGTGTGGCATTGACTTCACATGGAAGGATCGAGCGTTGGTGGAATCACCTATAAATAGACCTCCAGCCCCTTGAGAGAAGTAGAAGATAAGAGAGAGCTTTCAATGAAAATCCTTTGCTATTAGTTCGTGAAGGTGGTTCATTAAGGTAGTGTGCTTCATGAAAGAAGAGCTTCATGGCAGCGAATCTAGCTCCATTAAAGTTGCAAGCTCTACTTTGTCTCATTAAGATTCATGAGGGAAGTCACTCTGTGACGACTTGAGCTTAACGAGAGTTCTTCACGAGCAGCTTCGTGAAAAAGAAAGATCTTCTCGAAGGCTTGTTGGAGCATCGTTAAATTAGGAGCCTCACTAAGTAGGGTGCTTTGTGAAGGTGTTTCCAATGGTAGTTGCTTAGTGTTCAGAGGAAAATTGGTATTCATCAGTTGATGAAATATGGATTTCAACAGAGCATCAATCAACAGTTGAGGATGCATGCATTCATACAAATGAAGAGACCTATAGGTCTATACACTATGAGTGGATCTTCTGAAGATGCAGTGAGCTCACTTCAGTTGAGAGAGCAGTGAGCTCTCAAATTGTTAGTGGTTGTAAACCAGGAGGGACAGTGAGTCGGCTTTGAACTTGTAAACAATAGTGAAATTATAGTGGAATTGTTACATCGGCACACTACAGGTGTATGCTACTTAGACGTTGCCCAGTGATGGAGAACCATGTAAAAATTGATGTCCCATGTGCATTCTTTATGTTTAATTCATACTCTTCTTTGGAAAGGAGAGAGAAGAGGGTTTTTTCTAATAACCAAACAAGATAAAAAGGGGCAGTTGTTTTAATCTGTCATAGCCTAATTCAGCCCCCTCTTAGGGTATCCAGCCTAGTGGACCTAAAATTATATTTATTATTTATTTATTCTTGTCTATTACCTTTATAATATATATATTTTTACCTTCCATTTGGTGTTAATGTGATACTCTCTTTGGAGGATGTGTAGATTACCTCCCCTCAAAGGAATGTGATTTGTTCACACAAAACATTGAATGTATTAATTATGTATTTAATGTAATTATATTATGTATATGAAAAATTAATTATACTATAATAATTAAATATATATATATATATACATACATATATATAAATGTTTCATTTACATAATTTATTTCAACGCGACTATAAATACGTAAAACAACGTTCATGTGTGCTTACGACTTACCGTCTCCATGAATGGTGTATTCTATTACGTACAACATTATAATATAAACTATTATAATATAAATATAATGGATATACATTATATTTATATCATTTAATAAATTCATCAATCATTATATATGTACATGTATCAAGGATATAACAAATTAAGACACATGTGAAGAACAAAACGAATATTACCGGAAGTAAAACCATGGAATAGGATTGATAAAAAGAGAGTAATATATTGTCATAAAAAATTATATATAACAATATATAAAAGAATTGATTATATAAAATATTAATAATAAACTTATATTTGTTATACATTACTCTTGAACGAGTACGTGGAGAGTCTATCATTATGGTAAAGGAAATTTGTACTCACTTTTAATTTCTATGAGATATAAGATATGTTCTTAACTCATTCATTTTTTGTGGTTAACATAAAAACCAATATGATATTATATGTATCATAGACTTCTTTTTATGGGTATTAACATATACATTTTATGACCCTACATTCATTGTGTTAATGTTCCAAAAGTTACAAAATTGGTAAAAACATTTTTCACAATTTTCCTTATTTGAGACTCATGTTTTGTGATACACGTAAAAATATTTTTAGAGGTGAATATAATTAAATTTTACATGAAATATCAGTATATTATTATTTTAATCATATTATATGTTTCATTTAATTTATTTTCATTACATAGAGATCATTTTCTCAAGATACCAAGTTATAAAATTTTATTGAGACTCTCTCATTGATTTTCATGTTTGTTTATGTTTATAATTCCTTTTATGAAATCATATGATCCATCACTCAATGATATTAATGATATTACATAACCTATAATATTACTCCATATAATCCTGTATTAGTACCATTTTCTATTATTTTATATATATGTTAATTAAGAATGTGTTTTTAGGAAAACCTGAATTTTCACTTTCTTCTGTCGGAAATCTAGGTTTTATAAAAAGAGTTTCCAAGAATATTATAACTTTAAAATATAATGTATAAAATACATTTTTACCATATTTGAATTTTTACAATATCTTAAAGTGAATCATCTTGTCCCTATATGAACAAGGAACTTTTCTATAATTTTTATACTGTAGAAGGAATGTTCCTTTTACCTTATTTGACCTGTATGATTTTACCTTCCATCATATAATTGAAGCTCCATTTGGATTGATAAGAAATATATTAAATAATAATTTTTTTTAAAATTTAATTTCAAAAAAAATGTTTTTGAAATGGTTTCAAAAAAAATTTATATTTTTTCATTGATTAATTTTTTTGATTTTTTTCAAGCCCTATATTCATTTTTTCGATGTATATTCAAAAAATTGTTTTCAAAATTTTTTCATGATTAAATTATATGATTTCATGGAAAATTATTTTATAATTTTTTCATTCATTATATGTTTATAATGTATTTTCAAAAAAATGGTTTTGACATTATTTTCAATCCTTATTTTTCTATTTTCAATTGTTTAAAAAAATGGTTCATAAATTGTTTTGATGTTTATTTTGAATTTTTTCAAAGAAAAATATTTTAAAAATTATTTCATGTCCTCTTTATATGTTTTATGATATTTTCTATGAAAATGATATTCAGATCATTTTTGGTATAAAAATATTTTTTCAAACAAAAAAGGATATTTTCGTCAAGAAATAATTTTTTACAACATTTAAACATTATTTTACATCTATGATGACATGTGTTGATGTTACATAATCCTTCTAGTAAATGATCTAAAGGTTCTATTTATATCATTTCTCTGAATGACTAATGCATAATATCATAGTATTTTTGAAACCCATGTCTCCTTCTTGGGTTATACATATATAAAATCTGTTTTATTTTTTCATGTTATTATTTTGTTGAAATGATTTGCAACATTTATATTTCACCATGTTAGGATATGTTTACATTTGTATGATACCAATTTCATTTCATTGGATATGATATTTTTAATTATGATTGTCTGGAACATGTATCTAAGATTTAATTTTGTGATAGGTGGTACCTATATATCCCACTAATGAATTGGGTAATAATTAATATCTCATGAGATAGATAGGGTTGGAACAAGGGTTTACTCGTCTCAATAATATAGGTTAGGAACAATGGATTACTCTGTTCTGTAAAACATGGCTGGAACGAGGGTTACATAGTTTAGTAATATAAATTTTGAATGAGGCTACTCAATTTTTTAATACATGGATGGAACAAGGGTCACATAGTTTAGTAATAACGAGATTGAATGGGTGTAACCCTATTCAATAAAAGTATTTTTACACTATGTTGGTCTTGGAAGTGATACCTTTGCTACCATAGAAATTAGTATATGCTTCTGTGTTTCGGTAATTCCATGTATTACATGTATTATATGCTTTCATGGATTATGTCCTTTACATACATTATATTTACGTCTTATGGACATCCATGCAGTATTCCACGATTCCTGTATATGATTTTGATATGCTGGGTATGATCTTCTATCTTTATTCTCATATCCCTATGCTCATGTTAATGCTTACGTGTCTTCCTATATTACCCTTAATTATACTTTTATCTCAATCCTTTTTTATGAATGCTTCCACAAGTTGTGAAGATATGTATTATTTTGTACATTTACAAGAAGTGTGCTAGTATAAAAGAACCTAATGAGGGATTTTGTAGTTCACACATGAACTAGTTTTATGTATCCATGTTTCCAAAGGCACTATACCAACTATGGTCCTTGGGAGTTTATTTTTATAATGTTTAAGTATTATGAAAATGTTATGTAATTATAATGTTTTATAATGGATGGGTCTTTATAGATGGTATCAAAGGACAGGTATAGTTAACCTTTATAAAATAGGATGAGAAAATGTTAGTGATATCCCTAGGATTATTTAAATGGATTTTTCAAGTGATGTCTCGAAGGATATATATATATATATATGAGTTAAAATTTTGTCAAATTTCTTGGAATTTTGGTAGTGTATAGGTTGAGTGGTTTCCTTGAAATACATCCATGTTTCGATACAACTATTGGATTTGGAAATGGAACATACGTATATATGGGTACATCTCTGAAAAGATGTTCTAGGATTGACTATGGGTAATCTGGTACATAAAAATGAGCATCTCTGCACACCTCATTTGACACTACCAGTGGATATTCTCTTGGAATTGACAAACCCTTCATGAACCATCATGAAGGATTTAGATATTTGTTAGCTATGAATAACCTAGGATAAGCCTATAATGTCATTGATTATGGAAGGCTCTATGATTCAAACATCCTATATGTAATTATTTTCATGGAAATATTGTTTTATTCTATGATAAGTAATGATCACACTATGATTTTGGTTTTAGTAAATGGAAGGAATTAGAAGGAACTATATTAATGTTGAATGTGATGAAATAATTTATGAATAGTCTTCAAAATGGATGATCAGTGTATAAAAATTATTATGATTATTTCAAATGAGATATTGCAATATATGATTAATAATATTGTATTTGGGGATATTTTTAACAAGTTGAATGATACTAATATGTAATTGAATGGTATAGATCAAATAGGAAAAAAGATTCAGCTTCCTACATGTTAAGAAGAAGGGACCATGAACCTTAAGGAATTCCTCTATTGGAGGGGAAGAAGTTACCCGGGTGGGAAAATGGGTAATAGAGTTATGATTTTTCCTATAGTTCAATTTACTATCTATGAACAACATGTGAATTATATAACACAATTCCTTGTGCTATGGATTTAATTATAAACCATGTAGGGACCTCTTCCATTCCAAATATTAATTTTGAGGGATTAAAGTATTTATGTATTTGGATTCTAGAATTATGAATGGTGAATTATGTATGTATTGTTCAGTTTATGTTTTTATAAGTATTTAGAAGAATATTTTTAATGGTAATGATGGACTAAAAAGGTTATCTCGTGAATTTTAACATTTTGACAAAGAGAATATAACCCTTAACATATTTTTTATAAAAATAAAATATTGTATGGATAAAGATAAGTGGGATATGAATAAGTATTTCAGAGGGTACTGATTACCTTGGAACTACATATGGACCTATTTATTGGTGGTTTATTATACAATTAATGAAGATTAAAAAAATTTGGACTGGAGGAGTAAATCCAATATACTTTTAAATGAGGATGTGTGTATGTTTTCCAAAATGATTAATGAATATTCAAGTTATTACAGTGTTTCTAGAGAATATATGATGATGTTATTCACATGCTTGGAATGTGAAAACCAGAAGATACTTTCTGTTATAGAGGGGAATATATGTTATGAAAATTTAGTGACTCTATTTAAATTGTTTTGGATTTTTACCTTCTATAAGTGTATAAGGTAAACCATTAATGAATTTTTTTTGTTAAACATCAGAGGAAGTATTTTTTTACTATGTTTGTGTGCAAAACATTAGTTAAAATTATAATCAATTATTAACCTTATTTCAAGGATTTCATCCCTATATATTTTATTAGTTCGGTTTTAAAAAAGGAAAATCATGTATGTAGGATGACGAAAAATCAGGTCTGGAAAGGTCGTGGGTCTTGAACCAATGACCGAAGGATGATAAGGGTTTCAACCATACAACTGTTCAATGTGATATCTCGATTAATGTATATTTATTTATAATGAATAAATATTTTAATGAATAGTTAGATTTACTTTTTATATATTAATACAAGTTTTTAAGAGACAAAAAGTTATACTTTTATCATTATATGGACCATAGGATCCCTTAATGGTATATTTTAGGGATTTATTCATAAAAGATATTTTTTAGACATTCATTACAAAAGGTAATATATATATAATAAATTAAACAATTGAGAACCCAAGAATGAAATTTTGGATGTAGAAATTTTTAAAAAATTACTCAATGTACTGAAATTGAATGAAGATAATGTTGTCCTAGTAAATTAAAATCTATTACACCAATAGAATTTGGAATAATAAAAGATTTATTAATTTGTGGCCCTGAACATTACGTTGATCATTATCTTGTTTTTTATTGTTGACCATGATCACTCTAAATAAATATTTATGATTTCTCACCTTTTCAAATCATCACAGCCAACCCCTATTCTCTTATGTAGAAACCCAGTGATATGTTACATTGGGAAACCTTTATGGTTCCAAATACCCATTATTTAGGGAAGATTTTTTAATTATTTGTTACAATGTGTTTCTCTTTAAATAAAACATTCAATAATTAAATATTTTATAACCCATATGAATTTCAAGGGTAAAATTCATTTTATGGGGGGGTAGAATGTAGCACCCAGAGATTTTGAGATTTTTTTATTTTATCATTTAAATATTATTGTTATTTAACATAACACTAGATATAGTTCTTTATATATATATATATATAAAACAATGTTAAATATTAATTTCACATGAAATTTATACTTTTTTTGTACATGAAATACTAACTTGGATTTCACTACAATAAACAACAAATTTGCATATGATAGATGCCACACTGAGTGGGCATACGATCCATTGAACTCTATGCTTCTATAAAACACCACATTTTATTATTTTAATTGTCCGAATAAGATTATATAAATTTTAATAACTACTATAAAAATAATATTATAATTTTTTTACATAAATAAAACATATTGATAATAAAAGATAAGATTATTGGTAAAGTCCTTATGTGTTTAAAAATATCATTTTTTCAAATAAATTAATTTTCATTCCATTATAATAAAAGTAATTTTACAATCATTTATAAGAATAATTTGGTAAAATAATCTTCATTTCTTAATTCATACTTATAAATTTTCATAGGGTGAATAGTTTGTGGTTTCTCTATGAAACTTCATTTTCTGATGAATAGTAAAGAATACAGTTTTTTCGATAAAAGCTATCTTTCTATATAACTAAATATTAATGATAAATGATATTATAAATATGAATTAAGGTCACAATTTATTATTATTACATCTAATAATATAATTTAATAATGAGGATTAAATTTTCATTTAAACTAAATAATAAATCTGAATAATCATTTGAAATTTTTCTGACATTAAAACCCCATTATTTCGTTCCCTCTACGAGATTCACACTCAAATTAATTTTGTTGCTTCTATGACTAGAATTTAAATAATATTACTTGAACCAAATTTTATATGTCTAATATTTATTTTCTATTAATATAATGTAAATTTTTTTAAAAAATGAGTAGTAAAAGTGACTACAATTAATCATAGAGGTTAATGCTAATCTAAGCTTAATTAGTGACTAAACCTTAAAATAAGGGCCCAAATGTCGATGAAACATATCATAAACCCATTTTCATCCCATATTTAGGACATAAATCTTCATGTAGTGATTTCAGTTGTTTGTTATCAGTTTTTCTAGGTTAGAACACCTGCACACATAGTTTGTTTCTAAAAATTACACAAGATTCCTTTTCCTTCCCTATAATAATCCACTATATCTACCCATTCATCAAAACTCTCAAAAATATTTATGTTACTACACAATCCTCCCATTTATCCTCTAAAAATTCATCTCGTTGAAATTAAAGCATCCATTTGGTTAAATCCCATCTCAAGAAAACCTTTTGGTACAAACCAAAATGATTTACCTCATTAAGAGATAATGAATTCATTCAAACTCATTTAATTTATTATCTTTCTCCACCCATTCTCTCTCTTTCTGCAATTCTTGTTTGAAAAAACGTATATCCCTTATATTCTAAGAGTTTTATAAGAAATTTTTCATACATAAACCTATACCCACTACAATATAATGGATGTTGAACAGACTAGTTCTATATACAAAGAACTACTACATCACAAAAAAATGATTGATCATTTCTCCTTTACCAACAATCATAGTGGCCATCATGATGGAAACTATATTTATATATGAAATATTTTATATTTATTATATATTTAATCTTATTTATTAATTTTATTTCACATACAGGTTTACCTACCATTTGGTGTAAATACAAGAATTTCTTTCGAGGAATTGTGGACTACAGCCCCCTAGTAGCGATGTGATTCATTCCAACACCACAACGATTGTATTAAAGACGATGTTAATGAACTTATTGAATATATAGGATAATTTTTTATAAATAAATAATGATACATATATATATATAAGTACATACATATATATACATATTTCACTTATAGAAATATTTTCAATACAATAATAAAAACAAAAAGAAGTATTCATTCATACGTATGACTTACCATCTACATGAATGGTATATTTCATTACATATATAATTATGTTATATATTATCAAAATATAAATATAATGGATATAACTAATATTTACATAATTTTTAAAATTCTTGAATCATGAGATAATTATATGGATCAATGATAGAACAAATTAAAACACATGTTAAGAATAAACCGAATATTACCTGATGTGGAACCTTGAAAAAGGATCATTAAAATGTTGGTAATATAAAGTCATGATCAAAGAATATATGGTAATATATGTATGAATATTCTTATATAAAAAATTTATAATAAGAATTTATTGATTATATTGGAATCTCATACGTGTACGGGGAGAGTAGTGACTCAATTTAAGGGTATTTTCATCACAGTTTTATTTTCTGTGAGATAGAAGCTATGTTCATCACAATTTTCTTTTGTGTAGTGTATTAATTTTCAATTATTTTTATAAATTTATACTATAATATATTTTATGGGTATTAACATATACATTTTATGACCCATCTTTCATGGGGGTTTTCTTTTAAAAGATACAAAATTGGAAAAACTGTGTTGTCTTAATTTTCCTTCTTTGATACTCATGTTGTGTTATGCACCTATAATATTTTTAGAGGACAATATGCTTCCATTTTACATGAAATATCCTAAATCCCAATATTATAATGATATTATATGTGTTATGTAATTTCCTTTCCTTACATGGAGAGCATGATCTCATGATACCATGTTATATAATTTTTTTTGAGAAAATATCATTTCATTTTGAGTTTGAAAATTTTTATTCATCCTTTGATGAAATATTATTATAAATATATAATGAATATTAATTAGATTAATTGTACTATATTATTTCAGGATATATTAATGTGTTGGTATGATATTCTATTCATTGGATCATAAGTAAGTTTAGAAATTATTTTTAGGAAAAACTGACTTTACCCTCTCTTCGATCTGAAATATATTTTTCTAAATTAGGTTTCAATGAATATAATACCATTAAAATATAATACGAAAAATACATTACTACAATTTTTATCATTTACATGTCTCCTCAAGGGAATATTATTGTCACATTCTGAACATGGATATTTTCTATCTTTTTTACCATGAAAAACGAATGTTTATTTGACCTCATATGACATGTACGGATTTACCCATGATCATTTCCTTGATGCTCCATTTGAATTGCCAAATAATCTTATCTATAAAATTTTTTTGATGTAATTTTTAAGTAATGTTGTTTTAAAAATGGTTTCAATCATATTTTATATTTTTTCATGGAAAAATATTTGCAAAAATGTTTTCAATCCCTATTTATATGTTTTCAATGTATTTTAAAAAAATGGATTTAAAAAAAATTCAAGCTTTTTCTATGATTTTTCAAAAAATATTATTTTTAAAACATTTAAAATATTTCTTTATATGTTTTAATTTTATTTTAAAAAATTGGGTTTTAAAACATTTTCATGATTTCATTAAAAAAATTCATGTATTTTCAAAAAAAATGTTTATAAAAATGTTTTGATTTTTATTTTAACATATTTGAAAGAAAATGTTTCAAAAATGAATTATTGTCATCTTTATATGTTGTCATGTTATTTTATATTAAAATAATTTTCAATGGTTTTTATATATTATACAACATTTAAAAAAAATAAAGGATATTTTCCACAAGAATATTTTTAAAGGTTGTTTCAAAATTATTTTCCATTTAACATGCCATTTATTGAGGATACTTATGCCATATAAGAAAAGATTTGCAGGTTCCATTTATATCTTTTCTATGAATGAGTTATTCTTAATGCCATGTTATTTATGAAACCCATTTATCCTTATTGGGTTATATGTATATGAAATCTGTTTCTCTTTTAAGTGTAATTATTTTAAAGAAGTGATTACAAAACCAATATCTTTTCATCGGTAATGATATTTTTACCTGTTTATAATACTGATTAAATTTCATTGGTTATGGTATGTTCATTTATGACCATATTAAACACGTATGTATGATGTAATTATGTGAAATTTAAGACCAATATCTCTCTCTAATTAATTTTGTAATGATTTATATCTAATGAGAAAGACAGGGTTGGAATGAGGGTTTACTCAGTTCAATAAAACATTGATTGAAGGAGGGTACACTCCATTTTGTAAAAGAGGGCTGGGATGCCAGAAAATCTGTTTAGTAATACTTGGCTTGAATGAGGGTTACTCATATCAGTAATACATGACTAGAACGAGGTTCAATCGATTCATTAATAAAATGATAGAATATGGGCTACCCGGTTCATTAAAATATTGTGTCCACTAACATGGTCATAGTAGTTATTCCTTGGATACTATGAAAAGAAGTATATTATTATGTGTTTTATAGTGACCCTACATTTTTATAAATTACTATTACTTCATTATAATGATAAAATATTTAATAGTATTACACCATAAAGATATAGAGGTTTAGTGTCTTGGGAAAAGTAGGACCAAACAAAACATTTACAACATCAAGCATGACATTTAATTAATTACTTTTTCTCTAGATTCTTATTGGGACATTAACTGTACTTAGTAAATTTTGTCAACTGAGGATATTCATCCTAAATGGTTGATATAAAATCCCAGTATGTGCATAGATAAGAGAATTATTGCATGGGGTGATCACAATCATAACATATAAAATGGATCAGCATAGATAGCATTAATAAAAGACTTGAAATGTGGCAATGAAAAAAAACATTATGTCGCTGTGGTTAACAACCAAACATTGTTTTGAAAAAATATAAAATCGTGTTCATGAATCATTTCATATAAAATCATGATATTCATAACATTACCCAATGCATTGGAGTGATGTAAAATTTTTGGCGCACCTATCACATCATAACATATATTTTTCACTATATAATTACATGTGCACCTGTTACATCATAATATTATCAATATCATGCTAGACACATACTACACATATAAAAAATGTACATAAGTAACTCATGGAACGGAATGGGTTTCATCTCATTATAACAGATTCATAATCATATGATTCTCAATGGAAATAGGAAATAACATAATTGATATAAGAACTATCAACATTGAGTGTGAGGTAAAAGGAATGATTTTGAAGGAAGAGTTATATAGGAAAACATTTGTTTGACATACAGTCCAGTGGAAACTATTTTTATTATATAAAATCTAAGATAATGATGTAAAAATTATTTTTATGGAGTGAATATAAAAAAAGTGTAGTGAAAGAGGGAGAACCCAATGAATGAATTTTATGGTGGAGAATTTCCCCTTATATTGTATCCAAATGTTTTCATGACATTAATGTCCATTATAACCGAATTAGATTCATTAATAAAAAAATTTAAAACCTTGTTTACATAAATATGGTTTATTATTGTCTCATTATGTTAAGTTATGGACATTTATATTAGTTATATAGTTTAAATACATTGGTTAGGAATGTTTGTTTTTATGGTTTTCTTGAGTGGTTCACTTTTATTAAAAAATGGAACTTCTTATAGAAAATGGAAAATCATATAGAACTGATAATTAATATTATTAATGATATTAAATGAGTTTGAATGATATTATAATGAAATATGTTATGCACCATGTCATTAAATCATTAGATATGAATTTATTTATGATCGTTTGTGTTAATTCAGGATGTTTTTCGACCACAACGAACTTATTTTGATTAATTGTTAATAATATATACATAAGATAGATACAAAACAGTAAATAGGATATAATACCTTTAAAATAAACTTTTATTACAAAAAATATTTTTCATGACCTTTTATTAATGGGGTTATGGAAGAAATAAAACATTCCATTTTTTGTAGGGGACAAATTAACACATCACGAACTACGTTTTCCTTTATATAATTAATGAAAGAAGAGGAGGATGAGAATGGATTATATATTATCCCATTAGAATCATAAAATTATAATATATTTATGATATTATATTTCTTATAACATTTGAATTAGGATAGGTGGGGAGAGATTAATAAAATAACATGAAATTCCATGGAAATTAACGTAAAAGAGAGATGGAAGTTATCTCTTGAATCCTCCTTTTGAGATAATCTTAATGAAAACTGGGATTAGACATTTGATGAGACCAAAATATATTGGACATGGGGAATGGGCTAGGGAATATATTTGGATAGATCATACATAATCCTTGATGCTTGAGAAGTGTAGTTTGTCAAGGGGAGGGGAGGGGTTATTTATATATGAGGAGGTGGTGTTTATGAAATAAAATATTAAATAGTATAATATATAAAATGTTATTCAAGTAATAATAGTTTTTTATATCATAAATCTTATATTAAAATAATATAATTGATTTTACAATTTAAATAATCTATATAATTCGAATTCATTTATTTATTAAAAGGAAAGTGAAAGAAAAATAAAAAGACACTTTACAGAATCCCCATATGACTTTAATATTTGGAATGTTTTTTTAGGCTTGGAAATTGAGTTTATTGTATTTGATGGAATAATTTATGAAATTAACTATTAAAAGGAATAATTTAAATTTCTATGATATTTATTTCACCATTACATCATGAATAATGAAAGTTAAGATACACCGCTTATGTGAAAAACTCGTTTTTAATATTCACACAAAAATCGACGTATTTCAGAAAAATCCCAAAAATTTAAACTGACCATTTTTGACCTATAGAATCCAAAGGAAGGTTTTATTATACAAAAATAATTTTCTAAATATGATTAATTTAATTTTTCTTTAAAAACACAATCTACTTGAAAAATACTGATTTTAAAATTAATTCTAATTTTATAATAATTCTAAAAATTACATAAGTTATTATAAAATTATAAGAAAACCCAAAAGAAATAGAATTTATAAATTATGAACACATTTTAGGATAATAATTTTTTAATTCAAATAATTAATTTTAATTATTTATTTTTGACTTACAAAAATACCAATACTTTTACTATTTTGAAATTGTCACTTTGAAGATGCCTAAATTTTAATTATTCATTCATGGGTACAGTTACTATTATATTTGATTATTTACTATTAATAAGTTTCATATTACTATTCCTAAGGCAGGTTACTATTCAAAAGGGCAGGTTACTATTCACCAAATATTAATTTTTTCCTATAAGACACCAATATTCTAACTGATCGCAACTGTGTATGTCAGATTTTTGAAATTCAAAACTTAAAAGTGGTAAAAAAAATTTAATGATGACATAGTATTTAGTATCATGATACTAAATTGTGGTTACTAATACTATAAGGCATACTTATGAGAAGGTAATTCAATTGATGTAACTTTGGGACGTTGCATTCTTGACCCTTATGAAACATCGCCCTAAAAATTTTGTTCTACACAAATAGGTTAAGGTATTTCCCCATCATCGCCTCTTTCAGTTCTGATGTAGCTTTATCAATGTTATAGTTCCTCTATAACACTTTAAAAATATGGGTCATCTTGTTGTGTAGGACCTTATCTCTCCTACATGATTCGTTACTTCCAACACATAATAAGAGATACCATCATCCAACTGTATCGCCTCTAAGTTCAGTACATGAGACAGATCTAGTATGTATATCCTTAGGAGTTATACATGAAACACCTCATGAACATGATCCATATTTTTTGGAAGTTGAAATTGATACGTCGTGAATCCTATGTTGTCATGGATCTCAATAAGGCCAATGTACCTTGGTCTTATCTTCTCATTCATTCAGAATCTTCAGACTCTCTTCCATGGTGATATTCGAATGAAGACTTTATCTCCAACATCGAACTCCAAGTCCCTTCAATTGTTGTCATCATAGATCATTTTCCGTATCTATGTAGATTTTCAGTGTTTCTAAATGACATGATCCTTCAAAGTAATATATTGCACTTGATAATATCCATGTAGTTATAATTCTCTATATTCATCCTAATAGGTTGGAGTTCTACATCCATTTCCATACAGAGCATCATATAGATCCATCTAAATTCTCGAGTGGAAGATGTTGTTGCACAATAACTCAACCAATAAGAGATATTAATATGATCCTCCTTTGAATTCTATAGAGTAAGATCTTATCATGGCTTCATGTGTATAAATTGTACTTTTAGATTGGACATCGATTTGGGGGATGTTTGGTGGTGCAGAAATTTAATTCAGTACTCAATGAATATAGAAGACTCCTCCAGAATTTAGATGTCACCCTTGGATCACAGTCAGAGACAATAGAGATTGGAACATAATTTATTAACACCACTTCCTTCATATATATAATTTCACATTATTCTTGTGATAGATCATTCCTAATAGCTATAAAATTATTTGTCTTGGTGAGTCAATCAACAGAAACACATATCACATTATTTACCTTGTACGTCTTTAGTACACCTTTGATAAAGTCCATAGTGACACTCCCATTTACACATCGGTATATCCAATGGTTTCATCATCCCTTTGGACATTTTCACTCTATAATATATTTCCAACATACCAAGCACATAGATATATATTTTACAATATATATCTTCATGTTATCCCACCAGATTTTTTCTCAAAGGTCTCAGTACATATTGGTAATACCAAGATGGATATTGAATGACAAAGTATGTGCATTGTCCAATAGATCCTTCTAACTCCCATGTAATGAAGACACAGAAATGTAAATTCAAAACTGAATCACACCATCATCATCGTTATGTAAGTCGTGCTTCTTCCCTTATTTTACTAATTTCACCATATTTTGTAACTCAAGATCATCCATTTGCACATCCCTATTCATCTCTTGGATAGATAATTGCACAATAATTTTGGAAACATAAGATGTATCTCATTCCCTTATGATTTAAAAATACATCATTTGAATATCCATGAAGATATGGTCTTTCTCAATCCATAACATGGATAGAGTATCATGTACTTTTCAGCTTAGAGCATCAGCTATCATGCTCAAATGTCTAGGACGATTGTGAAATATAGAAATCTTAATCCATGATTAGATCTGACCATATTATTTGATACATTTTCAGCTCATTTTTTGTGAACATATACTTTAAGTACCTATGGTCGGAGTATATATTACACTTATCTCTCTAATGGTAGAACCTCTAGATTTTCAATGAAAAAATCAAGGGTTTTAGGTCTTGATCATGCATCCAGTAGTTCTACCCATGTATCTTTAATTGTCATGATGCATAGGATATAAAATTATGATTTTTCATCAGTACAAAACCCATGCCATAAATGAAAGCATCACTGTATATCACAAAACATTATCCACTCTTCGGTAGTGTGAGTATAGGTGCAGTGATCAACCATAACTTTAGCTACTTGAATATTCCCTCATAATCCTTCTTTAAGAAATACAGTACCCCATTTCTTTTTCCACATAGTTGTCGGGCATGGAAATGTTGATTAATTAGTCAAAAAAATGATAGTACTTCCCAGTTAATCCTTGAGAAATACGGATTTCTATTACAGTAGAGGTCCTGGTCTATTCCCCAGTCACCTTTGTTTTTGATGGCTCCATATAAATTCCCTCACTTGTTATCACATGTCATAATAATGTGAATTTATTCATCTAAAAGTCACACTTTCCAAACATGGCTTACAAATTATCTGTTCTCTATATCACCATTTAATTATTTTATGTTATTCATGTTCCGCCATGATCTTAGATAATATGAGAATATCATCAATATGAACTACCATAAATTTTATGAGGTAATGTGTAAATACCCAATTCATAAATCCGTGATGATTTCAAGGCCAACTATCGGTATGTAGGGAATCACTAGAAACTCATTTTTCAAATATCGTGTATAAAATGCAGTCTTCTAAATGACTTCCATATTCCCCATTAGCTGAGGATACCCATAATAAAGATCCATGTAGATTAGTATTTAGAACCTCTAAAATGATCGAACAAGTTATCAATCCATAGAAGATGATGGTTGTTCTTTATGGTGATCTTGCGGAGTTCGTAATAATCGTTATACAATCGCATTGTTCCATCCTTCTTCTTCACAAATAGCACTCGCGCACCCCAATGTGATGCACTAGGGAGTATAAAACCTTTGTCCAAATTCTCTTATAGCTGCTTCTTTATCTCCACAATTTTGATAGGATCCATCCTATAGGGAAACAATGATATTACAGTATCCCTAGATATGAGTTTTATTTTGAACTCTTCCTCATGATACGGGGGATGTCTGGAAAACTCTTCGGGAAATACATCATCATATTCTCTCATAATCATATTTTCCACAATATTGTCCCTTTCCGTTGACTCAACCACTTGAGAGATGTATTCCTCTTCATAGGGAATAAATACACACACCATTGAAGGATTTTTCAAAGGATATTTGAGATAATATTTTCATTGTAAGAGGATCATGGGTTGGTTTGGAATATGAAAATATGTTTTCTCTACCAAATAGATGATATGAGATGTATATAATGAGATCCTATCCATTACCATTAGATAATATAATTCCAAAAAGCGAATAATAATACCACATATACTAATATTAGAATTTTCTAACACTTGGGTTGCAATGATTGATCAACTTGGTGTTTTTACATTTATCTCTACTTTATGGTTTTGGGGCTTCGATTCTACTGGTCTAGATAACCTGAAAAATATAAAGGAATGCGCAGATCCAGAATCAAATAAGAAATTTTTCATTCTTACGAGAATAGGATGTATACCATGTACGACTTCATTATATTTCCCTATATCCACAATAGTGTTGGAATAAGACTTATATTGTTCTTTGGGATTTTTTGGAAGCTGAGGTCGATTACCCATGAGGACTCGAGGTTTTCTCCTTGGATTGCATAGTTCCCTTTCTCTCTAAAAATGTAGCATTGAATACTAGGTGGGGATCCCCATTCTTTAGCTATATTATCATTCCTTCTCATTTCCTTTCGATATTCATTATATTGGGTGTATTTTTTTTCCAAACATCAAGAATTTCTCCATCCCATTGATGTAGTTCCCATGATGCAACATCCCACATTTTTGGCATGTAGGTCCTTGAGTTTTCTTCCACCATTTATCATTATCCTGCAGCTTGAAACTCCATCATTTTTTCTTATCTAAAAAATCCATGACACTATTCTGCAGAGTCAATCTCCACTTTTTTAACACATTGAAAAACTTCATCATAACTCTCAATGTATCACATTGTAAGAGAATTTAAAGGTATGGTTATAATCCATTAAAGATTCTATCAAATTTTTTATCATTGTTAATAACAATACCCGAAGAATACATTTTAAGCCTTGTAAAATTTGTATTTTAGTTCATGATTTATTCACTTTATTTGTTCAAGTGATTGATGAATTCTCTTTCCATCTTTTTACAAATATTATGTGGGAAATACTTGTCAAGATACATGATATTAATGTCTTACCATTCCATCTCGTCAATTTATTCTATTGGCTTGGTGTTCTTAAACAAATCCCACCACTGATCGACCGCTCCATCTAGATGATAAACGTATAGAGTCACCATCTAGGTCTCAAAATAGTAGATAATCTAAAATACCTTCTCCCTGGAGTTCAACCACTGTTCCACAACTATTGTATCAGAAGATCAACTAAATGTTGGGGGTTATTACCATGTAAAACACTTGATAACCCGCTGCTCCCTCTTAAGTTAATGAGGATATTCCAAATTATTTTGGTTATTATTAATAACATGAGATATTTCAGTATGAATTACAATGATGTATTGAAATCCACCTCCCAACGGATTGGGGATGTTGTTCATGCATTCATTGCATTACCCATTTCATGAGTTGTTGGTCTGGTTTCTACGTGTTCACAAAATTTTCTGTAATAGAAAATGTTAGAACAATCCCTGTGTAAAAAAGACATGAATAAATTATTCATTTTTATGATTTAAAATAAAAAAACATCATATGGGATCCCTGTGTTTTGAAAATATTCTCGTGTGCATATTTGTACTTATTATCATACTAGAGGTTTTCTATAGGGTTCATTAATCCTAATTCCCAAATCAAGTAAACCTTACCTATAATACTAACTATAGAATCCTTACCTTTTCTTACATTACTATTACATCATTATAAATAAAATAATAATAATAAAACACCATGAGGATCTTTTGGTTTAGTGTCTTAGTAAAACTAGTATCAAACATTTATTTTCAACATTAAGAATGAAGTTTGTTAATTCCTTGATTTCTAGCTTCTTATTGGTACTTGAACTCTCTATAGTACATGTAGTAACATCTTGATATGAATAAAAATTATGTGATCTGTAATCCAAGTAAGAGGATATATAAGGGATGTATAGTATGGGGTGATCATAATCACAACATGGTCAATGGATCAGTAGATTATTCATTAATAAAAGACATTAAATGTGGAAATTCATAAAAAATGAAGCATCATGATTTAGTAGTTAACTACAACAAGTAGTTGTGATTAATAATATAATAATGTTCACCCATCATTTCAAATTATCTAATTAGATTCATTAGTTTACCCAATTCATTTGTGAGTTATATAAATCTAGGTGTTCCCATCACATTATAACATCCATTTTGCGCTATATAATTACAGGCACACCCATCATATCATTACATTATTATTATCATGCTAGACACATATAACATATAAAAAAATTAACATAAATAACACATGTAAATGAATGTGTTTAACATAAAAGAACTTATTCATAAACATTTCATTCCCACAAAAAAGAGGGAATAACATACTTGATACATGAACCACCAACCTTGAGTGTGATGTAAAAGATGTATTTTGAAGGAAAACATATTTTAGAAAACATTTGTTTGACATATATTATAGAAGAGAACAAGTATATTCCAAATAGTTTAAGATAATGGTGGAAGAATATTTTTAGGTAGTGAGCACACCAAAAAAGAGTTATAGAGGGATAACCAAATGAAGTAATGTTGGTTTAAAAAATTTCTCCTTAACTTGTATCTGAAAGCTTTCTTCACTTTAATATTCTATATATCCACATTATATTCATTAATTAACCATAAAAAACTATTTTTCATTAATATGGTTCATTATGGTCTTGTTATGTTATTTCATGGGCCTTTGGAGGAGTTTTAGAGTCTAAATACATTTTTTGGAAGGTTCATTTTTATGGTTTTCTTGAGTGGTTCACTTGTATTAAAAAATTAAAGTACATGGAGAAGATGAATAAACATCCAGAACTTGTCATAAATGTTATTAATTATATTAAAGGAGTATACATGATCTTATAATGAATTATGTTATATAAAATGTGGACAAATCATTAGATTATAATTTGATGATTATCATTTGGGTTAATTCAGGCATTTTTTCAACCACAATAATCTTCTTTTGTTCAATCACATAGTTATATATACAGAATTTAGTTCCATAACAAGATATATTATATAATACATATAAATTAATATTTTTTAACAATACAAATGGTCTCCTGACTAGATATGAATTCATTAATGGAAATTAAGAAAATGTGTTGTTCTTGAAGGTGATAAATTTACACCTTAAGAACAAAATTTTCAATTCAAATATAAATGAAATAGAGATGAAATAGATTGGATGATATATTATCCCATTAGTAAAATATAATTCCAGTATATATATGATACTTGAGTTACCATACCATTTATCTGATGATAGGTGGGGAGATATTATGCAATAAACTTGAACTTGAAATAAAATTAAAAGAAAAGAGAGAGTTAAATTACAACTATAATCCTCCTATTGGAGTCCTCCTTAAAAAACATAGTCTTCGTCATTGGATGATACCATAATCTCATGGAAGTTGGAATTAGAATATGGAATATTTTTGGATTGATTTTAGACAATAATTCATGCGTCAGAGGTGTGTTTTGGCATGGTGAGGGAGAGGGTTTATTTATACTCGATGATGGGTATTCTTAGAATAAAACATTAAATAAAATAATATATTAAAAGTTAGAAAATTAATATTAGTTTTTTATATAATAAATCATATATTAATAAAATATTATTCATTTTAGACGTTATATAATCATTATAATTCTAACTAATAATTTTATTAAAACAAATGTGAAATAAATAAAGAATGAAATTTTAAGGATTCCCCATTTGACAATAGGCATTGGAAAGTTCTTTTTTTGGATTAAAAATTGAGATTTTTTTATTTTAAGGAACCATTTATGAAATTAGATATAAAAATTTTGAATTTAATTCTAAATAAATGTTATGTCATAATTACAAAATAAATGATCAAATTTAAGATACACCAGTTATGTGAAAAGTTGTATTTTTACTATTCACTTGAAAATTGAAGTATTTTAGTAAAATCCAAAAAATTCACCCTTATAATTTTTTGACATGTAGAATCCAAAAAATGATAACCATTTTTCCGAAATGTTTTTCTAAATAAAAATAATTTAATTTTTTATTATAATCACAATCTAATTGAAAAATACAGATTTTATCTTTTAGACTGATCTCATAATGCTTTTAATAATTACACATGTTTATATAAAATTATCGTAAAAACCAAGAGACACAAAATTGACAAATTATAAACACATTTTCTGATAATGCATTATTAATTATTTATAAATAATTATTTATGACTTACAAAAATACCAATACTTTTACTATAGTCAAATTGTCACTTATAGGATGCCATATTTTTATTTTATAGTTCATGGGTAATGATACTATGTTTTTTGAAGGTTTAATATTCATAAACGTTATCCTACTATTCTAATTTTAGGTTAATATTCATAAGGGTATGATATTATTCACAAAAAAGGTTGTCCTATCAAACTCCAAACTCTTTACTGATCACAAGCATGTATGTCATATTTTACAAATTCCTTACATAGAGGTGGTAAAATTATGATTAATGATCGCATAGTATTTAGCATCATGATATTTCATTGTGCTTCCAAATACTATAAGGGAAACATATAATAAAGTAACATCATTGCTAAAACATTGGGTCATTACATGTGTCCTCAATTAATTATCTTACACTTATGTTATTATTTAATGGCATATGTCATTTACATCATTTATATTCAAGGATTATAAACTAACATGATTTATTATATGATTCATGTATATGATCTTTGAATTTTAGGTTATGATCTTATATATTTATTCTCATAACCTTATACTCATGTTTATGCTTACATGTCTTTTTTATTTATCGTTACTCATCATTTATTATCACGCCTTTTTAGGTTCCTTCCCCATGTTATGAAGATATGTTTTATGTTTAATATGTATAATAACATTTATATTCTAGAAAACATAGTGGGAGATATTTTTCCCACATATGTACATGTTTTATGTAACCATGTTTCCAATGGTAGTATACAAACAATGATCTTTGGTGTCAGTTTGTATAATGTATTATTATTTACCAATGTTATGTAATGATTTTTTTGAAAACAAAGTGTCTAAAAATAATTGAAATATAAAAATATATGATAACTCATTGTGATGTGGTTGGAACACAGTATTATCATGTCTTTTAATTCATTCACATGAACGTTAGGCATCTCTACCTCTATCTTATAAAATCATTGAAAAAATTTTATATTTGGGGTTTGAAGATATAAAGTGAATCTCATTTGATATAATTTTTATTTCTAGTGGTTGAATGGTATAATTAAGTGTGAGGTATTAATTCATGTCTTGATCAACCACATTCCCATGATAGTGGTTTCTATATTTGTAATTAAATTTTGGTTTCCACTAATGGTTAGGATTGGTTTTCATAGAAGATTATCCATCATATTACACTTAAATTTAGAATATCGAGTCTTAGAAATATTAGAGTATAATGTAGAATAAAACTATCTATACATTAATCCCAACTATTTAATTATCCACCATAATGATTAATTTTTATTGTTTATAGATTGTGTATATAGGCAACAGAAAATGAATGAGATGGGAAAATATAGTAGTTATTGGGTGACAATATTAAAATGGGTCCAAAATTTAGAAAAGGGTTGGAAGAGAATTGGTTCTAAGTTGATTTACAATGTCCTGAGAAAATGATTTAAAATTATAGTTTCAACGTGATTTATTCCATTTTTTCATTAACAAGGTCTCTTGTAGCATTAATTCAGTTTCTAATTCCTTAAATACCTAAGAATAAAGATAAAGAAATAAGATCATTCTACAAGGATATTTGGATACAATGTGTAAAAACACTGGTTCCATTATATTTTTTGAAATGGAAAAAAATGAAAATTATAAATAAAATTAATGGGAATGGATTGATCATAGATTATTACAGTGGCTAAATTAGATGATTTTATTTATAGGGTATTTCAATTTATTAAAATTTATAGGGATTTATAAAGTAGAAATTAAAACCACCCTCATCACTCAATAGATGATTAATTACACTATACCAAGGAAAATTACCTATACATCTGGATAATAATAATCATTATCACTCCAATATAGTGGAACATGATAAAACTAATATTTTAAAGACCTAGAATTAATGAGGATAAATGAAAAGGTAAATCATAAAATTAATATATAAACTAAAAGAACAAGAATGAAATTAATTATAAATGACATGAAATAATATACATCCCATTTAAAAAAACAAATATCAACCAACAAGATGGTTAAACATAAATTTATGAAATGATCCCAATAAAACATGGGAATTAACACATAATGGTGGAATTAAAGAAGAGAAAATAAAAAATAAAAAAGAAAAAAATACTCATCCAACGTGAAAATTACTATACATCTATTTTGGGAAAACATACAATCCATTCAAAAGTAATATAAATGTTATAATATAATAATGTATTATGACAATATAAAAAACATTTATTACTAAACTTCTTTTTCTAAAATAACAGACAAGTGATAATTGAATTGGCATAAAAAAATAAAAAAAATAAAACTACAATATAAAACATATAATATATAACCAAAATCATTCAAAAAAACTATATTAAATAAGAATATTTGGATATTTCATTCAGAACACAAACATTTCAATTCAAACAACTTGACTATGATTTGAATAATAGGGTGTAATGTTTTTATAATTTGGACCCTTCCCCCATTGATCCCAAGTTGGTGCAATATTTTTCCACCTTCTTAACATGATAAACTAAGATTATATATAGATTAATTTGGTTTCATTATATGAGAAGAATATACATCCAATGAATCATTATAAATTTTTTAAAATAAAAAATCCAATATAACATTTTATTTTAATGTTAGGATTCAAAAAGTTGGCTGAAATTCTAGGAAATTTAATTTGTTATAAAATAGAATAGTCAAATTATGTATCCTGGATCGTATTTTAAACCTTTTAATTATAACTAAACACCATGGAATTTAATTAAATAAATAATTTTCACTATCTACTATTGAAATTTAATCTTATTGTTATTTTATCATGTCTACTGTAGGAATTTTACTGATACATCTTTTAATTTACATAAAAATGTATACATATTGAATGTATAAGATGATGGTCTTTTCTAATTAACGTACAATTGATCCAAAAGGATTCAGTCCTATAAATTTAATCGTAATTTTAAATGTAAGATATAAAATTTAAATTATGACTAAATGATTTTCACAATGTGTTATAAAATTTTCTATTTACCATTGAAATATACTAATTAAATGAAAAAATATGTGAATGATATTTAAATTATAAAATGTACTAATATATATGTTTATGAAAAATGGGGGACTATAATATCATAAAATAAAAAATGTAATATTAGATTATTTCAACAGAGAATCACAACCCCTTTCATATATTAAAACATTTCAACATATATTTTATTAAATACATAACATACCAAAAAGTCAAACTTTCCCTCTCCTTTCTATTCTATTTATCATTCTCTTTCCCATCCCCATTATAATAACCCTTTATCTTTCCCAAATAAAACCAATATAAATTTATATAACCTTAGATAAACTATTAATCCAATAATAGAATTGCATTTTTAATACACAACCATTAAATTACAAAGACGATGTTATAAAATGATGAAAATAAAATTTACCAAGAATAGATGTGTTTTTAGAAATATATCCCCATTGTGTTCTATTCCAAATAATAAAAAATTTAATTAACGATAATATAGTATCCTTAATCAAACCAAAAACCCATTCCACAACCAAATACACTCCACTACCTCGACTACTAATCACCAACACATTCTAATATTATAGAAAATAATATGTATCAATCCCTATTAATGTTTATCTCTGAATAAATATTAAATATCCAATAATGAAATATGATTTGGATGATTTGTCCCTAATAAATATGGTGAGTTATAAAATCATATATCCTACACTATTTTAATTGAAATGATTTAATGTGGTTATCATGTATGTATTGATGAATCATCATATGAATCATTTGATTATAATTATGGATAAATAATATAATAACTTGACATTAGAGTGATTGAAAAAACTCTAATTTGAATATATTAAAATTAGTTTCTACATACGAGGAATCCAGGGAAGATGAATTCACAAATAAAATAGTTCATTCTAGAATATTCTCTATTAATTTCATCAATTTCCCAACATATAAAATAAGAATATTATTCTGTTGAAGGATTCTATCTTAAAAAATAAATGTCCACAACCATGTACATGCATTATAACAATGACCAAAAACATTTTATAATACCATATCCTAAGTATCTATAATTGAGGATATTGAATATAGAAAATAGTAAATCTTTTTTTCCAAAAGAAAAAAGATTGGTTGTCATAAACTATCTCCACACATGTATTTAAAATTATTTTATGAAAAAACCATCCCATAATTTTAAAATTCTTCTAGTAAGACACTTAATAAGTATAAATCCCAATGATAAGGATTCATTTATTGATGGGTATTCCATCACACATTCTGAAAAATTATTAGAATTTTTTTAGAAATCCTATATTTATACTTTTATTTGGAATTGATATAGTTTATCAAATTGATTTAAAAATTTAATTCATTCATGTATATGGGTGTGTGGGTTAAATAATTCTACCATAATTGACCAAACCAGATTCATGTAAATTTTTTAATCTTATTTTATGTTGGAATGTTGGTTATAATATGTCAGTGAATACCAATTAATTTGTATTGTTAGTTTTTTTAAAGACTAAACTCTATTAATTATTCACAAGAATATGCAACATATTAAATTTAATATACGAGTCTTTAATTAAAGTTGAATTGATGACTATTTTACATCTATTCATGTTTTATTAAATATCAATCATTATTAATTTATTATTTTAATATACTATGCTAAAATGTTGATAAATGTATGTAAAAAACTAATAATGTTATATTAAAAAAATATAAACTCGTGTTGTATGAGAAAAATTATTTTAAAACATTTTTTTTATTATATAAACAATTATAATGTTAAGAATCATATTTGTTATGATGTGATTGATATATTTTTCTGTCCAATGTCGTTAAAAAATTGTTGTTTCTGATATTTGAATATTCTATTGTTATTGATATTTATTTTTTAGTTGATGATTTTTTATATTTTATTTACTGGAATTAGTTATATATTGTTTGATATATATGGTATTAAAAATTTAAAACATCTACTTTATTCACATAAATTGAATATCGTGGCATCAATCTGTAGTTACTATATGTTTTCATAGTTCATTTATGTTTTATTGAACAGATATAAAATATTTGGTTAAATTTTATAGGTTTTGGGTGGAACATAAGTCAATTTTATGTTTTGTCATTAGGAAATTTGTATACAATCAGTCAATTTAAATAGGAGAACATAACAGTTAAAAACTATTTATTTACAACATTATTCATTAGTTATAATCATAAAAACGATATTATTTGATGGATGTTCTAGAATATTAGTTGTTAGAATAGTAAGAATAGTCGATTTTAACAATATACAAGACATTGGTGTGGAATCACTTCCCAACCACTTATAAGAGAAAAAAATAATCATTACAACACACATAAAAACAAGATATTTATGTTAATTAATTTATCTAGACTAATGAGTATATGAAATATATTTTTCATTAAATTGAGTAGAAGATAGATATCTCATTGAAAACTAGTTCTATGATATCTTAGTCAATAGTATAGAAAGAAACACCAATAATAATGGGTGGATATCTCAAAATGACAAATAAGGTATATTAAATTATATATTTTGATTATGTGAAATAAATATTAGAGCACCTTACCTAGGATATAAATCATTTAATTATGAATATTAATGCTCTTTATTAACCTTTTAATGATATCAATAAAAATTGGACACCAATCTAATAAATGAAATATTTAAAAAAATTTATTCTTAATAAATCATTTTTATTGAGATGGAGGAAAATTTTTAAATTAAGGAGAGGGAGGATTTTAATGTCAATATAGGGAATATAAATTAGATTTTTGTGTTAATGAATATTCCTAATAAGGGAAACTATTTTTCAGATACTGAGTAATGAAAAAATGTTACCTACTTTGTAATTATAATACACAATCAACTCCCATGGTTATCACTAGACCCTCAGAACTCTGTTTATGCCACTTATAAATGGGAATATCTTTATATATCGAAATTTTTTCATCAAAATATAAATTTATATAAATATATTTTCTAGAAGGAAAAAGTGATTATTATAAAATTTTAATGATATATTTTCATTCAAATTTAATGGAGAGAATATGGAGTATTGTGATACTGATAGAATGTTTTATCCATACAATATATTGTATTTATATATTCAATTATTATCTTTTTATTTTCATGATCTATCAGTTTATTATATTTTATTTTATAGGAATTTCATTCAAGATTAGATGTGAAAAAAAATTATTTTATAGATGATGGGACTATTCTATTTCTCATTATTATTTTCATAGAATTTGAATTCTACTTCAATTATATTAAATAATATTGTAAATATAAAATAGAAGTTACAGTTTTATAAATCCAAAGACCCTAAATAAATAAATGTATTGAGGAATAATTGAATACTAAATCTCAAAATGATTTTTCTAATATTAGTGTTACATAATTTTTATCAAATAAATTCAATGGATTATTTCACTCTCTCACACACAGACACACACTCTCTCACACATTATATTCCTAAAATTTAGTCAATTTTTTATTTTACATGTGTTAGTGGGTCTTATATAATTAAAATTTTAATTATTTTTAACCATTAATAAATGAGATATGCTGATATAATAATAAAATTTGATGTAGTTTGAAAAAATATTAAAATAATTAGAATGTATTTAATTATACAACAAGGGTTAATTAAAAAATGGACATATTTTTTAATCAATACACTAATAATTATATATACAGAAACCTTAGAAAATATTTCAAAAATCATTTTTCAATTTCAATATGTATAAAAAATAAATAATTGGTGAATGTGACTTTTGGATTAAATTGTTTATGTTTCGATCTACTATTGATAATTTTTTGACTTTTTTTTAAAAAATTATAAATTAATTTAAAATGGTATTAAAAATATTAAAATCACCATAGACTAGATTTCACTTAAAAACTATCCCACTTTAGGACTAACATATCATAAAATAATACTGGTATGACATTTATGGTGGGGATTAAACTATTATTAAATGTTTGGATTCTATGGATGGTTTTAAATTCATGGTCATTCAATCATTTTGTACCATCATGTTTTTACTATTAATATTAGTGTTATATTATGAATTTAAAAAAGTTATTTTTTTAGGGTGAAGCTTTATATTTTCATGAAATATCAATAAAAATATGTTAAAGTTAAAGAAATAATTTTTTCGTTCCTCATTTAATGTTATAATGATATTAATAAAAATATAAATTCTAATAATAAATAGATGTTTTTATTACAATGATTATTAAAATATATTAATTAATATTTTAGTATATTTCATTGTTATCATCATTTATTTATGATTATAAAACTAATAAAATTAAATATGATGAATTGAAAATTTATAATCATATAAATCAAATTACATTTTAAATAGAGAAAATTTTCCGTGTCAAAATGTGTTTTCATTAATATGATTGTAGTGATAATTGTTTCTAAGGAAAAGTAAATGTTCATGAGTGAGGGAATAAGAAAATAAATTTTATATTATATTCTTTAAATATAAAATTATTATAAAAAAGAGATTTGTAGTTCCTAAATATTGAAATCTCAAATTAGGTGCCACTTCACCTGTGTCCTGAGCAGGTGGGCCACCCGTCACTAAGAGTATCACCCCATTTTCCTTAGGCTTCTGATAAGTAGTGAGGGCATAATGTTTGTCTATGGGGAGCCTATTCACTCTAGACAGATTAGCACAAAATTATAATCAATAGATGAATAGGTAATGTATATCAATAGTATAAAACATAATGGAATAACATATAAATAAAAAAGGAAATATTAATATAATGAATTAAATTGAATCATATACATTGGATGATGGTTTCATGAACCCACAAATATAGAAAAACATATATAAATGGAAGTAGTCAATCAAATTAATATATGATATAAAAATGGAAGAAAGTGGTCAATATATATCAATGCATCCCAATACCTAGCTCAGCTAGTAGCTACATATCTCCCATCATATGTTATACAAGAATTCACACATCCATAAGTCGATGTTTCCCCTTGTTTACACCATTAAGCATATTGCTTGTTTGGGTACTATTGAAATCCCATATATGGTGTGAGATAAACTCAGTATTCCACCAACAATGGTTTCTATAAATACCCAGTAACTACATAAAATATGAATGTGTGCAGATAACCATGCAAAGTCATTAATAAAATTGTAAAGGGTCATCAGTTTTTCCAAAAGGAGGCCAGGATGACAGTACCTGCTTCATCATTTGCTGTATAGTATAAAGATGTAATGAAATTTATACACATATATTGACTATATACATAATAATTCATAAAATCATATATGTAGTCACTAAAACTACCCTATACCCAAGGTGTAACTCATACATCCACATGGTGTATAATGAGTATCAGAAGTATCATGGTATGATATGCCCAGTATCACAAGTATATGGTGTTTCACGACCAATATCACATTAGTAGGGGTATATATGACAAATTTCATTATCATAGGGACACCATAACCGTAGTACATGAGTAATGGATGCCTTTCCCAATATCAGGGTAAGGTTTTTCATTCCTGTATATCATATTAAGGGTCAACATTACCATTCATTAAAATTTATATGGTTCCTTATGCCTGCATAACAAGAGTATAACTCGTGTATCCATGCATGTCTCTCATATCCCGTACGTGTCAATATTCCCATTAATTATTATTCATAAGGGTAACCATTCCCATTTCTCATAATTATGGGTCTACAGGCTTGTATCACAATATAGGAATGTTATTCCTATATTATAATAATTGTAGATGGGAATCAATACTCGTATCATAATACATATGGGTCACCAAGACCATTTATAATAATTAATAAGTATCTCAATTCCCATAATATATAACATTAAGGTATCCATTACCATACATCATTAGAGATAGGTAATCAATTTTTTAATATGATCCATAGGATAATTCGTAACTCAAAAACATTTAATAATTGCAAGTTCATAACTATTGTCCCTCTAAATTAGGTATAGTGGTCATAGCACACACCTCCATTCAATTAATCTTCAATAATAAGTCTGTTATTTGTTACAAAAAAAATTATTATCAGCTACATCTAAGGTGTAAAAATCCAAAATTCATTCCAAAACCAATTTAGTAATGTCTTGGTAATTTTTTCATAAAAAGTCACAATATAATTTTTTTTGTATAAACTCATGGGTTGGAGATATTTGAATTAGAACTAGCATATTCCTAAGGTTATAAATTATTTAATCTAGTTTAAGTTAGATTCGATGTATTATAACACATAGTAAAGATGGAATTAATTACATAACACATATTATAACACAAGTAAACATTGAGGGATAAATACTAGACCACCTATCTTCTACTTATAGTGGAGAACTCATCCTGTATCAACCTTCAGTTTTTTCCAAATTAGAGTAAAATAAAAAATTGATGAATTCCTTAAATATAGGCCATATTAACATTCACATCCATAAATCAATCAATGGAAAAATGGATTAATTAATGAGAGTAAAAAATTAATCACAAGTGGATATAAAATGAGATGATTAATTATTTAACTAGAGTCTTGGTTGATGATTTGTCAATGAACATACGAGGAAGGAGGATTTAGAGCATCAAATGTAGAAATGAATCATCCTCTATCTTTATGGGAATTAATTTCGATAAGATATTCTATTTAAATTATTTTAAATGAAACTCTGTCACATTACCTAGAATATATATGATTCATGGTTTGGTCAGTTGGTGAGATTACATTGCACCAATTGTTCACCTCCAACTATGTGAAGGTATAACTCACACAGTTTCATGCACACAATTTGACTCTGCATGCCCAAACAGTGTTACATGCCTTAGCAAAATGTGTTGGAGATACTTACATGGGTGGGTGACCTAGGATGTATGGATAGGGAAAACCATAAGCCCTACCTGACAATTTCAAATTCCCCATATGTTTAGGGGAAACCATGCAGATTGGATCACTTGTTTTCTACTAACAATAATTACTTGTTATTTTTTCCACCATCCAGGGTATCAAGCTGTAATCATGCCCCAGACAACCCAAAATATTTTCAAAATTCATTAGTCATCTAAATTAGATGAGAACCTATTATTTACAGTTGAAATTAGTGGATTCATAGCTCATATAAAATCTGATTTCTTACAATATTCCACCATTAAATCAATTCATCCCTATCATCCCCTTCAATGTGAGGTGAAACACTATATAAGAAAAACTATATCCACTGAGAATGTACGAAGGCCTCCCATTCCCATGTATCATTCTATAACAGGCCATACATCCTTGAACACTATACTAAAGGGAGATATCTATCATGAATAACCTTCATGATCTGATCAATGATCTGCATGGTGCTCCCCCGCAATATAATTTTCATCATCTAACTCAATATACATAGGATCCAAAGAATGAAATGGGTTGACATGATTTTTCTAATCCCATAAATGTTTAAGACTGAGAAATGGAACAATACCTTTAATTTAATAGTAATTGAGTGTCTAACATCGCAAATATCTCTAGAAAATAAAACATCCCAACATAAAAAGGAGAAATCTTTCATTCACTCAATATCCATCTATTCCCAATTTTAGGTGATACCCATAAGAAAAAATGATCCCCGACCACAAACTCAAGAGGTTATCAATGGAATTCAAAATAAGATTTTATCTATAATTAGAGGTATAAATCCACTTCATGATAAGCTTATCCTTATATGATTTCCCCTTAATGAGATGAAGACCCAATAGTACAATCTCTCCTTCCTCAAACTAGTATAAGATCTAATGGAAGAAACTTAGGTATATGGCCTCATTAGTAACAGTATATATAGCCATATGGAAAATATCACTTTAGGAAAACACAATCAGAGTTATATGATTCTCCCAAGAACCAATAAAATCAAGGAAAAATGTCCATGTCATCACCTCTTACACTTAAATAGTCTATTCTGGCTACCCATCATTCATAGGTTGGAACATTATGCTTAGAAGCACCTATGTACCCATAGATTCCTCTAAAAAATTCTAAAAACTTGATGTAATATGATTTTCACTATCAAAAATAATTATACAAGGGAACCTATGTATCCTTATAATCCCACATAAAAACAATATTTCTAGTTCATCAACTGAGAATGTCTCCCACAGTGGAAGAATCTAGGATACTTTCTTCAGTTGATCCACAACTACCCATCTGCATTCCTAATGTGAGTTGACTTTGATAAGAAAATAAAACCATCCATCCTAAAATATTCTAATTTCAAATTCGGTATGTAAAATGTCACTAAAATGTTATGGGGTAACATTTTCTCTACCATGACCACCTGAAAGGAGTAGTACCTAATAAATTAACATGTGATCTAATTCACTCTCCATGACAACCAATATTATCGACGCATATCATAAAACATCCATAGATACATAGGTAAAATCAAACTAAGAAGCATATGATGACCACATAATGTCCTTTATCATATAAATGTTAAATAGATACTCCCATAGATATGTAGGACGTATTCATCATCTATAGATCAATATATAGTTTGGCCCTGATTTGAAATAATAACTCGTAGGACCCATCATTCCGGATATGAAACCAATCTCTTTTCAACATTTCTAGATTTGAAGAGGTCACTACTAGTTATGCAAGTAAATAAAATATATTGTGGTTATCCAAATCAATATGTATAATATAAAATAGATCCATATTATTCCACTAAAAATGTCCTCCTAAACATCCTATTTCTAGTTCCTCTAGATAAGATCATAAACAACAATATTTACATTCCTTGGTGTATATACAAGATCGAAGTCAATGAAATGTATATAATCAACCCATAGTCACTGCATAAGATATTGGTCATAATCTGTAAAAATATACTCTAGTATTTTTTTTGGTCCATAAACAACACATAATGCTCTCCCAACAGGTAATTTCTCTAAAACAACAAGTCATGAACAGTAGATACTAACTCTAGAATATGCAGAAGGTAGTTCTACTCATGAAGTCATAGTTTATATTAGTCGTATGAAATGAATAATTATTCATACATCATAAATACTACTATCCTAATATAGTATTCATAATAATAAGTTTTATAGGTTTTTCTTGGATCTAGAAGAATTTGGATCAATTCTAATGTCAATCTCCTTTTCATCTTTGGATAAGATATCTCATAATACATTGAACAAATAATTGTCACACACTTATTAGTTAAGTCTGTTAGATGTTATACTGTGTGTGAAATCTCCTTCATGAAAATTATATAGTAACTAGCTTATCCGAAGAATCACTATTTGTCAAATTATTTCTTCTGATTGTCCTAGCTAACCCCAACACTCACTTTCTCTAGGTAAATTGAAACTAATTCTTTAGAGATAATTTTACCTAGAAAGTATATGTTGTTGATACAAAAGTGACATTTACTAGGCATACCACAAATATTATTATTTCGTAGTGTTTTAAAAATATTATCAATATGTGTGGTGCGGTTTTTTTAAGTATGAAGACACACCAAGATGTCATCTATGATGACTATGAAAAACGAATAAAAATATAGAAGTAAATACATATTCATCAAATCCATAAAGATAACATGAATTTTTATTATACTAAATGACATCACAAGATAATCAAATAAGTCATTACAACTATGGAAAACTGAATATTCAATATCTGATGGCCTGACTCAAACCTGATGATAAACCAATCTCACGTTGATATTTTAGAATACCATTCCTCCTATAATATTTTCAAAAATATCTACTATACACGGAAAGTGATACTTGTTATTTTGTAAACTGATTCAATTTCCAGAAATAATTAGAAATCATAAGGGTTTGGTTATAATTCCTGTATAGAAAACTTGTGAATCCTAGGGATAAGTACAAAGCTATATAAATCCCTTGAACTCAAAATCCTCTAGCCGCCTCTTTCTATCCTATAGCTCAGTAGTATCTATCATGTATTGAGGAATGGGTATTAGTGTTGCTCTGAGAACTAGGTTGATAATTAATTATAACAATCTCTTAGAAGGTAACTTAGAAAATTCATCAGGGAAAACATTCCAGAATTGATTCTCTATAGGGGTAATTTAGTATCACTTAACTCTTTATCATCCATATAAAATCATTCAATCTATGTGATCACCCCACCTTGAAAAAGATACTATGGTAAAAATCTACCATACTAAAAATCCCACTCAAACATGAGAATTGATGTACCACCATATGGTGATGTAAATGATACCCTTAGATGATAACAACAAATATAAGAATAATGAAAGAATAAAACCATCAATCCTGAGAATTATAAAAATTCTTTTCATCTCTAGGAAAAAGAGGTTTCATAAGAAATATTGGAAACCTAAAGAGGATGGTCGCTATAGTTTTTATATACTCTCTAATCTTAAACTCAATGGTGTATTTTACATCTCAATTACATAGGAATACATAACATGAATTCCATGTCTCTATATAATATCTTTGAATATAAAGGGGTGAAATGAACCTGTATTGAAAATGGAAAATGCAATTGTAGAGGATACAAGAATAATACCCCAAAACATTGATGGCCTAACATCCTAATCCTTAGTTATAATATGAAATTAAAAAATCAATCCAAATATGCGGCTCTATTCCAGAACCAATCTTCCTAGAGTGGGTCCACTCTATTTTTTATCCATATTTGAATCCTATATACCTTGACCATGAGCTCCTCCTTGACATGTAAAGATAGTAGTACTCCCACTACCTACATGGAGAGGAACTGCTAATTTTTCTCCTAATGGATGATCTAACAAGGTTTCTCTCCCACTTATAACTAATTGTATGGTCCTACATAAAATATGAATATGCACCCATATTCTATATCCATGTCACTTGAGGGGGTATCTTAGACAGTGGGGATTCTTATTATTAGGCTTCCCATATTAGTAAATGACGATATAACTACCAACATGTGTCGTTTGTCTTCTGATGATCACATGCACAATATCAAATCATCGCTTTCGATAGTTAATCGGTCCACTACCCTATCTAAGTTCTGATCCACCCATGATCACACCATTACTCACCTCAGGTTCCATTTGGTGATTATAAATTGGTTCACTATATTATATATGGATGTGAATAAGAAAATTTTTACCTAATAATGATTAAGATGCCTTAAACAATATTCAATTTCTCATTGTTTTTCTGAGTCCGGATTATTATACATGGGTTAAAGGCACTAAATCTATATAAAAAAAATTGAATAGGGAATATAATTAATAGAACATTTATACAGTTAAATTAGAACATTGGAATGACTAAAGAGTAAGAAAAAATGGAATAAATAATCATAGAATCTCAACTGGATATCCCTGTAAGTCACCTCATGATACAGACATACTTAATTGAAAATATACCACCAGTGTTTAGGGGATCCTCAATGAATTTAATTAGTGATATAAAATATCATCATTAATGGTGTCTCTAGATTCCCCAATATAATTTGAACCATATTGATCCATATCTATACAACCAATGGTCATCCATACCCAAATAATGGGAATACGTTTCTGCTAATACTCTTGAGTAAAATATCCCTTAAACGAGAATATAATGGAGATCCATGTACAATAATAACAATCCATTGAAAATATACTCGAAATCAGAAATCATCACCAAAATATAAAATAATAATAGGTTCTATAGATGGCACTACTGGATGTAACACTAGTGGATAATGCAGCACCAACTCTGAAGCATGGCCACAATAACAATCATAGAGATAAAACAAATATAGTTGAATATCTCTTAAAATTCCAAACACACACCTCATATAGGGTTTAATTGTAACAACATCATAAATACATGAAAAATATTGGTGAAATCCTTCCTATGTAATAGTCGCACCCCTCTCCCTGCTCATAGTGCCATGTTTGGGTGACATAACATCAATATAGAACATAACAAGCACTATATAATTCCCACTACGTTTCACATGTCTTAGTCACATTATGTGTTTGACAGTTTCTATATCATTTAAAATTAATATAGATATTAACATTAAATTTAAATGGTGAAACCAAATGGTTAACCCATTCTGATCCCCAAGGGCTAATACACCATATAAACTAGAATGTGGTGTAAAAATAATCAAAACAATAACAATTTTTTTATTTATACAAGGGTTCATTACTCTTTTTTATATAAATGAATAGTTAGGGGGTCTTCTATAGACAATGTACAGAAAAAAACTATGGAATTAACTCTAAGTACCAATTTTGTTTTCTCAATCCCCTACAAAAATAATTAGTCCATTTTAAATTTACATCATAGTGGCACGTATACCAATATCATGGAGAAAAGAAATGAATCCTATATGGACTGGAATGTGTATGGAATGTTAATTCTAAAGGGTGAATAAAATGGTTCCTAGTCAACTCTTCATTTTCATCTTCATATCAATACATATATGAAAATAAATCCTAAATCATATTAATAATAACATCTCTTAGTGGGGTTATAGCCATATGTTGGATTAAAATAAACTATAATAGACCTAATACATAAAATGGAATTTTCCATTAGTGGGAATTTATCTTTTCTATGTACGTGTTATAGCTACTCCCAATAATAGTTTAATAAAAATTCAATACACTTCTTTATAACATATGTATTTTATGAAAATATAACTTAAAAAAATGATGGAAATTATTCCAATTTGTGACATCCCAACATAGGTTCTAATTAACTGGATTCTCCATCATATGGGACACAAGGCCTCAAGATTCCCTCCATATATGATAGAGGATTATTGACTAGTAGTGGCGGAATAAGGTGTGTCAGTGGGTAGACATGACCTTAGGTTAGAGTAAAAAGGTTTTAAAATCGATATATTAATTGAGGAAGCATATCACCATTGGAAAAGACATTTGAATCATGTATAAATAACAAAGAACTAAATTAGTAATGAAAGTTGTAAACTGAATCATACATAATGGAATGTCTTATCATGGCTCAAAAAAATTGGGATTACATATATTTTTGTTGGTAGGAATGCAATACAATATGCGTTATACAATAGAACCAAACGCCAAAATCTGTTCAGGAATCCTGAGCTCCCGCCTGATTTACTGCTAACATGAACCAATCCAAAATCATGCTAAAATTCCTATATCCATAAGTGGAAATTTCCCTTTTATTTATACCATCAAGAATATAGTCTTCCAAGGTACCATCAACAACATAGAAAGGGTGTGAGATAAAATTAGTAGGCCACCACCAATGTTGTAAATGGGTGTCGAGATTGAGCATATAATATGATTTTGAGCATGTAATAAGGGAAACTAGTATATAAACATGGGAAGGGACAACTATCGATTCAAAAGGATATTGGGATGACAGTATATACATTTCCTTGGATAGATAGTCTAAACTTGTAATAAAATGTATACACATAAATGATGATTATATGTTCTAACAAATTGAACAATATATGTGGGTACTACCACTATAATTTACATGATGTGTAACAAAAACTTCTATAAGTTAATGCATTAGTATCAAAAGTATCAGGGGATTTCATGATTTGTATCACAAGTATAGGGGATAACGTGCCCTGTATCAAAGTAGTAAGGGTGCCCATGCCCAGTATCATATTCATAAGAAATGAATGCCTAAATCAAATGAGAAGAGGGGTACAATTTTAAATATCACAGTAAGGTCTTTCATGCATGTATATTAGAGTAAGGTTCATCATGTTTATTCATTATTAATTATATGGAACACCATACCCTCATCCCAATATTCTCAATTGGGTCATCATGCCCGTATCTCATATTGTATAAGGGTAACCATGAACATTCATTATTTTTCATAAGGGTCACCATTCCCAAGTATCCTTATTAAAATTTTCCATTCCTACATCCCAATATAGGGATGTCATGTCTATATCCTAAGGTAATGGTGCATACATTCCCATATAACATTAATGATGAGTGTTTCCATGCCTATAAAAAATAAAATGAGTATCATCATTCTCATTCATCAGTATGGACATATAATCATTATCTTTAATATGAGCCATGGAATAATTACCAACTCATTAATAGTTAATAATTACAATGGAATATCAATTCTTTGATTCAATTAGGTGAGGCCGTCGTAAAAAACACATTAATTCAATTAATATTATAATTAAAAGAGATTTTTTAATGTTAAATCACAAATATTATCATGTAAATTAAAAGCATCATAATCTATAAGTCATTACAAAACTGTTTAGAATATTTCTTGTGTAATTATTCATATAAAAAATTAGAAATTAGGTTAGCACACCACATGTGGTGGTGGAAATTAAATTAATATGGTCCTGAGGTTTTCAAGCAAGGAATCTAGTTTTTTTTAATTCAATTTAGGCCAAATAATGTAGAAACTAGTATTCAAATCATAACACATATTATAAAAAAATATCAAATTTGAGGGGTTGAAACTCGATAACCTATCTTATGCTTGTAGAGGAGAACACATAAAATATTGTTATTTGGGATTTTATAAATAAAAATAATGAGATAAAATTGGTTAACTCCCTAAAATAGGGAATATGATATTGCACATCGATAACTTCTTCAATATATAGTCAAATGGAGAAAGGTTCAAGGGGAATATAGTACTCATCAGTTGCTATCAAATGAGATTATAGATGACGGAAGAAGAGTCCAGATCTGTGTTTTTTCAACTAACCTAGGTGGAGGGATGATTGAAATATTCAAAGGGAGGTAGAAGGAATCCTCCATCCATTATAAGAGTTATATTGAAATTATTTTAAGGGAAAAAACATAATTTTACCCTAAATATCTAGGTCACATGGTTTGCTCATCAAATTAGCCAAACCATGTCCCAATTGTGCACATCTAACTGTGTCAATGGAGTTCTCACATGATTTCATGAAAATTGTTTTACTAACCATATGAAAATCATGTTAAACACCTATACTAATAGATATAGAGCTCCCCACATAGGTATGCATACCTATGAGCATTATTAGGGAAAATTGTTCACCCAGATCACCCCTCTAAAACACCTAAAAATATTAGGGGAAACCATTAAGACTATCTTACACTATTTCTACAAAACATGTGGTCTATTTATTTCTCTGACCGCTGGGGTTCGAAGAATTGAACACGCTCTAAAAACATTGAATATTTCATGAAGTCATTATGAATTTATATGAGGTCAAAATCAAATATTTAAAATATAAATTCAGAGTTCAGAATTCAAATAATAACAAGGTAATTTAATAAATGTTATTGATTAATTATTTTAGTCTTTTAATTGAAAATCTACACCTTTAGATAATTTTGGAGTGGATTTAAAAAGAAATAAATAATACATCATGGAAGGATACTTGTCATGTTGTAGTTTTTTATAATAATTTTTTTTAAAGATTCAATCACATAATTCAATTAAAATTATTTTGGAATAATGGAGAAAATGGTTATAATATCATTCATAGTGCTATGTATAGGTTTTAGAATATGAATATGTTTTTATAATGTCATAGAAGATGGTTAAAAAATAAACATACAACATTTTTAATATCAAAATTACTTCTATTATTTATAGATATTTATAGGTAAAGGCCAAAATATTATAACCATGTCATTTTCATACTCTATGTGATTTGGATATGACATCATATAGTGGTTATCATATAATTTTCTATATAAAATGTAATAAAAAATATTTTTATAGAATAATAATGTGTAATGGTGTGGTGGAGACCGAAACAAAAATACTATGGTATGTTGTATTCTATACATAAAGTTATTATTTTAATGCTTTAATAAACGTATGATTATTGTTTTTTGTATTATTATTTTTAATTACATAGGATTTAATTTTTCCAATTTTCATAGTATCCCTATTTTTTAAAATATTTTCATATTCTTTGATTCAATTTATTTATAGTTTAAGAAATCATTCTTTATAAAGAATATCTTTTATGATGATTTCCTCACATTTTGTAGAAGTAAAATCTATTAGGAGTTGATAATGTAATTGGTAGATAAGTGGTAAAGAGTAAAATTACATGATCATGAATTTTTAATTAATTTCATTGATAAATAATTTTTATTATTAATTATTGTATTAGAAATAAATTTATATAATAATTTTCTGTAATTCAATTAAAAATAGAGTTATTGAGGATAAAATCTAACATGATATATAAAAAATATTTTGAAAAGTAATTAATTTTATTCCAAAAACGTATTTAGTGTAAAAAATGAGGTTTATTTGGTTAATTGTATAATGGAATTGAATTAATTAAGGTGTTTTCAATGAAAGTAATTCTTATTAAAAACATCCTTAATGACATTCACATAATTTTTTGATTATTATATTATAAATAAATTTTAATGATATTTTTGGGAAGAAAAAACATTATATTTTCAAGGTTGTGATATATTTTAAAATTAGTTAAATGTTGAATTTAGGCCTTATTAAATTTTAAATAGTGATAGAAATTCTATAAAATCAATCCCATAGTGGCACTTGAGGTAACCCCTTTGATATCAGGGGAGTAGAAATATTGTGGGGTGCATCCTCCTATTCCGAAATTCATTTCCATTATGGTGTGTAAAAATATTAGTAAAATTATATATGGTAACATGGAGGTATATATAATCTCTCTAATATTTTTAATGGCTTAACTTTATTTAAATATTAGTGTTTATATCAATATGATCATCAAATGCCTCTATTGGAAACAAATTAAATTCATGGTAATACAGATTGAGTTTTTCTATCGTTAAATAGCATATCAATTGAAATATTGAAACATGTTCAACTTATTTTATGACAATAGTAAATATTCAGTTGCTTATTCATGGTCCTCAGGAATCATTATTTCATTTTAGATCTATTTATCTATGTGGTATTTTATTTCCAAAATAATATTGATCCTTTATAATATTTAGTTTTTATATAATGTGTAGGCCTCTATTTAACATTAAAAATTAAATTATTTTACAATTAGTTTGTAAAACAATTAGTATTATCATTGTTCTAATCCAAACAGAAGAATGATAAGGCTCCATATTGTATCCCAAAATTATATCCCGGTTAAAAGTTTTAATCCCCTTCATGATTTAATAGGGATTGATGTATTTTTCAAATATCAATATAATCAATCTATTTTGTATGAATCTTGAGTTCTGAATTGTTTCTCTCTAGGTAATAGTACTGATCTATGTCATCTAAATGATTATCCTATACATGTTTTTGTTTCATGTAATCTTCTCATTGACGTCTTAAAGGAATAAGTTGAAATATAATATAATTAATAATTTCCAACCATAATCTCCAAAAATTACCCCTTTTCATATAGAAATATGATAAAAACTAACATTGGCTTAGTTACTGAAGTTGTTATTAATTATTTGGGTAAGTAACACTCTGCTAGTGAGTCTTCATAAATATATCAGTGAAAAATAATTTATCCAATTAAATATGATATGGCCTTGTTTCATCCTATAATCTTTTTCCTTGAAGAAGTGATTGAATAAACACATAATGAATTGTAATTAATTTTTCATTAAATTATTTTCAATTACGTTATTTTGTTCGACTATATTTTAGTCTCAAAATTTAATATTTACTAATAAAATATTTAATTCCTTGAAAAAAATAAGTTGAATAATAATAGCAGTAGTGAAACCAATTTCAAATTTCTATTTTTTGGGAGGAAATTAGGAAACAATATGAAATCTGATAATGAAAATTATATTAATATTATGATTTATTAGAGATATGTAAAATTAAATAAAATAACATTGGATAGTTCTAAAAGGATGAATAAAAATTGATTGCTTACAAGGAAAATTTCTCAACTAGAACAATAGACACATTTCTTATTTATAGAAAATGGATTGACAATTTTACTCACTTATTGACACATGTTGTAACTATGAAGAAAAAAACTAGAGAGGTTTTAGAAACTTATAATACCATTATCCGTGAAAATATAAGAATAGATGATTTATTTTTTATTGGAGAGAAATGTAAAAAATCAATATAGATATTGTAAAATCTAGAGATATAAGTATATTTTTTCCCTAATATTATATTAAGTTTTTTATAATCTTTATACAAACTAGAAAAAAGGTTTTTATACAACAGTGAATTAAATTAATTATCCTTAAAATATTATTATGATAAAATATAAGATAACTATATATGTTATAAAATATTTAATTTAATTAAAAATAAAAAATATTTATGAATATATTAAAAACAATTACTGTATGTGAATACCATTTTTATATAAATGTTCATTATATTTATTTTTTATTTGTTCTATAAATTTCTATGTATGTAATTTTTTGAAATATAAATAGATAAATTTAATTTTTATAAATTCAAAAACTAAAATTTACCTAACATGAAATCTTGAGCACATTTTGAGACTCAATTTTTTTGTTGAAAATGGGGGTTTTTCAAAAAGTATAATTTCCATGAAATTCATAATATATAAAAGTGACATAAAATGTAAAAAACCATTTAAGTGACAAAATATGAAATTTGGGAATAATATTACAAAATATAAAATATTATTTGAACTAACAAAACCTAAGACCAAAATTTTAGAACTAATGTAAAAGGTTATATTATTAAACAAATATTTTTTACTTATTTTAATTTAACTTATTATTCGCTTTTAATAATTTTGTAATGTTTTTATTTTTTGGTACAATTTCCTTTATTTGTATATAATTAATCAATTACTAACATGAAAGTATTTAACCATAAAATTTTTGTCTTATATAAATGTAAAACGTTTAAAAATAATTTTTTAATAAAAAAATAGTTTTTTTTTGTGTTTTTCTAATTTATATTTTATTATATTTTGGTAATTAATTAGGATAAATGAATCCTAAAATTCATAAAGATATATTCAAAAAATTTTATTTAGGGTACCATTATATTTTCTTGTAATAAAATAATTAACCTTATTAATATCTGATTAATAGTAATATGTTTTTAAATGAATAATCTAAAGTTGAACAAATTTCAAGACGTTAATTTTTTTTATACTTTCTAGAAAACCCTTATTGGATGTAAATTCATATCAAAATTTCTTACAAACAATGAAACACCAAAATTACCTAAATTTAATACACTTTAATTCTAACCACTTTCTTAATATTTATTACATTGGAATGTCCCCATTTCTTTCATTATAAAAAAGATCATATATAACCCTTCAAAGGTTAACCTACCATTAACATTAGTCTTAAAATCATCTATAATTATCTAAAATATAATTATATTAAACAACATCAATCATATGGTCACTAGATGATAGTGTAACTCCTTTATTTTCAAAAAGTCATTCAAGAGTATTCTAAAAGTCTGAATTATGGTATCACATTTTCTTACACATTAATTATTATTATTTATTTATTCCACAACCTAAAATATGTATTTTTCATTAGATTATGATAAAATCGTTATTAAATATATTATTTTATATTATTACACTATTTTAGTATACCTTCAATTCTTTCCTCAAAAAAATAATTGAAAAATTAAAATCATTGCCATGTGTTTTTGTGGACAAGGGTCTCCATTGCTAATGCTTCTTATATTAACCCATTCCTTCTAATGGTAGTTAAAAAATGGTTTATAATGAATAATTTTTTTATCTATTATATTAATTGTATTCATAGATATAAAATCTTTTTTGTTTTAAATTCAATCCCCTTTTAAGAAAAATTATTGACCGTGTGGTCATGCTGAATTACAGCCTCCACATAAAGACATATTTTTTTATTTCAACCAATCATAGAATTCATAAAAAATTATTTTCATTTATAAAATTTATTTGAAATGTAGTAATTATTTAATTGGGGTTGTGAATTTATTTTAGAAATGAACTTAAAAAATTGTCAAAATGCTAAGAGATTCATGTAAAAACAACTGAATCGCATTGAGTAACCGAAATAATTGGAAAATACAAAAATAAATGAATAAAATATGAAAATAAGTAGACTCTTGGAAAGTTAATGTGTATGAATATGGATCTATTTACAAGTTTTAATCAACTTTTCACAATTATACTAAAAAAATTTAAATGCATAACTCTTTCAGACAGAACATTATGGGATTTTCTATACTTCCCTCGCAACATACTGGTTATTATTTATTTTCCTGTTATCATATTGATTATAATATCATATCATGTAATTATTATATTTTATTATATATGTAGTTATCAAATAAAACTATTTTCATATCCCATAAATATTTGTGTATACACATCATTTTCATTCCTAAAAATTACATACTTTTAAAGAAAATCAGTTTAACCGGATTTTCATATTATTATTTCACATCAATGAAAACTACATTTAATTGTTATTAAAAAGAAATAAATTTTAAAATTACTATTTTTATGTGTAAATATATAGGTTAAATTATTATTTTAAATATAAATTTAATATATTTTCTTTTACATATCATTTTCTATTTTATAATTGAAATACTTAAGTGGGTTTTTTTTATGCTTACTACTCTATAATGTCCCATAGTTCATTTTAAGATGCGTATACATGATCAAGATCTATTTTACATTATGATATGAAATTTAAAATACATTTAAATCATTCTTCTCATGGAAATACTTATGTCATAGATTTGATATATTCATTGTGACATGATCCTAAATCGTAGTGCATTCTCATGGGGTTTTACTATGTTATTAACTTATGTATGGTTTATTTTCCTTACATGGAAAACATATGTGTATATTAATTAGTTTATGGATGGTCATAGAATTAAATATCCATCTGAATAATTTTTTAACGTTTCCATCTCCAGAGATGTCATGGTGTTTGAGTACTGATCTTAGCCAACAATGGGAGTTGATAGTTATATTATGTTACAATGTTATTTTAAACAATGTGTAGATCCTATAATTATTGGTATGATTTCATTTTTTTAAACAATACAATGATGTCATTATCCTTTGATATTCTCATCATTACTAAATTATTTATATTATCATAAATTTATTCCCTGATTTCAGGCTTCTGATCAATCTCTCTATGATATCATGTTATTTCTCAAATGTTGTACTATTTTATCATGTTTATTCCCTTGCATGGATTTATAGCTCATCCATTTCATTATATATTTTCTCATGTTATCCTATATTGTGTTCAGAGTACTATAAGAATTAGGATCACTCTATAGAGACTATATAAAGAAAAGGACTTCATATTTTAAAAATTTCTAATTGTTTTTATTCTCCACTAAATACAGTAAACCCGAGATCTTATTCTTATATATTGCGTAAACTTTAATAAGTGATTCCAATTAATATGGTTTCATGTCTTGTTTTGTTATATTTTGTATTATAGGATTGAAACATTATTTATAGAGAGTGGGATTCTAGAACATTTGTGAAAACCTATAGGGTAAACATGTGAAAGAGATATGAACTGATAGTATTGGTTATATGGATATTGTTAAACATAAATTTTATTCATTATTATTACATATTATTAGATAAATAATATCTATATATTAAAAATTAATTCACTATTAATAAAACAGATTACTATTTTGGATATTAAATTCTTAATCATCTTAATTCATAAAGGATATTTTACATCTCCAACAATGATCTTACAAAATTGAAAAATTAAATGAAATACTGTATGAAGACCATTATTTATAAAATGTGGAAAATAAAAATAATAAATGGTGAGTTTATTTTCTTATTAAGGGTAACCATGATAGAAAAAAAAATAAATGATTGTATGAACAAATAAGATAAGAATAAGGGTATGAGACGTAGACATAATATAAAAAGTTCACACCCATCATATAATGGATGATAAATATGATTTATGTAATAATGTTTTATCCTTTCAATACACAAGTATCATAATAGTGGAAAATAATCAAAAGTCAACCATGAACCATATGATCACATAATAAAAGTGTTCCACCAACATAGATATATAATGAATTGCGTAATCCAAGAATAAATATTGAGACTATAAAATAATAGCGGGTATTGAAACCCTGTACATTTAACACATCATAATGGATTAATAAATTTACTTATTTCCAAATTTGGATCATGAAAATAGACTTGTTTCCCATAGTGGATAAATAACATTGTATTGTTTCCTATAGTTGATTAAACACATCAATTTCATTTGTAGAGTAATTTCATGAGATTTATTCTACACAATGAATTAGGGGGATATATAATATTACTAACACACATCCCACAATGAAATTTATATAATGTTTTTACCCATCATTATAAAACAGTCATCATATTATCACATCATATCCTATGAAAAGAAAAATAAATGATTCATAAATATTTAAATATATCACTATAGAACAATACCTAGAAACTAATTAGATATCATAAAAATTTCATCATCCTAATAATAAAAAATTAAAAGGAGGAATAAGGATTTCATCATTAGAAAATATTGCTAGTGAAATTTAACTAACATCAATGGATTTTATCATAGATGAGATAACAATAAAAAAAATTTGGAATGTTTCGTGGGGAAAATATCCTTTTTGTTTAAAATAAACTTGCTTAAGTAAAAATAATTTAGAAATAAAATTGGAAATATGTAAATGGTTGTAAAAATTATAACATGTAATGTATTAATAAAATAATTTAGTGGCTATGGTGGTGAGACATTTATTTCAAGCCATATAGGTAAAAAGAAAAAAAATCCTTTCACAATTTGGTATATCTTAAAAATGTTCATTATTTGAAAATGACGAGAAGATTATATTAAAAAGAATTTGTAAAAGTAAATAAGGATTGAAAATGAAATTAAAAAATTATATTATATTATTAAAGAAATTATTTATTTATAAAACATATATATTTATGAAAATTGATATTCAAATGAAGTAATAAAAATGTTGGTTTTCATTAAAAACATTATTTTGATATAATGACAAATTAAATTGAAAAAAATAAATAAAACATTATTTATTATTAAATAATCATAGGAGAAGAAACATTAATCGGATTTATCTTATAAGTATAATATTATTTCATCAATAGATATTTAGGAATAAATAATACTATTTCAAAATAAGATAGAATCATAAATCCATTTCCATAAGTCTCAAGTTTAATTATACACATTAAAAACCATTTAACAATAAATATAAAGTTTTATACATATATTATAGAACCATAAGAATATATATTATACAATAATGTATTTACTGAAGACATATTATCATCCATTTATTAATAATTTGTAACCAATATCATTATTTTGGGTGAAAACTGCATTTTTCATGCATGTTTAAGTTTAGTAGTCTCGGTCCTTATACATATATAATGTTTCCATAAACTAAAAAAATTATAATAATTGTATTAATATAATATATATTCAATATATATATTGGTCCATAAATAAAATTTATAGATAGAAAAATGAATTACTCCATTCATGTAGACGGTTGGTCATACATATGTTGAACAGTGCTTTCACTTTTTAAAGGATAAATTGAAATAAACAGAAAAATATTCAACCTTAGAGATTAATTTTTATATCATATAAATAATATATATTTTTCAAACACATATATATTTCTATCATTGTAAAAAAGAAATAAAAAAAATAATCAGATCACTTTGTGGAGGTGGTTGTCCACTCGTACATATGAGATACATTATCATTTTCTAACAAATTAAAATGTAAGAATGTAGATATGATATTATAATTTCAAAAGAAAAATTATAGCATAATTATAATATATATACATTAAAACCATAAATAACCATCCATTAAATATGATTATGAAAAATTAATTACATTCCTATGTGGAGATGGTGAACCATTCATACATGTGATAACTAATTTCACACCCCATTAAATGGAAATGTGGATGAATATGATGGTTTTATAATAATTTTAACATTTAATTATATTTATGATAATTGAAATATTATTTTATGAGGAATATATTATATTTATAATAATTAGCAGATGAAATAAGTGTAAGAGGTCAGGTAAGATATTTAACTCTTCTTCGGTAAGTCTTCATTAGATTCCATGTCAAGGAACATTGTAATGGTATTTTAATAAGGAATTAATATAATTAAAGTATATGTATTTTAATAGAATAATTTTTAAGAGGGTTTTTTTATATATGGAACAATGTGATTTGAATATGACAATGTAGAGTGGTCATTTTTTGTGAGGGGTGGGACATTGTGGGAATTTCATAAATGATTTAAATTAAACAAATTCAGTATAAATAATTTATTCGATATGACCATATATTAAATTAATTTATTTTTTGTGTTTTAAATCACATAAAAATGTAATTTTGTAATGTTTATGTCATGTTTTATACCTTATTATTTTTTAACACCTTAGTTGACTTATTTTAACCTTAATTGCGGTGACATCTTCTTCTCACATATAGGGTTTATGTTTTACTAGTAAGTTATAAATTGGTTCATAAATGTATACATAAGGATAATTCAGACTGTATATTATACAATTTATCCAATTTCAAATTTCTTAATTTTTTTTATCAAATTTAGAAAATAAAATTTTTATAAAATATCATCAATGTCATTTTTTATTATATTTATTTAATTTGACATTGATGACATACATTAATGGATTTAATTATAATCTAATAATATAACACATAATTCAAATTTTATACTAATATATAAAATTAGGGTTACACAATTACTCACTCAATTTATATTTATTTCAATATTTTTAATATAATTTATATTATTCTTCACAATTACTTTGGGTAAGAAATTAAATAGATAATATTAGAAATCAATAGTAAATATCATTACAAATAAATAATCTTTCTTTTAAATTAAATATTTAGGAGTTTGAAATTTTAATTTAACTTTAATCTGGTAGATTTGGAGAAATAATGTGTTTCTAATTAGAGTATTTTTTTGGAATTATATGATTATATGTTAACTAGATTACTAACAATAAATTTATATGAAACTAAAATAATATGTAGTGATATATAATATATATTTCATTTAAAATAATCTCCATTTTTATTAGTTTCTTTAATTAAAATTGATAAATTTTATGCATTTTAATTTTTGTTTATAAAAAATCCATTTTCAAGAAAAAATCAATATTATACTAAAAACCAGTATAAAATTAATTTAAAGTAATTAATTGAATTAAACATAAACTTTATTACTCAAAGATATTATTAAAATATTTTAACTTTTAAATTAGTTTATTTATTTGATGGAAAACATTTTTTTTGAAAAATTGGTATTTTCCACTTTTCCCCCAAAAAAACCATATTTAAGATAAACAAAAAAAAATTACACATAGAAAATTTATTTATTATTATTATGAAAATGAATTAAATTTAATAATGTAAATTTTCTAAATGTATCGGAAATTAGTGTTAGGATTTATTATTCAAAAAATGGGGATGAAACTACTTTTTGAACTAAATATATTTACAAGTAGAATTGAGTTTATTTTTTATCATAGGACTAAAAAACACATTGGATTAATATTAAAAATTATATTAAATATATAATATAATTATTTCATTATTATTATAAAAATTTTCTGAATTTATTAATTTATGGGTATAAAACACACTTCTGTGCATTAAGATTGTTTTTTTTCAAAAAATGGATTCCACCTATTTTCAAAAGGGTCATATTTTTATTTATAATTAATTCATTAAAAATGATTACATATATGACATATTTTCCAAATTCATGTCATAAAATTTATAAAAGAAAATAAAATAGATTGTTGATGATGGTAATATATATCACAAGTCATTTTTGTTTTGTGTTGGGTGTTGAAAATGCTACTAAACATAAAAATCACAGGCTTTCAATTTATGCAATAAAAATTTGAATAGTGTGTGTAATGGAAGATTAAGATTGTGTTTTTTTTCCTTTACTCTATTTTATACAATTTAATTCTTTTAGAAACTCTTGGTTTTAAACTAATGGTACCATGATATTCATTACTGACTATAAATGGAATAATCACTTTAGGGTTGAATTCTATGTAGGCTAGTATAAGTAGAATAATAAAATTCAAATTTTTCATAGTTTTTACCCAATTTTTTCTCATTTCATTTATCATTATATATTAAAAAATATATATTTTCATAATGGATTGACCACATTAGCGGTGTTCTATTATGGATTTATACTCATTCCATGCACATTCATCATATTGGACATTAAGACTTCATGTCTCATAACACATGTAGTTGAAAAAGTTTAATGATTGGTCATTGACATAGTAGGGACTTGATAAATTTTGATAAAAAATTGTTTCCTATGATTTAAATAGAACTTCTAAGAAATAATAACTATACTATTTATCTTTTATTTCTATATTTTTTTTTATATTTGTTTGATCCATTACGTAAACAAAAATCAATGAATGAATGAAACTATATTATGTTTTATATTATAATTCCTTATTTATTGATTTAATCGACAAAAAATTTATGATTTTATAAGGGTTATTCCGCAATATTAATAGTTTGTTTATCCATTATCTATTATTATGGAAAACTATTATTAGAACATGAGGGTGAATCTCTCCATGATAACAATCATAGAAACCTATCGTGTGAGTTTCATAACTATATTGATAAATGAGAGAATGTACGAATTCATATCACTCATGTAGGAATCATGCATATTTGTATAATGTTAGGATATTATAATTTGTTACAGAGTAAATTGACATATTTTATATAAATATAAACTATGTGAATTTTAATTTATCATTATAAATATATATATACATAGACACATGACATCTTACTGTCATAGTAAATCATACTTATATAACGAATTTATTAACTAAAATAAAAAGTGTTGTTGTTATGACCTGTCCCCCGGGGCCCGTGTTGTGACTACCCCAAGCCCGCATTCCATAGACTAGGGGCAGGCGACTAACACCGAAGGCATATTCCCTAAAACTGGGAAGGAATTACCGTTATAACCTGTATCACACACAATCAAGCACACTGTAAGATATGAAATCAAGTAAACATAATAGTAACAGAGTGAGTAATGTATGAAAAACGGGCATAATACAAGCCCAACTGGAATGTACAAGAAAAATTGGAATGTAAAAGATGATTGATAGGTGAAAAGATAGTCCTAGATCATCCACCATGAATCCTACCTAAATGGTAGGTACAACTCATGAATGGTTTTCTCTGTGGATCACCTCGTCAAACTTCCACCTCTAAGCCACCTACAATCCTGGTACTCTCGTCCTTAGTCAGCGTTGTTAGTTGTCTCCACTATACACAACAAGGTGTGGGCAGGGACCATAGATGGGTGAGTATAACGATACTCAGTAGGGACCCCAAGACTCTCAAGGTCTCACAAAATACACCAAGGATAAACCACACAACTTTAAATCAACTGAAAACTCCACATAGTTATTTTCCTATACATAAACCAATGTTATCATGTAGACCCATCTTAATCATGAGGAAACACATAGTCCAACAAAAAAGCCTAATGTTCAACTTCAAAACAAAATATGAATTACCACAATGGTATGTACCACTACAGTATTCCACAAAAAAGAATACCACCCTGGTATTACCATAAGGAATGTACTGCTCAGGTACGAACTCATCTCACACCATGTATAACTTAAGTACAGTAGTTGAGATTATGAGATGTAACTACTAAATTATGTTACTCTGTTAAGAGGCTCTGTTGCTGAAAAAACACACGATCGGTCGGTGCTGACCCACAAATGATTCCTTGGTGCTGACCCACACAAGATCGCTAGGTGATAAACCACAAAGGATTACTCGGTGCTAACTGACACATGATTTCTAGATGATGATCCACACATGATCACTTGGTGCTGACAAACACAGGATCACTCATCCTTATTCACGTCACAGCCAGCTACAAGGTTCCCGTACTACGGCTACTTGTCTCTAGGATAGTCCACTCCACAAGCCACTATTCGAAAATTCAACTTCCATGAAGTCCCACGAAGTTGTATCACAAAATACCACCTTTTAATCTGGGTATCAACGCAACAAATGTTTCATTAATCAGATGCCATGTCTATAAGTTATTTGCCCATTTGTTCTGAGGGCCCGGTTAGATTCGTACTCAATCCAACCCGACTGTTCTTCAAATTTACCCAAATTCCAGTGGGATAAACCAAATGGAATATATCTCTCCAAGGATTCTATCTCCGTTGACAGTTCGTCAAACTGAATTTTGGTGCCAATGTTATGGACAAATAATGTAAATGGGTCGATGTGAGTCTAGGTCCAGTCCAACCGGGTCAGACTGACCCGGCCTGACTGGCTGGGTCTGCCCTGATCTATACTGGTCGGCCCATCCTGTAATGGGCGGTCTGGCCTAGGCGACATGGGGTGGTGTGGAGGCCGCGAGGGCCTTAAAGTCCATGAGGACCATGATGGACATGAGGAGGGCTGAGTAGGCCGCGAGGGATGTGCAAGGTCACTGGGGGCTACTCAACGGAACGAGGCCTTGGGGGCCATTGGACTGCGTGAGGCTGTGAGGGCCGCTGGATAGTGCGACATCGTAGGGGCCGCTGAATGGAAGAGCGCCTCAGGGCGTAGAGGCCGTAGGGGCTGCTAGACGATGGAGAGACGTGGGGCGCAGAGGCCACGTGGGCCACAGGATGGGGGATAGCTATAGGGCATGGAAGCCACGGGCAACGGCAGCTGCGGATGGCGGTGTTCCATGGGGTGTCGAGGCCATAGAGACAATGGGGTCCCCAGGACGGCAGAACTCCATAGGGCACAAAGGCTATGGGCAGCGGAGCGCCACGGACGGAGGAGTCTGTGGGGTGGAAAAGTGCCATGGGGTTGTGGAGCGTCGTGGGGCTGTAGAGGTTGTGCCTTCATTGCGGTTCTTGAGCTCCACCGGTATTGAATGTCCACACCGGTTTCTGTCACCCTTGTGAAGGACACGCCAGAGAACCAATATATTCTGGAGAGTATGGGACATGTTTGTTTGGCTCGTTCTCTCCATGTTATGGCGGTAGCAAGAAGCTATAATTTCTTCCTTCATTCATGACGAATTGTCAAGAACGGTAAGTTGAAAAAATCAAACATCCACCCTACCTAGATTTGTTTGATGACATCGATGAGGAGGGAAGGGCAGTCATTGATTGAAGATGTCCGACATTAGAGAATTTCCTGAGGAAAAAGTCGAATTCATGCATCGATGTTCTTCATTGGAGGAGCATTCTTCGTTGGAGGATCCTTCTTTGTTGGAGAAGTGTAATTATCCCAAAATCTCTCTCCTTCTCCTTTGCCAAAAACCTTCCCCCAATCCACCCCAAAATGAATTACGCGAACATTATAGATTATGTTTCCATAATTTTAAATTGGAATAATTTAATAATTGAGTTGGTTTAATTAATTAAAGGGGGGTGGCACAATTATAGTTGGGGGAGTATAATAGGCTTCCCCATATTTTAGAGGGAGTTCAAGGGGGTTTTAGATTCAGGTGGTCCCCACCACCATAACCCACATGGGAGGTTAATTCTGGTGGACCCCACCTCCATAACCTCACATGGGAGTTTTAGTTCTAGTGGTCCCCACCTCCCAACATCCACATGGGAGTTATAAATAAAATAAAATGTTACACAATTTCATTTTACATTATTCTTTCATGAAAGACCCAAATTCTATCATTCACCCTCGACCTACTATGGTCGAGGTGAAGATCCCCTTAAGAAAATACTGGCACAATGACTTCAACAGTGCCCTCATATTTCAATTATGATCACCTATTAAAAATTTAGAAAAACCCACTTGCACATTTACTAAACGTACCCAAAACATGTTTAAAAATTTATTCTGGGCACTCTAGGCCTCAGAATCATGCACCAAAAAAGTTCACAAACTTGTAAAATTCCCATTTGATTAAAAAAATTACATGGAAATTCTAGTTCTTTACATTCTCCCCACCTTAGGGCTTTTCATACGCATAAGACACAACTCAAACTAACGTTACAAGCGTGGAGTACTGAGCACACATCTGAGACCCTCGCTCCCTTGTGCTATTCTAGGGGTTCTTGTGCTACTCGAAAACGCACACCAGAGGTATCGAACACTTACGAAAGAGCTAGTCTTGTTGATCCTAAATCTAAACTGGAAACTCATTATACGTCACGCCATCATCGACGTCCTTATCTCCATGGTCGATGATGTGAGAAGGGTAATGCATGTATCACCTCAACTAGGATACATGGAAGACATTCTGCGCCCGATGCAACTGAGGTGGAAGATCTAAGTGTTAAGCCACCTCATCAACTCTTTTGATGACCGTAAAAGGTTAGATAAGACTAAAATGAAAACTTTCTACCTCGGCCATATCATTTTAATCCTCGTTGGGGTGATACCGGTAGAATGTCGTGGTTTCCATCCTCGAACTCTAGAGGTATCAGTCTATTATTGGAATAAGACTTATGCGTACTTTGTGCAGTCTTCGTCTGCCCCTGTATGATCATCACATTCTCTTTGGTATCATGTACCATCTCTGGTCACACTAGTGTTGACTCCCTTGGGCTAGTATAGCACAAATGTGATCTGCAAGGTCACCCAAACAATTCCTCAAAAGGTTCCATCCTAATGGTGAAGTGATATTTGGTGTTGTATGAAAACTCCATCAAAGGCATGTGATCCTCCAAGAAGTGACTAAAGTCAAGGACACATGCACGCAGCAGGTCCTCGAGGGTCTGAATTGTTCATTCACTCTGTCCATCTATCTAATATTTTATGGTGGTGGTCAAACGAAGTTGTGTCTCGATAACTTCCAACAACCCCTTCCATGGCCGGGAGGTAATCCGTTTATCACAATCAGAGACAATCGTTGAGGTTACTCCATGTAGTCTCACAATCACTCGCACATAGAGGCATCTTAATCTCTCTACTAAACCCTACTCCCTGATCTGTAGAATGTGGGATGACAGGGTGACTCAATCGATGATCAAGAAAATTGATTCATTGCACATGGATTTAGGTGGAAGTCCGGTCACGAATAACATGGACATCCCATCACACATCCATCTGGGACCTCTAAAGGCTGAACCAAGCCGGCTAGTACCTGATTCTCTGCCATCACATGCTGACAAGTGAGGCACCGATATATAAAACTTACAACTTCTCTTATCATTCCCATCCACCAGTGTTGTCTTCGGAGGTCCTGGTACATCTTTGCCACTCATTGATGTACTGCTAGAGTGGACATGTAGGATCCCCCCATCACTTATTCCTGAAGCGACACAGGAACCATATTATATCATCTAAAGAGGATGACATGCTCCCCAACTTTAGAAAATTTATCTGGTGCATGTCCTATGGATATCTGAATAGGTCGATTCTCACAGTCAGTGTCCCCGCACTGCTCCTCCCTGACTCACTGAAGATGTTGGGGTGTAACTATAAGAGACTGAAGGAAAACTGCTCAATCACATTCCACAAAGGATATCTTCGAAGAACTCAACTGCTATGTTAGCTCACCTAGCAGTTTTACACCAGATATCTGGATGAGTGAAAATGCTACAAAATTCCCCTTGCTAGGAGTATAGAATATCTTGAAGTAATAGTCATAGAGGAACTCAAGCCATCATCATTGTCTCAAGTTCAGTTCTTCAGAGAAACGATATACCTGAGACTCTTGTGATCAGAGTACACTGTAAACCACTTGACCATCAAGTAATGTCGCCACATCTTCAAGGTGAAGACCACTACTAATAATCCAGGTCATGGGTAGTGTAGTTCTTCCAATGTTGGCTTGGATGGTGAGAACAATATGAGATCACTACTCACTCCTACATCAGGAAACATCTGAGTCTGGTCCCTAAGGCGTCATAGTAGACTACATACCCAACGATCTCCTCTGGAAGCCAAAAGATGGAGGCACTAGTCAGCCTCTGCCTCAGCTCCTGAAAACTCTGTTAGAATCTCTCTAACCACATGAAGGTTTTCCCCTTCATCATCAACTCAGATAAAGGTACTAAAAATATGGAGAAATTGGGCACCAATATCCGGTGGTATCCGGCCATACCTAGGAAACTATGAATCTCCATCACACTCCTGGGTGGATCCCAAGCATGTACCACCTAAATAATTGCTGGATCGACTACAACTCCAGCCTCCAATCTGACATGTCCTAGAATGTGATCCTCTCGGATCGAGAACTTTCACTTCAATAGTTTAATATAAAGATGGTGCTCTCGGAGTGTGCCCAGTACTACCTGCAAATGATAGCCATCCTCCTCCTCAGTAGTCCAGTAGATCATAATGTCATCAATGATGACCACTAAAAAGTGATCATGGTATTGCTGAATTATCCTGTTCTTGAGCCCCATGAAAACTTTAGAAAATTAGTTACGCTGAATGACATAAATAATAACTTTTATTGGACATACCGACATCTGCAAGATGTATTTAGCACATCCTCATCCCATACACTGAGCTCGTGATAGCCTAATCTAAGGTATATCTATGATAACCATCGTGCTCCCTTCAGCTGATCAGAGAGGTCGTCAATCCTTGGATGTGGGTACATGTTCTTCCTGGTCACCTAGTTCTGGCATAGATAGTCAACACAAAGCCTCACACTCTCATCCGTCTCCATGGATAACCAAATCGGGGCTTCCCAAAGAGAATTACTCGGATGAATGAATCCATTCCCCTGTAAGTCTTATCATTGTACCCAAAGCTCACGATGCTCTCCCAGAGCTATCTGATACGCAGGTGTAGATATCACTGTCATCCGAGAGTACATTTCAAGGTAAAATTCTACCTCAATTTGAGGAGGTTGACCCGGAACATCATCATGGAAGACATCTGTGTACTGGTCAACCACTACAGGACAACTCGGACTCTCCACGTCAACTGTTCTGATGGTAAGGCTTTCCAAATTATGAGTGATCGGTAGAACTCTCCTCTAGATAAGTCCATCCTATGCTGCAATATAAGGCCCCAACCTTAAACCTTACTTAATCATGAGTTATTACAAGATTACACATTGAGGATCTTTTCGGGTTTAGAGTTTTATAAAATTAGATCATAAAACTTGAATTACATTCCACATATAAACAAAGTGGTTACATAAAGATAGTATTCTTCATTCCCATCAATGGAAACACATTTAAAATAAAACATGGATTATTTCTTGACACATCCTTGACTCTATCATCTTATCATGAACCTTTCCCTTGACCTGTGAAAAACATTTCAAAAACTTGGGATGATCATAAAAACTCAGTATGGGTTATAAAAAAAACATGGAAAGGAAACATGAGTTCATATATACATAAGAATGGAATCATACTTTACCCATAAAAGATAGGCACTTTAACATACCTCATAAAATCATGAATAAATCATAGAAATCATAAGACATAAAGGTAACTTGAGGCATTCATAACATTCTTACGTAAGGAGTAACCCTCTTGGTTACGTTTGGAATACCCATCACAGTATATTCCCTAAAATCTCTTCGGAGAAAAACCTTAACGTTTCACTCCTTCACGTTACCCAATGCATTGGAGAGCTATAACGGGCTCACCCTCCCTTAGTTTATCACGGAACCACCCGTCTTCATAATAATGCCCAAGAACCATAACATAATCGTATCACATAAAACATGCATAAAGGAAACATGAAATTTCCACATTTCAATCAAAAGATATCAATACAACACAAAGACATTGTGAAAACCATTTTCAATACCAAAATAAAAGAAAAGTAAAACATGGTATTTATTTTTCTTTTAAAAAGAAGGTATGGCTTGTAGAGGAAGCCGAAACTCAAATAACAGTCACGACGGCGGAGAATTCGTTGACGCCGCATACGTACGACAAAAACATTCCCTTTTTTCGTTTAGTAAACGCTTCGTATAAAAAATATTTATTTTGAATAAACGTAAAAGTCAAAGGGTTTTATACACCGTATAAAAGAAAGTTGTGTATAAAATAAAATATGCCTCAATGAAAGGAGATTGAGACGAAGTCCCATACCTCGTATCCGACTTGACCCGACCGTTCTTTAATATCCTGAATAATAAACTTGAGTTAATCTCTACATTCTTATGAATCTTTTTCAAGTTCATTATTCCTTTTATACCATGTTATGAACATCATGTAATCGGTTACGTTAATAATGTTCATTTTGTCGGTATTTGGTTCTTAAGTCAAAAATAGACTTCTTACACTTACATGTTGTTAATTTGGTAAAAGGTTCATTATATCCAGAATGGTATTCATGATGTAGATATCATATATGTCATATATATCCAGTACATACATGCATTTATAATATTACATAATTTAGAGGTATGAAATGAAATGCACCGTTCAAGGAGACGGTAAGCCGTACGTATGCATGAACGCTACTTCCATTTCTATTTCATATTTTCTGGAATGGAATCATAATGATATAAGATTATATTATAATTACAGTATAATAACATATATAATATCATTAACTTTATCCTTTACACATCCCACATATGGTATTAACGAATCAAATCACTTTTAGGGGGCGGTAGTCCGCACTTCCTAAAATGAAGATATCGTGTTTACCCATAATGGAAACCATAAAGGTATGCACAAAATGAAAAAAACAGAAGCTTAAGGAAAACATAAACATATTATATATCATATATAAAAATAGTGACATCATAATGGCCACCTTTGAAGGTGTTGAATGAGTGTTGAACAATCATCGTTTCGGGAGGCAGAATTTCGCCATCCACGGAAACCATATGTTATTTAACCATTTGATGTAGTTGTGTGAGAGTGTAGCTCAAATAAATCATATAAAAACATCCTAGTATATTGAAGATACTGGTGTTGTTACAAAAGAAGTAAATAAAAAGAGTTCAGGGGGTTGGAGAAGCAAAATAAAACAAATGAACATGAGAGAACGAGTTACCTTAAAAAGTGTAACTCCTTTTGATTTGAGCCTAAAGGCTTACTTTGAAAGAATTCTGCCCAAAGTGAATCCTCTAGGATGAGGAGAGGGATGTGGAGAGAGCAAATGGGCAGGGGTTGGCCGAGCCAAAGGCTTGAAGAGTGTGTGAAATGAGGTAGAGGTGGGGGCCTTTTATAAGAGGAGAGGAGGGGCACTTTTGGAAAGTAAAGAAATATTACTTTATTTGAAAATGTGTTTCGGTTTCAAAAGGTCCCACATTGATATAATTAGTGGATAAGGTGATAAGAGTTCGAAATCCACTCATCCAATTGGTTTTGGCCATGTGTAGTTCATAGATTTTACATTATGTTTCCATTTTATTTAAATCGTCAAATAATGATGTCATCACTGCATCATTATTATGTCATAAATAATTAAATTTATTTAATGTCTAAAAATTATAAAAAAACTACTATGATGTAGGAAATCTTTTTATCTTTCCAATGGATATTTATAATCAAAATTTTGACTTGTATAACCCCACTGAATTTTTTTTTTTCGTAAAACATATTATGTTTGTGTCATTTTCACTTTAACATTAAATAAAAAGTAATTTATGTCATTTCCCAACAAAAGTGGATCCATGGGGTCCCCAAGTTGACCCATGGCTTGTCTTGGTCGGCCATGACACAACCAATAAGGTTGGGACATGTGTCTAGGTCATTTCCTGTTATTAAAACATTATTTATACCTTAAACTACCCTAATTACCACTAATCGCGATTAAAAACTTAATAAGTTACTATTCACCAAAAAATTATTATAATCTCATTGAACCACATTTTACATACTAATTACAACCATGTATGGCGGATTTTCAAAATTCAAAACACAATTATGGCAAAATTTCATTTAAACGGAAAATCAGTCTTTATAAGTACCACTTAGTGGTTTCACTATTCATCAAAAATTGAAGTTTTTCAGAAAATTACCAAAAATTTACCCTAAGCTATATTTTATATTCCAAATTCAAAAATGAAGTCTATTTTTAAAAATTCAAATCATATAAGTCACATTAATTAATTTAATAATTAATTCCCGCTGCCAGAGCAAATAGCGTATTTTTACAAAACAATAAGTATCAAAAGATTGACACCAGTTTAAGTCTAATTTCAAAGTGAAATTGATTCCAATGACCACCATTGGATAAAATGGTAAAAATATATTCTAATTTCACTTCAAAACCAATTCAAAACATTATATAATCATATAAATAAATTAGATTAAAAATAAGTTTTGATGTAAAATGCAGTATTTTTCACTATTCATTAAAAAATGAACATTGTCAGAAAAATACCAAAAATTCACACAAGGTAAATTTTGATGTCCCAATCATAAAGGATAAGTTTATTTTGACGAAAATAGTTTATAAAATTGTCAAAATATAGATTCAAAGGGGTTTCCCATCATGAGGTAGTAAAACAATCTTTTAAGTATATTAGTGTATTACATGCTTAAGATTGTATTTATTTTCATTTTAAGCCTCTATAACACTATCTTAATAATTAATAAACATGGATAAAAATATCTATTATTCATTACTTACTTGGGATGTTACATCCTTCCCCCCTTTAGAAAATTGCGTCCCCGCAATTTATTTACTTATCATATAGATGAGGGTACTTATCCCTCATTGCATTTTCGGATTCCCATGTTGCCTCTTCAATCATGTGGTTTTTCCAAAAAAACCTTTACCTGCTTAATCACCTTATTCCGTAACACTTTCTCCCTATGGTCAAGAATCTGGACCGGTTGTTCCTCATAAGATAGGTTCTCTTCCAGCTGAACTACCTCTGGACTCAAAACATGAGATGGATCTGGCATATACTTTCTCAACATCGAAACGTGAAAAACATTGTGTACCTGAGATAAACTCGGAGGTAAAGCCACTCGGTATGCAACTGATCCAACTCTTTCCAGAATTTCGTATGGTCCAATGAACCTTGGACTCAACTTTCCTTTCTTACCAAATCTCATCACACTTTTCCAAGGAGAAACCATGAGAAAAACATGATCACCTACCTCGAAAGATAGATCCTTCCTCCGGTTATCCACATAACTCTTCTGCCTGCTCTGAGATGTTCTCATGTGTTTCTGAATCAGCTGAACTTTTTCTTCCATCTCTTCTACCAATTCTGGTCCCATGAACTTCCTTTCACCCACTTCATCCCAGAAAGTTGGAGTTCGACACCGCTTCCCATATAATGCCTGAAATGGTGCCATCTGTATACTGGAATGAAAACTGTTATTATATGAAAACTCAACCAAAGAAAGATGTTAGTCCCAACTTCCCTGATAATCCATAGAACAAGCTCGTAGCATATCCTCCAATGTCTGAATTGTTCGTTCTGACTGCCCATCTGATTGAGGATGAAAAGCTGTACTAAAATTTAACTCAGTACCCAAAGACTTCTGAAGGCCTTTCCAAACGTTATAAGTAAACCTGGGATCACGATCCGATACAATGGAGAGAGGAACTCCATGTAATCTGACTATCTCTTTAAGATACAAACGGGAAAGTTGATCAAGAGAGAAAGTATCTCGTATAGCAAGGAAATGAGCAGATTTGGTCAAGCGATCAACAATAACCCAGATTGCATTATTACCTCGAGATGTCTTCGGTAATCCAACAACAAAGTCCATGGATATATTCTCCCATTTCCACTCTGGTACTGGTAAAGGCTGAAGCATCCCTTTCAGTAACTGCCGCTCTACTTTAACCTGCTGACAAGTCAAACACTTCATAGTAAAATCAGCAATGTCTCTTTTCATTCCATCCCACCAGTAATACTCCCGCAGATCTCTATACATCTTAGTACTGCCCGGATGAACTAAAAACGGAGAACTATGAGCTTAACATAACAACTCTCTCTTCAACTGTGAATCACAAGGCACACACAATCTCTTCCCAAATCTCAAAACACAATCATTATCAATGTTGAATTCAGGCAACTTACCTTTCTGAACCAGCTCTACCTTTTTCTGCAACTCAGTATCTTGCTTCTGTGCTTGCTTGATTTTATCTGATAGAGATGATCTCACTGATACCTGAAACAAAACAGAAGGACTTCCTGCACCAACAACTTCTATTCCAAAGTTCATCAAATTGTTAACCAAAGGATGACGTTCCAAACGCAACATTGTTAATGAAGCATTACTTTTTCGACTCAAAGCATCAGCCACTTTATTTGATTTTCACGAATGGTAATGAATTGTACAATCATAATCCTTGATTAATTCCAGCCATCTCCTTTGTCTCATGTTTAACTCTTTCTGAGTGAATATATACTTTAAACTTTTGTGATCGGTATATATTTCACACTTTACTCCATACAAATGATGCCTCCAAATTTTTAAAGCAAAAACAACATCAGCTAGTTCCAAATCATGTGTAGGGTAATTTACCTCATGAGTTTTCAACTGTCGTGAAGCATAAGCAATTACCTGATCATTCTGAATTAGGACGCAACCATGTCCTTTCAATGAAGCATCAATGTATATAACAAACTCACCATTCCTGGAAGGTAGTGCCAAAACTGGAGCATTCACCAATCTTCTTTTCAATTCTTGAAAACAATCATCACATTCTTTTGTCCAGATAAACTTAACACCCTTCCGAGTTAGCTTAGTCATTGGACTAGATAACCGTGAAAAATTTCTATCAAACCTTCGGAAATAGCCCGCCAAACCAAGGAAGCTACGAATCTCGGTTACATTTGTGGGTCTTGGCCATTCTTCCACAACTTTTGTTTTTGCAGGATCAACAGTTATTCCATCTTTAGAAACAATGTGACCAAGGAAAGAAATTTGTTGCAACCAAAACTCACACTTGCTGAATTTCTCATACAGTTTCTTTTCTTTTAAGGTTTGCAAGATAACCCTTAAATGTTTTTCATGCTCCTCTTTACTTTTAGAAAACACCAAAATATCATCAATGAAAACCACGACAAACTTATCCAAGAACTCATGGAAAATTCTATTCATTAAGTCAATGAATACAGCAGGTGCATTGGTTAGCCCAAAAGGCATTACTACAAATTCATAATGGCCATATCTCGTACGGAACGTGGTCTTCGGAATATCTGCCTCCTTAACCTTCAGCTGATGGTACCCCGATCTCAAGTCAATCTTTGAAAAAAACTGTGCTCCCTAGAGCTGATCAAACAAATCATCGATATGAGGAAAAGGATATTTGTTCTTAACAGTGATATTATTCAAGGCTCTATAATCAATGCAAAGTCTCATAGAAGCATCTTTCTTTTTAACAAATAAAACAGGAGCACCCCATGGTGATGTGCTAGGTCTAATGAATCCTTTCTCTAATAAATCTTGCAATTGCTCCTTCAACTCTAAAAGTTCAATTTGTGTCATTCGATAAGGGGGTTTTGAAATTGGTTTAGCATCAGGAACTAAGTCAACAGTAAACTCAACTTCCCGATCTGGTATTATTCCAGGCAACTCATCAGGAAAAACATCAGGATACTCATTTACCACCGGCACATCATTAATCTGAACAGTTCCTTTATTTTCAATGACATGTGCAAGGTAAGATTCATTTCCATCTTTTACAAGTTTCTCGGCCTCTTGATATGTTATCAAAAGTAAGGGTTCATTCTTGTAAACAAACTGAAAGTATTTCTGAAAAGAAACTTATTTAGCTCTACAGTCAATCTTAGCATGGTAAATAGAGAGCCAATCCATACCCAGGATAACATCAAACTCTACTAGAGGTAGAACAATAAGGTTTGCAAGTAGGTTCTTTCCACAGATAATGATAGGAAGATTCTTATAAATTCTTTTTGCCTCAACATTTCCCCCAGGTGTTTTTTCCAAAAGATCAGGAGTCATTTCTTGAGATGGTATTCCCATTTTACTAGAAAAGGTTTCAGAGATGAATGAATGTGTAGACCCCGAATCAAACAACACACTAGCACAATCTGATAAAACAAACAAAGTACCTGATACAACATCATTTGATGGCCCGACATCTGCTCAAGTAGTTGCAAAGGATTTCACCACCCCTTTCTGCTTGTAGTCTAACTGCTTCCCATCACTAAAGCTCTTTGCCGGACACTCATTTGCATAGTGACCCATCTCATTGCACTTAAAACATTTCACTAACTGTAAATCAAATTTGTTCTTACCTTCACCTTGATCCTTTTCAGTGCAATCACCAGCCTTATGTCCCATCTTACCACATCGGTAGAACTTCCCAGAATTCATAAGACATTCCCCAGCATGCCTTTTGCCACATATATCACAAACTGGAAACTTAGTTCTCTTACCATCAGACTTTTTTGAAGAATTCTTACCTTTCTCCTGCCACCTCGGTCTCTTCTTCAGCTGGTTGTTATAGAAAAGTTGGTCTTCGGCAAACTCCATTTCCACCTTCTCAGCACATCGAACAAGCTTTTCATTACTTTTAATCTCACGAGAAGCTAATGCCCTTCGATATTTTGGCTTTAATCCTGAGTAAAAATGATTGATTTTACTATCAAGGTCCCGGATAAAATTTGGAGCATACCTTGCCAAACGAGTGAACCTTTCTTCATAGGCAGCCACTGAGTCTTCCTCTTGCCTCAATTCCAAGAATTGCATTTCCATCCTATGTCGAACAGCCTTAGGAAAATACTTCTCAAGAAACATACCTTTGAATTCATCCCAGTCAAGGGCATCAATCTCATCGGCGTCCCTGATATTTTTAACCATAGACCACCACTGATCTGCTTCACCCTCCAAACGGTAAATAGCAAGACTAACCTTTTGATTGTCTGAACACCCCATGAAATCAAAAATCTTCTCCAGTGCTTTAATCCACCCTTCAGCTAGTACAGGGTCAGATGATCCTCTGAATGATGGTGGATGTTTCCTCATGAAATGTTCCACCACTGACATGTCCCTCTGCAGTTGGTCTGGCTGATCTCGTGTATGGATACCACCACCATTTATCGCTTGAGTCAACTGCGCCATTACTGCGACAAACTGTTCAGTTCCAATTCTGACCATTTTTGGATGCTGATTCCGAAGGTTATTTCCTTCTGTATGCCTTCCTAGCACTGCTTCCATGTTTCCTCTGCGGAAAACCATTCTGACCAAACATGTCTTAGATGAAGCAGCATGGTAATCTTTAAATGCTATATCATTTAAAAAAAATTGGATAATCATTTAATAGAATTCTAACTCCCAAAGTTATCTAAACCGACCTCTGATACCAACTATAAGGCCCCATCCTTAAACCTTACTTAATCTTGAGTTATTACAAGATTACACATTGAGGATCTTTTCGGCTTTAGTGTTTTAGAGAATTAGATCATAAAACATGCATTACATTCCACATATAAACAAAGTGGTTACATAATGATAGTATTCTTCATTATCATCAATGGAAACACATTTAAAATAAAACATGGATTATTTCTTGACACATCCTTGACTCTATCATCTTATCATGTACCTTTCCCTTGACCTGTGAAAAACATTTCAAAAACTTGGGATGAGCATAAAAACTCAGTATGGGTTATATAAAAAACATGGAAAGGAAACATGAGTTCATATATATATAAGAATGGAATCATACTTTACCCATAAAACATAGGCACATTAACATACCTCATAAAATCATGAATAAATCATAGAAATCATAAGACATAAAGGTAACTTGAGGCATTCATAACATTCTTACGTAGGGAGTAACCCTCTTGGTTACGTTTGGAATACCAATCACAGTATATTCCCTAAAATCTCTTCAGAGAAACCTTAACGTTTCACTCCTTCGCATTACCCAATGCATTGGAGAGCTATAACGGGCTCACCCGCCCTTAGTTTATCACGGAACCACCCATCTTCATAATAATGCCCAAGAACCATAACATAATCGTATCACATAAAACATTCATAAAGGAAAAATGACATTTCCACATTTCAATCACAAGATATCAATACAACACAAAGACATTGTGAAAACCATTTTCAATACCAAAATAAAAGAAAAGTAAAACATGGTATTTATTTTTCTTTTAAAAAGAAGGTATGGCTTGTAGAGGAAGCCGAAACTCAAATAACGGTCACGACGGCAGAGAAGTCGTTGTCGCCGCATACGTACGACAAAAACATTCCCTTTTGTAGTTTAGTAAACGCTTCGTATAAAAAAGATCCATTTTGAATAAACGTAAAAGTCAAAGGGGTTTATACACCGTATAAAATAAAGTTGTGTATAAAATAAAATATGCCTCAATGAAAGGAGATTGAGACGAAGTCCCATACCTCGTATCCGACTTGACCCGACCATTATTTAATCTCCTGAATAATAAACTAGAGTTAATCTCTACTTTATTATGAATCTTTTTCATGTTCATTATTCCTTTTATACCATGTTATGAACATCATGTAATCGGTTAAGTTAATAATGTTCATTTTGTCGGTATTTGGTTCTTAAGTCAAAAATAGACTTCTTACACTTACATGTTGTTAATTTGGTAAAAGGTTCATTATATCCAGAATGGTATTCATGATGTAGATATCATATATGTCATATATATCCATTACATACATGCATTTATAATATTACATAATTTAGAGGTATGAAATGAAATGCACCGTTCATGGAGACGGTAAGCCGTATGTACGCATGAACGCTACTTCCATTTCTATTTCATATTTTCTGGAATGGAATCATAATGATATAAGAGTATATTATAATTCCAGTATAATAACATATATAATATCATTAACTTTATCCTTTACACATCCCACATATGGTATTAACGAATCAAATCACTTTTAGGGGGCGGTAGTCCGCCCTTCCTAAAATGAAGATATCGTGTTTACCCATAATGGAAACCATAAAGGTATGCCCAAAATGATAAAAACAGAAGCTTAAGGAAAACATAAACATATTATATATCATATATAAAAATAGTGACATCATAATGGCCACCTTCGAAGGTGTTGAATGAGTGTTGAACAATCATCGTTTCGGGAGGCAGAATTTCTCCATCCACGGAAACCATATGTTCTTTAACCATTTGATGTAGTTGTGTGAGAGTTTAGCTCAAATAAATCATATAACAAAATCCTAGTATATTTAAGATACTGGTGTTGTTACAAAAGAAGTAAATAAAAAGAGTTTAGGGGGTTGGAGAAGCAAAATGAAACAAATGAACATGAGAGAACGAATTACCTTAAAAAGTGTAACTCCTTTTGATTTGAGCCTAAAGGCTTCCTTTGAAAGCATTCATCCCAAAGGGAATCCTCTAGGATGAGGATAGGGATGTTGAGAGAGCAAATGGGCAGGGGTTGGCCGAGCCAAAGGCTTGAAGAGTGTGTGAAATGAGGTAGAGGTGGGGGCCTTTTATAGGAGGAGAGGAGGGGAACTTTTGGAATGTAAAGAAATATTACTTTATTTGAAAATGTGTTTCGATTTCAAAAGGTCCCACATTGATATAATTCGTGGATAAGGTGATAAGGGTTCGAAATCCACTCATCCAATTGGTTTTGGCCATGTTTAGTTCATATATTTTATATTATCTTTCCATTTTATTTAAATCGTCAAATAATGATGTCATCGCTGCATCATTATTATGACATAAATAATTAACTTTATTTAATGTCTAAAAATTATAAACAAATACTATGATGTAGGAAATCGTTTTAGCTTTCCAATGACAATTTATAATCAAAATTTGGACTTGTATAACCCCACTTAAAAATTGTTTTCATAAAACATATTATGTTTGTGTCATTTTCACTTTAACATTAAATAAAAAGTAAATTATGTCATTTCCCAACAAAAGTGGATCCATGGGGTCCCCAAGTTGAGCCATGGCTTTTATTGGTCTGCCATGACACAACCAATAAGGTTGGGACATGTGTCTAGGTCATTTCCTATTATTAAAGCATTATTTATACCTTAAACTACCCTAATTACCACTAATCGCGATTAAAAACTTAATAAGTTACTATTCACCAAAAAATTATTATAATCTCATTGAACCACATTTTACATAATAATGACAACCATGTATGTCGGATTTTTAAAATTCAAAACACAATTATGGCAAAATTTCATTTAAACAGAAAATCAGTCTTTATAAGTACCACTTAGTGGTTTCACTATTCATCAAAAATTGAAGTTTTTCAGAAAATTACCAAAAATTCACCCTAAGATATATTTGATATTCCGAATTCAAAAATGAATTCTATTTTAAAAAATTCAAATCATATAAGTCACATTAATTAATTTAATAATTAATTCCCGCTGCCAGAGCAAATAGCGTGTTTTTACAAAACAATAAGTATCAAAAGATTGACACCAGTTTAAGTCTAATTTCAAAGTGAAATTGATTCCAATGAACACCATTGGATAAAATGGTAAAAATATATTCTAATTTCACTTCAAAACCAATTCAAAACATAATCTAATCATATAAATAAATTAGATTAAAAAGCAGTTTTGATGTAAAATGCAGTATTTTTCACTATTCATTAAAAAATGATCATTGTCAGAAAAATACCAAAAATTCACACAAGGAAAATTTTGATGTCCCAATCATAAAGGATAAGTTTATTTTGACGAACATAGTTTATAAAATTGTCAAAATATATATTCAAAAAGGGTTTCCCATCATGAGGCAGTAAAACAATCTTATAAGTATATTAGTGTATTACATGCTTAAGATTGTATTTATTTTCATTTTAAGCCTCTATAACACTATCTTAATCATTAATAAACATGGATAAAAATATCTATTATTCATTACTTACTTGGGATGTTACATGCAACGACTCCCTTCTCGCTGGTGAAGTTAAACTGGTTCCCATCCATATGGAAACACCACACATTGTTCCTAATACAGTCAATTTGAGCATGTAAATTATATAACCATTCCATACCCATGATGACGTCGTAGAGCCTCGACACATCTACTATGTTATCCCAGTCGAAGATCTCACCTCCTAGAGTAATCTTGTACTACCAGCACCAGTGCATAATTATTGAATCGTCTACTATAGGAGTCTCTAGTCTTAGTGATCAAGCTAATGACTCTGTTAGAATCTTTGACCTCTAAATGAGTGCAGGGGTAATAAAAGAATAACTAGACCATGTGTATATAAGTACTACTCCTAAAGTGGAGTAGACCCATATCGTACCATGTATCATCTCCAGAGCGCCATGATCATTGGCCTGAGCTTCCTGATGCTGAGCTCACCCCTGTCCTCCTATTCTATATGGTCAAGGTAGACCAATTGGTGTTGGTGGTAGTAACATCTCGAATTGTCACACACCGCCAGCTACACCGCCAACACCTCTTGCACGTCTGCCTGCACCGTGAAGACCTCCTCAGTCGAACCTATGTCTCTGCCTGGGTAGTCCTTAGACTGCATACTAATCATCAATATGGAGGGTCAGACAGTCACGAGCCATGTGACCATGGCCGATGCATAAGTAGAACTACCTGCTCCTAGCATGGTGGGCGCTGTCTCTGGTGCCCCACCCAACTGACTCTGAATCATGTGGTCGTTCACCTGTGGTCTGGTCCTCTTGGACCTCTACAACATTTGTCTACGGCCATCAGTATAAGACACTGCTACATGGAGTCCGGAGGTGGATCTCTCTGTTGGTGACTGCTCATCAAGAAAACTCTCTACTAATAGGGCTCGCTCTAACAACCCCTCCCCCTACATGGGATGCTAATAGAAATCATCGACGCCCTGATCTCCCGCTTGAGTCCCTACTCGAAGGTATGGGCCCTGAAAAATGGGTCATGTATTATATCTATGATATAGCATGAGAGGTCAGTGATTGTCACTGAGTATTGAGTGACAGTCATGCTAACCTTCTAGTGATGAATTAGCTCATAAATGTGCACTGCGCGAAGAGTCGTTGGGACACACTCTTCATGAAATAGGCCCTCAAAGTCTGCCCCAAAGAAGTTTCACCTCATCGTGAGACAAAACCATCAATCTCCACCATATGGCTACTGCTTCCTGTATAAGACTAGAGGCAAGGATCATCAGGACATCGTCTAGTTTCCCTACCAGTCGAAAGACTCTCACCAGAACCTATATCAAATCCTCAACCACATGTGGGTCCGTCTCTTCCCTGATCATTGGTGGCCTCTGGCACTGTTACCTATGTAACATGATCATGTGGATTTTACCCTCTACTGTTGGGTCTAGTGGCATTGGTGGCCCAATGGGTAATGGTACCACTAGTGCATCTACTGGAAAAGGGGCCTACATCGAGGCCTCGTCGCTCGGTGGGATATCAGTGTGTACTACTCTTGGAACCCTAGCTGGTTGTCTGAATGGAAGAATCCTAAAAAGAATCAAGTGTGCCATGGTCAATAAGTTATACCCGAGGAGCTGACTCAAAGAGATCACAAAGAAAACTCTTGTAAACAAACAAAAATTCAGTGTTTTCATGCACTATGTCCGAAATACGATGCCATGGTACTGGTTTAAGGATACATCGGCCACTGCACCAACACTGGATTTCCTTAACTGATAATTATACTCACTACACTAAACAATATATCCATTTAATAAAATATCAGAGTACTATGTTCTATGGTATAACTGACTCCTTTGAAAACAATTTTTCATGACCCGTCCATAAGGGAATATGCCGTGACTACCCCAATCCCACCTTCCATAGGGAAGGGTCTGGAGACTAACATTTAAGGCGTATTTCCTAAATCTGGAAAGGCATTGCCTTTATAACCTGAATCACACGCAACCAAGCCCATAGAAAGATATAAACTCATGTAAAATGAATTTTACCAGAGTGAGTACATTAAATAAAAGGGGCCATAAAACATGACTAACTAGAAAGTACAAGGAAAAGTAGAATGTAAAAGACGACTGATAGGTGAAAAGAATCTCATGGATCATCCACCACGAATCCTACCTGATGGGTAGGTACAGCTCACGAACGGCCATCTCTCTGGTTCAGATCCTCTAACATCTATATTCAATCTACCTCTAGTCCTGTTACCATTGTCCTCATTCATTGATGTATGTCTTCTACTCCAAACACATTTGGGTGTGGGCATAGCCCATGCATGGCTAAGTACAATGATACTCAATAGAGACCACGAGACCCTCTAGGTCTCAAAAAATTCACCAAGATTATGCCACACAACTTGAAATAAACTGAATACCGTATTTAGGTATATGACCATACATATACCCAAGTTATCAAGTATACCCATCTCAATCCTAAGGAAACAATGAGTCCAACTCAAAAGATAAAATTCCAACTGTTCTAAAAATGAAGGAGTACCGTGATGTTATGTACCACTCAGTTACTCAACATAGAATAATACCACCTAGGTATTACCACAATGAAAGTACCACTCATGTACAAACTCATCACACACCAGGTATAACATAAATACAGTATTAGAGATGATTATATATAATTACTATATCATCTTACTCTGTTAAGAGGCCCTACTGCTGACCCACACAGGATCGCTCGGTGCTGACACACATAGGGTCACTTTGTAATGCCTCGACCCTAGTTACCCAGAGTCGGTGCATTATTACATAACATTGGCATGATCACAAGAAAGATCAATCATCGAAATACCTATTGGTTTAGTTTCCTTGTAAACACTAGATATATTCATATGTCTTACATTACATCATAAAATGAAAAACTACTTCAACAACATATTGTCTCCATAATCCACACTCATATCCCCACATAATATCCCTCTAGTTCATTCATAATTTACTTCTCCACTTCCTAGGAAAAATAAAACATAGAAAATGGGTGAGCTCAAATTCCCAGTAAGGATAACAATATAGTGGAAACTTTCATAAATAAGAATAAACATTTAAGGCAATGTATAACTAAAACAACATCCATCCAAACCTGAACATTCAACATAGTATGGCATAAATAAATTGAAATAATGCCATTTACTTGTTCACATGAATATTCTACTAATCGAATAATCACATGCAAAATCAATAACAACCTTCTTAATGATGGAATGCATAATGCTAGACTATCATAACCACATAGCCAAGGCCTCGTGCCAAGACTATAAATAAGATTTTGCCAAGGCCTTGTGCCAAGACACTAGTTTGTCTCATGAGACCTACCGATGCATTGAGGAGCTATAGTGGGCTCCACCCGTCACATATTAAGTCCAATTCATTTCCATATGAAAAGGTTTAAAAATAACTTAAACATTCGTATTAAAACTAGCATACGAAATGTCAATACTTTCACCAAAAACCATGAATGGTATAAAAATAGCACATCCACAGTCAAACATATTACAAAACCTTCAATATAGTATAGAAGTTTTGTATCATAATAGATCAACTTCAAATACGTGTAAAATCCATCAAATGATGTTGACATAGATGAAATCAAATCTCTTTTTAGAGAAATATCTATTTTTTTTAAATCAATTAAGGTCCATATAAAATAAAACATTTTCTTTTGAAAATATTCTTATAAGCTTGTAAGGGAAGCTTTGAAGATTTTATAACGGCGGAAAATAGCCGCACCCGCTGTATAAGTTAAAAAAAACATTCTTACCTCAATCATGTCGAAAATGTTAAAAAGGACCTTGTTTTGAAAATGACGGAAATATTCCTTTATAAACCACTTATAAAAGTCAAAAAGGGTATAAATGACTTTAACTCATATTCTAGTAAATAGGTAAAATGTTTTGAAATATATTTTTATGAAACATGGATGTGGATGATAAAGAGATCCCAGTATATAATTATGAATAAACAACCTCGGATAATGAAGAAATTGTGAAATAACCCTTACCTTGTACTTTTCCTTGGTTGGGGTAGGTTAACCTCCTGTATAATAGTGAAATAATTGTTATTAAATTATACAAGAATCATATGCATTCATATGATATGATATATGATCTTTTAACATTGCTTTGTTAATAATATCTTAGTATTATCGTTGTTTCGGGTGTTAACTTACTCATTTTATTTTATATGTTTTGTTATGTAAGTCATGTTTGTAATAGATAGATTGTATATTATTAATATCCAGAATGATATCAAGTCCTTAAACATCATTTTTAAATCATCAAATGATAATTATACTAGAATGGATACGATGGAGAATGAATCTCATCGCATTCGTGGAGACTATAGTCCGTACGTACGCACGAGCGAAAATATCATTCTTTTGATATTAAAATAATATATAAATGGATGGTATATCATATATACAAAATAATTAACATGTTATATTTATTATTTACATGAGTTACACATCATTATTATACCCATCCAAATAATAATATATTGAATAACAATTACACCACGACGTGGAGACGGTAAGGCGTACGTACGCACGTATGGTGACATGATATTCAATGGGTGGATAGAATAACGCATATGGTTGTACCATATTTATAATAAAATATCAGTATATATATGATACTGGAGTTATTATAATGGTAACAACAAATAAATAAGAAGTGGAAGAAGAAAGGAACTTGAAAAGGGGTGGGGAAAACATTACCTCTTCTTCGGGTTCTTCCTTTTGATTTGATCAAAAGGGCTCCTTAGGTTGGATTTCTGATCAATATAATGCCTCTAGATTGTATTGAGGGAATTTGGGAGAGTATTTGGGTAGAGTTTGGCCAATCCAAAAGGCTTTGATGGTGTGAAGAAATGGGAAGGAGGAGTTCCCTTTTATAAGAGGGGTGAGGGGCACCTTTGGAAAAGCTAGAAATATTAATTTATAATAAATTCATATTCGGTTTCTAATGGCTCAGAAGTTGATTATTTAAATTTTAAGGTGGGTATGGGTCGAAAACAACTCAACCAATATAATTTAGATAGGTTTGGGTACTTATATAAACCATATCAGTAAGTATTAACTCTAAGTTAATTAGTTTCACTTTTAAAATGTCTCTTTGTATTTTTATATAATGTCCATAAATGATTAAACTATCATGATATCGGTCTCTTGGACGATCCTTAGATTTTTAGGAATTTAATATCAATTAATAATATATTATTTGTTTTAAGAACTCTTTTATGTCAATTTTGACACTATTGAATAGTTGATTTTTGTGAAACTCATAAAAGATTGATTACTTAGAACAATGTCTATTAAATCAATCCTAATATATCATATTATCCTAGAAAATTATTTTAATTCATTAAAAGTTTCATATTATATTTATTTGGGTATTTATAATATCAATTATTTTAATTTTTCACTATTATAGTAATTACTTCATCATCATTGTGTCATAAATAAATTAAATTATTTAATGTCTAAAAATTATAAATAAACTATAATTATATATGAAATCCTTTTATCTTTCTAATTAATATTTATAATCTAAAATCCAACATATATAACCCTATGTAAAAATTGTTTTTCAAAAAGATATATGCTTGTGTCATTTTTGTATTCATTTTAACTTAATTAAAATAAAGTGTCCATATCACCTACATGTGGCACCATGGGGTCCCCAAATCGACCCAAATATTCCTATGGTCGAAGATGTATCAACCAATAAGGCTAGGACATGTTTTCGGGTAATTTATTATTATTATAATATTATTTTTAACCCTCATTTACCGGATTTACCCTTAACCACGGTAAATATAATATTTACCACAGTAATTATTCAAAATGTCTAAAAATAAAAGATACCTATTTACGCAATATGAAAATTCTGATTCCAAATATAGAATCCATTTTTCTAAATTCAAAACACAGAAGTGGAAGAAATTAATTTAAAATTAATTCCCACTGTCAAAACAAAAAGCGTGTTTTTAAGAGATAATAACTATCAAAAGATTGACACTTGTTTATGTTCAGTTTAATTGAAAAATTATGTCCAATGACCAACATTATATTAAATGGTAAAAATATATTCTAAATATACTTTATAACCACTCAAATTCATAATTTATCACTACTAATTATTTTTATTAAAAAAAGTTGTTTTTAATTAAAATTTAGTAATTTTCACTATTCATCAAAATATTAAAGTTATCCGAAAAGTACCAAAATTTCACCTTAGGCTAAATTCGATATTCCGAATCCAAAAATGAAGTCCATTTTGAAATATAAAATATATATAATTTCAAAAAGTACCTATTACTATTCATAATGGCTAGTTTGATTGGTTATGGTGAGTTAGAACTCGGTGTTGCGTACAACACACGCTATCACATTATTCAAAGAGAAGCGTACCATAGAAGCATGGGATGTTACATTCTCCCCTCATTCAAATAATTTGGTGCTAGAAATTTCTAGAATACTTATCACATGAAAAGACTCAGGTGGTTCTTCATCACATGTTCCTAAGGTTCCCACGTTGCCTCTTCCATCTTATGGTTTCTCCCCAAAACTTTTACCAGACGCGTCGTCCTGTTTCTCAGCACTTGTTCTCTCGTATCAAGAATCTTGATGGGCTCTTCGCAAAAAGACAGATCAGGTTCCAGTTCTAATTGTTCATAGGTGAGTACATGCGTTGGGTCAGGCATGTATTTCCTCAATAGAGATATGTGGAACACATCGTGGACTTTGGAGAGTCTTGGCGGCATTGCCAATCGGTAACCTATATCCCCAATTCGTTCTAGAATTTCGAAAGGTCCGATGTACCTGGGACTCAATTTACCTATCTTACCAAAATGTATGACTCCCTTCCATGGAGATACCTTCAGGAAAACATGATCACCGACTTGAAATTCCAAATCCTTCCTTCGATTATCGTCATAGCTCTTCTGCCTACTTTGAGTTTCTTTGATGTGATTTTGGATTACCTTCACCTTTTCCATCGTTTCCTCCACCAGTTCTAGACCTACAAGTTTTCTTTCACCGACGTCATCCCAACTGGTTGGTGTACGACATCTCTTTCCATATAATGCTTCATATGGTGCCATCTGAATAATCGAATGGAATCTATTGTTATAGGAAAATTCTACCAGAGTTAAATATTGATCCCACATACCCTTATAGTAATGTGAGCAAGATCTCAACATGTCTTCTATGGTTTGAATAGTCCGTTCTGATTGTCCGTCTGTCTGAGGATGGTAAGTAGTGCTCAAATGAAGTTCAGTATCCAGGGATTTCTGAAGACTTTTCCAGAATCATGGAGTAAAACAGGGATCACGATCAGAAACAATCGATTGTGGTACTCCATGAAGTCTCACAACTTCATTAATATATAGTCTTGCTGGACGTTCTCGGGGTAGATCTTCTCTTATAGCAAGAAAATGTGCTGACATGGTAAGACGATCAACAATAACCCATATTGCAGCGTTCCTTCTATGAGTCTTTGGTAGCGCCATGACAAAGTCCATCGTAATATTGTCCCATTTCCACTCTAGTATGGGAAGAGGTTGCATGACTCCTCCAAGCTGTTGCCTTCCAGCTTTCAATTGTTGACAAACCATACATCTTGAAACAAAATCCGCAATCTCCTACTTCATGTAGTCCCACCAAAAATGTTCCTTCAAATTTCTATACATTTTGGTGCTCCCAGGGTGTATAAGGAAATTGGAACTATGAGCATCATCCAGAAATTCCCTTTTTAGATCAGGTAAATCGGGAACACAAAGTCTCTTCCCGAATTTCAAAATTCCATCTTCATACACAAAGTCTCTCAATCTCGCATCATTCACAGCTTTAATCTTTTTTTAAATTCTTCATGATCGGTCTGAGAACTCTTAATCCTTTCTAGTAAAGATGTTTTGGCAACCATTTGAAAACGAATTGATGTTTCGCCTTCCCTGGTTATTCCCATGTCCATTTTCACTAGATCCATGAAAATTGGATCCCTTTCAATTCTCATATTGTTCAAAACTCCATGGTCTTTTCTGTTCAAAGCATCTTCCACCTTGTTTTCCTTCCTCGGATGGTAGTGTATCGTGCAATCATAATCCTTGAGTAATTCAAGCCATCTCCTTTGCCTCATGTTGAGTTCTTTTTGTGAGAAAATATACTTCAAACTCTTGTGATCAGTATAAATCTCACATTTTTCACCATAGAGGTAGTGCTTCCATATCTTCAAAGCAAAGATCACAGCTGCTAACTCGATATCATGAGTTGGATAGTTTTGTTCATGAATTTTCAAATGTCATGATGCATAGGCAATAACCCTATCATTCTGCATAAGGACACAACCAAGTCCTTTCTTCGATGCATCACTATAAATAACGAACCCATCATTCCCATGTGGTAGAGTAAATATAGGAGCATTGACTAATCTTCTCTTAAGTTCTTAGAAACATTCTTCACACTCTTTTGTCCAAAAAAATGTAACCCCTTTACGTGTGAGCTTCGTTAATGGGTTAGCCAATCGGGCAAAATTCTGGACGAAATGTCAATAATAACCTGCCAAACCAAAAAAACTGTGTACCTCAGTTATACTCGTAGGTGCTGGCCATTATTGGATTTCCTTGGTCTTAGAAGGATCAATAGAGATTCCATCTTTAGAGACAATATGGCCAAGAAAAGAAATCTCCTGAATCTATAATTCACACTTGCTAAACTTCCCATATAATTCATGCCTCCTCAGAGTCTTCAAGATAATGCACAAGTGATTTTCATGATCTTTGTAGGTTTTGGAGTATACCAAGATATCATCAATAAATACCACCACAAATTCATTGAGATACTCCTTGAAAACCCTATTCATCATATCTATGAATACAGAGGGTGAATTAGTCAATCCAAAAGGAATTATAGTAAACTCGTAATGCCTGAACCTGGTTCGAAATGTTGTCTTCGGAATGTCTTACTTCTTTACACACAACTGATGGTATCCAGATCAAAGGTCAATCTTTGAAAAGTATTGAGCTCCATGCAGTTGGTCAAATAAATTATCAATGCGAGGTAGGGGAAACTTGTCCTTTATCGTTATAGCATTGAACTCCCTGTAGTCAATACATAAACTCATAGATCCATCTTTCTTTTTAACAAAAAGAACAGGGGCTCCCCATGGAGAAACACTAGGGTGAATAAATCCTTTATTACTCAATTCCTCTAGTTGTTTCATTAGTTTGACTAACTCTACAGTGGCCTTCTTATAAGGGGTCTTCGATATAGGCCTTGATCCAGGAATTTAATCAACGGAAAACTCAACTTCTCGTTCTGGAGGATGTCCAGGTAAATCTTCCAGAAATACATCTAAAAACTCTTTCACAACAGGTACATCCTCTATTTGAACATTCCTTTCCTCACCGACAGTTATTTCATTCTCTTCCTCCCCAATAATTGAATTTAGTTGATCTACTAGGGGTGGATCTAAATAAGAATTAGGCGGTGACGATTCTGCTCTAAAGATAATGTGTTCCTTATCATTATCATCAAGAATTGTAACCTCTTTCTTCTTACAATAAATCTTCACATCATAGTCCGAAAGCCAATCTATACCGAGGATTATATCAAACTCAATCATAGGTATGATGATGAGATCAGCAAATAAAGAAAATTTATGTGCTCTAATGGGGACAGATTCGCAAAAATTTGTTGCAATGATACTTCCCTTAGGAGTTTTAACTGACAACTCCCTTGTTAAATCAAATTGGAAATATCTAATTTTCTTAGAAAACTGGGAAGATATGAAACAATGCGATGATCCAGAATCAAATAATGCATTTTCTAAACTTGAGGAACCCGTTAAATTACCTGCCACCACATCATTCAGAGCTTCTACCTCAGCAGTAGTGATAGCATAAGCTTGGCCTTGATCCCTTGGCCTTTTCTGAGGTAAGTTCTCCTGACGCTTAGGACATTAATTTTCATAATTCCCCATCTCCCTGCAATTGTAGCACTAAACGTTGGTAGCTTCCTTCTTCCCCTTGCAATCGCAAGCTTGGTGGCCTTTTTCACCACACTTGTAACAGAATAAAATTCCCTTCAAGAAAGTACCAGGGTGTTTCTTCCCGCATTTACCACAGGATGGATACTCAACCTTTCCCTTCTTCCCCTTATTTCCATTCCCAGATTGATTAGCAGGTGTCTTCTTCTCGTGCTTTTCTTTAAAGTCATAAGTCTTAGATAATTCCTTTTCGGTCTTGATGGGACATGAGACAATGTATTCGTACAATGAAAAGGATTGTGAGACTAATGCTCGACGAAGAAATGGTGTTAACCCATCAAAGAAACGATCAATATTACCTCTTGGGTTATGTATATAATCTCCAGCATACCTTGCTAACCTTGTAAAATTAGCCTCATACTTTGCGACATTCTCATCCTCCATCTGTCTCAGACTCAGAAATTGACTTTCCATATCTGCTCGATGGTCGCGAGGAAAGTATTTTTCTAAAAACAGATCGTTGAACTCCCTCCATTCCATATTTGATACTTCATCATCTTCCTTCCTATTTTGAATCAATTAGCACCATTGATCAGCATCTCTAGTGAGGCGGTAAACTTCCATGATAACTTTTTCCCTTTCACTGCTCCCCAAATCCTGAAATATTTTCTCTAGGGAATTTATCCATTGCTCAGATACTAAGGGATTTTTACTCCCATTGAACATTGGTGGTTGTTGCCTCATGAATTGATCTAACATTGATCCTCCACGATGTGGATCAGGGTGCTCCATATGGGTAAGGATATTATTCATAACCTGAGTGAGTTGTCCCAGTATGGTGATTAGCTGATCGACACCAGTTGCATCACCAGCTCCACTATAATTATCTTGAGCAGGAGGGCAATCCCTACATAGAGTGCGTGCATTGATATGGTTTCCATTTCTTCCACTAGGCACCATTTCTAAACAATGGCATAAACTAGATCAGTTTATGAATAAAAATACATAATCCCATACTTATAAAACACTTAAGAAAAATTGAACTATTTATGGATTTAATACATAATAATAATAAAAAAATCTTTGAGGAATTATATACTCATAAACCCTTAATAATGATTTGTAAAGAAAATGAGAGTTATCCTAAGCATATCCCCCGGGAGTGTTGTAACCAAGAGTGCAGCAAGGCTCGTTGTCGTGCACCAGTTCCCGTTCGAGTTTAGCTCAAAGCGGTGTTTTCGGGTTTTACCCCTGGGTACATCTGTGCCAGAGCCACCTCTACCTACTCGTATCCAGACAGAGATGTATTGCTCATAAAACTCACAAAATCTTTACAATACCAAAATTCTATGAAGTTCTTCTATACTAATCATCAAAGTTCATCTTAGGTCTACGTGCTCTAATCAGTGTTTATCTAAATCTAGCTTCCAAGGTTTGTACTAAACTTCCTCTAATACCAACTGTAATGCCCCGACCCGAGTTACCCAGAGTAGGTGCATTAATACATAACATTGGCATGATCACAAGAAAGAACAAATCTCAAAAGACCGATTGGTTTAGTATCCTTGGAAACACTAGATATATTCATAAGTCTTACATTGCATCATAAAATGAAAAACTACTACAACAACATATTGTCTCCATAATCCACACTCATATCCCCACATAATAACCCTGAAGGACATTCATAATTTACTTCTTCACATCCTGGGAAAAATAAAACATAGAAAAGGGGTGAGCTCAAATGCCCAGTAAGGATAACAATATAGCAGAAACTTTCATAAATATGAATAAACATTTAAGGCAATGTATAACTAAAACAAAAGACTTTAAAACTTGAACTATCAACATAGTATGGCATAAATAAAATGAAATAATTCCATTTACTTATTCACATGGATATTCTACTAATCGAATAATCACATGCAAAATCAATAACCATTTTCATAATGATGGAATGCATAATGCCAGACTATCATAACCAAATAGCCAAGGCCTCGTGCCACGACTATAAATAAGATTTTTCCAAGGCCCTGTGCCAAGACACTAGTTTGTCTCATGAGACCTACCGATGCATCGAGGAGCTATAGCGGCCTCCACCCGTTACATATTAAGTCCAATGCATTCCAATATGTAAAGGTTTAAACATAACCTAAACATTCATATTAAAACTAGCATAAAAAATGTCAATACTTTCCCCATAAACTATGAATGGTATAAAAATAGAACATCCACAGTCACACATATCACAAAACCTTCAATACAATGTAGAAGTTTTGTATCATAATAGATCAACTTCAAATAAGTGTAAAATCTATCAAAGGATGTTGACATAGATGAAATCAAAACTCTTTTTAAAGAAATATCTCTTTTTATTTTGAAATCATTTAAGAGACATATAAAATAAAACATTTTCTTTTGAAAATATTCTTATAAGTTTGTAACGGAAGATTTGAAGATTTTATAACGGCAGAAAATAGCCACACCCGCCGTATAAGTTAAAAAAACATTCTTACCTTAATCATGTCGAAAAGGTTAAAAAGGACCTTGTTTTGAAAACGACGTAAGATTCCTTTATAAACCACTTATAAAAGTCAAAAAGGGTATAAATTACTTTAACTCATATTCTAGTAAATAGTAAAAATGTTTTGAAATATATTTTTAAGAAACATGGATGTGGATGATAAAGAGATCCCAGTAGATAATTATGAATAAACAACCTCGGATAATGAAGAGATTGTGAAATAACCCTTACCTTGTACTTTTTCTTGGTTGGGGTAGGTTAACCTCTTGTATAGTAGTGAAATAACTTTTATTAAATTATACAAGAATCATATGCATTCATATGATATCATATATGGCCTTTTAACATTGCTTTGTTAATAATATCTTAGTATTATCGTTGTTTCGGGTGTTAGCTTACTCGTTTTCTTTTATATGTTTTGTTACGTAAGCCATGTTTGTAATGGATAGGTTGTATATTATTAATATCCAGAATGATATAAAGTCCTCAAAAATCATTTTTAAATCATCAACTGATAATTATACTTGAATGGATACGATGGATAATGAATCTCATCGCATTCGTGGAGACGGTAGTCCGTACGTACGCACGAGCGACAATATCATTCTTTTGAGATTAAAATAATATATAAATGGATGGTATATCATATATAGAGAATAATTAACATGTTATATTTATTATTTACCTGAGTTACACATCATTATTATACCCATCCAAATAATAATATATTGAATAACAATTACACCACGACGGGGAGACGGTAAACCGTACGTACGCACGTATGGTGACATGTTATTCAAAGGGTGGATAGAATACTGAAAATGGTTGTAACATATTTATAATAACATCATAGTATATATATGATACTGGAGTTATTATAATGGTAACAACAAATACAGAAGAAGTGGAAGAAGAAAGGAACTTGAAAAGGGGTGGGGAAAACATTACCTCTTCTTTGGGTTCTTCCTTTTGATTTGATCAAAAGGGCTCCATAGGTTGGCTTTATGATCTAACTAAGGACTCTAGGTTGTAGTGAGGGAAGTTGGGAGAGTATTTGGGTAGAGTTTGGCCGAACCAAAAGGCTTTTAAGGTGTGAAGAAATGGGAAGGAGGAGTTCCCTTTTATAAGAGGGGTGAGGGGCACCTTTGGAAAAGCTAGAAATATTAATTTATAATAAATTAATATTCGGTTTCAAATGGATCCAAAGTTTATTATTTAAATTTTAAGGCGGGGATGGGTCGAAAAAACTCAACCAATAGAATTTAGACAGGTTTGGGTACTTATATTAACCTTATCTTTAAGTATTACCTATAAGTTAATTAGTTTCACTTTTAAAATGTCTCTTTGTATTTTTATATAATATGGTTAATAAACATACTATATACATCCAAGAGACCCCAAAGTAGTCCATTAATGATGAACCTATCATGATATGATTCTCTTGGCTGATCCTTATATTTTTAGGAATTTAATATCAATTAATAATATAATATTGGTTTTAAGAACTCTTTTATGTCAATTTTGACACTATTCAATAGTTGATTTTTGTGAAACTCATAACAGATTGATTACTTCGAAAAAAGTCTATTAAATAAATCCTAATATATCATATTATTCTATAAAATTATTTTAATTCATTAAAAGTTTCATATTGTATTTATTTGGGTATTTATAATATCAATTATTTTAATTTTTCCCTATTATAGTAATTACTTCAACATCATTGTGTCATAAATAAATTATATTATTTAATGTCTAAAAATTATAAATAAACTATAATTATGTAGGAAATCTTTTTATCTTTCTAATTAATATTTATAATCAAAAATCCAACATATATAACCCTATGTAAAAAATGTTTTTCTAAAAGATATATGCTTGTGTCATTTTTGTATTCATTTTAACTTAATTAAAATAAAGTGTCCCTATCACCTACAAGTGGCACCATGGGGTCCCAAAATCGACCCAAATATGCCTATGGTAGAACATGTATCAACCAATAAGTCTAAGAAACATTTTAGGGTAATTTAGTATTATTATAATATTATTTTTTAACCCTCATTTATCGGATTTACCCTTAACCATGGTAAATAAAATATTTACTGCAGTAATTATTCAAAATGTCTAAAAACAAAAGTTACCTATTTAAAAAATTTGAACATTATGATTCCAAATATGGAATCCATTTTTCTAAATTCAAAACACAGAAGTGGCAGAAATTAATTTAAAATTAACTCCTGCTGTCAAAACGAAAAGCGTGTTTTTAAGTGATAATATCTATCAAAAGATTGACACTTGTTTATGTTCGGTTTAATTGTAAAATTATGTCCAACAACCAAAATTATATTAAATGGTAAAAATATATATTCTAAATATACTTTAAAACCACTCAAATTCATAATTTATCACTATTTATTATTTTGATTAAAAAAAGTTGTTTTTAATTAAAATTTAGTAATTTTCACTAGTCATCAAAATATTAATGTTTTCCGAAAAGTACCAAAATTTCACCTTAGGCTAAATTCGATATTCCGAATCCAAAAATGAAGTCCATTTTGAAATATAAAATATATATAATTTCAAAAATTCGGTATTACTATTCATAATGGCTAGTTTGATTGGTTATGGTGTGTTAGAACTCGGTGTTGCGTACAACACACGCTATCACATTATTCAAAGAGAAGCGTACCGTAGAAGCATGGTGTTTTACAATCTTGGTGCTGACCCACACAGGATCTCTAGGTGTTTACCCACATAGGATTTCTCAGTGCAGACCCACATTGTACTACTAGGATCTCACTCAAAAAAGGATTGTGCAGTGCTGACCCACATAGGATCTCTCTTCACTCTTCATGTCACAACCCGCTACAGGGATCCCACACTAAAATTTCTTGCCTCTAAAAGTGTCAATTCCACATTCCACTGGTAAATACTACAACATCCATGATTTCCCATAATGTAGTATAAAAAAGGTATGCCTCGTCATAGGGGTCTCAACGCAATAGATGGTGCATCAATCGGATGCCCAGTCTGTAAGTTCATATCCTTTTCTATAGATGCCCTGATTAGATTCGTGCTCAATAAAACCCAAACATTATTCAATAATACACAAAACACTAGTTGGGAATACCAAGGGTACCTTCTCGATCTATGGTTTCCAGCACCACTAACAGTTCAAAAAATGGATGGCAGGTGCCAATGTTATGGCCAAAAGCACATAACTGGGAGGATGTTATCCCGGTACAAACTATGTGTACCGGCTTGCCAGGTCCAGACCGACCCACGCTAGGCTCCACAGCCCTTTCTAGAAGGTCTGGCCTGGCAGCCCGGCCTGAGAGGCATAGTGTGTCATAGAGGCCATGTGGGATCCGAAGGCCGCAAGGGGGGGGGGGGGCAGAGGCTGTGAGGGTGGCACGATGTCGTGGGGGGGTGGGGGCGCTGGAAGACCCGAGGTTCAAGGGGTTTCTGGACGGCATGAGACCATAGGGGCTGCTGGAAGACATGAGGCAACTAGGGCTACTAGACAGTGGAGCGCTGTGGGGCACGGGGGTCGTTGGACGGAGGGGCACCGAAGGGTGCGGCGGCCACGTGGACCGCTGGACAGTGATGCACCATTGGGTATGGAGGCCAAGGGGGTGTTGGATGGCGAAGAACCCTGGGGCACGAAGGTCGCTGGAGATAGAGGATGCGGGGTCAGTGGTCGTGGGGTAGTTGAGCAGTGTTCCTTTGTTACGGTTCTTGAGTTACACTAGTGCCAATCACCAGCACCAGTCTCCATCACTATCATGATGAACACATAAGAGAATGAATAATTAGTAGAGAGGATGGGTAATTTTTGTTTTTCCCACACTCTCCACATTAGGGCGGAACCAAGAAGCTATAATTTCGTCCTTGATTCATGAAGAATTTTCAAGAACTGGATCGGGAATAAATCAACCAGCTTCCCCACCTCAATTTGTTTTATGAAATAGATGAGGAGGGAAGGATGGTCATCGATTGATTATTTCCCACATTAGAGGATATCTCGAGGAAGAAGTCAATTTTATGTTTCAACATTCTTTTTTTGGAGGGGCATTCTTCGTTGGAGGAGAATTCTTCATTGGGGAAGTGTAATTCTCTCAAAACCTCACTCCTTCTCCTTTGAAAAAAAACTTCCCCCAATCCAAACAAAAACGAATTCGCCAATATTATAGAATATGTTGGAATAATTTCAAATTGTTTTAATTAATTATTTGAATTTGTATAATTTATTAATGGAGGTGGCACAATTAAATTGGGGGGATTTTAATAGGCTTCCCCACATTTAAGAACGATTTCATTGGGGTTTTAGACATGGGTGGTCCCCACCACCATAACCCACATGGGAGGTTTTTTATGGTGGTCCCCACCTCCATAACCTCACATGGGACGTTTAGTTATGGTGGTCTTCACCTATCAACATCCACATGGGAGTTACAGATAAAAAAAATACTTCACAATTTTATTTTATTTTATTCTTTCACGAAAAACCCAAATTCTATCGTTCACCCTCAACCTACTGCTGTCGAGGTGAAGATCCCCTTATATGAATACTAGCTCTATGAGTTTAACGGTGCCCTTGGATTTTAATTCCATTCACCTGTTCAGAAGTTATAAAAAACTTCTCGCATGTTTATTGAACGTACTCATAACAATGTTCAGAAATTCACTACGGGCACTCTGGACTTTGGTATAACACACTGTAAATTTTCGCGGACTCGTAAAATTACAATTTAATAAAAAAAATACATAGAAATTCCAGGTCATTACAGTCATCTTTACCATATTAGGTAAAATTTGATCGTCCCATATTTTGTATCTTCACATCTAGTTATAGAGAATATACCATATTTTTTAGATATTTTCAGTTATTTTATCTTTCATCCTTCTGTATTTTCTTCTTTACTAATTATTCTAGTGATTCTAGGACCATCGGAGGTTGGGTGGTTCTCTATTTTAGGTTAGACGTGCCAATGAAAGTAATATATTAAAAAAAAATTAGATACGTTATTTTTATATACTTTAAAGTTTTTGAAAATTATTAATGGTTCATTTACTTTATATAATGTGGGATGAATGTTTTACTTGTTTATATCCAAAATATTTTTTATAAATATCACAGTAACCCGGGAGTAAAAAATATGATAATTGGCTTTATTAATAATGATTTTTTTTAATTGTGTTTGTTGTTTTTTTGTAATGTAGATTTTTTCTCATTTTTTAGGATGGAATGCCTGTGTCTGTTTGTGTTATACATGGAATATAGCTTCAAATGACATGTTTTATGATTATGTGTTATTGAAAAAATATTTAGTTATATTTAGATAAATTTAAAATTTCTAATAATTTAATTAATGAATTATTAAATAAATAAATTGAATATTGATTTTGTGGGATACCAAAAAACCAAATAATATACTATACTAAGACTGATAATCGTGGGATTATGTATATGTTATATTGATAAAATATAATTTATTGAATTTTACATTCTTTTAGTGAAAATAATATTAGTTTTAATGACCCATGAATTAGTTATTTAAACAATGTGTCAATACATGAGACACCCCAAATCTACACTCCTTGATCAACCACTTTTCCAACAAACATTAATTACAAAACATTAACATTATTATATTTAAAGACCTCCTTGAATCAGTATGTATGGTACCTTTGGGAACTAATAATTAATATATTAATATTACAACATCAACATCTATATTATAATTTGTTGGTTATATACATTATTCTATAATAGTTTTATCTTATGAAATATACTTTTGTTCAAGGGGATATATTGGAACAAATGAAAACAAGTGACAATAAATGATCAGTAAAGGTAATAATAAAAATATGAACCATTCCAATGATGATACCTCTAAAAATCATATACTAAAAATACTATAAGTCATAATATTTAATAAAATAATTATACAAAATTAAAGCATGTTAACTAGAACATCACAACCCTGTGGTCAAAAGACCTCTAATGGAATGGTTACCCATTAATACCCTGATATCTCAATGGATCTTATTGTAAGGATACCCCACAATAAATTGATATTATAATGCCATTAATTGTATGGATTCCAAAAAATACAATAATATTTAGTTGGATTTGATGTGTAGGATACCCATTAATGACAAAATATCCAAATTACTCTAATGTTAATGATACCCAATAGTACAATAATATCATAATCATTCTAAAAACATTATATGAAAAATAATAACATATTACATAATAAATTAAGGGGTTATATATACAGAATAAACCTTTTAATAACTTTATCAATTGAAATTGATAACATATTTTCCATAGTGAAAAAATATAAAATATTAATAAATTATCTCCACAAGAAATGTTCTCCTCGGAGTAATAATGATTAGTAAAATTATAATAAATACCCATTCAATTGTAGGAATTTGTATCTAGGTGAATAATCATCAACAAAAATAAAAATATATAATGTATTGAAAGGGTAGGGTATTCTATAAATCATCATCAACATAATTTTTTTAACGTTTTTGATGAATTTATTTTCAATGTAACATTCTAATGAATCACCACTAAAGGAGATGAAAATGGAATGAATATATTGATACATTTTTTTCAAATCATTGGACATATAATGTCACTATAGATAGTCATAGAGGATGATTTTACCCCCCCCACTTCCCTTGAAATATTCCTTCCAAAAACAAGTCATTGAAAATAATTTCTTATATGTGTTTCATATATTGAGGGCTAAATCAATTCCAATTGGTTTCAAATAAAATAAAAATGCAGTTAAGAAATATGAAATTTTTCATCAACAGTTACATTATGAGAGAAACTCATACACATTATATACTAATAATTTTAATTTATTGTACTAAAATAATATATTATAAATTTATAAAACGTGAAAATCAATTAAATTTTAAATGTAATCCTTTTGAAGTGTTAATGTTCATTGATGGAAGGGATAATTTAATTAAGGGGTCCTAAATAGAGGATTGGGGTCTTCAAAAATTCATAGTAGAATAAATAAATACTTTCTAGACCCTATTGGATGTTGTTCATATCCTAGATCCAACATTGGTTAACTTTGTATAAATATTATTAATTATTCCTCAGAGGGATATTATGTGAGGAACTATGTATGGTTGTTTTTTATGGAAAATACAAAAACATAACATGTTTTTTCTTATGTGGAAATGTTTAATGACTATATTTGGGGGTAGGAATTATATGTCACAAAAACTACAGATTTTTAATAAAAAAATTGTGTAAAATTTATAATGAAAATTCTAACAACCTTGAATGCATTTAATGGATGACGAGGGAAATTTGTAAGTTGTTTAGAGAAATGATCAATCATCAAGCATTACATTATTGAGCCTTAAGATATGGGATTAAATGGTTTGGTATCTGAGCTAGATACTATAAATAATTGGTTGTCATATTTATATGATTTTTTATTTCACTTCTTTTCTTTATAAAATGTTAACGTTTAAATTATTGATGATATTTAATGGAGGTGTTACAAGTATTAGTTATAGATTCATAAGATGGAAAAAGATAAATGATATAATTTTGATTTAGGATAGTGGTTATTCATGTATGTATAGTTTATTATTGATTTATTTACCTTATTCATCTGATTTATGTTTTACTTAGATTACAGACTAAAAAATGATTCCTTGGGTTAGATATTTTACTCTATGATGCATGTGGATATATTTAGGATTGAATATGTTATTCTACAACTCGCAATAATATAGTCAATATCTGACACCTCAATAAATAATTTTTAAGAACCCAGTTCTTATTTTTTTTAGGTATGAGATTCTTCATTTCACTTTTCCTTAGTGTTTTTGAGAAAATTTGGAAAAAGGGGGAAAATCCTAAATTTTGAAAGTACACATTGTATACTTTTTCCACACGTCGTGTACTTTCGACCATGTGGGATGGGTACATGGGGCGTGTGGCTATGCTTGGGATGAAGGGTGTAGGAACCGACTACACACCATGTAGTGGTCCATTACACACCGTGTAGTCGGTCAGAAAGCCAAAACAGTAAGGTGGTGGAGCAGCTGCCAACTGGGCGACAGTATACGCCATGTAGTCAAGAAGACACTTCGTTTAGTCATTTCAACAGATGAACGGTGCCCCTCTTGTGGGAAACCACAAGAGGAATAGTTAAAAATATGGGAACTAGACACCGTGTACTTTTTTTCACATAAAATGGGTAGTAGCCTCCCCTTTTCATAGGGAAGTCTTAGAATCAGATGATGAGCAGGAGAGGATGGTCGAACCTTAGAAGATCCGCCGAGTGTTCATCTGGAATCTTTTTCCACCTCGGACGATCTCGTTGGAAACATACAGGTACGACCTCCACTCTTCTTAAGCTGTTATATCCAATTCTTTCCCGAGAGAATGTTAATTACGTTTGAATGGGTTTTCTTCTTCATCAGATCTACATCGATCTTGGGTGTTTCTACAACCGACGTTCGTATATAGCGCTCGTTGGCGTATATGGTATGTGGCTTGGTGTTTATTTTTCCAACTTCTATGCATTTTTTGTATTTTAGTGCTACGAACCCATGGTGTGGGTGTCATGTGGTGAGGCCGATGCTATTTTAATACCTATAATTGTATAGGCTATTAAATGCATTTTAAAATTTCTGTTTGGGATCACTACTTGGATCAAGGACCACCCTTACTCTACGCTCCTCTGTTTAGCCGTTTGGCCAGGATACCCGAGGGTATTCCCTATTAATATTATTCCCTCTAAAGTAATGATTGTACAATTGTCATGAGAGGAAATGCTTGTGAATGTTTATTTACATGTTGGGCAAGGCCTGGTAACTTGTTCCTAAGGGATGTGCTCTACTTAGCCCGTGGGAATTGTTTTGCTTAGCCCGAGGGCAGTTGTTATCTTAGCCTGAGGGAAACTTCTTTCGTGCCTATGGGCAGTTGATGCTGTGCTTGTGGGTGACACTTCTTACCCCGGTGGGAAAACACCATGTGCCTATGGGCAGATTCTACGTTTGGTTACTCTTTACCCGAGGGTAGGAGTTGGACGTGTCTTAAGACAGTGGCTGATTACATAGAATATTCAATGTGGTGATATTTTAAATTAAAGAAGAAATATATATTAAAATGGAAATATAATGGGTTAATTTAGTTACTTTCAGTACTGATTACTTTATTTAATTATATTACTGCACACTATTGTTACATGCTTTCACATAGTTGGGGACGAGCCTTTGTTGGGTGCCTACTGGGAATTAATTTCTTACACCCTGTTTAGGTCATGTTTTTTGGCCCAAATAGATTACGTTGCTGTAGGTTTGGATAGGGGTAAGAGTCCCTATACAGGTATGTGATTGCTACTGAGGAGTAGGAGAGAATGGGACCAGGCTTAGGCTCGAGATGCTACCGGCTTTTTCTTCATTTATTTTTTTGTACTCTGTCTTGTATTGTACTACTATGTAACATGTTCTGGTTGTATTCTTATAACTTGAGACCTGTTGCATCATATCTATATAATTGGTTGGTTATATTTTACTGTAGTTGTTATATTACATGTGTATGGTTTATTGGTTCTATTTTTTTTGTATGTTTTATTTTATTCCGCTGCGCTACCATTGACAAATGAGGACATAGTTTCCCCACTATCAGACATGGGACCTCGCTGGTAGTCGGTAGCCTCTAGAGTTTGGGGAAATGCTCTTGAGTTCACGTGGTGAACCAGGTTTGGGGAACCCGTTGAGTGACACCCAGAACCGGGACGATACAAAGTGGTATCAGAGGGGTTCTTTTCATTGACTTACTATTTGGAGCCTTAGTCAGGGATTGGACAGGAATGGTAGTTGTTAATAAGTTGTTCTTAGGAGTAACTAACTCGTGTACAAGGAAAATCCAGTCTACCATGTATTGTAATTTTATTGATTATGCAATTTACAGTTGTTATGATTTCACCATTGGGTGATGCACTTGTATTGTATTGTTGATATTTTATCTATGGGTTCTATTTGGTTGCAACCCGATTACATGAGGGTATGTCAGCTCATGCATCATTTGGTCACATGCTAGAAATAACATTCCATGCATAGTTCAATGCCATGTATGTGCATTAGAAATTGCATGTTATTGTGATAGTTTATATGCTAGAAAAGCATGCGGTTGTGACAGCTGCTTGATAAATACCTTCTAGGTGATAGGGTATTACTATGTGAGCCTATTTATAGAATGGATTCCAAAATTTGGTTTTTGGAGAGTATGGTACCCCATTTACCAAAATTTTGTGGATCATTAACCGTTTATTTTGTTATAACACTGATAAGATGTCAATATTTGATTCGTGGGGAGTATGGGCCCTTATGGATCAGAATTTGACACTTAGGGGTTGTTTTGCAGTATTTTCTGGGTTCTGAGGGAGTTTCTAAGGAATAATGTCCAGAAACCCAGTATACATGCCGTGTAATATTTATACATGCCATGAATGTTCTTCTCTTTAGGAAGAAAAATGAAATTTTTTAGTGCACACCGTGTACTCTGAGTACACTCAGTGTAGTCTCTTCCAATGTCACAAACCGTGTAGGCGGCGACATGGGGAAGGGGAAGATCTGGGAGATAACATGCAATGTAGCATTGGTAAACACCGTGTAGTGTGTCTTGGGGACCCAGCTGTGTAATTAACAACACGGGTCGGGAAAATCCTTTCGAGTACACGCTGTGTGTATGTTGAACATGGTGTGTAGTTGGAGCCATGTATCCGGTCGTGTGACTAACAACACGGGTCGGCAATGCTCATATAGTACACGTCTTGTACCTATGGACACGCCGAGTAGTCTTGTCTGAGGACACACCATGTGGAGTTAGCCGTGTGCTTGGGAAACAGGGTAGTATACACGCCCTGTGCGGGTGTAACACACCATGTAGTGTGAAGCCGAGTAGTTGGCCATGTCACAAACGACACGGGAATAAGTAAAATAACACCATACATGCCGTGTATGTGATATACACGCCGTGTAGTTTTGTTCAGATAGAATCCGTGTGGCATAGCTGTGCAAAAAGACCCGGGAAGGGGAAGGGAAGTTGATTACACGCCGTGTAGCCATTATACACGTCGTGTAATCTTTTTTTGAAAATCTTGAAATTCCTTGTTCCTTTTGTTCTTTTTGTGGTTTCTTCATTTTCGGTCTTTGGTAATCTTGTTCTAAGGAGTGTTTTTGGACTTCTAGTGTCATGCTGCCTAGACAAACGTGCGTTGTTTTCCAGGAGAGCGGAAACAAGTATACTCCAGAAATGATGGGCCATGGGCTACCAGCTGATCCTCCAGCAGAGCCATATGCGGCGCCAGCCATTATACCGGACATAGGAGAAGAGGTTTTGTTCCATGAAGGCTTTATGCGGTTCATGCAGACCTTTCAGGGAGCACTGCAGGCTGCCACATCTATGGATGAGGTTACTCGTATATTCCAGCAGCAACATCTGCCGAAATTTTCATGAGATGGAAGACCACAGGCTACAGAGTCTTGGCTAGGGTCAACGTAGACTATTTTTGAGCATTTTGAGACGCCTTCAGGGTGGAGGGTCATGCTCATGACTTATATGACGTGTGATTACACCAAGAGGTGGTGGGATGTTACCACCCAGTCAGAGCATCATAGGGACATGGCGTGGTATGATTTTTAGGCAGTCTTCAATGACTTCTTCTTCCCAACGATGCTGAGGGAAGATATATCTTGGGAGTTCAAAAATCTGTAGCGGGGAGCTATGTCAGTGATGGACTATTTTTCTTGCTTTACTGAGCTTCAGCATTGTGCACCCGTTCTGGTGGGCGATGAGACGCTGAGAGACAGACGCTTTGAGGATGGTCTTCGATATGACATCTGGGAGCTGGTGAATGTTTTCAGGTTTCCTATTGTACATGATATTGTAAATCAGGCCTTGATCATATAGAGGAACCTACGGGAATCTATTGGTGTGGGCTAGGACAGTTTAGCACTAGTTACTGGTACTATTTCTGATGGGAAGAGGAAGAGACAGATGGACTTCTCTCGGGGTGGTAGTACCAGTCAGATGAATGCTTTAGGTGGCCAGGTAATGTGCTACCAGTGTGGTAGAGAGTTTCACATGAGGCCACAGTGTCAACGAGACCTAGTGGAGTGCTGATCTTGTGGCAGGATGGGTCATCTGCAGCGCTTTTGCAGGGTAATTTCACCAGTGGCTAGTGAGAGGGGTTCTGTGCAGACTCCGCATACGGGAGCAGGACCAGCAGCTTCTTACCAGTCATGGAACTGGAATACATCAGGGTGTGCAGGAAGAGATGATGGTCATGGCAGTGGTGTCTAGACACCAGGATCTCAGAGGCAGGAGGGCGAGACATCTCATGGTAGTTAGGCTGTGTCTCAGGGACACGGCACTGGGTAGACATATGCAGTGAAACAGACCCGGCAGGTGCAGGATCCAGACCATCTACTGTAACAGGTACTATTATAGTAGCTTCTATATTATCTTTAGTACATTTCAATACTGGAGCTACACATAGATTTATATTTGTTCTCGTTGTGGAGATCCTTGGGCTTGGTGTTTCTCCTTCTTCTAATATCATGACTCTAGACACTCCATTGGGGACTACGACGGCTAGTGTGCGTCAGTGAAAGGATTTCCCCCTTGAGGTTGGTGGGTTTCACATTCTTTGGGACCTCTATGTCTTAGAGATTACAACTTATGACATCGTTCTAAGGATTGACAGGTTGGTTCCCTTTCAATCCTTTTTAGACTTCTATCGTCACAGGGTGCGTTTCACATCCCCAGAGGGCAGAGAGTTTCTATACAAGGGCGAGTGGGATGTTCAAAAGAGTCGAGCTGGACCAGAGAATCATGGGCATGGTAGAGTCACAGCCTAGATTGTATGTTTATATCTGGAAAATCAGGGGTCTTTTCAGAAGGATTTCACTACAGTCATTTATCATTTCCAGGATGTTTTTCCAGATGAATTTTCAGGTCTACCTCCAGAGCGTGAGGTGGATTTCTCTTTTGAGCATGTGCCAGGAGCAGCACTGGTGTCCATTCCTCCTTATAGGATGGCTACCCCTGAGTTTCAAGAGCTCAAGAGTTAGTTAGAGGAGTTATGGGAAAAGGGTTTTATTCGACCCAGTACTTCTCCATGGGGTTCGTCGGACCTTTTTGAGAAGAAGGTAGATGACACTCTTAGACTCTATGTGGATTATCGGAAGCTGAACCAATTGACAGTCAAGAACCGATATCCCTTGCGAGGATTGAAAATATTCTTTATCAACATCGTGTAGAATGAGTGATCTTGAATATTTAATTGAGATCCGGATATCATCAGTTGCGCGTGAGACCATGGGATATACTGTTTATAGCATTTCAGTGCAGATATGGTATGTACGAGTATACAGTTATGTTGTTCGATCTCACAAACGCGCCATCGGTTTTCATGGATCTGATGAATCGTGTGTTCCATCCTTATCTGGACTCTTTTGTGGTAGTATTCATGGAGGATATATTGGTGTACTCTCACACTCGACACGACCATGCCACCCATATTGAGATCGTATTGAGTACACTGAGAGAGCATCAGCTATATTCTAAGCTCTCAATGTTCCACTTTTGGATGGACTAGATTAAATTCCTAAGTCCTATCATCTCGAAGGAAAGAGTTGTATTAGACCCAGATAAGGTGAGAGCAGTAGTTTCCATGGAGCAGCCTAAGAATGTGTTTGATATATGGAGTTTATTGGGGTTGGCTGGTTACTAAAGGAGTTTCATCCAGGACTTCTCCTGGTTAGCACCAACGTTGATGGGATTGAATATGAAGGGTGTGATGTTTATTTGGTTGGAATATTGCAAGGTAGCCTTTCATGGAATGAAGGGAAGGTTGACATCATCACCGATCATGATACACCCAGAGCAGAGGAAGAGATATACAGTTTACTCTAATGCATTAGGTATTCGGTTGGGAGCGGTGTTGATGGAGGGAGATCGAGTAGTTGCGTACGGGTCTTGGTAGTTGAGGCCACATTAGAGTAATTACCTAACAAATGATCTTGATTTGTCTTTAGTGGTTCATACATTTCACTTTTGGAGATATTAAATTTTAAGAGAACATTTTTTGGTGTTCACGGACCACAAAAATCTCAAGTACATCTTTACTCCATGTGACATGAATCTGAGAAAGTGAAGGTTGGTTGAATACCTACAGTCCTTCGACTTTGAGCTTGTTTATTCACCTGGTAAAGGTAATGTAGTAGCTGATGCACTAAGCCAGAAGACTCATATATACGCAGTAAAGGAGGCCAGTGGTGAGTGTCAGTTCATGGATTTGTTTTCTGAGATGCATCTGGAGGTGCACGATAGTCAGGGGAAGATTTATCTTTCCTCTTTAGCTGCGAATTCTACCCTCCTGGATAGACCGAGGATGAGACAACTATCTGATTCAGAAGGCCTAGTTCTACGGGAGTCGGTGGCAAGTGAGGACCCTCCTCCTGGTTGGACGATATGCGATGATAAGGTTTTGTGTTTCCATGGATGAGTAAGGGTTCTAGGGGATATACGTGAGGAGCTGATGTGAGAGGTTCATTCCTCATCTTGGGAAGTTCATCCCGGGGTTACCAAGATGTATCGAGACTTGAGACATCAGTATTGGTGGACGTGTATGAAGAGAGAAGTAGTAGGTTTTGTTACGAGGTGTTCCACCTGTTAGTAGGTGAAGGTAGAGCATTAGAGACCAGCTGGGCTGTTACACGAGTAACCCATTCCAGAATGGAAATGGGACGATTTCGCGATGGATTTCGTGATAGGGGTTTTGAGGTCACCAAGAGACAATGATGTCGTGTGGGTTGTTGTGGACAGACTAACAAAGGTATATCACTTCTTGTCGATCAAGGAGACCTTCGGTGTTGAAGAGCATAGAAGGATCTATATCTGAGAGATCGTACGCCTTCATAGGGTCCCCTGTTCTATCATTTCAGATAGGGACGCCCTCTTTACATCTCGTTTCAGGTATAGTTTTTAGTGGACACTGGGTACACAGGTGCTTCTGAGCACAGCATACCACCCACAGACAGATGGCCAGTCAGAGCGTACAATACAGGAGCTTGAGGACATGCTGGGAGCATACGTCCTAGACATTGGGGGCTCCTGGGAGAAACATATTCCACTAGTCAATTTTTCCTATAATAACAGTTTCAGACAACTATGGAGATGGTACCATATGAGGATTTATAAGTTAGGTCGCACTTATCACCTTTGTGCTGGTTAGAGGTATGTGAGGTAGCTTTGTTGGAACCACTTCTCATGAAGGAGACTTATGAGCAGGTACAGTTGAATCAGAAGCGGTTGGCTACCGCGCAGTCTCGTCAGAAGTCATATTCCGATTGCCACAGAAGAAATTTGGAGTTTGATGAAGGGGATCAGGTTTTCTTGTGTGTCTCGCTGAGGCTGGGACACAAGCGGATCAGGAGACAGGGTAAACATTCACTGTGGTATGTGGGTCCATTTGAGATTCTGGAGAGAGTCGAGCCGGTTGCCTATCGGTTTTAGTTAACACTGTTGTATCGGGCCATGCACGATGTCTTCCATGAATCTCAGTTGTACCGCTATCATTCAGACCCATCTCACGTCTTTCAGCACGAGGTGGTTGAGCTTCAGATGGATGCGTCCTTTGAGGAGCATTTGATTCGAATTGTTGATAGGAGCACGAAGGTTCTCTGAGGCTGGTCAATTACTCTCGTACGAGTGCTATGTCAGCATTGTCGATTGCATAATGAAACATGGGAGTAGGAGACCGACAGACATGCTCAGTGCCCAGAGTTATTCTCATCTTTATCTTCACCACACTTGGAAGGGCAATTCGGGGATGAATTTATTTATGGGGGGAAGTTTGTAAGAACCTGGTTCTTATTTTTTTGAGGTACGAGAATCTCCTTTTCTATTTTCATAGTTTTTTTGAGAAAATATCAAAAAGGGGGAAAAATTCTAAATTTTGAATGTACACTCTATGTAATTTGTCCACACGCCATGTAGTTTTGGCCATATGGGATTGGTACACGGGGAGTGTGGCCATGCCGGTGATGAAGGGTGTAGGAACCTACTACATACCGTGTAGTGGTCCTTTATACACCGTGTAGTCAGTCGGTAGGCCAAAATAGTAAGGAGGTGGAGTAGCCGCCAGCTGTTGGAGATAGAACACGCAGTGTAGTCGGCAATACATGTCGTATAGTCATGCCGATAGATGAACAGTACCACGCTGAAGGGAAACTGCTTGAGGAACAGTTAAAAAAATGGTAAGTACATGCCATGTGCATGGAAGTAAACGCTGTGTATTTTTTATTTTTTTCTTAAAATGGGATTAAACCTCCCTTGTTCACAAGGAAGACTTAGAACCGGTGGGAGAAGTGGGAGAGGACGTCTAAAACTTAGAAGATCCACCGAGTGTCGATCTATAATCCGTTTCCGCCTCGAATGATCACGTTTGAACCGCACGGGTAAGACCTCCTGTATTCTGAAGTAGTTCTTGCCAATTCAATCCTGAGGAAATATAATTTTCATTTGAATGGGTTTTCTTCTTCGTTAGATCTACATCGTTCTTGGGCGTTTCTGCAACCGACATTCATATATAGCACTCATTGGGGTATAAGGTAGGTGGCTTGGTGTTTAGTTTTCCAAATACTGTGCATTTTGTTTCTTTTAGTGCTATGAACCCATGTTTAGGGTGCCGTGTGGCTGAGGTTGTGGCTATTTTAATAACTAGAAATGTATAGGTGATTAAATAAAATTGTAAAAATGATGTTTGGGATCACTGCTTGGATCCAGGACCACACCGGCGGTACACTCGCCTGTTTAGCCATTTGGACAGAATACCCAATGGTATTCCTTGTTTATATTATGCACCTAAAGTAATGATTGTATAATTTCCATGATATTAATTGCTTGTGAATGTTTATTTACATGTTGGGCATGTCCCCGGTTACTTGCGCCTAAGGGAAGTGCTTTACTTAACCCGTGGGCATTGTTTTTCTTAGCCCGAGGGAAGTTGTTAACTTAGCATAAGGGAAACTTCTTCTGCGCCTGTGGGCAGTTGATTCTCTGCCTGTGGGAAACACTTTTTACACCTGTGGGGAAATACTGTGTGCCTTTGGGTAGATTCTGGGTTTGGTTACTCTTTTCCCAAGGGTAGGACTTGGACATGTCCGGGGACAGTGGTTGATTACATAGAATATTCACTGTGGTGATATTTTAAATTAAATGATGAAATCGATATTAAAATGGAAATATAATTGGTTAAGTTAACTACATTCAGTACTGATTACTTTATTGCATTATATTACTGCATACTATTGTTTCATGCTTTCAAACAGCTAGGAACATGCCTCTGTTGGGTGCCTATTGGGAATTTATTTCTCACACCCTATTTGAGACATGCTTTTTAGCCCAAACAGATTACGTTGATGTATGTGTGGATAGGGGAAAGGGTCCCTATAAAGGTAATTTATTGATAATGAGGATTAGGGGAGCATGGGACGGGGATTAGGATCGCGATGCTTCCAATTGTTTCTTTTTTTGTTTTGTAGTACTCAGTCTTGTATTGTACTGCTATGTAACATGTTCAAGATTTTTTCATAGAACATGAGACATGTTGCATCATATCTATATAACTGGTTGGTTATCTTTTACTGTAGTTGTTATATTACATGTGTATGGTTTATTGCTTCCGCTGTTTTTGTATGTTTTATTTTATTCTGTTGCGCTACACTTTGACAAATGACGCCATTGTTGCCCAACTATCAGACCTGGCCCCTCGCTGCTAGTCAGTAGACTATGGCATTTGGGGAAATGCGCTTTAGGTCATGTGTCAAACCAGGTTCGAGGTAGCCGTTGAGTGGCACCCGGAACTGGGATGTTTCAGAATTATTACTATGTAAACTCTAATATGATCTGATATAGTTCCTTTATATTACACTCTGATTCTTAATAAATTGAACTGATATATTGTTGAAATATTAAGCCACATATTATTAGTGGTATTTTTTTATGTTAGGTTAAATGTTGTCTTTTAATTTGATTTGATGAATATTAACCATTTTACATAATTTCTAATGATTTGGTTTCATGAGGCTAAATAGTAGAGCCATAGGTATGATGAATATAAAAAGAAGAAGAATTTATGGTTTGGATTCATTCTATACATGTAATATTATGATGAAATAATTATATTTTATAATTTTTTTATCGAATTTGTATCACACTAAATTATTAATTATACATTAACTCACAAAATTTGTAATAAATGTTAAGGAGTTCTTATTGGTATTCTATAAAAAAATTATATCCATTATTTGAACAACAAACTAGTGTCCATGTATTCATCATTTCTCGTAACACATGAAATGGAAAATGATGGATGATTGGTGTTTTATTTGGAAGTGAAATGATAAAAGTTTTTAAAGACATGGTTCTTGTGATAAACAGAATAATTTTACGATATAAATCAATACCATTTAGTTTATCCTTTCTATGTACTTTACAATATTTGTTTTTTATATTGGGAATTATAATATTTATAATAGTGTGATATTATATGATAAAAGATTTTTTTATTTTTTTTATATGTAACATATTGATTTACACAACCATACTATGTGATCAAAAAAATTTCATCTCCCAATGATGATATTATTTTTAGTCATTTTATATTAATAATAACATTTAGTATTATGAAATAAAGTTAAATATCTCCAATACAAGAATCACAAAATCCATGGATTATAGTAACTATCTTGTATTGATATGTTAATGTACCTATGTATACTTTTCACTCAAGAATATGTTTTTCATGTTAGTACAATGTTGAGGTGTTATAATTTTCCCCATAGTAATTTTAAATTATTTTTTTTATTAGTGTAAAAAAGATTAATTATTTACTATTTTAATGTTAATTTATAAATGATATGCACATGTCATTTTTATATCATAGTAAAACAATATATATGAATTGCATTCGAAAACTAAAATATAATGATTTATCTCCACCAGTTGTGGTGAAATAATGGATATGTCGATCATTTTTTATTCATCATTCAACTACATGAACTCTACTAAAAATAGTTCAATTATTTTGCGGATTTAAAAATTACTATTTAGTTCTTTAATATTGACTTATACATTTGGTAATAGGGATATCATATGATGTTATGAGGAACTATGGATCCATTTGGGATGATCAATATACAGAAATGGATTCTAAAAAGGATTCATACACCTTATTTTTATTTAATTTAACAATTTTTAAAATAATATAAAGTTATTAATTTTATAGAAGATATTTGAAATGATATACATTTTCTTGTCCTATATATTTTTCTAAAATTTTACATGAGCTAGGTGTACGAAATGTGATTCTTGGTTTTTTTAATTAAAGTTTGGTTTACTTCTATGATGTATGATATTTTGTAAGTGAATAAATATTTCATACTCCATTTTTAGGGAGTCAGGATCATGGGTGTACATGTATCATACTTTTCATATCAGGTGACATGAAATGTGATTGACTATATGTTTGTAGTGATTTATAGAATATCAGTTAAATTAATTAACAATTTATCTGAAGTTAATTTAATTTATTATTATAAAAATTATGGAATATTTATTAGTTGGGACATATAAAAACGTTATAGGATACTATAATGAATGCGATAATCATGGGATGATGTATATGTCATTTATAAAGTTCTATTTATTAGATGGTTTATATTTGGATTTCATAGATATAACGTTAATTGACATATAAATTGTTTCATTTTAAGATGTTTTAATATATGATATCCTATATATTTGTAATCTTAGATCTTTTTCATTACTAATACATATTTTTATATAAAATGAAAAATTATTATCTTTAATAACTTTTTATAATAATTTTTTTCATCATATTTGGTAATAAGATATAATACATGTATATTAATACACAAACATTTATATTATTATCTCCCATATATATCCTTCAATCCATATCACATTTTTCCTCTGTAAATTACTTATTTTATATTTGATTTAGGAAATGATACAGAAATGGGTTAACATAGGTGCTTAATAAGGTTAAAAATAATAGTTGAAACATTCCAAGGAATGAACCTCCATAAGGAAAGGAATAATCAAAATAAAAATTTTGATACAAAAGGAAATTATAATATATAAAAAAATAATGATTTTGAAGAATGTGATTATTATTATTATAAATAACAAGTAAATGGTTGAAAATGGTATATAGGTAAATAAACATAAATCATAAAAATAAAATACTGAGTATTCATTTGGTTTGGATTATTCTATGGGTAACATATATGACACAATTTCATTGGGCCTTAAGGATTAATTTGTAATGTAATAATTATTGGATAACTATAGAATGAGAATTCAAGGAAATGATTTTATTAAAACCTTAAATAGGAATAAAAAAACATGTGATATTTCCATATAAATAAATAATTGTTGATTAACCCCTTCAAATAACTAGAATCAATTAAACTACATTCCCTCAAAAATACTTCAATGAGACACAATAATAACTGAATGGAATTGGTTTTTTATGATTTAAATATATGGAACTGTTTTGGTTGAAAATTTATGATTTGGAGTGTTTTATATTAGGGAATCACATAGGTTGTGATGGATCAATCCCTTAAAAAATATTTCATTTATATGGCCTTATAGATATACTGAACTTGGAAAATGATGCTTGATTCATGAGACAATTCTGGATTTCTGTAAAATTATGATAAATTTAAATTGATACAAAATAGATAACATATCACCAATACTATGACCAAAATATGATAATATATTTTATATAATATTATATGATTTTAGATACAATATTTTTTTTAATGTTTTATAAAGAGATAATAACAATATGAAATAAAATAGAACGAAAAATAAATCATTTACTTTACATCAGAATATATTTTAAAGATGATTTATAAATGTAGATTAAATGATATATCATGTATAAAATAATAATATTATTATACTATATAATAATGTCAATTTAAACATTTATATAAATATTTCACAATAAAGTCAATAAGAAAAGGGGAATTCACATTGAAAAGTTATCTTGAGGATTGGGAATTCATTACATTAGTGTGATACTAATATAAGATAATGGGATTAATGAGAGATAATAAAAAAATATCATATATATCTCATATATGGGAATATAATATAGATTAAAATGAATAATATTATCATATAAAACAAAACATGGATGAGATTCCAATAAAATAATTCCAATTAGAAATGAAGAGATAAATATCATAACCCTGACCTTACACAAACTTCTTGGCTTTGATCCTTCCTTATGATCCCAGGAAATATTTAAAACTAAATTGAGAAATGGGAGAGATATATTGATAGAAATATAATGAGATAATTTCATATTTCAATGTGAATAAATGTGAAGAAGATGTTTGTATTTAATAGTGCGATGATATAAATTAATTTGAATTAAAAATATAAAAATTTAAAATGTCATTACCCCATGTTCTTTACTATAACAACTATTCTACATTAAATCCATTAACGATTCAATATAATTTACAGTTCATTAATTGTGCCAAGATCAGTATATAGTTAAATTTGATTCTTTTTTACATACATATTATATCATATCTAAGGTATATTATTATACTTCAGTAATATTTTTTTCTATATTTTACTACATTAAGAAAAATTATTACTGATTTTTTTGTAAGTGTAATTTTTAAAAAAAATAAAGTGTCAGGAGAAATGAAATTTTTTAACAAAATATTTAATTTGTTAATACCACATAATCCTTAGGATATATAACAAATTATTTCAGAAGAAAAATCACTAATTTTATATTGTTAAATTATGGTACATTCATGTAATGGTTTAACCAACATTAATCAAATGGTAACATCTACAAACATGAACATCTCCTATATATAATTTCACATGAACATTATTTTTTAATGATTATCTAGAGCAAAGGTAATGGATATAACTATTGATGTCACAACCTTCCTATTATTTTATTTTTTCACCTCATATAGAATTTTCCTACTCATATAATACTTGATATCATCTTTATATGATATTTTACATATGAATTAACTTTATAATATACACCAATAATAGTAGTCAAAATAAAAGTTATATAATTTCGATGTTTATGAATCCTAGTAGAATAAATCACTAATGATTAAAATGATCAATAATAATAATTCCCAATGATTAAAACAACTTCCTATAAAGACATGCCCTTAAATTATACTTCATATTCATATTCCTAATTTTCACTTAAATTCTGTTTTTTTGATTATATATTTTTCCTTTATATCGTACTTGTAACATCCCAGGTAAATAAAGAATAAATAATTTTCATATTAATTAATATTTACGAATTAAATATTAATTTTAATTAAAAGGGGTTTCTACATTCGATAGCGTACTCGATACGCAACGATGAGTTTCATTGAAATCTTACGTTGCACACTAGTAATATAATAATATTATTTTAAATGGTAGTTAACATGTAGCCATTGTACTGGCGGGAATGGATAGAAATAACTAAAATATGATTATATATGTTTTTAAATGTTTTTATATTTACCCAATAAAAGATAATGGCTTAAAATACGGAAAGAATTCAATTTTAGGCATTTATACCCTAATTTTCACTAAGGGTTCACTTATCACCTTTTGACGGAAAACCGTCATTAAATATAGTTTTGATCAATATTATAAATTCTATTGGACCAAATATAACTCTTCTTTATAATCGGGACATCAAAATTTACTTTGTGTAAATTTTTGGCATCTTTCCGATAAAGTTCATTTTTTAATGAATATTGTAAATGTTGTATTTTAATTCAAAACCTTTTTTTGATCTAATTTATTTATATGATTAGATTATTATTTGAATTGGTTTTAAAGTTAAATTAGAAAATATTTTTACCATTAAATACAATAGTGGTTGTTTGAATTAATTTCACTTTGAAATCGGACTTAAACTAGTGTCAATCTTTTCATACATATTGTTTCACAAAAACACGCTATTTGTCATGACAGCGGGAATTAATTATTAAATGAATTAATTTGACTTATATGTTTTGACTTTTGTAAAATGGAATTCATTTTTGAATTCGGAATATCATATATATCTTAGGGTGAATTTTTGGAATTATTCTGAAAAACTTCAATTTTTGATGAATAGTGAAATCACTAAGTGGTACTTATAAAAACTGATTTTCCATTTAAATGAAATTTTTCCACCTTTGTGTATTGAATTTCAAATATGTGACATACATGGTTGTCACTAAGAAGTAAAATTTGGTTCAATGAGATTAAAATAATTTTTTGGTGAATAGTAACTTATTTAGTTTTTAATCACGATTAGTGGTAATTAGTCTAGTTAAAGGTAAAAATAATGTTTTAATAATATGAGATGACCTAGAAACATGTCCTACCCTCATTTGATGTGTCATGGCCGACCAAGAAAAGCAATGGGTCAACTTGGGGACCCCATGGAGCCACTTTGGATGGAAAATGACATAAATACCTTTTATTTAATGTTAATGTAAAAAATGGAACAAACACTATATGTTTTACTAAAACAATTTTTTAATTGGTGTTATACAGGTCAGATTTTTTATTATAAATAGTCATTGGAAATATAAATATATTTCCTACATCAATTTTTTTTTATAATTTTTTGACATTAAATAAATTAAATTATTTATGACATAATAATGATGCAGCGATGACATCATTATTTGACGATTTAAATAAAATGGAAAGATAATGTAATATCGAAGACCTACACATGTCCAAAACCTATTGGATGAGTGTATTTCGAACCCTTATCACCGTATCCACGAATTATTTCAATTTGGGACCTTTTAAAACCGAAACACATTTTCAAATAAAGTAATATTTCTTTACTTTCCAAAAGTGCCCCTACTCTCCTCTTATAAAAGGCCCCCACCTCTACCACCTTATCCACCTTCCCAAAGCCTTTGGCTAGGCCAAAACCTGCCCCTTTTTTCTCTCCACTTCCTTCTCTTACTCCTTGAAGCCTCACTATGGGAAGAAGTCTTCCCAAGGAAGCCTTTGAGCCCAAAACAAAGGGAGTTACCCGATTTTGAGGTAATGTCTTCATTTGAGTCCTTTTGTATTATTTTGCATCTACAACCCCCTAAACTCTTCTTATTTATTTCTTTTGTAACAAGTCCAGAATATTCTATATACTAGGATGTTTTTATAAGAAGGATTCGAGCTACACTTACACACACAATCATCTAATGGTTAAAGAACATACTGTTTCCGTGGATGGTGAATTTATGCCTCCTGAAACGATGATTGTTCAACATTACTTTAACACCTTCAAAGATGGACATTAAGATGTAACTATATTTATATATGATATATAATATGTTTATGTTTTTTTAAGCTTCTATATTTTTCATTTTGGGCATACCTTTATGGTTTCCATTGTGGGTAAACACGATATCTTCATTTAAGGAAGTGCGGACTACCTCCCCCTCAAAGTGACGTGATTCGTTAATGCCATATATGGGATGTGTAAAAGATGGATTTAAAGTTATTATATATGATTTTATACAGGAATAATAATATACCTTTATATCATTATTATTTCTTTCCATTAAAGTATGAGATAGAAATGAAAGCAGCGTTCATGCGTACATACGGCTTACCGTCTCCATGAACGATGCATTTCATTTCTTATCCCCAAATGTAATGTACTATTAAAAGTACATGTATATAATGGATATATATAATGAATGGTATATCTAAATGATGAATATAATTCTGGAATTAAAATATACATACCTCTCATTTAGTTTTAATTCCATCAATATGACAAAGAAATGAAAGTAGCGTTCATGCGTACGTACGGCTTACCGTCTCCATGAACGGTGCATTTCATTTCATACCTCTAAATGATTATGTAATATTATAAATACATGTATATGCTAGATATATATGATATATATGATATCCAAAATCAGGAATGTCATCTTGGATATAAATAACCTTTGACCACACGAACAACATGTAATTGTAATGAATCCACTTTCGACTTAAGAACCAAATATCGACAAAACAAACATTTTTAACTTAAATGGTGAAATAATGTTTATAACATGGCAATAAGTGATATAAATGGAATAATGAACTTTATAAAAAGTTATTAATCAATTAGAAATTAACGCAAGTTTATTATTCCAGACGTTAAAGAACGATCAAGTCAAGTCAGACCCAAGGTAAGGGACTTCGTCTCAATCTCCTTTCATTGAGGCATATTTCGTTTTATACACAACATTCATTTATACGGTGTATAAACCCCTTTGAATTATACTTTTATACAAAAGGAATCGTTTTTTACGAATCGTTTTACTAAACGACAAAAAGGATTGTTTTTTTTAACGTACGCGGTGACAACGACCTTTTCCTCCACCGCGAGTATTATTTGGTCTCTGGCTTCCTCAACAAGTCGTAATGTTTTTAAAATAAAATAAATACCATATGCTCTTTTATGTATTTTTGTATTGAAAATAGTTTTGATAATGGATTCTATTATGATATATTGTGTTGAAATGCGGAAATGTTATCATTCATTTATATTGGTTTTATGTTTTATGATTTTATATTGGTACTTGGACATTTGACGGGTGGTTACATGATAAACCATATGACGGGTGGTGCCGTGAATACCAGGATGGGTGGTTACGTTATAACCTCCAATGCATTGGGTATGGAAGTCGGTCTTAGGGCTATTCCATTAAGTATGTATGGAAATTGGCCGTATGGCTATTCCATTAAGTGATATGTGTGGAAGTCGACCGTATGGTTATTCCACTTAAGTATGTTTATGTCCCAAGTTACCTTTATATATGCTATGTGTTCTTTATATGGGTTTTATGGTAATCCTTTGGTTAAAAAAAGGTATGTAATGATACTTTATTCAGTGAAGAGTTTTTACTACTTCATGATGGTGAAGGTATTAATTTGTTAGAGTATACATGGTTTACATGATGTTTGAAAAAGTAAGAGTTTTCATTCTTTGTGTATCCCTTACTGATCTTTTTATGCTCACCCCAAGTTTTTTTTGAAATGTTTTTCACATGACTTAAAGTTGAATATAGTCAAGGATGGGATCCAGGGAATGTGAAACTATATAAGACATGGAAGTAGACATGTTTCTTTTTAAGAGTTTTTTTATGGAAACTTAGTAGAAGTGTCTACCTTGTAATCTTTTGAGATGTAATAGTTATGTTCTAATTCTATAAAACTCTAAACTTGAAAATATCCTCAATGTGAATTATTCATTTCATTAAATATTAAGTAAGGTTTAAATATGGGGCCTTATATTACTGATTATAGCTACAATGTTTATTAGATAATTTATCCCAAGATTCATTTACATCCATAAATGATAAATTTTTTTGTTATATCTATTCTGATTTATAATATAGTTAATAATTTTTTGTCTTTTATTTTTATTTTACTACTAATAATAATGAAAATTGTATTTTAATTTTTTTATTGGGTATTAAATTTACCAAATGTCTCAAATATTATTCCCCAAAATATTAAATCATATATGATTAAGGTATTGATTTGTTGTACTTATTCATAAATGCAATCTCGTGCTCCAATATTGGTTACTAAAGAAATTTTCACTATAATGAACATTTACAAACTATTTTTTTATTTCATTTTACTTTTTCCACTATGGATGATGATTTAACATGATAATATTTTTATAATAGATAATATTATAGGTATACCACATCAATTTAAGGTATTTGTGATGGGTTTGGCAAATTCATTCTTACTATAGAAACATAAAATTCATCCAGATCATAGGATGGACTTAGTGGTAAATACAATTGATAATCCACTTGACCTATTCACTCCAATAATTTAAAGGTATTAGTATATATTGTGTGTACTTTTCACTTCATTCCAATTCTCATGATACCTTTCATTGAGGATATATTAAATTATATTTTATCATAAACCCATATATATAAATCTCAATATTAGTTGTTATCATATCCCATTTTCCTCATTTGATATTCCGTAATGTGTTGTTAAATAACATTTATCTATTCGATGTTCTCTTACATCAACCCTGGACCTTATAAATTTCACTCAATAACTTTATCCAAATATGAGAAGGATTGAATATTATTTTTGTATTTGTCCCCTTTAAATTCCATTTTAATTCTCAAATATATGAAATTATTATATTATAATTCCATTTAGGTGCGGTGTTGATATTATATTCCATGTAAATCTAGTGATAATAACCATAACATGTACTCAAATGTCCGTATAGAAAAGTAGGATTTCAAATATTTAACTAGATGGTAATTATTTCCAATAATTAGATATATACTTAATACCAATTTAATAATATTCTAGATGTTTCTGGTTAGCTTAAGATCTTGAAAAAATATAATAGAGATCATTTTACCATGAATTCGTACCACTAAATCTATGTAAATTTTAAAATTATTCTTTACGTTAATGTATTTTTTTATTATTATGAAATTTGATGACTTTATTAATTGATCAACCAATACCAAAATAATTTTTTCCCATTTAGGTAATGGTGATACCAATTGTAAAATCTAATGTGATATTGCATCACATATATACAATAATTTTAAATATTAAAATCCTTCATTTTTTTAACATCTTCTCTGTTATTAATTTATTTTATAAATATATATTTATTATGTTTTATAGTCTACATATATCACACCTTTCTCCGTAGAGATAATGATTCCAAATAGTAAATGAAAATAATTCAAAATAAAGAGTAATTTAATTTTTCCTAGTACTCTTAAATTATATAGATTCATATACTATATCGATTACATTTCACATCAATACACAAAAAATAAAAAAAATTAATTTATCCCAATAGATGATGTATCATTCTCCTCCATAAGTTAATTCTAGTACATGTACAATAATTAACATTCACAAAAGATTTGTCATTATTTTTCATAGAACATGATCCATGTAAATATAGACCCATTCCATAATCACTGGGATATAGGGTTGGATAATCATGAAAAATTATTCAAAAAAGGTAAATGGTACTTGACTAGATGAGGAAATAAATAAATGTGAGTCAAAAAAATTCTAAGAACATTATTTTATGATATTTTTCATTGAATGGGAAACTAATATTCAAAAAAAATTGTAACTAATTCCTTTACAAATTATATTTACGATATCATGAATTTAAACATACTCATACACCCATTTAAATTCATCCTATATAAGTCTTGTAATGTAATTTGAAAATTTTCTTCATGATCCTATTAAATTTTATAATATATATGAATATAATCGATAAATAATAAAACTAACATAGGATTGAAATCCTTACGTAATATATCCACAAAATATATAAATATTGTTGGTAAATGTTATAAAATAATGGTAATCATAACAACATCGTAGAGTTTTTACCTAGTTCGAAAATGAATCTTTAGAAAATATTTAATTTTTATATTATGTTAATTATATCTATATCATACGTCAACCATAAATAAGTATGAGACACTATAAATTTATATGAAAAAATAAAAAATTAGTTGAAAGGGATATTTTTTCGTAATGTTAATACAACCTAGTTCTTGGTAATTAATTAAAAATACCTTATATTCAAGATTCATCTTCAAAAGTAAAATAGAATAACCCAAAGATTCCATAAAATCGATTTCATTATCACTTATAATGTTTTTTATTTATATAATTTTAGAATTATTTTATATTTTAGGTCCTATCAATGATTTATTGCATGATTTTTGACATTTTTTAGGAGCTAGGGAAGTCTATGTTAGACTTGAAGAATGTATGGGAGGTGATATTGGGGTTGTGGATAAAATACTACATCATGAAGTTAACATAACCATTAACTATGTTAACATGGTGTGCTGTGGGGGGGTTTTGTGACGAGATATGTTTTAGTTTTGGTGCGGGATACTCCATGGAAAATGTGAATAATGGCCTGATGGATGGTTTGAATTTAGTGCATGATGAATCCACATCATGAGCTATAGATTTCTTAATGTAATGGTATGCAATAATTATTGTATCAGGCTCCCACTTAAAAAATTACATAAGAGTGATTTTAGTAAATAATTTTATGTTCATTCACATTTATGATTTTTTATGTTTAATGATTTAGGTAATTAGGTCGTAAAGCATACATAAAAACTCAATTATTATAAATTAGACACTTCCACTCACAATATTTTTTTCATAAAACTAAATTAAAACTTAGAAGAAATATTGTTTCATTTCATGTATAAACATCTTACCTTTTCCTTTATCCCATCCATGACTCTATTATTTTATAAATCCTATAAAAAAATATTTCAAAACATTTGAGGAGCACAATACAAATATTTATGGACATACATATAAGAAATTTTGTTAGTATTGAAATAAATTTAAGCTATGAAAACATTATCATAATGTTATATTATTCACCTTTGAGAAGTTTTATTTGTAGTTAAGAAAATATAATATCATTAAATATTATTTTTATCAAAAAAATGTTACCCTATAACCCATATAAATCACATATATGATATATAAATGTAACTTTGGACATAATCACTCTTAAATTGAATAATCATACGGTTGAATTCCTCACATATCACTCTTACAAAAGGAATAACCGTACATCTGACTTCTATACCCAATGAATTAGAGGTTATAACATAACCCCACATGCTTTTTATACCCCATAACCTGTAATCATCAGTTTATCGGGTAACCAATCATCATTAGTTTATTTCATAACCACCCATAAAATGTCCAAGAACAATTATATAATCATAACACCTAAACCACTAAAATATTAATCCTTTCAGTCATTAAATTTTTTTTCAATCAATAAGAATAATTTCAAGATATTTATATAATAAAACCATTATTAAAACTATTTTCAATGCTAAAATACATGAAAAGGAAATATGGTATTTATTTATCATTAAAAAACATTTTCGCCTGTAGAGGAAGCCAAATATCGAATAATGGTCATGGGAATGGAAAAGGAAATATCGCCACGTACTTTAAAAAACATTTTTTTATCATTTAGTAAAATGATAAAAAGATAAATATTCTTTTTGAAAACCATTTAATTAAAATATTTTTCAAAGGTGTTAATTATAAGCAGTATAAAAGTAGTTGGTGTATAACATCAAAATATGTCTCAATGAATGAAGATTATGAATAATCCTCTTACTGTGAGTTCAAATCATCACAGAAAACCATAATATTACTGAAAATCATAAATATATTAATTTATAAATTTCAATATAAAATTTTTGTACATTATTAAATCTTTTATATCTCTTATTAGCATTCAATAATAAGATAATTATTATTTTTGTTCATATCGGACATTTGGTCGATATTCAGTACCTAAGTAGAAAACAACCATGGTTAGATGTCACTAGGTCATGTGGTCATAAATATTTAATCTCTAGAATAATATTAATGACATAATAACAATTTTTAAACATATATTATACACTCAAACCATTCCATGATTTATATTTATGAAAAATGAACTATGTTATATTAATGGAGATTGTAAACTATTTTTATGCATGTGTAACATTTCCCAATTTTCATTGATCATTATTTGAAGAATTTAATTATTTCTTTTTTTAAATAATTATAATAACATCACTAATATAATTTTAATAATTATAATATACTTATATATATCAGAAAAGTTATATAAATAATAAAAACGAGTCACAATGCTTCGTGGAGGCAATAGTTCACATGGACACATGAAGGACATTATCATTTTTATAGACATGGTAGGTAAGGAAATAATTGATAAATTATTATCATATAATGAATAAAATGGAATTAATATCAAATATGAACACGAATGACATTATTATAACCATTCGTGATTGATGAATATGAAAAACAAATTAGATCGGTTCATGGAGGTGGTAGTTAACATGTATGCACGAATGATTAATTTCATTCCCATTTAAGGGATGTGTAGAAGGATTAAGGTAATTACATAATCATAATAACATCTTAGTGTATTGATGATATTAGATTTATTATTCATTAAGTCATAATATTAATTGATGAATGTGGAATAAGAAATAAAATATAAATAGTTAATGAAAATGATACATCGCCTTTGGTTGATCGCCTTTGAATTACACATTAAGAACAATAAAAAGGGTGTTATAACAAAAAATGCCTCAATAATCTAGGGATGGATTCTTAGGTTGGGTTTGGTTATATATTTTCCAATGATTGTTTATTATTATAATTAATTGAGAGGAATGGGTTCTCTTTCTATTGAAGAGGGGAGGGTCACCATTGGAATTATTAAAAATATTAAATTAAAATAAAATTAAATTTCAATTCCAAATGGGTCCAACATGATTTATTTATAAGATGGGACAAATAGTGGTTTAAATATAATCATATAATTATAATTATATCTATTTTTAATAATTTCTAATCCTTATTTGTTTTTTAATATTTTTAACTCTTATCGTTTTATCATGTAATTTACAATTTTAGAGTTAAAATGATTACCAAATCATGAAAAATGACCATTTAATATTTTAGTAGATAATTTTTTTTGACTTATATACTATTTATAGTAAATAATTTAATTTTTATAAATTTAATATCATTTAATTAAATATTATATATCATTGAATATGAATTATGTCAATTTTTTGCAATATTCATTACATGTTTTTTTACAAAACCCTTAAAACTTGATTCCTTCGAACAAACTACATTAACCTAATCATAACATGTAAAAGTAGTGAATAAATTTTGTGGATGAAATCAAATATTTAAAATTAAATTTATTCTAATAATATTAATATATTCTAATTGATATATTCTTTATTAAACTAATTACTGCATCATCATTATGTCACAAATAAATTTAATAATTTAATTCCTAAAAATTATAAATAAATTTCCATGATATAGGAAATCCTTTTAGAATTATATGGAATATTCATAATTTATGAAATTACATATATAACACAATACTAAAATTGTTTCAGTAATACGAGACATGATTATGATATGATGGCCTTTAATTTAAATTAAATGTTATAAATGTCATAATAACACCCATGTGGATTGAAAATGTCACAATTTCAACCCAAAAATATATTGGTCGGTAATAAATCATCCTATATGATTAGGACAAGTTTTAGGGTAGTTTTATATCATTATAAATATATTTTTACCATTAATTTTCTTATTTACATTTAACTTTGTTGAAATATAATACTATATTTACTATTCATCAAAAAGATTTTGATCATGTTGAAAGACATTTTGTCCAACCGATTAAAACAATATATTTTATTTTATGAATATTATATTCATATATGTGGAAGAAATAAATTTTAAATTAATACTATTGATGGAATGAAAAAATAATGGTTTTAAATTTAAAAGTTCAAATGATTAAATAGTTATTATTTCCATGTTCAACAAGAAATTGATTAAAATGAAATAAATTAAGTAAAATGATTAAAAATAATTGAATTACACTTTAAGACCAATTAAATATTCGATATAAATATATAAATAAGTTTGATTTAAAATCACCTTTGAATAAAAATGCATTATTTTCAATATTCGTTAAAAAATGTATTTAATCTAAAAAATACAAATTTTTTGACCAATATATAGTTGGAAATTCCTCATCCAAAGAAGAATTATATTTTTTAAAATAGAATAAAAATATTGAAAAAAATATATTTAAAAAAAATTCTCTATCAAATGGATTTAATACTACCTTTTAAAAATATTATAGTATTTTATACGTAAAATGGGATTTATTCCCATTTTAAGAATCTAAAATGTATTGGATGAATGTAAAAATAGTTAATAAACACATATAAACCTAATGTAGTTATTTATATTCATTACCACCATTAAAACAGATAAGCGATACTTACCTTTTAAAATAATTATAATAACTACAACAACAATATTTCATTTTTATGTATATATCAGTCTTGGGTGCATCAATTGATTTCATAGAAACCCATTGTTTAACCTTGAGTACACTATAAAACATTTAATCCAATTTAATGTAATATTAATATCTTTTTCATAAATATTAATATATTTTATAAAATAGTTTTTCTATATTTACATTGGATGTTACATACCTCCCCCTATTTGAAATTGCATACATGGAATTTAATTTACTTATAAAATACGTGAGACTATTTATCCATCATAGATTTTTTAGATTTTTATATTCTAACTTAAATGATATGGGTTTTCCATAAAAATATTATCATGGTGAATCACTTTATTCTTGCATCACTTGATAACCATATTCTTGAATTGAGGCTGGTTGTTTCTCATAAGAATGATTCTCTTCTAACAGAACTAATGCTTGACACAAAACATGATACGTATGTAGAATATATTTTTATAACATTGAAAAATGTAAAAAGTTATTTACTGAGGATAGAGTCAAAGGTAAATCCACTCAGTAGGCAACTATTCCAACTTTTTCAAAGATTTAAAATTGTTCAATGAACCATGGACTTGACTTACCTTTTTACCAAAACACATCACAATATTCCTTGAAAAACATTGAGAAATACATGATCACCTACCTCCAAAGAATGATCCTTCCTCCAGTTATTTGTATAACGTTTGTGCCTAATCTATGATATCCTTAGTTATTTTTGTATCAATTAAAGACTTTCATCCATCTCTTTTACCAGCTCTAGTCCCATCAACATCCTTTCTATGACATCATCATAAAATGTTGGTGTTTGACACTGTTTTCCATATAATGCCTCAAATAGTGGCATGTGTATACTGGATTGAAAACATTTATTATAAGAAAACATAACCAAAGAAATAGTTTGATCCCAACTAAGCATTAATCCATTGAACATGCACATATTATATCCTCAAACATCTGAATTATTTGTTAAGACTGGAAATCTGATTGAGGGTGAAATGTTATAATAAAACTTTATTCAGCACCCAAAACAATTTAAAGGTGTTTTCAAAAGATATAAGTGATCCTCTGATCCAAATTAGAAAAAATAGAGATGGAAACTCCACCTAAACTAGCTATCTATTTTATATACAAAGGAAAATATTAATATAGAGATAATGTCTTGAATAAGTAAAATTTGAGCCGATTTAGTAAATAGATGAAAAATAATCATGATTGAATTATTAACTTATGAATCCTTTGGTAATCCCTCTATGAAATCCGTGGATATGTTTTCCCTTTTCTAATATGGAACTGGAAAAGGATGAATCATCCCTTTTGGATACTTTTATTCTCTTTTAACTTGTTGATAAATCAAACATCTCAGTGTAATGTCAACTATAACATTTTTCATTCCTTCCCACTAATAATACATCTGAAATCCTCAATACATTATAATGCTAGACACATGAACTGAAAATATAGAAATACAAGCTTCAAATAAAAAATCATTCTTCAACTATGAATCATAAGGAACACGTAATCTCTTTCCAAACGTAGAAACATAGTCTTTTTCAATGTTAAATTTGGGTATATTACCCCTTTAAAACTACTCTACCTTTTTCTTCAATGAACTATATTCCGTCTATGAATGATTAATTTTGTCTGATAAAGATGTTTTCACTGACACAAAAATCAAAACAAAGGTATTTTCTACACCAAAAACATCTAATCCATAATTAATCAAATCATTAAGAAAAGGATCTCATTCCAAATGTAGCATACTTAATGTATAATTACATTTTCAACTATATGCACCAACCACATTATATTCATTTCACTTATGGTAATAAATTGTGAAAACAGAATCCTGGATTAATTCCATCCACCTCTACTATCTCATGTTCATTTATTTTTGAGTGAACAGATACTTCAAAAATTTGTGTTCAGTATATATTTCAAAATTTACTCCATATATATGATACATCAAAATTTTTAATGAAAAAAAACAACAGTTAAATCCAAAAAATGAGTAGGTTAATTTAAATAATGAGGATTAAACTGAATTGAAGAAAAATTAATTCCCTGATCATTATTTATTAGGACAGAACCAGATACATTAAAATAAGCATCACTATTTGTAAAAAATTCACCATTCCTAGAATGTAGGTACAAAACTGTAAAATTTACAAGTATTCAATTTAGTTATAAAAAATAAGCCTCACATTAATGTGTCCAGATGAACAAAACTCCATTACATGTTAACATCATTAGTGTTCCTGTCATATAGTAAAAATTTTAAACACCCATTTCTTAATATATTTCTAATTAAATTAAACTATGAATCCATGTGAAATTGGATTGTCATGGCCAAGTTTCAATAATTTCTTTAGAACAGTTTATAGTGATTCCATCATTAGAATCTCTACAAACAAGGAATGACAATTTATGTAACAAAAATTTAATATTGATAAAATTTTCATATAGTTTAATTTTTTTATGTTTTGAAAAAAATCCTTAAGTGAATTTCATGTTCATATAGAATTTTAGAATTAAAAAAAAGTCATCTATAAACATGACAAAAAATTGATCAAAAAGTAAATGGAAGACTTTATTCATGTGATTTAGAAATACAAAAGGGGAATTAGATAACCCAAATTGAATAACTGTAAACTCATATTGCCCATATCTTGTTCGGAATGCTGCCTTTGGAATGTAATCCTCCTTTATGTTCAGTAGATAGTACCTTGACCAAAAATAATTCTTCAAAAAATACTGAGTTCTATTGAGATGATAAAAAAAATCATTGATATAAGGAAATAAATAATATCTCATAATAGTGATGTTATTGATGGATCTATAATCAATAAAATTTCTTATAGAACAATATTTCTTTTTAATGAATAAAACATGATCACCTCATGGTGATGTGCTATGTCGAATGAAAACATTATCAATAATTTCTTGTAACTATTTTTTTCAATTCCATAAATTCTACTTGATTCATTCGACATGGGGAATTAGAAATTGTCATAGAATTATCCAATAAATCAATAGTAAATTCAAAATCATGATCCAGAACAATACCATGAAATTCAAAAGGGAAAACATCTTTAAATTCATTTACTATTAGTATGTCACCCATTAAAACTATTTCATTATTTTCAACAAAACAAGCAAGATATCAAACGCTAATATCTTTAATCAATCTACCAGCTTCATGGTATGTTATCAAATGTATGAAAACATTGAATACAACTTTCATGCTTTTGGAAACAATTTAATCATGATACAATGAAAGTCAATCCATATCCACAATGATATCAAATTCCACTATATGATGTTTAATAAGATTTTTAGGAATATCCATACCACTAATGATAATAGGAAAATCACCATAAATATTGTTTGTGTTAATAAGTTATCCCAAAGTTTTTACCAGAAGTTCTATAAAACATTCATGAAGTGATATTTCCAATTTACAAGAAATTCTCTCAGAAATGAATGAATTTAACGATCAAGAGTCAAATAGAATTATAGAATATTTTAAATAACCCCATATCATATCTTTCACCATTTCATTTGATTGTACCACATCTACCATAACTGTAGTAGGTTATTTTTCCATGCCTATCTGATTACGATCTTTTTGTTTTCTACCCTATGTAATCATCTTTAGTCACACATTGGCATAATTACCTAACACAATAAAACTACCAAATATTACCACTGAATTTTCATTACTTTCATGATCATATACATTGTTGTTAAGAGAAATATGCCCATTCATACCACATTGGAAGCACTTCTAAGACAATGGGATACCTTTTACATGATATTTTTTACCATAAATTTCACAACTTATAAACTTAATTTTCTTACAATTAGAATTTTTGGATCAATTCATCCATTTTTCTTACCACCTAGACCTCATATTCTAAGATTTTTTAATGAACATATGATATTTTGAAAACACTATTTCCACCTTCTACACACATCAAGAAAGATACCCATTAAATTTCAACTTCTCTAAAGCCAACAACCTTTGATACATTGGATTTAATCCTGAGTAAAAATGATTGATTTTCCTACCATGATCCAAAATGAAATTTTTGGCATACCTTGTGACTCGAAAGAACTTTTATACTTATGAAACTATTGAATCCACATATATTTGGAATTCAATGAATTATTTTTCCATATTATGTTGAACAACCATAAGAAAACATTTCTCAAGCCACATATATTTTAATTCTTCATATTCATGAGTATTAATATACTCAATATCTTTGATATTCCTTAACATAGACCACCATTAATTTGATTCATCTTCAAAACTATAAAAAATAAGAATATCCTCTAAATTTTATGACCACACTATGACATTTACAATCACTTCTCATGTATTGTTGAACCCTTCCGATAACATGAGGTCAGGTGATCATCAGAATGATGAGGGATGTTGCCTCATGAAATACACTATTACTGACATGTTTAATTGTTGGTGATCTAGATAATCTCATAGATATATTCCACCACCTTTTATATCTAGATTCAACTGTACCATCGGTAAAATAAATATTTCAGTTATGATTCCAACTATCTCAGGTTGATGATTTGGATAGTTATTTTCCTCTTTATTGCATCCCAATAGAGCTTCCATGTTTCCACTATTGATAACCATTCTAAATAGACATATCATAGATGAATAAATATCATAATATTCAAACTAAATATCATTTAAATTGTCACATAAAGTAAAATTAATTTATTGATATTCTCTTAACCATATTCAGTCTAATAACATTATCTAAACTGACCATTGATACCAAATATAAGCCCCCACCCTTGAACATTACTTAATCTTTATTTAGGTCAATAATTTGAAATTGATTTTCCTCAAGGATATTTTTATGTTTATAAATTTACTAAATTAGTCCATAAACATACATAAAAACTCAAATATTAAAAATTAGACACTTCTACTCAAAATCCTTTTTTGATAACACAATAAAAAAATTACATGAAATATTATTTCCATTCATTTTTAATCTTCATAACTATTAATTGATCCGATCTATGACCCTTTTATTTTTTAAATCCATTCAAAATTATTTCAAAACATGGGATAAAGATAAATATCATAGTAATTGATATAGAGAGATGAAAAAAAATTATTTTTTGAAAAACATGTATACTTTATCATATAGTAATATATTTCACCATTGAGAAGTAATAATTACGCATCACTAAATATAAGCCCATTGATTACCATTTTATTTAATAAAAATATTACCTTAAACCCCATATAAATCTCATATAACATATAAAGGAATCATGGGATATAATCATACAAAAAATGGAATAACCATATAGTCGACTATCACACATATCACTCTTACAAAAAGAATAACCATACGACTGACTTCCATACCCAATGCATTGGTGGTTATAACATAACAAAACATTCTTGTTTTATCATAGAACCACATATTATTGGGATATCATATATCAAATAATATTGATTTATAATGTAACCACCCATCAAAAGTTCAAGTAGAATTTTATAATCATAATGTATAAAATATTGCAATTATTAAAATTTCATACAAAAAAAACATTTACAATCCAAATGAATCATTTCACAATATTGATATAATCAACCCATTATTTTAAAAAAAATCAACAAAAAAAAAAGACTAAAAAGGAAATATAATATATTTTGTCCTTTATGAAAAGCATTTTGGTGGTCATATAAAGCAAAATATCAAATAATGGTGAAGAAATTGGAAATGTCATTATCACTGAAAAACTTTAAAAAAGTTTCATTTTTTGATTTAGTAAAATAATTCATAGAAAAATCTACCTTACAATATAATTGAAGGAAATTAAATTTAATATGGGTTAGTAATTCACTGTTTACAAGAATATGGTGTATAACATCAAAATATTATTCAATGAAAAGAGATTGTGACGAAGTCCCTTTCTATGAGTCAGAATCGTCACGCACAACCATTATATTCCGGAAAAATAAATAGAGGTTAATTTATATATTCTTGAGAAATTATTTAATTTTTATTATTTATTTTATATAACCTATTACCATTTCATAAAAAATTCATAATTATTTATGGTCATATTAGACGTTTTGTCGATATTCGGTTCATGAGTCGAAAATGAAGAATGTTTGATGTCACTAGTCCTTGGGGTAATAAATCCATCATCTATAGAATAATATTGATGAAATTATTATCATTTTTATATATAAATTATAACATAAAATCAATCCATTATGAGTTTTTATGATAAATTAACAATGTTATATTCATGGTGATGGTATGTCTTATATATGCTTGAGTAATGTTTTCAATTTTTCTTTGATCATTATCGAAATAAGTTACAGACTATTTTACATGTTATGAATTATAATAACTACATAAACATCAAATTAATAATTAAAATAAAATTATATATATATATATCATTCACGTTATATAAATAATAAAAATGAGTCACTTCTCTTTTTGGAAGTGTTAGTTCACATGTGCACACGAACAACATTATCATTTTTATGTGCATGGAAAGTAAGACACAATTGACATACTATTATCATATAATGTTTGATATGTTATGATTACATAATATAAACATTAATTAAATTATTATAACCTATCAGGATAGATGGTTATGAAAACTAAATTAGATCAATTCAGGGAGGTTATAGTTCACACGTACACATAAAGAATTTATTCCACTCTCATTTAATTGAAGTGGAAAAAGGATTTAGGTCATGATATTATAATAATAACATCTTATTATATTGAGGATAATATAGTTAATCTTTTATATAAGAAGAATATCATTTTAAGGAAGTTGAAGAAAAAATAAAAAAGTAAAACATAATGAATACCATACCACTTATTCGGCTGATCACATTTGAATGACACATTAACACCTCTAAAAAAGGGTGTTATGTCCAAAATAAGAATTACATATTGTGAGAGGGATTATATGAAGGGTTTTTTTTCATATCATGGATAAACTAAAAGGATATGTATGTGTATGAAATATAGAATAATGATCTCTTTTATATAGGAGTGGGGAGGGGCACCTTGGAATTATTAAAAGTATTAAACTAATATAAATTAAATTTAGATTCCAAATGGGTCCAGGTTGATTAATTTATAATATATGATGATTATGAGTCATAATACAATCTAAAAATGATAATTAGAAGTGTTTTTAATAATTTAATTCCTTATGTTTTAGTTTTAGCCTTTTATTCTCTTACCGCTTTATCGAATAAATTTACTATTTGAGAGTTAAAATAATTACCAAATCATTATAAATGGAATATTAAAGAGTCATTAATGTAATTTGTTGATCTATGTCATATTTTTAGTCAAATATAATATTTTTACAAATTTTATATAATTTAAATTAATAATCTAAATTCTAAAATTCGAATTCTGTTTATTTTGGCACTATTCATTTCATGACTTTTAAAAAAAATAACTCGAGTTCTATAAAAAAATTATATAAATCCTAACATGTTTTATTCATCCACAAAATTCCTGGATGGAATAAAATAATTCATATTTTATTTATTTTAATATTATTAATATAATTTATTTGATTCTTTCTTGAATAACCCAATTACTTCATTATAATTGTGTCTTAAATAAAAATAATTATTTAATTTATAAACATTATAAATAAATTACCATGATGTTGGTAATATATTTATATTTCTAAATAATATTTATAGTCAAATATATAACTTATATAACTACATATTGAAATATTTTATTAATAAGAGACATGATTATGACATACTTTTCACTACATTAAATTAAATGTTATAAATGTCATAATCATACCCACATGGATTAAAAAGGAAAACAATTAGACAAAAGGCTATATTTTTTTGAAATAACTCATCAAAAAATATTAGTTATACTTTTAGTGTAGTTCTATATTTCTAAAATTTTATTTTTACCTTTAATTTCATTATTTATCATTAATCATGGTCAATAAAATACTGATGTCACTATTCATAAAAAATTATTATCTTCATATTGGAACAAATTTGTCAAACTTATTACAACCATGTATGTTAGTTTTGTAAAATCTAATTCATAGTGTAAAAAATAAATTTATAATTAATCCCTTTGTTGGAATGAGAAAACTGGTTTTATGTAAAATGTTTAAAAGTTCACATAACTATTATATTCAATTTAAGTATAATATTGAATAATATGAACTAAATTTGATTATGTAATAAATATATAATATAATTACACTTTAAAACCAATTAAATATAAATATTTATATTTATAAAAGTTAGGTGAACATGTATTTATGAATTTAAATGTTGTTTTTTTTCTATTAATTAAAATATGAATTTCATTAGAAACATACAAAAAATTCAACCAAATAATATTTTGATGCCCTGTTTACAAATAATAATATTATTTTTCTAAATAAAACATATAAAAGTGATAAATTATAGATTCAATAATATTTCTCCATCAAAATGCATAAAAACAACCATTAAAAATTATTAGATTATTTTATGCTAAAAATTGGATTTATTCTTATATTCATCTTGTAAATATTATCGTAAGGAAGTAAAGATATTAAATAAACATGTATATACATAATATAATACATTCTATTCGTTCACTCTAATACAATGTTTTAGTGATAACTACCATTAAATAATAATAACAATAATAATAATAATATATTTTCTGAGTATATCGCATTCTTGTGTTAAAATAAGATTTCGTAGAAACCCATTGTCGAGTGTCTTGTACACTATCATATATAGAATATAATTTAATATAGAATTAATATTCAATTCATAAATATTAATAGATTTGATATTTTATTCTATAATTACATGGGATAAAACATTTTGGTTTAGGGATAATAAAATATATTAATATAAAATATGATTATCACATCAAGAATGAAATAGGTATGTTGAAATAGGAATGTCCATTTTGTAAGAGATAGTTCCATAATGATTAGGGTAGTTCTCATCATAATCATGTATCTTTTTTTCCATTGATGCGTAAGGATTACCACTTTAAATATTTTCTAAAAATAACTTCACTCAATGATGTAATCTTTCACACTATTAGTAAAATTGAATCCCCAAAATAACATAGAATATAACTCTCATCTCATTATGATTTTTGGTTTCACTGTGATATGTGGTATATGAGTGATGCCATGACATAAGGCATTACTATTGCGGTTCCTTATGCCAGAAATTGGAATTCCACACCATGAAGGAGTATATTGTGTGGTTATTGGTTATACCATTAGGATATGCATAAAACTATCAACCATAAGGATCATCATATGATGGGTGTCTAGAAACGTGAGTCATGATGTTGTGGATATTTTATCATTGAGGTTTCTCTACACATTTTTTATGTTGTAAATTTTTTTAGTGTAATCCAATCATATGAAGAACATTTTTGGGACTTCTCCTCCATAATCCATTTTAACATTCTTGAGGGGGGCACTAGGGCTTTTATTCATTCAATTAACCAATTTTATCCGTAATTAAATTCTTATTTATTTCCCTATTTTAAGTGTTTATTTATCTATAATTGTTTCTTATCATATTCTTATATTCTAGTTTTATTCTACATTCAGTCACCAAAGGAATAGGTTGTATTATCCATAGGTTGAGGGCTTATCAAAATCTTTTAAATATTTTTCATTAGGTTATCTGATTTCTTCTACAGTCCGCATGTCCTTAGATTTTATGGTTTTTAAATCCATGTTGGGATGTTGGAAATATTTCCATATGATTTACTCTTCTTAGAAAACCATATAGTGAAAATGTTGTTTAAATTTGTTTTATTGAGAATTATCCTTGTTTTCGGTCCCATAATAAATATATTAACTATTTATTAAAGTAATATGATTATATATATATAATTAAAAAATAGTTTTGATTAAATTATACTCCTATGTTTTTTTTCAATCAATATAATTCATATTCGTTGTTTTATAAAATTTAATAAAGATCCTTTTAAAATTTCTTAATTTTAAATTGTTTTTTTTAAATAATAAATATGATTCCTAGGATTTTATTTGGGATTATTTATGGATTTATGATATTGTTTGATTGAAAATCAATTATTAGTGAATTTTGTGAAGTTTCCATGAAAATTTCATTTATTACATAAATGTGAGTTATATTTTTGATATTCTTCGTGTTCTTTAAAGGTTCACTTACATTAAATCAAATATATTAGACATGATACATTTGAGTTATTATTTTTCTAGAATAAAATGAAATTTTCCAAATTTACACTAGTCCTAAAATGATTTTATAGAAAATTTGATTTTATGTGGTTAATGATTACATTATAATAAAAGAACAATTTTTTCCTTTAAATAGAAGGTATTTTAATATATTAATCCTAACCCTTGACTTAAGACCCATGCTATTGTGTTTTATGTGTTCCTGTGGAACAAATAATTCAATATGATTATAATATTTTTTATGAAATGAAAAAGTGGTTATTTATAAATACATTTTGAGATTATGACATGAGTAGTTATTGTGAATCATTATATTGATTTATGTTATTTTATATAGATTGATGTATGATAAAATTGTAACTGTTATCTAGTTCGTAATATCATGATAAAGATAGTAATTGAGGATTGAGATCAAGAGATGATTTATTTTCTTGTCATTATCAAATAATTAATATTATCATATGGTACAAGAAATGTTCGAAATAAGTTTATTGATACACCATAATGCATTGTAAGATAGAATAAGGAGTATATATATGATAAAAATCATTAATTGGGAGACATATATTTTTTTACCATGTATATTTAAGTAAATCTCAACCAAACCTAATATTTATCCATTGTTACATATTCCTAACATATAATTAATTCTGAATACATATTGATAATGATTTAATGATACATTTACTCAATGATCTACTATAATATTTTCCACTGTCCTTATCTCCATTCACAGACTAATATAAATGTGTTCCTTTTTCTTCTATAAACTATTAATTATTAGTACTATTTTATAATTTATATTGGAACTTATTTTAAATGGAAACATATTAATTATACAATCAATCAACATTATATATAAATTTTATATCTTCTTTTGTTACTTTTTATATCATTGTAATGGTGTTTTTAATGTTTTTTTTGGGAATGATTTTTAAAGTATTTTTTCAATAGTGGGTTTACAAGAATGGTTTTCATATTTATATTGAGAACTATCCATATTATAAAAATGTTAAATTAAAATGTATTAGTTTATTAAAAATTGCATAAATTTTTTAATTTTCTTTATTTTATTTCAGACAATCATTTGAATAATTTCTTATAAAAAAAATTCATGGACACAATGGTGATTCCCAACTTGAAATATTTGATCACGAACTACTTAGTCTACTTGGTAAATAGAGTCACAATGGATTTTATTGATTCATTTTATATAAAATAATAATTTTTGGGACTTATTCACTCAATTTTCTCATAGAGAAGGTATAATGATAAGATTTTATAGTGACCTTGACTTGTGGAGAGTTCATTAGTTTGGTATAATGGGATTATTTTTTTATTTTGAGATCATATATAAATATACTATTTTTTTATTTGTTGAAGATTTTATGATCGTGTTTATTTTTTCATACAAATTATTTCTTTGTGTATAATGAGTGATATTGATGTTTATTTTCCATTATAATTCATTTGTTTTTCAATTTCGTTTATACATTGTACTTGACTATTCCTGGATGTATAACATGTGAATGCATATTTTCTCCTTCCTTGTATATACAAGAATTATTTATATTTATATTTATTGGGGGAAAACCATTACTATGTCCATATAATTGTCTCCTAGGAAATATTTTTTAACCTATAGGGATAATATATTCTTTTTTATACATTATCTATTTTTTATGTATTTTCTCTATAATGTTGGTTTTTTGAATTATAGTATTTTACTATAGGTTATTTAATGTTTTTTAAATTTTTTGGGAGATGTTGGGTGGAGAAATTGAGATTGATGGTTAGATTGAATGGCTTGGGAAACCATTTGGGGACTATGCACAAGGGTTTTAGTAACATGGAGATAATGTTGAGTGGTTGGAAAAATGTCTTCCATAATATGGGGTAAAATCATACATATTCACTGACTACATTTAATTTTATTTATTAATCTATTTTTTATCTAGTTTTCTTTTTTTAGTATGGTTAATAATTTGTGTGACATAGGGATTGATTTAATTTTTTATTGAATTTATTAGGACTGATTTAATTGATACATTTTAATGAAAAACTATGATTTTATGTTAATGGATTACTCTTGAAATTAGTTAAGGACTATTCAAAAATTTATTAATATGAATTTCAAGTTTTGGGTACTGTAAATACTTTCAATGATATACGTTTGGAGTCTTAAACAATTTTAAGGGGAGAATAATGAATTTTTAACTGATATTAGGGATTTTTTATTACTTTATAGAAGGTATAAAATTGAAATTTAAAATTTTGGTTGGTGGCAGGATATTATGAGTATTTTTTATGATTTGATATTGTAGGGTTTTTATATAGGATTAATTGAATCATGAGTGGATTCAGTTTGTTCATATGTATTTAGATTTTTATATATATTGTATCTCTTAATAAGGTCATGATGGATCATAAGATTTTTTCATCTTGTGATTTTCTTCATATTATTATCAATGAAGCCTCTGATGTTTCATATATAGTAATTGAATCTACCAAAACACCATATAGATTGGGGGGCATAAACCCCTCAATGAATTCACTTTTTATTCACGGTTACCAAATTCCTAAATAGATTATGAACATGATATAGAATATTGAAAATAATAACTAATTCAGTATGAAAATTAGAACCCTAAAGACTAAATACACATTACCGTTGTTCGAAGGATTGAATAAGGAATGGTGGCAGCCCATGATTCATCATTAGATATAGAATATAATGAGTTTGGAATCTTTTATGATCATATTTATTCAATTTAAACACTATTAGTGAATTAATACAAATAAGGTGAAAGTTATTTTAATTTACCTATATGGTTAATGGAGAGTGAAGAATTATTTTCAATGATATAGTATCTCCCCTATGTTTGTACACATGGATGTTGTAAAATTTTATTTATTCTAAAGGGATTCATTTTAGTTCCACCCTCAATGAAGGGTTTTGACCCTGTGTGGGATTCTGCTTCTATTAACCATGGTTTCAAATATCAATATGACGAAGAATCTCCAGTGGAACGATAGTGATGCATAACGTTTCTAGAAGCACTTTAAGGAAGAGATTAATAAAAGGCATTTGTTTTGAAGACATCCCTCTGCAAGAAGTTGGAAAATGATCGATTTCCTGTTGAAGCGGATTCGGATGCCCTTCAACAACGATCCCTTCTATGTCTGTTCTCACTTATGGGGTGTATTTCATACATTAAAGGTGATAACCCATGGGAAACCATGGATATCAAGACGCGGATAGCATATGTCTAGGGATTTACGAATTGGAAGTTAGTCCCGTTTGGGAATGGTTATTTCCACATGTTATTTAAATCCTAGGATGAACTTGACCGCGTTTGGAAGCTCAGAAATCTTCTACTCCAGCTCGGAGTTCTTCGGATCTCAGAGCGGGATTTATCCATTAACCCATACAATTCAAGGAATTACATGGTGTAAATTTAGGTGAGGTTTCATGGACTCAACTAGTATTTTTGGCATTCGAAAATTCTCAATGATATCACATCCCGTATCAACACCCCATTCAATATAGATCAAGGCACTCTGAATGCTGAGATTGGTCTTTATGCTAGGGTCATGATCAAAATTGACATTGATGCAAAAATACCAGAGGTAATTATCTTCAATTCAAATGATTTCCGAACTGAATTTAGGGTCAATTGTGAGCATATTCCACCGTATTGTGGGTTCTGTAAAATTGTTGGTCATTCTCTATTAAAATGTCGGATTATGAAAAGTTAGGTTGCGCATCCTCATGAAGATGGATGGACTGAGGTTATGGAGAAGAAGTTTAATATCCCTGCTCCTGAAAAACCTGAGCCACCCAAGAATAAACCGGATATCTGGGTCAAAAAACAAATTTTCTAGGTGAGCACTCGGGCATCACCTGGGCATATCAAGTCGCTGAGGAGGAAAATGATTCTAATGATCTTTGCATCACCGAGGATATTGAACACATTATTATGGATGTCTACAATCAATCCAGGGATGACAACGCATTGGAGGAGGTTACTACTAACAAGGCTGGTCTCGTTCTAGTGGGAACCTATGGCATGGCTAAGGTACATATTGTGGACTCCACTTGTGGAGTTGTCTTGGAGAATACTTTAGGAGCTATTGCACTTATCCCTGTAGACCGGACAGAACCTGAACCATCCCCTCTGAACAATCATCCTGTCCTAGAACTCAATGCTCAACCACTTCTAGAGGAGGTTGCAGGTATAAACAAAACTGATTTCTCACTTTCGGTCACACCCAGCATACTATTCCACATAATTCCTCTGATATCTGTTCTAGGAACTCTCTCGTTGCACCCTTAGAAGCACAAAATTCATTTTATATCTCTCTTGTGTCTGACTTGATAGTTGATTTTCCAACCATTACTCAGAACAAGATTCCCCCTCTTTTGCCTAAGGATGGACATACCACCCCCTTGACAAGAAAATCCCCTTTTTTTTCTCAGATAACTACTAACACAATTACTGCTAACACTGTTTCTGATTCTATTATGAGTAAGGAGGATAAAAATAAGAGACCACACTCTTCCAAAACTCTTAGGAGATTGGTGATAAATAAAGGATCGGGTAGCTCGATGAAAAAGGGGTGCTCCTACTCCAAATCCTAGTACTAAATGGATGTATTTTTTTGGAATTGTCAGGGTTTAGTGAACTCTGACACTATTTCTGTTCTCAAATGCTTTATTTTGATGCATAAGCCAAAAAAAATTGATATCACTGAACCAAAAGTAAATTTATCCACAAATTTTATACATCTCCCTGCCTTTGGATATAATTTTATTGGTTTTTGTAAATATGGTTCTGCTATCGAGTCCCTATCGGTTTTTTTATCATTCATCTTTACAAACTGTTAATATTTATAGTTTCTCTTAACATCATTTAACTTGTGATTTTTTTCTTGATAACACTCAATTTTTATGAACTTCAGTTTATGCCACGAATAGATATCAAGACAGAAGGCCCCATTGGTAGGAACTTGTTGTGTTATCTAGTAACATCAATGACCCCTAGTTTGTGTTGGGCGACATTAATTCCATTATTTCCCCCTGTGAAAAAATTGGTCCTTCCCACTTCAACATTTCTTCTAGAGAAGTTAGTGATACATTATAATATTGTGATCTCATTGAAATAAACCTTACAGGTGCTAAATATACATGGTATATAAGACACCTTAACTATGTTGTTGCTAGAAAACTTGATAGGGCCTTTAAAAATATTCAAGCCATGGATAAATGGGATACCATATCTAGTATTACTCTACCCAGGTTAATGTCTGATCATCATCCCATTCTAGTCAGTATATTCTCTAAAAAGCCTAGGACTTTTTTGACACTTCATATTTAATAATTCCTGGTCTGCTGACCTAGAATGTTCTGAACTCATTAAGGAAAGTTGGGAGTCCATGAATCAAAACTCTGATGCTTTTTCATATGTTATGAAGCTCAAATATCTCAAGTTGGGTCTCATGAGTTGGTGTGGTTCGAAATCAAAGCAGGTTGATCCGGACATTGTTGACCTTGAGCATCAGCTCAATCAAATTCAAAATGCCAAAACCAATTCTGATTTCTCTTTCGACAAGCAAAATGAGTTGAACATCACCTTGAAACATCATTATCTTTTCACTCTTAAAGACAATATGCGCCATAATGTTTTCAAAACTATGTGGATCATGGATGGTGACCACAACACTAAATTATATAATTCACTCCAATGAATTAGGAACATTTGTAGACCCTTATCATTGCTCAAGGTCAATGATTCTATCATTGACTCTAAAGTGGGTATTACTGACCATGTGGTTTCTTACATTGATATTATTTTTAATGGGGCCAACATTAACAAGGAAATCATTTATGGGGTTATCCCAAGAATGGTTAATGAGAAGGAAAATAGTTTTATTTTAGGTATCCCCCTTGACCACGATATCAAAGAAACTGTTTTTAGTTTCAACACAAATAGTGCCTCGAGGGCTGATGCGTTCAACAATGGTTTTTATCAGCAGTTTTGGGAGGTCATTCACATTGATGTTTGTAAACTTGTCAAAACCTTCTTTGTAAATGGGGTTCTCCCTCATGGTCTTAATGCCAAATTTCTTTCATTAATTCCCAATGTGGTGAATGATTCTGAAATCCACCTCTTTTGTCCTATTTATCTTATTAATTCCCTTTATAAGATCATTACTAAGCTTATAGAAAATAGGCTCACGCCCCTCTGCAAAACAAAATATTTCTTAGAATCAATTTGGGTTTATTAAAGGAATATCCATCCAGGATTTCATTTGTCTAGCCTCGGAATGTACCAACTCTCTTAACAAGATTTCTAGAGGAGGCAGTATTGCTATCAAACATGACATTAGAAAATATTTCGATACCATTGATTGGAGATTTATTTTTAATGAACTTCAGGTTTGGTTTTCAATGAAATCATTATAACCAAGATTCAAACTCTTTTTGAATCAGATTCTATCTCCATCCTTGTTTATGGTTCCCCTAAGGGATATTTCACATGTACCAAAGGTGTTAGACATGGATATCCCCTATCGGTCATGCTTTTTACTATTACTGAGGACTACCTCAGCAGACTCCTCACTCACATTTTTGAACAAAACAAGCTTAAACCCATTAAGGTGGAATGAAACCTAAATGTCCCGATTCATATTTTATATGCTTATGACATTATTATAATCCTTAATAGAGGAAAATGAATATTTTTCACCTAAAAAATGCTATAGCTCACTATGAAGAGATATCTGGTCAAGCAATCAGCTGGACTAAATCTATTGTTTTATTTGGTAAATATTTCTCCCTCACATGTAAAAAAAGAATCATTGAATGTTTAGGCATTAAAGAGGGATCTCTTCCATTTATTTATTTGGGAGTTTCCATATTTTGGGGACAGGCTAAAGACTTGTTATTCAATACTGTAGTCGATCAAGTTATCAAACAACTATCCGCATGGAAAGGTAAATCCCTCTGTATGGCAGGTAGGATTTGTCTTGTAAAGTCCACCATTATTTCACAAATGGTTTACTCGATGATGGTTTATTAATAGAAAATTGGGATTATTAAAAATATTAATGTTTACATAAATTTTTTTCTGGACTGGTAGATTTCTATAGAGGTAACTCGTTACCATTCCCTGGTCCACCTGTTATAAACCCCTTGGACAAGGTGGGCTTGGCATCAGAAATCTCAATCTCTTTATTGAGGCCCTTCAAGCCAGGCTCACCTGGCATCTGATTAATGACTCCTCATAATCTATAGAGTTTCTTAAAAACAAATTCCTTCCAAGGTTAAAAAAGGCGATCTGAATCATTTTAATTCTTCGATCTGGACTTCCATCAAAACATCCTATTCCATAATTACAAACAATTCTAGATGGTTGGTTCACATGGATTCTTACATTCACTTCTGGACTAACAATTGGACTAGCTCTCCCCAAATTTCCATGCTTTCACCCAATACCACTCTTGATAATTACAAAGAAACTATAAAGGAAGTGCTCCATAACCGGAATTGTAATATCCCAAATAACATCATGCAAGTGGTCTATAATTATAACTTCTCTTTCTTTGATAATTTCCTTATTTTGGAGCATTCTCACAATGGTTTCCTTGACTCTAAATTCTTTTACTCATATAATATTTCAAATTCAGACCCTAATATTCAATGGTTAAAGAATTTTGATAATCCATGGATTAAGCCCTCAAGGCTCAACCTCATTTGGCGTATTTCGCACAACCATCTCCCTACTGAGGTCTATCATCAGACCATTGGCATCCAACTGTGTTGTAGATGTCATCTCTGTCATCATCATAGAGAATACACCAATAATTTATTTCTTTTCTAGGATATGGCTCCTGCTCTCTGGAATTTTATTAATGACATGTTTGATTGCATATGGTTACTCTCTGACTCTATTTGTGCATAGATAAAATGTTGTGCTGAACTTGGAACTTCGCAGCAAATCAAGAACCCTTTACTATCTATTGTGGATGAACTCCTCTATGTCATATGGTATGATCATAACTCCAATTGTCACAAAAAATCCCCATTCAATCATAATGCAGGTCGGACGGTAATTCTCATTACCATGAAGAATGTCGCTTCACTACAGAATGCTCATTTAGACAACTCGGTTGGAGACTTTTTGATTATTCATCAGCATTGGATCGAGGGTCTATACAGACACCCTCGACAAACTTTGGAGGTGTTTTGGAAAGCCCCATTTCCCAGATGGATCAATATCAATGTTAATGGATCCTCTAAAGGGAACCTAGGACCTGCTGGTTGCGGCGCCATCTTCATGGACTGGCTTGGACATTGTCATGGCTGCTTCTATGGTGGTTGTGGGTTTGCCTCTTCCATTGAAGCTGAGATGGAGTCTTTGATTGATGATGTCAATTATGTTATACAAAAGAGATAGAGAAACATCTGTATTGAGAGTGATTCTACCAATATTGTCCATGCTTTATGGAATGGTGTTGTTCATCTTGCATGGCCTCTCACTGCCTGTTGGATGAAATGCTTATCCTTGCTCTTACAAAATAGATTCATCACCACACATGCCTATAGAGAAGAAAACATGTTTGCTGATGGTTAGAAAAAAAATAGATCATCCAAAACGTTACATGGCGGGTTGAGATTTCGGTTGATCTACTTCACTTTTATGGAAAAGACTGTAAAAAAATCTCCTCCTTCAGACTTTTGTAGCTTACTTTCTCTTTTTAATAAATTTGGACTTGGTCAGTGACCAAGGCATTACCTTAAAAAAATTATTCTAAAGGGGTACCCATATATTCCTCAGTTTTAGACTAATTTTATATGACCTACCATCATTTAAGGATGTTGAAAATAAGTTGATGAGGGTGAAAGTGATTAATGTGGAACATCCTAGAATGGGTAATGTCCCCATTTATTATCTAATTTGAAAAGGTACACAATATATTGAGAAGATGAAATTGGATGAAACCATGCTGGAGAACTAGGATTCTTTGGGAGGATCTTGTCTTTCTCATTATGTTCCCCTATACAGGAATATAATTTTTGTATGTTTTTATGTTGACCATCCTAAACATTATAAGATCTCATGTTTGAGGGATCTAATGGAATATCGGTATTGTATTTAGTTGGTTCATCTTCTTAAATATTTTATATTGATGTCACAAAAATTATGAAAACTCTACCATATAATTAGTATGGAATGTGTACTAGTGGAAACTATTTTAGGCTTCTCTTGGTGTATTTCAGTTTTTCTTCCTTATAATTAAACATATATAGTTTTAAATGACTTTTCTATTGGGTTCTTTGTACCTTCTCAAGATCCCATAAGATTCTATTACTTTAATAGAAATTAAATAGTGTGAAGAAAAACCAGGGGTCTTGGTTATTTTATTAATTCCCCTGATCTATAAGTCATCTTTTATGGATTTAGTGATATGTTTTTATGTGTAAGTTCTTTTTTGTTTTAACATGGTTAAAAATTATTTTAATAATTTATCCTCATTTTTCAAATTGAATAATGAATTTTATTTTTTTGAAAGGGTTTTGATTTCATTTCATAAAAATTTCTATGACATTATGAAAAATGTAAATTGATATATATGGGATAATTTCAAAAACCATTTTTTCATTTTTATGAATGGATTTTATTGTATTTTAAGAATTATTCTCTTTTTTCTGTGTTATCCCAAAACAATCATCTTTCTTTAGACACCGTCAATGTTTTAGGGTTATCGATGAATACTTAGAAGTTATAATTAATTATTTCCCTTGTCTAAAGACTTAAATTTTGAAATATTAAGATTACCACACAATGATATTGTGGAACATGATGTGAAAAGTTATGTATGTAGAGAGAAGTGTAATATTGAATTTAGGTCATACTTTTGATAATGGAAATCATTAAATTATGAATAGTATTAATATTGGGGGGGGAAGAAGTTATGTTATGTGATATGGATAACATATGTTTACGGGATGGTGGTAGATTTTCTTAGGTTCAGGATATTTGTGGAACATTACCTTTCCATGTGGAATCATGAAATAATGGGACTTGAAATGTAGAAATGGGAAACTCCCTTACTTAAGAGATTGTCCTGTATTGATAAGGGATGGCAAGGTCACACTCATATGTAATGATTTTTCTTCAATATATATGTTTTAATTATGTTTAGATATTCCCTAAAAATATTTAAACCATGATTAAATATTGTCTTTCTATGATTATCATAGCAACCCAAATCATCTCAAAACCATAATTTTTATATTGCAATGGGTTTTCAATACTCCATGATGGGAGTTCAGTGAGAAATTCCACAGTGTGAGGATATTCTACTGAGACACTTCATACTATGATGTAAGAAAGACACATCATAATTTCCAAGAGTGGGTTGTTCTTGGTCCCTATTCAATGAAGTGTGATGCACAATTCTCAAAGATGGTTATTCAATTATGGGTGTCTAAAAATTGGATCCATTTCATGATATATAATACCTTTATTTATGGTTCCTTCATAGATATTATTAATTTTGTGATTTTATAACATTACCCCCATAATATAAAGTCTTCATTTTGGATCTAATTTTCCAACATTTATTCATCCAATCTCAATGGATCTCAATGCATATTTTTATCCCTATTTAATGTTTTCATGATCCATTAACATTGAAGTTTTTTTTGGTTTCTATAGGTTATACCTCAATTTCATCCTATTTCATTCTTTTTATGTTCTTATTTACCATTATTTTATCACTATAGGGCCCATGTGAGTATACAATATGTTAATATATTACATTAAACTCATGATTCTTATTATGATGAGTCTTTAAATTTTTTATTTGAACTCAATAACTCTTTATTTTAGGGTTTTTTCTATCTCACCTTGTTTGAGGTTGGATTTTACATATTATTTCCATTTATAAGAAAAAAAATTGTGATTGAGTTTTCAAAATAAAATTTCTTACATTATTATATTTGTTTGTGATCCTTACTAAATCTTTAAATGATTTGATTAATTAGTATAGTAATATGACACACCATACAATGGTGTATTCATCTTTAAATACACCTATATTTTTATGAATAAATATCAATCATATTATGTATTCAAAGAAATTAAAATAACTTTACTTTTACGTGTTTCTATAATTAAAATGGCCTTCAAAAATTATAAATGTATTTCCATGAATTTTGTGTGTGTTTTTATAGGATTAATATATTTGGAGGTTGAAGAATCATTGTTAGATTATTTATTTATGTTTCATTGAATTTGATTATGTTACCTATTTTGAATTTTTTTAAATATTCAATATGCTATTTGGATTTTCTTTAATTTTTAATTCATGACCAGATTGTAATATTAATACAAAGGTGAGGTTTCATTCGATTTAAATGTGATTTTATAACTTTTCAAATAGTATAAAATGTTTATAATGAAAAATGGAATTAATAGTGTTTTACTATCAATTTAAATCCACTTCCTTGTTTGGAACAATTATAAAATTGGTATTATATACAACTACACAACCTTGGTTTATGCCACATGATATTGAATTTTATGTTATCTTATGAAATAGAAGATTAAAAAGATTTATTATAGTACTTTATGGAATGGAAAATGTATTGTTCATAATAATTATGTATAGAGGATGGTTGGGGAGTTTTTATTATGTTTCATTATGATTATTTGTGTTATTAATTATTGACAAATTTATTATAATATGTTACCCCACCTCCAATTTCTAATATAAAGGGAACTCTAGGTGTTACGGTGGGAGACAAGGAGATAGTTTATATTATAGAAACATTTATTTATTTTCTAATATCCTGTGGTATATGATATTTTATTTCAATTTGGAGTGCTACTTTGTCAATCTAGATTAGAGAAAATCAAGAGGTTGTATTCTGTGTTCATTTTTTAATTAATGGATCTTCTTGAGTACATCAATGATCATTACACTAGGAAAATATAATTTTCCATGATTATTGATATTTTTCCTAAATTTCTATTCTTGTACATGATAACCTTTAATATATGTTAATTTTACTCATTATTCTCCCCAAACATGTGTCTGGTATCCACATCTCCTATTGGGAGCTTAATTTAAATATATTTCTCGTTCTAGTATTACATACAAATGATTATCATTTTTTATATATTTTTATTATTTCATTTACATGGATTTCTATTTACAAATCATGATCTATAAATTTATATATATACATATAGTTAAATTTGAGTTCAATATAATGGTGTTTCAGAAAGTGTGTTTGAATCATTTTAAAAATTACGTCTATGTGAATTTTAGATGAAATATTTTAAACATATTTTTTAGAAAAAACGAGATTATAAAAATGATAGATATATTATCTTGATTTTGCTTCCCTAGAACATAAATGTATCACTTATTTATAATTATAATTTTTGTAATGTATTATAATATTGACTTTCATGGAATCTTCATTAAAATCCTAAAAAGAAATTTTTATCCCACACTATGTTACCACTAGGTGTCAATAAACAGAGCGTATTTTATTTTTTTTATGACCAGGCTCATGATAATATACTTTTTTTAAAAATATATATTTGGATTATCTTAGAGTTTCAATAATGATTAGGATATATATTGAACATATGTCATTGAGATATCTTATGTTTGGATTTTTTGTTAATATATATATATATGTATATATCATATATTTTGAACTATCATAAAATTATATAATCATGTTATGTTATTTTAGATACAATAATGGATTGTATTGAAAGAGTGGAATGGTGGTTTGTTATTAATTATATTTTTTTATGTTTTGATTATTTTTAAACTTCTTATTTAACTTTTATTTCAAGACCCACATATGATCATACTATGTAAGATTCCCATTATTTTTCAACTGGATGGTTATTTTTATTTATTGAGAAATTCATTCATGAGAGAGTATCATTAATGTGTTTGTAGTAGTTTTGATCCATGTGGGATTGGGAATTCCATGTAAGATAATCCATTGGATGGATAACAAACATGGATTATGAGTTTTCCATGTTAGTTCAAGATATACGTAGCCATATTAAGACAGATAAATCCATTTTCTAATATATCCAAATACTTATTCATTAATTCTTATAGATAAAATGGGTATATTCTATTTTGAAATTAACATACAAAATCTTTCATAATTATTATAGATTCTATTCTTATTCCAAGCTTCTAATCAATTAATCTGGTAGAACATCCATACCCATCCATTGAAAATTTTCTATCTATATCAGAAGATTATTTTAATCATTATTTGGAATACAATTATTATTTATTAACATTAATATATATTGGATGAAGATATTAAATGTTATAGCTTGATCCATAATATTTATACATTACCAATATGTTGTGATCTAGTCTATTGAAGGAATAATTCCTAATTCAACTAAGCGATAAAGTGTGGGATTTAGTGGTAATACTTACCAAAACTAATATTATGGAAATATATTAATATTTAGGTCATAATCAATTTGGAATATAGTTATATAATAAATTATTCAACCCCCAGACATTTATGTGATAAATTTTAATGTACAAATAATATTCATGATAATAATTAAATATTTGATATATAATCAAATAGTAAGAAATTAAATATTGAAAATAAGTATATATAACCAATGTAAAATTAAATAGATTATTCTAAATTAGCTATTATGGTAGATAATTATACATATTGAACATGAGGATCTTGGTTTTTGGATATTTATTAGATTTATTTTTACTTTTCATTACGAAATTAAAATAATATTTTTTTATAGAATTATAATTAAAATATCATATCATATGTTAATAATTTTGTAAAGCTCTCCTTCATTAATTATTTCCTTTAAAAACCCCACAATTATCCTAAATTACTTCCTTTCCTATATTTAATGGTTAGAGGACTATTAATGCTAAATTTAGATAACATTTTTATTAGTTTATAAAATTTAATTAGTACGTACTTTTATATTTATAACACATGTATATTGAATTTTTTATCTATTAAAGAAAATTATAATATATTATTCTATTATAATTATACTGTTTATTTTTCTTATTCATGACTCTATGATCTCATTAACTATTCAATAACTCAATTTCCATATTTTAAACATAATGAACAATTTCCTCGTACCTATCAATATTCGACGTTTCTAAAGAATTAAAATGACTTTCCTTGAATCTATATAAATTCTATATATCATACAATATTTATTAATTATAAATCCCCTAACATACCTTATAAATAGAGAAAAGTTGTATTTTTTTCCAGGTATGATTCATCATCCTTTCGATTTAGGACAAGTATGATTCACTACGTCTTGATTAGCATAGTAGAGGGAATCATTTTTATGGAATAACATCTTCAAATCAACACACAATATAGATTAAATCTCATATTTTTTTCAATTAATAATTAATTACCAATATTTGCATGATTCTTATCAATATAATAAATATAATTAATAATGTTCTACTTTTTATATTATTATAATATAATAAATATCTTTTCTTATGATTAAACCCATATCTCAACCACAGTTGTATCATTATTTGCACTAAATGATGATGGATATTACTGTTGAACCTCTTAGTCATGTTATGTATTCTATTTATATATATAAAAGGCCAATGATGTTGAGGTTAGTATAAAAAAATGAGGATATATCGGAAGGACGTTGGAATACCCAATATTGATGATGGGATGGGTAAGAAATGATCAAACGAAATATTCAAGGATTGAAATTTAGACAAGAGTTTCATTTCTTGTTAATTATATTTTAATAAGTAATTGGAATTCTAATGATGAGATGTGGGGATTTTTTTACAATTTTTATGGATCTTCATGATGGTAATATATATTATTCTTCACCAATTCTCCATCCATACCTGAATAATTTTTTTGTTGATCATAAATTCCAAATGAAACTTTCTTACAGAGTATTCTACATTACTATTAAATGTGTATACCATGACAATTTTCATTTTTCTAATCAATTGATGATGTCCATGAAAAAAATATAAATACTTATTTTTCATGAATAATGAATAATTAATAAAAGAAGTTTTGAATTGGTTGAGAATTATAAAGTGGATTTGGAATGGAATTATAACTATTAAAGCGTGATTTTTCAGTAGAAATATATAGATTATTTCTCAGTACTCACGATTCCCAATCATAAAAAATATAGATAAATTACAGAACAACAAATTACAATGATTATCTGGAGGTTCATGGGGGATTGAGGTGTCCCATGCCCCGTGGAAGCGAGCCTGATCTTTCCAAAAGCTTGCTAGCCAATTTATAAGCCTATAGCGAGACCTAGTAAGAGGCCTAAAAAGTAGATGTGTGCATAGAGTGCATCCATAAGGTTCTAATTTCAACACAAAAGCACCTTTTTAGTGACATGTGTATAAGTTGAACGCACTAATGATTCTCAGTATTTAGCTTGAGGTGTTAACCACATATTTTGATTAATAAACCACAACAGTGGTCTTTAAGAGTTTCTATGTGGCATGTAAAGGAACATGATTATTGTTCCACATTAAATGAAATAATAGAAATAACATGGGTCAAATAATTCATCCAATCATAGTAGTCTGATCAATATCATTGATCATCTTAAACCATTGACCATTGTCTGAGAACAATAGTATACCAAATCCCAAAATACACCAAATGATGTAATTTGGCCATCATGGAAGATTATGACAACAGGATGAGTTATTAGGATTGAACTGAAAAAATTTAAATGATCTAATATATCATATGAATTCATATAATTCAAGGTATGATCATTGTAAAAAACATAAAATGATAGATGTCAGAGGCTATATGGGCATGAGGGAGTTTGATCTTGGATAAACACAGAGCATGAATTCCTCATTTCTTGAATGATTAGATCTCACTAAAATGGATGTTATCAAATACTCATAATGATTATATTCTATGGTATTCATCTTATACCTAAGATACTGTAAATGAATGAAGTTATTGAAGAGGAAATGTGATGTGGCATAAAGAACAGCTATGAAGGACTCCACGACATAGTATGAATTTATGAGATAATGTTGTGCTCATCCGAAATATTATCTTAATATCTTTAACAGAGAGGTAAAACTGATACATTGAGGGATATATCATTTTTTAAAATAAAAATAGATCATTTGCTAATGAACATTTTTTAAGGAGGAGTATCAATAATGTATTGGAAATTTTGAATTATAATGAAGAATCGTTGAGCATGCAACGATTAAATAGTAAACTAGTTATGATTTTTAAAAATATATATTGCAAGAAGAAACTAATATTGGGAGATTCACATTAATTTAAGCCTCATGTATTATGAGAATAATATTCATAAATTGTATAAACAAAATATGTGATGGATATAAAATCGTATTCAATTGAGAAACATTTTCATAATGGTTACAGAAATATAGCATGTGTAACACTGTTTATACTATATTGTTGTAAAAATGTGTATAATTTCAGTTATAGAAATATCCTATAACCAATAGAATTTTTGTGAATAAAATGCATGATACTCATTTATGAAACACATGCATTGAACCCAAACTGAAAATCACAAGTAGTCTATGTGGAATGTGTATGTGTGAAAAACTAATTAAATGGAGGAGAAGGGCACATAACACCCATTCATTTATGTGTATAGGGAAATGGAAGAGTAACATTATTTCATGCATTCATGTCCAAAGGCATTCACATGGGAATATATTCTTAAGATTCATAAAAAATACATGAAGATAATATAATATAACAGGGAAAATGAATGTTCATTCTAGTGTATTTTATTTAATGATGTCAATGATGGATGAGTATTTTAATTGAGTTATGATTGAACAAGTTATTATTTCTTAACATCAATGAATAATTTTCAATAAAATATTAAAAATTGATATTAGAGGATGGGAATTCATCTAGAGGGAAGAATTCAAGATGGAGAATTTTGTTGCAGTTATTCAACTAATCATTACGGGTGATCAAATTTTTTGAGAAGGTCCAATAGAACCATAATGTGGTTATTGAACGTACACAAACAGGTTCTTGATAAATTCATATCTATATATTCATGAAGTAATATCATTGAATCATCTAATAAGGTATCAAGACATTTAATAGAGATGAATCATTCCATTTTTTAGTAGTAGGGTATGTATTCTAATCAAAAACAAGAGAAAATGGAGTCTGTTAGTTAGAGATAGAAAAAGAAGTATTTGTGTAGGAGGAAAAAACATTGTCTCATTGTAGGATCCAGAGTATTTTTCATTTAGTTGGAGCAAAAATATTTTCTAATAACTTATGAGTTAGTTAATATTATAGTGAATATTTCATGTGGGGCGATAGACAATGTGGAAGGAATTAGGTCTTTATTCCATACCTTGTATGTACAATGTGATTCTATCTCTATTATTATTACTGCACATGAGGTATGTTTTATTGACAATTTTTAGTTGATCAAGTACATAAACATTTCTAATAAATTTAATAGAAATAAAAACTAATTTGTAAAAAGGAAGCACTAATTAAACCCTCCCCTTTATGTGGATAATCCGACTAGGGGAACTTCATGTGGTATTATGGAATATGTAACATAGAAATATCAAACTGAGTTATTATGAGATTTATTTTTTGGGATTGAGCAAGGTTCCTGAGATTTATATTTCTTTCAAAACTCAAAATAATAGATATTAGAACATGGAAATGAAGACGTAGATGATCCCATTAGTAAAGTAATAGATTATTTTAGGATTAGCTAATAAAAAATGTATATGATGTAAAAAAATGATTATGGTTTTTTAAATTATGCCTGGAATCGATCTGATGATAATGGATTAGTTAGTGATCTTCAGTCCTTATTCAAAGAGAATCTGATTAATATCCCCGGATAAGTTGTAAAACATATTTTTATAGGAATCAAGGGACATTAGGATTAAAAATTACATTTCGAAGAAAAATATTATCCCATTGAATATTTAATGGATAAATGGGTTGGCATATCAAACACTATCAAATAACATTTTAATGAAAAGAATTGAATATTTCTCTTTGTAATGGGAGATATATTGAAGTTTTTGGATAAAATAATGAATTTTTTTTGAATGAATTATCAGATATTGTGTTGGTTGATTATTACCATGGATATTAGAAATTTCACAATGCATCAATGGTTGTCAATGACATTCTACTGGAGGAAAACCATAACACCGAAAATGGGCATTAAATTTCATTTCTATAATAAAAAAATATACATGGAGAAGAAATGGTGAATATAAAAAATTATTGGGAAGCCAAGATGAGATTAGTTAATGGAGAAAATAACTCCCTCAAATAGATGCACTTAGATCTAGATGTGAGGCTAAAATCATAGGTATCAGCACATGTTAGAACATCTTATATTGTCATGAAAATAAATTTTGTTTCACAGCAGTTTTTAGAGGGTCATGTCTCTAAGAATACCATGTAATCATTCACTAATTAAAATGAAATTTCATTCAATAAGAATATATAACCAAATACACCAACTTATTTATGTTTTAATGATGTTTTATATATTGGTATAGGTTTTAAACTAAACTCTAGGAAGACTAGGATGGTAAAAAATGTAGATAAATCCACCATTTCAAATGATGATATGAAATGATTCATGATGAATAGTTCCCCATAAAGTATCCAAAAGCATGACTGGGAAACTCAAAAGCCACAAATTTTACATTCTATGAGACTTAAATATACTAAACCTCAAAAAAATAAAAGAAGGATATATGGATATTTTTTAGTGTCCTTGGATGCTTGAACAAAATTAATATGAATATTGGAATAAAATTTCAATCTATGAAGATCGGAGAAGGATTATGTTTTGTGGGAGTAAAGATGATTAAAGTGGAAGACCTTCACTAGAAAAGGGATATCTTATGTAAAGACCCAGAAATTTCATGGAAATTGTTTTTTAATTTTCTATGGAATTTTACAAGAAAGGAGTTTCTGACGACGCCTGATTCTGAGGCCCGGTGTGCCCGGAATCATTTTACGAAGTTTTTCTCGGGTACGTTCAGTGAACGAACGAGCGAGAATTTCTATCTTTTTAACCGGTGCTTGGAATCAAATTCTGAGGGAACTGATGGAACCTTAGTTCCGGTAATTGCTTAGGAACACCATTTTCGGAGTTGCGTTTACCCGAGAGAGGATGATAAAAATTGTGGAAGTTTAATATATAATTTATCTATAATTTGTATTTTCTTGTTAAGTAGATCAGGTGTTGTGTTACAACACATGACCCTCTCTTAACTGGTTTTAATATATGTAAGGGAGTTAGGGGTGGGACCCACTTGAAGTTAACCACCCATGGGAAGATTTAAGGTGAGGTGGGGCCCACACGAACCTCACCCCTTTAATTACCTTAACTCCCTAACTCCCCTTAACCCCCCACATAAGTTGTGTAACTCTTATAACCTTTTAACTTCCCTTTAATTGGGAGAATTTACCTCTCCTCTCATTAAGTATTCCAACCCCCAATTCAATAAATTAAATTAGGTTTTGAATTTTGAATTGTGGCTTGAGTTCATAAAATAAGGATGATCCTTATTTTATTTTGGTTAGTTGTTGTGTGTGGACATTGGAGGAGAGAGCTCTTGGGTGTTTTCATCTTCATCACGACGAACACCAAGACTTCGATGAAGAACTTCGTCACTGTAAGAAGAGATCGATGTGCCGTCTCTTATCCTCTTCGCAACCGGTGTGTTTCCGAAGATCGACGATGTACCCTCTTTCAATCTTCTTCCAGTGTCAATGAAAAGGAGATGCCACTTCCTCCTCGAGCGTTCTCCGTCAACTTACGAAGCTTCACCTAGTGACGTCTTTTTTCCCCGGCGAACCCCCGTTCTAGCTACTCTTAGGTAGGGGTTTATTTTATTTAATTATTTTCATCTGTGATTTCTAGTTTTTCGTTCTTCGTGGATATACAACTAATTGTTATCGACTAACCAGAGGGGTCCGGACCGCACAAACACGGCCGACCCTCCTCCTTATTCGTGTTTGATTCATTATGGTTGGGACGAAATGGTGTAGTGCCGTCGCACCACATGGAATCGTACGGAAAATTAATACATGGCGTCGTCTCGCTGCACCGAGTGTTGAACAAGGACGCGACACCGTAGCACCGCGTCGAAGAAAGCTGAAGACACTACGGCTGGAGCGGGGCCGTGGCTGAAGGGCACGGTGCCGTCGCACCGTCCCGGACGAACCAAGCCACGGCCTGTTCCGGGCTGCGGCGGAGCAGGGTGACCAGCGGCCGGTTCCGGGCCGCCGGTGTCGGCGAAGAAGGGGACCGGCCGTCGCCGGTTCCCATGGAGGCAGAAACGGGCCGGCCGGATAGGTGTGAAACCGGGGGAAATAATTCCCCCAGCCGCCCTACAAACGGCCCCAAATTAAATTAGGGGCCGCAGTTACACCAGGGTGGCAGGGGCCCCACCCCCCTTTGAAAACGGCTCAGCCGTTGGCCGATATGGCCAGCGCGCTAGGCGTGCTGTGCCCAGGTCGGGCCGGTTCGGGCCGACCGAGGGGGTCTCGGATCGGGTCGGTCCGGGCCTGAAACCCCCCGTTTTGGACCATCTTCTGTCTTTTGCCCATAACATGGTCTAAGGACCTCCGATCGATGCATCGTCAGTTGTGAAGAGATCCTTGAATCGATACGGTCGTTTAGATATATCGCACTCTAGGTTTCGAAATACTTTGAGTTCAGCCGAGTTGGTTCGTACACGAAACCAACCGGGCCCTCGGAGCGGAAACGCTCAAATCTTGAACTTTGGACGTCCGAATGACGTTCCGTAGACTTGGCTGGATTCCTCTAAGTGAGACGGATCTTTTTTCTTACTCCGCTCGAGGTTTGGATGCCGTCGGAGTGCGGTCGGGTTGGATCGCTCAAGAAACCAACCTGGCCCCTGGAACGAAAAAGCCAATAACTCACAGACCGGGCGTCCGATTGACGCGCCGTCTGTCTCTTTTAATTCCTCTTGATGAGACGGAACTTTTGGCATACTTCGCCCGAGTTTTGGATGTACTTGGATAGTGACTGGGTAGGATTGTACCCGAAATCCAACCGGGCCCCTAGAACGGAAAAGCTGATATCTATCAGACCGGACGTCCGTTTGACGAACCGTCAGCGGAATTGGTGATCATGTTGAGAAATGGTCCCTATGAGAACACCCTATGAGAGTTCGGGATACAGTTGAGATACGGCCGGGTTGGTTTGCTCACAAAACCATCCGGCCCCGGGGATGAAAAAGGCTAAAAGCTCACAAAACAGGCTTCTTGATTGACGCGGTGTCTATTATGTTGAGACCCCTATGACGAGGCGGTCTATTAAGATATACTTTCATGGGACTTTGAGATACATGGAGTATCGACCTGTAGCTCGTGGAGCGGACCCTCCCTGAGACGAGTGTTTGGAGTACGGAGACCGTGTAGCTGGCTGAGACCTGACGACTGCTTGACCGACTCGACTTGGAGTGAGTCGACTAGCCCAGTGGATGAAGCACCCAATATTTGGCGACTGACCCATGGAGGACGGAGCGCCCGGTAGTTGGTCGTAGACCCATGGTACTTGACAGGAGAAGTACCTCTGTAGGCTATTAGGGGGAGCGCCCGATATTTAGCGACAGACCCACAGCGGACGGAGCGCCCGGTAGTTGGCTGCAGACCCACGGTACTCGACAGGAGGAGTACCTCAGCAGTCTTAGGTTAGTGATCAGTACCTCGGAGTCTTGACAGGACCACTGTACACTCCAGAGATGAAGCTCTTCATCAGTTACAGTTTTGATAATGAAAAACCTAGTTTGAGGTGAGTCTATGACCTTTGTGTTTCCTCATGATTGAGATGGGTTACTAGATAACATAGTTATATGTATGGGGATATAACTAAGTAGAGGTTATCTGTTGAGATCATCTTTGTGGTCATCCTTGTTGGTTTGAGTGAGACCTTGAGGGTCTTGGTGTCCCTACTGAGTATCATTATACTCACCCCTGTACGGGCTATGCCCACACCTCGTTGTGTTGGTTGCAGACGACGGGCAGTGCTGACGGAGGCCGAGTGTTCGAGGACTTGACAGTACCTGGAGGTGGACTATACGACGAGTCAATATTCGGAGGTGGACTTCACTGAGAGACGACACTCAGAGGAGGTTGACGGGCGAGAGCATTGTGGAGGCTATCTGTACCTACCCTTCCGGTAGGATCCGTGGTGGACGATACAGGAGCTGCGCCATCTGTACCTACCCTTCAGGTAGGATCTGAGGAGGACGACCCTCAAGCTACATCCGTCTTTCAAGATGTTGTTGTTTTCTGTTGTAATTTGTTCAGTTGTAGTTGTACTTTCATTTGGATTTGTATACTGGCCCATTTACCTTTCAGAACTTTTCTTTGTACTTAGTGTTTTACTTCCGCTTGTACTCTGTGGTGTTATGTTTACTTTTATAAAGGGAATTCCTTCCCAGTTATCAGGATTTACGTCTTGGTTCTAGTCGGTAGCCCCTGGCCTATGGAAGGCGGTCTTGGGGTAGTCACGACACGGGCCCTGAGGACGGGTCGTGACAAATTGGTATCAGAGGAGTAGGTTCTACCGCAGATCATATAACTCTAATATTTTCATTCTGTGAAGCAATAATGTTAAGGGTACCGAGTGTGGTCTTCAGTTCAGAGAGTCCAGTGTTGGTGTGGGCGGCCGACGTATCCATACACAAGGACCCTGCCAACTGAATTCCGACTTTGTGCACTAAAACACTGATTGAGTGTGTGTTTCCAGAAGTTTTATTTAAATATCAGCTCAAACCAGGTTAGCTCACAAGGTATAATTGTTTGACCATGTCACATTGTTTCTTTCAGGATGCCTTTTCTCGGACGACCAACTACATCCCAGAGGGATGTGCGTACTGACAGCCTACCGAGCGACAAGGCTTCGGTACAGGGCCCTCTTGCAGTTGAGGCACTAGCAGTACTACCATACGTTGGTCCACCGATTCCACCGGCCCCAGTAGTAGGCGATGAACGCCACTTGAGTGCATTGCACGAGTTACAGTGCCAGAGGCCACCTAGGTTCCGGGGAGAGACGGACCCGCGGGCGGCTGAGGTTTGGCTGGAGGCTGTGGTGAGAGTCTTCAGGCTAGTGGGGATGCCTGCAGACTTCATGGCGATATTTGATGCCAGCCTTCTTCAGGCAGCAACAGGCAGGTTGTGGAGCCACATGTTCCAGTTTTACGATGGGATGACCTTCACCTAGGAAGACTTCAAGACCTTCTTCAGGGTGGAGTTTGTGCTAGTATCTCTACACCCCGAGCGTGCTCAGGAGTTGCTGCCTTTTCCGTGTGTTATTAGATCAGTAGTCGAGTCATTTATGGGCAGTAGAAAGATGATGTAGAGGTCCAGGAGGACCAGACCAGCAGTTGGGTGATCTCAGGTTTTAGGATCGGTGGTGTGGGGCGCCTGGGGTGGGGACAGAGCTAGGGGTGCCAGAATCAGACATTGTTACTCATGCGGTGGAAAGGGTCACCTGGCACGTGACAGTCCGAATCCTCGTACAGTTGATCCGCTGGCTTTGGAGGAGCCACCAAGGCAGAAGCAGCGGCTGGTGCTTCAGCAACAGCCGAGAAGTGGACAAGGCAGTAGAGCTCCGGGAGCAGGTGGACAGTAGAGGAACTAGTGGATATGTCTCTTGTACTTCTAGTTACATGTTGCTGTTGTTTTAGTGTCTTTGTACTATGACCTGCAATAATAAAAAAAAGCAACTTATCTTTGTTTTATTTCCTGTCCTTTTCTTTGGTGGATACTGAGTGGTCCCAGTTAAAACTGTTGACTTGACCCTCACTTTTGAGATTCCTACTGGAGGAGACCCAGTAACCTCACACTGATGCCGACAGTGTGACTCGACCCTTGGAGGTGAGAGTGAATGTTGGATCTCTTGGTAGTTACGTTGAGGCCTTACGACATCATCCATGGAATGAATGCATCCTTCATGTCAGTAGTGACTGTATTAGGCAATGGGCGTGGTTCATCCAGAAGATGAGACCGAGTTTCTCTTTTCGGAAAACTAGAAATTTTAGCTGCTCTTCAGATCGTAGGCAAAGTAGGTGCAGATCATGCAGGAGCAGATAAAGACTGCACGGTGCAGTAAGAAATAGGAAACCAGCTCCAGTGTTAGAGACTCGAGCATGTTAAATGTTTAAAGAAGAGGAAGCTTTAACGATAGATGAGTCTGCGAAGTAGCAGACGTGGAGGCAGAGCTAGGAGAGCAGCATGAGGTGGTGTACATCTTAACATGATACCACCACCCGCCTTAGTTATCCCTGCAAGGCTCATGTAGCTGGAGGGCGGAGGAAGTGTGCAACTGCATGCGGTCAAGGAGAGTGACCCGATGGCTCTATGAATGATTCAAGGGACAGTCTGTGTCCACTACTAGCTGCTGTTGTAATGGACGTTGATATGAATTATTCCTCACTTTCGCAAATCTTGTTCTTGGCCTATAGTATCCGGAATCCATGGACCTGACCCTCACGTCTAGAGATACCTTGGGAGGAGACTCGATAATCACACTTACGCCGACGGTGTGGTCAAACCCTCAAAGCAAGAGTTTTAGTTGGAATCTCTTGGTGGAAATGTCGAGGACTTACGACGCTGGTTTTAGTATGGAATGGGCAATCACGGTGCATATACCCATTGATGGTATTAGGAAAAAAGGTTGTGGTTTAACTACGACGTCGAAATGGGTTTTCCTTGGTCGGCGAAAAAGGAAACTCCAGGCAGCATAGGATAAACACATTCACATGAGGGTGAGACCAATCACTCTTGAGTCGGTCAACCTTACCCTCATGGCAGCAGTCGTTTGAGTTTCAGTTCTAACAGAAAATGGAGACCTCTGGAGTTCGAGGATGATGATCACGTCCTTATATGGGTCTCATCTAGATGAGATTTACGGAGATGTGGCCAAGGCGGAAAGTTATCTCCGAGGTTCAACGGACCTTTCTAGGTCCTCAACTGGGTAGGCGGGGTGGTTTACCACTTGACCCATCCACCTCAGTTGCACTAGATGTACAACATTTTCCAGGTATCTCAACTGAGGAGATACATGCTCGACTCTTCGCATATCATCGACCATGAGAAGAAGGACGATGGCGTTGGGGTTATATCCACGGAGGATCCAATAGAGATCGAGGATCGACATGAGCGAATCCTACGAGGACGGTCGATTCCTTGGGTGCACATTCTTTGGCATTATAGGAACCTCCAGGTGAGCACATGAGAGCAGGAGGCTCAGATAATGGTCACGGCGGTGGAGAAGTCGTTGTCGCCGCATAAGTACGGAAAGAAAAACATTCCCTTTTGTCGTTTAGCAAAATGCTTCGTATAAAAAAAGATTCCTTTTGAATAAACGTAAAAGTCAAAGGTGTTTATACACCGTATAAAAGAAAGTTGTGTATAAAACCAAATATGCCTCAATGAAAGGGGATTGAGACGAAGTCCTTAAAAGATCATTTTTAAAGTAAAATAGATCTATTATGGGTATTCACAATAGGTACACATAAAGAAAGTAAAAATAAAAAAAAAGATATAATAATATCATGACATAATTTTAATGTAGGAGATTAACCCAATGAATAGAAATTGGATTAAGAAGTTCCCTTACCTTGGGTCCTGTCCTGACTCGACCGTTCATTAACCTCCTGAATAATAAACTAGAGTTAATTTCTATTTACTTAAGAACCTTTTTCAGGCTCATTATTCCTTTTATATCCCTTATTACCATGTTATGAACATTATTTATTTATTTAAGTTAATAACGGTCGTTTTGTCGATCTTTGGTACTTGAGTCAAAAATATACTTCTTATAATTACAAGTTGTTCATGTGGTAAAATATACATTATATCCACAATTATATCCATGATTTAGATATCATATATATCATATATACAGTATATACATTCATTCATAATGTCACGTAACATTAAGAGGTAAGAAATGAAATGCACCGTTCATGGAGACGGTAAGCCGTACGTACGCATGAACGCTACTTTCATTTCAATTTCATATTTAATGGAACTAAATCATAATGATATAAATTTATAATATAATTAAAGTATAATATAGTGTATAATACCATTTAATCCATCCTTTATACATCCCACATATGGCATTAACGATTCAAATCACTTTGAGGGGGCGGTAGTCCGCACTTCCTAAAATGAAATTATCGCGTTTTACCCATAATGGAAATCATAAAGTATGCCATAAATGAGAAATAAAGAAGCATAAGTAAAACATAAACATATTTTATATCATATATAAATATAGTGACATCTTAATGGCCACCTTTGAAAGTGTTATATGAGTGTTTAACAATCATCGTTTCGTGAGGCAGAAATTCGCCATCCACAGAAACCGTATGTTCATTAACCATTAGATGTAGGTGTGTGTAAGTGTAGCTAGAATACTTCTTATAACAACATCCTAGTATATTGAGGATAATGTTGTTGTTACAAATGAAATGAATAAAAAGAGTTTAGGGGGTTGGAGAAGAAAAATAAAACAAAACAACATTAGAGAAGACATTACCTCAAAATCGGGTAACTCTTTTTGATTTGAGCCAAAGGCTTCCTTGGGAAGCGTTCTGCCAAAATTAAGGCTTCTAGGAGTAAGAGGGGAAGTTGGGAGAGTATTTGGGCAGAGGTTGGCCGAGCCAAATGGCTGGAAAGTGTAAATGAGGTGGGAGAGTTGGGGGCCTTTTATAAGTGGAGAGGAGGGGCACTTTTGGAAAGATTGAAATGTTATATTATTTCACAATGCTTTTCGGATTCTAAAGGACCCACACTTATATAATTAGAGGATAAGGTGATAAGGTTTCGAAATATCCTCATAAAATAGGCTTTGGACAAGTGGAGGCCTTGGATTTTGCATTATCTTCTCATTTTATTTAAATCATTAAATAATGAGGTCATCGCTGCATCATAATGATGTCATAAATAATTTAATTTATTTAATGTCTAAAAATTATAAAAAAATACTATGATGTAGGAAATCTTTTTATATTTCTAATGAATATTTATAGTCAAAATTTGGACTTGTGTAACCCCACTTAAAAACTGTTTTAGTAAAATAACTCATGTTTGTGTCAATTTAATTTTAACATTAAATAAATATATATTAATGTCATTTTCCAACTAAAGTGGCTCAATGGGGTCCCCAAGTTGACCCATGGGTTTTAATGGTCGGACATGACTCATCCAATAGGAGTAGGACAAGTTTCATGCTCATCTCATATTATGAAAACATTATTTGTACCTTAAACTACACCAATTACCTCTAATCGCGATTAAGAACTTAAAAGTTAGTATTCACCAAAAAATTATTTTAATCTCATTGAACCACATATTACTTCTTAATGAAAACCATGTATATCGGATTTTCTAAAATCAAATCACAGAAGTGGTAATATTTCATATAAATGAAAAATCAGTTATTTAACTACCACTTAGTGGTTTCACTATTCATCAAAAATTGAAGTTTTTCAGAACAATGCCAAAATTTCACCCTAAGCTATAATTGATATTCCAAATTCAAAAATGATATCTTTTTTACAAAATTCCAAACATATAAGTTGCATTAATTAATTTTATAATTAATTCCCGCTGTCACAACAAATAGCGTGTTTTTAAGAAATAATTTATATCAAAAGATTGGCAATTGTTTATGTCCAATTTCAATGTTAAATTAATTCCAATGACCACCATTGGATAAAATGGTAAAAATATATTCTAATTATACCTTAAAACCACTAAATAGTATAATTTATCACAATAAATTATTTTGATTAAAAAAGTTGTTTTAAAGTATTTTTCACTATTCATAAAAATTAGAAGTTCTCAGAAAAATACCAAAAATTCAACATAGGCTAATTTCGAAATTCCGAATCCAAAAATGATGACCATTTTGAAATATAAGATTTCTATAATTTTAAAAAGTGGTTATTACTATTCATAATGGCTACTTTGATTAGTCGCGGTGTTTTAGAACTCGATGTTGCGTACAATGCAAGCTATTTCATTATCGAATGAGAAGCGTATCGTGGAAGCTTGGGGTGTTACATTCTCCCCTCCTTCAATAAATTGAATCCTCGCAATTTGATATTTTTCTTTGAAAAAAAAGGTTGAAAAGAGAAAATACCTTTGAGGAAAACCCACATCGGAAATAAGGTTAATAAATATATAACATTAAAAGAAAGCAAGATAAGTACAAAGGTCACCCGATATAGCCCATTCTAGGATTCAATGAAAATATGGATATGGAGGAGAAACAAACCATCAAGGTTTGATGGAGAGTTATAGAAAACAGGATTAGGAGAAAGTTTAACCACAAGAAAATGACAAACTTGTGATTGGTTAAACGATCATTGAATCCCCAGTTGGAAAAGTTAACCGACAACATTTTTGTTTTAAGTTACCTTTTATAATGTTGAGGAATTTATTTAGGAGATTTACTAAGAACGTAAGGGAATATACATACTTGTTATGTATACTTTCATTCATTAATAAATTTTTACCACAAACCCAACTTTTACTCCAAATGGTAACGAAACTCAAAAATATTCTATTTATCCTAATTGTATAAGGTTCAAAATGTTAACACATACCATTTAGATTAGTAAAACTATTTTTTAATAACCAGGGACTTCTTGTAGGCTAGTGGTAGGAAATAAAGGCTTGTCGCACTATGGTTGTGGGTTCGATTCCTGCAGCTTTGTCCGACGCGACGGGTTATTCCCCACCCTGCAGGTTGTCCTTTTCCTAAAACTATAGTATTATAATATTCCAAAAATAATCTTCAGAAATTCATTAACCTTAAAAAATACTATCCATGGTTCAACTTAATCCATTACAACCGTAATAGTTATCCAAAATACCTCCATCCAGACTTTCTCTAAAAGGTCTCTAAATTCCAAAATCAATTGTAGCATCAGATTCCCCAAACAAAGAAAAGTTTCTCTTATTGTCACATACTAAAAATATGATTACCTTAATCATATTATAAACTTACTGAAATCAACAAGTACTACAGTACAATCCATATATATATATATCACATTATTCTTATAACCAGAATATAATCCTTGAGTACAAAAGCACCAATACATTAATTATTCCGCTTCAACTGTAGTCACAGCATAAGATTTGCCTTGATCCCTTGGCCTTTTCTGAGGTAAGTTTCCCTGACGCTTAGGACATTCATTTGCATAATGCCCCGTTTCCCTACAATTGTAGCATTCAACTTTGACAGCCTCTTTCTTTCCCTTGCAATCACAAGCCTGGTGACCCTTTTCTCCACATTTATAACAAAGTCCCATTCCTTTTAGGCAAGTACCAGGGTGATTCTTCCCACAATTATCACATAATGGAAAATCCTTCTTTCCCTTTTTCCCTTTATCTGTCTCTTGTTCCACCGTTCTCTTCTTCTCTTGCTTTACTTTGTTGTCATAAGACTTAGAGAATTCTTTTTCCGTCTTGATAGCACACGAGACAATATCTTCGTATGATGAGAAGGATTGTGATAATAAATCTCTACTGAGAAATGGTTTTAACCCATCAAATAAACGATCAATCTTACTCCTTGGGTTACGTATATAATCGGCAGCATGCCTCGCTAACCTTGTAAAGTTAGCCTCATACATTGTGACATTCTCATCCTCCATCTGCCTCAAACTCAGAAATTGCCTTTCCATATCTTCTCGATGGTTACGAAGAAAATATTTTTCTACAAAAAGCTCTTTGAACTCCCTCCATTCCATATTCCATATGTCATCATCTTCCTTTGTGTTTTGAATCAGCGACCACCACTGATCGGCATCTCCAGTGAGGCGGTAAACTACCATGACAACCTTCTCCCTTTCACTACTCCCCAAGGCATGGAATATTTTCTCTAAGGAATTTATCCATTGCTCAGCTACTGTAGGATTTGTACTCCTATTGAAGGTTGGTGGTTGTTTCCTCATGAAACGGTCTAGCATTGATCCTCCACGTTGCGGATCAGGGTGATCCATACGAGTAAGGTTATTATTCATAACCTGCGTGAGTTGTCCCAGTACGGTGAGAAGCTGATCAGCACCAGTTTTATCTCCAGATCCACAATAATTAACTTGAGCAGGAGGGAAATCCCTACACGGAGTTCGTGCATTGATACGGTTTCCATTCCTTCCACTAGGTGCCATTTCTAAACAATGGCATAAACTAGATTAGTATATGAATAAAAATACATAATTCCATACTTGTTAAACACTTTACATAAATTGATCTATTTATGGATATAATCCATAATCATAAAAAGAAATGTTTTCTTTGAGGAAGTATGTACTCATAACCCTTCATAGTGGTTTGTAAATAAAACGAGAATTATCCTAAGCATATCCCCCGGGAGTGTCGTAACCAAGAGTGCAGCAAGGCCCGTTGTCGTGCACTAGTTCTCGTTCGAGTCTAGCTCAAAGCGGTGTTTTCGGGTTTTACCCCTAGGTACATCTGTGCCAGAGCCGCCTCTACCTGCTCGTATCCAGACAGGGATGTATTTCTCGGAAAACTCACAACATCTCTACAATACTAAAATTCTAGGAAGTTGTTCTATATTAATCCTCAAAGTTCCTCTTAGGTCTATGTGCTCTAATCAGAGTTTATCTAAATTTAGCTTCCAAGGATTCTACTAAACTGCCTCTGATACCAACTGTAACGCCCCGACCCCAGCTACCCAGAGTCGGTGCATTACTCCGTAACATTGGCATGATCACAAAAGATCAAGTCTCGAAAGACCGATTAGTTTAGTAGCCTTAGAAACACTAGATACATTCATAAGTATTTCATTACATCAAAAAGTAAACAAACTACAATAACATGGTCTCCATAGTCCACACTTCTATCCTCTTCGGACTATCTCTGTAGGTCATTTATAAAATAATTCTTCACATCCTGGAAAAATATTATAACATTGAATGGAGTGAGCTCAGATGCTCAGTAAGGTTACCAATATAGCGGAAGCTTTCATAAATAAACATTAACATTTACGGCAATGTATAACTAATACAAAAGCCTTTTAAACTTGAACTTCAACATAATATGGCAAAAGTAAAATGAGATAATGCCATTTACTTCTTCACATAGATATTCTACTGGTCGAATAATCACATGAAATATCAATAACCACTTTCATAATGACGGAATGCATAATGCCAGACTATCATAACCACGTAGCCAAGGCCTCGTGCCAAGACCACAAATAAGATTTTTTCAAGGCCTCGTGCCAAGACACTAGTTTGTCTCATGAGACCTGCCGATGCATCGAGGAGCTGTAGCGGGCTCTATCCGTCACTTATTAAGTCCAACGCATTCCTCATATGAATAGGTTTAAACATATCATAAACCATAACATAATCGTATCACATAAAACATGCATAAAGGAAACATAACATTTCCACATTTCAATCACAAGATATCAATACAACACATTGATATAATAAAAACATTATGATAACCAGTTTCAATACCAAAATAAAAGAAAGTTAAAACTTTTTATTTATTTTTCATTAAAAAAAATTATGGCTTATAGAGGAAGCCGAAACTCAAATAATGGTCACGGCGGCGGAAAAGTCGTTGTCGCCGCATAAGTACGGAAAGAAAAACATTCCCTTTTGTCGTTTAGAAAAATTCTTCGTATAAAAAAAGATTCCTTTTGAATAAACGTAAAAGTCAAAGGTGTTTATACACCGTATAAAAGAAAGTTGTGTATAAAACCAAATATTCCTCAATGAAAGGGGATTGAGACGAAGTCCTTAAAAGATCATTTTTAAAGTAAAATAGATCTATTATGTGTATTCACTATAGGTACACATAAAGAAAGTAAAAATAAAAAAAAGACATAATAATATCATGACATAATTTGAAAGTATGAGATTAACCCAAAGAATAGAAATTGGATTAAGAAGTTCCCTTACCTTGCGTCATGTCCTAACTCGACCGTTCATTAACCTCCTGAATAATAAACTAGTGTTAATTTCTATTTACTTAAGAACCTTTTTCATGTTCATTATTCCTTTTATATCCCTTATTACCATGTTATGAACATTATTTAATTATTTAAGTTAATAACGGTCGTTTTGTCGATCTTTGGTACTTGAGTCAAAAATAAACTTCTTATAATTACAAGTTGTTCATGTGGTGAAATATCCATTATATCCAGAATTATATCCATGATTTAGATATCATATATATCATATATACAGTATATACATTCATTCATAATTTCACGTAACATTATGATGTAAGAAATGGAATGCACCGTTCATGGAGACGGTAAGCCGTACGTACGCATGAACGCTACTTTCATTTCAATTTCATATTTAATGGAACAAAATCATAATTATATAAATTTATAATATAATTACAGTATAATATAGTGTATAATACCATTTAATCCATCCTTTATACATCCCACATATGGCATTAACGATTCAAATCACTTTGAGGGGGCGGTAGTCCGCACTTCCTAAAATGAAATTATCGCGTTTTACCCATAATGGAAATCATAAAGTATGCCATAAATGAGAAATAAAGAAGCATAAGTAAAACATAAACATATTTTATATCATATATAAATATAGTGACATCTTAATGGCCACCTTTGAAGGTGTTATATGAGTGTTGAACAATCATCGTTTCGTGAGGCAGAAATTCGCCATCCACAGAAACCGTATGTTCTTTAACCATTAGATGTAGGTGTGTGTAAGTGTAGCTCGAATAATTCTTATAAAAACATCCTAGTATATTTAGGATACTGGTGTTGTTACAAAAGAAATGAATAAAAAGAGTTTAGGGGGTTGGAGAAGAAAAATAAAACAAAACAACATTAGAGAAGACATTACCTCAAGATCGGGTAACTCTTTTTGATTTGAGCCAAAGGCTTACATGGGGAGAGTTCTGGCCAAATTAAGGCTTCTAGGAGTAATATGGGGAAGTTGGGAGAGTATTTGGGCAGAGGTTGGCCAAGACAAATGTCTTGAAAGTTTAAATGAGTTGGGAGAGGTGGGGGCCTTTTATAAGTGGAGAGGAGAGGCACTTTTGGAAAGATTGAAATGTTATATTATTTCACAATGCTTTTCGGATTCTAAAGGACCCAAACTTATATAATTCGAGGCTAAGGTGATAAGGTTTCGACATCTCCTCAACCAATAGGCTTTGGACAAGTGTAAGACTTGGATTTTGCATTATCTTCTCATTTTATTTAAATCGTTAAATAATGAGGTCATCGCTGCATCATAATGATGTCATAAATAATTTAATTTATTTAATGTCTAAAAATTATAAAAAAAATACTATGATGTATGAAATCATTTTATCTTTCTAATGAATATTTATAGTCAAAATGTGGACTTGTGTAACCCCACTTAAAAACTGTTTTAGTAAAATATCTCATGTTTGTGTCAATTTAATTTTAACATTAAATAAATATATATTAATGTCATTTTCCAACTAAAGTGGCTCCATGGGGTCCCCAAGTTGACCCATGGGTTGTCTTGGACGGCCATGACTCATCAAATAGAAGTAGGACAAGTTTCATTCTCATCTCATATTATTAAAACATTATTTGTACCTTAAACTACACCAATTACCTCTAATCGCGATTAAGAACTTAAAAGTTACTATTCCACAAATAATTATTTTAATCTCATTGAACCACATATTACTTCTTAATGACAACCATGTATGTTGGATTTCTGAAAATCAAATCACAGAAGTGGTAATATTTCATTTAAACGAAAAATCAGTTATTTAACTACCACTTAGTGGTTTCACTATTCATCAAAAATTGAAGTTTTTCAGAACAATGCCAAAATTTCACCCTAAGCTATAATTGATATTCCGAATTCAAAAATGATATCTATTTTACAAAATTACAAACATATAAGTTGCATTAATTAATTTTATAATTAATTCCCGCTGTCACAACAAATAGCGTGTGTTTAAGAAACAATTTATATCAAAAGATTGGCAATTGTTTATGTCCAATTTCAATGTTAAATTAATTCCAATGACCACCATTGGATAAAATGGTAAAAATATATTCTAATTATACCTTAAAACCACTAAATAGTATAATTTATCACAATAAATTATTTTGATTAAAAAAGTTGTTTTAAAGTATTTTTCACTATTCATAAAAATTAGAAGTTCTCAGAAAAATACCAAAAATTCAACATAGGCTAATTTCGAAATTCCGAATCCAAAAATGAAGTCCATTTTGAAATATAAGATTTCTATAATTTTAAAAAGTGGTTATTACTATTCATAATGGCTACTTTGATTAGTCGCGGTGTTTTAGAACTCGATGTTGCGTACAATGCAAGCTATTTCATTATTGAATGAGAAGCGTATTGTGGAAGCTCGGGGTGTTGCATTTAGTGAGTCCTTGAGGGTCTTGGGGCCGTACTGAGTATCATTATACTCACTCCTGCACGGTCTATGCCTGCACGTCATTGTGTTGGTTGCAGACGACGTGAAGTGCTGACGGAGGCCGAGTGTTCTAGGACTGGACGGTACCTGGAGGTGGACTATACGACAAGTCAGTATCCAGAGGTGGACTTCATGGAGAGATGACACTCAGAGGAGGTTTACAGGTGAGAGCGTTGTGGAGGCTATCTATACCTACCCTTCAGGTAGGATCCGTGGTGGACGATCCCGGAGCTGCGCCATCTGTACCTACCCTTCAGGTATGATCCAAGGCGGACGACCCTGGATCCACTACCGTTCTTCCAGTTATTGTCATTTTCTGTTGTACTTTGTTCAGTTTTAGTTGTACATTCATTTGGGTTTGTATACTGAACCATTTACCATTCAACACTTCTCTTTGTTCTTAGTGTTTTACTTCCGCTTGTACTCTGTGGTGTTTTGTTTACTTTTATAAAGGCATTGACTTCCCAGTTAACAGGATTTACGCCTTGGTGCTAGTCGCTAGCCCCTGGCATATGGAAGGCAGGCTTGGGGTAGTCACGGCACGGGCCCCGAGGACAGGTCATGACATCTTAAGGAAATTATTAGCAAGAATTCAGACATGGGGTGTGAACAAATAACAATATTATTAAACCAACATTTAAGAATTAGAACAGTAACAGAACATGTCCAATATTAATGGGAGAAATATATAAATTAACATAATCACTAACCCCAAGGAATATGAATGTTAAATCATGGGGATGTCATGTTGAATATATGAGATATTGTTATCTTAGAATTAAGTTTGTTACAAGAAGTCCATTTATGCTCCTAAATAAAAAAACACGAATTCATAGAATAGGATTGTGGTACATGTAATAACATGGAAATACTGATGAAAAAATCATGAAAAATATTCTTGGAGATATTTCTTTCGTATATAATTGGAAAATGCATCAATACAAACATAATAGAAAGTCCTCTTACTTTTCTAAGAATATATTGAATTTCAAAAAATAATAGTCCACATTGAGAGGAATCTTGCAATCAAAATGTTTTTTATTAGAAACTCAAATGATCATATTCCACATATATGAACAATTTTTTAAAAAATTTACATAATTTAAGGCTATGGATGAATCTATTTAGGGGAAAAATTGATTAGATAAAGATGGAAAATCCTCACTACAAAGTGAATGTTTAACTTCTAAATAGCTTTATAAAATCGTAACATTAGGTATGAAAATACACATTCATCTTTCTTTATTAATTATATTATTCAAAAAATTATGGGAATGTGAATGGTTTATGGAATAACGAGATAATGGGGGAGATTTATATTTTCCCTTGAACATTCTAAGGTGTTTTTTGATGTCTTTACAATATGTATGTTTTCATTTATTAATCTAATTACTAAAAACAGTTAGATGAGATTTGAGACTGTATTGGCATTATATCCCATCAATGATATTTTATGGACAAAATATAAAACATTATAAATTTATATCTTTTTTCAATATTGGTTTTTCCTATGTATACATATACTGGATTAAGTAATGCATATTTTCTAATTGAACCATGTGATATCATATCTCTCTTAGACCAAATAAATAAATAATATTTAAATATAGGGTATAATTTTATTTGAAAACCCCCCAACATTTTCATTTAATTGGAATACTGATAAGGGTGAGAAGAGATTAAACACATAGATTGAATATTAAAAAGTTTTCTTAGAATTTATTTGAATACAATATAATTCGGGAGGTGTATTGTTGAGACCATTATTTCATTTTTTATTATTTATATATAAATATATGTTTAGTATGTTAATGATAAGAGGTTGTGATTCTAGAAAACTTATTGTATACATTCTTTGGGAATTGGATGTCATGATTGAGTAATTCTCCATCCAAATATGATGATTTTTTTGATTGTTAATTCCCATTGAAATGTTATAAGGAATATTGAACATTGTTACTGTACAAAAAGACTATGAAAATATTAATTTTCATAGTGAATAAATTTTTTTCATGGAAAAAAATAATTATATATAATACATGATAGATGAATGAAGAAGAAAACTGGGATTGAGTTAGATGTAAATTTTGAGGAGAAATTTTCTTGGCATGATTATTGAGATGTATATTAATTTTATATATAGTAATTAGATTATTTCAATTCATTCACTCTGGGATTACAATAAAATGTTGGAAAACTAACTCACCAGCCACAGAGAAGGCTCAACCATAGTTTCATGTGGGAATGAGGACTATCATGGATAGTGGGATATATAAAAACATATCTAGAAGGATATTTGGCCATTTGAAATCAAATAATATCTCCTATTATCAGGATTTAAAGAGTAGTTTGTAACATGGATTTCACCCACATGGTGTTAGTGGTTTCACAAAATCATGACCTTGTTGGAATGTATGGAAGGTGAAATCCATGCTGATCCTTGGTTGCCACCTCATAGAGCTTGCCACACCGCTTGATTGATAAAACATAATGGTGGTGATTCTGTGTTTTGGTAGGGGATATAGAGAAATGGGGGTTATGTTTCTCCATCACATAATTTACAATCCAAACACGTAACACATGATGTGGCTGATCTCTGCCATCCAATCAATCTAATCGATTTTCTCCATCCTTCACCTTCATATAATACCTCTATTATTTTAGATCACAAAACGAGCCATCAATTGATTTATTTGGTCCATTATTTAATAACATGATGATGTAATAATTTATTTAGATAAAAAATAAATCATGTATACAATCCAACATCATACATTAATGTATATAATTTGAGGTATGATATTTTTCAAAACTAAAAACAATTATTTTGGGAGTCCATATAAGCATGGAGAGTTCGAGCTTAGATAAATGAAGATCATGTAAACTGCATCACATTAATGGGAGGATCCCAATGAAAAGGGGGTATCAAAAACCCAAGAATATTAATCATCCTAAAATTAATTGTATATATGTGTAACCCCGAATGACTACTGTGTCTAATGATTATTATAAACATGACATAAAAAGTAGATCATTGAAGGTATCCACAACACTGCCAGAATTGTTGATATTAACTGTTCATCATCACTTATAAAAAATATAAGAACATCCAATGATAGGTGTAACTACTAAATTGAGAGTACTGCCTTTTTCTAAAAAATAGACCATCTATGAAAAGAGTGTTTCATGTGGAGGAGGATCTACGAAGTACTGTATTTTTCAAATTAGGAGTAATTTGTGGGCATACTACCTGTGAATTGAATATTTTTTGATACGTAAGTAATCGATTTCTATGAATCAGTTGATATTGTTCTACAACTATAAGCATAACTCTCCTAGTTTGTGACAATGATATTGAGACTCCATATATATTTAACATACACATTGAATATAAAATCCTTCACACTTGAGAAACATTTTCATCGTGAATTTGGAAATATTACATCATGACTATAGTGTTTAATATACTACTTCAAAAAGAAGAATCACACGTGAGGATATACGATCCTCTAATGAACCAGGTATGTACAAATCACTTGTATTAAATCAAAACTAATTAGCCTAGTGTGTTTGTTTGTGGATAGAATTTCTTAGAACAAAACAATGAGAAACATGCCAAGAAAAGTGAACACCAATTCATGTACGCACACATGGAATATAAACTGTTAAATTTGTGAATTAATTAATTTAAAAGTCATTCACATGTGAATTACTAATTTAAATAATCAAGAAAAACATAAAATAATATAATAAAATAATATAAATAATTGTAGGTTCTAGATTTTAGAATTACCAACAATCCATGAAGGAAGTGGATTTGAATTGATTTATGATTTTGTAAGGAATTTTTGTATAACATAAGTGAATAAATTTTTTTTACATCTTGAAAATAACAAAAGTTAGGCCATAATTTTAGTTAAAATGAAGAATTAAAGCCTCTTCATTTTATTTCAATAAGGAAAATAATCATTAAATTAGATCAAAATTATGGAGCAAGACCAAAAAAAATGTTCAGTGTTTCATGAACGTACTTGAATTGGAAAATGAGTAATTCAGATCCTACAAGATCATTGTGGAATATCATAGAATCATTATACAGTTGATAATTTTATTAAACAGATCTGAATCCTTCTGTTTGGTTTTAGGAGAGTGAAAAGTCTTCTTATATTATATAGGATAAAGCGGAGTCTCTCAATTTGAGATGAAGTAAGAAGTCATTGTTTATATTAAAAAAATAGATTCTATTGACTATAGTCACTTTATAAGACTTCTAGACGGATTTGAATCCCATTTTAAATACTTGTCTGATAGTGAATATTATAATGAATTATCCATGATTTGTGGAATCACCAACATTGGAATAAGAATTTCATTACGTCAAACCGTGTAATTATTATGTGATGAATTTTATATTTTTATTACAACACATGAGGTGATTTTGAGATATAATATTGATAGGATCATCAATATTAACTAGTTTAAGTGGTCGATTTGAAAATTAATGTAATTCATAAAAGGAATCCATAGATTCATTCCTATCATCTCAATGGTCAATTGTTCCTAGGTAACATAAAATATGTCCTCAAGTCACCATGAGTGGAGATATAAAATATATAAAAACTTCTTGAATATTTAATTTGAATGTTATGTCATGTTAAACACATATTAGATAAATTTTTGGACATGTTTTAACAATAAAATAATGTGTTTACCTTGGGTATTGTATTGTTTCTCATTGTTGGGATCTCCTAAAATCATTCAACGACATTTGGAATCAATCTAATAACATAAACCTATGGACTGGATATTAGATATGGTTATATTGGTTTATTTTTCTCAAAAAACATTAAGGGATCTTTAAATCAACCTTCCAATAATTGGTAAATAGGGTTTCTCTAGTAAATAGAGCTTGACTTGTTAGTAACACCCAACAAATTGGTTTAAGCTGAACAGTGATGGGTTCCCCACTAAGGGCATCCATGAGATTGTCTAATGATTAATTAATATATGTTTGTAGTTATTATATAATACATCTCTTAGAATATATTATGTAATCCTCTAATCATAGAATATTGAGTGTTATTATCAAGGACATCTATTTATAAGGAGCAGAATTCCTATATTTATTTTATTGATTCAAACATATCATTGATATTTGTGTTCATGGAAAAACCTTACAGAACATATTTATTGGTCACATATATTTTGAGATACTTTGATGGAACCTCTAACCTATTTATATCACATTAGGAAGGGATGTAAAATAAAAACTAATAAATTTTTCTTTTTTGGATACCCAATAGAATACATGAGACTTTTCTTATCTTTGGATTCCCTCCCCAATGATTTTATTAATGTGGTGCACAATTCCAATCTAAACAATTATTATTTTAGGTCTCCATGATGTAACTTAATGTAGAGGATCCATCATTTCTTTTAAAATAAAAAAAATTAATGTCTGGATGGTATTATATTGAAGATCCATTCATATATTAAATATTGTAGAATCCTTTTTTACTTTTCTCAAAAATTACTTAGATAATGTATTTCTATCAATAATTGGTAAATATTTTTGAATGGATGATATGACTACATGAAGGTACAAGTATAGAATTTATTAGATAATATTTTCTGAATTTGAGGACGTTTAGTTTCACAGAGTATATCTATTGATGTATATTTTAATTCTATGATAAATTTTCTGAAATACAACTGATTTGGATCCCTCCTAAGTATCATTATATATTGAATATAAGTGTTATTTATTAAATTTACAGGGATATTTAGAATGTGTTGAATTAAATTTAGGCTCTTTAGATTCTTTGAAATAATCAAAGGATAGTTTTTATGAGTGATAATGTTTCATATTATTACCATTCTAGGTGATGTTGGTTTAATGTATTGATATATAATTTGAAGTGATTAGGGAAATTTATAGATAGTATATGAAATTTTTTGTTGTTGGTTATTATATATTTCACAATGTAATTGATACATAAGATTCAATTTTAATTCTTACTAAATACATAATATTAATTCTCCCAATGTACTCTATTGATTTAATGGTTTTCCATACCATTCATTCTATAAATTGTAAAATTACATAATGAAAATATGATACATAATATCAACCAAAACATAAACTTATGGGAAGTTAATTGATGTTGTGATGATAAATATTATATTTAAGGAATATTAAAGACATATTCTTAGTATCATATTGAAAATTTATAATGAAAATAATATATATATATATATATATATATTTGTAATATTTGGTATATTAGGATGAAACATACTCTATTTAATATTTAAATATGAAAATCATAATAACCCTAGAGTGATAAATTTATTTTTTATGCATATAGAGATATTTTCTAAAGACCATACTAAAATATGGTAAATGTAAAAGATATAATATGATTTGTTTTTAATTTAGGTAATATATAATATATCATATTTGGTTTTTCTTTTAGGTGGGAATTTTTTAAATTTATATATGTTATAATATGCAAGATGTTTTGATTGATTTTTATGTGATTCATACTAATAGGTATAATATTAAATTTCATAGAAGTGATATGAATGATATTTCATTTTTTTCTAAGTATATTGTTTTTGTTAAATATTTATGAATTTTAGAGATGTCAATTTGATGATAAAGACATATTATTTAAATAAAAAATATCATGATGTTTAAGGATTATGTTATGATTGAAGATGAGGATACTGAAGAATATAATTAATAAGGAATGTTATGCCTGTATGGGTGGTTTCACATGGAAATGATATCTTCATATAATCATAAAGAAATATATTAATAAGAAAATGTATTTTATGGAAAAATTATGTAATACAAATACTTGTGTTTTAGGTGATCGTTTAAAAATAATGGTGACAAATTTTTATATTTCTGTTATGACATTTATCATGATATATTTTGTGTGGTTTTGAGTGGGGAATAATGTTGACAAAAATAAGGAGAGTATCAATATTAAAATATTGAAATAATATTCATGTTATTTTATAAATAAAAAAATATGAAATAATAATATAATGATAGAAAAACAAAAGAGAGATAAGATCCAAATACTAAATATAGCATATTTTTTGGGGTTCTAAAAAAGAGAAAAAGATACATGGTAACTATGATGGTAAAATTTGTTTTATATCATTAAATTAGAAGATGAAATAGTTATAAAGAGTGATAGATATGTGAATATAGTACCATTGAATAAATTATATGTTAAGGTATTAGTTATATTGAACACTCATGGAAAATTTCCATATCATGAATTGATAAAGAAGAATGAATAATTCGGTTTAATGAATTGTCCATTGATTGTGGATGGTCAATCCATCTAGGGACATCAGAAGACCAGAAACTGATTATCTATATCATAAGTGTTAGGAAAATATCATATATTATACTTATTATTACAATGCTATATAAAGAGGCTTGTTTTTTTTATTCACATGAAGTTTGTAAATTAAATTCATAATTTCTAGGAGAGACATTAGACTTTACACTATACCACACATAATGATGACCCATTCAAATTTGTTATATTGAAGTGTAATATATGGTAAATTATATAGTTCTAATTTTTATTATTATATAATAAGGATATTTTTCATGATTTATAGTTAAAAGAAAATACATTTTTCCAATATTCGTCTTGATAACAAAATAGTTGTTTTGTTGGTTTATGGAATAAAAAACAAATTATAACCCAATTGTGGCCATCCATATTAGAGGAATTATGCCTTATTAAAGACAACATAACTTATTATTTTTAATTCCTATTTTTAATTTCATGTATATTGATAATGTGAGAGAATTTGGGAGCGAGATCCATTCAATGAATGGTCGTACATGTAAATGGGAGAAAGTACATTACTATGAAAAAAACAATAGAAATAAATCATCTCTTAGTGTTGTTTCACTATTTCATATGGAAGAATAATTATCTCCCGATATTTAAAATTAATTATGTTCCACAAAATGGTGAAATATTTGTGTACTAAATGATTATTTTATTTTTTAGAACTAAGACTTTTCTTATAGGGTATTAATCTTAGATTCCATAAAAACAAATCATTTTCCTGATACCCTCTAAGACATCCCATATTGAAACACCAAGATTTTGTTTTGTATTTATACCAAATTGTTATAAAACATTAAAAATTATTATAGTCAATCATTATACATAAAATTTTCTTTCCATATCTTTGATAACTAGAAAATAATACATGATAATTAACACACCAAAAATCATTATTAGCATCTCCAAATATATAAATTAATCAATAATCAAGTGATCATTTGACATATAATTACATTCCTTTGATTTGGGAAAACATAATATTAGGGGAGAGATAAAATTATCGATATGGGTTACAAAAATAAAGGTAGAATAAACTAGAATGTGTCTTCATCAAGAATTTCATTATATCACTAAATAAATTCATTTCTATGGAAATATTGATATATAAATAAATAATGATATATAAGTAAATAATGTGAACTATAACACTATAAATATATGTATAAAATTCCACTTTGATAGAGATAAATAACAATTCCATAATATCTTAATGGATTCAATTGAAGGGACCCTATACAATACGATGATATAATAATGTGTTTGATGGAAAGTTTAAAAACTAATAAAATGATAACATTATGGATTTCATAAAACGTTTTCCAACCAATATAATGATATCAAAATTCTTTTTATGTTAAGGATTCCTAGTAATACTCTAACAACCTAGTATTTCCATACATAAATATAAAATTATTTATATTAATATTAATTAAATTAAAAACATAAATTCTTATAGACCATATATATTTAATTTATTTGGAGACAATAAATAAAATCTTCTTATTTTGCGATTTATCTTTAACATGTCCCAAAGAAATCACCCCATATAGTAATCTACATATACTTCCCATATGGAAAACCATTCTTCATAACTCTTGGAACGGAAACATAAGAAACTGTGAGATCAGATTCTCAATAAGTGTAAACGTGGAAGATAAAAACATAACTAGATAATATTTTTTTAGATTAAGAAAATAACATTTGAAAACCATACCGTGTATATCATAGATAAATAACATGATTCATGGAATGAATCTAGGATATTAAAAATACATGGATCGTAATGGATTCAAATAACATATATTTTTTAAAGTAATATTTTCATAAGATATAAATTTTTATGAAAACATAAACTCAAATTAACTTATTTCATTTATTACAATGAATATATTCTTAACATGTTAGGAATAAGATATCCCCAAGTGTAACTACATCACACATGAGAAAACCAACTTTATATCCTTGTTTTTAGGCATCATTGAAACACCAACGTACCATGTTTTTTGGGATTGTTCTATCCACAAATGTACCCTCTTTTTTAGGAAAGGCATAACCACGCATGTACCCATGGATTACATAGAACAATAATAATTACACAATGTATTGTAGGTAAAAATTGGACACACCATCACATAATCTATAATATATTGTGCCAAAAGATCATAAAACGTTAATCGTATTAAAACCCATGAATGAGAAAATATTTTTATATCAATTTCATCATATTACTATACATAGAAATGACAATGTTTTTTAAATATATTTTTACCATAAAAAAACCGTACAATAAAACAATAATATTTCTATCCATAGATTATTTTACTATAAATTCATTTGTAACATCAAAAGATATAATATTATATGGAAACAGATTTTGAAAGATCACATAGAAAATTTCTATTATAAAATATCCTTTCCACTTTGAAAAAATATTAAAAAATTAAAGCATTTTCACAATCCCTTTCATTGAATATAACATTGGATAGTTATTTGGGAATATTTATAGAGAATTTAAAACATTGATTGAGGAAAACTACTTTTAAATTTTAAATTATTTATATAAATATTAAAAATTTCCCAAATATAATGCAAAAATATCATTTTAATACAACCTTAAAAACTAGTAAGGGAATTTCGAAACCATTGATCGGTCATGACAGTGGGAAATATTATTCATATGATAATTTGAAAAAAAAATTCCTTTAATATTTTTACAAAATAAAAAAGAGCATTATTTGAAAAAAGTCATGAGGATTTATCTTAAAATTATTCATGAAATGTAAAACATGGGTACAAATGATTTCAAATAGTCATATTAAAATAGTCATTATTTTCTGTTGAATAAATGGGTATGGAAGGCTACATTTTTTTGACCGAAATGAGAAATAATTTCAGAATTTCTAATAACACATATTTTGATATGCTGGTTTCTTAAAAGTGTAAAATGAAAGAAAAATATTTAGTCTCATGAGAAAAAGATTATAATAAAAGTAATGATTATTTGGTATATTTAGATCATCAGATTTTAAAATTGAAGACATAATCATAATCAATCCCGATAAATGATGAGATTATATTATAAAATCACTTCAACATTGGTTGTATTTAAAATATAACTCCCATGAAAGAGGGATACTAAAATTGACACATAAATACCCATAAATATGAATTTCATATTAATAAAAACACATTCATGGGTAATATATACACTATACAAATAGAATAACTGGTGAATATGAGATGTATCTCATAGATACAAAAATTGAGATGAAAATCCCTTACCAATAGTTTTCAACTACTTCTCACACATTTTTACCTCAGATATAATAAATATAAATTTTTTATAATTAAATTATAAAACTTTATTAATATTAATAATATAATATATGATCCGATTACATGTTTATATGACCCATTCATTCAAAATTGATTATTATTACTATTGTTTCAGGTGTTAAGGTCATAATATTCTCATAAATATTTTGTCAATAATGTTGTTGATAATTAAAATAGTTTTTTGTCCACAATATTCATAAAGATATTGATGTTATAGATATAATTTTTATAAATTATATACATCATTATAGTAATTATTGAAAATTTAACAATGAAAATAATCCTCATCCCTTCATAGAGATGGTAGAACATATGTACACATGAGAAACAATATCATTTATTAATTTGTGAAATTGTAAGGAAGTGTATGATATATTAAAATCGAGGAATAAATATAATTTATAATATATCACATATATTCATTAAATTTATAATTTATTACATTACATTTAATGTTTTAGTGAAAATTTAATCACATCCCTTCGCGGGGATGTAGTCTTTTGTATACCCGATCAATGTTTGCGTATTAACCACAAAAATTGCAGTTAAAAATTAATATGTGTGATTATATTTTCATATGTGAACTAATTTTAAAAATATAATATATTTATTGAGTGGTTGCATTATCATTCCCTACCATAATAGGTATTGATGGAAAACATAACATATTAATTCGTGAGGTTGTATTCCACCATATATTAGAGTGATGTTATTATTTCCAATTTATGTTATGATAAGATAGATATTGGTAATTAAACTAATATAATAAATTATTATTTTATATAATATTCAAGTGTTACTATATTAATATGGTTTATTTATAAATTAAGTAGGTGGAAGAAAAAATAAAATAAGAATTCTTGTTGAAGAATGTAACTTCTCCATGGGAAAACATCTATTTTTTTCAACAAAAGCGTTACATGGGTGTATTTTTTTTAAAAAAAATCTTCCATTATGGGAAGTAAATAATGAAGTTATTTGGGTAGTTCGTGTTCAGTCCTATATGTTTCTTAATTGATAATTAGTGAGGAGAGGGGTGGCCTTTTATAAGTGGGGTACATGATAAATTAAATGTTTTTGAAAATATATTATTCCAAAAAAAAATTTACGTTTAAAAATGTATAAAAATTGTTCAATGTTAAAAATTAAATGAAATCAGGTTTTAATATTACAATAAAATAGCTTTCAGACGTGTTTCATGGTCATTTTACCCCTTAACCTTTAGGATTAATAACCTAGTAATCCAATTTTTAGCATTACTGTGGTAAATAATTTTTACTCATTTAAATATACATTTTATAGGAAATGATATGGACATTTTTTTTATAATATAAATAATCAGGATTCCTAATATGTAATCCAATTTTACTTATTCCATTAAATTATTTTAAAATTTTTAATTTAACATTAATCCCTTATATATGTTATAAAAGTGCGTTTCTAATGAGAAAATTATCATATGTAGAAAATGTTCTAATTTCAACATTTACAATAAAAATGATTAAAAATACCTAAATTGGATTAATAAAAATATAATTTAAATAATTATTATTTTCAATATTCATTAAAAAATTATGTTTATAAATTCTAAAAAATATGTTATTTAGTAAAAAATCAATATTTTTTCACTATTCACAGAAAAATGATACTTTTCAGAAAAATCATAATAACTCTTCCTAAAATAATATTTATTTGATAAAATAAATAATTTTGATAAATTTTTTAATTTTTTTATAATTGTAAAAAATAATTTTAAAATTAATGATCAAGATACATAAAATAGTCTTTTAAACGAATATAGTTTTTAAGTGTAAAATCTGATTTATTATTTTATTATACCATGAAAACATATAATATGATTTTGAAAACATTATATTAAATATAGAAGATATAAATTTAAATGAAATTATAAAAAATATGTTTTATTTTAATTTATTTATAGAAACGTATATTTTTACAAATGAAAATATTTTTCCAGAAAAATAATTCCTTTGTTTTCAATTGTTCATTATTTTCCATTATAATTACATGATATCAAAAATATTTTTTTAGATTTTTTTTGTAACCCGTATATGAATAAAATTTGGTTGATCTTATTTATGCCATCAATTTAAGAGCTAGAAATTAACTAATATAGAAAATAACAATATTGTAATAGCATGTCTTGTTTAATATGAGAACATTGTTTATTGTGACCCTCGTAAATATGGTTGATGGTTGTTGTGAATTCTATAAAAATGAAAATTTATTTGTTAAAAATATTTCATAAAAACTAGGGGTGTAAAATTATAATGGAGTCACCTATTTTAATAATCCAAAATGATATTTCATTTATATAATAATCATGTTTAATTAGTTTTTATTGTTTTTATAATGTAACAATTAAGTATTTTAATCTCATTATTGCATGGTTAGGATAAAAGTGTAACATTTTTTAAGTAAAGGTCACTGATATGAAGGTCTCTCTTTAGAGCCTTCTATTTATGTCACCAGTTGTGTCGACTGATTAGAAGGTTGTGAATAAGTAACCTTACTGCTTAGAGGTTACTGATGAGGAACATTTCTGTTGAGAATATACAGCTAGAAAGTTACTGCTAGAAGGGTATTATGGGGACATTAAAACTAGAATGATATCGCAAGAAGGTTACTACTAGAATGTCACCATTGAGGAAACATACCGCTGAGTAACCAATGCAAGTTCACCACTATGAGTCTACAGCTCAATGGATACAATTTTAGAGCTACATCTATAGGTTACTCCTACAAGGTCCCGAATGGGAAGCCGATTGCTACCATCATAATAAAGTCACTGCTAAATGGTTACTATTAGAAGGTTTCCATTTAAAGCATATGTCTATAACGTTTCTGTTATGAAGATTCCACTAGATGTCTACTGATGAAAGGTAACCACTGGAAGAACCATTGAAATTCACAAGTCTACTTCTGATAAGACTACCGATGAATCCTACTGGTGAAACCTACCATTTCAAGGCTACCACAGATAATCCTACAATTGAGAAGGCCACCACTATGAGTCTACTAATACATATACTATTCTACTTTATAATTTCTCAATTTTCAAAAGTTTATTCTAATTTTAATATTTTATATATTTAATAATTATGACATTAATTAATGTTGATTGTAGGCCTATCTAGAGACCGTACGTGGTGTGAGGATGAACTAACATGGCTTAATCATTCCTAATATCGGATCTCAAGAATAAAATAACTGATCGAGCTAGAAAAAATAAAGTGTGTGTGATATATAATACATGATGGATCTAATGAACAAGGATAATATTCCAGAACCTACACTCTGAACCCAAGAGCATCACAAAGATCATTTGGGTGAAAAAATTCATGGCTACCTTGTTCTGATTCATCAAATCTATTTCAAATAATGATTTGGAACACCTCAGTACCTAGAAGCTAGAACCTGATGTTAAAACACTATGTTTTGGAGATAGCTTCCATAGAATGACTCAAACATCAATTTCATTACCTCGAGGAGTAAAGAGCTGAAATAGAAACACATAAACCCTTCTAAACAGAATCTTCATAACATTAAATCTATTTTGTTACTTATCATTCATTTTTGAGAATTTTGTGTTTGTATCTTACACCCACATTGTATCTTATGATTAAACTGGAGGATAATAAAAGTCCTCACACCAAAAATTCCATACATTTTTGTTTCCCACATATAATTATAGAAGAAGTTCTGTCTGAATTAATTGTTTTTTCCCATAAAGAACTATCGTATAGGTTGTGATACCTAGACAGTTTCTAAAAACTATTGTAATTAATGATACAAGCTATGTATCAAGTTTATTGCTAATACAAACTGCTTTGTTGTAGGTGATAACTAAGTTTAGATTATTAAGTCTCAGCTTGAGACTAAACATCTTGTTTAATTATATAATGTACATTATTTTTCAATAATCTATTTTCTATTTTCCATAGAATATTATTTCAAGAGTAGAAAATAGTTTCACATTAACTATGATAGTTAATTTCAGTTGGTGTGTTTATTTTTTAATTAAATAAACATGTTTCAAATGCTGGATATGTGGTTAAACAGATTCAACTATGGTCAAATCTACCTTTGATCGACCAGGGGAGAAATTGAACATTTATATCTCTACTACCTTAATTACATGGTTTGTTTCAAATTGGGTTATTTTCACATAATGTTTTTAACAAAAATTTTATGTATGAACTCAATTCACCCCCCTCATGTGTTTCCACCCTGACCAACATTTGGAATCATAAGAATGATTATTAATATCATCAAAAATATTTTTTCAATCATTTCAAATTATTTTCAATCGGTGATTTTTGTTGTAACTTAAAGATTCAAATTTTTTTCTCATATTTATGTTTTCATTTCATTATATTCTAGTATGATATGGATAAATGAGTTAAGGGTGTGGCTACTAAAATGCCACCATTCTTTAATGGTAATAACTATACTATATAGAAATTAAAAATGAAAATTTTTCTTGATAGCATGGGTCATGAAATCTGGGACACCATTGCATAAAAACATACATTACCTGCTACTTATTAAGAAACATGGTCTAAGTTGACTAAAGCTACATTCAATATTACCTATAAAGTAATGATTTTTTTACTGTGCTTTAGGTTATTTAGAATTCAATAGAATATTTTACTGAAAAAATACATATGAAATTCATGACATTTTGTCTATTATCCATGAGGGAACCGACATTTTTAATGAAAAGATATTAAATAATTATACTATTAAATATGATGATTTTTACATAAATCATGATGAACTAATATAAGAAATGTATCTCTAGTTTAATTAAATAGTAAATACCATGAGTATGATTGGGAAACCAGTGGACTATAAAGATTAGATTATGATATTTTTTGATGCTACCAGATAGATGGAGAGGAACTTCTGTTTATATCCACAATCCTATGACATAAGAAAAATACCAGTGATGTAACTAATTGGAAAACATATGATGTAATAAGAAGAGCTTAAGGTGAATCAAGAAGCAGATGTAGAACAAGGAAAAAAATATGTACCATTCAAAACTGCTACCTCAAACAGAAAAGACATAGAAAAGGTTCGAGTTCCTGTAGACAGTTCCACCAGTGACGATTCTGATTCGGATAGTGTTGAGGAGATGGCTCATCCTGCTAGAATATTCAAAAATATATATCAAAACTATTATTTATTTATAATGTAAAACTCTAATGGAATGTATAATAGTAAAGGAAATTAAAAAAAGGATAAAAAATGGAATGAAAACACAAATGAGATAATCTAATATTAGTGTAATAAAAATGGTCATGTGTACGATTATTACCCCATTCTAAAGTTTAGGAAGAAATATGAAGGTGAGGGAAAGGGCTATAAAAATGATATTAATGTACTTTAAGTTCTTAAAAAGATAACTCTATTGGATATGACACTATTGATACCGAACACAACTATCCTGAAAATCATTGTTTCATGAGTGAAACAGCTAAGGTAATGCATAATTCTCCTATACATAATGCTTATTATTCTTTGAATGAAAGTAATTTAAATAATAATGGAAATATGACTATGTATGAACAGTTTTTAAATTGTGGAATTATTGAGGATACCTTTAATGTGATCATGGATAAATATAAACAATTGAAATGATGAAATTATTTATGTACAAATTATAAGTCATATTTTGATATTGGAAAGAAAAAAATTCTCTTCTATTAAAATAAAATACAGAACCAAAATTGTCACATGTGAAATTAAAAAGAGATCTTGAAAAGTTTACTACTGGTATGGATACCTTAAATCAGTTGTAAGGGAATCAAATTGCGCCAAAATACACAACTAGTTTGCAACATCAACCAGGGAATAGATGTAATTTAAAAAATAAATTTAAAAAAATCTTTATAGTTCACTGTTAGTTCATGTTCTAGATAATCTCTTGAAATAAATTTCTAAAGGACCACACAATATTTTTATGTCTCAAAACATCTCTGTTGATTATAGTAAACCTAATAGAAAAATATATATTCCCCATGCTTGGCATGGTAACCTCTCTAGATCCATTAACATATGGGTACCAATTTCACCCTATTATTAATCAGTTTTGCAGGAAAATTGTCTAAAGGGATCCAGTAAAACCATATGGTACTTGGAAAGTGGATGTTATTGACATATGACATGAGTCTATTCATGATTCAAGAACATAATAAATTATGAAAGTGGACATGTTACATTTGGTGATAATGTTATCCGAAGGATTATCGACTTAAGTCAAATCGGTAAACCTAATACTATATAAATTTCAATTTTAATTTTTTTGAATGGTTAATGTAAAATATACATCGTTGCTCTCAGTAGTTTGATGATGATTTTAATGATAAAATTATAAATTATGGATGAAATGTTTTTAATTCTAAAAATCATTTAATATTCATTACTCATAAAAATTAAAATGTATATAATGTTTATTTAATCACATTAGATAACTAAAATGAATAATGATTACATGTTTTTTATAAGGAAACATTGTTTTGGCCCCAAAAATTATGATAGTAAAATGTTCCCTTTCTTAGGAAACTAATTATAAATGGTTTAGTTAGAGACTTACCTAAAATTTAATTCCCATATAACAAAGTTTGTAATCCCTATCAAAATGGAATGCAACAGAAAGTTTCTTTCAATCCAAAGAATGAAGTTTCATCTTATCAACATCTTGAGTTGGATCTCATGGATTTGTTTAGACCGTCTAGAGTTTCATGTTTAAATGGGAAGAACTATTTCTATGTTCTTATAGATGCTTTTTTAGATAAACATGGGTATAAATTCTAGGTCACAAAAGTGAAGCATGTTTATACTTCAATAAATATTCCATGTCTTTGGAAAAATCATTGTAGACATAGATTTATGTCTTTGATATGTGATCATAGCCATCAGTTTGAAAATCAATAGTTTTAATTATTTTTCTCACGTAATGTCTATAATCACATTTTCTCTTCTCATGGAACACCACAACAAAATGGAGTTGTAGAATGATAAAATGGGACTCTTTAAGTGATTTACCTGACATTTCTTAATGATTATGATCAGCCTATCTATTTTTTTAGTTGAAGTTACTAATAAAACTTGTTACATATCATATAGAGTATTAATTATAAATGTTCTTAATAATACCACTTATGAGTGATAGAACAATAGGAAACCAAATGTTAATTACTTAGAGTTTCTGGTTTAAAAGTCATTATCCATAACACTAAGGATAATATCAATAAATTTTCATCCAAATGTGATGAAGGAATTCTCCATGGTTACTCAATCTCTAGTAAATTCAACAGAACATTCAATAAGAGAACCAAATGTGGGGAATAATCAGATCATGTCAAATTTGAAGAGACAAACCTATAGAAACGAAAACATCCCTTGAATATATTGAGGATGATATGTCAAATATTGTCCTTAATGATAATAACATTGAAACCCCAGTGTAAACAACCTATTCTGGAAAGTTTCCAGGATATGAGCATGTTGAATCTGAACCTATTGACAACCCAGAGGATTCTAGTACATCCCTTTCTAGTGATCTTTGTTCTCTAAAGAATAATCATTTATACGATGGTGTAGGTGATCTAAATAAATGGTCATAAACTATAGCTTCTTTGAGAAACTATTTTTAACATCACGCTTTTATTTCATAGCGTAAACACAGAAATATTAGTGATACTATAACTGATGAATTTTGGGTGATAGCTATGCAAGAAGAATTAAATCACATTGAGAGAAAAAAACATTGGTAATTAGTATTATGACTTAAGAACACATTTACTATAGGTAGTAAATTGGTTCATAGAAACAATGTTTATGAGTATGGAAATATAGTTAAAAAGATAATAGATTAGTTTCAAAAGGATATAGTCATGAAGAATGAATAGACTATGTGAAAATATTTCACTTGTAGCTAGACAAGAAGTAATCAGAATACTACATTCTAATGCAGCTCATTTGAATTTCATACTTTATCAACTGTATTTTAAAAGTTCATTTCAAAATGTTTATATAGTCGAGGATTTGTTTGTTGAATAACCCCTGGTTTTACAAATCCTCATATTTAATATCATGTTTTTAATCATTTACAGCGTTATATGGTCTAAAACAATCTCATAGAGCATAGTATGATAATTATATATTTTAAAAGGTTTTAATAAACAGATAACTCATCAAAATATTTTTATTAAAAGGGGTTTCAATGATGTTTTAAACATACAAATTTATGTATTTGAAATTATCTTTGGATCCTCTAAAAATACATTATGTGTTGATTTTCCAAATATGATGTAAAATGAAATTGATATGAGTCTAATGGGAGAAATTACATTTTTTCCTTGGATTTAAAATCATTAAAAATTAAAATGGTGTTGTTTTAAATAATATTAAACATACAATAGATCTTTTCAAATGTTTTGGTTTGGATAGTAATAAAGGAAGTGATACACCAATGAGTACCACTTGTACATAGGATTCTTACGTAACTAGTAAACAAGTTGATCAATCCAATTATAGAGGTATGATTGGGATTCTGCTATACCTTACTACTAGAGGACATTATATTATGTTTAATTTATGCATTTGTTTCTATTTTCAAGACAATCCAAAATAATCTCATTTAACTATTGTCAAAAGCATTTTTAAATATCTCAAGTATACTACCAACTTAAGACTATTTTATCCAAGGGAAAATCATTATATTTGATATTTATTTTAGATGCTGACATTACATGTAGAAATTTATATTGAAATATAACCTCTGGAACATGTCATATTTTGGGCATCTCGCTATTATCATGGTTTCATAAGAAACCAAATTCTGTTGCATTACCCACTCTTGAAGCTGATTATATAGTTTTTGGTTGTTGTTGTGATCAAATTATGTGAATGAATAAAAATTAAATAGACTATGGTTATCAATTCAGACATGTCTCTATGAATTTTGATAATAAAAGTGCTATTAACATCTCTAAAAATCCAATTTAATTTGATAGGACAATTGAAATTGATGTGATACATCACTTTTTGAGAGATCAACATCAAATAGGTGATATCACTCATGAATTCTTTGGCATCGAACATCAATTGTATAATATATTCACAAAGACATTGAATACAGAGAGATTAAATTACAACAAACATGAGTTAGGTATGATTAATTTTAGTTTAGGACACCTTACCATTGGACCTCAATGTTAGGAAACTTTACCGTTGGACCTCACCATTCGGAAACCATACCATCAGACCTCACCATTAGGAAACCTTACCATTGGATCTCACCATTAGGACACCATAACATTGGATGTCACCGTTATGATAGATTACCATTGGAACTCACTGTTACGACACCTCACCATTGGACCTCACCGAGAGACCATACTATTGACACCTTACCACTAGTTTTCTTTACTGATTGGTACTAGACTTCGTGTTTTCTATTGGAATCATAAATGTTTTAATTTTATCTATATCATTTACCTGATTTTTTTTCAATCCTAAAAATATAAAAACAATATTATTGGTCACATTTTGATCCACATAAATCCTCTCCCAAATCTTTTTCTCCTGAAGCCTTGAACCTAAACAACTTATAAATCTATCAAACCACAAAAAATTATAATGGATAGAGTTATGAGGCTGATGGTTGGTGAGGAAAGAGATGCCCCAAACCCTATGAGACCTTAAGATAAGTGTAGTGGTTGATGAAAAATTATATGAAAGGTGATCAATCCTCATTAGTCAAATAAGGAAATAATGGTTGAGAATGTATTAATATCAAAATGGTTGTTGTCTAACCAATCACTAGTGTTGAAGTCACTCGAATCTCAAGACTGGGTAGAATGCTTTGTAAACAACTATGTAACATATTACCTGAAGCTAGTAAAGGACTTTAATAAGTTTCTGAAGATTGTAAAATCTGAGGATCAGAACCGAATGCTTTCAAAGGTAAATAGAGTTCGAGTGAGATTCATTTATGTTGAATGGGATTAATATTTAAGAGTCCTACATGATGGGATATTTGACTATTATTCTAGGTTGGTGCCTCCCACTAGTTATATTTTCTACTATGAAGATTCTATAGCCGAACTGATAGGGAATGAAATACCTAGAAAGGTAATTGTTGCTGAGATGGTTGGGGAAACAAGATTACTGTTTACGTTTATACAACATTTATTCCGTCCCAAGAGAGGGGAAATTGTTGTTTTATATATCCTGGTAAATTTTTGATGTATTTGATCAAGCATTGACCAATGACAAACCATTGCAGATTTTTTATTGTTCAGTTAGAGTATATGAATTGGACTACATCAAAATCAAATTCGTTGTTTTATTCTAGTTCTATATCTTTTATATTGATAGTCAATTGTGTTGTTGGAAATAAGGATGAAAGAATAGATATAAAGGGCAACAACTTTGTTACCAAAATAATCTACATGTCTTTGAAGATAAACTAGAACCGTTGGAAAATGTAATTGGTGAATGATGAGACTATGCTATATGTAGAATTCAACCCAATTTTCAATCCAAATAGGCCAAAGGATAAAATAGATACAGGTTTAAAATTAGATGAAGTTGAACCATTGTATTTAGTTGATGAAGAGGAGGTTGATTTTGTGGGAGAAAGAGAGGATTCTCTTGTAGATAATAGGAGTGATCGTGTCCTTCCATCAAGTCCCCATGTTGTTGTTTTATCATTTGGTGAGCCTAGTCCACCAAAAAAATTTCCTAGAAGAGATACTATCCTAAGGTACACTGTTAACAAGGAAATCACTAAAGAAGAATTCTAGGAGAATGTATTAAGAGAAATTACTGATTGATAGACCTTAGAGAAAAAAGAAGAAGTTTACTATGTTATTGAGGAGTCTTATACCACTAAAGATGATGAAAGTGAATAAGAATTCCTATGTCTTAGTCCAATGATAATATGTAGAGAAATGGAAGAAAATGAAAAGGATGAGGAATTATAATCAATTGGAATAGAACTGGAATTTGATGATGAATTTTTAGAAGAAGTAGTAGTAGAATCTAATAATGATTAAATATATCAAGGAATAATGAGAAAAGGGAAAAAAATTGTCCAAGGGTAAGCTCTATGTGACGGGGTGGAACATGATTCCACAAGTTTAGATTATATTATTTATAGAATAGAATGTTGGACGGAGGTCCCTGGATTCATGGTTTTGGGAGAAGACTATAAAGAATTAGAAGGTGAAAATCCTAATACCAGACCTCCAGTTCATTATATTTCAGAGACCACTATAGTTAAATCAGTGGTTCTTCTACCACTTTATTATGTAAAGAAGGATATCCTTTAGTCATTGATATCAAATTTTCTGATATTCATTTATGAAAGATCCATTGGCATAATGACAACAATGGATCTGAATCAAGAGCTTGTAACATCAGTTCTACAACAAATAATGTATATCATTTAATAAAATCTACTACCACAAATGAAGGAAGGCCATCATCAGGTAAGATATGTGGTAGAATTTGTGGAGACTCTGAAGCATTCAATTGTGAGTTTAGTCTCATATATGGATTCAATTGCTCAAGTGGAAAAAGAAATAATCTATGTTAAGAGTGTTGTACAATAGATGGTAATTGTGTTTTGAAATATTAAGAATCCTATGTAAGTGCATCTGACTGGTCAAGATGGTGATGTGAAGAGGATGTTCAGTAGATTTACTAAGTCGTTTATCAATAGAGTGGATCTTTCCATGGTACCTATGTGTGCATCTACTTCCCCATATGTCTCTTGTCCTGTTGATCTAACAGCATTTAGATCAGTTATTAGGGAAGAAGTGGATATTCTCTTTAGTGAAAGTACCTTAGATCATTTTTCATTAACTCAAGTCATTTCTACATCCAACGAAATTCATAAACACGTAGAAAATTACATGAGGGGGGATACCCAATATCTGAAGGAAATCAAATAGCATACTAACTTCTATTACAAAGGTTTTATACTAAGAATAATATGGATTGTCATTTCATGATTCTATTAGAGAACATGAGGATATCTCCTGTCATTATAGCCTTCAAGGATCATGTTAGCTGAATTAAATTATTATCTCCTAATTTGGAGAATTTCATGGAGAATAATGATGATTTAATCTAAACTATGGAATGAAGTGGAATCATAATTATGGATTTCATGAATTTTATTCATCCACTTCTCCATGTGGTTTGTAATCCAATTATTTTCCATCTAGCCTTTCCTTCTTCCACATCTGCATCAGGATCTACCAGTGCTACCCCTTTGCTGACTCTTGCACATGCCATCAGAAGCTTGAATCCTATGATTCCTCGTAGATCTAATCATTATCGGTCTATAAATACCTCTATAGTAGCACCTCCCACCACACTTACTGTTATACCTCATCCAATACCCCCATCTTCTAAACCAGCCTCATCCCCTCCCAAAGGAAATGCTCACTTTGACATCTCTAATGTGGATTGATTTTCGGTTGTCTTATTTGATAGGTATTCTTGTAGTCTTTTTTTTATAATGTAAAATTTTTTCATTTACACAAAGATATAATTTTTTCTCATTTTATCATTTTTATGTTAATCACAAATATAGAGAATTTTGAAGATTGTAATTGGAGCCCATGAAAATATGTCATTTTTATAAATATATTCTCTAATATATTTACAAAAAAAATTATGATCTAATACATATTTATTATAGATCTGAAAAAATATGATCTCATTTGGATTTTGATATTCAATTTGAAAAAGTTTTATCCATGATAAAATGTATATTGACACCATTGAAAGGAGTAGAAAACGTACATAACTCTGCTAAAATAATACTTATTTTAAATTTCAAAGCCATAATTTGTGATTTTTAAAAAGGGTGGTATTGTTGGACTCAACTGTTTTAATAACTCCAAATCAGGTTTCATTTATGTGATAATAATGTTTCATTATTATTTATATTTTTTATCATGTAACAATTATGTATTTTTAATTTCACTATTTCTGGATTATGTTTATAGTGTAGCATTTTCTAAGTAAATGACAATGATATGAAGGTCTCTATTAGGAGACATCTGTTTAAATCACCATTTGTGTATACTAATAGGAAGGTTACTGTAGAAGAACCTTAACACAGAAAGGATACCATTGAGGAACCTTATCGCATAGATTTTACCACTAGAAGGTTACCACTAAAGAACCATACTGCTGAGTTACAAATGAAAGTACACCACTATGAGTCTACCGTGCAAAGGTTACTATTGAGGGGCTACTTCTAGAGGATACTGGTACAATGTCACTGATGGGATGTTTATTTTTGGAATTATACTAATTTCATTTCTAAATGTTTTCTATTATAAGGTTATTGTTTTAAGTTTACAGCTACAAGGTTTTTGTTATGAATTTACCACTGGAAGTCTATTAATGAAAGGTTACTGCTGGAAGAACCATTGGAAATGACAAGTATACCACTGATAAGCCTACCGATAAAGCCAACAATTGAAATTATACCATTAATAAGCCTACATATGAACAATACTGTTGTAAGGATTCCACTGATAAGCCTACCATTAAGAAGGCCACTACTACCAGTCTACCAATACCTATACTCCTGTATTCTATACATTGTCAATTTTATTAATAATATTCTAATGGTCATATTTGGTAAATGTAATGCTTCATACTATAATAAATGTTTATTGAAGTCTTGATTGGAGACCATACGAGGTATGAGGATGAAAACACATGGATTTCTCATTCTTACTGTCAGATCTAAAGAAAAAAATAAATGATCAAGATAGAAAAAAATAATACAGGTTGTGAGATATATTTCATGATAGACCGGATGTATAATGAGAACATACTACAACCAATATTGTGAACCCAAGATCTTCATGAAGATACTTTGGGAGAAAAATTTCAAGGATGCCTTTTTTTTGCTTCATCAAATATCATTAAATTATACATGCTGGTCCACTAAGTAATTAGAAGCCATAACATGATTTTGTGACAGTCTTCTTTCATGACAACTTCCCGAGATAGACTCAAACATAAATTTCTTCACACCAATGAGTCGTGAGCTGAACTGAAAAAACATAGTGCCTTCTAAACTCTATCTTCATAACATTATATCTATTGTGTTATTTGTATTATATTTCTGATTAGTTTGTGTTTTTATTTAAAAAACACACTCTATCTCTTGTTCTTAATTTGGAGGATACTAAAAATCCTCACAAAAAACATTACATACATTTTTTCCCACATATATCTATAGAAGCGGCCATCTGTGGCCTAGATGATTGGTTTTCCCATGAAGAAAAATAGTAGAGGTTGTGAGACCTGGACAGTTAGTAAGAAACTGTTATAAATCCCTATACAGGTTGTGTATCGTGTTTACTATTAATATAAACTTATTGGTGTTAGGTGGTCACCAATTAGAGATTATTAATTATAATCTTGAGACTGAAACTCTTTATTAATTCTGTTGTGTATTTTTTTTGTAATACTCTATTTTCTTGTTGTCTTCTGGTTTTAATTTTCAAAACATAAAACTGTATTACAGTAACTTTAATATTTAGTTTTTCTGGGTGTATATATGTGTTTAATTTATTAAACTTGTTTCAAAAGCTGGATAAGTTTTTACACTGATTTAATAGAGGACTAACCAACCATTGTGGGGGTTGTTGAACCTTTGAACATTTCTATCTCAACATCCTTAATTAACATAGATATTTAAATTTAGGTTATTTTATCACAATGTTATTAATAATAATTTTAAGTAGGAACCCAATTCACCCCCTCTTGAGTTTGCACGTTGACCAAGAAATTAATCCCATTAAAAAGAATTTGGACGTTAATGTATGTCTCTATCACAAATGGTTTAACATTTGAAAATCATTTGTTCAAACAAACATCATGCAATGGAATAACAAAATGTCACGTATAAATATAAAGTGGAAAAGATAATGGTTAAATAAATTAAAATATAATTTCATTCCCATATAATTAGAATATATGTGTAAAGATGAAATAAGGACATTTATGATAAATCATACTCTTTAAGGACCAAAAGAGAGTGATAGTGAACATGGATAGGACAACATTAACCACCACAAAATGAAAAATTGATTTTTAGTTAAGATATGCTTGATTCAAAAAAATGAAGATAAAAGTATAAAATCTTTTTCTAAAGTTACATTTAATATTATTGAGGAAATATTTAAAATCGTGACATAGAACATAAGAAAATATATATACATGAATACTTTTCATTTCATAAGCACAATATTATCCTTTTGTTTATCTTTTATATATTTCCAATTTATATCCAAATCCCATGAGTGATGATTATTTTTAATATCATAATGAAATAATTTTTCATTCAATACATAAAATAATGGTAATTATTTCCTTCTATCTCTAGTTATCATTAAGACCAATGTACTTGAAGAAGTTGTCCAAAACGGATGAATCATCAAATGAATAAATAATCAAAAAACACATCCAAAGTTCAATATAAACCTCCATTAAAATTTTATCCATATAAAAATAAAAATAATTTTTTTTATATAAATAGAAACTATTTTTCAAAAATAAACATGACATTTCTCCACACAAATATCATAATGAAACTCTTAATTGTTACGTATCATATATCTGAAGACATTTTTTATATATTCGCCAAAAATATGGGAATAACGTGAATTACCATAACACCATAATGAAAACAGGTGTGCCCTAAAAAATTAACTATTTTCTCATTTTGTAAATAATATTCATTATTAATTAATATATCTATTAAATCATATAATCTTCTAACCTCCATCAATGGTGTAATAAACTAATCTCTCAAAAAATCATCAATTAGTTCAATGTAAATTAATACTATACAATTTATTTTATATATATATTTAAAAAAATAAACATAATTTTCTCAATATCATGAAAATATTAATATTTTTCTTATAATATTCATTTGTTTCATTTAAATTATCATGTTTCCATTAAATCAATTTTCAATGACATTGGTAACAATCAAAATATTCCAGATAATCCTTTTTCAAATACTACTATGGAACAATCCATTGAGGATCCATGATTATAATAACCAAAATTACACTAAATAAATTTATTTTACAATATAATTCATTGAATCCATATACCTAAACACCTCAATTGTCCCATATTCATAACAAATAATTTACTAGGATTCATTTTCATATTCCTTCAAACATATTTCCTATTTTATATCATTCGTATTATCTTCCTAATCATTAATATGTCCATTAAACATAAAAATATTCAGATTATCTTAAAGTGCTTTCCCCCTTGGAAATTTATTTTCATAATTCCCATGCTTTCCACTTTTAAAACACTTTAGGGAGACCATTATTCACCTCCATTGTGTTTATAGAACTTTTAATTTTTTTCATTTCAATAACTTTCTTTGAGTCATATTTCACACCCAAAATATATTCTTATCACTTTGATTAATTCCGTTATGTGACTGTTTCTAAATTATTGACAAATAAGACAATAAATATTCATTATCCATGGCCTACAATACCAAAAATCTCATAAAAATAACACTTGTATTCTTTGGTGAGTATGAGAATTGGTTATGGTATAATGTTAATAATTTTTTGTGATTATTGATTAAGAAAAATAAAATGCCCTTAAAATTGTTAATCATACATTTTCAATGCTCATCAGTAAATATTTTATTAAATTAAATTTTAACCATGTTTTTTTGGGTTCGATCTATTATGTAAAAAAATAATAGTTTGAGAAACACTAATAAAAGTTCAAAATCACATAATCTTGAAAAATATATTATAAGGGTCTTAAATCATGATGAAATATTTTAAATATATACAAATTATGATTAACCTATGTTATCCTTGATTCTCATATCTTAAAATTCATTATTATGATTCAGAAATAGAATTTTAATTAACAAAATAAGGCCACATGAGAGTTTCAAACCCGGTGGATGGTAAGGATTGTTGTCTAGTATCTGGTAATTATAGATTCAAGACCAACATGCCTTACTCAATGAACAACCACTATCTATATTTCATCCTGAACTATGTCTACTTATATTATTCTGACAGGGATGAATTTATAGGTAAATAATATAAAATATATATTTCCTAAAATATGATGTTACCATATACCTATGATTATCTTAATGGTTTTTACTAATTCTTTATAATATAAATCTCAAAATATGGGACAAAAATTTCGGTTCAAAACAAAACAAACAACCCAATATTTTCATACATAAATATAACATTCTTATATGAATATTAAATTTGTTACAACAATACATTCCCAAGAACCATATAGGTTTAGTGAAATTGGAGGCTTGATAAACAATCATATTATTTTTTTAAATTATCATAAATGTTTCCCAAATAGTTCTCTCCATGTATTACTCTTCATAGAAATGAACTACATAAAACCATTCTTCAATACCAATGGAATGTAAAAATACGAAAGGGGTATGTTATATGTCCACTAAGAGTAAATTTGAGATATATAAAAATAAAATTATCATATGTTTATGCGAACATTAGAATTACATTTATTAGCCATACCCTACATATCATAGATTAGAAACCCGAGTCATAGAATTAATCATAAAAGTAAAAATGACATAAATTATTAAGTAATAAAAGGGAATGATCCATGAGAATATAAAATTAACATAAGATATATTTTCGTATAAAATATATACACTTAAAGAATGTATGTTTAAAATCTACTTTCATATTTTCTTTCAATTAAATTATATCTTATATTAATTTCAATGTCATGACATTGGAAAATATTTTCATGGTATATATTTAAACAAATGCATTCATATATATCAGTAAATTACAATAGGGAATTTATTTGAAAATTAAATAAAGATTAATATTTTTATATTTTAAACATAAAAAGATGGTAAAAGTAAATTTTAAAATCATATTAAAACATTTTTTAATTCATTTATTGAAAACATGGATATTGAAGAAATTGTTTTTTGACGGATGAGAGAAATAAAATCAATTATTTTATCTCTTGGGTAAATTAATATAGGAAAATGAATAAAAAAAATAATTATACTGACATAAAATTAGGAGAACAAAATTCAGTATTATTTTGGAGAGGTAGATGATATAAATTCATTATTAAAGACATAATCGTAAAAAATCTCGACAAATGATGAGATTGTGGCATAAAATCATTACCACATTGGTAATATTTGAATGTTAAACACCATGAAGGATATATAATAAAATGTGTATGTAAATCCATATTACATTCATGATAATCTATATCAAATACATTCATGGGTAGTATATAAACCCGACAGAAGGAATAAGTGGTGAATTTGGAATGCATCTCACCAATATAAATAGTGATATGAAAATATAAGACCATAAATATTGTTATCATTCATGCATGTTCAAAAATATAATAATGAAATAATAAATATTTTATCAACCTATTATAGAACCATATTAATATTTATTATAACATATAAGTTTTTTTATAATCTTCATAACACCTATTAATTAATAATATTTTAAAATTACTATCATATCAGGTGACATCAGCCTAGATTCCTCTTGTATGTTTTTTTTAAATTACTTAATATTTAATATATTATATAGTAACATAATCATAATAATTATATTTATATTATAAATATTAACTTTCGTTAGATTAATCTTTAGAGTAATTATTAAAAGGTGATAAAAGATAATAATTTTCATCTCTTTGTGGAGATAAATTGTCAAATATGTGCATCGTTGAATACATCATTTCTTAATGGGTTAAAAGTTAAGGAATTAGATGATATATTAATTTTACATAATAAATATCATTTAATATTAATCAATTATATCCATTAAAATTTTACACTATTAACATAAATGTGAATCATTATTGGAAAATCAATCACATCAAATTATGTGATTAGTGTCCTCTATCTACTAGATTTATGTTATAGTATACCCAACAAAATTGAAAGTATGAAATGTAAATGCGATGTTATATAAAAATTGGTATGAATTATTTTAAATTACATTATATATAAATTATATCAATTATTATGCAAAACTATGGGAGGTGTTCCAGGATAACATTTCACATTAGATTCCAATACGATAGACAGCTATACAGATGAATGAAGTGATCATTTCCCCTTAGAGGGAAGAGGAGATGGATATATTTCATGGCCATTAAATATAATATCATAGTTTGTTTATTATACATTTTTTATTATATTATCATTATTTAATTCAAATTTAAGGTGGTGGAAGAATATTTAAAATAAAAATACTTATTGAAATAATTTTCCTCTCTTTCATACATTTTCGTTCGGTTATCACCAAAAACAATCATCGGTAGTACCTATGACCCAAAAAGTGGATTATTGGTTGAGGGGGTAAAATTAGGGATGTAATTTGGTATGGTATTGTTTGAAAAATTATTTTTATACGTATTAATTGGAGAGGTGTATGAGTTTCCAATTATAAGCGGGGGAGAGGACACACAAGAAAAGTTAGCAAATAATTATTTCCACTCTTATATTAATCATAAGTAAAGGATCCAAAATGTTCCATTATTCAACCTTATAGTTTATAAGGAATCTATTTGACCTTATTATATAATATATATTTTATTGATGCCAAATATGGAATCTATTTTCATAGACACATGATTTGTACTAAGTAAAATTCTAGGGAAATTTTAATGTTGTTATTTGGGAGATGCAACCATATTTGAATTGAGAATTGGACCATATTTTTGCGAGTTGTAAAACTAAAAAGTTTTTCAATATTAATTAAACAATTGATATTTTCCTTGATTGTTCCATAAATTTTAAGAAGAATTGGGATCTAAAAGAACCAAAACATGATATACTAGCCATGGCACACATTTTACTTGAAACCGTGAAACCGACTAGAAAATACCATAGGGCTCATTTAGAAGAGTATTAGGTCGTGAAACATTAATATAAAAATGTGATTAAATACATGAGGTAATGTTCTTGGATACAGGTTCTTGACAATGTTCTTTATCACATACTACACACGGTTATACTATTTGTGTGACCATCCAATGTAAGGGGGTTCATGGGAAGTTTCTTAGATATAGTTTGAAAAATACAATTTCCAAATCTTGAACCCCATTAATGTTGGGGATATTTAAAATTCTCCACAAAATTATTTTAAAACATTTTCCCCTCTACCCTTCTATTTCCATAATATAAGAGTTGTGTATCCTATTCCATGGATCTCTCAACTCCTCCTCCCAGATTTCTTGGTTGCATCATCACCTGTACTGAAATCAAAACACCAAAAAAAGTATTGGATAATATATATGTATGATCTCATATCCAATTCATTTTTTTAATATCGTTATCTTCTTGATAGGGATTAGTAGTTTATTTTTTATATCATTCACTATATTTTCATGTAGGATTTCCATTTCTTTATATTCTATTCATCCAAACAGAAACAAGACTCAATATTGAACAAGTGAAGTGTGTGTGGTAAGAGGTAGGTAGTCTATAGATATTTATCTAAGACTACATTGACTTATAAATATCCCCAATGTTTTAACAATTTAAATTTCATTTTTCACCCAAAAATTACAATTTTTTTATTGAAATGGTTAGATCATGTCTTGACTACTTTAGAACCCATCACATGGATTGATGTGATTACCTTGCCTAATCATCCCCTTAGAGATAAGTTTGATAAATTTTAAATGAACGATTGGCTTATTTATGAATAATTATCCATTTTTGTGTGATAAAATAATATTATAAATTATATATGGAATAGCCATATTTGGGATTAATTTAAATTCATATTTTGATGAATTGAGTTATGCGCCTTGAATGTAATTCTTACTTGATCTAAATGAATTGTTTGTTAATAATGACTTGTTAAATAATAAAATACCTTAGTGGAGGGGAAATATCTTTCTAGATAATTATTTTTTGTTCTTTAATATATATATCATGGATTTATGGAATTCATGTTTCTAATTCCTTTATTTTTTTTCTAGATATTTGACTTTTGTAGTACATGTCCTATTTTTATATTCATAAATAGAGTTTACCTCTATCCTATAAATGTTTAATGTCCAATCTAATTTTATGTTGGGGTTCTTTGATTTTATTGTAAATTTCTATTATTTAATAATATAATGCTTAAATTAAATTTTCTTCAAAGTGGAGGGCATGAAAAAACCTCTTAATATATATTAATATGAACAACATATATTACCTCAAGAACCCTCAATAATTTGTGCTTAATGATGATAAGTGAATATAGAGTGATGACTCAGTATTATTATTACTACACCGTTGATATAGTTGTGAGAAGATGCTTAATGGATTTTTTGAGCAACACATTTCACTCTACCATACATTGGCTGTTGTTCATGATGTCTCACACCATTTACACAATTTGAATAGTGGAAATGATGCACTTATTCCATTATTTTGGGCTTTGACATAAAAAACATCCATTATCTAAAGAGTTTATCATGAAATCTCATATTAGTTTTGAGATATATGTCATTCACCCTTTCTGTGAACAAATTGGGCCATTTTAGTAGTCCTATGGACAATTTTTTTATGAACCATTTCAAACAAGAACCTAGTATCCAGATTAATGTCAACTCTTGTCCTCATGCACATAGTGCTTATAGGTGGATATATTATCTATCTATATATATTTATATATATTATTTACACATATAAAGTTAATGAATTATACATATGATGACCTAGGTCATAGAAAGTAGAGATGGACAGGTATCCTATTTGAACCTGAGATGATTGGTAATTTTTTATTAATAATTGTTTGTTAATCTCTGTACATAAATACCAGTGTATTTTGTACACTTCTATAAGATATAGCTACAAAAACCCTTGGTACTAGACCAATTTGTATATATTTCACCCTTATTGGAACACAATTACTCTAGGGTACCTGAGATGATCTCATTTTTTAGGACCATGGTCTTCCCATTCTACAGATGTTCGTATACTTGAGAGTTTGGAGAACCAAATAGAGTTGGAACTCAGGATGCTCGTACAGTTCATGCTGAGTCTTTTATCTATTATCTTTATTTACATACTAAACTCTAACTTTTTTAATAAAATTTTACTACTACATTAGAGTATCACTAATCATCTATACTTTCATGATTTCATGTATATTTTTGTTGCTCATTTATATTCATTTTATATTATTCCTCCGCTACACTTCCATTCATTTATTACTACATCCACTATTTTATGTTATTTTATTGACATACTAATGTTAAAATATTATCATGATGTTATATTCTTCCCATATTACTATTTTAGACCCTTGTTACTAGTTAGTAGCCTTTGAAATATAGGGATTCACACATGAGGCCATGTGGTGACAGGTACAACTACTTGTTTTCTTGATGTCATACTTGGTTGGTAGATAATTGATTGATACTGTTTTGGTTCTTAGTAAATTTTAATTTTTTTGAGTGATCAACCTACCCATTGGGAAAAGTTCAATTTTCCATGTATGTAATTTATTTTTTTCATTTTCTATTATAGTTAAATATTATTTCACTTGGTGTGATTAGTTTAATCTCTTGTATATATTTATTTATGATGTTTATGGTATTTTACCTTGTCCTACTATTGAAAGGATGTATAATTACATATATAATTTTATGAACATGTAAATTAACATTCCATTAATATTCCAAAATAAGTAATTAGTTTTTTAGGTTGCATTATATTACAATGATGCGAATTATGTGTTTGATATCCTAGCTGATGTATAAATTGTAATGTATATAAATAACATGGTTATTTTTGTACAAGTTTAGAAATTTATTTACCATATCTATTTATATATCATGCATGTGGATTTATTTATCATGTTAATATTCTTTTACAATAATGTAATTATATGCCATTCTTCTTAATTATTTAGGATATCTAGCCACTATATCAATTGTCTATTCATTTTTATAATGTCCATATATGTTTACAACGTTTGATAACATGAATTCTTAGGATTTTGACATGTAATAGGTTGTTAATGTGTCAAAATATATCTAAAATTATTTTTACTATATTTATTAATGATGATTCCATGAATAACCAATTAGGATATGATTGATCCATGAACCATTGGTTACATGGGGTGAAACATATTTTTCATGATTAGTGTGGGACAACTTCAAATATATTCAGTGTATGGGCACTTATAATATTGAGATATTGGAACCCATATAATCAAACAATTATATAAAACTTGTTATTTTTTCAAATGGTTATAAATTTTAATGTTTTTTAATTATGCTCTAAAATGAATTTCATTTGTATGGTCATGTTACGTTACATGAACCAATTAGTTTGATTATGGTATTTAAGATTATCTGATAAAACACATCATGATAAATTCTAAATTTTAAATTGGTGAGGCTTTCCCCAATAAAATATTATGACTATATGACAAGGTAATAATGATCCATATGATTAACATTATAAATTCCAAACTGTATGAAAGTATATTATTTGGGGAATGTTACTTTTGAGTTGTATAAATACGAATGTTTTGAAATTTTTATAATTAATCAAGTATTATTTGGGTTTATTATAATAAACCCATGTTCTCTTAATAGAAACGTAGTATATTTCCATATCAACTACCACATTGAATTCTACACTAGGTGGGTATAATTATAATATATAGGAAGGGTTATTTAATGTTCATTCATCTTGTTATATGGGTTTATATAGACATATGGTGGCATCTTACTTGATTAGTTCCTGTTAAACTTATAATAAATCGTATATTAATTTGATCTATGTTTATATGAGGAATTATTTATTTAAGATTCTAATTTTAAACTAAATTATTGTTTCTTCTTTAGATTTTAATGGATATATTCATTAACTATGAAAAAATATGAAAATATTTAAAGTTAAATAAAAATTGTAAAGTCAATTTATATGATGAATTTTTTAATTATAATTTGATGTTAATAAATGATTAAATTTTAAAATGTATGTTCGAAAGTACATAAATTTTGTTTCTTTTGGCATATATTAAATCATGTAAAAAGTGATTTTTTTCTTATAATTGGTACTTTATGTTTTGAATTAAATATTTTAAATGTATAAACATTGAATGTCTATGATTCAAATTACATAAAATGGAACCTTTGGTGGTATCCTTAGATTAAAAATTTTGTTATGTTAGTTGAAACATCTCTTTGAGTTTCCATTGAACAAAAATGTGATTATTTTGAATATAAAGTTTTCATTTCTAGAAAGGTATCATATGATAGGTGTTTGGATTAGTGAATTATATTGGGTATGACATAGCGATAGGGTCGACACATATTCCTTTGTAAGGGGATATCCTGAGATAGGTATCATAATTGAGGCAATAAATTCTTAGAGAATGTTGATATATTTTTATGTATTTTATTTCTAAATTGTTGTTATACGTATTAGCACACATAGATTCTATGTTTATCCCTTTTTTGGATGGATGTTAAAGGTTTCATTGACCCCCATTTAGGGTGTGAGTATCATGTAATGCTCATTTTTGGTATCTTATTAATTTTTTGGGAATGTTTAGAATCTTATTATGTCTTGTGTCCCTATCTTATTCTTCAATGATGGATGATATAGTACGTTGTCATCCAATATAATTTTCTCATTGGAAAATAAAATTATTGATTAATTCTCGGGTATGGACCACCTGATGCTTGGATGCATTGAGAACACAACCTATAGATTGTATTATGGATGTGTTGAATTTCTTATGAAACCTCATAATAGTGTATGTTCAAATATGAAGTACACATCGAGCGTTTGAATAGTATTATGAACTATTTGATTTTGGACTAATCATTAATGCTTGATATATTTTGTACATTCTCTTGTCATCTTTAGAGTACAATGATTTGGGTGTTAATGGAATACAATTTGTACCAATTAATTAGATGAAATTCCAATAATATCAGGTGGATTTATATTTTAGATAGTTTCATTTTATCTTTAATTCCAAATGAAATGATGTATGTTAGTGTGACTGGTAGAAGTGCCACATGTGTTTTTATGGTGAATCTGATGTAGCAAACTTGTGAATGCTATTATATCTCTCTATTGAATGACGAAGATACTCGTTAAGTGAGGATAATCACCCACATCTAGTAAATGTGTGTCCATTAAGGTAAAATGGATATATTATAGGAGTTCCATTTGAAATATTTATATGTTTTTTTTGAATTCCAATATGGTTGGTGAGTATTTTAATAAATCCTTGATTTGGGGGCAACATGATAGTAAAATTTGTGATGTTTATGTGAACTTTAGGAATTTCATTAGTGATTGATGGAATTATGTGGTAAATCACGAGATATTATAGGAAGCATTATATTGTGATGGTATTGTGATCGGTTAATCCAGATACACTAACATGAGAATTCAAGCTTTGTTCCAGAGAGGTTAACTATTAGTGATTGGAATGATCATATTTTTAGTAGTTGGGATGAATTTGATTTGAATCCATATAACACTTCATCATGGATTTCAAAGGAGTTTTGGGAATCTTTTGGGTGATGCTCAGAATAAACTATGTGTGCTTTTTTTGGTGATGATCATATCCCCTATTGGGATATCCTCCATCGATAAGAAGAGAGGATTGGTTATACATCATTCAAAATTTAAATATCACTTTTCTTGATAAGTAAACATAATGGAAGTTATGCGTATTAAATTTAGTTGTATAAAAATTCATGGTTACTACTAAGTGATATTTTGGTTCCTATGTAAGAACAAATTAGTTAGAGTCATAGAAACCGGTCGGTTCATGAGTTGTCTATCATTGGTCTTAGTCTTTCATCGTGATAAGTGGACATATCAGTTATGAATTGAATTCTCACCTACAAATTACATATTATAGTATTTATTGGATGAGCTCCTAAACATCCATTGGTTTATTTTAGGGCCACCCTATACCTCAAATAGGCTTAAATGGTATGATTTGTGAGTGATGATCCATGTTTATCAGAATGTGTTGGAACCTATGTTCATCTTGATGAATAAAAATATAAATGGATGATTTTCCTCAAATGTCATAAGAATTTGGAAATGAAAATAAATATATGTTCTTAAGGGTTAGGGGAAATGACTTTCACCTGGAGGTGGAACGAATTGTTCTCATTTTTCTTACAGATTACAGTTGGTGAAAATTGTGTTTATCATGTAGTATAGTGGAGATAAGTAATGTAATTTTTGGGAAGGGATTTTATCATAGAGATTAATAAACATAGATAAATAATTTTTGTGGGCAATCAAAAATATAACCAATTAAAAATAGTTTTATGTGGATTATTTGAATTTATGGGGTATTATTAGATGGAAATATAGACATTGGAGGTATAGTGGGTTAGAATTGGACACTTTTATATTATATTCTATATTGGGGGAACCAGTAAATTTGTATATAGAGAGATGATGACATGATTTTAACTCAAAATAAACATTTTTTGGTAGCCACAATTGTAGTTTTACATTCATAAAATGAGTGTTGGCTTGGGTTATGATGGTTTATTTATTTAAAAAGAATTACTGATTGGGGGGTGCATAGGGAATTTTTTAATGCAATGTGACCATCTGAAGGATAATTCATAACACTTTTATTTTCGGTGAAATTTTCTTTGTCTCACTAAAGATTATCAAAGACGAGATGTTTTATGGTACAGAAGATGTAATATCCTGTGTTTTAAACCAAGGATGAATTATATGAAAATTTGATTTCAGATTTTAGTGGAATGTTCATTCACTGAACTAATATTTAGAATGTAATTATGAGAAATGGAACACTAAAAAGTGTTCATTTTCATAATTTTTTAATTCATGAGGTGCTCCAGGGGAGTTCCATCTAGTTTCAAAGGTGTTAGGCTCCATAAACTCAAAAATTAGAAGGATTGGTTAGGGAGAATGTTTTTTCTGAAACTATGTTTCACCACAAAATATTTTATGTAAAATTTTTCTTATAATTATAGATATTGCGTAGTTGTATGTAACTATGTGAGTGAAGTCACACAACCATGCACATTTCATCATGTTCATGAAAATGGATTTTTAGTTGATACACATGGTTATACAAACTATGTATCTAGACCATATGAGGGTTTTATGGGATGTTATATAAGGGTGGATGGTGCACGGTTTGGACAACCATACAGAAAAATTGTTCTCTCCTATAATTTTGGGTAAATTTAATTTTTTTTAATGATGTTAAAACCTATTCACCTATTCACCTCTCATTCCAATGGATAAGATGTTGGGTTCTCCACATATGGAACTATCCATTCCACATTCTTGGATTCTTGGATTCACCTTCATCCGGACTCGGATTTCAATTCCATTAAAATAATTGGATATCTATATTTATTCACTCAATTTGACATCCTTCCTTGTAAATTTTATCTTTAGATATGTTACATGATTTTGGTTAAAGATCATTGGCCCTATTTTCACATGGAATTTATGTTTCTTCATTTTCACTCAAATATACTAAATCAATACTAGTTATTGGAAGAGAGAAGTGTCTCTGGTATGGTAGGAGTTATATAGGTCATTACATATGTTTCCTTTTATTTATAAATACCACCACTGTTCCACATATCATAATTTCTATGTGTCCCCACAATATTACAAAATTAATTTTACTTTGTGTTTTATAATAAAACCCCTCAATTTAGATGCTCTATATTCAAAACTAAAAAGTGGTGAGTAGTGTTTCAAATGAGTGTTAATTTTATGGAATTACTATTTGCATTATCTTTTTTTATTTCGTTTTATATAGAGTTCTTAGTATAAGACCTCTTTTGGTATTTTTAAATGGTGTTTCCCTCCCACTAAAAAATGTTTAAAGAAAATCTACCTTCATTGTTGGTTTATTATTACATGATTGTAAATGTGATTTCCTTGATAATTAAATGGAATTAAGTTAATATCAAATAAATTGGGTGGAAAAACAACACCCCATACTATAAATATATAATAATGAATAATAAGATTTGAGATTCCCTCAATTCTATGGTTTTGAAGGATTATAAATGAATAACAAGTGACAAATAATTGTTATTACCCAAACACCATTGATATTTGTTGTGATACGATGGTTAAGGGACTTTTTGAGAATCACATTTCACTATCCCTTATATCGGTTGTTGATCAGGATATCTCACCCCATTATCACTATTTAGATGATGATCATGGCACAACACAACCCTTTTATTAGGTATTTAAATGAGGAATCACCAATCATATTTTGTGTGGTGAAATACATATAACATTTATTAAGATATGTTGGTATTTTATGAATTTATTGATCTTGTAAGATTATAAGAAAAATTCTATGGATTCATGAGTTACGCCCTATTTCAAGAAAGAAACTAGGGTCTAGGTATATGAATACTTCTGTTCTCATGTGCCTAGTTCATATTGCTGTATATTTCATATAAATATATTTATATAATTACTTATATATATGGTTACATGATCAGACATCTTTCGACACATGCAAATATATGTAAAGTTATCCATGAGTCCGATTAGAACATTAGTGGAATTTTAATTTTTTATTCCATGTTATTATTATTATTTATACATTAAAAATGTTTTATATTTTATTCAATGAATAGATTTAGATGTATAAATCATTGGGTTGGCTTGTTGATTATATCGTACACCAAGATCGTGTCATCATTTCAAAGGGGTACCCAAGAAGATATCATGTTTATAGGACCTTGGAATATTGCTTCGGTAGACAAGATTGTACCTGGGAGTTTGTAGCATAGGAAATAGATGGAACTCATGATGCATGTCGAGTTCTCCCATGGTATTTTATTTCAATTCATTTTCTATGTACTTTAATGTAATATATTGTCTTCTATGTGTTTAAGGGTTTATTTTATTTATCATCATCTATAAAAGAATGATTTATTATATTTTAGCATTAGACATTTATATTTAGTTGATATTATTCTTTTGTTACTCTGTCTTTAATTTATTACTTATTCGACTATTTTCTATTATTTATTTTTTGATATACCATTCTTCTACTCTGATCATGATGGTATAATATCTCCACATTTTTGTCACTAGACCCATTCGCATTGGTCGACAACCTCTAATATACATGGAGGTTTGGTAGGGGTTCTATAGATGATGTTCTAGAAATTAGTTTTAAAAGAATTTTTATTTTATTGTTACACATTTTTCCAAATTCCATTTATAGAGGTGGAAGTATTATTTTTATAATTAAATTCATAGATGAGATAAAACATCGAGTTTCGAAAGAGATAATTTTCCTATGTATAGAATGTCTTAATTTACAATTCATATTAATTCAATCCTATGGAATAAAGAGGATTAATAAATATATAATTTAATAAATGTTACTTTTAAATCCATAATAATATAAAATGGGGATTATGAATGCTCAAAAAAGGATGTGTATTTATAAATCACTATTTATTTACTATTCATCGATTTTTGACATTTTCTAAAAAAATCACATAAATGAATCTAATGATTATTTTGATATAATAATTTCACAAATAATGCTAATTTTTAATGTAATGTTTAAAAAAGAGGGGAAAATTAATTTTACATTATGTGAATATGATTCATCAAATCAATTTTTTTAAAAACATAGTGTTAATTATAATATTTTATTTATTATAATATTATACCTTGAAAAAATAAATGATTATTTTAAAAATATTTTAGTTAATATATAATATATACTATTTATTAAAGTCAATAAAAAATATTAATTAATTTTATATATAAAACATTTTTTTTCTTATACAATTTTTTTTGAAATATATTTCCTCTTTTTTCCACATGTATTAATTTTAATTTATAATTAATTGATAAAAATGAATTAATTTTATTTATGTTTATAATCCATTTATTTTAATAATTTATCTAATCCTATTCATGCACACCATTCCAATGGTTTGGAGTTAAATAATGTATTAAATTATAATATTTTAATAGCCCTTCATGTTTCTTTTAAACTCATTATTTATTGTCCTGCGTGATACACTTGGAGTTTTGAATTTGAAAGGATATAAAAAATTTAAAATATATTTGAAAAAATATTTCATAAAATATTTATGAATTAAAAATACAATAATATTATAATTATACCATAAACAAAGTATCTCTTTAAAAGAAATTATACCCAATACATTTGAGGTAATACACTCATTTCAACACATGTAAAAACATGTGTATTAGATAATGGATAAAATATATTCATTATAGAATAAACATGAATAATATTTAATATATATCCACATTCAATGTTAACCAACAAGTAAAAAATGTAAATCATAATATTTTAATGCCAAATCCAAATATAGACTATGACATCTACATGTATACCAAAAAATAATATTATTAGAATACATAATATTAATTGGGTAAAAATATTCATAATGTAACCAACAAACATTGTTTAAATATAATTCCAATATCACATTAAAATGTATCACCATGAAAAAAATAATATATGGATATGATTCTATCTGGACAGTATAACATCTTTGTGTGAATGTTGCTTTTAATGTAAAATAATTTGTATATTGTTCATATTTGAGAGTGTGTGGTTATAATTTTAATCATTTCCATGTTATTATTTTATTTCATGGTTTCTAAGGATTTTTTTTCAAAACCATACTAATTTTATAGAAAATAGTTCACATGAGATAATTTCATAATATTTGGGTGTTAATAATTTAAGAAATATATTTTACACTTTCTTGAGTTCTCCTTGTAACTATAAATCATAGTTGGTTTATAGGGTTGACATTTGTGAATGGAACAAATTTATTAGAAAATTATACCCCAATGCCATGTGGATTGTGGTGTGTTGGTTAGTGACTCCACTAAGTCAACTACATGGATTGGAAAACCATTTTCAGAAACATGTATCTTGAAAATAATCAATTAAATAATTATTTAAAAAAAATTCACATTGTATATTTTAAAGGGTTTCTCATATCCTATAATCTGTCTAATCTATTGAATGTCCTTAGTACCTAATAGTATTTAAATTATCCTCCAACAACTTTGTTCATATCCCTTATGTTTTTCAGTGTTCTCCATACATAATGTCTCTCCCACACCATCTATTCTGTTTCTTTTACTCTAATATTCTATACATTAAATATTATTCATTATACTTGAATTATAAACCACTGTGAATGTATTGGTTTATATTTTTAGGTTTGTAACCAATGTTTTCAATTTTAAAGGCCCATATAAGGTTATATTTTATTTTTTGAGTGTTTTTTGGATGGAAACATGTTATGGATTAATTTCCCTCAATTTTGATGTTTGGGGTTTCTGTTAAATTGATTTATTTTTCAAATTATATCATCCCTCAGCAGCACAAATTCATTTTTATTAAAATAAAATTATGTATTCTATCCACTATATATATATTAAAATGTAATAAATAAGTTAATATATTAACATAACAATTTTTTATTTATTTATATCTTGTATTTCATTCAATGGAATAATATCAAAAATATTAAATAAATGGAAATTCCAATGAGGCACCATTAATAGGTTTTGGTAAAATAAGTGTAGAATTATCTCTATTATTATTTTCAAAGGATGATAGTAACCTTTTTGTATAGTTGATTTAGATTAAATGTGTTTTGTTTTCATAGTATTTCATAATGTAGTTTCAAAATGATGATATTTTAATAAAGTGTAATGTGACTTGGAATCCAATGTAGGATTTCTTATAAAGTATCATTTATCACTATATAAAATAAATTGTCTATTTCTAATATATAGATACCCATTGATTTTATAAAAAATTATTTCATACTTTTATATGAATATTCAATATATTTCAGAAATGATTGCCTAAAAACGATAACTATTTACAATATTTTGGGACAAGATACAGAATCTTATTTTAACATAAAATATCTTTAAAAATCAAATGATAATCTTACAACATAGTAATCTTCATCAGAATAACCTGTTTTATCCATTTTTTTAACATGTGTAATTAAAATATAAGAAATGATGAGATCAGATTCTATATAATGGTAATCATGACAGATAAAAATCAATGATCATATGAAATCATAAGATACAAATATGTATATCATATAATGAAAATAAATTACAATTGTCATGGCCAATTTATCATTGATCATAAATATGATGAATTACATAAAAAATTATCATTTCAAAATACATTCATCATAAGAGTGATAAATCAACACAAATAAATCATTAACCATAAATTCACGTCATAATAGTGTAGTATAATCATAATTATCGAGACCATTTTATACGTCACTATTACATAAAAATTCCATAAAATAATAGTGAATATGGACTTTTAACATGTTATAAAAAATTATAATATATCATAAATAATAATTTGATTCCTATGGTGGATTAAGAATATTGACTTGTATTCTATTTGTATCTGACAAATTTACCAGCTCCCAACATTATTTTAGGAGATTAGAAATCATTACCAAATGTATTTTATAACTATATAATTCTAGGCCAAAAAAGAAAAAAATTAAAACCATATATATATGATCCATAATATCATAAATCATTCATCACATCATCATATCATAAGTAATGAAAATAATATGCATTTCATAAATATTAAAAAAATTCATTATATCCTAAAACATGGAAATAAATGGTTTTATTAAATAGAAAATGTTTATAATAATAAACCCAAAAAAAATAAGTATAGTATCATTGTTTCATATCCTAAATAAAATATTATTATCAATAAATGACATTGTCATTGTTGGAAATTATTTTCAACTAATAACAAGAATATTTCATGAGGAAAATATTCGTTTCACATTGAAAACATATTTAAAATCTAGAAGCATCCCAAATATTAAGGAAAAATATTCCATTGAAAATAAAAATAAAAAAATATAAATTAACAATCTAATAATTGAGTTATTTTGATGGTTTTGAATTCCATTCATGTTATATAAGTTAAATAAAAACATTTCATTCATACTTTAATAAAAAGCCAAAACGTACATAATTAAAAAAATGAAAAGAATATTATAATTTAAATTTTTTAAAATTTAATTTTTGGGTAAATACTTATTAAATAATTATAATGTATTATTATTTAAATTATTTTAAAAAAAATTGAAAAATACATATATAGAAGAAATTGAAATTTTTTGACCGAAGAGAAAAATAAAGTATGCCTTCGATAAAAACCTTATTTTAATCACTTGAGATCATAAAGAGAGGAAGATTAAAAGAAAAATTGTAATAATATGAATTAAAAATATAATAATTACAATAATAAATATATTTATCATATAAATATATTATAATATCCTTAATGGAAATTCATTTATATAATATCCCAATTAATTTTAGATTTAACATAAATACATTACTTCAAGTATCTTATTTATTCATAACCATTTAAACATTTTTTATAATAAATATAGATTTATAATACAATTATTATAAAACTATAATATAAAATAAATTAATATTTATACTTTAATTGTTACATATTTTCACATGTTTATTTACATTTTTTATTAAATTCATTATTCATGGTGATAAATGCCTTATTTTTCTTGAATGATTCTGTTCAAAAATACTAGTGCTTGTAATCTGATCATGATTCCATAATATGTATAATGTTAATAATTATATAATTTTAATATATATTAACTAAAAAAATATTTTGGGTCCTTTAGAAAAGGTAGTGTTATAAAAATTAATTACAATGTTCATAGATACGATTCTTTGTATATAGGCATGAACACTATTTTCATTTTTCAATGGATGTAAAAAATAAATGTAAATATTAATTTGCCATTATAGAATTATAATTATATAATATATGTTATATATTCATAAAATATATATATATTACTGTCCTTGTAAATCAGATAGAAAAAATGAATCATATCTCATCGTGGTGGTTTCATCCCACGCCTATGCATGAGCGACATTATATTTTACCAAAAAATAAGAATGTAAGTAAGTAGCTAGGATATTGTAACTACATAAGTGAAATTATTTCTTAAATATTATATTTAAAATTTAAATCCATCATAATAACAAGCCATTAATGATATTTATAGATAATTAATTTTATCAGTATGTTGTGATTGTAAGACCTACGTACACAGAAGCTATGAATTCACTTTCCAAGTGTTGGAAATATGGTGAATAAAGGTTGTTTCATAATAAAAAAAAATTATTTATGATAATGACATTATTATTTAATGAATAATATAAAATGATTATAATAATAATAATAATAACAAATTGAATGTGTTCAAGTAAGAGGATTACCACTTCTTTAGAAGTACTCATTTTGATTCATTCATAAGGACCATTGTAATGGTAGTATAAGAAGAAAATAACTTATAATCACATTATATGTAATTTTAGAATAAATTATTCTATTTATTATTCATGATGGAAGGCTCCATTATTTGTAAAGAAGAGAATTTATAGGTTCTTGTTTATGACATAGGGGAGGGGCTCTCTTTGAGTTACAAATAAGATTAAAATATAATAATGGAATTATCGAGTGAAATGCTTCGAAATTAATAGATAGTCAAAGAAGGGATATAATCTATTTTATGTAGCATAAATATATAGTGTTTTTATTGATTTTAGTGGTATTTAAAACTGTCACGACTAATCCTCGGGGCCCGTGTCGTGATAACCCCAAGCCTACATTCCATAGGCCTGGGGCTGGCAACTTGCACCAAAGGCGTAAATCCTGATAAAAATGAAGGCATTGCCTTTGTGATAGTACCAAGCACAACAGAGTACGCAATTGAAGTAAGCACTAAGAAGAACTAAGTACAAGAGTAATTTTTGAAAAGTTAATGGGCCAGTATACAAACCCAACTGATAGTACAGTACAACCGAAAAGAAATTAAAACAACAGTAAAGTAAAACAGTAACTACTGAGTCATCCTCCAGGAATTTCACCTGACGGGTGGGTACAAATGGGCTCCTCAGTACCTCGGGTCTTTATGTCTGCTCCATGTACGCCACACTTGGTGGTCCACCTCTAGGTATTGTCCATCTCCACCAGACTCCTCCACGATCAGTGTTGTCTGTCGTCTGCATCCAACACAACGTAGTGGGGGCATAGCCCATGTAGGGGTGAGTAAAGGATACTCATTAGGGACCCCGAGACCCCCTAAGGTCTCCCATAATCCACGATTCATAACCCACAAAGGAAAGATAGAACAACAAGTATCAACCAACTCTACTTAGGTATATTCCCAAACATATATGAAAGTTATCAATCACAGTCTGACTCCTACTATTGAGCCCAATCACAACCCAGTCCACACAGGAAGGAAAAAAATCACACTGTTGGTAAAGATTTGAAGTCAAGACTCATCTCACACAGTTATACACCTTTCTTATATCGATAGATATGATCTGATGTAGTCACTGATTCATCTAAGCTATTGGACCCACACATGATACAAGTCTAGCTAAGCTGTCGGACCCACACAAGATACAAGACCAGCTACTCTGTCGGACCCACACAGGATAGAAGTACAGAGGTCAATACTGTCGGACCCACGTAGTATACAAGAACAATAGTCATCACCATCGAACCGACGAAGTATTCTAGTATGGTATTCATCGCTGTTGAACCCACAAAGGATTCCAGTACAGTAGTCGATGTAGTCACAGCTAGCTCTAGGGTTCCCGCACACAACACACTCGATTCCGAAAGGGTATGCTTCTTGAGAAAGGGGTTTGGTACATCAACTGTCACTATGTCCAGAGTTGATGTATCCCAATCTTCTATCTGGTAAAAAAACCCAACGCGACAGACGGTGCGTCAATCTGACGCCTAGTCTGAGAGTTATTGGCTTTTTCGTTCAAGGGGCCTAGTTGATTTTAAAGCTAAAACCAAACCAAATATTCCCTAGAAGTTCTCAAACCTCAATTAGAGTATTCCAAAGAACATTCTCATCAAAATTAATCCAACGTAGTTGACGGTACGTCAATCGGACATCTGATCCTTAAGTTATAAGCGTTTACGCTCTAAGGGCCCGGTTGGTTTCGGGTTAGAACCAATCAGTCAGTACCCAAACATTGTTGAAACCTTGATTATAATATACCCAAATGACCGTCTCTATCCATGGTTTCTTAAATAACTGACTGTGTGTCGATCAGATGTTCGTAGCTCATGTTATGGTCAAAAGACCGAAAAATTGTCCGAAGCGGGGGGTATGGACCCGGCCCGACCCCGCCCAACCCACCCTGGGTCGGCCCGAACTAGGTCGACCCGACCTAGGTTCGGGCTCGGCCCGGCTGGGTACGACCTGGTCTGCGTGTCCCACCTAGGCCCGGACGATGGGGGGGTGTTGGCTAGGCCAGCTGGCCGAGCGGGGGGGGGGGGGGGGGGGTGCACGACCCCGGGTTCCGTGAAGGCTGGGCCAGGCTGGCGCCGCATGCCTTCTAGATCCCGTGAAGCTATGGGACCCCCACCTCGCCATCACGTTTAGGGATACTGCGGGCTTCTTCTAGTGGTTCCATGCCAGAGACCCGCACAGCCGCCATCTTCCGCGGGGCACTAGAGTAATTTCGTTGGTCCTTTTTTTCATCGGTCTATGCTTGCGGTCGTCTCGGGATCCGAACTCCACTGTGAAGGTTCCAAATCTCCGTTGTGGTCTCGTTTCATCGTCGCCAACATTCCATGCAATAAGAAAGATACAGAGATGGGTCTGGATTTGTTCGTTATTCCATACCCACCACTTTAGTGGTTCAAATCATCACCCAACAATTAAAAAACATGTTCAAGGGTATAAATCACATAAATGAAATATAAAAATCCCCCTACCTTGTAGTTTACATTGTTCATCATTCAGACACAGAAGACGAGCATCACGGTTGTCGGGCATCATGAAGGAACGGTTTCGTCCCATCAACGATGGAGGAAGAGTCATTTTCATATGTGACGTAGGATCCTTGACATCAAGGTGCGTCCGAGGAATAAGTCCTTTGCATTCTTCTCCATGGATGGTCTTCGTTTAAGAACGGTGTTTTCCTTGAAGAAAGATCACCTCCCTTTATAATTCTCCAGTTCCTTTCCCCCAAATGTGATTTTCCCATCCAAAAGACATAAGGAGGACCACCAATTAATATAATTTACATGCAATTTATCTTAATTCAAATGTTTTGCCAATAATGTAATGATGATATTAATAATATGAATTGGCAGAATTTATAGGAGGAAGGAGGTGGGAAGGTTCCACCATAATAAATATGTGGAGTTTTCAAAGTAATAAATAAGGGGTATTAATGGGGAGTTGAGGGGTGGTGAAGGGTTTGGGTTCATGTGGGTCCCACCCTTATCTTCCTCTTGTGAATAAAAAAAATAAAAAAAAAATTGTGTACATCAATTATTATTTAATTCATTGTAAATCCCAAAAATTAAACATTCAACCGGTATAAAACAAAATTACAGTAAGGGTCCCCTTAAGAGAATAACGACGCAGCGAGTCAGTGCCCGGTTGTATCTCTGCGGAAGCTGGGTGGCCTTTGTCCCTAAAACTAATGAAACACGCTCAGGAGCATGCAATCTTTTCTGTTGGGGTAGGTAGAGTCAGTGGCTCAGCGGGTAGTAGTACCACTGGTGCCTCCGCTGTGATGGGGCCCTGCACCGAGGCCTCGTTGCTCAGTGGGCTGCCATCTCGTATGAAACTCGGAACCCTAGCTGGATGCCTTCGTGGGGCCATCCTAAAAAGAAGAAGGTGTGCTACAGTAAAAAATATACCTGGTAAGATGAAAAAAATTAATCACAAAGAAAACATTTGAATAAAAACACACATGAAAACAGTGTTTTCGGGCACTGAGTCAGAAATCAGAAGCCAGGGTCCTGGTGTATGGATACCTCAGTCGCAGAACCAACACTAGACTCCCTGGACTGAAAACCACACTCAATGATCTTAACACTATTACTTCACCAAAAGGAAAGATCAGAGTCCTCAGTTCTGTGGTTGAACTGACTCCTCTGATACCAATTTGTCACGGCCCATCCTTGAGGCCTGTTCCATGACTACCCCAAGCCCTCCTTCCAATGGTTAATGACTGGCTACTCCCACCAAAGCCGTAAATCCCGAAAAAAAGTGAAGGTAGTTCCTTTATGATAGTCAGAAACACAATAGAGTATGCAAGTGAAGTAAGCAATAAAAAAACTGAGTACAAGATTAAGTGCTGAAAAGTAAATGGGCCAGTAAACAAACCCAACTGATAGTACAATACAACTGGAAAGAAATTTAAACAGTAGTAATGTAAAGTGGCAACCACTGAGTCGTCCTCCGATAATCCCACCTGAATGGTGGGTATAGATGGTCTCATCAGCACCTCAGTTCTGTCCGTCTTCTTCGTGTACTCCCTACTAGGTGGTCCACCTCTGGGTACCGTCAAGCTCCATAAGACTACTCCATGATCAGTTCTTTTCATCGTCTACATCCAACACAATGTAGTGCGGTCATAGCCTGTGCGGGGGTGAGTAAACGATACATAGTGGGGACCCTGAGACCCCCGATGGTCTCCCAGAATCCACGAAGGATTACCCACAATGTAATTATATAACACGTAGTATCAACCAACTCTACATAGGTATATGACCATATATATACCTAAGTTATCAATCAAATTTTGGCTCCTACTCTCGAGCCCAATCACTACCCAGTCAACACATGAAGGAAAAAAATCACACCATTTGTAAATATTGAAATTCAAGGCTCATCTCACACAGATATACACCTTTTATATAGCAATAGAGATGATCATATGTATTCATTGGTTTATTTAATCTTTCGGACCCACACAGGATACAAGTCCAGCTAAGCTGTCGGACCCACACAGGATAAAAGACCAGCTACTCTGCCGGACCCACACAGGAAACAAGTATTGAGGTCAATAATGCTGGACCCACACATGATAGAAGAATAGTAGTCATAGTTATCGAACCCATGGAGGATTCCAGTACGGTAGTCATCGATGTTGAACCCATAGAGGATTCCAGTACGATAGTCGATGCAGTCGTCGCTAGCTCTAGGGTTCCCGCACACAACACGCTCGATTCAGGGAGGTTCTTCTCCTCGATCAATGGGGGGTTGATACATAAACTATCATGAAGTGCAGAGTTGATATATACCAAAGTTCCATATTGTCAAAAAGAAAACCCAACGTGACAGACGGTGCGTCAATCGGACGCCCGGTCTGAGACTTATTGGCTTTTCTATTCCAGGGGCCCGGTTGGTTTTTAAGCTAATACCAACCCAACCATACTCTAGCTATGTATAAAACTCAATTAGAGTATGGGAAATGAACATTCTCATCAAAATGAATCCGACGTAGTTGACGGTACGTCAATCGGACGTCTGGTCCTTATGTTATAAGCGTTTTCGCTCCAAGGGCCCGGTTGGTTTCAGGTTTGGACCAACCATGACATAAAAAACATAACCTAAACTGTGAGTGTAATATAAAGAAACTACCTCCTTGACCCAAGGATTCATATGCAACTGACTGTGCATCGATCGGAGGTCTGAAACTCATGTTATGGGAAAAAGACCGAAAACGGTCCGAAGATGGGGGTCTGGGCCCGGTCCGACATGTCCGAACCCACCCTGGGTCGGCCCGAACTATGTCGACCCAACCTGAGTCCAGGTCCGGCCAGGCGCGGCCTAGCCCGATTCGCATAGCCCGGTCCGCATGACCCGCGCCGGCCCGGCCGAGGGGGGGGGGTGGGCTGGATCGGCTAGCTTGCCGAGCGGGGGGCGCGGCCCCCAGTTCTGTGAAGGGGGCGCCAGGCTGGTGCCGCTTGTCTCATAGATACCACCGGGACACAGGATCCCCTCCTTGCCTCCACTGTTAGTGTTGTGGCGGGGTTCTGCTGGCGGCACGCTGGGTCGCCACCGCGGGCCTCCGGAGTCATTCCGGTGGTCCGTTTGTTCTTCCATCTGTGCCTGCGGTCGTCTCAGGATCTGAACTCCACTACAAAGGCTCCAAATTGCTGTTGTGGTCCCGTTTCATCATCGCCAACATATCATGCATCAAGAAAGATATTAATATGGGTTCTTAATTATTTTTTAGTCTATACCCACCGCGTTAGTGGTTCAAATCATCACCAGTCAATTGAACACCATGCTCGAGGGTATAAATCACATAAATGAAATATACAAATCCCCATACCTCGTAGTTGATGGCGTACGTCGTCGAGCCGCAGAAGACGAGAATCATGGTATTCGGGAATTGTGGAGGAATGGTGTCATCCCATCAACGATGGAGGAAGAGTTGTTGTCATCGGCTACATAGGCTCCTTGACGTTGAGGTGTGGCTGAGGAAGAAGTCCATCAAGTTCTACGCCAGAGATGTTCTTTGTTGAAGAACAGTGTTCTTCGTCGAAGAATGATCACCTCCCTTATTAATTATTGAGATAATTTTCCCTAAAACTTATTTTCCATCCCAAAAGAAATAAGGAGGCCCACCAATTAATATAATTTTTGTGCAATTCTTATTAATTCAAAAGCGGTGCCAATCAATTAACACTGATATTAATTATATGAATTGGAAAAATTTATGGAGGAGGGAGGTGGTAAGGTTCCACCATAATAAAAATGTGGAGTTGTCAAAGTAATAAATAAGGGGTATTAAGGGGGAGTTAAGGGGGGTGAAGGGTTTGGTTTGTGTGGGCCCCACCATTAACTTCATATTGTAAATAAAATAAACTAAAATAAAATTGTTTATAATGATTTTCATTTAATTCATTCTATATCCACAAAAATAAAATTTCAACCCACATAAAACGCAACTGCGGTAAGGGTCCCTTTAGGCGAATACTGGCACTAAGAGTTCATCAGTGTCCTCAGATTTTAATTTTGAGCACCAGTTCAAAAGATAGAAAAACCTGCTTGTACGTTTACTAAACGTACCCGAACAAAACATCAAAAATTGATTCCGGGCACACCGGGCCTCGGAATTAGGAGCTTTCAGAAGCCACAAACTTGTTAAATTAGAAAGTTCTATGACAAAAATTCCTTGAAATTTCCGGGTGTATACAAAAACCACATCATTTGGATTAACGTCTTAGTTAACCTATTCTAGCCATAATATTGATAACATCATTTTGACTATTAAAGGGTTATAATTTTACTTATATGGTGCATGTTGGTTCAAAATTGGAAAGGGGTGAAAATATTGACAATATATTTTCCCAATTTTCATATTTCAATAATTTTTTTATTTGTAAAGTTATTATTATATTATTATTTTCAAACAAAATTCGTAATTTTATTGTTAATACTATTCATTTAATATGATTATAATGACATCCAAAAACTATGGAATTAAAATATAATCCATTAAAAAATTAGAAATATAATTTTAATATTATATAATATATTCATAACACTTTAATTCTCTCAAATTATATTGAATTTAACATTTTCAAAAGTATTTATTCATTTTCTCTATTAATTGATGAAATACTCTGTCGACATTGCATAAGAATTTAAGTTAATTATATAATAATTTAAAATTATAAATAAATTTAAATTTTGAAGATAATTTCTTTATTTTCAAAATAACGATTAATAATCATTCACATCTTTATTTTTTATCTATGTTAATGGTTAAGAGCTATTGAAATCTTAGAGAGTGGAATTTTCTAATTTTCATGGCATTAAATATTATTTAGGTCATTTTCATTGGAAAATATAAGGCCCCAGCCTTAAACCATACTTAATATTGAATGAAATGAATAATTCACAGTGAGGATCTTTTCAGGTTTAAAGTTATAGAAAATTATGACATAACTATTACATCTTAAAAGATTACAAAGTAAAAACATCTACTAAGTTTCCATAAAATAAAAACACTTAAAAAGAAACATGTATAGTTCCATGTTTTAGATAGCATGACTTATATTTGATCCCATCCTTGACCCTATTCCACATTAAGTCCTGCGAAAAACATTTCAAAAACATGGGGTGAGCATGAAAATCTCAATAAGGGATACCCAAAGAATGTAAACTGTTAGTTTTTCAAGACAACAAGTAAACTATGTATACTTTATCAAGGTAATACCTTTCACCTTTATGTAGTAAAAACTCTTCACTGAATAAAAGTTCATTACTTACCCTTTTGAAACCAAAAGATTACTATAAAACACATATAAATAACACATAACATATAAAGGTAACTTGGGACATAAAAAATACTTAAATGGAATAACCATACAGTAAACTTCCACACATATCACTTAATGGAATAGCCATACGGCCGACTTCCATACCCAATGCATTAGAGGTTATAACATAACCACCCGTCCTGTTATTCACAGCACCACCCGTCATATGGTTTATCATGTAACCACCCATTAAATGTCCATGTAACATTATAAAAGCATAAGAAATAAAACAAATATAATGGAATGAAAACATTTCCACACATTGATCACAATATATCTATTAAATATATTGACATAAAAAATCTATTATAAAAAAAAATTTCAATACCAAAATACATAAAATATTATATGGTATTTATTTCATTTTAAAAACATTAAGGCTTGTTGAGGAAGCCAATGACCAAATAATACTCACAGCGGCGGAAAAGGTCGTTGTCACCGCGTACGATAAAAGAAACATTCCTTTTTTTCATTTAGTAAAACTCTTCATAGAAAAAGATTCCTTTTGTATAAAAGTAAAATTCAAAGGGGTTTATACACCATATAAAAGAAAGTTGTGTATAAAATGAAATATTCCTCAATAAACGGAGATTGAGATGAAGTCCCTTACCTCAGGTCTGACTTGCCTCGATCATTATTTAATGTCTTGAATAATAAACTTGTGTTAATTTATACTTGATTAAGAACCTTTTTCAAGTTCATTATTCCTTTTATATCACTTATTAACATTTTATGAACATTATGAAATCATTTAAGTTAATAACGGTCGTTTTGTCGATATTTGGTACTTGAGTCAAAAGTGAGATTCTTATATTTACAAGTTGTTCACGTAGTCAAATATCCATTATATCAAGAATGATATTCATGATGTAGATTCCATATATATCATATATATACATTATATACATGCATTTATAATATTACATTATCATTTAGAGGTAAAAAATTAAATGCACCGTTCATGGAGACGGTAAGCCGTACGTACGCATGAACGCTACTTTCCTTTATATTTCACATTTAATGGATTGAAATCATAATGATATAAAGGTATATTATAATTTCAGTATAATATCATATATAATATAATTATCTCCATTCGTTATACGTCCCACGTATGGCATTAACGAATCAAATCACTTTAAGGGGGCAGTAGTCTGTACATCCTATAATGAAATTATTGTGTTTACCCACAATGGGAACCATAAAGGTATTCCAAAAATGAAAAATTCAGAAGAATAAGGAAAAAATAAACATAATATATATCATATATAAATATAGTGACATCTTAATGGCCACCTTTGAAGGTGTTAAAAGAATATTGAACAATCATCGTTTCGTGAGGCAGAATTCACCATCCACGGAAATAGTATGTTATTTAACCATTATATATAGGTGTGTGTATTTGAATCTAGAATAATTCTCATAAAAACATCCTAGTATATTGGGGATACTGTTTTTGTTACAAAAGAAATTAATAAAAATAGTTATGGGGTTGGAGAAGCAAAATAAAACAAAAGAACACAAGTGAAGACATTACCTTAAAATGTGGTAACTCCCTATGGTTTGATCCAAAATGTTTTATTGAAGAGCTTAATGCCTATGGTAAGGCATCTAGGATTAGGAGAGGGATGGGGAGAGACAAAATGATCAGAGCTTGGCCGATCCAAAGGCTTGAGAAGTGTGGGTAAGGAGGTATAGGTGGGGGCCTTTTATAAGAGGGGAGGAGGGGCACTCTTGGAAAGGTATAAAATGATACTTTATTTTCAAATTATTTTCATATTGTAATGGTCCCACATTGATGTTTTTCTATGATAAGGTTATAGGGGTTCTAAATAAACCATACAATTGGTTTTATGACATGTGTAGGTCTTAGATCTTACATTATCTTTCCATTTTATTTAGATTGTTAAATAATGAGGTAATCGCTGCATCATCATGGTGTCATAAATAATTTAATTTATTTAATGTATAAAAACTCTAAAAAAAATATCATGATGTAGGAGATCTTTTTATATTTCTAATTAATATTTATAGTAAAAAATATTACTTCTATAACCGCAGGTAAAAATTATTTTAGTAAAACAATACATGTTTGTGTCATTTTTACTTTTACTTTAAATAAAAGGCATTAATGTCATTATATTATCCACGTGGCTCCATGAGGTCCCAAAAATAAACCCATTGGTTTTCTTGTTCGACCATGACTCATCCAATATGGTTAGGAAAAGTGTCAATATATTTTCATTTTATTATAATATCATTGTTACCTTAAATCACACTAATTACCTTTAATCGCGATTAATAAAACTTAAATGATACTTTTCATAAAAAATTATTTTCATCCCATTGAACCAAATTTTAATTAATAATGAAAATTATTTATATTTGATTTTTGAAATTCAAATCACAGAAGTGGTAAAGTCCCATTTAAACGAAAAATCTGTTTTTGTAACTACCACCTTGTGGTTTCACTATTCATCAAAAATTAAGGTTTTTTCGAAAAATACCAAAAAATCACCCTAAGATATATTTGATATTCCGAATCCAAAATGATTTTTGTTTTACCAAATTCATAAAATAGAAGTTTCATTAATTAATTTTATAATTGAATCCCACTGTCAATACAAATAGCCTGTTTTTAAAAAACAATATCTATCAAAAAATTGACACTCGTTTATGTCTAATCTCAATGTGATATTAATTACAATGATAACCATTGGATTAAATGGTAAAAATATATTCTATGTTAACTTTAAAACCATTATAAAAGATAACCTAAATATTTTAATAAAGTAGATTTAAAAGCCATTTTGAATTAAAATACAACATTTTTCACCATTCATTATAAAAATGAACTTTTTCGAAAAAATACCAAAAAATTACACAAATTAAAAATTGATGTCCCATTTATAAAGAAGAGTTTTATTTGGTCCAATATAATGTATAAGAGTGACTAAAACTATATTTAATGACAGTTCGCCATCAAAAGGCTATAAGTGGACCTTTAGTGAATATTAGAGTATATATGCCTAAAATTTAATTCTTTTCGTATTTTAAGACTTTTTCCTTTACTGGATAAATGTAAAAACATTTAACAAACATGTATAATAATATTCAAGTTATTTCTTTTCCTTCCCGCGAAGACAACGACTACGTGATAACTACCATTTAAAATAATATTATTATATTACTAGTGTGCAACGTAAGATTTCAAAGAAACTCATTGTTGCGTATCAGGTACGCTATCGAACATAACAACCCCTTTAAAGTAAAATTAATATTTAATTCTCAAATATTAATAAATATTATAATGATTTATTCTTTATTTTCCTAGGATGTTACATCCTTCCCCCCTTTTGGGAATTGCATCCTCACAATTTAAATCACTTAACAAAATAAGTGGGGGTATTTATCCCTCATAGCATTTTCAGATTCCCACGTTGACTCTTCTACCATATGGTTTTTCCATAAAACCTTTACCTGGAGAATTACCTTATTCCGCAACACTTTCTCTCTATGGTCAAGAATCTGGATTGGTTGTTCTTCATAAGAGAGATTCTCTTCCAACTGAACAACCTCTGGGCTCAAAACATGAGATAGATCTGGCATATACATTATCAACATCGAAACATGAAAAACATTATGTACCTGAGATAAACACATAGATAAAGCCACTCGATAAGAAACTGATCCTACTTTCTACAGAATTTCATATGGTCCAATGAAACATGGACTCGACTTTCCTTTCTTACTGAATCACATCACACATTTCCATGGTGAAAATTTGAAAAAAAATGATCACTTATCTTAAAAGATAGATCCTTCCTCCGGTTATCCGCATAACTCTTCTGCCTTCTCTGAGTTGTTCTCATGTGTTTCTGAATCAACTGAACTTTTTCTTCCATCTCTTCTACCAATTCTGGTCCCATCAGCTTCCTTTCACCCACTTCATCCCAAAAAATTGTAGTTCGACACCTCTTTCCATATAATTCCTCAAATGGTGCCATCTGTATACTGGAATGAAAACTGTTATTATTTGAAAATTCAACCAATGAAATATGTTGGTCCCAACTTCCCTGATAATCCATAGAGAATGTACGTAGCATATCCACCAAGGTCTGAATTGTTTGTTCTGACTGCCCATCTGATTGCGGAAGAAAAGCTGTACTAAAATTTAATTCAGTACCCAACGATTATTGAAGGCCTTTCCAAAAGTTAGAAGTAAACCTGGGATCATGATCAGATACAATGGAGATGGGAACTCCATGCAACCTGACTATCTCATTAAGATACAACCGAATATGTTGATCTAGAGACAAAATATATCGAATAGGAAGGAAATGAGTAGATTTAGTCAATCGATCAACAATAACCCAGATTGAATTATTACCTCGAGATGTCCTCGGTAATCCCACAACAAAGTCCATAGATATATTTTCCCATTTCCACTCTGGCACTGGTAAAGGCTGAAGCATCCCTTTCGGTAACTGCTACTATGCTTTAACCTACTGAAAAGTCAAACACATCACAATAAAATCAGTAATATCTCTTTTCATTTCATCCCACCAGTAATACTCCCGCAAATCTCTGTACATATTAGTACTGCCAGGATGAAATGAAAACGGAGAACTATGAGCTTCACTTAACAACTCTCTCTTCAACTTTGAATCACAAGCCACACACAATCTCTTCCCAAATCTCAAAACACAATCACTATCAATGTTGAATTCAGGAAACTTACGCTTCTGAACCAGCTCTACATTTTTTTGCAACCGGCTGTCTTTCTTCTGTGCTTTATTAATTCTATCTGATAGGGATGAACTCACTGACACTGGAAACAAAACAGTAGAACTTCTTGCACAAAAAACATCAATGCCAAAGTTCATCAAATCAAAAACCAAAGGATCTCATTCCAAACATAGCATGGTTAATGATACATTACTTTTTTGACTCAAAGAATCATCCACTTTATTTTCTTTTCCCAAATGGTAATGAATTGTACAATCATAATACTTGATTAATTATAGCCATCTCCTCTATCTCATGTTCAAATCTTTCTGAGTGAATATATACATTAAACTTTTTTGATCAGTATATATTTCACACTTTACTCCATAAAAATGATGCCTCCAAATTTTTAGAGAAAAAAACAATAGCAGCTAATTCCTTGTCATGTTCAGGGTAATTTACCTCATGAGTTTTCAACTGACGTCAATCATATGCAATTACCTGATCATTCTGCATTAGGACGAAACCAAGTCCTTTCAATGAAGCATTATTTTAGATAACAAACTCACCATTCTGGGAAGGATGTGACAAAACTGGAGCATTCACCAATCTACTTTTGAACTCCTGAAAAAAATCATCACATTCTTTTTTCCAGATAAACATAACACCCTTCCGAGTTAGCATAGACATTGGACAAGATAACCATGAAATATTTTCAACAAACCTTCAGTAGTAACCTTCCAATCCAAGAAAACTACGGATCTCGGTTACATTTGTGGGTCTTGGCCATTCTTCAACAATTTTTGTTTTAGAAGGATCAACAGATATGCCATTTTTTTAAACAATGTCACCAAGGAAAGAAATTAGTTGTAACCAAAACTCACACATGATGAATTTTCCATACAGTTTCTTTTCTTTTAAGGTTTTCATGAATACCCTTAAATTACTTTCATGGTCCTATTTAATTTTAGAAAAAACCAAAATATCATCAACGAAAATAACCACAAACTTATATATGAACTCATGGAAAATTCTATTCATAAGGTCCATGAATATAGCAGGTGCATTGGTTAACCCAAAAGGCATAAATAAAAATTCATAATGTCTATATCTAGTACGAAACGCAGTCTTCGGAACGTCTTCTTCTTTTACTTTCAACTGATGGTACCCTGACCTCAAGTCAATCATAGAAAAATACTGATTTCCTTGGAGATGATGCTACTTCATTCGATGGACCAACATCTTCTGAAGTAGTTGGAAAGGATTTCACCACCCCTTTATGCTTGTAGTCTGGCTGCTTTCCCCCAGTTGAGTCCTTTGTTAGACACTCATTTGCATAATGACCCATTTCATTACACTTAAAACATCTTATCGCTGACTTTTAATTACCTGCTTGATCATCTTCTATACAGTTATGAGCAATATGACCAGACTTACTACAGCAAAAGCACATTGCAGACTTGGATAAACATTCTCTAGGATGCATTTTACCACATTTCTCACAGGATAGATATTTGGTTTTCTTACCTCCTTACTTATTTTATGAATTCTTCCCTTTTGCCTGCCAACAGGACCTCTTATTCTGTTTTTTGTCCAAGGACACCTGATCATCGGAAAACTCCATTTCTACATTCTCCGCACATTGAACAAGTTTCTCATAACTTTTGAACTCACGAGAAGCTAATGCCCTTCGATACTTTGTCTTTAACCCGGAGTAAAAATGGTTGATTTTACTATCAAGATCTTGTATGAAGTTTGGAGGATACCTTTCCAGTTGAGTGAACTTTGCTTCATAAGAAGCCACTAAGTCATCCTCCTACCTCAGTTCTGGGAATTGGTTTTCCATCCTATGATTAACCACATTAGGAAAATATTTATCAAGAAAGATACCTTTGAATTCGTCATAGTGAAGATCATCCATCACATCAATATCCCTGATATTTTTCATCATCGACCATCACTGATCTGCTTCACCCTGAAAACGGTAAACAACAAGACTAACCTTTTGATGTACTGAACACCCCATGACATCAAAAAACTTCTCCAGTTCTTTAATTAATGCTTCAGCTAGCAAAAGATCAGATGATCCTCTGAATGATGGGGGAGGTTGCCTCATGAAATCTTCCACCACTGACATGTTCCTATGTGGTTGATCTGGCTGATGTCATGCATGGATACCACCACCATTTATAGCCTGAGTCTATTGTTCCATCACTGCAACAAACTGTTCAGTTCCAATTCCAACCATCTCAGGTTGCTGATTTGGAAGGTTGTCTTCCTCCTGATGTCGTCCCAACATACCGGTCTTGTTTCCTCTATGGAAAACCATTCTGAACACAGAAATATATTTGGAGAAGAAACATGGTAATATTTAAATTCTATATCATTTCAATCATACCACAAATTAATTTATAATTTAACAAATTTCTAACTTCTAAAGATATCTAAACCGACCTCTGATACAAACTATAAGGCCCCGGCCTTAAACCTTACTTAATATTGAATTAAATGAATAATTCACATTGAGGATCCTTTCAGGTTTATAGTTTTAGAGAATTAGGACATAACTATTACATCTCAAAATATTACAAAGTAGAAACTTCTACAATGTTTCCATAATATAAAAACAATTATAAAGGAACATGTCATGTTCCATGTTTTAGATTGCATAACATTTCCTTGATCCCATCCTTGACCCTATTCCACATTAAGTCCTATGAAAAACATTTCAAAAACATGGGGTGAGCATAAAAAGATCAGTAAGGGATACACAAAGAATGAAAACTGTTAGTTTTTCAAAACAACAAGTAAACCACATATACATTATCAATGTATTACCTTTCATCTTTATGAAGTAGTAAAAAATATTCACTGAATAAAAGATCATTACTTACCCTTTTTTAACCAAAATATTGGCATAAAACCCATATAAAGAACACATAACATATAAAGGTAACTTGGGAGATAAACATACTTAAATGGAATAACCATACGGTCAACTTCCACACATATCACTTAATGGAATAGCCATACGGCTGACTTCCATACCCAATGAATTGGAGGTTATAACGTAACCAACCGTCCTGGTATTCACGACACCACCCGTCATATGGTTTATCTCGTAACCACCTATCAAATGTCCAAGTACCATTATAAAATCATAAGACATGAATCAAATATAATGGAAAGAAAACATTTCCACAAATTGATCACAATATATCACTTAAATATAATGACATAAAAAATCCATTATAAAATCCATTTTCAATTCCAAAATACATAAATTAGTACATGGTATTTATTTCATTATAAAAACATTACGGCTTGTTGAGGAAGCCAACGGCCTAATAATACTTGCGGCAGTGGAAAAGTCGTTGTCACCGCGTACATTAAAAGAAACATTCCTTTTTTAATTTATTAAAATGATTCATAGAAAAATATTCCTTTTGTATAAAAGTAAAATTCAAAGGGGTTTATACACCGTATAAAAAATGTTGTGTATAAAACAAAATATGCCTCAATGAACGGAGATTGAGACGAAGTCCCTTACCTCGGGTCCGACTTGACTCGATCATTCTTTAATGTCCTGAATAATATACTTGAGTTAATTTATACTTGATTAAGAACCTTTTTCAAGTTCATTATTCATTTTATATCACTTATTACCATGTTATGAACATTATGTAATCATTTAAGTTAATAACGGTCATTTTTTCGATATTTGGTACTTGAGTCGAAAGTGAACTTCTTATATTTACAAGTTATTCATGTAGTCAAATATCCATTATCTCAAGAATGTTATTAATGATGTATATTCCATATATATCATATATATCCAGTATATACATTCCTTTATTATATTACATAATCGTTTAGAGGTAAGAAATGAAATGCACCATTCATGGAGACGGTAAGTCGTACGTACGCATGAACGCTACTTTCATTTATATTTCACAATTAATGGAGTGAAATAATAATTATATAAAGGTATATTATAATTTCAGTATAATATCATATATAATATAATTAACTCCATCCTTTATACGTCCCACGTATGACACTAACGAATCAAATCACTTTGAGGGGGCGGTAGTCCGCATTTCCTAAAATGAAATTATCGTGTTTACCCACAATGGGAACCATAATGGTATTCGAAAAATGAAAAATACAGAAGCATAAGGAAAACATAAATATAATATATATCATATATAAAAATAGTAACATCTTAATGTCCACCTTTTATGGTGTTAAAAGAATATTGAACAATCATCATTTCGTGAGGCAGAAATTCACCATCCACAGAAACAGTATGTTCTTTAACAATTAGATGTAGGTTTGTGTAAGTGTAGACCGAATCATTCTCATAACAACATCCTAGTATATTGATGATACTAGTGTGGTTACAAAAGAAAGGAATAAAAAGAGTTTAGGGGGTTAGAGAAGCAAAATAAAACAAAAGAACACAACTGAAGACATTATCATAAAATTGGGTAACTCCCTTTTGTTTGAACCAAAATGGTTTCTTGAATATTTTACTGCCTAAGGTAAGCCTTCTAAGATGAGGAGAGAGATGTGAAGAGACCAAATGATTTGAGATTGTCTGATCCAATGGCTTGAGAAGTGTGGGTATGGTTGTAGAGGTGGGGGCCTTTTATAAGAGGAGAGGAGGGGAACTCTTGGAAAGGTATAAAATGTTACTATATTTTCAAATGTGTTTGGGATTTTAATGGTCCCACATTGAATTGTTTCTATGATAAGGTGATAATAGATCGAAATACACCCATCAAATAGGTCTTGGACATGTTTAGGTATTATATTTTACATTATCTTTCCATTATATTTAAATTGTTAAATAATGAGGTAATCATTGCATCATCATGGTGTCATAAATAAGTTAATTTATCTATTGTCTAAAAATTATAAAAAAACTATCATGATGTAGGAAATCGTTTTAGATTTTCAATTAATATTTATAGTCAAAAATATGACTTCTATAACCCCATGTAAAAAGTATTTTAGTAAAACAATACATGTTTGTGTCATTTTTACTTTTACTTTAAATAAAAGGCATTAATGTCATTATCTTATCCAAGTGGCTCAATGGGGTCCTAAAAATCAACCCATGGGTTTTCATGGTCGGACATGACTCATACAATAGGGTTAGGACAAGTTTAAAGATATATTCATTTTACTATAATATCATTTTTACCTTAAATCACACTAATTACCTTTAATTGGGATTAATATAACTTAAATGTTACATTTCATCAAAAATTATTTTCATCCCATTGAACCACATATTACATAATAATGAAAATCATTTATATTGGCTTTCTGAAATTCAAATAACAGAAGTGGTAAATTCTCATTTAAATGAAAAATCAGTTTTTGTAACTACCACTTTGTGGTTTCACTATTAATCAAAAATTAAGGTTTTTCTGAAAAATACCAAAATTTCACCCTAAGATATATTTGATATTCTGAATTAAGAAATGATATCTATTTTTACCAAATTCATAACATAGAAGTTTCATTAATTAATTGTATGACTAAATCCCACTGTCAAAACAAATAGCGTGTTTTTAAAAAATAATATCTATCAAAAGATTGACACTCATTTAAGACCAATATCAAAGTGATATTAATTCCATTGCCCCCATTGGATTAAATGGTAAAAATATATTCTAATTTCACTCTAAAAACAATTAAAAATATAATATAACTATATAAATAAATTAGTTTAAGAAGGGGTTTCGAATTAAAATACAACAATTTTCACTATTCATTAAAAAATGAACTTTATCGGAAAAATACCAAAAATTTACACAAAGTAAACTTTGATGTCCCGATTCTAAAGAATAGTTTTATTTGTTCCAATAGAATGTATATGAGTTACTAAAACTATATTTAATGACGATTTTCCATCAAAAGGCAATAAGTGGACCTTTAGTGAAAGTTAGAGTATATACGCCTAAAATTGAATTATTTTCATATTTTAAGACTTTATCCTTTATTGCATAAACGTAAAAACATTTAACAAACATATATAATAATATTATAGTTATTTATATTCATTCCCAGCAATACAATAGCAACGTGATATCTACCATTTAAAATAATATTATTATATCACTTGTGTGTAACGTAAGATTTCAAAGAAACCCATTGTTGCGTATCAAGTACGTTATCGAACATAAAAAACCATTTAAAGTAAAATTAATATTTAATTCGCAAATATTAATAAATATGAAAATTATTTATTCTTTACTAACCTGGGATGTTACAGAAAATGTTACTTAAAAATTTAATTCATTATTCGAGGGAGATTAGTTTTTAATAACCATATTCCAATAATAATTAAGATGAAAAAAATGATCCAAACCCTTAGTGATTACATTGGTTATCCCAATTTACCTTTAACTGAGGTGATACATTTTACCACAATTAATATTCATAATGGTTAAAAATAAATGTGAGTAATGTATCTAATTATGAACCCCTAATTAATAATCCAGAACCAATTTTTCACATTTCTATTTCTATATGTTTCAGAAATTATATTTCATATATCTTCCAAAAAGGTGTTGAAAACCTTTTTTAAAAATATATTTTTAAGAAAAAAACATGATTTATCCCTATCCCATGAATTAAAAACAATTAAATGAATTTGAATTTGTTTTATTGAAAATTATATAAATATATATATATATATCCTTAAAATATTTATTAAATAGCGAATAAAATAATTTATTAAGGTAAAAACATGATGTGTGACTAAAAATACTTCTTTATAAAAATCCTCCTTTATTTTTAAAATGATTTTATTTTCAATTATAATTAATTGATATCCCTACATTTTTCATAATTAAGATTTTTCTTTTCAAACCCTATAACATAATCCAATCCAATAGCTTTGCGATAACTAAAACATTTAATAATAATATTTTTGTAGAATATAATGGAACATTTAATCTCAATGATTCATTGGAAGAAAGAAATAGAAGATATAATTATTTAAGAGGATTATAATATATAAATATTAGGTCGATACATTATGTGAACCATAAAATAAATTTCATCCTTGAAAATACATTACTATGATTAAAAAAAATTAAGATATATCTATTTCATTACATCCCTTGGTTCCCAACTAGCTTCTTTAAAGATAATATTCCTCTGGATAACATTATCTTGATGGGTAGTTTTATTCTGTACTACATTATATATAAAATAAAATATTTTCTCCAGATGATGTTTATAATATTGATCATTCTCCAGTAGAGTGATCAGTGATTTTAGTAAATGTGATGGGTACTTTATGAACTTACTAAGGATGTATACATATAACTCATTGTAAACTTGAGAGAGGTTCGGTGGAAACACCATAAGATAATATACCATACATACTCGATCAATAATTTATATGGGGATATTATAAATAGTTCTGTAAAAAAAAATTTGAATCTCCGTACATTAATCAATGCCAAAAATTTTGAAATTCTTTTTCAATAATTTTAAACTTAGGATGTCACCAATAAAAGTCAGCATAAATATTCAGTTGAGTGGGATATGTATTGACGAATGACTATTAAAATCATGGCCATTTACTCTACAACATTTAGTCTCAATAGCTTTATATAACAAATTTATACAAATATATTGGAGTAATAATCATCTTATAATAGAGGTGCACATAAGGAGACATATAAATTTTGATTTTAAAGCCACTATTTTTACTAAATATCAACTAAATGAATGTGTAGATCCCAAATTTATGTGATTTCTCAAGGAAAAGACATCCACATGTCCTCAAGGATTGGAATGCATCTCTCAGCCTGAAAATAATTTTCGGCTGATAAGATATTCTAAAACCTAACTATGTTTCGAGTGCCTTTAGAATACTTCACAAAATATTTAAGGTAACCCATGGATCTTGATTACATTCAAATGAATTAGGTAATCCATGAAATCACATAACATCGTTAATCAATAAACTAGAAAGTGGATCGAGTGGTATCTTCATTTATGAGAATGAAATTTGATAACTTTATAATGATATTGAATACACCCTAAATAGCATTGTATCCATTTGAAATTTTGGGGATTTTGATGAAAAAATCCATGGTGTATTTTTCCCATTTACATTCTTTTATGGGTACTTTTTGTAATATCCACTTAGTCTCCAATCTCTCAAACTTATATTGCTGACATACTAGGAATCGTTATAAATACTTTTTTATATCTCTTTTGGTTATAGCAATTAAAATAATCCTTCAGATATTTATTAATCATTATAAATCTATTATGAATAGAGAATGCTGAACTATAAGATTCATCTAATAGCATCGTCTTCAATTTTAGTACTGAAGGGACACATAAAAAATTCCCCATTAATAACCTTACATAACAATAATGGCTGAACAACATTACATTACTCTCATTCTTCTATAGTTCTATATCACACAAATGACACTCTCTAATCACCACATGGATAGATGGTTGAATAGTCACTAAATAATGATAGGATCTATCCCATTTCTTGAGTATTTCAAGTTAAATATTCAATAAATATTTTTGTATTGGAACTCATTAGATCCTTATTATTGCTTACTATCATGTACCTTTCAACTATAGGATTCATTAATCTTGTTCTCCTTCCAATAAAGGTATTGTATTAAGAAGTCATAATCATTAGTAAATTACAACCATCTTATCTAGTGATTATCACAATATATCTATGTAAAGACAGACTTAATTTTTTTTGAACAATATATATGTCACAAATTGGACTTTAAATATAATTCCTCTATATATTTAAAACAAAATAATTCCACCACTATCTCCAAATAATTTTTTTCCTATTCTTAACATTTATTTTATATTATCATGTGGTACATTCTATCACAATTATATTTTTCTTGTGGAAAGATCCAATTACATTCTTTAAAGAATCTCAATAGATCAAAAACCATTATATATAATAGAGTAGAGTGTGTATAGTGGAACATACCAACATTCTCCCCAAATCATTAAAATTTTATTTATATTTATCAAACCACATGAACATAACCCCCATTCGATTCAACTTGGTGAGTGGATTAGATAGTCATGGAAAATATCTAACATAGTGCTGAAAATATCCATCCATCCCAAGAAAAGTAATGATTTTTATTATTGTGATAGGTCAAGGCCATTTTTTAATAACATTATTTCTCTTAAAGATCTACTGATATTCACTCTCTTGATATTATATGACCTAAAAATTTATCTATATGAATCCAAAATTCAATAATTGTACATTTTTATACCAAATGTACTTCCCTAGTGTCATCAATACAATTCTCAATTGATCATTAGGGTCTTTATTTTTCATTGAATTTATAATAATATAATATATAAATTCTAAAAAAAATATTCTAGGAAATCTATAAAGACTCTATTAATTAAATCAAGGAAGATTGTTGGAGAATTAGTAAGTCTAAATGAAGTCACTATAAATTCATAATGCTCATATTTCACATTGATGTTTTTCTTTGGAATGTCATCCTTTATAAACAACAATTGTTTATATAAAAAATGAGGACCATTTTTTGAGAATTATTATGTTCCTTTTAAATGATTAAAAAGTCATTGATATTTGTTATATGATATGTGTTATTGATAGGGATCATTCTATGTTTATTTATAATCAATATAATTAAACCTTAATCCATCTTTATTACAAATAGAAAGAACTGGAGAACCCTAAGGTGACATGGTTTACCAAATATATCACTTATCATGATTCCCTTAATGATAGTTTCTCAGTTAGAAAAACATAATTCTTGATTTTCTGTTAAGACTATTTAAAATTGGAATCGCATCAGTTATGAGTTATATTGAAAACATCACATCATAATTCAAAGGAAGACTACAGAACCCCTTTGTAAATACATAAAAAAATATCAATCCATAAGTGTATCTTCATTAGTGAGATTCTCTCCAATCATTCGAGATAATCATCCTTCATGTAATGGATGTAAGAAATTCTATAAAAAAATAATTTTACATTTATTTGTATATTTATCCTCACATCAATAAAAAATCATATGGTCATTTAGAATATGAAATATTAATTATCTTCCTCAAAAATTAATATGATCATTGTATAAAAAAATAATCCCTATATATAATCAAATAAAATTCAACACAAGGAAGAATCACAACATTTTGAATATGCACATTTTTAAAAAATCTATCTTACAAGAGTTACATGCATGATATGTTACCATAATACAATTATGCTTTTTCACCACTAACTGAATGTGTAATAAATTTGAATATGAATAATAAAATCCCCGAGAATTTTATTGATATACATTAATTCATATACATAAAATCAAATAGGGTACGTAAATTAGTGAGATTACCTATAACAAACTTGACTTCATCATTCTGTCGTAAATACCATAATAAAAACCCATTAGCATACCCATTAGGAATATTTAATCACGTTGATAAATCATAAAACATCACTTATAGGATATATAAAACATGACACATTATTTTCAATCTTTGGAACCTTATTTTGAACATCAAATGTCCTTGTTCATTATCAAATTATTAGGATAGAATCATATACCTAGTATTATCCCTAAGATGTTAACAAATTTCTTATTACCCAAATCTCCAATGATTGACTAAACCATTCTCTAACATAATCTATAGAAACCCATAGATTTATTCTAGAAATATTTAATATATTTAGAAGAATATTTTATTCATTTCATAAATAGATACCTAATAACTGTAATGTTAAATTGTCTTTTGAGACTAAATTAAAAATCCAAATTATTTCATGATTGTTCTTCAACATTCCCAATAAAGGTTTTCAAACATATTACTATTTAATTATATTGACTACATAAAAAATTCATTATAACTTAGTAAGGAATTAAAAATAAAAAGTGATCTTTGATGCCTTCTGTGGGAAAATAATTGAGATATGATTCTGTGATCAACAAAATGTATAACTCTATGAGATCATAAAAATTACATAAAATGATAATACATAATTTTTCCTGATCACAATCCTGATCCATGTCATAAAAATTCACATTTTAAGAGACATGTCTCATAAGATTGATTAATCATCTTAACTCACTCATGAAAAATAATATTATAGCATCAAAGCGGATCACCAATATAATTAATGAAACCATTTAATATAACATAGCTAACTACAGATTCCATCAATTAAATGTTGATCAGGTTTCAATAGACATTTCCTATTTCATAATAGATATGTTATAATTACATATTTCCCATAGTGAATTCTGGTGCATTAACTTGATTCCCTTAGTAGATCAAGAAAATAAACATGTTTCCCAAAATTGTCTCATGAGTTATATAAGATTATAGAAGTCATTGTATGACTAAATAATTATGGACATACCCATCACATTATTAAAATAGTATACATTTTTCTCACATGATATTACAACTTTACTTATATAATCATATCATATCCCATGAAAAAATTCATGTTTCATTAACATTTTATAAATTCATCAAAGAATAACATGTGGAAAATAAATGAGTTTTATAAACATATCATCATCATAATAATAAAACATACATGAAAAATATATGGATGATATAATTGGATATTGACCATTGTAAAAAATTAATTAAGATAAAAAGAAGTTTTCATAAAAGAATAATCATAAAAAAGAAACACCAAAATATATCCTAAGGAAAATACCCTTTTCACTTTTCAATGACTTTTTTAAAATAATAAATTTCTCAATTATTATGGAAAATAGTTATTTTAAATAAACCTTTAAATCATCTAAATGATTTTTCCAAAAATGTATTGGTCACGATGAAATTAAATTTCATTCATGTATTAAATGTTAAAATATGTCATTCCATTCAATCTTTTTTAAAAAGTAAAAAGTACCTTTTTCAGAAAATGATAAGAAGATTCATCTTAAATTATTATAATTTCAAGAAATAGAATGACATAATTTTATGAATCTTTGAATAATATTAAAAACATTTTTAACATTAATTTAGGTTAATATTGATATGTATTAAAAAATACTTTTTAACAGAAGAGTGAAATAAAGTAGGTTATCCCAAAAAAAATCTATTTACCACATGAGTTCATAGAGATAGAAAATTTAATGAAAAAAATTATTATATGAACTAAAAAAATAGTATTTTAATATTTTTATTTATTTATTAGATAAGGATCATATACTTTTTTCAATGCAATTTCATGAAAAATCAATCCTGACTAAAATATGATTGAAATATAAATCCCTCACCTCAAGAATCGTATTTCATCAAACATTTATTAACCTCTTGAATAATAAATTTAAATTTAATATAAATGTTTTATAGAACAATAATCATATATGTTATATCATTTATAATAGAATTAAGACATAATATCAAATGTATATTAACAATTTTATATTAAAATCATCATTCGGGGTGATAATTTCATTATTTTTCATGAATGTGCCAGTCTGACAGTCCTAGTCCTTATACATTGATTATGGATCCATGATCTATAGAATTTTAAATATGATTTAATTATAATATTTATTAATTTTATATATACAATCATCCAAATAATTTTGTGATATTAAAATAAATTACATAGTTCCTGGGGATCGTAGGCCTTAAATTTTGATGCAACAAAAGAAATGTTAAAAATAATTTTCCCTTACCAAATAATTATTACATAATTTATAAAATATATATTAATTAAATATATACATAAAAATATTCCTTGAAATTGTATATGAAAAATGATTCACATATCTTCTTGGAGGTTGTAGTTGGCACTTACAAACAAGAAAACTTATTATTTTCAAACGGATCGGATGGTAAGGGGGTTGATATGATACCAACTCTTGAATATTAACTATTTCAAAAATTTCCTATAAAAATATTATTCACATAATAATATCCATTAATGAAATATGTTGATATAAAATGAAAAGGATCTCTATGTGGAGAGGATCAAACATACTTAAACTTGTGTGGAACGTTCACTTACTATTTGAAGGAAATGATTGTGAATATGTTTGAGATCCCAATAATAATAAAATTTTAATATATTTATTATAATGAATAAATTATTTAATTAAAACTAAAATATATTTTTCGGAACTATAAGATGAATAAATTTGCTCGATTTTGGGTGAGTTGATTTCCTCTTCTTCAGTACGCCTCTTTAGGATTCTTACTTAAAGGCCCTTGACGTCGTATTTTAAGAATACAAAACCCTATAATTTGTATCATGGGGTGTTGAGAAGATAATGTTGTAGGCTTTTGTTGTCCTATATCTCTAAAAGGAGTTTATATAAGTGAAAATATATGAGACCATTTAATATTGAGGGGAGGGACACTCTTGGAATTTCATATAATATTAATATAAAATAATTCAATTCTATATATAAATAATTCAAAATGGATATAATTTAAATTAAAATGTATTATATAGTTGAAATACTATAAACTAATAAAAATTGACAGGTTTAGGTGGTATTATAAATATTTCCCTTTAGTTTAATCCCTTATAAACATAATTTAACATTAAATGTGGAAACAACTTCTTCACTCTAAATGGTTCATAATTTTACATATAATGTGAATACTGGTCCATTAAGGGATATGTTTTTATAATTTACACCGTATATTAACCGATATTATTATTTTAATATTTTTATATTTCATAAAAAATTTGACACACAAATATTTGTATAAATTTTCATAAATATTATTTTTAAACTCATTATTTATTTTAACTTTCAATGGCATGATGAAAAATATGGTGTTTTAATATAATCCATTAAAAAATAAAAAATATTTTAAAGGATTCAATAAAATTTCTGAAATACAATAGCTGCATTAAATTATAATTCTTTTAATAAATTCAAATGATTTTATATTATTTTCTTATTAATTGATGAAATAATGTGTCGGTGTTGAATAAGATTTTAATGAGATTATATAATAAATAAAAATTACAAATTAATTACCATCAACAAAAAATTTCATCATTCCCAATATAACAATTAATAATTATTCAAAATATCCATTTTCCCTATGTAAACAGATAGGATATATGTACAAGTTAAGAGTGAAATTGTGTATTTTTTATTGCATTAAATATTATATAAGTCATATTAATAGAATCATGTTCATAAAATAATTAAATTTATAAACCAGGAAAATAATATTTGATGTACATTTAACCAATAATAAGTAATTTTAAAAAATTAAACCATAACACATTGTATTATCCTTGGTTAACATTATTTACCATTTACCGAGGTGATATATTTTACCATGGTAACATTTCAGGGGTCATAAAAGTTAAATTGATAAATTTTAAAAAAATTGTCCTTTTGATTGGAAAATTTGAATCCTTTTTTAAACATTCAATTTTAGTACGATCCATAAATTCTTTTTCATATACCTACATAAAACCAGATGAAAATATTTTTAAAAAAATAATTTTATTCATAAAAGTGGAATTATTTATATCCCATGCATGTAATATAATTAGTTTAATGTTAAAACTTTTTTCAAATTTTATAATATTAAAACATCATTTAAATAATTAGTAAATAGTCATTAATTTAATTTAATATTTTTAAAATATTATTTTTAAATGATTTTTTTTTAAAAATCATTTTTATTTTTAGAAGTATTTTATCATCATATCTAATTAATTGATAACCATAAATTTTTCATAATTTCAATTTTCTTAATAAAACTGTCCCATCTAACTACTACATGATTACTTTCAAATTAAAAAAATAGTATTCAAGTAGTAAATTGTGGTTCAATTAAATAAACTGTTCCGTGTAAAGAGAGTAATCAGAATAACCTATTTTTTATAAAGAAATATATTATAAAATATTATGTTTTTACATTATGGGATCATCATTGTTTCCCCCTTTTATGGGTTAAACTATGTCGGCTTTTTATAATTTTACAAATGATTTTTGATGAAAATTGAATTTCTTTATGAGAGGGCATTAGGGGTGAGTTGATATTTATTTTCATTTCTTATGATTATTTTTATTTCAAGTATTTCATAGAATTATATTTTTTATCATATCAATGTTTTATTTGTCAATGAGAACTGGATATCATTGTGAATGGTCTTTATTCATCGACCACTACTTGTTTAAAATTCTATTAGCGTGCCACATTTCTGCTATTGGCTATTGATAGAGGGGAAATGTCATCATATATTATGTGGAATAATTATTTATAATGTGTTATATTTGGACCCAAAATAATTTGGGTATTATTTAATGTTATTTTATCATTTTTCAGATTATATCACATTAAAACATATGGTATATCCCATGACACTAGTTCATTTATTTATTCTTTGATGGTATTTCCATTATCTTTTTTTCATATACCATTTAGATCATTATTTTTGGAACTATATTCCATGCTTTTTTGAAACATTTCAATGATATAATAGTGCCTACTATTATTGTGAATGATTTATTTATTGTTTAACTTATTTATATAGTGTTTGAAAAAGTGATTTTGTATTTTTTTTGGGATTTTTATGAAATAAAATTTATATACCTACTTAAGAAGTAAAATTTAAATATGGTATTTAAAATGATTTAAATAAGAGGCTTGGTTTGGGGTATACTAAAAATTATTGGTTTTTGTCTCGGGTTTTAATGTTGTATCACTTGGTTTGTTTTTAAGAAGATAAGACATATTATTTATAAAGATTATCATGTATATTTCTTTGAATATTTCAATATTAAAAATAAAAACCATATATATATTTTATTTTATTGTATTGATCATGAAATAGTAATTTAAATGAATTGTATAGACTCTATAGTAATATCCTACCAGGACTATTCACTCACACCATGCACATATAATCTGTGTGTATATGAATCTTATTTGTCGTTAAAAGGATATAGGTTCTATTTATGAATTTTTATAATTTATTAGGTTATGGATTGAAGAGATTATATGTGAAGTGAAACAATTTGTTCCATGGAGGTGTTTTTTAGAGCATTATGTTTTGTTTATACTCTTAGATGTTTAGTGTCAACTAAGATAACCTCCATTTATTTAGTTTCTTATTAGTTTATATTTAGAAATACTTAATTATAGATTTTATAATATATTTATAATTTTTTTTGAAATAAAAAAGGTAGGTTATAACACTTTTTATTCAAGTGTTCATTTTTATCCTCTTATTATATTTTACATGCTATATAAAAGTATATATGTCGAATCCCATGTTTTCAGTATAGATCATCTTTCTTGTATAGTTTAAACCATTCCCGTGGTTTATTACACAATTAAAAAGAAATAGTTTTCAACTTGAGGGGATGTATAATTCCCTTTAGTTATTGTAGAAATCCATGTTGGGTGATATGTCGGGTTAGTCTAAGGAGGTTCATTACAAATGTTTTTGTATATATTTTTTAAAAGATGTTAGTTCATGAAATTTACAGAAAATTATTTAAGGATTCTTTTTCGTAACATGGATATTTTGATGCGGGACATAGGTTGAGTGTACAAGGGAGATCAAAGATTGATCTACCTCATGATAAACTACGAGTTGTCTCATTAATTATTTATTAGAGTATTTTGTTTTGATATTTATTAGTATTCTTTTTGGTGTATTTTGACATAATATGTAATATTTGAGCCCTTATGGATTATGTATGTTATTTTGGGAGTTATTTTCGTATTTGTATTGAAATTTTATGATGAAACGGAGTTTCAATTTTATTTTTCACAATTAGAAAAACAATTGTGACACCATGGGTAATTTCTCTATACTATTTATAAATACATTTTCAATATTGAGGTATGATCAACCAAACCATGTGAAAAAACCATGAAAAACACTATATTACAATAATGTTTATTATTTTAATCACTTTTGATTCAAAATTTCTCCCAATTGTTATCCGACTTTTCATAGGTCGTTTAATGAGTGTTTTGATGTGGTTTTAATGTGTTGTTAATGAAATAGTTTAAAATAATTAATTTCTATTTTTTTATTTTACTTGTTAATATATTTTATTTTGGGGTGGAATTGATAATTTTAAGAAATGATTGATCAAGAAAACTATATTAGTTGTCAAATTGAAATGGGTTTATTTATTTCATAAGACTACTTTATAAGATGTTTGATTTTTTTTTTGTAATTATAAATTATTTGAAAATTGAATTTATCTTTTATAAAAATATAATGAAATTATTTTATTTCACATAATTTTTTTTAAAATAACATTAATGTGTGGTGTTAATTTTTTATATTCAAATGATATTTTCATTTACTAAAGTCAAATTATTAAAAAATGGGTATTTTTTATTAATGGAATTCCTTGGTAAAATGAAGAAATTATAAGTATTTGATTAATAAAGAGTTATATTTTTTCATTTTGATAATAATTACCATGATTCACTAGTGTTTTTTTATAACATTATCAAATTCATTACAGTTTCCAAAAAAATATATTGAACTCTCACAAGAAGATAATTTGAATTTAAATTTATAATGTTGTTAAAACTGTTTTCTAATTTTAGTAATACTGATTTCTTATCATATATTATATTTTAAAAAATTGGAATGGGTAGGTAACTAAATTTAGTTATTTTAATTAATGTTTTTAAAAAGATTATCATAAAATGGTGATTTCAATGAAAAGAAATATTTATATTATGTTGATAACATGTTTTGTTTTGATGAATTTTCTGTCTTTTTATTTTTCCCATGATTTTTATTAGGGAATTTTTTATTTAATTATGAGGAATGGTTTAAATGAATTTTTTTTATTATGTTCTTTATAATATTAGTCCTTGAATATTCATGAAGAAGTGGTAGATAGATCATATCTAAGGATAATCCACTAGAAGAATACTATCATTGTTTAGAGTATATATCTTCATCTCTGAATTTCTCCCAATATTTGAATATAATTATATATTCAAAATCTGTTTTCTATTTGATTTTGTTTCATATGATTTTAATCAACATCAAACTATTTTCTATAAAGATTATGTTCTATCCAAAGTAGTTAATTATTGTAACGATATTTTGTTTGGGGCCTCATCTTTATTCTACCTTCAAAGTTACATATTACACTTTTCAAACTCAATTTGTAGAAGTTGTATTTCTCCATAACATAGATTTTTGTTTGTGGTCGATAAATTGATAGTTTAGTAGTTTATTGAGGAATCTAGAGATTATTTATGTCATTGCATAGGAATTTATTTTCCACATTAATGGTTTTGTAAATTAAATCATCATAATATGTTTAGGGGATATACATTTTCATGATGTTTTTATATTTTTGGAATTTCATTGTGTGGATTATTTTTAAGGATTCAGATATAGTTAAGTCATTGAGTTTTTTTGAATTATTTATATTATATTATATCCTTTTTAGTTTATTCTTATGATTGGTTGATGAATTTATGTTCCATATAGTTTTTTTGTTGTTGAGGTTAAATGATTGTGGTGATACTATTAATTAGATGAGCATGGGAGACCCTTGGGTCTATGTTTGGGTGACCATGACTAATGTCACATTTTTAAAAGAACGTAAATGAGTGATTAATTTTTTTTCAATTCTCACAAAGATGTTTACCCTTTGTTTTTTCATACGTGATTGTTATTATGTTTCGTGGTATAATGTTATATGTAATGTTATTTCATGATATATATGGAAATTTTTAGTGGTTTCCGTTATGGCTTCAATGGGATGGTATTTCGGATGGACATATTTTCATTTTCGTTTTTTCTCATGGCTTTCAAACAAATTATATTAGATTGTCAATGTGGTAAGATGAATGTATACTATTATCTTCTTTTGGAGGGGATTTTTTGTTCTGTGTTACTGTTCTAAGATTTTTAGTTTTTGAAATTATTTCACTATTCCTGATAAATTTTATTTAATTGGGATTCTTCTATTATGTAACATTTATCATAGGTATATAATTTAAATAGTTGTGTTTTGGATAATAATTGGAGATGTTTGGATATGTTTTATTATTTTAGATCCACAGTTTGTTGGTTTTTCTCATTGGTGCTTCCTGAACAACCCACCCAAAGCCTTTTTCAATTTACCTTTTTCCTTTTCTATTTCCATATACATCAACTTAATAGATACTAGGGTAAGAATCAGTATTTTGGGGATATTTATAACCCCCTTGTGTTATATTTTTTTTAAATATTATTTATTTTTGAAATTGACTAGTTAGTGTAATGTGTCATTTAGAGGGGGAGGGGTTAATTGGTTATATTCTTTTTCTTTTATATTCCCTTACAGTTCAAACAACATTTCCTCCTATTAAAGATTTAATTCACTATTGAAAAAAACAAATAGTCATTCATAAGAACATAGGTAATTACAAAGTTCAATATTCCATAAGAATAGTTATATCCTTTTTATGGAGGGAAATAATCCAATACCATACAATCCAAAAGAAAAAAAAATCATTGGATTACAACGAGTAGGTTGTACCCTTATACTCATGTAACACTATGAAACAACCCCACTAGTGTGTGTGCACCCTCTTAGCAAAATAGGGTAATACAACATATTTTTTAATAACTCATGTTAAATGAATTTCTTTTCAATTCAATATTTTTATATAAGTTTAACATGATTCTATAATTCCTTACCTAGAATAATGTTATAAATATATTGTACTTATGTTATAAAACATAGAGTTCTATTTCCTAGTATAGTTTCCCTAAATTCGATCCTCCCTGATATATCTAAATCGACACCACTTCTAACCCGTTTTATGTTGAATCTCGGTACGATTCATCTTTAGTTTGAGAATAATTATTTTAGTAAAACCCAATATAAAAACCCCAAGTTCTAATTTATCATATGTCCAAGAGACATAGTATGGTGATACCTATATAAGAAATCTTTTTTTGGTTAGTTCATCTCATTTCAACTACAATTTTCCCATTATATTAGCATGGTACAATAGTTAGAAAAAAAACATCAATATTCCAGTTTCAATATGTTCAATACTAGACACCTGGTATCACTTTCTCTCTCTAAGACTTTATAGATTCTTTATCTACCCCAATGAATAGTACTCCACTGTCAGTCCTCACAATTTACATGGTACATTCTCACCATTTATAGGTGACCCAAAATGGGTAAGGTGGAAATTCAAAATATATTTCTCACCAACCAAAATTTACTTTGATCATTATTTCCGATAAAATTTCAGAGTAATCTTGACTTTATCAACTCTTCTCAAATCATCTCGAAGCTTCGTGAACCATTATTACTTCTTTATCAGACTCCAATTGCTGAGACTAATTATGATCACCCTGAAAACAAGGGTCTGAACATTATATTCTGCTTCTCCCATTAAAATTTCTCAATCCATTTCATTAAGAAAATTTGGATTTAAACTTTTGTATATTTAATGTTTTTCTCCACCATGGAAAAGGATTGAGAAATCTCCATCCCTTTTTATTTTATATGGAACACATGAGAGAACACACTTCCTATTCAATTTCCTTGACCTACCTGATGAAATCTATACTTATTTATCCCATCACATGACCCACTTGAGAAAAAACACCTCTTCTATACTTTTCATGACCCACTTGATAATGGAATTTGATGACAACCCAGAGAAACAGTCTTTTGGGATACAATCAACTCTGGTTATGATCAACTTGTGTACACATATTTCTTATTATGATCATCTTGATGCTGGAAAAATTTCTATCTACATCACCTTTCACATATACGCTAATTTCATCTCCACATTCTTGTATCAACACTAATCTTCTTCAGAATCCCCATTCATTGACCATCGATATCACTTTTTCACTAAGAAACAATAACCCTTGTGTCATCAGCACCTCCCCTATCATCATCACAATTCATCGACACCACATTCACATTGGTATCACTCTTAAAGTAACCACATTCATTATTGAAAATGTTCTTCTATCAGTACTTCTTTTCTATCACCCCCGCTTTCATTAGCGTCACTTTCATAATCTATCAATACCTCTACATCTCAATTCCTCATTTATTCCATCATGTTTGTATCACATGTTCTCACTATAACTCATTATCAAGGAGAAATAAACATCATAAAATCATCATCACATGTAGAACATCATTTTCATAGTGAATCTAATTCATCTAAAAAACAGGCTTCGTTCCTTCTGAATATGAGCCTCTTATTCATATTAAAATAATGCATTGATTCTTTCGAAAATAATGCCCCAATTATTTGGAAAATCATGCTATGATGATTCATAAAATTATACACTAATTCTTTTATAAATCATTCTCAGGTTCCCTTGATTAGTATATTCCAATTATTTTAAAAACCAGACTCTAATTCTTCTGAAAAAATAGATGCTGATTCCATAAAAAAACAGGTTCTGATTCTCTTGACAAATATGTTATGATTCCTTTGGAAACAAATCCTCATTAAAATTATTTCCAAAAAAAATAGAGGTGATTTTTTTATTTAATAATTCATAGAGAAAAAAAATTAAACCCATGAAAACCATCACCATCACCATCATCTGGGTCCAAAAAATATCCCCCTTTGGGTTTTTTTGTCAACCTTGTTTTATAAATCGCAGAAATTTGTGTAATAGAGAAATGTATTACTTATCAACAATTCTAAGACTTCATGGGCTAACTCGTTATAGGAAACAAGAATCACTGACAGCAAAACCACGCTGTCCAAAAGTTGTGATTATGAATTACTATTTCATTTTTCCCTACACATCTCTTATTCAGACTTCTAGGAATAGAAACACTTACTTTCCTACAACCAATCCAACAAATAATTAGAATAGTTCACTCCATTAATTCTAAATTCAATGATTACCCACAACACTATAATTTATGAAATATATTTATGAATCAATTAAAGTCTACCCCTTAAAAAGAAAAATTCATAGTCGTGAAGAGGGAGGGGATAGAACAACATACCATTACCTTGAAGAGAATAAGGTTGGACACCAATGTTCAACCTCAATAATGAAAATGATTCCTTCAAAATGGGGTTTTTGAATATGCCATCCACATATTCTGATGTTGTAACATATTCAATATTTAATTAATTTTTCTCCACATTATCTTTGATGATATGTTATTTGATATCAGTATGATTCGAATGAGAATGTTGAATTGGATTCTTGGTGAGATTGATCATTCACTAATTATCACACCCCAAGAGGAATGGGTGCATTAATTCAACATGAAAATATTCCATCTTTTTATTCATCAACATAAGTTGAGTAGTGACTTGAGTGGTATAAAAATACTCAACATTGTCTATAATGAGAGTAACTGATTTCTAATTCATTGAATTGAATCTAAAAAAATTATATCACATAAAGAACACTCCACCATATGTGGATATTCTATCCTTAAAATTTCCTCACCAATCTGTATATGAATACCCTAAATGTAAATACTATCCAAGATAGAATTTGTGACTCTGAATTCTATTTTTCCTTTGATGTATTTGTGAATTCTATTTCATAAATTAAGATATGATTATTTATGAGAAATATAAAATATTTCACATAAGTTTATAGTATAAACTATTTCAGGACATAAGGCAGAAAAATATAATACAATTCAAATCAACATTTAGTTCTCTTTCTGATCAAAGTCCATTCCATATCCATATTTATCCTTCTTTATTCCCACTGAAATTATTTTACATATTGGTTTTGTGTTTTCGATGCTGAACATCTTGAGAAAATCCATAGAATAATTTTCTTGGGAAAACAATTATTCTTTCATTTGAAATATTTTTAACCAATGAATTTTTTTTATTTCCTCCAACATATAAAATTATAAGACCTTCATCATCTCTTCAGTAAATCATAGGCAACATCTTTCATCATTCCTAGAAAAGATAATATCATCAACATATAATTTTACGATGATGGAAAGTTTCTTAGAATTACATATATGTGGATTTCTATCCCCTATTCCTTTCTTGAAGGAAATTTTCCTTAATTAAGTATCTAATTTGGAATAACATTCCCATGGATCATGTTCTAACCCATAAACATATTTATACAATCAACATAAATTACTTTCATCATTCTAAGAAAAATTATAAGGTAGTTTAATATAAACTTCCTCTTCAAGATCAACATTCAAAAATGCGGATTTGACATCCATTTGAAATATCTTGTAGCCTCATTGTGCTACAATAGCAAGAAGGATTATTATAGTTTCAAATATGGCCACTGGAGTAAATGTTTCATCGAAATCAATGCCTTCAATCGGATAATACCCTATAGAAACCTATATTTCATTGTTTCTGATTACAACACCTTTTTCATTATTCTTGTTTTGGGAAACCCATTTTGTGGAAATTATATTTTTTTCATTCAAGGGTATGAGTTCCCATGTATCATTAATTTCAATTTGATCCAATTATTCATTTTGGATTGAACCCATTCGGGATGCACAAAAGCTTCATTCACGTCATTGTTTTCCACTTTTGAATATAATGAAGTATTTGTAATGGGGTTTTTGTTCTTTCTGGTTTTAATATATTGAAGTTGACCCCCAATTATATTCATAGATCCCACTTGTTTCCTTATCTTAGGATGATACTTCTGATTATCTACCTCATCATTGGAAGTGGTTGCATCGGTTTCTTTATCATGAAAACAGATACACTTTTCTATATTATTATCAGAATCTTTTTATTCAACTTTCCCAACTTCCACTTCAACTTTAGTAAGTTATTCATTCCAATTTCTCTTAATAATAATTAGATCAATATAATAAACAATTCTATTTTTTCTTTTTCAATTCATAAATAACTATATTCTTTCGAAGCATAGTTATGATAGATTCTGTCATCACCTTTCTGCTCAAACATACTATAGTTTCCAACTTTCTTATTATTGAAGCAATGACTCGCAATACTCTTCCATGACCTAGACATTGAGATCTTCCATAATTAAATTCATATGGATTAATATCTAATTTAGGCATATAGAAACACATATTCATAATTTAAACAGTAGTACTCTTGGATTTCCTCCAAAAGAAATTTGAAAAGCTATGTTGATGCAACACGGTTCTTCTTATTTATATCAAAATTATGTTCATTCTATCAGAATCCATATATTTTTTGGGGTGTATATGGGGAACTATATTCATGAGAAATTCCTTTTTTTCCTGATTGTCTTCAAATTATTCACTTATGTACTCACCACCATTATCAATTATCATCTTATTTTTAGGAAACTCACATTATTTCTCAGCTTTTCCTACTAAATCACTGAAACATTTTCAAAAGCATGTATTTTTTTATCATATACATGAAAATGACAATGTGAGTAAAATAATCAATTATAAAAATGAAGAACATATATCCATTTGTTGAATTTTTGATCATTGGACAACAAATATGTGAATGTATCAGCTCTGTGGGTTTCATTTAACAAATATTAACTTCATAATTTCCATCACTCAAAATTTTTCCATTGTAACAGATAGTACAACATCAATATCTTATTATTTTAAAATTAGGGATATAACAAAAACTATATATTTTATATATCTTCCTCATGTTTCTTTGAAACATGTCTCTTATGATTTTTATGCCACAATTGATTCTCTTCTAAAATATTCATGTAACAATATTTTTGTGTGTCACCAACCTGAAACAAATTGAATTTTTTAATTTTCTCCTATTATAAAAAATATCCAATATTCTTAAATATTTACAACAAACCAATCATTAATTAAGATGAAATTATTACCCTCATAAAACCATTTGGAAAAACATTGCAGATTATGCTTTCGTTGATCATCAAACTATGTTTTCATGGATTTCAGTTTTTCTTTCCCAATAATTAATGACCCAACACCATTGATTTTCTGTGTTTCATCATTACCAAGTGTCAAAGTGCATTATTTAATATTTTTCACATCCTTCATCAATTTCATATATCCTATAATGTGATGGGAATACCAAGTATTTTGTATCTAGGACCGTTCACCTTTTTTGCATTCAATACGGTTTGAATAACAAGAGACTTTTTTCATTCATTTCATTATTCACCTTAAACTTATGAGACTTTAGAATATTTTTTAGAGCCAAAAACAAAACAAGACATACATTTTCAGGATGTCCAGGTTGTTCACATATCATATTGATAGTTTATAGGGGCATGAATGCATTATCAATCTTCATTCTGTTCTTTTGAATAGTCTTTTCAACAACATTGTCATTCTTATTTAAATGATATGATTGACTACCCATCAGTATCATCCTTTAATATCCAATAGGATAATAGTAATGTGGTAGGTTAAACCAACACATACATTATGTATGCTCGAATCCACTATAATAAATGGAATTCCCATAGAAATAGTATTTTCCTCTGACACTTATGTACTGATCAAAATCAAGAATATGTTTCTCAGCCACTTTATTCTCTTTTATTCTTAATCCAACATCCATTTTGTTACCAACAATGTTTTTCAGCTTCTTTTATTATTTATTATATTCTGATGTATTTGAAACCTGTCTTGATTTAGATTTTTTTAAAATATTTTCGGACATAGGTTTCCATAGGACTTAAGAATTTATAGTAATGTTGGTATTGATCACTAAAGCAACTTTCACTTTTTTTCTATTATAGAAAAAACTTAATTATTATTATTTCCCTTTGAGGGTGACATTTTTTGAACCTTATCTAGATTCACATGTCAATAACATTCATCAGTATCAGTGATAGTGTTTTAGAACCGTTAATTTTTCAATTCAACTTCTGAGAGATTTAATTAAGCATGTCCCCACTCTTCATCATCTGCCTTCAACTTTACATTGAGATTACCATTATGATAATTATCATCACCAAGATACTTCATCAAATCATAAATCTATTTTAGAATCATTTCATTATGATATTATTAATTTCATACATAAGAATATTCATCTTCTATTTTTTGTTTTTCTTTTCAAGCCTTTAAATTATTCATAAACATTCCATGAATTCTGCTTTTAAAAAAAATTCATGTTGTGTTTCTTCTTCTTCATTAGAACCAATGCTTCCATATTCTTCATCATTACATGTTTCAGTGAAATTCTTTCCAAAACCAAAACCAATTTTCATTCTGTATACAACATCACTTCCTTCATATTCTTCTTTTTTAGATAGGGAAATTTTTCTTATAGATATAATGAATTTCTTTTCATTCCCTGACTCTCCTTTATAACCCTATAAATTCCACCGTCTTCACGGATTTACTTCGTCTTCATCACTCTCCTTTTAATTACATATTCAAGAAAAATTAGATGCAAAGTGGCCAATGCCATCACATTAAAAATCACTTCAATATAGTTTTCCCATTGTATTTACATATACATATTTTGAAATTCATAAGAAATAAGGATAATATATCATTAAGATTCTTTCATACCACATTTTCATAATCAGAATCACCACCATCTTCTTTGATTTGAATATTCTATTAATCATCCTTCTTAATATCCATGAATGTCTTCTCTCTCTCAACATTTAACTTTCTCTTCATTGATTTTTCTCTTCTCATTTCATATGTAATAATAGTTCTATGTATGTCATCAAAAGATAATGACTGAGGGCCCCTTCCATGTAATATAGAAAAATATTCATTTAATTTTTCATGTTTGATTCACAATATATTCTCAAAAACTATAAATACCTCTAGATATATAACAAGGAATATAGTAGTACATAATGTCATTCCCCCATATAAAAAATCCCCAATATATTCATATTAACCCATTTTTATGTCTCTATATGTTAACCTCCAGATATGATTTTTTTCTTAATTGACTATTATATTGCCTTCAAATATGTTTTTATGTTTTCCCATATACCATTGGAATGGAATCAACTATAACTCTCAAGATGAAAATTTTAGAATTTGATGATAATATATCCTTCTTATCCTATTCCATCATTATCAAAAAAACCTGTTATTAATAGGCTTAAGTGGAATTTATCAGTAATGGGAAGAAAATTGTTGCTTTAAGAACATCATAACTAATAAACAGAAGATATAGATGTATTCTATCTTTCCAAATATAGAAATTCATTTCATGAAAGACCAGAATACCATAAATGTTCACATAGTTTATATTCTACATCAAAAAATAATAGTAAAGTTAACATGTTTCTCTAATACAACTTGAATGTGGCTTGTTAGTGTAATGTGTTAGTTAGAGGGGGAGGGGTGAATCAGCAAAACACATTTTCATTTAAGTTCTATCTTATTTGAAATAACATTTTCCTCATGTTAAGTATTCAATTCCATGCTAAAAACTAAACTAACACACATCCTTATGAACACTTGTATTTACAAGGATACATATTCATTTGGAAAAGCTACAACTTTTGTCTGGATGGAAGGAATCCAATACTATAAAATCCACTAAAATAAAATAAATGGATTATAATGAGTATGATTTACCCCTACACTTGTGCAAAACTATGAAACTATCCCACTAGTGTGTGAGCAACCTCTCAGCACAATAATGTAATACACCATCTTTTGTAACAAAATATTTTTCTTGATCATATTTTCAATTCAACATGTGTATATAATTGTTACGGAATTCTTCAATTCATTACCTGAATGAAACGAAAGAACTTTATAGACTTATGTGAAGAAACATAGAGTCTATTTTCCTAATATCGTTTTTTAATCTAATCCTTCCTGACACAGTTAAATCAAAACCACTTCAGACCCTGAGTATGCTAAGACTCATTATGATTATTCTGTTTTCTATAAATCCTTAGTATAATAAAACCTAGTTTGAAAAACCACATTCAGATTCAACCATAGTTTGAGAAACCCTCTATAGTGATACCCAGTATTGAAGTCATACTGTGATTAGTTCATCCCTATACAAAAACCACGTTTCGATTAGATCATCATGGTTCCATAATTAGCTAAAAATAAATATTCCCATTTCAATATGTTCAATAATGGACAACCGGTATCACATTCACTCTATGATCCTTCGTAGAATCTCTCTCATCCATGACCAATAATAATCCACTACCAAACTTCACAATATATAAGGTACATTGTCCCCTTTTTTAGGTGACCCAAAATGGGTTTGCTGGGAATCCAAAAAATATTTCCTACTCAACTGAATTTACACTAATCATCATTTCAATTAAAATATCATTGCAATTTTGACCTCGTCAACTATTCTTGATTATTTTAGAAACTTCTTCAACATTTATTAATTATTCATCATAATGCAATTGTAGAGACTAATTATGATCTCTAATAAAACAAGGGTTAGAAAATCAAATTTTGGTTCTCCCAAGAAAATTTATCAATCCAATTATTTATAATCAATTTAAATCAAAATCCTTCATTTTATGGTTTGGATCCCCCTGAACAAATCATTCTGTAATATTCATCTATTTTTCTTCCTCCTGACCCACATGTGACAACACACTTCAGCTTATCTTTTCGTGACATAAACGAAAAAAATAATTCTTCATTACTTATATTTAACCAATTATGAAATAAACACATCTTATTCACTTCTCCTAACCATATTGGTGAATTAATTTGAAGACCAACCCAAGATGATGTCTTTCTGTATACGATCAAATCATGTTATGACCATCTTGGTTATGATTCTTTCGGATTATAATCATCCCGATGCTAGAAAACTTTTCCCTTGGCATCATTATTCCCATTTTCACTACTTCCATCACCACATTGTTTTATCATCATAATAATCCATCATCATTTTCTTTTATTAATCATTGGTATCACTTTTTCATCATCCATCAGAACCACTTGCATCATCAGAACCTCCCCGGTCAGCATCACATTTCATTGGAACCACATTTAGGTTTGTATCACTCTTCATGGAATCACCCTCATTATCATTACATTTATACCATTAGTGATGATTTTTTGTCTACACCACTTTCATCTGTGTCACATTCAATTAACCATCTGTAATGACAATTCTCAATTACTCATTCGTTCTATAAAGCATGCATCATGAGTTCTCTATTTAAGTCACTGTCTATGAGAAATATGCCACATGAAAGAATCATCACATTTAGAACATCATATTCATATTTTATCTAATTATTCAGAAAAAAAGAATACATTTTTTCTAAAATCAGGGTCAGATTCATAAGAAAATGAAGCTCTATTCTTCTAAAAACCAGGCACAGATACATCAGAAAACCAGGCACTTAATCTTATAAAAATAAGGCTCTGATTCTTCATAAAATTAGACTTTTATTCTTCTAAAAATAAGACTCTAATTATCTCAAAAATAAAACAATAATTATTTTGAAAAATGACTCTAATTATTCTAAAATATATATTCTGATTCCATCAAAAAATAGGTTTTAAATCTCTCAAAAAATGGGTTCTAATTCCTTTGGAAACCAAACCTCCTTACAATTCATTAAAAAATAAAGAGACCTTTTTTAATTTCTTCAAAATATTGTAGAGAAAATATTAAACCACATGAAAACCATCACCTTCATCATTATCATGGTCCCAAAAAATTTGAGTTATTTTTTAAAATTTTGGATATTTTTCCATATAATCCGAAATTAACAAAATTTTAATCTCTTTCATGGCTACCACATGATAGAGAAAAGGAATGTTTAATTTATATAAAAAGATAAAATTGAAAAATTTAATAAAATTGGGATTTTTATTGTTGGTATATAGTTTTTGAAACTATTTGGAGACTCCCAGATAACCAAGAGTCTTATATGGAGTGTGGTCAGAACCCACAATGTTGGTGTATGGTTAAGGGAAACAATGTAGAAAAAATCATGTTTTGTATGGTGTATTCGTCTTTGTATATTACATGACTAATACATAGTTTGGAGAAATTTGGGTCCAAACCATATAGAAATCATGTAATATTACTATTTTAATTCACACGAATGGCCAATTAAATTATTATGTAGTTCTCCTCTAATCCCCTATCACTCATCATAGGGAACTCAATGTAGACTATTAGGTGATCATTTCTCCTACTCTATCAATTTTTTTCATCATCATTTGGTTTTTGAGTGTTATTCATGGTATATATATCTCCATATCTCTATATTTTTTTTCATTAATATCCCCATTGATTTCTCTTCTGTTATTTCTCCACCCAAACCCCCATATGTCTACATAATCTAAGGTTTTGTTTTATGATATTTTTATTCTACGTTTTTCATTTTCCTTTTATTATATTTGTATGGTTACTTATTTATTTGAGTTTATATCAAAGTCTTAAATAAAATGTGTCATGAATTCCATCCATTTTGAGGTTATTGTATATTTTTTTCCCTTTATTTTGTATATCAAATGAAACTTTGGTGCTGAAAATCTACATTTTCAAAAATACTACCATGAATGATATCAATGTGACATTTATAAAATTTTAGTCTATGCGTTATAATATTAGGATATTTAGGGTCTTATTTATATGATTCATGAATAGAATTGAATTAGTCTTTTTCCCATTCAATTAATATGGAAAAGAGCCAATGAGGATCCCTTAAATGGTTTTGATTAAACACATGGGGTTTAGACCGAATTATGATATTCAAAAGAATTTATCCATGTTTTTAAAAAACATTTTTTTAATATTTATTTTATAAGTGATTGTTAAAGTTGTTTCAAAATTATGAAATTTATAATGAAGTAGAATGTTACAAGAAATTCTATGTTTGATTTCCGTTGAAGGGTTTTTGGAACACTGTAAAATTAATGGTTAATTTCTCAACTGAATTATTTTATTTTACAATTTTAATGAATCACCCAAAAGGTTAAATTTATTATTCTATTATGTTTTAAGGAAAAAGTGAAATTTCATATGATATTTTTGGGGTTTGGTGGAATTTATTATTATTTATTATGATGCATTTGATATCACCTGATTCCTATAATTAGATTATTCTATACATTCCATGATCTATTTGTCTTGTGAATCTAGATATGAAAGTGGGTGGTGTGGATTCATGATACCATAGTTAGCACAAATGATTTTATGGTCCCCTTAGTTTATGTTAAAGAATAGAGATATCGGGTAGGTTCCATTACAATAAGAGAAGTGTCAGATAATTAGATGTATTTTATAATCTGTTAACCTGATATAATTTAGAAATAAGATTATATTATAATAGTTTTGTTAGGATCAAATCATACTATAATATTTTTTGAATCACATAACAATTTATTATTGAAAATTTGTTCTTTTATATGATTTCTGTTCTTTGTTATCATATTCATGTATGCTTATTGCTATTGGAAACATATTACATGTTTTTTTTAAATTTAAATTATTTAATAATGAATTATTTTATTTAGGGTTGTGTATTTATAGCTTTGATTCATTATAAAATGTTTTTGATATTTATTTTGGAATGTGGTTTTGGGATGTTGTTTTAATTACAAGTGATATGCCATTATTTTGAATCAAATTTCATGATGGGAACAAAAAAAAATATAAAAAGGAGGATTGGATTGGTTTTCATAAAATTAATTGTTTTAATTTTTTCAATAGTATTTCAAATAGTTCTATTTTAAAAGAAGAAGTATTTGGATTTATGATATGAACATGTTCTTTGGTTTCATTATTATCTATTTAAAAATATAAAACAAAATTTGTTATTGTATTTCAAACTATAAACCATGACCAATATATTTCATGGACATGTATAGACTATATAATATCATCGTCCTTTATTTATTGTACATTTTTTGGGCTGTAATGTTTTATTTGGTTTTATATGTGTTTGTGACATTACATTTTCATGAAAATAATTTTTCTATGTTTTCAAGGAAATATAATTTTTGTAGATAATATTCACTTATACATAGATTGTAAGGATTGTTTGATTGTATAAACCTTATATCCTTTGAGAGGAGGTGTTTTGTAATCGTAATATAGAATTTTATAGTGATATGTAAGGGTAAAACACCATTTCATAAAGCCAATGGTGAAATATGATATACTAAATAAGTGTAAACATAACCTACATTAGATTAAGGTATTTCTTGTATAAGGGAAGTCACAAGATTCTTATGGTTGTACAATAGTATTAACCAATATAAGGTTCTTGTGTGGGGGTAATCATTCATTTCATAAGGGTGTAACAGATATGTTATGATCCTCTAAAAGGGAAATACATAATTTATAGAGGATGTGTAAGGATAATATATATTCAACATAATGGTGGTAGAGGTGGGTGGCCTACATAAGGGTAAAATCCCTTAACTGTACATGGAAAAAAAGGTCTACATAAGGGTAAACCATGTAATACTTACATTGAAAACATTAAATAAGAATAAATCACTTAAGTCATATTTTATTATTTTTCATCCATAACACATGTAACACAGTTATAATTCATTATTATGATAGAAAACATGTTATTTATAATCATCTGAAAAGTTAAGGGTTATAAATATGATTTTAAATTAATTTAATTATTTTTTATTAATGATTATGTTGGAAAAATTAATTTAAAATATATTTAAATTAGTGGGTTTAATTCTTTGAATTAAATATCATGTAGTATTCTGAGAAGTACCAAAACCTTGGTTACTTAATTTTTTTTACCCTGTTGACCAGAGTTTAACCAACAAAAGATATACATAAATTAAATGGGTTAGGTAAAATCATTGTAAGAGGATTTATAAGAACATCAATCAATATAACATGGGGTTATCATAATCACCCTCATAACTGTATCATCAAAATAATTATAAGAATCATTAGATAAAGGAATGCAATGTGCAAATGAATAAAATTGAAACATCGTGTGTTAGTGGTAAACTACCATGTATATTTCTCTTTATATCAGGAGATATATCACATTAAACAATGTATTAGAGCACTATAAACTTCTAGGTTCACCCATAATATCCTAACATTTATATAAGCATGCATGCCACAAAGAATATATATCAGTCAAGGAAAAAAATAACCCATGTATAGGAATGGGTTTCATTCAATAATCAATACATCCATGAATTATATTTGGGGTTCTCAAAAAAAATAGGGAATGTCATAAATGGTATAATAATCATCCAGAAGATATAATATAATGAGATGTAAAAGACATTTTTTTGGAAAGAACAATACTTTTGGATATATCCTTTCGTGTTTCATAAAATCCAATTTAATTCATGTATATCCTAGAAAAAACAAGGTCATGAAAACAAATGTAAATTTAACCAAAATTATAAGATCACCAATACAAAAAATTTGGTTATAGTGCTGAAACCCAAGAAATAGAGTTGAGTTCGATAATCCCTTTACCTTATGTCTATATGATTTATTCACTTTAGTATCTTGGGTAAAAAAATTATATCAAATAGTTAAAAATTATACAACCTCTTAAACATGTAATTTTTTATGATAGTTTTATTAAATTCATTTATAGTGTTTTTGATTTGTTTTAGAGTTAAATTTCACCGTTTGAGAGTGTTCTTTTTCATGTTTATAACGATCGGTTTTATTTTTTATAAGTTTGGAAGTTCATGTATAGCATGAATTATTCTATAAAATTCAATTTATATGTTCCAAATGAACATATGTACGTGTAATTGTTATTATATATAATTTTTATATGGTAGAATAATGATATATTATGTAGAATAATAATGTATATGATTTAATTTATTTTGGTGGTTTTTATTACCATTATCAGCTTATAAAATTTTATTTTACCTCAAGTTTATATATATGTTCTAAAAAATTATATAACATAGAGTATAAATATTAAAAATCCTAACATACAATAATTATGGTTTTATGAAAATATGTGATGGTAGACATGAAAAATTATAATGCATTCTCCACGATGGTGGTAAATCAACACACCAAAGATGATATGTTTATTTTTAGAATAAAAGGAGAATGGAAGAGATTAAAAAAATTAATTATTCCCTTATCATAATTAAATTTTATTATATGAATGAAAAATTAGTTATCATTCCACCAAGATTAGTGGAGTGGGAAATAATATAACGAATGAAATGAAATTGAAAATAAATTGATAGGAAAAGAAATTGGAATTTTCCTCTATAATTTCTCCTCCTTGAGAACCAAAGTAGAAAAAACAAATTTAGTCTTTTTATGAGACCAAGGTATCCTTGTCATGGGAGAGGGTCATTGAGAGATAATTGAGAAGAACATGGATAGTATTCAAGGATTAGAATGTGTGATGTGAAAAGGTGGTGAGGGTGGTATTTATTAGGCACACGAGGGATGTTTTTTCATTAATTTATTAATTACATTATAATTTTTGGATTATGAATATGAGTAGTTTTAACCAAATAACTGTATAAATTAAAATTATTATGGATAGTTTGTAATTAGTATTCTTACATTAGTTATGAATCAAGAAATATTGTATTTCTCTTATATTGTATATATACCATTTATTACAATATTTTACTATTCACCAAGCCACGACTATTTTATGGGAAATCAAAAAATCATCCTAACCATTTTTTAATGTATATAATGAAAAAAGTTACTCCATTTTATAAAAATAATTTTCTATATATGATAAATTTATTTGTTAAATAAAATCATCATTTATTATAAAAAATATCAATTTTAAAATTATAACTGATTATATAAGACATCGAACAGATAATTAAGGCTTTATAAAATTATATAATAATAATAAGATAACCAAATATGATATTATTTCATTCTTTTTGTAATAATTTTTTTTAAATAATGTTATTTAATATAAAATTGAATATAATCCTTTATGTTTTTGATAAATAACAACATATAATTTATCATTTTTAAAACATTTATTTACCAACTCTATGATATAGTTATATCATATTTTAACTTATGAGATTCCTTAATTTTACATATACTTTTATAGGTGACGTTGCTATTTTATTTTTCAGGATACTATTCCTAATTGTCCTGTTACTATTCCATGGGTCAGGTTAATATTTTTTCAGGATAAGATCCTTACTTTATTTAAATATCACTTATTTATTTTTTGATAATAATGTTTTTTTAGGTCTCATAATTATTTGGAGGTATGTTCAATTGATAAAATTTTGGGCTATTACCATCTTCCCCCATTTTGAAATTTCACCATTTAATTTTCATTTTACATAAACAGGTGATGATACCATTCCTTCGGCGCCTCTTCTAGATCCCATGATACTTCTTCATACATGTCGTTCATCCTCAACACTTTGAAAATGTGAGTTGTCTTTTTGAGAATAACGATGTATCTCTAGTCTAAAATCATTACCAGCTACTCCACATAAATGAGATAATATTACAGTTGTACCATCTCTGAGTTCCATTCATGTGAGGAATCACAAATTGACAACCTCATGGGAGATATATGGAACATGTTATGAATGTGACCCATATTTGGTTGATGTTTAAACTTCTAGGCCACTACTATTAAGTAATCAAGGATCTAAATATTCCGATGTATATTGTGATATGCTTCCCTCTTTTTCCAAACCTTATGACACCCTTCTATGGTGATATTCAATGTTATAATTTTTCTACAACATAAAACAAAAAGTAACATAAATAGTTTTCAACATAACTCTTTTTCAAAAAATTTATAGATTTGATATGTTACTAGATTACATGAATATTTTATTTCATCTCTATAACAAGATTAATTCAATGTAGCATTCATTCAGCAACATCATCCCAATTGGTTAGAGTTCTACATTCATTCCCATGCATAGCTTCATATGGATACATCTGAATACTATATTGGAATCTATTGATATATTATAACTCAACAAATGTGATATGATGATACCATCCACCATTGAATTAAATTGATCAATGTATCATAATTTCATTAAGAATCTGGATAGTCATATGATTCTAAAAATCATTATGGGGGAGATAGGTCATGCTGAAATTCAATTTATTTTTCAAATCATGTTGAATAGTTATCTATAATTTAATTTTGAACCTGGGATCATAACCAGAGACAATAAAAGTGGAACCACATGTAGCATTTCCATATCCTTTAGATTTATCATTGAATGGTGTTTAAGAAATCTTCCATCATGATTAGTGGTATAGAGGTCCGTCTTGCCGAGTAAATTCACCACAACCCATATCATATTGTTTCCTATGGATGTATTTAGAAGACCATTAAAAAAGTAAATGATGAAATTCTTTATCTTCCATATTGGGATAACTAATGGTTTTATAATTCCATTTAGAATTATGTCACTCAAAATTAACATGGTGACATACCAATCACCCTGAGACATACTATGCAATGTCATTCGTCATGATATACTACCAATGTTTTCTCCAAGATCATAATACATCATGTTACTTCTAGGATGGGTAGAGAAAGATAGGTTGTGTAGATTATCAAATATGTATTTCTTTTTCTCATTTGGTGAAGGAACACAAATTAGTTTTCTAAATTAAATCACACAATCAGAATCTATATGTAACTCTTGTAGATTCTCTTATATTGATGCATCCACATTCTTTTGAATCTCTCGATTATCCCATTGTGATTCCTTATTTATGTATTATATTGAAGGTTTTATAATCCATAAATTAATATAGAATGTATTTCATGACGTTGTGGCTTAATAATATATCCATTGTACATCCAATAAGATATGGTCTTTCTCAATATAAATCATGGATATAGTAGTAAATTATTTTCTATTAATATTTTTAGCAAACTTATTTTCAATCACTGGATGATAGTGAATATAGAAATCATATTCCTTCATAGATATAACCATCCCTATTAATTCATTTTGAGATCAATTTCTATTAATGTATAATTTATACAATTATGATAGGTATATATTCCAAAATTTTTATAATAGAGGTCATGGAACCATATTTTTAAGGAAACAATAGTAGCTGATAACTCCAAATCTTGCATCAGGTAGTTCAACTCATAGATCTTCAACTATTAGGAATAGTAGGATATAAATTTAATGTTGTTCATGTATAAATAACCCAATAAATTCTTTTATGAATCGTTTTATATCACAATACTTTCTCCCCATATCTATAATATCATTATTGGTGTTGTGATCAACATATTATTTGTCTCCTTGAAGATTTCCTCATATTCTTACATCCATATATACATTACCCCATTACATGTTATCCTAGATAGTGGGAATGAAAATAAGTATATATTTATTAATAATTGTCAGTATTACCAAAATAAAGAGAGAAAATTTTGGATATCTCTGATATTAAAGGGTCTATTTTATGCCATAATTAACATTATTCTTTAAGGGTCCATATAAATTTCATCACTAATTATAAAATTTAAAAAGAATGTTACATTCTGTATTTAAAAGTCATAGTATCTAAACATGGTATACATTTTCCATTTCATCAATGTCATAAAAAAAATCATTATATGTTTTTCATGTTATACCAAGATTTTGGAGAAGATGAAAATATCATCAATAAAAGCTACCAAATATTATTCAAGGTAATGTCTATAGACTCTTTTCATAAAATTCAAGAAGATTTTTGTGGAATTTGAAATTCTGAAGGGCATCACTAGAAACTCATATTTCCTATTACCTAATTTATGGAGAAATATTATTAATATATTCCATCTTCAAATTCAGTTTATTATATCTAAAATAAGGATACATATTTAATAAGTATTGAACACACCATACTTGATTGAACAAGTCATCAATCCTTGTACAAGGATAATTGTTCTTTATCATGATCTTATTGAATTCCAAAAAATTTATACACATCCTTATTGAACAATTCATTTTCATTACAATTAGTACTAGTTCACCCCAAGACAATACAATGTGGAATATGAATCCTTTTCTCAAAATAACATACATCATCCTATTTATCTCTACCTGTTAGATATACGCCATCAATTCGGAACATTTTGAGATAGGATTAACACCAGGTATGAATTATATTAAGAAATTTATATCACAATATAGTATAATTTAAGGTATATTTTAAGGAAATACGTCACTATATTCCTTCGTAATGGGAATTTCCCCAAGGTTGATTCATTCCTTTTAATCAACCATTAGAGTGAGCTGTGATTCTTCATAGGGAATAAACACCATCATCATTGAGAGATCTTCCACATGAGATTCATGGTCATAATTTTATTTGTACATGATCATTTTATGACACATAATTTGAACACACATTTTATTTTAATAACAATTGAGGAGTTTTCTATATAATGAGATCCAATTCATCCCCATTATAGCAGCAAATTCCACCAATAGAAATATCATATGATTTGTTTTGAATATTATTCCCCGTTTTCCAATAGGAGAAGATTGAAAATTTTAATATAACACGATTACCCCACTATGTGTTTTAATGATATATCAAATTCAATTTATAGAGGCTTAGATTTAATAGTTCATGAAAACATTCAAGATCTAATGTAATGTTATGAATAAGAATAAAATAAGACTTTTTTATGAAATAGTTAATATGAAGTGTACCTAGTATGAATTCATTTTCTTAACCCAATTTATTTGTATTGATGGAATAATAATTCCATTTCCCCTTTGGATTTGGTATATGATAATGCTTATTACTATTTTGGAATTGTGATTCAGAAAACTTACATGAAATTTTGACCTTCCACCTCTAGTATAATCATTAAACCCTAGGTAGTTATCTCCTTTCCTCGATCACATTGGATAGAATATATGTATCTTTATGAAATTAATGAACTCATTGTCTTTCTATCTCACACTTATAGCATTTTTGATCCTGTGGAGCAAATTACCAAGATTTTTCTTCCTAAAATGTTATCTACGAGTGGTTGAGATTTATATTAACTTTTCTTTTTAGACCCCTAATCATTAGAATCCATATATTGATTCTTATCAATATATCCATGGATCAATTATCCAAACACCATCTCTACATTGAGAGCACATCAATCAACTTCTTCATAACTCCCAAAGTCTCAAATTTATAGAACCTTTAAAAGGTGTGATTTTTAAAAACTATCGAATATATAAATTTTGATATCATTATTGGAAAATGAATCTAAAGCATTCATTCCATGCCTTGAGATGTATTATTTTTAGGTCTTGACAGATTCACATTTATTTTTCTCAAGCTCTATGAATTATTTCTTTATATTTTTATGAAGATATCAGGGGAAAAAATTATTAAGAAACATTATCATATATTATTCCCACTAATTATATTCAATTATCCATTTTTCATGGTGTTTTTGATTAATGACTACCATTGGTTGACCACTCCATCTAGACTATAAACACATAGAGTCATCGTCTCTATCTGAGAGCAGTGATGTACATAAAATATCTTCTCATTTGAGTCAATACATTTCTCTATGATGAGTGGATCAGAATATCCACTAAACATTGGTTTTCATTTCAATATGAATAAATAGATAATCAGTTTCTCCCTCACTGGTGAAGTTAAAAATTTCTCATTTTTCAGGTTGTTATTCATTGTTTGAGACAATTGATTATGAATCCACATGAAATTTTCACCTCCAACTTCAATGGAATTGAGGATGTTATTCTGGAAATCGCATTATTAGCCATCGCACATGTTGTTTGCATAGTTTATATGGGATCCCACCATTTTCATAAATTAAAAAGTTTAAAAAAATCAATAAGTCAAAAATAATTTATTCCATTGTGCAATTAAATGTAATGTCACATATTTTGGGGTCCCTGTGTTTTTAATTTTTCTAAAACAAGGATTAATGTGTTAATAATTATACATAGTATCACACTAAGGGGTTTCCCTATGGTTTTATAAACCTAATTACAAAAATTAACTACATCATTCCTTGACACCAACTATAGAGATACTATATTTCATACATGGTTGTTTCATTAATTTTAAAATTAAACAACAGAAAATTGTGAAAAAAATAAAATACAATGTTTTAGTGTCTTGTTAAAATTTTTTCCAAACAAAAATTTTACAAAAAAAACATAAACATTTATTTATTTCCTTCTCCCCTTTCATCATAGTGGCCCTTGTTTTATTCCTAGTACAAGTATTCACCTATGTATATACATCAATGAATGGGGTGTTCTAAGATCACAACAATGGATAAATATGAACATGACTCAATATATCATGGGTTGAGCACAAGAAATATCCTAACATCATCATTAAAATCCTGATAGGAGAAATTCAACAAAGTCATTGAATGTGTAAATGCATAAAAATGAAAAATAATGTCTTAATTGTAAACTAACAAAACTATTTCACTTTATCACATGTTATAAGTCTCATTAACCAATGAATTAAAGTGATATATACTTCTACGAGCACCCTCCACATCCTAACATACACCTAATAATGTATTCTACAAAGACCATATGCGAGTCATGGCCAAAAAACAACCCATTGAATGTATTGGGATTCATTTCATAAAGAATACATCCATGGATAGAGTTTGGGGTTCCAAAAAATGGTAATAACAGATTTGGTATAATAATCATCAAGGATAAACAATTTCTTGATAAGTAAAAGATATATTTTTGGAAAGTAGAGTTCTTTTGGAAGAATATTTTTATTTTTCATTAAATCAGATAGGAAAATTCTATATCCAAAAAATGATAAGTGAAAAAAACATTAATGATATTATTGTAACATTTTAGTAACATATATATTGAAAATGGTGGGAATGGGATAAAACCCAATGAAATGGAGTTTGGTTTGATAATCCTTTTACCATATGTCTAAATGATTTGATCACATTAATATCACATATAATAAAATTAAATTCATTAATAATAAAATAAGTATCCTCTAATACATAAATTTTTTAATTTAGTTTCATTAAGTTTATTTAGAGTCTTCTTATGTGGTTTAGTGTTCAATTTTATCATTTGATAATGGTTGTTTTCTTTGTTTTTAGGATCAATTCGTCTGTTTAAATTTATGGAAATTAATGTATAATAAGAATGATTCTAAAGAGTTGAAATAAAATGTTATTAATGAACATAAATAAGTTTATTTTGTCTTATATATCATTTGTATTTAAATTTTTATGGTTATTTAATAGAAACAAAGTTATTGAAAATGATGTTATTTATTTTGGAAGTTTTTATGACCATTATAAACTTATATAATTTTTTGTAACATCAGGTTTATATATTGGTCATAGAACATTATATAACATTAAATATGTATAATAAAATATTATTTAACCATAATAATGGTTTTATGACCATATTTTTAAGAATTAGTGAAAAATGAAAATGTATTGTCTATGGCGGTGCTAAATAATCACATCATAGGAAATATTTTATGTTGTAGAATACAAAGAAAATGGAAAAAATTTAATGATGAATTATTCAATTGTCATAATAAAATTATATAATATAAATTATAATGGAGTTATCATTCCACTTGGATAATTGTAGTTGATTAGAGTCTTTGAAATGAAATGTAGTTGAAATGAAATTAAAATGAAAAGAAAGAGTATTTTTCCTCGTGAATTTATTCTCATTCAGAACCTCTTCAGGGAAATGGTTTTGGTCATTGGATGATTCAATGGGATCCTAGACATGGGATATGTTATAGTTAATAGGATTGGGACTGACATATACAATCTTCCTGAATTAGAAGTAGTGTGGTTAAGAGGTGGGCATGGGTGATATTTATAGGGGATGAGAGGGGTGTTTTCTTATTATTTTAGTCATTAGTTTATTATTTTGTCTCAAAACTAGGAATATTTCTATCCTTATCACTATATATATTAAAATAATTAAGGAGAGTTGTAGATTATTTTTACTACATCAGAAATGACTAAAGGAATATTCTATTTATTTTATCATGTGTATATCTCGTAAATAACCATATTTCACTATTCACAAAAATTAACTATTTTATAAAAATCATGAAAATTATTCATAATATCTTCTAAAAATGTTGAATTTAAAAAGTACCTCCATTTACTGAATACCATATCTAGAATATGAGAGATTTAATTCTTATTTAAAATAATTATTTATCTGAATATTACCAATATAAAAATTATAAGTAATTTTCTAAAACATTGAATGAGTAATTATGGTCTTACAATGTTATATTATAGTAATAATTAAATGAATTATTAATTTATGAATATATTTAAGAAATGAAATTTTATTTTAAATCGTTATATTAATATTAAAATTGTAAATAAACATTTTTGTTGTAACAAAATACCTATAGTTAATTTATAATTTTAAAAACATTCATCTTATTATACTATAATATAATTACATAATATTTTCAATTTTGAGATCAAGAAATTTTATATATAATTTTACATTTGAGGATTCAATTTTATTTTCCTTATTACTATTTCTAAAGGAAATTTTAGTATTACATGGGACATGTTACAATTCCAACGATATAGGTTGTTTACATTATTTAAATAAATGTTATTTCATCATTATTTATTGATAATAATGTTTTTATTTTGAACTTATTTATAATAATGGATGTTCGATTGATAAAAGTGTGGGTCTTCAAATTCTTCCCCAATTTTGGTTATTTTCCCTTGAAATGTCATTTTACATAAATAGGTGAGGGTACCTATCCTTCATCACCTCTTTCCATTCCCAAGTCGCTTAATCATAATTATGGTTCATCCACAATAAATTGAAAAGGTGGGTTTTTGTGTTGAATTAAACATCATCTATTTGGTCATGAATATTTACTGCATGGTCCTCATAATAGATTTCATCTTCCAGTTACACCACCACAGAGTTCAGTACACATGATTGATCTGGTGTATACGTCCTCCTGAGAGATACATGGAAGACTTCAAGAATATGATCCATGATTCCTGAAAGTGAATGTTGACGGTCTCTTGATCCTATGTGATGAATGATATAAAAGAGTCCATGTATTCAGATATTGGCCATTGTTTTGGGGGTGATAGGTCCCTTTAAAATTCAATTCAGTACTCAAGACATGTTCAAAACTTCTCCAAAATTTGGAGGTGAACATGGGATCACGATCATATGTGATTGAAAGTGTAAGCCAATATAGCCTATCCATATGCATCACATATATCATAGAATATTGTTCAAGAAAATGATCTTCCTAAATAATGATAAATTAGGATGTATTGGTGAGTTGATCCACCATAAGACATATTTCATTATTTCAATTTGATTTTATCAGAAGACCAGTGAGACAGTCCATCGTGACATTTTCCTATTTCTATATTGGTATATGAAATGTTTTCATCATACCTTTAGAATTATGTTTCCCTAATTTAACTCTCCAACATACCATGCACTATAAGACACACTCTAAAATCAGTATCTTCATGTTATCTCACAATAAATGTTCACAGAGATCAAAGTAATTCATTGTATATATAAACTGAATATAGAATGTTGATCTATGCTCATTATCCAATATCTACTTCTTTAACCCAGCTGATGAAGGCACAAAAAGCCTTTTTCAAAACTGAAAAACAATATTATCTTCGATATAGAAATCATGCAGCATCCATTCATTTAGTACATCCACATTCTGTTGAACCGCAAGATCATCCCTTTTGGGATCCCGAATATTCTATCAGATAGATGTTGGGGAAATAGTTTGGAAAATTTATGATTTATTTTCTACTATTATTATTTCCAAATCTATACTTTTCATATCAATGAATTTATGGTCTATCTCAGTTCATATTAGGGATATAGTAGTGCATTATTTTCTATTATGAGTAGCAACTACATTGTTTTCCTTTTTAAGATTCTAGTGGGTACCTAAATTATATTCTATGATGAGATAAAACCATATCATTTGATGCATTTAGAGCACATATATTAATAATATATTCTTTAGACTCTTGTGATCATATATATGTTAGTCTTATCATCATTTAGTTAGTGCTTCCATATTTTCGTTGAAAAATTCACAATTTCTAACTCTAGATCATGTGTCGGCTAGTTCATCTCATGGACCATCAACTATAAAGAGGTTTATTCTACAACATTATTATATTTAATGTGTACACAACCCAATCCAATCATTTAATCATCACAGTTTATCACAAAAAATTCTACACTTTTTGGTAAGTTGAGTACATGTGCGATGATCAACCTCTTCATTTTCTCCATGAATCTTTCCTTTCAATCCTCTACAATGACATACATTACTCATTTACATGTTAACATAGTCACCATGATAGACAAATATGATAAATTTCTCACAATATTTTGGTAGTACCCTGTTAATTCAAGAAATATACATATATTAATTAAACTAATGTGTCTAGTGTATTCCTCAATTGCCTTTTTTTTGAATGGTCCATAGAAATTCCATCAAATATGACCACATGGGAAGAGAATGTGACTTACTATATGGAAAAGTCACACCTTCTGATCATGGAATGCAATTTATCTCTCCTCAATGATGCTTAGACAGTCCTCTAGTTCTTCATGTTACAATTTTATCATAGAGTATTTCATAATATCATTGATAACCACAACCAAAAAAATTTCAATGTAATGTCTATGGAATGTATATATCAAATATATGATGATTGTAAAGGAATTTATAAAATTCAAAGGGCATTACTAGAAACTCATAGTGCTCATTCATTGTACAAAAATCAGTTTTATGTATATATCTTCAGCAAATTTATTTTATGATATCTATTATATAGAACAAATTTTAAGAAGTATATATCTCCTCATAGTTGATCGAACAAGTCATCAATCATTGGATGACAACACTTGTTCATTATGGAGAACATATTTTGATCATGATAAATGAAACACAAGTACCATGATCCATCTTTTTTCATTAAATTAGCATTGTCACTCACCAAGGCGGTGCACTAGAAAATATGAACCCTTTCTCTGAATTCTCTTGGAAAATTTTCTTTAAGTAAACTTGTTTGATAGAATCCATCCAATATGAAAATTTTGAGATAGGAGTATCTCTATAAATGATTTCTATATGTAAATATAACTCATGATATGGGGGAAGTCCAGGTAACACTTCAAGAAATACATCATTGCTTTTCCTCATAATGTGAATTTCCCTTCAGATGAAACATTCTTTTCAATCAAAAATTTCAGTTAAGTATTTTTTTCATAGAGAATCTATAACCACTTATTTTAGATATCCTCAAATATAGATTCAGGGACATCATTTAATTTTTATTGCATCATGGGATGGAATGTTAATTGAAAGGATATTTACTTTTACTGATAGTTTTTGTGTTTTATGTATAAAGATATCCAATACATCCCCAATATATCATCAAATTAAAAAAATTGATGTATCATGGGATTTGAAGAAAGAATATACCCACATATATTAATAGAAGACTAATACAAAACATTGGTTGTAATGAATGAACTAATATAGGTTTTTACAAATATATCTACATTATGTTTTTAGAGAATTGATTCTATATTTCGAGTAAAAATGCATGATATAAAGGAATATGTCGAACTAGATTCAAATAATACTTATTCCATTCTCTAGTGAATATGATATGTAAATTTCTTGAAATAATTTTCATGGTTGACATCAGCATTATTGAAGGAATAAACCTTCCCTTTGACTTTTCAATTTGGTGGATGCTAACGTTGATTACCCTTGGGGACTTGAGGTTTAGTTTACTGACTTACATAGTTCCCCTTATATATATAGTTAAACTACTTTATTATGGTTGTTTCAATAATTACATCCATAACATTGGATGGATTCCTTGTCTCAATGAAAATCCTGAGCATAGTGTCCTCTTATCCCTCACTTAGGGAATTTCCGAATCCCACTGAGGTAGTTCCCATGAAATTTGTTACCATATTTTTGACATCTGATTGTTGATATTTTTTATCACCTTTCCCATTAGATCTGCTATATTGTAACTCCATATTTCATTTATCATCCCCATATCCATGGTACTATTCCCTAAACACTATCTCAACTTTGAAATCACATCAAACAACTTATTCATAACTCCCAATGTATCAAATTTATTGATCATTTTGAAAGTGTAGTTTAAACCACTAAATATTAAATAAATTATTATATCATTGTTTATAAAAAACCGTAAGAGTTCCATGAAACCATTATGAAATTTTATCCACAGTCCTTGACTAATTAAAATTATGTTTCCTTCATCTCTATGAATTATATCTCAATATTTTTATGAACCATTCAAGTAAAATAAATTTTAAAAAACATTATATTATTGTCATCTAACTCCATCTCATAAAATTATTCCTTTATCATAGTGTTCTTAATTAACACCATTAATTGGTATGCATCTACATATAGACAACAAATGTCAAGAGTCTCTTTCATCATGTCAGAACAAAAAATTACATACAATATCATCTCCATTTTTAACCAACTATTCCATGGTGAATGGATCAAAAGATCCACTAAATGTTTGTGGTTATTTCCATATAAAACACTTGATATCATGTTTCTCCCTCTTATGTGAAGGAAGATATTTGACATTATATGTGATATTATTTATAACCATTAATATCTAGATAATAGTAATAATGAAATTTTGAACCCCAAATCACATGGAATTGAGGATGTCTTTCAGGCAATCACATCATTATTCATCATACTATTTGTTTATCTGGTTTCTCATGTTCACCATCGTTTTCTAATATTGAAAAGGTTTCAAGAAAATATCACTTAAATCATGAATAATTTATTCCTTTTTGAAATTAACTCTATAGGATTGTCATTTCAGATCCCTATGTTTTCTATTTTTTGAAAACAAATCTTTTTGGGTGGTTACATATACTTTGTCTGAAACTAAGTTCTTTTACAATGGTCTTATAATACTAGTTACCAAATTAACTAATATATTATATAATACAAACTATTGTAATACTACATTTCTTGTAGGAATATTACTTTAATTTTAGTGATAAACAATATACAAGTGATATAAAACCACGATCTAAAGGATTGGAGTCTTCATAAAATTATGACCATACAAAAATTTTGCATAATGAAACATAAACATTTATTTAATTCCTTATTATCTATATTATTTGGGTCCCTTGTGCTCTCCTTGTCACAATTAATTACTTAAGGATATTCATTAATGAAATGGGTGAACTAAAACTAGTAGGAGGAAAGGTAAGAACATTAATCTATTTAAAAATGGGATGAGAATAATCATCATCAAAATATCATCGTCAAACTAATCATAGGAAGCATTATATAACGTCATGGAATGTGGAAATGAAAAAAAACGAAACATCACATCTTCGTCGTAATCTACCAGACATATATTACTTTATCTCATGACATAAATCGCATTAATCAATACATCAAATCAGTATATAAGTTAGGCACATCTGTCACATCATTAAATTTACATAATCAGGAATTCCATATATAATGTAAATTAATTATTAAAAGAAAATGACCAATGTAATGGATTGGGTTCAAATTCCTAAGGAATACATCCCTGAATTAATATCGGGGTTCCAAAAATAATGGTGTAGTAACATAATTGGTATAATAATCATCAAGAAGAAACCATTTCATTGTATGAAAAAGATGCATTTTCAGAAAGAAGAGTTCTTTTGAAAAAAACATTGAATTTTCTATAAAATACAATTGCAAACATATATATCAATGAAAATATACAGTAATGATAAATAAATTATATTAACAAAACATTATTGGAAAATCTATACTGAAAATGAAGTAAAATAATGATAACCTATTTCAATTGAGTTGGTTTCGAGAATCCCCATACATTTTATCAGAATGTATTTTTCACATTAATATAATTGATAATAAAAAAATAAATTATTTAACAAATAAATAACCTCTTATATGTGTTTTGGATTTATATAGTTTATTATATTAATTAAAATATTTTTTTATTACGTTTTGTGTTTATTTTCATCACTCAAGAGTGTTCTTTTTCATTTTTTTCCTGATTTTCTCGCTTGTTTATAAGTATATAATTTCTTGGATAACTAATATGATTAGCTAGAATTGGAATTATTTGTTATTAATTTAAATAAATATTTGTAATTGTTATTATATATCATTAGGTGATTTGTTATTGGGATGATATATTTCACTGAATGTGAATGAAAATGATTTAATTTATTTTGGTAGGATTTACGACCATTACATTATTAAAGACCCAAGAATTATATCTAATTTTTTAATTAAATTGTAATTTTAAAAGTCCGAGAAAATTAACGGCGCATGATTCTGAGGCCCGGTGTGCTCAGAATGAATTTCTAATCATTTTTTGGGTACGTTCAGTAAAAATACAAGCGGGGTTTTGTAACTTTTGAACAGGTTCATGGAATTGGAATCAAACGGCAACATTGAAATCACTGCGTTGTATTCTCTTAAGGCGATCTTCACCTCGACCGCAGTAGGTCAAGGGAAGAAGATAGTTTTTCACTTTTTCGTGGAAGAATAACATAAATATTTTTATCACTTAATATTTATTTGAAACACCCACATGATAGTTATAATGGTGGGGACCACCAGATATAAAACCTCCAAATTTTAAATTAATAGTGGGGACCACCCGAACCCTCTTAATGGGGGCGAAACCACTCAACCCCCCCTTAATTAATTTCCTCCAATATTTTGAGCCAATTAAAATGAAACTATTAAATAGGCCAACACCCTATTTAATTTTTTGAGCTAACCAATAACTAATGAAATGTGTCAGCGTTTTTAATTGTTCCAACATTATTAATCTACATAATTAAAATTAATAGTTAGGTTATTCCACATTTAGGGTGGAATTGGGGGGACATTTTTGGAAAATAGAGAACCTGGGGATAATTATGGAGAAACTCATCCTCCAACGAAGAGTTCTCTTGTCAATGAGGAATGACTTCAACTACGACGAAATAACGAACGAGCCTGGGATCGGAGGAGTGTGCCACGCTTGACGAACGTCGACATCTTCGAATTCTTTCACATACCAACATCAATGATCATTCGAGGTATGGTGGATGTTTGAATTTCTTCCTGTTACCTGTTCTTGATAATCCATCTTAAAATTAGTTAGAGAATATGGCCGCCTGCTACGGATCTAACGTGGACAGTTTAGGCCAAACAAATATGTCCCGATCTCTATGAAAATCGTGTGTTTAGTTGTTGTGATCTTCACGATGGAGGAGAATGACAACCAACATTAATGAGGCACAAGAATGGAAGTCGGCACCACCACTGGCCACGACGAAGGAGACAGCGCACTGACGCTGCCCTAGTGCCACCGCACCGCTTGCAGGTTCCGCTGCCCCGTGGCCTCCCCACCTTGGGGCCTCACACCTCTCATGGTATCCACGGGCTCCGCTGTCTCGCGGCCCTTGTGGCCCCTGCATCCTCCACCAGGTCGCGGACTCTCGGCCCTCGCAGCCTCACCACCCAGTGGCCCACTAAGGACCCCACGACCTCGTTGCCCCACAAATATCCATGGCCCCCTCAGCCTTGGCCACCCCACAGCCCATGTGACCTCATCGTCCATGGCCTCGCGACCCCCGCTACCTCGCCACCCCATGGCCCTACGTGGCCCCCGCGGCATCGCCGTCCTTGTGGCATCATGCCACTCCATAGGCCCTGCGCCGTGCAACACGGGCCAGGCTAGACCCAACAGGCCAAGTCGAACCAAGCCGGGTTGGGTCGGCCCAGACCGGGTCGTGCGGGGACGGTCCTACTGGGTTGGACATTACACGAACCATCTACCTGATTTTTACTCTATCAGCGATAACATTGGCACCATGAGTACATTTTAAAAACCGTCAACTATGATTTAACTATTGAGAAAGATGGCCCCTTTTGTATACCCCAATTGAGATATGGATAATGTTGGTATACGGTCTGGTTGGATCGAGCAAGAATCCAACAGGGCCCTTGGGACTAAAATGCTAATAAATTACAAACTGGGCATCTGATTGATGCTCCTTCAGTTGTGTTGAGACCCCTATTATGTGTCGGTCCTTTAGGATACCTTTTTGTGGGAATTCATTATAGTTGGTGTGTCAAACTATGGCTTGGGGTGGAGACCCTCATAGAGATGAGCAAGCCTAGTGAGGGAACCCAGTAGCTAGTTTTGATGTGAAGAATGAATAGCAATCCTGTGTGGGTTAGCACCAAGCGATCCAGTGTGGGTCCGCAATGATCAATCCATTTTGGTTCAACACCAAGCGATCCTATGTGGTTCATCACCAAGCGATCCTCTATGGGTTAGCACCGAGAGATCCTCTGTGGGTTAACACCAAGATATCCTATATGGGCCAGCATCTAGAGATCTATGTGGGTTAGCATGGAGCGATCCTTGATGGGTCAGTAGCAGATCATCTTAATAGAGTAAGACGATTCAATAGCTACATCTAATCATTTTTCCTTATGTACCTATGTTATATATGGTGTGAGATTAGTTAGTACCTTTGTGGTATTCTTTTATGTTGCATACATGTGTTGTACTTACCTTTGTGGAGTTCCTTCTTTAGTGGAACAATTGATCTTTGGGAATTTGAGATTGACTCGGTGTTTCCACATGATTGGGATGGGTATACACGATAACATAGGTATATTTATGGGCATTTACCTAAGCAGGACAGTCATTTGATTTCATGATTTGTGAATTATCAATTGTGGATTTTCTATAACCTTGGGGGTCTCGGGGTTCCTACTGAGTGTCGTTACACTCACCCCTGCACGGTCTATGCCCACACTTCGTTGTGCTTGGTGCATAAGACAGATAATGCTGACTGAGGATGAGAGTACCAGGACTAGAGGTACCTTGGTGGTGGACCTTAGATGAGGCGTACCGTAGAGACAACCGATCGAGAGCTATACCTACCCTTCTCGTAGGATCCTTGGCAGGTGTTCACGGGAGTTGTTCATGTTTAATTTTACTTTTAGTTTCTTGAAAATTCTAGTTGACTTGTATTCTTTCCCCTTTTACTTACTACAATCTCTCTATTTACGATTCATTTTACTTGAGTTTGAATATTGTGGTGCGCTTGGGTGCATGTGCTTACAAGTTATAAAGGAAACACCTTCCCAGTTTTAGGGAATACTCCTTTGGTGCTAGTTGTCATCCCCTATCCAATTGAAGGTGGGTTTTGGGAAGTGACAGCACGAGCCCAAGGGGACGGGTCGTGAAAAATTGGTATCATATGAGTTGGTTCTACCATAGAACATAGGACTCTTATCATTATTTTTAATGGAAATATTGTTATGTGTAGTGAGTGTGGTTATCAGTTTAGGGAATCTAGTGTTGGTGCGGTGACCAATGTATCCATGCACCAGGACCCTGACTTCTGATTTCTATCTTAGTGCACGAAAACACTGATTGCATGTGTTTTTTGAAGAGTTTTCTTTGTTATATATTTGAGTAAGCTCACCAAGTATAACTTATTGACTGTAGAACACCTGTTTCTTTTAAATATTCCTCAATGTAGACAAACATCTAGGGTTTTGGGTATAGTTTTCACTGATAGCCAAATGAGCGATGAGGCCTTGTTGTAGGTCCATATTCTAATAGAGGCACCAGCAGAGGCACCAGTTGTACCATTATTAATTGGGGCACCGATTCCACCTCCCCTAGTAGTAGAGGGTGCATGCCACCTGATCGCATTTCATGAGTTCAAGTTCCATAGGCCACATAGGATTAGGGGATAGACGGACACACAGGCAGCTAAGGATTGGTTGGAGGCCGTGGTGAGAGTTTTTTGACTGGTAGGGACACCAAATGATCTCATGGTGATCCTTGCTTCCGGCCATCTTCAGGAAATACTAGGCAGATGGTGGGGCTTGTTTCTCTAGGTTCATGATTAGGTGACACTACTCAGGGTAGACTTCGAGATCCTGTTTCGGGTAGAGATTGTTCTAGTGAATCATCACGTAGTGCGCATACAGGAGCTAATTCATCTTCAGTAAGGCACCATGACTATCACACAGTACTGAGTGAGGTTCACTGAACTCTCATTCTACTCCACTAATATTGTGCATAACCCATTCTTCCAGGCCTGATCATTTATTAGGGACTTAGATGTGAGAACAGGGATACAATGATTTCTATTAGCATCCTGACGCTAGCAAGGGTGTTAGATAGAGCCCTCTATGTGAAGAGTTTCCTTGATGAGCAGTAACCGGAAGAGAGACCCACCACCATTCATCATGTAATAGAGTCTTACATAGCTATCAGCAAAGAGCTGTTGCATAGGACCATGAGGAGCAGACCTAAAGGTGGATGACTGCAGGATTCAAGGTTGGTTGTGCGAGGAACCCAATGTAGAGCTAGTTATGACAGGTTTAGGAATTGTTACGCATGTGTCGGGCAGGGTCACATGGCTTGTGGCTGTCCAACCCTTCATACAGATGATCAACAGACGGTCGAAGGACCTCCTAGGCTGAGACAGAGGTTTAACCAAGGAGGTCCACCAGGAGTAGGCAGATGTGGTAGAGGAGTGGGTCGTGTAGCTTGTGGTGGGTGACAATTTGAGATGTTACCACCGACACCAACATGTTGTCCACCTCGACCACAATGTGTAGTAGGACAGGGGCAAGCATAGCTCCAGGAAGCTGAGGCTAAAAATCACGACGCTCAGGAGATGATATGAGGTTCCATCTGTGTCTACTTCACCTTAGCTGTGGTACTTATAGACAAGGGTTCTATTCATTATTTTATTGCCACTTCCCTCGTTTGGAGCTCCTAGATTTCAACGGAGTCATTGGCTCTATCTATACTGCAATAGACTCATACAAGAGTGGATTTAATGATTTTGCGCTCGTGTTAGTAGTGCATGCGTACTATAGTAGGCAAGATCATTGGCTTGGATCTCCTAGTGGTGGCGTCAAGGCCTAATGATGTCATCTTGGGTATGGATAGGTTATCTATAATCCATACTCAGATTGAATGTATTAGGCACAAATTGCAATGTGTCCGCATTGATGGGGCCAGTTTTATCTTCACTAGTGAGAAGGGATCCATTCTAGCACAAGATGGTCTTTCTCGGAGGAGAGTGCGTCCAATCACTCATCAGTTGGATAGCCTTACCCTCAGATCAGATGATGTGGAGAGTCTTATTTATCATGTAGTGGTGGACCAGTATGCGGATGTCTTCCCTGATGATGTTCCATGTCTTCCTCCTCGCATAGAGGTGGAGTTTTAAACTGACTGGTAACCTTGGACAACACTGATATCTTCACCAATGTATCGAATGGCTCCCATGAATCTTTATGAACTGGGTGTATAGCTGGAAGACATATAGGGGAGAGGGTTCATTCGGCCTAGTGTTTCTCATTGGATAGCCTCAATTTTGTTCCCCAAGAAGAAGGATGGGTGCTTGAGACTTTGTGTTAACTATTGGCCCCTGAACCAGGTGACCGTGAAGAACAACTACCCACTTTTAGGATTGATGACCTCTTTGATCAGCTGAAGGGAGAACAGTGGATCTCCATGATTGACCTCTTATAAGGTTGTCATTAGCTCAGAGTATGAGATTATGATGTGCATAAGACGACATTTTTGTGTATTACGACCATTACGAGTTCTTGGTTATGTCATTCGGTGTAACAAACACTCCAGTAGTGTTCATGGGACTCATGAACATGATCTTTCATCCATACCATGATCTCTTTATAGTAGTATACATTGATGACATTTTGATCTACACGACTACTATGGAGGAGCTTGCCTTTCATTTGTAGGTAGTACTAGACACACTCTGAGAGAACCAGCTTTATGGTAAGCTCTCAAAGTGCCATTTTTTATCCTAGTGGTTTACTTTCTTGGACATGTCATGTCAGAGGCTAGAGTTGTAGTAGATCCATCGATGATTGAGGCAATACTTGTTTGGGATCCACCTAAGAGTGTGAGGGAGGTATGAAGTTTCATGTGTTTGGATTTATACTACCAGAGGCTTGTGCAAGATTTATCCAGCATTTCAGGACCATCAACAGTAGTTATGAAGAAGGGTAAACCCTTCATTTGGTGAGAGAGATGCCATCGGTGTTTTCAAAGGCTGAGGAAGAGGCTGACTTGTGCCCCCTTCTTGAGGCTACTAGAGGAGGATGTAGGGTACGTTGTCTACTACGACGCATCAGGGACTGGTCTCAGATGTGTCCTGATGTATGAGTGTTCAATGATTGCATATGGTTCTCAATATCTGGGATAACAAGATTATAATTACACTACCCATGACCTGGAGTTAGTTGCAGTGGTCTTCGCCAAGAATATGTGGCGACTTTACTTGATGGTTGATTAGTTTACAGTCTACTCTGATCACAAGAGACAAAGTTATATCTTCTCTCAAAAGGAACTGAACCTAAGACCACTGTGTTACCTTCATTTTCTCCCGGACTATGAATTTGAGATAGTCTATACTCCTGGAAAGGGGAACGTTTTAGAAGATGCACTAAGCATGAGGTCTGGTATACAACTGCTAGGAGATGACACAGAGCAGCTAGAAGCTTCGAATATATCCATTATGGACCAGGATGATGCATCCTTTCGTCAATTTCTTACAGTCACTCACCCCCATCTTTAGAAATTCAGGGAGGTACAGTGTGGGGAAGCTGACTGTGAGGCTCAACGCTCTCAGTTATCCATAGGTCGGGCACCTAATGGATTTTATAAAGTTTGGGACCATATTATCCTCTTCAAAGGATGTACCAGGGTACAATTGTAGCTTTGGGAGGAAGTGATGGGAGAGTTCCACACATCCCCTCTTATGTTACATCCAGGAGTGGTGAAGATGTGTCAGGATCTCCGATGATAAAACGGGTGGCCGAGAATGAAGAAAGTGGTAGAAAAGTTTGTCTCTCGGTGCATCACTTGTCAGCAAGTGAAGGTAGAGCATGAGGTACCAATAGGATTTGTTCATCCTTTAAAGGTCCCATAGTGGATGTGGGACGATATTTCCATGGACTTCTTGATAGTACATCCATGTACATCCAGAGTTCCTGATTCTATATAGTTGATTTTCATCTGACTACCCATGTTAACCCACTTCCTGGTGATCATAGAGCAGGGTTCAGTAGAGATCCTGGGACATATCTATGTACAGAAAATTGTGTGGCTACATGGAGTACCATGTATGATTGTATCTGATCCTGATTCACGTTTTACTTCACGGCTATGGAAGGGGTTGCAGGAGGCTTTCGGGACACAACTTCATTTGAGTACCACCATCCATCCACAATCGGATGGCCAGAATGAGCGAACCATTCAGAACCTCGATGATATTTTGTGTGCTTGCATTTTTGACTTTAGTCGCAGTTGGGTGGATCACATGCCTTTGGTGGAGTTTTCATACAACCACAACTATCACTCTACCATTGGGATGGCACCTTTTGACGAATTGTACATGAAACCTTGCAGATCACATTTGTGTTGGACTGACCTAGGAGATTCCACACTAGTAGCACTAGAGATGGTAAGGGCTACCACAAAGATAGTTAAGATCATCCAGGAGCAGATGAATACTGCACAGAGTAAGCAGAGGTCTTCTACCGAGAGGAGACAATGAACATTAGATTTCGAGGATGGTTACCATGACATTTTTTGGGTCTCACCTTAGCGAGGTTTGTGGAAATTTGGTCGAGGTTACAATTTATCTCTGATGTTCATAGGACCCTTCTAGGTCCTCCTAAGAGTTTAAGAGGTGGCATACCACTTATCTCTTCCACCTTAGTTGCAATAGGTGCACGCCGTCTTCCACATATCCCAGCTGAGGAGATAAGTGCACCACTCTTCTCACATCATCGACCACAGCGAGCAGGACGTCAACGATTGGGTGACTTTTATGGATGTTCCAATAGAGATTGAAGATTGACAGGATTAGGTCCATCATGGTTGGTCCATACCACTAGTGAGCATTAGTTGGCATCACAGGAACATCCAAAAGAGCACATAGGAGTGGGAGGCTCAGATACGTACACAGTACCACACTTCTTTTTCTATTTTTTTGATTTGTCATATGTGGACGTAAAGCCATGAGGTTGGGATAATGTAAAGACATGAATATTCCATAAAATTGTTTTTAAATTAAATGAGAATTTTACGAGTCCTCGAAAATTGATAGCGCATGATTCTGAGGCCCAGTGTGCCTGGAATCATTTTTTAAACTTTTTTTGGGTATGTTCCATAAACATGTGAGAGAGATTTTGTAACTTTTGAACGAATGCTCAGAAATGAAATCTGAGGTCACCGTTGAACTCACAGTGCTAGTATTCACTTAATGGGACCTTCACCTCGACCATCATAGGTCGAGGGTAGAATTAAGTATTTCAATTTTTCGTGGAAGAATAAAAATAAAATTGATTAAAATTTTATTTTTAATTTAAACTCAAACGTGAATGTTATAAAGGTAGGGACCACGAGATTTAAAACCTCCCAATTTAAAATTAATGGCAGGGACTACCCAAACCCTCTTAATGGAGACGAAACCACTCAACTCTGCATTAATTAATTTCCTCCATTATTTTGAAAAACATTTATTGATAAAATTAAATATACCAACACCCCATTTAATTGTTTGAGCGAACCAACAATTAATCAAATGTGTCTGCATTTTTAATTCCACCATCATTATTAATCTACTTAATTTAAATTAATAAGTTGGCTATTCTGGATTTTGGGTGGAATTGGGGGAAACTGTTAGCAATGGGAGAAGCTTTGTAGAATCGTGAAAAAACTCATCCTCCAATGAAGAATGATATCGTCAACGAAAAATGTCTTCAACTAAGATAAATGATCTCGGGATCAGAGGTGTGTGGAGAGCGCAATAAACACCGAAAACGTCGAATTATTTCTCATGCCAACATCAACCAACCATCGAGGTAGGGTGGTTTTTTTAATTTCATCCCCAAACCCATTATTGATAATTTATCATAAAATCATGAAGAGAATATAGCTGCTTGATACCACTCTAACATGGAGAGTGAGGGCCAAACAAACATGGCCCGACCACTGGGCAAATCGTGTGTTTAATTATTCTGTCCTTCGTGATGGAGGAGGATGACAACCAACTTCGGTGGGGCACGAGAAAGGTGGCTAACACCACCACCGACCACGACGTAGGCGACAGCCCAACGAAACTACTTCATGGCCCCCGTGTAACCTGCGGTCACTAACTGCCACCGACCACGATTCATCCGCGACCTCTCACCGCCCACGGCCTCATGCCGCCCGCGGCCTCTAACACCCTCTAGCAACCACCACCATGCGGCCTCTCGTCGCCCACAACATCTACATCCTCACATCCTCCTCCGTCTAACAGCCTCGCGGCCCTCGTGACCTCACCACCTAGTGGACCTCCAATGCCCCTACGACCTCACCACCCTGTGGCCCTTCGTGGCCACTGTGGCCTTCGACACCCTGTGGCCCTTCGCGGCCCCCACAAACTCGCTGCCATCACGACTTCTGCGCTGCCCTAGTAGCCTCATGCCAATCCGTGGTCCAGGCGCTTCCTAGCGCTGGCTGGGCCTAGTCGACTCACACCGGGTCGGGTTGGCTCGGACCAGGTCGGGCCGAGATGGTTTGACCAGGTCGGACTAGACCCAAACCCGCTAAAATCTTTTTTCTCTATTGGCCATAACATTGGCACCAAGCGTCCATTTGATAAATCTTCCATGGCATTGTAAACCATGGAGAGATATGGTCCCTTTGGTAACCGCAATTGATATTTTTATATTGTTGGAAAACAGTCGGGTTGGATCGAGCCCGAATCCTACCAGGCCCTAGGGATTGTCTGACTAATAACTTACTGACCGAGCGTCCGATTGAAACATCGTCTATTGCATTGAGACCCTTATGTTGTGACAGTCCTTTTAGATACTTTTTCATGGTAATTAGTAGCAATTGGAGTATTGACTAGTGTCTTGGGAAGAGGTCCCCCCAAAAGATGAGAAAGCATAGTGCAGTAACCCAGTAGATGGTTGTGATGTGATGAATGAATAGGGATCCTCAGTGGGTTAGCACCGAGTGAACTTATGTGTGTCAACAATGAGAAATACTATGTGGGTCATCACTGAGTGATCATGTGTGGGTCAACAATGAGAGATCATGTGTGGTTCAGCAGGGAGCGATCCTGTTTCGGTCAGCCCCTAGAGATCCTATGTGGGTCAGCATCTAGTGATCCTATGTGGGTCAGAACCTTGCGATCCTGTATAGGCCAGATGCAGAGCCTCTTAACAGTGTACAATGATTCAGTAGTTAAATATAATCAATTTTACTTATGTACCTACGATATACCTGGTGTGAGGTGAGTCTGTACCATTGTGGTATTCTTCTGTGTTGCATAACTGTGGGATACATACCTTCATGGTATTCTTTACTTTGTAGAATAGTTGAGCTTTTGGGTTTTGATTTTGACTCTATGTTTCCTCATGACTGAGAATGGTATACTTTATAACATAGGTATATATATGGGCATATACCTAAGTAGGTTTGTTAGTTGATTTCATGATTTTTGATTTATTCTTTTTGGATTTTGTGAGTCCTTGAGGTTCTTGAGGTCGCTACTGAATATCATTATACTCACCCCTACATGGGATATGCATGCACTTACTTGTGTTTAGTGCAGATGACGTAAAGTGCTGACTAAGGATGAGAGTACCGGGACTAGTGGTAGCTCGATGGAGGACCTTAGACAAGGTGTACCGCAGAGACGACTGATCGATAGATGTCACTACCCTTCATGTAGGATCCTTGGCGGGTGTTCATAGGAGATGTTCTAGTTTACTAGGACATCCAGTTTCTAGTACTTTCTAGTTGGGGTTGTATTCTAGCCCCTTTTACATACTACACTCACTCTGTTTACTTTTCAGTTTACTTGAGTATGTATCTTGTTGTGTGTTGGTTTACATTGGTTTATAGTTTATAAAGGAAATGCCTACCCAGTTTTAGAGAATAGCCCTTCTATGCTAGTCACCAGCCCCTAGCCTATGGAAGGCGGACTTGGGGTGGTCACAACATGGACCCCAGGGGACATGTCATGACAACAATAGTAAATCATTTTATATAAAATCATGTTTACATATGGGTTCGATAATATTATATAAATACTAATATTTGTAAGAAAATAATATTTAACCATAATAGAGTTTTTATGACCCTACATAAAGGAGGTAGTATGAAATTAAAATGCATCATCAACAGTGGTGGTAAATCAACACACCACATATGGTATTTAATTTTTTTGAATAAAAAGAAAAACATGAGATATTTAATGCTTAATTATCCAATTTAATTAATTAAATTAAATTATATAAAAGTTATTGGAGGTATCATTCCACATGGATAATTGGATTAGGGGATTGGGTAAGAATATAAATATAACATAATTGAAATTAAAAAGGAAAAAAAAGATGATTTTACCTCTAGAATTTCTCATCCTTGATAAACTCTGTAGGGAAATTTTTTTTATGTGACCAATAGATCCTAGAAATGGTAGTGGGTATTGGGAAGTGGATTGGTCAATACATGGTTCAACTTCATGAATTAGAGGAGTATATTGATGAGGTGGTGAGGGTGGTATATACAAGCGAGGGGAGGGGTTTTTACCCAATATTTTTTTCAATAGATGATTTATTTGGACAAAGAGAATGATTAGTTTGATACTTTATAACTTAATATATAAAAATAATTATGTACATTTAAATATTATTGTTCTTACCTCATAAGAAGACTCATGTAATAGTGTATATTACTTATATTGTTTACATACTATAAATTATTGTATTTCTATATTCACAAAGGATACAAATATTCTAGAAAAATCTAAAAAATGCACAATTCAGTATCTTCAATGTTATAATTAAAAAAGAACTCATTTTTATGAAACTAATTTTATAAATATGATAAATTTAATTATTAAATCATATAACAACTTATTCAAAAATTGCAAATTTTAAAATTAAAATGATTTAATGACATATATAAAAAGTAACTAAGGCCACATAAAATTATATAATAATAATATAATATTTAATGACCCGCCAATTCCAATTGCATTGAGAGTACACCGAGTCATAACCAGGCCTTATGAAACATCCCCAAGATGCGAAAGGCAGGCAATAAATGCCAAAGGGTTTCAAATACATGTTGGTGGACTATTTACCCTTTATGAAAAACCCATAAACAACCAAGCATAACCAAACGTTTTCTATATGATGTATGAACAATGAAATACCAACTAAACAATCATCATTTATGTAAAACCACTACAGAGTACACAATAGTGGAAGACCAAACCAAGAATCAATGTTCACAACAGATAAACAACTCAAGACTCTCAAAAGACAGTGTGACTTTGTTCTCCAGAAGCTCCAAGATCCACAACATCTCCCAAGCATCACCACGAGCCACTATCAATAAGATTCTTTACCTTTACCTGTGTCCCGGAATACGACATCTGGAAAAGCACCAACCTTCCAAAGTAGGGGTTAGTATAAAACCTAGTAGGTTTTATCCCAATGACTTCCCTACTCACGCCATTAGGATAGAAGAGTTAGAATCATTTATATAAAAATAGTTTATATAATTTTTTTTCAAAATTAGTTTATAAAAAAATATAAACAAGTTTCCAAAACCATTTGTAACCAAAAACATCCAACAGAAAATGAATCCAATTTTACAAGAAGTTGTTTTTCCATAAAAATAACCAATGCAACATTAGAACCATTTCACAAACATTCCTTTTTGGAACACACAAGCCATTCCACAAACACATGAAACCCGCCATGCATTATACCTGGAAGAGGGGGAAGCCCTAACCCTTGACCATCCTAGAATGATGGGGGAGACATCTTACCCTTATCCGAACCCAAATGTAATATGAATGTTTGACGGGGGAGAGACCTAACCCTTATCTTTCCCAAGATGATGGGGGAGACCCCTAACCCTTATCCGTCCCTAATGCAATATGACTATTCGACAGGGGAGATCCCTAACCCTTATCCATCCAAGAATGATGGGGGATACCCCTAACCCTTATCCATCCCGAATGAAATATGAATGTTTGACGTGGGAGAGCCCTAACTGTTACCCATCCAAGAATAATGGGGGAGACCCCTAACCCTTATCCATCCCGAATGCAATATGAATGTTTGATGGGGGATCTCCATAACCATTATCCATCCATGAATGAGGGGGGACACCCCGAACCCTTATCTATCCCGAATGTAATATGAATTTGTAATGGGGGAGAACCCTAACACTTATCTATCCCAGAATGATGGGGGAGACACCTAACCCTTATCCGTTTCAAATGCAATATGAACACAAACTACACATTCCAAAAAATCATGCCCAAACCACCATTTCAAAAAAAAAATTATTGAAATCCATTTCCATCAAAACCAAATGTGTTCAAAACATTCTAACTATTTCAATAAAAATGTTCTTTTATTGAAAACCAAATAATAAACCAATTTAATAAGATCCATTTAATACTAAAATCTTCTCAATTAAACACCCTATTTATTAACAACCCATCTTTCATAAAACCATTTACCATTCCAACAAATCTATAATTTGAAATCAACATTTTAAATTCAAGAGGAAAAATTTCATTACACAGTAATTCACCACGATTTCACAAATTCATCAAAACCATAAGTCATCACTAAAACAGATTTATTCTATGATTTGTAAAATCCATTTCATTTAAATAACCTATTTTGAAATTAGTACAATCAATTGTAACAAGAGGAGTTGAGAAAGAAGCCCCCTACATCAAAAAAATAGGTGAAACCAACCAACAGATGAAGAACACCAACAAAAATGAGTCAATTCTCCAAAAACCTTCCTTATATCTCTTATCCTAGCACAACCAAGCCCAAATTTCATCATATATGGAATCCAAACACTTATATCTACCCATAACGGTCATAGATCTAGGAAACCGAGGTAAGAGGAGAAGTATATCGATGAAAATGATATAGAATGAAGGAGAACAATCACATACCTCTAGAAACCAGATTTGATTCGCCAAGGGAAGCCTTTGGATCACCTTCAGAATGCTTGGGAGAAGTTTTCCATCCTTCAAGGGAATGTAATCCCATGTTATGGCCACTTAGGAGCTTTAATGTGGCAATTAGAGGGAAAATGTGTTAGATCCACAATTTAAGGATCTAACTTAAGTGCCTACATGGTTATTCTACGTGGTTTAACAAACTGTGTGCTACCCATGCATAAGCTACTACCTCAACCATCCTTTACACATGTCCACATCGTACGGTTTCCCTTAACCGTGTGCCGACCATGCAAAATCCACTACCTCCGCAATCAGCCATGCATGGTTTGCTCGCACGGTTTTGACAAACCGTGCTCCTCCCGTGCGCCTTCCGCTTTACCTCAAACATCAATCCAGGATCTCCCGACTCTCCCATACGTCACCATTAACATTAAAATCATGAAAATCATCATATAATGGTTACATACCAAAAACAAGGGCACAAAATTCTCCCAACCATTGTCCATTCTGTCCTCTGAAAGTAGAAAAAAAAATTATAACTGAATGAGTTTCGGCCTCTCCTCTTTCCTTTACTTTTCACGTTCCCAAGTCTCCTCTTGAATCTGACCATGATGCCATTAAATATACACTAGACTGATGAATTATAAATTCAAGAGTTTCTCTTGCCTATCCACAATACGTATCGGGATATGTATCAAGGAAACATCTGGCTCTAGTTCAACGTGATAACATCTGATCACATGGTCAGGATCAGGCTGATACATTTCCAACTAAGATACATGGAACACATTATGCACTGCACTGAACCATGGTGGTAATTAAAATTGACATGCCACCTCACCAACACGTTGTAGTATCTCAAAAGGGGATATATATCAATGAGTTAACATGACTGGATTTCTGAAACGATGATGTCCAAGCCTTCGGGAGATTCCTAAGAAGACATGATCACCCACAATGAACGACAACGGTCTTCGACATTGATCTTCATAAGATTTATAACGAATTTGAGCCGTCTCTATCACTTTTATAATCGAATGTATTTTCTCTATTTTCTGTTGGACAAGGCTTGGACTAACTAGTGAAGTTTCACATGTCTCCACCCAGCATAATGGATAACGACAAGGGCACCCATACAATGCTTCAAACAGAGCCATGTTTATGGAGTCTTGATAACTATTATTGTATGATATCTCCATTAAGGGTATCTACTCCTCCCATGAGCCACCAAAATCCATTACACAAACCTGAAACATGTCTTACAATGTTTGTGTCATCCGATTGGATTGCCCATCCGTCTGAGGATGATACGCCATGCTCATGGTCAACTGAGTCCCAAGGGATTACTGTAATGATTTCCAAAAACAAGATGTGAACCTCATATTTATATTTGAGACTACACACACTGATACATCATGCCTTTTTACTACTTCTTGGATATATATTTTTGAAATATCTTCCACCATATGAGTTTCACGAATAGGTATTAAATGGGATAACCTAGTTAGACGGTCTACTATCACCCAAATAGCATTGTGTTTTTGGACTATTATTGGAAGTACTATAACAGAGTCAATTGCTATCTGATCCCATTTACACACTAGAATAGTTAATGATTATAACATACCAGCTGGTCTATGATGCTGTTCTTTAACCAGCTCACATGTTAAGCACTGCGAGACGTACTGGGCCACTTTCCATATCATGCCGCTCCAACAAAACTACGATTTCAATGCCATATACATTTCATGTGTACCTTGGTGTACAACCCATCTTGAATGGAGATAAGCATGATGGAGTTGTTCCTGACAAACAATAGGTACAACCATTTTTATATCTAAAACAAAAAGCTGAACCCCCATCCAGTTTCCAGCCATTAATGGTCTCCCCACCATTGAGCTTTGAACATACAACCAGACATTCTGCATCAGATGTTTATGCTACATTGATCATCATTATTTACTTATTAACAAGCGTAGCTGAATTGAAAATTGCAACACCTCCTCAGTCTTCATATTCCACATGCATGTCGGCTAAGACTGACATCAACTACCATTCGTCTGAAGCAATTCCATGAATAATGTTTGTGCATTCATTAGACCGAAATGCCTGACTACATATTTGTAGTGGACATAACTGCTTCTGAATGATGTCATTGGAATATCTTCCTTCCAAACACAAAATTGGGGATATCATGATCACAAATCAATCTTGGAGAACCAATGCGCTCCACATAGTTGCTCGAACAAATCATCAATGCGTGGAAATGGATATTTATTCATTATCATAACTTGGATAATCATACGATAATCAACACACAACCGATGATTTCAATATGCCTTCTTCACAACAACACTGGTGCTTCCCATAGAGAAGTACTTGGTTGAATGAAACCTTTACTTTCTAGCTCCTCTAACTGCACTTTCAATTCCTATAACTCTGTTTGTGCCATCCTATATGATGAAAGGGATACAGGACGGGTCCATGGAATGAGATCAATCATAAACTCCACTTCCCATAGATGTGGTAACCCTGAGAATTTATTGGAAAAGACATCTAGAAAATGATCCACCATAGCTAGAAAACTATTTTCCTCAAATTCATACATTGATTCCAGAGTTAACAATGCCAGTTGGTAAGAAATTGTTCCCACCATTGGTGCCAAAAATCACTTTTCCCCTTTGGTTACCATCATCTCCCACTAATACCATTTGTAATGACCCGCCAATTCTCATTGGCTTGAGAGTACAACGAGTCATTACTAGGTCTTAAGCGACATCCTCAAGATTCCAAAGGCTTGCAATATATGCCGAAGGGATTCAAATACAATTTGGGGGATGATTTACCCTTTAAAATAACCCATAAACCACCAAGAATAACCAAATCATTAATATATAATGTATGAACAGTGAAAACCCAACGAAAAAAACATCATTTATGTCAAACCAAAATAGAGTACACAATAGTGGAAGACCAAACGAAGTATAAAATTGCACAATAGATAAACAACTCAAGACTCTCAAAAGACACTATGACTCCATGCTCTACAAGCTCCAAGCTCCACAACATCACCCATGAATCACCATGATCCACTAGAAATAAGGTGCTTTACCTTTAACTATGTCCTGGAATACGACATTTGGAAAAGCAGCAATGTGCCAAAGCAGGGGTGGCTATAAAACTTTGTAGGTTTTCCCCCAATGACTTCCATACTCATGCCACTAGGATAGAAGTGTTTTCAATAATTATATAAAATCATTTTATATAAAACATTTTCTCAAAAGCATTTTATAACAAAATAAAAATAAGTTTCGAAAACCATTCGTAACCAAAAGCATCCAAGATAAATTGAAACCAAATTTCCAACAAGTTATTTTTCTAGAAATATAACCAATCCAGCTTTAGATCCATTTCACAAACTTTCCGTTTTGGAACATCCAAACCATTCCACAGACCCATGGAAACAACCATATATGCTACTTGGAAGAGTGGGAAGACCTAACTCTTATCCTTCCCAGAATAATGGGTGATAATTATTAACCTTATCCGACCCCTAATGCGATATGAATGTTTTATGGGGGAGCGCCCTCACCCTTATCCATCCTAGAATGATGGGGGAGATCCCTAACCCTTATCCTTCCCAAATGCAATATGAATGTTTGACGAGGGAGATCCCTTACCATTATCCATCCCAAAATGATGGGGGAGAACCCTAAGCCTTATCCATCCCAAATGCAATATGAATGCTTGACAGGGGAGATCCCTAACCCTTATCAATCCCAGAATGATGGTGGAGACCCCTAACCCTTATCCGTCCTGAATACAATAGGAATGTTTGAAGGGGGAGATCCCTAACCCTTATGCATCCCAGAATGATGGGGGAGACCCCTACCACTCATCCGTACTGAATGCAATATGAATGTTTGATGGGGGGTATCACTAACCCTTATCTGTCCCAGAATGATGGGGGAGACCCCTAACCCTTATCCGTCTTGAATGCAATATCAACAGACACCACATATTACAAAAAATCATGCCAAAACCACCCTTTCAGTAAATCACTTTTTATTGAAAACCATTTCCATCAAAACCATGTGTGTTCAACCAATTCAAACCATTTCAATAAAAATGTACTTTTATTGAAAACAAATGAATAAACCAATTTCATCAAATCCATTTTCATAAAAAAAATCATTTCAATAAGACACCCTTTTTTATTGAAAACCCATCTTTCATCAAACCATTTACTATTCCAACAAATCCATAATTTAATATCAAAATTTTAAATTAACGAAGCCAAATCACTTTTCACAATAATTCACTAAGATTTCACAACATCATCAAAACCATAAGTCATCACAAAAGAAGATCTATTCTATGCTTTGGAAAATCAATTTAATTCAAATTACCTAATTTGAAACTAAGACAAAGAATTCTAACAAGAGGAGTGAAGAGATAAGAATCCAACCTCAACAAAATAGGTGAAACCAACCAACAGACAACGAATTCCTACAAATCTGAGTAAATTCTCCAAACCCCCCCTTAGATCTCCTCTCCTAGAACAACCAAGACCAAATCTCATAATATTTGGCATCTAAACAATTAGATCTACCCATAACGGCTGTAGATCTAGGAAACATAGTGAGTAGGAGAAGTAGATCTATGTATATCTAAGAAAACGATCAAGAATTAAAGAGAACGATCACTAACCTCCATAATCAAGCTTTGATTCGCCAAGAGAATCCATCGGATCGCCTCCAGAACGCTTGGGAGATGTTTTCCAACATTCAAGGGAGATTAATCCTGATTTATGTCATCTTAAGAGCTTTAATAAGTCTACTAGAGGCAAAATGAGTTAGATCTACAATTTAAGGATCTAATTTAAGTGCCTTCATGGTTCTTCCTCATGGTTTGACAAACCTTGCACTAACTGTGTGATAGATATTGCCTTGGACATCCTTCTTCCATGACCTCTTTGCACGGTTTCCCTCAACCATGCACTGACTGTGTGGAAGCCATTGCCCCCCAGTCATCCATGAATGGTTTGGTCGCACAGTTTAGTCAAACTGTGTGCCTCCCGTGTGCCTTCCCCTTTTCTCAAACATCAATCTAGGATCTCCCAACTCTCCCATACATCACCCTTGACTTTAAAACCCTGAAATTCATCATGTAAGGGTTACATACCAGAAACCAGGGGTACTTAATATATATATATATATATATATTTTAATATATGAATATATTTTGTTATAATAATTTATCTTTTAAGTTAATATGTTTATTATAAAATTGATATTAAAATATTATTTCTTACAAAAATACCAACAATTAATTTTTCATTTTTAAAACATTTATTTACTAATACTATGATATAATTATATCATATTTTCATTTATCAGATGAAAATTTTTACATTGAATTTAATAGGTGAGGTTACTTTTTTATTGGACATATTACTACTCCTAGTTATCATGTCACTATTCCAAGGGTCATGTTATTATTCCTTTGGTATAAGTCCCCTAAATTATTTAAATATAACTTATTTTATTATTTTTTATGAGAACTGTATTTTTATTGGACTCATAATTTTAAGAAGGTAATTTTAATTGATAAATGTTTGGTTTAGTACAATTGTTTTTATCTTTGACTAAACTATAAGCCAAAGACATCATTATATTTCATTTAATATATTCATCATTTGGGTTTTTCATTTTTTATTTAACGTGATTTATTTTATAAAAAATTATTTATTATTAGAATCTATTAATGCTTATGTATTTTTATTTGGATTTAAAAATTAATTTCTAAATATTTATCCATGCTTTAAATAAATGGTTTTGAAATGGAATGGTATTTTTGATGAAAACCCATGATAATGGTTGATTAAAATTTATAATTCAATTTTAGTAAATGTTCATGAATTGAAAAAATAATATCCTAATGGATTATATTAAATGGATAATAAATTAGTAATATTTTGGTATCACATGTATTTATGTTATAATTATTTTAGGAAGATCCTACAAGAACATGCATTGGAATATTTTGATTATTTAGAAACTGTCAAGAGATTAAGATAACCCTTTATGTCTTGTAATTTTTATTATAATTTTGATGAAAAAAATAATAATGAGACATTTTATGATTTAAAATGAGTTTATTTTATGAATTATGAAGAATTACATTTGATATTTGTTTTTGAAATTAAAAGGGGTTAATTTTTTATAAAAATCAATTGGTTTTTGGATATAAAATCAATGGAATGGATTATTGAGATAACACATCGATTATTTTTTAAATGTATGCCATGATTTGGAAGATGATATTAAAAATGAATACAATGATTATTTAAATATTTTTTAATTATTTATTATAATCCCTTATATGTTTATTATTTTTTGTGATGAAAATAGGATATTTGGTAGTTAAGTGTGATAAACCCACAATAGTAATGTACTCTATCTATCAGGAAATGTATAGATAATAAATATTAGAAATAAACCCCATGTGGGTGGGGATCTTAGTAATTATAGAACATATCTTTTTTACTTCATAGGTATGTTCAATTTATAAAATGGAAGCCTTAAATCACCATGTTTTGTGGGGATCCCTATTTAACAAACCCTTAGGTCTCTAAAACATTTTAAAATTATTATAAGAGACATTATATTAAAATGATATATATTGTTTTACTCATTTTATTTTTGATAAAAATTATTATTATAGTTTTTTTATAAAAATGTTACATTCATTATTTCATTGATTCTATGTATCTTTTATCCAATCGAGTGGAAATGAAATATCATTTAGATCATGTAATAATTAGCGTAAGTAATGTTTAAGTTGGTTTTCTAGGTTATCCCATTAAGAACACCATGGTGAGATCCTAATGGGCCTTTTTTCACACACAATATATACACACTCTTTAAATGTGTGTGTATGAATTTTTTTTTCATTTATATGTTATAGGTATTGTATAATATATTTTTATAATTTTTTTTCAATTTATTATTGATTTATGATTTGGAGTTTATTTTTAGGTTTCATGGAGGAGTTTCTATAGTGGTAGTATTTTGAAAGTATGTTGGAATTGATGTTCTAGAAAGAAATTTTTTTATTTTATGATATTGTTGAATCTTATGTTGAATTTATTTATTGATATTGTCTCATGTTTTTAAATTTACGTTGAATCCTAATTATTGGTTTTTATTTTTTTTCATTTATTTATCTATATCTATTTCTTTCATTTATCATTTACATCCATCATAGGGATAAACTATGATATATTTTCAATAATATATTTGGTATATTGTATACATTGATTTATGGTTAAATTATTATTGCTTTTAATTTCTTAATTAAATGGTTCTAGATTCAATCCCATTGGGATCACTAAATTCTATCATCCCTAGTGGAATGCTATGTCATGTAATGGGGCTGATTGTCCTATAATGTTTTGTTATTCCACAAGAAGAGAATAGACATGAAATTTTATCTCTATATAGAAAGAAAAAAATATTGAGTGACCTAATAAATTCAAAAAAAATTAAAATGTTGAATAGTATTCCATCAACATTCCTTCATAAGGACACAATAAATTGTGATAAAGAATACTTTTCATATGATTTAAGTATATTGGATGGTTTTGGGAAAATAATAAATGTCTATGAATTTATTTAATAAAATAAAAAAATATAGTTATTTATAAATACCGTTCAATATATTCTGTTTCTATTACATTGCATATTTATGAATCATATAATATTATGCATTATTCATGTAACCATTTTGACTTTGTAACGACTAACAATAATAGAATAATGAGAATAATTTGATAATATTTCATTTATTATATAACCAAAGAATGATAATATAATTTTAAAAATATATAATTCAAAAATTAATAGAGGATTAAAAAGAATTATAGAGTAATAATTATGATATGAAATAAAATATAAACAAATAGAAATCTTCACCTATATCATGGTATTACTTTTTAAATGGTCAAATAAATTAGGATTTGAAGATATATTATGAATAAAATATTAAATTTTTTTTATTAAAAAATAAAAATAATTTTTTTAGTATAACAATAAAGAGATTAAATGATTTATGAACAAAAATATTTCATTTTTAAAGGAATAGAATATGAATATGAACTCTTTACGTAAACATGGTTTTAGGTTAGGAGAGAGAGATTAATGAGAGTTAAAGAATAATATATGTTGAGAAATCTATAAATGTGGTTTTAGTATGTTGTAATGAAAATATTATTATAACAAAAAATATAATTTATAAGATATTACCCTAAAAAAATAAAAATTTTAAAAGAATATAGAGAAGTAGGATCATATAAATTACATGGAATTATAATACAAGAATAGACCCTAACATCCCCCAAAACACATCAGGATTTAAGATATATAGATAAGGGAGAGATACTTCTATAGAAATGTGAAGAGATAATTTATATTTTTTATGAATAAATTATATGAGTGGGTGGATATTTATAGGTGTAGTAATTGGATTTTAATTTAATTAATAATTAAACATTCTATAATTCCTTTCTCTCAAGTGATCTCCGACACCAATAGTTCTACATTACATATCATTATACTACAAAATAATTTTTTTGTAAAATATTTTGGAATAGATCACTATATAATCCATTTTTATCCATGATTACATATTTTTTATAACATATTTATCATATGTTTCAATTATATACATTTTTTCTATATTTTACAGTTTTGCAAAAAAATTCCCAAATTTGCAAATTATGTAATTATAATTCCTTATTTTCTAATATATAAAACTGTTTATAAATTCATCCTAAAACATTATGAAATGTATATTTTAAAAATAAATGTAATTATTTATAAAAAAATGAACACGAATAAAAGTTATTTGATTGATAATGTAATTTACATGTTAATATCGCTATGACCAATCGATATATAATGACTCATTATGGTAGAAATATATATAAGGGTATGGTTAATCATTTCTATACATTCTTTTGGTTGGTTTGATAATTTCATGTTTTGGGAAATATTTCCCAACTTTCGATTCTCTCATATGCAATCCCAATTGAGATTCAATAGTTAATTTTCATTTTAATCATGGTATAGTAAAAACCATAGGGATCTCAAATATTTCCAGGGATCTGATAACTATTTATTATACAAGATTCTCTTAGTCATGGAATCCATTATTTATTCTTTCTATCATAATTTACATATTCTCTTACCCTTACAATATATAAAATCATGAAATTGAAATTTTTATTATTATATTATAAATTATAATGTAGCCTATCTATTTTATGAATAAAGATCATAATACTCAATGAAAATAATTATAAATCTTCATAATTAATTAATAATAAATTATACTTATAAATAATACTTATTATTCTAAAATTTAATTTTATCTTACTTTTCCCCCCTATATTGTATTATTATACTATTATATTTTACTAGATATAATAATGAATCTTATTAAAGAATACAAGCTAGTGAAAATGTATATTATACCAACATTATTTTTTATTATCTATTCTCAAATATAAGATCACAAAAAATCTATATCTTTTATATGTGTTATATACTTAATAATAATGAAATATTTACATCCATGTCTTTCCTATGTATCAAAATATAGATTGAAATATTCTTCTTGTTTTGGTGAGAAATTAATGGATATGGAAGAGATGGCCCCTATAGTTAATACCAAGAATAGAGAAAGGGGTATTAGTAAAAATATGTTAATTATTCATTGTTTATTATTTTAATTTAAAATTTTAGGCCTATTTCTATTTATGAACAAAGATACAAAATTGTATATTATTCAATAAATAATTTTTTTGAAGAGTATCTGGATGGAGGATCATATAATATTACTCAAGTGGTGGATTTGTATATATTAATGAATTAAAATAATATAAAAATTAATATTTAGGATTTCCGGTAGTTAAATGGGGACTTTTGTGAGGTGAAAACAATTTATATAATTTTATAAAAACGTTCTAAATAAAAAACTAATCATAAAAGTAAATTTTATACTACTAGGTAGAGAGGAGTTTATAAATATGATCCAATATATATTTTATACTACTTAATTTTATAATAATTTAATTTTTTACCTCGTTATAAATATTCTAGAAGAATTAGTTTGGAACTGTTGGAATATCGTTGACTATTCCACTCTCATGGGACTAAATTTTATTTTCCTTTTCGTCCTATTTTTTTTTGGTAAATATAGAAGATAGATAGGAATTTTTTTTTCAAAACATAAAATATAAGGATTTAATTGTTTTTTACTATAATTTATTTTTCGTCAACTTCTTATATTTCTATACAGTGTTTGGAGGAGATATTTCCATGAAGCTGGATCATTTTGTAATTGATTTCTAAAAAATTATTCATAAACATAGGATGTTTCTTATCAATCCAAAAATATATAAATATTGTAAAACATGATCCCATTGACAATATAGTCATGTTTAACTATTGATTAATAGGAATTTAATCATTAATTATAATTCTAGTGAGTGGGACTTTTAATAGTATGAAGAGGATAGATGGAGATGTATCCAAGAGAAATGATTAATAAGAAGATAATATTATTAGGATTTATTTTCCTGCTATAAAATAGGAGTCATGGGTGTTTTATTAAAGATTTTAATTAGTTTATCATTGATCAAAATATTTAAATGTGACAAAATGATCCCCTTAATATGTTAAGATATGATACATGTATACTTTATATATAAGAATGATTTAGAGAGGAGGTGTTTTTGGTTTCTCTAGAATTTATAAAAATAGCAACAAGTCATGAATTTTAACATTTAATGTTTTTTTGGGAATCATTAAATAAATTTGGATAATGTGGATGATATGGAATATAAAGATGATGGTATAAGGGTATTTAGGTTTCATTTAGATCTAATCATTTTAAACAATTTTGTCATTTATTTGATTCTTAGTAGATAACAAATAATGATAAAAAGGGTAAATATATTGGGAGAATAAATAATTTTATATCTTCTACTATAATAGAATCATATTCTAATTCAGTTCTGATGAAAAAATTTATCTTAATATAGCTTGTGAGTGAATTAAATTTTATAATAGTATTTTTGATGTTATTGTTGACTCCCAAAAGTAATTCAGAATTGAAATTGAGGAGTGTAAAAAGATTATTTAGACGTGAAATAGTTATCATAAACTCATTGAAGTTTTATTAACATATAATAACTTGTATATAGAGTTTTATTTAATCCCTATAATATAATTTATTACTAATACAGGGATATATTGCTTTCATGGGTGTCTGTATTTATATTAGATAGTTACTGAATGTTATATTTTCTTTATATTATCAAACATATCTTCATATTTTTAATGGAAATAATTATTTATATGGAGTAAATTACAACTCCTGTATGAAGTATTGAACATGGGGAATCATAATGGATATAAAAACATATTTCTCATAAAATTATTGATCATTATTCTGATGATTTCCAAGAATATTTCACACATATTTCCTAGAATGGGATATTGAGTTCATAATTTTTATTATGTTAATAGTGAAACTTTTATAAATAGAACCACATTATATATATCTAGTTGATAGAATAAATTTAATTCTCATCCTGATGACACTAACAAGAATGGTTGCCTTTGATAGATCACTTCACAATGTGGTACATTATTCCCATGATAAAATATTGTTGATAATTTATGAGGTTCTCAATAGGAAATTGAAGATAAATCAAAGTGGTGATGATTAATAGTATCCCATTTCTCATATAAATCATCAAAATTATTATTTTAAATTATCAAACATGATATATATATGATCTATTTTTATTTAAATGTTAAAACTGAATGCATGTTTTAGGTACATTTAATTGATAACAATAACGAGTATATATGAATTTTATTAGTTATTTATGATTTATTTTTAACAAATTAGTGTTCCATAAATTATCATGTCTCTAATGAATTCATATTCTAATAAATGTATTGGATCATTTATATGGATTTTATATAATGATATATAGTTATATATCATACTATAGGTGTATAAAGGGCTAGTGAAAGGGTTCTTTATTGCTTAGGTAGCTTGAGAATAACATAACAATGATTGATATTGCTATTTTTTTTAACATATTATTATGAAATAAATATTTTATCATGAATATTTGTAATTTATATAGAGTATATAGTTTTAATACCCATATTGTTTTGATTTTGAGATAAAATATTCTACTATTATAGGAAATTCAATGGATAAATTGTTTAATCAGAAGACAAAGATATAGGTGTAGTGTGGGATGATTTAATTGGAGAAATTTTTGTATCCCCAATCAAATATATATATAGATATTATAGAGAAAAAATAATAATTTGTTATTTAATAATTTTTATTGAATGTTTGCATATATATATATATATTAAAAGAAATCATGTAGTTTTAATCATATTGTTGAAATATTTATGGTGTACTCTATGTTAGTGAGAACTATATGTTCTAGAATTGATGATGATTCGTTTTATTATATTCATTGATGGATAAATAATTTTTATAGAAATAATAGGAGCACATGTGGGATTTTCAAGATTCTATGTGGGTTTTTAGCATTGATCTGAAAAAGGTGTATCATAATATATAATAAATATTCTAGTGGTTGGAAATAAAAAAAAGAAATAAAAGGTTACAATTTATTGTTCCTTACTTATTAGTATATAAGGGATAAATTTTATATACCATATTTATTATATTTAGTGAATAACATTGTGTGATTCAAAAAGGATATAATAAAATATATACCACATTTTTAATCAATCTTGTAGACTCAATTAGTATACAATATAGGTATAAAGTATATAAAATATAAGATTATATTTAAATATATAATCACATGAACATTTTATTATATATATATATATTTTTTTCCCATGTTAATTTTGGTTTTTATTTTACTGATCATAGAGTACAAAAATGAATTTATATTCGAAATATTTATATCCCAAAAATTATATATTCATGGAAATATAACTTTTTCATAATATTGTTTTTATATAAATATATTTATCTGTAATCAAATTATATCGAATAATTTAATGCTCTATATGAGAACTCATGATGTCCCTTATATTTGATCGAGGTTGGAGTAGTATCCTTACTCAAGCCTAGTAACATGAATGGAAATATGGAACATTTATATTAGAGAAAGAAATGAAACATGGTAGGTTAGATCTAGAACCATTCATATTTAAACAAAAAAAATTAATCTTTGAGTTTGGATTCATATATGGAGCATTACCATGGGTGTCGCCTTAGTTGGACATCAATATTTATATAAATTATCATGTTTAGAACCTCAATTTTTGGGATAATTTTTTTTATTAACGATTGGGAAAATGTATTATCAATTATCACTTCCCATAAGTATAATGTGATGCATCAGTTTTTTTATATTAGATGAGGTTCTAAGAGCATGTACCTTTTGATGGGATATGGTTTTTTGATCAATATAATGATTTTTATTCCACCTAAAATAAGAAACCTAAATTAAAGATAAATGAGGGTGAGAGATTTTTGAGTGGTGAAATTACGTTTGTAGTTTTGGAAGTGGGGGAAACATGACCAAATAAAGGATGTTTCCAATGAGAACAAAGTATAAATGTGGTTCAATGGATGAATCCAATATAATGGGAATTATTTGTGTTTTTTTCTGTGTTCTAGAATCCTTATGGGGGAATTATTTATTTCCCCTTATGAAAATATTTAATTTAAAAATATTAATATAATTCTATCACAATTTATTTCCAATTTATATATTTTTAGGAAAAAAATTATCATGCTAGGGGATTATATGTTTTTGACATCTGTAATTGGATTTCAGTATGGATTGGAATCTAATAGGGTATTTTGGTGATTATATTTAATTCCACTTTATCCATTCTAGTAGACGAAGGATACGTTTTAGTAGAATGTAAGTTTTGAAATAATGAAATTATAGTGTGGTTTTGTGTGTGTTTGAATTAAGTCCAAATGAATTTCTTTTTATTTCAAGAATCTTTTTCTATGTTCAGGTGTTATAAATAATATTTAGATTAAAATTTAAAAATTATGGTCTATAACTGTAAAAATATAAAATGCATCATTTTTTTGATACCTTGAATTTTTTTATGAATGATTAAATAATAATTATTTATATTGAATGTTATATTACATGGATTGGTAAACCAATTTTAACCATTCACTAAAACCACAAAACACAAAAAATTTGATAATAATCACTATTAAATGAGGTGATCCTGGTAGATTTGATCCACATTTCATTTACATATAAAGATAATTGAAACTAAATATTTCCAAGTTATTTCATTTTACATTATTAATTATATATATTTTTTTAAAATAAATTAATATCGGTGGATCTCCAATATAAATTAAAATTATGTATGACTTTCTTTCATTGGGTTTTAGCATTAGTTGGAGAAGATTACAATAAAAAAAATTGTTCCATTTTTTGTATTTCATTACATCTACAATTTTTTCAAATTAATTGGTATTTCTAAATTTTAATATTTTTAAATACATTTAAAGGTGGTATTTTTCATATTATATGAATATATGAAGTTATTTTATGTACGGATTTTTTGAAAAAGGGAAATTGAATAATTTTGTCACGACCCGTCCTCGGGGACCGTGTCGTGACTACCCCAAGCCCGCCTTCCATAGGCTAGGAGCGGGCGACTAGCACCAAAGGCGTAAATCCCGATAACTGGGAAGGCATTGCCTTTATAAAAGTAAACAAAACACCACATAGTACAAGTGGAAGTAAAACACTAAGTACAAAGAGAAGTGTTGAATGATAAATGGGCCAGAATACAAACCCAAATGAATGTACAACTACAACTGAACAATGTAGAACAGAAAAATATAACAACTGGATGGACGGAAGTGGCTCCTCGGTTGTCCTCCTCGGATCTGACATGAAGGGTAGGTACAGATGGTGCAGCTCCTGGATCGTCCACCACGGATCCTACATGATGAATAGGTACAGATAGCCTCCACAATGATCTCGCCCATCAACCTCCTTAGTGTGTTGTCTCATCGCGAAGTCCACCTCCTGATATTGACTCGTCGTGTGGTCCACCTCCGAGTACCGTCCAGTTCTCGAACACTCGGCCTCCGTCAGCACTGTCCGTCGTCTACAACCAACTCAACGAGGTACGGGCATAGCCCGTGCAGGGGTGAGTATAATGATACTCAGTAGGGACCCCGAGACCCTCAAGGTATCACTAAAAACAACAAGGATAAACACAAAGAAGATCTCAACAGATAACCTCTACTTAGGTATATGCCCATATATATACCAAGGTTATCATGTAACCCATCTCAAACATGAGGAAACATAAGGATCAAAGATTCAACTCAAACCATGATTTTCATTATCGAAACCATAACTGCTGAAGAGCCTCATCTCTGGAGTGTACAGTGGTCCTGTCACGACTCTGAGGTACTGCTCACTAATCCAAGTCTATGAGGTACTAACCCTGTCGAGTACCGCGGGTCTGATGCCAAATACCGGGCGCTTCGTCCGCTGTGGGTCTGCCGCCAAATACCGGGCGCTCCCCGTAAAAGCCTACAGAGGTACTCCTCTGGTCGAGTACCACGGGTCTGCTACCAACTACCTGGCGCTCCGTCTGCCGTGGGTCTGCCGCCAAATACTGGGCGCTCCGTCCACTGGGCTAGTCGACTCACTCCAAGTCGAGTCGGTCAAGAAGTCGTCATGTCTCAGTCATCTACACGGTCTTCGTACTCTGTATGCTCGTCCCCGGAAGGGACCACTACACGATCTACTATTCAATACTCCAAGTATCACAAAGTCCCACGAATATGTATCTCAAAGAACCGCCTCATCATAAGGGTCTCAACACAACAGACGATGCGTCAATCGGACGCCCAGTCTGTGAGTTATTAGCTTTTTCGTCCCAGGGGCCCGGTTGGTTTAATGTGCAAACCAACCCGACTGTATCTCAACTATACCCAGAACTCCCATAGGGTATACTCATAGGGACTGTTTCTCAACGAGATCACCAACGCCACTGACGGTTCGTCAAACGGAGGTCCGGTCTGAAAGATATCAGCTTTTTCGTTCCAGGGGCCCGGTTGGATTTCGAGTACAATCGACCCCGACCATACTTCAACAACATCCAATCCTCGGGCGAAGAATTCCAAAAGTTCCCTCTCGTCAAGAGGAATTCAACAAAGTCAACAACACGTCAATCGGACGTCTGGAGCTCAAGATATAAGCGTTTCCGCTCCGAGGGCCCGGTTGGTTTCGTGTCCGAACCAACCCAGCCGAACCCAAAGATCTCCAAAACCATGAGTATAATATACTGAAATCACCGTCTCAATCCACGGGTCGCATCTCCGCTGACGGTGTGTCGATCGGAGGTCTACAGCTCATGATATGGGCGAAAAACCGTGAGGGGTCCGAAAACGGGGTGTCTGGGCCCCGACCAACCCGGCCCAACCCCCCTGGGTCGGCCCGAACTGGGTTGACCCGACCTGGGTCCGGGTCTGACTCGGCTGGGCGCGACTCGGCCTAGCCGGCACGGTCATGCCCGGTCTGGGTGCCACCCGGCCTGGCGGTCCGGTCGGGTGGCTCGGCGCTGGCCGAGCGGCCGCGCCAAAGGAGCCCCCCCCCCCCTGCGCGGGGGCTGCTCTGTGTCACCGGACGCGGCGCAAGGCCATGTCCCTCATTCCCCGATTTCACGCGGCCGCAGATCCCAGCTCTCCGTCGTGGCTACAGCCGCGGTGGATTCTTCCAGCGGCGCTCCGAGAGCCGCCGCCCCCGACCGCCGGCGCCACCGCGCCGGCGGGGCACGCCGGCGGGGGCTTCCGCGGACCATCGGACGCGCTCAGGTGGTCCGATTCACCTGTGGTCTTCGCTATAGATCATCCCAGGACCCGACCTTCGCTGCAAAGCCTTCAAAATTCCTTCGCGACCCGCCACACCATCGATCGTCGATCCGCAAATCGACAACAAACCTTGGGGTCTTCAAATCGCCTCCGCAGCCCCGACTCCGCCCGCGGTTTCATTCAGCCTCAACGGCGCAGCGTGACGACGCCACGCTTCTTCACTGCGTTCTTTCTCGTGTCCGCACGGTGCCATTGCACTATGCTGCCTTTGTTCGTGCCGCAATGAATCAAACAACAAAGAGGGAGGAGAGTCAGCTATATTCGGGCGGTCCGACCTCCTCCTGTTAAGTTGGTAACAAGCGGCCCAAAAGCCAAAGAACAACAAGGAAAAAATTCACGAACAAATGAGAAACAACCCAAAAAGTTCTTCCCATGCAACAGACTATTCCCAACACACAAGGAAAATGTTCGTGGATCAACTAGGTAATATGTTGATCCGTGTTCTTTGTTTTCTTTAGGAAGAAAGAAATCAAGGAAATAAAATCATTCATAAAACATAATTCCCTACCTCAAGCGTTGTCATCGAACGCGAGTTCATCGCGGAATGAACTGTCACAGAGGAAGAGAATCATCACGGAAGAGAAGGATCGTCATGGAAGGAGAGTTGCGGGAAGAGCGTCGTGGAAGAAACGTCATTGATGTCGCGGTATACGGCGTCGCATCATTGATCTCCGAGGGTTTGGCGTTCTTCATCGGAGGTCAGAGCGTTCTTCGTGTTCTTCGCGTTCTTCGCCGAAGAAGCACACATTCCTCCAAATTCCCTCCATGCCACAAGTTCCAACAGAAATAAAATAAGAGTTATCTTATTTTATTAATGACCATGACACGTTTGAAATTCAAAAGAAAGGAAATGAACAATTAATTCAATGAATTAATTGTAACGATTTATCTTCCCAATTAATGAGGCGTTTCATAACCAGAAAAATGCACTGTTGACATTCATTAAAGAGGGGGGTTGCAGGTGCGTTACTTAGAGGAAAAGAAACGGTGGGGCTTGTGCGGGCCCCACCTAAAAAATATCCTACCAAGAGGGTAGGTAATTTTGGATTTCACCCTATCCACTTCAACTTAGCTTAAGCAGCTTTAAGTATCTTTAAGTGGCATTAAGTGAAATAAAATAAAGTTGTCGCACCACTTTATTTTATTTTCTTCACTTAACCCCCAAAAATTAAAAACCACACCCGAGAAAACTCAACTCTGAAAAAGGCATTTATAAGCAAATACCGGTGCTACGATTCCATCGGTGCCCTCGGAATTCGATTCCGAGCACTGGTTCAGAAGTTAGAAAAACTCACTTGTTCGTTCACTGAACGTACCCGAGCTAAGCTTCGGAAAATGATTCCAGGCACACCGTACCTCGGAATCAAGTGCCGTCAAAAACTGCGTTCTTGTAAATTCCAGTGAAAATTTAGAAAAAATTTCCCTTTAAATTTACGGGTCTTTACATTACTCCAACCTCATGGATTTACGTCCTCATAAAGATTTAACACAAACTAGGGTCACAAAAGTGGTACTGAGCACGCATCTGAGCCTCCCGCTCTCATGTGCTCACCTGGAGGTTCCTGTACTGCTAGTAAAAGCGCACCCGAGGAATAGACCGTTCTTGTAGGATCCAACCCTGTCGATCCTCGATCCCCAATGGAACCTCCGGGAAAGTCACCCCATCACCATCGTCCAGCTCCCCATGGTCGATCATATGCGATGGGTCGAGCATGTATCCCCTCTACTGAGATACATGGAAGTCGTCGTGCACCTGGTGCAACTGATGTGGATGGGTCAATCGGTAAACCACCTTGCCTACCCAGCTGAGGACCTAGAATGGTCCGTTGAACCTCAGAGATAACTTGCCGCCTTGGCCAAATCTCTATAAACCTCGTCGAGGTGAGACCTGTATAAGGACGTGATCATCATCCTCGAACTCCAGAGGTCTGCAATTCCTATTAGAACGGGAACTCAAACGACTACTGCCACGATGGTAAGGTTGACCGACTCAAGAGTGATCGGTCGCACCCTCCTGTGCAAGTGTATATCTTGTGCTGCCTGGGATTTCCTTTTCACCAACCAAGGAAATCTCATCCCGATGTCATAGTTAAATAACAACCTTTTGCTTAATACCGTCATTTTGTGTTTGAACTGTGATTGCCCAGTCCATACTCAAACCAATGTCGTAAGCCCTCGACGCTGCCACCAAGAGATTCTAACTGAAACTCTCACCTCGAGGGTCTGACCACACTGTCCGCCTAAGTGTGATTATCGAGTCTCCTCCCAAGGTATCTCAAGACGTGAGGGTCAAGTCCACTGCTTACCGTAAACTATAGGTCTGGGACAAGATTTGTGAAAGCAAAGAATGATTCATATCGACGTCTGTTACTAATGTAACTAGTTGTGGACACAGACTGTCCCTTGAATCATTTTTAGAGCCATTGGGTCACTCTCCCTGACCGCATGCAGCCACACTCTCCCTCCGCCCTCCAGCTCCCTCAGCCTGTCGGGGATAACTAAGGCGGGAGGTTGTAGCATGTTAATATGTACACCACCTCATGTTGCTCTCCTAGCTCTTCCTCCATGTCTACTGCTTTGCAGACTCATCCCTGCTTAAAGATTCCTCTTCTTGAATCATTTAACACGCTTGAGTCTCTAAGACTGGCACCGGTTTCCAGTTTCTTACTGCACTGTGCAATCTTCATCCGCTCCTAGATGATCTGCACATTCTTTTCCTACGATCTGAAGAGCTGCTAAAATTTCTCCTTTACTGAAATGAGAAACTCGGTCTCATCCCTAGGATGAACCACTCCCATTGACTAATACAGTCAATCCTAACATGAATGACGCATTCATGCCATGGATGACATCGTAAGGACTTGACGTAACTACTAAAAGATCCAACCATCACTCTCGCCTCCAACGGTCGAGTCACACTGTCGACATTAGTGTGAGGTCACTGGGTCTCCTCCAGTAGAAATCTCTAAAGTTAGGGTCAATTCAGTAGTTTTAACTAGGGCCACTCAGTATCAACCAATCAAAAGGACAGGAAATCAAACATTACAATGATAAGTTTTTATTATTATTGTAGCTCATTGTAAAAATACACGAAGAAACTACAAACAAACATCAACAAAACTAGAAGGAATATGATCAATAGCCTCCAGGTCTGGAGCTAGTCCCGCTCCTGTCCATCTGCTTCCGGAGCTCCATGACCATAGGCCTCAACTACCTGAAGCCGAGCTCTCTCATGTACTCCTGTCCCCTGTGGTCGGGGTGGTCCTCCTTCTGGTGGTGGTGGCAACACCCCAAAGCGTCGTACACCTCCAGCTGCACAGCCATCTCCTCTTCCATGGCCGCCTGCTCCTTGCGGCCTGCCCTGATCGAACCACTTTCTCTTGCTGGGAGGTTCTTCATTTAATTGATGTTCATCTGCATGGTGGGTCGGACAGTCACGTTACATGTGACCAATCCCGCCGTAGGAGTAACACTGTACACTCTTGTCACGACTGGCTCTGACTCCACCCCGGTTCACCCGCACGACTGAACTTGAGTCATGCATTCAGCCACCGGTAGGTTTGTTCCTCTTGGCCATCTGCGTCATCTGTCTACTGCCAACTGCAGATGACTCTGCCGCAAGCCATCTAGTGGTGGGTCGTGTTGCTAGAGACTGCTCAGCAAGGAAACTCTCTACTAAGGGGGCTCTCTCCAACACCCCTGTCTGGGTCGGAATGCTGTGAGAAACAACAGAAGCTCTAATCTCCCACCTGATCCCCTGATCAAAGGTTCGGGCCCTAAAGAATGGGTCTGATGCCATATCTGTGGAGTAGTGTGAGAGGTCTGTGAACCTCGCTGAATACAGTGCCACTGTCATGCTGCCCTGCCACAACTGATGTACCTCCTGTATACGCAACGCTCGAAGGGTGGCTGGTACAAACTCTGCTCGGAACAGGCTCTCAAAGTCTGCCCATAGAAGTGTCGCCTCGTCATGCATCCAAAGCATCAGGCTCCACCATCTTCCTGCTGCTGCCTAAAGAAGGCTGGCAGCAAGGATCACCAAGAAATCTTCCAGTGTCCCCACTAGCCTGAAGACTCTCACCACAGCCTCCAGCCATTCTTCAGCCGCCTGCAGGTCCGTCTCTCCCCAGAACCTGGGTGGACTCTGACGCTGGAACTCGTGTAGTGCGCTGAATCGACGTGCACCCTCTACTGCTAGGGCTGGTGGATTCGGTGGACCAACAGGTAGTAGTACCGCTGGTGCCCCTGCTAGTGCCTCAAATGGGATAGGGCCCTATACTGAGGCCACGTCGCTTGGCGGGCTGTCAGTACGAACAACTCTCGGGGCTCTAGCTGTTCGTCCACGGGGAGGCATCCAGAAAGAAACAAACAAGACACGGTCAAAAGATTTATACATGGTGAGATGACCTGGTTTGAGCTAGTATTTAAAAACTTCTAGAAATACACACCCAATCAGTGTTTTCGTGCACAATGTTGGAAATCAGCTATCAGGGTCCTGGTGTATGGATACGTCGGCCCCCCGAACCAACACTGGACTCCCTGAACAGAAAACTACACTCAGTACTCTTAACACTATTGCTTCACAAAAAGAAAATATTAGAGTTATAAGTTCTGCGGTAGAACCGACTCCTCTAAAACCAATTTGTCACGACCCATCCTCGGGGCCCGTGCCGTGACTACACCAAGCCCACCTCTAATAGGCCAGGGGCTGGTAACTAGAACCAAAGGCATAAATACTGATAACTGGGAAGGCATTTCCTTTATAAAAGTAAACAAAACACCACAGAGTACAAGCAGAAGTAAAACACTAATTACAAAGAGAAGTGCTGAAAGGTAAATGTGCCAGAATACAAACCCAAATGAACGTATAACTACAACTGAAAAAAGTACAACTGAAAAATACAATAGCTGGAAGGACAGAAGTTACTCCTGGGTCGTCCTCCTCGGATCCTACCTGAAGGGTAGGTACAGATGGCGCATCTCTAGGATCGTCCACCACGGATCCTACCTGAAGGGTAGGTACAAATATCCTCCACAACGCTCTCGCCCGTCAACCTCCTCCATGTGTCGTCTCATCACGAATTCCACCTCCGGATACTGACTCGTCATGTGGTCCTCCTCCGGGTACCGTCCAGTTCTCGAACACTCGGCCTCTGTTAGCACTGTCCGTCGTCTGCAACCAACACAACGAGTTGCGGGCATAGCTCTTACAGGGGTGAGTATAACGATACTCAGTAGGTACCCAAAGACCCTCAAGGTCTCACTAATACCAACAAGGATAACCACAACTAAGATCTAAAAAGATAAACTCTACTTAGTTATATGCCCATACATATACCAAAGTTATCAAGTAACCCATCTCAAACAGGAGAAAACACATGGATCATAGACTTAGCTCAAACCGGGATTTTCATTATCGAAACTGTAACTGCTGAAGAGCCCCGTCTCTGGAGTGTAAAGTGGTCCTATCATGAATCTAAGGTACTTCTCACTAATCCATGTCTTTGAGGTACTATTCCTGTCGAGTACAGCGGGTCTGCTGCCAAATACTGGGTGCTTCGTCCGTTGTGGTTCTGCCGCCAAATACGGGGCTATCCCCCTAAAAGCCTACAGAGGTACTACTCCGGTCAAGTACCGTGGGTCTTCTGCCAACTACTTGGTGCTCCGTCTGCCGTGGGTCTGCCGCCAATTACCGGGCGCTCCGTCCACTAGGGTAGTCGACTCACTCCAAGTCGAGTCGGTCAAGCAGTCGTCAGGTCTCAGTCGTCTACATAGTCTCCGTACTCCGTATGCTCATCCCTAGGAGGGACCTCTCCATGAGCTACTAGTCAATACTCCAATTATTACAAAGTCCCACGATGATTTATCTCAAAGGACCACCTCTTCATAAGGGTCTCAAAACAATAGACGGTGCGTCAATCGAACGCTCGGTCTGTGAGTTATTAGCCTTTTCGTCCAGGGACCCAGTTGGATTCATGTGCGAACCAACCCGGCCGTATCTCAACTATACCCCGAACTCCTATAGGGTATACTCATATGGACCGTTTCTCAACGAGATCACCAACGCCGCTGACGGTTCGTCAAACGGACGTCTGGTCTAAAAGATATCAGCTTTTCTGTTCCAGGGGCCCGGTTAGATTTCGGGTACAATCCAACCCAGCCATACTTCGACAGCGTCCAATCCTCGGACAAATAATTCCAAAAGTTCCGTCTCGTCAAGAGGAATTCAAAAAAGACAACGGCACATCAATCAGACGTCTGGAGCTCAAGATATAAGCATTTCCGCTCCGAGGGCCCGGTTGGTTTCGTGTCCGAACCAACCCGAAAGAACCCAAAGTATTCCAAAGCCTTGAGTATAATATACCGAAACTTCCGTCTCGATCCAAGGGTCGCATCACTGCTGACCATGCGTCGATCGGAGGTCTACAGCTCATGATATGGGCGAAAAACCGTGAGTGGTCTAAAAACGGGGGCTCTGGGCCCGGACCGCCCCGACCCAACCCCCCTAGGTCGGCCCGAACAGGGTTGACCCGAGCCGGGTCCAGGTCCGACCTGGCCGGCGTGGTCCGGCCCGGTCTGGGCGCGACCCAGCCTGGCGGTCCGGCCGGGTGGCTATGCGCTGGCCGAGCGGCCGCGCAAAAGAAGACCCCCCCCCCCCCCCCCGCGCGGGGGCCGCTCTATGTCACCGGACGCGGCGCAAGGCCGCGTCCCTCGTTACACGGTTCCGTGCGGCTGCGGATACCAGCTCGCTGTTGTGGCTTCAATCACGGTGGATTCTTCCGGTGGTACTCCGGCCGCCGCTGCCCCATACCTCCGGCGCCGCCGCGCCGGCATGGCGCGCTAGCGGGGACATCTGCGGACCACCGGATGTGCTCCGGTGGTCCAATTCGCCTGCGGTCTTTGCCAGAGATCATCCCGGGACCCGACCATCGATGCAAAGCCTTCCAAACTCCTTCGCGGACTACCTCACCATTGATCATCGATCCGCACTTCGACAGAAAACTGCGAGGTCTTCAAATTTCCTCCACGGCCGCGACTCCGCCCGCGGTTTCGTTCGGCCTCAACGGTGTGGCGTGACTGTGTCACGCTTCATCGCTGCATTGTTTTTCATGTCTGCACGGTGCCGTTGAACTGTGCCTCCTTTGTTCGTGCCGCAACGAATTAAACAAAAAAGAGGGAGGAGAGTCGGTCGTGTTCGTGCTGTCCGACCTCCTCCCGTTACGTTGGTATCAAGTGTCCTAAAGATGAAGAACAACAACGAAAAACTTCACGAACAGAAGAGAAACAACCCAAAAACTTTTTCAATGCAAAAGACTATTCCCAGCCCACAAGGAAAACTTTCAGGGATCAACTAGGTAATAAGTTGATCCGTGTTCTTTGTTTTATTTAGGATGAAATAAATAAAGGGAATAAAATCATTCTTAAAACATAATTCCCTACCTCAAGCGTTGTCGTCAAACACGATTTCGTCGCGGAATTGACCGTCACGGAAGAAGATAATTGTCACGGAAGAGAAGGATCATCACAGAAGGAACGTCGTGGAAGAAACATCGTTGACGTCACGGTACACGGCGGTGCGTCGTCGATCTCTGAGGGTTTGGCATTCTTCGTTGGAGGTCGGAGTGTTCTTCGCATTCTTCGCGTTCTTCGTGTTCTTTGTGTTCTTCGCCGAAGAAGAATGCTTTTCTTCAAATTCTCTAAATGCCACAACTTCCAACAGAAATAAAATAAGAGTTAACTTATTTTATTAATTCACATGACACGTTTGAAATTCAAATGAAAAAAAACGAACAATTAATTCAATGAATTAGTTGTAACAATTTAACTGCCCAATTAATTAGGCGTTTCTTAACCAGAAAAATGCACGGTTGACTTTCATTAAAGAGGGGGGTTGAGGGTGCGTTACTTAGAGGAAAAGAAATGGTGGGGTTCGTGCGGGCCACGCCTCACAAATATCCTAACAAGAGGGTAGGATATTTTGGATTTCACCCTATCCACTTCAACCCAGCTTAAGCATCTCTAAGTGGCTTTAAGTGGCTTTAAGTGAAATAAAATAAAGTTGTCGCACCACTTTATTTTATTTTCTTCACTTAACCCCCATGAATTAAAAACCACACCCGAGCAAACGTAACTCCAAAAAAGGCGTTTCTAAGCAAATACTGGCACTGCGATTCCATCAGGGCCCTCAGAATTCGATTCTGAGCACCGGTTCAGAAGTTAGAAAAAATCGCCCATTTGTTCACTGAACGTACCCGATCTAAACTTCGGAAAATTATTCTGGGCACACCGGGCCTCGGAATCAGGCGCCGTCAGAAACTGAGTTCTTGTAAAATCCCAAAGAAAATTTAGAAAAAATTTACCTTGAAATTTCCTGGTCTTCACAAATTGGGACCCAAAGGAGTGTATATGGATATGACTAATAATGTCAAAGTAGGGTATAAGGAAACCTATTAGTATTGCATTTATATTTATAATGAACACTATTAGCGTGTTTGTGTTTGGGAAATGTGACTAATAAAAAAATGTTCTCTCATGTGAAAATGTTTTATAACAAACCAAATCATATGGCAACTACATAATACCATAAATATTAAGGAATATAGGATGAATTGAATAAAAATATAAAATGAATACTATAAAAAAATTCATTTAATTAATATATGACATGAGGGAAATAAAAACTCATATCCCATCTATAGATATTTTACATTTTGGTATGACATTTTCAATGGTTTAATATAAATTTTAAATTACAATTTAGGAGTTCATTTTTATTTCAATTATTCAGATATTTTTAATGGTGTTATAGGATGAATTCATAAGTGTTTTTGTTGGGTTCAATGCATGGGAAGAATTTTATATGTTTTGGATACTGGAAAGGGTTCCACGTATAAGATATGCATATAGGAGACACTGGGAACCCTGTGAGAGTACACCTAGTAATTTCGTGTACGAGAATAAGAATATGTGATATATGGAGTATAACCCTGTAATTGGTCACTATATAATGAGAATCCACTAGGTTCTCTTGGAGATTATATATTGAGAAACATGAAAATTCTACACCCCTCTTACATCTTCTTCTCCTTCATCATTGATTGATCTTCATTCCAATCAAACTACACATGATTTATTCCCAAGGCCTCCTCTTGTATCTTCATTCCCATACATTATGTCCCTTAAATCCTTGAATATTCATTGGACATTAAAAATACCAAAATGAATGTTCAAAATCATATTCTTCTCTTTCTTCCCATATCATTTAAATAACCAAATATGAAATAGTTGATTAAGGGTTTTGGGATGAATTGTAAAGTATTTCGGTGGAATTCATCCCAGTTATTGGGGTTTTCATATTTTTTATTTAAAAATGATTGTGTGGAAGGATTTATCATAGTTCATCTCCATTTTCGACGAGATGGATTAAGTTATGTTTTCCATAGATATTTCTTTGATTTAGGATTAATTTTAGGGATAGTTTATGGTTATGTTAATAAGTACATTTGTGAATTTTTTGGGAAAATTTTGGTTACAATTTTACTTTTTTATATTGTGTATTTTTAATACATTTATAAAAGATTTTGTGGAATTGAAATTCTGTAGCTATAATTATGTTGAGTAATTATTAGAAGATACTTTGGGATTTGTGGGAACTAAAATCTCTTCATAACTATTAGTAGGTTGTATCGTCTCACTACGTGATACTTAGGATATGACAAAAATATATCTAACATTAGTTTTTCATAAGTTGAAATTGAAATGAATTTATATTCAGAAGAAAGAAATGAGTGATTTATAAAGTTATTTTTATAAAATGGTTTTATTGTTTTTATCTGGACTGGTTTTTACAACATACGGGGAACATAAATTCTATTGATTCATGTTAAATATTTTCTTATAATAGTTTCACATTATAAAGACTTTAATTAATTGAATTATCGATATTGAAATACCATTATAATATGTCTGATATTAACCAAGAGAGGACTTGGATTAAAAACTCTAAATTCATAATATGTTGGATGATTATATTCTTGATGATTGTTAGATAAAAAAACCACTAATGTATCATTAGTATATAAGTACCTTAAAAAAATTTTATTTTAATGATATTTTTTAGACCAAAAACATTCATTATTTATTTTAATTCTTTATGGTGAACAAACATAAGTTTCAAACAAATCACACAATGGGAATAACCTAATTCCCAATAAACCTGACTATGTAATAAGTAATGAAATGTCCATTATCCTATAGTTAAGATGTTCTTTTGGTAGGGATGTGGTAATAAGATAAATGAGGATGGAAAATGAATTTTATATTAATATTTTTATTGTTTTTGTAGGTACCTGACATCAATCCAGGAAAAAACATATTATATTTATTTGGGTTAAAGGATGTTTTATGGAAATAAAAAACTTCTACTTTGAAATTAATTATGTTGATATATGTTTTCTAAATTAATTATTCTCTTATTACATTCCTTTTAATAGTACACATATTAATGAAACACATTTCCCCAGATTTACACAATTTATCTTTAAAACTTGATTTGTTGACTCAAATGTTATTGAGTAAAGAGATAGGTTTAGTGAAAAATTTATGGTTTTGATTGACCACATAAATCTACAAACCTATTAATATGTGGTATTTTTACTTATATAGGCTCATGAATCATGTTATAGTTAATATCATTGAATTTTTCTCTTTAACCATACCATATGTATGCCATAGTATATGATTACTTTAAATTATATGAACTTTTCTAGGAACCAATATAATGGAATACAAATTTTCGAGGACTTTTATTGTGTTATACCCTTATTTTTTCATTGTAATTTCATGACCCTATTTTTTATTGAATGGATGTAACTTACAAGGGGGTTATTTTAATATTTAATACATTATTATATTTAATTTAAAATTCTATAATGCTTGAATCTTGTTTTTTATTTTTATCTCTTGATAATGGATAAGGTTTCTTGCTGTGATCCTCATGTAGTATATTTATTGGGAAAATCATGTCGGATAATATTTTGTTACAACTTCCTACAGAATTTAAACAGTATAAATTAGTTTTTATGTCATAACATTCTCATATGTCTCATTTTTATGGATGGATTGTGTTACAATATATAAATCTGTTATAATTTATCTTTTGTAACATAGTGATTATTTTTATTATAAGTATGTTTTTTTTCTGTAAATAAAATACAATATAATTATATAAATTATAATTCGCTAATAATTAATTAAGAAATTAGTGGAAGTTCGGAAAAAGTTCATAAATCTACAGTCGCATAAGACATGGTCACTAATCATGAGTTGGGATAAAATACTTTCTTATATCATTGTACATATTCTCCTGTTACCTAGAAAATGATATGTTATTCTATTAACTATTTCACCTAATATACCTGTAATGGATTTCATTAACCTATCATTTTTTCACACATTTACCCAAATGGGTTGGTGTACATGGGTACTTGTTTAAACAAATATAGATCTAACGACAATTACGTATGGCTGATATAATTTTTTTTGGATTACTTCTCTTTATTTGATGGTGGTTTTGTTATTATAAACCCTCAATTTATGAGAAGTGATTGTATTTAGCTTTTAGATGATTATGAATTTACATAATATTGATCTGTTATTATACCTTCATTTTATATTCCCAAACCATTTTCTTATACATGTTTGATAATGTGTTTAAATTTGTTTTATAACTCTATAGTATAAATAATATGTTATGTCATTTTTGGTGGTTCCCTACAGGGTATTTATTCTCACAACCTATATGATACTATAATAGATAAAAAAATTTCTCTTTCAAAGTGATAGGTTCAAAATATATTATTTTATATATATATAATTCATGGATATTTCATGCTGCTCTTTTATTGATCATGGTCATTTCTCACATTGATTTAGGGGATATTAGATGATGAAAAATGTTGTCTCCAACATATTGTGAACCTATTATTTCCTAGAACACTCATAAAGACACATTTGGATTAAAAAATTTCATATATTTGTTGTTGTGTAATTGTTTTATGTTATCTAATTATATTAATCAATTTAGAGTATTTTTATTTTTACATAATTATGTATGGTTATTTACACCTATCGGGTTTATTTAATTCATCAATATATTTTTTCCACTCCCCACATTCATATGAGTCATGCCAAGTTTTAGGTATATTATGATAATTTCATTTTTCATTTATCATATTCATTAACTTACTACAAATTATATATCATATATTTGTAGTTCTAGTGACTCCATCCTATGTATTGTGGATAACTCTTAAGGTAGTATGACATGTGGTCTGGATGTTATATATGAAATCAATCACTAATGTTACAAAGTTCTATCTGAGAAGTGTTTTTTTGGTTATCAAATAGTTGGAATTGTGATTTTTAAAGAGAATATGATACTATTAAAACTTGAGAAGTATCTTTTTAAAGGAACCATGAATGTCTTTATTTTTTAAGATTAAGTTTACATGTAATTTTTTAGTCACCACTATAGGTTTGACTAAGGTTTTCAATGGGTTTTAATTATAATGTGGAGATGAATCATGATATGTCAATCTAGGAAATAAATACGATTTGAACCAAATATTTTAAAATAAAATCATGATATAACCAGATATGTTGGCACATATAGGATTTAATTTCAAATTTCATGCTTGTATCGGATTGTTTACATTATTTTGAGATCAAAGAGAGTCTTAAAAGTAATAAATCATTACATATATATAATGAGTTTTTCATATATAAATATATATATGTGTGTGTGTCTATGTGTTTGTGTTTGTTACTATGTGTGTGTTTTTTATTGACAAATATATTAATTTAGGTCAAAATGGTTATTTTTATTTTGTAAATAACCAAATTGTCTAGATAAATAGTTTACCTTAATTAAATTTTTTCATCAATCATGACTATGTTTTTTCAAATATATATAGTATCATGAATTTCACTCTATGATGAGTGTTCTTTAGTAATAAATTTTGTGATCAGGTTAAATATATTTCCTTTACAATCTTGTAACTATTTAGTTTCTATTAAAAATTATATTTTTTAGATAGTCTAATTTTCATTGTTCTATTATTGTACTAAGTATGTTTATACCTTTCTAGAAATAATGTTTCTTTTTTCTTATAATACATTTTTCCTATTTTTTTAAAAAAATATTGTATTAAAAATTTAATTTTTATTGATTATTATTTACATCTAATGGATAACTAATGTTTATTGGTTGAGTACCTCTACAAAGTCTTTCAGTGTTTTTGAGTAGTGGAAATCACTGTTTAAGATATTATTTTTAAATATGATGAATGCTACAAAAAATAAATGTTATTTAATTGGATATATTCCTATAACTGTGTTTTATATCATTTTAAACAATAATTAATGATTAATTAACATTTTTGTAACACATATTTTTTCAAATTTGAGTTTCATTTGGAATTTTGAATGAGAAGTGGTAATATTAAAACAATATTTTACCCTCTATGGTGTTTCAAAATAGTAAAATATATTTTAAAAATGAAAATATTTAGTTTTAGAGTTGAATTGAAATGATATTTTTATCTATAATAAAAATTTTATTTAAAATGAAATGGTTTTTTATGGGAATATTACTTCTTTCCCTTTTGAGAAATATCCCACTTTGATTAACTATAATGTAATTGTGGGTCATTTCTAGATATACCTAACTTAATTATATGATTGAGAGGCCATTGTATTTTCATTCCATAACTGTATGGTATTTTTAAAATTTTTGGTGTCATGGAATGTCCTTTATAAAAGACTCATCTTATTGCATGGAATGTTATTTTGGATTTTATAAGTCATGAATTATATCCATGATGTGTTAATAGATTTTTTATTGGAATAATGACTATGTAAATGAATTTTTTGAAATATTTTGATTATTTGAAATGAATTTTAGATTTTATAATTGGGAAGGACGCGGATGGTTTGAGGTTTTATTTTAGAAGTTTTTTTTGATAGATATCAGAGATATAATTGTTTTTTTTATTTAAGATGCATTTGGTAGTTGCAAAAATTGAGTTTGGTCGATGAATTAGTGTGTCACATGAAGGTTAATGGGTAGTATGTTTTGTTCTAATATATATCAGGGCTTCCAGTAGATAAATATTTATGTTTTTACATGGTTTCAATTAACCATAATTTAGCTATATATTTTTTGGCCTTAGGACAACCCATTTGAATTATTAAAACATTAGATAATTTAAAATTGTAAAAACAAATTCAGTGGAAATTTTTTCAAGTATTCATATATTGATACTTTTTTGGAGGAGTATTTTAAAATTTTTTATAATGTTTAAGGATCATGAGGATATTTTTCATTTCATGGGACCTATAGAGAGGTTCCATAAATATGTTATTCAAGCTACTGAAATCAAGTAACTGGTTATAGGATACTTAGTATGCACATGACGGTGTAACAACCTAGTTGTTTTGGGGTTTACCTAATGGTACCCAATAACCCTATAATGAGCACTAGGTGGGTTTTTAGAGCATTTCTTATGTCAGGAAACATATTTCCCCATCCCCATATTATTTATTCCCCGCCGTTCTCCCATTGGATCACTCCCCACTAGCAATGCATGATGTCCTCCAAGAATCTCTCTTTTCATATCCATCATGTATATTAATTAATAGAATAAAAATTTGAATTTACCATTCCTAAAACAATTTTTAGTACCACTTCCACCTCCCTCTACCATTATCCTTACTACTGTTTTTGTATCTTATAGTGGATTCAATATTTTGGGATGAATTTGACATGATTATGGTTTAATTAATACTAGATCGTGGTTATTAATTCTATTTTAAAATAAAAGGCTCGTGTTGTTTTATTTATCAGAATATTTCACAATTTAAGTGGACTATTAAGAAGATATGTTTCCCCTACCGGTTTATATATATTAGGTTTGATTTTGGGAGGTATTTCTTATAAGGTTCCTGGATTTAAATCATATATGTAAGATCCCATCATTTAATGTACTATTTTTCCTATGTTTTCTTCAATTAAAAATTTATGGCTAAGTCATTTTTGGATAAAGAGATTATTTTTGAAATAAATATACTAATGTTTGAATATGTATGCTTATTTTAATTAATGGATTCCTGGTCTAAATGAGTTAAGTGTTAAAATGGTTTCGAGGTGAGTTGAGATTTTTTGAAAGGAAAATAGGTTAAAATTAAACTATAAAACATTTTCACATCATTTTAAGGATATAACATGTTATTTAATTATTTGTGGGTTTTGAATAAATAAATATAATGAGACATATTTTTCGGCATAAACCATTAAAAATAATTTCATGGAATGTAACTAAATTAAATGCCGTGTAAATTTCCATCATTTAATTTTAAAGGTGGTGTGCTGCTGAATTCACCAATTGAATCTGCTATAGAACTCCTCCTTTGACCATAGGAGATTTATTAGGATTTTAGCAGCTCGCATATAGATCCCATGATCTCTTGACCTCCATTCATGGAAAATTAAGTGGCGGTTTGAAGATTTTCACCACTGGGTATGTTGTTTTTCTCATTGAAATTTAATTCTATCATTCTCTACCCTTTTTGAAAAAATAAATATGTCTACATATTATTGTTTTTAGATAGAGATTTATGACTGTTATACATTTATTTTTTGATGTTGAATTTATGATTTGGATTTTAATTTTTTTCTTTAATGCATTATTAATTGAGCCTCATCAAATGAAGGATTCTTAAATTAGAGAGCATTGAAAAAACATTGTGGTTGGTGGTAAATTGTTCAAATCACAGAGTAATGATTTTTGATTCAGTATATGAAAAATTATTCAATTGCTAGATATTTTACGAATTGAATTTACTAAATAGAATTAATTACATTTGCAATTTAATTTATTTTAAGAATGTGAATCATTTGGTTTTTTGGAATAATTAAATATAGAAATAATTTTGTGATATTAATGAGTGAATTATAAAATTAATTCAGAATTAATTATGATCGAAAAAATTTTGAGTTTGAATAATTAATTTATTCAATATTGGTACTATGAAGGATTAAAAAAATTTCAAATTTTTTAATGGGTGGTTGATATATATGTTCAATATATAGTCATCGTGATATATGTAAATGGTGAATGGAAACATAGACATTCATCCTTGTATTCCGAATGGTAACATGCCCATTCGATTATGTATTGTAAAATGTGAATGATAACAATATCATTTAGCCAAGTATTATGAATGGTACAATGATTATTCAATGATGTGTTGTAAAATGATTAATGGTAACATGGAAATTCAGACATGTATTATGAATATTAACATGGTCATTCATTTGTGAGAAATAATGAATAGTAATACATTCATTCATTTTATAGAATTAATGAATTGTAACATGGACATTCTTTGTGAAATAATGAATATTAACATGATCATTCTGGTGTGTGAATCAATGACATGTATCATGATCATTCATTTGTGGAAATAAGAATGGTAACATGGAAATTTGAACACAAGATATCCCTCAGGAATAGTTGAGACTCTGAAATGGGAAGATGTAGTAAATGAGAGATGGGATTACATGGGAACCCGAGGATGATGTTATTAAATAAAGATTAATAAATAATGTGATAACTGTTTTATTATTAATAGATTTTTTTTATTTAATGAACTACATGAATAGTTATTTGACTATATATTATTTTTTGGCACCATAAGTGGTGGCCTACTTTGTTTTACTCACACCCTGTTTGGGATGCCGGATTGGTACCAGAATAGACTTTATTTTCGCATCGTAGGTTATGTGAAATGACTCTATGTTAGATGGCTTGTTTAGAGATAGATCTTGGATATAGGAAGTAAACATTGTTTACTACCCTATTAGGAGTTATTGGTGTATTTTTATTCTCTTTTTTAGACACTTGATACATAAATTATCATGTTTTTTTCTAGTCTAGTTAGATAATTTATTTAATATTTTTTTAATCATGTTATCTATATTTTTCTTTTTGAAATATAGTTCTTCATCTATTTGTAATTATTTAAAATTACGTATCACTCTGATCAAAGAGTGTATATTTATCCCATCAATTATTTATCAGACCCCCTTTTCTAGTCAAAATCCTATGGTGTATGGCTAGGAGAGCTTGAGATCTTGTGACCTAGTGTTTCAGGGTACTGGTATTTTGATCCTCAGAATAATGGTTAGAAAATGGTATTATAGTTTCATTTTTACATTTTTTGTATTAATGTTTTGGAAAGGTAAACTTGTGACTGAGTATATTAGATCCATCATAATATTCTCATGTATGGTAGGTTCAAACCCAGTTATATAGGAAAAACCATGTAAAAAAGTATTATTATCGTTAATATTTTTCATTGTTATAGTTGAAGAATATTTAACCTTGAGTGATGCTGTTATTTTGTGAAGTGGTAAATTTTTTTTAGATTTTTATATGAAATGAATTGTGGCCTATAAATGCACGATTTTTAATTTTACATGTATTATTTTAGGCACTCTGAATCATTTTGTGACATGAATCACATTAGGAATGCATTGAAAAAATAATTTATGGTTTGTTGTAGAAATTGAACAGTTTTCTTAGCAACTGAAAATGAATTGAAAATTGTCCATAATATAATATAATTTTTTTTAAAATGATATAAAAATGTGAATAAATTAGTGTCCAAATGATATAACTAAACTCTTGTAATGTGTTTATCATTATAACCAAGACCTAAGTGTAGGATGGTTATTGGTAGTGTTAGCACCATGGTATTGACCACATTATGAGTGTTGGGGAAAATACTTTTTTTTACCTATTGTGTCGTACCCTTATGTAAATGTGTTGATGATGTCAATTAGGTCATAAGGTGTGTGTTTAGAATTTTAGATTTATGCATCCATGACGAATCTTGTAGAGAGGATAATCGAAGGACATGTCATTGGAGGATCCTTTAGTGGTGGAACATGAGGAACCAATAGTGTCATAAGAAGAAGCGTGGGAGAAGTTCTGAGATAAATTAACTCACTTCATGAAATTCATTGAAATATACAAACGGAGTATTGTAAAAACTATTTCAATGCTAATGAGAGTGTTCTACTTATATCACCATCTTACATTCAATATAGAGGGTGGACATGAAAGATTTGTTTTCTTGTATGAGTCCATTGAGATGATAATTTACCATTTAAAGACTCCATCTGAAAATAGGGTCATGTTGGCCTCTTATATGATATGATTATCTGAAAAATACTACTAAAATATTTATGCATGGACTGTATATACTGGTGACTGGAAATGGTAGAAATTTATGTATGGTTTCGTAGAGAACTTCTTTCTATAAATGCTGAGGTATGAAAAATAAGAAGAGTTTGTGTTCCTAACATAGGGGACCATGTTTATGATATATTATAATTGATTCCCTAAAAAAATATAAATATTTTCGGATGTGTTGACATGAGATGATAAATGAATAGAGATAGGATTCTAGGATGGACTTTAGTTTGATATTATGTCCCAATTTTAACCTTTTTCTGAAAAATAGGATTGTTAAGGTGGTTGATCATGATATCATAGAAAAGGGGAACCTATATTAGGAATCTAGATCTATAAATATAGTTACTACAAGATGATCAAGAGGTTTTACATCTGGGAGTATGAAGCACCACTAGGAATACATTTGTCAAACCAGTGGATAATAGGGTACACTGATAAGAGGGTTGGTTGTATAGGACCATACAAGAGTGATTTTTTATCATTTTTTAGGTCGGTATATTATCGTATGGATTTTATATATCCACAAATAGAGTAAAAGTATAATGGTAAAATGGGACAACATAAAAATATCTATACATCGCTGAGATATAAGGTCGGTGAGGGTGAAACCAGAATGGTTCAAATTTGGGGATGTGGATCTTTAACCTAATATCAGGCTAGCAGTTGGAGTTATATTAGCTAAGGATATAGAAGTAAAGTAAATGGTACATTAGTTCATGACCACCCATATCTGTATAGTTTTGTGACTTTGGGGAGTCAGACAATATTATTTGGGAAAGAGGATTTACATTTATATATAGTACAACATCAACCTGTGGATAGTGAGGTCATAACATCTACAATCAGAGGTTCTAATCATGTAGCATATACATTAGCTAGTTCAATATTTGATGTCATTTTGTTTAATTTCATGATATCTACAAAACATGTTATTGGTTTGAGTATCAGTGGTATGTTTAGGAAACATTAGTGATTAATTGTTTTTATTAGACAAATTTTCAGTTCTTATGTTTACTCCTTAAGTTAAATCCTTATTTTTTTTCATTTTAATATTAAGGAATGACTATTACAAATGGAATTAGGAGGATATCAAATGAAATTCCAATATCATCCTGATGACTAACTTGCAGTAATTATTACAAATACATATCCCGACAATTCTGAAACATTTTCTAACATACAACTCAATTGTAAGAAGTTGTTTGAGATATCAAACACCTCTGCTACTCCTTGATACTATCATGGGTCATGTGTTATATTTAATAAAATCATATTTTCTCAATATTATCATATTTTCATGAAATTTAAATATTATCAAGGAATTTTCAAATATTTTACCTTATCCAATGATTTTGAAGCATATTAGGATTTTTAAAAAGGTGCAGGAGAGGGAGACTATTGTGCAACATATTTATATATAATTTTTAAATAATTTTCTTTCAACACATACTTATGGTATTAAAAAAGGGCCATTGATTAATAGTTTCGACCCAAACATGGTCTGACATTTTTATAAGAATATCATTTTATCAGATGTTTTGAAATTATATTTCATGCTTGATTATTTTTCAAAACTATTTTTCCGTAAACACCCATATGACCCATGTTTACGATGTGTATTTGGATAATGGAACCAGATGATTTTGAAGGATATCTAAAATATTTTTGTAATGCATGGACCATCAATCAATGAGAAAATGATGAAAATTAAACTAGGTGGAAATCACGATCTAGGTAAAATGTTATTTCTCTAAGAATAGATTTATTTTATAGAGGTAAAAAATGTCAATATATATAAGACTTCATTAATTATGATATTGTGGTCATTTTTAGTTCGGATGAAAATGATAGGTAAAATACCACCATTGAGGTCAAATCATGTTATCGTTATTTGTAGATTTTATAAAAATTGCAATCATGGAAGACGGCTGCAAATCTATCACTTCTAGTAAAGCCTTAGAAATCAATCCCACAACAGAAGGGAAACGAGGGTGTATTTCCTACCATCGGTATACATGAAACCGCTTGTTAGTATGACTTATACTATTCAGTTAAATCATTTTATGGCTCGTGAATATGCTGATTTAATAAAAATATGGTTTATCAAATAGATATCATTAGAATAATAAAATGATTTGGTTGATAAGTGTTAGAGGTTATTTTGGGAGACGTTTCCTCTTTTTGGAACACTATATGCTTAAGGAAAATAGAATTATATTGGATGCCATTTGTGGAGTAATGGTTGATGTTTTTGGAAGAATATATGTTTTTGTTATGGACATATGGAAATTTGGGTTATTTATTTAATGATTATCCTATCATAGAAAAAATTTGATTTGGTTAATTACTTTTCAGTATGAGACTTTAAGTATAACTAATGTTATTTAGAGGAAAATGTTAATATTTATATTATAGTCTATGTGATCAAATCCATCTGAATTTTGGGTTTCAAACATATTTTTGATTATTTTAAATAATATTAAAGATAATTGTGTATTTAATGATCTTTTTTGAGCTTTGGAGATTGTATGATAAATTTTAGAGATTTGGAGAAGTATTTTGTTTTATTAACCTTTATCCATTTGGGGATTTTCTGATCTTGTAATAACCTTTTTATATTGTTTAATGTCTAATGATATGGGATATATATAATTCATATTTTGTAGATTATCTTATTCTATAGAAGATGATTATAATGCTTAAGGTTTGAGAATTCCACCTAGAGTAGTCATCATTTAGAGAAAATAAGAGTTTTGGTAGAAAAATATTAAAGGATGAAACTCTACTAGAAATGTAAGTATATTTACTTATGTTCATAGTCAATCTCATAAATAAATTCTGAAAATTTACTAAGGAGAATATAAAAATATGTTGTAAAATTTCTATTCCTATTGAGGAATCAATGAGAATTTAACATATCATAAGTTTGTGGTATTCTTATTGTTAACTTTCTCCTAGTCATGTTTTCTATCACTCTCCCTCAGTACATGACACTCATTTTCTCTTCCAAATTCATGTTTTCCAATATGGAACCTAATTATGTGTTATCTCGAGGGAAATTTATACTTCTCAATCATTCATTTAATGAGAAATTTTTATTTAATTTTTTTCTGATGGGGGACTTTTACTGGTGTTTCAGAGCCCAATTTTAAAATTGTGGGGATGAAATTCCAAAAAGGGGGAAAGATGTAAAATCCAAGGAAAATATAGTCTGTGAAATTTTTATATTTTTTAATATTTGGGAATTAAATATTAATTTTACTTTCAATGTGATTCTACGTACGATGGCGTACCCTATACAAAACAATGAGTTTCTTTTAAATCTTACGATGCACACTACATTGATTTATACTAATAAATAATATATTAACCTTATTATTTTAAATTGTAGTTAACACATAGTAATTTTATTAGAGGGAATTAACAAAAAAAACTATAATACTATTACACATGTTTTTAAATGATTTTACATCTATCTTATAAAATTTAGAGGCTTAAAATGTGAATGAATCCAATTTTAAGCATTAATAATCTAATATTCTTTACAATGTCAATTTAACGCCTTTTGATGAAGAACCTTTTTTTAATTCTATTTTTTTTACATTTATATGTTCCATTTTACAATATAAACTTCATCTTTAAATGAAGGACATCAAATTTTACTTGGGGTAAAATTTTTGTATTTTTCTGGTAAAGATCATTTTTAATTAATAGTGAAAAATACTGCATTTTAATTCAAAACTACCATTTAATCTAATTAATTTATATGGATACATTAATATTATAGTTGGGTTATTATATTAATTGGGTAATATTTCTATGGTTTATTCCAATGCTGGTGATTGGAAGTCATTTCAATTTTAAAATGGACATAAACTAGTGTCAATCTTTGGATAGTTATTATTTCCAAAAAACACACTTTTTGGTTTTGAAAATTGGAAATAATTTTAAATTAATTTCTACAAATTCTGGGATTTGAATTTGGAAAAATGGATTCCATATTTGGAATCATGGGATCCAAATTTTGTTAATAGTTAACTATTTTTAGACATTATTAATAGTAACTTCAATAAATATTTTATTTACCATGGATAAATGGTAAATCATGTGAATAAGGGTAATGAGTAATACTATAATAATATATAATTACCCTAAAACGTGTTTTAATCCATTTTAATGATACATGTATGTCCATGGGAATCCTTGGCTCGTTTTGGTGACCCCATGGAGCCACTTGTAAGTAAAACTACCATTTTATAGAAATTAATTTACAGATAATGAAAATATAACCTAAACATATATCTTTTACCCAATAATTTTTATGGGGTTATATAAGTTATATCTTCAACTATAAATATAAATTATAATGATAATGATATTACCTAAATTATGGTATTTTCTTTATAATATGTATACATTATATAGATATATTTAGTTCTGAAAGAATGGTGATGGAGTAATGGATTTATTTATAACATATTCAAAAAATGATATTATAAATAGAGAAATAAATTTATTTTTAAACTTTTTATTCAAACCCAAAAATTTGGGGATAGTAATTACATGTTATATTTTAATTAATTAATGTTGTTTGAACGAATCATGTTGTTACATAGTTTTTAAATTCCTTTATATTAATTTTTTACAAATTGACATAGATGAGTTTTGTAAACAATTAATATTTTATTAAATGATAAAATAATCATAGAAATCTAAAATTTAGTCAAATGACATATATGAAGTTAAAAATATCATTAATGATCCATTTTGGTTATCTTATAATTTTGTAGCAACTATATTTACCATATAATATGAATATATAAGAGGGCATGGTAAAATTTTAATAAGATAACAAAGGGTCGAATAAAAATGATAAAGAGTAAAAAATATCATAAACTTAACCAATTTTAATTGGATGATTTTATTTAGACTTATATAAACCTTATCATTGAATTAAATATGTTTTTAAACTTTTTAAATAGAAAATAATTTTATAATAAAATAATACTTTCAAACATTCCTAAAGAGCCCATCATCCATATTATAAAAAGGTCATCAACTCAAACCCTTAAATTACACCACCCAATCCTAATTTCACATCCTCACTCTGACCAAATAAGCTTCCAACATCCCTCTATTCTACCTAAAATCATTAACTTATACATAAGGCACTTCATGAAATCCATTTTCTTCAAACCAAATAGAGTTGCCCCATTTAAATGTAACGTCTTCTCTCAAGTTCGTTTCTTTTATTTTCCACCTCTAACCCCCTATACTCTCTTTATTAATTTATTTATGACTACACTAGTATCCTCAATATATTATAATATTTTATGATAAATATTTTATTTACACTTCCACACACCTCCATCTAATGGATATTAACATACTATTTCTGTAGACGAAGAACTACTACATCACGAAATAATGATTGTACAATTATCTCCTACCACATCTTGTATTGTCCATTAATATGTCAGTGTATTTATATGTGATATATATTTTATTTATATTTCCTATATTCTTCGGTATTTTTCATTTATAGAATTTATATTGGGTTTCCATAATGGGTAAATACAATAATTTCATTTAAGGAAGTGCAGACTACTACCCCCTCAAAGTGGTATGACTTGTGTATTCAATACATGGAACATATAAATGATGTAGTTATTGAAATTATAGATGATATTATATAGAAATTATAATATACCTATTTATCATTTTGTTTTTAATGCATTAAAATCTAAATAGATGTGAAAATAGCGTTCATGCGTACGTATGGCTTACAGTATATATAAATAGTGAATTTCATTTTTTATATCTAAATGGTATGTACTATTTTAAATACATATATATACTGGAGATATATTATATATATGATATATTAATCATTAATATAATTATAGAGATAATTTATTTTTGACCACAAGGACAACTTGTAATTATAAGAAGATCACTTTTTACCCAAGTACTAATTATCAAAAAAAACATTATTAACTCAAATGATTATGCAATGATTATAAAGTTACAATATTTTATATAAAATGAATAATAAAATTAAAAAATATTGTTGAAGAAATTATAAAATTAGAATTTTTTATTATCCTGGAGATTAATAAATGAATGAGTCGTGTTGGACAAAAGGAAAGGGACTTCGTCTCAATCTCCATTCGTAGAGAAATATTTGGATTTATACACGATCTTCTTTTATACAGTGTATAATTATACCCATTTTCCCTTTAATTTAATTAAATTATTTTAAAAAGGAATATTTTTTATATGAATTATTTATTAAATGTCCAAAACAATGTTCCTTTTTAACCTATATAGTGAAAATGACAATTCTTTCGCGATGAGATTTATTTAATATTGGGATTCCTTAATAAGACAAAATGTTTTCTAAAGGAAAATAAATATCATATACACTTTTAATATATAATTGTATTTAAAATAGTTTTAAGAAAGAATTGATTTTTTGAATATCTTCAATGATATATTTTGATTGAAATGTGGAAAATTTATCTTTTCATTTATGCATTTTAGGTGTTATGAATATGACATGGTTTGTGGAAATTGTTTACAAATACGGGTGGTTTCATGAAAAACATAGGGCAACTGCTCCTTATATTACTCTATAATGAATTGGGTAAAATGATTGAGGTAAACGTTAATGTTTCACCAATTAGATTTAGGCAATATACACTGATGGGCATTCCAAATGTAACTCCCTATGTAGTTGTGAATGTTACAATGTTTGTATGTTATTGATGGAATAATATACTTTCTGATTTAAGATATACATATATTATTTATATAACTTATGATTTTGTGTGCTATGTTAAAAGTTGAAAAGTATGATTTCATTGATTTATATTTATTAATGGATTAATGTGTTCTTCCCTTGTTTTATGTCCCTTAGTGAGATTTTTTATGTTCATCCCTTGTTTATAAATGTTTTTCAATGTGTATAAGGAAGGGTAAGAGAAATGTAGAATTCAAGAATATTTTTAACAAGAAAATAATTCTTTTTTAAGAGTTTTTTATATTATAGAAATAATGGATACTTATTATAACAGACTAAATTGTAATATTTGAGATGTAATGTAAATGTTATAGACTAATTCTATAAAACATTAAACAAAATAAGATGATCAATTTGAATTCATGAAGTAACTGAAGATTATGTAATATTTATGGTTGGGACCTTATACTTAACCTACATTTAAACATATTTTTATTGTCAATGTGGTGATTAGGTTTGTGATGTGGTAATATGTGGTTCATAATGAAAACAGTTATGGTTTTTAAAGTACCAAATGTCGATACATAAAAATGACGATGATATTTATAAGTGTTTAAAGAATATTTTATTATATAATGGACTCAAATTGGATATGTATTATTTAGAAAAATATTTTCTAAATTTAAAATTATCCCCTTTACATTACAACTTAAATCTTTTACCATATTTTATTTATTGAAATAAAAATTCCATCTTTGAGGAATAATACATAAATAAAACCATGTTTTCTCAAGTTTAAGGTCTAATGTAATGTTTTTTTGGGAATAAAATTTAAATATTTAATCCCATTCATGGAATATTAGTTTTTCTCCTTCATAGAGTATGATTGATTACCACTAGATGGTAAGAGTTGTTAGAGGACTTTGGAGGTTATGTTCATCTTATTACATACCCATTCGATAATAAATATATCATTGGGATAAAATTGGATCATACCTTTTCATTTATTATCTTAAATGAATAATTTATAGATTTTTGGTTTCTATACATTAATATAATGGATTTAGATAGTTTACTTAATTTTTTATGGTTATTAGTACAATTATGGATTAGTTCAATCGTCATTTTTTTAGAAAACCTATCATATATAGAAATTCATAAAAAAAATTCTATAAATTCTTCTTTTGAATTTTCTATTGGATTATATTAGGAAAATCATTCACCAATATTTACCAAAGACCCATGACACAACTCTATTCACCCTGTAGATCATGGAATTCTCATGGGACTATAAATAATAAGGTTTGGTGTTTATATAGGCATGTAGGTTTGAGAAATTATTTTTTATATTTGAGTTATTGCAAGAATGAGTAATTTTTTACGGTTAGAATTGTGTATATTGGGATAAGGGATATGATACATGGAATGAATTTGAATGATAAGAATGAGTCTTAGGTAGGTAATATCCATGGTATTTTTTCCATTATTAAAATGTTATATATAAATTCTAAATAAGATTTTGTGGAAATGTTAAACTTAGTTCATATGAATATATGGTCTAAAAAAATTAAATTTTGGGTTCTTCAGGTGGGGATTGTATTTATTCTTATTGGGAAAGCTATTTATTGAATTATTATATAAATTTACATGGTTTTAAAAAATATTGGGTTTATAGACTAAAAACTCTTTCTTTAGATGATACTTGTTATTCTATGATTCATAGTAATATATTAAGAGAAATTTATATTAAAATATTACCGATGAATTGATAAAACCTATTTGATATAGGTTTTACCTTATATATCCAAACATGGACTAATATGAGCTGGATATATTATTCCCTCATTTCTTAATAAAGTTATGAAATGTGATCTTGTTATATAATATTTAATATCTCAATATATTTTTACTTAATTCTAAAATATTGTTCCATATATCATGATGTGGTTAGATATATGTTTCCTCTGTTATGTAATAGATCATGATGTTTTGTTATGGGACTTTATAGTAATATGATGGAAATGAATAATAAAAAATGATAGATGGAGTTATGTTTAGTATTATTATTTGACTTTTAGATGCATGATAACCTATTTATATTATGAAATAAACTTTATATAATTGGTATTTAATTTAATTCACTTTCTGGATTCATCCTCATATATAATGGAAATAATTAAGTGATAATTTCGTTGAGTTTTATTATGTTTTATACTAAAACCCTAAACATTGAGGTCTTTTAGAATTCATTCTTCATATCACAATAGTTTTTCAAGGGAACGTGATCGATGATGGCTATTTGGGATACTCTAATCATGTGGAAGATGTCAAATAATTTTCACCTATAATGAAGTAATTACATTAAGGCTATAATGGATTCATTATTTTTCCCTTTTTAAATACAATAATATTTTATTTTACCCACATGGTGAACAATGATTTATAATTTTAGGGAATAATATGTAATGAAATACTTGTTTTCTATATTTCATATATATTTCTAGTTTTCCATAATTCTGATTCCACATGGGTTATTATACAACATTAGTATTTTATTTTGTTATTTATTTAAAACTTTTAATATAAAATTATGAATTAGGGTAAATCACAGTATAATGATATACTAGAACACCCACATTTATATTTTATAACCTCATGAAATTAGATTGTTCACTTATATTAATGTTCATCCTTGTATTATGTGTAGTGAACAAGTCTTTCATTAAGTTCATTCAATTATTCAGAAATGTTTTATAATATTTTTTATTAATACACTACATAATTTTTTATGGATATATAAATGTATACACCAATACAATTATTCACACATGAAATTATCTTATTCTATTTAATTTTTATGTATACAACATTCTGTAATTAATTATGCACTAAAATATGAAGACTCTACTTCATATGTTCATTCATTTGAATATATCAATAGATTAGTTTTTTCTACTTATGTCATGGTAGGAAATTTAAAAATATGATTGATATTAGAATATTTTTATCAATTGATATGTTCATATATATAAATTCATTTATGGGATACATATATTTATTTTATAAGGTTACTTTTTAAATACTTTGAATTTTATTAGCATTTGGATTCAGGGAATAAAAGAAGAAATTTCATAAGAAGCATACCATTCTATTTGAGAGATTTTTTTATTTGATTCACTGTATTTTTAAAAATATCATAATTTATTCTAAATTTGAGGAGATTCCATATTTGGTATATTTTAAAAAATTATAAATACATAGATTTAAAATTCATATCAAGGTTATTTTTTTTGCTTTGGTAATATTTAATTAGAAATTTTGAATAATTTTTCAATGATATAGATTATTTACCTCATTAAGATTAATATATATTTTTGTTATTTATTTTTGTTTTCATTGTTATTATATATTTTGTATATTAGAGGATATTAATTTATTCAATGTAATTTATTTATTATTATATTATTTAGTAGGTAGTTGATGATGGAAATGATTTCCCCTATTTCTAATTATACTAGTTTTAGGGCCAATAAATCTCAACATAATGTGGAAAAAATATTCAAGGTTACACATCTGATTAGGGAATGTTATGTTTTCCATGTATTAAAATTAAATAATGAAATAAAGTAGTGAAAAATAAATCACATAAGATAATAAATAATTTAAACTACAAAAATATATTTTTGGAATTATGTGGAAAAAATAAATAACTGGTAATAAAAAAATTATAGGACTTCAAGAAAATACAATTAAATAACATTGAAGAAAAATATCAAAAATTTAAATATTAAAACTATCCATTTAAGTATTAGAGGATAGTGTTCTTGTGATTAATCTATCCATAAATAAATCTAAGGGTATTTATTCTATTAATATTCATAGTAAAATTATTATAAATATGATGATGTTGTTTTTGTAGAAATTTTTCTAAAAAATAATAATTAATTTAAGAGAACACATAATGTCATTTTATATTCACTTCAAATTCGTCAATATAATTTAAAAAAATTAATATAATTCACACTAAAAAATGATATTGAATCAACATAATTAATATATAAAATTATTTTTGTTAGATATATTATTTCATTTAATGAAATATCTTATCTAATGAGAAATATCAATATTAACATTTCAATAAAATAAATAGTTTATTGATGATATATGTAATATTTTATGAAAGATATTTTATATTACGATTAATCATAAAAATTTAATTCACTAAATTACTATTTAATAAGTCAATAGGTTTAATAGTAAAATAAATAATAAATTTACTAAATTAATTTTCAATTAAATAAACAATACAAATTTCAAACAATACTATATAAATGATTAAAATTATCTGACCCATCTTTTTTTCCCTTGCTACAAATTTGATTACAATAGGATTTGAGATAAAAATAAATCCATCCAAGTGTTGAAGGCGGATAAATAAGAATTTGAACATTAATAATTATAGATAGGAAAGAAGGATAACTAACACCAAGGACACTATTATAATATAAATGAAATTCAAATTATGTAAATATATTTAATCATTCATTATTTGTTTGATCAAAATCGATGAATCAATTTATAATATATTATGATTACTTATTATTTTAAATATTTTATCAATTATGCAAGGTTAAATTATCCTTATAAAGTTTTTGTTAAATGTTTGCCTTACTAACATTGTGTTTAGTTGTTAATTAATTTTTTGGAACAATATAGATGAAATTTGTGTCAATTTATCTTCCACTATAACTAATTTTTAATAATTATCATCTTACTAATTGTAAAAATTGTGGGATTTTATGTTTTCTTTGTGTAAATCAATTATATATCGGTATTTTAAAAATGTGAATTAATAAAAAAATGGCTACTAAACACATGGAAAAAATATTTTGTGGTTTTTGAAGAATATTGGTAATGGAATATACAGAATTGGTGTTCTATATTGATCCCATATATATGGTGAAATCACATGTTAAAATAATGTTAGGAATTTGATTTATCAAAATATCAACTCAATTGAATGACATGAGAACAATTTTGGAGGGGTTATATTTTAGTTCAGGATAAACTTTTCGTTTTGGATGTATTGATTTGTTATAAACAACATTAGAAGAATGATTTTGAGAAGGTATATTTTTATTCCTTGATGTTAATATATCCATTGGGTTTTTAAATAGTTAGAATTTGATCTATGATTTATAAAAAATATTTGATGTATCCTTTAGTTTTTTTGGGTCACTAAAAACATATTTAAGATTTTGACAATGTAATCAAATATTTCATAAGAGTCTGTAGTTCTAGGGTCAATATAGAAATGTATAATTATTGAGGAATACTATGATATTATAAGGAATAGATAAAATATTTACTGGTATGTAGTGAAAAATATTGAAAAAATATAAATTACAAGATTCCCCATAGATATTTATCATATTTGGAAGAATAACATGATATTAAATATTCTGTTTAGTACAATGAAAATGTAAAATTTATGAGACAATACCTTTCATGTATTCTAGGAAGCATCATATCATATAAATGCATGAGACATGTTTGATTCATTCTCTAAATAAGAAATCTATGAAATAAAATATTAAAAATAAATAAATTAATATATCATAAATAGTAAATAAAAAATTCATTGTTTCTTTATAGAATAATAGTATATTTTAATATTTTCATATATTCTGGGGTATTACATAATTTTTTCAGTGGTGTTGAAAATAAGTAAAGGGAAAACCCATATATATCATGTAATGTTTTCAATAAAAATAATTAATATATATGATTTTATGAGTAATTTTTTTATTATGGGTACATAAGTATTTTTTGAAAAATATAAAGTGATAATGTGGAAAAAAAATTAATCATCACATATTTTTTTAGAAGCATAATAATTATTTTTTCTAAAAAAATAAGGACTTATGATTAATTTTTCTTGAATAAAAGAGTTAGTCACCTAATAACTTGAGGAATAATGATAAGTTTTAATATATGAATTCATGGAGGATATTGTAGTGTTATGCCCATTTTATTGTATATTATCATAAAATATATATGTGTGATAATTAAAAAAAATATTCTTAAAAAAAATTAAGATATTTTTAGGATAATTAACATATTTGTTTCTGAAGGAGATCAATAGGATCATGAATAAATGAACTGGATGAATTATTATAGTAAAAATATGATCTTTCTATATTCAAAATATTGTAAATATATTTTCAATGATTGATAAAAAATCCAAGATGATGGATTTTGTTAAAATGAATAAGATATATACTAGTACTAAGATATAAAATTATATTTCCCTATCTGAATACTCAAACAATATCCTCTTAGAATGGTTTTTGAAAATAAATGTAGAGTAACCGAAGAAGAGAAGTGATGGAAATCACCAAAAAAGTTATTATAAATTAAATGATTGAATTTATCATTATATCTTTTACAAAATATATATTTAGACGGTGAATTATAGTAAAAATATAGTTTTAAAAAAGGATTATAATAGAGAGTATCCACTAAATATTATCACATTCAAATTTGTTTCATAGTCAGGGAAGGATAAAAATATTTAGTATCCGTACCTTATCAATGGACTAAAGGAGAGGTAAAATATGATAATATCAGTACTATATTATACAAAATGATATATGAATTACAACATTTTATTTCAAGGAATTTGATTTATAGTTTCTCCTAGATAGAGGACACTATCACATATATTAATGAAGGAGATAACAATAAATATAGTGATTGAGAAAGAATATAACAATAGTTGAAGATACATATTAAAAATGATTAATATATAAATCATGGAGATACCTCCATGTATATAATCCATTTAATATCATTATAGAGTAGTGTACAAATGATAATAGAAGTTAGTGTGCCTTGGGTGAGGGGTTACTAAACTGAATGATTATAAAAGAACATGTTTCTTAGAATAGCGTTCCCTAGACAAATTTTGTATCCACTAAACATATGATGTATTTTATTTTTGTACATTGTATCACCACTCTATGTAAAATCCTAGGATTATAATATCATTGGTATCTAATTAATTTCATTATAATCTATAAGATTTATTTTAATGTATATCTATTTGTTATTTGGTATCGTAGTTTCAGTGAATAATCGAGTAGTAGGTGGAACACTATTATTTTCAACATTTGAAAATGATAATAAAGATGAATAGAAAATAAAATAGAATGTTTGGTTTAGTCAATATCGTGCTTCAAAACCCATATTAGGGTGTCTCAAGATGTAACTATTATTAATAGATCCTAATGTTTATAAATTACTGGTCAAGAAAAATAAATAGTTTGGGATTATATTTACTCTGGGTATCAATTATAATGATTCCATTTGTTATAGGAACTAAATATGATGATTAAAATAAATAAATTATTATGTTACAAAATGATTTGGGAATGAAATTTTTATATTATATTCTTTTATATTACTATTTGAGAATTTTTAATGAATGAACTGGTGATTAATTGACTAAAAGATCTTACAAGAACATTTATCAATTTATATATCAAAAAAATTGATATTTATTTTTAGATGTGGAAGGCAATATAATTTATTTATGGATATATAGTAGTAACAAGAAACACCAAAGAGCCTATCTGGAGATATTAATTAAATAATGATCAAGATAAGAAACTAGTGTTTGAGATTAACATAGTATTACTTGTGGAATTATGTAAGGATAAATAAACAAATAAATTGAAAAATTCTAGTAAGGGAAACAATCATGAAGTGGTAATTAATTTTTATCTCTTTTGTAAATATAATTCAAATAAGATTTTGGAAATTGTTTACAAATATTTAATTTTAGATCTACTTTGATAGGTTGATAAGTGCATATATTCTAATGGATTCATTAAAATTATTTCATTTTATCAATATGTAGGATCATCATGTTGAGATCAATATTATGTACAATCCATACAATAATAGGATAATAAATTGGTAATAACTCATAAAGAGTATTATGATTTTTTGAAAATTTATTTCAGAAGAAATAAAAGGTCTCTGAGAGTACGTTTGGCCCTAATTTTCATATAATTAAAGGGGTGTAATGTTAAAGGGATAAATTTAACTACATGTTTTTTTCTAGAAATAGGGAAATATTGGTTGATAAAAATAAGTTGAAATAAATCATGATCAATATCAAAAAAAACATTAAGTGAGAAGAAAATATTGAATTGAATCAAACTCTAAGAAGATTGAGATAACTAGAGTAGTAAAATATAATGATGGAAATATCAAGGTAATTACATGAGAACTGGTACCATTGAAGGGAAACGTGATGTTTCAGATTACTTTCAAAGTGGTGTCACCTAATATAATGTGTATAATTACATATTCAGATTTATTAAATAAGATGTTGTTTTTGAAAAAAATAATTGATAAAAGTCTCCTAATGAATGATTGTTATAATGTTCTGTATTTATCTAATAATGATACATAGTATGAGTTTTTAACTAGATTAATAAAGTACTGAAACAATATTAATGTTTAATAAATCAACACTTCAATTTATAGGTAACTACATGAAATATTGTTTTAATGGTATACTATAACATTTTCATACCATAAAAAATAATATTTGGGAATGTCATTAATGATTATATAACATTTTCATTTGTTATTACTCCATCATATCATATATAAGGGTTGGATTTATAATTATTATAAATATGTTCAATTTGAAAAAATAAATGTATTATTGAAAAATTTGGAGCTCAAAGAAGGTTGCATCAAACACCTATGATAATACATTCAGAAATGTGAACATAAAATTAATGGATGAAAATATTTGAATTTAAAAAATGCGGAAATTATTCTAGTGTTGAGGAAGAAATATGTGATTCTGAAATAGTATTCCCCATGGATAAATTAGTCTATTGTAAAAAAATTATAATTGAAGCAGTTGAGAGGAAACATTTTTATTTGGTCTATTATTTACCACTAAAAATCTTTAGAGGAAGTCAAATAGAATTTTACCTTTATAGAGAAATGGAAAATGACATTTGTTTATCCTAAAATTAATAATACAAGAAGGAAACATACATATGTTAGTTTTTTTCCCACAAATGATAAGGAACCCAAACCTAAGATTATGGATAAATCTAAATCCATCATTCTAAGTGAGTTTTTTAAAATTGGTTTTTGAATAATTACCTCTATTAAGTTATGAATTGTGGGTAAAGATAAAGGTTTTGTCAATAACGACTTATAGAATTTAATTTCTTATGTAAATTGGAGGTGTTTATCTCCCCATGACATTAAATTTCTATATTTCTTAATGAAGTGATTTAGAATTAAGGGGAATATACAATCCACAGGGTAGTTGTGTTGAAAGTAGATTTATAATGATAAAATATATTCATGATGATTTGAAGGTAGATTTATTCAAAATTTTGTGTTTGAAATATTGGATCTTCCATTTGTATTATTGGGGAACAATTAGTTGACAAGCTGAATCTAGAAAAACAAATGTTTTCAAATCCTTATCTGATATAACTAGTGGTATCAAGACAACTATAATCTAAAATAAGTGTTATATAACCAATTGTTTATTGATAACAAAGCACTCGAAATAAAAAAATATTTATAGATAAATAAACCACATACATGTAGGATTTTATTTTTTATTTATTAAAATTTATTAATAAGAGGTATGGTCATTTTTTTATAAAATAACAAAATAGCGTCCGGAAGGATGTAAGAAAAACTAAAAATTGGTGATGCAAAAATAAATTCATTTGATAAAAGGTGATAAATTTTTGTGTAGTTGGTGGATAATATATGATTTATTTTTAGCAACATATATGACGGTCAAGAATAGTAGGAATAAAAAATTGTTATATCACAAGTTGGTTAGTAACAAGTTATAATTGTTGCCTTATAATGCAGTGTGACTAAAGCACATGATGAATTTTATTATCTACATGGGTTTGTTTCCTATGTGTGTAAATGGATTATTTATGTTGGTGAGGTTAAGATAAAAAAATAGGGTTTCAATCATTAAGGGATGTAGGTGAGTGACATTGACTACTTTGAGACTGTTGACCCCAACTTTTTTTATAAACAAATATCTAGTTTAGTCGATTTGAGGATTTTCAATGTCAAAAAATCAAAGTGGTAAATTCAATCATTTAACTATTTATAGAAGAAATGTTTTGGAATATAATTGATTCAAAATAGTATTAGTGAATAAAATATTTATTAATTATTTTTTAAAAAAACTAGACATGAAATATGTTAAATATGAATTTACAGCCAACATTTTATTTTCAACAAGTGGAATCACTAGTGGGTGGAATATCAACGACTCTATTGACATGATATTGGGAAAGAAACATGTACCAATATTATGGAATTTTAGAAAAAAATTTATAATATTAATTATATTATATATTATATATAGAATATTCAGTGGAGGTCATCAATTAAAAAAGGTAGATTTCAACTGAGAGAAAACTTCCAGTAAATCTCAATAAGATAGGGGGAGAAAATATTGCATGACATGGGAATAAAAAAACATTATAATGTTATTAAAAATGGGGGAAAATATTATAGTTACCCTTAATTACATACCATCTTTTTAACAACATGTATCTATAAGGTGAAGTGAGATTTAAAGAAGAATTTTCAACCGAATCTAAAGTTGGAGAATATTGTAATTAATAGGATGTGTGGTGAATATTTTGAAAATATGTAATAGTTATTTTTTTGATAAGTGCATGAAGAAGAATATAATTAATTTATACATAGAAACAACAATAAATATTTGTTGATCATGTATGGGATATAATTTTTTGTAATAGTTTTTGAGATTGATCTAGTTATATATAGGGAATTCATGGGTGTAAATAATAATGGAATATTTATTTTTTAATATATCATGTTAATGGAATAACATGTGAGAAATTTTAGAGGATCATATATTTTTCACCATGGTTAATTTTATAAATTGGAGGGCAAGATATATTTTGAGACACATTGGATGATAGATGTCTAAAATATATGTTTCAATGAATTGATGTTAATATAGATTTTGGATGTTTTAAGAATTTAGAATTGGACATGTGAGTTTGAAAAATGAAATGTATAACCCAATAGTGTTTAAGGTTTACTATGATCCTCTGAGAAAATATAACAGCTTGTAGAAATTTCATATGAGTCATCAGTGTTGAGATGAATTGAAAAATAGAAAAATTCAAATGTATTATTTGATATTATAAGGGTCAACATGATTTCGTAAGGGTAAAAAGTGAATAGTATTAACAAAATATAAAATAATAAAAATCCATGATAATATTTAAGATATCATGAAAAATAGTTTGGTATATAATATTTCATGGAGTGCTGAGAAAATTGATAAGAGGGAATAAAAAACCTTTTATATTTAATATATTCCATGAAAAAAAAATCATGGGATACAAATGATATTTTTTTAATTTAAAAAATCCGTTGATTGGTTAATTGAAATTTAAAAATGTAAAATATATTATATATTTAGTATGATAATATTTTGTGATGTGTAAGAATACATTATATATTTGGGAAATTGATATGTATTTTTATGACACATAATATTTTCACAGGTAGTTGAAAAACCCATATGGGAATCATTCACACATAAAATAAGGCATTATGAAAAAATACATAACATATTTTATGATATGTGTAATTTTTTTTATTGGAGATTTCCATGTAAATTTTGAGGGGTGAATACAGTAATGGAAAAAAAATACCCATCACATAATGATTTTAGATGATAAAATAGTTTCCTTATTGGAATGTAAGTGTATAAACATTATTTTTTTGAGAAGAAATGATTGTCATTCCATGAATTAATGCATCAGAATTAATTTTTCTATGTACATGAATGGAATAATTAAACAAAACAACTGAATTATAATGCATCTAATCAATAATAAAATTTTATGGTAAAATAAGTTAATGGAAAGTAGTATAGTTGGTGGTTAATAGACCACAATAAAAATTTTAATCATAAAAATTGATTAATTAAATTATTTATCATTTTTATTTTTTACTATCAATTTGAATCTAAAAAAGTAAATAACATATCAATTTTATTAAAATTGATCATCCCAATGTTCTCCTTCATTATTGATAAAAAATTATATTTGGTTAGTGATACATGTACACTAATATGATCTTATTTTGGGAATCATAAACCTATTACAAAAAAATTTATAGTGGAGGTATTACCATTAAACTGACTTTTTTTAGGGAAGACACATCCCTTATAACCTAAATTTAGATTGTGTGAGTCAAAACTCATAAATTCATTACAATATATATAGGGCTCACAAACCTCAAATCATTATATTAGAATCAGGGAGTCTCTACCCAAGGAAGAGAAAAATAAATAATTATTTTTGTGTTTTGAATTATAAAAAACAAGAATAGTTTGTTTGTGATAAATGAGGAACAATGTTATATAATCAAGAAAACATACTTAGGAGGTGATAAAAATTTACCTAATATGTTTTGTTTCTTGATAATTAGAGTATATCATTTTATTGACGTACTAGAAGTCTAAGTTGAAGAAATTTTCCCATTATTATATCATAGAGCAGATAAAACAGGGTTGGACATAGGAACATATCCAAATAGTATGAAAAAATTGACATCTTTGTTCTCAATAGAAAATAGAGTATTATGAAGAGGTTATCCAATCATATTCCTTGTGGTGTCCTAACACCATAAAATTTGATATGTAAAACAAAACAAACAGAACCAACCACATGTTGAAATAATTAAAATAAAAATATAATTTAATTATAAAAGAGTGAGAAAATTATTCTCCAAAATAATGTTAACAAATATAAATTGTTTTAAAATCATAAAGACTCACTAAAACGTGATTAAAATACCCTTTATATAATAATTCATAGAAATCCCATAAAAATTGATTATCTATTCAAAATAAATATAAATTAAAATTTATATTAACAAGGAATGTAATTATAAAAATAATTATACAACATTAAATGTCACAAATAGTGCTCAAAAATATAAAATTAAATTAATTAATAATTACTAAAATAGCTACTCAAATAAATTTACTCAAAAAATGATTACATAAATATCCTAGAATGCATTATCCAAATGTCACATGAGAACAATAAATAATTTTAATTAAATTTTATAACTCATTGAATTATTAAAAAAATACTTTTCATTGCTCACATATAATATATATTAATTTCTGAAAGTCAAAATGAATAATTTAAAACATTAATATATGTATAGAGTTAATGAAAATATATAATGTTTAAAAAAAGAGTATGATTCATCATTTATAAAGATTCTCCACTGATAAATTGACTCACAATTGTTAAATTGAATCCCAATTGAAATTTCCAGTCAAAGTTGAGGTAACATTTTACCAATAGTCATAATTAATAAATTTACCACTCATCAGATTTAAAGAATTTACCATTGATTTGGTTTTAGAAAAATGGAAAATGATAAAAGGCCACCCACTATTGGGATTGACAAAAATATAAAAGGAAAAAATACCTCCTGACATTGGTGATGATAAAAATGACAAAGGAAAAAATATAACCACTGTTCTATATACATGAAATAATTATGAATCTAATTTTTGGAATGGGGAGAAAACAATCAAACATTGATGAACCATAGTGAAAAGACACTTTTAATATATGTATAAAACAACATACAATTGAATAAGAAGTGATGATTCAACTATTTGGTAGAAGGAGAAGCCAACCCAACATTGATGAAACATGTTGGAATGGAAAGGCCTCCATTAGATTAAAATCATATTAGTACTTTTCTGTAAATCATGGATAAAAAGATAAATGAATGATAGGATGAAAATCATGGAAAATAATAAGACTAAGGGATCGTCAATTTGAGAATATTGGATTGATATTGGAGATGATGTATAATATTTGCTAAATATTTGTAAATCTATACACATAAAATTTTATGCAATTTTAATCCATATAAGAATCGGACTTTGTAGTTGTTCAAGGAGAAATATTTGAGTAAAATATCCATGTCATTCATATTAATCAATAAAAATTTAATTATTATATGTATTATAAGAACTATGATCAAAATCCATTAAAACCAATTTTTAATACTGTAGAAACAATTTTAATACTTTAACCTAAATTTAAGGTCTCTGAATGAAAATTTTAGTGTTTTTTGTATTATAATGATATGAATAAAAACATCATACATTCCTAACCCCAAAAATATTGAGTGGTTAAAATTATAAATTAATGACAAATCAAATACATAACCGATTTTGAATTATGGAAATTAAAATTTCAAGAATTTTTCTATGAGAATAGGATAAATGGAAAATCACATAAAAATAAAGTATCTGACAATTATACTATTGAAATGATTATAAATGATTTATATTTGAAATGGTAATGGTATATCAAGAATAAGATCATTAGAGATCATGTTGAAAAATAAATATATAAGAAATATATAATGAAATATAATATTAAATTCATTCTAGAAACTAAAAACATGATTCATAATTGGGATTAAATGAGAATATATTAGAGAATAAATTAGACGATGTTATAAATTAGAAAAGGTTAGATAAACATGTTGTATTTATTATGAAATATTAATAAAAATATTTTTATTACTAAATGTTATTTTATAATTAAAAAACCTAACAATTTTTAAAAATAATTTATAATAAAATGGTATAGGACATCTAAAAACAATAAATATCTTGTAATAAAAAAAAAGGATACATAAATGCATATTAAAAATTAATATCTTATTTTCTTATTACTTCAAAACGAAAACATTTAAAAACAATTTTAATCCCCTTTATAAAAATAAAAAAACATAAACCATTTTAACACCAAAAATGTATTAATTAATAAATTAAATGTATATCATTAACAGATGAAATTTAATTTTTTTCAAACTATGACGAATATATTGGATTAGTAAATATCTATGCTAGAAATTTTTTAGTATGGATAAATTCAAAAATAAAATCACCATTATTGACATGATATCTAATAAAATTAAATCAAATATCAATATTCATTGAACTAAAATTAAATAAGGGATTCATTAAAATAACTATTTTAGATGTGTGATGACAATAAATTTAAAATTTATTAATATAAATACAAAAATCAAATAATGTTTTCTTACTTTATAATAATTTATCACAAAAAATTGTAGAATAGATATTCTTATCTTCTTTAGTATATAGTTAAATAGATGGTTAACTCTTTTAACACCATGAATTTGTAATTTTTCCATGAAAAGGTAACATACATGATATATATTTTTTATATGAGTTTTATAATATCTAAAATCAATGTTATAATAATATATTAAATAAAAATAGTAATATTTTAAATAAGGTAAACCATAATCAATATCTATTTAATTATATATTTGTATTCTTTTTATAGAATTTATATGACTCTCTTTAGGATCAACATGATATATTACACATAAATAAATACTAAACATTATATCATGTCCTGATATTGTTAAATATAGAAATGTATATATATCATGCCTCAATTAATATTAATAAAAAAATCAGCTAATATATCTACATCTTATTTACAATTAGTACCCATAGGTTTTTTCATATATTTATTGGAATGAAGAACAAATCATTTAACTAACTTTTTACCTGATATAGATTAATTGTGAAAAATACCATGTTTTCTTTGAGAAATTTTAAGTCCACCAATGAATTATAATTCTAAAATTAAACACATTACAGACATAAAATGCATTAATGTATAAAACGATTTAAATATAAGGGCACTAGAAGAACCAAAAAACCATATCTTCAACGTAAATTTGTACAACTAAAATTTCATTTTAATACCATTAAAATTCTTTTTAATGAAAATTGTAGGATCATGTTTTTTTAATGAAATTTTTTTATATAAAAACAATTAAACTCATTCTTACGAAGAAAAATGTTCTTGTTTGAGGCCATAAGAAACATAGGTATTTTATAAACATGGGTAATGTTGTTTTCGTCTTAAAAACTAAGAGGTTAAGAAACATAAACATCTTCAGTTATAAAACTATTGAGTAAATCACTAATTACATCCATTTGAAAAAATTAAAAAAATTGAAAACTAGAAAAGGAATAAAAATTAATATTTTTCTATAACCCATGTAGAAAAATGGTCTGTAACTGTTGTTTTTATCAATTTTAATGTTTGTTTTAAATGAAAATTGATGTCGGTGATGTACAAAATTGGACTATTAAATTCAGTTTTTATAAATAAACATAAAAATTAAAATGCTTTCTTTTTTAGTTCAGATTTTTAAAAATAAATTATAATAGGAATTAGAATGGTTCTTTTGTGTTATTTCATACAAAATAGAGGAAAAAAAATACCCAGCAATTTCATTATGGGCATATTTTTTAAAGTGAAAAATCAAAAAGGAAAATAAAAAATGGTTTCGGTTTAAAAAACATATAAAAATAATTATATAATATTTTGACTATGTTTTACATATTTTCTTAATCGTAGATTTTAATAGTCTTAGTGCTAAAAAGACATATGGATCAAATGATATGGTCATCAGAAGTTGGACTTATCAATGTTTTGATTAACACAAATCATTTCTAAGAAAACATGAGAAACATTAATGAAATTACATACCACAAATAATGAAAAAAAATTAAATATTCAAAAATGTATCAATTCATTTAAGAGTTTTTTCTAAAATTATTTTTTGTTTATCATTATATCTCTTAGAATTAGGGTAGAACACAAGTGACAATGAACATATTGATCAATAATGATTTTTTCACTTCAATTTGTAAATATCTTTCAGATATTTTATATTAAATACTCAATGACAAGAAAAAATCATCCGTATATGGAGAATTTGTAATATTATTTACAATAAAGGAAATTAATAATTATTAATTTGAATGATTAGAATTGATATTGTTCTTTAATAATCGATTGAGGCCTTATTGAAAGTTTGATTTAATCATAGAGTAAAATTGTGATAAAAAAATAGAAAATAGATTTTTCTTGAGTAATATAATATATTTTCAATTGAATTGTAGTAAATTTTTTGTATGACAGAAAAATGTTAAATTTTATTTTCTGATGAAATTTAAATATCAATCCTACGTATTTTTAGACACTTTTTATTGTCAGATTTTTCAAAATTGATGAAAAATTACCAATTAGTATCATTTTGGGCATCCATATTTACTGAACATGATAGTAAATGGATTTAATTCTTTTTCATGTTGGTATTTTACAATACTAAAACCAAAAATACCAATTTGAATCCTTTTTTTCATATATTTTTTATGAAAATGACACTAAAATTATTAAAAAACAAATAGAGAATTGGTTTTAAAAAAGTGTTGTGAATATTTTTTAAACTAATTACTTAATATGTTTTAGAAAGTTTTTTAATATTTTATTTGAATGGTCGTGGAGCTAAAATAGATTTACATATTTGACATTATTAATGTAGAAAGTTGAACATCTATAAGATAATTCATAAAGTAGTAAAAATTCAAAGGCAATAACTTTTGATTTGTTAAATTATTTTATCTCTATTAATAGTAAAATCAAACCTTCATAATTTATCTATATATTGGTAATCATTTATAATATTTTTCTCAAAAGGATGACTAAAGGGATGTTTAACTTCGGTTCTAGAAAAAAAATTAAAAGTCGTATAATTTTTAACTATTGACGATCATAACTTTTTTTTTCGTAACTCTTTTTTAGATCCACAACCATAAAAAGAAATATAAGGAAATTATATGAAACAAAAAAATATATTCATCTATTGATGACAAAAGTTTTCATAAAAGCTGATGGAAGAATTAACTTATTTAACTTATTAGTGTTCGTTTCAATGAACCAAATGAAAACATTGTTATAGATGGGTATTTTTGGCATCATTTATTAAAAAACTGACTCTAATGAAACCAATGTAAATCTTTTTTGGTGTCCGTTTTAAATATAAAAAAAGCAAAATATTCCCAGTAAAAATATTTTTTGTTGTTTTTTAAGATATTGGTGTATTATTATCTTCATTAAATCTATAATCTCTATTACTGTAACATGGAAACAAGTGCCAATGAATCATCAAATTCCATACCATATCTTCGTAGTATCCATGAGAATCATGTCTAGTGGTTTTTTTAAAATTCAATGTTATTTCATCCTGCTGGTTTCTATATATCCACATAGTTCAAATCTCTTTTTTATCCAAAAGAAATTATAGTAAAGACTAATATTATATTATAACAAATTGGTAAGGAAAAATTTCGTTAAATCAATATAGTTCAAATAATTTAATTAATAATTAAAATTATTTGGAATAAGATAAATAATAAATGAATAACGGACATAAAATTTTAAAATAGAATTTCTATTTTTATCACAAAAATCAACATTACCAATTACATTTTAAACAGGATAATATTGAGGAATATTTCATAATATTCAACTCGGTTGAGAATTTATATTTTCCCATTAGTTGATTCATCATTATCCTATGGTTTTTCATCGAAAACACTACAACAAAAAATGATATTTAATAATATTTGAATTAGAATTTAAATTAACATTATTTTCATAAAAATTAACACGGATATATTCTTTAATAACCGTAGTTTTTATTATAAACTAAATAAACATTAACATTATTATAATTACTAAAAAAAATATAATTAAAACATTTATCATCAAATTTATCTATATATTAATTTTAATTTAAAATAAAAATTCCATGAAGAAAAACTCAACAACATCGAATTTCAAGAATTTTATTTTTAAAATAATTATAAGGATTTTAAATTATCTATGGTTAAATTATAATTATATTTTCAATATATTAATATGTAAAATTGTATTTAGTATAAAATTATTAGAAAAATTATATTAAATTAACATAGTTCAAGACATTAGAATAATTGAACTGTTTTTCTTTTCTTCAGAACCAGGTTTTTGGGGTGTTCTAAGTGAAGAGGAATATGAAAATATCCATGTTAAATAAAAACAATTAATAAATAAATTATGAAATTAAACATATGTACAACTATGAAAATAAAAAATCATTCATTTTTTTATTTTTAATTAAATTACACAACCATTAAATCACGATAATGTCTATTTTTTATGAGATAAAAATATATCCATATAAATATATGATAATCATCAACTATAACTAAATTATTATTCTTTCCTCCAAGACTATAAATTTGAGTTTGACCAAAAAATTCAACATGTACTAATTATGAAGATCTACCAGTACATAAATAATTGATAGGCCTAAAATAAATTTTGTCTTGTTTTACATTCATGGAAGCATTAGTAACATGAATAAATTCATTCTTCATTTAAGGATGTTATAACACATTATAATTTTTTGAGAGCTTTTGTAACATTTTTAAATTAAGATGACATAAATTTTGATTCCAATGGATAATATAATTCAATATATAATTCAAATACAAAACATGTTTACTAGTAAATTTAAAAAAATAATCATTTCAAATATTTTCTTTTCAATTGGCATAAAATAATAATGATCCATCCCTAAAAACAAAAAATTTATTATTTTTAAATTTCACTTTCATTTATTCATAAAAAATTCATTATATACTTATTAATATATATTTTAAACCAAAATCATATAAAACATTATAAATAAAATTTGAATTTGAAATATCATCTATTCAAAAACCCTTTAATTTTCCTTAAGAATTATCTCTAAATTTCATAGTACCTCCATTACATGTGTAGTAAGTGATAAAAATGATTGGTATTTACTCTTATTCCTAGAGAATCTACGTTTTATAAACCATATATCCTTATTGAAACCTCCAATTCAATTTTCCCATAAAAATTTCACATGACAATTTTGGTAACCAAGCTACTTTATGTCTAATTGGATTAGTAATACAGTTTTTATGAATCCATATTGAATTTAATGAACTATTTCATGGTACTATAGAAAATAGAGTTCAAAAAATATTAAATTTTTAAATCCCATTTATTAAATATAAGGGAAAATCATTTTCATATTGAACTTTTATGCAATATTTAGGAAAAGTAACAGTTGAAGTACAAACATTTTTTATTTCAATAAAATGAGTTTTAAACATTTTATATAATATTATATCATAAGAAAAACCATATTTATTGTTATCAAATTTATATGAATACATAATTTTATTATATTTTTTATAAACAAGAATAAAATTAGATAAACATTATTTAAAACATACTACTTTAATTTTCAATTTTTTATTTAAATCTACAATAGATTTAATATTTAAATAAACTATATAATGATAAGTAAAAAAAATTAACTTTAAATTTTATTGTAAAATTTATTTATTATTATAAATACGTTTCCAATTATTTTAATTAATCTTATTATAAGAATCAATATCTATGAAAATATAAAATCTTAATATTTCTATTTTGTTATTAATTTAAAAATATTTAGCTATTCAGAATCATAGATAAAATAGGAACACCCTGTATAAGACTTAAAATTATTAACCATATCCAGTGATGCTTGGAAGCAAAATTTAGATGTTTTATATTCACTTCCATAGGGTTAATTTGAATTATATTCATCTGTAGAACTCCAATTGTATTTCAATGAATTTTTATCCATCTTTTTTATTAGGATTTATTTATTAATTTGGGATAGACAAGCTAGATATGTAAATTTATCATGCACTCATAAAAAATAACATCTCAATAATTGTAATTCATACCACATATATTATATTCAGTTTGTTTTTTAATGTTTTCTAATAAACATGTTACTGAATTATTTTTCGTCATTCCTTTGTAAAGTTCTGACCAAATCTTATCCATATATTATTTTTCACTATATTTTAGATCAGAATTAGAAGATTCAAAAATAACATCATTTATAGATTGAAAATCTACACCTCTTTTTTTATGCCTTCTCATAAGATAGGTACTTTAGTTCCATCACATAAAAAATTAGTTATCTAATCAATTCATCCAGTTTTTACTATTTTATTTTATTCCTTTCATCAATATAATCCTTCCATTCAATCATTTATTTTAAAATTATCATTGGACTCATTTAACATGTTTTGGGTTTTCAATAAATTCTAAAAATTAATTAATTCCATTCACAATGATTGTGAATCTATTGAACATTTTTATTCTATTTTAACATAACCCATTTGGATGTCTTAATACTTAATAAGTATCTTCCGATATTTTTTCGAATCAACTTTTCAGAGCTATTGTAGAATCTTTAAGATATCAGTAGTTGTCTTACAAGAGGACGCATGAATTAAAACACATTCGTTAATAGAACAATATAAAATAATAGGAAATTTTCAATTTAAAACATATCATATTATCATAGTTTCCAATTAGTGTGTCTTAGTTGACATAAGGTAGTGTGTTTGATTTTTCCATGATTGAAAAGTCGTCAATGCTAACTTGTTTGACGTACACATCCATTTGGGATCTCTTATAGCTATAATAATTTCAATAAATGAGGGGTGGATTTTGAGGAATTCAAGAATTATTTGGGTTCAATCATGCCACCTTAAAGAAAATTTCCTTAGAATGTGATGTTTAGGAACATATTAGGAAAAATTATATATAAAATAATACTTAATTAAAGTGTTGGATAAATTCCAGATGGAACATGTTTTCATACCAAAGTTTTAGTATAGGGAAATAAAATGATGGAGATAAACTATTAATAAGAGGGTAACACATTTATTCATATTGATGTGTCAGATAGGGTAATGGAAAATGGTCTATAGAGGAGGTGAATAGACCAGATTAAAAATTTTAATCATATAAATTTATTAAACAAATTAACTTTCAATGTTAATTATTAAGGTTAATTTGTAGCAAAAAAAGTAAATAACATAGGGATATATTTTTATTGTAGTCTAGTCCAATTATGGCCAAAAATATTTTATACCTCTCTATTATTCAATATATACGTGAAAACTCATATGATTTTTGTGAGGGAATCAGAAAAAAATCTATAATCCTTTTACGTGGAGGGATTACCATAAAATTGACAATGTGTGGGGAGTCACAACCCCAACAATATGTCATTAAAAAGTGTGATTCAAAACCCAAACACTCATTACATTAAATATATGGAGTCCCATCCCTTTGATCAAAACATTAAAATATGGGGGTCAAAACATGAGGAAGAGAATAAGAAATTATTATTATTTGGGTAAATGAATGAATAGAAAAAAATATTGTGAATGAGATATGAGAAATCATCAACAACCTCAAGTAACCAGAAGAATGAGAATATAAATAATTAACTGTTTGGTTTTATAAATTTAGTATATGATTGATTTAGCTAGACAAGATAGTAAAGGTGGATGAAAATTAAATTTGGCCCCGGAGAGATCGTTTAGGTGTTGAAACAAAGTGTGGAATCTGATATGATTTGAAAATTAGGCTACATTTTCACAACATTGTTCTCGAGGAAAAAACAATGTATCAATGAAGAGATTATCTAATCGTATTCATTGATGTGTCCTGGGACCATTGTATAATATATACATACAATATTAAAAAAACTAATCTCAGAGTAAAACAAATCAAATTCAAAAATAATTGAATTATTCATGAGAGATAAAATTATTCTCTAGAATTATAGATACAAATATCGATTGAACTTAAAATCACAACTACTAAATCAATCTTTTTTTAATAACATGATAAATAATACTACAAAACAATCCCATAAAATGAGAAAGAATTTTCAAAACAAATATTAAAAGAAATTTGTGTTAAATTAGTGTGTAATTAAAAAAATTTGTTATACATCATTAGATAGAATAATAATTATTTGAAGATAATAAATATAAATAAAGAATAATTAAGAAAAAATTAAGTTAAATACATTTACTATAAAAATTAAGACATGAATATTCTGGAATACGAGCTAAAAAAGGCACATAATAGTTATAAATAAATTTTATATCATTTTAATACTCAGTAAACATTATCAAAATATATTTCAATGATAATATATAATATAAATTAATTTATTAAATTAATTAAATAACTAAGACAATTAATATAAAATTTTAGTTCACCAAATTATAAAAAGTATAAAATATATTGTACGTGTCACAAGTGATAAATTGAGTCACCATTCATAAATTTAGTCACTTTTAAAAAATTCGGTAACCATTAGAAATTTGAGTCACTATTTAGTTAATATTTTACCATCCATTGAATTTAATAAATTTACCTATCATTTTATTTATAAAATTTACTCACTGTTAGGTTTCAAAAAATGAAAAAGGAAAAATTAAGAAATCATTAGTTTTGAGAAAAATAGACAAGGAAAAAAGACCACCCTATATTTGGTATGTATGCAAGAATTATGAACCCACAATTTCAAAAAGGTAGTGAAAAAAAATCATTTATGAATCAATGTGAGATGTCACTTTATTGAAACAGGGGAAAGCAATCAACTTTTAATGAAGAGGTGGAGAAACCACTATAGTGAAGAAAGATAAAACAACTCATCATTAAAGAAATGGGATGGAATGAACAGAACTCCACTGAAATAAAAACTTATTTGGAAAGTTTGGTGAATCCTATAGTAGATGATAAAGAGATTAATGTATGCATAGAATAATAATAGGAATCTTGAGGATTCAACTATGTAATAAAGTGGTGGAGGGATGAGATGATGAATAGTATTTCATCATTTCATATAAAATGAAACACACACTATTTTCATTTTGTTAATCTATTTACCCTATTAATTTGAATCATTTATATAAGTTTTAATTGTATTTAACTTCAATATATTTCTAATGAATTTATAATTACTAAATTTTGATATGTATTGAATGATACATGATCAAAATATAATAATAATGTTTTTATATACTAAAAATCATTTCAGTATCCATGCTAAATTTTATGTATATAAATGGAATTTTTAGAGTGTTATATAGTTTAATGAAATGTAGAAAAACATAGGCTAAATATATCTCATAAAACTACTCATTATTCTGATTATAAAAATGAGATATAAAATAAATAAACCTATTTTTTATTTTGGAAAATCTATATTTCCATAATTATATTATGACCATAGGATAATCATCCCACCCCTAAAAAATAAATATCCTTTACTTTTAAAAAAAAATAAATAAATAATATTGTTATATTTAAAAATTGATTGGTTTCTCAATAATTTTGTTAGTATATATCATTTTATAAGTGATAAATATAAGACAAAAATAAATCTATTTATGAAAAATAATTTTTTTGATGATAAAAACAAGATTCATGTTCTAGATTAAATGTGAACATTCTACATAAATAATTAGAAAATACCATACATTAATAAATATTATAGAAATGTGAAATCTTTCTCTTGAAACAATAATTATAAAATTATGATCATGAAAACAAATTTTAAAATTAAAAGACTTTTAAATTTAAAAAAAAATTCAAAAAACAAATATTAGAAGAATATTGGGTAATCCAGAACATAAAACTAAATGCATTCAAAAATATATATATACAAAAAATGCATATAAACAAATAAAATATGATTTATAATTTTTCCAAATATGGTAATAAAACAAAGAGGAATTTATATGAGAATGGAATTTTTTTGAATGAGATTATAGGTATCATGATGAATTAAACGACAGTATGTTCGACAAAAATTAATAATGTTTCAATGTTTTTTGTATAAAAAATATCTCAGGAAATGATTATAAAAATGTTTTCTATAATAATTATAGAATCAGGGAAAACATATATCCTATGTTTAACATCCTATCACACTATTTCAGGTGTTTCTCTTTTCCAACATCATTTCCCTCTTTCTTTTTGTTCATTTTAGATAATTTTGGGGATGTAGAGACTTTTCTAGGGAAAGTTGATATAATTTTTTGGGAAGTATTTTTTTGAATTAATGGTGTCCAGTTATAAATTGAAAAATGATATAGATTAATGTTCTTTGGTCTTTGTTTCCCTATGGTTCTATTCTTGTAGTTTCTATTTAATATGACTTCTAACTGAGTTACCATGATGATCATTTTTCACAATGTGAATCAGTAGCTGGGTTGATTCCATGAACTAGTTTTGAGTTTACAATTTTTTCACATCATGATATTTGTTAATGTTATTAAAATGTTTATTGAGGATATTATTAATATTAAATGACATGTTCCTAATTGTATCTTAAAAATCAATTTATTTTTCTCATAAATGTGTTTCACATCATGTATGTTTCAAGATTTACAGTTTAACCATGATACATTTCAAATTGAAACTGAATTTGACTGAAACCTTCATTCTCAATATCTACGTGCTCTCCCATGTTATTTTTGGGATCTCCACTCCAACTAGATCATTTTATTCAATGATTTATCTCTATGGCATTTTCACTACTTCTCTCAATGTTAGTGATCTTTATACATATTAGTTATTATTCGTTGCAGTATCACCATTGTGAAATGTTTTTAGATCATTTTTTCTTATGTTGTTGACTCCCATGATTCTTTCTAGATCTATTGTGAAATATTCCCCCATAATATATCTTTTGTGTTGGTTATGGATTTGAATATGATTTTCTCAAGGTATGTGTTGTGTTATATAATAAATTGAATGGTTATCCTATTAAATTTATTATGATATATAATGATTGATTCTAGGGCCTTTATTTTTGTCATTCCATTCTTCATTGTTTGTTGATCTCATCGAGGGCCTATGTGACAGGAGTATATGGTAGTTTTTATCGTATCGAAACTATTTTGGATGAATTCTATTACTCTAGTTTCATAAAAAGAATTAAATTATTTAAATAATTGAATTGTTTGTTTGGAAATTGTGTTTTTTAAAATATTATTTTCTCCTTATTTGGAAAAATGAAATATATCTGCAAATTATTATAAAATGGATTTATTATATGGTTTTCAATGAATGGTTTGGAAGAAATGGAATGGAATGTGATTCACCTAGAAAACCATGGGCACATAGTTAGAATGTGTAGTAATATGAATCATTTATTTATATAATAATGGGATTCACTCATGGGTCTTTCCTCTTCCCCTTAGGCCCATTGTTATGGGGAATTTTTAGACCTATTGGGGGCCACTCTCTATATTATTCCTCTTCTCCCAATATTCAATGCATATATCTAGAGACATGATGCATTTAATTGACTATGATTGGTTATTAATACTTTGGATTTGATATTTATTGTGATAACTGACATTACTATTTTGATATATATGATTTTTTTAAACTATTTCACCCGTACTATTTAATAATATAATAGTAGGTGAAATGTTTTAGATTTTTTTGATATATAAAATATTTTATTTTTTATTAGGACTTGTTATATTAAAATTTGAACATTTTCATATTATTTTACAGAGAATTGATATGGATCACTTAGATGGGAACCCACTAAGAATTTTCATATCACACACTTCTCACTCCATCATTATAGGGTACACCTTGTTCATTTTTTTAATTAATGAATATGTTCTCATGTGTGGTGGTGAGTATTAAGATAGAAATCTATAGGTAGTTGGTGTTTAAATGGTGGAATAGTGTTCACACTATAACATGGAGTAGATTTTTCAGTTTTTCGAGTTCTTATGTTATTGGAATTTTACCTTAGTGATTATTTAGATATATTTGTGTTTTATCGCTATTTAGGCCTCCTTTTTTGGGGAATATATTTCCCTTAATCTTTTCCACTTTTTCACTATCGTGCATACATGTATTCCATATTTTCTTCTTTAGGATTGGATAAATATTTCCCCATGGTTTTTATTGATACTCGGGTTCAATATACCGACTTATTGGGATTGGGAATTACCATTGAGTATATGAACGTTTCTGTTTGGTACCAATATGAGCATATATCTCGGTCAGGTTGATCACAATTTGGAATCATAGGAAGGTTGTACGTATTAATGAAATGTTGGTATATTTGATATAGCTTTGTCTAGATAGGAAAGGATTGTTTCTATGAGTGACTGGATATCTATTATAATTATGACTCTCAGGTTACATTGTTTTATTGAGATGTGAGTCTCCAGTTTTGATTTATTGAACTTAATCACTAATTTTCATTATGGTTCTTGGTTTTGAAATGAGATTATCTGGTTTTATGATCACTTGTTTCTATATTGGTGTGCATTGGTATGCCTCTGAGATGTATCGCATGGGTTCCTCAGTAGGGTCCAGCAGATTCTATTCAATGGAATATTCATCTACATTAGAATATTATCTTGGATATCATGTGAGATGTTTTTGATTTTGACAAAAAATCTACTACAATTTCGTAATGTACTTATTTGAATACATATATGAGCTAGAAGAGATATGTATTGATGATGGGGTTTTTACACAAGAATCCACCATCCTCTTGGGGTATGAATGAAAAGAAATATAATGATTAAATGGTGGAAAATATTGATAAGATATAATAATTACTAGATACACATAAGAATATGACAGTGAAGAATGTGAAATATAGAATTGATTATCCCATTTTGTGATGGTGAGAATCCACGATAAATATAGATATAAAAGTTTTCTTGGAATTTATGGGTTTGAAGACCATCTTTGTTCATCATTTTTATCAAGAGACACTGATTATGGTGAATTCTATGAAGTTCTCCTAATTTCAATATGTATATAATTTTGTTTCGGTGTATACTAATTGGATTGTAGTGCTACGCAATTTTACTCCATAAGAAATAACCAATGACCAACTAAAGACTCAGACATACCTACATGGTTTGCAACTACTTATAAAATCATAGTTATTTATGTTGTGTCTTTCTACCAATATTGATATATTAGACAAGATAATTATGGATGATTTTGATATATAAGGAAATGATGGTAATTTTTCACATTCTCTTCCTCCTAGTGGATGATTTATTATTATGTAGGGGAGGAAGGGAATGTTTCATCACAATCATATTAGTGGTGGGGGTGGTCTTTAGTGATGGGCCTCTATTCATGTTAAATTCTATCTAGTAGTATACTTCTGGTTTTCTGTCAATGTGGAAATGTTTATAACCCCCAATATTCTTATTATGCAAATTCTCTGATGTGTAGTTGTTGTACAAGTTATTGGTCCCTATATAATTTATATCTGGCTACGTATACACCTCATTATGGTCAATGATCATTGACATTAGATGATACTATAGAATAGTCGATTTCTCTAAATACTATATGTCCATACCAACAATCATTATGTATAAATCACCATCTCGTAGTGGATGATTTTTTGATTGAGAAATACGATGATCCAATGGTAGGGGAGGTGCCAAATTTATTTCATCATCATTAGAAAATTATTTATTTGATAAAGGATTATAACAATCATTAATATATAAATTTATTGAGTATATTATTAAACATCCAATGAAACTCATGTTATTTTTTTGTGGAGTTCGTTAAACCTCTTGGAAAGTGTGAAGAAAGGGGGTTTTGGATTCATTATTCACTATTGATAGATGAAGAATAGTTTAAATAGGCATTTATCATTCTTGATCTGGATCTATTTGACTTCATCATCAAGATGAATTTTCTTGTCATTCATTTTGATAATGTTTATTTTTATCATTGGAATGTCTCATATAATATAGTCAATGAGATATTTCAGGTGTTTTTTGTTGGGTGGGATTCATATTTAGGTCATACAAGAACTTCCATCCTATAGATATTGAACTTTTCATCTAATCTTGTAGTTGATTCATATGTCATTTCATTTATTATTATCCATAACAATGTTTTTTTACTTTCTTGAAGGTTTTCTATGTGATTTATCTGGCCTTCCTCCATTGAGATAGGTATAGTTTATGATTGATATTGGTCAAGTTATATAGACATGTCTGGTTACCTCTAAATGATTAGAACAAGTTACGTTTAAATAGATCAATATTAAATTAATAATATATTGGAAAAGGCTTTTTTTTCTCCCATCTGTATCAACTAGGTCATAACATGTCATCCTTTCCATTAAAGAAGATGAATCACTTCAATTTCATATGGACAATATGAATTTAAACCCAGTAATGGTCATGAATATGTATCCTTTTACTGGAGTAAATGATTTATTTTTACCCATTGATGGGGTTATAATGGTTTTTTAATATGTATATTTATGTGGGTTTTCATCAATACATAGATTTAGAGTCAAATATAGAAAATATGACATTTATGAATAGGTATAGCCATTAAAAATATTTTGTGATGCCGTTTTTTCTGACTAACTCTTCTAAAATATTCATGGCATTGATGAAAAATACAATCCATGAGAATCTATAATATTTTAAGTTAGTGTTTGGGATGATATTTTGATTTATTAATAATAGAGAGTGAACATGAGAACTATTTTATTTTTTGATTTAGAAATCTTGAGGCTTTAATATATTTATAGAAATAATATAAATTCAATTCTGTGGATCTATGAAATAATTTTTTAGGGAATTATATTTTTTAATATTGCTTATCAGTTGACATAGAGATCGTGAATGATGTTTTTTCATTGGAAGATCAATTAAATGTATTTGAGATTCAGAGCATTCGTAGTCTTGTTGGAAACTATCAAATTTTATTCATGGATTTATCAAACTTTTCGTCAAATTTAAAGCTCATACTGAGAATAGGGTAAAATTCATATGGGTTGAAAAGTTTTAGTCTTATATTAGTGATATAAAATGTCTTCTTACATCATCTATTATTGTGATCTTACATACACCAATTTAAAGGTATGTGGTTTTCTATGATTAGTTTTGTACTTCTCTCAGTTATGTTCTTATGTAGGATGATAATATGGTAGATTATATCCCCATACATCTTTTCTTACATGAGAATGATTTTCCATTCCTAGTTTTTATATTTCTATACTTATGTATTCACGTAAATGATGATGGAAATATAACTTTGGGGTGAGGATCATGGTCTTTTATGAATATAGGAGTCTGAGATGTAAATTTTCTCAGATGTATATAAATCATAGACCTATTAGGTGTGTAGAATACCATTATATGTTTGGATTCAACATCGTATACTTGTTAGGGAATCAGAATGTTGTTTTAGAGGTTCTCAACAATAAATTACCATAATAGAATTCTATGGAATTGAAGGAGGATTAAATCCTTATGGTACTCTTTAATCATATGCACCATGATTCCTCAGAGTATGTCTTAGTTTGGATCATAAATAATATTTATTTATCATCATCACTCCATGAGACTATTCTATTGTATTAAAAGTAGGGTGATGATTTTATGTGAAATTAGGATACCCTATATTTTGTGGAGACTATTTCTGGTTACTCTTTCCATTTAGATAGTATTATCTATTTGGGGGTGAATTTATATCCTAATATCTATGAGGATATACATTTTTTTAATTTCATAGTTCATCAAGGGACATTAATCTAGGAACTATGAATATCTATGATGATATGAGATGATGATAATGGTGAATTGGTATAAAACATGAAATTGTAAATTATATTTCAAATTGTAAACATATAAATATATAATGGTAGATCATATGAATCTCTTTGGGATTTAGAAAACTCTTATGGATACTGTTTTTAATGGGTTGAGGTGTCCATAGACTATTTTTTGATTACCATATACCCCATTAGGTAGGAATTATATCTGCTTGGTGATTGATCATTTTAAAATGTAGACATAATTTATTACAATAAAGGACACCATTATTTTCAAGGATCCAGGTAATATATATGTGTTACGGAGTTACCTAAACCATTATTTTGGATACAGATGAATGTTTTACATCACTATTATAGAATGGATTGTAGATGGTGATGGAGAGTTAGTCCTAGATAATTATACCATACCATACATAAACTAATGTCTTGGAAAATTCTATTCCATTCCTAGAGAATATTCTCCAAAACTGCATCTTGGATTTTTGTGGATTTCATGATAGTTATTTTTGAAAATTAATATTTTTTATAGTAATTTTATCTATCATTGATCAGAATTGATCATCTCAATGGTCATTATGGTCTCAAATTTAGGCCTCTTCATTTTTGGGAAGATGGTAGTGAGGCCTCTAATACATGACCTTCTCTCATTTAGGGGACATCAAAAAGGGTTCATGATATATGTTGGACTCCTGTTATAGCTTACTAAAAAAAATCATATGTGGGAAGTTGGTCTATCGATTTGAGTTTTATTTCGGTGACAGAGTTTTCGTGAAAGATTATCTTTGGTTGGGTTAACATCATCATTTAAAATGGGGAAGGATTGCTCTAATATATGATCATCCATTTGAGGTTACTGAAAAGATTGGGCTGTTTTTTATTAGTTTTAATTTCACGTTTAGTTGATGGATATTCTTGATGATTTCCATATATCTCATCTCAGAGAATTCCACCAACATCACATTTCACAGTCTATATTGGGATGATTTAGTGTTGGATCTATACATTTCTTTCATAGATTAAAAAGTGGATATCATTTACTCTCAAGTGAATATATTGTGATGAATATATATGATGTTGGTTAGAGTGTTATGGGGAAGAAAATTAGCTTTTAACCAGACATCTATGTTGGAGTCATCAATGATGGAGTAGTGAAATCTCATTTTTCTATACAATATTCTTCCACAAGGATTTCATGGGATAAAAACTATTATGGTGGGAAATGTTTAGTGTCTCCTTATATTATTTTAGTTATTTATTTTCTTAGTTTTGGATTCCATAATGTTTTGGGTATGCATTGGAACTTCCAATTATATAGATCTATTTCATTGGAAGATGAACTATTTTTTTGGGAATGTATGTTATTCGGGATTAATGGATTTGGGGTATAAGTGTTAAGTAGAATAAGAGAATATCCAATGGCGCATAGTTGGAATAGTAGGTTTTTTTAACATTATAATAAAAAATCATTTTTAATAATGATTACATGTCATGAACATGTTACAGGATTTAAATTAGTAACCATGCAAATGTTGTCAAAGAGTTTAGAGCGTTGAATATTTATACGTCACGAGACTATTTCACATCACGAAATGGTTAATCAGGGTTATTTTTAATATGTGGTGACAAAATTTTTTATTGTTATAAATATCAATGAATTCTCATTTTCAATGGGGTTCAGGTGACATGTGTTTCATGATTTTTGGTTTTTACCATGGTTCATGTCTAATTTATTTTCACATGGGTAATCATTATCTATTCATAGCTAGGATCTCTCCCAGTTTGTTTTGGGGATCTCTATTCCTATTATATTATTTCATTTTGTGATTGAGCTACATTTTTTGTTGAGCTATTTCACTCCAGGAACGTGATCTTCCATATTTTTCATTATAGTAGATACTATTATATCCTTTTCGCAATGTTTTCTTATCAATTATCCTTTTGGTGTTATATCTCTCAATTTTTTAAAGATCTGTTATGCGATCTTCCAGCAGATGGTGAATGTTTTTCATTTTTAGTTTAACACGTTTGTTTATTATTATAAATGTTATGTTGTCATCTCTACTAAATGTATATCCCCAACGTTATGCATTACTTAATCTTGATTTATTACAATATTACACCTTGAGGATCTTTTATGGTTTAGAGTTTTAGAGAATTAGAACATAAAAATTGCATTACATTCCACATTTAAACAAATTGGTTACATAAAAGATATTATTCATTTTTCCCATCAATGGAAACATATTTAAAATAAAACATGGATTATTTCTTGACACTTCCTTGACACTATCATCATATCATGTACCTTTCCCTTGACCTGTGAAAAACATTTCAAAAAAACATGGGATGAGCATAAAAAGCTCAGTATGGAATATAAAAATATGTTAAGGAAATATGAGTTCATATATACATAAAAATGAAATCACACTTTACCCATAAAAGATAAACACTTTAACATACCTCATCAAATCATGAATAAATCATAGAAATCATAAAACTTAAAGGTAACTTGAGGCATTAATAACATTCTTACTTAGGGAGTAAACCTCTTGGTTACGTTTGGAATATCCATCACAGTATATTCCCTAAATATCTTCGGAGAAACAATAATGTTTCACTCCTTCACGTTACCCAATGCATTGAAGAGCTATATTGGGCTCACCCGCCCTTAGTTTATCATGGAACCACCCGTCTTCATAATAATGCCCAAAAACCTCAACATAATCCTATCACATAAAACATGCATAAAGGAAACATAACATTTCATCCTTTAAAAAACATGATATCAATACAACACATTGATATAAAAACATTATGAAAAAAAATTTCAATACCAAAATAAATGAAATGTAAAACATGGTATTTATTTTTCTTTTAAAAAGGTATGGCTTGTAGAGGAAGCCGAAACTCAAATAATGATCACAGTGGCGGAAAAGTCATTGTCGCCGCATACGTACAACAAAAACATTTCCTTTTGTCTTTTAGTTAACGCTTCATATAAAAACGATTCCTTTTGGATCAAAATAAAATTAAAAGGGGTTTATACACCGTATAAAAGATGGTTGTGTATAAAATAAAATATGCCTCAATGAAAGGGGATTGAGATGAAGTCCCATACCTTGGGTCCGACTTGACTCGTTCGTTCTTTAATCTCCTGAATAATAAACTTGAGTTAATTTCTACTTGTTTAAGAACATTTTTCAAGTTCATTATTCCTTTTATATCAATTCTTTCCATGTCATGAACACTATGTAATTATTTAAGTTAATAACGGTCGTTTTAACGATCATTTGTACTTGAGTCAAAACTAAACCCTTTATAATTACAAGTTGTTCATGTATCCATTATATCCAGTATTATAATCATGATTTATATATCATATATATCATATATATCCAGTATATACATGGATTTATAATATTACATAATCATTTATAGGTAATAAATGAAATGCACCGTTCATGGAGACGGTAAGCCGTACGTACGCATGAATGCTACTTTCATTTCTATTACGTATTTTATAGAATGGAATCATAATTATATAAAGGTATATTATATTTCCAGTGTAATATCATATATAATATCATAACTCTATCCTTTATACGTCCCACATATGGTATTTAACGAATCAAATCATTTTGAGGGGCGGTAGTCCGCACTTCCTTAAATGAAGATATCTCGTTTATCCATAATGGAAACCATAAAGGTATGCCCAAAATGAAAAATATAAATAATCTTAAGGAAAAAATAAACATATTATTTATCATATATAAATATAGTGTCATCTTAATGGCCACCTTTCGAGGTTTTAAATGAATGTTGAACAATCATCGTTTCGGGAGGCCGAAATTCGTCATCCACGGAAACAGTATGTTCTTTAACCATTACATGTTGGTGTGTGTAACTGTAGCTCGAATCCAAATTATAACAGAATACTAGTATATTGAAGATAATGGAGTTTTTACATAACAAATGAATAAAAAGAGTTTAGGGGGTTGGAGAAGCAAAATAAAACAAAAGGACTCAAGTGAAGACATTACCTTAAAATCAGGTAACTCCCTTTGGTTTGAGCTCAAAGGCTTCCTTGGGAAGACATCAGCCCAAAGTTAGGCTTCAAAGAGTAAGATAGGGAAGTTTAGAGACAAAATGGGTAGGGGTTGGCCGAGCCAAAGGCTTTTGAATTATGGGTAAGGTGGTAGTGGTGGGGGCCTTTTATAAGAGGAGAGGAGGGGCACTCTTGGAAAGTAAAGAAATGTTACTTTATTTTAAAATGAGTTTCGGATTTAAGAGGTCCCACATTGATATATTTCAAGGATAAGGTGATAAGGGTTCGATATATACCCATACAATAGGTTTTGGACATGTGTAGGTCATATATTTTACATTATATTTTCATTTTATTTAAATCCTTTATTGATGAGGTAATCGCTTCATCATCATGATGTCATAAATAATTTAATTTATGTAATGTCTAAAAATTATAAAAAAAATATCATGATGTAAGAAATATTTTTATATTTCTAATGAATATTTATAGTAAAAAATCTGACTTGTATAACCCCATGTAAAAATTGTTTTAGTAAAACATCTCATGTTTGTGTCATTTTTACTTTTACATTAAATAAAAAGTTATTTATGTCATTTCCCAAAATAAGTGGCTCCATGGGGTCCCCAAGTTGACCCATGGATTTTATTGGCCGTCCATGACACATACAATGAGGGTATGACATGTGTCAATCTCATCTCATATTATTAAAACATTATTTTTACCTTACAATACACTAATTACCTCTAATCGCGATTAAGAACTTAAAAGTTACTGTTCACCAAAAAAAATTTAATCTCATTAAACAAAATTTTACTTCTTAATGACAACAATTTATTTTGGAATTTTGAAAATCAAATCACAGAAGTGGCGAAGTTTCATTTAAATGAAAAATCAGTTTCTTTAACTACCACTTAGTGGTTTCACTATTCATCAAAAATTGATGTTTTTTCAGAAAAATACCAAAACTTCACCCTAATCATTATTTTATATTCTGAATTAAAAAATTATGTCTATTTAAAAAAATTCAAATCATATATGTTACATTAATTAATTTAATAATTAATTCCCACTGTCAGAGCAAATAGCTTGTTTTTATGAAACAATAAGTATCAAAAGATTGAAACTAGTTTAAGTCCAACGTCAAAGTGAAATTGATTCCAATTACCACCATTGGATTAAATGGTAAAAATATATTCAAATTTCACTTTAAAACCAATTCAAAAGATAATATAATCATATAAAAAAATTAGATTAAAAAGAGGATTTGAATTAAAATACATCATTTTTCACTATTCATTAATAATGAACTTTATCGGAAAAATACCAAAAATTCACAAAAAGTAAATTTTGATGTCCCAATCATAAAGAATAATTTTATTTTGAAAAACATAGCTTATAAAATTTCCAACAGATATATTTAAAAATGGGTTTCCATCAAAAGGCAGTAAAACAATCTTTTAAAAATATTTGTGTATTCCATGCTTAAGATTGGATTTATTCTCATTTTAAGCCTCTAAAACAATATCTAATTCACTAATAGACATAGATAAAAATATCTATTATTCATTAATTACTTGGGATTTTACCCTAAATATTTTTCTTATTGAATTCATTTGGATATGAAAGGATTGATCAAAGGGTGTCTATTGTTTTCTTTTCATTCTTTTATGTTAGTGGATTCCATTTCTGGTGTTTATGACCTATGGTTGAGGTAGGTCCTTCCATCTTTAGACTATGATGGATGAATAGTATTTATCAAGTTTCATAAATTGTTTTAAAAATCACTTATAAATATTTAATTATGTGTTTGAAAATTGGTATTTGAGCAAACATCTTTTTGCAAAAAATTTTGTAAATGAAATTGTATTTCAAAATCAATGGTAAATTTATTTATAAATTGGTTTTAAATGGATGTTTTTGATAATATAGTTTATAAAATTTAGAACATGAGAATAATTCTGTAATTAGGAGGAATGTAAAGTAATATTCCCCATATATTATTATTATCAAGGGTGTTCACTCATAGGGTGTTTTTCTTCTTCCTAGGCCCATTATTCTAGTGAAATCATAGACCAGTTTGGTAGTTCACTTGATGTGGAGTACATCTACTCTATTGATTCAATAAATATACATAGATACTTGTTTCATATGATTTTATATTATTTATTATGAGTGTTTCTATCTATCCTAACATATTCAAAACATTGGCATGACATGAAATGTGATTTATTTTGTATTGCATTTAATTTTATAGGATATTTTTTACATGCATTGACTAAAATGATATATGTCATATTCGTTGATTCCATTTTACCTATCATATTTCGATGTGGAATGATTGTTTTTCCAACAAAATTCATAAAAATATATTTAACTATTCCACATTCTTTATTTCCTGTAATGATGAACATGTTTGGATTTCTGTACAAAGGCATGATATAGAACACATATGTGGGATCATATTGACAGTTTATTTCTCACACCATGAGAATCCATTCTGTGGTTTATTGACCATGATATCTATTTTGATTTAGTGAATGAAAAGGCACCATAATTATATGGTGAGGTTGCTGCTAGTAGTTTCTAGGTAGAAAGTGGTGAGATGGTGGATTTTTTTCTATATTTTCGCAAGGAGTAGAAATTACAGTTTTTAGTGGCCTTTTTCCTATTGGAATTTTACCTAGGATATTTTTTAACTAATTTGTTTGTATCGATTACACTATACATTTTTTAGAAAATAAATTAATTTTCTTGTTTTCCACTATTTTACTATAATTCATATATGTATTCCATATTTTTCTGCTTCATGTTTATTGAAGTATCTCCCTCATGTTTTTATTTATGCTCATGTATTAGTTGCTATTTCTTGGAGATGGGGAATACCCTTTATATATGTTATGGTTTGGTTCACGTACTTGTTTTAAAGGGTATCCAGGTTGAGGTTTTCACAAAAAGACCAATATTACTCAATGTTTTCTTATTAAAATTTTAAAATAGTATCCTTATAAATTATCTATAAATATAATAGAAAAATAACAAGATAGTTTATGATAGGAAACTAAATGAAAATATATTATACAATAAATTATTGAATAGCTCATTATATGTTCTCATAAAAAAGATATTTTATTTTTGATCATAGTGAAATATCAAATTTTTAAGAAGAAGGATTTGAATTAAAGCTGGGTCCAAATCTACATTAAATTAGTTACCATAAAAATGAATATTCTTTACATTGGTTTTAGTAAAATGACATAAAAAATTAATTTTTTCTCATTATGATTTTCATTTTTTAAAAAACTAATGAAAATATTTTTTACAATGGTGTTTTGGTGTGTTTATTTACATAAATGATGTCAAAATACCAATCGATGTCATTTTATGTGTATATTTTTAACGATACAAAAGAAAAAATGTAAAAAAATATTTCTCTCACTTAATAAAATAAAATAATTATATTAATTTTTTACTATAATTTATGTCATTTTATAATCTTTAATTTGACATGTCATTGTTCTAAAATGGTGTTACATATCAAAATTTGTTTATGTCAGAAGTTTGACTTCTCAATGATTTGATAGACACAGCTCATTAGAATGAAAAATAAGAAAAATGAATAAAAATTAAATAACTAGAATGAAATAAAATAAACATAAGGATTAAAATATATTTCAATTCGTTAATGATTTTCCATAAAAATGATGTGTTTCTTATCATTATTTCTCTTACGTTTAGTGTTGAAGTCATTTGTAAATGAAAACAATTATCGATAATGATTTTTTCACCTCGGTTAGTAAATCTCATCCAGAAGTTTTATATTCATAAATCACTAATAAGAATAAATCATTATTTCAAGTAAGATTGTAATGTTGTTTACTAAGGAAGGGAAATAACTATAATGGAAATAAATGATTATATTAGATATTATGTAAATATTATCTATTGAGGCTGTATTGAAAATTTGATTGTATCGAATAGGTCAAAAATAGTGAACAAAAGAGAAAATTGATTAATATTTAGTAAAAGAAAATATAATCAATGTACTTTTAATAATATCAATGTAGAATTTTAAAAAGTTCAACAGACTTTTTGAAAAAACAGAAATATTTATCCCATGGGTTCGTGGAATCTTTTTGGCATTAGTTTTTTATAAACCCGATGCAAAAATACAAATCGATATCATTTTTGGGATCATGTTTTAATGAAACTAATACCAAAATGAATTTAAATTGGTTTTTAAGTTAATATTTTACAAAGAGTTGAATATTAGTTTAATTTTTCATATTATAATATTAAAATAAAATCCTTTTAAATATTTTATTAATATATATGTAGATAATTATAACAATTTGTGAGAGGAAAATTATATGAAAATATGATATAATAAAATGTATTGAATCAGTTGTTTTATTTTCTCATAAAAGGATATGTGATTGTAGATTATAATAAAATGTCTATTTTATATGAATAATGATCTTAATTATAAGGAGACATTAAAAATTATCACTACCATATTAGGTTTATAAAGAGATAGAAGGCATGAGTGAAGGTGCATATTCAATGACACGTCTATGAACTAATGAAGGAGTGCTAAAATATAATTATAGTGTACAATTATCAGTATATAGTTAAAATATATTTATTATAATTATTTCAACGACAAATAGTTGATCCTAAAATAGATAAGATATTTCAAATAGTTTAATATATTTATAGAGAAATGCATATAGAGAACATCCAAAATTGTATATAGAGTTTAATATACACAAGAAAGTTACATGTTATGCTAATCATGAAGAGACATAGATTTTTATAATCATGCGATGATATTCCTATAGTAGATTCTAACGTGTAATAGAAGATACTGTGACTTTATTGAGTAGTGAAAAAACTAAAAACATGAAATGGAGCGTGTTACATATTGTGGTTTTACTACAAATAATATATATCGACCAAACTATTGAAGTAGTTAATTTTTACATCTCAACTCACCATTATGAGAATACTCATATGATTACCACAATTGGTTAACTAAGTAAAATCCTTAAATTTGATATGATTTGATTCCCATTATATATTTTTTATCATTTTTGGGTAGTTTCGAATTGTAATTGAGTAGTACTTTGAACAAATTTATATCAACATGACAAAAATATCATAAATATGATTAATTAATAAAAAAACTATTTAAACCAGTCTGCTCCCTGATTAATTCTATTATTATGGTTCCTTTGGATTCAGCACTACCATATGATATTAATAGTTCATATATGTTTTTATGTTAATGATGTTATGGATATTGTTCACATGTAAATTACATTAATTCAATAAGTGAACTTTTTTGTCATTTTTCACTTTTTTAATGGTAAAAATTGTTTCAATATTATATTTCAAAAAATATTATATTCATTTATTATTTTGGTTTTATTATTCATCTACCTTTTTGTCTATTGGTATCCCAATGTATTCTCTTTTTCTTCGAATATCATATAATTATTGTACAATAATTATTTATAAAATAATAAATACTCAAAAATCATGGGTCGTGCTGACAAATTATATAATAAAATATCTATATAAAGTAACCATATATTTATGTCCCTAGTTATTGAAAGTAAATTTTACATTTGAGGTTTTTTTAGTAACAATGGTTTTCAGGATAAATGAGTAAAAACAGTTCCATTTCGGGGGTTTCATGAGTGAAAAACACATTTCCTTGGATATAGAATTACATTAGTTAATATTTCATTTGGGGAAGATTCTTATTAAAATAGTGACATTAATGATTTTCATGAACATGTATTTGGATCAGGCAAAAAATAAAAAACCTTGCTAATTTTTACTTTGAACTAAAATTTCAAGATTATGACCCCATTATTCCCCCATCACTCAGATATCTCTATAACTAGTGTGATTTTGGTAGTTCTTAATAATTAAGACATATTTTCCTATAATTTTTGTATTATTTTGTAATAATATCTCCAGTAAAAACTTCAAAATATAATTTTATTTTCTTATTCATGATTTTATATTTGTTGAAATGATAACCATCATTGATTTTTTTTAAATTTTAGTATGGTATCTTTATTTTAATTAAGGATTTTTATAGATATGTGAGAATTAAAAGGGAGTGTGGATATTTGATTTTATAAAACAAATCACGATATCTATGTATTTGAGGTAGGTGTATTCTTATGTATCCTATGTTTGTTGAGAACCGATAATTTTTTTTCTGTTTCATATGATTATTATTTTATATAATATTTAAATGTATAGTTGTTGGAGTGATTTTGGTTTGTTTAAAATATTGTTATAGGTGTGTATGTTTTTTGAGTAAACATGATTTTGGAATTTTCTATGCCGATTAGTGTTTCATGAAATTTTTATTTTGATAATGAATTGTTTGGGTAAATAATATCAACATAGGGTTTCAATGTGTGTTGATTATGATTTAATTATTATTGGTCTCGTTGAGTATCTTGGGATGGGTTGTTACTTATATTTAATAATAATTGATTATATTTAATTAATAAGTAGATTTTATTGAGGGATTAGGCATTAGTCTTGGAAATACCCACTTGTGTATGGGTACCATGCCTTTAATTATAAATTGATTTCGTTGAATATTCAACTTTGGTATAGGTTTTATGTTAGATATAAATATGTGTTGCATAGGTGAAAACCATCCTATTTCTAAAAGGTTATATAATACCTTATTTTAGATATTCATCGATGTGGTTTATATTCAGTGTTATTATTAGATTATGTGTGTGAATATTATTGAGAATTCATCATTATGTTTTTTTAGTTTCTTATGATACTTTTCTACCCTGTATATTTCTCATGATTATGATAATTATTATGAATAATGTTTTTACAACTTGTGAGTATTTAAAAAGTTCATTAGTTTGGTATTATTTCATTACATTTATCATATCTATAAAACATTCACATAATTGGGGTACATTGGCGATACATTAGTTAAATCCCAAAAGGTCAGGTAAACTCTCTATATTTACCCATTTTGGTTGATGGATAAATTGTATATATCATGATATGAGTTAAGGAAATGAATCTTTTGATTCATGGATATTGACTTGGATTTATGATGGATGATGAAGACTAGATGGAATTATGAATTTTTCAGTTTTTAAAGAGGTAATAGTAGTCCTTTTATGGAGTTTTAAAATTTTCATCATTCCCTTTCCTTTTCATTGTATCTTAGTTGTATTCTAAAAATGTTTCATAAATTTTTTTAGAAGATTTATCATATATCATATGAAACATAGATTTTAATTTTCACTATGTTATATTATTATTTATATTTATTATACGCAAGCCACATCCACCACTTTCCCAATGTTGGAAAATAGACACGAGGAGGGTTGAGTTATAATGGTAGACTATCCCCCAATAGGATTTTATAAAACCTTGATATTTCTGAACACCCTTTTATAAAATCGGGGATACATCTATAGCCTGATAACAATCTAATATAAACTTGGTGGGGTTAAGGGGGGTCATGTTTGGTTAGGATTCCAGGATAAATTTGTGTACACCAAACTCATCTTCAATTAAATTGATTTTACACATAATGTTTTTATTATGGAATCCCAAAAATAATTGAATGTTAGTAATTAATCTATTATCTATGAATAGTTACATTAGATTAAAAATTCCTTTTTGTAGTGATTAAAAGAATATAATAAATATTCATTTCTATTTTTTTATCTATTTTTACATATGTATAAATTTCAAATCATTATTCTCTAAAAACATATTCTTTATCATAGCTCTCCGAAAAATAATATATCATTAATGTTAATTGAAACATTTTTCATTTCATCAACATTTCTCTTTAATATATATAACAAATTTAAAATACAATATGTCTCAAGTAAATATACAAATAAAATATGGTAAGAAAATATTTAAAAATTTATGTTGAAAATTAATATAACTATCTTTATAATTTTTCTTATATTATATATAAATATTTTTCTCTCTGTCCTAAAAAATAAATCATGGACCTATCTGAAATATTTTATCAGTATATAATATTTTCATAGATATTTTAATAGAAAATATTCAGACATTAAATAAAAATTACCAAGGAAAATATTATAATAATATAAGATACTCCAAGTCTGAAATTATACAATTTGGAATATATGAAGAATATAAACCCCTCAAACATTATCATTGTTATTATTCCAAGTAACAAATTTCTATGTATTCATAGAAAATTTACATTTTTTACTCAAAAATATGATTTCAAATAATGATTTATCGTGAAATGTATATAAATGAGTAAGTCCCATAGGATATTTTAGCCTAAAATGATTTATAAATCTTTTTTTATTAATGGATTTAATTAAAATATTTTTAAGAAATATGTAATGTTGTTTAGAAAGGTGATTATAGGGTAAAATAATCCAAATAAGAACAATATAATTTTGAGTAGATAAACATATGATATTTATATTAAAAAATACTAAGATATCAATGTTTTATATTTATTTATATTATTCAAAATATATATTTTTAAAAAATATACAGGACTATGAAATTATTATAGGTTAATCTATGGTTGGTATACTGAAAAATCATTCTCCAATTTCAATAGAAAAAAAAATGAATGAACAGAAAGAGAACATTTTTTTATAGATTTTAGAAATAGATTATGTTATTTTAATAAGAATATAATTTCAATAATGTATAGGGTTATTTTAAAAGAAAATTCGTTAACATACCAATTTGGATATGAGACAAGAAAATTTTAACAATGAAAATGTGGGTCTCCAAAAATAATAATAAAAAAATTAAAAATAATTAATAAATAATGCTTTTAATGACTAAGATTTGGAACATATAAATGTTAAAAACTAAAAATATTATACTATAGAGGCATTAAAATTCACTCAGAATTCTATTAGTAGTGGCTCGATACAAATGGAAAGTGAAAATAAGAAAATGTAGTACATAATGATCATAACTGAAAATAATATGTGTCTTTTCACAATGATGGGGATATGAAATTATGTTTACTAATATTTATGGCTACCATATTTTTTAATTTAAACATTATGTTTTTCTATAATTTTTCATTTCATGTATCATTTTTTTTATTAATAACTTAATTAATTTTGTTTAGATAAAGAATTTTATTGGAGAACACTTACATATTGGATGAAAAAATTTACATTTCTAAAATGAAGTCTGTATAAAATCCCAAGAGAGGACTTGAACAAATTTTATCCCATATATTTGGTATGCACTGATCCAATAATGAAGAGTTCATATGTAATAATTTTCTGTAATTTATTTTATTTTATTTCTTTTGAACTCTAACATATTTTTAGTATATTTATGAATAATAAATAATATGAATTTTTCTTAAATGTTTTGTGGTGAATTTTTACATAATACAACCAAAAACCATACAGTAAACCCTTCCATTAAATTCATGTTTCCTATATTACATTTTATTATAGTTTTTATTAATTGTTAAAATTTATTATATTTATTAATATTAAATATATTAATATGTTTTTATAAATACAAACATGTTTGCATGAATACAAAAATCCACACAAACCTGATATCATACTATCCTTGTAATATATCAAATATTAATATTATCTACCCTTTAATTTATAAATTAATATGTTACAAGACATCATCTCTTACTATTGCAGCTATATTACTAAAGATATTATATAAATTTATTCAACACATTTTTAAGACATGGATTAATATGATTGTTCTTAACAATGGCTATACTCTTTATTTGTTACATTCATGTTTAAACCATACATATATAGATCCATATAATCCATTGATTTTATAAATTCCCTACTATTGTTTATTTTTATGGATTTGTTTCTAGAAAAAATAATTATTGTCTTCAAGAAAAAATCATAATTTTTTTTTATTTTTTACAGAGATAATAATAGTTTTTAGTGTTTTAAATAGTTTATTTCTATATCTAAATTCAATGTTATTAATCTTCATATAATTTTATAATGGGATATATGAAATCTCTTCTTTTTTTTCTAGTTTTTACTAGTATGTTACCTCAAGGGTGAATATTCAATATTGAATAAAGATATCCTACTTCTCTATTCATGACTCACATATATTCTTCTATATTTATTATTTATTATGTAGCTAAAAATATTATCTATTACCGTTGGGTAGTGTAATTATTATTGAAGGTTGTCAATCCATAAGAAACTATATGAGTTTTCTTATATTGAAACATATTATAAAAACATGTTTATATAGTTTAAAGTAATGTTTGGATAACTTTTTGTTAACATTAGGTTCCATTATCATTTTTTAGAAAAATAATATAATAAAAAATATATTAAGTGTGATATTAAATTTAAAAAAGTAGTTCCTTATATTAGTTGGCCATGGATACACTGTTTTAAATAAAAAATAAATTCACTGAGTTCATTTTTAAGGATATAAATATTATAAATCACATATCTCATGATTTTTTATGGGTCACATGTCTATTTTATGTGATTATATAACAGGGATTTATATATATTATGGGTAATAAGTAATCAGATATCACATTTCAAAAAAGAAATTCCTTATCCAAGTGAGATATTATAAAGTTTTAGCTAGACCATTATTTGATGATGTATTCAATAAGTATAAATATATTTACTATATGTTAAAATGTTAAATTATTAAAAAAAATTCTATTATAAGATATATTATTTTTGTATATATCATATAATATTTATTTTATAAACCATTTATGAAATATTAGGTTATACATCTCATCAAATCCTTCTTCAATTATTAATGTAAGGCTATACAAGTAGATAAAGACCAAATTTCCTCACATATTAGAATGAAAATTATTCTAATATGATAATTTTTATCCATTATTTTATTTTAATCAATATTTTATTTAAACATTAAAATTTGTAAGGGCTTATATATTTTATTTGATATTTTTACTTACAACAGAGTTCGAGGAACCCCATACCTACACTCTGAAATAAGGTCCAAAAAAATTATTTGAACGGTGAATTTCATATGAACTATGGAAACACATGATAAATATATTTTTAAACTACACCATTTATAAAATTTCAAAATTACATCACATAAATTATCCCACATTACGATGAACTAAAGGTTTTCTGTATTTGGTGATAAATTTCTTATGATATTGTTTTAAGATATCATTTAAAATTATCTAAAATCCAAAAACAATAGAATCCCTTATAGTATTTTCATAATATATTCTAGTATTTAAAACATAGTGAATGGGATTATATAATTGCGTGACATCAGATGCTTAGTAAGGGAAAAAATAAAAATCATATTAGAGAATATGTCAACAATGTGAGTATGATAACATAAAAAAAGTCAATGAAACATATCATTAATATACGATTCATTTTGAAAAATATATAATAAATTATAAATAAAAAACCTAATTATAAATTAAATAAAGAAATTTTAACATGTGAATGATGAAAAACATATGAATGTTGAATAAACATAAGAAAAAGAAGCATATCCTAGTGGATCATGAATCATGTTCAAGATTACCTTTACATTGTGGATCTTGATTCATATCCCATCCTCCCATAACATAGTGTATTAGAAATTACATTCATTCCTGTTATACATATCTCATGAGATATCTTTATTTAAACAATGCATTAGAGGGATATATAATTATGGACCCACTATTAACATAATAAAAAGATATATATGACCCATGACACAATGAGAATATTCTTATTTCAATGTCGCTAAATTATCTCAAAAAATAGAGATGGGTCTCATGAAAAAATCAATAGAACAATTTGTATCCCATCCAAAAAATGTTTGTGAATTGTAGTATAAAAATATATCCTATGTTAAACATAAGAAATATAAAAGGGTGTTGAAAGTAATGCAAAAAAGTGTTTTTGATTATAGGATAAATCAATTTCAATAGAAATAAAAACTATATATTTTTTATTTTAAAATATAGCTGAAATATATTTCATTTGGAAAATGATTTCAAAACATAAAAAGGAATCTTTCTAAATAAGAAATAACATAATGGTGAAACAATTTTCTCACAAAGAAATCAACAAAAAGCTATAATTATGTCAATAAATAGGTATAAAAACACTATTATATAATTTCAAACTTTATTAATGAAATTTAAAATTTAATTAAATGGCCTCAATTTTTATTAATAAAATTAATATCAAAATTGGGAAGGATAAGTCCATACCGAACAAATTGGGGGGGGGGGTTGTTTTCACTTACAAGATTCCAATCTGGTAAATTATACACCATGTGAAATGGAATTTAGAGAGTAACATTACAATACTAAAAATAAAAAATGGGAAGAAAATGGTTAGGGTTTTATAGATAAATTTCATAAATTTTTTCCAAAATGGAAGTGCAATCAAAAAACCAAGATTTAGGAATGATATTTGGAAGAAATCCATATGAATTTGATAACCTTTGGGTCAAAAGAAACTAAAAAAGATATCTTGAGTTGGTATTTTAAATCAATTTATATTCATAAATGGTTTGATATAATGACTGCTTGTGGATTTATATAAGCTATATAAAAAATAAAAAGTAGTGAATATTAAATATTTCTCAAAAGATGAATATTGAGACTAAAAACCCATATAAATTTTGTATACCCTTAATATAATTATTATTCTATTGATAAAATGAAATATAAATTGAAATAATATAAATATAAAGATAAATAATGATATATTATGTCAAATATAAATTATATAAACCATATAAAAGAATATATGATCAAAATATGAAACATTTCTCAATGAAGGAAATAATGAAATGAAAGGCCCTTTTCTTTTGACTCCCACTATCCATGGAGAATCACAAAAAATTTCAATAATAAATGAAACAATCTAAATAACATATTTCATAAAATAATTCATATATATATATATATATTATAATTTGAACACGTTAATAAAAACATATTAATTATATATTGATAGTAAGTTTAATTTTTATTTTTATCATTAGAAGAAATTAATGTCGATTTTTCATACATAATTTATAATAGAGTCATAAAATATCACTATTTTATACCAATTACATCATTTATAGTTTATAAAATGTATTAAAATCAAATTATTTAAATTATTTATGCTTCCCCATTTTCTATTAGATAGATACTATATGAATGGTTCATGAGTATGGACTTCATGAGGATCTTATTTTAGGTAATTTAACATTATCACCATAATACATTATTATAGTTTCTAATTTTTGCACCAAAATTAATCTATATATATGATATATATTAATACCAAATGTCATATATTTTAAACCAATATATTTTATATCCATACGTGTTATGTATTTTGGGAAACAAAACATGTCATCTAAGGAAGTAGTAGTCCACCAATACACATAAGTGACCTTTTCATTTTCTAACGAAGGATATAATTAATTAAATTAATAATTTATATATATATATATATATAATATTAATAATTTAAAAAATATCATATATTAAAATTAAATAAATATTTTATAATAAACCATATCAACTATTAATGAAATGAAATTTAGTGATTTAAAGAGACACTATATGGAATTGAGATAGTATCGGTAGTATTTTCAAATTAATTTCCAGTAATTACATAAAATATTCCATTTAAAATATTTTTTTATTGATTAATAAAAGATTTATGAAACTGAACCTTTTCATTTTTGTTGGGTTTTATATAAAAACCACCACCGCTAAATTATTTTCCTTAGTAAATAAAAATTACCGCCAATATTTTTGTAAATCAACCTGATTCCCTATTCCTCCAATCATCAAACAAACCCAATCCATTTCTGATCTATTTTATACCTCATTACCCTTAAATATATACTATAAATATACTGAATACAATTTATTTATTCGTTATCACGCCTTATATATTTGGGTACATTCTCATTTATCCTCTATTTCTTCTTTCTTCCACCTATTCATTATTTCTTCTCTCCCTTTCACTTTGGATTTTTTTTGAAAAAAACCTAAATGGTATCGGTATTATTATAACTCATATAAATTATTATATATGGTTCTTGATTCCGATATTTAAACCATTTGTATTGGTTATTTTTGAATGTGATGTTTATTTATTTGGATTTCAGGTAGCTTTGGTCAGGATTGATTGATTCATTTTTGAACATTTGATTGATTTTGTTCTATATTTCTTTTATAATACTCTCAATGAATTCCCCAGTATAATATTTATGTTTTTTACCCCATTATATAAAGTGAAATATAATTCCTTTATCGAGGATAGTTTTTTTACCATAATTTTTATGTTTAGTTGTATTTTAAAAAATTATACAATTCCAGGAAATCATAGATGTTAAAATTATTGGGATTCCTCTTAAAATATATTAATTGATTCTAATTATAAACTATTATAAATATTATTATAACAATATATTAAAGATGTGTTATAGAATTAATTTCTTTCGCTTATACTAATACCATTTTTTTTAATTTTAGAAAAATATTTATTTTACAACTAAATCATTAATGGTGTAAATAAATTTTAATAAAGAATTCTTATTTAGGATTTTATCTTACATTCACACAGTATATAATTACATTGGACATAAATATTAACAGAATATACATCCATAATATACAATTAAATTTGTTATGATATTGAATTATTAATGAGATAATGTATGATATAATTATATCGTATTGAATTATTTGGCATCTAAACATTTATAGTCTCTTTAATATGTTTTCTTATTAAGAAAAAATTTTATAAAAAGAAAATTCATTATTGATTTACATTTACACATTGAATTTTATCTGTTGGATTCCCCTATATGAATTGATATATTTTTTTAAATTCATTATTCATCTTATTCTAATTAAACACACTTCTCCAAAAACCACATGTATTCCTTCCTCTATAAAAATTCTTAAATGTTAATAACCAGATACATTTTTGAATATTTTGAACATAATAAAGTATTTAACTTTTATGAGTTTTTTTATAGTTTTTTTCATCATAATTATATTTTTAAATATGGAAAATACATGTGGGTAAATAATAGTTACCATATGTTTTCATTTCTTATAAAATCATATTTAGGTTAATTTTTTTTCTCATTTAGATCATTATGAATATGGATTGGTTGGATATAATTTCATATATTATTATTCAATTAGTTTAACTCATGTATAAACAATATATTGTATTTAAATTCATATATTGTATTCCTTTGCGTGTGTAAGACATACATTATTATTTTATTAAAAAATTATTTTCTATTAGATTTTACATTTTAATATATAACTATATTTACTTTTTAATAATAATATAATACTTTTTAAATGAATTAAACTATTTAAATTTTTATAAATTATTGGAATGTAAAATAATAGTGTATTTATATTTTAAAAAAATTGATTTATTATATTAGAATTTTTTTTTAAATTTTGTAACATATATAAATGTTTATTTAAATAGGAAAATGAAAATAACTAAAATGTATGTTGATCATAGAAAATCTATATAATCAAGTGACACAACACAACCAATGATGACCTTAATTCCCTAAAAAACATCACTCACTACTACAGGTATAGTTACCATAATTATAGTGCCTATGGAAGTTAGAGTTGGGATCTTATCATAGCTAGTAGACATGTGTGACTCGACAACTCATATGATTGGACCCATACCGTTATGAGGGTATTATAGACATACCATTATAGGTATGTATGTAAGTTAGGAATACATTATCTTCTTCAATTTCAAAAAAAAATCAAAATATATTTAGTTGATAGTTTTAAATTCCAAAAGAAGAGAAATAAATTAAAATTTTATTTTAATTTTAAGGACATTGAATTAAATGGTTATAATATATTTTTCTATTTTTTATTTAATATGAATAGAGATAAGATTATATATTGGTTGTTTTTAGGTTATTTGGTGACAAATATGCCATTCATATCCATTAAATATCTTGATTGTAGGCATTTTACATTAAACTGGAAGAATGGTATCTTCAATATTATTTTAATGGTAAATGAAAATAAATATTCATTATGTTTTTATTAAATTTATATTATTATAAAAATTAGTTCTCTAACAGAATATTCATTTATATTTATAGGAATGTTTCATTTTGGAATTGATAAGAGTGATTTATTTTATTTTAATTTGAAATCATTAGATATAAATGAAAATATTTCATGTATATATTATGCTATAATTTCATTGATAACTCATTATGGGTTAAAAAAATCCAATATAAAGGACCGTAAGGGGGTACCAAAAGAGTAGTGGAAGTATTTTATAGTTAGGTTGATGTCCAATTCATCTAATGTTTTTTTATGTGATATTAGAATATTATGACTCTATAAGTCAAATATCCTTTATTAATTATCATAGATTTAATATAAAAAACATAATTTTTTATGGAATTAATATAAAACATAGTGTTTATAGAGAATAAGATCATACCATTCACATTATGGTCAAAGAACTTTACAAAAAGAATATTGATAATGGTATCATGGAACTATTATGACATATATTGGTGTTTGGCTTCAAGTTATTTAGATTTTATAATTATTTATTTTAATATTTAATTAATATACATGTTAGAGTTAGGTAAAAATGTTTTGAGGACCACGTTTTGGTTTGATAGGCATAATAATATAGAAAGAAGTTAAGTGAATGAATCACCCCAGTAAATAGTTATATAGTAGTCTAACTAATTTTTTTATCATGATCTTATTATTTAATTTTATATAAATATTAAAAATAATGTGGCATTGGATGAAAATACCTCCTAGCCCTCATCGATCTCCATGAGTGCTGATATTGGATATGTTATAGGCAAAGAGAATCCATGTTGTTTATGGATGATGAGTTTTAGACCATCCCCATAATGAGTATTTTGGAGGTCCCAGAAATCCTTCAATTCGAGGCCTTCTACTTCTATAGGTAATGTGAATCAAAAAATTTATATAAAAAATAATACATCATATTAGAATAATATAAAAAAAATACAGTGACAATTAATGCAAGAATAATATTTTTTTAGTGTCATTGGAAACATGGATTCATAAAAATAGGTTCATAAGAGATATAAATATTCTCACACTATGTTCTTCAAAAGTAAAATATATATTATAAAACCCATTCATAAAATATTTCTTCAAAACCATGGGAAAGGAAACATGAGAAAGGGTGATCACATATTCTCTATTTGGGAGAACACAATAGGTATCAATGAATAGTTAAACCTATCATAAACATATTGATTTGATAACATGGGGGTTACATTTAAAGATAATACCCTATATATCATAAATCACTATCAGCAGTCATGGGTAAAGTAATTATCATTCATAATACAATAATTATAATAGAATTAAATAACATGATCCATGATAACATAACATTGGTAGAAAACATAAATTTGTTGTAAAAATATAGTCATAGAGACTTAGTTCCTTATTCATGTAGCACATCGAGGACTACAATAGTAGATCTTGTTCTCTCCATATTCCATCATTTACTTAGTCAATTTTAACTCACAAGACATTCATAGTGGATAAATTCCCTTATCGAACTATGATGACGCCCCATTCTAGTCCTTATTATTTCAGGAGTTATCTATCTATATAAAATTCATTCAAGGATTATATAATTATACTTACAACTATAACCATAAGTAAAACATGAACCAGGCGGAGGACTAGGGTTCAATGGCAGCGAGTGATTTCCCCCCTACTCAATTCGACAATCACTCTTTTTTCATAGCAAGAATCTCCAAATCCTCTGTGCCATCCGAGGTTGTGGGTGGCACAATCGACGGCGAGCTCGCGACATCGAACTGTGTGGATTTGGGACTATTTTCTATAGGTTAACGGCGTGTGGTGATGGTGTCAAAAAATGCGGGTCGTGATGACAGTGATCTCAAGGAAAATAATGGTGGAATGACTCTGCTTTGATCTATGGTTGAGCAGAATATTCCCACAGAATCCGTTGATGCTTTTTCTAGAACGATAGTCTCAAAGGCTATATTTTCAACTTAATGTCTCGCCTCTGTTTGTCCAGTGACTATAGGCATCTCGGAGAGTGACCAATGTTCTGCTTCAAGACTAGATGGGGCAGTTTCGTTGGAAGCTAGAGATAACACCTCTTTACATAAGAATTCAACCACTATTTTTATTGATGCAAGAGTGGTCAGAGAAGACAATACAGGTCAAATGAAGATAGAATTTAGTATCGCAACAGGGCTAGAGAACCAGAAGTAGTTGAGGCATGTCTCTGGTGAGGGGATTTCTATGAATCGATCGTTTGATTCCTTCAACGGTGTACCTAATTCTTCTATCTGAAGAAATGAGATCATTTATCAAATCTAAGAAAATACTGATGCTATTTCTGAGCGGCTTAAAATTGACGAGTTCTCAATTATTTCTTGATTATTTCTACCTAAAGGATTTCAACCCTTAAAAATTGATGAACTGAAGAAGGGTAGTTCATCAATTTGTGGATTTTCATACTGGAAATGTGTATCTCTTGGATGGGGATATTTCCATATGCTCTTCACCACGGATGAAATGGAAGTCTAAGCTTGGAGTTTTGGTTCCATTACTCTCAAAACAGGTATTGTTAACCTTCATGAATGGGATAAATAATTCAATATTTTTTAGGTTGATAACACCACCACACATACTAGGGTAAGAGTGTATGTGTTTAATTGGATACTTTTGTTCCTTAAAATTATATATGACATTACTCTGTCAATTGGAATTCCTATTAGAATTGACAAAGAAATTGAAGTGGCTCAATTTGGGCACTACGCCCTGTTTTTTGATGAGGTCGAATTGGGATCAAACCTAGATTATATAGTTATTCTTGCAACTGATGATGCCATTATTGAGTTGAAGATCATTTATGAAAAAATACATACATGCCGTAAATATTGTAACAATATAGGTCATGACATGTCTAAATGTAGGAACTCAAGAGTTTTCACCTATTGCTCCTTATGTGAACATAAAAAGGGAAACTTTACTAAAAAAAATAAAGGAACACATGTTGGGAAGAATGATTGAAAGGGTGAAGATTGACCATCCATTTCTTGGGATAAGAAAAAAGTGCAGAGGGCTGTTCCTGAGGATGTTGTCAATCCTTCCGTTGATGATAAGGGTGATCAGTTATGTACCATACCTAATATCTATTCCTCTACTTATTAGAATAAGTAAATGTCTTGGGATTCCTTCTTTTCTAAAGAGGTGAACTTGGAAAATGTTGATACTCTCAATCTAGGAGAATGTGTTGATCTACAACAAATTCAAAGAGCTGACAAAGTAACTAAAGATTACATTAAGGAAGATGTTTACCATCATCCTAATGGTAGGATGGTTGCTACGAGTGTACAAAAGGGTAAGAAAATTTTATAATATGATTCTACAGTCATTTCTAAACCTTATCATGCTTCTTCAAAACCGATTGTGGATAATTAAGGCTTTTAAGTTTTTTCTTACAAGAAGGAATAGTCTGTAGCTGTGATTATTACAATTAAGCACAATCCTTCCATTGGTTAACATATTGATGATTCTATTGAGATGCAGGATACCACACATGGCTCTTTTGATGAGACTAAGGAGATCCTCGCCCTGACTACTACAACAAAGGTAGATGCTTCTCTTGGTAAAGTCAAAGAGCGAGATGATAGCTCTGATTCTAACAGCACTAATACTGAGACACTTTTATAAATACTTCAAGCACTTCCTTGATGTCAAGGAAGATCAAGAAGTTGGGGTTGGGGTCACAGAAGAGCTGAATGGAAAGAAATTGTAGAAGAAGAGAAAAATCTATGTGCTAGAATTATGAAAAATATAGGTAAATATTCTTTCTACCTTGGGGTTTTCCTCGTTTCTTGTACTTTTTTTACCCTCTTTTTTTTCTTTCTAATAAAATAGGAACAACCTCCACCTTCTACTATACCAATAAGACTTATTCAGAAGAAACGTTTTTGACCATTTATTAAGGAGAAATAAAAAGTATAGTTAAGATGTTAGCAGGATAAAATAAGCAGTAATGTCCTCATCCACCAAACAACATGCCTAGATATCATAATATGAAATATCATTTCAATAATCAGAGACACTTGCAACCTCTCAATCAAATTAATGTTTATCCTAATTAAAAATCTAAAAAATATTTGTGTCCACTATCCTGGGAATCATTTAAGATGATCTAGTAGTAACATTCCAAGGATTGTTTGAATAATCCTTGCGTGGTCTCCTCATTGAGGGAACAAATGTGAAACCCCCACCGGCAGTCATCCTTTCTATTCAACTCAAAATCACCACCATAAAAGATGTACTCCCACCAATAATAAAAGATGGAATATGGGTATTATTCTCCCTTTAATCCTCAGACACATTCACCCATTTTGCAGATAACTCAGTTGATTGAAAGAACTTCTGAATTTCCTGATGAAAGTCAACACCTTGATGTGCATTAGCCTGATCAGAGATATCAACCAGATAGAGATCTAGGATCATTAACCTTGAAGACTGTGTAGGAAATTACCTAGATGATATAACTTCTTTACTATCATCAACCTGAGGGACAAAGATGCCACGATGAGCTTCCTCGAGAGATACATCCACAAACAGACCTTTACCTTTATCATTAGACACATGAGAATCAGACTTCATATAAATCATCACATCATCGACAGTGGAATCTGGTTCCATGAGTGCATCACCACCATGAACAATTGTATTTGATTTCTTTTGGTAGTGTTTTTCTAGATAACCCCTCATTCTACACTCCTCACATAAGACATGCTTTCGACATCTCTCCAAAGAGTGTCCAACAAACATTAATTCATATCAAAATAGTTGTTTCTTCTCATATTAATCATCAATTTGAATGTTATCAGAAGGAGTAGAAAGACTCACCTTGTCAACTGATGTTGAACTGAGGTCAAACTCCAACAACATCCTAGAAAAGTGACCAATCTGGACATCTTCACTCACATTGTCGAGACGAATCAGGGTCCCATATTCTATCGAAATGTCATGCAAAATCTTCGGATGCCAAAGGACCTAATTCATCCCATGCAAGTGAACCCAAACCTGAGAAATGGAATTTCTTGAACGTGAGACATTATAGTCGAATGACCATCCATGTTTGTAAATCCAACCATGTTTTAATAGCATGGTCACAATACACCAAGCACAATGTTTCAAGTCATACCAAGGAAATATGCAATGAAAAAAACCTCGACCAAGAGAAACACATTTCCAATTAGAGAAACCCCAAAAAATTGAGATTCGACTACTCAAATCATGAATCTTATATGGTTTTTTGAACTTTATGTAAAACAATACATTCAATCAAAGGGTTTTTTCCAATTTTCAATCTCTCATCAATTGCTGCAGGGTCAACATTAATGTGAGGAGAGGCACCTTTATGGAGAATCCTACTATTAAATGTGTCATTAATCATACTCGGATAGCTAATTCCATTCAACTTAGGTCCTAATGTTATATTCCTTAATGCATCAGCATAAGTGTGAGAGGAAAAATAGTTACCACTCAGAAAATTTGTGTCAATCCTATCATCCTGCTTCTCCTTTAGACCGGAAGTCATCCGCACCTCACCCCATTTTAACTTCAATCCATTAGCATGACAATGCACATAATCTTCAGGTCTATCAAAGATCTCTGAATTCAGATGAAGGCAGGTTTGCATCACATCGTTATATTTATTAGGAAGCTCTATCATCGAATTATTGCGGGAATCAGTACAACACTGAGTTTCTTTTTCCATATCCGTAGATCTAACAAGTATATCTAAGGAAAGCCGAGAAGAGGCCAAATCGCGAGTCACCAGCAAATCCTTAGGGTGGTAAGAAGAATCAGGATGCCATTTTTCATGACCAGGTGTAGTCCCTGATGCATAACCTTCAGGGAAGAGAAGCATGAAGCTGGGGAAGTGTGGAATATCCATGACCAAACCCTACACTCCATCGCCGCAAATGAATGCTCTCATTTGAATTACCCACATCTCCATCAACCGTACTTTTGAAACATAGTAACAAATATAACATAATCATAATTCATTATTATGTATTCCACTGTATCATAAATCATTAATTTTATATCAAAACATGTTGAATGGAATTGTGATTCCCAAAAAATTCATCATAACAACATAGCATAAACTATGATAAATATTATGGTTTTATAAGAATCTCATGACTATAATATTAAACCATATAGGTAAAGAAAAATGATTTCATCCTTTGATCATTACCCCTGTAAAACATAATAGAAATAAAATAATTTTAGTTTAAATGGTATATTTTTAAAAAAGATCCCAAGAATATTTATTGAGAAAAATAATATATTCACTTTGACTTCACTTGTTAAAATTCATAAAAATTCTATTAATGTTAATAAATATATTTATTTCATAAATATCTATCAATTATTTTAATGTAAAACTTAAATCATTCATTGGTCATGGTATTGGAAAATTACATTCATGATGTATATGTAAGAAAAATTACCTTCATATTCTAAAAAAATTAAAACATACATCATCCAAAAAATGGTATTACAGTTACATTAAATGTTTTTTTAAAGTTAAAACAATTTTAAAAATAGTTTAAGTCAATAATCAGTGATTATTACAAATATTCTTTGGTTTTTTAAAACAATAATTTGGGTAAAAATGATTTTGGGCCAATAGTGAAATAGCGCCTTTTTTCCTTTAGAGCATTATTTATGTCACATGATTATATAAAGAGAGGAAAAATAAAGGTAAATATTTATTATCAATAAATTTCTATAGTAGAATAAAATTTATTGTATTATTGAGATATGTTTCATAAAAAATCATTATTATAAACATGATAAAAAACTCATATGCAATGAGATTGTAACAAAAAACTATTATATCATGTTAGAATCTCTCTACAGACATTAGAATATTTTAAATAATAAGTATAGTTTTATTATAAATATATTCTATAAGGTTATATATATATATACCAAAACATATATGATTCAAATGTAATATTTTATTACAAGAGGGTTAACAATTAATTATTAAAATCACTGTTTTGTGTGAGTAATCCATCAATTTTCATGTATATTTTTGTTATGTTATTCTAGTACTTGTAATATGATCAATATTATATCATATATATAATATTAATATTTTACAAAATATTAAATATATTCATTATATATAGAAAGAGTTATCCAAAAAATGTAGTGATATAAAAATTTATTAAACCGTTTATGGAGATCGTATATCGTACATATGAATGAACACAATTTTCAGTTTTCGATGGATTAAATGAAATAATGGTAAATTGATAAAATTATTATTATATCGTATATATATATTATGTATTGATTAAACATATCTATATTACCGTTCATCAAAAACTAAAATAAAAAACTAATCAGATCACTTTGGGCACATGGTAGTCCACATATACACCTATGTGACGTTACCATTTTCCATTGTATTAAAATATAAAACAGAAGATATTATTATATTATTGTAAAATAATAATAATTAAATAAATATCATACATAAAAAATTAAAACTGTCATAATAAATATCACTAAATAATGGGGCTAAAAATTTAATATATTGTTATGTGGAGACATTTTGTCTTATATAGGTATGATTGATTTTTTCACTTTCTATATGACATAAATGAGGTTGATAATTGTTTCATAATAATATTAATAATTATTAAATATACGTATGAAACGTAATTAAATAAAAAATAATTTATACCCATTATTTCTTGGATTTATAGGAAGAAACGAAATGGAATACCCATGGTTTGGAGTAACTACTCTTTATTAGGAAACCTCTTTTTTGGATTACATCATATTTGTTAAAAGGATGGTCTTTTGAATAAACCATAGAATTTAGGATGTGGTGGAGGAAATGATGAAGGTATTTTGTTATGGATTATATAATATATAAGTCTCAAAATGTATGAGTAATAGAGGATAAGTGGTGGCATTTTATAAGTGATGTGGGGGCCACTCTTGAAAAAACATAATGTTATAAATTAAAATAAATTAATTTTTATAATATTGTGATTAAATTTGATATGATAAAAGTATATGATTTTTATATATAATAATATTTCAATAAAATAATATTTATAAACATTTATGTGATTTTTTAATCCATATCATGTATTTTAAACCGAGAAAATCATTTCGACCATTCACATAATGTAAAATTTTTCAAAACATTAATGGTAAAAAATATTTCCATCAAAGGAAAAGTAAAAATTAAATGTCTGTAGTCTATATGTTAAACCACATCAAATTAATTTTTTTAGTGAATGTATTTTTATTAATTTTATATCATTTATTCAAATTTTGATTTTTGTAAATTATTAGTATTGTTTTTTGGGACAATTAATTTTCACTAAAATTAATGACATCAAAATAGTAATATAATTTGAATATAAACCATTAACATATTGAAAATATATTATTTGTTTCTAAATAACTCTTCTATAATCCAAATTTTTTTACTTTTAATATTTTTAAAATTCATTATTTTATTTTTGTAAAAGTCAAATAAATATTCTGTTGGTGTTTTATAAGTATTTATGGTAATAATTAATTCACTAAATATTTAAAACATAAAACCATGACAAAAAAATAATTTATATTTAAATTTATCATTTATAACCAAACATATCCTCTTTTTAACCTCAAAAAAATAATAGAGATACTAATGTTAAGACTGTGACATTTTGTAGTAATCATTTTCTAAAATTAATATAAAGGTCTGTATTAAATAAAAGTGGCTCAAAGTGGATATATTTTTGGAACCATAGATGAAATTGGTCAAAATGGACTCATTTTATAGGATAAATGAATTTTTTAGAGGTGTTATGAAGGCTTATCATAATGTTTTAGCATTGTTTTTCATATTTTACCTTTACTGAGGTGATAAATACTTATAAATATTACTATATATAATGGCTCAAAATAAAGGAGGATAATTTTACAAATTTTAACATACCTTTTACAAATATAGTGTCCATTTTTCATGATTCTATTTATATAAATGATATATATTCATTTTTAAATAATTATACAATACCTGATTAAATCCCCTTTTTTGGAAAAGTATATGTTTTTGAAGAAGAAATTTTTCTTGTTCTATGCCTAGAAAAAAATATATAAATGTTAAAACATTTTTTTAATATATAATTTATTAATTTTATTAAAACTCTTCATTAATAAAAATTAAATTATTTTATTAATATTAAATATCTTTTCGTGCATAAAATAATATCGATAGAAAAATATAACTATTACATTAAAAAGATTTTAATTTTCATTTTGAAACAATTAATAACCTATTAATTCATTTTAAAAATGTGTAAACCATAATTTTCTAAATATTTAATTAGTAATTTTTATAATTTTTATTTGATTTTAAGGAGAAAATAATAAAATTAAATAACAATATATTATTATTATAACATGGTTCATTTAAAATCTGTGTTACCTATAAATAATGATATCAACAAAATGATATTAATTTATAGATAAATATATCATAAAATCATCAGGTGTCACATTGTACCCCCTTTACAGTAATTTATATTTTTAAATTACATAACTATGATATAATAAATAAAGATACATATACCTTATAAAGACCTCAGGGTCCCACATCTCTTCCTCTAATTTATGGGTTTCCACAATATATTTACCAGTTTAGTATTAATGTTTTATATTAATTTATATAAGTAACTAAATATTATTTATAGTTATATTTCATTGGACATATCATTCCCTGGTGGTGAAAATTCTAATTGTAGTATTTTTAATGAATCGGTTACGTACTTCTACTAGAGAGATACATGAAATACATCGTTAAGTTAAGAGAGGTTCAGTGGATGTTCAAATAGATATGCTACCATCCCATCTTAATCTGAAATATCTAATGGATAAATATAAAAAGTTAATAAATTTCCCTTATTTTAATGTTTTATAAGGTTTTTCTATGGGTAAATTCCTAGGACTACCATCGAAAAACATTGAATGTCATATTTCACAGATGATTATGAATAGAAATTATCTACCAACTCTAAGCTACATATATGTGCTACTAAATGGATATTAAATTATCTTTTATAACCTAATATAGGTTAGGTCCTAAAGACATTGTTTCCCCAACATCATCCAAAAATATTAGTGTTAAACACAAACATATTAAGTTAGATTCATAAGAATGTATCTTAATTCTTTCATGAAGGTTATTTTTCTAAGAAAAATAATACAGACGAATGTGTTGATACCAAAAACCCATTGAAATTAATGGAACATGATATAAATATATCATATAAGTTATTAATTGTTCTATCATAATGAACATCTATATAAGGATGATAAGTAGTAATGATAAACAACAATGAAGTCATATCGTGGTAAAGAATTCACTAGAACATCAAGGTAATCCCTAGATCTAGTAGGTATATAATAGAATATGTTACACCATAAATCCTTAAAACACAATATTTATTTTGTTAGGATTATCCTGAGAGAAATATTATATTATGGGAATGATTATTGGTGACTATATAAGGTATTCAAAACTAACCCCAATAGCATTATTCCATTTCAATGTTTTGAGAGATTGATGATTATTTACATGGTAATGTTTTACCATTTCTAATTATGTATGAATAACTATTTTAACACCCCCTTAAGCTTTTTTCTCCTAGATTTAACTTTATGAAAAACTAGACATTGAGATACAAACATTACAATAACCATTTTTATTTTATCACAACAAAAATAATCATTTAGATCACTATACATATTTATACATCCATGATAAATAGAGAATGATGAAATATAATATATATATATATATAATATCATTTTCCATGAATTACATTAATGGGGAACATACATGGTTCTTAAACCTTTTCATTAAATCATAATTTATGTTATACTCAGAAAAAAATCTCTCCTTCATTTTTTTCTCTATATATTCATTATATTCCTGATTTATCCTCATATTGATGGATGATTAAACATTCAAATGATAAATATTTGGTATTTTCCCATTTATTTGGATTTATGGTCCTATATTATACAGATCTATAAGTATTAGAACTCATTTATTCATCACTATTCAAAAATAGAGTGGTCCTTCTAACTAAGTGCATTAGCCACATTATTCACCTTCCAATGAGGTAATGCATTAAAGATTGATGATTGTTAATAAGCACAAAAAATTATCTTCAGCACTTATTCAACTCAATTTAAATGTATATTCACATAAATATTTTATTCCAAATATATATACCATACCTTCCCCAATTAATATAGTGCCTACATATTATTAATGCAAAACATACCCCAGTTAACTCAAAATCAGGAGTTGGGTAATTTTTCTATGAATATTTAATCGGATAGAGGCATAATATATCCCTGTATCATTCTATATGAGGATGCATCATGGCCGCTTAAATTATTTAAAACAATAGATCACAGTCCATTATCTTATTTATGGTAGTGTAAGTACTGGTTTTCTGAAAAATCATCACTTTTGTTTATTTAAATTTTCTCCACTTTTATCATTCCCAATGTAATTTTCTACCTTATTAGTTAACATAATGATTAAAATAGATAGATATGTGAAAATATAAGTAAATTTTCAATCATATCTACGGAAATGAAGAAAACCATAGATCAAAATCATAATGGTTTGTCTAGTTCAATGTTCAATAACTCTTATCATTGATGGATCCACTGATATACTGTCGATTGAGATTATATAACCATGAAATAAAACCTTTATTAGCCAAAATTCACACATGGTAAATATTTTATTCAAATTTTCCTTCCTAGAGGACTTTAGTGAAATCACTTATTGATCTTATAAATCTTATTTCCATTTTACTATATAATAATATCATCTATAAGTAATTGAACAAATTCAATATTTTAATCTCTAATGATTATATTCATTAAATACATTAAAGAAACATTCTAATTACTAAGAAAAAATTGAAATTGTATAAATTCATAGTGTTTATAGATCACATAAAATGATTTTTTTCTATTTCATCACATTCTAAATTCAACCGATAGTATATAGATCAAATATAATTCATGATAAAGTATTTCACTTTTAATAGTTGATTGAAAAATTATCCAAATGATGTAAAGGGTACATATTCATGATAGTGATATTATTACGATCTAAAAAATTAATGCATTGTATCTTTAATGTAAATGTTTTCTTAACAAAGAGAAAATATAAAACACATGGTGATTCACATGGAAAATTAATTCCTAATCACAATTATACTAGAGTTAATTATTTAATTTTTATAACCCAATTAGTTCTTTTATATATGGAGTATTTGAAATATGTGTATCACTAGGTATGTTTTTTATTTAAAATGCAATTTCATGGTTTATAGGATGTCTATGAAATTATCCAGGAAAAACATATACAATCTCTTTTATAATAGGAATATATTCAATGTTATGTTTTCTATAACCATATAAAATAGAAACCATTATTTAATAGGATTCAAGATTCAAAGAATATATGGAATATACAACAGATGTTTATATTTATCATCATAGTAATAGAAGAACTTAGCTTGGTTAAATATATCAAATGTGACTTCCATTCATCTTAAAATGATGTTTTATTTATGTAAATAAATATAATTCATATCAAAGACAAGAATAAATTCAATAAGTGGGAATCTATTTTTATTTTATGGAATAACATTCCCAGAAACATATATTATTGAAGATTCATATACATGAGATGAATTCATCAAACCATTAGGCGATTTCAATGAAAATAAACATCATATCATTTTTTTAGAATTGTGATTCCATTATAAAACAATTTAGAAATTAATGAGTGGGCAGATCCTGAATCAATTAATATTTTAATAGTTATGGAGTTGATTGAAAGTGAACATCTCACCACTTTTTAATCCAGAACTAAAATTATGATCACATGAGATTCCCCTCTGTCTCTAAGATTAAGAGTTTGTTAGCATCGATCATTTTTAAAATCCTTCAAATTAGAGAAATGGTTCTAATAATTCCCATACTAATTAAACTATAAACACTAGACTATGTGTGGTTCATTATTTGGTTATTTTTCTCTATAAGTATATTAATTTTTCGTCCCAATTCTCTAACATTAAATTTCCAACTTATATTTTTTCCAAAAATAAATCATTTAAAAGTCCACATATACCAATTTATTCAATGTTCATTTCCACAACATGAGTATAATTTAAAACACATATTCTTCTCTCTAATTATTTATTAATTTAAATTTAATACAAAATTTTATTCTAATCCAATCTGTGAGATTTATTTGAAACAGAAATCTTGATCTCTACCATGAACGGACATAGAATAATTTCTTTATAGATAATAAATTATCCTAAAAATAACACCATTCGTTGACATAGTTTTATGAAATTGAAGAATTGATCATCCTTACATTCTGGTTAGAAGATAATACAAAAATAGAACGACTGATGTTTGGTAAAATTTTACTTGTAGGTACTAATAGATTCATGATCAATGTGATTTATCTCAATGAATTCCTTCTCTAATATCATACAAAGAATATGAGGTAAGTTATTATTGAAAAATAATCTCTCAAACCCTTACAACTATTTTATGGTTAATTTTTTCTATTATATTATGTTCTTAAAATGATGCTACAATTTATATCCTTAAACATACAAATTCTAAAAACATAAACATTGCTTTTTCATGTTTTGAACACTAGAGAAAAACTAATTTCTCTATGGACATGAACTATTTCATAATAACTAGTGGTTTATCAAAACAACTAAATGAATTTGGACATTTTATCATGAATGACTCTTCATTAAATAAATCCTCCATTTTCTCATTTTTAATCATAACATGATTAAAAATATAGGTTGTTTTATATTCATATAAATAATACATATCATTATAACTCCCATTACACTTAGTTTTTTATGTGCAATATCTTAGAAATGACTAATGCATTTAGAATTAACATGGTTATTTCATGTTCCAACCCTTTTCAAAAACCTATAATAATGTTCATATAAAAAATTATAATAATGGGAAACCAGATAATAATATAAAATCATTTATAGGATGTTTAAATAAAAACACCATATTTTCAAACTATGGATAATTAAATTTATCATAGGGGTCAATTATCATTTGAAAAAAATATGATGATGTCATATACTTATACTTATTTACAAGGTTTTCAATAAGTATTTATAACCAAAATTTCCTAATATTAACAAAACCATTCCCTGATAACCACTATAGTGACCCTTACATTTTATACCTATATATTTAATTTTATTAGATGAATATTTAATTCATATAATTATTATAAATGCTAGATCATATAGGTTTCATTGACATGGATAAAAATGACTAGTTAATAATAGATTTATATTATATCCCACTGTGTTCTTCATCGTTAGAAACCTTCGTAGAAATATATTACATAAAACCATTGTTAATAACAAGATAAAAACAATAAAAAGAAAGGTTTATCTCATTTGATATACAATGCAAAATAAGATAGATTTCAATGATCAATTAAACATAACATCATCATAAGAGTATTATAATATGATATTAACACTTTAAAACAATACCCTTTATCTAAAATATCATAATCATTGGATATATAATAAATCATAGTAGTTTATAAAAAAAATAATTATAATATAATCAATGAACATGGTCAATGAGATCATAACATTGGTATAAAATATAATGGTCAAGAATACAAAAAAATCATAATAATTTCTTTCTGTTCTAACTAGTCGAATTGAAGACTATAATTCTATTTTTTTTTCAAACCACATTCATTCATATCCATAGTTATTGTTCGCTTCAATGACTATCATAGTGGTCATAATAACTTACAGAACTCGGTTCACTCCCCACTCCTTCCATTATTATCCCACGAGATATCCTTATTTACACAACGAATTTGATGGATATATAATTGTTGACCGGCCCATAACATTATAATAATGAATTTAGATGTATACCACAATATTATAAGTAATTCGTTGTATATCATAACCTATTCAAATGAAGTATGTTATATATATATCTTTACATTTAAATATAATATAACATGTGTAAAATATTTACGTATCATAAATATCTCATAATAAAAACCATAAACTCTCCAAAGATTGAATAATGGTGGTATCATAGGATCATAACACTAGTAAATCATAAGAAACATAACAATAAGTCATTATAAAAGAAAAATACCTTAAGTATATCACTGAATTATTACATGTAGAAAATTCACTTTTAACATTGAAATAACATATTTAAAATTTTAAAATATACCAAATAATAATGAGCTTAATTTTTTTTAAATAAAACTTGAAAATATTTAATATAGTATTCAAAATGTTCCAATTTAGGATTATAGGAAATTATTTCTATATAATGTATTTAAAAAAAGGATTCTTATTATATTTTTTGTAAAAATCTATAAGTATATCAATTAGAAAACAATGAATGGATTATATTTAAACGTATTTTAAAAAAATAAAATAATGATAAAATTAAAATTAAATTTCATTATATATTATTATAAACATTATTTAATATATTTTAAACATGGTCATGAATTAAAAATAAATTATAATGAAAGAGATAAATAATGGTAGTTTCCCTTAAAAACATACTTTTCCCTTGAGTTCTTATTGTGAAAAAATTAATAGAAAAATGTAACATATAGAAATGAAAATAAAAAATTAATATTCAAGTGATTCATGATAGATATAACATTAATTTATATCATCAGAAACATGATCATATATAATCGCAATGAACATTTAGATTGTAATATAAATATATCATCCCAACATTACATTATTAATACAAGTTGAAAGTTCAAATATAAAAATATATATTCCTTAAAAATATATTATAAAAATAAACATAGATATATCATATCATTTTCAATTTGTATATAATATTTTATCAACAGTGTATTAATATTTCATTATAAAAATTACTATTTAATGTGTTAAATACTTTTTATTTATTTAAATTTATATTCAATATATTTTATGATTATGCATTGGTCATTAATCAATTATCTAAAAAAATTTCATTATGGTATAAATATGATATAACAGATATATATACATATAAATTCTAAAATTAAAGATATTTTTAGAAACAAATCACACAATTTATGAAAATGGTAGGTCGTATTTACGTATGAACATTGATTTCAATTATTAATGGAAGACGTAAAATAACATTAAATAATAATTTAAAAATGAAAAAAAATCATATAACATATATTAATTATATCAATATTTATTACCATTCGATGAAAGAGTAAATGAAAAATGATTCATATCATAATGTGGGGGTGGAAGTCCCCACGTAAGCCCGAGCAAAGCTATCATTTTCTAAAAGAATGGATGGTAGGATGGAAGATATTATATAATAATTAATGAGGAATAATTATAACATAAATTTCATATGTAAATATTAATCCCATCAAATACCAATCCATGATATATGCTGATGAAAAATGAATTACAATGCTACATGGAGATGGTATGCCATATATCGTAGAAGGGATTCTTTCACATTCCATTGGATTAAATGAAGGGGGATAATTATTGTTCTCTAATATTATTATTTAATTATTTATATTTCACTTACTGGTAATATTATTTTATAATTGATACCATAGATTTATAACAATTATAAAAATAATTAAAATTTAAAATTCTTCTTTAAAATGTATTCCTTTATATTGAGAATACCCTTTTAGATTACACATTAAAACATGAAGAGATTATATTTTGGAAGTTTTATATGATTTAGAATGTGGAAAATGAATAAATTTAAATATTTTTTATATTTTTTATGAGATATAAAGTTAAAATGGAGTAAGGAAGAGAGGAGATGAGGTTCAATTTTATATGTGAGGTGAGAGGCATTCCAGTAATTAAATTAAGAAATATATTCAAATTAATTATTTGTTCTTAATAAAGAGATAATAAATTGATATATTTAGGATATAGGATGAGTATATGTTATAAATATTTTAATCCAATAATATTAAGAGGAATTTATTTGATGTTTTGACCCTTCTCCCTTAGTTTTTACCCCTACTATTTCTTTCAATAATTATTGAAATATTTATATTTATTATTATATAAGGATCAAGAATGATAAAATAAAGAAAATTACCAAATTAATGGACCACGTTTTATATTTTAATCTATCTATCATTTAATATTATGTAAATATTATTTTCAAAAATGTTAAATGAATTACTACAAAATTAATCTTGTAAAATATCATTAAGGTCATTTTTAGGGAATATTCAATAAAATTAAATTTATAGTTAAAATATAGAATATGATAATTGAATATAAATGATTAAAAAACTAATAATATGTTATATTTATCTAAACAATCCTAAAATACAATAATTTATCTAAATATTGTTACAATTAATATTTTCAAATTTATTTACATAATTTTTATATTAATAAAATCAATATGTTTTTGGTCTTGTGTAACAATTTTTCTAAATAATTTTTCAATGAATATTAAAAATTAATAAAAATGAAAAAAATTATCCTTCAAATAAAAATTAATAACCATTTCTGAAGGCATTTAATTCTTTTCAAATAATATTGGCTACAATAACCTCAAGAAATTGGCATTTTTTATTTATCATTTTGAGAAACAAATATAATGAAAATAATCAAGGAAATTTGGAACCTTGAGGCCATATTTTCATTAATTAGATGAGAATATTCCAACTAAAAATATTATATATGATAATTTCACATTTTAGAAAATTTTAAATCTTTATTCCAAAGTATTAACCTCATTTTACCCTTTATACCCATACTGATGTGAATAATACATAAAATGATTACTATTCAAAATTACCAAATTTCAAAGAGACATATTTACCATATTTTGTCATCATAACTACATATATTGAATACAATTTCCAATAAAAAAAATTTATAAATATTTGAAACTAATATAAACAAAATGGGAAAAATATGAGGAAAACCATTTTGAAAGTAGTACAATATTAAAAAAATTACATTATTAATTCTTATAACATGGTTATAAAAAATAATATAATTTTATATCATTTGATTGAATATATAATATAAAAATGTTATTAAAACCACTCACCAATAATTGTTAATTTTCATTATTAAGATAAGAACACAATAGACATATATAAACAAGGTTTTAGAAAAACATCTCATTTTCATTAAAATTAATTTAATTTTCATTTATTATCAATTGATAACCAATGAAATCATTTTATACAAGTCTAAGAGAAAAATGTTTCACAATTTTTTTCTATTCATACTACCGATTTAATCAACATGTGATAACTGTAACATTAAATATTAAATTTTCAATAGTATATCATTGTTCATTTAAACTCAGTGTCATGTATTTTTATTTTTATCAATGAAATTAAATTTTTAAAAATAAAAGTCAATAATAAATATTAGGGTGTTACACTAGGTCCCACTGGTGATCATGATGTATTACCATAGAAAAAAATTCAACATCAGAGAACAATCTACATGATCAAGAGTCACATATAAGTGTTTGGGATGAGTAGTTTTCTATTATAGGGGATTCATTGGATAAAATATTTTACAACATATGATGGGGTATTCCATAGGCCATTTCATACATAATACAATATTATGAATGGGTAAAATATTTATCTATAAATTTTTGTTTTTATTATTATTGAAGATAATTTAATACGTGTTTTTTAAAATATAATAATTGTCACCATCGTACTAAAGTCAATTAGATGAGGGGGATGTATCATCAGAAGGTTTCCATAGTTATTCATGTTCGGTGTCCAACAATATCTGATTAATTATATTTTTTATATCGCTGTTTATTCTATATTTTATGACATTTCAATGAATTAGTGGGTTTTTTATTACCACATAAATAAAGTCCTCGAATAACCCATAATATAAAAAACTACGATGAAAATATAAACCATAAATCTAAATCATTATTATATAATGAAAAATTAAACACCTAAAATTTTACAACCATGTAAAGATCATGTGCTTGCTTCATCAGACTCCATTTATATAAAAAAATATTATATTTATAGGTGGCTAAAACTGCCTCCAAGTAAGGTTTCCATTTTTGATATAGAGAACCGCTATTAATTTAAAAATAATGATGAAACATTATTCTCTATATTATCAGAATCCATGGATTAAAAAACTAAAGGAAAATAATCAGTTGTGGTTTCATCTTCTAATTATATAAAAAACAATGGTCAATTTCTATTTTCCCAATTGTCAAGAAATTGTCCCCAAATACCTAAGAACACCATTTTAATTTTTCAATCTATTAGGAAAAAAGATTGAAAAGTATTATTCAATTAATATAATAAATTATTTTTATACATATAATATATATATATATATGATGTTATCATGATTATAAAATATTTCGAGGATGTATATGAATAAATATTTCAATAAAAATTAAAAATTAGCGATTATAAATTTTTACCATATTATATTGAAAAAATCCATTCAAAACTAGATTAATACTTTTATTATGTTCCTTTATTGAGAGTGTAACCTCTAGGATGTGTTTTGGAGTGTTGGGAGTTGGTTTAATATAGAAATGTTCTGATCCAAAGGGCATATATTGTGAGGATAATTAGGGAGATGAAGTAGACATTTAATAATTTAGGTGAGTTACATTTTTTGTAATTACAGGTGATAAATTTCAATAAATTGGATCATAAAGTAGAAAATAATGTGGTATTGGTAAATTTATTTTTCTATTTCTCCTTTAAATGAAAATAAGGTTTATATTTTGATATATTTTAATCTTTCCCCTCGATTAAACTCTTTTTCATAAAATACATTCTCAATAGTAAATCTTTTTTTCTCATTAGTAACTTATTTTTATGGATAAAAATTATAATAACCTTATTATTGTATTTGGATATAGTGATTATAAATATAAAAACCATTTAATTATATTAAATTTCTCATAGTGTTAAAAATTATTTAAAAAAATTAGAAGTATATAAAATACTTTTATTTTTTAATATAACTTAGGTTCTAAAATGTAAATTCGAGGTTATAATTTAATCATAATATTTTTAAATGTATATTTATACTTAAAAAAATATATTTTATTTGGAATGTTATTCATATTTTTTTATGTTATGATTATATAATATTAATGACACAAAATTCAACATACATTCAAAATCTCTATGTTATTCTATTCCCCAAAAAAATATTATAACAAAATAAATACCAAAATATATTTATTATAAAATATTTTAATTATATTTTAATAAATGATGTTAATTTTGTTAAATAATAATTCAATAACAAAGTTTTTTAGCATTTAATTATATACAATGAATATATTGACGAAATACTATCATAGAAAATTGCTTTTTTCCAAAAGATAAATAGTTTTTATTCTCATATGAAATCAATTATTAATTAATTTATTGTTCATAAATACTTTAAATATAAAATAAAAAATAAAATATTCATTAAAATATATTTAATCTCTTAAAATAAATAACACATAGTGCAGAAGAAGATAAAATTTTAACATATATACATTTATGAATAAAATAATCTTAATAGTCATTAAACTAAATTAATTTAATATAATGAATTTATTAGTATTAGAAATATTACTTATATTTTTAATTTCAAATTTGTAATTATAATTTTATGAAATATATGATATATATAAATAAATTATTAATTTAATAATTATATGATTATATCAAATTAATTCCAACTTTCATTACCCATCAAGATCACTATATCATACCTAAAGATAATTTATTGTTGTAAGATCTCTACCATTTATGGGAGTTTCATAGTGGGGTGTGTTTGGGTGAATTATAAGAGAATCTAGAAGAAAAGCTGTTGTGAATGGTTTGTGGATGGCTTTTTCAAACTTTGCGGCTACCTAATAGAAACTGCATGATTTGTGGTCTTTGAGGATAAATATTTCACAAGGCTAAATCAATTTTTAATAGTCCTTTCAAGGTGACCATGTGATTTACCCCTTGAATTAGTGGGTAATGCATGATTAGCACAGAATTTTGATTAACTATGCGACTAAATCGGGCGAGGGGCGATAGTGCGATCCAAAAATTATAGATCTTACTCGTTCCCAACTTTTAATGACTTATTTCACAACCAATTCAGAACTATCTCTTTATTTGACATTCCAATGGATAATTTAATGTTCTCCCATTGACCTAGAGTGATTCCAAGTCTGTAAATACATTGTTCTCTAAGAACAAAAACCTGAATTGAAGATAAGCTCTTCTCCCAGTATGTGGATTTCATCCCAATGATTCTCCAACTCTTCCTTATATCCTTCCATTATCCTTTAATTGATGATATACTATGTTTACCTGTATATACACCTATGTGGTATGATCAATATATATTATTGGGGATATAGATCTACATTTATGAGATCTTGATGACTTTGATGTAACAATGCTGGTATTTAGAGAATAATACTTTTTATTTTATATTAATAATATATAATAAGATATTAATTTTATGTTAATAGGAGATATTTAATGATATCAAAATCAACATAAAACACCATTTTTAATTGAAATCATTCGTCTCACACAAATTTGTGTTATAACCAAAAATAATATAATTATATTAATAATTTAAATTGTAATTAAATCATAGTTGTTGTATTGGTGGGAATGAACATAAAAAACTACATGATGAGAAACGACTATTTTAAAAGTTTTTTCATTTATAGAATTAATTATATTGCCTTAAAATAAGAATAAATCTGATTTTAATCATGAAAAACACTATTTGTTTCTAAAAGGCCATTTTACCACCTTTCGATAGAGATACCTTTTTAAATCTAGTTTATTTCACATTTATATGTTCTACTTGAAAAAAATAAAATTCTTATCTAGAATAGGGACCTCAAATTTTACTTTGGATGAAATTTTGTTTTTTTTAAATATAATTCATTTTTAATTTAATTGTAAAAATACAACATTTTAATTAAAAGATGCCTTTTCATCTAATTTATTTTTATATTTAGACTGCGATTTTAATTATGTTTAAGGTATAATTTGATTAAATTTATTTTATTTTATTTTATTATGGTCATTATATGTAATTCAACATTTTAATTGGATATAAAAACACGTCAATCTTTTTATAGTTATTATAACTTAAAACCCCACTTTTTGTTTTTGAAAAAATGGAAATAATTATAAATTAACTACTTCAACTTTTTTGTTTTGAATTTGGATAAATTGATACCATATTTGGAATTTGGAGGTCCAAATTTTGAAGATATGTACTTGTAATTTTTAGACATTTTGAATAATAATTTCATTAATTATTTTATTTACCATAGGGTAAATCTATTAAATAAACATAATAGAAAAATATTATAATAAAAGTAAACAATAATAACTCATATAAAAACCATAATAGATGATATATATCTGACTTTTGGCATTCTTGGGTATGTTTTGGGGCCCCATTGAGGCACATGGTCGTGAAAATGACATTTTATAAGAATTAATTTAAAGTAATGAAAAATTTAACACAAACATGTATATTTTAGAAAAAAAATTAATGAGCTTATATAAGTTTTATTTTTGACTATAAATAGTCATTATAAATAAAATAATATATGATATTTCTTGGTATTTTATTTATTATTTTCATAAATCCAATAAATAAATTTATTTTTAACACATTGATGATGTAGTGATTGCATTATTAATTAACGATTTAAATATATGAGATTATAAATATTGAAATTTATTTATTTTGAACCTTTTTATCTCATCCAAAAAAATTATAAATTATTATTACTTTTTATAGTTTTATTAATGATGTTAAATTTTTAAATAGAATCATGTTTTTATGAATTTTTTAAAAGTCATTATTTGAATAGTATACAAATTAACATAAATGAGATTTAAAAAAATACTATTTTATTAGATTATATAATAGTCCTAGAAAACTAATTTTTTCAAACATAACCTATATAATGTTTAACATATAATTATTGAACCAATTATGGTTCTATAAGCATTTTATTGAAACTATATTACAAATATAGTATGAATAGACAAGAAGACAAAGTCTGAGTTAAATTAGATAATTAAGGGATAACGATAAATGATAAGTATATATTTAAAATAAAAACTTGTATAAAACCAAATTTTTGAGAGGATTTTGAACAATAATTATCTTCTATTTGATTTAAATTAGTTTTGGGCATTGTTAAAATTTAAATTCAGTTTATAATATAATAATATTTAAAAACATTCCTAAAGTACCCCTCCTCCCTCTAAAAAAAGGTCATCAACTCTATCCCTTACTCACACCTCTCATTCCCCTTGAATCATTCAAAATCTTCCAAAATAAGAGCTCTACATACCTCTATTTCTCTCATGAGTCTCACATTGTGGAGAAGTCAATTCCAGAAATCATTTTAACTAAAATCAATAGTTGTTACCCAATTTGAGATAATGTATTCTCACAAGATTCTTTCATTTATTTTCAATAACAACCCCCCAAAAATCTCTTTATTCTATTATTTTATAACAATAATAGTATCTTCAGAATACTAGTATGTTTTTATGTGAACTACTCTAACAAAACTTACACACACATTCATCTAATCGATATGAACTTATTGTTTCTGTGTTTGGCATACTACTGCCTCACGAAATAGTGATTGTTCGATTTTCCCCTACCACCTCTCATAATGGCCATTATAATGTAACTATGTTTATAAATGATATATTTTATATTTATATTTTCTCTATGATACTTTAATTTTTATTTAAAAACATACATTTATTCTTCTCAAGATGAATAAATATGAAACTTTCATTTGAGGATGTGCAGACTACCACCACCTCAAAGTGATGTGACTCGCTCATGCCATAAATGGAACATATAAATTATAGAATTAATTAAATTTGGTAACATATATATCATGTGATATAATAATTTAATAATAATATACCTATGTATCATTTATTTTTCATTTCATAAAAATGAAAATTAAATGAATCTACTGTTCATGTGTATGTATGGATTACCATCTCCATGAATGGTGTGTTATATTTCTTATCTCCAAATATAATGGACTTTTATAAATACATATATTTTTGATATATATGGTTTTTAAATCATGAATACTATTTTGGAGATATTGGGATTTTGACAACATAGACAATTTGTAACTATAACAAGTTCATTTGTGACTCAAGTATCTAATATTGAAAAAACGACTGATATTAACTTAAAAAAATAAGTAATTTTTATAACATGATAATAAGTGATATGAAAGTAAAAAATAAACTTAAAAATGGATATGAAGAAAGTATAAATTAAATTATGTTTATTATTCAAGAAGAGAAAGGAAGATATTAGATGAGTTGGACTCAAGGTAAGGGAATATTTTACTCTCCTCCTTTAGTCAAATACTTTTTTTATGTAATGTATTTTAAATTTAATTTTCATATGTTGGGATATGTTATTTTATATCCTTATTTTCTGTCCATATTATTTTATTGTGATGACATACCCCTTTCTTCCACATCAACTCATTTTTTAAATTTTATTGTGACATTATTGGGAAACTGAATTTTTATAAGGGAGTTCATCTCAATATGTTTTCATTAAGGAAAATCTTTTTTTAATACACACTTATTATACTATAATGTGTATATAAAACACTCATGACTCTTTATATCATGAATCAGTATATAATCATGATATCTACTGTTTCTTTTGATTTTATTCCATAGGGATTTTTATTCAAGTGTTTCTGAAGTTGTAAGGGTACCTTTATCTAAAACATCATTTTAAATGGTATAATGTTTTACTCTTATAAATAATTTTCATTAATATACGTGTTTAATAAAAATTAAGGACTTGTTTATATTGAAATGAATTTTTTAAATGAAAATTCCATACAAAATTTTCAAAGTGGTATGGGACAATTTGATTCAAAACTCTCCTTTTTAAATGTTTTAAAATAATTGATTATATCAATATCATGAAATGGTATCAAGTTATTACAATGTAGAGATGTTATTTTTTTATTTAGGCTTGATTTATGGGTTATTATTAAATAATTTAACTTATAAATTTTATGAGTTGTTACATTATAAACCTATGATGGTTGGTTATGTGATAATCTAAACGACGGGTTGTTCCTCGATAAACCATGGATGGGTGGTTTTGTTATAACATTCAATGTGTTGGGTATGAAAGTTAGCCATATGATTATTCCATTAAGTATATGTGTGGAATTCGACCGTATGGTTATTAAATTTATGTATATTTATGTTCCATGCTACATTTATATGAAATATATTTTTTTCTATAGGATTTATTGTAATCTTTTTATTACAAAAGGGTAAAAATTGAGCTTAAATTTGGAGAAGTGTTTTTACTACTTCATAAAGGTTAAAGGTATTACATTATGATTAAGTATTCAGGGTTTAATTTTTTTTAATAACTAACAGTTTTTCTTTATTTATGTATCCCTTAATGAGATTATTATGTTCATACCATGTTTTGAAATGTCTTTCATAGGACATAGAGATGAATAGTTTCAAGGATAGGATCAAGGAAAAGTCGTGTTGTTTAAATCAGGGATCTAAACATTTCACTTTATAAAGAGTTTTTGTCTTATAAAAAATTGAATACTGAGTATAAGTGCCTACTTGTAATATTCATATTGTTATGTATAATTTATGACCTAATTCTCTAAAGCCTTATTCATGAAAATATCCTCAATGTGATTTATTAACATAATTCATGATTATGTAATGATTAAGGCTACGAACTTATAGATTGTATCATAGGTCAGTTTAGATAACATTATAGAATAAGGTTTTATTTATGCATAAGTTACATAAACATAATGGTTAAAATAATAGAAAGATTCCCATTTATTTTTTAGATAAATTAAACGAGTTTTAGAAAACATGAATGAGTATATCTTACTGTATACAATCCTCATAAGAGAGTATATGATGGTTTTATTGATATACTCACACTGACCATTTTGGATTTAGTAAATGGTTGGATGTGACATCCAAGGTAAATAAAGAATAAAAAACATTTCATATTTATTAATATTTGTGAATTAAATATTAATTTTACTTTAAGGGGGTTTCTATGTTTGACAATGTACCTGATACGGAACACTAGGATTCATTGAAATCTTACGTTGCATACTAATAATATAATATTATTATATTAAATGGTAGTTAACTCTTTGTCATTGTATTGGCGGGAATGAAAAAAAATAACTACAATATTATTGTACATGTTTTAAAATGTATTTACAATTATCTAATAAATGTTAGAGGCTTAAAATGTGAATGAATCTTATTTTGAACATAATTTACATTAAAAGGTTGATTTAACACATTTTATTGGAAAAAACTATTTAAATATTTTTTGGTCACATTAATACATTCTATTTGAACAAATAAAATCCTTATTTATTATGGGGTCATCAAAATTTACTTTGTGTAAATTTTTGGAATTTTTATAATAAAGTTCATTTTTTTAATTAATAGTGAGAAATATTGTATTTTAATTCAAAACTGCATTTTATTATAATTTCATTATATGGTTATATTATATATATAATTTGTTTTATAGTGTAATTATTATATATTTTTACCATTTAATATAATTTTGGTCATTGAATTAATTTCACATTGAAATTGGACACCAACAACTGTTAGTCTTTTGATAGTTACTGTTTCATAAAATCACGCTATTTGTTTTAAAAATAAGAATTAATTATAAATTAATTAATTCATATTATATGTTTAGAATTTGGTAAAATAGAAATTATTTTTGAATTTGGAATATCAAATATTTCTTAGGATTAATTTTTTGTAGTTTTCAGAAGGACATCAATTTTTGATGAATAGTGAAACCACTTAGTAGTAGTTAAAGAACTGATTTTTTCTTTTAAATGAAATTTTACCACTTGTGTTAATTGAATTTAGAAAATCCGACATACAAGGTTTTTATTAATAAGTAAAATGTGGTTCAATAAGAGGAAAATATATTTTTTGTGAATAGTTACTTTTGAATTTTATTTACAGTGATTAAAGATAAATATGGTAATTCAACGTAAATAAAATATCATAATAATTCTAAATTATCTTCAAAAATTTCCTAACTTTATTGGATGTGTAATGTCCGACTATGAGCATCCCTGGGTCGATTTTGGGACGTAATGGAGCCACTTATAAATGATAATGACATTTTAGAATAATTAATATAAAGTATAGAAAAAAAATGATATAAACTAAAATCTTTTAGTAAATTAATTTTTTACATGGTGTTATATATGCTATATATTAAACTGTAAATATTAATTGGAAATAAAAAATGATTTCATAAAAAATGGTAATTTTTTTATAATTTTTAGACATCGAATAAAATAAATTATTTATAACAGAGTAATGATGTCATATTTACCTCATTAATAAATGATTTAAATAAAAAAGATTATAAATATTAAACTAATATCTAAAACATGTCCAATTCTTATTAGATGAATTTATTTCGACAATAAGTCACCTTAGATTCTACGTTAATGAGTTTTGGAGCTTTTTAAACTTAATATGATCATACAATAAAATAATATTATCACACTTTCTTAAAGAGCCCCTCCTCACCCTTATAAAAAGCCCCCACATCTTACTAATTACTCACACCTATAAAGAATTTTGGATCATCCAACATATTCATAATTAAGCTCCTTATATACCTGTCTTCTTTCTAGAAGCCTTACATTATGTAGAAAGCACTTCAAGAAGTCCTTTTGGTTCAAACCAAAGGAAGTAACTCATATTAATGGTAACAATTTCTCATAACTTATTTTATTTTATTTTACTTATCCAACCCTAAACACATTTTATTACATTATTTTATAACAAAACCTTAATATTAAATATACTAGGATGTTTTTATGATTAATATTCGCACTACACTTACACACACCTCTATCTAATGGGTGAAAAACACTCAGTTTCTGTGGATAGAAAACTAACGCCTCATGAAACGATGATTGTTAAATTATCTCCTACTACCTATCACGGTGGACATTAAGAATACACTATATTCATAGATGACATATATTATGTTTATTTTATATTTATAACTCTTTATTTTTCTTTTATAGAATACCATTATGGTTTCCATTATGGGTAAACGCGATAATTTCATTTGAGAAAGTGCAGACTACCACCCCCTAAAAGTGACTCATTAATGACATATACGGTCCATATAAAGGATGGAGTTAATAATATAATATATTATATAATACCTGAATTATAATATACTTATGTATCATTATGTTTTCATTCCATTAAAATATAAAATATAAATGAATGTAGTGTTCATGCGTACGTAGGGCTTACCGTCTCCATTAACGGTGCAATACATTTCTTATCTACAAATGTTGTGTGATGTTATAAATATATATATATATATATACCTGATATTTATGATAAATATGATATCTAAATAATGAATATCATTCCAGATATAATAGGTTATTGACCACATCGACAACTGGTAAACATAAGGTGTACATTTTTTTCTCAATTACCAAATATTGAAAAAACGAATGTTATTAACATAGATGAATACATAATTTTTATAACAATGTAATAAGTGATATAAAAGGTAAAATAAACTTGAAAAATGTTCTTACTAAAGTAGATATTAATTTTAGTTTATTATTGAAGAGATTAAAGAATAGTTGAGTCATTTCGGACATGAGGTAAGGGACTTCATCTCAATCTCCTTTCATTGAGGCATATTTTGTTCTAATACATGAATTTCTTTTATACATTGTATAAAAAACATAGAATTTTCATTTCATTAAAAAGGAATATTTTTTTATGAATTGTTTTACTAAGCGAAAAAAATAATGTTTCATTTTTATTTAAGCGATGACATAGACCTTTCTGCCGCCGTGAGTATTATTATTTGAGCTTTGGCTTCCATAACTAACCACGATGTTTTCAAAAGGAAAATAAATACCATAAAATATTTACTGTTTATTGGAATTAAAAATGGTCTTGATAATGGTATTGATATGTTAATATATTGAAATTTTATATTGTTATTGCAATGTTGGAATTTTATCTTTCTGTTCTGCTTATTTTATGTGTTATGGTCATGTTATGGTTCTTGGGATTTTTTATGTATACGAGTTGTTTCAGGATAAACCTAGGGCAGGTGAGAACGATATATCTCTCCAATGCATTGGGTAATGTGACGGAGGAAAATGTGACTGTGTCTCCTAAGAGAATTAGGGAATATAATTTCATGGGCATTCCCAAATAACTCCCTATGTAGTTGTGATAGCTACAATGTAATTTGTTATGGATGCCACTAATTTCCTTTATGATTTTTGAATTCTATGTGTTATTCATAAAACATATGATTTCATAAAGTAAGTAAAAGATTTTATGTTTTGTATGTATTGAAGAAATAATGTTTTTTTCTTTTTTTATAACCCTTACTGAGCATTTTATGCTCATCCCATGTTTTGAAATGTTTTCACATGACTTAAAGATGAATAGGGTCAAGGATGAGATCATGGAAATGTCATGTTGTCTAAAACATAGAAATGAACATGACTATTTTTTTAGAATTATTATTTTATGAAAAAAATGGAAACTGAGTAGAAGTGTCTACTTTTTAATATTTGAGGATGTAATAGTAATTTCCTAATTCTCAAAAACTCTAAACATGAAAAGAACATCAATGTGAATTATTCATCTAATTCAATATTATGTAATGTTTAAGGTAGGGTCCTTATAGTTGTTATCAGCGGTCGGTTTAGAAAAATTTAGGAGTTACAGTATTTTCAAATTAATATCCACAATGTAATTTATGTTAATATTGAAATTATATACCACTTATAGATTACCTTATTACTTCTCCTAAGATAATTCTGTATTCATAATGGTTTTTGCAGAGGAAACATGGAAGCTATGTTGGGATTACATCATGAGGAAGAAAAACATCCAAATCAGCAACTTAATATGGATAGAATCGAAACTAAACAGTTTGTTTTAGTGATGGAATAGTTGACTCAGTCTATAAATGGTGTTGGTATCCATGCACAAGATCACTCATATCAACCACAGAGGAACATGTCAGTAGTAGAGAATTTCATTTGCCAAAATCCCCCATCATTCATAGGATCATCTGACGATGTTCTAGAAAAATGGTGTATTAAAGCACTGGAGAAATATGTTCATGTTATGGGGTGTTTAGAACATCAAAATGTTAGTCTTGTTTTTTACCATTTTGAATGTGAAGGTGATCAGTAGTGGTCGACGGTGAAAAATATCATGGATAATGAGAAGAATGATGCTCTTGATTGGGATGAATTCATTGGTATGTTTCTAGATAATTATTTTCCTATGGTTGTTCATCTTAGCATGGAAAACAATTCCTGGAATTGAGGCAAGAGGATGACTCAGTGGTTATTTTTGAAGAAAAATTCACTCGACTGGAAAGGTATGCTCCAAATTTCATACAAGATCTTAATAGTAAAATCAACTCTTATACTCATGAATAAATCCAATGTATCTAAGTTTTTTATCTTCTCACAAGTTCAAAATTTATGAAAAACTAGTTCGTTATGCAGATAAGGTGGAAATGGAGTTTGGTGATGATCATGTTTTCTTTGACAAAACTACAAAATAAGAGGTCATGATGGCAGAAAAAAGGGAATAACTCTTCAAAAAAGTCTGATGGTAAGAAAAATATGTTTACAGTTTGAAAAAATTGTGGTAAAAAGCATTTTGGGGGATGTCTTTTGAATTTTGGTAAGTTCTACTGATGTGGTAAAATGGTACATAAGTCTTGTAATTGCACTGAAAAAGTTCAGGGTAATGGTAAGACAAAATCTAATTTACATTACGTAAAAATATTTATGTGCAATGAATTGGGTCATTATGAAAATTTGTGTCCATCAAGGAACTCAACATAGGGAAATCAGCTAGACTAAAAGAAGAAAAGAGTAGTGAAATCCTTTGCAACTAATTTAGAAGATGTTTGGAAATCAATTGAAGTTGTATCAGGTTCATAGTTTTTTGTTCAGATTATTCCAATGTGTTATTTGATTCAGGGTCTACACACTTACATTTATGATAATTTTTCTAGTATATTGGTAATTCCAACTCATGATGTTAATATATAATTTATGGTAAAATCACCTAGAGGAAATGATGAGACAAAAAGAATACATAAGAACCTTCATGTCCTTGTGTGTGGAATGAATCTACCTACAAACATTATTTTTTTTGGATCTAGTAGAGTTTGATATTTTTTTTGGCAAGGATTGATTTTCTGTTTATCATGCTAAGACGGACTATAGTGATAAAGAGTTTTCTTTTCAAAATGGTTTTCAGTTTTTGTACAAGAATGAACCCCTGCCTTTGATAACATATCAGGAAGCTGAGATACTAGTAAAATATTTAAATGAATTTCACCTTTCACATATTGTTGAAAAAAATGAAATGTTTAGATTAATTATGTACCAGTGGTAACTGAGTACCATGATATTTTTACTAATGAGTTTCATAGTATTATACATGATTGAGAAGTTGAATTTATAGCTGACTTATTTCCTGATGCTAACCCAATATCAAACCCCCTTATGGAATGGCTCAAATTTGACTTTTTTGAGTTAAAGAAGATATTATAGGATATATTGGATAAAGGTTTCATTCGACCTAGCACATCACCATGGGGTGATACTCTCTTGTTTGTTAAAAATAATGAAGGCTCAATGAAACTTTGCGTTGATTATAGTGCATTTAATAACATCATTGTTAAGAACAGGTATCATTTTTCTCATATTAATTATTTGTTAGATCAACATTATGGTGTTCAGTATTTTTCGAAGATTGATTTGAGATCGGGTTACCATCAGTTGAAAGTGAAATAATAAGACATTCCGAAAAACATGTTTCTTACTAGATATGGTAGTTATGAATTAGTAGTAATTCATTTTGGTTTAACCAATGTACTTTCTGTACTCATGGATCTTATGAATATAATTTTATGTGAGTTCATAGATAAGTTTTTGGTTGTGTTCATTGATGATATTTTGTATTATTCCAAATGTAAAGAGGAACATGAAAGTTATTTAAGGGTTGTATTAAAACCTTAAAATAAAAGAAACTATTTGGGAAATTCAGCAAATTGTGATTATTGGTTGCAACAAATTTCTTTCCTTGGTCAGATTATTTCAAAATATGGCATAACTATTGATCCTGCTAAAACAAATTTTGGTGATGAATTGACAAGACCCACAAATATAATCGATATTTGTAGTTTTTTAGGTTTTGAAAGTTATTACTCGAAGTTTGTTGAAAATTTTGCACGTTTATCAAGTCCAATGACTAAGTTAACTTGAAAAGTTGTTAAGTTAATTTGGACAAAAGAATGTGATGATTTATTTCAGGAATTGAAAATAAGATGGGGGAATGATCCTGTTTTGGAACTGCCATCCAGAAATGGTGAGTTTGTTATCTATAGTGATGCTTCGTTGAAATTACTTCATTGTTCCATAATGATGAATGATTAGGTAATTGTTTATGACTCATGTCAGCTAATACCATATGAGTTAAATTACCCTACTCATGATTTGGAATGTCTTGCTATTGTTTTTGCTTTAAAAATTTAGAGGCATCATTTGTATGGAGTAAAATGTAAAATATATATTGACCACAAAAGTATAAAGTATATATTCACTCAGGAATAATTAAACATGAGACAAAGGATATGGATGAATTTAATAAATTATTATGATTGCATAATCCTTTACCATCTAGAAAAAGAAAATAATGTGTATGATTCTATGAGTCAAAAATGTAATGCTTCATTAACCATGCTAATTTTAGAATGAGATCCTTTGGTTATTTATTTGATGAACTTTGGCATAGAAGTTGTTGGTGTATAAAATTATTATTTTATGTTTCATGTTTCTGTGAGATCATCACGATCTGACAGAATTAAGAAATCACAGAAGGAACACGGTGAGTTAAATAAAACGGTAGAGTAGGTTTAGAAGTGTAAGTTTCCAAAATTTAAATATGATAATGATTGTGTTTTTTCAAATTGGAAATAGATTATGTGTGCCTTATGATTCATAGTTGAAGAATGAGTTGTTATGTGAATCTCATAGTTCCTCATTTTTAGTTCATCCTGGTAGTACTATAATATACAGAGATAATTGGGAGTATTACTGTTGGAATGGAATGAAAAGTGATATTGCTGATTTTACAGTGAATTATTTTACTTGTCAGCAAGTTAAAGTAGTGTGGAAGTTACCGAAAGGGATGCTTCAGCCTTTAGTTATGCCATATTGGAAATGGGAAAATAAATCCATGGACTTCGTTGTGGGATTACTGAAGTCATCTCGTGGTTATAATGAAATCTAGGTTATTGTTGATCGATTGACTAAATTTGATTATTTCCTTCCAATTAAAGATACACTGTCTCTAGATCATCTTTCTAGGTTGTATGATAAAGAGATAGTCAGGTTTCATGCAGTTCCCCTATCCATTGTATCTTATCGTGATCCTATGTTTACTTCTATCTTCTGGAAAGGCCTTCAGATGGCGTTTTGTGCTAAATAAAATTTTATTACATCTTTTCATCCTCAATCAGATGGGCAAACAGATTGAAAAATTCAGACTCTAGAAAATATGTTATGTTCTTGTTCATTTGATTACCAGGGATGTTTTGACCAACATATTTGTTTGGTTGAATTTTTATATAATATTAGTTTTCATTTTGGTATATAGATGGATCTATTTGAGGAATTATATGGAAAGTGTTGTCAAACTCCATATTTTTTAGATGAAGTAGGTGAATGGAAGTTGATGGGACTAGAATTGGTAGAAGAGATGGCAGAGAAAGATCAAATGATTCAGAAGCACACAAGTATAGCTAAGAGAAGGCAGAAACGTTATGTGCATAACAATTGGAAGGATCTTTCATTTGAGGTAGGTGATCATGTCTTTCTAAATGTTTCTCCATGGAAAACTTTGATGTGTTTTGACAAGAAGGTAATGTTTTGTCTGAAGTTCATTGAACCGTATGACATCCTAGAGAAAGGTGGATCAACTGTGTATAGAGTGGCCTCGCATCCATGATTATCCCAAGTACACAAAGTTTTTCATGTTTCAATGTTGAGAATTATATGCTTGATCCATCTCATGTTTTATATCCAGAGGTAGTTCATTTGGATGAAAATCTCTTTTATGAATAACAACCAGTAAAGATTCTGGATAATAGATATAAAGTGTTGTGGAATAAGGTAATTCCCAAGGTAATGGTTTTGTGGTAACACCATATGGTTAAAAAGGAAACATGGGAATCTAAAAATTCTATAAGGGATAAATACCGCCACTTATTTTATAAGTGAATAGAAATTGCGAGGATGAAATTTCCAAAAGGGGAGAAGGATGTAGAATCCCATATAAATCAAGAATAAGAAATATTTCATATTTATTAATATTTTTGAATTAAAAAATAATTATACATTAAAGGTGATGTTATGTTTGACATCATACCTGATACAGAACAATGAGTTTCATTGAAATCTTATGTTGCATAGTAATAATATAATATTATTATTTTAAATGGTTGTTAACTCCTACCCATTGTATTGGCGGGAATGAATGAAACTAACTACAATATGATTATACATTTTTTTAAATATATTTACATTTATCCAATAAAAGTTAGAGGCTTAAAATGTGAATGAATCTAATTTTAAGCATCATTTACATTAAAAGGGCAGTTTACCACCTTTTAATGGTGAACCCTCATTAAATGTAGTTTTGTTAACTTTAATAAATTATATTTTACCAAATAAAATCATTCTTTAGAATGGGGACATCCAAATTTAGTTTGTGTAAACTTTTGTAATTTTTCCGATAAAGATCATTTTATAATGAATAGTTAAAATAGTGTATTTTAATTCAAAACTGCATATTAATATAATTTATTTATATGATTATATTATATTTTTAATCAGATTTAAAGTGTAAAGAGAATATATTATTACCATTTAATCCAATTTGGGTCATTGGAATTAATTTCTCATTGAAATTGAAAATAAACCAGTGTCAATCTTTTGATAGTTATTGTTTCTTAAAAACACGCTATTTGTTTTTACAGTGGAAATTAATTTTAAATTAATTAATGCAACATCTATATTTTGAATTAGATAAAACAGACATTATATTTGAATTTTTAATATCAAATATATCTTTGGCTGAATTTTTTGTATTTTTCTGAAAAACAACAATTTTTTATTAATAGTGAAACCACTTGGTATTTGTTAAAAAACTGACATTTTCAATTATATAAATTTTTACCACTTTTGTGAATTGAATTTTGAAAATCCGACACATATGGTTGTATTTATTATGATATATGTGGTTCACTAAGATGAAAATAATTTTTTGTGAATAGTAATTTTTGACTTTTATTTACCGCGGTTAAAGGTAAATAGGGTAATTGAAGGTAAAAAAATATTATAATTGTTCAAAATTACCTTAACACTTGTAATAACTTTATTTTATGAGTAATGGCCGACCATGGGAATCCATGGATTTATTTGGGGACCTAATGAAGCCACATATTAATTATAATGACATTTTCGATTAATTAATTTATAATAAAGGCAAAAATGACATAAACAAAAATCTTTCAGTAAATTAATTTTTATATAGTGTTATTTATGTTATCATTTTTACTATAAATATTCATTGGAAAGATAAATAATTTCCTAAATCATGGTAATTTTTTATAATTTGTAGACATCGAATAAATTAAATTATTTATGTCACAAAAATGATGCAGTGTTTACCTCATTAATAAATGATTTAAATAAATAAGATTATAAATATTAACATCACTTCCAAAACATGTCCAATTCTTTTTGGATGAATTTATTTAGACCATGATTCATCTTATATTTTTTTAATTTGTTATGGACCTTTAGAAACCGAATATCATTATATAATAAAATAATATTATCACACTTTTGTAAATTACCCCTCCCACCTTATAAAAAGACCTCACTTATACCCAATTCCACACACCATTCAAACCTTTTTTATCATCCAACCTCTGACCAATTAAGCTCACTACATCCATATCCTCCTCCTCAATCCTTACCTATGTTATAAGGCACTTCATGTAATCCATTTGACTCAAACCAAAGCATGTTACCCAAATTAAATGTAACTATTTATCTTAACTTCTTTTCTTTTATTTTACTTCTCCAACCACTAAACTCTTTTTATTGTTTATTTTATAACAACACAAATATACTTAATATAATAGGATTTATTTTTTGAGAAGTATTCTAACTACATGATGATTTTTCGATTAACTCCAACCTCGTATCTTGGTGACCATTAAGATAACACTATATTTATATATGATATATATTATTTTTATGTTTTTTATGCTTATGTGTTTTTCTTTTTTATCATAATATTATGGTTTACATTATTGGTAAACGTGATAATTTCATTTAAGAAGGTGTGGACTACCACCCCTTCAAAGTGACATGACTCATTAATGCCATATGTGGGATGCATAAAGGATGGTGTTAATGATATTATATATGATATTATACTGGAATTCTAATATACCTATGTATCATTATGTTTTTCATTCCATTAAAATTCTATATAGAAATGAATGTAGTGTTCATGCTTACGTACGTCATACCATCTCCATGAACGGTGCATTTCATTTCATATCTACAAATGTTATGTAATGTTATAAATATATATATATATATACTAGAGATATATAATGTATATGATTTCTAAATAATGAATATCATTCTGGATATAATGAATTTTTGACCACATGGATAACATGGAAATATGTGATGTTCATTTTTTACTCAAGTACAAAATATCGAAAAAACGAACATTATTAACATAAATGATTACATAATGTTTATAACATGGTAATAAGTGATATGAAAGGAATAATTAACTGGAAAAGGGTTATTAAGAAATTAGAAATTAACATTAGTTTATTATTCAAGATATTAAAGAATGATCGAGTCAAGTCAGACATGAGGTAAGGGACTTCATCTCAATATCTTTTCATTGAGGCATATTTTTTCTAATACAAGTCTATAATTTATACATTGTATAAACAAAATTTACTATTAATTTCAATGAATGTGAATCTTTTTCTACTAAGTATTTTAATAAACAATAAAAATGAATTTTTCTTTTAAACGTAAGTGGTGACAGCGACCTTTCCGTCAGCACGAGTATTATTTGATCATTGGCTTCCTTAACATGATATAATGTTTTTAATAAGGAAAATAAATACCATATACTATTTTACATATTTTTGGTATTGAAAATGGTTTTGATAATGTTTTTGATACGTTAATATATGGAAATGTTTTATTTTTATTTCAAAATGGGAATTTTATCATTCCTTTATGGTTATGCTATGTGTTATGATTCTTGGGAATTATTTACATAAACGAGTGGTTATAGGATAAACTTAGGGTAGGTGAGAACGAGATAGCTCTCCAAAGCATTGGGTAACATGAATGAGGTAAATGTGGCTGTTTCTCCAAATAGATTTAGGGAATATACTTTAATGGCATTTAAAAAGTAACTCCCTTTGTAGTTGTGATAGTTACAGTGTTAGTATGTTATGGATGCCACTAGTTACCTATATTATTATGGATGCCACTAGTTACCTATATGATTTATGAATTCTATGTGTTACTCATAAATCTTATGATTTCATAAGTTATGTAATAGATTTTATGTTTTTTTATATTTATGAACTAATGTTTTGTTTCATTGTTTTATAACCCATATTGAAATTTGTATTCACATCCCACGTTTTAAAATTTTTTCACAGGACTAAAAGATGAATAGGGTCGAAGATGTGATCAAAGAAAATTCATGTGGTCTAAAACATGAAACTAGATATGACTCTTTTTTTAAGAGTTATTATTTTATGACAAAAATGGAAACTGGGTAGAAGTGTCTACTTTTGAATCCTTTGATATGTAATAATTATATTTTAATTATATAAAACTCTAAACCCGAAAAGATCCCTGATTTGAATTATTCATTTAATTCAATATTATGTAATTTGTAAGGTTCTGTCCTTATACCGGATCTATTATATACCAATGTAATAATAGATGTTATTGACATTGGTTTTTTTCTGAATAATTAACCGAATCAAATGGGAGTTGCAATGAGAAATAGTGTGGATATTCTTAACCAACTATATGGAGTCGTGACTGACCACATGAACCTTTTTGATTTTTTCTAAGGCATTATACATGTGGTAAAAGAATACCCATGGCTATTTTGGTAATAATCCTAAAGGAAAGTATATTAAAAAAACTGTCGGTCATGGATGTGGAATTAAACACCGAGGTAAATGAAACAATGGGATTGGAAGGCATTATAGTTGTGTTACTGAAGGTTGTAAGGAAATAACCTTCCATAGAAAAAGGAAGTATTTAGTAGAATCTAGGAAAGAAAAAGAATTTATTTCCAAAGGATAAATTGAATGATCTAAATGTTGTGTGCATGGTCATTACTCAAATAGTTGTCTTACAATTAATTTTCGATAATTGGATCACTAATACCATTCAAATATATATTTACAAATACCTAATGCACTTCCAATTGAAGATGATGAGACTAGAAATAACCTATGAAAGGTAAGAATTAATTCTTAGTGAATGTCATGATATTATTTAATATTAGGATATGATTTATGATTTTTTTGGAATGTATTATTATGGATTAAGTTGAAATAAATGGGTAAAGGATCATGAAGAATGTTCGATGAATAATATTAATATATTTTACAAATTTAATAGTTATGTTGGATCTATGGATGATGTTATGTTTAAATATATTAATGATGATATTACTTTTGAATTATTATAGTATTTGTAACCCCTTATGTTGTTTATATAATATATTTAATTTAGGATGAATTATGTTTTATTTTGCGGATATAGTTATAATGAAATACTCGGATTTATATGATCTTTGAATTTGAGTAAATTGCAAGTTATTAATTTTTTGGATGAAAATGTGAGGTATGAGATAAATTTATGGTTCAAATCTATTATAGTTATTTATGATGATTTTATCTCACATTGGTAATGTTTTAAGAATGATATGGTATTAGAAATGGTACAATCCACATGAAAGGTAAAAACCCATTGCTTCCGGAAAGTCCATGAGAATCATACCCACAATCGAAGGGTTGGATGGTCATATCACCTACCACTGGCCTATGTGAAGTCCTTGGTTAATAAGACTTTTTTTATTAAAATGGTTTTCTGTATGAAGAATAAGTTGATTTTGGGAACTTCTTTTTTATAAAATGGATATCCTTAGTATAGGAAAATTATTTTTTTAATTAAGTGATAATGGTTATTTTGGAAGATGTTTTCCCCATTGGGAAACTATATGCCTATAGAAAATAGAATACTGTGGAATTTAATTTGAGGAGTAATGGTAGAATTTTATTTTGTAAGAATAAATGTTTTTCTTATGGACATAAATCAATTTTAGATAATTTATGGAAATAATTATCCTATCATATAAATTATGCGATTAGATTAATTACTTTTCAGCGTGGGATATTAAGAGTAGTCGATGTTTTTTTGAGATAAATATTATGATTTTATGTGGAAGATTAAGTGATCAAATTCTTTTAATTTTTGTGTTTCAGTATTAGTTACGATTATATTGAATAATTTTAATGGATATTGTTTATTTTATGGTCTTTGTTTAACATTGTGTACTGATTGTTTAACTTTGGAGATTTAGAGTAGTATTTTATTTTATAATTGATTTTTCAAATTTGAGGATTATCTGATTTGGTTCTAACCATTATGGTTTTGGTTAATATCTAAAGAGATGGGAAATATATATTTCATCTTTTGTGGACTACGGGATTCACTAGAAGTTGATTATTAAGCTTTTTATGTGACCAAGTCATCTTGAATACATATTTTTTTGGAGAAATTAAGAGTTTGTGGTTGAAATTCATTAAAGGATTATTGTCCACATGAAATGTATATATGATTAATTATGATCCAATCCAATATCATAAATAAATTCCTCAAATTGATGAAAAGGATATTAAAACAAAAAAAATTCATTTAATTTTCCTACTAATATATCATTGACTGTTTAACGAATCACATGTTTGGGGTTTTTTTGTTGGAAATATTTTTCCTGATCTTGTTTTCTATCACTCTCCAACAGATCCTCACAATTAGTTTCTCTACCTTATCCTTGTTTTCATACATGGATTATTAGTATTTTTTTTATCTCAAGTGAACTTTGTACTTCTCTTTAATTATATTAATGTCATTGTTTAATTGACTCTTTTTTCGATCTGGGATACCCAATGATATTTCCTAGCCCAATTTTAAAATTATAAGTACCAAATTTCTACAAGGGGGGTAGGATGTAATGACCTAGATATTTATAGAATAATACTTTTTCATTTATATTAATAATTATAAATAAGAAAATAATTTTATGTTGTATAGGACATATTGTCCGATAGCATACTCAAAACGCACTAAATTGTTTCTTATAAATATTACATTTCACACAACTTTGATTTATTGCAAAAAATAATATAATATTATTATAGTTTTAAATAGTATTTAATGAATATTCTTTTTATTTGTAGGAATGAACATAATAAATGCAATTATTATTACACATGTATGTTAGTTTTTTTAGATTTATCAAATAATTTATAGTTTCTTAAAATACAAATGAATTTGATTTTAAGAATGAAAAACTCTATTGTTTTTTAAAAGGTTGTTTTACTACATTTTGATGGAGAAAACCTTTTAAATATATAGTTTTCACTTTTATATGTTCTATTTGAAAAAATAAAATTCTTCTTTTGAAGTGGTACATTAGGATTTATTTGTATAAAATATTTTTATTTTTCTGATAATGTTCTATTTTGTATTGAATAGTAAAAAATGTTGCATTTTAACTAAAAATGTCATTTTCATCTAATTTATTCATATAGATATATTATCCTTTTATATTTTTTTAAAGATTATTTTTATTATATATTTATCATTTAATATAATTATTTTCATTTTAAGTAACTCCACATTTTAATTTATATATAAATCCATGTCAATCTTTTGATTGTTATTATTTCTTAAAGACCATCTTTTTGGTTTTGATAACCGAAATTAATATTAAATTAATTAATGAAATTTCTGTTTTTTGAATTTGGAAAAAATGGATTCCATAATTGGAATCAATTGATCCAAATTGTTTAGATATATACCTTTTATTTTTAGATATTATAAATAGTAAATTTAGTAAATGTTTTATTTACCATAGTTAAAAGACAAATCAGGTAAATAGGGGTAAAAATAATATTATAATAATATTAAACTACCATATCACGTATCATAATCCAATTAGATTATATATTTCCTTCAATGGGTATCCTTGTGTCGATTTTGGGACCCCATGGATAAACATTGATATGAAAATGACATTTTCTTAGAATTAATATAATGTAAAGAAAAATGTTAAATAAATAAGTATCATTTAAAAAAACAATTTTTTTATGTTGTTATACATGTCATATTTTAGACTATAAAAATTCATTATAAATAAAAAATGATTTCATACATGTGTAATTTTATTTAAAATTTGTAGAAATCACATAATAATGTTTTTTGACATAGTGTTGATGTAGTGATTAACTTATAAATGAATGATTTAAATAATTGAGATTCTAAATATTTTAATAAAATTATTATGAACCTTTTGTTACATACATGACTTTTATAGATGATTATTACTTATTATATTTTAATTACTTAATTTGTTTTAGCAAATAATTTTGTTGTGAATTTTTAAAAAGTCATGATATTAATAGTATAAAAATTAACATAATTGAGTTTTTAAAAGAAATACAATTTTATTAAATTATATAAATGTCCTACAAATATAAAATTCAGCCAAATGACTTATATAATGATTAAAATATCATTAATTGACCATTATTGGTTGTATTTTCATTTTATGGTAACTATATTAACCAAATAGTATGAATACACATGAAGACATGGTAAGAGTAAAATTATTTAACAAAGGTTAAAATCTAAAAAATTAGGTTAAATTTGATACCCAAACATGTCCAAAACATACTGTTTTAGTGTATTTAGAACAATATTCATCTTATATTTGAAATAAATTAGTTGTTGACCGTTTTAAAATCAAAAATGAGTTTATAATAAAATATTCATTCAATACATTTTTAAATTACCCATCCTCCCTATTATAAAAGGGAAACACCTATAACCCTTACATGCACATTTCAAGCCCCTCGGATCATCCAAAATCATTCCAAATAAGCTCTCAATATCCATATATTATGCTTAGGATCTTCAAATTGGGAAAAATGCAATTCGTGAAATCCATTTTTCTTAAATCAAAAGGAGTTACCCGATTTGAGGTAATGTCGTCTCTCAAGGTTCTTTCATTTATTTTCCTTCTCCAAACCCTTTAAAATATATTTATTCAATTATTTTAAAACAAAAATAGTATCTACAATATACTATTATGTTTTTATGAGAATTATCCCAACTAAACATACACAAACCTTTATCTAATGGATACGAACGTACTGTTTCTATGGACGGTGCACTGATGCCTCACGAAAAGATGATTGTTCGATTTCCCCAAACCCCCTCTCAAGGAGGCCATTATGATGGAAATATATTGATAAATGAAATATATTATATTTTAATTTTCTCTCTGATAATTTAATTTTAATTTAAAAATATACATTTATGATTTTAATGATGTGTAAATATGATAATTTCATTTTAGGATATGTGTACTACCGCCCCTCAATGTGATATGACTCATTAATGCCATACATGAAGCAAATAAAGTATGTAATTTATAAACATATGTAATTTTAATATAATATGATATTATTCTACTATTATATATAGCTATGTATCATTTAGTTTTAATTTCATCAATATGAAAAATAAGTGAATGTAGAATTCATGCGTACGTACGGCTTACCATCTCTGTGAAGAGTGAATTTTATTTATTATCTCATAATAATATGGAATTTAATAAATACATATATACTATATATATATATATATGTTTTTAATATCCTGAATAAATTTTGGAGAAACTATATTTAATACCACATAGACAATTTGTAATTATAAAAATATCATTTTACTCATGTATCAAATATCGACAAAAACCCCAATATTAACATAAATAATTGTGTAATTTTTCTAACATGATGATAAGTGATATAGAAGGAATTATAAACATGCAGAATGTTCTAATGAAATTATAAATTAAAATAAATTTATTTTTTAGGATGGTCAAGGAACAGACGTGATGAGTCGGACTCAAGGTAAGGGAACCTTTCACCCTCCTCTTTTAGTTAACGACTTTTTTATTGTTATGTATTTTAATTTCCATTTTATTATGTTGAGCTATGTAATTATATAACATTATTTCTATCCTTTTTATGACAATTTTATTAGAGGACCATTTCTCTCCCATCATCTCATTTTATTAGTTTTATTGTGACATTGTTAGGCTTCCGAATTTTGATAAGGGAATTCATATAATAACCTTTTATTGAGGCATATCTTTTTTTCGTGCACACTTATTATAGAATAATGTGTATATAAATCCCTTCTCAGTCTTTATATCATGAATTATTATATTCTCCTGATATCTAGATTATGTTTTAATTTCATTCCATAATAATATTTATTCATGTGTTTCTCTAGTAGTCAGAGACTCTATATCTAAAAAACATTTTAAATGTTTTAATAATTCATCCATCTAAATATTTCTCATTAATGTAAATATTTTCAAAATGGTTTTAAATTTTTATTTATATGTACTACAGGGTTGTAAAGTGTAAATTTCTTTTAAATGTTTCATATTGTCATGGTACACCTTGATTCAAAACTCTTCTTTTTTAATTTTATAAATGAAAGGATTATATCAATATATTGAAATGATATCATGTGATTTCAATGTGGAAATTTAATTTTTACATTATGAATGTTTTAGTTTTTTATGATTATGTAATGGTACATTAAAATATTATGGGTAGTTATGTGATAATTCAATGCTTGGTGGTTACGTGATAAACCAAATAATAGGTGGTTCCGTGATAAACTCAAGACGACTGGTTACGTTATAACATCCAATGAATTAGTTATAGAACTCGGGTGTATGGTTATTCCATGAAGTTATATTTGGGGAATTATAATATATTATTATTCTATTTATGTATTTTTATGTCTCATGTTACCTTTAAATGAAATATATTTTTTTCTATGGGATTTATGGTAATATTTTCCTTACAAAAGGGTAAAAAGTGAGCTTATATTCAGTAATGTGTTTTTACTAATTCTTAATGTTGAAAATTATTACTTTATGATAATGTATTCATGGTTTACTTATTATTTTTGAAAAACTAATAGTTTTTCTTCTTTACGTATATCTTTCTGAGCTTTTTATGCTCATCCCAATTTTTGAAATGTTTATCACAAGACATAATGATGAAATGGATCAAGTATAGGATCAAGGAAAAGTCATGCTCTTTAAATAATGAAACTATACATGTCTCTTTATAAATACATTTTGTTTTATAAATAAATGGATGGTGAGTAGAAGTGTCTACTTGTAATATTCAAGTTGATATGTATATGTTATAGCCTAATTCTCTAAATAACTAAACCTAAAAAAGTTCCTCAATGTGAATTGTTATCTTAATTAAATATTATGTAATTTTTAAGGATGGGGACCTACATTTGATCTTAATTTTAGTTTTGGGATTTTGATTTTTAACTCATATCAATGTTGTTGTGCTACTCAGATTTTGTTGATTTCCATTGGGAAAATATCCAACAAAAATTCTCGATGGGTATCTTATAGATAATTGGTATTGTAATGAATTTGTTATGTATATGCATGATTTTATAATTTGTATAATCATTTATCCATTGTTTCCCTTGAATTGATTTTATTATATTGACACATTTATTTATCGAATCCCTCTTAAAATATGTGATTTATGTTGGAATAAAACATAAAACTAAGGGGATTCTCTATTATATTATTAATTTGAGGGAATTGACCATATGTTACAGGGTTAGTAGTTTAGATAATTAATTTGGGTATTAATTATTGGATATTGAAATATTAAAGTTGAGATAATTAATTATTGAATAATTATGGTCCATTGATAATATGATTCAGATAATAAGTTTGGGATATATTTTGCAAAGTTGATATTATAATGAGATAATTAATTCTCTAAAATTAATTATGGAATGTAACTTTTGATATTGATTAGTGGGTTTATTAATTAATTAATGGTTTCAAGAACTGGGCTAATTGTTATTTTAACTAGTGTAATGAATGTGTGTAACTAATTGTTGAATTAGTTATGGGTATGTGGTAGATAATTAATTTTCAAATTAATTATGTCATTAATAATGAGAACGAAGTAATTCTAAATTGAGAAGTAAAAATGGTAGCATAGTAATCATATTTGTGAGTAATTATAATGGGAACATGGTCATTTTAAATTGATAAGTATACATTTTAAAATGGTTGCTATATTTTGGAGTGAAAATAATGGTAACATGGTCATTCTGCTGAGGGGTGTGCATGGAAATATAGTCAACTTAATTATGTTTGTGGTATTGGTAACATTGGAAATGTGGCTTTTCAATGTGATATTAATGAATGGAAATAATGACAATCCAAGTTGCGGCCTCACATGAGAATATTTGAACTCCGGAATCAGTCGAACCAATTACTAAGATATCATAACACCTTTAATAAATCAATATATGGCTAGAAACTTGTATTAAGATATGGTATTACCTAGGGAACACTTTGGGATCTGGTATGAGATGAAATTCGTATCATGTTACGAGTATCCGTGGGATCCTAAGAGATTTTGTAATTTGATGATAATAAATGAGAATGTAATAAGTTTTAATTTGTAAATTATAATTATTTCTCATAGAACTGTATTCATTATCTTTTGATTGGAATTTTTTATGCCCCATTCGTGGTGGCATACTAAGTTATACTCACAGAATTTTGGGGATGCCTAATCAGATGAAACGACCTGATGTTTAATTAATATAAATATCTCATAATTATTCCCTATATTATAATCATATTATTAAGAACAATGAAATATCCTGATACAAAATACTATGTGTCCATTATTCATAATTTTGACACATCAGTGGTTTGAATTTTGAAAATCTGACACACATAGTAGTGATCTGTAAGATGTTTGGAATCTGATAAGAAAAACATAATTTTTGATGAATTGTAACCTACCTTATGAATAGTAAAATACCTTTATGAATAGTATTATGAAACTTATGAATAGTTAATCGTCCAAAATAAGTTTAACCTTACCAATGAATAGTTAAATAATATTTTGGCATCTTAGAAAGTGGCAATTTGACCATTATAATAGTATTGTTATTTTTGTAACTCATAAATAATTAATTATAAAAAATTAATTAATATAATATCTTAAAATGTGTTCATATATTAACAGTTTTATGTCTTATAGATTGAAGATAATTTTATAAGACCTTGTGTAATTTTTTAAAGCATTATAAAATATGTTTTAATTATAAAACTGTATTTTTCAAGTAAATTGCGTTATTAATTATATATTAAATTAATAATATTTAGAAAATTATTTTTGAAAAATGGATGGATAAGACCTTACTAGGGTGATCTTTCATTAGTGTGGTAGGTTAGGACACTATCATCATCATTTTTTCCAACCACCAATAGAGTGGTGATCTTATAACAAGATAGAACATTGATTGAAATTCTACAGGTCACAGAATAGACTGGTACTAATAGAGAAACTAGGCAGTGTTAGAGTGTGCAATGAGGATCTTCTACACCATATCAGGCTAGGAGTTGGAGTTATGCATGTCGAGGTGGTAGAGTTAGTGGGTGTGGTGCTTCTGTCCTAGTTCACCCACATCAGCAGAATCGTGATACTAAGGAGAGTAAGATATCATCATAGGGAAGAGTTGAAGCACAGTTATATTTATTATAGCCTATAATTTTGGATTGTGAGGTCGGACCATTTATAGTGAGAGGTACTATTCTAGTAGATTCTACATTATCTAGTTCGATGATTGATATTGGTGCTTCTCATTCCTTTATATCTAATAAACATGTAAATGGTTTTAGCATGGTGGTGGATTTTGTGAACATGATAATAACTATTGATACACAATCAGGAGTACGGTCTAAAGGCATCTTCCTTTTCAAGTAATATTAAAAAGAGATCAAGGAATATAATTTATCTTTGGATCCTTGTGTCTTATTATTAGGGCATTTGACCTAATTGTGGGCATAGAATAGTTAGTCACAAACTGAGACCACACCAATTTTTAATATAGGAGTGTTACATTTACATATTTTAATGGTGACCGGTATATTAATCATGTATTGTGAGATATCTAGGAAGGCCATGTAGGTACAATTACTCACTACCTGGGAGATCTCAAATCCCATGTTGATAGTATTATGATAGATGAAGGGGGTGTTAGGCATTATTTCATTTTTCTAGTAGTGTAACTATTTCAAAAGTCATTTCCCAAAGACCTATACGGGATTCCACCTCATAGTGATGTTGAATTTAGTGTTGAGATCATGTTGGGGGTGGATCCAATATCTATTCCACAGTACATAATGGCACCGAGTGACATTAAATAGATTAAGAAACAATTGGATGATTTGGGGATAATGGATTTATACATCCAAGTATGTAATCTTGAGAATCACTTATTTTGTTCATAAATAATGATAATTGGATTTTATGAATATGTGATGATTACCAGAAGTTGAAAAACTACTGTGAAGAATTAATATACTATTCTGCGTATCGAGGATCTATTTTACCAATTGAAAGGAGCTTGTGTTTTCTCAAAGATAGATTTGAGATTTGGGTACCATCAGTTGAGATTACATGATTATCATATACTATATACTACTTTTAGAAGTAGGTATGACCTTTATGAGTTTCTCATAATGGAATTTGGGATAACAAATGCACCAGCAATGTTTATGGATTTGATGAACCTGATCTTTCATGCCCATATGGACCATTTAGTGGTAGGGTTTGGGAACACAATTTGGTGTACTCCAAGGCTCATGAAAACCATGATTAACATCTTGACATCATCTTGAGTACAGTAAGAGATATTTTCATATATTCCATGCTATCTAAGTGTTAGTATTTTATTGATTAGGTTAACTTATTGGGGAAAATCATATTGGAGGAAGTTGTGTTAGTGGACCAAATGATTTTTAGGGTAGTTGTATCTTGGTAGTAGCCAAATAATGTTTAGATATGTGATGATCTTTGTGATGATCTTGATATTAAAATAGATTCATACATGAGTTTTCTAGTCTGGCAGTACCACATTATAGATTGAACAAAAAGGGTGTAATGATTATATAGAAAATGTATTCTGAGAATTATTTTCATGATTTGACAAAGAATTTAGCTTCAGCACCAATCTTGATCCTACCTAAGTCAACTGAGGAGTGTACTATTTATTGTGAGGCGTCTAGGATCAGACATGGATCTATTATAATGCAGGGAGATCTTGTTATGGTGTATGAGTCTTAACAGTTGATCCATCTTGAATATAATTAACAAACACATGACCACATATTTGGAATAGTAGATTATTCTCTTATGTGTTGGTGAAAGTATCTTTTGGGAAAAACATTATATTTTATACAGATCACAAGCAATTTAAGAATATATTTTCACTGTGTGATTTGAATCTTTGGTGGTGGAGACGGGTTGAGTTTAAGTAGTCGTTCAATTTTGAACAGGTATATATGCCCGATAAATGGAAATAGTGTGGTTGATTCCATGAGAATGTAAACTTATAATCACATGGTAAATGAGTCAATTGTAGCGTGGAAGATGATGACCATGTTGACAAAAATGCTTGTGGTGGTTCAGGAGAGTCAGGAGCAGATGACTCACGTTTTAGTTATAGTGGTGTCAACATATTTGAGATGGATCATGGATATATATTATGGGGATCCATAGTTCTTATCCTTGAGGCATTTTTTTGAATGTGGAGAGACATATTCAGAAAGGTTGATTAATGAGTAAAAGATCATTAATGTGAGGAATCTGGTTTTTGTACCTATGAGAATGCAAGTGGAGATCAGGCGAGAATTTCATATCCTAATGTGGGAGGTTCATCATGGTGTAACCAAAATGTTCTGTGAACTATGATGAAAATGATGGCACCCAAGCCTAAAAAACGAGATAGAAGGGCCTGTGAAAGGATGCATCACTTGACAGAAGGTGAAGTGTGTGCATCAACAACATTGATGAATACTATATCCATTGCCTATTATGGAATGTATGTGATATGAAATGAACATGGATATTTTGGTGGGTCATCTAAAGATGCTTATAAACAGTGATTCTATTTGGGTCGCTATTGATCAAAAGTCAATGGTTGCATATTTCAGGACTGAAAGGGAAACCATTAACTATAGAACGAATGGGAGAATTTGAAATTTAAGAGATTGTCCTTCTACATGGAGTGTCATAGACTACAGTTTTATATATCTATTCCCACATTACATCATGGTTCTATCAGGGCTTGTAGAAAGTGATTGGAACACAAGTATTAATGAGTATAGGTTTCCACCCATAGATAGATGGGATGTCAGAATGTACTATATAGGTGCATGAGGATATGATACGGGTGTATGTGCTTAACATTAGTGGATCTGGGGAAACACAATTAGATTTAGTTGAGTTTTACTAAAACAATAGTTATCAGGAAACTATAAAAATGTAATTATAATAGGATCTATATTTTAGCCCATGTAAATCAGCACTATGCTAGATGGAGTCCATTGAGTAAGAGTTTTTTGGAATGAGTATCATACATGAGACATTTTAGATTATCTAGTCTATTCATAAAAGTATTTTTATAGCTCAAAGTAGATGGAATTCGTATACTAAAATACGGAGATGACCCATAGAGTTTACAGAGGGTGATCATGTGTTCATTCATGTGTAGACTAGGATGGGTCATTGTAGGATATGGAGGTAGATCATGTTAGTACCCTGGTCTATTGGACCCTTAGAGATATTGGAGATTATTGGGATAATGGTGTGCCAATTTCATTTACACCAAGAAAATGATCCATTCATAATTTTTTCCATGTATCAAAACATTGGGGTTATCACACAAACCCTACTCATGTGATTCATGTGTATGAGGTTGAACATGATATTTATGTTCCCTTCAAGGACCGTCTGATATTTGTTTTGGATCATAGGGATAATGTGTTGAGGGGAATGATTGTGCTAGTAGTTCATGTGTTATATGACCATCGACTGGTACTAAGGGAATAATGTGATAGGGAAGTAGATATGAGGGATCAATGGCCTGATCTTTATGAGTAAGAATATTAGAATGTATAGGAGGCCCAATTTGAGGACGAGCACTTATATGGTTGGGAGATTATAAGATCCTGACATTTTATGGAGTTATATCGAGTGTGATATCAGGTAAATTTTTATTTTACTCGCGTACCTTTAATGTTATTGGTAGCCTCCAGATGTTTGGGTGAAGTATAAGATAATCTTGGAGGAATGTGGTTGTGCACGGTTTGTAAAAACTGTGAGGCTAATGAGGAGAAATTGTATGTTCTTTGGTGTCTGAGGTAGTATCATTGGCACAATTAAAGCATTGATTGATTGGATTTGCGAGGTGTTTGTGCAATGTTACCCCTTGATGTGGTGTATAACACATTGTTACTGCACTGTTGGTATAATCGTGTGAGTGAACTATGTGAGGATTAATAGTGAAATCCTAAAAATGTAGATCTCACTCATTTTCACCTTTTATTGACTTTTTTCACAACCTTTGTGGCCCTAACTCAGTATTTTATTTTCAAAATGGTAATGGAAGTTTCTGTGATTTACCCAGAGGAAATTGATAGCCCAAAAAACACTGTTCATCAAGGTCAAAATCCCAAATTGAAGATCTGCTGTTCTCTTAGTAAGTGTATTTTTTCCCAATGTATCTCTGATTCTTTCTTTAATCCTTACTTGATATTATCATGGATGTTATCTTATTTTTATTTGGATATAAACCTATGAGGTATGATCTAGATCTAGGATTGTGGATCTACACCACAAGAAACATAACTATTTCTAACGGGGTATTCACGACGGGAAGAAATCCTGTCGCAAATAACCTGTCCAGGAAGCTATTTGTGATGGGAAAATTTCACCCTCGCAAATATCCAATTATTTGTTACGGATTTTCATCTCCTATCGCAAATTGTTTTGTGAGACATGCACGCCAAACCGTGCGAATATTATTTGCGATCGGGAGATGTCTCCCGTCGCAAATGGTTTGGCACGACTTGTGCGCCCAACCGCGCGGCTTGCGCGCCAAACCACACGAGGGTATTTGCGACGGGATCCAGTCGCAAATACCCAGCGGCGGTTAATATGTTTTCGTGACAAGATGTCATCCCGTCGCAAATAACATATTAAAAACCGACAGTAATTAATGCGGGCAGGGGTATTTGCGAATGGACCCGTCACTAATAACCCCATCGCAACTAATCTAACCTATATATAACCCCATCCGTTTTTTCCAAATCATTCAGATCATGTTGTCTCCCTCTTTTATTTCATTAGTTTCATAGAAAATTTTTCTTTTAGTTGAACCTTTTTATACGAGAGCAATCGAAGGGCATCAATATCTTCAGAATATCAATGTTTAAGGTATTTATATTTTCTTTTTTTATATTTATTTTATTTTTTAATGTCAATTTTAATTGTTGTTTATTAGTTGTAATTTAGATAGATTTCAATTTATTTTTATTTATATTTATTTTTACTAAGAAATTGTTATTGTTAGTGATAATTTTAAATAATTAGTCAGAATTAATATTATTTAGATATAATTAGACATAATTATTGATAAATAAATATAATTAGGAATAAATAGATATTATTAGCAATAAATAGATATAATTTTCAATAAATAGATATAATTTGCCATAAATAGATATAATTAACAATAAAAAGATATAATTAGCAATAAATAGATATAATTGGAAATAAAAACTAATAATTAGCAATAAATAGATATAATTAGTAATAAATTTATATAATTTGATATAATTAGTGATAAATAGTTATAATTAGTAATACATAGATATAATTAGTAATGGTTAGATATAATTAGAAATAATAAGATATAATTAGTAATAGTTAGATATAATTAGTATTAAATAAATATAATTAGTAATAGTTAGTAATAATTAGTAATAAATAGTAATAATTGGTAATTATTAGTAATAATTTGTAATAATTATTTATAATTAGTAATAATTAGTAATAATTAGTAATAATTAGTAATAAATAGTAATTATTAGAAATAATTAGTAGTAATTACTAATAATTAGTAATAATTAGTAATAATTAGTAATAATTAGCAATAATTAGTAATAATTAGTAATAAATAGAAAAAATTAGAAATAATTAGTAATAATTAGTAATAATTAGTATTAATTAGAAATAATTAGTTATAATTAGTAACTATTAGTAATAATTAATAATAATAAGTAATAATTAGTAATAATTTTAGTAATAATTTGTAATAATTATGAATAATTAGTAATAATTAGTAATAATTTATTAAAAATTATAAATAATTAGTAATAATTAGTAATAATTAGATATAATTAGTAATAATTAGTAATAATTAGATATAATTAGTATTAATTATATATAATTAGTAATAATTAGTAATAATTAGATATAATTAGTAATAAATATATATAATTAGTAATAAATAGATATAATTAGTATTAAATAGATATATTTAGTAATAAATAGATATAATTAGTAATAAATAGTTTTAATTATTATAAAGAGATATTATTAGTAATAAATAGATATAATTAGAAATAATTAGATATAATTACCAATAATTAGAAATAATTAGCAATAAAAATATTATATTATCAATATTTACGAAAAAACAATATTATTATTATTAAAATAATACAAAATTTATGAAATATTAAAATTATCAATATTCACAAAAGGATTTGAACTATTCTTAACATGTTCAAATCTAAAATGGTCACCAATTTTTAGGTCATGCGCAATAAAAAGTTTGTGTCAGCCATTTCCAATATAAACTCCATAATTGTTCATACATGGTAGATCACCACGCAAGTAGTGTTGTAATAGGACAACCCAAGCCATGCCCTTATTATCTATAAGAATTATCTCACATGAAACTTTATATAGACCATTCTTCCTTGAAAATTTAAGGGAATGATACTAATATCCCTTTAAAGTTTTAATGAAGAATGATCTATGTAAATCATTATGTGAGATGATTCTTAGAGACGAGAACATCATTAATTTGGTCATCCTATTGCAACAATACTTGTGAGGTGATCAACCAAGAAAGTAAAATTATAGTGTTTACATTGGACATGACTAACACGAACTTTTTTTTGTGCATGACTTGACAATTGATGAACCTTTGAGATTTGAACATGTTAAGAATAGAGAAAAATCTTTTTTGAATATTGATAATTTTAATATTTTTTTAAATATTTTAATATTTTAATAATGTTCATATTTTTTTTATCAATATTGATAATATAATTTTTTTATTAGTAATAATTAGTGAATAAAATATTCTTTGATAATGAAGGGATAATTTTTAATCCTCTCCATAATGATGATTACAAAATTCACTTTCACTATTCAAGTAGTTTTCATTTTTCTTCGTATTTCTATATATTTCTAAATTAGTAATAAATAGTAATAAATATTAATAATTATTAATAAATTGTAATAATTAGTAATAAATTTTAATGATTAATAATAATTAGTACTAATTAGTAATAGTTAGTAATAATTTGTAAGAATTAGTAATAATTTGTAATAATTATAAATAATTAGAAATAATTAGGAATAATTAGCAATAATTCGCAATAATAATTGTGAGAAATATGCAATTAAATGAGTAATCAGACAAAAGAGTAGCCGTCATTCAACTCGAAATTGGGTCACCCTTAATTAATGGTAATTATTAAGTAGTTGAATTTATTTATCTTTTTTTTTCATATTGTGTTTTTATAATTTCAAAATATTCAAAAATAGTGATGAATATATATATTATATAGAAAAATATTGAAGAAGGAATTCGAAATCAGTCATTATTTGATGATAGAAATTAGATAAATCAGCATAGAAATCCAAATGTTTCTGGTTTAAATCCGGTATATATTGATGGTGTTGAAGCTTTCTTAGAGTTTTCATAATCAAAACCAGAATATGTCTCAGAAGGCATATTTAATTGTTCCGGTAATAAATGTTCTCTATGAACATTTGACTCATTTGACAAGGTTGGGGGACATATCATGCTGTTTTGTTTTCAAATAAATTATGTTTTTTTTTATTAACACGGTAAACGCAGTTCCAAAGAAGATCCTAATAACATGATTCCAGATCCATCATAGTTTCAAAATTTAGTACATGATGTTGCAGGTATATCTGTGCAACAAACTAAAACTCGTGATGATATTGATTTATCTCTGGAGTTGGCACCATGCTAGTTTTATGAGTTTTCGAGGTCTATAGAGGATACATTATATCCTAGTTGCAAGATAAGAAAATTACGAGCGGTCGCAAAAATTTATTGCTATTAAATCAGATAATGTAATGTGAATCAACTATTTTGATCATATATTTTCTTTGGTTAAAACATTGTTACCTGAAAGAAATGTGTTGCCAGTATATTACAATGAGAGAAAGAGGCTGATTCGTAATCTGGGACTTAGTTATCGGAAGATTCATGCATGAACAAATGATTTCATTTTATTTTCTAGAGAAAATGAGTCATTGGATAGTTGTCCCACATGTGGACAATCGATGTATAAAGAAGCTCAACCAGGGAAGTCTAGATCGATTCTAATAAAATAGTTGAGATATTTCCCCCTTACACCCATGTTGCAGCATTTATTTATGTCACATAACACATTGTCAATGTTGTCATTGAACAAAACCATGATTTCATCTGATAAAAGCTTGAATCTTCCATCTGATTTTGATTCATGGAAACATTTTGACCATCTGCATCTGTCTTTTTCTATAGAATCCCAAAACATGCGATTGTGTCTTTATACTAATGGTTTATGTCTATTTGGTTCTTAGGGTAGTCAGTATTCATGATTGCCTGTCTTTATAACTCCGTACAATTTTCCTCCATGGAAGTTGATGAAGGAGCCATATATCTTTTTGACTCTATTAATCCCCAGACATTCGATAAAAATATTGATGTTTATTTGAAACCATTGACTGATAAGTTAAATGCATTGTGGATTGATGGTGTTAATACATATGATGTTTCTACAAATAAAATTTCATATTAAAAGATTCATTGATGGGGAGGGTTAGTTCCTTTCCTGCATATAGATTGTCAATAGGTTAGAGTAAACATGGTCCAAAATCATGTCCTTACTGTATGAAAGAAAACAAATCCTTTATGCTCATAAATGGAAAAAACATTCTATTTTGATTGTCATTGTAGATTTCTTCTAACCGGTCATCCTTTTCGGAGGAACAAATAACATTTCAGAAAAGGTACAATTCAAAGGGATGAACCACCAAAGATGATCTCAGGTACATAGTTAAAATAATATGTATTTTCATTACCCCCCATCACATTTTGACCAATAGTATACCAATAAAAAATTCATGTCTTTGGGAAATATCATAATTTCATAAAACGAAGAATTCTTTGGGATCTTCTATATTGTTCTGATTTGTTGGTCCGCCACGTGTTAGATGTTGTGCATATTGAGAAGAACTGTTTTGATAATTTATTTCATACAGTTTTGGATACACCAGGTAAGACCAATGATACTATAAAGGAACGGTTAGATCATGCCCAAATTTGTAGCAGTAGCAGCAGCATGAGGAGGAGATGCATCGATGGTAGCATCAGCATCACAAGCATATGAAGTACATGCGATGTCTGACTCGTAGTTTAGGGATGGATTTTCCTCCACCAGCCCCTTCATCTCCTCCACCTCCTCCGGAAGAAGACCCCCCAGTGATTTTTTTATGTTACAAACATTTAAATTTAACACTGTTATATGAATTATTTACATTTTTTGTCTTTTATATCGGTGTAAATATTACATTATTTAATTTTTAATATATCATTATTTTTTTATAATTTTTTGTGAATATTTTGACTTTTAATATTTTTTATTTTTTATTGTTTTAATAATAGTAATATTATTTTTTGATTAATCATAATTTTATTAAATTTTATTTTTAAAAAAATTAATTTATTATTTGTGACAGGACTGTTTGCGACGGGGTATCATCCCAAATAGTATAACTAAATATATTTAAAAACATATTTGTGACGGGACTACTTGCCCATCACAAATACTTTTTTGGGACGGGTCTGTCACATAAATTTATATATATATATAATTATTGTGATATGCCTGTTGTGAAAACTTTAATGTATATTTACTACATTTAATCGAAGGATTATTTTCAACGGTGTTGTTTCCCATCGCAAATACGATTTTTTGCGATGGGCATGTCCCAAATAATTGTATTTGCAATAGTGTTTTCTGCAATGAGCTATTTTTGATGGGATCCCGTCGCAAATAGGCCGTCGCAATTAGTAAAAATTCTAGTAGTTTTATATCTAGATTTATGATATCACGGTGTCATTGATCTCAATTTTTTATGGATTTAAGTCCATAACGCATATCAATGTTGTTGTGTTGATTGAATTTGGGTTATTTCCATTGGGAAAACATATGTTAATTAATCTTCGTGGGTCTTGTTAATCTAATTCCCAATGCCATGAATTTTTTATTAATATGGTATATTTCAGAATATTTATATTCTTTTAGAAATTTATTTCCTGAATATGGTTTATTATATTCATCCTTTTAGTCATCTAACTGTTTTTAAAATATGAAATTTTTTGTGGATTAATAAACACACTAAGGTGATTCCCTATTTCATAATTAATTAGGGAAAATGAATATAATAGGAAGGGTTTGTAATGGAGATAATTAATTTGGGGATTAATTATAAGATACTGAAATGGATATGTTGAGATATTTAATTGAAGATTAATTATACGTCCTTTATAATTTGATTTAAATAAATAATTATGGGATTATTTGAAAAAATTGTTACTAGAATGAGATATATGATTCTTGAAAAATAATTATAGAATATATATTGTGGGGCAGGTTATGTGATTGATGAATTAGTTAATGGTTGGATGTATTATGTTAATTGTTTATTTAACTAGTTGAATGAATGTGTGTAACTTTTTTTTGAATTAGTAATGTGTTTGGGGTGGATAATTAATTGGTAAATTAACTATGTGATAAATAATGGGAACATGTTTATTCTAAAATGAAAAGTACAAATGGTAACATGATCATCAGACTTGTGAGTAAATAGAATGGGAACATGGTCATTCCTAATTGATAAGTACATATGGTAACATAGTAGTTATACTTATGGGTAATGTGAATGAGAAAATGGTCATTCTATCAATGTGTAAGTAGGGTAACGTGGTTATGGTACATATGTTTGTGATTTTGGTATCTTTTGAAATGTGGATTTTATATATGAAATTAATAAATTAAAATAATGGGACTCTGAGTTATGCCCTCACACAAAAATATTCGAACTCTAGCATGCATTGAATAAAGTACTAAGATAACATAGAATCAAGAATACTTAGTTCTTCTACTAGAAGTAGTCATTAAGATACGGTATTACCTAGGGAACACTACCACTTCAAGAATGATATGATATTAATATTGAGGTACATGTATACTTGGGAACCCTGGAGTTAATGTAGTTAGTTAAGAGTAAATGATAAGGTAATAACTAGTTATTTATGCATTGTATATATTTCTTATATAACTTCATATACTATACTTTTACTATAACTTTTTAGACACTGTTGGTTTTGGAAAACTAAGTTGGAATCACACCCTATTTGTGCTTCTGGATCGGTACCTGAATAGATTATATTGCAACAAGAATGGATAAGGTAAAAGGCCATAGGATATGTGGTGGAATGGGGATATAGTTTGGTAGAGGGAATTAGGCATGGTACAGGACCCGTTTAGGGAGTCGTAGTGTCGTTATTTTGTGTTTCATTATAGACACTTGAAACTTATATAGACATATCATTTTTTCTGTTTTTGTTTAGTACTGTGTTTCCTATTATTTTATCTTATGGCATGAGTATTGTTAGGCTTCTATATGATTTTACTGTTGTTTAGTTATTTCCACCAACATCTTACCCTGATAAATGAGGATATTTTCTCCCCAAGAAATACATACCAAACCCTCACTTATAGTCGGTATCCTCCAGTATATATGGAGGCGCACTTTAAGTCCTATAGTGAACCAGCTCAGGGCACCATTGTATGGAACTTAGGTCAGGACACTATATGTCTTTCTTACTAGTCATATGTGTTTCTTTAACTAAAATATATCTTTTGAAATATATAATGAAATGATTAAATCTCAAGAAATATTTTTATTAATCCATAATTATTGGTTCTTGTTTGGGGTATGGTCAATGAAAAACCACAATGAAGGTTCATCTTTATATGCTCATCCAAAAGAGATTCATATGGAATAATTCTATATCCAGATTAAATTTCATTCTTTTATTTAAACATATATTATCATAATGATTTATCTTTAATTTATGCCCACTAATTTAACAACTATATTTTTATATTAAAATCTAACAAATTTTTGAATTATAATTTATTTGTATTAGGTTATTCTTTTATGTGAAACACTGTATTCACAAAATATTTATTTATGGTATGATTTTTACTAAAACACCATGGTGTTTCATTATTCCTGATTTAAATAAATCCCATTAACTCAATTTTAATTATCAATTACCAATGAAAATAATTAAGGACACAAAAAAGATAGACATGAATCAATATATATTTTTGTGAGAGATATAAACATTACAAAATTTAGGAAAATATATTAATTCCTAAAATCGAATTATCCCAAATAATTGATTTTTTCCTCCAACCCTTTGAGCTAAACACCTATCATGACTGGGTATCATGACTCTTATAATATAAATAGTGTTTCATGAAGAGAATATAGTCAATAATGAATGGGTATAATTTCATAGGTTGGTATGTAATATGAACTTTTATATCCCTATTTTGGTAACATATATGGATTATATTGAGATAAAAAATACATTTTTGGAGATCACAAAAAGTATATCTCAAGGAGGGGAAGATAATAATTTCATGAAGCATCACATAAAATTAATGTTGAGATTAAAGAATAAAAAACCTGATGTTTTAATAGATAACCATATCGTTATGATTGTAGTTTAATTCTCTTATAATCATCCTAGATATATTAGAGTGCTAGAATAAAACCCCAATAAGACATCCAAAACCCTGGGGAAGAGGATATGTGTTCCATAATTATCCTGATCCAATTTTTTAACTACAATCTAATAGAATATTCTATGTTCCCATAGTCTTGGAGGTTCCCAATTCTTATCATATTTTTATCCCTAGGATTACAGCAATGACATTGATAATATACATGTTCCGCACATTTTACACATTGATCTAATTATTGAACCATTGGATAACCATTATTTCTATCCATAATTTAAACCAAACACATTATTTATCACATTTATTAGTAAATCTAATCTTTCATTTTCCACACATATAACATTTTCTAGTTCCTTTGATTTAGTTCCCCAAATTCTTCTTCCATTATTCATGACACATAGAAAATTGAATCATTTCGACTCCGTGGTTGTTACCAATTAAAAATCCTTTGAACCCCATTATTATATTCTTTAGTGTGTTTATAAATTCTGATATATTTCAATAATTTATCAAAATTAATCATTAATGGTTAGGCATAATCCTAAAATTTCTCACCCTAGCTCTTTTCATGAATATTTTTTTGTTGGCATAATCATTTCATTTTCCATAGAAACCTTTGTTAACTCTATTTCTCCGTTCTACAACCATTACATAAATAATTAAATATTTAATATAAGAATGCATAATTAATACTCTTAAAAAATTAAAATTATTAACATTAATTGAATAAATCATAAATGAAATGTAAATATTAACTTTTAAATTTTTACAATCAAATCTAGGATTCCAGGACTATTCTTATTTTTCTATTTAAACATAGTATATTTAAATCCTTCTAAGTGGTTCATAAAGATAATTTTAATTAAAATAGGATATCACCTAGGATGGTTAATATAAGTGTTAAATTTTGTCACTTTTTCAAGTACTTGGTGAAGATTGATTTAATACAAAACCATAATTCTGAGGTTTTAATCATTTTGTTCATGTTTTCTATATCATACATCAATTTATTTTTATCCAAATATGGATCTCAATTATAAGAGGCCACAAGCATTAAATTTTAAAAATATTTCATCATGTTATCGCATACATAGTTTTATCCCTATGAGTTTCAATAAGTTTACCTCATCATAATCCACAATATAAATAAACTATTCCAAAAATATAACTAAAATAAGTTTTTATTCTAATTGAGGTGAACCGATCCCATACCCCCAAATTAAGTGCTAAAAAAATTAATTATAAAATGGAATTGATACAAATTGATGTGAAAAGAACAAAATATATTCCTATTTTACATCATTTCCCTATGATGAACAATACAACTCCAAAAAAATATAAATATTACATGAAACAATTTTTTTCTCTTTGAGGATCGTTTATATAAACAATGTATTTAAAATTACTATTTATAATTTCTCCATATTAGTCTCACAGTAAATTCCCCTTTAGACTACTCATAAGTTTTACAAATATTCAATACATGTGGAATGGAATCATAAGATTATGTGAGGTGGGATATTTATTATCGGTGAAAAAATAAAATATGTGAGCTTAATATTAGAATAGGGGTATGGTAATATAATTAATGTCTAATTAATATAACATGAAGAAAACGTACTCAAATAAAATAATATGATAATAAATAAATCATGTAAATGTGTGTAGTATAATTTGTTAGAAATCATAACATGACTAACAAGAAAAACATATGAATGTGTATTTATCGTATGCATAGGAATAATGACATAATGGATTAGGAATCATGTCTTTTACATCCAATTAAATAGTAAATCCGCAATCATTATTCTTCCTATCATCACAGAGTGGTTCTGGAATCATGTTCCAATATTTATTATTTATATTATATGATAAAATAATTTTTAAATTAAATTTGGTGGAAATATAATTCCTATATTACACGTCACATGATGATAAGAAAACAGATCCTGGCCAAAAATATAAATTGAATATTCATTTTTTATCATCTCTATATTATACCAGGTAAATGATATATGTCTATTTTAACCACTATAAAAAATTTAATAATACATATAGTGTAATAAGGTTAGTGATTGAAAATGAACATATCCTATGTGTAAAATAATGTATATCAATTGATGTTGAAATGGATGAAAAAATATTTTCATGATTATTAGAAAAATAAACATTAAAAATATTATGAAATATTCCTTTTTTATTTTAAAACCCATTTAGAATTAAAATAATTATAAAAAATTTCAGAAATGGAATGTTTATATTCTATATTATAGATATTATTATTATAAAATAATTTGTCCACATTGAAAATATTAATAAGAGATCATTTTCTAAAATTATTTTTATTGAATAAATTGACTCCATTTTTAAAAACAATTGAAAATAAATTAGCAATATTTTAAAATAACCTAAATTTATTTTATATACAATTAATAAAGACATGGAAGTGGATGATTTCTAATATAAAATAAATTTTGATGATTATTTTATTCGAAGAGTCAAATCATGTAAATTACTCACCAAGTGAAGTGAAATTTAAGGAGGAATAATAAAACCCCAAGAAAAACATGATTATAAGAATATGAATAGGGTTTTATAGGTAAATTTCGCATAACTTTTCATAACTTTTAAAATTATTAAAAATTATATTACTTTTAGAAATGAGATTTGAAGGAAACCAAAACATGATTATTATCTTTTCAGTCATACCACATTACAAGAAGATATAGAGATGGATATGAAAATAAATTGAATTTCAAGAAATTTATGAATAAAGGGATAAATATATCAGGATATATATCATAAAAATGAAATAAGTGGTGAATATGACATATATTTTAAAGGAAAAGAGTTGACATGAGAAACACTTTTGAATTTTGTAACATTAGAATAGAATGATCATGAAACTGAGAACATGAAATGAATCATTAAATACCATGAATATAAATATAATAATGATATAATATTTCAATGATATAAACTATATAATATAATATATATACATAATATGACAAATATATCAATGAAATAAATTTTTGATATTAAAAAACCATTCCTTCTTACTTTTTACTTCAACAAAGGATTTTTAAACTCATGTATAATAAACATAATAATTTCCATAAATTATTTAAAAACATTATTCAAATATATTTAATTTTATACACATTAAATAAGATATTTCAATATACTTTTATAATTAGTTTAATGTTAATTTTTATCATTTAATGTTGTAATTTTCATTGTTAATAAATGATTCTTAATGTTGATATCAAACAACATTCACTTACACAAATTTATGCATTCATGGATTTAAATTTATATTTAAATCATTTTTTTTGAAATTATATATTCAAAACCATATTCATTATATGGATACATTGTCCATGGTATGTGAGAATGGAATACAAAAATGATAATTCATTATTTCATTTACTATTAACAACTTATTAATTTATAACTTTTTTTCAATTTTTGATCAATTTTTAGAACCCTATTTATGAAATTATCAATTAATATCGTATATTTATATAATTTTTTTTAAAACTATACAAGTTTGAAGGTGATGAAAATAAAAAAACCCTATGGGGGTTTCAGCTGTCATGTTCGCCCGAACAATGTTTTCATTTTTATAATGAACTAGATTATTGATAGAATGAAAAAATTACATTCCTTCAATATTAATAATGCACTATATATAATATTATTAAATATTTTCTTTTAAAACCATCCATGTGGGATGATGATGATAATAAAAATATGTCATTTAGTGAGGTGGTATTCTGTAGAATTACATATGCAGCATTTTACTTTTTTGAAACGGTTTATAGGAAGGTAAAAAATTATCATTCAAATAAAATGATAGACCTTCAGTATTTTTATTATACATACATAATTATTTTATCATTGCAATATAATATATATAATAATTAGAAGAAACAAAATAGAAAATCAAAATTGAGTGATTTAGAATTTTTACATTCTTTTTTTATCAATCCCTTCAAAAAAATTATAAGACATTCTGTTGTGATGCTTTTATGATATAAAAAACAATCGTTCGTCGATAGAATTGTTTTCGGGATTTTTGTGTATTTGAATCAAATAAATAGGATTATGGAGTTAGGATAAATGGGATATAGATGTTATCATTTTATAAGTGGGAGGCGAAAAAGTTTTATAAAAAGAGGAACACTATTCAAGGAATACAGAACAAATGGGGGGATATAATGGTCTGAGGGTAATTTTTCCCATCCACAAAAAATTCATACAATTTTTTTACATTATATGTTGCATGATTTTTCCACTGATATAATGTTCTATATTGATTTAATTTTACAATGGTAACACATGTTTTAACCCAGATATCTTGTTTTTTCGAATAAAAATTATAGTTCCCTTATTCAATAATATAAATACAATGATTCCAAATATGAAAAAAATGTTACCATATTAAATTTCAAAAAGTGATAAAAAATAATTTATAAATTATTAATGTATAATGCATAAAAATAGTTTCATAAAAAAATGATCTAAATGTATAATATGGGGTTCAAATTAAAATAATATTATATTATTTATAGTTTTACATATTAAATTTATATTTTTTTGGAAAATGGTTGACTGAAATTTTATCCTATGCTTATATCATAAATAATACATAAAATTCAAGATATTTGACAAATCATTATTTTTTTATTATTCACCCGAAACATAATATTTTCAAGAAATCCAAAAATGTTATATTAGTATATTATTTTCATTATAATCTCAAAAATGTTATAAAAAAGAGAAAATTATATTTTTTGATGATGTTACATTCCATTTTATACATATATTTCTATTAATTTTTTATTCAATTGTTAAAAAATGAATTTATATGTATATTATGACAAGAAATTTATTAATTGGATGTAAATGTTTCATAATTTATTTATTTTTAGTATCTTATGAAACAAGGTATTCAGAAAAATATTTATTTAAAATAAAATTACGACTAAATTCTATGGTGTTTACATGGGAATCAAAATTTTATTAATTATATAGAGATCACAATTAATTACATTGAAGGTGATGTTATTAAAAAATAGTAATTAGGTTTTCATTATTTATTTTACATTGAATTTAAAACATATCATGTCTATAATTTAGCATTAATTTTTTTAAAAATATTAATTACATTTATGATAATTAAAATTACACAATACCCATATGTGATATTATAGAGAAATATAGTTATGGTTGGATCAATTATGGTATTTGGATAGAATTGAAAAAACATGAGCAGAACATAATATCGCATGTAATGTTATAAGGGTTTTATTGAATCCAATATTAAGTGAAATGATAATTCTTTTGAACATGCGAACAATGAAAATGATATTATATAACATTTTCTTATTTATTCCATATTCTTCAACAAAAAAAATAGTTATAATGAAAAATAAATATTGTAATGGAATCATAGTTCTCATTATATTCCAAATTTCTTTTTTGGGTATTGATGATTGTGATAAAGAAAAATTTCATCCTATAACTGAAACACGACCAATGTCCACCAATGGTTATAATAAATTAAATGTAAAAATCATTATCACTAGAAACATTATAGAATTATTATTGTATTTGATATAGAACACACTTTTACCAATGGTATAGGATGTCATCATGAATTTGTACATTATTGTAATATTGACATATACTGTATGTAGCGATATTTGACATCATAGTTTGTAATATATTGTAGACGAAAAAATATTCCATAATTAAATATATATTATTTTAGATGTACTTTTACATGATAATTTTTTAAATATAACATTTAAAATAGATTATATTTATTATATTATAAAATATGAAGTGTTCATATAATATATATGAAATAAAAAGGATTTATTTTAGTTTGTTATATAGTTCAATAAATATGAATGAGTTATCATAAGACACATATTTATTAAAAATTATTATTTTATTTAAAAATATAAATATGAAAATTCAATATCGTTGGTTTATATAATATAAATTTAGTTTATGAATTTTAATATATTTATATTTAATATAAACTTTTATAAACTGTTTCCTATAAAAATAACTATTATATTATCATAACATAATTTTTTAAAAAATTATTTTAATTAATTTGAATTTTTTTTATTTTTAATAGATTAATCACTCAAATATAAATAATATATTCATAAATTTACATTTATTAAATTCCTTCACTATATGTTAAAGTATTTATCTAGCTAGTTTCATGGTAGATGTAAAATAATATTTAATTTTGTGAATCAATATTTTTTATATTTTTATAACTGAAAAGTAAATTCTATTTTACAATTTATCAGAAAAATTTAAATTTAAATTTTTATAGGAACATAAAATCATTATTGAGTGATGATCTATGGATAATGAATCTTTTGGTCAGATATATCACTAATATAATGACCAAGGATATTTATAGAAACATAGGTATTATATGTTATTCTGTATGATTTTAATTTCATAAGATATTAAAATTAATATTAAATATCTTATTGTGAAATTATATATATTTAAATTTATAAATATTTTTTATGTTCACATAAAGAAAAATCATTGATTGATTAAAAACGTATCCATTAATGTATTAATAAAATGTTAATTTTGGTGAAAAATTGAATACTGATCATCTGAATGATTATTATCCTCTGTATATATATACTAAAAAATATTTAATATTTAAGAGATATATATAAAAATTTTATTGTGAGACAATATAAAGAAACTCAAAATAAATTTTCAACAGATTGTTTCTATTTTATGATCATTTAAATACAACAATATCTATTTATGAGTGGTTCATGATTAAATTTGACCCCTCTAGATTACATAGTGTACGTATAATATGGTATATTTGTATTATTTGAAATAAATTTGGACTCAAGAATAATTTATAATGATCTATCCAATGTTTTGTTTTGTGATTCATGTGGATGGGTGACGTAAAAATTTATAATCCTCAATGAGTGTTGTTTAGTTGATTTACTAGTTAAATATGTAGAAAGATTTGATTAGTTAAATAGAAATGTGTTATATATGATAATATTGTCTTCTTTTTTCACCTAACAAATTATGTGATTAGATAATATCCAAACATGACTCACATATTAGTGAAATATAGATATTAGAAAACTAATAAATGAAAAATTAATATGGGTATATCATTTTGTAATGTTTATATTAAATATATTATTTTATTAGATACCTGTAAATTAGGATATTGATATGTGAAATGGTTCCATTAACGATTAATATTAAAATAACAACTACATAAAACTGCTCATTAATTTTAATTATTTAAAAATAAATGTTTAATAGTTGTATTTTAATATATTAGAAATATAAAATGACAAAATAAATAAGGATGTGGAAAAATATTATGTAATAAATAAATAATATTTTAAAAAAGAACTTATTTATGGGTCCAGAAAATAAGAGAATGAAAATAATAATAATAATATTGTCCTAATATTGACACTCATTATTTTATTCATGGATCTCTATATGAAAAAGAAACATTAAAATATAGATGATGGGTGAATGACATAGCGCCTAAATATTTTCCATCCAAAACGACCATTGTCTGAGAGATATTTTCTTTTAAATAATTTATTGTGTTTTCGATAAAAGTAGGATCATTAAATTTAGTAAATTTTCAAAATATGCAGATTTATGAGAATTACAAAGAATTTTAATGTCCATCTTTAATATTATCTATGGTTATAAACATTATCTTCCAAATGATGCTATAGAGATTTTGTAAATTTATCCATAAATATAACATGAAAATGTTTTATAAATATTTACCCAACATATTTAATATGTGGTGGTTTTTGAGTCATTTATATAGGTTATTATGTCAATATGGATTATTTTGATTGTGAAATGAGTATCAGGATATTTTTTTCTTTTAGAAACATTAAAAGGATATAAATATTTTTTGAATAAACCAAATATATTATTCTAGAATTTTAATCTCTCAATATAAATAATATATATCTATTATAAATATATATTATATTGGAACGTTAATATTTTTTTGTAATTCAAAAAGAGCATAGGTTCCTCTATAGAAATTACACTTCATGTAATTGAGTTATAGAAATTAATTACCCTATTTATTTATAGATATATGATAATATTCTACATTACACTATTTTGAATATGTATGAAGAATAAAAACTTTTGGGTCATTGATTTAGTGATATTGTTTTATATATCGGGTATATCAATAATGAGTTTAAAATATAGTGACCCAACCAATTTATTCATTTGGGTACATGATTTTTGAAATAAATATCAAATAAATACAAAATGAAGGATTGAAAAGCATAGTATAGTTTGAAGACTTGGTTCACAATACATGAAAATGAAACTAAAATGAAATTAATAATAATTATCTCTTAAATAAAATTGATATACAAAAACATCATTGGTTTATATTGGGTAACACATAAACAAAGTGGTTGACAGATTAAGCCCGACATGGGAATAAACAGGATGTAAGATTATAACAAATCGATAAAAATCAATAATATGATATCATAAAAAATAAAGGATTAGGAATTATCATATGAAAGAATTAAATAATGAACATGGAGACATATGACCATGGAATCATATGAATATGGAATAAACAGAAATTATCTAATAAGTAAAAGTCGAGGATAAGGTTCATGACAATAACACATGGTTGATAGATAATCATCTTAGATTATCCTCACTCATTAATCCCAAAAATAACTCCTCATTGGATAAAATCATTCCTAAATAATTGATTAACAATATCTGTGAACCCATTATAAAATATACATGATTATATGTGCCAAAATGGGAATCAATCACAATTCATAATCATAAGAGTTACACGTGGTTGAAAATAGACTGAAAAATATCACCTCATATAATAATAATGAGTGTTTTTATAAATAATAAATTTTCGAAATGAGAATAAGGCATCTATTAACCCTTATATTATCAAAGTCTTCAATTATATGAGATTATCCTCTTGTTCCTCAGACATTATGTTTATATTTTTCCTCTTGGTATAGATTTTTTTTTCTTTTATGTGGTGGAACTATGGATTCATTAAATTAGTCATTGGTTTTTGTCATGGTGAACACGTTTGACTAATATTATTCATTATTTCTCAGTAAAGCCTTAGTAAACTGATATGTATTATGATTCTATATGGAGAAATCAATCCACACTGATGCAGCAATCATTTTGGCGATATCTCACATTTAATGATAGTTTATGACTTTATTATTTTTATTAATGCTGACAAAGGAACTATTCAAGTTATTAATAATGTTTATAAAGTGTAGGATAAGACTAGGTGACAATAATTGAATTGTGATAAGATTAATATTTTAACTTATAACTATTGATCAGATATATGGGTTGTTTTTTTGGAAATATGGATGGGTATTTTCCGAATAGGATTTCTAGTTGAATACCTCGGTGATCTTATTACATCTCCCAGCCTCCAAATTCTGAAATTTTATAGAGTTTATAATAAAATAACCAGTAAGATAATGAAATGGAATATTAGTTACATATACTTTTGGGGATGATTTTTTTTGGTTTAATTGTCTTCTTATGTTCATCCCCACAAACATTCTATCTCCTCTTATGGTACTGAAGTCTGTAAAAATGAAGGGAGAATATATTTAAATAATTATTTTAGGATATAAATTAAGATTACAAATTCTATTGATATTTATGGTATAAGAAGTAAAATTCTATGGGAGTTGGAGGTATTAATATTAATAGTTTTTCATGTTTAATATGCAGTATGCGTAAAAAGAAAGCATGTGAATTTCTTAAAGGGAAAACATTGTGAGGAAAATTTATGGAAAGACAATATGAAAGGAATTAGGGTATTTTAAGAGGGATGGATTCATCTCTACGGTGCTCAGTAATCCCACACATACCTATATTATAAATCCTCATGTATTGAATATATGGATGTGGTGATATTAGCTTACAAAATTTTAACAAGATCAGTGTCCTCTTGAGATTTCCAAGATGCCATGAACTGGATATAACTATCGGTTAGGAATTAAAGCATCCTAGTTTTATCCATGATTTCTTTGATAATATAAAAAAATAAATTTATGGTCAAATATCCCTTAACGATGAGGTAGATATGTTTTTTTAATATCCATATCATTTGGAGAATTATCAAAAAATGATTAAATTAGGGAAATGTTCAACTAAACTCAACTCGATGAATGGGGGAGATCCTTTCACAAAAGGATATTCCTATGAGGATAAAATTTATTTTGTGGAATATCTAGAATTGTTCAATACCCACAAATTAGAATGTGAATCAAAAGGTAGTATTATAGGATTCAAAATTTATATTTTGTCAGATCTGTTGGAAAGAATAGAAAGATCACATATTTTTTTATAGTGACTATGAATAGTCACTATGTACTTCCTCAGTGTCTTTTCTGGGATTTAAACTCTGGGAACTCATAATTTTGTTTTTGAAATTCAAGATGGAATGTTCATCCATGTGGATGGATGTTGGAATTTATCACAATTAAGGAATAAATCTAACTTTTAAGGGGTTCAATAATAATGAAATTACCTATTTTTGGGAACCAGGTGTTTAATTGTGGATATAATAATCTGATTAAAATATAAATATTGTAATGAATCATCACTCAGAACATTTAATACTTATAAAAATACTCATCATTTTGTAGGGTGAATTTCAGTAGAACACTGTATCTATTGGTAGCCTCACTATGATGGACTCAAACTCATCACGGATGGGTCCGGTTTTATGGGTGTGATTCCTATAGTGGGAATCATGTGTGACCTAAATGGGAAAATAAAAAAAATTCCTATGTTTCCTTTTTTTGTTATGGGGATCATTCATAGGTTGAGGCTCATTTGAAATAGACAAGTGATCAATCCTATAACTATTTAACGTTTGGCATGGATTCAATTGAGACAGATTCATCGACAATTCATAATGTGGTACTTGTTTGGGGAACCATTCCATGTTCGACTATATATATAATACGGAGAAGTAGGGAAGTCATATGAAAAAACATTGATGTCATTCATACACGGTGTGAGGGGAATAATGACATATAATTCCTTTCATATTATCTAAAACTACATTATATGGCGTGGATAGTTTTTATAACATGTTGTCATTTCCCTTAGAAGGTATGATTTTAGTCAGAGGTGATTCCCTTTGTCTCTGCTATTTTTATCCTCCTTGAGATCAATGTTCATTTTTTATCAATCTTCCATTTGGGACCACCTTGTTTCTCCTTCATTTATTAAATAAAATCATTGTATTTTTTCCAATGAGGTACCTTATAGAGACCCCTAACCTTATGTTACGAAATCATTTTGTATAATTAGTTAACATCTAGGATAATAAAATTATATTCATTAATTATATAATTTAATATATAGTTTCATATATATATTTGTTTAATCATAATTTTTTATGTTCATTTCTAATGATATCAATGATATTTTGATGTTTAAATGTATTATTCCAGGAATGTCAATTTCTTGGATTCATGGTCAGATATCACATGTATAATTATTGATGTAATTTCAAAATGGGAATTCGAATCTAAAATTGTTATTAAGTTGTATTAATATAATTAAGAAAAATTATGGTGTCCAAATAATCCTTTGGCGTTCCATCTATAGGGGGATTATTTTAGTAAAGAAGTCAACATTATTCAATTAGTTCATTTTGGGAGAATTAAATGACCATCAAAAACAAAATAATATTATTTAATTAAATAAACATTAATAAATTCAATAACATGAAAATATTATATTATAAAATATATCATCTTAATTAATAATAATATTATTTCGATGTCTATTATTCATGGTGGTGTAGAAAATTAAAGTGTTTTGTCAATATAGGTAGTGAACCAACCGTATTGTAAACTATGTTTTAATTTAAAAATTTAATGAAGGTATGGTAGAAGAAAAATATTAAAATTGTTAAATAGAATATCATAATATTTATTTTACTATATTAATCATTTAATATCATGTGTTTTTTAATGGAAACATGATGTTCGATAGTGTACATGATATTCCACATCCAACTTAAACGAACAATTATGTATTTTTATTTAAATGAAACCATTTTAACCTAGAATGTAAAATATTTCTAATAAAAAACAATAGTTTAATTAAAAAAATAAGTTTTAAAAATGTATATATAATAAATTATTATGTTTTAAATTAATTATAAATGATCATAGATCCCTCATTGAAAAGAAAAGTTAATATTTTTTGGATAACTATTGAAAGGGAAAAAGTGTGTTTCATACTTGTAAACTAAATAAATCAAACATTTTTTTATTAATTAAATATATATATATGATTATTTTTAACATTCATTCTTTTTGTTTTCAAGATATCATATAACAATAAATCTCATTTAACACTTAAAAACATTAATTTTTTAATCGTATTTTTACTGCATTTTGATGGAGCACTTATATTATGATTAGTTTTTTATAACATTAATAAATTTAATTTTAAATAATAATCATACTATTTTAATGTGGAATATAAATATTTTATTTGATTTGATTTTATGTATTTTTATGATATGTTTTAGGTTTTTCTGAAAAGAAAAAAATACAGGATTTTAATTGAGAAAACATTTTCGCCTAAATAATTTTTATAGTTAAATTATATTTTTAAAAGGACTTAATGATTTATTATATAAATTTTATATCATTTATTCATATTTAGTTCATTTGAATCAATTTCACATTGTATGTGGATATAAAAAATTGCATTCTATTAGATTTTTTCACTTTAAAAACAAATTTTATATGTAGTTCATTTTATATCTAGATACAATGTAAAATTGATTCAAATTAGCTACATATGATTTTATATCATTTATATCATTTGATCATACGTAGTTTATTTTATATCATTTAATCATATGTAGTTAATTTTCTATAAATATCTCTCAAGATTGGTTAAAAAATGGAAGTAATTATTTTATAAATTTTCAATTAAATATTTCTAATTATTAAAAAACTTAATATTTATTTTTCATTCTTACCTTTCCATGAACATTAAAATGAAACATCATTCATGAGTATGTTTGAATTATTATATCCCAAAATTGATGTGATTCATTTTTCATAACCACATCACATGGATTATATATATAAGTATATTTAAATGTAAAATATTGCATTAATAATATTATGGTCATTTTGGAAAGATATAATTATATTTATCTTCTATTAAAAATAATCATTGATAAATTGAAATGTTACTCATGTGTACGTAAGACTTAATATCTCCATGACTGTAATCGAGTTCTTTATTCATTTAGATATTTAATAAAATGGCTTAAATGTATAATAAATTTATATAAATGATAATTATGACATGATTATTATTTTGGAGATGATGTTCTTGTGAAAAGTGTGACTATAGACATCGTAAAAATGTTATTTTGGACTCATGTACAGAATATAAACAAAATTACTGAAATTAACATAAATAATTATATATTTGTTATAACCTGATAATATTTTATATAATATGAATAATTAACTTGAAAATTTTTCTCAATGAATAATTTACCTAACCAAGATTTATTATTCATGAATATAAATATTTTACTTGATAGGACAGGCTCAAGTTAAGGGTATTCATCTCAATCACCTTCCATTAAGCCATATCATTAATTCATTGACATTAATTATTTTATAAAGTGTACATACACACCATTAAACATGTTTTAATATCCATATTATATATTCACATGGTATATAATTTTTTTTTGATTTTATTATTTAATTATTGTAATTATTGAAATATTCTAAAGTTGAATGTGACACATTGAGTTAAAAATATCTTTTTAAATTTGTTATTATTTAACTTCAAAATAATTTATTCCATGTTAATATTCATTAAATTATATTGTAATTTTATTTTTATAAATTTTTTTAAAAAAAATTAATGTCTATATTGAATTTAATTCATTGTTTTAAAAAAAATTAATCTTCAAACATGTCTCAAATGAAACGTTTGAAAAAATGACAAAATGAATGTTGAACTATTAATTTGCGCAATTAAAAAGAAATTGTCCACTAAATTATCCATTATGTTTATTTTTGATTAATTTTTTTATTTAATATTTCAATAAATGAAAAACCATTATTTTCATTGTGGGAATTTTGAAATTCGAAATGGATTTTAAATGAAAAATTGTATTTTTTGTTGAAAATGGGATTTTGAAAGAAAATGTTATTTTACTATTAGAAAGTGATTTAATTAAGATTTTAATGTATATTTCAAATTATGATTTTATTTATATAATGTTTTAGTTCTCAAAAATTATAAATGATGGGTGTTTCTAGATAAAAGTGGGTGATCCATTTATAGCTTAAATGGTAGGCGATCAACGATACTAATGCAATGCATTGCATAATGATTTTTTTTCACTAGAGACTAAAATTTGAATTTGGTCATTTGATTATTCAAATTTGAATTATTATTTTAAGGGTTTTATGAGATAATTTTCAATGATATGAATATGTTTTACTTATTCTTGTCATGGGTTTATGATGTTTTATTTAATAGACATTGATATCACATGGAACATTGTTATTGGTTCTTATGAATTTTTTCATGTTAATTCCTTATTCCATGTTCTCATATTTGACGTTTTATGTTATGATTTTTATAAATATTCATATGTTATACTCAATCACCTTGATTATTTCATCATACCATTATGCACTTCTTATTATAATTGATAAAATTCAATGGATAATTACTATGTTTACCCTTATTATACATTTTAGCTCTCTATTCTTATATTTACTATTCTACATATTTTAAATAATTATTATGAGTAAATTATCTATATAATGGATTTCAAAATGATGATGATTATAACCTAATGGTAAATAATATGTTTCTTTTAAATGAAAAGAATTCTCTTTCGATGACTTCTAAATTGTTTATTTAAGACTTTTTCATAATTCTCAAAAACTCTCATCTAAAACTATCTTCAATAATTTAAGAGATCCATGATTTCTATTTATATTTTAATGTTTGACTGGAAAATTTTCGATAAAAAATATCAGTAGTATTTTGAAATTGTAATGTTCTTGATTTCAGCACAAGATCTAGAAGTGTTTGTCCTATGCAGTTATAGTGGGTATCAATGGATGGTTTAGATAACTTTAGAGATTAATATTTCTTCTTGTTTCTTAACATGAAGAGTTAGGAATACATTCTGTGATTAATAATTATAATTTTATCATAATAAAAATGTATTAAGAACCCAATTTTTATGATTTATGTTATGAAATTTTAAAGTGAATTATTATAATTTTTTGAGACATTCATTTTTTGAAAAGTTATTGTTTTTACCTTTTGGGATGTGAAATGAATGGTATGAGATAAAGACAATATTTAAAACATTGTATTGTATTTTATTATGATTTTATTTTATTTTGGTAATTTTATTAGAATTATATATTATTTGAAAAAGGAAACACTTAGGATGGGTAAAAACCCATCACTTCTAGAAGGGCTGCAAGAATAGATCCCAGAATAAAATGTCCACAAGGTTATATCATGTACCACTAGCCTATGTGATGTCTAAATTAGAATGTAGTTTAAATTGTAGTTAAAGAAATTAATATATGTATAATATGTTGATTTTGGGAATATATGTTTTATCGAATAGATAACATTTGGATTGGAAATTGTTTTGGTTATTAATTTATAAATTTCATTTGAGATTTTTTTTTCTAATTTGATAACCTTTTACAATTGAGGTAAATAGAATAATTTTTGAATTTATTTGAGAAATAATGGTTGAATTTTATTTTGGAATAATATATAAATTTATTAGGTATTTTTTGGGATTATGGTTATTTATTGAAATGGTAATAATATCATGGATGTTTTCTAGAAATTACTTTTTAGTACAAGACCTCATGAGTAATTGATGTTATTTGGAGATAATTCTTAAAATTTATCATGTAATACTATGTGAGAAATTTGTAAGAACCTTAGTTTTTAGAAACAGGTCAAGACCCGACCCTGTTTAAATTCATGACTGGTTTTTGGGAAGTCAGGAAAATCTGGGCGGTTTCTAGAAATTTCCAGACTACACGCCGTGTATGAGTTACCCGAGTGACCGGCCATGTTCTCGCTGAGTACATGCCATGTGAAGTCCATGTAGAACTTTACTACTACATGGTGTGTATTTATAGACACGTCGTGTATCATTTACCCGTACAAAGCTAGGTACATGTCGTGTGGTGCCCAGGTGTAAATTTCCATCTACACGGCGTGTAGCCATCCTTGACATGTCGTGTCCCCTTGCCTGTATAGCGGCCGAGACCCTAGCTGTGTGTTGACAGTATACCCAGTCCAAGTCTTGTGCTGGACACCACTTAAGTCTCAGTATGGAAACACATATACACGACGTGTACTTTGGAAATACACGTCGTGTACTTTTATTTTTCTTTGAGCGATCGGGCCGCTGTCACGTCTCGTTCCCAGAATCCTTTTCTTCTTCCCCTTTAGATGAACAGATCGTCCAAAAAAACCCCCAAAACTCACACCATCCGAAAATCTCCGTATGACCTCTGTTCTTCGATCCGTCGGTGGTAGCGGGACCACATCGGAAAGGCTAACCCCGCACACCCTTCATCATCCTTGATTCATCACCTATTTCTCTGCAACATCCATCCTAACGGAATAGATGGATTTGACGGAAACCTTGATCTACCGCGACACAGTCCGATTCAGAGGCTGAAATCAAAGGAGTGTCATCATACGAGTACGAGGTAGGTGGTGCATACCTTCCTTCATGTTTTTGTAGAAAATATGGGGTTGCGACCTTTTGGCGCGATGTTGGGTGCTGAGAAAGACCTGGTTTATTTGTTTTTATTTAATTATATGCAATGTGGAATACCTCTGGGTATTCCCTAACCCTGTTGCGATTGAGCGAGACCGGGATAGATGTCGTTGCTCGTTTGGGGCAATTCGGCAGGGGATGCCGAAATGTGTGTGAATTGGACCATTGTTTAAACTGTTGTGTTATACTTCTTATTGAATGTCTCGAGTTAAACTGTTTAGTTTAATTGTTAAATCGTGAATGAGTAAGGTGATGGTATGGGATAGAATAGGTTAGTGCAATTTGACTGTTTAGTAATTGCCTGTTTAAAGTGATACTTCTGAGTATGAATATGCAATGTGTGATATTTCCTATGTTGAACTTCTTGATGCCTTGGGCATGGCCCGGATATATGGTTGAGTGATAGAGATCACATGTGGGGGCTCTGGATCTGGATACTTCGGGTGGTTGCTACCACGGGTTGGGCATCATGGACGTCGGTTGAGGCAATTGGACTGTCAGGTTGGGCATTGGCCCAGGTTAATTGGATGGAAAGGCCATCTGACTTGAGAGACAGGTTTTTAGGGACATGAGGTGTCAGAGGTGTTGTGTCTTGGGAACTTATTGAGGTGATTACCGCTCACCGTGTACTTTTGAGTAGTGTGCACATAGATAGACTCTGAGATGTGGTGGTACAACCACTCGCTGGGTAGAGGCCCCTGGAAGATGCGGTTAGGTATATTTGGTTTGTGGGTTCTTTCTATAGGAAGACACGTTGAAGGTGAGGAGCCTTTGGAATATAGCTTTGAGGCGGTCAGGTTGGGGGCAGAGGCTTGCCGTGATTTGAGGGCAGACATCACTGTCCATCCGGTTATCTTTTGAGGACAGGATTCGTTGTTCCTCCGGATGTTGTGCCTATGGCAGGTTGAGATTTTGAGCTAGGTTACGACAGTTGGGAGTGCATTCAAGACATTTCTACTTGAGACACATGGTGTCAGGTGGCACGAGGTGTTGGGCTGCAGATCAGACTATCCAGGGTCGGCCAAAGCAGGTGACACTTCCTGGTGGCTGCTGAGCACCAGTGATGTTTTTATTTACTTTTGGGCATTTTACTATTTACTATTTTCTGTATATGAGCATGTCTTCCTAAACACTTATATTATGTACGCACCTCTGCGTGGTATCCTACTGTGACTTGTCTCACACCCTACACGGGCCCTTCGGGACGCGTGTAGACTTTATGAAATTGCATGTAGGTAGAGGGTCACCCTTTGGAGCTGGACTTTAGTGTTGTTGACATGGAGACTAGCATGGTCCCTGAGGTTGTGCCGTACTGGAGTTATTTGTTTAGTTTTCATCCCTTGCATAACCATGTTTACCTTATATTGTAGCTACTATTGGTTAGCCATTGGAGCCATTGTATATATATTGATTTGTATGAATTGCTTTTATGCATGCTTGGTTGTTTTACCAGTTATTGCAGTTGATTTTCTGGCATGAAATTCTGTTTACTTTCCAATGCTGATGTTCTGTATTGCTTCTTCTATTTATTTTTATTGAATGTGTTTTTTCTCTGTGGGCCTGGTTCGAGTCTTCCGAGTCATCTATTTCCATTGCATATTTTAGTTTATTACTTGGACCAGTACTATTAATTCCTCCATGAGGGTATATCCTCCCCACTATACCAACCATACCCTCATTGCTAGTCGAAAACCTTTAACGTTCAGGGGAGGTGCACCTAAGGTAGTGACACCCGACCCGTTCGGCACCGTTCGGGTGGATGGCCGACTCCGGGTCGTTACAAAGTAGTATCAGAGGAGGTTTCATGAGAAGGATTTAGTAGCGTTGCTTTGCTGGCTACTACTGAGTTTGATAGTTCTCTTTTTATTTTCTTCTGGTTTTACTATTTGGGATATGGTAGACTGGATGTAGGTTGTTGTTGGAAATTGAGCTTTGAACTTGTGCTTGGGTGCTTGCCGCCCTCGGTACGAGGGTAGGAATGAGTTGTTAGGGGTGGGGATTGTTGTTTTATTTTGCTCATATTACAGTTGATATGATTTCCACCTCGGTGGCTCACTTGGTGTGAGATGTTATTGAATATGATATGTAAACCATGCTCGGTATGGAAAGGGATTCATTCTTGGCTTTTTATAGGAACATTTTAGGGTATTTCAATTTCATAACTGCATGATTTCTTTGTGATGTGATAATACAATATGAACAGAATCAATTGCCCGACTATGAATGATCTGAAATGTGGATAGGTAAAAATCATGATAGAATTGCTTGTTTATGGAAATGTATATGTAATGCTTTGTATTTTTGTACAATTTCATTTTGCAGGATATTTGGGTTTGGCTCTTATTAGAGCAGACATGTAGTATGGTTGAGGCAGTGTAACTGTCAGGATTGGGCGACACGGTCGTCGGGATTGAGGCAACATTGGTTTTCAGGACGGGCATGGCCTGAGGTACTAATGATGCATGGCTCTGTTGAGGGAAGGTAAGGAGTCCATGAGGTCGGGCTGCCGTGGGGCACGACTTGCGGTGAGGGGGAGTAAGGGTATTTGTTATGAACTGCCTTTTACTGTTTTCCTTATCTACGTAGAATATATTTTTATATAGATTTATGTGGGATGCCTGACTATTTATTTTATTCAGTGGGTTACTTCTTCATGACACGATGGAGCGACATGCAGGAGAGGATATGGTACCATAGGATCAGGGTCAGAATCCAGTGTAGGCAGAGCATGAGCAGCAGGTAAAGGCTCATGGATATGATCAAGGTCAAGATCCAGTGTAGGCAAGGAAGTAGCCGGGTTTGGCAGCGTTCAGACCGTGGCATGATGAGCAGCTCTAAGATAGCCTACTACGTGTCTTGCAAGGGATTGATAGAGGATTGCAGGGTACAGATCCTTCCATGGCGTATCTAACATGGGAGTTCTAGTCACAACACCCACCACTTTTTCAGGGTGAGGGTGGTCCACAGGCGGCAGAGAACTGGATAGAGAGTATGCACATGATTTTCGAGTAGCTCAAGATGCCTCCAGGGTGGATGGTCAAACTGGCGACGTACATGCTGAGGGGACTGGAGAAACATCGGTGGGATGTGCAGGTACTCGCTTGTAGGAAAGAGGGATTGGCGTGGAAGGAATTCGAGGATAGGTTCTTCGAGTACATTTATCCAGAGATGCTGAGGGCAGAGAGAGCTCGAGAGTTGTTGAGTCTTCAGTAGGTAGATATGTCCGTCATGGACTACGCAGCTACATTCACAGTGTTGTACCATTTTGCACCTGGCATGGTCAGCGATGATGAAGCTGGGGTAAGGCGCTTCGAGGATGGCTTACGACATGCCATTCGGGTCCAGGTGAACATCTTCCTGCTGGGTTCTTTCTCCGAGGTGGTAAATTAGGCACTCAGAGCCGAGGGAAACGAGAGAGAGAAATCTCTTTTTGGTAGGGCGATAACCCTAGGTGAAGGTTCGGACATCAGGAAGCGAGGGAAAGATGAGTTCTAGCAGGGTGGGCAGGCCAAGGACTCATTTAGACCACCTCGTGGAAGTTCAGTGGTGGTTTTTTTTTTCAGTGTGGTCAGCTGGGACATGTTCGGGCTCAGTGCGATAGGCCCCCAAAGGAGTGTCGAGCCTGTGGACAGGTCGGGAATCTGGAGAGGTTTTGCAGGAAGCCTTCTCAGACAGTCTACAGGAAGGGACCAGGACAGACTGTGGCATCAGGAGTTGGTTCAGGTTCGGTACCAGGAGAGGGTGGCTGAGGTTCAGATGCATGCAGAGGATGTGACAGGGATAGAAGGAACCATCTGAGGGGTCCGTGGCCAGAGACTGGGGCAGCACCGCAGGGAGGTCAGGTATCAGGCAGTCGGGCTTCAGGCCAGGTGCACGCTATGGAGCTACTAGGGATTGAGCAGGCTGGAGAGCCGACGATGGTGGCAGGTACACCGCGGGTGTGGCCTTGAGATTATTTACATTCTATTGGCATGGCCTCTTGAGGTATGTCTGGTTGAGTGCACAGGTTGAACATGATATTTTTGGACTGACTAGATTCTCGTTAGTGTGATTGGCATCATATTAGATTATTTTTATGTTTTATTTATATATTTGAGATGTGTGGCATTAGTAGAATCAAGGATGCAGGTTGGTTGTGGTTCCCTGGGGATCAGGGCATCGGGGATGCAGGTTACTTGAGGTGCATGGCACTAGGTTTGAATTAAGGATCTATTGGATGCAGGACCTTAGGGAGGTAGACGCCGATGCGGTGAGAGTTACGTTGGGTGACAGAAGCGACACGTGAGCACTGAGGAGGTGAAGATGTGACGATGGGTCATGAGAGGACAATGGGTCCAGGAAATAGGTTGTTGGGCCTTATTTGTTTATTTGTTTTCTTTGATCCTTTCTGGTGTTGAGACCGAGTAGGATATTCCAAAGTAGGGGATCCCTTTTTAGGAATTTATCCAGAACCTTGAGACCGGGGTAGTCTGGGTTGTTTAACTGTAATGGGCGTGTTAGGTTCCATCTCCTGGTTTCGTTTGGTAGCTCGGGGATGAGTTACATTAAGGTGAAGAGGTTGTATGAACCCATGTTTTTAGAAACGGTTCAAGACCCGACCCTGTTTAAACTCTTGACTGGTTTTTGGGAAGTCTGGAAAATCTGGGATGTTTCTGGAAATTTCAAGAATACACGCCGTGTATGAGTTACCCTAGTGACCGATCATGTGATTGTCGAGTACATGCCATGTAAAGTCCGTGTAGAACGTTCATACTACACAGTGTGTATTTATAGACATGACGTGTATCACTTACCCGTGCGAGGCCAGTTACATGTCGTCTGGTGCCTAGGTGGAAATTTCCATCTAAACATTGTGTAGCCTTCCGTGACACGCCGTCTACCCTTGCCCGTATAACGGCCGAGACCCTGGCCGTGTGCTGGCCTTGTACCCAGTCCAAGCCAAGTGCTGGACACCACTTAAGTCGGAGTATGGAAACACATATACACGGCGTGTACTTTTGAAATACATGCCATGTACTTTTATTTTAATTTGAGCGATCGGGCCACCGTCGCGTCTCATTCCCAGAATCCTCTTCTTCTTCAACTTTGGATGAACAGATCATCTGAAAAAACCCCAAAAACAGAAACCCTCCCAAAATCATCATACGACCTCCGTTCTTCGATCCGTTGGTGGATGAGGGACCGCATTGGAAAGGCTAACCCCTCTCACCCTACTTCGTCCTTGATTCCTCACCTATTTCTCAATTTCCATCCGAATGGAATTGCTATATTTGACAGAATCGTAGATTTACCGCGACATAGTCTGATTTAGAGGATGAAATCAAAGGAGTTTCATCGTACGAGTACAAGGTCTGTGGTGCATACCTTCTTTCGTGTTTTCATAGAAAATTTGGGGTTGCGACCTTTGGGTGTGATATCGGGTGTTGAGCGTGACCCTAATTATTTGTTTTTATTTAATTATATTCAATGTGGAATGCCTCTGGGTATTCCCTAACCTTGTTGTGATTGAGCGAGACCAGGATTGAGGTCGTTTCTCATTTGGGGAAATTCGGCCGAGGATGCCGAAATTCGTGTGAATTGGACTATTGTTTAAACTACTGTGTTATACTTCTTATTGAATTTCTCGAGTTAAACGGTTTAGTTAATTGTTAAATCATGAATGATTTATGTGATGGTATGGGATAACATAGGTTAGTGCAATTTGACTGTTTAGTAATTGCCTTTTTAAAGTGATTCTTCCGAGTATGAATATGCACTGTGCGATATTGCCTGTATTGAACTTCTTGTTGTGTTGGGTGTGGCCCAGATATATTGAGGAGTGATGGAGATCATAGGTTGGGGCTCTGGCTCGGGATACTTTGGGTGGTTTCTACCATGAGATTGGGTGTCATGGACCTCGGTTGAGACAGTTGGACTGTCAGGTTGCACTATGGCCCGGGTTATATGGATGGTGAGGCCATCTAACTTGAGAGACAGGTTCGCAGGGACACGAGGTGTCAGAGGTGTTGTGGCTTGGGAGCATATTGAGGTGATTACCGCTCACAGGGTACTTTTGAGTAGTGTTCCCATAGATAGACTCCGATATGAGGTGGTACGACCACTCGCTGGGTAGAGGCCCCCGGTAGATGTGGTTAGGTATATTTGGTTTGGGGGTGCTTTCTATAGGAAGCCACATGGAAGGTGGGGAGCCTTCGGAAGACATCTTTGAGTTGGTCAGGTTTGGGGTAGAGGCTCACTGTGATTTGAGGGCAGACATCATTGTCACTCTGGTTATCTTATGAGGACAGGTATCATTTTTCCTCCGGATGTTGTGCCTAGGGAAGGTTGAGCTTTTGAGAAAAGTTACGACAGTTGGGAATGCCTTCGGGACGTCGGTACTTGAGAAACATTGTGTCTGGTGGCACGAGGTTCCAGGCTGCAGATCAGACTTTCCGGAGTTGGCCGAAGCATGAGTCACTTCCTGGTGGATGCTGAGCACCAGTGAAGTCTTTTTTTACTTTTGGGCATTGCACTATTTATTGTTTTTTGTGTATAATCATGTCTTCCTAAACACATATATTATGTACGCATTTCTAGGTGGTATCCTACTGAGACTTGTCTCACACCCTACACGGGCCCTTCGGGATGCGTGTAGAATTAATGAAATTGAGTGCATGTAGAGGGTCAGCCTCAGGAGATAGACATTAGTGCTGTTGACATGGAGACTGGCACGGACCCTGAGGTCATGTCGTACTGGAGTTATTTTTTTAGTTTTATTTACTTGCATCAGCATGTTTACCTTATATTGTAGCTACTGTTGGTTAGCCATTGGCGCTATTGTATATATATTGATTTGTATGACTTACTTGGATGCATGCTTGGTTGTTTTAGCAGTTATTGTAGTTGATTTCCTGGCATGATGTTCTGTTTACTTTCCACTGCTGTTGTTCTGTATTTCTTATGTTGTATATTGTTATTGAATGTGTTTCCGCTCTGCGGTTCTGGTTCGAGTCTGTTGAGTCATTTATTTTCGTTGCATATTTTAATTTTTTACTTGGACCAGTACTTTTAATTCCTCCATGAGGGTATATTCTCCCCACTATACCTAACAAACCATCACTGTTAGTCGGAAGCCTTTGGCTTTCAGGGGAGATGCGCCTAAGGTAGTGACACCTGACCCGTTCGGCACTGTTTCGGTGGCTGGTCGGGTCCGGGTCATTACAAAATTCATTCTGTATTTTCTCTTTTAATAATTATTTGGAATATTTTATGGAATCTTAAGGATAAATATTTAATAAATGGCTTGTCCTGGACTTTTGGAATTACTATTGAAATTTAGGGATTTAAATTTTTTCATCATGAAATGTTATATTATTTTTAAAGACTTATCTTGTATTATACAAACCATTTTGATTTTTCTTAATGATTTATGAATTGATGAATATAATTTTAAAGTTTATGTATTATCTATGTTTCTATTTGTTGATTTAAGTTCGTCGGGTATAAAAATGTATCTTAAATTATAATCGTTTGGAGAAATTGGTGGTTTTTTATGGAAAATGATTAATGTATAAAACATTAATTTATATTTATGATTGTTTCCTTATTCTATTTTTATTTGAATAATTTTAATTTTTCAACTCTAAAAAATTACCATTATACAAAAATGTTATCCATTCAGTTTTCCTATAAGAAATTAATGAAGTATTAACTAATCATAGATTTATTGATTTATGTTGGATAAATTTATAAGTACAATGTACTAACTCACTACCATTCATATCATTCTAGTTTTCTTTCTAATACTTTTACATGAATCCCCTTCAAAGAAACCTATTATGTTTTATCATAGGTTACCTTCTTATTTCACTTTATTTATTTTATAGTGCGTGTTTGGTTAATCCTTTTCCAAATGTTAAATCTCAAAAAAGGTAATCTGAATGGTCAAATAATAGATACCATGTTAGATTAAAAACATATAGGATTAAATTTATTAATTTGAAGAAAATGTAAAATCATATGTTTTTAAAAAGAAACACTATGTTCGATAGCATATATGATATAACCTATTTAGTTTAAATGAACAAAAAAATATTAGTATTTTAATATTGTTGTTTTAACATTGTTATAAGAATAGAGTGTATGAACAGGATTAACTGAATTCTGAAAATAATTCTTACACATGTATATATAATGAAATATATGGTTCAAAATTAATTGTAAATAAAAATAAAACCCTATTTGAATATAAAAATGAGACATTTTTTCTATAAGAATATTTAAATGCACATAAGTTCATTTTATACAAATATATTTAAAAAATGAAAAATATTTTTATTATATTAATGATATATATATATATATATATAATTTATTATACATTTTTTCTTGTCATTATATAATAATAAATCTAGATCTACACATCACAACTATATTTGTTTAAAAAGAATTTTTACTACCTTTTGATACTACACTTGTTTTATATATTGGAATTGAAAATTATGTAAATTATATTTGAAAAAATAATTATTATATTATAATGTGGAATATTTAAATTTAATTTGGTTAAATTTTTGTTATTTTTTGGATAATATTCATGTTTTCATTAATAGTGAAAAACAATTTATTTTTATTGAAAATATGTTTTCATCTAAATAATTTATGTTATTGACTTATACATTTATATATTTTAATGTACAATTAGATAAACATTATATCATTTAAATTATTTTTGGTCATTTGAATCGATTTCAAAATAGATTTTAATATAAAACCCTTCAATATTTTTATATTATTCATTTTTAAAACATATTTTATCATTCTGTCAACATGATTATTTATAAATTAATTTGATCTAATTATGAGTTTTAAATTTCAAAAAATGGCCCCATATATTGATTTATTTTTTCCAATTTTACTAAATTGGTCCCATTTATTTCTAAACAATATGTATAGTAACTTTGGAAAATTTTGGTACCATATTTATGAATAAATCAAGCGATTAAGGGTTTAGATAATATTATAAATATAATAAAATTATCTTAACACATATCATAATTTTATTAGATGAGGGATTGAAGAAAAAAAATCATCCTTGGGATGATCTTATAACCTATTTTACCATATTTGAAGAAAATAATTAATTTATAATATGATATTTTAATCAATATTCACTGATGTCACACATATAATTTAATAACAATAACATTTTTTCATATTGGGGTTTTTTAGAATATATCTTCAAGATTAAATATTATTTTGAAATATATTGTGTTAATCGTCATCATATAAAATTATTTATAATTTCTTGAATAGAAAAAATTATATTAATGGATTAAAAAATTGAAAATTTAATAAAGCTTTAATTAATTGAAATATCAATGAAATGATATTGATAATAATTTTTAAAAAATAAAATTTATTATAATTAATATCATAAAATATTATATTTAAATTATAAATTTTTATGATGTTTTGGAATTATTTTTTATAATTTATCATGTTTAATGATATTTTTAAAATTTCAGATAATGAATAGTGTCAACATATAAATTAATGTTATTTTATACTAAATAATAGTTTATTAAATGAAAAAATAGTTATTAAAATCACAAATTTAAAATTTGATTTTGATAAACATAAAAATGTTTTAAATGATTCATATGGGGTTCTTTTTTCTTTTTATAGTTACTAAAATTACCCTCAATTAGTAAAAGTCCATGTTTCCAAAGTAATAATTAAATAAGTTAAATAATGGTTATGAAAAAAAAGATAAGGATTAAAAATAGTAAAAACATATATAATATTTATTTTATGTTGGTATTTATACCCATAATTATCCAATATTAAAAATAAAATTGTTTTGATACATTTTTAATATACAATTAATTTATACTAATTTAATATTTTGATGATTTCTAAGAGTTCCCCTCTACACACTTATTAAAGGAAACCTCTTTTTTTTATCACATGAAAACCTATATGGATTAAAAAATATCAATCGAAGCATTTTCGTATAATCCTTAAAAAACACTAGAGCTATTATTTTATTCATAGACCCATACTACATGGTCATAATATATTAACCGAAGGAGTTTGACATAAGAAAAGGTATAGTTTTTAATCACGTATTTATATATTATTTCATCTCACAGTTCCATAAAATATTTTTTAACTGTGATTAAATAATATATTTTATATATTAAATATTTTTAAATTTTATTATGCTAAAATAATCACATCAACCCATCTCTACTATCATCAGATTGGAAAATAATTAATCTTTTGATATTATGGAAGACTAGCACCACATAAACTGATATAATTAGTTCTCCATCTCTATATATAATAACTAGTTCAGAAAATGGAACTAAAATTTAAATAATATCTTCAAGACATATTGATAATTATTAATGAAAAATATATCATTTACATTCTTACCATTTTATGCATGTAAAATTGAAAATGGCGTTTATTTGTATGTATGAGCTATCACTGCCACAAAGCGATGTGATTCATTTTTCGTCAACACATAACATGAATGATATATATAAATATATTTAAATTAATATTATTATAAAAATTATATTATAAGAATTATGTAAATATACAATTATACTTACCTTGCTTTCGTAATAATCAGTGAAAAATGGAAATGTTACTTATGTGTATGTACAGCTTAGTGTCTCCTTGATTACAAAAAAATACACTTTAAAATCCATAATTAATGGATATATTTATTAGTATAATTTATGTATTTTGATGATAATTTTATCAAAATTTTTATTTTGGAGTTGATGACCTAATTACCACTTGTCTATAGACATCATACTAATTTATTTTATGACTCAAGTGCAGAATAAAATCAAATCATCTGACGTAATGTTAAATAATTACATAATAGTTATAACATAATAATAAGTTGTTTAAAAGAAATTATAAACTAAAAAAATGTTCTAATGAATTTAAATAATTAAACTATTTTTAATATTCATGAATATAATCATTGTACATGATAGGTCGTAGTCATGGGGAGGGACCTCATCTCAATCTCCTTTAATTGAGGCATATAATGAAACATATTTACTATATAAGGTTTATATAAAACCTGTTTGACATGTTATAACATTAATTTTATCTATTTCTAGGATAAATAATGTTTTTTAATATTATTATTTAAATATATTTATGATTAAAATATGTCAAACAAGAATGAGATGTATTGATTAAAAATTGTATTTTTAAATGCATTCTGATTTCATTTTAAAAAAATTCCCTCCAGGCCTATATTAATGATATTTTTTATATGTTTATTTTAAAAAGGATAATAAAGAAAATTTAAAATCTATTATTAATTTCATTAATATTTTTTGAAAAAATTACCTTTTTATGAGTTCTGTAAGTAATGTTTGGACAAACAATTCCTGAAATGTTCTATTCAAGTAATTTAAGGAGAAAATGAATTTTTTATGTCAAGAACATTATTATTACTTGGGAATATTTTAAATGATTTAATTTTTACAAAAATGAAAAAACCACATTATCATTTTTTGTATTTTTGTATTGGAAATTTTTTTTCAAGGAAAAGGTGTCTTTTGTTTTTGAAATCGGATTTTGAAAAAAATGGTATTTTACTATCAGAAATTGAATTACACATGAGTTTAAAATAGTTTATTAAATGATGATATTTTTTTATTTCATCTTGTGTTTCTTGGACATTATAAATGATTGGTGCACTGAGATAGTGTTTCGTGAGCCCGTTACAACTTTAATAATTGGTTCACCTAGATAGTGATATAATTCATTAGGTAATGATTTTGTTATCCCACAAAATATATTTTATGTTTTCCATCTGGGTTTTACAATTTAGTAGGGTTATATAATGTTTTGGTAAATGTTTTATGAAATTAGCTTCCTAGATACCAATTCCTGTTTTTCTATTCTTTTTGTTTGTTTATAATGATTCATGTGACCAAGATTTATATTATATCGATCATAGTTATTGATTCTTATGTACATTTTTTTCTGTTAAGGCCATATTCAATTATATCATGTTTGAGGATCCAGGTATGGATGGGAATGAATATTCATATATTATACTCATGAACATTTATTGTGTACTCATAACCATATTCACTTATAATTATCACTAATGGAATTCTATTTCTAATCCTTATAATTAACCTTACAGGGAATTTGAGCTCCCCCTTCTTGTGTTTTTTTTTACTAGTTATTAAAGAATGATGTTAAATAATTTATTTCTAAAAAAAATATTTATAAATGGTAATGATGATGAACGAATGTGAAGACATAAAATCTATGATAGATGTAATAAATGCACAATAAAAGGCTTTTTAATTGTTTATTTAGGATTTGTTTACTAATTATCCAAAACTATAAAATGTATATGTCCTCATGAATGTAAGGGATCAGGTTTTTTCATTTTATTTTGTATGGTTAGGATGTAAGACGTTGAAAAAAAATATCTACATCATAGAAAAAATGAAAATTTCAAGATTTTATCACAGGATCTCGGTTTGGGGCCTTAGTTGTTATATATCATGTCATGTTTGATGATGGAGGTGAGGAAAGGTAGAAAAAGAGATGAATTAAAATGATATTCTTTCAAAATATTACCTTTTTAGTGAAGCCTCCTTGTAATACTTCATTAGTGACAAAGAATTTTTATTTTTTGGTAACCACTAGAAATAGGGTTTGAGGGATATGTTTGGAAAGCAATTTTTCTAAAAATCTAAGAATTTCTGAGGATTAGTATGTGTATGGAGAAGGGGTGGTAAGGTGTGGTATTTAAAAAGGTAAAAGGGGGGGGGTGTTTTGATCATTAAATTCATTAGTTTTTTATTTTTTTCAATACAATTAATAGTATTGATTATTAATACTATATATATAATGGTACAAGTACGTTATATGTTATTGGTGCTTACATCATCCATTACTCAATCATTCTTGTATTTAGGTTATAATGTTGAAATAATTATTTTACCATACACTAATATTTGCAAAAAATATATAATTTTCAAAAATTATCATCAAACAGTTTCCATTGTGTTAATCCTAAAAATGAAATCCATCTTAGTAAAATAAAATTATTTATATGATAAATTTAATTTTTATGTAAAATAATCGATTTTTAGAAAATAATTTTTTTTAATATTTTATCCATTTTTTAACCCATTGAAAAATTACATATGGTATCATGAAATTATTTGTTTAGTATAAGTAAACATCATATTTATTTTCATACACATATAATGAAATAATTATATATATTAAATAATTATATTTAATATAAAACATAAATTAGAATATTCTTGTTTTATAAAAATACCAAACTGTCTTTTATCATTTTTGAAATAATTAATTAATTGTATGATGATTTAAATATATAATATTTTAAATTTATAGGATACCTATGTATTAATTTAAACATACATAGGTGTGGATTCAATTATAATAGCAATGTTAATATTCAACGGTCAGATTTGTAACATTCATATGGGTTCACTAATTTCAAAAAAAAATCATTATCTATTCCATTTTATTAACGTATATTTTATCTCCAGGTTATATATATATATTATAAATAAAAACAATTAATTAATAATATTCTACTTTATATGTACAATGTTTTCCATTAGTGAATTTTTTTATTTAGATCAATCAAATTCAAATTTTCAAATTCATCAAAACATTTTTATATTTTTTATCCCATAGTAATATTATCAATTATGATGGGAATTTTTATTCTATAAATTTAATGTCTATGTTAATATAATAATATTTTTTTGGTTTCTTCATTTGGTGCATGTGATATATAATAAATTATTTATTATGAAATATTTTTAGGATGAGATATTTCTTCAATAAAATTATAGGTTATCAAATTAGTCCCCCTTCTAAAATTTCGACCATGAAATTTTATTCTACCTATTATGTTGAAAATGGATAGTATATGTATGGATTATTCAATATTATGATTCTGAATTCACATACCTATATATTTTTCATCATTTTACATTGATTATGGGAATAGTTTTATTATGTCGAACATTTTCTATATTATCCAATTATTAAACCAGACTCTCATCATTAATGAGATCATTTTATAATTATACTAACCCTAAATTCAATTAATGTTAGGGATCTAGTATTTAAATTTTCTGGAGTTATGAATGGAATAAAACATGAACTTAATAAAGGGTTGGTCGAAGTGCTGGTTAATAGGGAAAATCACAAGTGAAAATAAAAATATTAATGTGTTTGATGTGAATGGGACATAACATTCCCTTTATACCATATATATTGACAATCTTCTATGAAGATATATTAAGAAACACTTTATCCCCAACATAAAAGTTATGTCTTCTGTATGATTTTAAAAAAACATATTCTATGTTCTTTGATATCCCTCATGTGCTATTGAAATGTTTTAACCATTTCTACCAATACCTTAAAAATTTTAGGCCCCATAAGAATTATTTAACAAACTTCTTCCTAGTTCATAGGTTTTCCAAATATTTTCCAATACAATTAATAATATGGGGTCATTTTAATATCTAAGTAAAAACAAATATTGTTTCAGAACATGACCATAGAGAGATATTAATTCCATAATCCTTAAAATTCCATTAAATATTTTCTCTATATATCTCTATGTTTTTGGATAGTACACTCATATTGGCATTTAGTTTTTTGCTGATGAGACCTTTTGATGTTCTTCTCAACTTATAGATCATTTTGAATACTCTTCTATTATTTTTTGGTAAATCTCAGATCTTTGGGACATACCTTGGATAGTGTTTCCTTATGTAGTGTCCCGACTTCTCTGATTTATATATGTACAATATTATCGATTTATATGTCATTCAAAATTATTGTTATTTTAGATTTCTTTATAAAATTATCCCTGATAATAATAATATAATTATTTCTACTTAATTCTACAATAATACCAATTAAAAAATATGTGGTGTTGTTTTCCCATTTCCAGGTTTTTCGGGTAATAGTTTCATAACCCAAGATGTTTTTACCTTTCATTTATCACCTACTATCATAAAAGGAATTATGATGTCTATTTTTTTGGTCTCCAACCACATATTATTATAATAGTATTTTTATTTTTTATCCTAATTCATCTTCATTCTATCTGGGTGAATGGATAAGGTTGAGATATATTCATGATTAATAAAATACTTCTTTATTAAAGAATTTTAATGTTATGTGTAGTTGTGAACCAAATCATTTTAGTCCTTCAATAATTTTTATCTCACATTATATCCCACTTCTTATAGATTCCAACCTATTTTAAATTTCCACATCATCACATTGAGGATGCATTATCTTCACTATAATAGTTAGACGTGAAATAAATTTAGAAAATAATAATGATGGTCCTTACTTTATGATTCCCATTTCTATCTTTTGGATGTTTAAGAATTGGATGCTTTGAAATTTTCATCATTGATATGGTTTTTTTATCATTTTATCATAGATGATCATCCACATTATTTACTTTTTCAGGATGGTAGTGGATTGAGAAATCAGATTAAATTTATTATATTTTACAATTTTCTCTGGAACAAATTAATCTCTTTATATGTGAATATATATTTTATGCTCTTATAATCAGTATATATTTGAAATTTATCCCCATAAAGATAACAGGGAAGTATTTTTAATGGTTGGGTCACTACAAAAAACTCTACATCATACATTTTATAGTTATAGTCATGAAAATTAATGATCTTTGAGGCATTGAAAATATATTTATCATTATATATGAGTATATATCCCAATACATTATATGATTAATCACTTTATATCTCAACATATTTCTCACTTGAAGGATGTATGAATATTGGTCGTGTGATCAGTCACTTTTTGAATTCCATAATATTTTCTAAACATCAATCAGTCTCGGAAATATTTAATCACATTCAAGTAAATTTTGTTAGTTTGATCAACAATCATGAGATTCTTCTCATAAATCATTGATAATACCAAACTAACCAAAGGAAACAACCAATAACCATTATATATTTTGGTTTAATCCACATCTCAATTTCCCCTTTTCTAATAAATGTCCACAAATAAACTTTTTCTAGAGATAAAATTTGATAATAATTATACATCCTAAATACATTAATCAAATTTAATATACATTTTTTTATTAAATCCCCTTTATCAATTTGTTTTTTAGTATATTGAAATTCACCTCATTCTCCTCCTTTTTTGGACTATTTCAAAATATTATCTATAAATACTACCACAAAAATTTCAAAATAATCACTATATACTCTATTTTTTATGTACATAATTATTTCAATATAATTATTGAGTGTGATGGCATCATTTTGATCGTATACATTGTTTTCCACATTCTATTGTAAGTCTTAAGGATATCATCCTTATTCAACCAAAATGGATGATATCTCGGATAAAGGTCCACTTTTGAAAATAAAAGGACCCATCAAGTTGATTTAAAAAGTCTTTTATCTATTGAAGGGTTTAGATATTTTTAACCATGATTTTTTAGTTATTTATAATCAATATAGAGGTGTATTGACAAGTCCTTATTCTTGAAGAAGATGACCATTACACCTAGTCATGATGAAATAATGCTTGTAAAACATTAGTATAGATTCTATTGTAAATAAATTTTCATATTATATAACTCAATAATTACCATTCAATATGGATTCATGGTTATAAGGATAGATACAGTTATATGATCAATTAATAACTCTACCAATCGGTCAATAGGAAGTCCATATGAGTATTCCTAGAATAGATAAATATATTCCTTAATAATGTTTATATATTCAACCATAATTGACAATATTATCTAAATATTTTCAGCTATATATACTTGTTTATATGGATGTAATGCCATTACATGATATAAATATTCCTATAGAGATTAATCATATAACATACACTTGTAAAAAATCAAAAGATAACATTGGATGTAAATAGATATCTATTTTTTTATAGATAATTGATGTTTGATTTATATAAATTAAAGCAATACATTATCATTATAGAATCATAATCCTGTTGATGAATTAAGATAAAATTTTCTATATGGTTCGGTGCACAAAAATTGATTGGTGAGGAGTTATATACATGGGATACAATAAATTCTCTATTTTATTCTCATATATATCTCATCCCCCTTATTTGGTGGTGGTGTTTTTATAGATCAACTAAAAATGCATGATACAATGGAATGTTTAGAAATTGGTTGAACATGTACAATTTTCATAATATAAATCATAACAAGTGTGACTCAACAATATCATTATTGGGATCCACATCAGTTGTAGTTAACATATATTCCCTTATATTCTCACTATGATTTTAGGTAGTAGTTATTTATTATCACTATAATACCATATCATAGAGAATTAGTTTATATAATTCCCCTAGAAGGTAAATTTGAAATGATGAACTGAAGGATGAGGTTTTTTAAAGTCATTTTATTCTGATGGCATAATAGTTGGATTCTTCATATCACATTTATACTAATTTTCATGATTCCCCTTATTTCCAACATTAATGAGAATTTTGATTCAATTTAGAAATTTTTTGTGATGCTTTTTGCAAAACATTTGACATGTAAGATAACTGGTTTTCTTTCCACCATAATATTTATCAATATATTATGTTGAAGAAAAAATCAACCTATAAATTTATCTCAAGAACTACATGTCCACTAAGGGTCTAAAATATCCATCTTAATCTTGAGGATACAAAAAACAATTTCTTTATTTTGTCAATTTCATTAATCTCTAATTCTTTTTATAGGCATAGATTTATCCCACTAAAGAAGAATACCACAATACATTCTTTATTTATGTGCCTATCAGTGGTGAACTATGTAGTCCATGTGAGTTTTCCATGTACTCTATGATAAGAACATATTCCTTTTTCATCAGTGTATGGAACCCCCTTTATAATATTAGATAATGAGTTTGGGGAAAATATATCTTAAAAATCTATTCATGAAGGATTATTAGTCGATGGATTCTAGTTCCTCTTTAGAATTGTTATTCTAAAACAGTTTTTACCACTGATTAGATCCCCCCTCCCGATGTAAAAAAACATAATGAATTTATATAGTTAATAGCATTGAAGGATATAGAATATCATACAAATTGATATAGTCTGTTTTTAAATGATGTGTGTATACACACATTCAATAAAAGTAATATTCCTTTGCTTTATAAATTACTGAATCAAAAAATTCACAATCTTAGGTGAATGACTCAGTTCTACATGATTTAAATTATTATTCATAGAGTGAGTTAGTTGGCATAATACATAAATGAACATCCCTACTCTAAATTCAATAATGTTAGGAATACAATTTAATTAATCATCTCATTTATTACAATATTGGTTAGGGGATGATATCTCCCATTTCATAACATAAACTAGAATAATTGAAAAATTAAATAATAATTCATTTACGAATAAACATATAAAATTGAAAATAAAAATGTAGAAGTAATAATTTCTAATGATATATTAATCATAACTTCTAAAAATATAAAATATTAATATATATTATCCATAGTAATTACCCCATTAATTTTTATAACCTACAAGTCTATTTATGTCCATAATAATGTTTCATATGGAGTTTGGGAATTTTCTCAAAAAATCCCATGATACTGTCATTCATGGTGTATAGTAAGGCCTCCTTATCAGGAACTAGGGATTTATCTATTCAATACATAATTCCCCATTTTGGGCTTATTACATCCACTAATAACTATCATAGAGACACATCCACTTGTATTATCTAGGTAAGGATGTAATTGCATAGAAACTGATCTCTCAATATATTCCAAAAAATGAATGATATTTTCCAACACATAGACTTATCCCTTGGATCCTCACATAATTATTATCATAATAACCCCAAAAAATAACTATATAATCCTCTGATACCATCATTAGTTTCATCATACATATAGAACATTTTTACATGATTTATAACAAATGTATCAAATTAATAAAAATTTAAGGATTCATAATGCATGCATCTTTGGGAAATATGGTTCGTAATAGATCTGTGTGAAACGAAAATAATAAATATATTATTTTCCATAATGAGATATTAAATCACATTGATCTTCTACAATTGATAAGGATTACATGGGAAAATACATAAAAAATGATGAGCTATAAATAACTGTAAGGCAATAAACAAGATGGAGAAGAATAAAAAATAAAAAAATAGAAAAAACATGATATCATATATATAGGAAAAGATAATAAATTTTAATATATTGGTATGACATAATGAACATGAAATCATAAGATCACGAAATCCAAGAAACATTTAATAAACACACATCAAGATATATTCATAAGTCAACAATAACTTCTAAGACAACATCCAATGGTGAATAGAGTCCCATCATTGATTGGGTTCACACCCCCATCCCGACCACATCATCCCATGATTCAAAAACATTATGCAATGTATTCGATAAATATATGGGAACACCCATAAAACTATGAAAACCCATATCATTTTCACAAATTAAATACATGATATTGTATATGAATAATAGTATCCCATAGAAATAAATTTATTTCAAAATCTTGACTCATATAATAAGAAAAGTATATTTCATAAAGAAAACAATTTGATAAATGAACAAAAAGAAATATTACCCCACGTAAAGAAGGAAGAATAAGATAATTGTATATGTAACATACATTTATATAAGACATAGATGAATTTCACACCATAAAATCAATATAGTGACTGAGTTCGATAGATAATGGTAAAAAATCAAAGAAAACGGTGGCTTGGATAGATCGCTTACTCATGTTCCAATATAGTTTTTCGATTTCACAAAACAATTTGTATAAGAAATTTAGGTTCATTAATTACATAATTCAAAATCATTTACATAAATATTTTATTTACTATAATTTTATTATGTTTATTTATAAACATTTCAAAGTGATATAATTTTTAATTTCATCATTCGTGGAATGTTCATTTCATGGTTTCTTTATCAGGTCACTTATGGATATTTGTTGAAGTTCATATCTAATGTGAATTCAACTCTATAAGTTATATGTAATGCTATTAATATATATCCATATATTTAAGTAGTCCCAAATATATATTTGATTTACATTATATGTGAGAATCCTTAGAAAAACCATTAACATTATTCATTTACTATTTTTTTAGAAATTTTCTAACTATAATGAAATAAATTAGTTTTATTTAATTAAAAGAACAATAAAACATTAAAAAAATAAAAATAAGATATAAAATACATATAAATATCTCATTTATCAATATATTTTTTTTATTGAAATCATTGAAGTTGGTGGTGGAAAATTTTTCACGCTGATCAAGGAGTTCATGTTCCAACTATATTCTAAGCAATTTGTTCAATTCATAATCTTCAAATGGAAGGGTAAAATACAAATATTATATTGAAATAGTAAAATTTCAGTATATTTTAATAGTAGTTTTATAATATCATGATGGATTATGGAGTCAAGGAGAAGATAAAATAATATTATAATTTAAATGAGCATGTTTTACAATATTAACTATTTAATTTTACCTCCTTGAAATACCCATTAAGGGAATTAAAATTGGTCTATTATATATGAAAGTATAACTAGTACTTGTGTGATAGTATTGGGAAGATATTTTAGAATATATTTGAAAATATCAAAGGATTATAATGATTTAGGATAATGGGTTTTATTTATAAGGGGAGTAGAGGTGTGTTTTTGAATTTTATTTTCATTAGTTTATTATTTTTCTTAATGATTATCAAGTGTATTGATTCATGAGACTATATATAGTAAAAATTAATTTGAGTTAAAAAAAATTAGTTGTAACATCATTAATGAATCAATTATTAATTTCTTTATTTCATAAATTTTAATACTATATTTTATCACATATCATTATTCACAAAAAATTCTACTTTTGTAGAAAATTACTAAAAACTCAAACTGACATTTTTCTAATGTGTAGCTTCTAAAAATTAAATCAATTTTAGGAAAATATAAATTATAAATTTATAAATATAAATTTTAAATAAAATACTCATTTGTTTTAAAAATATTAATTTTATTAATAAGACAGATTTTTTGACAGTTTGAAATTTTAATTTTGGTCTCATGAAATTATCTTATCATTACAATACAATTTTATATTAAATTAGAAATTAAATTTATGAAATAAAATTATCTTTTAAATAATTATATTTATTATTAAATTTAAATTACATCATTTTTGTTTACAAAAAATACTTGCACTTAGTTTATTATTTTTGAAAAAAAAATACATTCTACACAATTTAATATAACATATTTTCAAATTTAAGAATACCAAAATATTATCTTACACTTAAATATTTGATGGTAAAATTATAATGGTTTGGTTATCATTCAAATGGTCTAATTTAGTAATAGTTATATTTATTTCCCAAATTACTATAAATAAATCATATATCATTCCTTCTCCAATCACTTATATTTTATTAGATATATATATATATATATATATATATATCCATTTTACATATTATTATTTTATTAATAATATTTTGAATTTTTATACACCATTTATTGTTACTATTGTTATTTTTTTTGAATGAGTAGATCCAATATATAAATTCAAAATTTTTTATATTCAATTTTTTGCCTCAATTTAATAATATTTATTCTTACTGAAATTTTAATTCACTAAATGTAATTTTTAAATTAATATAATTATTTTTCATAATTTCTATCATCTAGAAAATTATCCTTATAATATATTAAAAATATGGAATATATATAGAAATAATGAAGGGAAGACTCTGTAAACATAATATAATATAAAGTACATATTTGATTAATTTTCAAAAATAAAATTTTTTACTTTAAATGTTATAGTCATCTTCCCAAAAAATCACATTTCCCTATGTAGTGATAAATAGATACTAATTTACACATAATATTAAATGACGACCAACCCTGATAATAAAAAATGTATTGGATTTTGGAATTTGGTACAAAATTTATCATTATTCTTTGTTATACTAAAAAATTTAATCAAATCCATTTTAGTATAACAATTGAAAATAAATTTTGTATCCTTATTTTCTATCATCATATTGGGATATACATCAAAGGATAAATGAGAAAAATGTAAAGTAAGGGGACTGTAAAATAGAAGCATCAAGATTGTAATCCATAAAAAAGTCAATAACATCATTGAGTATAACATGTGACTATGACATATGATAAAAAAAGACATAATGTAGGAATACAGAATAATGACTTAAAATATTATGTGATCAATGGAAAACATGATGATATTATATAGAACAATCATGATTGTAGATGATAATAAGTGATTTTATATGAAATTGTTATAAACATAAAACAAGTCGTCATAAACATAATTCAAGTTTCATTTCTAAGAAATCATTACATTATGTTCACCGATAATTATCCATGAACAATATATAAAATCTTGTGAAATAAAATCCCTACACAATTCATTAGAGGGATTTAAATTTTTTGTCTCACATGTTACATTTTTAATTGAACATGCATATGTATGCTATATTGAATCAAAACATACAACAATCATAAGAAAGGTATCACTTACAAATATGGTGGTTACATCCATGGTCCATGCCCATGGATCTTAATTATTCCTATGGTCCATTCCCATGTCTATATGTTATAAACACGTGTAAGGATCCCATAGGTATTTTCACCACATAAATATCCTCTATCAGTATTTCTATTGGCATGGCCAATGTGTATAGATCAATGCTATTAATAGATCATCGTATGACCTAGTAAATGTTGGTAAAATATTACCGTGAGGACCTTTATGTGGCTATAAGTGAAACTATAATCCTAGGAAAGGAATCTAGTTATATAGGTGGGTGTATATGAGGCATGGTCCACATGGACCATATTTCCATGGGAACCCTCCCCAATGTTATAGTGTAAATAAATAATCATCCACCACTTTTTTCAAACATAGATATTATGAATATAATAAAATGTACTCCTCAAATCCACTTATATATTTATTATGTATATAGTTTTTGTTTATTTATATATAATACTTTTTAAATATATTTTATTAATGATAATAAGTTAATTAAAATATCCACACGACCATATGTATAAATATACATGGCCACATGAAAATGTTGTTGTGGATATAGCCTTATTAACTTGAACATATGGCTTTTGGAAGATAGATGTATTTCCTATACCTCCAAGAGAACATATTTCTATGGAAATAGGGTCCAAGTTAAATGGAAATTGTAACATTCCATCATTATCATGGATATAGGATTCCTATTATAAGGTAATTTTTTTTACTATGTCTATAATTTCATCATAAAAAGACAATATTTTTGGTTCTTTATGATTATATTTATATGGACTTTCTATAATAGGTATAGCCATGAAAATATATTTCCTGGGATATATGATCTTGATAGGATGTGTATGGTCACGGAACTCTCTTTACATGACCATATACTCATAATACAAAGCTGTCAAAAAAATAATTTTCTCCAATGGCTATTGGGTCCTAATATTAAGGTTACATCTAGGGGAATAACTTATATTTTTTATAGGTTATTTAACAAACCCTTCACCCTATAAAAATTCTTCCTTGACTTGTTCTCTCATTATTTGCTTTGAAATAAAAATAGTGTCGCAAACCATTGTGACCATGGATGTAGCGGGCCTTTACCCTTTGACATCTTAAACATGTAAATAGCCACATAGATGTAAGGAATGTTTAATTACATTGTAACTCAACGATTTTGAAATGGGAAGTCAATTTACTATAATTCAGAAAATTATGAATCATATAATTCATAATGTATTAATTTTATATTCTGTTATATTACAAAAATAAAAATTTAATCTATGAATTAATGAACATTGAGTAATAGGATAGAATTCACATAAAAGAAAACTAATAAATAATAGAAGAATAGAAGCATACACTTAATGAGAATGTATTTATGAAAACAATAATAATAATTAAATTATATGTAAAAAAGAAGAATAATTGTTAAAAATAATTGGAAAAATTAATACTATATTTGACCGGAATTATGAATGTAGAATATATAATTAGGTAGAAACGGGAAATAAATTAGAAATCAAAAGATAACAATAATGGATAGATAGTTCATCCATTATAAACATCTTATAATATGTTCTCAATATAATAATAGAGATAATTCTTGTTCACATCTACAGTAAAATGAAAATAGATTAATAAATTATCAATTTTGTATCTCATTATGGGTGGTATAAATAAATATGATATTTAAATAGTTTCAAACGTGATAAAAATGTTTTAGAGAAGATTTCCATTTACAAAATTGTATAAAATGGATGGATTAAATTTTAATGAAGTTAATTTAATCTAATTTCTAAATAATTAGAGAGAGAAACATGTTGATTTAAATAAAAATTAATTTTTTTAAATAAAGATAGAAAATTGTAATTGGTGACATAATACATAAACAGTAAGAAGATATGTATTGTATTCCATTACATTCATTGTATTTTTATACATAAATATATTTCTGGAATGATATTTTAAAGACATCTTATATAACAAATTATATTATGTATAATTTTATGAAAATCTATTTTACTATTTGGTTTTATAAATTAAGATAATATTTCATTTTGGGAGTATAACCCCAAATAGAATTAAATAATGAGAAAGTGAAAGTGACCTTTTAAATAATCTTAATGATTGATCTATTATCAAATAAAAAATAATGATAATATAATTAGGCAAAAATATGAGGGATATGAGTGTGGTATATGTCATTTTTTATAACACATTTATAGATGAAGACTATAAATAATGAATAAATACATGAAATGGAATTTGATTTGGATGATAACATTTTATATATTTTGGTAACATGTGATATTTAAACTAATAAGTCACTGAATATCTATAAGGGAATGGAAATACTTAAACTTAATGGAATATTATAATATAATTCTTCCATATTATATTATTTTTAAAACTAATAATATAATGTATAATGTAAAATATGCATGATTCAAAAAGAAATATTTAAGATAAGAAGCCCCATATTAGTTTTATTAGGTACTAACTATGCATGGATATTTTAGATTTAACATAATATTTTAGGAAATCATAAATAAAAAATGAAACAAGTATTCATAATATAAATCTAATAAAATTATTATAAATGAGTTTTAAAAATTTTTAGATTATCCTAAAATAAAAATTAAGGGACCCCATACCAAATTAGATGATATGGATGAAGAATTTTTCAGTGGAATTAAAAGCATATATTTTTCCCCAAAACAATAGGTTTATTATAATATTTCGTGATATTTTTTTAATCATAGGTATTTAATAGTATTTATAATAGTAAAAAATGAAATGTAATAAGAAGTAAAAACCATCCTTTTTCTGATTGATTTAATGAAATGATTGGAAATGAAACAAAGAAAAGGCATTCATATTCATAAAATATAAAGATAATATGTTATATATATATATATATTATTAACATATATATATAGAATTATATATAATATTAATATAATAATAATATATAAACTATTTGGTATAAAAATATTGGTTTAACTAAATGAAATTGATATATTGGAGGGATCCCATTAACGAATATCCTGACTTGCTTGGATACACCATTATCCTCTCTTTTATTTGATTTACATAAGTAATTTAACTAAATAATAACAATATATTTTTTATTTTCAAATACAATTACTTTTTTATCACATTTTCATCACATATAATATTAGTTTTCTCTTATTGGTGTTTGGGGTTCACCAAACTACAATTCTAATATCACATTGGAATAATTACAACAGATAATGGTCATTTTTTAAAATCATCCAAAATAAACAAAACTATAATTATTCAGGTTTAATATATTTCTAAAATATAAAATTATCCAAAATATATAAATTACATCCAATATAATCATTGTTCCATTGGAATAAATTATATCTAAAATTGGTTTGTTAATTTAGGTTGTTTAAGCAATCATGATGAACATAAATTTATTTATTTTACTTTAAGACTATTTGACCAATATAGAAGAAGAATCATAATATAAATTCATTAATATTAATATATTTATAATTAAAACAATTATTTATAACTACCAATGAATGTGGTAAATTTGATTAAGTACAATATATGGTTATAACAACCATGGAAACATTTCTGATAAAAAAACAATTGTATTTTTCATTAGATTATTTTTAATATTAATATTAATCTATCATAATATATTTTATTATATTTTATGAAACTCGGTTTTGTAATTTTTTTATGAAAAATATATAAAGTAATTGGAAAGAATGATAATGATTTGGAGCTCCTTCATTACACTTTAAGAAGACACCTTTTCTAATAAACATGGAAATTATTAAGATAGTGTTTTCAGGAGACTAGAATCTATTTAAATATTCTACATGTTTTTTGGGATGGGATTTGGTATAAATTTCTTTATAAAAGAAACATGATTTATGGGGAAAGGGGGTTGTGAGTGGTGGTATTTAGTAAAGGAATAGAGGGTATTTTTAGATTAAAATACCCAAAAATATATTTTTTCTCCAAATAATGATCAATCCTATAATAAAATAAAAATTGGATCATGATTTAATATTTCATTTTATATTATAATATTAATCTAACAACTAAAAACAAATAAAATGTGATTATAAACATTTCTTAAAAAATTAAATTACTATACGATATTTTCCAATACACATATTTATTTTTACTATCCATTAAAAAGATTAAAAACTATCCCTTACATAACACCAATGTGATGATTATTAAAATGTATTCTTTTTAAAAAAAATGTATATCTAAATATTTTAATTTTAAAATTTAATACTTTTATGAAATTACTATTTTTTTAAATAATGTAAAACATGTTTTATAAAAAATTATTACACATATGTACATTATAAAAACATGATTGAGTAATTACTTCATCTAGTTTTCATTAATGTAATTACTAATTTAATTTATTATAAAAATTATTTAAATGGTTAATTAATTATTTAACCTAATGGTAATTTTAATATAAAAATTTTCATGTTACTATTCTAATGGTCATCTTTATATTTTGACTATCACGTAACATTTCAAATGGTCACATATCCAATAATTATATACATTTTTATATTCATTAAATACCCCAAACAAACAACATTAATTATTAATAAAAATTCGATTAAAATTTGACCATTATTTATTTATAAAATATTGAATATATTTCAAGTATTTCTTCCATTTATATGTAAAATTTAACCAATAATTTATTTATCTATTTTTTTATAAAAAAATAATGATGTATTTATCTAAATTTTCATGAATAAATAATTTTTTTATTTTATAGATTTATTTATATATAAATAATAATAATTAATTTAACATTTCAATATACGATTTATTAGGGGTCCCACTATATTTTCATTAAATTTCATGGATGGTAATTTATATCCCCTAAACGAAATTGAATCCTCATAAGAAATTAAAGTTATAAACACTGCAAATTTTTATGACTATATTCAAGCACAAAAGTGTTAAACCTTAAAAATTCCATAATTACATTCAAAATGATTACCATTTGAGATCATTCTATTTATACATCACATAGTATAATTGATTTAACAGTTATCGTTCTCAGTATTTTTACTAAAATTTCCATAGTCATTACACACCAATATAATAATTTTTTTTGTAATATCAAATGTGATGCTGCTAACCCCTTAGAATATGGTGGTAAATATACTTCAAACGAATAAAAGGCCTTTAATATTTTATTTACTTTTTGAAAATACCCTTTTTAACTATGTTTGTTATGGATCCCTTATATGGCCCATATTCCCCATGGAACAAGGCCCAATATATGACCAGATGGCCCAAATATCTGACATACAGTAACCATCTCTCCCTATAATCATCATTGTTAATGAAACCTATCATTTTTAGTGTTCAATTTATTTAGTATTTGAGTATATTATACATACTAAAAATATACTATACAATAATATTTAATAAAATTTATTATCATATACCACTTCTTAATTCATCGTTATCTTTTTAGAATTAATGATCACTTGGGTACATGTATTAAAAAACAAGGGATCTAGAATCCCAGTAAGTAGGTAATAAAAAAGGAAACATGAAGAAAATACTCATTTTGAGATCAATACGTCATTAAGTATAATAAGTGACAATAATATATGAGAAATAAGTCTTATAATAGGCACATCGAATAACAATGTAAAATTCCATGAGATCATCGAGAAAGGAAGACACTTGTATAATACAAGAGTCCTAATTCAAAATAATAAAAATCTAGTGTATAGAAATTTTTGATAAATATGAAACATTTTCTCATAAAAAAAAGTCAATTCATGTTTCTATAAGATTTATACACAGTGTTCTAGGCTCACTGTCCATACACCATATCATAGTGATCTTATCTCTCTACCCATGAACTATATATAACATCTCATTAAATCTAATAATTAACCAACTCACTAAAATAATTAATTTAATGAGAATATAGTGGGAGAGAGAGTATTTCATTAATAAATGTCACTGGGTAGATCATCTTTTGGAAAATAAAGTGATGTCACATAAATATGTTTTATTAAACTAAATAGGAATAAACACATTATGCGTGTATATGATGTCGCTTTTAAAAAAGGTATACATGAGGTGAGAAATTAAGTATAAAGAAAGTTGAATAGAATATTTTTTAGAATAATTCCCTATATTAAATTTATATAAAAGAGGTAAAACAATGTTTAATGAAATTATATTCATGTAATTATCGGTAAAATTTAATTAAAGATATTATTTTTGCAAAAATTTATGGTTTAAAAAAATTATCAAGAGGGAAGTAATATAAAAAAGTATGATGATACAAAAATTGTATGCATTTCATAATTTGTGTGTTTGGTCCTCAAATAAATGTTTTTGAGGATAATTTTTGAACACTTTATGAATCAATATAAATGAAATTAAAATATATTTGAAGGTAATTTTTAAAGTCATTTTCATGACATGTCAAAATAATTATTTTTTAATGTCGAAATTTAGTATAGGTAAAACTCTTGGTCAACTATTATAGATAATTGATGTGTTTGTAGTGTGCATGTTTAATAAAAATTAATAAATTATAGTTTTTAAAAAAGTTATAAAAACATCCTAATTCAAATAGTTTAATAGTTGAAAAACCTAGTGAATTTTTGAAAAAATATTATATAAATGGGTTGTCCTGATTTCACTACACACATTTCATTTTCATAGATATATGATATTAATTAAGTTTTTGAGTAATTATTTGTATGAAATTTTTTGGAACATTGATTAATTTCATAGATTTTTTATTAATGATTAATGAACCAAACATTGACATAATTATAATATATCCTAGGTCTAAAACATTTTCATTGAACACGATCTTCCAAAGTAGACTGAAATACTTGTAAACTGATAATTAAATGATTCATGGGTAGTTTAATCAAAGAAACATAAGTCACACACTTGAAACCTTACACTGATCTATAGGAAATTAGGATCATATCAATCATATAAATAGAAGAAATAATATATGACATAATTTAAGATACATTGAATTTAATTTTTTAAAATTTATATTTCTAAAAAAATGGTTTCAAATATATGCATCATAAATCTATCAACATGTGAGTATCTCCCTCACAATGAACACCAACTATTTACCCCGACATCGAGAGGAGGGTGAACCTTGAATTGGTAACTTTCTTTAAACATGTTCTCCCTAGGATGATAGGGGCCTCCAAAACATATATAAATAAGAGAGGAATCCTCTAAAACTCCAAAATGGAAGCACTTCACTCCTTTCTAGAAATTGAAAATGGAATTCCCAATGTACTCTTTTATAGGCATTGGGGATGTTGGTTTTGGGAACATAGATTTTCAAAAATCACTTGGACCATATTTTTGGGTGGGTAGAAGGCATTAAATAAAATTATAGAAACATAAATTTTTGTCCCCCCATCTCCTTCATATCTCCACAGAAAATTTGGAGTAAATTTTAGATCTATAACTCTATATATATCCAAAATATAGAATATATCATTTTTTACTTCATGATGATTTAGTGTCAATGATAGATAATTTCAGTTTTGCTACTTAATAGAATAATTGGCCATGGGTGTATCCAAAATAGTTGTAACACACTAAATTAGGGACCAAACCAAAAACAATCAAATTAATTGGATGAATTTATTAGTATCATTATGTGGTTTAGTCCATATATGTCGTTGGATTCCTATACAATTTGGACCATTTTTCTTTTACTTTGTATGGTCCCTCTAAACAACATCCAACTATAATGAAAACATCCTAACAAGTGAAATTTAAATTTTTAAATGTTATTAACAGAAAATAATGTAATTATTCATAATGGTAATTTTTTTAATTTTGGAATATGTTATACAGTTTTAGTTTAAAATAGTGGGGTTAAGGTGAAATAAAATATTGAATCATAGTGTGATCACACCCCCACAGCTTAACATTTTTTGTGTCACGACCTATCCCCTAGGGCTCATTCTATGACTACGCCAAGCCCGCATTCCATTGTCCAGGGGTTGGAAACTAGAACCGAAATACATATCCCTGTAAAACTAGAAGGCATTTACTTTAAACATTTAAACACGGAGTCTAAAATAATATATAGAGCACATCCCAAATAGTAAAAACTTTAGAAGAAACGATGTGTACTGAATCTAAAATTGGTGAGCTCTGTAACTAAAGCATCCGGAATACAGGACCAACAGAAATGTACAATTGAAAAAAAAACAACTCTCACAATTGTCTACCAGGGTTTTGACCTGAAGGATAGGTACAGATCATGGTCAGTCATCAATACGGTAATTAATGTCTAAAGATCCACCTCAGAGCACCATTGAGTATTGGCTCCCAAACCTCGGTCAAAGATTCCAGTTGTCTGTAAAAGACCCAACAAGGTGTAGGCGATGCCCATGTAATGCTGGGTATATCAATACTCAGTAAGGACACCGGGACCCTTGATGGTCTCCCAGATTTCCATAAAGCAAAAACCACAAAGCGAGACATTTATCACAGAGCACAAAGTTGTTGACATCTCACACCAGGTATAAAACATATATATCATTAAAATAAATGATTATTCTTAAGATATATCATATAATTCCATTTATATGTTCCACAGTTGATCCACTCTTGGACAAAGGCCACTCTAAGTTGGGTCCTCATCAGGTCATGATACTGTCGATCCATATAGGGTCCCTAGAATGCTGATCCACATAGGGTAACTATAATGTTAATTAAACCAAGGTATCTTGAATTCTGATTCACAATAGGTCTTTAGAAAGTTGATCCACACAGGGTTCCCTGATGTCATTCCACACAGGGTCACTAGATGTTGATCCTCGATGGGCCGCTCTAGAACTGGTCATCATCGGGTACCTATGATGCTGATCAAAATAGGGTCACTATGATGTTGATCCAAATAGGGTCACTACATACAAGACAATTGGTCACACAATTACCTCCCATAGAACGCTTATTTATGGTAGAACCTATCCTCAAGAATTCAGTCATATTTCAACCTGAGAGACGGTGCGTCGATCAGATGCTTGGTCTGTGAGATATGGGAACATTTGTAAAATGTCCCCAGTTGGATTCAAGTCAGATCCAACCCAATTTTCATGTCAAATTCAATAAAAACTGAGGTAGATTATCTCCAAAAGTAATCCTTTTACAGATTTCCTTATACAACAGATGGTGTGGCGATCGAACGACCGATCTGTTTGTTACATCCCATTTAAAAATGCGGGATACTATGTCTCGGTCTAGCCTGGCTCGTTCAGGCCCATCAGAATATGTCAAAGTGGTCACATCCCAAAAGGTGACCCAAAAACATTGATTTCATGTCAAAAATACAAATGTTTCATCAGTTACGGGTGTTTGTTGATTCAGGGGTCGGTTTGGTCTGGGCCCAGTCTGACTCTGTCTAACTGGACAGACGTAACGGTTCACAGGGTTTACCTAAGCCCAACCATGCCCACACCATTAAGGGTTACCCATTGGTTCAAGAGACAAGGAAACAGTTGGCTCATCCCACCGAGTGGGGATCATCCCACCTGTGTTTTCCCACTGGAAGGTCAGATCTGGTTTCCCATATGGCGGACCGCCTTCTCTGTTGGCCCATACGGTTACGTGGCCATTTTTTTCCCAGCCGATTGGGCATTTCCACACCACATGAAACTGTTGTTCATTTTATTAACCGAATTCTTCCAATAGGGCATGGGATCACACCACACCCTCTAATTTTTAGTGCGTACATGACCTACCCTTGGCCTACGTGGCTGGATCGGGCTACCACGGTGCGTAACGGAACGCCGATTCCAACCTCCTGTGGCCCGTCACCACGGGTCTCCTATTGCCACCTCTAGTCACCACAGACATGAAGGGCATGTGGTTTCTTCCATGAGCCACCATACGTGCTCTGGTGGTCCATTTTTTGTGTTTTCAGCACCTACGAGGCTCCTAGGTCACCGGCACTGCTGTATGTCCTCTGGTTTCATCGTGCCTCTCCATTTGGAAAATCGTTCTTGAAAAGCAAGACAATTACCGAAGAGGCGGAGGGTTCATTTCTTGTTTTTTTAGTCCCGTTCTGTCTATGTTAGCATCTTATCCAGTGGTCAACATGTTATCTCATAAGTATGATCATAACAACAATCCTCCTTCATGGATAAGACATTCATTGATGACAATCGACAAAACATCCTTCTACATTATCATCAGTTCATTATATGTTGGCATTCATCACCGCTCATTGAAATGGGTCTTGTCCTCCCAGTGGTTGGCACTATGGAACTTTTATAGATATTTTTCCCTTGGTAAATACATACTAACACCCCACCCGAAGCTCCATTTAAATAATAGGGTGAAAATGTGGGTTATGCTTAGAGGAATTTATGAGGTTTAGTTAATTAATGGACCATAATAAATCCCAATAGTGATGTTACAAGTAGAAGAGAGTCAAGATAATTTATGGATTGACATTTCGTCAGTCCCACCACCACCGCTCGACCATTAGAGGATAATAAAAAGAGAAATAAAATTACATTGTTATTTTATTATTCGTTTAAATTTCCAAAAACTTTCTTTTTCTCCCATGTTTTTGTGATCTAGGTGAAGCCTCCCTTAAGCGAATACAAGTGTTGTGGATTCAATAGTGCCCTTTGATTTTTATTCAAAGCACCGGTTCAAAAGATATAAAACACCACTCATACATTTACTGAACATGCATTAATAAAATTTCACAAATTCATTCTAGGAACATCTGTTCTCGGAATCACGCGCAATTAATTTTTTCATACTCGTAATAAAAAGACATAATAATAACTAAAACAATTATAGGGAAAATCTGCATCTTTACATTTTCCCCACATTATGGATTTTCATCCCTGAAAGACCCTAAATAGACTATAGAAACCAATGGGTGTATGGAGCATGAATCTAAGTCTCCCACTCCCTTATTCCCTCCTAGAGGCTCCAGTGCTACTAGTGAATGTGCACCAGAGGTATCGATTGTCAACGAATGACCCATTATTTTCAATATTAAACATCTACTGGAACCTCCGAAAATGATTCCCCATCATCAATGTCTAGATATACCTATTTGATAACATGCGATGCATCATGCACATACATTATCAACTGTGACATGTGGAAAACAACATTCACCAGATGCATTTTAGGGGGATGAGCTATGCGATACGCCATCACGCCAACTCTGCTGAGAACCTGAAAGTGTCCAATGAACCTCATAGATAACTTTTCCCCCCGTCCAAACCACCATAATCTTCATAGAGGTGAGACCCGTAAGAATACATGGTCTCCCTCCTCGAACCCCTAAGGTCTTAGTCTCCTGTCATCATAAGACTTATTTATTCTCTTTTCATACTTCATCAGCTCTTGGATGATATGCACCTTTTCATTGGTAGCCCATACCAACTCTGGACCCATAAGTGCTGACTCCCTAGGGTCTATCCAGCATAGAGGTGATCTTCATCATCAACCATAGAAGGGAACAAACAGCGCCATACTAATGGTGGAGTGATATATATTACTGTATTAAAACTCCTTCAAGGGGAAATGATTCTCCCAACTACGGATAAAATATAGGATGCAATCACGAAGCATGTCCTCTAATTTATTAATTGTCTACTACATCTGACCATTCATCTGTTAATGAAAGGTGGTTCTCAAACTTAGCTGAGTCTCAAATGCCTCCTAAAATCCCTTACACAATTGAGATGTAAATCATGTGTCATGATTTGAAACGATCACTGATGGTACAACATGGAGTCGTAAAATCTCCTGTATGTAGAGGTATCCCAATCCCTCTTCAGATCCCTGCTCAAGGATGGGTAGAAAGTGGGCTGACATGGTGAGTGGGTTAACGATCACCCATATAGAATTGTGGAACCTAGACGTACGTGGTATCCCTATCATGAAATCCATGGAAATTGAATCTCACATCCTCTATATCACCTCTAGTGGATGAGCTAAGCAATCTTGAACCAAATGCTTGGCCATCACTTGCGAGAAAGTGAGGAATTGTGAATAAAACATTTCCATTTCTTCTTTCAGCTCTGTCCAGCAATGCTGACGACAGAGGTCCTGGTACATCTTCACCACACGAGGACATACCACCAGAGGGGACGTATGGAACTCCCTCAACACCTCTACATGTAGCGCCAATGATACCCTTGTGTGTCTTATGAAGAGGATGACATGCTCCCCATCTTCAAGAAATCCATCACGTGCCAATCTTGAGGATATCTAAGCACATCGAGCCTCACAGCCAGTGTCCCCAAATTGTGCATCCTAAACTCACTGATGAAGTGGGGAGTGAAAATTTTAGACTAGAGTAATGCTGCTCTATCTCTACCACCTAAGGATATCTGCAATGCGGCTAGCCGCTCGGTCGCCTCACTCAGTAACTGTAGAACAGACCTCTTGTTGAGTGAATCTACTACCATGTTTCCCTTCACAGGTGTGTATACTATCTCAAAGTCATTGTACTCGAAGAACTCAAGCTATCGTCATTTCCTTAGGTTCAGGTCCTTCTATGAAATGATATACCTAAAACTATTGTGATCATACTAGACTGAAAAACGTTCACCCATCAGGTAGTATAACCACATATTCAAGATGAAGACCACTTTTAATAACTCCAGGTCATGGGTAGAAGAGTTCTTCTCATGTTGTATCAGCTATCATGAACTATATTTTAACACTACTCGATTATTCATTAAGAAACATCAATGTATAGTCACTGATGATTCAAAGTAGACTACTTACCCAACACTCTCTTTTGGTAGCCCCAGGATGGGGGGCACTTATTAGTCTCTGCATCAGCTCGTGAAAACTATACTGGAATCTCTCATTCTACAAGAAGGGTTTTCCCTTCATTTTCAATGCATGAAAGGGTTCTGCAACACTAGAAAAGTCAAGTTCAAATCTCTGGTAGTACCCTGACAACCCCAGGAAAATTTTCACATTGGTTACACTATTTGGTGGCTCCAAAGAAAGACCAGACTCTATCTTCTCCGGATCCACTATAACTCCAACATCTGAGATTTCGTGTCCCGGAAATTGGTCCTCTTGTATCCTGAATTGTAACTTTGAGAGATTTCCATAAATATGGTTCTCTACGAGTGTATCTAGAACTAACTACAGATAATAGGATTGGTCCTCCTCTGATGCTGTGTGTATCCAGATGTCGTTGATGAAGACCACCACAAAGAGATCGAGTTATGGATGAAAGATCATGTTCATGAGTCCCTTGAAAACATTATGGGAATTTGTCATTCAGAAAGGAATAAACAATAATTCATAGTGTTCATACCAACTTATTAGGTCTCCATATACACATCCTCATCTTGTACCATGAGCTGATGATATCTCGATCTGATGTCTATCTTCAAAAACCAATGAGTAGTCTTTAGCTAATCGAAGAGATTATCAATCCTTGGAAGTGGATACTAGTTCTTCATAGTCACCTGGTTTAGGCACCAATAATCCACACAGAGCCTGAAACTCTAATTTGTCTTCTTAGAAAACCAAATCGGAGTGGCCCATGGAGAAACACTAGGACATATGAACCCCTTCCTCTAAAAATTGTCCAATTATAACTGTGACTCATGAAGCTCTGTAGGATCCATCAGAAATGCTTGTGTAGGTATCGGTGTTGTTCCGGGGTACAAGTCAATGTAAAATTCCACTTATCTGTGATGAGGTAGTCCCTGAACATCATCAGGGAAGAGATTATCATACTGGTACACCACTACAGGATATCATGGACTCTCAACATCATCTTCTCTGAGGGTATGGCTAGCCAACTGATGTGTGTTCAGTTTCACACATCACCGAGAATGTACATCCTATGCTAAGAAGGTTCCCTTCTCACCATTAAAGGAAAAAAGGGTCCCATAATCATGGAAACAATGCACATTGTGCCAAATGCAGTCAATCTGACCATTGACTGTAGATAATCAGCCCATACCCCATATGAAATTGTAAGGACTCGATGCCACTATTAGAAGATCCCATTAAAATCTCTCACCACCTAGGGTAAGCTCATACTACAAGAACTAGTGGGAAATCATCGATTCTTCTCTAGAATGAGTCTCTAATCCCAAGGATTGAGATAACGGCTCCACCAGATTCTACGAGTTCCATACAAGGGTTGGTGTAAAGAAAGATTGAGTGTAAGCTACGTATGTATGTACTATATTTAAGTTGGAGTAGAGACAAATCTTACCTAAAATCATATATGGAGTGTTGTGGTCATAGAGCTCAGCTACCTGGAGCTAAGCTCATCGTTATCCACTTCCTCCCTATGGTCAGGGTGGACCACCTAGAGGTGGTGGCGGTAGAACCTCGAATCACAGCCCACAGCCTACTGCACGACTAGCGCCTCTGATATATCTGCATACTCCCTATGGACCTCTCTACTCAAATCAATTCCTCTGCCTTAGCATTCCCTCGACCATCTGATGGTCATTAGTGTGGCTGGATGGGTATTCAGGAGCCATGGGACCCTGCTCGCCGCATGAGAAGCACATTATTCTCCTCTATTGGGAAGATCTACCTCGTCAGCATCGCACCTTCGGCACTAAATCTCGTGGGTGTCCACTAGAAGGTCTTGTTCACAAGGACCCCTATGTCATCTTCCTACTACTCACCCAAAATGATTCAGCTATGTTTCTCCTGGTGGTGGTTATCACTATCGGTTTCTTCTTAGAAATAAAACACTCCACCAAGAGTGCTATCTCCAGGACTCCATCATGCATCGGGATGCTGAGATATACCATTGAAACTCTAATATCATTTTAGAGGTCCTACTATATGGTCTTGGATGAGAATAAAGGGTCTTGGGCCATGTTGGTAGATTATCTTGACATGTTAGTGAACCACATTGAGTATTAGTCCATGGTTTGGATACCTTACTGTAAGTGTTGAAACTCTAGTATACGCACAGAGCATAGAGTCTCTAGAATAAAATCTACCTGGAAGTGGCCATCCAAATCTACCCAGGTGAGGGTTTCCTTGTGATGTTTCTGGAACGTCCGGATCCACCATGTCCCAACTACATTCTGGATGATAATGATAGCTAGGATCACAATCTGGTCAGCTGGTGTCCCAACTAGTTGAAAAACCTTGGCCATAACCTCCATCTAGTCCTCAGCTGCATGCAGTTTCATCCGACCTCAGAACCTCAGAGGCCACTTGCTGCTGAATCTCGTGAAACACACTCAGTAGGCATGAACCATCTGCTGTTGGGGCTGGTGGAAATAGTTTCCAAATGGGTAGTGGTGCTTCTGGAAAACCACCCGAAGGTGAAAACACATTAAAAGGGCCCTACACTGAAGCCTCATCATTCGGTGGGTCATCATCGGGTACTCCCTCAGTAATTCTGGATGACTATTAATAAGGTGGTATCCTGAATGGAAACTGGTGCACTATAGTTAGTAACTTATACCTTTTGAGATGACTCAAAGAGAAAAAATTTAAACACTTTTGAAACACACACAATCATGGTTTTTGTGCACCGAGTCGGATATCAGAATTCAGTGTCCTGGTGAATGGATAGGTCGACATCTGCACCAACACTAGACTCCCTGAACTGCAAACCACACTCAAAACACATAGAACTATTGATCGATTAAAAGATCAAAGTCTATGTTATTTGGTTTAACTGAAAGCTCTGATATGACTTTGTCATGAACCATCACTCAGGGCTCATACCGTGACTACCATAATCCTACCTTCCATAGGCTAGGGGTTGGAGACTAGCATTGAAAGGAATATCATAGATAAATGGGAAGGAATTTCATTTAAACATGCGAACACATAGTCTACGAAAAACAAAGAGCACAACCCACATTGTAAAAATTGCATTAGTAAAGATGTATACTGAACATTAAATGAGTGACTACTATATGTAAAGAGGCTGGAATACAGGCCCAACTGAAATGTACAACAACCACAAAAAAACATCTTATGGAATCATCCACCAAGGTTCCTACGTGAAGGTTAGGTACAAATCACGGTTGGTCCTCACTGCAGTACGTCACATCTAAAGGTCGACCTCCAAGCACAATCTAGTACAGGCTCCCAAACCTCAGTCAAAGTTGTGTATCATCTGCACAAGACACAAAATGGTGAGGGTAAATCTCGTGCAGTAGTGAGTATAACAATACTCATTAGGGACCCTAAGACCCTCTAAGTTCTATCGAAGATCCAAAAAGGACAAACCACAAGGAAAAACCAAAAATCATAGAGCAGAAATCAATAATCATCTCTCACCAACTTTAGAACTCAGAGAACAGAAATATAGATGATAAGTCGAATGCTATATCATCTTATTCTATTTATAAGTTCCAAAATTTATCCAATCGTGGAAAAATGTTGATGCTCCACAATGGGATACTATAATGAGGGTCCTCTTTGGGTCACAATATTTGTGGTCCACATTGGGTCGCATGAAATTATATCCACACATGGTTGCTGGAATGGTGATCCACACATGATCACTGGAATGCTTATCCACACAGGGTGGTTGGAAGGTTGATCCACATAGGGTCGCTCGATTTTGATCTACATAGGGTCAAAAATTGATTATCCTTGACATGACACTCTAAAACTGGCCCTCATCGGATATCTATGATGCTGATCCACACATGGTCTCTATAATGTCGATCCATATAGGGTATCTACTAATAAGATATTTTGTCAAATGATTCTCGTTCATCGAACACTTGTATCTGGAATAAATTCTTCTCAAGCCTTTGGCCACATTTCTACCATTACAAAATCCAAAAAAAATGCATACTCAAAGGGATCGCCTCGTCATAGGGGTCCTAATGTGATAGATGGTGCGTCGATCATACGTACAGTCTGTGAGATATGGGAACTTTTGTTAAAAGGTACCAGTTGGATTCATATATAATCGAACCCAAGTCACACATAAAACTCCAGAAAAACTGACAATGTGAATCTATAATGGGATGCCTTTTCATAAGGTTCCTTATTCCAAATATGTTGTGCCGATCGAGTGCTCAGTATATTAGTTAAAAAACTTTCTTTGAAATGGGGGTGACCGCACCTTGGTCTAGACAGGCTCCGTCGGGCCCGTCAGAATATGTCAATAAGATAGCTTCCCCAAATTGGTCTCAACACCAATGAAGGCATGTCAAACAGACACATGTTTTTTTGTTACATGAAATAATTTATTCAGAGCCCGATTGGGTCTAGGCCCGATCCGACTCTGTCTGACTAGCCCGACACAATGGTTTCCAGGGTCTACCTAACCCCACCTTTGTCCAATCCCTTAACGGTCGGCCTAGTTCAATATGTTCAGCCGATTGGGATCAGTCGATTGGTTCACAGGACCGGGTCGCGATTTTCCGGATTGGCTGGCTAGGGATCGACCCACCCGCACTGGCATGTTGGACCCCTAGTCTGGACTGCTAGGCCAACCCATTTCCATCCCGGTTTGCGCGAAGGTCAACAACCTTCAATGTTGACCCTGCGGTTGGGTGGCCATTTCGCCCAGCTGGTGGGGCACTACCCCAGACCATGAAACGGTCAGTCATTTGGTCGACTGGCTTCCACCAACGTGGCACAGGGTCATGCCGTACTCTCCTGGCGTGGTTCAATACCCACAAATGATACCTCCGGCAGTGCCTATAGGCGCCTCCCTTTTTCTACATGGCCATCTTACACCAGCTGACTCTGTTCGCTGGAACACACAATGGCACGCCAATTCCCATCACCCAATATCGGCCATCACATTTATCCTCCTACCACCGTCGGCTGTCGCTGACATGGCGTGCTTCCAGTTTCTTCAACGGGATACCAAATGTGCTTTGGTGGTCCTTTTTAGGGGAAGTCAAGGCCTACGAGGATCTTGGGTCACCGTCGCTAATTTTTGTACTATGGTTGTATCCTGCACCAACTTTCTGAAAACATTTCACGAAAAAATAGACAATTACCGAAGAGGGGGAGGGTCCGGGACTAGTTCCTTTTTCCTGCACCCTCTGTGTTATCTTCTTATCAAGAGGTCAACAAATTATCCCATTATGATGAACTTAACAACAATCCCCTTACCTGGAAAAGACATCTGCAGATGACGATCAATGTAACTATTTTCATTGTTGTCATTAGTTTGTAATTAGCTGGCACTCATCATCATTCACTAAAACTGGTCTCATCCTCCAAGTGGGTGGGGTCGTGGTACTTTTCCAGAGCTTTTTCACTTAGTGAAGATGGTCCAACACACCACCCCATGCTCCATATAAATAGGAGGGAAGAAGATGTGCATACTGCTCTAAGTAATTTATGAGTTTCATTTAATTATTGAACCACCCAAATTCCCCATGGTGTGGTTACAAGTATTGGAGAGTCAATCCATTTTATGGATTAACATGTAATCAGTCTCTCCACTGCCGCATGACCATTGGAGGAAAAGAAAAAGTGAAATTAAAAAAAATTCTTATTTTATAATTCATTTAAATGTGAAAAAAGTATATTTTTATCCCGACCATCTACAGATAATTAAATCAACCATTAAAAAAATCTTAGAACTTTAGATTCAATGGTGCCCTCCTATTTTTAATCCGAGAACTAGTTTAGATGATTTCAAATGATGCATGTGTATTTACTGAACGTAGCATAAAAATTTGTTCAGAAAGTCCTTCTAGGAAAACCGAGCCTTTGTATCACTCCCCTTCAATTTTCACAGACATGTAATAATTCAACAATATAATAAATAAAAAATACATAGAAAATATGGGACTTTACATTTATCCATGGGAAATGCCACCTTTATAAAAATTATGCATGTATTTATTCCCAAATCATGAATATTTAACATTCAATTGAAATTTAATTTTTCATGGAAATATGATCAAATAAAAAATTACACCATGGTTTTATTCTCAGTGATCATGGAAAAATATAACTAAGAAATTATATCAGAATGAATTTAATGGAGATTAATTTTAAAAATTTAAGAAAATAATTCTAATGTAATCAATGTCATTATCCTTCCACCTATGTTTTTGAAAACCATATCATGTCTCTCCTTCCACTTTATATCCTGTAAATATAAGTAATACTTAATTTATTTCCATAAATGATTCTATCTAGTGAAGAAGTTCTACAAATAATTCCATAAAATTTCATGATCCACTCACATAAGCATTACGATAACTAAAACCTTTAGAAATATATAGATATCACCATATGTTTTACATTTCAATACTCCATTCAATTATTTTTAATTTTTTTGTCAAAATTGGAACATTCAAAAACATTCATACCAATCACTCAACTCTTTTTAATCTCCCCATGACACTAATTATAGTAGTTATAGCAAGATTAAATGTTGAGTAATATTTTTTGAATTTCCCAATACATGAACAAGGTTTTTTTAGTTGTTTAGGGTATATAATAGTTGGATAATATGTACACATGCTTAGGTCAATCTGGTATAGTAATAAAAAAGGTCATATAAGGAATTAATGTAAGGAAATTCATTCTGGAATGATGATATATATTTACCCAACTTATATTAAACTTATATTGATGTAGAAATATTCATAGATCATGTTTTGGTGAAAAAAATGTTGGGAAATTATGTGAAATAATTTTACCATAATCAAATAAAAAAAGGGAACCATTATTCTCAATGGATTAAACGTGATACAACCATTTATATCATTAAAAAAAATTAAAAATATTCATTCTTAAATGTTAAATAAATTCAAAAACACTCATTATAGTAGGTATTACGATTTCAAAAATATGAAATTGGTAAAATCCTTAGGCATCTTAAATAATTTCGATGATTAAGTGGGCTTCAATCTCCATGATTAAGTGGGCTCATTCTCTATTTTTATTTGGCCACTAAAAAGGAATATTCTAACACAAATGTCATGGAGGGAATGTATAGTAAGGTAACAATACAATATAGAAAGGAAAAAAGAGAATAAATAAAAAGATGATGAAAATTCCAAACTATCATATTAATATACCCATCCCCCCAAACCTAGACTTTGAAATTTCCTCAATGTATTAAAATAGAATGTGGGAAGGAATGATAAAACATGGTGGGTGTCATTCGTAGTTTTTTCCTAAACATTGATCCAGTCCATCTGGGACTCCGGAATGGATTTATTAATGTGCTTGAACTACATCACACTGATATAGAATGTTTGTTTTGTTTTTTCTTTTTTAACCCATACAATCCCAAATCGATAAAAATTAATATTAATGTATAGACAAACCAGTTTGAAAAAATCTTACCTGGAAGGAAATTTATTCTTCCAAGGAAAATGGTGGCCATCTACCCAATTTGGAATTGATGAAGAAGGATGATGTGGTCATTAGTCGTCATGGTTCTCTCATTATAAATCCTGGAGTTCTAAAATGAATATATTCTCATTTCCTTCATATCCTTCATCTGTATCTTCCTTTAATCACTTACACAATTAATATTAGACTTGAATTATTTAAAGGCCTAGTAGTGATGTTTCTTTATATTAATATGGAGGTGAAAACTCATTCTGAAAACAAGATGATACAGTGACATACCAATGGATTTTTGGAGGTTTTAAGGTAATCCCATGATAAATCTCCGAGTCTAATACATGATTAATTTATATTGCATTGGATGATTTTTTTCACGATTTTTTTATAATTCTCTATTTGTATCCTCATCTTGGGCATTGTTTTGTCGGTTATATGTTATAGAAACTCGATACCAAACCCCATACTAATGAAAAATATATTTTCATTAATCAGTTTCACAAATGAGAACCCTAGTCACTATTGAAAATATTAGGTAATCCAAACATAATAAAAATATGGGTTCTCAGAAATTAAAAAGTAATCATGGAATCATTTATCCTCTTGTTTCAGGCCTCTACCAATTTTAACAAATAATCAAAATCCATAAGAATGTACATGTGGACAAAGGAATTGGAAATTTCCCCATTAATTCAATTGACCAAACATAGAAAATTTAATAGAATATAAAGTTTTTTGGAATTTAATTTTTTATATACATTACAAATTCATAGAAAATAAGAACAAAATTTATAGAAATATTTGGAATTCCAAAATAATGTTTTCCATAAGATACTAGAATAAATGAACTTGAGACTAGTCTACAATGGAAAAACTTGTCCCCAAAAGAATGTATATGGTTGGACCTAAGGGCATTATGAGACTCACAATTGAGAAAATATCTCCAATGAAATTGATCTCTAATTTTGTTCCCATGGTCTGCTACATCCAAAACATACCAACGAGACTCATGTGTTTTATGATCAACATGATTTATTATTAAATCAATAGGAATACAAGATAATACCAAATAATTTACAATTTCTGAATACAACAGAATATCATCTAACATGTGGTATATTTTTTCATCTTGAAACATATATGTTAAGGGAATACATGGGGATGAGTTAATATTTATGTATAGGATTATCCTGCTCATTTGGTCAACCTTGACATTCTGTTATCAATTATTATATCTAATTTCTAGTTAAATTTTTTATGGTGGATAATCCAGTGAATGTGATTTCGTTTTATTCTATTTTCATAAGGAGATAATAGAGCTTTTGTGGTCTACGAATACAATTACTTTAATTTCTAATAGGTATGACATGAATTTATCCAATGAAAACACAATGGAGAAAAATTCCTTTTCAGTTGTGGTGTATTTTTCATTGAAGGGTCTAGTGTGCATAAGGCTTATGATATGACATGTCTAGCTTGATCATCCCTATATGATAAGACATCCCTAACTGCATAGATAGAGGTATCACACATGATCTGAAATTGAATATCCCACCAAGGTGTTTGGATTACCAATGTTGATGTGATACTTTCTTTTCATTTGATAAAATAATCCTCACATTATTTATCGATAACACATTATTTTTCTTTCTGGAGTAGTTATGAGAGTGGGAGTGCAATATTATTAATTTAACAATTTAAAAAATGTTAAAATACTGCATGACATAAGAAATAATGCACAACCCACACATTTTTGGGAAATTTTTAATGATGATAAGAGATCCAATTTTGATTTATCAACCTGGATACCATCCACAAATATGTCATTCCCATGTATTATAACATCTCATATCATCAAATAGAATTTATCTAAATTCAACATGAGATTAATTTCCCTACATCGGTGTAGGATAGAACCAATACTACTAAAAATTTCAAAAAAGAGGATTCATACATAGTGAAATCATCCATGAATAATTACGTGAGATTCTCCATGTAAAACAAAAAATACTAAGTATTCATTGCTAGAAATTACCATGACCAATGTACAGATGAAATTTCATCCTCTAATATAAAAATTTTCCCAAGGGAAAAATGATAGTTGTCTTTTCCTAATCCTCATGGGAAATATGTAAATGAACGTATCCAGAATACCCATAAAGGACACCATAGTGGGACTTCCCTGATATCTTCTCTACCATCTATTCAATGAATGATAATCGAAATGGTCATTCCTATTATGTTAGTTTAAATTGTGAGGGTCTATATGGACACACCAACTATTCTTCACATAGGTTGAAACCAATTCATTTTTTAATTATTAATTACTAGTTAAATAAATTTTTTGGAAGATAATGAACTAGAATGTACTATTGGTTATCAAGGATGGGGTAAATTATCCTAGTATCTAATTATTTTGTTACATCTTTTTTAAAAAACAAAATGTATGTTTGGGTTCAGTCATCATTTTTTCTTCCTCACTTGTCTAGCCTCATCATTTAATAGTATATGATATATATAAACTGATTAGATAATACCCATTACGATAGAAAGTGTTTATCAGAATCCTTTTTTATACTCCATAAATAGTTTTATTAGTCATAATTAATTCTTGTGAGGTATTGAAATAGAAAAGATTACAGGAATACTGTTTATATTCTCAAGATAAGAATGTTTTAAATCCTGGGGAAGTTATATATGTTAAAAGATAGATGTATTTTGGATTTATGGGAGTTATTGTGAATATAATAGGTCGATGATCTCATATAACCGATCAATGATAACATCATGATATAAGGAATGCGATTTTATAATCTCAGCAGTATCATCAATGGTCATGGGATCCTTGGTGATAATTAAATCATCAATTAATTAACATTCATTACATTTTTCAGGACCACTACAACAATTAATGGATGATTCATTTTATATAATATATATCAATAATGAAAACTAAAAAAGGGGCATGGGAATGAAAAAACGTTTTTTCAGGGGAAGGGTGTACATTAGAAGAATTAACCTAATGGGAGGAATGTTATTCTGAGGTTTTCCTTAGGGAATCAATGTTGTTGATGTTGAAAATATAACTAGAAAACTCAATAGATAATATAAAATTGTAGACATTAATTATGGTTTTGGATGTTTTAAAGAAATTCCACCCCAATATAATTGGGTAATGACAATTCATTCTATCATCTTCCATTTTAAGAACACAAATATTGACTTGAAAAACAAAAATTCTCCCCCATCAGAACATCCCATAATTCATCGATGAGTTGTGTTGTACTCTAGATTTCTAGATGTAAAAAACTATATGGGGATTTAGTTCTATATTCTACATTAAAGTGAAAATTTAGGGAGCAATCACATTTATAGAAGAACATCAATTATCCTAAGAATTCATAAATAAATACTCCCTTGTAGTGAATAGAATAATGAATTTTCCATTATGAATTTATTTTTTAGAAGTTATGGATCTAAAAATGTTGATATGTTCTTCCCCAATATCACTTTCTCAATACCTCAAATTTTCCTTCTGTGGGTACCAATATCCTTCGTAAAACATTTTCTATCATTGAATTTTATTCATGAAACTAGTCAAGTGGATGTTAACCTATATTTATTATTGTATCCAATACTGATTTTATATGTTAAATTTATATTGATTCTTGGTTGGGGGACTTTGTGGAAATGAAAGTGGAATGGTTGGGCTCAATGTCTCATGAATAGACACACTCTTTCCTTTTGTGGGGTTATTCATCGGAAAATAATTTTTTTAATTGGATCATTTGAGGTTGTTAAAATGGATGTTTCCATTATAAGGGATTCCCCTACATAGGGGGTCATATGGATTTTATGTTTATTTACACATCCATGGGTGATGGAACTGACATTTACCTATTCCTTGAGTTTGACTCATGGTTTAGAGGGTAATTTATATGACGCATGGGTTGGATTTCCAGAAAAATTTAAATACATTACCTAATAGGGTTTTTAGGCTATTTGTGAATTCTTCTGTGGTTTTTCAGAATTATGTACTATTTACAGCCATCTCTTTCATTAAGTCTTCTAGGATATCCTTAGGCTTTGTATGGGGTGGATTGAATGGCATATATGGTGGATAAAGATTTTTCACTAGTGTTGGGGGATGAATAAATTTACATGGTTGGTTCCATTGTTGTCAATGATGGTTTGAATACCCCCTTTCCAAGAGTATTTGTTATATTTCCTCCTAGGGTTATATTGACAGTATGGTTCATTCCTAATGGGTTTGCTATAATGGAATTCTCGAAATATTTCCTCACACATCTCAAAAGATTATCTTTGTTGAAGGAATTGGCCTCAATAATTGATGCTGGAAGAATATAGACAAAAATTGATTAGAGGATGTCATTTGGGATTTACCGTTGTAAAGAGAATGTTTTCAAAGAATGGAAGTAACATCTTCATACAATGTTTCTACATTATTAAAGAATTTAACCATTTTCACCTCTTAGAAAATTAAACTCAGTACACTATATTTTGAACCAATTTTTTTGGTGTTCTATGCCATTTTTTTAATGAGTGTAATGTAAGGGATTGGGATTTTATCAACTAGAATACAACCTACAGTTGAATCCATCATATTTCAATCAATAGTAATTAACAATACATTAAAATAAAATATTAAAATTTGTCACTTATTTAGTGTTGCAGATAACTTTAACATAACCTTTTAAAGCATTGCCAATATTTATGTAAGGATTACCCTTGTGATTTAATTATATGATATATATCCTTATAGTTTTATTTCATTATGTTTTGATGTAATGTTAATGAAAATGGTGTTTCATGTTCGCATATCCTATAATAGTGTAATTATTATAATACGAAAAATCTTTTATATTGTTTTCTAATGCAAAAAGAAATTCCATAATATTTACTTATTATTCATCCACATTATTTTTTTTAAAAATTTAAGAAATCATTTAAATTTTTTTAAAATTTTATGGGGATTTTCTCTCGCAAGTCCATTGAATCTTGTTAATAAGTGAACAAAACAATGTTGAATTATAAAATTAGGTTCTTCTCCTTGTATATAAATGTATATGGGATGGATCACCACACCATGTGTGGTTAGTTCATTTAATTCTTATATATTTTTTATTAAAATTAATCTTATTTATTTCATTTTTCACATGGATTATTGAAGAAGAATAAGGATCGATAAGAGTTTCATATTTTTGGGTGTCCTCCTTCAATATGTTTTATTTTCTATATTGGTGTTGCGGATGTAGGATCCTCCCTAGTTTGGATTTGAAATTTAGTAAATCACTTTGAGTATAACATGTAATGAAAATAATCTCTACAATATATAAAATTCAATAAAATGTAAAATTATAGTATTAAAAAAATTACTCAAAAAATAATATAATAAACACACACTGAAAACAAAAGCACTATCTAAAAAAAGATGCAAAATTTGTAACATAATTTCTTGAAATGTAATTTTTTTTATGTTGTTAAGTTTATTTATCTTCTATGGTAGGCACTAGGTTGTCTCACATGGATTTTTGATTGTTTTAAATTGTGTAATTTTAATAAAATTGAAAAAAAGAGCGCGTGGTTCTGAAAATGATTTGATGAAAAATAACATAATATAAAGAGTTTAATAGTTAAAAAAACATAGTGGATTTTTTAAAATAAATGAGTTAAAATGGTTTTTGGTATTTAACTACACCCATTTAAAGAAAAATTTTCATATATATTCATTAAATTATTGAGTTATTATTTGATTAAATTTCATTGGAATCCTTCTTAATTCTGATGCTTTTCTACCAAGTCTTAAAGAACCAAATATTGAAATAAAAAAATATATTTCCATGTTACAAAACATATGAACAGAATAGGTGATTCAAAATTATATTTAAATTTTGTGATTTTGGGTATGAGATGGATTCGTGGGTTGTCCCATCAAAGCATCACAATTCAAGAACTAAAAACCTCTCACCGATCGGTTAGAAATTAACATTTTATCAATCACAAGCATCAAGACATGAATTCAAATTTGAAAAAATATAATATAAATAGAATTAAATTTCATATGACCCATATTACTCCAAATAAGTAACTAATATATGCATTATAACTCCATTTACATGTCTGTATCTCACTCACATTGAATACACACTATATATCTCGAAATTGAGAGGAGGATGAACCTTGGGTCAATCCCATATTTCATCATTGATCCCCAGATGAGGATAGGGTAATAATGATAATATATTATAAAGAGAGTGATATTATGTAATTGAAAACATTCACTACATTTCTCCTTAGATGAACTTGAAAATGGGGTACCCAATGTACTCTATTATAAGAAATGTGGATGGTGGTATTGGAAAACCAAATATTTGGTAACCATTTGAACCATTGTATTAGGATGGTAACCAAATATATATCTCAGTAGAAAAACTAAATTATTTCCTATAAATAATTATTATCTCAAATTAATTTTATCTATATATGGATGCCTATTACTTTTGATATGGAAGAAATATAAAACACCACATCTGGCATTGTGTAGATTCAATGCCTTGAAAATATCAGTTCTTTTGGGCCACATATATGACTAATTCGTAATGTGTGTCTTAAGAATATTTTTAACACAAAAATTCATTTAATATTACACAAAAACTAATCCAAATTTTATTTATTTATTAGTATATGATTCTAGTTTAGTTCTCATATATTCTTGATTCATATGAAATTTGTCCCATTTTTCTTAAACATCATGTTGTCCATCAAAATCATGTCTATATACAATGAAAACAATCAAATCAGCGAAATTATAATTTTTTACAGGGTTTAGAAAATATATATAATCAATCATACAATGATATTTTTAATTAATTTTGGAATTTTTAATGAAAAATTAGTTTAAAAGAGTAGTTTATGGGTGAAATAAAATATTGAATCATAGTGTGATCAACTTCAGAGGTAGGTGATCAAAACATAATTAAATTTATTATTGATATAATATATTATAATTTGGAAAAATATATAGATATAATGTGAGAGTGAAATTTTCTCATTATGCTTCCATCCCCGTTCTCATTTTGAGTTGATACTGACCTAGTTTCCAATGGCAGTTGGCCAAATGGATTTCTTTAATGATTAGATATATGGAATGTGGCCTAAGTGGTGGGTAGTTTTTTATCATTAAATTCTTTTTTTGGGAACTATTTCCTACACTGTATCACTATTCTAGACTTAATATGTATTCTTTAGGCCATTATTAAATACCAAAAATTAGATTGGTATCACTTCTGGGAACAAGTAATTATTTGGATTATGTTGATTTCAAAATCATCAATATTTATTTGATATTCCTTATCAATGGAGATATATATGTATTCAAGGTTATATATCAATGGTACCCATTTTTTAAAATATTATAGATTCGTATATCCTATATTTTCTATAATATTTTTATGCTGAACAATTACGTGATCAGGAAATTTATGTTATCCAAAAAGATTCATGTTGTATTGATAGTGGGATCAGACAAATTATATGTTACTCCTATATATATTTTTTAAAGGAATATAAACCCAATTATTTTGGTTCCACATAATAATAAAAATATTAACTTTTACGTTTATGTGATGAAGGAAAAATTGTTCCATTTAACATCATGCAAAGAAGATATCTAAGTGAAAGATGTGTAGTCAATAGCTATTGTGGGACATACATAAATGTTTCCAAAATTAACATGAAGCAAGTGTACTCTATAAGGTTGGGTGTAATCATATAAGGTACATATTCCAATATGTATTCTGATGAAAGATATTTAAAATGAATATATGCTTCTTATTTTATATGACGTTGCTGTTGTTATTACCCAATGACCATTTTGGTGAATTTGGGTTGTTAGGTTTGGAATGTTGGGAGGATTATTATGTATCCCATTTAGTTAAATATTATATGATATATAGTTAATAAAAATTATTCCTTGAACCTTAGTAGGTTTCTCATGGCTGCGCATGGTATCGACTTATACAAAATAGGAGACCCAATGAAGGAAGAAAAAGGTATGTTCCAGAAAAGAATTTACAGTTGGGATATACATCTGATCTTCCAGATGTCAAGATCATAACTATACTATATTTATACATAATAAATGATCATATTGATAAAAAATTTGAATTGGAATATTTGGAATATCAGTCAATCCTTATTCTATATCTTGAAGAGGCTGATGATATAGGAGAAGAAGAAAAGGATTTTATGTTCCCATTTCCGCTTCAATTTTCTTATCCAAGATAGTCACATTTAACTACTAATCAAACTACAACTCATTACAAAGTATAAGGGCTTACATAGTTTAGGATTACCTAATTCTATTTATTGGGAATTGAGGTCGACAAGGGAATGGTACCCATCAAATGGAAAATAAACATGATCTCTCATTACTGTCTCAAATGGGAGGTACATGGTATCATAGATGACTATTGAAGGACATGGACCTAACACCTATTTATGGTATCATAAGGTCAATAAAAATTCCAATAGGTCCAGGTTCCTCATGATTATAATGATTAAATATTATACACACTCTAAGGACCTGGTCCTTTAGGTATGAAATGTTTGATACACCTAAGAACAATGGAATGTATAATCATATGGGGGACACGGTTGTGTGTCTCTCACAATGTTTTTCAGGTTTTGAGGCTTTGGTGGAGGATTTGTGTTGTTTTTTCAGCAAAGGGTCTATTTGTATCTTAACTCTTCAAGAGAGAGGCTGAGTGTGAGAATTATTTTCATAGTTCAGGGAGGGGCCAGAATAAGGATGAAGATAATGTGAATGGGAACCAAGGATCAAGTAAAACATCCCATGTATTATTATCCATATTGAAGGGTGGAATGGAATGGTTTCATCTAAAATTTTTTCATTGACATTTGGTTAACCAATGGATTTTTTATAAATATTTCTAGTCCAATATAGGGTATTTTCTATATGGGATAGTGTTTATTCTATGTAGACCAATTGTTATTCCAATTTTTTTCTTTTCAATATGTGGTAAATATTAAGCTACAATTTTTATTATTATTATATCCTATATCTAATATTAATTCAAAACTAATTTTTTTCCTTCTATTCTAACACACATCCCCATTAGTCTATGTTTGGGTGTTTTTATAAGGGTAAAAATTGAATAGTTTGACTTCCGACCATGATAGATTTTTTTATATGTGGCCTCATCACCCAATAATGGGTAATTTCATTTTTAGGATACAAAAAAATATTCCTCAACCAAAAAATTGACTTTTCATTTACAAGGGGCCTTCAAAATATGCCTCAAACTAAAAACAATTTTTTTTAACAGGGGGCTAGTAAATCCTGACTCCCCATGAAATTATTTTTGTAATTCTCGGGGGCTAGAAGAAAGTTTCTCACACTACCAATGAGTTTTCATTTTTAGTGAGAAAATATACTACCTTTCCCTACAAAATAATTTTCATTTTAGGTGGGCAAAAAAATCAATTATTTTCCAAAAAAAGATATTTTTCATTTTCATGGGAACTATGCAAGGGCACTATATGGTGTAGTGGCACACATTTTGTTTATTCCCCTTGTAGACCCTCTGAATATCAATTTACGTTAACATTTTAATAATCATCCAATATTTGAAATAGTTTAAATATCGCTAGTAAAATATTTATAAAATCCTTATAATCTTTGTTTCTAAAATTTATGGACATAACAAAATTCCCTTGCTGTAAAGGGGTCTGATCGTTAGTAGGATTGTCATCCAAACGGGACCTTAATTTTTGGGGATCCTTTAATCTTCAAAGGGGATGGGTATTTTGGGTTCCCCAAATCGGTGATAAGTATAAGGCTAAACTGATGGTAGTGGGACTATATGATGTGTCCTGGGTGTTGTGGAATTTTTTCAATAGAAATAGATTCATCATCCCCCAACCGTAAATCTAATGGGTCCTATACACAAAAACATTTAACTTAGTGGACATGGATTTTTATATAAACCTCTAGGACATTTATATTACTAAAAGAACCCCAATTATGGGTGAAATTTATGATGGGTTTTCACCTCCGTCTTCAGTGTCGGATGATCCTAAGAGATTTCATCCTTTATCGATTGAATTGACCAGGATTGAAAAGAATCTTTTGGATGTCATCAAGACCCACCATGTTCTAGATGACCCCTTCTATGATTTTATTAAGGTATTTTTTAGAGATAATAGTCAAAAACATTATGCAAATAGTAAAAACACATGTCTAACTATTAGAATCTAGATATGTTTTGTTTTTGATTGTCAATTTTCTCGATAAATATCCATTTAATTAGTGGGGTAGGAAACTACCCACTATTTTAATCCAGTTGGTTTGTAAAGAATTTTTATTGATATTGACTTTCAGAAGATGTATACTATAAGTGATAGAATCCTATTATAGTGTTAGAGTTACAAATATTGTAATGGAGGACCAACTAGATATGTGAATGAACCTTATTATTATGTTCCTGATAGTAGAAAATATTTACCACTTTTGGGGAATATAAATATGGGAATGTCACCCTACTATCTTCCAGACACATTTGATGTTCTGTGGGGCAGTGTAGAAACACATATAAGAGGATATGAGTTCATCAAAGACAATTTTATTATGATATCTTGTTTCTATGTGTACTTCCAATGATAAAGTGGGGTGAAACTATTAACTTGGGGAGAACAAAAAGTAATAGATAAACATAATCATCCAACTCATTTTTATACAATGTATATTATTCTTCAATTAGTGTCTTCAGGAATTATGAATCCATTAATTACATTTTAGGGAAAATCTCATTTTCATTTGGGAGGGTGTTATAGTTTCCATAATTGATGGAAAATAATTTTGAATAGGGTATTCACACTGTTGGATTGCATGTGAGTCCCCCTGTATCTAAAAGAGGTTCCTTCCATTGATTAATAGTACCTTAATAGAAATAGGATTTGATCGATGCAAGATGGATTAGAATGATATTCATGTGGGAAGACACATTCTACACGATCTAACTTATATGTAAAAATATTTTGTATGTTCATGTAGAGTTTAATAACGAATCGTAGACTAAAAATTTCTCTTATTAACCAATATAAAAACTATTTCTAGGCAACATAGTTATGCTTTTATCTGAGGACATTGACGTTGAAGAGAGATCCAACATGGTAGTGAGGCTAAGAACATGATTTTTTCTTATGGAAATGTATCATTTACAAAATGCATAACAAAAGGCTAATAATCTATGGGATATATCATGAAAATAATGGAATGATCCCTACAACACAAGATATCTACCAGTATTTCATGAATTTATTCCCCAAAAATTCTTCATATCCAATCTTTTTAGGCAGTGGGAAACATGAAATAATTATCTTTCTATTGATCTAATCTGACATTTCATTCATAGAAATTAATTTTTTTAGTGGGTAGGAAGCACATTTTTTTTGAAACAACATATTTTAAGGATCGTCCTGGTTTTGTGGGATCTCAAATATTATGTATTAAATCTTATATATATTCTCTCTTAGTCCAATTCATATACTAATATTGGGTAACTGAAATTTTATGACCATAAAATAGTCAGCGTAATGGGAGAGATGATTGTTCATAGTGAACTGATGTGGAAAATTATTTTATGCCTTGTTAAACTCATTTAAATATATTCATCATTCTCATTGAGGTCTTAAACACGCCATTATACATGGGTAATGAAACTAGAAATGCCATGGAAATTGGTCTGACAACTTCATGCCACCTCAACGAATACTTCCACCTCCGATGAATTACTAATCCCTATTAGAGTATAATTTTGAGAATCATTTTAGGAATGGATTTATTTGAGAATATGTGATTATGATAAGGATAACTAAGGGGTGATATATGTAAGGTATATTGATATTCTTGGTTATGGAATGATCTCCACACTCAAATACTTTTATTAGAAATAACAACCTTAAGAAGTCAATTCCAATTATTAGGAGGTGGACACGTCCATACTTTTATTTAATATTAATGTTTATTGATCCATATAGGCATGACATATGGTGGTTGAAATTGTAATATCGATCAATTTTAGTGAAGAGGTTATATGATATCTTATAGAATACCTTTTTCTAAACTCACTATTATCTTATAAGAATTCTTATTTTCTCATAGTCCACTCATTTTTTAGGATTTGAGGGCTGATTTTTTCACTCATTACCTCTTCTGAATACATGGTGGGAGGAATAAAGGTTATATAGATTCTTTAAAGGTGATAGGTTTACAAAATAAGGGTCTCCTATGAAAATAGAAAATATTTTGAATATTATATCCAATCTTATAAGAGTGTCCCAAACCACCTCTTCCACTTACTACTCTACTTATGTAAATACATCAATGTGAAGTCATGAGGCATTGGATAACAATGAGTCTTTTAATTCACATACAATTCAAGACCACAGGTAATCATTATATCCATAATTCTTTATTTTCATTCCATATGTCTAGTTTTATTAAGAATTAATTGTTTTAGGGGTTATCACATGCTCTAAATTTTGGATGTTTCAACCAATAGAGATCATGAACCTCCTCTATCTTTAGAGTTGGAAGTGGTGGGAGCTATAGTACTAGGGTGGTTTAAGATAATGAGAAATTTAGTACAAACACATACTACTATTGGAATGTTTGTTGAGGATTTTTATTCTCTATCTTCATAGTCGACTGACCTTCCCCCATGAAATGAAATAGTGGAAAAATAATAACAAGGGTCCTAGTAGGAATTTTCTATGTTTGATCCAAGTTTATTCATTGTAATATCAATGAGATCAGTATCCATGAGTTTTCTTTTTGAGGTAATCATGTCGGACCTGAATTCACACATGGAACATTCCTCCCTATGAATGATACTTTATGAGGCTCATAGACAAAATAAAGGGGTTGTTCTTTTTTCCTATATGGTGATAAATGATGCATTTGATGCCTAAAACATAATATGTGAGTAACATAACTTATTAACCGTTTTATATTTATTCTTAAAATTTATTTATTGGGGGAATCAAATTTTAGGAGAATTGGTACAAGTTTATTTTGTCTGAAAGACATAAAATATAAAATTACATGACCCTAATTTCAACAGATGCAAATCCCTCCAACATGGAGAATATTGATGATAGACCATCTCTCATCGATCAAGTCCCAAAATAAGTTCTCCCACTTGAGAGAGATAATAAATTATAGTAGGATTACATTGAAAATTTTCACATTTTTTGGATGATAGTACGACTGAATATATGGAAACAAATTTCTCAATCCACTCTATCTGATCATCCATCAATATTTCCCAAATAGCGCTACATATTTTATGTTCTCAGATATGATGGGATTCAACAATTCCCTAATAATTACTAATTAAATTACATTTATGGTGTTAAATAGAAGGATATGATTCTCTTTCTTCAAATCAAAACTATGGATTCCATGTCCAATTTACTAATATGAGAAATATCCTTCGTATTATGATTCTAAGGAGGTTGGGAAACATACATAAACCAAAGTTTCATTATAGAATAGATGAACTTGGAATAATAACTATCTCAAGAGCGGGATTAGGTTTCTGCAAAGATATATGTGGAGGAGTGTTTGGTGAATGATTCAAAAAATCCATTCACAATACAATAGGGAGGGAATAGGCACTATAAGAAATCACATAAGAAGAGGAAACAACATAGTAAATGCTGTTATTAGATTTATGATACTATGACCTGGTAATGATTCAACCCATTGAATTTTATGATTGAATATTGTAAAAATGATGAATTAATCATATAATGAGACACCAAGTTGTGGGTGTTCTTTAAACCCCATGATATATGAAAGTATACTCATTCTGTTTTTACAATGTATTTTTAATATTTAAAATATTTCTGACTTATATTATTGTTATAATTTCCATGTATTAGTTTATTTAATTTGTAATAATTGTATAATGAAATTGATGTGAAATATAGATGTTACGCCATGCTGTAGAGGACTTCAACAAAGTAGTTATTCAACTCTTTGAATCTATTGAACTATGGTTATATGAATAATTGTTCACCCATATAAAGAGACATAAGTTGTTGATATTTTTAAAATTCATTGATATATGAATGTTTCCTCAAAGCAACATTTCCAAAAATTTAATAAAAATAATGGAGTTGAATTATTATTTTTTATAAGGTACACATATTAATGATTATAACATTAAATAATGGGAACATTAAAATGGTATGAAAAATAGATGTTTTGTGTCTTTCAGGATCAACAAAAGTAGTTTGTGTATTAGGTATAAGTGATTTGACCAATATTTGAGAGAGTAGTTATCCCAAAAAAAATTATTCAATAAATATGAGACACCCTTCATATATATCATTCATGTTTTGGGATATGGGTATTTTATTCTTATCAGAAATATAAAAACTATGAAAATTTTTTAAGAAACTTCTACATAGATCAAACTCATAGAAAACAAGTTCGATATTGTATTTATGAGGCATATATTGTTCTCACTAAAAATAATTCAACATGGATCAAGATCGTCTATAGGAAATAAATAAGTGATAATTAATTAACCACATGGAAAATATTCTTGTTACTAAAAATGAACATCATGATGCCCTAAGATCAAAGGAGTCATGCATGATATGAAAAATAAGTGTAAAAAATTGAAATAATTTAAATCCATGTAAAAGTTAATAATAGGGAACATGTGGATCCATTATGGATTTAATAATATATTATAGAGGGAATGATTAATTTTGATGAAATCCCATTATTTCACATGATAAACACAACTAATTAATCTATGATGAAGGATGATATCCCTATATATATAAAATATTATATAAGGGATGATCATTTTCAAATTTTATACAGTTATGGGATTAAAATAAAGTGATTTTCCAAAAGAATTACACTGGGCCATTTATGAATCTAGCTCTCATGTAGTTATGAGGTAATATATGATGTACTATTTTTCCCATGGTTTGATTTCATGATGTTGATACTTAGGTATCGAACAGTTTAGGTTCATATGATGAAGACATTTCATTATATCTTAAAACCATACAACATAGAGACCATGTTTGAAAGCTGTATTCCCGTATTAAAACTCCCTAGAATCATGATATTTTTTATGATAGAGGGAAATTTTTATTTAGTAATAGGCTGAGTAATGGGGTTATAATCTGCACATGGACTCCCTATGAAGACCTAATTCATCTATAGTATAGTGGGGGAATTAAATTTTTTATATGGACAAGGATATTGGATTATATCTTCTCTATATATCATGTTATGTAGAGAATCAATCCATGCATATTTCATGTAAAATTGTTCTCTGTGTAGGACTAGCTCATACAAAGAGTGGTGCATTTCTCTATTGCTTCTTGACTAATAATTGTAGATTCAGGCTTCACTACACATCATGTGATGAAAGGAATCTATCCATAACTAGTTGTTTCAAACAAGTTAGATTGAAATCATATGACAATGATGAAATATATTCCTTCGATTATCCTTCATTCGAGATAATGTTAACCTTTATTTTTTCTAATACACCTTGGTCATGTGTTAGAGCATTTACCAAAACTCTTAATCCAATGTGAGTTATTATCTATGTGAGAAGCAAGGAATAATGAAGGTTTCCTTCAAAACATGCTCAAAATTAAAATAAACGAAAGGTGATTTTTATATCATTTAGAGGCTTCGCTAGGATATATAATTTGGGAATCACTAAATATCTCATGATGATGAGAATCTATCCATACATAGTTCTTTTATGGTTTCTACAGTTTCTGGTCATAATTATTTTGACCAATGGCTTCCAAATGATGATTTTCATCACTAGTATGAAATATAATTTCTATGAAGGGAGGCAACGAGGGACAATGTTTGGTAAAAACATTCTTCTATAGGAGGAAAATTATTGGATGGGCATTAAATTAAAGGTCTATGAACCACTATGTATCGTATGGAAAAAAGAATAAATCCTTACAATGTTCTTAGAAAAAGTTACATGTGTATGAATAAACTATTCACAGAGATGGGGAATTTATATGTTGTGGTAGGATGTAGGATTGAAATTCGGGTGTCACTATGTTCCCAGTGACTGTATAAATAAATCCATACACTGTTCATTGAAAGCATAGAGTATAATTTCATGAGACAAGTGAAAAGGATCCTTATTGAAATGAAAATAGTGGATGGTATAGATAATTCCATACCAAGGATGTTCCGTCAAGATTCAGACATGATGGAGGAAATTGTAAACTAAACTCTTGGGTGTTCTCAGATTAGAAGTGTCAATATGGGAAAAGTAAGCAAGTATTGAGAATATACCATCTTTGAAATGATATTTCCCAGCTGATGTTGTCATTTGGATTATTGAGATAGAGGATGTATCACATAATAATGAATATCCAACAAGTTTATAGTTCATTTAATGGTATTTTACATAGATCGAACCCAGTGTATGCTATAAATTATTAAGACAGATTTGTCTCTAGGAAAATAAAATTTTATTACACATGGACAAATAATTTTTATAGATATGTTATTTTTCCCTCGAAAATGTGTATTATGTATCAGAGAAATAAATCCAAGAACAATGGAATGATTTTTACCAGTAATGGCCATAGCATGTAGAGTTCACAACATATATCTAACAAATTATCAATGAAGGGAATATTTTTGTTTCTAATATGGGATCCTATGATTGGGAATCCAGTTAAGATATCTTTAATTAAAAAATTTATACTATATAAGTAGAAATTTAATTTATTTCTTAGTTGAGAATAGGACATGTGGTCTAAGAATCACTAGTTATGTAATTGATGTGATAATAAAGACACACATAGTTCAAGAAAATAGATTTTGTATGAGATCATTCCTTAAGTTTGTGATCCACTAATGTACCAACCAAAATATTATATTGTTTTACATTGTTAAACAAGGATCAGATCCATACCATATTCTTCATGCATAAAAGATGTTTTCATAATTTTTAACATCGTGTGACTAGGATTTCAAACATGTTGTTTTATATCATGCGTCTTGGATGTTATATATGGTTACAACACCTATGTAAGAGGCCAATAGGTTTATATTTTACTTTTTTGAACCCTATAGAGAATCTCAACACATGGAGAATAATTTATTTCAACAATTACAACTAAGTGGACACCAATAAACATATCTAAGGTTAACAACACCCTTAGTAACAGATTGTTTCCTGTAGAATCTATGGTTAGGCCTGAAGATAGAATATCATGGAGTAACAATGTATCCCATTAGAATTGGAATCATGTAACATAATGTTCTATAAATGATATCTCTCTGCAAGTATGACCTATAAAAAAGTATAGGGATATTGTTATGTTACTGATGGAAAATGAATTGAATATTTGGAGGTTTCTAAACATCATTTCATGAATAGACTCTGTCCACATGTAGTTTCTATATGGTGGAGTGGTAGGAGACCAACAATAAAGGTCATGGTCATGTCAGGTACATACAAAAATGTAATGCAGTTTTATATTGTTTTATGAAAATATGGATAGTGTAGTTTTACATCATTCAACTATGATGGAGATTATGTTCTTACACATACAAAAACGACCCATGGAATATATATTTTAATGTAATTCATTTCAAACTATGGTGTATTTTAGTTTTAGGTCATATGATTAGTGATATTTTTTCCCTTTTTAGTTCTGGAATACATGACTATAGGTCATGCATATTAACATTGTGTGATAGGGAAAAGGACTACGGAAAACCGATATTTTTCATATGAGGTATCCTAGATTCATATAAGGTAAACTAGTATCTAAAAATCATATGCTCATGATGTTTATAAGGTCTTACACCTATAAAGGAGGCCCAAATTTCTAGATCTATCAGGAGTATCCCTAATAATAGTAATCTATGTTTTATTAGGGCAAATACCTAGTGGTATTATCTTTATTCTATAACCATGAATAGTATCTAAACTCCATGTAATTTGGGGTTGATTAGAAATTACACCAAGGATGATGCCCATTTGTCTTTTATCAAATGAAGTGTTTCTTAATAAAAATTGAATTGGTAGGGAAATATTTCATTTCCCATCCATTGTCATTAATGATTATATTACATTGGAGTTGACCTCGTGTATGGAACAAGGTCCCAACCACTTTGGTTCATGATTCTGAGGTTTCTTTCCTAGAATAATTGGATTTTCTAGAGACGAGTACCAGTTCTCCTTGAAAAAATGATATGATATTAACTTTATTGTTGATTTTTTTTGGTATCTGGTTTCAGATGACATCAAAATGATGTAGGGTTAATATTTTTTTATTGATTATCTCAATTTTATCAAACTAATTCTGTGGTTGTTCATCATCTAATATTTGTTCATATATTGATATTTGATGTGATGATAATTAATCTTCAATGGGTATTACTACACATGTTTTATAAACCATTTAATATGTGTTCAAATGAGAAGTAGAAGGTGTTTAGAATCATATGGGGATAATATTTCATTCATTATCCAATATTTTATGAAGAATGTTCGATAGAGTAAAGTTTCATGTATATTTATTTCTATTTAATTATGCTTAATAGTAGGAAGAATTGTTGGATTTGGTAATTTTCTCTTGGTAAAAAATATTAAATTTATAAAAATAAATGTTTGTTCCGTTATCTTTTTATATTGTATGGGGGACACCATCCTAGTAATGATATTATAGTTCATAATATTGGCAAAAAATTTGGATACGAATTCCTTAAGTGTGATTTCATTATATTCTTTTGAAAAGAATTATGTAGTAGTATGGATTAACATAAACATATTTTATATAGCTAGAGGGTATGAACATAAAACATCCATCCTTCATTAAAAAAATGGGTTGGGTTATTTAGATATATATAGTTACTTGGGGGCATTATGGATTAGGTCGGAAAGCATCTGAATGGAATTATTTTATAAAAATATTTTGTACGATATTTTGTATTTGAAGGATATAAATATCCAAGACTACTGATTTGGTGAAAAATCATGGTTTTTGAAAAATGGGAACCCCAAGATCTAGCAAGAAAATAATAAAATGTGGTTATTTTATATTTTTTCACAAATACATTTGAAGATAATTAAATCAATGCTTCACTTGTAAAGAATATAATGATGAATAGGGCTATCATATAGGGTTAAATTGATCACCTTTTGATAAATATGCTCTTTTCTTGACCTATCTTAAAAATTGACCCATTTTGTAGATATTCCATGATGGGTTTCTCCACCTATTTGATGAATTATATTGTCGAAGGGTAGAACTGATCAAATTGATCTCTTCTATGATACCTATAATAAATATAAATATTTTCCTATGATGGGTGATACTGATGGTTGCTTCATCTATATCTAGATATTCAAATGTTATAGTGTTATTTCTAATACATTTTCCATATCATTTTGTCAATGATCGACATAATTTTGTATTGTCTCATAGTGTAATTCTTCCATCAATACTAGAACATAATCAATTGGGGGGATCAAAACTTCTTTTTGATTTCTTAGTCAGTATTTATCATATTAATTAAAAACAATGAATCTCCCTTTATTTTCATGTGATCCCCTAGTATGTTCAATACCAATATTAAACCATTAATTAAGGCTTGGTATTTAGCATCAATGATAGATAATCCCTTTTAATGATGTAAGTATTAATGTAGAACCATCATTATTAGTGAATTGATAATGATTCACATCCTGAAATTGTTGGTTTTTAGGTATTTTAATATTGTTTTAGTTGGGCTTCTAGATGCACCATGAATGTTCATTTCCTACATTCAATTATGGTCCAAAAAAATATTAACTCATCTTTAATATTGGTACTCATCAACACTACATCGACATAGGGATTTTCTACCAGTAAAATTCATAATTCATGTCCATTAATAAACTCTTTCAATATGACCAGATGTAAAACTATTGCAGAATGACATCCCATCATTCGAAACATCTTATTTTTAGTAGAATAATTAAGATATATATTATTGGGGTATATCAAGAGATCATATGGACCTCAGGGTGTTATAGTAAATTTCATATTTTATATTTTCTAAACATCAATGCCAAATAGTTCTTCCTAATATTTGAATACTATTTATAAGTGTCGATCATGTTGAAAATGAGATATTAAAGGCTGTTTTCAATACGAAAATCATTTTTCTGTGCAAGGAAGGCACCTAGAGATTGTTCAAAATCTATTATGTATAAGATGATATGATTTTATTTAACACGAGGCATCAAAATTTGTGGTATCAATAATGTTTTCATCAGGTTGTTGAATGCTTAATTGAAATCCTCATCCCATTGAATCAAAATATATTTTTCATTAAATCGGTGAAGGGAAATAATTTTCTTGTGAGGATTCCAAATAAATATTGATTTTAGGATAGATTCCCCTGAAAGCCTCTAAAATCATATATATTTAAGGAGGTAGCATACCCCGAATTTTCTTTGTCCTCTTTTGGTTGACATCAGTTCAATGATGATATGTAATGATGTTGATAAATTTCCATTAAGTAATGCTTAAATATAATTTTACGCCATTAATCTTCAATAAATTTTATTTATGTTTATCAAAATAATTAAATAACTCATCAAGGTGAAAATAATGTTAATGAATTTCTCCAATAAATATTCAATGTAAAAAACATTTAATTTCTCTATGAAGGTTTTGAAGGTACGATGTGTAGCATGTTGATATATAGAAAAATAATTTTTGATGAAAATATGTATCACTATGTAAATTAATACTCTCATGGGGAGAGAAGGTAGTGTATTCTTCATCTTCTTGGGACAATTATATTTCGATAGACCCTAAATACTCATCCATGATCAAAAGGTATTGATATCCATATGTTTCACTTATAAAAAGTATTGTGGAAAAAATCAAAATATAATATTTTTTATAGTGTAAGCTAAGGTCTCTGAAATAAATAATCTCCACAATTTTTATATTATTTTTATTATCATATATTATGTTAACAATCCATTATGGGTATTGGACTTCTTGAATGAAGTTGGATTTGATGGTAATATAAAATTATTCTTTGCCCTTTGTAATGTGAGTCATCTGAGTCCTTCTAGATACCTTCTTATATCTATGATTTTCTTTTAGTATACCCAGTTGATGGGTACATAAATTAGTATCTAAGAATGGAAACTCTTTGTAATTCTATGAAAACACATCTCAAGCATAATCCAAAAAGGATGTATGTTTTTTATTCATTGAGGTGGATAAATTTTCTGATCATAGTGGGATGTTAATTATCATCTATAAAATGGTTAATCATTCAATGTCAATTGATTGTCTAAGAGACACTTTCTTCAAATGATGGAGGAGACTCTATGAAGGAATTTATTCATATTCATCATTTTATTCATCCACTATGTCCTTGGAATGATGTTTGTGAGATGAAGGAGAATCCATAATGTTAGGGGAATGGTCAGTGTTCTAGGAGCTAGCTTACAATATAGATATAAATTCTTATTTAGGTTCAATGGATGAAGTTGTGGCCAACTACTATTTTGAGGAAAAGCATGGAGCAATACTATCAGAGATATATCGACCCACATAGGAATCAATTATTTTTTCAACATCCTCTCAGTCAACTAAAATGGATTATATCATGAATAATAGTGAACATATCTCTGAATATGAGTTTATATCTTTGACATCATTAATTGGAAGTACATATTCATCATTGAGATATCTAAATGTATTTATTGAATTAATTTCTAATCAATTGAGATTTTATTCAGAGTGACATTATCAGTTATGGGATTCTTCGCCTTACATCGGTATAATCATGCATCAATATATTGAGATTTATTGGACTAAAATGATGTTTTATCACTATATAATATCCAAATTTATCCATTTCTATATTATATTATGCACTGATGATATGGTGAAGGGGACACAATATGATAGTGCTGATGGGGATATCCTAGAAATACATTGAAACTATTATCTTAGGGATGACCAAGAAAATAGATTCTAACATGAGATATATAAATTGATGTTTTGGATTAATGCATTCCAAATTATATTTTTAACTATTATCATACCCTTAGTGTGTTATTGTGGTAGGATATAAATCTTCTTCTACGTATCCCTGTCATCAAATCTTAATGTGAGGGTTAATGAAAACACATGAGGAAATATAAGGAGAAACTATGTTAAAAATAAATAACAAATGATTATAAATTGATATTATAAAAACAAATATATATTAAAAATGTTATTGGGAATGTATTTAGTTGACATTAATTAATTTTTAAGGATGATATGTTCAAGTGTAGAGTGAATTAATAATCTAGGTAATAGATCTTCCCTACCACCCTCATTAATTTTCAGTCACAATTTATATTTTTTCTCACATTTATAGAATAATATTATCCTAAAATTTTATAATTTTTTATATAATTCCTGTTATTGTATACCTAGATAAATATCCATTTCATTTCTATGGTTATAAATGATTTTAGTTACCTTCCAAATTTCACCTTCATAATAAAATCAATTTAAGTAAATTGTCACATTGTTTGTCTCATGTAAAACATCACTCCAATATAATATTTTTATACTGTAAATTACTAATAAATACAAATTATTTTTTATATAACACACATGTTTCATTTATTTTAATCGAAAAAATATCTTTACTTATATAAAAATATCATTTACTTATTAAATAATGTACCACCATTGATGATAATTTTTATTCTTTCTTATCCAAATTCATTTCATGAATTTTTTTTATTTAAATGTCATCATAATGACTTATTTCTAATTTTCAATTATGGATTCCAAAAATAATTTAATTTTCTCATTATTTTGGGAACTATTGTGGTTTATCAATTAGTTGTTCATTGAATTTTAATTGGGACCCCACATCAATATCATGGATTTTATCTTGAATATAATTTATGTATGTTTTCTTTTTCTTATGTGGAAAATATATGTATTATTTTCATTATGTGATGGATAAACCTTAAAATATAAATCCCTATAATGATTTTTTGGATTTATATATCATGAGAATTTATGTATGGTATAATAGAGTGATCGTAATCCACCATGGAAATTTCTTTTTTATGATTATAGTCATGGCAATGACACTAGGGTCACGTTAATAATTCCACATCATATGTTGTTGCAACATTTTATATGATTACATGATCTTATAATCAGATATCATTATTCATGTTTATATTATTATGACCACTATCATTATGATATCATGTTATGACTCCTCACTCTCATGATATGATTTATTTCTATGTTTATCCCCTTACTAGGATTTCTATCTAACGCTATTTTATATGTATTATCTCTATGCTATCCTAAGTTGTTTTAAAAGTTATATGGGTGTTATTATCACTATTTGGAGTTTTAAATAATTATAATGTTTTTATATTTAAGATGATTTATGTTGGTGTCTAGACATACCATGATACTGGAAACCTAGATTTATTGTCTGTAATTATTTGAAATCATTGTAAAACATTATTAAATAATGTTTTATTTGGGATTAGTTAATTATTTTACTGTATATACATTCAATATTCCATATCGACTGATATAGTATTACTCATAATGATATATTGGAATCCATTAACTCTTCAATTTTAGTTCTTCTTTATTATGTAGTGGATGTGATAAAGGATTTGTTCATGGATCAAAGTTAGTACCATTAGGTAGTGATTGGGTTTTTTATATCCAGTTACGTCTTGAAAGAGAAAAATGTACTCAAAAAGGTTGCAACATCATAATTAGAAATAGATAATGTATTTAAAAAGAGGCTTCATCGGTGGTATTAGAGAAGTCTAGTACCACGATATATTCTTATCCAACGAATCATAGTGAAATACGATCAACTACTTGAGTAATGAATTTAGTGAAACCCACTCTTGCATTTCTTTAATAAGGGTGCACTAAATGATTTTATTTAAAAAAAATATTAAGGATATTTATTAGGGTATAGAGTATTTATGATGAGTAACGACTATTACAATTCCCATTGTGGTGTGATTTGGGAGTATTTAGAGATTTCCATGGTGATCTAGAATTATCATGACCCCCTCCCTAGAAGGTGTACTCCTCCTCGGCCAACAATGTGAGAAAGGAGATAATGACCCCCCGAGTCCTGCCTCTAGTAGACCCTGAGTTGGTGACTAGCACTGAGGGTATAGATAACACACAGATGAGAGGAATTACCCTCTAAGAGAACACATCAAAAAGAGAGATACAATATAGACACCAATCAACTCCAACTCAGACTAAAATAAAAATGAAAAACCCTATGAACATATTTAATGTCATGAAAAACTACTACAACTGGATGGTGAAATCTACATGTACCCTAAAGAATGTAAAAACAGCAGCAACTATAAGCCTGACTAGCTCCTGTAAACTCAAGCTAGTAGAAACCGGATTTACCTCCAACAGGCTCCTTGTGACCTAAAAAATAGTATATATATACATAGGATGAGTATAAAAGTAAACTCAGTACGATCCTCCCGGGATCCTCTTGTGAAAAAGTAATGAAATCATGATAATTCATAATAAACAACAAATGTAACTCACTCGTCACCTACACAAGTATACTAAGTTCCCATCCTCACCATGGATACTCACACCAAGTAACGCGTATAAGAGTATATAATATAATAAATATTATAAAGGGTACCTAGCTACCACTTCCCCATTGGTTTGCCACTTTACCCCAACACCACACATCCTAAGTATCTCTCTCCAAAATGGCTTGCCCACATAAACCTGGGAGAAGCACCCCAATATGCACCTCGTGAAACAAAAACACCATTTCCACGCAAAAAAAAACCTAGTAGTTTCTGGGAGGAAACAAAACTCATATAACATTTATCATACATCAGGAATTTTACCGAAAGCCATTATAGCCCATACACCAAGTAAAGATACTCATGCCATCACAGCCAATACATGTTCCACATATAGTAGTCCATAGGATACTATATATATAATATATGTGTATGAATAACCACAATACATTAAATCCCTTTACACACATATATGAGGAAAACTAACCATTGTGGATACCATCACAAGTAACTACTAAGAGAAGAGAGTGGGGCCAAAGGCAGTAGTCATCGATCCATCCTCCCACTAGAATGTTGGGGAAAACACCCCCTCAGTGCTCAGAATCCCCAGGATGTCATTTTCCCAAACTGGAAGGGTGGAGTAGCATATAGAAACACACAAAGTAGAGAATATACGATATCTCACAACCTCACTATGGGAATAACCTAGTCTTAGACTCAGCAGCAGCTGACGTCTCTCAGACTCCCAGCTCCCACTTCTAAGATTAGGTATCCTATAAACACAAAACCATTTAAAGATAATTATTGCCTGACATCAATCCCTTTTTATCAGTTCCATATTATGTTAATTAATTAATTAATCGTTAATTAACCATTAAAGATTCCCTATTAAATTTCATTAGCATCACACCCAAAGTCCACTATCCCCTTGAAAATTGTAACCTCTACATTTCATTCCAGCAATCTCTATCCCCAAGGGTTAAATTAATTTATTCAATTATTTATTAACAAAATTACTTTCCATATTTCCAGGGATTCAAGAAAAACAATATATGCTACTAAAAAAGGGGCTCAACATGGGGAGTAGACAACTAGCTGTCTAGTCTTTTCCGCCTATAGAAATAGCGTAGAACCATCCACCCATGAGAAGAAAGACAAAAAAAGTGTGTGGCATACCCGGTGAATTTTCACCCCTTTAGGAAGAAGGGTAAGAAAGACAAGATTCCTTGAGCAGTGGAAATGTAATGCAGATAAATAACAACTAAGAATCATCTAGCATACAAACATTCCTATCCAACCCATTCCACTATCCATAGTGTCCTCCATGAAAGCCACATGCATAAACTGATGCATCTCGCCACTCTAGGGGTCAATAGATTTGATGTAGCTCCATTCGTCACAGAGTCAAAAGATTGAAAAAGTGAAGTATGATAAAAAAATGGATGAACGTTAATAATTTCACAAAGGCATTAAGGCGTGCAAGTCTACCTGCGTGCCAGCCTTGGCCATGCATGTCACTTGCACACCAGTCATGGGAACACAGGTCACTTATGCGCCCAAAGTGGTTTCTCTCCAAAAATATAGTGTCCCATAAATAGCCCCTTTGGGCCCACCATTTTGAGGAGGAATTTTTTTCAAAACTGAGATTCAAGTTATGGTTGCCAAACTCTTTTCCTGACGTCTTATACAGAATTATATGGTAACTATTTAGCTAGAATGGATACTCTAAAGAGGAAGATTAAGGCCTAAGTAGCAAAACTCATCAATACGTGTGTGCCTAAGTGTCCATACCTTAAGGTAAGTGAAGACACTTGCACCGTTCCTTTACCTATTAAGGAAACTTGCGCCCCACCATTCTAAAGTTCTCTAGGGATGGTACTAAGGGATCCAATTTAAAGTCACCCAAGAATCACTTTATGGATTCTTTGTCCCCCCATGTTGACTAATGTCGTGCAAGTATACATGTGTGACCATGACTTGTGCACCCAAACAAGACTTTTGTTCCTCCTTCCTAGCCACCTCCTTTCCTCAAATATTCATTTACACTTCAAAGATAGCCTTCAAAACCCACTTCAATTCCATTTGTGGAATGGTTCTTTTGTGGGATTCCTTATCAGAAAGGAATTTTGAGATGTTTTTTTGATTTCGGCATCCTTCTTAGGAGTAAGCCCCAAATTACAAATCCCCTTAATATGGGAATCCTTCTCAAGAGTAAGCCATAGACTTTGTTTCTTTTGATTTGGGCTTCCTTCTCAAGAATAAAATCCAATAATAAAGTCCCACATAAATTTATGGCTTTCTTTTTCAGGAGTAAGTCACGGGGTAAAATCCCAAATCTCCCTAAAGTACAAAATCTTTTATGGAACCTAATCTAGGTCTTCATTTATAAATGTCTTTGTATTCATTTACGTAGGCAGTCATACATACATAAGCCCCACATCATTTCTTATGATTACATCCTTCGTGGCACAATCTTCTGATTTTACTGATACGTCTTGTTTCTCACATCGAGCATGACTCACGTGAGCTTATAATTTAAAAGTAATTTTGACATCTCTCTTTGGGCCATTAATCATACATAAACCTCATACTTCTTCACTCAAACTATGTGGGATATGATTTATTTCTAACAAGGATACGTAGGTAGCCCATCTACAGGTACAATCCTAACTCTAAAATAATAATGTCTTTATGAATGAAAATAAACTTCTAGTGCCTCACTGAGTGGATTTAAAACCAATATAGTCATCATAATGACCAATAGATTTCTATATAATATATTTATGGAGAGTATTTATTAATATCCTAAATTCATATGGATGATTCTCTATTGATGAAGAACCTCAAATAAATATAAAATATTCTGTAAATCCCCTACATATCAATCATTGATTGCATGGTTTAATGGAAAAAAACTCATTTTCATGCGTGATAATTTATTATGGATTCATGAACATAAATCAAATATATAAGAGAGTCCTAGAGTAGACATTAATTCCCGCCAAAAAAGTGTGATGAGTCTGACCTCCCATCATCTCGACCAATGAAAATTAGTAAGCCTCATTAGTCCACAACTAATGGACACCTACCTTTGGAAATTAGGTCTAAATGGATATAGAATCATTGGATGTTTCCGGTTCTAAGAATAAACCTATTAGAAACTGATTGGAATGTTTTAACCTTAAACAAAATAGGTCATCCCCATTTCCAGAAGAAAAAATAAACGGTGAATCGACGTGAATCCTTGTCCAAGTTAAATGATGTTTTACTTTTTTTAGGCCCTTATTTAACTTAATGTGATGGCCCAAAAAGAAATCAATAACATATGTGATCATCCAAAAGTTTTATTCTGGCCGAACATATCTTGATCATGTCTATTATATCAAACATGAACACTTTTCCAAGTTATATATGCATTACAGAAATAGCTTCATTAATGTTCATAGTTGTGAATGCCTTGACCACTACTCCTGCTAGATCCCTGTTAGCTCTGAAGACGACATCACCTACTCAGTCTCTTCAATGTTGGATCTCAAATGCATAGGTTAAGGAATACTATCAACACAGTACCATTCTGACTCTAGAGGCCGCTAGACAAGCCTTCCATGATAACAACTCAACCTAGTTGTCTGGACAGGGATGACTAGTGGTCAAGAAGTAGGTGATTCCAACCACCATCTCCAGCCATTTGAGGTCATTATCCTAGTAACACAGTCACCAGTCTGTCCCATATTATGTGGAGGTGAATGATATGGTCACTCAAAGCCTTAATTCAAGATGAAAATAGTTATTACCAAGGGATCCCATAAACAAGCCCCACCAGACTTGTGCGGTAGTGCACCCACAACATGACGAGGGTATCACCTTTAGGGGTTCAGATCAGGTTCCTCAGACCTGAGCACGCAAGATGAACCTTCAGAAACAAAATCTGATCAACAGAGAGAAGGTTCTTACTTCTTCCCCCTCCGGAGATGTCCATCAAGCCAACTCTATGGAAAAAAACTATCGGGAATATACACATGTCTGTCTTGATATTAAAGCCTAGTAGACTCATCTGGTAGTAACACGCCAATCCTGCCAGGCAATTCTGGTGGAGTATTATAGGCAGGCATATACACCTGTATATAATTCATTGGCTTGTCAGTAGGCTCATCTGACTACAACCAAAGAAACACTCCTATCAAATGTGGTGGGGAACAATAAACAGGACCATACACCATTAATTCATCCTGCAAACCAATAGTCTCGTTTGGTTGCACCTAGTGATGTCAATTGGAACGATCCAATGACAAGAAGTAGGCAGACACGATTTTCTGCCCCCATACATAAGTACTGTCAGAATTCACTAACAGGAAAAGGAGTACAGGAACAGGAATACACACCTACTCCATGAACATAATGGATGTATATTCCTATTCCGATAGCTAAAGTCACCAGGCACATTCTGACAATGGTGAAGGAGAAGAAGCAAATATCTACCCATATTCTGAATTCTTGTAAGAATATTATAACTTCAGCAGCATCACAGGGAAGGAATCATAAATATTTCGCTATCAGTGGAGTGACTTATCAACATATCACTCAAAAATAGATACACACCTCTATACCATTCTAGGCGGGTTGTAGTGCATACTCTCCCATGTCATACGGACAATCAAGTTAGGAACATACACCCGATTTGAATGGAGATAATCAGCCTAACCTGACCATTTCTCCAGAGCAGGCACATAAACCTTCCCATAATAACCACTTTCGTCAATAAATGGTTTCCAAAGTGTGTAAGAAGGCATCTAAGAAAATGACTCATCTATCACAGTCGAGAAATCAAGAGCCAATCTGTAATAAGGAATTTCTCGATGCTGGAGTTCATAAAGCCCTCAGACAATTATCTGTTGCAAATCAAGATTCTACACTTTCATTTCAAATTCCAGAAATAACAAAAATAATTATGAAGGTCTTCATCAGAATCATCCTCATGAAGGCTTGCTTCATGACAGTTCGGTCGATCTTGAAGTATCATCTTCATATGAGATCCACTCTAACCCTTTGTGTGGCCAGAATATCATGGAGACAAAGTTTCATATTTTGCTATAACACACCATGGTGGTCCTCCCCAGGAGGATGAATTTAGCTGTGAAAGTCATCTCCACAGTAGTAATTCACATTTCCTAGATAATTCATCAAAATACAATGCAATTACGAGAAAGCCATCTTATCTTGTGCAACATGAAAATGTGATGCCAGTCATGTCTGATTCTTTACCACAACCAGGTGAAATACTTTCTCAATCATAAGAATTCCTAGGGTGTAGGTCATTCTCCGGACCACCCCTGGTTCATTCATCTTATAATTTGAAAAATTAATTCTTTACCAATCTTGTTGAATCTGATGAAGCAATAAAGAAGCACTAGCTTTGGTCTCATACGGTAAAAGGAAATTCATTGAATGATAAGGAACAAGTGATGAATATGAGAAAACAACATGTGAAAGGTGATGTAACTGTCATGCGTTTTCCTTTTTCTATCTCTCAGTATGATATTCCAGAAATGTTGATGGAAGATTGTATTGACGATATTCGTCTCAACAAGTGGAACAATATTTGTCACATAAAAGTGAAACAATTATCTTATGATGAATTTTAAAATCATGTTACGATAATAGAAGGGTTACAATGCCAAATTGATTTGGCATCTCTCTTAGTTTCTCGATATCCAAAGTTTGAAAAAAAGCCAATAGGCCTTTAGCGTGCATGCTTTGGGGCACTAAAAAGGTTGTGCCAATTAATTATGAATTCCACATCTGGTATTCAATTTAGGGGATGGGGTGTTCATAGAGCATTGCATTGCAATGTACTCTCCAGTCAACAAATCCCACCAAAAGTGTTATAATGTAATTTTATTGTGCATGGACGGCCACACCCAATTGGATTCACGTGTAATCAAATTCTTGATCAGGAACATGTTTTAACTAGTTCTTCCCAATGCAAGGAATACAAAGAACAAGTTTCCGAATTACTCTTGCATCATGTAAATGATAATATCGAACAAGCTTCTTGTTTAGAGCATGCACATCATCAGGTGACAGATGTGTCAGAAATCATCCAATGGTCATCTGAGCTAGGTGATTTGAGTGGATGTCGAATGATGCATCCGGCCAATTTCCAGACTAAGATCTGCAAAATCAGGAGAGGTTTTAAGAATGTCTCAAATATAGTAGCTCAAGAACCACCTTAGCTTGCAATACTGGGGAATATTTTTTCTCAATCCTTGGGATCAACAGATTTGATACCATGAGTTGAGCTGGGAAAGCAAGAACAACACCAGTTCACCGGACTGGGGACTTTTTCAAATCATCAATCTCTTCCTCAGTGAAATTTAGTTTTCTCTCGGTTAGGGAAGAAGCCATAAGAGGAATGCAGAGTCGAATTATCAAGAGATTCCCTCCAAATTATGGTTCATCAAGAATTTCATAAGGGATCAACTCAACAAAAGTCAATGTCTCATAATGGACAAGGAAAAATATAATATCACAGAAATTCCGATAGAAGTAAAGCAATGTGATATGCATAGATAAATTTCATCAATTTTATTTTCACTGATACCCCCATAACATGAGGTTCACTCAGAGGAATTAGATGAAGAAGTTCCTATTCAAGAATTTGCATAGAATGAAATAAATGAAGAAGGTCTGCATACCAGAAGCCAGAGGGCTACCCAAGGGAAAGATATTCCTTCGAGAAATGCCCTTCCATACCCCAGAAATCCGCATGCCAAGGAAAAGGGTAAAATTCAGGTCACGTCCGACCCTACCTCTAGATAAGGACAATCACTATTGTTAGAGGAAAGGTTTACACAACAAGAGAATGAAATGAAGGAGTTAAGGAGGATGGATGCATAACTAATTCAAGGTAGTATTACTCCTAAGTCTTCTGGAGTCTGTCAGTCTAGGGAATTCATTTTAGTTTCTGGATGGATCTAGAATATACTATTTTACATATACACCCTCACAGGTCCAATCTTATGGGTCATTCCCAACAAAAATTGGTAGTGATACCATCAGTTGCAGTACCAGTCACCACACCTATCCAAACTCCAGTTATTGCACTTGCTCAGGTCCAAGCTCAACTAGATGATTCTCAAAATTTAATAACTACCATTAAATAATTAAAAGCTTGGTTGGATGCAATGGAGGGAAAACGTGCACATGTTCAACTGTAAAATAATGCTTACCCTGAATGGGTTGATGCAATTTTCCCCCAACAATTTTTTTGAAGACAAAATTCCAAAAAAAATTTATTTCGGGAGACCCAGAACATCACTTAACACATTTTTTTTCACGTTGTGATCCTATGATGGGATCTCCTCAACAAAAAGAAGTAGTTATGCTCAGATGTTTTGTGCAGTCATTACAAGGGCCTGCTTTTGTCTGGTATACAAGATTGCAGTCTCGGTCAATTACCAGGTCGTATAATCTCCACCAACAATTCCTTCATCAATTTATCTCAACATTACCAAATAACACAGTTTTTTATCTAACAAATTTTAAGCAAATGGAAAATGAATGAGTTTCGGATTTCATTGCTTGCTGGAAGGGATTAACATATCCCTTATTCTTTGCACTCCCTCAAGAATAGTTGATGCCAATCTATGTGGGAAATTTTCATGAGGAATTACGCACCCCGTTGATTCCTGTTAAATACACGGGAGGGTTTCGAGACTTTATTTCAATATCTCAATAGTTCAAATATTCTCTTATAGAGAATATGTCTAAAACTCGTGTAATTCCATCAGCTCCAAGGAGGAGAATGGGGAGAGTATAGACTACTACAGTTACAGTTAAATAAGCACATGTACCTACTTCCACTTCATATAATTTATCTTATCAAAGGGATCCACCTCCTGAGTGTCAATAATAGAGGTTGTCTTGTCAAGATGATCCAAGAGATCAATGATGGACAAAAATAGATGTGTTAAAGAAAAAAGTTTATTTTTTTCTAAAATAAACAAGTTCCTGATTACTTCTTTTTGGCTCTGGAAAATAACATGTTTCAGTTGAAAATCCTAAAAGGCCGGATAAGAAAGGAGATGAGGAATTTCCCAACTATTACCCATTTCATCAGATGTTGGAGAATCCCATTAAGGAGTGTTTTGTCATTAAAGGTCTTATACAAAATATGGTGGACTCCGGACAAGTAAAACTGAATGGTTCTTCAACCCAAGTAGCATGTGTTACTGCTACAGATCGAGAGGAAGAAGGAGCATGTCACAAAGTCAAAAGAAAAAATGCGCAGAAATATGATGATTGGATAGTCAGGAAAATGATCAATTGAACTCATGCCATTTTATGAAAGTATTTGAAGAATCCAATGGTGCCTTCTGCGTTTTCTACCACAGCAAATATCCCTTCGTTAGAAGGAAAATCCTCAAAGAGGTGGCTTAATTTGAAGAAAGAAGAGCAGTCAGATGAAGATGATCTCGTATCAAAGTCTATGTTGTGTTTGACTATGAATGATTTTATTCCATCAACTTCAAAATCATGGGGACCGCCCCACCAAACGGTACAGCCTGAACTGGTTCATTAGGAAGAGTCATAATCAGAAGAAGAGTTTATCTTTGGTTCTGTTAACATGATTTAGTAAACATATCTGTATTCCAGTCACAGTTTTGATCTTGATGAGCCTGATTTCCCTATATCAAATAGAGGAATTAGAGGGAGTTTCAGAGGTCTAGGATACAGGGGAAGACGTGGATATTTCGTAAGACACTATTCCAATCCTACCCATGATAGAATTGTATATGCAGCAGAAACTCCTAGGAAAGCCCTTCAGTAGGAACAACTAGAATAAGAATGTTCTTCCACATATGGCAGATTCAGTCCTCGCATAATTATTTTGGAAGATCAGTTAGAGGTTACACCTTCTTCATCTCAGAAAATAAATAGACCTAGATGGTATAATCTACCAAAGCTTTTAGTATTTCGAACTCCTACCCTGATATAAGATGCTTCTACTTCCAACACATCAACTTCTAAGGCACCTGGAAAACCACATGTTCTTGTTGGGAAACGCAGACCTTGGACCAAAAGTATGATTTCATAAAACATTAGGTCCAAGTACCAGCCAAGTTATCAATTCTGGATGCCTTGAATCTATCAAAGGATACGCTGGAGGTACTCATTGGGGATTTGTCATGTACTTAGTAATTTGAAACTGAAATTGATGCTGCTAAAGTCTAAAATATAGAGAATGATCCTATAGAATTCCATTCAGTGATATCTTTTACAGATGAATATGAATATGATGTTGTGCGTTGACATATTAGACATTTGTATTTATCTGGCATTGTCAATGATGTAGAAATCTGACGATCTATCATTGATAATAGTTTCATGATTCAACCTCATCCTTTTTCTTGCACTTCATCAATTGGGCCTCACTGAATATAATAAAAATGAACAAGAACCTTTGAGCGAGATTACACTAAGAACTCATTTTGGAGACCTTGTATCATACTCATATTTCATGGTTGTTCGTCTTGACACAACCATCACCAATTTGGTTGGATGACCTGGGCTACATCACCATGCGGCAATACCTTCATCATACCATCAATTTCTCAAATATTGTTTCAATTACCAAATTGGGACATTGTGTGGTGATAAATACCCTTTCAAAACATGTGAATCTTAATACATTGAGGCAGATGTCTATCACATGGAGGGAAAAGATATATCTATGACAAAGTAGGTATCCAAAATTAATTCTCCATATGTTTGGAAAAGATTCCAGTAAACCCATTCATATAAGTGAGTCAGATTATGTGTTGCCTATGAGTCAAATTGATAGAATAGACACAAATCCAAATACTCTTATGGAAACTTCCATAATGTCAATTACAGAAACCAAGAAAGACATCATGGTTGAAATAATTGATTCGCCAAGAAATGATGAATGCTCAAATGGAGATGTCTTCATTTCATCTTCTAAAATACATCAATTCTATACTTCATCAGCCAGGCCATAAGAAGTTATAGAAATGCCAGAGATGAATGATGATGTCAATTCTCAATCCATCATCTCATCTTTATTACCCAAGGAAAAATCTTCATCATCAATAGGGTCATAAATAGTATCCTTTTATTCAATATTTTCAAATTCTAACTTCTCCCTTGATTATGGAAATTCTGCTTCATTATCTACTAAGCAAGTAGAAAAAAAATAAGTAACACATATTGAAGAAGAAGAGGAAGATCTCAGGGATTCTCCTCTAGAATTTGAAGAATGTATCACTACCACTATGGATGAACTCATAAAAATAAATCTGGGTACAGAAGAAGATACTCTCCCCACATTAATTAGTACCTCCATGACTCTTGAATATTAAGAAATATATATTTCATTTTTCAACCAAAATTGAGATATATTTTCATGGAATAATAGAGAAATTACAAGGCTTGATCCTGATGTTTCAAGTCATCATTTGGGTTTTCTAGAAGAACATCGAGGATTCAAGCTTTCCATAAGAAGATCACACCCAACTGATGCTTCAAAAATTGAAGTTGATGTGGATAATATTATCCGGGATAACTTGTTCATTGACGTTCAATATCCCAAATGGCTGGATAATATTTTCCCTTTGAAAATGAAGAATGTAAAAACTATAGTTTTCATTGATTTCAGAGATCTTAATCGGAATTGTCCCATGGATGATTTTCTTGTTATGATCACAGAACTCGTTATTGATGTAATAGTTAGCTATGAAGCACTTTTATTCATGGATGGATATTCTAGCTATAATAAAATATGAATTGCTCTAGAAGATGAATAATCTAATGCTTTCAGAGCCCGTCAAGGTGTGTTTTTCTATCAGGTAATTCCCTTTGTCCTGAAGAATTCAAGCGCAACATATCAATGTGTCATGCACCATGTATTCAAACCCTTTTAAGTGAAATTTGTTGAATGTTATGTGGAAGATTTGGTGTTTAATTCTAGAAAAAAATTTAATCACTTAGATGAATTGGAAATCATATTCCACAAACTTCAACAAAACAATTTGAAGATGAACCCCTTGAAATGTTTTTTGAGGAATCTTAAGGAATATTTCTTGACTTTTTTGTATGCCATAGTGGAATCGAAGTTGATACTGAGAAGAAAAAATCAATCCTTGGTATGTCACCTCCTTTAAATTTGAAGGAATTGTGAGGAATTCAAGGAAACATGGACTATATTGGTCATTTCATCACCAATATGGTAGGCATATGTTTACCCTTCACTAAATTAATGTAGAAGAGAGCCACTTACCAGTGGACTGATGAATGTCAAGAAGAATTCAATAATATAGAAAAATATCTCTGGGGTCCACCATTATTAATGCCACCTGTTGAAGGGAGACCACATATTCTTTATGTAACAGATTTAAAGCAATCATTGGGTGACTTCCTTTCCAAAAATATTGATGATGGGAATGAAAACAACCTTTATTATCTCATTCAGAATATGCTTTAGGCAAAAACATGATATTCATGTATTGAAAAGTGCCACCTATCGTTAATATATACAGTTCAATAATTGTGACACTACTTGAAACATCATGAGGTCCAATTGGTATCTTTCAAAAACCTTCTCAAATTTATCCTTGGTCTTCCAATGCTTATAAGATGTCTGGAAAGGTGGGAAGTTATTTTGCAGCAGTTTGATATCCTGTATGTGTCTCAAAAGGAAATAAAAGGCCATGATCTGGTTGATTTCCTTTTTGAACACCCTTCAGTAGAAGATACATCTTTAGATATTGAACTTCCTGATGAGTAATTCTTCTCTATTCAAGATAATCTTCAATCATAGGAAATTTACTTTGATGGTGCTTCAAGAAGTCCCATAGGGAAGAAAATTGAAGATCCTAAATTCAAAAAAGTTGGGTTGGGAATTGTACTATTTCCCTATAAAAGGAAGTGCTACCATATTCCTACTTATTGTTGGAAGGCGGTACAAACAATGAAGTAGAATATCAAGCTCTCATTACAGGATTGGAGTTGGGGCTTCAGGCACAGGTGAATCACTTAAAGGTTAAAGTTGATTCATAATTGGTAACCAAACAAGTCAATGGGGACTCTTCCATCCTGAAATAAGAGTTAATCCCTTTGTATGATTATGTTATAGAGTTAATGGAAGAATCCTTTATTAAAACCGACATTTTATTATGTCTCGTGATATCACAATACTCAAGCTAATGCATTGGCTAATGTAGCCACAACTCTGGCAGATCCAAATCGGGATGAAACAATCATCAGTATTGCCCACCGTCATACAGTTTCACCTTATTATCAAATCATAACAGATAGAATCAATGAAATTAGTCCCATTTCTAAACCATATGACCATACTACAGGATGGATGATAGCTATTAGGGAATACCTTCAAAATGGAACACTCCCACCTGATAGAGCTGGGAAAGAACAAATCTGGCATTGTGTAGTCAATTTTAATCATTATGATAGCCCAGATCACCTAAAAAATTCTCTAGAAGCGAGGTTTTGATGGATTTCCCTTTAGATGTATTGATGGTGAAGAGACAATGGCTGTCATGAAAGAGGTACATACAGGAGTCTGTGGTGCCCACCAATCTGGACATATATTGCCTGATAAAATTTGAAAACATGGATACTTATGGCCTTCAATGATACAAGATTAAGTTAATTTCAATATGAAGTGACATTCATGCCATGTATATGGCAATTTCATTCAACAAACCCCAGAGTTTCTCCATACAGCTAAATAATCATGGCCATTTTCCACATGGGGAATGGATGTAGTAGGACATTACCCTTCGGCTACATCCAAATAGTTTAAGTATATTCTTAGTACTGCTGACTTATTTTCCAAATGGGCAGAGGTAATACCTCTCAAAGAAGATATTTCTAAATGAATTGTTAGATTCATCAAGTCTAACATCATTACCAGATATGGTGTCCCTCATACCATATTGACGGACAATGGCACCAAATTCTGTTCATCTGAGGTAAGGAAGTTGTTTCAAGAATACAAAATCAAATCCAACCATTAATATTGTTGTCATGCAGCGGCTAATGGACAAATAGAATCCTTCAATAAGACTCATTCAAACATATTAAAAAAGATTTTGGATAAAGATAATAAATCATGTCATGATAAAAAATTTCATGCTTTATGGGCTTATCAGACCATCACCCTCACTACTACGTGGTCAAATCCATATTCATTGGTATATGGAACATAAGCAATCATTCCCATTGAGGTTCAATTACCTTCACTCAGAATAGAAATTTTTGATTAGTCATCTATAGATGAACAAAATCGAAAGGTATTGGATTAATTGGAATGATTATATGAAAAACGGTCGTGCACCCTGCTCCACTTAGAAGTCAATCGGAATTGAATAGCACATACTTTCAACAAAAATGATTGTCTTCATTCATTCATTCAAGGAGAATTGGTATTGGTCCTCAGAACTCCATTTATACCAGGAAAGAAACCCCCAAATCTTGAGTCAATGTGGGAAGGACCTTACTCAATACATAAGGTCTTCTCAAATGGAGATTAGTCTATAATCTCAATGGATGGAGAACTCATCACGACTCCAACCAATGCCAGATTTCTGAAGTATTATTTTGTGTAAAAAAAATACATCTTTAGATCTTACTTCACTACATTAAATTGCATGGTCCCTTAATTGTCCAACATGACATTAAACTGTGTCCAGTCACTTATATCTTCTATATGATGCTAAATTGAGCATCATTAGGGTTGTTTCTACCTCTTGTTTCTCACATTGAGTATGACTCACGTGAGATTGGAGTAAACATCAACCACAATACCCTCTCGAGGCCACTAACCATGTTTAATTCCCAAAACCATTTTTAGGACATTGTCCTCAATTAAAACTCGATCACCAATTCATTTTCAATTGAATTACGCGGACTTTGATCCTTGAATTCCAGGCTGGTTACATAGGAAACCTCCCGAGGTTCAAGCCCAGAACCAATATCATTACATTGGTTCACCATCATCCTTGCTATATGATGTTAATCTATAAAGTCCCCCATTGTCCTCACTGTAAGACATTAAACTACACAACAATACATCTTATCTACATGACACTAGACAATGCAGCACCAGTCCAAGAATATGACCCTAAACTATTCGTACTAAATATTTGTACTTTTTTCATGTATGACAATAAACTACCACATTATTTGACAACCTCACCTGAGAGGGAATCATTATTGACATTGATCTCAACCATTTCATATTACAAGGACTACAGGCATACATGGAAATTCCTGAACCTTTAATCTTGGGTCAAACCATCATTGTACTAATGTCCCCTTTCACCCTTCACTTGTACAAACCAAACATCTACAGAGGGTATTTCAAGAACTACATATGGATTGAATCCCATCCTTATGGGATACGTAGGAACGTTCAAGCGTCCCTCAAATCAATCCCCAAGTCTTTGGGCCTAAACCAAAATTCCCCTTTTAGCCCCTTGGCTGAAAAGTCCCCCTGTGAAAACATGATTATGGTATGAAAACCCTGGTCTTCATTCACATCAGGTTTATAAAACACACAATGTGTATTCTTCATAATGGTATAAGATCTATGACCCTAAACTATGATCTCTAACACTCACTTCCCACATGACGTTAAACTGTATTTCATTAACTATGTATGGATTGATTCCAATTATTATGGGATACATAGTGATTTCAAACACCTCAATTTAAGACCCATCCAAACCAAGATTATCGTTAGAATTGGTTTGTGTATCTCCTTCATGCATTGGAAAATGCCCATTTTGATGTGTCATACTCCTAACCATAAATACATCCAGATCTCCATAACACTTTTCTTAAATTCTGGTTAAAAACTTTCTAATGCCCGGTAATTATTTTTCCTGACTATGCAGCACGTTCCCCTAGGTGGCATTGCATAAGTAGTCTACATAACGGACCTATCATCCAAAAGATACATTTATTTGACTATGCAGCCAATTCCCATAAATGACCCTGCAAAATTCAACCCCCAAACAGGTTTGTCAAAAATCGGTAACTTCATTCTTGGGAGAAAAACAACATTTGTCCTTATTTTTCATAACAACAATATGTAGGGATCAGAAAAAATAACCAACCTTACCATATTTGTCCAATAATATTTTTCATGATCTAAAAGAATTTAAGTCTATGGTTTACATTTCCCTTCCTTACATTTGTGTCAGACCTTCTCAAGAGTGACATTCAACCAATTCTTTGTCAATCTTGATTGGAAATATCCTCTCCAGATTCAAGTACCTCTCTCCATACAGAAGACTATATTCTATGGAAAGTTTGAATCTTCTTAAAAATTCACTTGATTTTAGCAATAGAAAACTAAAATTTCAGAGAGTTATTTTTCCTGACTATGTAACACATGCCCCTAGGTGGCCTTGGATAAGTAGTCTACATAACATACCTGTCATCCAAAAGATGTCATTATTTAACTATGCATCCAAATCCCTTATGTGGCCATACATAATTCAACCCCTTAATGGGTTTGTTAAATAGTGGTAACTTCACTCTTAGGAAATACATCCTCTAATGACTTTTAGTCCTTTTTTCATATCATTCGTCAGATTCAAAATTTCTTATGTCATAGTTTACATATTTCCCCCTACTTGTATGTGGTAATATGTTTTCAGATAAATTATCAAGGAATTGAGTCAATTTTAATCCATTCGGTCAAATATGTTCGACCTTAAACATTATCCTTTTTATGTCTGAAATGCATGACTTTAAACTGCCAACAAACAATATGGTAGTCATTAAATTGTGAACTTGTACAAGGAACTCTGAACAAAAGTCAATTCCCTGGTCGCTAAATGTACATTTTGTATGATTTAGGAAATACTGAACAATAAAATGATTCAATGTTTGTAGGGTTATTTTTAAAATCCTAGGAACAATTAAACTATTCTTACTAGGCCCATTGTCTTAGTTAAATAAATATATATATATATACATGTGTGTGTGTGTGTGTAATTATCAAGAGGATATAGGTAAAAATGATTGAAGGTGAAATTTCTTTTTCATTGATACACAAAATTAGATGAAAATAAATAGATCATATTATCTTCTCTTTTTCAAAAAATTACAATAGGCTTTCAACATATCTCTTCATTTGATTTATGGCATCCCGAGTTTCATCAACAGCCACTTGAAGTTCATTCACTCGACTAACTTCACACTTTTCATCATGATGGAGAGGTTTCATGGCATCTACGATGGATTTCATACCATTATTTTGAACTCCTTCTAGTGAATTGTTAAGCTGGTCAAGTTCCCTAGTAACAACATCTAACTGTTGCTGAAGGTGCATCTATTGGACAACATTCTCCATGATCTTATGCTTTAGCTACTTCAACATTAAAGTATGATCAGCCTTAGCTCAGGACATCATAGCCTCAAATTTGATGATATTGATCAACATCCTTTATCTGGTCAGATCTTGATGGTACTTTTTTCTCATGATCCCTCCTTAAGATGACTTGTTTCACCATGGAATGGATCTCTTGATATCCAAAACCGCCAAGTCCTATCATGACGAACAAGGATGACAATCACAGGATCATCAAAGACACCTCTTCAAGATGAACTTCATATATGATCTTCCAAATATATTTCCATGCCTTGCGATGTGAGAATTGGAGCACCTTCCCCTCCTCTGGGTATGACTCAACATCACTATCATAGGGGGACTTTAGTCCAGGATTAATTCACTTAAAGAGGTGACCTATTCTAATCTTTCCCCTTTCACCCTTGGTACTTAACTTTCTACTCCCGTTGGGGTAGAGGTTGAGAAATCACTTCCAGATCTATCCACTGAAATTGAAGGCCCTACAGATTGAATTGAATGTTTTGGTATGTTTCAATGGATAACAAAAGTTTGTTAAGTTGTCTTTCATATTCTGTAAATCCACAAATATTGTTATCTCTTAACCAATGGTAGATCAACAGCATGAGAAGGCTCCTACCCATCTTTCTTAGCTTCAACAGGATTTTCAGGATGGATTTTAGGACGCTCGGTCAGGTTATTTTCCACTTGAGCTAGCGTCTCAGCAATGATAGGGTTGTATCTACCCCCTTCAGGCAACGACAGGTCAAAAAATTGTTCAGATGCAACTATACATTTCAACCAATCAGTGTTAGGGATGCAATAATAAATTTTTAACCAGACGAAGGATAACAGTCACGTCCATACTCTTATAAATCACAATGGTAATTTAACAGGATATAAAATTTCTTCAAAATATGCGCTAAGTTTAATCATTTCCATCAGTGATATCTCGTATTCCTAGTTAGTATCAATTGTGGGAGAATTTGATATGTCTTCTTGGTGACCCTCATCCTGTGGCCTCTGACCATAGACTGCTTCTTCATAGAAAATTGCAGAGTGAGTTGTAGTGGTCTCCAATTGTTCTGGTGCAGCAGCAACAGGTTTAGTACTAGGAACAGAAGCTGGATCATCTTCATGAGCATCTAGGTTAGCATAAATTTGTGACTGTTCTCCAACACCCTCCATCGTCCACAGAGGAGGGTCAGTCCTCTCTTTCAAAGGGGAAACTGAGGAATCCCCTACAATCCTATGAAATATGAACAATATTTTCATGAGTTAGGATTCATGACTATCTGAATGACCCACCACTACTAATTAAGTGTTTAGTTGTAGACTTCTTCCTTCGATGAATTCGTTTCTTTGAATTTTTTGGTGTGTTGACATCTTCACCTGCAAATACATGTATTATAAAGTGAAAAAACTTTTCGATCTCCTCATCCATAGCTTGCTGGCTTGAATATACATCACCCAGCTCACGGGGAGATTCAATAGCTCCAATGGAAGTTCCACCATGGCAATACTGTGGTGAGGGAACCACAACATTTCCTTTGTTTACAAGCTTCAAGTTGAAGAAAGTAATTTCCTTGAGTAACCATTCTTTAACTAAAATCATGTTGTAATGAAAATATGGAATGAGACATACATCTTCTGGAGACACATAATCACGCCACTCCTCATCTATTGAAGCACCAATCCCTTCAGTGGTGCCACAATCCATCATTTCCTACACCTTCTTGGTGATATAAATGGAATCATCATTGGAATATATGAGCATCTCCAGCACTATGATGCAAGATTTCACTTCTTCAGGTTATCCTTGAAATAGATATCAGATGAAGCCCAAAGATTCCCTACTCTAGGGATATTTAGCCCATTGCATAAATCTAGACATGATGTTTCAGCATTGTAATACAAACACCTCCATAATTGGAGATCCTCTGGTTGAAAATATTCAGTATGTGCACCAGAATGCAACAAAGAGGGTCCTAAAATCGTGGACTTCAACATATTCCCAACACTTGTAATCATACATAAAGAATAAGAAAATGAAACATGTTTCTCTATAAAATAATGGAAATTAAATTGCCTCAATTATATAACTCACCAGTGGTCGATGGAGTAAGTATCATAACTCTGGTAAGAGGATTATATCTGGCACGAGGCTACTGTGATGCATGTCGTGCCTCATCATCCCTATCCTGGGAATCCAGTGAATCCGACCCTAGTGAGGAACCCTATGAATCAACTCTGTGTGTGTAAGAGTCACCTTCTAGATGAAGTGTTTCTTTCATGAGAGTTCCCTTTTTTGTCCCCACTCGAGGAACCGGTTGATTTAGTACTACTTCAGGGTATGATGCATCCCAGTTCATGGCATACCATGTAGTGAAGTGACTCACCGCACCAGAAACTAGTATATCAAACACTGCCCTGGTCTTCTCCATAGCTGTCAGCAACCATAGTTCTCAGGAAACCATAGGATGCTACTTCGACCTGACATACACAGGAGGGGATACAAAAATATTTTTTAGACACTTGAATTGGCGTGCAAATCAATATGGAGCATAGGAATCGCATATAATCTATCAATCAATTCTGGTGGCCAATACATCATCTCTGTAAGACAACATGTGTGACCTCAATTCCAAGACGGTTGTTCCATCATCAACAAACCGCAAAGTTGGTGGGTTTCCATAAGGAATGAAATGGAATTCTCTGAACACAATTAGCCTCACATTCTGATCATAAGAGTTGAGGGACAATGGAAAAATTTCAGAATATCCTTACACTTATGGCATGAAAGAACTTCCAGGAACCTGTACTCCGATCAGTACAACATAAGTCCTGATGTGAGTGGCGATATATCAGCACAAAACGTGGAATTTTCCCACTATTATCAAAGGAGACATACCCATATAGAGATGGAGTAGGCTCCTGTGAATCTTTGCCAAAATTGTGGTGGCCAACCCAACCATTTTCCTCTCAGCCAACATAGCTTCCACAATGAAGTTCCCTGGCCTGACCCCTCCCATCGAATCCCTAACTGGCATAAGATAAACAGTGAGACACAAAGCTAAAAATCCCACCAAATGGGTCTTATATGGGATGATTTGGTCAAATTTATTCCCCCATTTTTCAAACTCTCCCTCTTATAGAGATGGTCGGAATGTGCCAAGAGAACCTCCCCATCTCTGTTCTAGGGAAACTAGTAGGACGAGTATAGGTGGGACACTTCTCCTATTTCGTGATAAGAAACATATCCATCCATTCCTCTGGATGAATATCCTTTCAAGAATGTGTTTTGGTGGACTTATGATTCTTAAGCTTGTGTAAAATTTTCAATAATTCTCAAGCCAAAGCTGAAGTATTATCTAAATCATTCCCGGTCACCGTTGGGGGGATGAATTCATCATACATATTGCCCAAAATTGGAGCCCCCGAGATCTTGTAGACATCCCACAAACTGATGCCTACATCTCCATGAGTCAGACGGAATGAATTGGTTTCTAGGCTCCAGCGGATGATTAGGTATGGCACAAAGTTATCATTCCTATAGACATATGCCTTCCCAGCCCATGCTACATTATATATCACGTCTCCTTTCAGATCCTCGACAAACTCTGTACAGGTTTGTTGCACCCAATATTCCCACATCCAAGTCAGCTTCACATCTCCTCTAGGACAGAAATACCAACACTTTTTTCCACCCTTGGATTGATCCATCTGGGAATTTCAGAAAATGAAGGGACAATAATGCCGCTCTAGCTCAATCTTGCGAGGTTTCAGATCTGGAGTACATGGGCTATGATCCATTATAAACACCATCTCCACTATTCCAGAATTTACAATTGATCCTGTTACTGGGAAATTTTCTGAAGTGAAATTGGTGTATGTCAGAAACAAATAATGAGGAATATAGTTCTTTTCATCTGGAACGACGACTCCTTGCAGTGACCATGTCCATATAAAAGCAACTAAATACATTGTGGGAAATTGACATGATATTTTTTCAAGTACTTGGACAAATATGGGAGAGTGATGTCACAGATATCATAGTAATAATGGACAATGATGTTCATAATTTCATCCATCCACTTGCTAGCCAGCTCATCACTCGATCCAATATTCCTTGGAGACATTGAATATGCACAATGAACCAATAATTAACTTTTATGTAAGTTGGGTTTTCATAAAATTTGTGAAGAAATTGAAAAATTGGATAATGGATTATGGCGCGCAAGTCTAATCTTGGAGTGAATGTTTATGTCAGTCGCGCATGTTGTACCACACTAGTACTGGCGCCGATGTCAGAAACAAACTGAGGAAGCACGACACAACAAACAGAAGTGCAGATGAACGAAAATCCAAGACACCCCCACGATGAGAGCACACTTGTGCGACGAGAGCAAGAAGCATTTGAATTATTGATACTTTGCGCGAAGTGAAACCTATATTTATATGTGTTTTTGAAACATGAGCGACGCGACCTACGTGCCTCATACCTACGTGCCACTAGATCTTGGTTTTTCGTTTTCCTCAGAGTGAAACCCGTTTTTCCTTTTTCGGATACAAATCTAATGGAGGAATTTTGTTGAAGCTCTGTTCGTCACGATGTCCAATGATTGACCAAGGGAATAACCTCAAGGAAATAAAATGGAAGAACATCAAGAATTTCACAAATGCATTAAGGCATGCACCTATACCTGCATGCCAGCCTTGGGCGCGCAGGTCACGTTCACGCCAGTCAAGGTCATATAGGTCACATGTGTGCCCAAAGTGGTTTTTCGACCAAACTTAGGTGGCCTATAAATAGCCCCTGTGGGCCCCCCATTTTGAGGAGGAATTTTTTTCAAAACTCATATTCAATCTCTGGTAGACCAAGTCTTTTCCTAATGTCTTCTGAACACTTCAATGGTAATTATTTACCTATAATGAAAATTCTGAAGTGTATGAATAAGGCCTAAGTATTATAACTCATCAAAAATTTCACACATAAGTGTCCATACCTTAACGGATGTAAAGCCACTTGTGCACCTCCTTTAACTCTCAAGGAATCTTCCACTCCACCCATCTGAATGTCTCTAGAGATGATACTATGGGATACAATTCCAAGTCACCCAAGTGTCACTTTATGGATTCTTCATCGCCCAAGTTTACCCATGTCACGCACGTATACTTGTGGGACCAGGACTTGTGCTCTAGAAAAAAACTTCTGCACCTCCTTCCTAATCACCTCCTTTCCTCAAATCTGCATTTCCTCTTCAAATATTGCCTTCAAAACCCTCTTAAAATCCATTTGTGGCATGGTTCCTTTGTTGGCTTCTTTATCTGAAAGGAATTCTAAGAAGTTCTTTTCATTTAGGCCTCCTTCTCAAGTGTATGTCCCAAATTAAAAAACCCCGTAATATGGGCATCCTCCTCGGGAGTAAGTCCCAGTCTTAATTTCTTTTGATTTGGGCTTCCTTCTCTAGAATAAAACCCAATCATAAAGTCCATCTTGAATTTTGTCTTCCTTTTTAGTAGTAAGGCCCGAAATAAAATCCAAAATCTCTATAAGGTAAAAACACCTTTATGGACCCTGCTCTTGGGCATCTTTTCTAAAAGTCTTTGTCTTCAATTACTTGGGCATTCATACATATGTAAGCCCCATGTATTTTATTATTATTTCATCTTTCGTGGCAGAATCGTCAGGTTTTACTGATACCTCTTGTTTCTCACATAGAGCATTACTCACGTAATATTAGAGTGTAAAAGTAATTATGACATCTCTCTTTGGTCCATTAATCATACATAAACCTTATACTTCGTCACTAGAACTACATGAGTTCTGATTATTTTTCTAACAAGGATACGTAGGTAGCCCACCTTTAGGTACGATCCCAACTCTAAAATAATCATGTATTTCTGAATGAAAATAAAAATCAAGTGCCCCACTGAGTGGTTTTAAAACCAGTATGGTCATCATAATGACCAAGAGAGTTCTATATAATGTATTGAAGGATACCATTGACTAATAGTCAATAATTCATATGGATGATTCTATATTGATGAAGAACCTCAAATACATATAAATGATTCTCTAAATCCCCTATATATCAATCATTTATTGCAAGTTAAAAAGGAGAAAAACTCATTTTCATGCTTGGAATATTAATAAGGATTGCTGAACATAACTCAAATATATAATAGAATCCCGGAGTAGACATTAATTCCCCCCATAAAGGTGTGATGAGTGTGACCTCCCATCCTCTCGACCAATGGAAATTCTTAAGCCTCATCAGTCCACAACTAATGGGAACCTACCTTTGGAAAGTAAGTCTAAATGGATATAGAATCATTATGTTTTCGGTTCTACGAATAAACCCATTAGAAACTAATTGGAATGTTTGAACCTTAAAACAAAAAGGTCATCCCCATTTCAGAAGAAACATGCTTCCATAACAAATAGGCCTCCCTTCCACCACATATCACAAAATCCATCTAGGCTCACATCACAACACAAGTAGTGGGAAAAACTAACATCTTATCAACTTGGCTCTTGACTATCAAATAAGCTAGAGGGTAACATAGAACCCTAAAAGTATTATATTTTATCAAAATACAAGTTTTTTAATCCATCATGGACTTACATATTTATTATTTGTTGGTTAAAACATTTTTGAAACCTAAATAGTAAGTAATCACAAATAATTACACATGCTTACTGCACCGATTTGATAAACATAAAATTAAAACAACATCAATCAGATTCATTTTTATGTCTCTTTATCTTTAACCAATCGATTATCAATTTATTCTGGCTTTTCTTTCATTACCAATTCTCATCAAGAAAGAAATGGTAAACAAGAATGCCCTGATATCACACTATATAGAAAATTAACCAGCAATATCGGATGATCGATATCAATTTATTTTTCGGGGTAAAATATTTATTATGTCTATTCCATTTTGATCCAGTGGGATAAAACATGATAACAATACAGTTGACTGCAAAAGAAGATAGAAGGAATGAATCCCCTACCTCAAACAGTTCTTAATGTTCATTATACAAGAATGATCCGCACAACAGGTTATGATCTCCTCCCCAATGACAACTTATATCGAAGACCGATTGATATTCCCTTGGATTCATAAAAAGATAGAGGAACAAATCCTAAGAGGAAGGTTTTGTTGCACAGCTCCCCTGAGAAGGAATGGGATGTTTGAGTGTCTCACACCGGTGGAAAAGGAGGAAGAACTAGGGAGGAAGATATCACATCACATTAGAATATTTAATGGAGTAGTTGTTTAAGATATGTTGGGTTTTCCTTCAAAAGAGGATCCATTAATCCATGTTGTTAGAAGAAGTAAAAACATACTAAGAGATAGGAGAAATTAATATAGTAGTTATGACTATTGAATCAGCCTTAAAGTCCATAAAACAAGGATTTAAATGTGTTTTACATTAAATGAAATGCTAAAGGGGCGAAATAATAAGAATCTTGAAACATTGATTATGAACTGAACATTTGGAAATGGAAAAACATTATTCATGAACCTCACCATTCTAGAAACACTATTCATGAACACAAAATTTAGCAAATGAAAAAGTTCAGCGTTGAAACCTCACCATTCTAGGAACAGTGTTCATGAACCCCACCATTAGAACCTCATTGTTATGGAAACAATGTTCATGAACATCACCATTGGAACCTCACCATTCTAGAAACACTATTCATGAAATCAAAATTTGGACAAGGAAAAAGGTCACCTTTGGAACCTCCACATTTCTAGAAACAATGTTCATGAACTCAAATTTTGTAAAAGGAAAAAATTTCACCGTTGGAACATCACTGTGAAACAATGTTCATGAACTAAAAAATTCTCAATGGAATGGGGACACTGTTGGAACCTAACCATTCTGAATACACTATTCATTAACTCAAAAATTGTTAAAGGAAATAGGTTTTCATTATAACCTCACTATTCTTGAACCACTTTTCATGATCTCTAAAATTTCCAAAGGAAACAGGTCACCATTGGAACCTTACCATTCTCAAACGTCTATTCATGAACACAAAATTTGGCAAAGGAAATAGTTCACTGTTAGAACCTCACCGATCTAGAAACAGTATTCATGAAGTCAAAATTTGGAAAAGGAAATAGGTCGTTGTTGGAACCACACCATTTAACTGTTCACATAAGGTTACTGATTGCACTGTTTAGAGAAGGTCACTGATGGCACTCTTCACAAAAGTTCACTGATGTCAGTGTTCAAATAAGGTCAATGTTGCACTGTTCATAGAAGGTCACCGATGACAATGATTATATAAGGACAATGATTTCACCATTCACATAAGGTCAGCATTGTACTATTCTCATATGTTTACCAATGACACTCTTCACATAAGTTCATTGATGACACTGTTTATAGAAGGTTACCGATGCACTGTTCAGAACGGTCTACCGTTGGAACAATTCTACGATGTAACTATTAAAAAGATTTAAAATTTTAAAATGTGTTGGGTATAAGTCACATTGACCATTTGAAACACCTCATACACTTAATTTTCACAAAGTAATGGACCAGAGAGGTCTGGGACATTACATCAGATACCTCTCAAAACATTATCTTCCTCGAGAATTCAAAACAAAAGTAAAAGGAAAACGAAATGGGGTCCAAACAACAACCCATATAGATGCCTCTCCAAATAGAGAATGAAATAAGAAGCAAGAAAAGAAATCCATATTATAAACAAGAACGTTCTATAACAAAAAATTCTACATAGATAAATGAAATGATAAAAACATGAAATAACTCTAGGTACTGAGCACATATATGTAACTCTCATTCCCATGTACTCTCCTCCATGCCACCGTGTCACCACAAGACATGAACAAAGGGGATATAATTATCGCACAACACCTTCTCATTGTGGTCTTGGATATCCATAGGACTATCCTCAAAGGTCACATCATCATCAACATTGATCTCTCCCCAATCGATGATGTGAGAGTCATCTTGAAGATAAAGAGAGAGCTGTGAAACTTGGAAAACATCATGTATCCAACTCATTTACGAAAGAAGTGATACTCGATACACCCCAACTCCAATATGAACAAACACCTTGAAAGGCCCAACAAACCGGGGAGAAAGATTACTCCCACGATCAAACCATCACTGCCGATGATGTGGAGCCTCCTTCAGAAACATGTGATCCCCAACATTAAACTCTAAGGGTTCCTAATTTGATATGCATATGATTTATAATGATCTTATGTTATCTTCATCCTCTCATATATCACTAAAACTATCCATATTGAATTATGCACAAGATATGGTCTGAGAATGGTTGACTCTCCGACCCCATTCCAGCACAACGGAGAAAGAAAAGGGCGTCCATATAAGGAATCAAATTGCACCTTACCGATGGTGGAGTGAAAAATATTATTGTAAGAAAACTCCGCCATGGGTAATTTCCTCATCCACAAACCTCCAAAATCAAGGACACAAGGGAATAAAATTTCTTCAAGAGTCTGGATGGTTCGCTCTGTCTTACCATCCATTAGAAAATGAATAGTAGTGTTAAGGTATAGCTGAGAACAAAATGCATGTCGAAGTCCACTCCACACACTATAGGTAAAACGAGGATCACGATAAGAAATGATCATCCTTGGGACTCCATAATGTATCACCACCTCCTCTAAAAACTGCCTCCACAAAACATCCACTGATCTTGACTTCTTGATTTCTATGAAGTGGGAAATTTTTTTAAAACAATACACTACCACCCAAATCGCCTGATGTCCTCCATGAGCTCGAGGTAACCCAGTAACAAAGTCCTTTGTGATGTCCTCCCACATCCACTGAGGAAAATCTAATGGCTATAGCAGAACAATAGGAACACAATGTTCATCCTTCACCTTCTGGCAGACCAGTCATCGAGACATTAACTTTATAACTGCATGCATCATACCAAGCGTCCAAAACTAGCTCCTCATGGCTCGGAATATATTTGTCACTCCAAGATGCATCTCTAAAGAATAAAAATGGATCTCCTTGAGAACTTTCTCACGCATCTTCAAAGGAACTATAATCCTTCCAAGATACATCACTCGATGTGCTTCCTCCTCAGACCAACCATTAGGGGTCTCGCCCAAAACAAACCAGTGTCTCCAGAAATCCACCTCTAGATCACCCAATTCAGTCACTTCCACCTTCTCCACTAGAGATGACTAAACCTTCATCTAGAAAAGAACACATATACCTCCTACTTATCCTACATCAAGATGTAATGCTAACAGTTCTTCTTTTACTCTTCGGGAATCATCAAATTCAAGCACTGCATCTCTACGTGACTTCAAACTCAGCGCATCAGCTACAACATTCCCCTTACCTTGAAAATTCAATATTTTGAAGTGTTATTCATGTAAGAACTCCATACACTGATGTTTTAGTATGTTCAAATAACACGGGTAGAATACATACCACATGCTCTTATGATTGGTGAAAACCACAAAGCACTCACTAGTGAGGTAATGTTTCAACAGCTTCAGAGCAAACACAATAGCTTCCAAATCAAGATAAATGGTGGAATAGGTACATTCATGAGGACACAACTACTGAGACCCATAAGAAACAACAGTTCTCTGCTGCATCAGGACACAATCGAACCCCAACTGAGAATCATCGTATAAAACACCAAACTGGACTGACTCTGCTGGAAGACAAATAAATGGATCACATATAATATATCCTCTAGATACTCGAAAATTTCCTGACACTGATTAGTCCATATGAACACATGATCTATCCAACTCAAAGTTGTCAGAGGAGTCTCAAATTGAGGGAAATATATTACTATCCTCTTGTAGTATCCTACGATACTAAGGAATCTTCGCACCTCTGACACAGTTTTGGTGGATTCCCAAGATACAACTTCTTCTATCATCAAGGGATCCACATCTACTCCCTGTTGGATGACCACATGTCCCATTAAATGATCATATCGAGCCTAAAACTCACACATTGACAACTTCCAAAATAGCTGATGTTAACGAAGAACTCCCAAAATGGCGTGTAGATGCTCTTTATGCTCTTCTTTAGATGTGGAGTATACAAGGATGTCGACAATGAAAACTACAATGAACTTGTCCAGGAACTCACAAAATATAGAGTTCATCAATCCCATGAACATATCTGGAGAATTTGTCTTACCGAACAACATTAAAACAAACTCATAATGCCCACGATGACAACCGAAATCTATTTTTGGGATGTCCTCAACCTTCACATGAATATGATGATATCATGACTGCAATTTGATCATTGAGAACCAAAATTCACCATGTATTTGATTGAATAAATCATCAATCTATGGAAGAGGAAAGTTATTATTTATTCCCACATTGTTCATGTGATGATAACTGACATATTACTGCAAACTACCGTCAACCTTCTTCAAGAATACAAATGGTGCACCCACAGTGAAACACTCGGACGAAAAAAACTGCATTTTAACAAACCATATAGTTGTATACGTCACTCTCGTAGCTCATAAGGGGCCATACTAGATGGGGACATAGAGATAAGAGATGCAACTGGTTGTAGATGGATCCCAAACTCATTCTCTCATTGAGGGGGTAATGCTACAACGACTTCAAAAAAGTCATTAGGGTAATCTTCTACGACCCAAGGAAACACCAATTTCAGAACCTCTGATGAACTCAACACCATATTATAAATTATGTATGATAAGGATGGAACACACCTATGACCCATATGAGCGTCTTTCTCAGAAACAAACACCACCAGCTCTCCACCCGCATCACATAAAATGACCTTCATCCTATGTAAATCCACGATATCCTGCCCCAAATACAACCAATCCACGCCGAGGATGATACCATATGGTTGTATTCATAAACATATGAAAATCTCCCAATGGGAGGTGTTTCCCCAACACTTTATCACAGTCTCTACATACTTAAAATATGTCATCTCGGCCTCAAACTGGTGTATTCAATGACAAGGGCATTGTATGACTTTCTACATCATGTCCCAAATCTTGGATAAGGGTACATGATATGAAGGAGGGTGTCAATCCTAAATCAAAGAAGGCATACACCAAGTTAGAAAACAAGAATAGGGAACCTTGAAAGACATCTATCTCACCTAGATCTGGAAATACTAATTCATATAGCTGACCACAACCTCCTCCACAACCACTCTGACCCTAACGAATAACACCACCATGGTCTCACTATGCTATCGGAGGCCATGGAGAATCAAAGGGTTTTACTCTACCTACCCCATCAACCCTCTTCTAATCTAAAGCAGGTGAAACCTTCTGCTGCTAACTCTGTTGGAACTACCTCAATGGAGGAACCTGGAGTGGAACTCCTGGTGCACGATGAATAATCTAAAAGGTCAAGCACTCTCACTATCGATGACCACAACCACTACATGAAAAAAGTGCATGGTCCATTTTCATAGTCATGAGAGCTGCTACCCCCTGAGAAATGGGATAGTGATGGTTGGGACCTACCCCGGCTGAACATAGACTCTTCTACCATGAAAACCAGAAACAGTAGACCACAGTTTGACTTCATGAGGAATAATGAAGACATCCCTCTTGTGATGATATAGTTATCTCCAATGTTCCATCAACGATATTTTCCCTCACCAACACTTCAAGATATGTCTTTAGTATAAATCGGGTGAACTGCCACTAGATTTATGGATGCAAAGCCTTTTCTAAATGCCTCGCCCTGGCCTCCTTGTCTGGTAACAGTTCCAAATCATATCATAATGATTCCTAAAATGGATTCCAAACTATCGTACATTGGAGCTCCCCTATCAAAGGGCAAGAAGCTATTGGTGATTGGATGCATTTGTAGTCAATGAATGAAACTAGAATATAAAAATGTCTCAGAACTCATCCCATGAGATCGATAACTCATCATGATCCCCGAGGAACTCGAACCACCACTTCCTTCATGCTCTATGAAGCATCGTCACAACCAAGGAAACCCAGTGCTCCTTCCAAGCATGAATCATAAGGAAGCCTATATCAACCTCACCCAACCAATATTCTGTCACTACATCTAAAACATAGCCCTCGTACTTTTGCAGAATCTGGAACTAAAACACTCAGTGGGTCCTCCTCCAAGTGTCATCGTCGTCAACCTCTATCCAGCAGTGATCTGATGGCACAACCTGATGAAAATATTCTATGAAAACCATACGAGGACATCGACCTGGGGCCATACATAAAAATTAACAAACTATTAGAGCTCCTAAATGTAGAGTATGGAAGATTAAACATTAATTGATTAATTTTTTTAGGTTACCCTATCCCAAGGTTTACCCATTCAAACACAGGCACAGAGAGGAATGATGCATGATCCTTTCCGAGGTCTCTACCCAGGAACTAGTATCACCATTTTAGTAGCCACTGTAAACATAAAGGTCAATACATCAGATCATAGGGGTCCCTAAACGCTTATGTCTCATCCAGTCTCTAAGGATTACATCAATTTATAAACATGACAGACACTATTTCCCTACCAACCCATGCAACCTCACCGGTGCCCAACTCCAAACTCTATCCTATCCATCAACCATCCTTTTATACCACTCTGTCACGACTCCCTACCAACAATGGGTACCCCTCCTGGGCTGACAATGTGAGAAGGGAGATAATGACCCTTCACTCCCGCCTCTAGGAGGCACTGTTTTGGATAATAGCATTGAGGTTATATAAATCAAATAGATGGGAGGAATTACCCTCTAAAGGAACACATGAAAAAGAGAGATATAAGATAGAGACCATCCAACTCCAACTCAGACAGAAATATAAATGAAAACCCATGTGCACATATGTACTATAATGCAAATCTACTATAACTGGAAGAGGAAAACTGTAAGTACCCAAAATAAAGTTAAAATAACAGCATCCACATGCCCAAATAGGTCCGGCAACCCCAAGCTAATAGAAACCATCTTGATCTCCAACCTTCTCCATGTGAGCTGAAAACCAATTTATATATACATAGGGTGAGTATAACAGTGTACTCAGTAGGATCCTTCCAAGAGCCTCTCGTAAAAAGCAAAAAAAAGCATGCTGATGAACAGTGAACAACAAGTGAAACTAACTCATCACCTAAACAGTTATACTATGTTTCTATCCAAACCATGGATAATATCACCATGTAATTCATACAAGAGTATATAATATAATAATTATTATAAAGGGTACCCCACTACTAATTCTCCACTGGTTGTCCGCTTTTTCCCAACGTAGCGCATCCTAAGAACCTCTCTCTAAAAATGCATGCCTGCAGAACCCTGGGCGAAGCCCCACAATATTAACCTTGTACAAAAAAACCACAATGTACATGAATGAAAGTTACAATGTAGTTTCTTGGATCCACCACAACTCATATAACATGTATCATAATTTTGGTATTGTAACTCAATCCATTACAACAAATACATAGTGTAAGGTTCTTCAAGCCATCACAATCTATACATGTTACACCTATAGTAGTCTATAGGATAATATATCTGGAATATATGTGTGTGAATAACCACAAGACATTACATCCCTCTACACAGATATATGGGGACAACTAACCATTATTCCAACTAGCACAACTATCTACCTAAAGAAGAGAACGAGGGCAAAGGGGGTTGTAAGCCATCCATCCTCCCACAAGAATGTTGTGGAAAACACACCCCAATGCTTAGAATCCCCAGGGAGTGAGTTTCCCTAAATGAAATGGTTGAGTAGCATATAGAAACACAAAATGTACAGAATATACTGTATCTAACAACCACACTATGGGAATAACCTAGTCATAGTCACAATTGTTGCTAACATCTCTCGAACTCTCAGCTGCCACTTCTAATACTAGGTGTCCTATAAGAACAAAACCATGTAAATATCCTTATTGTCTTAATTTATTCCCATTTTATTAGTTTAACATTATTTTAATTAATTCATTAAACAATAATTATCCATTATCAATTCCACATTAAATTTCATTAGCATCACACCCAATGTCTATTGTCACCTTTAAAATTGTAACCTCAACATTTCATTCAAGCATGCTCTAAGACCATGGGTTAACATAATTTATTTAATTATTTATTTACATCATTACTTTCCATTATTCACAGGCATTCCAGAAAAACATTCTACACTAATAAACACATGGGGGCACAACACGGTGAGTAGATAACTACCCATCAAGACTTTTCCACTAATAGAAATAGCGTAGACTCATCCTCCCATGAGAAGCTAAACAAGAAAATCATGTGGCATACCTCGCACGTCTTTTCCACATTTGAAAGAAGGGTATGAAATATGAGTTGCCTTGAGCAGTGGGGAATGTAAAGTAGATAAAAAACTAATAATAATAATCCATCATGCAAACATTCACATCCAACCCATTCCATCATCCATTATTTCATCCCCGAAATCCACATGGTTAAACCGATGCATCTCTCCACTCTAGGAATCAACTTATGCCACAACTAATAGGCCTCCATGCACTATGATATCATAAGTGTCATACAGGCTTACATCATTACATATGGAGCACGAAAAAAATTTCTTATTAAATTGGCTTTAGACCCGAAAAACAAGATAGAGGGTATCTCAAAACCCTAATGTATTATCTTTTATCAAACAACTAGTTCTTTAATCCATCTTGGATTAACAGATTTATTATTCATAGGTTACAACTTTGGGAAACATAAATATTAAGATATCAGAATTAATTAAGCATTCTTACTTCCCCAATTTGATTATCATCAAATTTAAACAACATAAATGAGATTCATTCACATGACTCTTTATCTTTAGCCAAGTGATTATCAATTAATTCCATCTTTACATTCTTTTCAAATTTCCATTAAGAATGAAAAGATACTCAATAATGCTTTTATATAATACTATCTATAAAAAAATATGCAATATTATACGACCAATACATATTTATTTATTGGGTTCAAATATTTTTTATGTCAATTCCATTGTGATCTAGTGGGATAAAACATTCTGACAATAAAGTTTCACTCAAAATAAGAGAGAAGAAAGAATCCCCTAACTTGAACAGTTATTTCCGTTATTTATAGAAGAATGAGCCACAAAACAGGTTATGATCTCCTTCCCTGTGACAACTTATATCGAAGACTGATCAATATTGGTGGGTTGCATCAAGACAAAGCGGAACAAATCCTAGGAGGAATGTTTGATTTCATAACTCCTATGGGAAGGAATCGGATATTCGAGTGTATCACACCCGAGAACAAGGAGGAAGAACTAAAAAGGCAGATATCTCCTCCCAATAAGAGATTTAAGGGAGTAGTGGTTTAAGATACAGTGGGTTTTCAATTGAATCTGGATCACATTAAACCATGCATTTTGACCAAGTAAAATCATATCGAGCCTTAGGAGAAATTTATATAGGAGTTACGACCATTGAATAGGCCTTAGAGTCATTAAAACAAATAATTAAATGCATTTTATGTTAAAGAAAATGTTAAAGGGGAAAAACTCTAGGAACCTAGGAACACTGTTCAAGAACAAGAAATATAGAAAAGGATTAATATTGTTCATCAATCTCACCTTTGAAACCTCGCCGTTCTGAAAATAGTGTTCATGAACCTCAACTTTGGAACTTCGGCATTCTGGAAACACTGTTCATGAACCATACTATTGGAACCTCACTATTCTAGAAACACTGTTAATGAACACAAAATTTGGAAAAGGAAAAATGTCTTCATTGGAACCTCACCATTATGGGAACACTTTTCATGAACAAAAAAATTGGAAAAGGTAAATGGTTACTAAAGAAATCTCACCTTTCTATAAATAATGTTCATGAACTCAAAATTTAGCATAGGAAAAAGGTCATCGTTGGAACCTCACAGTTTGAGAACACTATTCATGAACTCAAAATTTGGAAAATGAAAGAGGTCATCGTTGGAACCGCACTATTATAGAAACACTATTCATGAACTCAAAATTTGTAAATGGAAAGAGGACATCATTGGAACCTCACAATTCTAGAATAAGTGTTCATGAACTCAAAATTTGGAAAAGGAAAGAGGTCACCATTGGGACCTCACCATTTTGGAAGCACCATTCTTGAACTCAAAATTTGGCAAAAGAAAGAGGTAACTATTGGAAACTCACAATTGCACTATTCACATAAGGTTACTGATTGCATTATACACAGAAGGTCACTAATGAAACTGTTCATATAAGGTCACCGATGTCACTGTTCACATAAGGTCACCGTTGCATTGTTCACAAAAAGTCATTGATGACACTATTCACATAAGTTCACCGATGTCACTATTCACCTATGGTCATTGTTTTACTATTCACATAAAGTTACTGATGACACAGTTCACAAAACTTCACAGATGAAACTATTCACAAAATGTTATTGATACACTATTCACAACGGTCTAATTTTGGAACTGTTCTCTTATGGAACTGTTCACAGGAATGGAAATTTGGAAATGTGTTGGGGATAAGTAACATTGACCTCCCAAAACACCTCATACACCTAATTTTTGAAAAGGAATAGAGAAGAGAGGTCTAATCCATTACAATAAAGATCAGTTTAGAGATGTATCTCTATATTTTTTTTAATTTTACATACATAGTCTTCTTGATCCTTTAGTTTGGATTAGAACTTCCAATATAAAAGATTCATCGACTGTTAGCACTAATTAATAGCTTTAATGAATTATTTGTGATATTTTTATATTTATACCAGATAGTGGTATTTTAAAGCTTGTGGCATGAGGCTTAATCATTGGAAGGTGGGAATTATTTTAGCCAACATTTGATGAATTTTTTTAGGTAATTAGGATAGGGAAAAATAAGTCTTTATAGTTATTTTATGTAGTTCAATTTCATTTTTTCTAAATACTTCTCAAGGATTCCTCCTAAAGTATACATAATTCATGATCTGTTTATGCAAGGTATGTATCCAATATAAAATTACCAAAACATGATGGACACTCATAAGTAGATTGAGCATCAGAGATTAATAAGATTTCAATTATGAGAAGGGACTGATTTTCATTATAATTTACCCATTGTGCTCTTTTATAAAATTTTCCAATAATATTGTCTGTTTATTATGATTATGTATGGATTAACCAAGGTACAAATGTGTGAAAATAAGGCACTAGTATCCTCTCTCATTTATAGATAAAATATTCAATGAGTTTAGGGGATGAAACTGGCTCTATAATATCAACTTGTTTGTATTATATAATTTGTTCTTATTGAGGAAAATCATGTTCCTTATAGATAATTTGCGAACATTAATAGTTTTTATTGTTCCTCATGAAGTATTTAGATTTGAAAAATGTTCCACCAACACATATATACATTATGAATAAGGCCTTTCATCCATATATATTTTCCTGAATTATTTTACTATAGATTTTGTTTTTATGTACTTATAATCAAATGAGGATCATGTGTGATATCTAGGGGTTGTCTTGATAACAATAAGAGTGTATCAAATATATGTGGAATTATCTATGTGTATATTCTAGATTAGAGAGGTTTTCATTATAGTCAATGTGTGTATTTGAATATAGTGTATAATTTAATCGTTAGAAGCTATTGTTTTTGGATTATTGGGATTGATCCTTGAACATTTTTATAGTCATATATTCAATAGAATAGCATTCCACTACAAAATCTTCAATAAAAACATCTCATAATTAAGGGAACCAATTATGATCCAACCCATGATGGGGGATCATTTGAGTATTTTTATCCATATAATAGAGCATTCCATTTTCTCAAGGTTAGATTTTGATTCTCAACAATTTAGAACATACTTTATGATAGTATGGTTTATACATTTTATTTTCAATAATTAATGTTTTTTCATAAGGGATATTTAATGATTTTATATTATAGTGTTCATTTATAGATTTAAGTATATATTGTTGAATATGATGTGTTTTCCAATATCCGATTTAGTGTTATATATGTGAACAAACACAATAAGATGTTAGTGTTAATACATTTTAGTTGAAGAGTTTGTAGTGCACACTGACTATAAAAATCATTTGGTATATCATTTTCATATATGAAATGAACCTTTTTCAAATAAATTGTGTAAATTATCTTTATCTTTTAGATTTAAAGATGGAATACACCCTCAATAAGGTAGACACCACCGTTACGTTTTCATGTATGAATATGAAGGATCGTGTAGTAAACATGGAGTTTAACGACTAGTAGTTGATAAGCCTATTTTCATTGATTAAACAATATTTTAAATATTATTATGGTAGATATACACATGCCTTATTTTACATTATCATTCTAATCCAAGATAGAGTGAGTGAGATTCAAATTACTAACTCAAATATTGGGGTAATTGGGATAATATTTATTATTACGATCCAACACCCAGTTAATTATAGGGTAATAATGTGATCTTTTTATTGAATTTAAATATTTGGTTCCAAATAACAGACATGGGGATTCTATATGGGAATCAAATTACCCTATATGGAATGATAACTTAGATATTACCAATAAGTAAAACTTTAGATGTAGGTAATATTGATGAATGAAATAAAGATTGTAATTTTGAGATTCATTTCATGATGTCACGCCTAAAAGTACGTGATGTTTGAGGAATATATTATTATAGGTATTCCAATGTCCCTACATATTCATTAGTGTAAATGTGAAGATGTGATAAAATACCTAATGGTGGGGTTTCTATGGTTAACTCTCAAAATTGATACTGTATGTGTGATTTTGTTTTAGTTAAGGAAGATCACAAGATTCCTACATACCAAGGAGATGGAGTCTATTAATGATCTAGGAAAAAATATGTTTATGAGCCTATATATGTATATTTTTACAAGGATCATCATATTTTATTAGGATTGATGATTACTTTCTCTCTTTTGTAAGGGGATATAAATGGTTCAATCAATTTATGTTAATTTTAGAATTAAATACAGTCCTAAAACTATTGGAAAGACTAATCATACACATTAGGTATTATTGTAAATTATATAGGAATAATTTTTTGACCTTGGAAGTTCATCACAACGTCATGTTGATCATAATAATTATTCTTGTAATAAAGGATTAAAATTATCTCTTTATATGGAACCTATTAAGGCCTTTTATGAACTGATATTCTATCCACCGCTATGATGGTTAGAGATAGTTGAGTCTTTTATTGACGAGATTAGTCTCTTTAAGGATACATTGGAATTTTTTTAATTCAAGATTATTTAGAGACAAAATAGAGTAGGTAGTTATCATATTCATATTGGATATGTTATCAATTAATTATTAAGGTGGTTTACCTAGCCTTCTATAAACATTCTCAATATATTGAACAATTATATATTTCGATGTAGTGTGTGTTGGTGCACTTGTACGTGGGGCTATTTTTAATCGTCATGCAGATGGATACTATGGATTACCAATGACCATTTTCTTATAGATAACATGTCCTGTATAATGTATTTTCTATAACTCAACTCATGATACACCAACCCATCCATTCTCATGAGATAAGTGTTGATGAAGTTAAGATGGGGGAAGATGTGTCAATCCCTGCAAAAAATGGGCATTAGCAATGGTTTTTTCAATGGATGGTGGAAGTTTAAGCTATTTATTAATAATATTTCCATGGTTATCAAAACTATCATATATTTCATAGTCTCTGGTTATTTATTGTTTGTTTCAATAATTTCATGGATTTGTTTTTCAAGTATCATTTTAGCAGAATTTAGCTACAATTTTATGTTTGTTTAGTGGATGGTTTTTATTAAAAAAATAACTGAGGTGAATATAAATAAAAAGAAACTAACATACACTGAACATAATAACATGAATTTATTTTAGTAGTTTTTTTGTGTGACCACCTCTAATAATACTATAATTAATGTATTTAACAGTAGTTACTAGAAATTAAAAATAAATCATATTTTAATAATAAAAAAAATTAAGAAAAACTATAAATCTAAAAATCTGATATTAAATAATCTAAAACATGAATGCATGTTAAAACTATCACAAATATGACATACATCCACAATCATATATACAATCATCCATTGTCATCATAACCTCAGTCTTAGTAAACATGTTCATATTTCAATCAATACCCCATTCTATCAATATATACATACAAAATATTTCCAAAACAACCCATGTCGAATATATGTCCACATCACAATCTATGATACATATTTCTTCCTCCACATAATCTCATAAATGAAAACCGACCACATCACCTCCTGAACTATAACAATATAAATTAAAAATAATCATAATAAATCAAAATTATAATATAATAATTGATAAAATTTTAACGTAAAAATGTAACTAAGAACCATCATGACTAAATTATAAATAATTTTTTTGATTAAAATGGTCAACCACCAACCTACTATCAAAATCATCCGGCTATAAAGAAAACCATAATATTTATGAAATAATTATAAAAGAGAAAAGACACAGAATATATTAAGATTGTTACACAAAAACTCTTTTATTTATTATTTATATAGAATAAATATAAACCTTAAACATTTAATATATAATTAAAAATACATTGAAAACATAAAATTACATATTGAAGCTGTTATAAAATACACGAAATTAAAAAGGGATAAATAAATATTTTAATTGTTTTTAACTCGATGTTCAGTGTTCTTGAAATTAAAATAATTAAAAAATTAATGACATTGATATTAAAACAAATAATATATTTTAAAAACAACTCTTTGGTGGTTTCCCCATGATAATATGTTTATATGAGGTCTTTTTCTAGGGTTTTGGACATTCTCTGCACATTTTAGTGTTTCAAAACTCTAAAAACACATTTACAACCATCTTAGGAAAACCATAATTCAGAATGAATTATCACTACTTCACACATTTTGAAATTATATCTAAGGTCATTTTCCCTATATTTAAGGGAAAGATGACATTTAAGGGTAATATAAGATTATCTTCCAAATTTTAACCCTAAAATATTTTTTAAAATGATTTTCTCCTTTTAAAGGTTTTACTGAGTAAATCTAACAATACTGCATTTCTGATTAATGTGTTGTATGCGCGTACACATCAAAAATATAAAATATTATATTTTCTAGTTATTTTTTATTCATTTTTGTTTGTTTTCTATGTTTTTTACCGTTGTACATGTGTTTTAATATTTTAAAATACTATGAAAATTATAGAAATCCTAGAATAAACATAACTCAAAATGAATGTTATCAGTTCCAATATTATAGAATTCCAACCATTGTCATTTTCCTCTAATTTATTGGAAATATGATGATTATTTTCATGTTTTGTCCTCATGACACTAGTTTTTAAAGGGATTTTTATATTTAAGAACATCTGATCGAGTCATTATGACCTTAAAGAACTTCATATTCATGTGATTTATATTTATATAAGTCAAAAACAACATACCAGAGGTTTTCTCATTATTCCATGTCAATATTAGCTCTTTTTCTTTTTCTTTAAACATTCCATGTAGGTTTTATTGGTTTAAAATGCTAAAACATGTTTACAACGATCCTGAGAAATCCATTATTTGGAATGAGATTCTGTAATTTTCTATATTTCACAATTCACTATATTATTGTTGTCTCTTAATTCCATGGAAATATGGCATCATTTTCATAGTTTTGACAACCACAATTATTTTTAATGTCTTTTATAACTTTATCAAATTTTTCACTGATTAATTATGATCACACAAATGTTAGATTGTTTTGTTGAATATGCATACACATCAAAAAAATAATCAATTGTTGTATTACTGGGACTTAACATCAATATGAGGATATTTTATATGTTTTTTCAATTACAGACACTTTTTAGTGTTTTAAAACACTAAAAATGCATTTACATAAATCCTAGGAAAGCCATCAATTTGAATAAAATTTCGTTGGTTCCCACACTTCCCAATTCAATCTATAGTAATTTTCCTATAATTTCATTTCAATATAATGTTAGCTTCCTTTTTTTAACCCATAACCCATTATTGTATCTGCTTTTATAACATTAAGAACTATTTTTTCTTATAATTACAACCATAACTGTAACACCCCAGGTAAATAATTAATATGAAATTTTCATATTTATCTATATTTGTGAATAAAATATTAATATGACTTTAAAGGGGACGCTATGCTCGATGGCGTACCCATCACGCAACAACGAGTTTCTTGGGAATCTTACGTTGCACTCTAATAATAAAATAATATTATTTTAAATGGTAGTTAACATGTAGCCGTTGTAATGGCGTGAATGGATAGAAATAACTAAAATATGATTATATATGTTCTTAAATATTTTTACATTTATACAATAAAAGATAAAGGCTTAAAATACGGAAAGAATTCAATTTTAGGCGTATATGCCCTAGTTTTTACTAAAGGTTCACTTATCATCTTTTGATGGAGAACCGTCATTAAATATAGTTTTGTTCACTCATAAAAATTATTTTGGACCAAATAAAACTCTTATTAAGAATCGGGACATCAAAATTTAATTTGTGTAAATTTTTGGTATCTTTCCGATAAAGTTCATTTTTTTAATGAATAGTGTAAAATGTTGTATTTTAATTCAAAACCAATTTTTAATCTAATTTATTTATATGATTATATTATATTTTTAATTGGTTTTAAAGTGAAATTAGAAAATATTTTTACCATTAAATCCAATAGTGGTCGTTGAAATCAATTTCACTTTGAAATCAGACTTAAACTAGTGTCAATCTTTTGATACTTATTGTTTTATAAAACACGCTATCTGTCATGACAGCGGGAATTAATTATTAAATTAATTAATGTAATTTATATGTTTTGAATTTTTTAAAACGGACTTCATTTTTGAATTCAGAATATCAAATATATCTTAGGGTGAATTTTTGGGATTTTTCTGGAAAACATCAATTTTTGATGAATAGTGAAACCACTAAGTGGTACTTATAAAAACTGATTTTCCTTTTAAATGAAATTTTGCCATCATTGTGTTTTGATTTTAAAAAATCTTACATACATGGTTGTCACTAAGAAGTAAAATGTGGTTCAATGAGATTAAAATAAATTTTTGGTGAATAGTAACTTATTATGTTTTTAATCGCGATTAGTGGTAATTAGTGTAGTTTAAGGTAAAAATAATGCTTTAATAAAATGAGATGATCTTGACACATGACTTACCCACATTGGGTGTATCATGGCCGACCAAGAAAAGCCATGGGTCAACTTGGGGACCCCATGGATCCACTTTGTTTGGGAAATGACATAAATAACATTTTATTTAATGTAAAAGTAAAATTGACACAAACATGATATGTTTTACTAAAAAATTTTTTAAGTGGGGTTATACAAGTCATCATTTTGATTATAATTATTCATTGGAAATATAAAAAGATTTCATACATCATAGTATTTTTTTATAATTTTTAGATATTAAATAAATTAAATTATTTATGACATAATAATGATGCAGCGATGACATCATTATTTGACGGTTTAAATAAAATGGAAAGATAATGTAAAATCTATGAACTACACATGTCCAAAACTTATTGGATGAGGGTATTTCTAAGCCTTATCACCTTATCCACGAATTATATCAATATGGGACCTTTTGAAACCGAAAAACATTTTCAAATAAAGTAATATTTCTTTACTTTCCAAAAGTACCCCTCCTCTCCTCTTATAAAAGGCCCCCACCTCTACTTCATTTAACACACTCCTCAAGCCTTTGGCTCGGCCAACCCCTTCCCATTTACACTCTCCACATCCCTCTCATCATCCTAGAGGATTCCCTTTGGGCAGAATCCTTTCAAAGGAAGCCTTTAGGCTCAAATCAAAAGGAGTTACACTTTTAAAGGTAATTCATTCTCTCATGTTCATTTGTTTTATTTTGCATCTCCAACCCCCTAAACTCTTTTTATTTACTTATTTTGTAACAACAACAGTATATTCAATATACTAGGATGTTGTTATAAGATTTATTCGAGCTAAACTCTCACAAAACTACATCAAATGGTTAAAGAACATACGGTTTCTGTGGATGGTGAAATTCTGCCTCCCGAAACGATGATTGTTCAATACTCATTTAACACCTTCAAAGGTGGCCATTATGATGTCACTATTTTTATATATGATATATAATATGTTTATGTTTTATTTATGCTTCTGTATTTTTCATTTTTGTCTTACCTTTATGGCTTCCATTATGGGTATACGCGATATCTTCATTTAAGGAAGTGCGGACTACCGCCCCCTCAAAGTGATTTGATTCGTTAAACACCATATGTGGGATGTATAAAGGATGGAAATATGATATTATATATGATATTATAATGGTATTATAATATACATTTATATCATTATTATTCCATTCTATAAAATATGAAATAGAAATGAAAGTAGCGTTCATGCGTACGTACGGCTTACCGTCTCCATGAACGGTGCATTTCATTTCTTACCTCTAAATGATTATGTAATGTTATAAATGCATGCATGAACTGGATATATATGACATATATGATATCTACATAATGAATACAATTCTGTATATAATAAACATTTGGCCACACGAACAACATGTAATTGTAAGAAGACCACTTTCGACTTAAGAACCAAATATCGGCAAAACAAATATTATTAACTTAAATGATTACATAATGTTTATGACATGGTAATAAGTGGTATAAAAGTAATAATGAACTTGAAAAGGTTATTAAGGAATTATAAATTTACTCATGTTTATTATTCAGGAGTTTAAAGAACGATCGAGTCAAGTCGGACCCGAGGTAAGGGATCTTACTCCTCTCTTTCTTTTTAAGTACAATCTTTTATGTCATTACTTTTAAAGCTCATATTTCTTGTTATTGGGATGATATTTTATATTACACTTACTGTAACTTTTATGTTCATGTGATGAGAGACCCTATTCTCTCTCATCAATCCATTTTGGATGTTTTGAGTGGCACCATTAGGCTGCCGAATTTTCGTAAGGGATTTTTCATCTCACTTTTATTCCCGTGAGATTTATGCTACATTTGCCACAAATTCCATTGAGTGGTGTATGTACTTCCCATTATTCTACTCTTTGTGTAATATAATTTCTTTTATGAGTATTTACATCAATGACCTATTGTCTTTCTTTCATGAGGTGTATGTTTTGAAAGATACCCAATTCGGTAAGGGAACCTTTCACCCTCCTCTTTTTTAAAAGACTTCTATTATTGGGTATTTTAATTTACATATTTTTATGTTGGGATATGTTCTCATACATCCTTATTGATGTAAATTTTATGTCCAAGTTATGAGATACACTTTTTATCTCTCATCAACTCATTTTGATGTGATGCCGTTAGGCTGTCAAGGGAACTTTTTAACCAAATTTCGATTTCTTTGGGTTCAACTTGTAGTCATTGAATATGTCATCCATTGAATATGTGTGAATGACCTATTATTGTTTTACACTTAATATCCACTTATAATGGGTGTATATATATTTGTCACACATATTTTTGAGATTTATTTGTCCTTAATTTAAGGATACCTTCTTTATAAGGGATTTCATCACATTTGACATTTCTATTGAGGGTTTATTGTTGTTATGCACCAATTCACTCTTATATGTTGTATATACTCTCCTTTGGAGTATTATATCATGAATCATTTTATTCTCATGATATTATAAAGTTCTGACTAAATGTTATTCCTCGATTATTGTATTCAAGTGTCTCTAATTTTGGTAAAAACCCTTTAACCAAAATATCGTTTTAAATGTTTTAATTATTTGTTCTTATTAATATCCATGTTTTCAAAATGGTTTTAAGGATTTATTTATATGGATATTAATGGTTTATAATGTTAAAAGATTCAAGGTGGTATGGGAAACTTTGATTCAAAAATCTCTTTATTAAATGTTTTAAATGGTTTTCGAAATGGTTTCTTTTTGAATGGATTCAATATTTCAATATACTAAAATGTTATATTATGATTGAAATATGGAAATGTTATGTTTCCTTTATACATGTTTTATGTGACACATTTATGTTATGGTTCTTGGGCATTGTTATGAAAAAGGGTGGTTCCGTGATAAACTAAGGGCGGGTGAGCCCGTTATAGCTCTCCAATGCATTGGGTAACGCGAAGGAGTGAAACGTTAAGGTTTCTCCGAAGAGATTTAGGGAATATACTGTGATGGGTATTCCAAACGTAACCAAGAGAGTTACTCCCTACGTAAGAATGTTATGAATGCCTCAAGTTACCTTTATGTCTTATGTTTTCTATTATTTATTCATGATTTGATATGCCTATGTTTTATGGGTAAAGTATGATTTCATTCTTATGTATATATGAACTCATGTTTCCTTTCCATATTTTTATAACCCTTACTAAGCTTTTTATGCTCATCCCAAGTTTTTGAAATGTTTTTCACAGGTCAAGGGAAAGGTACATGATGTGGTGATAGTGTCAAGGATGTGTCAAGAAAGAATCCATGTTTTATTTTCAATATGTTTCCGTTGATGGGAAGAATGAATATTTTCTTTTATATAACCACTTTGTTTAAATGTGGATTGTAATGCAAGTTTCATGATCTAATTCTCTAAAACTCTAAACCTGAAAAGATCCTCAATGTTTAATCTTGTAATAACTCAAGATTAAGTAAGGTTTAAGGCTGGGGCCTTATAGTTGGTATCAAAGGTCGGTTTAGATAACTTTAGAGGTTAGGGTATTCTTTAAGCATAAGTGGCATTACCATAATGGTTAGGATTTCAGAAAGAGTCTTAGTTTTAGATAAAGTGAATGAGTAAGTATATCTTATTTTTTATATTACTCATTAGTAAATGATGGTTTTGTTGATATACTCACACTGACCTTTTTGGTTTTAGTAAATGGCTGGATCTAGCAGGCACCAAAGTAACAGTGGATGTGAAGGAAACTGTGACAGTTTTTTGAGCAAGCAACTGAATGATTGGGGAGCTGCAATGAGAACTCTTTTGATTATCCTCAACCAACTATCTGGAGTCATGATTGACCACCTAAACCTTGTAGATTTCTCTAAGGCATCATATATGCAAGAAACAAATCCCTATGGAAGTACAGGTAATAATCATAAAGGTAAGTGTGTTCAAAATACTATGTGTCAAATATTTGGAAAGAAACACCTAGGAAAATGTTTCAAAGGGATAGAAATATGCTATAGATGTGGAAATGAAGATCATAATGCAAGAACCTGCCATGGAAAAAGGAAGCATCCAGTTGACTCGAGGAAAGGGAAAGAAGTTCTTTCTGAGGGATCAATTGAATGTTTTAAATGTGGTGTGCATGGTCATTATTTAAACACATGTCCTATTAAGAAGTTTCGTGAATGGGATCACCAAGAGCATACCAATATTCGTTTACCAATACCTAATGCCATTCCAATTGAGGATGAAGAAACTGACAATGACCAATCAAAGGTATGTACTATTTCATGACTATTGTTTTCTTATTTTGGAATCTTAGGATATGATTCATGATTTTGTTTGTAGGAAAGAGGTATTTCGGAATAAGATAGAAAGGAATGGATAATGGATCATGAAGAATGTTGAATGAGTAAGATGTCAACATATAAGGGCTTCAAGAGTTAGGGTGAAATTCTTAAGAGTACTAAGTCTCTTTTGATGATGGGGTTACATTAGAAGACTTTTTATATTATGTGTAACCATGATGTTTAATATAGGAAAATATTATTCAAGTAATATTTATCTTTTCTTTTGTGGACATAGTTATAAAGAACCATTTGGGTTTATATGATCCTTACTTTTGAGGTAATTATGGGTTACCATATGTTATGATTGAAGTGAAAGGCATGAGATAAAATTGAGGTTAAATTATGTTATGGTTATTTTTGATGATTTTATCCATTTTTGGGTAATGATTTGAAAATTATATAGTTTTGGAAAAAGGACAACACGCAGACCGTGTGACAACCCGTCGCGTCGGACAATGCTGCGGGAATCGAACCCACAACCAAAGTGCGACTGGTATTTATCGCCTACCACTGGACTACGAGAAGTCCCTGGTTAGTTTGACTGATTATTTTTAGTTATATTATTTTATGAATTATGAGTAAGTTGATTTTGGAGGATATGTGATTAGGATAATTACTTTTCAATGTGAGACTTTAGGAGAAACTGATGTTGTTTGGAGATAAATGTTACGATTTAACTTGGAAGAATATGTGACTAAATCCTTCAAATATTTGGGTTTCAATCTTATATTGGTTTACATTGAAGAATTTTATGGACAAATTGTTTATCGGATTGTCATCGTTGAACTTTGGGTTTTGTTGGACAAATTTTGAAGATTAAGAATAGATTCTTCTTTTTATAAGGGGTTATCCTTTTCTAGATTATCTGATCTTGTACTAACCTTTTTGGTTTTGGTTTTGGTTTTGGTTAAAGCCTAAATATATGGGATTTATATAGTTCTATTTTGGGGATTAGTTGATTCTCTAGAAGTTGATTAAAGTACTCTTAATGCGAACAAGTCTCCCTAAATACTCGTCTTTTAGAAAAAATATGAGTTTGACTACGGAATCTAGTAAAAGTTGAAAGTGTATATGATAAGTGATTATGCTTCCTTATGAATAAATTACTCAATAAAAAGTAACTTAAAACAAAAATGTTGTCTATTAACTTTTCCTACTGGGGAATCGAATACCGTTTAACCCATCACAGGTTTGTGATTTTCTCATGGTTAACTTTCTCCTAAACATGTTTTCTATCACTCTCCATCAGAACATGAACCTATGTTTAATCCTCCATGTCCATATTTTCATACTTGGAATCCTAGTATGGGTTAACTCGGGTGACCTTTGTACTTATCTTTCTTTATTTTAAAGTGTTTGTTTTACCGACATTTGTTCCGATGTGGGACTTTCAAGGATGTTTCCAAGCGCAATTTTAAAATTGCGAGGACGCAATTCCCAAAAGGGGGGAAGGATGTAACACCCCAGGTAAATAATTAATATGAAATTTTCATATTTATCCATATTTGTGAATAAAATATTAATATGACTTTAAAGGGGACGCTATGCTCGATGGCGTACCCAACACGCAACAACGAGTTTCTTGGGAATCTTACGTTGCACTCTAATAATAAAATAATATTATTTTAAATGGTAGTTAACATGTAGCCGTTGTAATGGCGGGAATGGATATAAATAACTAAAATATGATTATATATGTTCTTAAATATTTTTACATTTATACAATAAAAGATAAAGGCTTAAAATACGGAAAGAATTCAATTTTAGGCTTATATGCCCTGGTTTTCACTAAAGGTTCACTTATCATCTTTTGATGGAGAACCGTCATTAAATATAGTTTTGTTCAATATTAAACATTATTTTGGACCAAATAAAACTCTTATTAAGAATCAGGACATCAAAATTTACTTTGTGTAAATTTTTGTTTTCTTTCCGATAAAGTTCATTTTTTTAATGAATAGTGTAAAATGTTGTATTTTAATTCAAAACCAATTTTTAATATAATTTATTTATATTATTAGATTATATGTTGAATTGGTTTTAAGGTGAAATTAGAAAATATTTTTACCATTAAATCCAATAGTGGTCGTTGGAATCAATTTCACTTTGAAATCAGACTTAAACTAGTGTCAATCTTTTGATACTTATTGTTTTATAAAACACGCTATTTGTCATGACAGCGGGACTTAATTATTAAATTAATTAATGTGACTTATATGTTTTGAATTTTGTAAAACGGACTTCATTTTTGAATTCAGAATATCAAATATAGCTTAGGGTGAATTTTTGGGATTTTTCTGAAAAACATCAATTTTTGATGAATAGTGAAACCACTAAGTGGTACTTATAAAAACTGATTTTCCTTTTAAATGAAATTTTGCCATCATTGTGTTTTTATTTTCAAAAATCCGACATACATGGTTGTCACTAAGAAGTAAAATGTGGTTCAATGAGATTAAAATAATTTTTTTGGTGAATAGTAACTTATTAAGTTTTTAATCGCGATTAGTGGTAATTAGTGTAGTTTAAGGTAAAAATAATGCTTTAATAAAATTAGATGAGCTTGGCACAAGTCTTACCCTCATTGGTTGTATCATGGCCGACCAAGACAAGCCATGGGTCAACTTGGGGACCCCATGGATCCACATTGGTTGGGAAATGACATAAATAACATTTTATATAATGTAAAAGTAAAATTGACACAATAATGATATGTTTTACGAAAAAAAATTTAAGTGGGGTTATACAAGTCATCATGTTGATTATAATTATTCATTGGAAAGCTAAAAAGATTTCCTACATCATTTTATTTTTTTATAATTTTTAGACATTAAATAAATTAAATTATTTATGACATAATAATGATGCAGCGATGACATCATTATTTGACGATTTAGATAAAATGGAAAGATAATGTAAAATCTATGAACTAAACATGTCCAAAACTTATTGTATGAGTTGATTTAGAAGCCTTATCACCTTATCCACGAATTATATCAATGTGGGACCTTTTGAAACCGAAAAACATTTTCAAATAAAGTAATATTTCTTTACTTTCCAAAAGTACCTCTCCTCTCCTCTTATAAAAGGTCCCCACCTCTACCTCATTTAACACACTCCTCAAGCCTTTAGCTCGGCCAACCCCTGCCCATTTACTCTCTCCACATCCCTCTCCTCATCCTAGAGGATTCCATTTGGGCAGAATCCTTTCAAAGGAAGCCTTTAGGCTCAAATCAAAAGGAGTTACACTTTTAAAGGTAATTCATTCTCTCAAGTTCATTTGTTTTATTTTGCTTCTCCAACCCCCTAAAATCTTTTTATTTACTTATTTTGTAACAAAACCAGTATCTTCAATATACTAGGATGTTTTTATAAGATTTATTCTAGCTACACTCTCACACAACTACATCAAATGGTTAAAAACATACGGTTTCTGTGGATGGTGAAATTCTGCCTCCCGAAACGATGATTGTTCAATACTCATTTAACACCTTCAAAGGTGGCCATTATGATGTCACTATTTTTATATATGATATATAATATGTTTATGTTTTATTTATGCTTATGTATTTTTCATTTTTGTCTTACCTTTATGGCTTCCATTATGCGTATACGCGATATCTTCATTTAAGGAAGTGCGGACTACCGCCCCCTCAAAGTGATTTGATTCGTTAAACACCATATGTGGGATGTATAAAGGATGGAAATATAATATTATATATGATATTATACTGGAATTATAATATACCTTTATATCATTATTATTCCATTCTATAAAATACGAAATAGAAATGAAAGTAGCGTTCATGCGTACGTACGGCTTACCGTCTCCATGAACGGTGTATTTCATTTCTTACCTCTAAATGATTATGTAATGTTATAAATTCATGCATGTACTGGATATATATGACATATATGATATCTACATAATGAATACAATTCTGGATATAATAAACATTTGGCCACACGAACAACATGTAATTGTAAGAAGACCACTTTCGAATTAAGAACCAAATATCGGCAAAACAAATATTATTAACTTAAATGATTACATAATGTTTATGACATGGTAATAAGTGGTATAAAAGTAATAATGAACTTAAAAAAGGTTATTAAGGAATTAGAAATTAACTCAAGTTTATTATTCAGGAGATTAAAGAACAATCGAGTCAAGTCGGACCCGAGGTAAGGGATCTTACTCCTCTCTTTCTTTTTAAGTACACTCATTTATGTCATTACTTTTAAAGCTCATATTTCTTGTTATTGGGATGATATTTTATATTCTACTTACTGTAACTTATATTTTCATGTTATTAGAGACCCTATTCTCTCTCATCAATCCATTTTGGAAGTTTTGAGTGGCGCCGTTAGGCTGCCGAATTTTCGTAAGGGATTTTTCATCTCACTTTTATTCCCATGAGATTTATGCTACATTTGCCACAAATTCCATTGAGTGGTGTATGTACTGCCCATTATTCTACCCTTTTTGTAATATACTTTCGTTTATGAGTATTTACATCAATGACCTATTGTCTTTCTTTCATGAGGTGTATGTTTTGAAAGATACCCAAGTCGGTAAGGGAACCTTTCACCCTCTTCTTTTTTAAAAGATTTCTTTTATTGGGTATTTTAATTTACATATTTTTATGTTGGGATATGTTCTCATACATCCTTATTGATGTAAATTTTATGTCCAAGTGATGAGATACACTTTTTATCTCTCATCAACTCATTTTGATGTGATGCCGTTAGGCTGTCAAGGGAACTTTTTAACCCAATTTCGATTTCTTTGGGCTCAACTTGTAGTCATTGAATATGTCATCCATTGAATATGTGTGAATGACATTTTATTGTTTTACACTTAATATCCACTTATATTGGGTGTATATATATTTTTCACACATATTTTTGAGATTTATTTGTCCTTAATTTAAGGATACCTTCTTTATAAGGGATTTCATCACATTTGACATTTCTATTGAGGGTTCATTGTTGTTATGCACAAATTCACTCTTATATGGTGTATATACTGTCCTTTGGAGTATTATATCATGAATCCTTTTATTCTCATGATATTATAAAGTTCTGACTAAATGTTATTCCTCGATTATTGTATTCAAGTGTCTCTAATTTTGGTAAAACCCCTTTAACCAAAATATCATTTCAAATGTTTTAATTATTTGTTCTTATTAATATCCATGTTTTCAAAATGGTTTTAAGGATTTATTTATATTGATATTAATGGTTTAAAATGTTAAAATCTTCAAGGTGGTATGGGAAACTTTGATTCAAAAATCTCTTTATTAAAGGTTTTAAATGGTTTTGGAAATGGTTTCTTTTTGAATGGATTCAATATTTCAATATACTAAAATGTTATATTGTCATTGAAATATGGAAATGTTATGTTTCCTTTATACATGTTTTATGTGACACATTTATGTTATGGTTCTTGGGCATTGTTATGAAAACGGGTGGTTCCGTGATAAACTAAGGGCGGGTGAGCCCGTTATAGCTCTCCAATGCATTGGGTAACGCGAAGGAGTGAAACGTTAAGGTTTCTCCGAAGAGATTTAGGGAATATACTATGATGGGTATTCCAAACGTAACCAAGAGAGTTACTCCCTACGTAAGAATGTTATGAATGCCTCAAGTTACCTTTATGTCTTATGTTTTCTATGATTTATTCATGATTTGATATGCCTATGTTTTATGGGTAAAGTATGATTTCATTCTTATGTATATATGAACTCATGTTTCCTATCCATATTTTTATAACCCTTACTGAGCTTTTTATTCTCATCCCAAGTTTTGAAATGTTTTTCACAGGTCAAGGGAAAGGTACATGATGTGGTGATAGTGTCAAGGATGTGTCAAGAAAGAATCCATGTTTTATTTTCAATATGTTTCCGTTGATGGGAAGAATGAATATATTCTTTTATGTAACCACTTTGTTTAAATGTGGAATGTAATGAAAATTTCATGATCTAATTCTCTAAAACTACAAACCTGAAAATATCCTCAATGTGTAATCTTGTAATAACTCAAGATTAAGTAAGGTTTAAGGCTGGGTCCTTATAATAACACAATTCATATAAATATGTTTTCAATAAGTATAAGTGAAATAATGTCAGGGATTGTGGTACCATGATTATTGGTCAATATGATGTTGTTTTCTATGGTTTGACCATTCGTGTAACGTTTTAGTTTTTTTAAAACACTAAGAAACTACTTATTTCCATCCAAAGAAACCCAAAATTTGGAATTATGGGTATTTATTTACTACCTTTTGAAATTAAATTTAATTTCATTATCCCATGATTTTAGGGAATTGCGATGCATTTTTCCTAGTTTTGGCCCCCAAAGATATGTTTTTTGTGGATTTTTTTAACATTATGATATTTTTATAGAGTAATTTCGACTGTACATCATGTCAGATTGAAATATTGTATGAATATACACATTAAAAATAACATATCAATGGTTTTCCCATGATTTCACTTCAATATGGGCTCCTTTCTATTGTTTTGACAATTATACACATGTTTTAGTGATTTAAATGACTCAAAACATGTTTCTAACCATATAGGGAAAACCATAATTTGAAATCTTGTGATGTTGGATTCTATAATTCATAAAGTAATCAAGGGTAGATTTACTATGATTTCATAGAATTATGAAATAATTTTCCGATTTTGATCCCCAAAACATATTTTTAATGTTTTTGAAACCATTAATAAGTGTTTACCATGTTATTATAACCACACCACACATCAAATCTCAGTTCTTTCTTTGCCTACACATAAAAAATAAATCAATGGTGGATCTACCTGGATTTAACATCAACGCAATGACTTTTTCTATTTTTTTGACTACTCCATACATGTTTTAGTGTTTTAATGCACTAAAACCCCTTTAATAGAACTCTAATGAAAATTATATATCATAATGAAAAGATGTTAGTTACAAAAATTCACAATTCCATATATGATCATTTCCAATTATTTTACAGATTTCTAATATCAATTTCCTAGTTCTGACCCCACAAAAATTGTTTTTGAATGCTTTTATGAAATTAAGAAGTGTTTAACAAGTCATTCTGACCACACCACATGTCTTATTGATGTTTTCTCTTCATGTCAAAATAAAAAATAACTCATTGGTGGTTTTAAAATTATTTAAAATAAATATTTCGTTTTTCTCTAATGTTTTGGGAGTTCCATGAATGTTTTATAGATATAAAACACTAAAAACACATTTATGACCATCCTAAGAAAGAATTAATTTAGAATGATATACCATGAGATCTTACATTTCCAAATTCAATATCAGCTCATTTTTCATTCATTTCAAGGAAATACACCATATTTTTATGTGTTTTGTTTCACTAATAGTTGTTTTGAAAATATTTTTTCCCTTTTAAAAGTGCTTAAAAATCCATTCCAACCCCATCACACATTTAATTAGTAGGTTTTATGCATTTACACATAAACAAATAACATAGCGATATTTTTCAATAATTAAATATCAATATGAGGATATTTTCTATGGTTTTCATCAATTGACCCATGTTTTAATGTTTTTAAAAATAAAAAAATGTTTTTAGACATCTTGGGAAAACTATAATTTAGAATGGAATTTTATCAATTCCTACATTTCAAAATTCAATCTACAATCATTTCCCCAAATATTTAGTGAAATATGAAAAACAAATTATAGGTTTTAACCACAATGCACTTTTTTTAAGAATTTTTCATATTAGAAGTGTTTACTAAGTAATTCCTACAACAAATAATGTTAGATCGAAATATTATCAAGGAATACATGAAAAAAATTACTATGTTGTGGTTGAACCATCATTTCTCAAAAATATGATGTTTTTTTAAATCATTATTACCATTCAATGAATTTTGTAGTGTTTCTAAACACAAAATACACATTTATGGAATTCCCAAGAGAATTGTAATTCAGAATGTTGATCAGTTGGTTACAAAATTTTACAATTAAATCTAGGTTCATTTCAACCCAATATCATTATATTCAAAAATTGTTTTCGATTTTTTGACCCCTAAAACGTGTTTTAATTTTTTTTTAACTATTATGAAGTGTTTATTGAGTAATTCCATCCACTTCTAAAGTAATATGGACAATTTATCTATGTGAACATGTCAAAAGTAACTCAAAAGTGGTTTCCTAGGATTTCACATCAATATAATGTATTTGATGTTATTTGATATTCCATGCATATTTTGGTTTTTTAAGACACAATAAAAATTTTAATGGCCATCCCCCATAAATTGTAATTTAGAATGACATAATGTTAGTTTATGCATATCACAATTTAATATGTTTTATATTTTGAGATGATTTCAGGGTAATCCGACAACATTTTATAGGTTTTGACCCCCTTAAAACTTCTTTTTAATAGATTTCAGACATTTAATAAGTTTTTACCAGGATAAATATAATAAAGAAACAAAAATTATTTTGAAACTTGTAGATAATGATCAATAATTCGTCTTTGATATGTATAAATCAACCACAGGTCAGTTAAACATAGGATGTGGTCAGTATGACTTTAAATTCATGACTTGTATATAAAATTTTCATTTTATTTTTTTATGGATGTTGTATGTGTTTTCTGGAAATGTTTTAATGGTGCATAGAATTTAGAATTTATCTAAGTGGAATACAATATGAGGCTGAAAATTTCCCAAGGGATCATGTCGGTCAACCATATAATTATAGAAACTAAAGCTCATTCCATTTACCAGAACCACTGATCCTGAGTTTCCCTATAAGAGTCTTATTCTTCCACATTTTCATTGAATCTTACACTTTATCTTTTTTATTCCTAATCTACGGCACTACTCGAACCCCCATTTGGTTTAGTAGTAATTGATGATTCCTACCTGTAAAATATATCTAATGGAGTAGGTCTAGAACCCATCCCACCTAAAATTTGAGATGTTCCTTCCCTAAAACCATTCAAACTGCATCGTTTTGGGAAAAAGATGTTGATTGTACACAGTTCCCATCCATGAAATCTTGATTTTTAACATGTTAATATAAAAAAATTTAAATTTATTTTTTAAACTATCTTAAATTCATAATATTATATAATTAATAAATTTTTCTTTATGTTTTTTTCATTTTTTTACTATAAATAAATAATGTGTTAAAAAATCTTTTTTTTTTGAAGAATGTATTAATTTTTTTTAAAATAATGTTTTTATAAATAGAATACATAACAGTAATGGTAACTCTCCAATATCCCAATGATATAGGGGTGCTGAACTGTACCATCTCCAGATGTGAATCTGGTTGTCGGCTGCCAATGACATCTGCTGAAATAGGTTGACCATTATAGGTCTCATGTATAATAGGATAACTAAGATCAAAAGAAGTGGACAATACTTGTGGTGTGCACCGACTTGTTGGCTCGGTAGTATCCTAATATTTTATTCTCAACTTTCTTATATTTCAAATGGTTATGTTATATAAAATACATATAAATGAACAACTAAAACATTGTTTCAAAAAAATATAAACATTGTATATATTTTTGAAATAGTTACCATTGAGAAATTGTAATATATTTTCATTACTAATTTATACAGTAAATTATATTTATCTTCATTATATTCATTGTTATCAACGTCCACTATGGTGATACCATTATTATCAAATTCTCTTAAAAGTTCTTCTATTATGATATTATGAGGAAACAATATTCAATAATTTATGGTAGATTATGTTCACTATTACAAATCCCCAATTGATCTCCATTTCTTATATCATATATGTATCTCATATTTATGTGTACAAAAATTTCCCAATCATCATGTATCACTTACAACACATAAAAAAACATATTCTCTTTTGAAGAGAAGATTAATTGACCATACTCTGCATGCTTGTTGGTATCCATCAAACATGAAAAGTTGAAATAATTAAAATATAACAAATCATTCATTATAACCTTATCAATCTTATCCTGAATTCATTTCAATAATACAGAAAAAAATACCCATGATAGTTTATTTCAATTATATCTTTCATATTCCCATAGTATCCTACCTCTATAAGTGTAAATACTCCACTATATTGAGTTTTTATGTCCTATTCATAGTAAATTATATGAAACCTAAATCCATGAATATTGTTGGAATCTAACACCGTAGATATCCATTGGGGACATCCACTAGAAAAATTACAATCATTTTATATTTCATCTTGATTGTAAACATTCATTATCTAAACAAAAAGATATAATGGATTAATTTTAACATATAAAAACTAACAACATGTCAACAATTTGTACATCATTATATACTTACATAATGGAAAAACCATTATAAAATATCTTAATTATCATATTTTGTAAATTTAATCTTATTACATGATCAGCTATATTGTAACCTCTCTCATTGCAGTCAAAAATTTTCAATATCAGCATTTGAAATAACACTAGTGAATAGAACATATCTATGTGCTTATAGAAACACTTGTTCAGTTAGTGGAAAATTTGAATCCATTCTAATTGTTCATCCAATAGTTTGAAAAAATAATAACTGAAATTCAAAATTAGAATTAGTGTATATTTAATCAACACATCCAAAATTATTTAATTATACCTCGACCCCATCAAAATACCTAAAACAGAAGGTTAGGCACTCTTCCTCTATATAATCATCATCAATAAAGATTCATGGTGAGATTTATTCCTCATATATGATTTCAAATGACCAATATAAGTGGAGAAAAAATATTAAACATATAAAAAAATTTATGTAATGATTTTATTATATCTAAATCACCAATAAATGTAAAAAATAATATCAATGTTCCACTCAATTAGATATATCCATCATTATTATACTATTCCACTAAGATTATCTACAACCCCCAAATGAATATTCAAGTGAATCACAACTATTAATAATAAATGGGAAATAAAATACTTAAATGAAAACATATCAAAAAATATTTATTTAAGTTTATAAACCCCAAATGGATTTAGTGTGTTCCAAAAATATCTCTGAAAATGGTAAAAAAACACCATTAGAACAAAAAATAAATTTTAAGACAACATATTACACAATGATAATTATAAAAAATACTCCATAAAAATATGTGAGTCCTGAATTTAAAATCCATTTAACTATATATGTTTGAAGTAAAAACACCTTCATATGTTACTTAAGTATCCATCTTGATCTATAACATTCTTTATTGTATGTTTGAATACGTCTTTCTCATTATATTTTATTATAAAAATATTTTTATGATACATTCCATTATCATTTTCTCACAAACCATCCTATATATTCATTTAATCCAAATCCATAGGAATATTAATGAAATCCTTTGATTTACCCTACCCAATAAGAAATGCAAAAATTACATTTTTAAAGAATTAATTCTCAATATTCACTACTTTATGATTATTATGTATTAAATTAGACTCCAATTTTAAAAAATATAAAAATATATTCTTTTTCAAACATTTTTGTGCTATATCTACATGAAATATTTTACAATGTACCCCTTTCCTCCTTTAAATGACAATATTTTCAAAATTCTTCAGTGAAATTCATTAATTGTCCCATGATATCTGAATGAGGTAAGACAGTCAATGTCATTATTATTTGAATATATCTAATGAATATTGTCCTGTTAAAAGTGAATTTATTATATGAATCCATAAATTAAAGATGATACATAAATAACCTCTTTGTGGTTTATGTAATCATTGATGATCAATATCAAAAATTATAACATGTTATGCCAAACTTGTATGAGTATTCCAATAAGCTAAATTTCATATTCTATAAATTTCACTTATTTTCTGAAACGATGAAGCATGAATTTTGAATATTTTTCTTGTTGAATTATCATATGTTTTCAAACTATCATACCATAATCCACTTAATTTATTTATTGGAGGATAAAGGTATATATAAATTTCATTTCAAATAATTTTCTTTCTAAGTGTCATTATTAAAACAATTAAATAAGTCTTATTTGTAAAAATCTATAAATGAATAATATAGGGGATAAAATAAATTTCCAAATGCTATAATTATTACCTAATGTTCCTAAAGGGTTAAAACCATCTGAAGCTAATCCCAAACATACATTTTCTTGGATCTGATGAAAAAGAGTGATATTGTAAATAAAACATCTACCGGGATGTTGAATCTTTTAGATGTATCATAAATCCATTGTTCTTATAACGATCAATCCAGTTCATGTCATATGTAGTTGTAGATGAAATGAATAATATTTCAAAGCATGGTTTCATAGGAAAGTAACACAATAAATTTATAAGAGTTTTCTTCTAATTATATCTTTAGATGATTTCATTGATTTATACTCTCATTGTGGTAATTTAACTCCATATACATGAAAGAAACATTATTCTATCTTATATATCTAAATATTCTCCTTCGTAAAGTATAAAATCCTTAGGGTATGCTAGTATCATTATATAATCATGTACATGTTTTCTTATGAATTTATTCATCTTGTAAAATAATACAGGATCCTAGCTTCCTTAACTGCATCCTGAAGATACTCTAAAAACATTGGCATTATGTTTTTATTACTTCCATAGAGATTCTTGATATGATATAACTTAAGTATAAGATGAATCTTTTAATACATGAAACACCCTAAATTCATTTCATGATTTCCATCTTTAATTAACTAAAAAAACAAATTTGTTTTTCACTAATATTATGAGAAATATAATCCTCTATATAATCAACTGTATTTTATGTTGATAATCAAAATCATCTATATTGTATTCTAAAAAACCAATGAATCATTTACAAATTCAAAACAGAATTATTCTTTTTTGGTTCATAATTGTTTTCATTGATAGTATTCTCATTATTTTGACTTACAATAACATTTGATTCACCATTTAAAATATAACATATATATCAATAACTAAACTATTTCAATATCAAATTATCATATACTTAATTTTTTTCAACCATCACTTGAATTTAGAATTACGAGATAGATATTTTCTTTCATAACCCACTGAATGGAATGTCATTTAATAATTTAAAATTTTTCAATACCCTTGTAATACCTAGGTGTGATTAGAGTTAAATTAACCCAAATTTTTTCCAAAGATACTATATTGGCATGGTTATCCATGTACATTAACATATAAAGATACAAATGGTTAATAAAACAAGTACAATCCAAATTAAACATCACATAACCAGATTATTAACTCGGGGAGGTTCATTATTCGACAAACCATAAATTCAATAAAAATTGATTCAATTAAACAATATATCTCTATTTATTCATTTTATAAATTTTTATTTTATATTAAATAAACATGAATGTATATATAGGTACCTCATTACATGATAATTATGAAATTTAAGATTTTGTGTATCTCAAAATAAGAACATGAAACTGTGACATCTTGTGATATAGTCTCTTTTAGTCTTTCTTGAAAAATTAACCATTCAAAAATATAATATATATTTATAGAAAATGAAAATTCACATAAAAATAAAACATAGAGTTGAAATCAGCACAATGATGACCTACATTCCATTGAAAAATATCACATATAAAATGAAAAACATCTCACAAATCAAGAACCACTAATGAAACATCATCTACTCTAGGAATAGGATGAATACATCATAAAAAAATTACCATAACAATTTTAAATGGAACTATACCTAGCATTTAAAAGGACCACCCTATTGACTATTTTAAAGTATGTGCATTCACCCTTTTCCTAAAGAAATTTTGGGGGAGAAAATTCAAAACAACACGAAACATTATCTCAAAGAATAAATACTCCATTAATCGAATAAAATGAATCAAATAAAATGAATAAAAATAAATTAAAATAAAACTTGTCACATTTAAAACAAAATTACAAAATTTCATGTTTCTCCTTAAATGAAAATAAATAAATAAAGGGATCAAACCATATTTCATCCATATAATAACATCATAAAAATCTTTTTGTATTTTTAAAAATAAATGATTTTTGTTTCATTCGGAAAAACAGAAAAAATTCATTAATTAAACACTACTACCTCTTTAAAATACCCTAATAATTTCATTATTAAATGATAAATGTTTATTTAAAATTATTTTCCAACAAATCACATGAAAACCCATTTTGAAAAACTTTTTACAACCCCATAAGAATCCACTATTCATACATAAGACACTAAACATTAAAACCATTACTAAATTAGAATAATTTTGGGAAATCAAATATAATTCAACGAAAAAACGAAAAAAATGATTAAAAAAATATAATATATCATAAAATAAATTATTTAAAACTATTTTTGTCCTGAATAATTTTTTTTATAAAAATTAATTTTCACTTCAAATCTATAACATATAATATAAAACAAATTAAACCATTAATTTAATTAATTTCTTAGAATTAATATATTTTTATGTAATATTTTTATTCATGATTAGTATTAATAAAATAAAATATTTAATTGAATATTAAATATGCGAATTATTAATATTCATAATAATTATAACATTATATGAATATTATTAATAATAAAACATGATACTTAATAATATTCCCAACCATAAAACAACATTCTTATTGTTGGACAATAAATTTGAATATACATATAATTCTATATTCCTAAATAATTTTAATCATTTAATTTAATAATATTCTAGATAATTTATTAAAAAATTAATTGATATTTATAATAACTAACCATGAAAAAATAAATAATTAAATAACGAAATACTCTATAGAAACTAAAATATCAAAAATATGGAAAATTTACCATAATTTCGGATTAATCTGGTGGATCTGTGGCTTCTTTAATAGTCATTAAGGATTGGTTGGGAGATGCTATAAGGGGCAATGTAAGGATGGTGTGTGTTGCAATGTGTAAAGGTAGTGTTTGGTCATGGGGATTTTTGAGAATGTCCGATGGGGAATGGGCCATGACATTAGTTTTTATAGGGAGAGGGTATTCTTGGGGGAGAAGGGTGAGAAAATAGTGGTGAGGGGGAGTAGTAAAAAAAGGGAGATAGTGGTGCTTGAGGTGGAGGAATAGAAAGAGGCCATTGATGGGGGGGTAATCAAGTGGTGAGCGGGAAAAGAGGGATGAGGGGGAAGCGAGTGGTATTGTGGATCGAGGGAGGTTCCATGTTGTGATAAGTGAGGGGGAGAATGGGGGAATGTCGATACGACAGATCGAGGATGATAGGAGGGCTCCAGGAGAGGGTATATATAGGGTAATAAGGTTGGGGTTGGGAGTCAAAATTAGGTTTTTAAAAAATATTAAAATTCAGTTTTAGTTAAACATAAACCAAATTTTAAAATAAAATAAATATATTGGTGTTTTAATTTGACAACCACGATATTAGGTTTTCAAAATTTTATCATTATTTAGTCTAAGTTATTAAAATATTTGGTAATAAACTACTACCCAGACTAATTTTTGGTACTCATTATAGGATTTAATGGTTTATATTATAGAATAAAGTGAAATTATACTTCATGGTAACATGGTATCATTGGGTTATATGGAATGGTTTCATGAGAATAGGGAAAAATATTTATGGGAGGGGAAGGCCAATATGTGTACATAATTGTTGGATTGATTCACAAGATATAATAATTGAATCATCTTTGGTATGTTTTGTTGTATTTTTGAGATTTTGGGAACCTTGATAGGTTTTATGGTATGTGTGAGATTATCTTTCTACCATTGATTAATGAATTTTAAGCAATTTTATTGGTAGAAGAATTAAAAGAAGTTACCAGTTAGTTCTTGATGTAACAGAGTTGGTGCATGATATATTTCATTGATGATAGAAAACATTGGGTACTTGATTCATTTGATTTAGTACATGATAGATGTAGACATAGACATGAATAAAAATTGGAAATAATGGGTGGACAATGTTCCACGATACACTATCTAATGGTCTACTGAGTTCCCATTTAATGGGAAAAGTAAATTATAATCATCTAATTAGTTTATTTTTGAAAATTTAATAATTTTATTTAATTTATTAAAATTTTACTTAAATTATCCCCTTTTTTTGGTTGACCATCTACACAACTATATACCTATTTTCGCTAATTTCTTTATCTTACATGATTGAAAATCATATAAATGTTCTCAAAATTTTGATTCTTATATCACATAGGATCCATTGAGGTGATTCAATCAGTCATATTTTATATTTTATTTTGTTTTCTTATTTTATCAAAAAATTATTATATTGGTTGTGTTATATTCTATGTTTTATTTTGTTTAGATATAAATTAATGGATGGTTTTAAATGAGTTGGTACAATGATCACAAGGATGTTCATCCCTTTTATATCTAGTCATTTTATGACACGTTTTTGGATGACATGTGATAAAAGGGTATCAACAACTATTAGCACATAACTATAAACTAATATGAATTAATATTATTTTTTTATTTGAGGGATGATTGTGTTTATTAGGATTGTGAGTATCCCTTTGTGTATTATAACAGAATTTTGTAGTCTTTAGTGGACATGTGGCTAAACTAAATTGAACTAATGAATTTAAGTGGAAAACTATATATAGTCTTTTTTTACTTGTTATAACAATATAAACCATAATATATGGCTATTATTATCATTGTATAAAGACACTTATGATAATGTGATAGGATTTCATGGAATATAACCTATAATGATACCTTTATTCACTTAATATTCCTTCAGAATATAATGGAGAATTATAGAGTTGATGTATTCACACCTTTAATTTTTGTGATTATGGATATTTTATAACCATGATATATAGTAGTGGAATGAGGTTAAGGATTTAAGATCAAACATGACCTCAATTGTGAGATTTCATTGAATTTAATACAACCCATGATGAATAATTTATAGGATTTATTTACTGTGTTATTTTTTTCATAATATGTATTTTTATATAATTAAATTCTATATTTTTAAAAAAATGTTTTTATGGAATCATTTTCCACTAATTAATGGGATATTTGAAGTATGGGGTGAGATGGACACCTTATTACTGGGCATTATAGCTTGGTATGATATACATGATGTGAAATTATATATATTAAATAGGTAGAGGTGACCAGTTACCCTTCTTTTTAACTCCCATGGAATGAGAATACATACTAGTCATGTCTATATGACTCCATGTATTTGATATGTTTACATATTTTCTAGAAATATTTTTTTTGGGACACTCTTCCCACTACTCCAATCATGCAGAGAATATGGGTGTTCTGAGCATTATTTCATAGTTCCCTAAAACAGTTCACAATGCACATTTGTGTGTTTCCACATATTAATTCGGATTAAATTACCATTCTTATGTTGATTCCCAAATATAGTTTTCATTTTCCATCCTCTAATGTTTCTAACGATGAAAGATTTTTTGGTTGCTTTGGATGTTATCATTGGGAAACTACATTCGCTCATATGCTACTTAAATGAAATGGTATTCTGGCTTATGGATCATTTCGAATAGGATACTATATCCAATAATATGAAATTTTAATGATAATAAAATTCACTTATAATGGATATAATGTAATGATGCGATGTATTCCCATTTAAGTATTATTTAGGACATAAATAGAATTCATAGTTGATATGTTATTTTCTCACTAGGGGATGCGTGTATTTTATAAATCATATGTTATAAAACCCCTAAAAATAGCTATAATAGGTGTGTTAACTCATCAGGTTTCATGTTTACACATGTGAATGTGTCTATTATTATAACTATTAATCTATAGAACTTTGTTATGAAAATACTATATCTTTGATGATATTTCATATTCTAGATTAGTTTGGGGAAAATATTGTCCATAGAGTACTATGTTATTGTTATCCCAACTAGGTTCAACACTTTGGGAGGGGTTGTGAATATGTGTATGATTTATTGAAAAAATTCAACTACAAATATTATGTCATTATTAAAAAACACTCTTCTCTCTATTTCATGGGTAAATGTGTGAATAAGAATAAAAATATACAGGAGACACAACAATTTTAATTGTTTCACCTGTAATGGGATATATCCAAGGACCATAACCTAGAAACTTTCATATGTACCAAATCCATTAAATAAAAATACTATTATAATTTTTTAAGTGGCCATAGTTTGTCACAGCCTTCAAAATTACATTTATTACTTCAATACTAGCATTGTAGTGCAGGGTCGATCCATAGAGAAGGTAGATGACTGATATCTATGTTTTTTTAATTTTAAACCCCCACTATTCTTAGCAGTATGGAAAACATCTTTTTACTTTTTATATTCTTTTTATTATATTGATTAAAAGGAAATAGGATGAGGAAACATTAATTCTTTAACAAATACTCTAAATTTTGTACTATGTACTGCAATGAAACTAGAGACAATATTGTATACTAATACTAAGCAGCAAGACAAGGAATATCAATCAATAAAGTACTCAGAAATTCTAAACTAATGGGATGAATGGATGTTCTCTCCACAAATTACAATTGAATTACACATCAAGAAAGGCTGAAGAATTTCTCTCGCCATGAAACTCAACATGCATAGGATTAAGTCTTGGAGTTCGCCACCCCAAAACTTAATCAAACTGAAAATATGGTTTAATATAACATTTGTAAAAGAACACTCTATAAATTTTCATTGATTAATTTTTTAATGATTTGAAAAATAAATTCAAGATCAACCTCGCTAATCGATATTGATGTTTGAATCGTAAAAGTAGTAGTACGAATGATCAAAGATTAGAAACAGAATCAATCTTGCGAACTGATACTAAATTTCTAAAAAGATATGAAAATAAAGATTTAATGATTATAACCAGAAGGTTTTAAAATTCCTATACTGAGAAAGTTCAACCTATAATCATATTGATTAATTTAGTGAAAAACATTCCATGAACAGAGTAAACAATTTCAAGATATAGGGACGAAGAACTCCCCAAATATTGATCTATTGTAAGTCTCCTTGGCCTCCTTCTCATCTCTAGTGCTTCTCCTCAGAGTCCGAATGAAAGTCTTGATTCTCTCTCGTTTGATGTGATCGTGGAATGAATGAGAGTATCTACTAGAATCTGGTGTGTTCGTGGAATGAATGAGAGTCACCCCTTTAATCTGCTGCTGCTCTACTTTAAATATCAACTGTCGCCTGTTGTATGTCACTACTCTATTTTCACCGAATACAAAGGTCCTTCACACATGCACCACAGACATGTGTTTTTTCATGACAAGCACGTTGCACTATCATTTCTCACGTAACTATCTCTCGGTGAATTAGTTTGATGAATATGGAAGTGTTTTAGCACCATGAATAATCCAAGGGTTTGCGGTGAATGAGACACATTGATACCGTGAAATATATTTCACGGAGGCACTATGAATGAATGAAGCGGTGGAAAAGGTTATAGTGAGACCATATGGATATGGTGCGTGGTATCACCATGAAATGAATCGGTGGCTGTGTCACTATAAAAGGAATAGTAATGCCAAAACCAGCTACAGGAGACACCGTGACCGAGATGAAACCATGAACCATCAAAATAAATAGGGTAAATCAATTAAATTAAAACATAAATACAATATGAACAAAATAATTAATAAAAACTAAAACTGAATTAAAACAATTGAAAAAATAATTTCAACATAAATTATTAATTACTTCAATTTGTAAAACATAAATAATTACTATACTAAAAATTGAATTAATAAACAAATAAATTAATACAAGGTTATATTAAATTAAAACAATAATAAGACAAATTTTATTTATATATAAGAGATGCTAAAAGAAACTAAGTAATTAATGTAAAAACTTAGTTATTTTGTTATTATATACATGAGTTAATTAATGAAATTAATTTAACAAGAGCAATATGTAAATAAATTTAAAGTTATAAAAGTTGAATTGTTAAAAGGCAACTAAAATTTAGATTATGTTATATTAAATTAATAAATTTTTAATACAAATAGTGTTTGATTTAGACTACATTATTTTTTAAAAATAGAATATTTCGTTATTTAATTAATGATAGATTATTAAAATTATAGACAGAAACATGAAGGTAAATAAAAATTTAACAATCTATAAACTTAAAATAAAAAATTAATTAATTATTTTAAAGCATAAAATACATAATTAATTATAAAAATTGATAATTATTAAAGGTAATAATAAAATAATAAAATTCCTTTATTTATCTAAAAGTGATAAAATGAATAAATAAATTGATAAAAATTAATTAAAAAGATGTTGAAAAACATGTGTTTTTATGGGCACATTACCAAACCATGGAAATTTTCGTATGTACCAAATCCATTAAAGAAAACTACTATTACAATGTTTTGAGTCGGCTCAATGTTCCTAGTAGTTTACAACTGATCAAAATGTTAAAGTTCACTACTCTTTCCATTGATGTGTTCCTAATGATCCTTCATTTGAAAATTACATTTTTATTTTGAATCTATATATTTTACACCACATTTGGTGCATCATCATTTTTCATGTTCATATACTAGATGAATACCTTTTTACAATGGAGCTACCAGTAAAATTCTTCTGGTTCACATGATAGTTAAATTTGTTTGAATTCTCTTTAAAACCCTCAAAAGAATATCTAGTTATTCAATGAATATGATTCTTATAAAAGGATCACAACATTCTAGAAGCTCAGTACATTCATAAATCTCACATTGCATTTTAAAATCACTCTTCATTTGCAAAGATCACTCCTTTAATGAATATCAGTTATCCATCGTGATGCTCAAAACACTTTTCATTCTCACATCTTACCTGATGCTCACAACATTCTTGATGCTCACAAATATTGTGATACTTGTAGATTCTATAATGATTAAATATGATTCATGAAGTTACATTATATATGAATAATATGACCATATAAAAACATTCATTTAGGAAAAATCCTTTAAAAATCACATTCTCAAATTTAGAGCATTTTGATTTTTAATAATGCTTTCTTTATTTTGAAATGAGTCATAACATCCAATTAATAGATGTAAACTCACATTCATGAAGCATTAAAACCCTTAATGGCCTTTTAATGAATTTATTAAATCATGTACATGAATAACAATACCTCTGTAAAACATCTAGGGAATTTTTACATTCATGATTGTTCATGTATTCATATAGTTTACTGCTTTTCCATTTGCGGCAAACCATCATTCATGAAGCTACAACAGTTTATGAAACACAAAACTATTTTGAAGAACAATAACAATAGGGAAAACAAAAGCATAATTATTTCCTATAATATTCCATATTTTCATATGGAATCACTTGAAATCCATATTTCATGAATCTTGATTCATCCTACAAATGTTAGACCCCATATATTTTGAAAAGATTAGAAAATAGTGCCAACTTATACACACAAATTTCTGTAACATCAAAAGAGCATCCATTCCTTTGTCTCCAATCATTACCAATATACCATTCCAAAAATCATATATAACTCCACAACTGACCATGAATTAATTCATTAGTAGAAAAAACAATCAAACAAAAAACACTATAATGTTACACTAAGGGATTTCTCTCCCCCTAAAATCTCACCCTACGTTTTTTTTAATAACTATTAATTCTGTGATACCACAATAAACATTCGTCCATCGTAATACAAAATTTAATTATTGTGATTAAATATAGAATTAATTAATTTAGCTAACACACACTATAGGCCCGGATGATCCATGTTCACTATGAGAAATTAGAGTATCATGAAAACATTATCAGTAAACCACTTCATTCCCAAAATTATTAATTGCATTACCCATGAAACCGATATTTCATGACTTAATACCTTCTATCAAACCCTTTTTGCATTTTTGGATTTAAAACTCAATTTACATTGTTTCTCCCCTTATAATCTTCTACCCTATCTTTGAGGGAGATATTTTATCCTCCATTGTCAATTAACATAATGATATCTCATTTATGGATTAAACATTGAAATGTACACAAAGATGAACATTATGAAAAAGACATTGTGCCTCGAGGGTGGGGGTACCACATTTACGCACTTTAATTTTGGGGTGTCAATTGAACTCAAAGAGCTAGTTGATATTTCTATAATACCTCATTTAGTAAGGCCTTCATTAAAAATTCTATAACATTTAATTCTGTTGGTACGTACTCTAATATTAAAAACAAATTGTCCACCTTATCCATGATAATATGAAACTTCATTTATATTTTCTTTATACATGTGTAATGGACTATATTTTTTCAATTATTTGTGTCACTTGAATTATCACATAAGATTTTGATCCGAGAGTTCACATTAAATATTATTACTTCATCCTGAAAATTAGTATGCCATATGCAGTGGAAAAAATATTTTTAAAATCAACAATTCTTCATGAAATGATTTTTTTCTTACTTATCAAATAAATAAAAAATCCATCATGATTGAACACTCCACCTAAATGTGACATTATATCATCTGCTGAACATGCTCAATTAAAGTTCTCAGTTGGTGTGCAGATGTTATTGAATGTTTTACCCTTGTTGGGTTATCAATGGCTTCGGAGGACAAGGAAGCATTCTCCTCATTTAGTGGGATCTTTACAGGTTGTTGAGTTGGTGGGTAATTTTCTATACCATTTAGAACTTCCACAATATCTAGCAAAAATACATAAATATTTTTATGTATCGCATCTCAAGAACTATTTATCTGATCCATATCATGTTGTAAGTTGTTGTGATGTTGATTTTGAACCTAGTTTATCTATGAATGGACGTACAATTAGGATTGTTGATTCCGAGACCATGGTAATTCATGTAAGGAAGATACATTTGGTTCCTATGATATGGAATCATGGTTCTAATTTCCATGAGATGTGTGAGAGGGGGGAAATTATGAGAGATTATTGCAATCCTATTTTGGGAGAAGAGGCTTCATCATAGGATTTTTGGGGACATAAAATTTCTTATGGAGGGGAGGTTATAACTTATTGTTACCATTTTCAGGTATTCATAAACCCTTTTTTTCTTTTTTTGGGATTCATTTATTGTATGTTTGGGTAAAATTTTATTATTTTTGGATTTTTATAGGCCAGTGTATTTTTTTTTAATTTATTATTTGAAAGCAAAGACCTCTTTAGACTGGGTAGAGGGAGAACCATTACATAGCCTGAAGGCCCAAGGCCAAATGGCCTGAATACAAGGCTTGAAAGCCCATTCTTTTGGCCCAAAGGACCCCTCGATGAATCATGCTACTACAGTACCCGCGCTACTACATGTACCTGCTACAGTACCGCCACCGCTACAGTATCTGCTATAGTTCCTCCACCGCTACAGTGCTGCCGCTGCTACAGTTCCGCCGCTGCAACAGTACCTGCTACAGTACTGCTACAGTACTTGGAAAATTCGCCCCTGCCCGGATTCGATCTTGGGTCTTTTGGATGCCAAGCAGGAGCATGTACCACTAGGGTACAGGGTCGTTGGAAAAACGTGTGTAAGGGTAATGCTCGTCTCCCATTGGGGGCCTCGCCATGCCAGAGCTCCCCGCACGTTCCCCGACTAGGCAAATGGATTTGAATCGCCATGTGCATAATACGCACAGTGTCCGAGTATGGCGGGACTCGAGCCAGGTTCAGTTCCCACAGAGAGCGAGGGGTACAACCAGCGGGTACCACTCGGCTAACACCCCATAGGCGAAACGTGTGTAAGGGTAACGATCGTCTCCCACTGGGGGCCTCGCCATGCCAGAGCACGTCGCACGTTCCCAGAGCGTGCCGCACGTTCCCCGACTAGGAAGATGATATTTTTAATTATTCGTATTTTTTTCAATTTCATGAACTCCCTTTTTATGTCCCAAATTTACCCCCTTTGACCACAAATAATTTCTCCCTTTCTCAGAGAACCTTTGGAAAATTCATTTCCTCTCAGATAACATCCAAAATAGAACGATATTTTGAAAAATGCCCTCTAATAACCACTAGGTTATTTTCCTCATCTCATTATTGATCTTCCATGATATCCAACACTCTCATTCAGGTACCATAGATCATTGTGTTTAATCATGAATTTAATATGCACTATTTTTTGTTTATAAATCTAGGATTCATTCGTTGTTTCCACAGATCTCTATGTTATTTTCATCCTCCACAAATCCCAATTTGGATTTGATACATCAAGACCTAACATCTCTAAGCTAGGTTGTTCCATCACAATCCCTAATTTGTATTATCAATAATTACATTTATTAATTTAAATTGTTATATTGAAATTTTATTTTTATTTTTGATTAAATGAACATTTATTGGTTTGTTTGAAATACCCAATTCTGATGAATTAGGGTATTTAAGAAAAATGTTCTCTTAACATGGAATTGGAAAACCCTCAATTCCATTGAATTGTGGTGTGAATTTACTATATATTATTTAACATTATATTTTTTATTTTATTGAAATTTAGTATCAATTATATTTTTTGAATTTAATTTTTGAAAACATGATTTGATGGAATGTTATGGAAAACCCCAATACCAGTTAATTGGGGGTTTGTGATGAAATTGTTAGAATTCAATGAAAAATAAATTCCTAGATATAATTTTTATATAGATTGTAAAATTGAATGGATTGTTTTAAAGTCCTTCCTTTTGAAGTAATGATTAAAAATTCTTTTATGGAAACCATTGGGTTACATCTTATTGAACATGAATGTTCTTTTACAAAACCCCTATTAAGTTTTTTATAAATAAAATTGGAATATTTGGAATAGGGAATGGTATTTAATTTTAATTTAATAACTATTAAAATAAACATCTGATCATTGAATTTTTACTTTATCACATTCAAGTGAAAGGTATTTTGTGATATATTATGGGTGGAATATGACCACTAACTTTGATAAAAAACATAATATAAGTGCATTATTCTTTCCTATGTTATGGTGATGAGTGCCCATTCCCTTATTCCTAATGGGTAATAAGTACATATTTTCTCTTTCAATTTGTTGGATCCCAATGCCCTATAACTATCATACCTATTATTCATATGAACACTTTTCTCAAATGAATCTATTTCAAATGAATATATATTCCATTTTTGAACTATTTTTATTTCCTTGAGAATTTATATAAAATGTTATCTATAAATAAGTTTATTTAATACATTTTGTGGAGAATTTAATTTTTTAAAGAATACTTTAACTAAAACTAAACTCCATAATTTTAAATTTATTTTCATCATTTTATGTATGAATTTATAATTTCTTTCTATCAATTTAATTTGTAAATAATAAATTGTTTAAAAATGATCTTTAAATTCAAATCCTATATATCATAAAACTAAAAGTACATTCATGTATAATTTGATATTGAAATCATATTATATAATATCTAGTGAAATATAATTAATATTTGGTTCATGCCCTATTTTACCTTAGAGTGATTGGAGAATATCTCAATTCGTGTTCAAGCAAATGAATATGATCTATTTGAAGTGAATCAAGTTATTGATCATTGGATGTGGTGAGTTGGGTTCATCTGGAATTGGGTTGTTTTTCAAATTTTGGTACATTGGTATTGTACTTTGGGCTTTAGTGCCTATTTTACATCTGTTGAATTACAACAGCAGAAGATTCTTTTTGAAATACCTATTTCCATGCCTCTTCTACTTATGTAATATTAGAGGACAAACCATTCCCAAATTCAGTTTTTATGATGCCAGGTTCTATTCAAAATCATGGGGGAATCAAGAATTCCCTTCCAAATATTTTAGGACCGGCTGAACTATCATGTTACAATGGTACTTGAGTTATTTCAGGGTAGTCAACCTCTAGTGAGACCCTTTTAGAGAGAAATACCGATATTAATGTTTTTCTTTGATAACAATTGTCATCCAATCTATGTTAAATACCCGAGTGATGTTGTTGAATAAGGAAATGAAATATTAAAATCAAATACTCATTTGGATCTCATTTAATCATTATAAAAATCGCTTCTCTCTATTTTCTATAGGAAGATACGAATAAAAATGAAATCATGAATTAGAAAAAGATATATTACTTGGTTCAACCATGTCAGGATACATTCAAGGATCATAAAAATATAAGGTTCCTATGTACCAAATTCACTAATTTGAATTATTATCATAAATTTTGGATTAATATCAATGTCCCTCTTAGTTTAAAAACAACTAAAATGTGATATCTTGCAACACTCTCTACTGAAATGTGTCTATTATTCCATTATAAAAAACTTCATTTGATCACTAGAATCAATTTGTTTTACACAAAATATTGTGTATCCCTATGTTAGAAATTTATGCACATGATGTATACGTATTTCCCTAATATTATGTTGAAAAATATGTATACTTAACAATAGAATTTTTTTCTAGAAACCACTTTACAACCATTAAGAAACTACCCAATTTTCACAAGACTATCATATATTTCCATGGATCCAAACATTCATGAAGATAACTGCATATAAAAGATCACTAATTTTGTGAATCTCACATGTCCTTTATGGAGAACAATCTTTTTATGAATTTTAATCCTTTTTGGAATCTCATTGAGCATTCACAATGCTCACAAAATTCATGATGCTCATAGAATTCATGATGATCAAATCTTCCATGATTCATAAAGAATTCATGAGGCTTATATAGCCATTGATAAATCCATTACTCATAAGAAATATGATATTATGAATACAGTTAGGAAAGAAATATGCTTCATGATACACCTTCATGAATTACGAAACATTGGATTTTAATTAAGTTTTTATTTCATTCAAATTTTGGTATCCTTATACTTGTAGATTCAGTTTCCCCTTCACAAATCCATCCAACCCATCATATCTTTTTGTGAATCTCCTCTGGAATTTTTATAAATAACGATACATCATTAAAATCCTTTTAGATATTCTCATTCATGAATATTCTCATAGTAACATAACATACCATCTTCCCATTTTCAACCCACCATACTTCATGGAACCCAAACCATCCTGAAACACCAAACCATCAGGAAGCACCAGACCTTTAAAAAGAACCATGACCTATCTAATTCTCCAATATTTCAATATTTTCATGAATAATCCTTGGAAAAAAATCATTAATAAATCTTGATTAATCCTATAAAATTTAAACTGATGGATTTGAAAAACATTAGGAAATAATACCAATTTATAAATGAATCATTATAAACTTTTTAAATACCGTCCATTACTTTGTATTGAGTATATTTAAATATACCCTTACAATAATCCTCGTGGAACTATACATTTATCCTTGGAAAAATTCAATCTCAACAAACATAATCAATTAAAAAAGAAAACCAGGTTACCTTGAGGAATTTTTCCCAATATTTGTTCTCAAATATAGGATGAGAATCTAGGAGAAATTGTATACTTGATGGTAGAACATTCCAAGAAGATAAATGTCATTTCTATATTAGGATGTGGTAGAGTTCCATGGTTAGGGATATAAGATGAGACCATTTATATATATTAATTTAATTTTTTAAATTCCTTATATTTTCGTCATTTTTAGACCATGCATCATATAAAATACTAATATAAATCTAATTAACTTTTTTATTACATGAATGAAATTATAGTCAATAATTTTGGAATATGTGTGTCATGTTAATTTTTAATTTTTGTCTCATTGATGTAATTTTTTTTGTGTTTTTTATGATGATCATTACTTTTATTAAATCCACTATAATTTATAGTTATCTGATATACTATGTATAATCTCCCCATGATACCAATAAATGTTATCTACTAGTGAACAAGCACGAGTATAATTAGAGTAATGAATAAGGGAATGTGTTGCCACCATATTAGTAACTTTTTATGATGATTGAGTAGGGATATTATATAGTGTATAACCTAATTTATCGTGGTGTATTTTAATCTTTGTAAATCACAATGATATAATTTTTTATTTCATTAGCTATAGTTTTTAAATATTAAATAAATGTGTTTTTGATATGATAATAATCATATTATAGAATAATATAAATTTATTTTGAATCAAATTGTTCAATATTTAATAATAAAATCTATAACTTATCATGATACATAATATAATGTTGAATTTATTGTGATTTATACCAACATATAAATTAGAATGTTTTATCTAAGAATTATTTAAAATAATATTTCATATATAATAAATGAAATATTATTTATAATAAAATATTTCTCTATATAAAAGTATCAAAATACTTTATATAAGAAATTTCCTTCGAATTATTTTATCGATATTTATTGGATATTTATTATTTTAATTTTTTTCTATAAATTATTTTATTGAATATTATATATTAGACAATAATTTTATTGAGGAACAAAAAAAAATTTCTAAAAAATTTGATTTGGAATATAAATGTAGAAAATTTAATGATATTTTGACTTCAAATTTATCAATTTGATCAACGTGAAATTCAACAAGTAATGATAAAATTTATCTTTTGTACATGATTAGAAATAAATATTTTTAGGCAAAATGGAACTATTTTTAATGTTTATATTGATTTTATTTTATATGATAAATAAAATTAGAGAAATATTTTCTTCTAAATATAAATTGAATAAACAATAAAAAAAATTATGTTATAATTGTTTTGTATAATTTAATTTATGTACAAACATAATATTTGATCTTATAAGAAAATTTGTTAGATAATTTTTTCAAATACTTAACATAATGATAAGAAATATTAGTATAATCATTATCCAAATTCATTTATAAAATGATACCACTTAATTAAGTAATTTAGTCCCAAGGTTGGCATATTGATTTATCACATGTATTAATGATGGTGTATTTGGAGTTATGTAAGTGGAAATGTTGATATAACTTGTTTAGGAATGATAGTTAAAAGTTATAGGATCTCAAGAGGCAGTTAGAGGAGTTATAGGAAAAGGGTATCATCTTACTCAGTACTTCTCCTTGGGGTTATCCTATCTTGTTTGCGAGGAAGTTGGATTATACCCTTAGGCTCTACGTGGATTATCCGAAGCTGAACCAATTGACGGTTATGAACCGATATCCCTTAACGCAGATTAATGATCTTTTTTATCAACTATGTGGAGCACCTGTGTTCTCTAATATTTATTTGAGATATGGATATAATTAGTTGCATTTTTGACCATCGAATATATTGCTTATTGGTTTTTGAAGCAGATATGGTCTATACGAGTACTTGTTCATGCCGTTCGGACTCACGAATGTGCTAGCAGTTTTTGTGTCTCTGATGAATCATGTGTTCCACCTTTATCTAGATTCCTTTGTGGTAGTATTTGTGGATTATATATTGGTTTACTCTCCCGCTCTACATGACCATGCCACCCATCTTGTGATCGTGATGAGTACACTGAGAGAGCATCAGTTATATGTTATGCTCTCAAAGCGCCACTTTTGGATGGACCAGATACACATCCAGTTTTATATTATCTTAGAGGCTACTGTTGTAGTAGGCCCAGATAAAGTGAGAGCAGTAGTTTCTTGGGTGCATACTAAGAATGTGTTTGAGATACTGGGTTTCTTGTGGATTTCTCATTACTACAAGTGCTTTATATAAGACTTCTCTCTCTTAGTAACGCTGTTGACGTGTTTGACTAAGAAGGTTGTGAACTTCGTTTGGTTATAAGGTTACGAGATAGCCTTTCCGGAGCTGAATGGAATGATCACATCAACAACAGTCCTAATACTTCCAAAACAAGGTTAGAGATCTACAGTTTACTATGATGCATTAGGTATTAGGTTGGGAGCAGTTTTGGTGCAGGGAGATCGAGTAGTTCTGTACGGGTCTTGAAAGTTGAGGCCACATGAGTGGAATTACATGACACATGATCTCGAGTTGGATTTAGTTGTTCATAAGTAACACTGTAGGAGACATTATCTCATGGGAGAGCATTTTGTTGTGTTTACGGACCAGAAAAGTATCAAATATATCTTTACCCAGCATGGCCAGAATTTGAGACATTGAAGGTGGGTTGAATTCATTCAGTCCTTCGACATGGATCTTCCATATACACCTGGTAATGGTAATGCAGTAGCCAATGCACTGAGTTGTATTAATGAGATACATGAAGTGCAGTAAGCCAGTGGTGAGTGGCATCTTATGGATTTGCTCTCTGAGATGCTTTTGGAGGTGCACGATAGTCAGGGGAAAACATATCTCTCATCTTTAGCTGTGACTTCTACCCTCCTAGATAAAGTGATGATGAGATAGATATTAGATATTGAAGGCCTAGTTCTATGGGAGTCGGTGGAATGTGAGGACCCACCTCCTGGTTGGACGATAGGCGATGATGAGGTACTGAGTATCCATGGAAGAGTGTGCGATCTAGGGGATATACGCGAGGTGTTGATGTGGGAATTTCATGCTTCAGATTGGGAAGTTCATCCTGGAGTTACCAAAATGTATTATGACATGAGACGTTAGTATTGGTGGCCGGGTATGAAAAGAGAGATAGCTAGTTTTGATACGATATGTTCCACCTGTCAGCAGGTAAAGGCAGAGAATTAGAGGCCAGCCAGATTGTTATACAGGTTACCCATCCCAGAGTGGAAATGGGATGATGTTGCGATGGAATTCTTGACCGGGTTGAGAGGACCCCTCGAGGAAATGATGCCTTGTGGGTTGTTGTGGACGGACTTACGAAGGTAGATCACTTTTTTCCAATCAGGTAGACCTTCGGTGATGACGAGCTCACGATGTTGTATATCTGAGAGATAGTACGTATTCATGGGGTCCCTCATTCTATCATTTTATATAGGGATGCCCGTTTTACCTCTCATTTCTGGAAATGTTTTTTGAGGGAACTGGGTACATAGGTGCTTCAGAGCACCAATTTACACCCTCAGACTGATGGCCAGTCAGAGCGTACTATATAGGTGCAAGAGGACATGCTACGTCCATGTGTCCTAGAATTTGGGTGGACTTGGGAGAAGTACATACCACTTGTTGAGTTTCCCTACAATAATAGTTTATAGTAAACTATTGAGATGGAACCATATGAGGTTTTGTATGGTATTCCATGCCGATCACCCTTGTTCTTGTTAGACGTCGGTGGGGCTTCTTTACAAGGACCATACCTTGTGTAGAAGACAACAGACCAGGTCTAGTTGATACAGAGGTTGATGGATACTGCACAGTCTCATCATAAATCTTATATTGATCACCGCATGAGACCATTGGAGTTCATGGTTTGGAATTAAGTTTTCTTGCATGTTTCATCGAGGATGGGACACAGGCGGATCTGGAGACAGTTTAATCATTCAACGAGGTATATGGGGCCGTTTGAGATTCTTGAGAGAGTCAGGTCGGTTGCCTATCGGGTGTAGTTACGACAGAGGTACTGGGATGCATGACGTCTTCCATGTATCTCAGCTGTGCCATTATCACTCAGACCCATCTCACATCTTTCAGCCCTAGGAGGTTGGGCATCAGAATAATGCATCCCTTGAGGAGTATCCGATTCGTATTGTTGATAGGAGCATGAAGGTTCTCTAAGTCTGATCAGTTCCTCTTGTATGGGTGTTATGGATGAATGGCCGAGTACAATAAGAAACCTAGGAGTGGGAGACCGACGTATGTGCTTAGTGGCCAGAGTTGTTCATAGCTTTATCTTCACCACCCTTGGATGGGAAATTCTAGGATGAATTGATTTATGGGGGAAAGATTGTACGAATATAGTTCTTATTCTTGAGGTACGGGTTTGTCCATTTCCTTTTTCCTTAAGTTTTTTTGTAAAAATAAGTAAAATTAGGGAAAACACCAAATTTTTTGGGTAAACACCATGTAATTTTCCACAGACTGTGTACTATGGCCTTATTGGATGAGTACACATGGCGTGTTGGCCTGTCAGTGATGTAGGTTGTAAAAACTAACTACACGCCATTTATTGTATATACATGTCGTGTAATCAGTCAGTTGGTGAATAGTAAGGTAGAGGAAGTAGCCTATAGTGGAACATTAGTATACGTCGTGTCCTCAGAAACATACACCGTGTATACATGTCGACCGATGAATAGTTCAACGGTGAAAAGTAGTCACCAAGGGAACTGTAAAAAAATGAAAAGTACACGCCATTAACTTGACAGTACATGCCATGTAGTTTGTTTTATTTCTTAAATTAGGAAGTAGCCTCCTCTTTCAACAGTGGAAGCTTAAATAACCTGAGGAGATCAGGAGATGTGGTCGGACCTTAGAGTAGCTCCCCATCGAATGTCGGAGATTGGATTCTTCCATTGTCTATCTTGTTAGAACCGTGCTGGTAAGAGTTTCCCTCTACTTGAGCCCTTCTTTCTAGTTATTTCATGAGGGGATGTTATTTTAGTTCGAATGATTTAATATTTATCCCAGATCTATATTGTTCTTGTGTTTTTCGGGACGATCCATTCGCATATATCGATCAGGGTAGATCGATGTAGGTGGATTGGTGTTTAATTACAACTATTGAGTGTTTTCATTGTATACCATTGTGGTTCGCGCCCATGTTTGGGATGTCGTATATATGAGGCATTAGTAAATTAAATACCTAGAATTGCATATGCAATTTAATGAATATGTATAATTGCTGTTTTGGATCCTTCCTTGATCTAGGGCCACCGCATGGGTGTGTTCCCCATGTTTAGCCATTTGGATAGATAGCCGAGGGTATGGAAAATCTATAACATGTTTTAAGTATTATTGAGGGGAAATTATATGAAATGCTTATTGTGCATTGTGATTGGCCTAGTTACATTTTATCCTGAGGGTGGTGATTTTTTAGACTGAGGGCATTGTTCTATTTATCCCGAGGGAAACATTTCATATGTCTAAAGATAGTACTTTCATTCCTGAGGGCAATACCTCATGCATGAGGGAAATATTTGTTATTCCTTATGGGAATCACCTGAGGGTTTTGATTCTGATTAGCCTAAGGGAAAGGTATTGTTTAGCCTGAGGTCAATGTTCACTTGAATATTCACAATGGTGTTTTATTGTGTTTTACCTACCAAGAAAATGCACGGGCTTGGAGTTGATAAATTATTATCAAAATGGTAATTTAATTGATATGATAATTACCCATGAGTACTTCCTAGTTTACTACTTTACATTACTGCACACTATTGTCGCACATTTTCAACAATAGTTAGGCAGGGCCCATTAGTGGTTGCTTACTAGGATTTATTTCTCACAACCTGTTTGGGTAATGCCTTGGGCCAAAATATATTTTATTGCTGCAGGTGTTGATAAGGGCAAGAGTCCCTATACAAGTACTTGATTGTTTCTGAGGAGTGGGAGATCATGGGGCTGATATTAGGCTTACGATGCAGTTGACTTCCTACTACACTGTCTTGTTTTCCATTGATGTACTTATAGTTTGAATTGGATTATTCTAGGTTATATTGTATACTATTTTGGATAATTTCCTAGACTTAGAGACATAGTGCATTATCAAATATATATGACTGTTGTTATATTTTACTTCTCCACTGTTATCCATTTCAGTTGGGTATTGTTTACTACTTCCACTTTTGTATGTTTATATTTATTTCTGATGTGCTACACATTGCAAATGAGTGCACTGTTTCCACACTATCAGACCTAGGCCCCCGCTGCTAGTCGGAAAACTCTGGAGTTTGGGAAAATGTGCTTGAGGTCATGTGACTAACCGGGTTCGGGGCACCCATTGAGTGGCACCCGGATCCGAGACGTTAGAGTATATCTCATAATATAGGAGCTCAAAGCTTATATATACTGTAATAATATAGATATATTCAATAGAATAAATAGGTAACGACATTAGAAATATATATATATATATAATTAGAAAAACTATATACAATAAGATCACAAGAAATATATTACAAATACATCATATAATAAGAAAATACATGGAAATTATACACCTAATAATATTATGATTTGGAAATATATAAGAAATATAAAATATCCTCTTCACTATATGAAATATATGATTAGTCCCACATAACTAACACCACTTCCACTATCAAGGACCCCTAAGACCATGCATCATGATATATTAGGTATGAATAGGCTATATTGACTATGAATATACTCAGACCATATCCAAACCAATGCATTGTTTTCACACAAAGAATACATGTGGCCACAAGGATAGTACATGGGAGTGTATTGACTTACCTAGTACAACAACAAGAATAAAAAAGGTTAAACAACCAAAAAATTAACTCCAGAATAATTGTAATGGATTGAAAAAACATTTTCTAGATATTTTATAAAAATATAATTCCAATTATTGAGTAGGATATCTAATCATCCCAAATCTGACCATGGAATTAAATATTACATTATCGACTAAGGAAAGACTATGTTCTAAAAAACCTATATAATTTGATGTAAATAGTCTTATTGTACATACTATATGAAAGGAAAGTGATAGGTTCATAAAAAACACAAGCACCAATTTTTTGAATCATCCTATTTTTTATCCATAAAACTAATAAAATTTATCATGGGAATCAGTTCCTCATTAATTTATGTTCCCGAGTTGTCAAAGTACCCTACATATTGTTCAAAAGTATTGAATCATCATTTTAGAAACACTTATGGAATTATTTACCTTTACCAATGGAAGAATCATGAGTTGTTTTAATAAATATTTCAATAATACCACCCATGTTAGTGAAATTACATCTCACACTATGACACATGAATTTAGGGATCTACCCCTCACCAAGGAATATGTATCGTTACGGTGTTTAATAATCCCCATTGGAAGATCCTTTTCATGAGTACCACACACTAAACATACAATATATATTTAAATGTTATAGATTCATAGATAGAGGACCCATATATTTAGTAGAGAAAACAAATTATAGATGAGAATAATATACAATATGAAATAAGAAGACATTATTCCTTATAGTGATAAGGGGGAACCTGATCCTCACTCAATAACAGACAAAATATAATGGGGAATATAGCCAAGAGAATTCTCTGACTATCATTCCTGAAATGCATGGTCAGTTATGTAGAGAAAGATTTTATATATTAATATATCACCTCATAGATGCAGTCATGTAAAAAAATACAATTACATTATAATATTCATTTAATTATTTCCTAGTATATATTAATTATTTTCCAAAACATGATATTGTGTGATGAATTCATAAAAAAAATTGAACAATTTTTCCCATGTTTGAAATTGTGTTAGGGGATCATGTCATTTGTACTACATATTTTCCAAGTAAGATTGTCATATTGGGACCTTAAGTGTGTTTTAGTGTGACACTTGCATCGTGAAATCCTACTTGAGTAGGTTTAAAATGACTTGATCTAGTCAACCCCTTAGCCAAGCATTCTTCTCACATAGGCCAATGTGATAGTCCTAACATTAGTATATACCACATAGTCCATTAAGAACCTAGTTTATACATGTTTGGAGTGGAACCATAATATCTTTTCAGACTAGAAGTTTGGGGGGATCATTGTTTTCACCCACCACCACTAGGATCACTTATCACCTATTCAACATTTGGGGCTCTACCCAACTAATCTACCACCTTTCCCACTAGCTGCTCATGAAATAAATTGCATTGTGCTTAGGGGTAGTGAAATGAACTCACACCACCACATGTAATCCCACTGGATATTCACTACCTAAATCAAAATTCCACATAACACCTCTGCCACTATTTTCACAAACATCCATATCCACCTCACGTACAACATCCTATATTATGGTTGACCACCCATATGAATAGAGCATAATAATAAATACGATGGAGTGTGTGGAAAAAGGGAGATAGATATGATGAATAATTGAGTGGATTATTAATAGAATAATATTAAGACTCGTTTATCAATGATCCATGATAATAGTTATACAACTAATACAAAAATTGTTGTGAATAAATTACTATAAAATAGAATTTCTATAGATCTAGTGATTGACTCCATGAATGTTTGTTTGATAATTATAATTTGGTCTTGAAATATATTTCAAGGAATATATACCTATTTTATTGAGAATGGTAAAGGAACATCTTTTAATTCATTCAACCATGAATAAGGAAGAACTATGAAAAAAATAGTCTCGATTTCAAGATTGGAACATTTATTGATCCATATAACATTCCCATTGAATTTTTTTCTAATTAGGATGATCATTTCTTCAGTTCTTAATTATATCATAATCTTCCAATATCCACATAAATATATCTTTTTAGATCTCCTTTATTCTTTTTTTAAAGAGAATAATCCTAGTATTATAGTTAAAGAATAATATATAACAAAACCTGTTACCTCTATAGAAATAATAGTGAAAAAAACAAATAACTAAAAAAATAAATAAATGAATGAAACTATATAATTTCCACTATGATATAAATGATGTATAATAACTGTATTGATGAAATTCACAACATTCCCAATGTAAAACCTAAATTATGGATGAATCTGTAGCGTTTTTATTTGTATTTGATTCTCTATTATGAATGAAATAAAAGATTTGTAATAATTGTATCACCTAATGATAAAATATTATTTCTATGCATTATATATTTTTATTGATGTGATTTCATGCTCACAATTCATTTCTAGTATATCTTATGGGTATCTATCATTTTCTAGAAACAATTAAATAATTGGTTATTTTTTCAGAGATCTTTGCATGGATAGATTAAAAGCATTAAACATAGGGAAGTCTTGTGAAAAAAAATATTTATTTATAATTTATAAAAACTCATGTCAATAAATGATTTCAATATAATGACATTTTCATCTTAAAAAAGGATAATATATATGAATTTCTAAATAAGGAAACCCCACATAATAATTATGAAGAAAACAAACCCTAATCACTTGAGATTAATTTATCATGGAGGTCTGAGATCCCAAAAAATTAAGTACACAACCATCTAGGAAGGAAAAATCCTACATGTAGGGTGAATCTTGTCAAACCCATTCAAATATATCATTTTTTCATATGATGTTTTTTTAGTAAAAATGGGATGAAATGAAATGATAAACCAATGGAATTTGTCACTAAATAGTTAAATTAAAAGGTTACATATAGTCAAATCAATATCCGGCCAGGATTTTAAAATAAATTATATATGAGTTCCTCATGAGCATAACAATTTTTTTTCACTCTAGAACACCAATCACTTGGAAATATTTAACAAATACCCTTATGAATATACAATAAAACATTCCCTAATAGTCCCATTCTAGCTTCCCAGTCATATCTAATGGGCATAAATCAATCCACCCATGTTACTAGATTATGGCACATGATCTATATGAGACTTGTTTCACAACAAAAATAAAACTATTTATGATAGTACTGAATTGTCACCATGATATTCAACGGATTGTTCATCTACTGAAATGTATAGTCTAGATGGATTATCATTGTTCTTACATAGAATATAGTGATAAGAACATTCATAATTAAGGAAAAACATATCAAAGTACCCAAAATAATATATCTACTCGTAGTGTTTCTCATTACACCAAAATATGAAGTGGATAGTATTTCCACTCAGATGAGAAAACAATTTCCTCTCTAGACCCAAGGATAGGAAATTTCAAACATTACTGATTGAAAAAAAACCATATATATAAACCTCTTAATACACTACATGACAAGAGTCTCCTAGTAGTGGAAATAACCATAATGATCCACTAGGAATAAAACACTAAGGTTATCACAATAGTAGGGTAGTATAGAGACCTAGGATTTTCAAACATAAATATATCCTCTTTTTAAATGAATAATCATTTAATTACACATATACATTTTACGTAATCATTATGTCATGGTGTCCTTTGAGAGTATGAATCATAAAAAAATGGTTTACAAGTGAACTGAATCATCACCCACTATGTTCTTCATAACTAAAATAATTCATCGATGTTTTAAACATAGTACCTTTCTTTATAACATGGGTAAACAAAACATAAGATAGGGTTATATATGATGTTCTGAAAGGGTAATAATGTCAGTCATTAATTAAAAATCATATTAATTAATAATATAATAATAGTTTTTGAGATCATTAATATAAAATACATTGTTCATAACCATAATGGAATATATAATAAATATATTTCATTGTATAAATAATTATTAATACAAAAAACATGATTCATAAGATTGTTGAGTTATAATAATTCATGAACAATATTGTCATGTAATTAAATTGTTATCCCCAAAATATCTATGGAAACCATTTAATTTTTCAATGATAACTACCAAGACCATAAAATGTAATTGATCATTCTAGATCACCTAATTCCCATTTTGGATCAAGACTATATCCTAATTTCCCATTTTGGAACTAGAATGTTGTTTTTCTCCCCATTATAGGTTAATCCCATCATCATATTTCCTATTATAATATCTTGATATATAATGCATTATCCAATACTTTGGGGAGATATAGGTCCCACTGATCATGGTTTTAATGTAACCACCATTATTGTTTATAACATAACAACAATAAGATAATGAAATATATACTTATTTGAGCCATCATATCATAAAAATATCATCTAATCAAAACCCATGAAAATAAATGTCTTACATTAACCTTAAATTATATCATAACACATGAAAAAGGAATATGTTTAATAAATATTTCATCACATCATCATAGAATATCTCATAGAAAATTAATTGGTTTCATAAAAATATATTCATCAAAGTCCTAAAAAATTTAAATAAATAATAAGAATATCATCCTTTGATCAAATCCATATTAATTCATTTGTAACATCAACTGAATCTATCATAGAAGAGAAATAACATTGTAAGATCACATGTAACATTTATTGTTGAAAATATCCCACCACATTGAAAAATATGTTTTTAAACATAAAACACTATCACAATTATTTTCTCTAAAAATAACCATATAAACATATAAAGGAACTATTAATGTTGATTTAAAACCATGCATGGGAAAAACATTCTTCCCTATTTGAATATTACTTTTTTAAAATAAATATTTTAAAATAAATTTTAAGTAATTTTTTATGAAAATATCTTCAAAAACATATAGTGTATGATTCAAAAAAATGATTGTTATGGATTTTTGAAATGTTATATATTCCCTACAGTATAAAATAAGATTCCCTTCATATTATTGATTGATGTTGAAAATTAACTTTTTCATAAAACAACATGAATATTTATTTTAAAACATAATATAAATATTAAATACTCTATAAAAATGACATTAATAGTGTTAGATAGTATTAAAAACATTATTTAAAAAATCTTTGGAAAATTCTGATAATGAAGAAAAATCATTTTTGAATGAAGAGAAAAAATAAACATTATTTTTATATAAAAACTTATTTTTGATCTATTGGTAAAATAATTATAGGATGACGAAAGGAAAAAATTTATTCTAAATAATGAATAAGAGGAATGTAAAATTAATGAGTTTATATAGAGAAAGATAATAATATATAATCATTACAAATTTATTCATAGACAATCTAGAAAACGAATTATATTGTAACATTAAATCATTACCACCTTGGATGTGTTTGAACTGTAATCTTCATGAAATAATAATATTAAAAACAATATTTATATAAAAAATTGAAATTCATTATATTAAATTTTAATGGGGAAGTATATAAACCTCATAAAAAATATATGTGGACAACCAAAAATAATTCCCAAAATATGTAATTTGAGATAAAAATACCTTACTTCTTAGGTATATTCTTTACAGTAAACCCCAAAAAAGATGGATCCTAAAATTGATATAAATATCCACATAATTCTAAATATAGTAAACCTAACTGATATTCATTGTAATTATTTAACACACATTGAAGAAATTTTTTTTGAACATGTCCTCTGTCGAATGAAAAATATACGTGAGACGAAAACCCTGATTTTAATTCATGACATCCATAATAATTGTTTGGAAAACATTTATAAAAAATATAGGTTTATTATATGTATACTATATAAACATAATCACATATATCATACCATGTATTATTTTTTTATACTCTTTTATCAATAATTTATTAATAATTATTTGTAAAATCACTATTAAAGGTAATAAAATCATGTTTTTCTCATTTATACTATCGTTTAGTAATTATTTTCCTCAAACATGCATAATAAATAAATAATATTACTATCATTAATCATGATATTATTATAATTTATTCATTATATATATGTATATTTATTTATTTAATCATTCATAAATGTGAGTGGTTGACAGATGAAATACATTGTTCATGGGGATGGTAGGTTATACGTGTGAATGAAAAATGTCATAATTATTATTAATTGATTATAAAAATAAAGGTAAATAAAAATTTAAACTTATATAATCATTATTATATAAAATATTATACATATTTTTATTTATTACATTTTTATTACCTTCCATGTAAAACTGAATTAGAAAACACATGATACTGGTTCGCAAGGCCGTAGTCTGTTATACACATGGGTATCACTATTTTATTGAATGGGTTGGATAGTATAATGTTTTTGTGGTATTATATCTAAATAATTAATATATGTTCACAAATATAACATAAACACATTAACTTTAAAAGTATTACATTCCTTTAACGATATAGGGAAAACAATTCACATCACCTCATTAGATGGTATCCAGCTACACAAGGGAGAGAATATATCATATCCAACCCAGAATGGATGTCAAAAAATTATACATGATATCATAAATCAAAAAGAAATATTGTGTTATAAATATAACATTTATAATTTATATAAATCATTATAACAATCTGTGTGAGGCAATGATTGAAAATGAACAATGGTAGTTCGTGAGGTCATAGTATGGCGTACAAGCGATTGATAGTTTTCTTTCTCATTTGAAGGAATATGATATGGATATATTTAATAAAATTAAAATTAAAATATTTCATTATATTATATATAATTATTTTATTATATCAACATGATTACATAAAGATTGGTGGAGGTGGAGCAAGAAATGAAATAAAAAAACTCACTTGAAAATGTTACCTCTTTTTAGGACACCCCCACTAGATTTTCACCAAAATACGCTTCAAGAGAGATAAATGATAAAAAGAAGTCCTATAAGTAGATAATATTTATTTAATAATTTTTTTTTGTATTTTCAGCACAAAAGTGAATTTGATGTTTGAAGTAGAGAAGAGATGGGGTGGGTTTTTATAATGGGGGAGAAGACCAAATTTGAATATTTGAAATAAAAAAGGAGTGAAAACATTTTAAACAATAAAAAATAGATAGGAATGTTTCATTATAAAAAAATAAAGTACATAAGGTAAAAATATTTCCATAAAAATGTTTTTGGAAATGTTTTTTTTGACAATTAACCCATTATATTTCAAGTTTATTCCCAGTAAGCCCATTTTATAGTTAACAATGGTAATTAATATTTAATTGATTTACTATTAATAATGGTAAAAAAAATATGTTTAAATTATTAAATAATATTAATTATTATATTTAAAAAAATGTAATATAATTTTTTTAATTCAACGGTCATAATTTGATGAATTTAATTTGAAATTAAACACATATACATAATAAACAAAATTGTCTTCCAAAGAGAAAATTATATAATATTGAAAAGTTTTAACCTAAAATTTCAACATGAAATTGATTATAATGGACTAAAATTTGTTATTAAACATTTAATTGAACAAATTTGACTTTTAAAACCATCATAAAACTGTTTGGAGGACTATAAATTAATTAAAATAAATAAACTTTCTTTATAAAAATCATTTTTCACTATTTAACAAAAAATTAAATTTTATTAGAAATTATCAAAAATTAACCTTTAGATAAATTTTATTATATAATTTTAAAAATTATTTTCATTTTTTCAAATAAATAATATTAAATTTCAAAAATAATTAATTACAAAAATAATTTATTAACATACGACTAAGAAGATATTTTGAAAAATATAATATTAATCAAAGAATTAGATTATTTTTAATATCAATAATAGATAAAAAATACTTTGAATATTAAATTTTTATTTATCAAATTTACAACAAAAAAATTAATTAAAATAGTTAACCAAAATTGATTTTTTTATTATGATAAAATGTGTTTGTCTACATAAAAATTATATTTCAGAAAATAATGACACTTACATTCATATGGTTTTTATGTTCATTTTTGATTAATTGATAACCAAATAATTTATATTAGATTTTTTAAACCATATATTTCTATAATTTATTTAATAATATTCATTCCTTATATTGTAATGGTTATTAAAAAACTATGAAATTAACTAAAATGTTATTAATAGTACAGGTTTTAGGAAACATTGTGTTGTGTGTATAACAAGCTAAACTGATTGTTTTATTTTTTGCAATATAAAATTTGTGTAATGTATAGCATAATATATCAAAAAATTAAATTTACATGAAATAAATAATGCAATATATCTTTGGGTAATACATTATATTCCCTTAAAAATTAATTTCTACGTTAAAATTCTATCATTATGCTATAAGAAAATGAGGGTAATTATGCCTCATCACATCCTATGGTTCCTATATTTCTTCCTCAAATTGGTTGATTCACAAAAAACATTTAAAAAGGGAGTGATATTGATTTGAAACTATTTTACTATATGATTCATAAAATTCCCATTATTCTCCTTGTTCGTGTTATCTTATTCAAATGGAATGTCCTCTGAGTTAGCACTTCTGTAGAATCAAGTATGATCTTTTTTAGGAGAGACACATGGAACGCATCATGTACATTAGAGAGGTTCAATGGAATATCAATGGGATAAAACAAAATCCCTACTCTATTATGATTATCAAAGGGGGTAATATATCCAAGGATCTAATTTTATTTATACCCAATGAACAAATTATTCATTTGGAAGTTATTCTATCAATTTCCATTTCATATATTACTCTATGAAATGAATATTCATTATGAATTTTTAAGCTTGAATAATTAAAATAATCATAATATACTTACTTTATTATTTTATTCTATAATCATTTACCAAAAAAATGATAGATAAATATCTGAAAAAACATTCAAATATACAAATAATCCATTCCATAATAAGTTATATTTATGCCACATATAAAAAATGTCTAACAAATATTTTATCACAACTATTAGTACTATATGACCTCATATCCTTTTATATCCATATGTATAAAAATTTAAATCACTAATAAGTTCTAATATCAAAACCTATATATCCTAATCTATAATAAAATAAAGTTTCAATAAGACTGTATATGCCCCCAAATTATTATCCAACATTAATTGTTCAATATGCTTGTATCTTAAGCAAAATATATCTATTGGATGACAGGGTTCATCCTTGCACTGGTAAAAGATCATAACCAGATTCTGAAAATGAATGGGGATTTTATTATTCTAGAATATATATATAATATTTTTTTATAATCGTATCAACTACCACAAAAGAATGAATTTTAAAATTTTCAACGTGCTCATTCAATTATATTCCAACAAGAAATACCTTAAATTAATGTTCCGTAATTTCTAGGAATCAATTCATTTATTGTGTTTACATAAGCTTCCATTTTCCATTTTTCTTCTGAGTATATTATATATTGTCATCCTTAGTAGACCTTGGAATAAGACCTTGGTTTTATTATGGATCATGAAACATTACTTTTAAATGCAATTTTATTAGTGGTGCCTTCTGTTAAGCTCTATATCCATCCATTTAATTTTCCATCCTTTTAAAATAACCATTACATTCATTTAATAATTCTCTAGGCTTCCGATAATTTTTCCATCGCCTTTCACAATTCAAGAAATACCATATTTCTTCCTCTAACATTTATGGATTGTTGTAGATTGAAATTAAATTCCACTATGTGATTTATTTGAGTATTATGAGACTCAAGATTTCTTTTATAATCTATTCCATTAGAATGGTGGGAATATCCCATTTCTATCTCTAAATTTAGTTAACATAGAATTTCTTAATAAAATTAACTAATATATCTTACATCTTGTGATTTTAGAAGACTTTTCATTATGAAATTAAATAACATAACAATGTTTCATTAATTTCTATTGACTAAACCAGAATAATAACATTAATATCTGTTAAAATTTTCTTCATAAGAACATATAGATTCATCATATTTCTATTTGAGATGAATAAATTTCTTCTCTATAATTGTAAATATATTAAGAGCTATGTAATTACTAGAAATTATCAAAATACACTCATCCCATTCCATATATGCAATTTTGTTCTCTTAGGACATATTGTAAATCAGGATCCATCATTGATATGCTTATTCTTCTAAAAGAGAAAAATATGTCAAAACATTTTCTTGTTTAGAGTAATTCTTAATAGAAAATATATTATAATGTATGATATTCCATAACTGATAAAATAGTGAATCATATGAAATGATAAAAGAGATTGGATGGTGTATTATAAAGGATTCAACAATCCATTGGTCCTCACATTGTTCATTTGGATTTTAGGAATGATTATTGTTATTTAAAACTCATGTGATAATTTTTTTTCAACCAATGTTCCCTTGAATTTGGTTTAATTAGTGGAAAACCAACTCAATTTCCATCACATTAAACATTAAAATGGATCCATCGAGTTCTATCCATTGAATGAATCTAATATTTTATGTATTTAACACTAAACATAGTGGAAAACCACATAATCATGAATAATAATTTATTGGATGCGAAAATAATTACCCCTTATTTATAATTTATGACACTCTAGGTTTATCCTAGGTCATCCATGATTATCATCTATTAAAATATATAATGTTTGGTAGTAAATAAAATGTGGATTAAAAAATAATATCCCCCATGAGTGTCAAACTAGGTGCATATTAAGGGTCGCTGTTGAATAGAATGTATTGATAATGTTAGGAATGATATTCCTTTTTTAGAATTATTAAAACTAGTTGAATCTATACTAGTGAAAATGAAACATTTATTTTCTATTTTTTGATGTATTACTAGGTATACCAATTAGTCTCTTCGTTGCAAAAAATCATTATGATGATATCTTATTCTCATCTGTATCCAAAGGGTTATCATTAATGTTTTCATACCATATATTCCCTGGGATAATTAAACCTATAATATAATACAAACTATAGAGACCCATGTTTTCATAACTAAATATAAATTTTTTTAGAAGAATATTCAATTTGTTACACAAATACATAACCTAAGATCAATAAGGAAGATTGTCTTTGGAAACATGAAAACATAAATATAGTTTCATATGAGAACCACATTATCTCCATCTATTTTCATCATAACTAGATACATTCTTATACATATAATATATAGAACATTTTAACATTAATTGGGGAAAGGAAACATATCGAGGGGTGAAATATGATTCTCAATAAGGGTAAACATTGTAGAAATAAATATATAATTATATTAATTAATAAGAGAATAAAAATATTATGAGTTCGAAAAAATCAAATTTAATTTTCATATCCAACATGTATTATATCATATAAATGTGTCCTATATCAAATCATGATCATTCCAAAAGACATGATTCGTAAGAGATTTAATTAACTATAATTCATGAAACATATGTATAGGTACTAAAAGTGTCACACCAATATAGGTATAGAAACCATTTCATTTTTCTTGGGGAACTAACAAGACAATAAAACATAGATAATCATGTCTCATAACCTATCTCACATATTGGATCATGCCCGCCGACTAGTTGTATATTATGGTTCAATTATATTCGGTTTTTTTACCATTAATATCACATGATACAAAAATAAATAATCAATTTATTGGAGGGTGATATTGATCCCACCCATAATGGTTATAACATAACCACCATCCTTGGTTAAAATATAAACATTTTTATATAATGAAAAGAACCAATATATTTTACATAATAAAATAAAACTATCATCATATTAAAACCTATGAAAATAAACGTTTTTACTAAAAAAATTATCATATAAAAACCCATTAAAAAGGAAATGGTTTCATAAACATTTCTTCCATTAATCATTTAATAGCTATTTGAAAAGGAAATGATTTTGAAATATCCTTTAACCCAAATCATAAACCATTTGATGAAATAATAAGAATTGTATTCATTAATAATATCCCTAGTTTATCTTATGTAACATATTATTATGTAATCGTAGATGGAAAATGCTTTTGAGAAATAACTCAGACCATTTCATGTCTAAAATATATATTTTAATATGGAATACACTTTTTAAGTTATAAAACTATTTTAAAATATATTTCTTTTAATATTAAATTAGAATCTAATAATTCAATATTTAAATATATTTTAAAACTATCATTGAGGAAAATAACCCTATCGCATTGAAAATTATTTTTAAACAAAAAAATAAATAATTTAAAAATAAATTTATTTAAAAATATCATTTCAAATATATTGTTTAATCTTCAAATCAATGATTGGATATGACAGATAAAACTCTGTTAATGAAAAAAATTATAACATGACTCTATAAATATTCATTGGTAAATAAGTAAAAAGAAACTCATTAATAAAATGAATAGAATAATCCTTTTAAATTTTTTAATAATAAAATGTAAGGAGACAATTGAATTTATAATTACTGGGATACAAGTAAAAATATTATTTCCAAAATTTTTATAAAATTTGGATATATAAGTAAAAGAATTTTCGATCGAAGCAGGAAATAACATCAATTTTATCTTAAAAATATGTTTTTGATATTTGGGTAATAGAAGAGATGAAAATGAAATTACAAAAATTAACAATAAATAATCATATGTGAAGAAACTTCATGAGTTTCTTAAGTGATATATCATAATATATCATCATATACCACATAATTGAAAACAATCGAGGTAAATAACAAAGATTAATATAATAATTCACTAGAACACTACTAACATTTGATTCCTAATAACCATGATGGAATTAAATTAAAAAATTATATATCTTTAAAAAAATAAATGCATGACATAAAATTTTAAAATTTATGTATATACACCTAATTAAGAATATTTTGTTATAACATGACTTATCTCACAATGAAACCAATTTGAGAAAAAAAAAGCAGCTACCACTTAGGTAACATATTAACCAAAATCCCCATGAAATATAGATACTAAAATGGTTATATAAATAGGAATAATTTTATTTATAATAATCATAAAATATATTCATTGGAAGTATATGCACTGTATAGAAGAAATTAGCATTGAATAAATCTTCTGTCTCATAGAAAATAAATGGGGTAAGAAAATTCCTTATATTAAGTCTTGATATCCATATTACATGTCATACAATGATATATAATAAATTTAGGATTATTATTAATATATTAAATAACCATATTAATATATATCATACCATATATGATTTTATTATACATATTTTCACCCATTAATCAATACTGTTTTGTTGAAATCACTTTTTCTATAAGTTATATTTTTTACATGTACATTTTCATTCGGTAATTTTTTTCCTAGTATGTTGATAATAATTACATAGTATTGATGTTTTTAATAATTTAATTAATTTTAAAAAATTTTAATACATTTATGTTTAAAATCATTCTAAAATTTTTGAGGAAGAATTATGAAATACATCGTCCATGGAGATTGTGGACTGTACATAAGCATAGACACCATTTCCATTTTTCACGCTGAAATTAATAAAATGATGTCAGTTAATAAATAAAAATTAGTGAATCATTATGATATAAAATATATCGCATATGGTTATTTAATTAATTCTCTTTAGTATCCAAGTAAGTCCTAATTGAAAAAGACATCACATCATGTCTTGAGGTTGTAGTCCACTGTGCACACAAGCAATACTATATTTTGATGTGTTTTATATTAAGAAGATACAAATTGTATTATATTTTCTGAAGGATGGTTAAGACAAAAATATCACATATTCTCATTAAATATATAATTTTTACCATCCAAATAAAATTTTACTGGATAACAAATTACATCGCTTCATTTTACGATAGTCCACCGTACACAATAGTGACACTATCATATCCTCCATTTCATGGAATGTAAGTATATATGTGTGATATAATAATTTTTAAGTATAATTAGGTTATAAATAAAATATATATACATCAATTCTCTCATTTAATAAATCCATGAAAATAAGAGATGAAAAAAGAACTATGTCGATTCACGAGGTTGTAGTCTATAATCCACATGATCGACAATTAGTTTCCCATTTATGTGAAGATTAGATGAATATATTTAACAAAAATATCATAATAATATATAATTATATTTATGATACCTATTTTATTGTATCATCATGGTTATAGAATATTTTAAAGAGTAAAAGAATAAATAATATTAAAATTTATCTTCGAGAATGTTTTTTATTCCTCAAACACCGTTTTTGGGTTTTCACTAAAATTATTATTACGATATTTTCCTAAAATAAATAAGGATTATAATTATTCATATGGATTTAAGGAATTAATGTTTTCTCTTATTTTCATAATTAATGAATTTTATATGTGTGTAGAGGATATGACATGGGGGCTTTATAAGCAGGGAGATGATAGAGTTGGAATTTTTAATAGAAAATGGTGTTGCAAAATTTTAAAAATTATACCTAGCTCTAAAAAGGTATATTATTTACACTTAAATGAGAAAAGGTATCAATATGTCTATAAAATTGGGGTTGGATCAGATTCTAGGTTGTTTTAATACAAATATTTTGAGTGTTAATGCATTGTGAATCTATTTTTACCTTAACCTAGGTAAATATGTTTCTATTTTTTACTATTTATAATGCTAAAAAATTAATTTTATGTTATTATATAGTATTAATAATTATTATTAAATATATAGAATCTGTTTTCAAAATCAAAATCATACATATAAAAGAATAAAATTTAAAATTAATCAATCATATGAGAAGTAAAAATAATTTTCAAAAGATACAAGTTTCATAATTTTAAAATGTTTTAGCATAATCAATTAAACATGAAATTGATTACAATGAACTAAATTGGATTAATATATATATTATTTACCTAAATTTACATTTAAAACAATATAGAAACAATTTTTATTTTTTAAAATACTATCATTAAAGTTACTCTTCTTAATAAAAACCATTATTTTTCACAATTTATCAAAATTATTCTTTGTCCAAAATTATAAAAAAAAACCAAAAATATTATAAATTTGAAAAAATTATTTCAGAATATAATATAATTTTTTAAAATACAATTTTTCTACATTTATGAAAATAATTTTGAAAATAACTGTAAAATTGAACAAAACATTTTTTTAGAAAAATATACCTCTTAATTATAAAATTTGATTTATTCTTATCTATTTCACGGGAAACACATAAGAAGGCTGATAAAAAATATTTATCATATAATATATAAATTTAATAAAAATAATTTCCCACAAATTTATTTCTTTATTTTTTATATAAAATGAATTATCTTTCATACATATTTTTTTTAGAAGATGATTTCCTTAATTTTTAATAGTTTTTATTTTCAATTATAATTAATTGGTGACAAATGATTTTCTATTATATTTATTTAAACCATATTTTTTTATAATTTATTTTATGAGTCACACCCTCCACTCTGACATCTAAGGAATAACTATCATAATATATAATAATATTTTTATAGTATTTCAGGTTTTATTGGAACTCAGTGTAGCATGTAACACTAACTAAACCTATTATTGTGTGTAACGCTAGATAAACCTGGTATTATTTATAATAGTATATATCTAAAAAATTAAATTTATATAAAAATATATAATTCTTATAATATCAGGGTGTTGCGAGAATTTTCCCATCCAAATTCCCATATTTATATTCAATTCAATCATAAAGGGAAAACCAATACCTTCATGGGTATGTGGTGGACGTGTTCCCAATAATCAAAAGAGATATTCTAGTCCCATTTCATGAGAATTAAAAAGTACAATGAAAATTTAAGATGAAAAAACCACTAAAAGAATCTTATACAGATAGTGTTCGTATAAAACATCATCATTGTAATGTGAGAAATTTTACCATCTCTAAGAAAGAATAACTAGATCGAAGGTAGAAAATCATGTTCCACCTCCATCAATCACACATAGTGGCCTTTTCTAGTTGTTTCAAAATCATTGGTGTTTCTATTCTACTATGAAATCAATGTTATCCATATACTTTATATCACAATGAATAATCCTACTATATTAATCTAAAACAAAGGATTTGATGGGTTAATACATAGTCAATTCACTATTTAAAATATAGTGATAAATTCATCGAATAACCAACATGATCATTACAATCCAAAATAAGGGATGATTATTTCAAAATTCCTCATACATTCAAGAAGGGAGTTCGTCATTCTATTATGAAACAACCGAACACAACCTCCATATTGAAATAAGTTACTTAACTAGTTATCTCGTTGATGAAAAACCATGGGTATTTCTTTTGATCAATTCTCAAACTCTTATATTTTAGTTGTAGATGAATTTATTATACAAACAAATAATTAAAAAAATACATCCATACAATTCAATGGAATTACATGTGCATCCTTATATGTTTTTTGTACACGCCACACTCACAATGAGTGAATTCTCAGAAAAAACAACCATGACTTGAATTCATATTGGAGATTACAAGAATCCATGATATAATAAAGTTTGATATATAATAATTGACTTGAATATTACATTCTAACACCATCCATGAATATGATATTCACCTTGAAATTGATGTGGTTATGGAAATATAGTCTCTATTATTTGATATTATCTTCTGACAACATGGTTTAGCATAGGGGATCCACCTGAATCTCAAAATCTTGACCATTAGACACAAACAATAATAACATCCACCTAAACTATCTAAATGGGGGTCCCTAGAAAGAAGACATGAAGCACACTGAAAATTACCTCCATTCATAATCAATTATATCCAAATATCATGTTAATATTTATATAAATAATACTATCATCATCTCATGTATTAATTTAACTAATCAAGGTGGGATTATGGGAGTGGAGTGATGTGTAATCGAACAATAACATTTATTATACAATGTTTCTTTTTCAAAATATCCATATGTTACAAAAAAATCAAAATAGAAACGAGTTATTGAGCATTATCACTATTTCCCAATTTAATGACCATCCATTTAACACCATTCGATACTTTAGGTGATAAAAAATTTTGTTCCCACAGCCAGATTGAATGAATACCAGAAATTTTCAATATGAAAGTTCTTCTCTAGGGACTCCATCAAAGGATGGGTCATCCGAATCACTTCTATTACTTGATAAGAAATAACATAAAATTTAAAACTGAATAAATGATCATTAACAACCATAATAATGAATGTTAAATAATATCCTTGTGGGGTCGAAGGTATTTTGGGTAGTTTTAAAATAAATCACACATCCTGGCGGAGTATATAACCTCATTATGTAAAAGAAAATATTAAATAAGGTCTCAAACAAAACATAGATCAGACTCTTTATGATCTGAAGAAAACTTTCACTCAGGGGATGATTATTATTCCATTTTTTACCTTAAAAAAGTAATTTACAGTAGATAAGAGAGAGTCAATCCATAGGGAAAATATGACAGACAGACTCCAGCATAACCTTTGTTACCTTATGATCATGTTATCCCCATAAAACCGTAAGTTCTATGATAAAAAAAATGCAACAAATATATTTCCTAAGTATTTTATACCGTAGTTTTTATAAATAACTATGCACTCAGCACATATAACATTCACGATGTGAAAAGTATATTGGTAATTAGAAATATCAAAAGGAAAAAATTTATCTCAATTTTGTTTAGGAAACAAAAAACCAACACCCCTCTGGTTTATAATAGAGAATATGTTCCTTGTTACATTGAATAAAGAAGGCAATGATGTCACACAATAATTTGCTGCAGAATTATACAATGAGATCCAACATCTTTTCAAATAGAAAAAATAGACATGGGTGGCATAGAACAAGCACTTAGAATATGACTGTATCACATAATTATTCAAAGGAAGAGATTATAACCACATAGAGATGTGGGAATCCTGAGAATCACTTATCACCACATTGAATATAATGGATAAAATATTATAACATTGAGAATTATATAAGAATCATTCTTAGACCATATCATCAGTTCTACTAATCCAAATGATAAATCCATAGATCTCACTATGCATATAGCATTGGTTTCCCAAATAGACCACCATATTTTGATATATGTGGAACAGTACCCAAAGATAGGATATTTATTTTCATAAAATATATATTCATTTAATAAGACCTAAAAAATATGACATGTTGGTTGAAACTGGAGATGCATTACACAAGGGGGAGTGCACAGTGGTGTATCAAAGAAAAATGGAACACAAATGAACAGTACATACACATATTTACATGTTAATGAGAGTCTAAATTGTGGACCTCCCACTAATTTGGCAGGGTTGAGGAGATTCCACTATGTTTTTTCTGAGCATTTTAGCTTTGAACATGATCTGGCATGCTAGGTCTCATGCTTGGATGGACTACACCAACAATCACAACGATGTCTATTAGTTTGTGAGTAAGGAATCATCTTGTGTAAAGGGATAATATTTATAGGTGGTGATATTTTTACACCCATAAATCATCATTCACATAAATACATGGCTACTAGAATGATTTTTCTCGCTCAGGATATCAGACATCATTATGGACAAGAATTCATTATTCATGGTATTTTCACCATAGAAACATACTTCCATGCCCACATCCCATATTATCTACAAAATTGATCGTGCCATCTAACTCCAATAACGCCTTCATTTCATCATCACTCATTACAACCAACCAACCATATAGATAAAAATCCATCATCCACTAGTTTGGGTGATGGATATAATAGTAGGAGTGATAAAAAATATACAGCGATGAAGGAGAAAATAATTTAAATCCACATTCATCAAAAAAACCACCATAAGGAATCCAATAACCTCCATTAAAAATATGAAAAATAAATTGTTATACTATATAAATATCATGTGTAAGGTCATTCATTACTTAACAGGAATTTGAAAATTACAATAGGGTTCTAAAAAGTATTACAAATTATTTTACTCCATTCAATGATGAATAAAAATAATATGTGTATATCTTAAAATAAATCAAGAAATATTAATGAACACAATATGAAAATTGAAATAATGAGCCCTACCTCAAGGTTGGATCAGGTGTGGGTGAAAATGTCATCTGTATAGACTGTAGTTGGAGATAGAAATAATCTATTCTTCAGTTCTCGATTCCATCAAATTATCCTAACATTGCCTTAAATATATCTCCTTATATCTCTCTATATTTATGTATATAGTGGTATACCATAGTACTAAAAATATGGAATATAACATAGTGAAACATAGGAAAATGACCGAATCAATAAGACAAAAAACTAGATAAAATAATTAGTTAATCAACATATTTATTCCACCTTATGATATTAATCCATGATAATCCCATTCAAAATGAAATTAACATTGTCCCATAAAGATGAATGTCATTCAAAATTCAATAGTGACATCCGGATTTCCATATGATTCTCCTCTTTGAATATAAAATTAACTCATTATATTCAATGTCAGAGGGATCATAATAATATTTTTAAAAATATTTTTTTCTAATTCCCCTTCATGATCATGATTCCATGCTAGCTCAACACTGGGGTAAACAATACACCCATAAATCAACATAATAATTAGATAATTTTGAAAATATCATAACTACTAAATTATTATTAGGTCCTAAGATATAGGAACCTAAAATTTATAAAATAGTTTATTTGGAAATAGATTTATTATATTGTAATTCAACGTATGGTTATTTTTTACTGTTATATATATCTTATAAATTAAAAGGTTTAAACTAAGAAATTTAAAAATTATATTATATACATTTAATTTATATTTATTCTCTTTTTTAATCCTTTTAGTATAATTATTGAGTAATTTATGACCTTTACAGAAATTATAAAACTGTTGAAAAATATGTTAATTAATCTATAAAAACCACTGAGTGTTCATGAGGGAAATTTATCACATTTTCTAAAAATATATATATGAATAATAATATTAAATTTTGAAAAATCATACATGGAGAATGATATTGTTTAAATGATATCAACAATTTTTAATAACCAAGTGGTGTTATTTTACGATATTATAATTTATATCATTTATTCGTTCATTACCTATGTTTGGGTGAATAATTAATTATTTTATATCTTATCATGAACCTATAAAATTATGGTACTAAAAAATTCATTTTTATGATATTTTATGGGATAATTTTTTAATGAACATTAGTGAACATCAAATTCACCTTCATAGAGTATTTTTAATAATCATTAAAATTTATTATTCATGTTCACTGATCATAACCCTAGATGAAGATAGATATCAGAATTTTGAAGCTAATATAATCTAAAATTAAAATTCCCTAACAATTTCCTTTTTTATAACTCAATATTAATTAATATTAATTTATTTAGGTTATATTATAATCTTCCATGTATTAGCCATTTTTTTTAAATCTTATATTTTTATTTTAGAAAAAAATACTTATATAATTGAAACATCCATCATGCTTTATATAATTATCAAATCTAAATCATAAAATGTTTATAATGTTGATTTATATTAATTTCATTGATATACAGTTTTATTTTTTTGTAATATCTCTATAGATTCCATGATTTTAATAGAATTATGGGATCTTATAATGTGCAGTCATATATAATTCTTATATAAAAGAATTTTTCACTGATATACCTATATTATATTTCTTAAAACAATATTTTAATAATAAACTAAATGGTTAAGAGGGAAAACATTCTTTCAAACAAAATATATTTTTTTCTTGCACTAAACACATATAAATGGTTTATATATATTTAATAAAATATATTGATCATATAGTATTTTTGGAAATATTTTTAATTATTGAAAATTTTATAAATAATATTGATTCATATTAAATTATTTCCTATCTCACAATATTTTTTTATTTTAACAATTTATATTTTTACAAAGTATTTATAAAACCATAATGGATTTAACATTAATTCATTAAGATGTTTTCATAAATATGAATTTTAAATTCAATAATTTTATAAATATGCTAAAATATTGGTTATAGAAAAAATAACATCCCCCAAAATAATATAAAAAATAGAATAATTTAGAATATAAATATAAAATCATAGTAGGTTTTTCCATAATTATGCATATATACCGAAATATAGTTTTATAAGAGAAGTAATTTAATATAAATATTTATTGTATTAATGGTTCTATATAATGATATTTTAAGAAGTATCTTTATAAATAATTTAATTAAAGAAGTCATTAGGTAAATTAATTTATCGTATATGGTTTTAATAATATGTTATCAATAAAACAACTAATTTTACTTGTTTTCCCCAAAATTAATATAAAATAATTTTCCATGAATTTTATAATTATATAATTCATATTGTTTATTTTTTAAAATTGTAAATATTAGAGACCAGTATATTCATATCATATGTGGTGAGACATATCCACATGATTCCATGATCTTTCATGAGTACCCTAATGACAATGACATAAAAATTAAAATCCATATATACTATAATTTCAATTATTATGATTCCATTCCAAATGTAAAATTTCTAGAAGTTATCAAATTGTACAAAATAAATATGATATCATTTATTATATAAATATAGATCCATTAGCTCCCTAAAAATTAGTCCATTGGATGCAATAGTAATTAATATCGAAAAATATATTCAAAAATAGTTTTCTTATTAAAAATGGTTAAATAATTATCATACTTTTAAATTTAAAATCTATCGAAAAAAACATATGCATTATACTAATAACACTTGGTAATTTTTAGTAATTATGAAATAAAATATATTATGATAAATAGTATAAGGCCCCAGCCTTAAACCTTACTAAATCTTGAGTTATTACAAGATTACACATTGAGGATCTTTTCGGGTTTAGAGTTTTAGAGAATTAGATCATAAAACTTGCATTACATTCCACATATAAACAAAGTGGTTACATAAAGATATTATTATTCTTTCCCATCAATGGAAACACATTTAAAATAAAACATGGATTAATTCTTGACACATCCTTGACTCTATCATCTTATCATGTACCTTTCCCTTGACCTGTGAAAAACATTTCAAAAACTTGGGATGAGCATAAAAACTCAGTATGGGTTATAAAAAAACATGGAAAGGAAACATGAGTTCATATATACATAAGAATGAAATCATACTTTACCCATAAAACATTGGCACTTTAACATACCTCATAAAATCACGAATAAATCATAGAAATCATAAGACATAAAGGTAACTTGAGGCATTCATAACATTCTTACGTAGGGAGTAACCCTCTTGGTTACGTTTGGAATACCCATCACAGTATATTCCCTAAAATCTCTTCGGAGAAACCTTAACGTTTCACTCTTTCGCGTTACCCAAATGCATTGGAGAGCTATAACGGGCTCACCCGCCCTTAGTTTATCACGGAACCACCCGTCTTCATAATAATGCCCAAGAACCATAACATAATCATATCACATAAAACATGAATAAAGGAAACATAAAATTTCCACATTTCAATCATGAGATATCAATACAACACATTGATATAATAAAATTATGAACACCATTTTCAATACTAAAATAAAAGAAAATTAAAACATGGTATTTATTTTTCTTTTAAAAAGAAGGTATGGCTTGTAGAGGAAGTCGAAACTCAAATAACGGTCACGACGGCGGAGAAGTCGTTGTCGCCGCATACGTATGACAAAAACATTCCCTTTTTCCGTTTAGTAAACGCTTCGTATAAAAAAGATTCCTTTTGAATAAACGTAAAAGTCAAAAGGGTTTATACACTGTATAAAAAAAAGTTGTGTATAAAATAAAATATGCCTCAACGAAAGGAGATTGAGACGAGGTCCCATACCTCGTATCCGACGTGACTCGACCGTTCTTTAATCTCCTGAATAATAAACTTGAGTTAATATCTACTTGATTATGAATCTTTTTCAAGTTCATTATTCCTTTTATACCATGTTATGAACATCATGTAATCAGTTAAGTTAATAATGTTCATTTTGTCGGTATTTGGTTCTTAAGTCAAAAATAGACTTCTTACACTTACATGTTGTTAATTTGGTCATAAGTTCACTATATCCAGAATGGTATTCATGATGTAGATATCATATATGTCATATATATCCAGTACATACATGCATTTATAATATTACATCACATTTAGAGGTAAGAAATGAAATGCACCTTTCATGGAGACGGTAAGCCGTACGTACGCGTGAATGCTACTTCCATTTCTATTTCATATTTTTTGGAATTGAATAATAATGATATAAGAGTATATTATAATTCCAGTATAATAACATATATAATATCATTAACTTTATCCTTTACACATCCCACATATGGTATTAACGAATCAAATCACTTTTAGGGGGCGGTAGTCCGCACTTCCTAAAATGAAGATATCGTGTTTTACCCATAATGGAAACCATAAAGGTATTCCCAAAATAAAAACACAGAAGCTTATGGAAAACATAAACATATTATATATCATATATAAAAATAGTGACATCATAATGGCCACCTTTGAAGGTGTTAAATGAGTGTTGAACAATCATCGTTTCGGGAGGTAGAATTTCGCCATCCACGGAAACCATATGTTCTTTAACCATTTGATGTAGTTGTGTGAGATTGTAGCTAAAATAAATCATATAACAACATCCTAGTATATTGAAGATACTGGTGTTGTTACAAAAGAAGTAAATAAAAAGAGTTTAGGGGGTTGGAGAAGCAAAATAAAACAAATGAACATGAGAGAACAAATTACCTTAAAAAGTGTAACTCCTTTTGATTTGAGCTTAAAGGCTTCCTTTAAAAGGATTCTGCCCAAAGGGAATCCTCTAAGATTAGGAGAGGGATGTGGAGAGAGTAATTGGGCAGGGGTTGGCCGAGCCAAAGGCTTGAGAAGTGTGTGAAATGAGGTAGAGGTGGAGGCCTTTTATAAGAGGAGAGGAGGGGCACTTTTGGAAAGTAAAGAAATATTACATTATTTGAAAACGTGTTTCGGTTTTAAAAGGTCCCACATTGATATAATTCGTGTATAAGGAGATAAGGGTTCGAAATCCACTCATCCAATTGGTTTTGGCCATGTTTAGTTCATAGATTTTACATTATCTTCCCATTTTATTTAAATCGTCAAATAATGATGTCATCATTGCATCATTATTATGTCATAAATAATTTAATTTATATAATGTCTAAAAATTATAAAAAAAATACTATGATATAAGAAATCTTTTTATCTTTCCAATTACTATTTATAATAAAAATTTGGACTTTTATAACCCCACTTAAAAATTGGTTTCGTAAAACATATTATGTTTGTGTCATTTTCACTTTAACATTAAATAAAAAGTAATTTATGTCATTTCCCAACAAAAGTGGATCCATGGGGTCCCCAAGTTGACCCATGGCATTTCATGGTCGGCCAGGACACAACCAATGAGGTTGGGACATGTGTCTAGGTCATTTCATATTATTAAAGCCTTATTTAGACCTTAAACTACCCTAATAACCACTAATCGTGATTAAGAACTTAATAAGTTAATATTCACCAAAAAATTATTATAATCTCATTGAACCACATTTTACATACTAATGAAAAACATGTATGTCAGATTTTTAAAATTCAATACACATTAGTGGTAAACGTTCATTTAACAAAAAAATCAGTTTGCTTGATTACCACTTAGTGGTTTCACTATTCATCAAAAATTGAAGTTTTTCAGAAAATTACAAAAATTTCACCCTAAGATATATTTGATATTATGAATTAAAAAATGAAGTCCATTTTACAAAATTCAAATAATATAAGTCATATTAATTAATTCAATAATTAATTCCCGCTGCCAGAGCAAATAGCGTGTTTTTACAAAACAATAAGTATCAAAAGATTGACACCAGTTTAAGTCTAATTTCAAAGTGAAATTGATTCCAATGACCACCATTGGATAAAATGGTAAAAATATATTCTAATTTCACTTCAAAACCAATTCAAAACATAATCTAATCATATAAATAAATTAGATTAAAAAGAAGTTTTGATGTAAAATGCAGTATTTTTCACTATTCATTAAAAAATGAACATTGTCAGAAAAATACCAAAAATCCACACAAGGTAAATTTTGATGTCGCAATCATAAAGGATAAGTTTATTTTGACAAACATAGTTTATAAAATTGTCAAAATATAGATTCAAAAATGGTTTGCCATCATAAGGCAGTAAAACAATCTTTCAAGTATATTAGTGTATTACATGCTTAAGATTGTATTTATTTTCATTTTAAGCCTCTATAACACTATCTTAATCATTAATAAACATAGATAAAAATATATATTATTCATTACTTACTTGGGATGTTACATCCTTCCCCCCTTTAGAAAATTACGTCCCCGCAATTTATTTACTTATCGAATAAATGGGGGTACTTATCCCTCATTGCATTTTCAGATTCCCATGTTGCCTCTTCAATCATGTGGTTTTTCCACAAAACCTTTACCTGATGAATCACTTTATTCCGTAACACTTTCTCCCTGTGGTCAAGAATCTGGACCGGTTGTTCCTCATAAGATAGGTTCTCTTCCAGCTGAACTACCTCTGGACTCAAAACATGAGATGGATCTGGCATATACTTTCTCAACATCGAAACGTGAAAAACATTGTGTACCTGAGATAAACTCGGAGGTAAAGCCACTCAGTATGCAACTGATCCAACTCTTTCCAGAATTTCGTATGGTCCAATGAACCTTGGACTCAACATTCCATTCTTACCAAATCTCATCACTCTTTTCCAAGGAGAAACCTTGAAAAAAACATGATCACCTACCTCGAAAGATAGATCCTTCCTCCGGTTATCCGCATAACTCTTCTGCCTGCTCTGAGCTGTTCTCATGTGTTTCTGAATCAGCTGAACTTTTTCTTCCATCTCTTCTACCAATTCTGGTCCCATCAACTTCCTTTCACCCACTTCATCCCAGAAAGCTGGTGTTCGACACCGCTTCCCATATAATGCCTGAAATGGTGCCATCTGTATACTGGAATGAAAACTGTTATTATATGAAAACTCAACCAAAGAAAGATGTTGGTCCCAACATCCCTGATAATCCATAGAACAAGCTCGTAGCATATCCTCCAATGTCTGAATTGTTCGTTCTGACTGCCCATCTGATTGAGGATGAAAAGCTGTACTAAAATTTAACTCAGTACCCAAAGACTTCTGATGGCCTTTCCAAAAGATAGAAGTAAACCTGGGATCACGATCCAATACAATGGAGAGAGGAACTCCATGTAACCTGACTATCTCTATAAGATACAAAAAGGAAAGTTGATCACGAGAGAAAGTATCTCGTATAGCAAGGATATGAGCAGATTTGGTCAAGCGATCAACAATAACCCAGATTGCATTATTACCTCGAGATGTCTTCAGTAATCCAACAACAAGGTCCATGGATATATTCTCCCATTTCCACTCTGGTACTGGTAAAGGCTGAAGCATCCCTTTCGGTAACTGCCGCTCTGCTTTAACCTGCTGACAAGTCAAACACTTCATAGTAAAATCAGCAATGTCTCTTCTCATTCCATCCCACCAGTAATACTCCCGCAGATCTCTATACATCTTAGTACTGCCCGGATGAACTGAAAACGGAGAACTATGAGCTTCACATAACAACTCTCTCTTCAAATGTTAATCACAAGGCACACACAATCTCTTCCCAAATCTCAAAACGCAATCATTATCAATGTTGAATTCAGGCAACTTACCTTTCTGAACCAGCTCTACCCTTTTCTGCAACTCACTGTCTTGCTTCTGTGCTTGCTTGATTCTATCTGATAGAGAAGATCTCACTGATACCTGAAACAAAACATAAGGACTTCCTGCACCAACAACTTCTATGCCAAAGTTCATAAAATAGTTAACCAAAAGATCATGTTTCAAATGCAACATTGTTAATGAAGCATTACTTTTTCGACTCAAAGCATCAGCCACTTTATTTGCTTTTCCCGGATGGTAATGAATTGTACAATCATAATCCTTGATTAATTCCATCCCTCTCCTTTGTCTCATGTTTAACTCTTTCTGAGTGAATATATACTTTAAACATTTGTGATCGGTATATATTTCACACTTTACTCCATACAAAAGATGCCTCCAAATTTTTAAAGCAAAAACAACAGCAGCTAGTTCCAAATCATGTGTAGGGTAATTTACCTCATGAGTTTTCAACTGTCGTGAAGCATAAGCAATTACCTGATCATTCTGCATTAGGAAGCAACCAAGTCCTTTCAATGAAGCATCACTGTATATAACAAACTCACCATTCCTGGAAGGTAGTGCCAAAACTGGAGCATTCACCAATCTTCTTTTCAATTCCTGAAAACAATCTTCACATTCTTTTGTCCAGATAAACTTAACACCCTTCCGAGTTAGATTAGTCATGGGACAAGATAACCATGAAAAATTTCTAACAAACCTTCGGTAATATCCCGCCAAACCAAGGAAGCTACGAATCTCGGTTACATTTGTGGGTCTTGGCCATTCATCCACAACTTTTGTTTTTGCAGGATCAACAGTTATTCCATCTTTAGAAACAATGTGACCAAGGAAAGAAATTTGTTGCAACCAAAACTCACACTAGCTGAATTTCCCATACAATTTATTTTCTTTTAACGTTTGAAAGATAACCCTTAAATGTCTTTCATGCTCCTCTTTACTTTTAGAAAACACCAAAATATCATCAATGAAAACCACCACAAACTTATCCAAGAACTCATGGAAAATTCTATTCATTAAGTCCATGAATACAACAGGTGCATTGGTTAGCCCAAAAGGAATTACTACAAATTCATAATGGCCATATCTCGTACGGAACGCGGTATTTGGAATATCTGCCTCCTTTACCTTCAGCTGATGGTACCCCGATCTCATGTCAATCTTTGAAAAAAACTGAGCTCCCTGGAGCTGATCAAACAAATCATCGATATGAGGCTAAGGATATTTGTTCTTAACAGTGATGTTATTCAAGGCTCTATAATCAATGCAAAGTCTCATAGAACCATCTTTCTTTTTAACAAATAAAACAGGAGCACCCCATGATGATGTGCTAGGTCTAATGAAACCGTTCTCTAATAAATCATGCAATTGCTCCTTCAACTCTAAAAGTTCAATTTGTGCCATTCGATAAGGGGGTTTTGAAATTGGCTTAGCATCAGGAACTAAGTCAACAGTAAACTCAACTTCCCGATCTGGTAGTATTCCAGGCAACTAATCAGGAAAAACATCAGGATACTCATTTACCACTGGCACATCATTAATCTGAACAGTTCCTTTATTTTCAACGATGTGTGCAAGGTAACATTCATTTCCATCTTTTACAAGTTTCTCGGCCTCTTGATATGTTATCAAAAGTAAGGGTTCATTCTTGTAAACAAACTGAAAGTCTTTCTGAAAAGAAACTTCTTTATCTCTACAGTCAATCTTAGCATGGTAAATAGAGAGCCAATCCATACCCAGGATAACATCAAACTCTACTAGAGGTAGAACAATAAGGTTTGCAAGTAGGTTCTTTCCATAGATAAGGATAGGAAGATTCTTATAAATTCTTTTTGCCTCGACATTTCCCCCAGGTGTTTTTACCAAAAGTTCAGGAGTCATTTCTTGAGATGGTATTCCCATTTTACTAGAAAAGGATTCAGAGATGAAAGAATGTGTAGACCCCGAATCAAACAACACACTGGCATAATCTGAAAAAATAAACAAAGTACCTGATACAACTTCATTTGATGGCCCGACATCTGCAGAAGTAGTTGCAAAGGATTTCACCACTCCTTTCTGCTTGTAGTCTAACTACTTCCCATCACTCAAGCTCTTTGTCGGACACTCATTTGCATAGTGACCCATCTCATTGCACTTAAAACATTTCACTAACTGTAAATCAAATTTGTTCTTACCTTCAGCTTGATCCTTTTCAGTGAAATCACGAGCCTTATGTCCCATCTTACCACATCGGTAGCACTTCCCAGAATTCAGAAGACATTCCCCAGCATGCCTTTTGCCACATTTATCACAAACTGTAAACTTAGTTCTCTTACCATCAGACTTTTTTGAAGAATTATTACCTTTCTCCTACCACCTCGGTCTCTTCTTCTGCTGGTTGTTATAGAACACTTGGTCATCGGCAAACTCCATTTCCACCTTCTCAGCACATCGAACAAGCTTTTCATAACTTTTAAACTCACGAGAAGCTAATGCCCTTCGATATTTTGTCATTAATATTGAGTAAAAATGATTTATTTTACTATCAAGGTCTCGAATAAAATTTGGAGCATACCTTGCCAATCGAGTGAACCTTTCTTCATAAGCAGCCACTGAGTCTTCCTCTTGCCTCAATTCCAAGAATTGCTTTTCCATCCTAAGTCGAACAGCCTTAGGAAAATACTTCTCAAGAAACATACCTTTGAATTCATCCCAGTCAAGAGCATCAATCTCATCGGCATCCCTGATATTTTTAACCATAGACCACCACTGATCTGCTTCACCCTCCAAACGGTAAATAGCAAGACTAACCTTTTGATTGTCTGAACACCCCATGACATCAAAAATCTTCTCCAGTGCTTTAATCCACCCTTCAGCTAGCACAGGGTCATATGATCCTCTGAATGATGGGGGATGTTGCCTCATGAAATGTTCCACCACTGACATGTTCCTCTACGGTTGATCTGGCTGATCTCGTGCATGGATACCACTGCCATTTATCGCTTGAGTCAACTGCGCCATTACTGCAACAAACTGTTCAGTTCCAATTCCGACCATTTCTGGATGCTGATTCGGAAAGTTATTTCCTTCTGTATGCCTTCCTAGCACTGCTTCCCTGTTTCCTCTGCGGAAAACCATTCTGAACAAACATGTCTTAGATGAAGCAACATGGTAATCTTTAAATGCTATATCATTTCAAAAAAAAATTTGGATAATCATTTAATAGAATTGTAACTCCTAAAGTTATCTAAACCGACCTCTGATACCAACTATAAGGCCCCAGACTTAAACCTTACTTAATCTTGAGTTGTTACAGGATTACACATTGAAGATCTTTTCGGGTTTAGAGTTTTAGAGAATTAGATCATAAAACTTGCATTACATTCCACATATAAACAAAGTGGTTACATAAAGATATTATTCTTCATTCCCATCAATGGAAACACATTTTAAATAAAACATGGATTAATTCTTGACACATCCTTGACTCTATCATCTTATCATGTACCTTTCCCTTGACCTGTGAAAAACATTTCAAAAACTTGGGATGAGCATAAAAACTCAGTATGGTTTATAAAAAAAACATGGAAAGGAAACATGAGTTCATATATACATAAGAATGAAATCATACTTTACCCATAAAACATTGGCACATCAACATACCTCATAAAATCACGAATAAATCATAGAAATCATAAGACATAAAGGTAACTTGAGGCATTCATAACATTCTTACGTAGGGAGTAACCCTCTTGGTTACGTTTGGAATACCCATCACAGTATATTCCCTAAAATCTCTTCGGAGAAACCTTAACGTTTCACTCCTTCGCATTACCCAATGCATTGGAGAGATATAACGGGCTCACCCGCCCTTAGTTTATCACGGAACCACCCGTCTTCATAATAATGCCCAAGAACCATAACATAATCATATCACATAAAACATGAATAAAGGAAACATAAAATTTCCACATTTCAATCATGAGATATCAATACAACACATTGATATAAAAACATTATGAAAACCATTTTCAATACTAAAATAAAATAAAAGTAAAACATGGTATTAATTTTTCTTTTAAAAAGAATGTATGGCTTGTAGAGGAAGCCGAAACTCAAATAATGGTCACGACGGCGGAGAAGTCGTTGTCGCCGCATACGTACGACAAAAACATTCCCTTTTGTCGTTTAGTAAATGCTTCGTATAAAAATATTCCTTTTGAATAAACGTAAAAGTCAAAGGGGTTTATACACCATATAAAAGAAAGTTGTGTATAAAATAAAATATGCCTCAACGAAAGGAGATTGAGACGAGGTCCCATACCTCGTATCCGACTTGACTCGACCGTTCTTTAATCTCCTGAATAATAAACTTGAGTTAATATCTACTTGATTATGAATATTTTTCAAGTTCATTATTCCTTTTATACCATGTTATGAACATCATGTAATCAGTTAAGTTAATAATGTTCATTTTGTCGGTATTTGGTTCTTAAGTCAAAAATAGACTTCTTACACTTACATGTTGTTAATTTGGTCAAAGGTTCACTATATCCAGAATGGTATTCATGATGTATATATCATATATGTCATATATATCCATTACATACATGCATTTATAATATTACATCACATTTAGAGGTAAGAAATGAAATGCATCGTTAATGGAGACGGTAAGCCGTACGTACGCATGAACGCTACTTCCATTTCTATTTCATATTTTCTGGAATGGAATCATAATGATATAAGAGTATATTATAATTCCAGTATAATAACATATATAATATCATTAACTTTATCCTTTACACATCCCACATATGGTATTAACGAATCAAATCACTTTTAGGGGGCGGTAGTCCGCACTTCCTAAAATGAAGATATCGTGTTTTACCCATAATGGAAACCATAAAGGTATGCCCAAAATAAAAAAAACAGAAGTTTACGGAAAACATAAACATATTATATATCATATATAAAAATAGTGACATCATAATGGCCACCTTTGAAGGTGTTAAATGAGTGTTGAACAATCATCGTTTCGGGAGGCAGAATTTCGCCATCCACGGAAACCATATGTTCTTTAACCATTTGATGTAGTTTTGTGAGAGTGTAGCTCAAATAAATCATATAACAACATCCTAGTATATTGAATATACATTTGTTGTTACAAAAGAAGTAAATAAAAATAGTTTAGGGGGTTGGAGAGGCAAAATAAAACAAATGAACATGAGAGAACGAATTAACTTAAAAAGTGTAACTCCTTTTGATTTGAGCCTAAAGGCTTCCTTTGAAAGGATTCTGCCCATAGGGAATCCTATAGGATGAGGAGAGGGATGTGGAGAGAGTAATTGGGCAGGGTTTGGCCGAGCCAAAGGCTTGAGAAGTGTGTGAAATGAGGTAGAGGTGGGTGCCTTTTATAAGAGGAGAGGAGGGGCACTTTTGGAAAGTAATGAAATATTACATTATTTGAAAATGTGTTTCGGTTTTTAAAGGTCCCACATTGATATAATTCGTGGATATGGTGATAAGGGTTCGAACTCCACTCATCCAATTGGTTTTGGCCATGTGTAGTTCATAGATTATACATTATCTTCCCATTTTATTTAAATCGTCAAATAATGATGTCATCGCTGCATCATTATTATGTCATAAATAATTTAATTTATTTAATGTCTAAAAATTATAAAAAAATTACTATGATATAGGAAAGCTTTTAGCTTTCCAATGACTATTTATAATAAAAATTTGGACTTGTATAACCCCACTTAAAAATTGTTTTCGTAAAACATATTATGTTTGTGTCATTTTCACTTTAACATTAAATAAAAAGTAATTTATGTCATTTCCCAACAAAAGTGGATCCATGGGGTCCCCAAGTTGACCCATGGCATGTCATGGTCGGCCATGACACAACCAATGAGGTTGGGACATGTTTCTAGGTCATTTCATATTATTAAAGCCTTATTTAGACCTTAAACTACCCTAATTACCACTAATCGTGATTAAGAACTTTATAAGTTACTATTCACCAAAAAATTATTATAATCTCATTGAACCACATTTTACATACTAATGACAACCATGTATGTCGGATTTTTAAAATTCAATACACATTAGTGGTAAACTTTCATTTAACAAAAAAACCAGTTTGCTTGATTACCACTTAGTGGTTTCACTATTCATCAAAAATTGAAGTTTTTCAGAAAATTACAAAAATTTCACCCTAAGCTATATTTGATATTCTGAATTCAAAAATGAAGTCCATTTTACAAAATTCAAATCATATATGTCACATTAATTAATTCAATAATTAATTCCCGCTGCCAGAGCAAATAGCGTGTTTTTACAAAACAATAAGTATCAAAAGATTGACACCAGTTTAAGTCTAATTTCAATGTGAAATTGATTCCAATGACCACCATTGGATAAAATGGTAAAAATATATTCTAATTTCACTTCAAAAACAATTCAAAACATAATCTAATCATATAAATAAATTAGATTAAAAAGTAGTTTTGATGTAAAATGTAGTATTTTTCACTATTCATTAAAAAATGAACATTGTCAGAAAAATACCAAAAATCCACACAAGGTAAATTTTGATGTCGCAATCATAAAGGATAAGTTTATTTTGACAAAAATAGTTTATAAAATTGTCAAAATATAGATTCAAAAATGGTTTTCCATTATAAGGCAGTAAAACAATCTTTTAAGTATATTAGTGTATTACATGCTTAAGATTGTATTCATTTTCATTTTAAGCCTCTATAACACTATCTTAATCATTAATAAACATAGATAAAAATATATATTATTCATTACTTACTTGGGATGTTACAAATAGTGTATTAGAATATTATATTATTTTAAATTTTATTTATTATTTGAATTTAGGGGTTTTTCAATAATAAGTGAGTATGGTGTAATTTTAGAATAAAAGTATAAACTAATTAATAATGTTTAAACTCAAGGAAATGAAATTATTTTTAATAAAATTTTAACCTAGAAGAATTAATTTAGTCCATTTGATTACATATTAATTAATCTATATATATTTATAACATTATCACATTGATGTCAAAAAGATATCTTATAAATGTGAAAATTTTAAGGATGTTTGTTGTTCAATCCCCCAAATAATCATGTTACATTGGAATATAGTTTTATTTCAAATCATTAATATGATACTTCTTGATTAAATATATCTCCTAGAACATCTTATGACAGAATCCACTATTTGAATTTGATAATATTTTCCATAAAGTTAAATTGCATATATATTTATTTATAAAAAATGATTAAAATGATATTTTGATAATTAAAATTTTATTAATGAGACTATTTTTTATATACCAAATACTATATAAATGATATTAATTTATGTTTTATAAAAAAATTATTTTAATATAGATCTAAAAATCATTCAATTTTTCGAATATATCTAAGCAAAAACTTGTTCATCCAAAATAAATTAAAATTCCACAAATACAACCATATTTGGTTGAATTGTATTTCACTAAATTAAGTGATTCTTATATGTGTAAAACAAATAAACAAGACTTTTGAAGTTTTGTGAAACCAACAGAAAAATATATTTGTCAACATGTGATAGAAAATTCATATTACATTACTACTAAATGTTATGATATTATATTTAATATTTTTATATGTTATATTTTTTAATAATACCATAATGTGAAATAATTTTTTGTACATAACATGAAATCTAGAAAACAATACATTTTTTTTGTTTATTTTAATACAAATTTTAATTAACATATTATTTGACTTATTATAATGTTTATTATAGTATAAGTATTTTTGATTAAAAAAACATCCTCTCATACAAGACACATTTTTTCAATGTCTCTAATATGTTTTTAATTATACTTCATTTGGTTATAATAAAGAAAATTATATGTTTTTTATTAGATTATGTGTAGAAAATAAATGTTTTAAAAACCCATTTATAGAATATAAAATTCAAAAATTATTTTCCCTACAAACTATAATAGAAGAAATATGATTAGTATTACCAAAATCATATTTTACATTCCATGAACAAATAAAAATATAATACTATAATTTTTTATTTATATTTGTTATATATGTGGCATAATTGAATAATTATTTTACAATAAATTTTAGTTGTCAAATATTCTTACAAAGATTTTGAATATAAACAGAATTAATTAACAAATTCATCAACTATGATTGACCAATCTTTTTTTATTTCCTTTATAAAACAATAGTTTTTAATGCATTATTTTTTTATTAGATTTTATGTTATTATTAATATTTTAGTATTTTATATTTATTACATTTTATCTATAAAATTACAAAAATTTATAATATTTTTTTAATATTTTTTTATGTATTAAATAAAATCATATTTGTAAAAAATTTATTTTTACTAAAATTCCCTTTTCAATTAGTTTTGAAACAGTCATTAACAGCTATTTTTTTATATCATATAATGGCCTTGTATTTATATCAATACAACTATGTAGATTTTTTTGTGAATTGTAACTATTTTTATCCATTATAAAGATGTCTTAAAGATGAATCATTTTCGAGGAATTATATCTTATATAAAAAAATTATATTCTTTTACAGTTTTTGTCTAAAATAATTATGAAAACAAAAAACATAAATTTTTTAAAAACAATTCCCATATTTTTTTAATTTACCGAAACCTAGCTTCTTCCATCACAGTATCAAATATATCCAATACTCATTCGAAACCATATCTAGAACATAAATATATTTTTAAGCCAATATTGATACTTTATTTATATATTTATTTATTTGTGATTTATACCATGAAAAATGGTACCCTATAGATCAATATATTTAAATATTAACTATTTTTAATTGGTGAAAACTTGTTTTATGTTTAAAAAATAATCGTTCAATATTAATAAATAATCTTTAATTTGGGTTATAACTATATGTTATATTCAATTTCATTCATTGAAAAATATTTGACCAAATATATATTCTATATGTACATAAACACTAAATTTTTTATTCTAAACGGTTAATATTTTGTTTAATTCATATAATTTAAATTAATACATAACGAATATACGTTTTTACTGGTTGTTTGAAAAAATCCTAGGTATTATGGATGAAAATGAATGAGAAAAGGGGGGACATGGGTTAATATAAAGAAATGATGTTCCAGTGAAAACCACTTATAACTCAATGGAACATTTGAACCCATCAAATGTCTGGTAGTAACCCATAAGAGTTAATGTGGGTTTCTAAAAATAATTTCATTGAAAAGGGTGAAATGATTTTTTTAATTTCTTAATGTCTATAAACCCACCAAATGGAAAGTGTTTAGAGGGATTCAAAAAATATGATTGATGGTCATAAAGTATGTTAATTTTTGAATAAATGGTGTGCATGGTTTACAATAAAATAATGAGTTTTTTTGAACTACCAAAAATTTTTAAGTTCCACATTTTTTGATAACAAAATTTTAAGGTAAGTGACTATATTTCTTATGGGTTTTTGTTAAAAAATTAAAAGGGGAAAACAAATTTATTATAATATAATCCATTTATCGTTTAGACATAAAATCATTGTAGTTTCCTAAAATCTATAAGACAACATGTATATATATGTGTATTCTCTACTCACATCTACATTCACACCAATTTATGATTATTTTCAATGCTTCATTCATGTTTTAACATATTTTATCAAAGGACCAATATTGGTTAATTTACGTTGATTCCCTCCGACTTATTCTATGTTTTAGAACTTCATTTACTATAAATAAATTCTCAAATCATTTCTGTTACTCAATGTTTTTAGAACTATTAAATTATGTCAATTATTTTTCTATAAATGGGTAATATAATAACATATTATATATTTTGTGTTTGGGAATATGGTTTTCCATTTTGACATAAATTTTCTAAACAGAGATGCGGCTTCAAACCCCAAGGTTTCTATTATACATTTATAGAAAACCATTATGATGTGACATATTTCATTCCTCAATTTATAGAGCTTTAGTTATATATAGGTTTTCAATGTGAATTTTTCCTCACCCTCATATTTTTGAATTGTATAAGGAATCATCGAATTAAATAAAAGTGAAAATGAAACTAAAACCAATTTAATTATTACAATAAATAATATTATATATCTATATTTATGAAATGGTCATACATGGGATATGTAAATTTTTACACCAATGTTAAATTATATTGAATTCCATTATTTTATTTATTTATTATCAACTTGTTATAAATTAGGAATTAATATAATAACATGGAATTATTTCTCAAGGAATATGATATAATTTTTAAATATATTCCACTAAAATAATTTTCTTCATGTTCTATATATATTCTTTATTTATAAAATTATGTTTAAATTACAATTCAAATATTGATTCTATATTTATTACATGTTCATAGAGGCATGAAAATGGTAGGTGTGGGTACTCTTGCTGCCCATGAGCTTGTTTAATCAAATAATATTTTATACTAATGTTTTTTTATAACTTGATATGGTTGTAAAATTATATTATGAACCACGATGTACCTTACCATATATTTATGTAATATTGACGTTTCATATTATGTTTCATTCCATACCCCAATCTATTTTGGTGGATTATAAATACTTACATTATTTCTAATGATGCTTTATATATTTTAATAGATAATTAATAGTGTTAATTTCATTTAATAACATTTATTCTAGATTCTACATGTGGATTTTGGGAGGTACAATTATCTCTCTTCAAGGTTTACTATGAACTTATATTCCAACCCATATATATATTATCTACTTTTTTCAGTTGCCATGTCATAAATATTTTATTTCATGTTAATTTCATTCACTATTTACTTTATGTTTCTATTACATGAAAATCATTTTTGGATAGTTTAATAGGGGTTATGTGATGACATCCTATTTGGTGTAACATACTCACACCATAAACATGTCCCATTAGTATTTTTATAGTCCTTTTTTTTCTATCCAAGGAAATGTAATTGCAGTAGATTCAGTTGGTTCATATGATATGGAGCATGTTATATTTTAGGTTATTTAGACCATCTGGTGGATGGTATATTTTGTGATTTTATTGATACACATATTTGTAAATAGATATTATCCCCAACATGTGAACTCTTTCTAAACCCCTCAGGATCAATTTTGATTAACTGGTTTTTTATATAACTTTTATTTTCATTTTCAATATATTGATTTCTAAAAAGCGTATTTTTTGTATATGTTTTTATATAATGGATGTACAGAAAAAATAAAATATATTTTACTATTTAAATATAGTTTATGTAACACTCTGATATTTTATGAGATAGATTTATTTAATTTAATTCATTTCTTATGTGATATGCTACACTGAGATTAGCTTTCACTATACTTATCACCATATTAGCTTGAAGTATAGGCAACACTATACATGGCTTGTATTGAACACAAATTCATGTTTTTTTACAGAAATAATTTCATGAAACACTGAGTATAGTTTTTGATTGACATTGAAAAGTATTATTTTTGGATGATTTTATATGAAACACCAATGGATTTTATCACTACACTTAATACTGACATGGCTTGCATTACATGCAAGAGCGTCCTTCCTCGATAGCTTACGTTGTACATGGTATTGAGTTTCAATAAGGATGTATTATTAAAATATTATTATTTAATTGGATATAAACATGAAATTATGAATAACATTAACCACATTATTAATTTTATATCACATTATAATTCATCTTACACAATTCCTATAAAATTAAATGAGAACAAAATCAATTTTTTTGGATAAAAGAAGTATTTTTCAAGAAATGCAGTTTTACAGTCTTTTGTTGGCGCAGCCATTTTATATTTATTTCTTCACCAAGTATATATTACATATGACAAATAAAATTCTTCAATGGAATCGGGACAAAACAATTTTTTTTTCTTAATTTTGGTATTTTTCTCAAAAAATCATATTTCAATGAATACTGAACAATACTACATTGTAATTCGATACAGCCTTTTTATCTAATTTATTTATATAGTTAGATTATATTTTTAATTGTTTTTAAAGTTCAATTTGATTATATTTTTATCTTTTAATACACATTTGGAAATTGGAAGTAATTTATCTTTTAAATTGGGCATAAACACAAGACAAAATTTTGATAATTATTATTTCAAAAAACAGTATTTTTAGTTTTGACAACAGAGTTGAATTTTATAATAATTACTGCAACTTCTATGTTCTTAATTTGGAAAAATGGATTACATATTAATAATTAGAAGGTTTAAAATTTTTAAATAGGCTCTTTTTTTTTTGACACTATGAATAGTAACATTAGTAATTATATTATTTACCACGATTAAAGGGTAAATATAGTAAATAAGGGTAACATATAATATTATATTAATACTAAACTACAATAAAACATGTCTGAACCATATTTTATGAGTTATTTCCAACTGTTTTCATATTTTAGTTTGTTTTGGGACCCCATTTATTCATTTGGATATGATAATGACATTTTTTTAATAATGAATTTAAAATAAACTTAATTTTAACCTAAACATATATCTTTTACTAAATTGATTTTAATATAGGGTAATATAGCCAATATCTATGTATATAAATGGTCCGTAAAAATCTTAAAAGCTTTCCAACATCAAAGTATTTTATTTTTATTTTTTAGACATTAAATAGATATATTTTTTTATGACACAATTATGATGTAGTGATTACCTCATTAATGAATGATTGAAATAAATGAACTTTTAAATATTAAAATAAACATAATTTGAATATTTTTATTCCATACACGAATTTTAAGAATTAAATTTACATAATAGTAATGATTTAATTCCTTTTTTTAATAAATAAGGTTGTTCTAATTTTTTTTCAAAAAGTCATGTATGAATATTATCCACAATTGACAAAAATCATATCTTAAAACATAGCATAATTTATTAAATGATATTAAATTCATAAAAAAATAAAATTATAAAAAAATTGTTAATATATGTCTATATATGTAATAAATAAATTTTTTGGGTCTTTTTACTTGATATGGTAATCACAATAACCCAATATATGTAAATAACATTATACCACTATAAGATTAATAAAGGTAAAGTAAGGGTGAAACCAAAAAGATAAGGATAAAAAATATTCAAAAAATGTATAAAATTTATTGGAAGATGGTTATTAGAACCCAAAGCACCTTATATTATAATGAAATATGTTTTTGACTATTTAAAATTGAAATTGAATTTATAATAAATTAATATTTTAAGACATTCCTATTGTGGCCATCTACTCTATTATAAAAGGGATCCTCCTACCTCTCCTCCTAACTCTGTATTGAGCTTTCATGCTCATTAAAACCTAGAATATTTATCTTCTCAACTTACCTAGTCACATTATAGAGGTTCTTCTCTTCTTATAAGGTCATCTATAGAGCCCTAAGAGGAAATTAAAAGGAGGCACGTCAAGGAAGAGGTGACCTCTTCTATCGAATCATTCAAATTTCATTCTTTGTCTACATTCTCATATTTAGTTATATCATTATAAATTAAATAAATCAGTATCAAGTATATAATTATTTGTTATTATAAATATGAAACTACTCTATTTCAATTTCTATCCATCCTACAAAAAATTAAATCTATGTGCATGCGTACGTACGGCTTACCATCTCCATTTTGTTGTGTAATATATTATTTTTACCACCACATTACATAGATGGGTATAATGGTGTAAATAATAACTATATATGATTATTATAAAATGATTCTAACTCTGAAATATTATACACCATCCAATTAAATACCATACAACAATTATGGGAATGATATTGTAACTTGTGCGTAAGTACGTCTTACCATATCCACCATGTGATGAGATTAATTCTCCATTTTAGCCATTAAGTAATGATTATAAAGTATATTTAATAAATAATCATGGAAATTATGACATAATAATGCTACTGTAATTATTTATATAATTTTATTCCACTTACTTACTTATATTCAATTTATTAAAGAAAGGAAAATAGGGATCATTCGTACATATGGCCTACCGTCTAAATGAATGGTGTATTACATTTATTTTATCTATATATATTAAATATATAATTATATAATGAATATGTATATTATATAAATCATTTTTTCATTTTATAAATATTTTAATATTGATATAAGTCATTATATAAGGAATGAAAATTCAAAACACGTATGATAAATAAAACGGTTTTCACCGAAAAAATTTCTTTATCATGGAATTGACAAATGAATGTGTAATATGAAGTCTAAAAGAATAAAATATTATATAATAAATATTATTCTGGGTTTTACAAGATACTAATATGTTTATACCTATAATATAGGTGTTTTTGACACATATATAAAAATCATACAGAAGGTAAGGGATAATTTTCCAATATCATTTTTATCTTTGATTTTATATTTTGTAAGTATTTTTTGGGGATATATTTATCATCAATGACCATGTTTTATAAAAGTGTTTTTTAAAATTTATTTTGTTTTTTTTATGGAAGTTTAATGTCCTTTTTCACATTTTTGGAATATTACGATATGGTATGGAAATAATCATTCACTTATTTACCATAAGTGGTACCTTTTATCCTTTTCAGACAAATTTACGAGGATAATGTCATTTTAACTTATAATACATGAACATATTTTTATGGTTTCGTGACTCCTTATTTCCATGAAGCTTACTCCACACTTTATCAAGTGTATTTTCAACTAAATATTTTTCTTTTAAAATTTAATGGAATTTTGAGAAAATAAAACTTTTTTTATAAGAAAATATATTTTATCCCGTGATCTAAGTTCACGAGTTTTATCAGAATTATTCTCTTTATAATAAGACTCTCTTAACATAGGGATATTTTTATATAAAAATTACTACAATGATTTTATTTCATTATTATTGGAATGATCTTTGTATGGATTATGGTATGATGGAATGATATTATAGAAACCCATTTTATTTCATGAGTTATGCTATGATGAATGATTTTTGCTTTAATGGAACATGTGAGAATGGTTTTATTTTGAGATGGGTGGGACCTATGGATCCCCCCAATTCATTTTGTAATGATTTATTTCTCATGAGATAAACATTATTGGAATGGAATGAAAATTGGATTTAGTAATACAGAGCAAGAATGACCTATTAATCGGGTTTAGTAATACATAGATGAAATGACAAGTAAACTCGGTTTAGTAATGGACATTATCCCCTATGATGGTCCTGGAAACTATGACTTCGATAAAATGTAAATCATATTATGTGCTTATTTTTTTCACAATTACATGTTTAATTCCAATTCATGTTTATCAGGGTTAATGTTCCATTTTTCTCTATGCCTTACATTCAACCATGATATATTTTATGTCTCATGATTTTGATATTTAAACATTATGTTCTTTTTTTATGTTCAAATGTGTATGGGTTTTTATGTTCTCTATGTTTACCGTTAATGAGATTTAGAACCCACCCTTTTTATGTTTTCATTCCCCTAGGATATAATGATTGGTTTTAGGTATGTAAAAAAAGGGTAAGATATTTATAAGAGATGTTGAAGATCATTAACCATGATTAGAATATTTTACTTTGAGTTTACAAAGATACTAAACTAAAAATTCCATTGGGTGTCTGCTTTTTTCATTTATTATTTTTTTCTAAAAATAAATGTAATTCAATTGTACATCAAGATGGGGTCTCTATAGTTGGTATCAGAGATAAGGATTAGTAAACCATTAGAAACATGTATGTGAAAACATTAGTGAGATCCCAATAGATATTTCTAAGGTATTCCTTGGTATGTACCAAAGGTTATATCTAACTATAGATTAACGTCCTAAAAACCAGATAATGATCATTAATAACCCCGTATTTGACCTTATATGTTCGATATTAATAGTACTAGTCCATGATTATTTTATTTTCCTACTCAGATTTTTCCAACTCACACTATTCATTTTTTGTTTATGAAATGAATGAAACACAAAGAAACAAAAATAATCCCACTCACACTATTCATTTTTTTAATGAAATGTTTGAAACCCAAAGAAACAAAAATAATACAAGTTGTGATGGGAAATTAAATGATTATCCTCCATAACTACCAAATTTTATGGGAACTCGGATAAATAATATTTGTTCACGGACCAAAAATCCTTCTAGGATCCCAAACGACCAATGGTTGGAACAATGTTTTCTTGAATAATTCATAAGGCAACATACACCTTATTTTAGAGGAATGACTGATGCACTAGTTGCATAGTAATGGATTTTTACAATTAAAAAGATATTTTTCATTCTATACTATTTAAATCATGAAAATTTAAAGTTGGGAACTTATTTCATGGAAGGTAAAGAGAATCTGTGGTGGAACATTTTTAAGAATACGAGATAACAAGATAAAATTGACTCGATTAATTGGGATGAGTTCAAGAACTTATTTTTCTGTATGTAACATACTGGTATTCTTTATACAAAATTGGTAGAATACAGTTTTTTATTTATCTCATGGTTATAATAAGTAAACAAGGACGGAATTCAAAGGAAACTATTAAAAATATATAGAAAAGAAGATTGTATTTTCTTTATGCTCAATGTGTGCAAGTAAATATGGATTAAATTTTCTTAAGGGGACTAAAAAATTATTTAAGTATGGGAAATAGTGTCATAAATCATTTTACTACTGAAGTAATGGGAATAAATAGAAATCTCCAGAGAGTGAACCTCCCACAAATTATTGTTACAAGTTCAAGGAAATAGGGAATTATGATAACTAATTCCATAATCCAAGGGTTATGCATAATTATCAACACCAACAGTATTTTAAGTCCAATGAAAAAGGAAAATAATATGTGACCACTATTGGTGATGTTGAGTAAGCCAATTAAGTGGTGGAATAATTAAGTGTTTATATAATAGGATTCAAAAATAGTGATGTTGAATATCTATTATAGTATTATGGAATATTGGAATATTTATGTATTAGTCCATTGTGGTTTTCCATAAGTATATGGTATTAGTAACCATTAATATTGATTGAAATATTTTTTGAAAACACATGATATGTGCATAATGAAGGGATAATGAGATAATGAGATATTTGATAGTATAAACGTTCTCATTACAAATATAGGTATAATGTGATATCATGGTTTGAATATATATAATTTTTTTTATTTCTAGTGTGTGTAAAGTGTTACATTGGAACAAAATCATGTTTTCACTAAGGTTCTATAATATTTCATATTATATCTCAAGAGAATACAAAATTAAGGTATTCCCCTATTTTGAACGTGACAACAATGAACTTCATTATGAGATATGGGAGATAAATGTTATATCGATTTAGTTCACCTATTTATAATGTTTTATATTTTTAGTTTTTCAAATTATTTTAATATTATATATGTATGTATTTTATATGTTATTTTCCATTTTATATTTTTTAAATTAATGTATTATCCCACTATAGGTGGACTTGTGAATATTGGATAACATGTGTTAATAATTATTGTTATTGAGAATGATGGAATAACATTTCATTATATCCCTTGATATGTTAACACTTCAAGAATGAAAAATCTAACTTCATATCATTATATATTATATAAAGTGGAAATTGTTCAGGGAATGACCAATGGTGAGATTGTATTAAAATAATGTAAGTATTTATCCTCATTTAAAAATTAATAATCTTTATGGAAAACATCATGAATGTAATAATGTGATCCTTGTAGATTCCAATCTAATGAATCATATGGTCCCTTAAATCATGAATTATTTGAGTATTTTATGTTGTTAACTTTCTCCAAACCTTATTTTCAGTCGTTATCCATCAGAACATGATGGTTAGATTTCCCTTCCATATCCATATTTTCACCTCCCACTTATGTTATCAAATATGGAAACCTAGTGTAGGGTTACATTGGGTAATAGTTATGTTTCTAACTTTCCTTTTTCAAATGATTTTTTAGTATCCAATTTTATGATGTGGGTTTCCATAAATAATACCATTTATAACCTCAACGAATTTCAATTTTGAAATTCATTATAAGAAATGATGAATGATTATACTGGAGATTTTATGAGATAGATTCTTTCAGTTTCTATGATGTATTGTGGTTTACACTACACCAACATTATCTTTCACTCTATACAACCCTGTATAAGCTTGAAGTATACACAACACTTTTCTTGGCTTGTGTTACACACTATTTCAATAATTTTTTATAGAATTCATTTCATGCAACATTTATTATTGATTTTGTTTGATGTATAAATGAATTATGTTTGAATAATGTTATATTAAACCCTAGAGTAATTTTACACTACACACAACACTAACTTGGGCTACGTTACATGTAAGAGAAACCTTCCTTGATAGCTTGCAATATACGCCAAACTGAGTTTCACTAAACAATGTTATATTATTAAAATATTATATTTTTAATTTGATATGAACTAGACATTAATAATTGTATTAACCATATCATTAATTTTAAATATTAATATAATTCATCTTACACATTTTCTAAAACATTAAATGAGAACAAAATCAATTTTACGGATAAAAGAATCATTTTACAAAAAAACATAGTTTTCCCACCTTTTAATGGCACACCCATTTTAAATGTATTTATAAAAAAAATTATGTTAAATTTAACAAGATAAAATTCTTATTTTCAAGAGGGGCATAAATATTTACTTTTTTGAATTTTTATTATTTTTCTGATAAAATTCAAATATAATGAATAGTGAAAAGTAATTCATTTTAATTTGAAACATTCTTTTTATCTAATATTTACTGAGATAGACATTTTTAAATTATTATTAATGTTTTATTTAATTATATTTTTATCATTTAATCCAATGATTGTCATTAGATGTAATTTCACTTTTAAATATGACATAAACACATATCAATATTTTTAATGTTATTACTTCTTACAAACTCGCAATTTTGGTTTTGGCAGTGAGGATTAATTTGAATGTAATTAGTGTAACATATATGTTTTGAATATGTAAAAAGGGATTCCATATTTATTATCATATTTTTTAAATTATGTTAATAGGTAATTTTATTTTGGACATTATCAATAGTAACTTTGGTAATTATTTTATTTACAAATGTAAAAGGGTAAATCTCATAAATAAGGGTGAAAAGTAATGTTATAATAATATTTAACTATGCTTAAACACGTCCTGACCCTATTAGATAGGATATTTCTAACAGTGGTCATCTTTGGGTCTATTTTGGGATCCCATGGATTCCCATGGATATGAAAATGACATTTTGTAAGAATACATTAAATGTAAATATAATTATAACTTAACATATATCTTTAACTATATTGATTTTAATATAGGTAAATATAACTGATATATATGTCTATAAATTTGAATTATAAAGATAAAATTATTTCCAACATCATGGTATTTTATTTAAAATTTTATACATTAGATAGATATAGTTAATAATGACACTATTATGATGTAGTGATTACATCACTAATGAATGATTCAAATATGTGAATTTATAATTATTAAAATAAATATTAATTGGAATATTTTGATGCCATCCAAGAATTATATAGATTATATTGACATATTAGGGATTATTTAATGCCTTTGGTTATAAGGTATAACGTTTTTTTGAATATTAAATAAAATAAACTATGAATAGTATCCAAAAGTGACATAATTTCCTAACTTAAAACCTAAAATAGTTTATTAAATTAAATTAATTTCACAAAAATAAAAAATTAGATCAAATAGTTAATATAAGACCAAATATTTCATAATTAATTTTTTAGGATCGTTTTACTTTATATGGTAATTACATTAACCTACATTGTTTAAATACCATGATATCATAGTAAAATTAAGAAGGGTGAAATAAAGGTTAAACCAAAATTATAAGAATAAAGAAATATTAAAAACTAGTCTAAATTTTTTTGGATGATGGTTATTTGATAAAAAATAATACTATCTAATATTTAAATAAGTTTCAGAAAATTGTAAATAAAAATTTATTTTAAAAGAATATAATATTTTTATACTTTCCTAAAGTGCCTCTCAAATCTCTTATAAAAATACATCTCTTGTCTATCCACTTTACTCCATTAATTGCCTTAAATTTCATCAAAACCATTCACATTTATCTTTAAAAAATTCCTAGTAACATTTTATAGGTTATGGTCATATGGAATAACCCACTCTAGTACTTTTATAGGATATTTAAAGGAGGCTCTTCAAGGAAGAGATATTCTCTTCTAAAGATTATTTCAAATTTCATTCTTATTCTACATCATATTATTTAGTTGTTTAATTATAAATTAATAACATTAGTATCACTCATATACTTATATGTAATTATAACTATGAAACTACCCTATTTCAACTTCTATCCATCCTACTAAAAATGAAATCACCGCACGTGGGTATGTAAGGCTTTCTGTATCCACACCATGGTGAAATCTATTTTTCACCACCACCTAAAATGGATGGGTATATTGTTGGAAATAATAACTATATATGATTATAATAATATTATACTAACTATTAGATATTATAAACCATCCAATTCAATTACATTAAATAATTATGGGAATGATATTATCGCTAGTGTGTACGTATGGATTACAGCCTCAACGACGTGATAAGATTAATTCTCCATGTTAAGCATTCAAGAATTATTATAAAGTATATATAACAAATCAGCATGAAATATATGAAATAATAATTTTACAGGATTTTAAAAAATATTTATATTTCATTTACTTCAAATTAAATTTAATAGAGAAATTAAAATAGCATTTATCCGTATGTATGACATACCATCTCCATAAACTGTGTATTCCTTTTCATTTATCTATATATTATATATAAATTTATATACAGAATATATAAAATATATAAATCATGTTTTAAATTTTTGAAGCCAATATATCATGATATAATTAATAATAATAAGAATAAAAATTTCAAACATGTATGATAATTAAATCGATTATTACCAAAAACATTGTTTTAACATCAAATTGACAAATGAACACGTAATATAATGTCAAAAGTGAATAATATATGATATCCTAAATATTAATATGGTTCTTTTAAAAGTTAATAATTTTATTAAACCCACTATATAGGAGTTTTGGGAACATATAAAAGAAATCACAGATAAGTTAAGGGATAACATTGACAATCACATTTTTATCCGAGATAGTTTATTCATATGAATTTACTAAAGATATATTTATCATCCATGTCCATGTCTTCTAAAAGTGTATTTATAAAAATTTTACTATTATTATATGTATATTTAATTTCATTTTTACCCATTTTTTACTTTTACTACATGGTATGGAAGGAATATTTCTCTTGTTTACCATACAAACTACTTTTTCACTTTTTCGAAAAAAGTATGAGGAGAATATCTATTTTACTTATACTGCAGGAACTGTTTTTTATGGTTTCATGATTTCCTATTTCCATGATGATTAATCTACACAATCTAATTTTTATTTTAAACCAAATTATTTTCTTTTAAATTTGTGCTTTATTTTTAGAAATGAAAACTTGTTTGTATACGAAAGGATATTTTCCCAATGAATTAAGTTCAAGTGTTTTATCAAAATTATTTTCCATCTAAGAAGAATATCTTTGCATAAGGTTATGTTTTTAAAAATATTATTACTATTATTATTTTTTTAATGATTGAATAATATTTTTATGGATTCTTCTATAATAGAATGATATTTAAGAAACCTATTTTATTTCATGGGTTTTTTTATAGTGAATGATTTATGTTTTTGTGGAACATATAAGAATAATTTGATTAGGATTTTGGTAGGACTTATATATTCCTCAAAATAATTGGGTAATAATTTATATCTCATGAGATAGACAAGGTAGTAACTACATGTAAATATTGTATAGTAATACAGGGCTAGAATGACATGTAAATCTGGTTCAGCATTAATTGTCTTGAAAAGCAAGTAAATCGGGTTAAGTAAATGAATTTTTTCCACTATAATGGTCTTGAAAACAATGCATTGGCTAATATGTAAATCATATTATGGGATTTTTTATTAATAATTACATGTTTTATGCCCATGATATTTTATCACGGTAAATGTTCCTTTATGATCTTTTCCTTAGATACTGCAAATATTTATTTCATGAATCAGTATTTTGATTTTTAAACTTTATGTTTATGTTTTAATATTCAAATGTTTATGATTTGTTTTACCTTCTCCATGTTTAACCTTAATTAGCATTTGATATCACCCTTTTAATGTTTTCCCCAGGGTATAAATAATAGTTTTAGGTAGGAAAAAAAAGAGGGAGATCATTATGATAGATGTTGAAGATATTTCACCGTGATTAGTGGATTATGTTCCATGATTCCAAAGACCCTATACTAATATGGTCTTTGGGCATCTGTTTTTGTGATTTATTAAGTATTCTATAAAAGAAATGTAATTTCCATGTACTTCATTCTTTTTTATCTATAGTTTATATTGCTGAAATATTAGTACACATGTTACACATGTTTATATTTTTAATATATAACTCATGTTTAAGGGTTTTTGAAATTTTTTTATTTGTTATATACTAGTTAATTATTGAAAAAATAAATGATATCACATTCAAAATTATGTCTAATGATTAATAGGTTTAGGAACTGTTTGGGAATCCAAATTTATGATATTAAAAAAATGAAATTATAGAATATATAGGCTAGTTTGAATTTAGGGTAACTAAGATATTAAATTGATCATAGTTATAAATCGAAGTATAATTATGTTTATATATCATAATTATAGTAGAATATTGAGTTGCATGGGGTAGTTATTTTTTGATTTTATGTTTTCCCACGAGTCACTCTCATTTTATTAAGGATCTAATATCATGGTTAAGAAACAATGAGTTGGAATATATAAGATTTAATGGCATGTTGAATTCATTACCATATTTTTTAGTTCTTAGTTTGAACAAATTGATGATTTATGTAAATGGATAATCAAAAATACATAATTAATGTATCTAAATTTTTATAATTTTTGATGACGAAGCTAATATAAATTAATTAATTTATTTATTTTATATAAATATGTAATTTTAAATTATTTTTATTTAATTACTATCTTATTACATCGAAATTATAATTTAAAAAATTTCAAACTATTTTTAAATCATGAAATAACATGATAATGTCAATAAATGAGACAAGGGATGGATTTTTGATTTGTTTATTACGAAGATCAACAAAACATGTCATCATTAAAATGGTATATGACTCACAAAACCCATTTAAACACTTTATAAAATATATATTATGAATGTAACACCATGAATTTTTTTTAATATTAACATTACATTTAATAACATATATGAAATGATACCATGAGCTTAAACAAAACACAAAATATTATTATTTAACTATGATAATTATATCCCTAACATTTCATTTGACTGTATAAATAGAAATCCCCACATTATGATATATATATATATAAATAAATTATTCATTAAATTTATTTGTTAATTCTTATGAAATAACAATTAATTTTTTAGTATACATTTTTTATAATTGAAATTACATTTCATTAAAATCATTTTTTAATTTTCAGAGAACATATTATATTAAAATTTATAGACATTTTGAAATTTTATTTTATTAAATGAATATTATTTTTTTATGTATAATATTAATTTTATCAAAGGTCAAAATGTCTAGATTGTTTTGGAAAATATTTATTTTCTAGTGAAGGGTGAAAAATATTATTTTTTTGAAAAATGTATAATTGGTTCATGCATGTAAAAACGGAAACATTTTGATAAAATGGATTTAAATTATAATTAGTCATAATATATTATGAATTACACATTTATTTTTATTTTAATCAAAGTCATGGTTGAATTTCTTATAATATTATTTTAATAAATTAAATATATATTTCAATTTTTTTTGTGTTTTGTGTTTTTATCATAATTTTTTTTGGAATTACTGATAATGAATCATAAAAAATGTGAAACCTATTTGGAATTTTAGTGTTAAATTTTTTTAATAATACTTCTTTTGTATTTTGTTAATATAAATAATTACCAAGGAAAATTTTATTCACATGTTATGGGTAAAATATGTAATTTTGGGTCTTAATATAGAGATATTGCTTCAAAAATTATGAAACACTTTCCATTTTCTTATTTGATGCATGAATTTATAATATTTCCATCAATTATTAGATTATATACTATCTTAGTGCTATATAACTTTAATTATAGAGTTTATATTTATTTTAGAATATAATAAACACAAAATGTCACTCTATTTATAATAATATCTCTAAATTTTATACATGTGGATAAAAAATGGACAAGTTTATTATTAATTGTTTATTAAAAATAAAATAACATTTCTATAATCATAATTTATTTCACAATTTTAATAATTTAATTGTTACTTTAAATGTAATCGCAACTCTAACATAATATTTATTCAATAATATTGAAAATAAAATCAGTTATTTTAAATTTTTTAAATTCAATAAAATTTTAGTAAATTATTATATCCATGAAATTTAAAGATAAATATAACATTTTAGGGGTTTTTTAAATAATATATTATAATTACAACATTGTTTCTGTTTCATTAATTTGAAAATAAATGAAATGTTCTAAAATTGAGGTTAATGTTATTTTATTTTAAATAATATTTTATTAAATGAATTTAAAACAATTAAATTATTATCTATATAAACTATAATGGAATATGTGTTTAAATATACTCCATGATAAATTTTAAATTTAATATTCCATTTATGGTAAAATTTAAAGGCCATTATGTTTGAACTAGTTTTACCAAGATTAATGTCAAAAAATCCCAACAAATGGGTTAATCAAATAGTTAAGGATAAAAATGTTGCTAAAACTAGTCTAAATTTTAATTAATGATATATTTTATCCCCTATACAATATTATTTGATTTTATGGTCATTTTAGCTCATTTTATTGAGAAAAAATTTAACATGTTTTAATGTTTTATGAAATGTGATGTGTATCATCCCCTCCCTTCTAAAAGGATAGACCTCCATTATCTTCATTACACTAACTTGAGAATTCATGATGGACCAATCCCTAGTAAAATAGCTTTTTACTTTATTAAAAAACTTTGATTTGCTTATTTGATTCGAAAATTGAACCCCTAAAATCCAAAAGATGACATTTAATGGAGTTTTTTTAAAGAATATGTAATCTCCATTTAATACCACTATATCAGTTTATTTATTATATAACCTGAAATAAATGTATATTATTTATAATTAAATAATAATATCATTATCATAAATATACGTACACGTTATTAATATTATTAATCCACCATTATCCAACATATTTTTCATCAAAAATGAAGTGAATGTGTCGCTCGTGAATACGTATGTCTCACCATCTTTGTGAAGCGATAAAATTAATTTTTCATAACCATGTTTTTTTATGGGTATTATTATGGTTTTAATGATTATATAGATTATTTATGACATAATTATACTTTATAATGATAATATCATAGCAACCTTCTTACTTTTCAACTCATTGGAAAATGATAACACCACTAACATGTATGTGTGGACTACCACCTCCAAGAAGTGAAGTTATTAAATTTTCATAACTAATATACATGGATTGTAATAATTATGTATTTTCAAAATATATATTATTTATATGATATAATAATAATGTTTTAATAGTGAATTATTATTTAACCTTCTTTTATTTCATCTTTCAAAACAAGAAAACAACAATTATGAATATGTATGACACGCCATCTCCGTGAATGATATAGTTAATTATTTTTATATATGACTTTATGGGTGAGTGAGTATATATATATATTTTTGTGCCAAAATGTGATTATAGGAATAATATGAAAATATTACATCAATTCCAAAGGGAATCCTTCATGAAGCCCATTCGTGGAACCCTTCAGCACAACGACCTTCATAGAGCCCCTTTGAGTTACGGTCAGCGTGAATTAATTACCACCTATGTGATCACTGCATAGAAAAGAGGTGGATGACTCTGTTATTACAAAAAATTTAAAGGAAATATTCATGTCTTAGATAGAACTAGATCTCCCTTGTGATACCTTGAAATTTCATTGAAACCTCCACGAGCGTTGTGGAGGAGATTAAGGAGGCCTTTGTGCCGAGGAGGGGATGACAGACGACTCTGTGGTGGCAACAAACTTAACGCAATCCAATTACAATCGAAATGCGCCACATGGATTCAAAGAAAACTATTAAATCATTGTTTAATATCTTTAATATAAATAACATGATTCTTTTTAACACAACGGAATGATACCCTAAACATTTTCCTACTCATCTCTCAAATAATGAAGAACCTTAAGCTCTGTGAGTTGTTGATTATATTTTCTCTTCATGGTATTTGATCATTGAGATTTACATTTTTTTTTCTCTAATACAATCCCTCTTTAGGCAAGAATTCCCTTTAAAAATCCTAGAAGTCATTACAATGGAAGGATATTCCTAAGGGTACTCGAGACTTTTCCAAGCACTCATTCTTCTTGAAGTACCTTCCATGAACATGTAAACCCTAGGAAAAGGTAGGATCATTGTGCTTAGTTATGTATATTTCTTTACTATGTGAATATTTTCAAGGCACCTATGCTTCGTGATGTCATACTCTGTAAAATCACATTCTCTTTGTAATGCACTCATTATATGAATGTATACTCCATGATAAGGCTAGGAAACTCTACATTACAAAACATAACCCTTTGCAAAGTCATTCCACATTATAGATCACCATATCCTTGAAAGGTCCCATAGTATGACTCATCTTCATTCTAGAACCCTTCTCCTGAATGATCATCTAGGTTTTTATGACGTAATTTCAAGGTCCCTTGGGTGGTGGTTCATATTTTGTTGCAAAGCCTCATGATTTCATCTCATAGGAACACTAACGATTATTGCTTCATTGCAGGGCCATGCTAATGATATCCCCTCAATGGATCGATCCATAACCACATTGTTATATGTCATTGGTGATAAATTTCCTTCCCCATGAGTGGCTAGTTATCAATTATGTAATTCCAAGGGGTCAGAAGTGAATCCTCACCGTCTGAGCTGCAAGACGTTAACCATCCAAGCACAATTGTCCTCAGTATATAACTTTAAACATCAACCTTGTCTCATGATAAATATAAAGGGTTCACCATATCAAACATTTTCTATTCCCACTAGTCTCCACATGATTGAGCTCTTCCTCACATGGAATGAGATCCTCCATGCATAAAATTATATCTATCCGCATGGAAGGGAAACCATCTTGGTGTGTTCCCCAAGAATTCTTGAAGGATATATCATCATTTATCCTACAATCATCATTGGTGTGAAAATTCCATAGGATAGATGTTTATAGGGATAAGTTACCCCATCCATCTCCGTTTGGGGTTTATCTATATTGGGCCTCCATCATGGACTATGTCCCAATCTCTATATCTACATGTCGTTAACCAAGTATAAGCCCTTATTTCCTCTTTAGGATATTTAACATGTGTAAGACCCATATAATTCCTTACATGCACACCTTTAGAGATGTGGTGGTCAAGTATTTCCTGGCTCTTGTTTCTCTCACCAAGCTTGACACACATGGGATTAGAGTCAGCATTGACCGTGTAATCCATCCTGGGAGACCATAGAATGTAATAATAATCCCCCATTATAAACTACATGGACATTGATCCATTCACATTCCAAGAAATGTACGTAAGAAGAATTTCTAAGGTTCAAGCCCATCACCTATTTTATCTAAAAAATTCATGTATGTTCACTCTCATTATGCACTATGTTAAACTATATGACCCATTCATCCCACATGACATTAAACTGTATACACTCGAACTATGTTGGATTTTATCCTTATCTCCTTGTTAGGGTATGTAGAAATCCTCCCTGAGGTTCAACCCAAAACAATAGAAATCTATGGTGTCCCCCTTTTCAGGACCCACATTCTATGTTCATCCTAGTTACATCAGACCAACTCTCAAAATGATAACCACGCATAATCCCAATTATGTCTTTGATTTGTTTTCCTATGCACACACTCAGATTGCATACCCCATACTGAACTATGTGGACTTTGATTCACTACCATGGGGATACGTAGGAAACCTCTCTAAGGTTAAATCCCACCACCCATGTCATCTACTTGTCTCTTCCTTGATCCTTTTCATTTCAAGAAGGTCATTCCCCAACATGGGAGTTATACTTCTTCCAGGTCCCATTCAAGCATTCATTCTCACAGGCAGCCTCCTCAGGTGTCCCATCACCCCACATCCATAACTACGTGCTCTTTGATTCCCTACCATGGGGATACATAGTAAGCATCTCTAATGTTCATGCTAAACTATATCATCAAATCCATAATAGTTGCATCTCACTCCCCATCCACTTCAATCAACCCAACATCATCCATCCTTATTCTTATCTAGGATGCCACATCTCGGTGAGATCATGCCATCCACCCGGGTGCTAACCTTGTATAAGCCCCATATACAATCCTTAAACATCCAACAAAGAGTGTTCCTCTGATTATGGGCATCTAACCATGCGTAATCTCTATCATGTCTTATGGACATTGTCTTTTGTGAACACCTTACTTTATATCCTCCTTGAACTATGTGGGTTTTGATCCATATCTCTTAGATAGGGTACATTGGAAACCTCCCTGAGGATCAATCCTGGCCAATGGTCAACTCTAGAATCCTTGTTATAGGGACCCAAGATCCCTTATATCATTCTTCATTAGACGATTTTATCCACTCATCTAGTGAACTCCTTAGGTGCTCCCCCTAGGGATGTACCAATCTAATCCACTCCTATTAGTGTTCTGATTAGTCTGATCCATCTCTACTAGAAATTAAATTCGTGGCATACCTTGTGTCAATCATGGGATGTATGAAAAACTCTATGGACATTCCTATGAAATATAATTCCCCAAACTCAACGTGGGATGCCTCTAGCTTCTGGGACCTCAAGAATCCCTATCCTTAGGAGAAGAAACCAAAACACATCAGGGTTTCAAATTCTAGAAATTCCTACAATGTCAAATGTGACTACTCCCTTGATAGAAGGTTGATGGCTAGACATTACCCTTTATGATACATTACAAAAGTAGTGTAATTAATCGGCTACCATGAAGATATGGAACCACAAAAGAGTTTCATGAACTATAATTCAATTCGATGAGGGAGACCCATATTAGGTGAAAAATTCAATGGAGGAATCTTTTGAAGGAGATACCAACATCCCACCATCAAATTTTGATTAACGAGAATGTTTCCTTGAATAAGTAAAAGATGTCACCCGCCTCTGGAAGGAGGGAATGCGGGGAAATAGTGCAATGCATCCTCCATAGATAGATGTTCACCTCAGTAAAAGAATCAGAAAATGAAATGGTGAACCCAACATGAATTTATTCTCCTCAATGTTGTTATTAGTATCATTTGAGACATCAGTGGATAAGCATGTCACCAGATCTAGGTATCTGGAGTCAGGTCTGCCTATGAAAATAGCGGGTCTAGTGTGAAACTCACCAAAGATTAGGGTAGTTTAACATTGGACATCCCAGTCTGGGGAATTGTCAGCATGGATTCTTCCTACCTATAATGGGATATGGAATGGTATTGGGGCACTGGACATTTCTTTATTCCATTAGGCACTAATTGATTAACCTCCCTTCTTTTCAGTACCCAAGATTTTATTTATGGGAATCGATGACCACTCACCCACCGATGCAGCAACTGGGGAAATGACAACACAACCATCCTCTATGGCTTCATATCTTCTATGAAGGACTCCACATCCATGTCTATCGGGCACCCACACCATATATCCCCATCCAAACTCGTTCATAGGAGGGTGATTAATGGCCTCATCCGATGGTATGAGGAAAAATGGATTACCCCAACTCAGGATATGGCTCTATAGGACCTACTGGATTTTGTGCCACACTATCTCCACGACACACAAGGGTCGTGAAAGGAGCCACTTCTCCCCACTCCTACCTATAACTGTTTCAGGATCCTCTCCACAAAATGCACTAACAACAAGATCTGTAATGCTAATGAGGTGAGGGATGTTCGGGCTAGCCCAGCTTTGATCCTATACTAAGGGCCGAAAAGGAGGGATACAACCAGGCTATGTTAGTGCCAAAATGAATCCCCATAGGATAATGGGTATGTGAGTTATACACCTATGCCACTGACCCTAGTATGGTTAACCTGACGCCAATGTCGAGTGCAAGCATAGGAGGGTGCCCGCTAGGGGTTGTCATCAATGATGTCTAGCATGGATTGTGCGACTTCCAACAAATACCAAATACACCCCATTTATACTAAATAAGGAAACTCATATGAATAACCCAAATCGAGGCCCCAACCACCCCACGGGCAGGTTGGGATGACTCTCTTGGTCGCTGACATAGGTGGCTCCCATCGCATGCCGACCCGCGACGATGACATACATCATGGAGGTCCTCCCTGTTCCAGCACCAGTGATATTGTAGGTCCTCACCTCTCCCATGATCAACATGGAGTTCCTCTCCGTGCCACCATTAGTCTAAGTGATGCACATGCCCACTACGCTGACATCCTATATAGAAGCATCTTCCCACCCTTGATCCCAACTATGGAGTAATTCCTCCTGTCACAGATCACCAATTTGATGATCCTCCTTGCTTGGTCAACCATCAATGAAGGGGTCTTCCCCATGTCCATACCACCACTGAAGATGGTTTGCCTCATCTCAGCATTCAGATAAGTAGTGGTTTTTCTTACTTCACTAGTATCCAAAGCGGAGGTCTCCCTGGTGTTCAGTTTGACCAATATGAAGTGTCCCCTCATTCTATCACTTCTAAGGGAAACATGCATGGAGGTACTAGCCATGATCCTACCAATTCCATAGGAGGTCCTACCCACTCTAACAACTCTAGTGGTTATTGTGTTTATTCACTAACCAATCATCTTAGAGTAATTTCCCATGTTCCTTTCATCATTTTTCCAGGTTCTCCTTGCACTCCGACTCACCCAGGCAGATGTACACTCCGCCCAGCACCAGTTCTCCCAATTGTCCTATTAGTGCATAAAACCTTCCTTTTTCTGAATAAAATCCATTGGATTGAGGGTGGGTCATCACCACCATGTATATAATACCAAAAAGAATAAAACAATGATTAAACCCCTCTTTTTTGTAGATTATGCGGTAGAATGTGATTCAACAATTGAACCCTCACCCCAATCTTCTATGTTGGGAGCTAGGGTAGTAACAAGGCATATAAGCCTAATCCTTATGGAATGTGAGGTCCATCAAATTACCACCTCTCATTGGTGATACATATTGGAGGATGATGATTTGGCCTCTTTCTAGGGCCTAGCTATGAAATCATCCTTGTCATCAACAAGATAATTCTCTACCACAACTAGAGATCATGGAGAGTTATTCTCGGGACTAATAGAGAAATGGAAACAACATGAGCCACCAACAGTTACCGCATCTTCTACATTGGAAGCTATTTTTTCAAGTATGTCTTATTAGGATGCGGTGGCTCAGTCATTTAATTATTCGGAATACATCTCATGATGTGGAGTTTTGTCATCTCGCTCACCATATTCTTCCCCAACATGTCTACCATCTCAATGTTCCACTTCAGTGTCGTTATCGATCTAGCAGCTACCCCTAATTGATGAATGTGGCAACCAAGGGCTAGATCCCATGTCTAAGATGAGGTTCTTCTAGGACATCCTTGTGGTGAATCATTTCCAAGAGATTTTGTAGACAGTTTCAACTATGAACTTTAGTCTGGTGGAGTCACTTACTTAGTATGAGGTCTCATGATTGCACCAAACCCTCTAGGAGGCCCACTTCAATATCTATTGTTGGTGAGTGGATTACCCCATGAGTCAGGAGCACATTGAATATTTTGGCTGGAAATGATGTATGTTTGACTTGGTTTTTCTTCGTATTTCTCAATTCCCTATGTCACCCGGTCACCATCGGACCATCCAACAATGATGCATTCAGGATTAAAAGTGCGTTGTAGAATTATCAAGGCATCCCCCAACTCTAGATTCGTGGTTTAGTGATGTATGTGACCCTTAATTTCAGTTCTATACTACACCAACCTAATGTTCATGGTGGTAGTGAGGATATTCCACCATTTATAGACATAGTTGACATGGCCGACCTATCAGAGGGAGAGACTGATCTAGAGATCCTTGAATAGAACTTTCACCCTAAGAGATTGAAACAAATATTGGATCTATTAGGAAGGGTTACTGACCATAAAATAAATTTATTGGGTTTTCATGTACCTACTTAGTCATTATCTCTCCGGCAGAATCCCAATAAGGGAAAGGGTATCATGGAGTTGTCAAACACTATAACTCGTATAGCATAATGTAGAGGATAGAAAATGATCCTAAAAGTCTATGTTGTGTAAAATGTTTACAGAACAGAATAGGATGGTCGATTAACTTCTCATTAAATGTGCTGTAGAGTAGCGACCAAACTATAGTAACCCTCGACCAAGTAAATAGGGGTTAGAACACACTCCCCCAGATAAGTTGCCTCCACGTGACCCTGAACATCCTAGCCACATTGACATGGGGGATTCTGGAGTTTCTCGCATGATGGTTCCAATAACCTTTCCAAATCCACCTGAATTGCATGATCACCCTCCATTGGAGACAGATAAGATTCAACTAGTTGATCCATTGGTCATTCCCCTGACACTCCCACAAGTCATCCCACCTGCTGCTCTAGGATACAATGGGCCTACATGTCTTGTTGAAGAACCTACCAATTCATTAATGGTTAAGTATCGATGCTAAGACAAGAATCCCCATATAGGTGATCCAATGGAAGTGCTCATTTCCCACTTTGAGGCTTTGGAAACTCAGAAGGTAAAAATAATACCTTATGGAAAGACATATCTGGCATTGATGGATGATATTCCTACACCCATTGTTTTGAAAACCCAAGATTTTCTGATTTAATTTTATGGGCGATTCACTAAAACACTGCTCCCACATCAACTCATGGTGTGGACCCATGCTGGGAACTGCAACGCAGCAGGAGACTTCCAAAATTATGTATTTCATACAAGCATTATAAGGGTCCACTATTGTCTTGTTTATCCAGCTACCCATTGGTTCATTATCTAGCTGTGAGGATCATTGTAGGATGTTTATATACCAGTTATGCTCCACCACCAGAACATGCGTATTTCAGACAACATCATGTGCAAGGAGAGGCCCGACGTGCACGTTGCGGACTTTGTCGCTAGTTTGAAAGGCATTAACTACTACCTATATATTCCACAGACCTAGGAACAGCTGCAGAAAATGTTTCCGAGGAATATCAAGACCAAACTAGTCCCCTATATCTTCATGCATGTATACCCAGGTGGATTTTTGGATATCTCTTATAATTCCCAACGTCTAGAGGATGCCTTGTAGCTTGCCATGCAGACACATCCGTTGACTCATGAAGTTCCTCCAAGAAGTGCCACTGAGGTCGAGGAATATGTGGTAGCACAAGTAGGGTCCCCAAGATAGCAGGATTTATTACTAGTGGAACCACCACTACAACCTCTCTAAGGCCCACCACCATAGTAATATCCTTCAACACAGTATCACCCACCTCAGAATTCAAAGATGCCCCCATGTAATGCGCCACCACCACATAGTCGATCAAACTAGGTTATACCTCTTTGATAGGATTCCATAGCCCCTTGTTAGTTCTAGGATACTAGAAACCCCTTTATAGATAGAATTAACCAGACCAACTCATTTAATGAGTCTCAAGTCCCCTGTTATTTCTAGACTTCCTTAGAACAATGAATTATATGGTTGCAAAATTCAGGGGGCTCAAAGAGGATGATCTCACTGATGTCTAAAATTACTACCCCTGTCATTGGATCTTGGGGAACACCATCAAGTATTTCAATGTTTTTAATGAATGTATTCAAGAATAGGTTGAAAACATCATAGTCATGTTAAGCCCAGCCTCGGTATAGGTTCCATGTGTATTTATACACTGAGACAACGATATTGTCATCGAGTGAGAGTGGACATATGTTCATAATAGTGGGCCTCCAAAATATGATGAATGGATGGTGCATAATGTATTTGTCTTCACTAATGGTATTATATATTCCTGTCTGAATTGAACTGGACCTCTAGAAGTTGATGTGTCACCCAAAACCACTACGTCTATGTCGATGACTTAGACCTCCAATTACTAGAAGGGATGTCACTGACGAAGAAAGGGAAAACAAAATCCCCCACCAATTCCATTGCCATCCCATAATATTGGTGAAATCATCCCCCCGGAGATTTTAAATTCCCCCATAATTTGTTTACTGATAGAGGATTCTTCATGTGATGACCATAGGTATGCTTCGATTAACATCATGAAGCTGGTAAAACCCTACAAGATTCCCAATAACAAAGAACGATATACGAATCCTCATAATGTCCCCAGTCAGCACATGTTTCGATGGAGCCACTCTTACATATGTCGTTGGGATACATTTGTTCAGTGCCTCCATCTATGCTATGCATGTCACCGAATCAAGAAAACTCACCCAGTGGAGAGCTCATCATGCGCGTCATTCCCATATTGTCTCACCATATCTATATCGACTTCCATTTGCGTTACTGGATCAGGGGGAAACCACGATTTTTATACTATCATTCAGGTTCCATTATTGTCCAACCTCAGTCATCTGGCCTTCATTTGGATGTCGCTCCAAGCATTTCGACTATCGAGTAGTGGTATATTCCTAGCACCCGTCGACCACTAGTTCATCCTAAAGGCCCATCATACATCTAGACATAGAATGAACTCTGGTAAGAAGAAATTCATTCATGGCATGGAAGTTTGAAATCCTTATGAAACATGCCAGCATTCCTGTGAGGCTCTGAATCTTAGAGGCTCTTTGCCTTTTAGCGGATATGCATGACGACCTTGTCAAGGCTCAAAGAACCCTTATTCAGTTTGATATGTAGGTAGAAAGCGTATAATCCTACCATTCTGAATCTATTGTGAATTATAAATTTGATTCCAATATGTGTAACACTCCAAGCTTCTATGGTGCTCTTCTCTTTGAATAATGTGATAGTGTGTGTTGTACGCAACACTGTGTTCTAACACACCATAACGAATCAAACTAGCCATTATGAATAGTAATACCTACTATTTGAAATTATATATATTTTATATTTCAAAATGGACTTCATTTTTGGATTTTGAATATCGAATTTAGCCTAAGTTGAAATTTCGGTACTTTTCGGATAACTATAATATTTTGATGAATAGTGAAAATTACTAAATTTTAATTAAAAAAACATGTTGTAATCAAAATAATTAATAGAGATAAATTATGAATTTGAGTGGTTTAAAGTATATTTAGAATATATTATTACCATTTAATATAATGTTGGTCATTGGACATAATTTTACAATTAAACCGAACATAAACAAGTGTCAATCTTTTGATAGTTATTATCTCTTAAAAACACGCTTTTTGTTTTGACAGCGGGAATTAATTTTAAATGAAATTCTTCCACTTATATGTTTTGAATTTAGAGAAATGGATTCCATATTTGGAATCAGAATGTTCAAATTGTGTAAATATGTAACTTTTTTTTAGACATTATGAATAATTACTGCGGTAAATATTTTATTTACCATGGTTAAGGGTAAATCCGGTAAATGAGGGTTAAAAAATAATATTATAATAATACTAAATTACACTAAAACGTGTACTAGCCTTATTGGTTGATACAGGTTCGACCATAGTCATATTTGGGTCGATTTTGGGACCCCATGGTGCCACTTGTAGGTGATAGGGACACTTTATTTTAATTAAAATAAAATGAATACAAAAATGACACAAGCATATATCTTTTAGAAAAACAATTTTTACATAGGGTTATATATGTCAGATTTTAGATTATAAATATTCATTAGAAAGAATAAAATATTTCCAACATAAAAATATTTTATTTATTATTTTTAGACATTAAATAATTTAATTTATGTATGACACAATGATGATAAAGTAATTACTATAATAGTGAAAAATTAAAATAATTGATATTATAAATACCCAAATAAATATAATATGAAACTTTTACTGAATTAAACTAATTTTCTAGGATAATATGATATATTAGTATAGATTTAATAGACTTTTTTCGAAGTAATCAATCTGTTATGAGTTTCACAAAAATCATCTATTGAATAGTGTCAAAATTGACATAAAAGAGTTCTTAAAAAAATATTATATTATTAATTGATATTAAATTCCTAAAAATCTAAGGTTCGGAAAATAGACTTATATCATGATATGTTAATCACTAATGGACCACTTAGGGGTCTCTTGGATGTATATAGTATGTTTATTAACCATATTATATAAAAATATAAAGAGACATTTTAAAAGTGAAACTAATTAACTTAGAGTTAATACTTAATGATAAGGTTAATATAAGTACCCAAACCTATCTAAATTCTATTGGTTGAGTTTTTTTCGACCCATAACCACATTAAAATTTAAATAATAAACTTTTGAGCCATTAGAAACCGAATATGAATTTATTATAAATTAATATTTCTAGATTTTCCAAAGGTGCCCCTCACCCCTCTTATAAAATGGAACTCCTCCTTCCCATTTCTTCACACCTTCGAAGCTTTTTTGTTGGCCAAAATCTGCCCAAATACTCTCCCAACATCCCTCACTACATCCTAGAGTCATTAGTTTGATCATAAAGCCAACCTATAGATCCCTTTTTATCAAATCAAAAGGAAGAACCCGAAGAAGAGGTAATGTTTTCCCCACCCCTTTTCAAGTTCCTTTCTTCTTCCACTTCTTCTTTCTTTGTTGTTACCATTATAAAATAATAACTCCACTATCATATATATACTTTGGTGTTATTATAAATATGGTACAACAATATTCAGTATTCTATCAACCCTTTGAATAACATGTCACCATACGTGCGTATGTACGGCTTACCGTCTCCACGTCGTGGTGTAATTGTTATTCAATATATTATTATTTGGATGGGTATAATAATGATGTGTAACTCATGTAAATAATAAATATAACATGTTAATTATTCTGTATATATGATATACCATCCATTTATATATTATTTTAATATCAAAAGAATGATATTGTCGCTCGTGCGTACGTACGGACTACCGTCTCCACGAATGCGATGAGATTCATTCTCCATCGTATCCATTCAAGTATAATTATCATTTGATGATTTAAAAATGATGTTTAAGGACTTGATATAATTATGGATATTAATAATATAAAACCTATCCGTTATAAACATGTCTTATATAACAAAACATATAATAGAAAGTGAGTAAGTTAACACCCAAAACAACGATAATACTAAGATATTATTAACAAAGCAATGTTAAAAGATCATATATGATATCATCTGAATGCATATGATTCTTTTATAATTTAATAAAAATTATTTCACTATAATACAGGAGGTTAACTGACCCCAACCAAGGAAAAGTACAAGGTAAGGGTTATTTCACAATCTCTTCATTATCCGAGGTTGTTTATTCATAATTATCTACTGGGATCTCTTTATCATCCACATCCATGTTTCTTTAAAATATATTTCAAAACATTTTTAATATTTACTAGAATAAGATTTAAAGTCATTTATACCCTTTTTGACTTTTATAAGTGGTTTATAAAGGAATATTTCCATCATTTTCAAAACAAGGTCCTTTTTAACCTTTAATACAGGATGAAGGTAAGAATGTTTTTTTTAACTTATACAGCAGGTGCGGTTATTTTCTGCCATTATAAAATCTTTAAAGTTTCCCTTACAAGCTTATAAGAATATTTTCAAAATAAAATGTTTTATTTTATATCGCTCTTCAATGATTTCAAAATAAAAAGAGATATTTCTCTAAAAAGAGTTTTGATTTCATCTATGTCAACATCCTTTGATGGATTTTACGCTTATTTGAAGTTGATTTATTATGATACAAAACATATATATTGTATTTAAGGTTTTGTGATATGTTTGACTGTGGATGTGCTATTTTTATACCATTCATAGTTTATGGTGAAAGTATTGACATTTCATATGCTAGTTTTAATACGAATGTTTATGTTATTTTTAAACCTTTTCATATGGGAATGCATTGGACATAATATGTGATGGGTGGAGCCCGCTATAGCTCCTCGATGCATCGGTAGGTCTCATGAGACAAACTAGAGTCTTGGCACATGGCCTTGGAAAAATCTTATTTATAGTCTTGGCATGAGGCCTTGGCTATGTGGTTATGATAGTCTGGCATTATGCATTCCATCATTATGAAAGTGGTTATTGATTTTGCATGTGATTATTCGATTAGTAGAATATCCACGTGAATAAGATAATGGTATTATTTCATTTTATTTATGCCATACTATGTTGAAAGTTCAAGTTTGAAAGGATTTTGTTTTAGTTATACATTGCCTTAAATGTTTATTCTTATTTATGAAAGTTTCCGCAATATTGTTATCCTTACTGGGCATTTGAGCTCACCCCTTTTCTATGTTTTATTTTTCCCAGGAAGTGAAGAAGTAAATTATGAATGACCTACAGGGATATTATGTGGGGATATGAGTGTGGATTATGGAGACAATATGTTGTTGTAGTAGTTTTTCATTTTATTTTATAATGTAAGACTTATGAATATATCTAGCGTTTCCAAGGCTACTAAACCAATCGGTCTTTCGAGATTTGATCTTTCTTGTGATCATGCCAATGTTTTGTAATAATGCATGGACTCTGGGTAAATAGGGTCAGGGTGTTACAGTTGGTATCAGAGGAAGTTTAGTACAAACCGTGGAAGCTAGATTTAGATATACTCTGATTAGAGCACATATACCTAAGATGAACTTTGAGGATTAGTATAGAAGAACTTCCTAGAATTTTTGTATTGTAACGATTTTGTGAGTTTTCTGAGCAATACATCCCTGTCTGGATACGAGCAGGTAGAGGCGGCTCTGGCATAGATGTACCTAGGGGTAAAACCCAAAATCAACGCTTTGATCTAGACTCGAACGGGAACTGGTGCACGACAACGGGCCTTGTTGCACTCTTGGTTATGACACTCCCGGGGGATATGCTTAGGATAACTCTCATTTTCATTAAAAATCATTATGAACGGTTTATGAGTATATACTTCCTCACGGAAAACATTTTTATGATTATGGATTATATCCATAAATAGTTTAATTTATGTTAAGTGATTTAAATGTATGGGATTATGTATTTTGATTCATAAACTGATTTAGTTTATGCCATTGTTTAGAAATGGAACCTAGTGGAAGAAATGGAAATGGAATCAATTCACGCACACCATGTAGGGATTTCCCTCCTGCTCAAGATAATTATAGTGGAGCTGGTGATGCAACTGGTGCTGATCAGCTAATCACCATACTGGGACAACTCACTCAGGTTATGAATAATAACCTTACCCGTATGGAGCACCCTGATCCACAGCGTGGAGGATCAATGTTAGATCGATTCACGAGGCAACAACCACCATCGTTCAATGAGAGTACAAATCCCATAGTAGCTGAGCAATGGATAAATTCTCTGGAGGAAATATTTCAGGCTTTGGGGAGCAGTGAAAGGGAAAAAGTTATCATGGAAGTTTACCGGCTCACTGGAGATGCTGATCAATGGTGGACATTGATTCAAAACATGAAGGAAGATGATGAATTATCAAATATTGAATGGAGGGAGTTCAAAGATCTGTTTTTAGAAAAATACTTTCCTCGCGACCATCAAGAAGATATGGAAAGGCAATTTCTGAGTCTGAGACAGAAGGAGGATGAGAATGTCGCAAAGTATGAGGCTAATTTTACAAGGTTAGCAAGGTATGCTGGAGATTATATACGTAACCCAGGAAGTAAGATTGATCAGTTCATTGATGGGTTAAAACCATTTCTTCGGCGAGAATTATTCTCACAATCCTTTTCATCGTACGAAGACATTGTCTCATGTGCTATCAAGAACGAAAAGGAATTCTCTAAGTCTTATGACTTTAAAGAAAATCAAGAGAAGAAGAGACCTGCTGATCAATCTGGGAATGGAAATAAGGGGAAGAAGGGAAAGGTTGAATATACATCCTGTGGTAAATGTGGGAAGAAACACCCTGGTACTTTCTTGAAGGGAATGGGAGTCTGTTACAATTGTGGTGAAAAAGGCCACCAAGCTCACGATTTCAAGGGGAAGAAGGAAGCTACCAATGTTCAGTGCTACAATTGCAGGGAGATGGGGAATTATGAAAATGAATGTCCTAAGGGTCAGGAGAACTTACCTCAAAAAAGGACAAGGGATCAAGGCCAAGCTTATGCTATCACTACTGCTGAGGTAGAAGCTCCGAAAGACATGGTGGCATGTAATTTAATGGTTTCCTCAACATTAGAAAATGAATTATTTGATTCTGGATCATCGCATTGTTTCATATCTTCCCAGTTTGCTAAGAAAATTAGATATTTCCAATTTGATTTAACAAGGGAGTTGCCGGTTAAAACTCCTAAGGGAAGTATCATTGCAACAAAATTTTGCAAATCAGTCCCCATTAGAGCACATAAATGTTCTTTATATGCTGATCTCATCATCATATCTATGACTGAGTTTGATATAATCCTCGGTATGGACTGGCTTTCAGACTATGATGCGAAGATTTATTGTAAGAAGAAAGAGGTTATGATTCTTGATGATAATGATAAGGAACACATTATCATTAGAGCATAATCATCACAACCTAATTCTTATTTAGATCCACCCCCAGTAGCTCAACTAAATTCAATTATTGTGGAGGAAGAGAATGAAATAACTGTCGGTGAGGAAATGAATGTTCAAATAGAGGATGTACCTGTTGTGAAATAATTTGTAGATGTATTTCCGGAATATTTACCTGGACATCCTCCAGAACGAGAAGTTGAGTTTTCCATTGATTTAATTCCTGGATCAAGGCCTATATCGAAGACCGCTTATAGAATGTCCACTGTAGAGTTAGTCGAACTAAAGAAACAACTAGAGGAATTGAGTAATAATGGATTTATTCGCCCTAGTGTTTTTCCATGGGGATCCCCTGTTATTTTTGTTAAAAAGAAAGATGGATCTATGAGGTTATGTATCGACTACAGGGAGATCAATGATATAACGATAAAGAACATGTATCTCGTACCTCGCATTGATTATTTATTTGACCAACTGCATGGACCTCAATACTTTTCAAAGATTGAACTTCGATCTGGATACCATCAGTTGTGCGTAAAGAAGGAATACATTCCAAAGACAGCATTTCAAACCAGGTACGGGCATTACGAGTTTACTATAATGCCTTTTGGATAGACTAATGCACCCTCTGTATTCATGGATCTGATGAATAGGGTTTTCATGGAGTATCTCGATGAATTTGTGGTGGTATTTATTGATGATATCTTGGTATACTCCAAAACCTACGAAGATCATGAAAATCACTTGTGCATTATCTTGAAGACTCTGAGGAGGCATGAATTATATGGGAAGTTTAGCAAGTGTGAATTCTGGCTTCAGGAGATTTTTTTCTTGGCCATATTATCTCTAAAGATTGAATCTCTATTGATCCTTCTAAGACTAAGGCAATCCAAGAATGGCCAGCACCTACGAGTATAACTGAGGTACGCAGTTTTATTGGTTTGGCAGGTTATTATCGATGTTTCATCCAGAATTTTGCTCGATTGGCTAACCCATTAACGAAGATCACACATAAAGGGGTTAAATTTGATTGGAAAGAAGTGTGTGAAGAATGTTTCAAAGAACTGAAGAGAATATTAGTCAATGCTCCTATATTGACACTACCACCTGGGGAAGGCAAACAAGGTGGAAGATGCTTTGAGCAGAAAAGACCATGGAGTTTTGAATAATATGAGAATTTAAAGGGATCCAATTTTCATGGATCTAGTGAAGAAGGACATGGGAATAACCAGGGAAGGCGAAACATCAATTATTTTTCAAATGGTTTCCAAACCATCTTTAGTATAATGGATTAAGAGTTCTCAGCCCGATGATAAATAATTTACAAAGAAGATTAAAGCTGTGAATGATGGGAGATTGAGAGACTTTGTGTATGATGATGGAATTTTGAAATTCGGGAAGAGACTTTGTGTTCCCGATTTACCTGATCTAAAAAGGGAATTTCTGGATGATGCTCATAGTTCCAATTTCGCTATACACCCTGGGAGTACCAAAATGTATAGAGATTTAAAGGAACATTTTTGGTGGGACAGCATGAAGAGGGAGATTGATGATTTTGTGTCAAGATGTATGGTTTTTCAACAAGTTAAAGATGGAAGGTAACAGCCTAGAGGAGTCATGCAACCTCTTCCCATATCGGAGTGGAAATGGGACAATATGATGATGGACTTTGTCATGGGGCTACCAAAGACTCCTAGAAGGAATGATGCAATATGGGTTATTGTTGATCGTCTTACCAAGTCAGCACATTTTCTTGATATAAGAGAAAATCTACCCCTGGAACGTCTAGCAAGACTATATATTAATGTAGTTTTGAGACATCATGGAGTACCCCTATCGATTGTTTCTGATCGTGATCCCCGTTTTACTTCAAGATTCTGGAAAAGTCTTCAGAAATCCCTGGACACTGAACTTCATTTGAGAACTGCTTACCATCCTTAGACAAACGGAAAATCAGAACGGACTATTCAAACCTTAGAAGACATGTTGAGATCTTTCTCACTTGACTTCCAGGGTATGTGAGATCAATATTTACCTCTGGTAGAATTTTCCTATAACAATAGCTTCCATTAGAGTATTCAGATGGAACCGTATGAAGAGTTATACGGAAAGTGATGCCGTACACCAACCTGTTGGGATGACGTCGGTGAAAGAAAACATGTAGGTCCATAACTGCTAGAGGATACGATGGAAAAGGTGAAGGTAATCCAAAATCACATCAAAGCAGCTCAAAGTAGGCAGAAGAGTTATGCCGATAATCAAAAGTAGGATTTGGAATTTCAAGTCATTGATCATGTTTTCCTGATGGTATCTCCATGGAAGGGAGTAATATATTTTGGTAATAAAGGTAAATTGAGTCCCAGGTACATCAGACCTTTCAAAATTCTAGAAATAATTGGGGTTGTAGCTTACGGATTGGCAATGCCTCCAAGTCTCTCCAAAGTTCACGATGTGTTCCATGTATCTCTATTGAGGGAATACATGCCTGGCCCAACGCATGTACTCACCTATGATGAATTAGAAGTGGAACCCAATCTGTCTTATTACGAAGAGCCCATCAAGATTCTTGATACAAGAGAACAGGTGCTGAGAAACTGGAGGACGCATCTGGTAAAAGTTTTGTGGAGAAACCATAAGATGGAAGAGGCAACGTGGGAACCTGAGGAACTTATGAGGAAGAACCACCCGAGTCATTTCATGTGATAAGTATTCTAGAAATTTCTAGGATGAAATTATTTGAAGGAGGGGAGAATGTAACACCCCAAGCATCTACGGTACGCTTCTCTTTGAATAATGTGATAGCGTGTGTTGTACGCAACACCGAGTTCTAACACACCATAACCAATCAAACTAGCCGTTACGAATAGTCATATCTATTTTTTGAAATTATATATATTTTATATTTCAAAATGGACTTCATTTTTGGATTCGTAATATCTAATTTAGCCTAAGGTGAAATTTTGGTATTTTTCGGATAACTTTAATTTTTTGATGAATAGTGAAAATTACTAAATTTTAGGTAAAAACAAATTTTTTAATCAAAATAATTAATATTGATAAATTATGAATTTGAGTGGTTTTAAAGTATATTTAGAATATATTTTTAACATTTAATATAATGTTGGTCATTTTCCATAATTTTACAATTAAACAGAACATAAACAAGTGTCAATCTTTTGATAGTTATTATCTCTTAAAAACACGCTTTTTGTTTTGACAGCGGGATTTAATTTTAAATTAATTTCTGACTCTTCTGTGTTTTGAATTTAGAAAAATGGATTCCATATTTGGATTCAGAATGTTCAAATTTTGTAAATAGGTAACTTTTATTTTTAGACATTTTGAATAATTACTGCGGTAAAAAATTTATTTACCATGGTTAAGGATAAATCCGGTAATTGAGGGTTAAAAAATAATATTATAATAATACTATATTACCCTAAAATGTTTCCTAGGCTTATGTATTGATACATTTTAGACGATAGGCATATTTGGGTCGATTTTGGGACCCCATGGTTCCACTTGTAGGTGATAGGGACACATTATTTTAATTAAGTTAAAATGAATACAAAAATGACCCAAGCATATATGTTTTAGAAAAACAATTTTTACATTTGGTTATATATGTTGGATTTTAGATTATAAATATTCATTAGAAAGATAAAACGATTTCCTACATAATGATAATTTATTTATAATTTTTAGACATTAAATAATTTAATTTATTTATGACACAATGATGATGAAGTAATAACTATATTAGTGAAAAATTAAAATAATTGATAGTATAAATACCAAAATAAATATAATTTGAAACATTTAATGAATTAAACTAATTTTCTAGGATAATATGATATATTAGGATTGATTTAATAGACTTTTTTTGAATTAATCAATCTTTTATGAGTTCCAAAAAAATCAACTATTGAATAGTGTCAAAATTGACATAAAATAGTTCTTAAAACAAATATTATATTATTAATTGGTATTAAATTCCTAAAAATATAAGGATTGTCCAAGAGACTTATATCATGATTGGTTCATCATTAATGGACCACTTGGGGGTCGCTTTGTTGTATATAGAATGTTTATTAACCATATTATATAAAAATACAAAGAGACATTTTAAAAGTGAAACTAATTAACTTAGAGTTAATACTTAAAAATAAGGTTAATATAAGTACCCACACCTGTCTAAATTATATTGGTTGAGTTGTTTTCGACCCATACCCACCTTAACATTTAAATAATAAACATTGGAACCATTAGAAACCGAATATGAATTTATTATAAATTAATATTTCTAGCTTTTCCAAAGGTGCCCCTCACCCCTCTTATGAAAGGGAACTCCTCCTTACCATTTCTTCACACCTTCAAAGCATTTTTGTTTGGCCAAACTCTTCACAACTACTCTCCCAACATCCATCACTACAACCTAGAGGCATTATTTTTTTCAGAAAGCCAACCTAAGGAGCCCTTTTGGTCAAATCAAAAGGAAGAACTCGAAGAAGAGGTAATGTTTTCCCCACCCCTTTTCAAGTTCCTTTCTTCCTCCACTTATTTGTTATTTGTAGTTACCATTTTAAATAATAACTCCATTATTGTAACACCCCAAGAATTCATAGTTTGTTATTTCTTCAAAATTATTCAATGACTTGTACTACACGCAACACCGAGTTTAATTACACCATGACTTACCAAACAAGCCATTCAAAAGAGGTTATGAATAGTATTAACTAAATTTTAAACCTTATATAATTCTTATAATTTTAGAATCCATATTATGAATTTCTTAGACATAATGTAAGAACAAATTCATTTTCAGTATTGCACTTTTAACAACTTTTAATGGTGAACCCTTTTTAAATAAAATATTTTAAACTTTTTGACTAAATGGGGACATAAAAAAAATTAAAATGAAACATCTCAGGCTTCCACGGTACTCATTCCTTTGAATAATACAGTAGCGTGTGTTGTACGCAACTTCGAGTTCTAACACACCACAACCAATCATACTAGCCGTTATGAATAGTAATACCTACCTTTTAAAATTTTAGAAATGTTATCTCTCAAAATGGACTTCATTTTAGGATTTGTAGTATCGAATTTAGCCTAAGGTGAAATTTTGGTACTTTTCGGATAACATTCATATTTTGATTAATAGTGAAAATTACTAAATTTTAATTAAAAACAACTTTTTTAATCAAAATAATTAATAGTGATAAATTATGAATTTGAGTGGTTTTAAAGTATATTTAGAATATATTTTTACCATTTAATATAATGTTGGTCATCGGACATAATTTTACAATTAAACCGAACATAAACAAGTGTCAATCTTTTGATAGTTATTATCTCTTAAAAACGCGCTTTTTGTTTTGACAGCAGGAATTAATTTTAAATTAATTTCTGCCACTTCTGTGTTTTGAATTTAGAAAAATGGATTCCATATTTGGAATCAGGATGTTCAAATTGTGTAAATATGTATCATTTATTTTTAGACATTTTGAATAATTACTGCGGTAAATATTTTATTTACCATGGTTAAGGGTAAATCCGCTAAATAAGGGTTAAAAAATAATGTTATAATAATACTAAACTATCTTAAAACGTGTCCTAGCCTTATTGGTTGATACTTTTTCGACCATGGGCATCTTTGGGTCGAATTTGGGACCCCATGGTGCCACTTGTAGGTGATATGGACACTTTATTTTAATTAAGTTAAAATGAATACAAAAATGACACAAGCATATATCGTTTAGAAAAATAATTTTTACATAGGGTTATATATGTTGGATTTTAGATTATAAATATTCATTAGAAAGATAAAAATATTTCCTACATAATTATATTTTATTTATAATTTTTAGACATTAAATAATTTAACTTATTTATGACACAATGATGAAGAAGTAATTACTATAATAGTGAAAAATTAAAATAATTGATATTATAAATACACAAATAAATATAATATGAAACTTTTAATGAGTTAAACTAATTTTCTAGGATAATATGATATATTAGTATAGATTTAATTGACTTTGTTCGAAGTAATCAATCTATTATTAGTTTCACAAAAATCAACTATTGAATAGTGTCAAAATTGACATAAAAGAATTCTTAAAACAAATATTATATTATTAATTGATATTAAATTCATAAAAATATAATGATCGGCCAAGAGACTTATATCATGATAGTGTAATCATTAATGGACCACTTGGGGGGTATCTTGATGTATATAGTAAGTTTATTAACCATATTATATAAAAATACAAAGGGACATTGTAAACATGAAACTAATAAACATAGAGTTAATACATAAATATATGGTTAATATAAGTACCCAAACCTATCTAAATTCTATTGGTTGAGTTTTTTTCGACCCATCCCAACCATAAAATTTAATTAATCAACATTGGAACCTTTAGAAACCGAATATGAATTTAATATAAACTAATATTTCTATCTTTTCCAAAGGTACCCCTAACCCCTCTTATAAAATTGCACTCTTCCTTCCCATTTCTTAACAACTTAAAAGCCTTTTGGTTCGTCAAAACTCTACCCAAATACTCTCCCAACATCCCTAAATACAACCTAGAGGCCTTATTTTGATCGGAAATCCAACCTAAGGAGCGCTTTTGATCAAATCAAAAGGAAGAACCTGAAGAAGAGGTAATGTTTTCACCACCCCTTTTCAAGTTCCTTTCTTCTTCAACTTCTTCTTTCTTTGTTATTACCATTATAAAATAATAACTCCAGTATCTTATATATACTGTGATTTTATTATAAATATGGTACAACCATATTCAGTATTCCATCCACCCTTTGAATAACATGTGACCATACGTGCGTACGTACGGCTTACCATCTCCACGTCGTGGTGTAATTGTTATTCAATATATTATTTTTTGGATGGGTATAATAATGTTGTGTAACTAATGTAAATAATAAGTATAACAAGATAATTATTCTGTATATATGATATAACATCCATTTATATATTATTTTAATATCAAATGAATGATATTATTGCTCGTGCGTACGTACGGACTACCGTCTCCACGAACGTGACGAGATACATTCTCCATCGTATCCATTAAAGTATAATTGTCATTTGATGAATTAAAAATGATGTTTAAGGACTTGATATCATTCTGGATATGAATAAGATACAACCTATCGATAACAAACATGGCTTATGTAACAAAACATATAAAAGAAAATGAGTAAGTTAACACCCGAAACGACGATAATTAAATGATATTATTAACAAATCAATGATAAAAGATCATATATGATATCATATTAATATATATGAGTATTGAATAATTTAATAACAATTATTTCACCATTATACAGGAGGTTAACATACCCCAAACAAGGAAAAGTAAATGGTAAGTTATTTTCATCTCACTCCTTATTCCCGTGAGATTCATGCCATATTGCCACCATCACCTTCTGTGTGGTGTATGTACTGCCCATAATTATATTCTTTGTGTAATACACTCTAATTTATGTGTATTTACATATTCATTGTATGATACCTCTTTCATGGGTTGTATGTTTCATAAATTACCAAATTGGTAAGGGTTATTTCGCAATCTCTTTATTATCCGAGGTTGTTTATACGTAATAATCTACTAGGATCTCTTTATCATCCACATCCATGTTTCTTAAAAATGAATTTCAAAACATTTTTACTATTTACTATAATATGGGTTAAAGTCATTTATACCCTTTTTTGACTTTTTATAAGAGGTTTATAAAGGAATCTTTCTGTCGTTTTCCAAACAAGGTGCTTTTTAACCTTTTCGACAAAATTAAGGTGAGAATGTTTTTTTAACTTATACGGTGGGTGCGTGTATTTTCCGCCGTTATAAAATCGTCGAAGCTTCCATTACAAGATTATAAGAATATTTTCAAAGAAAATGTTTTATTTTATAAATATATGACTCTTACATGATTTCAAGATAGAAAGAAATATTTCTCTAAAAAGAGTTTTGATTTCATCTATGTCAACATCCTTTGATGGATTTTACGCTTATTTGAAGTTGATTTATTATGATACAAAACTTCTATATTTTATTGAAGGTTTTGTGATATGTTTGACTGTGGATGTGCTATTTCTATACCATTCATGGTTTATGGTGAAAGTATTGACATTTCGTATGCTAGTTTTAATACGAATGTTTATGTTATGTTTAAACCTTTTCATATGGGAATGCATTGGACTTAATATGTGACGGGTGGAGCCCTCTATAGCTCCTCGATGCATCGGTAGGGCTCATGAGACAAACTAGTGTCTTGGCACAAGGCCTTGACAAAATCTTATTTGTAGTCTTGGCACGAGGCCTTGGCTATGTGGTTATGATAGCCTGGCATTATGCATTCCATCATTATGAAAGTGGTTATTGATTTTTCATGTGATTATTCGATTAGTAGAATATCCATGTGAATAAGTAAATGGCATTATTTCATTTTATTTATTACATACTATGTTGAATGTTCGGGTTTGAAAGGATTTTTTTAGTTTTCCATTGACTTAAATGTTTATTCTTATTTATGAAAGTTTCCACTACATTGTTATCCTTACTGGGCATTTGAGATCACCCCTTTTCTATGTTTTATTTTTCCCAGGAAGTGAAGAAGTAAATTATGAATGACCTGCAGGGATATTATGTGGGGATATGAGTGTGGATTATGGAGAAAATATATTGTTTTAGTAGTTTTTCATTTTATGATGTAATGTAAGACATATGAATATATGTAGTGTTTCCAAGGCTACTAAACCAATCGGTATTTCGAGATTTGATCTTTCTTGTTATCATGCCAATGTTATGTAATAATGCACCGACTCTGGGTAACTAGGGTCGGGGCGTTACAGTTGGTATCAGAGGAAGTTTAGTACAAACCTTGGAAGAAAGATTTAGATAAACTCTGAATAGAGCACATAGATTTAAGATGGACTTTGAGTATTAGTATAGAATAACTTCCTAGAATTTTGGTATTGTAGAGATTTTGTGAGTTTTCCGAGAAATACATCCCTGTCTGGATACGAGCAGGTAGAGGTGGCTCTGGCACAGATGTACTTAGGGGTAAAACCCGAAAACACCGCTTTGAGCTAGACTCGAACGGGAACTGGTGCACGACAACGGTCCTTAGTGCACTCTTGGTTACGACACTCCCGGTGGATATGCTTAGGATAATTCTCATCTTCTTTAAAATCCATTATGAAGTGTTCATGAGTATATACTTCCTCTAAGGAGACATTTTTATGATTATGGATTATATCCATAAACTATTTAATTTATGTTTTGTGTTTTACAAGTTTGGGATTAGGTGTTGTTATTCAGAAACTAATCTAGTGTATGCCATTGTTTAAAAATGGCGCCCAGTAGAAGGAATGAGAAGTCCAGCAATGCACATGATACAAAGAGAAAGATGGAACATATATTTCATGGTCTTAAGCCAGAATTTATAAGATAAATAGTCTTGCATGTATTATCATCATATGAGGAAATAATATCATGTGTTGATAATATAAGTAAAGAGTTTACTGAGTCCTATGTCTTTGAAGGGAAGCAAGAGAAGAAAAGGATGGAAGAGAGAAAGATAGATAAAAGGAAGAGGGAAAAGAAGAATTTTCCCATATGTGATAACTGTGGAAAGAAACACCCTGGAACTTGCCTGAATGGAGTGGGAGTTTGTTATAAGTGTGGAGGAAAAAGGCACAAAGTACGTGACTGCAAGGGTAAGAAAGTGGTTTCAAATGTACAATGCTTCATTTGCAGGGAGTTTGGACACTACAAGAACCTATGTCCCAGTCATCAGACTATGTCACAAATGATGCTATTGGATAATAATCAAGTTATGATACTACCACAGATGAAGAGGAATGATTAGAGTTCTTATGTTGATTATGTTATTTGAGTGTTGTATCAACAATGTACTTGTTATAATAATTATGGAGTATATAAGGATTATAATGCAGTACTGTTTCATTAAGGACTTGAGATTGTGTGGAACAAAGAAAAGTGACTCAATAGCAGGATAAATTTTTGAAAAACTATATGGTTGAGAGAATGATAAACCATAACATAGTTCTGATACCGAGGTAGTGATTTTGGAATAATACATTATTGATTTGGATAAATTATATTGGATATTCTTGAATACCTTGAAACTGATTAATGATTTGTATATTCCATCATTGTTGGGGTTTAAAACATTTTTGGATTGAAGGAGTATATCTATTATTCTTTAAGGAATAAGGTATCATGAATGTAATCAATAAGGTTTTATTGTAATTTAGGATGTTGTAGTGTTTTAAAAGAATACATCATAAAGGTGTTCACATGTTATTACGTGGAAAAAGGATCTTTATTATGTTTAACTTCCTTATAAGTTTTGGACTGAACTATTTTGGATAGTTCTAGTTTGGATTATTTTGGATTGCCATAAAAGGACATCCCGGAGGTCGGGCGGCAACCCGTCGCGTCCGGCAAGGCCGCGAGACTTGAACCCACAACTGAAGGGCGACAAGGGTGTATCACCTACCACTGGCCCATGAGATGTCCTGGATTAAATAATGTAGTTTTTATTAAAAGATCTTGTAGATGAATTATAAAGCCGTTTTTTTGGAACCCTATACGAATAGTGTAAATAGAATTTTTTACGTTCTATTATCTTTTAGAGTGAAAGATGAGATTGTGGTAGGAATTTATTAATGGATACAAATATAATTATAAAGTAAGTATATCGCCTTATGATCTTAGCCAATCTCATAAATAAATTCCTCAACATTAAGAAAAGGAACTTAGAACAAAAATGTTGTCCTAGATGGTACCTTAAATAATTACTAATTTATGGCTTTGGGATTGTTGGCCTTTTCATAGCCATGTTCTCTACCACTCTCCATCAGATAATTGATGGTTAGATATTTCTTCCATATCCATATTTTCCTACATGGAACCCTAGTATGTGTTATTTTCGGTAATCTCCATACTTTCCACTCTTTATTTTAAATAGAGGCCTCATTAATTCATTTTTTTGATGTGGGATTTCAATTAAGATATTTTGAAACGTCAAAAATGTGTTATCCTAATACCCTATGTTTTGTTGAACCGATGGAATTTCAAATCATCATAGATTGATGAATTTAAGGACCTAAATTTGACACTTGTTTGTGATTGATGACCTCAATCACTACCTATAAATATTTACGTTTTCCCTCCAATTATATGTCTCTAATTGCCACCAATGTTCTCCTAATCGAGATCTTAATTTTGTGGTGACCCTTTGATTTCTCTTATCCTCATATTAAGACTAAATTTTAGTAACCCAATTTCCGATGTGGGTTTTCCCACAAATATATTTTCTATTTTCAACCTTTTATTTTCGAAGAACAATTTCAAATTGAGAGGACGCAATTTATTGATGTAGGGGAGAATGTAACACCACAAGAATTCATAGTGTGTTATTTCTTCAAAATAATTCAATGACTTGCACTACACGCAACACCGAGTTCAATTACACGATGACTTACCAAAAAAGCTGTTAAAAAGAGGTTATGAATAGTATTAACTAAATTTTAAGCTTTATATAATCCTTATAATTTTAGAATCCATATTATGAGTTTCTTAGACATAATGTAAGAATAAATTCATTTTCAGTATTGCACTTTTACCAACTTTGAATGGTGAACCCTTTTTAAATAAAATATTTTAAACTTTTTGACTAAATGGGGACATCAAAAAAAAATTTAATGAAACATCTCAGGCTTCCACGGTACGCTTTTCTTTGAATAATATAGTACCGTGTGTTTTACGCAACATCGAGTTCTAACACACCATAACCAATCAAACTAGCCGTTATGAATAGTAATTCCAACCTTTTAAAATTTTAGAAAGGTTATATCTCTAAATGGACTTCATTTTTGGGTTCGGAGTATCGAATTTAGCCTAAGGTGAAATTTTGGTACTTTTCAGATAAATTTCATATTTTGATGAATAGTGAAAATTACTAAATTTTAATTAAAAACAACTTTTTTAATCAAAATAATTAATAGTGATAAATTATGAATTTGAGTGGTTTTAAATTATATTTAGAATATATTTTTACCATTTAATATAATGTTGGTAATTGGACATAATTTTACAATTAAACCGAACATAAACAACTGTCAATCTTTTGATAGTTATTATCTCTTAAAAACACGCTTTTTGTTTTAACAGCGGGAAATAATTTTAAATTAATTTCTGCCACTTATGTGTTTTGAATTTAGAAAAATGGATTCCATATTTGGAATCAGGATGTTCAAATTGTGTAAATAGGTAACTTTTATTTTTAGACATTTTGAATAATTACCGCGGTAAATATTTTATTTACCATGGTTAAGGGTAAATCCTGTAAAAAATGGTTAAAAAATAATATTATTATAATACTAAATTACCCTAAAATGTGTCCTAGACTTATTGGATGATACGTTTTCGACCATAGGCATCTTTGGGTCGATTTTGGGACCCCATGGTGCCACTTGTAGGTGATACAGACACTTTATTTTAATTAAGTTAAAATGAATACAAAAATGACACAAGCATACATCTTTTAGAAACAAAAATTTTACATAGGGTTATATATGTTGGATTTTAGATTATAAATATCCATTAGAAATAGAAAACGATTTTCTACATAATGATATTTTATTTATAATTTTTAGACATTATATAATTTAATTTATTTATGACACAATGATGATGAAGTAATTACCATAATAGTGAAAAATTAAAATAATTGATATTATAAATACCCAAATAAATATAATATGAATCTTTTAATGAATTAAAATAATTTTCTACGATAATATGATATATTATTATTGATTTAATTTACTTTTTTCGATGTAATCAATCTGTTATGAGATTCACAAAAATCAGATATTGAATAGTGTGAAAATTGACAAAAAAGAATTCTTAAAAACAATATTATATTATTAATTGATATTAAACTCTTAAAAATATAAGGTTCATCCAAGAGACTTATATAATGATAGGTTTATCATTAATGGACCACTTGGGGGTGTCTTGGTTGTATATAGTAAGTTTATTAACCATATTATATAAAAATACAAAGATACATTGTAAACATGAAACTAATTAACTTAGAGTTGATACTTAAAGATAAGGTTAATATAAGTACCCAAACCTGTATAAATTCTATTGGATGAGTTGTTTTCGACTCATCCCCACCATAAAATTTAAATAATCAACTTTGGAGCCTTTAGAAACCGAATATGAATTTAATATAAACTAATATTTCTAGCTTTTCCAAAGGTGCCCCTCACCCCTCTTATAAAAGGGCACTCTTTCATCCCATTTCATCACACCGTAAAAGCATTTGGATCGGCCAAACTCTGCCCAAATACTCTCCCAATATCCCTAACTACAACCTAGAGTCCTTAGTTTGATCAGAAAGCCAACCTATGGAGCCCTTTTGATCAAATCAAAAGGAAGAACCAGAAGAAGAGGTAATGTTTTCACCACCCCTTTTCAAGTTCTTTTCTTCTTTCACTTCTTCTTTCTTTGGTATTACCATTCTAAAATAATAAATCCAGTATACTATATATACGGTGATGTTATTATAAATATGGTACAACCATATTCAGTATTCTATCCACCCTTTGAATAACATGTCACCATACGTGCGTACGTACGGCTTACCGTCTCCACGTCATGGTGTAATTGTTATTCAATATATTATTATTTGGATGGGTATAATAATGATGTGTAACTCATGTAAATAATAAATATAACATTCTAATGTTTCTGTATATATTATATACCATCCATTTATATATTATTTTAATATCAAAAGAATGATATTGTCGCTTGTGCGTACGTACGGACTACCGTCTCCACGAACGCGATGAGATACATTCTCCATCGTATCCATTAATGTATATTATCATTTGATGATATAAAAATGATTTTAAGGAGATGATATCATTCTGGATATGAATACGATACAACCTATCGATAACAAACACGGCTTATGTAACAAAACATATAAAATAAAATGAGTAAGTTAACACCCGAAACGACGATAATTAAAAGATATTATTAACAAATCAATGTTAAAAGATCATATAAGATATCATATTAATATATATGATTCTTGAATAATTTAATAACAATTATTTCACCATTATACAGGACGATAACCTACCCCAACCAAGGAAAAGTACATGGTAAGGGGTTTTCATCTCACTCCTTATTCCCGTGAGATTCATGCCATATTGCCACAATCACCTTTGATGTGGTGTATGTACTGAACATAATTATATTCTTTGTGTAATACACTCTAATTTATGTGTATTTACATATTCAGTGTATGATACGTCTTTTATGGGTTGTATGTTTCATAAGTTACCAAATTGGTAAGGGTTATTTCGCAATCTCTTCATTATCCGAGGTTGTTTATACGTAATAATCTACTGGGATCTCTTTATCATCCACATCCTTGTTTTTTAAAAATGAATTTCAAAACATTTTTACTATTTACTAGAATATGGGTTAAAGTCATTTATACCATTTTTTGACTATTTATAAGAGGTTTATAATTGAATCTTTTCGTCGTTTTCCAAATAAGGTGCTTTTTAACCTTTTCGTCAAAATTAAGGTAAGAATGTTTTTTTAACTTATACGGCGGGTGCGGCTATTTTCCGCTGTTATAAAATCGTCGAAGCTTCCCTTACAAGATTATGAGAATATTTTCAAAGAAAATGTTTTATTTTATAAATATATTACTCTTAAATGATTTCAAAATAGAAAGAGATATTTCTCTAAAAAGAGTTTTGATTTCATCTATGTAAACATCCTTTGATGGATTTTACACTTATTTGAAGTTGATTTATTATGATACAAAATTTCTATATTTTATTAAAGGTTTTGTGATATGTTTGACTGTGGATTTGCTATTTTTATACCATTCATGGTTTATGGTGAAAGTATTGACATTTCGTATGCTAGTTTTAATACGAATTTTTATGTTATGTTTAATCCTTTTCATATGGGAATGCATTGGATTTAATATGTGACGGGTGGAGCCCGCTATAGCTCCTCTATGCATCGGTAGGTCTCATGAGACAAACTAGTGTCTTGGCACAAGGCCTTGACAAAATATTATTTGTAGTCTTGGCACGAGGCCCTGGCTATGTGTTTAGGATAGTCCGGTAATATGCATTCCATCATTATGAAAGTGGTTATTGATTTTTCATGTGATTATTCAATTAGTAGAATATCCATGTGAATAAGTAAATGGCATTATTTCATTTTATTTATGCCATACTATGTTGAAAGTTCAAGTTTGAAAGGCTTTTGTTTTAGTTATACATTGCCTTAAATGTTTATTATTATTTATGAAAGTTTCCTCTATATTGTTATCCTTACTGGGCATTTGAGCCCACCACTTTTCTATGTTTTATTTCTCTTCAACATCGTTGTTTTCCAAAAGTGATGTCAATAAAATTTTTAATATTTAAAAATTAGTTTTAAATGTAAATTTAACCAAAGTTAATTTTGGTAATAAAAACTAAAAGTATTCTATTTGTTAGTTTTTGAATGTGGTTTTTTTGCCTTCATACAGAAAATATAAATGGAATATTTGTTTTCACACATACCATGTGAATAGAATTTCCCACCTATATAGACAGTCATTCATTTTATGATTTACTCATCATTTTCTAGTTTTACATAAAAATAATATTATTTCTAAATTATTTTTAAATTTGAAAAATTAAAATAACTGATTTCCTGTGAAAAGAGTATATTTCTTAATAAATTTCCCAAGATGTATATTAAAATAATTTTCGAACAATGAATAAAACATTTTATGTTACTTAAATTTGTATTGGGTATATAATATAATGATAAAATCCTTATTCATTATTTGGATGTTCTGTGATTATGATGATAAGTTGTTTATGAAACCCATTATTTCCACTAGTGATTCTAGAATGAAATGGTGAAATAATTATGAAACCCATTTCTTTTCCACATATTATTATATAAAGAAATATTTTAGAAACCCATTCCATTTTTGTGTTTTTTAAATGATTAATTATATTTATGTTTTTCAAAAAATGTATATGATTTTGTTTCTATTATTGGATGGATGAAAATTATGTTTCCCTATAATTAAATGGGTAATGATTGATATCTAGTGGGAGAAAAATGAAAGAGTGGGGAGTGAACCAAGTTTAGTAAGGGACTATATCCACTATATTAGTCTTGGGAGTAAACATTGACTACAATGATGATTTTAGGAGTGATCCAACTCTTCTATGGCAATCATGTCAGTGATCCTTAAATAATAAAGATTTTTTAAAATCATGTGTGTCTTCAAAAACTTTTGTCTTTTGATAATGTTATTCTCCCATGGATCATTTTTTTTATTCCCTTATGATTCATGAATTATATACTGCTGAGATGTATACCATTTTTTATTATTATAATCTATGATATATACGGTACAGTTTTTGAATGTTGTTATCATATTCCTATAACCTTATACTCTTGTTATGTTCTAGTGATCATCCATATCTCTATTATTTACCCTAACTGATTATCTATGTCCTCCATTTCATAGGCTTCCATTCATAGGGTTATGAATGATAGTTTTATGAAGGATATTTTTAAGAAGGTTGATAGTTAAGAAGTACCATTTGGTAGATGTTGTAGATATCTTATGAAATATTTTCAAAAGTTTTCATGTTTAAAATATACAATACCTATAATATTATTTAAATGATCATTACATTAGGTAATGAATAATAATAATATAATATTTAATATCAATGTATACAAATTATGGCTCTCTATAACAAAAATTCCCATCATTATAGAAATTTTTAACCCATATTAATGAAAGGAGTTTTATTAAATGTATTACTTTATAGTGTAGGGAATAACATAATTGTATCCATCATTGGTTGATGTTCCGTAAACATTATATGATGATATATCACAATATAATATTTATGAATAACTTAAATATATTCATGTTAATAATAATTTTACTAAAAATACATATTGAAATTATTATTTATTGGTAATGATTATTACGTAGATATTATCCTATCATTAGTAGGATCATATGGTAAATGAAATTAAAGAATAATAATTTTATAGTCAAGAATAATTAAAAGATAAAAAAAATTTGAGAAGAGATGTGCTAGCCTATACCTGTTCAGGGTTTCCTGGGTGAAAGAAATTATTTTTTCTCTCATTCAAGGTGATGTATATTGTAATTTCAAAAATGTTGGTGAATTGATAACATTAATCCAAATTAATTTTTTTGAAATTAAGAGATGGTAGCAATGTTTTCATTTCAAAAATATGAATATGTTATTATAAATATTCTATCAAATAATTATTCACATGATGAATACATTGAGTAGGTCTATGTATCTAAGAACTCTATAGTCTTGTAAAGTGAGGGAAATTTAAAGGTATAATATAGTATTTGTGTATCTATATACCTTTATATAAATTATTATATTCAAGGGACTCTCATTCATGTATATGTGAGAATTTCGGTTCTCTATTGTAATTAAATATCTATTAATATACAATTAGGAAAAACATCAACACTATTAAAAATTAGGTTAAAAATTAATTGTTGATTATATTACCTTATTAAACTAGTTTCATAAAGATTTTTTTATGATTTATATACCTTGGATTGGAAATTTTTTTATTTATGAATTGGAACAGTTTGGATAATATAGTTATTTGTTAAAAGGTGATGTCTTGTCCCAAAACGACCAAATCATGAATATTATTAAAAGGAAAATTATAAGAGTCAACAATACGAGATCGTGTTACGATATTTTTCATGAATGGGAATAATATCAGTGGGAATTCCTTTGATCTAGGTTATGTCTTGATATACTCCCATGATGTCCAGACCATCTGTAACCATTTTTGTATCTCAATACACATGTGTGATTATATAGTTATGATCAATAAGAGAATGGATTCATTCCATACAACAGGTGGTAATTGGGAAAACAAAATGTATTTTGCATTTCCAAATTTCTTGAATGATGTTCATCAAGTCACTATCAGTCCAAATGTTTTTACAGCCAAAGGGAATTGAAAAGAAAATAGAATATATCAAACCAATCATCTCATCTTCAAGGGAGGTAGTAGTTCCACATTTACCCATGAAGCATCCAAGTATGAGGTGATTCCTAAAAACATCCTTTCACCTTGCAGGTCCCGGATTACCCTTGGAGGAATCGTAAATATTGATTTGGATCTATCCAAGTATATTGGCTCTCTTGAACACCTCCAAAGTGAGATGTGGCTGACAGAAATTTCCTTTAATCCTTATACACTTCAGTATCCCAAAGTCACTCACGGTGTTGTGGAAATGTCCATTTTTAATCAAGGAATATTAATGTGTGGAATTGAGGATCTTAATTCAACCATAATTTTGATTAAATGAGTAATTGTTATGAATAATAGCATTCTGATCATACCAGATTACATGATAGAGTACCGCAACTGCAACATGGAAATGGTTCCTGATTTGCTAAGAGCCTTCCATTTCTTCACATTGTTTTAGAGCATTAACATAATCAATAATCAACCATATGAAGTAAAAAATTTCAAGAATATAGATCCAATGAGAAAAATCAACAGATCTGGACAAAAAAACTATGGTTAGCATCTTCCCTCTGTTGATTACAGATTTTGCACTTAGAACAGAGTTGTATGTGCCAATATTGGAGGCAATATTTAGTGGGAACTCCTTTGGGAGGAAGATTATAGATGATATTGAATCTTGAAGGTTTTATCCATGTTTTTTTTCAAATGTATAACCATATGTAATCAAAATAAAATATACATAAATAATTATTGTATAAATTTTTTGAGTTTGGCATAAAATTGTGAGAATATTCCCATGAAATTAAATCATTCGTGTGATCAAAATAATATTTTTCAATGATGTTCCGAATAATATCAAGGAGTTGATCATGCGGAGAGTGTATACTGTCTCTGATAGAGCTATTGGTATTGTCATGGGTTTGATTATGACATATCATGGAAATTAGAGTCGTTCCAGTCCATTTATCTAACCAAAATTTTATGGAGGAGTCTCAAGAGACAATCCATTGGGAATTATTCATAATATTTGTGATGGAGTATTTAATATAAGGCTAGATTTAAGAATTAATGATGTTTGAAATGCCCGTTTTATTTTTTTCATGAAAAATATTTTTGATAAAGGTATTATATTTATATATATTGTGAAAAATGTTCCACCTGTGTCTTTCATGATGGAATTCAGTAAATTATTTTATATTTTTTATACCAATACCACTCATTTCAATAGACTTGTAACATGTTGTCTAGGGAACAATCAACAGTTTTATTTTCAGAAAACTACTAGTTCAGATGATGTTCTTTATGAAGGTGTTCATTTTTTTAATGATAATTGCATTCCATTTGTAGATCATCATGGAATAAACCATTTTGGAGAAAATATCAGATTTATCAAGTTATGTACAACTGGCCATAGAGAGAGATTTACATTTCCAATAAGATAGATGATTTAGAACATGATCAACAATAGTTGCAAAGTGACATGATTTGGGTCTTCCCAATAAAATTAGAAAACTAAGATAATTGAAAGTGAGCATACCTTGTTTCATACATATGTTACTGATAATGTTACAATGTCTTCTAAGAGGGATGTTCTTCTAAAGATTATGCAAGATTTGTTCCACCTAATGGTTTGACCAGAATCCACATCATAGTGTGAGAGTGTATTTTTTAGATTATGAATGTTTGTATTATCCACTTGAAGGAAAAGGATAATGTCTTTTGCATAAAAAAAGTTGATTATGAACATTTACGTTCCTGGAGACATGTATCGGATTTAGTTTGTTCTGGTCCACTTGATGACTAATCTGACGATGGACGTAGACATCTGTTATCGATAAAATAATGGCAGATAAGGGGTCACATTTTTTTGACACCATTGGTTCATTTAAAATAGCCCTTAGGAGATCCAATGATCAAAATGCAGATAGACACTGAGTTAAATAGAGTTCTGATTGCAGTGATAACGGATGTGTTATGACCCAAACCATGAAGGACATTAAAGATAAAACTCAAATCCATGGTGTTGAAGTCTTTTATGATCTCAACTTTACTAGTAATGATTGGCTCCTCTATTATATTTATTCAAATTATGGTCACACTTAGAGGCTTGGAAAATACTATCTTGAATGGATCTTCACTTTATGAAATAAAATTAGTTCAAGGAGACAATTGTGTACGTGAGAGTCGAATGCCTACTGGAAATGATTTTGTTGAGGATTTTAAAAAAATATTGTTGATAAGAGAAATGGGTCTAAAGAGATGAATCTCAGAGTAATTATCCACATTCTGGATCTATGATAGAAACTGGGAATTCAGAGTGTGAGGGAGACCCCCATTGGTGAAGAATGGTTTTATAAGATCACAAACATTAGACTAAATAACATTCTAATAATGTTTGATGAAAATTTTTTGAATCCATTAAATCATGGACCACTATCCGGTTTTAGATTAAAGAAATTTTCCTTGATTTTATAATCTAGTGGAGGGCTGAAAAGGAAGGATTAGTCGTTATTAGTGATCACTAGAGGAATGAAATCATGTAGAAGGTCTTTGTTTATATCAACAACATTTAAAATGGATTCATAGTAAAAGAAAATGTGATGTGTGATGTCATCTTCATTTTCAAAGAGCATGTCCCCATCCACTAAAATGGTTAACGTCCTGTAGTGAATCATGATTCTTTGAAGAGAGTTGTAAAATATAGTATTTCTCTCACCATCTGTCAATCATTATACTTTAAACGCTTATTTTATGATATTTTATTTCAAGCTGTGCAAAGAGATATGGTTGACCGCAATGTATAGTTCTTGAGTAGGGTCAGTTTTGAGGTCAGAGTGGGAGTTTGTGTTTTTTAGATTATTGATATCTTAATCAAGAATTAAGATGTCATTATTAATTTTATTTTCTTTAGAGTTTCTCAATAATTTTATAGTCTGTTATAGATGTTTTAATTTGAGATTACAGTCCAGAGAATCATTTTAACAAGACATTAATGAACAATAGTTTTTTATGTTATGAGAGTATTCATCATTAAAGAACTAAAAATTATGAAATCTAAAAGGCAAACAAGGTTTAATATCTTTGGTGGAGACATTGACCAGTATTGGGTGATGATTAGAGTTCGGTCTATGAAGAGTGGTAGTAGATATAGGGTCCAATTTATCTAACACATGGAAATTTAAGAAGTCTCTACCCAGCTTAGAGGAAACTACTTTGTGGTAGTGTATTATATATAGAGTGTATTTTGAACAAGTGGGATTGATTTGAAATAACATTGTTGTCAACTGTTGAGTTTTTTAATTCTCTTGTGGAAATAGAAGCATGAGAAGTTCTTATCTTCTCACATGAGTTGATAAATATAATTAATGTCACACAAAATAAAAAAGGGTGCATTAATGTTAGTTCCAAGATATGAGATATCTTTACAAAGTGTTCTTCATTCTTGGAATCTATTAATAGCATAAAAAAAGAACAGAAAATATGTGTGTCATCTATATGAAAATTGAAAGTAAAAATATGGTCTGAGATATTGAAATCAAAAATATTCTGTAAAGATAAGTGAGAAAAAATCCTTAAAGGTTCAGCATTGAAGTTATTTGTGATTTCACCAGTAAAACATATTTTTTACATAAGAAAGTGTATTTATATGCATAAGTAATTTTTTGATCTTAAATAGGAAATAATAAAGGATGATGAGATTCAACCATTATCTTCAACATAATAAACTATTCATAGTTATCAATACCCTGACAATTCCAAAAATGGGTCTTTATTAAAACCAAGGTTTGGAGTAAGAAATCCCTTTTTTATTTTTCTGGAACCATTATTTCTGGAAGACCATATATCCACTTGTGTATTATTAGAGTTATGTTCCTATTTATTACTTGATTTGGTGTTGTACATCACTATAGGCTCAGATATTGGATTACTCATAGAAGATTCTATATATTTCGTAGAAAATAGCAACAAATCATTGGAACTATAGTTCAAAACAGAATTTCAAGACATGATAGAGTTGTCCTCACTATCTATACGTAGGGGATTTGTTGTACCAATCACCTTTGAATAGTTTTTGTGTTTTTTATGACATTTCTAATTCAAATCGACTGCACTTCTTTAGCTCTATAGTGTTATTCATAACCTGCATGAGCATAGATCCCTGTACTAAAAGTGTGGTACAATGAAAAATAGATTTGGATTCCATGACAGCAGTATTACAATACATAGATACAATCATGGACTCGGTTTCCTTGGGAATAAGGCTCGCAGGATAAGCAGTACTGGTAATGGGATTAGTATGATTAAATTTTGCATAAAATATTTCATCATCATTCATTTTAATTTCATTCATAGTTCTTAGAGGAGTCTCTTTTTTAGCATATTGTATCATTAAATCCTTAAGTATTGGGACTGTGGGTTTCATATTACATAATATCATAGATAAAAAATCATTTCTACTATAAATAGGTTGAGACCTATTAAAAGATGAATGTGTAGTACTGGAGACAATTGTGTCTGCATCATTTTCCCTCTCCACCTGTGGTCTCTCTATGACTAGTTGCTTAGTGATACTATTGAGTTTTTTGGTTTTTGTAGGATCATGTAATGAGGGTGTAGTTCCATTCAAAGGATTAACATATTACAATTCTTTGTTAACAATTTCAATCACTTTAAATATAGCGGACTATGTTTTGTATTGAGTGTCCTTCTGGTTAGTCATAAGTTTTTTAGATTTTGTAGTGTTACTTATGGAATCATAGATTTTAAATCAAATAATAGGTGATCCTTGAGCATGGGGGAAAGAGTATATGTTATCAATTTTTTATGGATGCATTCTTTAACTTTGAAATATATGTGGAATTTAAAAGGTAGAGGTACTGGGTTAGTGATGTACCCTAATCTAGGGTGTGTTGTTCTATAGTTTGAACATAAACCACCTCATGGAAGCCACTAATATGAAGTGTTGCATTTTATGTGAAACATGCATTTAAATTCACATTTTTAGATGTATAATCACTCTTAAGAATGTTATGATCCTCACTTGGATGAGGATAGATGTTGAGGTCCGTCCAGATGAACAATTATTGTATTCTTCCTTCTCATTAGATTAACTTTTAGTGTATAAAACTAGATTTTATAATTATTACAAGAGACATTTTTCTCTAATGGAGTTGTCTTCCTCTTCCACTACATCTTCCCAATTTATACCCATGGTATCCCTTCTGTGTGGAAAACATTGTTCTAACCTAGATTTTAGATCTCTTTTGGGGGGGTTTAGATATCTACATCATTAGAGTATTGTCTTTTTGATTTCTCCTAGTTTCCTTCCAATAATTTTCGATTGGCTGGATTACCTGTCTTCTAATCACCTTATAATTAGAGATCGTATGACCAATGTTCAAACAAAGGTCACAAAAGGGAGGATTACTCTCATATTCAATTATAATTTTAGTTTTGTAGTAATTTTTAGGGAAATTGATTGTATTTGGGAGCTATGAATCTATGTTAATTTCCACCATAACTCTAGAAAAGATCCATAGGTCAACATTTAAGGTCTTTTGGTTAATTTTAAGGGGAGACCCTATAAAAGAGACAATATCATTCATAAATTTTGTGTTCCAAAATACCTAATTATGTCCATGGATTTTAGCCAAACATGGACCATGGAATTACTATATGTGTGCGGATTGAATGAAGAGTCGTAGTCATAAATTATAGGTATTTCCAGTTTAGGATTTCGGTTTCTAGTTTTCCAAAATTTCTATAAGTCCCCTTGTAAATTAAGTAGTATGTGAAAGTAGCCTTTTCCTATTGGAATCAATATGAGTTCGTGGAATTCCTACAATGGTCTATATGCAAATTCAATTCAGATAAAGGCCATGGACTATCACCATTGATGTCTGAGATGTGGTCCAAGAAAGAAATCTTTCACAATAGTGTGCATTTTTTAAGAGAAACTGGATCCGCTTCCACCAAGAACCCACCATCATCCTGTCTCCATACAATGGGAGGATTCATCATAATTTTTTTTCTTGGATTAGTATAATTCAGCGGATCCCAAAACTATATCCCTTGGAATCTATCGGATAAATTATGGGGGTAAGCATTTTCTTTAGAGACATCTTTCATATGGATTTCTGTGACAGGTTCTTGAAAATAAGGCACTTGCATCTTCAGAGGAGTCACAAAATGATGGGTTTCTCACCACCCATGATTGAGTAAAATCCTCCATGAATGATATGATCGATGGATTCTGGCGATGGATACATAGTGGTTTAGTGGTTTTAGTGAGACATGGTCTGTCATCTCTCTAAAGTCCCATTTTTTCATTTTCTTACATAGTTATGATATCACACTGAATATAATGAACAATTAGTTCCTCTTAATAGAATTATTGTCATTATATATCTAATTATCTAATTGTCGTAATTAAAATATGGTCATGAATGTTTATATCAAGAATAGGTGTGGAACTATACTCCGAGGTAGCTATTATGATTCATGATGAAGATTAGATTGAATATTTAAATTAACAATCTCTAGTGGTTATCTGTTTCTATGATGTGTTCTTCGATGATTTTCGTTGGCTACCAATTAAAGTGTCATAGAAGTATCTGTAGATATATTAACTAGAACATAATGAGTATCTATTTGGACATATCATATGGCTTCATATGAGTTCGTCAAATTTAAGATTCAATTGGAGGAGCACAAAGTGAAGGTACATTTCAACCTAGAATATTTCTATCAGGTTATTTACTACTTTTTTCAATGAAATATGTATAATTTATTTAATTTTGTGAATGATAAAAAATATTAAACTAAGATCCTGTTTTAAATTGTTTTCCTTTCCCTATAATTGATTATATATATATATATATATATATTATTTTTTGAAGGGATCAAAGTTGTTTAAAAAATATATATTCATTCTTGGTAACATCAATTTTGGGTTATACAAGATGGAGTTCAAAAAAATAATTTTAGAGCTTTAATATATTTTACTATGATTTAGATTATTCATCTAGGATGAAAAATACCCCTATGATGTTTATGAAACTAATGAACTGGATAGTTAATACATATTTTATCATTTCATGGTATTTTTTCTATATTACATACTAGTATATTAAAATTACCTTGATGAATATGGAAATTATATTTAGAAGATATTAGAGACCCTACATTCCCATTTGTTTTAGCTGAAATTTAGATAATATATTTAATTTTTATGTAAAACTCCTTATATATTTTCACTCTAATCTTGGAATCACAGTTGGTCTTATTATGGAATATGTTGTAATATAATTGAAATTTCCAACAAATTTCTTAAAACATTGATGTTATCTTTGTCTTAAAGAATATCACTAAAAATTTATCATGGATTTTTACATAAAAATATTGAATAATTTAATTTATAAGGGAATTAAATATATGTGGTCACATTAATGTGAATTTACATTTCAAGGGATAATGTAAATATTTTTCATGACTACAATATTTATCATAGCTCATTAATGTAAAGGGTTTTTAGGTATAATGTGGAAACGATTTAATATGTCAATTTTGTTTACTAATATAAAAGCACCAATTTGTGAAATATTGATCCTAGAATCATTTTTATAAAGAGAAAACAACCTATATCATTATCTAAATTTATCCATAGAATTTCATTCTTTAAAATTATGGGCGTACTCCCTTTTTAGTGATATTTTTGTGCACAGTGATCATAAAATGCTCTATTATATATTATCATAATGGAATTTAAATATGAGATTGTGTTTATGGGTTCAATAATTAAATTAATTTCATTTTGACATATCTTAGGATCCAAATGTTAGTTTTTATAAATAATTTCCTTAATAGAAATACTATATCTCAGAAAGGGAAGAAACCAATGAAATAGTGATGTGGATGTATCAATATAAATAATTTATTTTGTATCTTTCAATGTATTAGAATGAAACTTATTTATTTCATATTTTATTAATCTCTTTTATAGTCGATTGAGTCATGGGATCTAAAATGAATGGTCCTTGTTGTATCATTATTAGAGAAACACTTGATTATTGGGATATTATTTGGAAAATTTCAATGGATTAAAATCATTATTCATTTTCCATGGAAATATTCTTTTTCCCAATATCATGAGTGAGGAATATATAAGAGAATATCACTCATAAAATGTTATATTCCTCACCATATTTCAATGACTAACTAAAAACCCATAGATATATATGGTGGTCTCACAATAAGTGGAAAATATCTTGACTCATTTTTATGTGTTGGTAGGTAGACTAAGAACATGAGAGTCCTTATAATGTCTCAAAAACATATAATTTACCTCTTTTTAAATGAGTTTAAATTATTAGGGGCTTTATATGTAGGTTCTAACTACCATTGACTATTTTTTGTATAATGTGGGTTATCATCTATCAAATTACATTGAGGATTCATTTTCATCCAATATAGGAATTTGAATTTTTGTATAAACAAGTATTGATACATGTTTATGACTATTTCAACTTGATTCATGTTGCAATGGCTATATTGATATGGTGAGATGGTCCCACTGGGATTGGGCATTGTATCCTTTTTATATTTTAGAGAAGGTGTTGTATTTACATTATCATTGTGGGTGATTTAAAAGGGGGTTATGGGTCCTTGAAATCAGCACATGTTGGTTACGATGTCCTTAGATGGTCTCCAATGTGTTTATTCATGGTGGAAGAAATACCGAACAGCCCTAGTATCCATGATTCATGGACCTGATTTCCAAAGGAAGGCACTCATTGGATGGCAATATTTCCAACGACACATCAAGACTCCATTGGTTGAGTGTTTGGGAGATCAGGTTGTATACACCATTTTAGAGGAATTATTTCCTACTTTTGGACTCTCTTATACATATAAGCAATGATCATATGTTCATGAATGCACGGTTCTTTCCCAAAGAGTCTTCCAACAGATTACCCTAGGGTTGCATGATCAATCACAGATAAGCATGGATTAGTAATTATAGAGACAATACTAATTTTAGACTTATGATGAGGCACTATAGAGTTTATCATCATCTAGAGGGTATGAATGTTGCTTCAATATCATGATCATTCTCATTAGATTTGTTTCATATGTATCCTCTTTAGAGGAATCAAAACCCATGTAGTTTGGTGTTACTTGAGTAGACACACCAACTTTAATGGTCATGTGACAATGACCCATCTATGTAGATTAACATCATTCTTCAAGGATGTATAGACAAAAGGTTCAATGTCAAGAACCAATTTAGGGATTAAGATGAGGCAGACAATGATTCCAAGGAAAGGTATAGTATCCTGGATGCATATGACTCTATCGAGAACATGGCTTAGATAATTCAAGGGTGATTTGGGTATCATATTTGGACCATAAAGAGGCACCCAAAATATCAAAATTGGTAGGAATCAAATCCATCAAAATTCAGTTAAGTTGAGATTTGATTAGGTCTCATGTGTAGGAGATACACATTTCATGGAAGAATGATCTCTCATTTCATGGATGAGTCAATATGGAGCTTGGTCCTAGATAATGGATTCCTTCACACCCTGTTTTGGTTTGGAATTTGGGTTCTCATACAATATTTAGGTGGGGATTATTCACATAATCTTCCCTTTTTTTGAGATCCAAGAGGAGGATATAGATTCATGATGAAATGAATGATTTATTGGTTATTATACTTATAAAGAGGTCCTTGTTTTGGGATTATGTGGCTGTCACGACAACTGCCAGCCTCCAAGAAAATATAGGTCATTCCATGTATGTGAATAAAGAGAAGGAGATAGATCTTGAAATCGTATGTCCCACTTCATCTGGTGATATATTGTTCAAGAGTACAAAGGGAGGGAGAGTGAGAGAATGGGTCATTGAATGTGCTAACTTTCTATCCCATATTTATATCCATGATAGATAAACCATTGTATCCAGGTAAACTATGAGTGGAGGTATAGAGGACAACCGATGCAACCTCATGCAAGAAATGATTGGGGATTACATAAGTGAGAGTTGTCGATTGAGCATCATATGTGGTATACTATAGTTTAAATTCATATAGATGTGACATGATAAAATAGAGGATAATTATGTTAGGATGTTCCCAAATGCATCAAATATTAAAGGGAAGGAACTTTTAAACCATGATTATAGATGATCTCAGATTTGGAGAAATGCTATGTGGCATTGAATTCATTATGGCATATGAATGTAAGAATATACTCTCCTAATGATGAATTTTTCTCTAATTTATGGAACATTTTTATGGGAAATATATGAATAGACATTTGGGTATTGTGTGCGTGGTCCAACAAAGGTGTCCTCAGGACACTAACATTCCACTTGAAATGGTCATGGATGTTTATGAAAACAAGAATTCACCTGGTATACTACTATTTCATATCATATAGCTTAGAATATGGAATCACAGTTTAATGTTTTCTTCAAATGGCATATACCATATAGATTAATGTCATGTGGTTAGGATAATAACTCATAGTCAAAAGTCATAGTGATTAGACCATTTACTATAGAAACCGTGATTAAATGGAGACTAATCATGATTGGTTGTTCTAACATGCCTCAAACATGGGGGAGAAGGAATGTGTGAACCATGATTTCATGGATTTATGGATTAATAGATTTGATATGTGTCATGGGATCCATTCAGATGTATGGGGTTAGAAAATCATCTCCTGATGATGAATTTGTCTATGGATGAATGCCATATTTATAGGAAATGAATGGAAAGTCTCTAAGGAATTGTGTGGATAGTCAAGATGGGGTAACATCCGGACACTTACCATACCTTTCTTATGGATACGGAGGTTTATGAAGATCTATAATTTCTCAAGACATAGAGATTGATGGATGTAAATGACGTGTCTAGACATGTAAGGAAACAATTTAGACCACGATTGACCATACAGTTTTGGATCAACCTAGAATAAGAGGTAGGTGGTGGGGTTTTTGGAACTTCATGGGGAGTATCTAGAATCTTGTTATTTAAGGGATGGATGTTGGGGTGGTAGAAGGGTGAAATGGATAATGTTGTTGAACTTGTCCAAAGTGATTTTAGTGAGATCCTCTATTTTTTATTGTGGTAAGTGACAGTAGTGAGGGGACCAGCCTAGAGGGCCTAGACCATAGGATGATAGTGATCCCATGTGGGGGGGGCACATCGGTTGTTGTATAGATCAGTGATTTAATCGAGTTTTTCTACAGAGGGTTGTCCACATAGCAGGTGGCTACATTGGAGAGTTTGCGGAGGAGCTTCCCACGTATTGCTTTCTGTATATGGTTCACGAGTCGTTTTCCACATAAAAGAGTCCATGTAAAAACTACCTACAAACCCTATGTTTGTGTAGGATATATTCACAAACAATTTTCCCATGTATATGTAGTTCATGATGGAGATAGTCGCAAACTGTTTCCTGTAAAAGGGTGTTTTCATACTACAACACACAAATGGTCATCCACAAACATGTTTTTTTTCTATCGCGGGTTTATAAAATGACTCCTTAATTCCATGAACGATAAAGACTCCATATATTATATTTTTCGGAGGGACATTTTCACATGGTTGTGGGGTGGTGTTCTATGTAGGGCCACCAACATATGGTTTGTGGGAGGAGTCTTGTATACTACTTCAGGTGTGGGAGGGATTTCTCAATTTTTATCCCATCATTCATTTCTATTCGGATAATCTAAGAGATCGTCTAGTACTCCTAATATTGTATTTTTTTGACCCCCCCAAATGTTTTATTTATAGAGGTTCTGACTGTTGGATCTAGGGCAATGTAGCACCTTTTATGGAAGCCTATGGTGGACAATGTCATTTAGGGGATTCATTTGTGGGTTTTTATCATTGTATACTCATCTTGAAAACAACTTAATTAATGGGGGATATTGTTCATGGGGGGTTTCATACAACAGTGAGGGATTTTGTGCCTCCATTTCAACAACAACATGGTTCACGGGTGAGGGGCACTATCTTTATCATTCTATATGTGGTTTGGATTGCTAAAACTATATGCAGAGCAAATTTATCAAGATTTTTTCAGAGAACGACCTAATTCATGGGACCTGGTTCTGTCATTATTCATTTTGCATACCACAGGTTTTGAATGTGAATCCTTACACAAACCATTCCCAAAATTCATTATATAGAACAATTATCTTCCTTTTCCAAATATGGATTCTCTAAAATTGTTTTTCAAATATTCGTTATGTTTTTTATTTCTATCCATTGGTTAGTTTGATGGATTTTCTTCATGTTGAATGAATAATTTTCAAGACACTAAAAATTTTCCCCATTGGAATGGGCTCTAATGAAGGTAAATAGGAGGCTATTCTGGTGTAGAAGCAATCCTAATTTGAATGATCTATCAGACAAATCTCTTATTGTTTATATATCCAAGGGACTCAACGAGAATAGTTCGGCTATTTCTATTGCCACATGAAGAACCCAATAATATTTTCTTCCTTTTTTCATTATCAACCTACACTTTTCCTAATACTATGGTGTTGATTTAGCTATTATATCACAAATTTTAATTAAGACACCCTGTGTTGGTTTTCAACAAAACATGCTTTGTGACTCTTGATTTATTTGGGAAACATTTTCTCCTAAATCGTATATAGCACAGGTTTTGTGAGATGACAGTCAACTTTTACCCAAGGTTTTCATAGAGTGTTTTTAACATTTTGAGTATACTGTCTCTTTTATGTGAGATGTTTAATGTCTTGAAAACCAGAAAATCATTACTGATGTTTTAGGTTGAACAACAAGGACCATAACTACACCGATGTATTTCGTTGGACAACTTGGACAATAACTTATGAGGAATGGGCCTCAATTTAAGATTCATAAACCATGAATTTCTTGATAACTTTCTAGAATGGATGAGGGTATTTTCTTGGAATTCCATGTGATTTCTAGATATAAGATATGATATGGAGGAGTTAATCCATAGGGTGTAAAAAGATAAAAAACCATATCCTATGAATGGATTTTCCTATGGATGACATGCCATTTTTAGGCCACATAAGGATAGACACTAAGGAATTTGTATGCATTGTCAAAGAAAGGTGTCCACAAGACACTGGCCTTCCATTTCTGATGGCCAAAATGATTTTATAAATTTTTTTATTTATTATTCCATTGAGGATCATAGTGGGTGAGACTTTTAATAAATGATTTCTGAATGTAATAAGGTAATTTTTATTGTATTTGGATAAAAAAACCACTACCACATGTTTTTATATTGGGTAAAAGAGGCTTGATGAGTGGGGCATTTTAATTTTGTACTACATGGATATTTGGGGCATGCATTGTGAAATAATCTTACTCTTACTAGAATAGGGTAGATGATCCACTTCCTCCAAAATTGTTTGTCCAGTAGCATCCTTCAATTCTATGCATTATTTGGTGGAAATATGTAATTCGTAATCCAAGGGGTATCTGAATCGAAGCCCAAAGGGGGAAATAAATTTCATAATGGAATACAGTGGTAGAAATTGTTGATACTAAAGAATGATTTTACACTTCTTGAAAGACCATTTTTATAGGCAATATATAAAGATCCTCTAAGGCTTAATGTTAATTGTAAAATAAATGTTTCCATGGGACACTGGACTTCTATTTTAGATGGCCACAGAGGATTATTGAGATTTAGTCCTTCCTAGACATAGAGTATGGCACATGAAAAAGTGCTTTCCTAATCATGAAAATGGGGAATTCCAAGTTGAACATTATTAAGAAATCCATGAATTAGGGAAGGAATTTATTTCCCATCCATGCAAGTTGTTTCCTTAAATAGGTTTAAACCATTTTGTGGGTTGGGATGGGACATTATTATTTCATAACCCAATCTGATAACAATATTTAGACTTCACATCGTATATAGTGATGATAGGAATCATGTTTTATGCTGTTATTGTAAGGCTCATTTGTATGGATATCTAATTCACACATTCAGAAGGGACATTTTTTATACGGATTCACCAATGATTTGGTGATGTATGAAGAACCATCTTATATACATTTATTTATTATTCATGGTCTTGAGAGGAAATACCCTTGGACATGACTTAGATCAAGGGTGAATATTGGGTATCGAATATCATGTTGATTAAACATCATTTGGTTATGATTTCTATGTAGATGCCCCGAGTAACATGAAGGTAATTGAGCTAGGATGTTCTGACTTGTCAAGTAAATGGGTTGGGAGGAGATTGTAATCCGTGACATCAAGGGATCTTTGATTAGGAGGAATTACATGGGGCTTAGAATCCAATAGAAATACAAAAATAGGATAACTACCGTCTAGGGATTAATGTTCCATTGGTTGACATGACATATTTGTGGGAATCATATATAGAGATGCCAAGGCATAATGTGAATATACAAACAAAGGAGATCGTAGGATACTGGCCTTACATTATTTATAGAAATGAGGGGTTATGATGATCCAATATCACTCAAAGCACCTATTATGATGAAGGTAGAGGGTTGTTGGGAAATCTCAGAAACGCTCAGACAGTTATTAATCATTGAATTGAGAGTCTCTCTATACATATTTATCATGTATTTGAAGTGGGATATTTTTAATCCCTTATTGGATTGGGGCCTAAATTTGATGATCCAGGAATCTTGATCACATGATCCCTGTGAAAATTTTGGTCTATTCCCAAAGGATTAGGATGTTTTTGATATATATGAGCTACCATGAAGTTTTCTATTAGTTCATGTGGTAAAGACTTTGGGCCTAACTGTTTAATGTCATGTGATGAGGAAATCTTCCATACAGTATAATATCTTGTAAATAGAACCTTGAAAAAATAGTTTAATCATCTGGTTTTAGGGACAAATCATCAAATAAATTATTTTTAAATATGAGAAAATCCTGCCCAAATATTCCTAGTACTCCCTAGACATTATCAATGAAAGAATGTGTAAACCATGATTCTATGAGTTATTTGGTCAAGAAAGATGGTCCATGGAATAGAAGTTGTTGAGCATATAGAATTAAGATAAACCTATCTTAGGGATAGATTTTACATTGATTGAAAGACATTGATTTTGGGAAAAATATACAAATCCAACACCGAAAAATTTTCATTGTAAATCATAGGTTTCCAAAGGACATTGTCCTTCTATATCTGATGGACATGGATATTTATGGTGACTCAAGATTTTTGTGGGATTGGATATTGATTAAAGAAAAGATGATGTCTGTAATTGTAAGGATTGTCTAGACCATGATTCATTTTGATTTCAGAGATACATTCCATAGATCTAATTCAAATGTAAGATGAACCAGGGTCTCTCGTAACTTTAAAATGAAAGAAATCAAATCCAAAATCCCCAATTATCTATTTGCATTTTACAAGTGGGGAGTGAGAGCTTTCCCCATTTTCTGTATTCTCTATGGATGGAACTGGGATTTCTGGCTTGAGTGTTGCAACATATCTCATTATTCCGAGAAAAAATCCATACATAGGTCTTAATATACATTATAATTTAATGTTGTGTGGTTAGGACTTATTTTGTCATGCAGTTTAACATCATGTGGTGAGGACTCATGAATTTATGTCTGTATATATAGATTATGTACATGGGGAGAATTTGTTTCATGAAGGATGGTTTTGTGAAGGACTAGGTGTCACTACATGTCCCATTGGTATGTAAAAATTAAGCAAGATGTATTTCTGGTATCCTATGTATTTTAACATCCTACAGTAAGAACAAAATTGAACCTACTTGGAATGGATGAGGTGATTTAAGTATTGACATTCAACCTCATAGAGGATTCTTTTGTATCCTAATTAAAAGGGAATCAAACTCCACATAATTCTTGAATTAAATTCCCTTCAAATGTCCGAATTACATACAGGAAAGAGGGAATTTATTTTTTAGTTGTTTTTTGTCTAGGGAGAAGAATTCGAGCATCACTATGTATCCCTTGAGAGTAGGAATCAAGCCACACATAGATCATATAGATCCCGATGTTGGGAAGACCTAGTAACAGAGAGAGAGAGAGAGAGAGGATTTTATGTTTTTTCTTTGTTTGATGACGATTGGTCTATGTTGAAATTTCTTGGAATCACTATGTATCATGTAGGGGTAGGAATGAAGCCAGATGTAGTTCTAGAGAATGATTTGGTTGGGGACTGATGATAGTGGTAATTTCCTCTCAATTGAGAAGTCCATTGGAGATATGTAGTTTAGCATCCTTCAATAAGGAAGAATGTTATTCCTATGAATTTATGACTTGTATGTAGGGAGAGGGACATTATTGATTTTGACTGGTGGCTAGACCGTGATTTAGAATCAATGCATCCCTAAGTATCATGCGTGACAGGGAATTAATCCCTACATAGTTCTATGGATTCCCCGCCTATATCAGTCAAAATTGTGCCCATGGAGTGGGGAGATTTATACCAATCATTCAAGAATATTGGCTTATTGTAATTCTATATGCTTTTTCTATGCAAAAGAAAATCATGACCACCATTCCTAAGGTCATGTGAGTTATAATCTATGTGAGATACAATGAACAGGGAGGATTTCCCTTGAAATATAGTGGGAACTGAGGATACGAAAAAGGCATCCCATGTCATGTAGTGGATGGACTAGGACATATGTTCATGGTGTCTCTATATATCCTATAGGAAAATAGGAATTAATCCATACATAGTTTCCCAACACAACATGGTCGGTGAATGATGTAAAAAATTATGTTCCCTCACGTGATAACATGGTTGGGTCAATGAAGTTTAATGTCGTACAGTAAGGATGAAAGTGTTGACTAGTTTAAAATCATTTATCATGGATGATTATGTCTTTATGAATTTTAATTTCATGCAGCTAAGATGAATATGTCACTATGTATTAAAATTTCATGCAACTAAGATGTATATTTTTATATGCAGTTTAATTTCATGCATCTAAGAAGAATATAGAATTAATCAGTTCAATGATAAGATGTTTGGGAAAACATTCACTATAATGATTAATGTGATACAACTAGTACGAATATCCTGCAATACATTTTAATTTAATTTAGATATGATGAATATGTATATATTCAATTTAATGTAATGTATCTAATATGATTGTGCCACAGTTACAAAAAGTACATATTTTATGAACCTTGATCTGTTGGGAGATATTGTGGGATGTCCTTCCATTAAAATCTGATCATACTTTTTATTAGAGTAAACGTTGTGTACAAAATATGGTTCATCCCATTTTTTCTCCAACATTAGAGGTTTCATTCCCAATATCGTCGGGGTACAAAGGACCAACACAATTTCTCATGTATGGAATTATTGGAGGGGAAAATTCTCATTGAAGGCATGGGAAATCCAAATTTGGTAGACATCAAGATGTTTTAGAGTGTGGAATATTTAAATATCCAACCTCTCTAGCTTATAAATGTATTTTTAACATTTCTCATCTATAGATAGTTGGTCACCGAAAGAGACATGGATTGATGGTAGTTCAATTTCAATTGGAAGAACCAAATATATCCTATATACTAATGAGTATGGGGTTTCATGAGTGGAAGTGTAGGTTGTGGTCCTGTAATCCCAAATATCATTGAGGTTCTTGTCTGTCAATGATTTCTTGTCCATTCTACCACTATTTGTAGTAAGTTGGAAAGGGTCTTGCTGAAAGCCTATATTTTCCTGTTGGATGCTACATGGTATTTTGATGAATTGTTGGCCTTAATACCGTACTCCCTTTAGAGTTTCGAAAATTTGATAGAGAAGAAATTAGTTATTATTTCGGTCAGTATTGTGTGATAGACACCAAACCTTGTGATGATATTGGATTTCAAAAAGCATAAATTGCTATTTTACATTGAATTCTTTGAGGGGTGTTTCTTCTTCCAATTTATAAGAAAATTTAGTTTCATTGAGAATAAATTTAATTGTTATGGATGGGGAGGGAGGATATGGTCCAACATTTTCCAGTCCCCATATGAAAAATGGCTTGGAGTACTTAGTTTTGTGAAGATTCTCTTCGATTTGTTTGATAAAATTGTCATTGACATTGTAGGAATCACAATTTTTGGTGAAATCGGCATAATATTACATCATGGCGGGGCAATATTATCCAAGACTTTTTAATTTTGTGAGAGTGCCTGGATGTTGACTAGTGGGCCCCGTAAGTTACAACATGCACATCATTCTAGACGGTGGAAGCCTCCCCTCCATCAATGTAAATATGAAGGAACCCTTCAAGATATTTCTATTAAATAACCTTTTATCGGTTTAGGTAGTCTTATAGGATAAAATTGAGTTCTCTTCCTCAGATTATTAACATTCCATCCCAATATTGTTGGAGTTCTCCCTTTTGAAGATAATTTACAATGGGAGTCATCCAGCCAAATGAAGGACCATACAACTCGGTGATGGGACTGATCTCATTAATTTTACCACATTTTCTAGAACATATGATAAAACCATCTAGAAGTGGGAAATACTGATTATTGCCTCATTCTGATCCATGTTTTCAAAATTTGGTGCTGCATTTTCCAATGAATCATCTTTATCATTTCGTTCCTAGGTAACATAAATCAATATCGGTTCTAATGTGAATTTTTCCATCAGTTCTTGATCATGGATCATCAAAGGGATAAACTCCTTTATCTTGATAATATAGTCATCATGGACTTACCTGATTAACAGTTCTGAATTTTCTTTTACCATGACGTGTTTAGATTAAAATTGGAGTACTAATTACAACCCTCCAATGAGGGCATATTACTTTGCTGGATTGCTCATGCATCCTTCTAAAAGTATGAAGGGGTAGGGTAGAACCTCGTTTTCTTGGGATTTGAGTATGAATCTTAAACCCACTTTGTTGAGTTTATGGTCTTCCATTCTATTTCCCATCGGACTTTCAGAGGCACTGTCGATTTAAATTTCCCCTATCTAAGATTTCTCTTAGATAGAGAAGATTTCTTCATCAAGTGGCTCATTATCTGATGGGCACACTCCAATTGAGATATTCTCGGCCAGAAAAAATTCTAATGTTTGGACATTGAAAACATTCGATAGTGTGAAGCATATATCAAACTATTTTAGGATGATGCCCACTTTGAAATACATTGGGTTCAAATTGGACAACTGAGAATATACTTGACCTCATAGCTATGTAAGACCAAATGGACTTTGAGGTTCTTTATTTAATGTATCAATATATAAACTGAAAATATTAAGTAAGACAGCTATTCATGATATTGTAATTATGAATCTCAGCATGACTCATGGTTTGGCTGAGATAGTAGTGACTATTTTCACTGATGGCATCATTTTTATGCACGAGAAATACGCATTGGGATCTCTCAAAGGATATTAAATATTGATTAAGAAATACTACTTCAAGAGTAGGAATTGGAATTGGTGGACTCAAGATATATTTTTGGTGATTTTCTTATGCTTCCTAAAAACCATCAATACATTGATATTGTACTGCATTCTTCAATAACCTGGTGAATGGAAATAATTTTCCAACAAGGTTGGCTATGATGCACTGAATGTTAGCCAGATTCCCTTTGAGTCCTATCAAATCACTAAGGATATGTAGTGGTTACATTCCATGGATTAACATTTTCTTATATGGGTAAACATCGATGCCTCATTGGTGTGTGATGAAGCTTTGGACTTCCCCTATGGTGATGAAAAAATCACATTTTAGTGCTTTCATCTTCAAAATGTTATGTTGTACTTTGTTTAATATGGATTCATTATCCACAAGATTTTCTGAGTGTTTTTTTTATTTAATAACTAAATCATCAAAATAGAATTCAATGAACAATCCTAGAAAGGGTTTGATCAAGCGGCACATGGTGAACAATTCTGTGGAGGCAACATTTTTCAAACTAAAAGGCATGACCTTATAGAAAAATACTTCATGGTGATCCATAAAGGTGGTGAATTCATCCTATTTTTGGGACATTCAAATCTTGTTACATCCTGAATAGCCATCCATAAAATAGGGAACCTCAAATATAGTTGTTTCATTGATAAAATATTTTGTGATTTGGAATGGGAAATCATATTTCAGGAAGTGACCGTTGATGTCCCTAAAATATATTTTCACCATGATCTTCTTGTTTTTATTTTTGATTTGGACAATTTTTGCTTTCCAAATGGGGTATTGAACCTACCTAATGAAGTTAAAATTGATGATATTATTGAATTCAGCCTCTATTTTGGTATCATGTGTATGTGGAATCTCTTTTTTGTGTTTCTTGTTACCATGGTGATTGTTTAGTAGGCCTAAGTGGTGAGCGGCGACCTCTATATCGAGACCTAGAATTTATGTATAATTCCAGGTGAAATCATTTCAATTATATTTTAGGAAATAGGTGTATATATATTGTTCTTCAAGAGGCATAGGCTCACTACCAAGAGTGGGTCGTGGGTCTTCTTTCGTACCCATGTTGATTTCATTGAGTTCATCGATGTTGTTGGAAACACCGTCCTAATATACTAGAGGGGAATGCCTTATGTGTTATTCTTCCTCCTCCCATGCATCCTCATCATCTTCCTCTTATTATTATTATGGGGAAACAATATTTGAAACAATTCTTCCATAGATGAGGGAGGTTGGGTTTCACTTTTTATGTTATGATATCTCATCTACCTTATAAATTATAGGGGGGGTTTACGAGAAAGATATAATGGATGGTAAAAGAGTTTCCTCGTCTCCCATGAATCAAGAGACACTCCATATGAACATAAAAATTTAGGTGGAAATATTATCGAGTTTTGATGTTGGATCGATTGTATTTTTATTAGAACCCTCCCCATTACATCAGGATTCAATGGTCCATTCGAAATTTTCATTCATGGAATCCATAACTAAAATCACAAGTAATAATGAATACACATCCAAATTCAAACATTCCCATTATATCGGATTTACAAGCAGTACATATTCTTCCATGATATTTTTACAGGAATTGGTAGGAAACATTTCCATACATTTTGGGGTGGCGAACCCATCAATTACAATAGCTACGGATTTTTTACCCTATGCTTCATATAACCATGTATCAAAATAGTATCACTTGTAGAAATCGAATAAATCCTTATTGTTAGGTAGTGTCCCACTTTTTCCACTACTGTTTTAATTTATAAACTATTTGTTTGAAGATGGGATTGATCTGTTATTATGCAGTCAGGTCCTACCTTATAAATAATTGAAGGACATATTATTTCAGACCACCATAAATTCTATTTTATCTGTGATTTCACCGAACTAGGTTTCGAGTTTTATTTGGTCCAATTGATTCTGCTCATTTTTTTCCTTGCCCAATATAGCTGTGTTGCAGGGAATCAGATTAACCTCAGTTTATCCAAACGGAAGTAGCATCTTCAGTGGGTGGAGATTAACCCCAGATCAATTTTTTATGAAGTCTTTCTAGATATCGACAACATTTATCATTCTAGATACGTATATTGGTTTGATTTTCTCTTGTGTGGTAGTGTCATCATCTTTATCTGTGAATGAGATATCTGAATGACATTCTATAGGATTGATATCTATCTTGTATACTTTAACAACAAATACATTATCTTCAAATGCTCGGGGATTTATAAAAGATTTTTAGAGAGCCTACATGATGTATTTTCATAGATTCAGTTAATGCATGATTTGAAAGCATAGCTAGAACTGAAGCTAACTGCATCATAATTTTGTATTTTTGATCTGATGGTTTGGGATTCATAGTTAGGGGATATTCTTTCAGAGGTTATTTAGGGAATTTGGAATTTGATGAAGACAGTTAGGCCCCTAGAAATGAATCTTGAGGAGCTTCTTTCAATTTTGGATCATGTCATCTATATCTGTTTTCATAATGAGGGTAATTAGTCATTTATTATTCCAATGATGGATATTTTAGAAAAATTTGATAGGGATGGTTTCCTATGGGGGATGTATAATTTTCTACCCCCTATTGGATTCACTGTAGTGTATTTCAATGTAATTATGTGAAATAGATGATTTAATAGGTGGTGCATCTATAAGCATCATTTCGGTCATAGATGTGTCCACATTGATAACCCTGGATTCTGCGGACACTTCCTCTGACTCCCATGTTGGGTGTGGGGAATTATTGTAGATAAGCATACACTTCACCATATAAATGATCCATAAAATTAATTATAATTATGTATCCATAAATTATCTTCTCTTTTGATGAGGACTTTACATCATAATCTAGCTCCGGTTGTGCTGTTTGGTGTGGTGGATCCTATTTTTCCATTTTGTGGTTCGGTTATTATTGTGGATTTTGGTGGGTGGTTCTAATTATTCCATTTGGTGGGGTTGTTCGTGTTGTTATCATTATTTTTGTGGTTCCCGTTGTTCTATTGGGTAGGGTAGAGAACATTATTCAATTTGGTGGGGGAAGTTTTCTTTGTTCCATTGGGTTGGGCGATGCCAGTTTTGTTGTTTCGTAGGGCAGTGCTTGTTTTGTGTTTTGATGGGGTGGTTCCCAATGTTTCATTTGGTAGGGTGGTTCCTATTGTTTTAGATTTGGTGTCATGAAATATGATTGTGTAAAATACATCATTGGATTTTGTGTTAGTTTTAATTCCTGCACGCCCCTTCCACACTTTTGATTGGAATTATTTTTGAGTGGCTATTCTCTAGAGGATTGTGGAGCAGTAGATGATGGTTGTGTTCCATTTGGAGCTATTAGTGGAATAGTCAGCGACTTAAATAGTTCCTAGAGAATTCCAATAGGTCAGTTAATCATCTACATAGTCAACCATCTGTCAAACTTCTTTTCTCTTTTGTTAAAAACGTTTTTTCCAATATTACTCTTCATTTAGATGGGTGGCAGAAACGTATTCCTCTTCTACTAGCAGTGGTCCCGACTTCACCAATTCTGAATCTATCATCTTTGGAAAGATGCATTTAAAGACTATACACTCTTGATTATTGGGTTCCAATATCTAAGGGAATGAAAATAATATATTGAGTCATCAAGACCTACATCATCTACTCACTTTGGATCGAGAAGCTGATGCAAGTTTCAATTCCTAGAGGCTATGAAATAACTGTGGACTTGGTCACCCTGAAATGAGTATACATTATATATATTTTCCTCTAATTTATTTCATTCCCCCCTCCACTCATCGTAATGGGGTGGGGAAGGATGCTGACATCTTGGAGGCCCTGCACGGTTTAGGGGGGTCTTAGAGATTGATCCAGTTTTTGGGTGGCTTAAGCAACACATCAACATCTTTATCTCTCCCTTCTAATTTTTGGGGTTGATGGGGCATCCTATGATATTAAATTTGTCTATTTCAATAAATCACGTATCCTATGACTGATAACAGTGATGTCATGGGACCCACTTTTGTATGTCAAGAGAATATGTGGATATCCCAGATCATCTCAGAATTATTGATGCACACGGAAAGAGTGTCATCTGGATGGGGTGGATAGTTCTTTGGTTAATTCTGACCTTTCCATATAATGATAAAATCTATGTCTCTCTCATTCAATTGTTATTCTCAGTTCAAGAGATCACTCATTTGTTTTTTTGGAAATTATGATATGAACTAGAATATTAACTAAAGTCTGAGATCATCCCATCTAGTTATTGAGATAACATGCAAACTGGTGTACCCTAAGAAGGATGAACCTTGTAGTGTTTTCACAAAACATCTACATTTTTTATAATCTTGTTACTCTAATGTCCAGATCATGGGATCATAATAATAATACTACTGTATTAGATATATTTTTCAATTCCCCTGAGCCATTGGACACTAGGAACAGAAGATTTTTTAAATTTGGTGGAGTAGGGATGTTTCTCACCCAGTCGGGGTAAGGCCTCCATTCTTATTGTACATGAGGGCATCATCCTTCCATTGCCTCCATTTGAGTACTTAATAATATGATGGTATTTAAGAGACCTTTTTGTACGTCCTATTGGTCCTGAGCATGAGTGTGTGAAGTAGGGGAAATATTGGCTATGAAGGAAATGATGCTCCTAAAACAGGATACCCAGATAGGGACATTCTTTCTGGATTTACCTAAATCTATTCTATTTTCATTTCTAATAAAGGGAATTCTTTATATCCAGCTATGATTGGGTTTAGATAGATTGATGTTTCTTGTGCTTCCCAGAATGATCCTTCTATTTTTTATTTATTCAGTAGAATAATCCCATAAGGTAGGGAGACACATGATGGAAGTCTGTGTTGATTCATCACCTGAGGAACATAGATAGTTGGATGAAATTATCTTAGTATATCAACGTTGAATCACCTATTTTCGTTAATTTATTCATCTTATTGATGTATTCTCTATTCAATTGCGGGAGAATAGTTTTTTATAAAAGGGAGAGGTGGGTTTTGGTCCTTGTTCATACTTATTTTCCTTGTTGTGGATTTTTGTGGGAGGTGGGGGCAGATACTAAGGGGGAAAGCATGTTTAATAAAACTCTATGGTTTTTCGTGTTCACACCTATAGGCTCATTGTGATACATCACTAGGAGGGAACCCTTTTTCCATATTTCCTCATTATTTGAATGATTTTCAGTGAGGATTTTGGGGCTGATGTCCATTAAATTCATAGATGCATACCGTATTTATGGTCGTGTAACCGGTGCTAAATGGCATGAGACCTTCTTACATCATTTATTACATATTTTAACCCTTCTATTATATTCTGCAGGTTTCTTAGCGAAGAGTGACTCAAAAGGAGCAATGCTACTACCTATTAGTATGCCTCTGTTATGGGGGATGTGAGTCATGAGATGGTATATAATGGGTAACCACCATCTTTATTGTTCTCCCTAAATAGGTGAAGAGAGACGTCTTTTTGGTGGGAATTTGAGGTAAAAATTATGCCACCACTATGGGTTAGGGTTTCTCCCATTCATCTGTTAACAGTCCTTAGACCAGATTTACTGGTCTTACGCGGGGCCTTTTTAGTTAAATTTTCCCCATCCCTACATGATGTGGTTGATACCATTCTACAATCGATCCTACTTCTATATCCACCTTCTTGAACTTATGCATTCCCATATTGTTGTGGGAAATATATGGTTATAGTTATGTACGTGAATTACATGATTATGAAGACATGATCAATGCCCTTTGTTTAATACCATTATACATGAAGTCTACTTGTTGTTCAATTTGGCCTGGCTCAGGAACATCTCGATGTTCAGCTCTCGTCGGGCCTGATGCTTCTGATACTTTCTCAAAGATGGTTCTTGTCATGTATTCCACCTTTCCTAAGCATGGAATTCATTTTACTACAACCTGGGTATGAATACATTGCAAGATGTCAATATTAGTGGGTTCTAATGGATGGGATGTTGGGTGAATAGTATATCATCATGTTCTCACCAATCTTGGATATGAACACCAGACGTAGCATCGCTGAAATGACAACACAACTTATGTAGTGTGTGGAATTTGTCCATATAGAGGTCTTTCTTTTGACTTTCTGATTGTTGTTACTATGAAGATGGAGGGGAATCTATGTTTATTTGATGATGAATATCTCCAATAATGTTTACATGGTTTGTGTACCCATAATAAGGAAAACCCTTTTCTTTTAACTAGTGTAGAGTTGTCCAGATATTAAGGTGAATGTTAAGCATACATATTTTGACAACTATTTTGGTTTATTGAACTAAGAAGTGTTCATGGGAAAATACATAAATTCTATGTCATACCTTGTTAGTCATCTTCTCAAATGTAATATATCTTGTTCATTTTCCTCTATGGACTCTTCTGCTTATTCCAACAATTTTGATTGCTCTGTAATGATTTTTTTTCACGCAGCAAGGCTAGTAAGAGACTTGTTGACAATTGAATGGTGTGGGGTGGAGCAGAAGATGAGAGTGTCCCTAGGCTATCCTCTAGGTGAAAAGGGATATCACTATTAATGTAAATAGTATCCCATATGTCGTTCTCCATTTCTTCAAGATCCTCAGTATATGAGGGTTTTCTTATATTTGACCATACACGGGGAGGACCTTCTCACAGCTGGAAATTTTTACTATGGGGTGGACCTTTGTTGTAACATCCCAAGTAAATAAAGAATAAAATATTTTCATATTTATTAATATTTGTGAATTAAATATTTATTTTACTTTAAAGTTGTTTCTATGATCGATAGCGTACCTAATATTAATCAACGAGTTTCCTTGAAATCATATGTTGCACACTAATACTATAATAATATTATTTTAAATGGTATTTAACACGTAGTCGTTGTATTGGTGGAAATGAATAGAAATAAAAAAAATATGATTCTATATGTTGGTTAAATGTTATTACATTTATCTAATAAAAGATAAAGGTTTAAAATAAGTAAAGAATTCAATTTCTGGCCTCGATACTCTAATATTCACTACCACAAAAACTGTTTTTCGTAGCCCCCCCCCCCCCCCTTTCAGCGCTAATTAAAAAGTGCTGATAAAGGGGTGGTCCCTTTATCAGCATTTTTTTTAAAAGCACTGATAAAGGGTCGACTTGAGAAACAAATATTTAAAAAAAATATTAAAATATTAATATATAAATATAGTAATATTGATATAAATATAATATATAATTTTTAAATTTATTTGAGATAAGTATAAATGTACATTGACACTTATAATTTACTAAATATATAATATATTTAGTGAAAATGGCTTATACAAAAATTATAAAAACGTTTTTAATTAATAATTTGATAATTATTATGAAGTAATAGTCATTTAATAATATTTTTGAAGACTAAAGAATTACAAAAAATTAAAAAAGATCCAAAATATGTTCAAAACGAAACTCAATGTTCAAAAGTCCATAACTTTTGATCCGGGTGTCCGTTTGAGCTCTATCACATATCAAATTGAAGCTTGTGAAGAGCTCTACGTCGCAATGACCGGGGAACCCCTGTAAAGGGATTTTCATGGCCAAAAGCTGCCCAAAAGGCCTCAAAAACTGAGTTTTTTGTCGGGGTACCCCAATATTTTTAACATTTTGTGGACTTTCAACCTCGTTTAAGGGGGTATTATTGGTTTTTTTGGTGGAACTGAATTTATTCCAAGGTATTACATTCATATTGATATTATGTATTTGAAATTTCATTATATTTTATAATGAACTACTATTTATAATAAAATATATAACAATATATACATATTTTTTATATATTCACACCTAAAAATTTAATTCTAAATATAAATAATATAATATATTTAAATATAAAATATATTATCTTTATATTAATAATAACTAACATCCATTTTATTTAAAATAAAAATATACACATATTTATATATTTATATATTAATTGAACCATATATATATATTAATCTAAATATATATATATTAATCTAATAATTGTATATATATATATTAATATAACTACATAAAAAATATATATATATATATTAGTATTACTATAAATATATATATTAATATAACTATATATATATATTAATATAATTATATATATGTTAATATAACTATATATATATTAATATAAATATATATTACTATACGAATAAATATACAAAAAATATATATATATATATATATGTATATTAATATAACTATATATATATTAATATAACTATATATATATATATTATAATATAAATATATATTATAATATAAATATATATATTAATATAAATATATATTACTATACTAAAAAATATAACTAAATAAATAAATATATATATAGAGCTATCATGAATTGGAAGACAAATCAAAATAGAGTAGTGGTAAAGGCTTAGGCGCGCGGGGGGGGGGGGGGGGGGTCTCGAGTTCAAATCCGGGTGGAGGAAGGGGTGCACGCGCATGGGGGAATATGGGAGAAAGTGATGTTAAAGTGTGAAGTGGGGTGTGTGGGGTGCTGTACAGGGAAGAAAAGCACTGTAAAAGGGGGGGGCTCATTCTCTATAAAAGCCCCCCCCCCGATTGGCAGTATTTTTTAAATTGTTTAAAAATATTTAATTTTTTTAATAATTTTTACCTTTTATCAGTGCTTTTAAAAAATCGATTATAAAACGGGTCCTTATTCAGCACTAAAAAGAAAGTGCTGATGAAGGAAGCGCTCATATAAGGGTCTTTTATCAGTGCAAAGACAAAGCACAGATAAAGGACCCTTTTATCAGCGCTTTGTTTTAGCGCTGATAAAAGACCCCTTTTATTAGCACTTTTTTAGCTCTGATAAAATGAGTCTATATCATTAATTTTTTGATCCCTGATAAAGGGGCCCCCCCTTTATCTTTTCCGGCTTTACCAGCGCTTTTCTAGCACTGATAAAGGCCATTTTTAGCACTGATAAAAGCACTATTTGTAGTAGTGATTCACTAAAAGGTCGATTTATCGCCTTTTGATGGAGAACCTTCTTAAATATAGTTTTGTTCACTCTTATAAATTCTCTTGGACCAAATAAAATCCTTTTTTTAGAATCGGGTCATCAAAATTTACTTTGTGTATGTTTTTGTTATTTTTCCGATAAAGATCATTTTTAATGAATAAGTGAAAAATGTTGTATTTTAATTCAAAAAATCAGTTTTAATATAATTTATTTATATGACTAAATTATATTTTTAATTGGTTTTAAAGTGAAAGTATAATATATTTTTAACATTTAATCCAATGTTGGTCATTAGAATTAATTTTACTTTGAAATTTGACTTAAACAAGTGTCAATCTTTTTATAGATATTGTTCCTTAAAAACATGCTATTTGTTTTTAAAATAGTAATTAATAATAAAATTAATTAATTAAACTTATATGTTTTGAATTTTTTAAAGTAGATATCATTTTTACGTTTGGAATATCAAATATTACTTACGGTGAATTTTTGGTATTTTTCGGAAAAACATCAATTTTTAATGAATAGTGAAACCACTAAGTGGTAGTTAAAAAAATGAATTTTTAGTTTAAATGAAATATTACCACATATGTGAATTGAATTTCAAAAATCTGACATACATTGTTGTGACTAGTAATTAAAATGTAGTTCAATGGGATGAAAATAATTTTTTTGGTGAATAGTAACTTTTATGTTTTATTAATCGTTATTTAAAGGTAATTAGTGTAATTTAAGGTACAAATAATGTTATAATAATATGAAATCATTGTGACATGTGTACTAAACTTATTAGATGAGTTTTTTCCATCCAAGACAATCTATGGGTCAATTTATGGGACCCCACGGTGCCACATGGGTATGATAATGACATTAATAAATTTTATTTAAAGTAAAAATAAAAATGTCACAAACATGTATTGTTTTACTAAAACAATTTTTCCATGGGGTTATATAATTTATATATTTGAATATAAATATTAATTAGTAAGATAAAACTATTCCCAATAACATGTTAAATTTTCTATAATTTTTAGACATCAAATAAATAAAAATATTTAGGACTCAATGATGATGTAGTGTTTACGTCATTAATGAATAATTTAAATAAATAAGAATATAATGTTTCAAATAATATCCAGAACTTGTCCAATTTTTTTTGGATGATTTTATTTCAAATATGGTCCACATTATCTTCGATTTTAATAATTTTTGGACCTTTTGAAACCGAAAATCATTATAGAATAAAATAATCATTTCATGATTTCCAAAAGAGCCCCTCCTCTCCCTTATAAAATGACCCAACATCATACCTATTTAACACTCTTCTCAAGCACTTTGTCTCACCCAACTTCTACAAAAATAATCTCCCAATATCCCTCTTTTAGTACTATATGCCTTACCTTAGGCATAAAGCCCTTCAAGAAACCCTTTTGTTTTAATCCACACGGAGTTACCCAATTTATGGTAACATCTTCTCTTATGTTCTTTTGTCTTATTTTTCTTCTAAAACCACCTAAACTCACTTTATTCCTTTATTTTTTAACAAAAATAGTATCTTAAAAATACAAGTATTTTTTTTATGAGAAGGATTCGGGTTACACTTACACACACCTCCATCTTATGGTTATTGAACATACTGCTTCTGTGGATGGTGAATTTCTGCCTCACGAAACGATGATTGTTCAATATTCTCTTAACACCTTTCATGGTGGCCCTTATGATGTCACTATATTTATATATGATATATATTATGTTTATTTTTTTAATTATGCTTCTGTATTTTTCATTTATGGCATACATTTATGATTTCCATAATGGACAAACGCGATAATTTCATTTTTGGAAGTGCAGACTACCGCCCCCACAAAGTGATTTGAATTGTTAATGCAATATGTGAGATGTATAAAGGATGGAGTTAATAATATTATATATGATGTTATATTGGAATTATAATGTACCTTTATATCCTTATGATTTTATTCCATTAAATACGAAATATAAATGAAAGTAGCATTCATGCGTATGTACGGCTTACCGTCTCCATGAACGGTGCATTTCATTTCTTACCTCTAAATGTTATGTACTATTATAAATACATTTATATTCTGGATATATATGATATATATGATATCTAAATCATGAATATAGTGATGTATATAATGATCCTTTCACAACATGAAAAACATGTAATTGTATGAAGTCCATTTTTGGATTAAGTACCAAATATCAGCAAAACGAACATTATTAACATAAATGATTACATAATGTCTATAACATGGAAATAAGTGATATAAAAGGAATAATAAACTTGAAAAACATTCTTAATAAAGTATAAATTAACTTTAGTATATTATTCTTTGAGATTAAAGAGTGATCGAGTCAAGTCAGACATGAGGTAAGAGACTTCATCTCAATCTCCATTCATTGAGGCATATTTTGTTTTCATACAAGACTTTATTTTATACACTATATAAACACCTTTTACATTTCAACCCATTCAAATGGAATTTTTTTATATAAATTGTTTTACTAAAGGACAAAATGGAATGTTTCTTTTAACGTAAGCGGTGACAACAACCTTTCCGCTGCTGTGAGTATTATTTGATCTTTGGCTTCCTTAACAAGTTGTAATGTTCTTAAAATAATAAAAATACCATATACTATTTCATGTATTTTGGTATTAAAAATGGTATTGATAATGGATTAGTTATGTCAATATATTTAAGTGATATATTGTGATTTAAATGTGATATTTTTTCTTTCCTTTATATTTGTTTTATGTCTAATGATTTTATAATGGTACTTGTACATTTGACGGGTGGTTAGGTGATAAACAAAATGACCAACGATGCTATGAATACCAGGATGGTTGGTTACATTATAACCATCAATGCATTGGGTATGGAAGTTGGCTGTATGGATATTCCATTTAGTGATATGTGTGTAAGTTGACTGTATGGTTATTCCATTTGTGTATATTTATGTCCCAAGTTACCTTTATATGTTATGTGTTCTTTATATGGGTTTTACGATAATATTTTTGTTACAAAATTGTAATTAATGATCTTTTATTTATTGAATAGTATTTACTACTTCATAAAGATAAAAATATTACTTATCAAGAGTTCATGTTTTATAAAAAATATGGAAACTATGTAGAAGTGTCAACATAGTATTCTTTTGAGATGTAACAGTTATGTCCTAATTCTCTAAAACTATAATCTTGAAAAGATCCTCAATGAGAATTATTCATTTAATTAAATATTAAGTAATTTTTTTAAGGCTGGGTCCTTATAGTTGGTATCAAAGATCGGTTTAGGAAACTTTAGGAGATAGAAAATTGTTAAATTCATGTATGCAAATTAGTTTATGGTTTGACTGAAATGATATAGAATTTAAATATTACCATGTTGATTTGCCTAAGATATTTATGTGTTCAGAATGGTTTTCCATAGAGGAAACAGGGAAGCTATGTTAGGTGGACATAAGGAGGAAGACAACCTTCCAAATCAGCAACCTGAGATGGTCGGAATCGGAAATGAATTGTGTTTTGCAGTGATGGAACAGTTGAATTAGGTTATAAATGGTGGTAGTATCCATGCACAAGATCAGCAGATCAACTGTAGAGGAACATGAAACTGGTGGAACATTTTATAAGGAAACATCCCCCATCATTGAGAGGATCATCTGACCCTGTGCTAGCAGAAGGGTGGATTAAAAAACTGGAGAAGATGTTTGATGTCATGGGGTGTTCAGAACATCAAAAGGTTAGTCTCTTTGTTTACCGATTTGAAGGTGAAACTGATCAGTGGGGGTCGATGGTGAAAAATATGAGGGATATTGATGAGACTAATGATCTTCACTAGGATGAATTCAAAGTTATGTTTGTTGAGAAATATTTTCCTAAGGTGGTTCGTCTTATGATGGAAAATAAAATTCCTAGAATTGAGGTTGGAGGATGACTCAGTGGCTGCTTATGAAGCTATGTTTACTTAACTGGCAAGGTATGCTCAAAATCTCATACGAGATCTTGACAGTAAAATCAACCATTTTTACTCCGGGTTAAAGCCAATGTATCAAAGGGCTTTATCTTCTCATGAGTTCAAAAGTTATGAAAAACTTGTTCGATGTGCAGAGAAGGTGGAAATTGAGTTTTTTGATGATCAGGTGTTATTTGACAAACCACATAATAAGAGATCTAGTTGGCAGTCAAAGCAAAAGAATTCATCAAATAATCTAGGAGGTAAGAAAACTAAATATCCATCATATGAGAAGTGTGGTAAAACACATCCTATAGAATGTTTATCCAAGTCTGGAAAGTCCTTTTGGTGTGGTAAGTCTGGTCATATTGCTTGTAACTATAAGAAATATGATCATGTAGGCAATGAAAAGTCAGCGGTAAGATGTTTTAAGTGTAATGAAGTGGGTCATTTTTCAAATGAGTGTCTAAAGAAGAACTCAACTGAGGGAAGGAAGCCAGACTAAAAGCAGAACGGGGTGATAAAATCCTTTTCAACTACTTAAGTAGATGTTGGGCCATCGAATGAAGTAGTATCAGGTACACTGTTTGTTTGTTCATATTATGCCAATGTGTTTTTTGATTTTGGGTCTACACATTCTTTCATTTCTTTGAAGTTTTCTAGTATATTGTGAATTCCATCTCAAGATATGAATTCTGAACTTATGGTAAAAAATACCCGGAGGAAATGTAGAGAAAAAAAGAAATAATAAGAACCTTCTTATCCTTGTGTGCGGATAGAATATATCTGTAAACCTTATTGTTTTTTCTATTGTAGAGTTTGATGTTATTTTGGGCATGGATTGGATTTCTGTTTATCATGCTAAGATTGGCTGCAGAGCTAAAGTGGTTTAATTTCAGAAAGATTTTATGTTTGTGTATAACAATGCACCATTGAATTTGATAACATATTAGGAAGTTGGGAAGCTAGTAAAAGATGGAAATGAAGGTTACCTTGCACATATTTTTGAAAACAAAGGAACTATTCAGATTAATGATGTTCCAGTGGTAAATGAGTATCTTTATGTTTTTCCTGAGGAGTTTCCTGGTATTATACATGACCAGGAAGTTGAATATACTGTTGACTTAGTTCTTGATTCTAAGACAATTTCAAAACCCCCTTATTGAATGGCTGAAGATGAACTTTTAGGGTTAAAGAAGCAATTTCAGGAGTTATTAGATAAATGTTTCATTAGACCTATCACATCACCATTGGGTGCACCAATCTTGTTTGTTAAAAATAAAGATGGTTCAATAAGACTTTGAATTTATTATATAGCATTGAATAACATCAATATTATGAACAAGTATCATTTTCCTCAAATCAATGATTTGTTTGATAAGCTCTAGGGAGATCAGTATTTTTCGAAGATTGACTTGAGGTCGGGGTACCATCAGTGGAAAGTAAATGAAGTAGACGTTCTGAAGACTGCATGTCGTACTAGATATGGCCATTATGAGTTTGTAGTTATGCTTATTGGGATAACCAATGAACCTGCTGAATTCTTGGATCTATTGAATAGAATTATCCATGAGTTCTTATATAAGATTTCAGTTGGGTTCAATGATGATATTTTAGAGTTTTATAAAGTTAAAGAGTAGCATAAAATTCATTAAAGGGTTATCTTGAAAACCTCAAAAGAAAAGAAAATGTATGGAAAATTCATAAAGTATGATTATTGGTTATAACAAATTTCTTTCCTTGGTCACATTGATTTAAAAAATGGCATAATAGTTTATCCTGCTAAAACACAAGTTTTTGAAGAATGGCCAAGACGGACAAATATAACCGAGATCCGTAGTTTTCATGGATTGGAAGGTTATTATTGGAGGATTGTTGAAAAAAATTCATGGTTATATAGTTCAATTAATAAGTTAACTCGAAATGGTGTTAAGTTATTCTGAAAAAAAAATGTAATGATTATTTTCATGAATTGAAAAGAAGATTGGAGAATGCTCTAATTTTGGAACTTCCTTCCAGAAATAGTGAGTTTTTTATCTACATTGATGCTTCGTTGAAGGGACATGGTTGTTCCCTTATGTAAAATTATCAGTTAATTGCTTTTGCTTCACGTCAGTTGAAAACTCATGAGTTAAATTACACTGCACATGATTTGTAATTAGCTGCTGTTGTTTTTGTTCTAAAAATTTAGAGGCATCATTTTTATGGAGTAAAGTGTGAAATATATACCGATCAAAAAAATTAAAATTATACATTATCTCAAAAATAATTGATCATGAGATCGAGGAGTTGGATAGAATTAATCAAGGATTACGATTCTACAATTCATTACCATCCTGGAAAAGCAAACAAAGTGGCTGTTGCTTTGAGTCAAATAAGTAATTCTTCATTAACCATGCTATGTTTGGAATGAGATCCATTGGTTTTTGATTTTATGAACAATGGAATAGAAGATTTAGGTGTAGGAAGTTCATCTATTTTGTTTCAGGTGTGAGTGAGATCATCTCTATCAAACAGAATTATGCAAGCACAGAAGAAAGACAATGGGTTGAAGAAAAAGGTAGAGCTAGTTTAGAAGGGTATGTTTCCTGAATTTAACATCGAAAATGATTGTGTTTTGAGGTTTCAGATGATATTATGTGTGCCTTGTGATTGACAGTTAAAGAATGAGTTGTTATGTGAGGTTCATAGTTCAACATTTTCATTTCATCCTTGATGTACTAAGATGTACAGAGATCTGGGGGAGTATTACTAGTTGGATGGAATGATAAGTGATATTGGTGATTTTACTGTGACGTGTTTGACTTTTCAGCAGGTTAAAGCAGAGTGAAAGTTTCCTAATGGGATGTTTCGGTCATTACCAATTCCCGAGTAGAAGTTGGAAAATATATCAATGGACTTCGTTGTGGGATTACCAAAGACATCTTGAGGTAATAATGCAATTTGGGTTATTGTTGATCGATTGACTAATTCTTCCTATTTCCTTCCTATTTGAAATACATTATCTCTAGATCAACTTTCTCGGTTGTATATTAAAGAGATTGTCATGTTATATGGAGTTCCCCTATCAATTGTATATGATCGTGATCCCAGGTTTACTTCTATCTTTTGAAAAGTCCTTCAGAAGTCAATGGGTACTGAATTAAATTTTAGTACATCATTTCATCCACAATCATATGGGATATTAGAAAGAAAAATTCCAACCATAGATGATATGTTATGTGCTTTCACGATGGATTAATACGGATTTTGGGACCAACATCCTTCTTTGGTTGATTTTTCTTATAACAATAGTTTCCATTCCAGTATACAGATGGCTCTTTTTGAGGCATTATATGGTAAATGATTTCGAACTCCATATTTTTAGGATGAAGTAGGGGAAAGGAAGATGATGGAACAATCATTGGTAGAAGATATGGTAGATAATGTTCAGTTGATTCAGAAGCACATGAGAACAGCTCGGAGCAGGAGGGAAAGTTATGCGGATAACCGGAAGAAAGATCTATCTTTCAAGGTAGGTGATCATGTTTTTCTCAAAGTTTCTCCATGGATAAGTGTGATGTGTTTTGGAAAGAATAGAATGTTTAGTTTGAGGTTCATTTGACCTGATGAAATCCTGGATAAAGTTGGATCAGTTTCATACAGAGTGGAATTACCTCTATGTTTATCCCAGGTATATAATGTTTTTTATGTTTCAATGTTGAGAATGTATATGTCAGATCCATCTCATGTTTTGAGACCAGAGGTAGTTCAGTTGGAAGAGAATCTCTCTTCTGAAGAACAACCGGTCTAGATTATTGACCAAAGTCAGCTAGTGTTGCAAAATAAGGTAATTTATCAGTTGAAGGTTTTATGGAAAAAACATATGGTTGAAGAGGCAGTGTGAGAATCTGAAAATGCTTTGAGGGATAAAAACCCCCCACTTATTTTGATTAGTGAATAAAGTTATGAGGATGCAATTCCCAAAAGGGGGAAGGATGTAATATCCTAGGTAAATAAAGAATAATACATTTTCATATTTATTAATATTTGTGAATTAAATATTAATTTTACTTTAATAATGTTTCTATGTTCGATAGCTTACCCGATACGCAACAATGAGTTTTTTTAAATCTTATGTTGCACACTAATAATATAATAATATTATTTTAAATGGTAGTTAAAACGTAGTCGTTGTATTGGCAGGAATGAATAGAAATAAAAAAAATTGTATTATTTATGTTTGTTAAATGTTTTTACATTTATCCAATAAAATATAAAGGCTTCAAATAAGAAAAGAATTCAATTTTAGGTATAGATACTATAATATTCACAGAAGGTCGATTTATCGCCCTTTGATGGAGAACCCTCATAAAAATATTTTTGGTCACACTTTTACATTGTATTAGACCAAATAAAATCCTTCTTTAGAATCAGGACGTCAAAATTTACTTTGTGTAGGTTTTTGTTATTTTTCTGGTAAAGTTGAATTTTAATAAATAAGTAAAAAATTTCATATTTTAATTCAAAACCTCATTTTAATATAACTTATATATATGAATATATTATCTTTTTAATTGGTTTTAAAATTAAATTATAGTATATTTTTACCATTTAATCCAATGGTGGTCATTGGAATAAATTTCACTTTGAAATTGTACTTAAACAAGTGACAATATTTTGATAGATATTGTTTCCTAAAAACATGCTATTTGTTTTGACAACTAGAATTAAATATAAAATTCATTAATTCAACTTATATGTTATGAATTTTTTAAAATATACATCAATTATGAATTTGAAATTTCAAATATATCATAAGGTGAATTTTTGGTATTTGTTTGAAAAACATCAATTTTTGATGAATAGTGAAACCACTAAGTGGTAGTTAAAAAAAATTTAATTTTTCATTGAAATGAAATGTTACCACATCTGTGAATGGAATTTCAAAATATTGAAACTACATGGTTGTCATTATTAAGTAAAATGTGATTCAATTGGATGAAAATAATTTTTTGGTGAATAGTAACTTTAAAGTTTTATTAATCGCGATTTAAAGGTAATTAGTGTAATTTAAGGTAAAAATAATGTTATAATAACATTAAATTACCTTGACACGTGTCCTACACCTTTTGGATGAGTCATGGCCGACCATTAAAATCCATGGGTCAATTTGTGGGACCCCAAGGAACCACTTGGGTAAGATAATGACACTAATACCATTTATTAAAAGTAAAAATAAAAATGTCACAAACATGTAATGTTTTACAAAAAAAAATTTTACATGGTGTTATATAATTGATATATTTGACTTTAAATATTCATTATAAATATAAAAAAAATTCCTACAACATGGTATATTTTTTATAAATTTTAGACTTCAAATAAATAAATTATTTATGACACAATGATGATGCAGTGTTTACCTCATTAATGAATGATTTAAATAAATAATAAGATAATGTTTAAAATAAAATCAAAAACATTCCAAATTATTATTGGATGATTTTATTTCGACCATGGTCCACCTTATCTTCAACATTAATAATTTTTGGTCTGTTAGAAACCGAATATAATTATATACTAAAATAATAGTTTCATGCATTCAAAAAGAGCCCCTCCTCTCCCTTATAAAAAGACACCACTTCCTACCCATTTCACGCACTTATCAAGCACATTGGCTCATCCAACCTCTACTCAAATAAGCTCCAAATATCCCTCTATTCACCCTAGAAGCCTTACCTTAGGAATAAATCTCTTCAAAAAAACCTTTTGGTTCAAACCAAGTGGAGTTACATGATTTAAATGTAACATGTTCTCTAAAGTTCTTTTGTTTTATTTTTCTTCTAAAACCCCCTAAACTCTTTTTATTCCTTTATTTTTTAAAATCACAATTATCTTCAATACACTAGGGTGTTTCTATTATAAGTATTAGAGCTACACTTACACACCCCTCTGGCTAACGGTTAAATAACATACTGTTTCTGTGGATGGAGAATTACTACATCACTAAATGATGATTGTTCAATATTCACTTAACACTTTTCATAGTGGCCATTAATATGTCACTATATTTATATATGATACATATTATGTTTTTTCCTTATGGTTCTGTATTTTTCATTTATGGCATACCATTATGGTATCCATAATGGATAAAGGTGAAAATTTCATTTTTGGAAGTGCAGACTACCGCCCCCTCAAAGTGATTTGAATCGTTAATGCCATATTTTGGACGTATAAAGGATGAAGTTAATAATATTATATATTATATTATACTGTAATTATAATTTAACTTTATATCATTTTTATTTCATTCCATTAAATACAAAATAGAAATGAATGTTGCGTTCATGCGTACGTTTGACTTACCATCTCCATGAACTGTGCATTTCATATTTACCTCTAAATGATATGTATTATTATAAATACATGTATATGATAGATATATATGATATATATGATATCCAAATCATGAATATAATTCTGGATATAATTAATCTTTGGCCACATGTACAACATGTAATTGTAAGAATTCCATTTTTGACTTAAGTACCAAATATCGACAAAATGAACATTATTAACTTAAATGATTACATAATATTTATAACATGGAAATTAGTGAAATAAAAGGAATATTAATGTTTAAAAGGGTATTAAGAATGTAGAAATTAAATTTAGTTTATTATTCATGAGATTAAAGAGCGATCAATTCAAGTCATACATGAGGTAAGGGACGTGGTCTCAATCTCTTTTCATTGAGGCATATTTTTTTAATAAAAGGCATTATTTTATACACTATATAAACACCTTTTACTTTTCATTTCATTCAAAGGTAATCTTTTTTTGAAAACTATTTTACTAAATTAAAAAAGGAATGTTTCTTTTAACGTATGAGGTGAAAACGACCTTTCTGCCACCGCGAGTATTATTTGATCATTGGCTTCCTCAACAAGTTGTAATGTTTTTAAAAGAAAATAAATACCATATACTATTTCTGTATTTTGTTATTGAAAATGGATTCGATAATGGATTGGATATGTCAATATATTTTAGTGATATATCATGACTGAAATGTGGAAATGTTTTCTTTCCATTATCTTTGTTTTATGTCTTATGATTTTATAATGGTACTTAGACATTTGACGGGTGGTTACGTGATAAACCAAATAACGGGTGCTGCTGTGAATACCAGGATGGGTGGTTACAGTATAACCTCCAATGCATTGGGTATGGAAGTCGGCCATATGGCTATTCCATTTAGTGATATGAGTGGAAGTTTACCATATGGTTATTTCATTTATGTATTTTTATGTACCAAGTTACATTTATATGTTATGTGTTCTTTATATGGGTTTTATGGTAATATTTTGGATACAAAAGGGTAAGTAATGATAATTTATTTAGTAAAGAGTATTTACTACTTCATAAAGGTGAAAAGTATTAACTATGATAATGTATTCATGGTTTACCTATTGTTTTGAAGAAAACTAAAAAATTTCATTTTTTGTGTATCCCTTACAGAGTTTTTATGCTCACCACAAGTTTTTGAAATGTTTTTCACAGGACATAATATGGTATAGGGTCAAGGATGGGATCAAAGAAATTTCATGATGTCTTAAACCTGGAACTAAACATGACACTTTTTTTCATGAGTTCATGTTTTGTAAAAAAATGGAAACTGTGTAGAAGTGTCTACATTGTAATCATTTGAGATGTAATAGTTATTTCCTAATGATGTAAAACTCTAAAGATGAAAAGAACCTCAATGAGAATTATTCATCTAATCCAAGATTAAGTAATGTTTAAAGGGTGGTTCATTATATTTGTAGTTAGTGTCATGATGGTGAGGGCTACCATTTTGGCTTATGTTATGGATGTAGTGGGGACATCTATAATGTATACCCTAGGGAGGACCTCTAGGCTGGACCGTAGAAAGGGGTTAACATTCATGCTACTTGCTGTCATTAAGGGGAGGGACTTCATAATGACTATTATTATGGAATGAACTACCTTCATAGCTCTAGATATAAAGATATTATATGTAGTTTAAACTGTGGGGAGGTCTACCAGGATATACTATAATGAGGGGAAGACCTTCTTATTACCTAATGTCACTGCGAGGAGGGCCTTCATAGAGACTACCATTATGGTGAGGAATACCATTACAACATGACGTCCAACTTCATAACGAAACATATATATTATGTATACCATAGGGAGGACCATTAGGGTGGACAAACACATAGGGATGGTCTTCTTATTTTATGTTATTTTAGTCAAGGGGATGGATACATTGACACGCATCATGAGATAGGATATCGTAATCCATCAGGGTTGGCCTATGAAGTAAGCCTTCATGGGTGCTCTGGGAATGAACATTATAGCTTCTAGTAGTGGCATTGATGGGAGGTCATTCGCCACTGCTACATCCACTTCTATATTTTGATAACGGTCTTACATGATCATGAGCCACTAGTGATAAATGTTTGATGTTTCCAAGAATACTATATTCTAGTATAAAATAATCGTGAATGTGCCCTTAATTTTCTTGTTTCCTTTGGGGCCTTTCATTTTGGTTTTGTATCTTGCGCAGAACTTGGGCCACCTAGTATTGTTAATGGACTTCATGCATGGGTCCTTGTCAAATGGGTTCTTGTGGTGCCATAGGGATACACCAACGAACATATTGAGTTCTAGCAGGGATATATGCCCACGTTAGAGCGGCCACCATGTTTCACTGGTCCCCCTGAATTAGAAAGGGTATTTTTTCCAACCTAGTTTCCATTGTATCGCATTATATGGCTATCGACCCACCTACAATAGAGAAGGATTTCTGGTATTCTTTGGATTGATTATCTGATTGGGAGGATTGATCACACCACCCAGTGGGATTGAGTCAAGGGCTCAACTCCTCAAATTTTTGTCCAAAGAAATGACGTCATGACATGTTTGGAGGATATAGTTTGTAATAATAATTTTATCCTCCACCAAGCTTGGATGTGTAGAGATATATATTTGATTGAAAGGTGTATGAATTCATATTCCGATATCAAGATAAGAGTTTGTGGCTACCCCGATCCTCAATGAGTTTTTAGTGAGTACTAGTAGTTCCCCTATGTTTGGGTAGAGGAACAAGTCTACTTCCAGTTATTTTCTATGATTTCCACCATATTTGGCTAGTGGTCATCATATTTGTGTGTGGTAATTTTCATCTAGATATTTATTGATGTATTTATCTCAAGGAAATTATTTTCATCCGCATGAATTTTACTCTATTCATGTTTAATTTACACTATATTTGGTTAGTGGGCTTCTTTTGGCCAGGAAGTGTTGTATGACTACCTATAATTTGTCGATCTATTTAGATAACAGGCTTGTCTTGCAAAATCAAATATTTGTGCATGCTTATAGCTGGTAGTCAAACAATTTGGAGGCTAGGATTCTTGAACATTGGAAAAAAAATTGCACCTTCATGTAATTTGATGCTCTTTGTGTGCGGCGGGACTGGTGATCACTGGTAGAAAAGTGTTTTTTCTTCTATAGTGCCACCCTATATCAGTGGTGGTATTCATTATGAGGGTAAGGATAGCATGCCTTCCAGTTACGCGTCACCCCATTTTTTGTGGATGACCTCTTCTATAGGAGCCCGAGTGATAAGGTAGTCCTAATTATGCATTTTCCAACCTCAAGGGGGGGGGGTAGCCCAAGGTCCATGTGTTTATTAAACATTCATAAGTTCCCTCATCAATTGATCGATTTTAGTGTAAGTATATCATATTGTACGTTGCTACTGGATACTTATTTCAGAATGATCCCATGAGTGGGGTTCTTGTGCATTTCAGATTAGTTCATTAGTGCTTATTTCATCTGCCTCCCTAATGTCTGGGAGGTACTTGATATCATTCTCAATGAACAGAATCTAGAAGTTGCTTAAGATGGACAGTGGGGCTATCCTCTACTGGATTTTTATTCAATATTTAAGTGGTGAATGGAGATATTTTTCTGATTAGAAGGACCACCTTATGGTCTCCACTGTAAGGAGGATACCATTCTGATGTTTCTCTTTGATTAGTGTTTTTGAAACCCAACACTGAAGACACTGGGTAGGCGAGGGGCTATTGTACATTTTTGGGGATCCAGATTCCCATTTGGTCATTGAAATTTTTGTTTGATGAGTTTTTTGAGATCCCATATAAACAAAAGAGAGATATTATAAATGAATGATATATATATATATATATATATGAAATCCACAGACAATAACAACCCTATAGAATTAGTATCTTATTATCACATGTGAAATTGATGATATTGCTTGGCCCTCTATCTTTTGAATGTGGAAGGGTCCTGAGGTAGGGAAATTCTCCCCCTTAGTGAAATATTCACATTGGGTTCACCATTTGTTTCCTACCAATTCACATCGCATCAAGTATATTGATACACTGGTATGATCCCACCACGATTGGGTAGTGTATCCATTTTATGTTATTAATGAGGTGTCAAATTTTCATGATCATAGTGGGGAATGAATAGTGGATTATGTTTCTATGAAATCATCCTATGTTAGTTAATATATTCATGGACCGTCCCTATGGGTTTATTTGTGCACCCATAAACACCAAACTTCTCCGATATCCATGATTCAAGGACCTTCTTTCCAAATGTAGGTTCTCTTTGGAGGACGACATGGCCAACGATACTGTTGAAATACATTGGTCGAGAGGATGGGAGATGAGGCTCCTCACACCTTTTTTTGGGGGAATTATTTTCTACTATGGGACTCTCTTATATATTTATACAACATTGAAATGTTTATGAACCCTTGGTGATTTCATAAAGTGTGTGTCCACAGATTACCTTAGGGTTTCCAGATTAATCATGCATATTTTGGGATTATGAATTGTTGAGACGATTCTTGTTTAATCCCTATGATAAGGTGCTATAGAGTTTATCATCATCCATGGGAAAAATATTCTTCGATATCTTGATCAAAACCATGAGATGGGTTTCCTTCATACTCTATATAGAGGAACCAAAACAAATGTAGATTAGATTCACTTAACTAGATACATCAGTGTTTAATGTCATGTGACAAGGACCCATCCATGACGTTTAACATCATGTAGCAATGGCATCAAGGCAAAAGGGGCATATTTATTTTCCAATTTGAGGCTTAAGATGAGGCATTATGGGATTACTAAGAAATGTATGATCTTCTAGATGAGTATGACCCTACTAGAATTTTGGACTGGAGAATGCTAGTGTGCTTTGGGTATGAGATTTGGAGCATAGGGAGGATTAATATGTATCCCAGTTGACTAGGAATAAAATCTCTCATGGTTTTTTCTAAGTTGTGATTTGATTGGGGCTTAAGCATGGGAGGTTCCCATTTTAAGGGGACATGATCTATAATTTCATGTATGATATAATATATAGCTTGGGCCTAGATAACGGCTTCATATGTATCCTAGTTGTGTTGGGAATCATATTTCTCATAGTTCATTGGGGTGGGGATTACACAAGGATGCTACCCATATTTATAGATATAAGAAGATGTTCTCAAATCATGATTATTGGAAGGTTTTATGGAGGATTACACCTAATAGGATGCCCATAATTTGGGATTATGTGGGAATCATGGCCACTACCATCTTTTAATACCATGTGGGTCATTCCCGGTGTGTAAATCAAAAGAATTCAATGGATATAGATATCACATGTCCCACATCCTATATTGATTGATGGTACTGGACCACATAGGGAGAGAGGGGGTCTTTGAATATTCAAATATCCTCTATCATGTTGATATCTAGGATAGTTAAATCAACATGTCCAAATACACCCTAGGAATATGAAAATAGGATCACTAATGCAACCTAATTAGTGAAAATATAGGGGTATACCTTAGAGGGAGTGCCCTATTGAGAATCATATGTGTTATACTACAGTTTCAATTGATATATCTTGGATAATGAATTACTATAGGGTAATCATGTAGGGATATTCGGACATGCCTCAAACATGATAGGGAAGGAATATAAAACACATGATTCTAGAGGATCCCAGAACATGAAAAATGATATTAGAAATGGAGCCACTATTTCATACAGATGTAGGAAAACCCTATCCTCAAGATGAAATTTTCTATGGTTGAAAAGCCATTTTGGTGGGAAATATATGAAAATATGCAAGGGAATTGCGTGTATAATCAAACAGAGGTTCCCTCAACACATTGACCCTCCATTTATGATGGATAGGGATGTTTATGAATATCCAAAATATCCTATTATATGATATGTTAAATTCCTATATCTTGGATAATGGAATCAAAATTTAATGTTGTGTTGTAGGGACTAATACCATACAATTGAATGTTGTGTGGTTATGACAATAAATCATAGTTTAAATTCATTGATTTTGGACCCTTTTTTATTTAAACCATTATTAAATGGATGATAATCAGGTTGGGATGTTATGACATGAATTGAACATGTGAGTGAATGAATTTTAACACCATAATACTAAGGATTTCTTGATCATGAGATATTATACGCGGCATTATAACTACTAGGTTGTTTGGGGGTAGGAAAATCATATCCCAAGGATGAAGTTTTCTCTAGTTGATTGGCCATCTATGTTGTCATGATATGAAGAGCCTCCATGGAATTGTTTTGATAGTCACGAATAAGTGTCTTCAGTACACTAACTGACCATTTCTGATGGGCATAGATTTTTATATGGATCTGAAATTGCTCAGGCCAGAATGTTTGATGGATGAGAATGACGTGTCCTGACATATATAGAAAACATTCAGATCATAATTGTCCATGGAGTTCTAGACCAACTAGTAATATGAGGGAGGTGATGAGGAGCCTCATGAGGAGCTACTCAAATCTTGGCATTTTCAGAATGGAAGTTGGGGGACGAGAAGGGGGCTATGGAAAATGATGTTAACCCAATCCAAAAAGTTTCCATTTCGGCTTCCATTAGAAATGTAGGTATGTGATGATAGTGGAGGGAGAAACCTAGATGGACGGAACTACAGCCCAATAGTAATCCTTAGGGGGGTGTGGGGGTGCAACCCCATGGTATGTACTTGTGAGTGCATAGTGTTTTTTCTCATAGGGATGGTCCTGTAAGAGCTAGTCGCGTACAGTTTTCCACATTGGGTACTTGAACTTTTTTCATTATGAGAGCATCTACATAGGAATAGGCCATGAGCCATCTATTCAAGTAAAAGTTTCCCATGAATTGTTTTCCCATATATATATGTTTTTCAATATGGATCGATCATGAAATGTTTCCCATAAATCGGTGTATGTGTACCGCATTCCCCAAGGGGTTATCTACGTATTGGATTTTTTATTTTTTATTTGTTCGAGGGTCAGAAAATGGCAAATTAATTATACGTATGACACAACCACAACATATTATATTTTTTGTAGGTTCCCCTTTATATATTTCTGGGGGTGGAGTTTTACATAGGGCCACCTGTATATGGTTCTCAGGAAGGAGTTTTATAAACTGCCTTTAGGTGTGGGAGTGATTTCTCCCGTTTTCACCCATATTTATTTTTTATTATATCTATCCAAGATCTCTTTTACTGATCCTGAGGGAGTCCTTTTTTGACACCCCCAAAGGATTGTTTATTGAGGTGCCGAGTTCTGGATTAATAGGTCATGTTGTGTCTTTTACAGACTCTTATGGTGGACAAAGTCATCTCACGGATTCAATGGCAGGCATTGGCGATTCCACACCATCCCACTAACTATATAGTATACATAAAATATTATATGATGGGGAAATCATATACGAGGGAATAATTATAGGCCTCCACTTCACCAACAACATTTTTAGAGAGGTTGTGGTGACATCTTAATCCTTATACGCACATATTGGTTTGTAGAAACAATATGTAGTGTGGATTTCTCCATTGTGTTTTAGAGAATGACCTCATTCACAAGATCTATTTTTGTCCTTATTCATTCAATGTAATAAACGGTTAATGTTTTATGCCTTCAAAAAAACATTCCTATAATTCATTATGGGATATTTTTATCATCCTTTTCCAAATTTGGATTCTACAAAAAAATTGAAACTTCCATCAATATTTTATTTTAATAAATTGATGAGTTTGATGGAATTTGTGTTATCTTGAATGAGGAATTTTTAGGACCCTATAATGACATAGTAATAATTCATGGGATACCAAATGTATTTTTATGATTTGTACCATAGTTTTATATCATATATCTATAAGGGATAGGAGATGGATTTAAGAACTTATCTTAAAAAAATTAAAAAAGGCAATGTCAATATTGATGTTTAATCTGATAGGAACATTCATTTATTTGAAGATATAATATATGTTTTTATTCTTCAATTTGGTTGGGAAATTTTGAATCATCCATCACCTGTATAATTTTATAATGATTATAGTTATCTATTAACTATTCTGAAAGACCTATATGACTCCCTCTACTAAATGTATATCAATATCTATAATATTAGGATGAGATTAGAAAATAATATGTGATATTCTTAGTGCAATTCAAGTGAGAATAGATCATTTAAGGTTGTTTGTAAAATATTTTACAAACTATTATAATGAATGAAGTCATTTTCTATTATTTAGAGATAACCTTAAAATTTTTTTGTTAGAAATAATTATTATCTTCTAGTTTCATCATTATTTATTATAAAATATATAAGAAGGAATTATACATTGATTCAATGGTTTTTAAAAAATTTGAGATCTTGTAGATATTTTTGGAGATAAAAATGATTATTATTTCACAAATGATATGTGTTTTACATAATATTTTCTATGAAATAAATTTAATATTTACATAAATTACCCAATGAAAGTGATTCATTTGGTATATATCATGTTATAAGAAGATGGTTCCTATATGGAGAAACCTGTATTTATTATCATTCAAAGTGAAAATATTTTTTGATGGATCATAATTAATATAGTCTAGATTACGTGGAAAAATGAAAAAATACATGATAAAAATCGGAATGGGATAATGGAAGACAATATTAGTTTCAGAGTTTTTTATCTTCCACTGAATCTTTAAATCTTATAATTTAAGAGATGCCTAATTGTGGGATTTTATAGGGACTCTAATATAATAGAATACTAATTTATAATACAATTTTCATTTAAATTAAAATATTATTTAATTTTTTTTTGAGGGAGTTGGAATTGATGAGAGATGATGTTAAAAGAGGATAGTTGAGAAATAAAATGGGGTCATTGTGTAGTACAAAGAACAGAATTTTTTAATCATATCACATATAATATATTGTAACATTTAAATAAAAAAAATCACTGGTAATAGACCAATGTTTTAGTGTAGTCTTTTATTTTTTTGAATTTAATATTTTAATCCCTTTAAATCAAGGACCCTTGGGATTTGCTCATATTGGGAAGCCCTAGAGTAATATTTCTTTACACATAATAAAAATCATTATGTAGGTTTGACACAATATTCATTGGGGTTTCATTAATATCTCCATTGGTTAGAATAATTTATGGACACTCATCTTCTTATTTTTTTATGAAATTATTTTACTATAAATAAATTCCTAAATGACTCTTCTTTATTAGTGGCATGAAAAACTTTGATTATTTTGACTGTTCGTACAGTAAAGGCATGGAAAAATATTATTTTGGGGTTAATGATATATAAAAAATTGTCTTCCTACTTGATTATTATTTTTCACCTAGTGAAGTGTCATAAACCCTTATAATTTTCAAACATTTTTTTAAAACCTTTTCTGAGTTGGATATTTATTTCCTCTATTATTTGGTCTTTGGTTCAAAATAAGTTTTAGTATGTTAACCCTTCCCCATTTTCATACTAATGAAGTGTATAGGGTGATAATAAAATGTGTTAGAGTTATAATGAAGGTGAAATCGTATTATTGAAAATTAAAAATTATTTTTCCTGAAAAAAAATTATTATACAATTTTTTATATGAAATTTTTTCTATAAAATATTATATATTGGTTTTACGGAAATATAAATTACATTACATGGTTACATTATTATTTATTTATTTCTTGTGATGAATTAAAATGAAACTATGGATGTTTCTATTAGGTATTTTGATATCCACGTTATGTAAGAGAGTAATTATGTGTTATTATAATTTTTATCACATGTTATATGTATATTGAAACTAATGTGATAAAGTAGAAAAGGTATTGTGGATAGTTCTCAAGTTCTTACTACATATTCATAATTATGAAATAAAATTTGGGCGTTAGTAATCCAATTACACATAATAATGTATACCTTATATTCAAATCACGAATATATATTTATGTTTTAGGTTATAGAAATTTTTTCTTAGTACAAGCCCTGACCTACAAAAATGTATTTTTATATGTAAATAGGGTTACTATAATTTGGGATATACAATGCCTAAACATTATATGGTGTATTATGAATACTTCAAATCATTTAGGTGATCCCTTCGTAGCTTTTACATATTCCAAATGGTGTTAACTAATGTAGATAAAATTTTTATAGAATCCCAGCAAGGGTGATAGATGGTACATTTGAGATTATTCTGTATATTAATCTCTTGAAATATAACTCACATTATATCTTGTCATGTTTTTTTCAACACCAATATGATAATGCACTTATTACATTATACACTGATTTCACAATTTACGTTATACTATTGGAATATTGACTACATTTTATAAAAGTATGGTAGGGATTTATTTGTGATCACCAACTTGGTATGATATTCTAAGAATCAATATATGTCCATCGGGGATGTTAATAGGCTGTGTTTTTAATTAATTTTAAAAAGTAAATTCAACATAGTAGAGTGGTTTAGAATACAAAAAGTATGCAGTTTTTCTATTTTTTGTGAATTTTGATAGATTAAACAGTTAAAGATGATATGTCTGTCATTTTATAATAATACCAAACCTTCTACAGTTAAGACGTTATTTGATAACCCTTAGGATTAGTTTGTTTTAAATCTTTTTTATATAAATATCTATTTCCCAGTTCACACAATTTAATATTATGTATAATTTTATTGGATAATATATCTATGAAGTATCACATTTATATTTCTATAGTTATATAATTGATAGTTATGGATTAAATCTATTGTTAACTAATATGATTATTTTTTTCTTATTTTTTTCAATATATATAGATAATAATTTTTTGGCAAGATATAAACAAAATTAATAATCATTAAAATGGGTGAAAATTTATCCATATCATTAATATATATATATATTTATATTTATATATTTCTTTAGTATATATTACATACTATAGGGATTTTTAATTTCAAATAAGGTATTGAGTTGCCTTAGCTTAGTGCTATTTGGGTGTGGAAATCATCGGAGTTATAAATACTACAAGGAGGCATATTTTCTTTAGAGATACATTTTCTATGAAAATAAATGTTCATAGATAAAAATATTTTTTGGTGGTAAAATTTTTAACATAATATAACAAGTGTGTTTGGTATGAACTGTCAAAAACTATTTTCTACACTAATGAGCATTTTTTTGATATGGGTGTGTTAATGTGTTCTATAATGATTATATCAACTGAATGAGGGATTAGTGATTAAAAGATATGTGTTTAGGGTTTTGGAATAAAAATTATGTGTTATATTTCCTTTATAATCCACAACATTTAACAATCAAGATTTCACAAAATTGATATCTTCAATGAACTACCTATTATAGAAATATTTATCTCTCTATATTCCCCCACCATAGATGTTCTACATATCAATTCCAAATATTTGATCTGGAAAAAAATTTCAACATCATCCATGAATATATTATACCCCTTATGGAAATTATATAATTCATGTGTAACTTTTACTTATCCTTTAAACGAGTATGGAAATTATTACACTTATCCTATTAGAAATAGTAATATATATGATATTAAACATATCCCAAAAAGAAAAATACATTCATTCCAATATGAGAGATCCTAAACAAAAAAAATTAATATTGAACACTACAACATTTATATATCTATATTAACCCCATTAAATTTGGTTTATAGGTTTATAATATAAGGCCCCAGACTTAAACCATTCTTATTCTTGAGTTATACAAGAATACGCATTGAGGATCTTTTCGGGTTTAGAGTTTTAGAGAATTAGATAATAAAACATTCATTACATTTGACATTTAAACAAAGTGGTTACAGAAAGATAGTATTCATTTTTCCCATCAATGGAAACATATTTAAAATAAATCATGGATTCTTTCTTAAAACTTCCTTGACACTATCATCATATCATGTACCTTTCCATTGACATGTGAAAAACATTTCCAAAAAACTTGGGATGAGCATAAAAATCTCAGTAAGGATATATAAAAATATGGAAATGAAACATGAGTACATATATACATTAGAATCATTGAAATCATACCCTACTCATAAAACATAAGCACTTAAACATACCTCATCAAATCATGAATAAATCATATAAATCATAAGACATAAAGGTAACTTGAGGCATTCATAACATTATTACGTAGGGAGTAACCCTCTTGGTTACGTTTGGAATACCCATCATAGTATATTCCCTAAATCTATTCGGAGAAACCTCAACATTTAACCCCTTCACGTTACCGAATGCATTGGAGAGCTATATCGAGCTCACCTATCCTTAGTTTATCATGGAACCACCTATCTTCATAATAATTCCCATGAACCATAATATAATCGTAACACTTAAAACATACATAAAGGAAACATAACATTTCCACATTTTAATCACAAGATATCAATACAACACATTGATATAATAAAAACACTATGAAAACCATTTTCAATACCAAAATAAAAGAAAATTAAAACATGGTATTTCTTTTTCATTTAAAAAAAGTATGGCCGGTAGAGGAAGCTGAAACTCAAATAATGGTCATGACGGCGGAGAATTTGTTGTCGCCGCATACGTACAACAAAAAAATTACCTTTTGTAGTTTAGTAAAATTATTTGTATAAAAAAGATTCCTTTTGGATAAATGTGAAATTCAAAGGGGTTTATACACTTTAAAAAGAAGTTTTTGTATAAAACAAAATATACCTCAATGAAAGGAGATTGAGACGAAGTCCCTTACCTCGGGTCCGACTTGACTCGATCGTTCTTTAACGTCCTGAATAATAAACTTGAGTTAATTTATACTTTCTTAAGAACCTTTTTCAAGTTCATTATTCCTTTTATATCACATATTACCATGTTATGAACACTATGTAATTATTTAAGTTAATAACGGTCGTTTTAACAATCATTGGTACTTTAGTCAAAAATATGCTCCTTATAATTACAATTCGTTCATGTATCCATTATATCCAGTGTTATAATCAGGATGTATATATCATATATATCATATATGTTCAGTATATAAATGCATTTATAATATTACATAATCATTTAGAGGTATGAAATGTAATGCACCGTTCATGGAGACGGTAAGCTGTACGTACGCATAAACGCTACTTCCATTTCTATTTCATATTTAATGGAATTAAAACATAATGATACATAATATTATTATAATTAAAGTATTGAATCGTATATAATATCATTCAATCTATCCTTTATACGTACCACAAATGGTATTAACAAATCAAATCACTTTGAGGGGGTGGGAGTCCGCACTTCCTAAAATGAAGATATCGTGTATACCCATAATGGTAACCATAAAGGTTTGACAGAAATAAAAAATAATGAACTTTAAGGAAAAAATAAACATATTATATAACATATATAAATATAGTGACATCTTATTGGCCACCTTTGAAGGTGTTATATGAGTGTTGAACAATCATCGTTTCGTGAGGCAGAAATTCGCCATCCACAGAAACAGTATGTTCTTTAACCATCAGATGTAGGTGTGTGTAAGTGTAGCTCTAATCCTTCTTATAAAAACATACTAGTATATTTAAGATACATGTTTTTTTACAAAATAAAGGAATATAATGAGTTAAGAGGGTTGGAGAAGCAAAATCAAACATAAGAACACAAGAGAAACCACTACCTTTAAAACGGGTATCTCTTTTTAATTTCAGCTCAAAGTCTTCCTTGGGAAGACTTGTGCCCAAAGTGAGGCTTCTAAGAGTTAGATAGGGATGTGTAGAGAAAAAATGGGCAGGGGTTGGCCGATCCAAAGGCTTTGGAAGTGTGGGTAAGGTGGTAGAGGTGGGGTCTTTTATAAGAGGAGAGGAGGGGCACTCTTGGAATGTAAAGAAATGTTACTTTATTTTAAAATGAGTTTTGGACAAGTGTAGGTCTTAGATTTTACATTATTGTTTCATTTTATTTTAATCGTTAAATAATGAGGTAATCGTTGCATCATCATGATGTCATAAATAATTTAATTTATTTAATGTATAAAAATTATGAAAAAAATACAATGATGTATGAAATCTATTTATATTTCAAATGAATATTTATAGTCTACAATATCACCTATTTAGACAAAATGAAAAATGTTTTACTCAGGTGATACATTCTTTGTTATATTTAATTTCTTTAAAAAAAATAAAAAGATAAAAAGTAACTTTCCACAAAAGTGATTCCATGGGGTCCCCAAGTTTGGCACAAGTCATCCCATGGTCGGCCATGAGACAACCAGTTGCATTAGGACACATGTTGGTGTCATTTTGTTTTTATTATGATATTATTTTATTATACTTAACTACATGATTACACATTAATCAAGATAATTAAAGATAATTACCATCGTTACTATTCATAATGTCCAAAAACAAAATAGTCTTAATTACATAATTTTGACCTTCTAATTACAAATATTCATTCCATTTCACCAAATTCCAAACACAGGAATTTCAATAATTAATTTAAAAATAATTCCTGTTGTCAAAACAAATAGCAGGGTTTTTTCAAACAATATCTATGAAATGATTGGCATTAGTTTATGCCCAATTCCAAAGTGAAATTAATCATAATGACACCCATTGGATTAAATGGTAAAAATATATTCAAATTAAATTTTAAGAAAAATTAAAAATATAATATAACCATATAATTAAATTAGATGAAAAAGCAGTTTTGATGTAAAATGAAGTATTTTTCAATATTCATTAAAAAAGGAATATTGTCAGAAAAATACAAAAAATTTATCCAATGTAAATTTCAATGTCCCATTCATAAATAATATGTTTATTTTGAAAAATAGGGCTTATAAAATTTTCAAAAGTTTTATTTAAAAATCGTTTGCCCTCAAAAGGCCATAAAACAATCATTTAAAAATATTAGTGTATTCCATACTTAAGATTGGATATATTATCATTTTAAGCCTCTAAACACCTTCTAATTCATAAATAGACATAGATAAAAATATATATTATTCATTACTTACATGGGATGTTATATCCTTCCCCCCTTTAGAAAATTGATTCCTCACAATTTATTTACTTATCGAATTAGATGGGGTATTTATCCCTCATTGAATTTTCATATTCCCATGTTGCCTCTTCAATCACGTGGTTTTTCGACCAAAACATTACCTGATGAATCACCTTATTCAGTAAATCTTGCTCCATGTGGTCAAGATTCTGGACTGGTTGTTCCTCATAAGATAGTTTCTCTTCCAGCTGAACTACCACTAGAATAAAAACATGAGATGGATCTGGCATATACATTCTCAGCATTGAAACATGAAAAACTTTGTGTACCTAAGATAAAATCGATGTTAAAGATAGTCAGTATGCGACTGATCCAACTCTCTCCAGAATTTTATATGGTTCAATGAACCTTGGACTCAGCTTCCCTTTCTTACCAAATCGCATCACACTTTTCCATGGTGAGACTTTGAGAAAAACATGATCACCTACCTCAAAAGGGAGATCCCTCCTCCTGTTGTCCGCATAACTCTTCTGCCTGCTCTGAGCTGTTCTCATTTGATTATGTATCAACTGAACCTTTTCGGCTAACTCTTCTACCAATTCTGGTCCCATTAGCTTCCTTTCGACCACTTCATCCCAGAAAGCTAGAGTTCGACACCGCTTCCCATATAACGCCTCAAATGGTGCCATCTGTATAGTGGAATGAAAACTGTTATTATAAAAAAACTCAACCAAAGAATGACGTTGGTCCCAACTTCCCTGATAATCCATAAAACAAGCACGTATCATATCTTCCAAAGTCTGAATTGTTCGTTCTGACTTCCCATATGATTGAGGATGAAAAGCTGTACTAAAATTTAATTCAGTCACCAATGACTTCTGAATTCCTTTCCAAAAGTTAGAAGTGAACCTGGGATCACGATCAGATAAAATAGATAGAGGAACTCCATGTAACATGACTATCTCTTTAAGATACAAATGAGAAAGCTAATCTAGGGGAAAATTATCTCTTATAGCATGAAAATGATCATATTTAGTCAAGCGATCGACAATAACCCAGATTGCATTATTACCTCGAGGTTTTTTCGGAAATCCAATAACGATGTCCATGGATATATTTTCCCATTTCCACTCTAGCACTAGTAAAGGCTGAAGCATCCCTTTCTATAACTACCGATCTGCTTTTACTTGTTGACAAGTCAAACACTCACTGGAAAATCAGAAATATCCCTTTTCATTCGATCCCACCAGTAATACTCCTGAAAATATATGTACATCTTAGTACTGCCAAGATGGACTAAAAACGGAGAACTATATGCTTCACATAACAAATCTCTTTTCAACTGTGAACCACACATCACACAAAATCTCTTCCCAAATCTCAAAACAAAATCATTATCAACAATGAATTCAGGCAACTTACCATTCTGAACCAGCTCTACCTTTTTCTGCTACTCACTGTCTTGCTTCTGTGCTTTCTTGATTCTGTCTGATAGAGAACATTTCACTGATACCTGAAAAAAATAGAAGAACATCCTGCACCAACAACTTCTATGAAAAAGTTCATAAAATCCTTAACCAAAGGATCACGTTCCAAATGCAACATTACTAATGAAGCAATAATTTTTCGACTCAAAGCATCAGCCACTTTATTTTCTTTTCCCGGATGGTAATGATTTGTATAATCATAATCCTTGATTAATTCTAGCCATCTCCTCTGTCTCATGTTCAATTATTTTTGAGTGAATATATAATTTAAACTATTGTGATCTGTATATATTTCACACATTACTCCATACAAATAATGCCTCCAAATTTTTAAATCCAAAAATATAGCAGCTAATTCCAAATCATGGGTAGGGTAATTTACCTCATGAGTTTTCAACTGTCGTGAAGCATAAGAAATTACCTGATCATTCTACATTAAGACGCAACCAAGTCCTTTCAATGAAGCATCATTGTAGATAACAAACTCCCCACTCCTGGAAGGTAGTGCTAAAACTGGAACATTCACCAATCTTCTTTTCAGTTCCTGAAAACAATCATCACATTCTTTTGTCCAGATAAACATAACGCCCTTCCAAGTTAGCTTAGTCGTTGAAAATGATAACCATGAAAATTTTCTAGCAATCCATCGGTAATATCCTTCCAAACCAAGGAAGTTACGAATCTCAGTTACATTTGTGGGTCTTGGCCATTCTTCCACAACCATTGTTTTTTCAAGATCAATAGTTATCACTTCTTTAGATATAATGTGAACAGGGAAAGAAATTTGTTGCAACCAAAAATCACACTTGCTGAATTTCCCATACAATTTCTTTTCATTTAAGGTTTGAAAAATAACCCTTAAATGTCTTTCATGCTCCTCTTTACTTTTAGAAAACACCAAAATATCATCAATTAAAACCACCAGAAACATGTCCAAGAACTCATGGAAAATTCTATTCATAAATCCATGAATGCGCAGTTGCATTGGTTAGCCCAAAAGGAATTACTACAAATTCATAATGTCCATATCTTGTACGAAACGCAGTCTTCGAAACATCTGCTTCCTTTACCTTCAGCTGATGGTACCCCAATCTCAGGTCAATCTTTGAAAAATACTGAGCTCCCTGGAGCTGATCAATCAAATCATCGATATGAGGAAAAGGATATTTGTTATTAATAGTGATGTTATTCAAGGATCTATAACCAATGAAAAGTCTTATAGAACCATATTTCTTTTTAACAAATAAAACCGGAGCACCCCATGATGATGTGATAGGTTGAATGAAACCTTTCTCTAATAAATCTTACAACTGCTCCTTCAACACTAAAAGTTCAATTTGATCCATTCAATAAGGGGGTTTTGAAATTGAATTAGTATCAGGAACTAAGTCAACAGTAAACTCAACATCCCGATTTGGTATTATTTTAGGAAACTCGTCAGGAAAAACATCAGGATACTCATTTACCACTGGCACATCATTAATATGAGCAGTTCCTTTGTTTTCAATGATATGTGCAAGGTAACATTCATTTCCATCTTTTACAAGTTTCTAGGCCTCTTGATAAGTTATCAACAGTAAGGGTTCATTCTTGTACACAAACTAAAATTCATTCTAAAAAGAAACTTCTTTAGCTCTACAGTCAATCTTAGTATGGTAAATAGAGAGCCAATCCATACTGATGATAAAATCAAAATCTAATAGAGGTAAAACAATATGGTTTTCAAGTAGGTTCTTTCCTCAGATAAGGATAGGAAGATTATTATAAATTATTTTTGCCTCAACATTTCCCCCAGCTGTTTTTACCACAAGTTCAGGAGTCATTTCTAGAGATGGTAATCCAATTTTACTAGAAAATGTTTCAGAGATGAAAGAATGTGTAGACCCTGAATCAAACAACACACTAGTATAATCTGAAAAATCAAACAAAGTACCTGATAAAACATCATTTGATTGCCCGACATCAGCTGAAGTAGTTGCAAAGGATTTCACCACCCCTTTCTACTTGTAGTCTAACTACTTTCCATCACTCAAGCTATTTTTCGGATACTCGTTTGCATAGTGACCCATCTCATTGCACATAAAACATTTCAGTAACTGTAAATCAAATTTGGTCTTACCATCACCCTGATCATTTTCAGTGCAATCATGAGCCTTATGTCCCATCTTACCGCATTGGTAGCACTTTCCAGAATTCAGAAGACATTTTCCAGCATGCCTTTTACCACATTTATCACAAACTAGAAACATAGTTTTCTTATCATCAGACCTTTTTGATGAATTCTTTCCTTTCTCCGGCCACCTCAGTCTCTTCTTCTGTTGGTTTTTATAAAACACTTGATCATCAACAAACTTCATTTCCACCTTTTCAGCACATCGAACAAGATTTTCATAACTTTTTAACTCATGAGAATCCAATTCCCTTCGATATTTTGGCTTTAATCCTGAGTTAAAATGATTGATTTTATTATAAAGGTCTCGGATAAAATTTGGATCATACCTTTCCAATCGAGTGAACCTCTCTTCATAGGCAGCCACTGAGTCCTCTTCTTGCCTCAATTCCAGGAATTGTTTTTCCATCCTAAGTTGAACAGACTTAGGAAAATACTTCTCAAGAAACATACATTTGAATTCATCCCATTCAAGAGCATCAATCTCATCAGCATCCCTCATATTTTTAACCATCGACCACCACTGATCTGCTTCACCCACCAAACGGTAAATAGCAAGACTAACCTTTTGATTGTCCGAACACCCCATGACATCAAAAATCTTCTCCAGTGATTTAATCCACCCTTCAGCTAACACATGGTCAGATGATCCTCTGAATGATGGGGGTGTTTCCTCATGAAATGATCCACCACTGACATGTTCATATGCAGTTGATCTGGCTGATCTCATGCACGGATACCACTACCATTTATCACTTGAGTTAACTACACCATTACTGCAACAAACTGTTCAGTTCAAATTCCGACCATCTCAGGATGCTAATTCAGAAGGTTATTTCATTCTGTGTGCCTTCATAGCACTTCATCCATGTTTCCTCTATGGAAAACCATTCTGAACAAACATGTCTTAGATGAAGCAACATGGTAATCTTCAAATGCTATATCACTTCAATTTGACCATAAAAAAATATTTTTGGATAATCATTTAATAGAATTTTAACTCATAAAGTTATCTAAACCGACCTTTGATACAAACTATAAGGCCCCAGTCATAAACCATACTTAATCTTGAGTTATACAAGATTACACATCGAGGATCTTTTCAGGATTAGAGTTTTAGAGAATTAGATCATAAAACTTTCATTACATTCCACATTTAAACAAAGTGGTTACATAAAGATAGTATTCAATTTTCCCATCAACGGAAACATATTTAAAATAAAACATGGATTCTTTCTTGAAACTTCTTTGACACCATCATCATATCATGTACCTTTCCCTTTAACTATGAAAAACATTTCAAAAAAACTTGGGATGAGCATAAAAAGCTCAGTAAGGGATATAAAAATATGGAAAGGAAACATGAGTACATATATACATTAGAATCAATGAAATCATACTATACTCATAAAACATAAGCACTTAAACATACCTCATAAAATCATGAATAAATCATAAAAATCATAACACATATAGGTAACCTGATGCATTCATAACATTCTTATGTAGGGAGTAACCCTCTTGGTTACGTTTGGAATACCCATCACAGTATATTCCCTAACTCTCATCGGAGAAATCTCAACGTTTAACACCTTCGCTTTACCCAATGCATTGGAGAGCTATATCGGGCTCACCCGCCCTTATTTTATCACGGAACCACCCTTCATTATAACAATTCCCATGAACCATAATATAATCGTATCACATAAAACATACATAAAGGAAACATAACATTTCTACATTTCAATCACCAGATATCAATACAACACATTTATATAACAAAAACATTAAGGAATCCATTTTCAATAAAAAAAGAAAAGAAAAGATAAACATGGTATTTATTTTTCATTTAAAAAAATATGACATGTAGAGGAAGGCGAAACTCAAATAATGGTCACATAATTGGAGAAGTCGTTGTCGCCGCATACGTAGGATAGAAACAATTCCTTTTGTCGTTTAGTAAAATGCTTCGTATAAAAAATATTCCTTTTGGATAAACATAAATTTCAAAGGGTTTTATACACCATAAAAAGAATGTTGTATAGAAAACAAAATATGCCTCAATGAAAGGAGATTGAGACGAAGTCCCTTACCTCGGGTCCGACTTGACTTGAACGTTCTTTAACATCCTGAATAATAAACATGAGATAATTTATACTTTCTTAAGAACCTTTTTCAAGTTCATTATTCATTTGATATCACTTATTACCAAGTTATGAACACTATTTAATTATTTATGTTAATAACGGTCGTTTTAACGATCATTGGTACTTTAGTCAATAATATGTTATTTATAATTACAAGTCGTTAATGTATCCATTATATCCAGAGTTATACTCATAATGTATATATAATATATATCATATATGTCCAGTATATACATGCATTTATAATATTTCATAATAGTTTAGAGGTAAGAATTGAAATGAACCGTTTATGGAGACGGTAAGCCGTACATACGCATGAACGCTACTTCTATTTCTATTTTATATTTAATGGAATTAAAACATAATGATACATAATATTATTATAATTCCAGTATTGAATCATATATGATATCTTTCAATCTATAATTTATATGTACCACATATGGTATTAATGAATCAAATCACTTTGAGGGGGCGGTAGTCCGCACTTCCTAAAATGAAGATATCGCGTATACCCAAAACGGTAACCATAAAGGTTTGACATAAATGAAAAATACATAATCTTAAGGAAAAAATAAACATATTATATATCATATATAAAAATAATTCCATCTTAATGGCCACATTTTAAGGTGTTATATGAGTGTTGAACAATCATCGTTTTGTGAGGCAGAAATTCGCAATCCACAGAAACCCTATGTTCTTTAACCATTAGATGTAGGTGTGTGTAAGTGTAGGTCGAATAATTATTATAACAAAATCAAAGTATATTAGATATAATAGTTTTGTTACAGAATAATGAAATAAAAAGAGTTTAGAGGGATGGAGAAGCAAAATAAAACAGAAGAACACAAGAGAAAACACTACCTTTAAAATGGGTAGCTCTTTTTTATTTGAGCTCAATGGCTTCCTTGGGAAGACTTCTGCCCAATGTGAGTCTTCTAAGAATTATAGAGGGATTTGTAGAGACAACATGGGTTGGGGTTGGCCGAGCAAAAGGCTTTGGAAGTGTGGGTAAGGTGGTAGAGGTGGGGGCCTTTTATAAGAGGATAGGAGGGGAACTCTTGGAAAGTAAAGAAATGTTACTTTATTTTAAAATGAGTTTCTGATTTAAAATTTCCCAACTTGATATACTTTGAGGATAAGGTGATAAGTGATCGAAATACACCCATCCAATAGGTTTGGGTATGTTTAGGTCATATATTTTACATTATTTTTTCATTTTATTTTAATCATTAAATAATGAGGTAATCGATGCATCATCATGATGTCATAAATAATATAATTTATTTAATGTCTAAAAATTATGAAAAAAATATTATGATGTAGGATATATTTTTATATTTACAATGAAAATTTATATTCCATAATATAATCTATTTAAAAAAAATTAAAAATGATTTACTCAGGTGATACATTCTTTGTTATATTTACTTTCTTTAAACAAATAAAAAGATAAAAAGTCACTTTCCACAAAAGTGATTCCATGGGGTCCCCAAGTTTGGAACAAGGAATCCCATGGTCGGCCATGAGAGAACCAATAGCATTAGGACACATGTTGGTGTCATTTTTTATAATTATGATATTATTTTATTATGCTTAACTACCCGATTACTCCTTAATCAAGATAATTAATGATAATTACCGTCATTACTATTCATAATTTCCAAAAACAAAAGAGTCTTAATTACATAATTTGGACCTTCTGATTCCAAATATTTAATCCATTTTACCAAATTACAATCACATAAATTGCAATAATTAATTTAAAAATTATTCCCGTTGTCAAAACAAATAGCAGGTTTTTTTGAAACAATATCTATGAAAAGATTGGCAATAGTGTATGCCCAATTACAAAGTGAAATTAATAATAATGACCAACATTGGATTAAATGGTAAAAATATATTTAAATTACACTTTAAGACCAATTAAAAATATAATATAACAATATAATTAAATTGGTTGAAAAAACAGTTTTGATGTAAAATGCAGTATTTTCACTATTCATTAAAAAATGAATATTGTCAGAAAAATACAAAAAATTTATCCAATGTAAATTTCAATGTCCCATTCATAAATAATAGGTTTTTTTGACAAATAGGGATTATAAAATTGTCAAAATTTTTATTTAAAAATGGTTTTCCATCAAAAGGCTGTAAAACAATCTTTTAAAAATATTAGTGTATTCCATGCTTAAGATTGGATTTATTCTCATTTTAAGCCTCTAAAAACTATCTAATTCATAAATAGACATAGATTAAAATATTTATTATTCGTTACTTACTTGGGATGTTACATATAAAATCTAAAAAAGTATTACTTTTTAATGTGGGAGATTAATCATACTCATAAAATTTATTGGATGTATTTTTATCAATATATTTTATGAATAAAATACATGTGTTGGATATTTTATAAAATGGAAGGAAAATAAAAATATTTTTATGGGAATTATTATGATTCATATATTATCTTAGAATGTATTTTATAGTTTCCGGGTTGAAAATAAGAATTCAATATGCAATGATAGTTTAAACAACATAATTTATAGTCTAAGTAATAAATTTATTTGATTTTTGGATTATAGTTTTGTTTTTTTGATAATAGTAAAATTAAAATTAGACTATCTGTAGATTTATCAAATAATATTTCATATGTTTTTCTAAAATTTTATTTAATTATAGTGTTGGATTTTACAATATTTTAAACAATGCATTTATGTTTGATAACATTAAGGTCATGTATTGGGTTGTCTAAGAGCCATGTTTCATGGGCCTACGGGTCATGTAAGTGTTCCCCTATAGCCCTAAAATGGGGGGATAATACAAAATAAAAAAACAAGGCCTTTTGGAAATTCATGTCTCATAGGTTAAAAAAGTGTTTTAGGAATTGTAAAATGTGTGGAATTATATATTATTAATTTTATGATAAATTTTAATTAATAAAAATAAATTGAGATTATTATCTCATATGTTTAGGATTATTTCTGTTCATTTACAGAATTCATTTATTAATGTTTTTATATCAACATAATTTTTTTATAGGACTATATATTGATATTTTCATATGTGGTTTATATTAATTAGAATATAGTACTATAATGTTTAATGTTTTAATGGATTTTATGAATAATGATATATTAGATTAAATTTCTATAATTTAATTTTTTCATTAAATTTATATATTTATTTTCAATATTTTGGGTCATGTTCCACCCAATTATATAAGTATATTTGAATAAAATTTCTTCTTGAATTCATAGAGGATATTTTATGATGAATAAAAGTATTAGTTTTTCTAATATTTGGAGTGATGTTTTGATTGATACTCTTCAAGATAATTATTGGTGATGTATTGAGACATATTGTATTAGAATATTGTTATGAAAAAAATTTATGGGAACATCTCTTATATTTGAGAATAATTTTTTTGATCAACTATTAGGATTTTCAGTATCTATAAATCCAAGGAGGAAAAATTATTTATCAATCATTTTATATCACCTTTAATACCAAAGAATCCATTCTTATCTCTATAGTTATATTTATAATCATGATTGATTCTTTTAATTCTGGATGGCATATATATTTTATATAGGATATCAAAAAATAATTACTCACTTTTTAAAAATAGAACTAATATATAAACAAGTTATAATACCTTTTATGGAAAGGATAGAACATTTACAATGTTAAAGAAACCATGTAATAATAATGTGTATAATAATTTGATATTTTATTACATATTTATTATAGAGTTTTAAATAATCTTATAAATATATTAATTTATTTTAAAAGATATAGAGGTATTTTAGATCATAGAAAATTAAAATTTTGCAACACAAATTTCGTACATCCGTGAATTTTATTTTTTTCTCTATGGGAACATCAGTTATTATTAGAGACTTTAGGATCAACATTTTCCCAGATCTTATTATAGAAGAAAATAATTTATCCTTAATTAATCTATATTTATTCATCATTTTAATAAATTATTATAAATAAACTATAATTAATTGATAATAGATAAATATCTATATTTGATGGAAAAAATACAATGTGTGGAATAATACGATGAGGAACAATCTGTTATAGCATGGTTTGTATGTTCATGATGTTTTTTAATTTATGGTCACACCACTTATGAAATATAAACAATTTAAACCAATTATCATGAATAATGTCATAAATTGTGGGAAATAAAAGAATACTATAATGATATCTCTTATCGAAAATAATTTTTATTTTTTGTGTAATTGATGACACACAATGAGATTTTTTGGTGAAATGAAAACATCTACAATTATAAATACAATGTTAGAGATGATAGATTACTAATTCAGAGTCTATATTTTGAATATATAACGATAGATAATGATTAATTTTTAATAATAGTTAATGGGATCATAATAAATATCGTAGGATTTAGAATGAAAATAGGGGAATCCATTGTTTTTAAAAAGCTTTTAAGGAATATAGTTGATAGATTTTATGATGATACATATCAAATTGTAATATTAATTAATAAAAAAATTAATTAATGAATTTCATATGATAGTATCAACTAATGATGTGATTATGGATAATATAACTAAAAATTGATCTGGGAGGGGTACATTTTTTCTTTCAACATAATAAAATAACAAAGGATCTTGGAGAGGAAGGGAAATCCATCCACTTATTTAAAGGATATTATATAATGTTAAAAAATTCATCATAATATTTTAAATTGTATTTAAAAAAACATATTAAATGGAATGTGTAAAAGAGAAAATTTCTATTGAAATGTTTTATGTTTGGAGTAATTATATAATTTTCAATACAAATTCCCCTATATAAATGTTTGGTGGAAAGTTTTTATCATTATTATTTTTCTTAAATAAGAAAATTTAAAAAAAATCTTCACTTATAAAACATACAATAAATTATCAATTAAAAATAATAGATAATAAAAATAGACATAAAAAGTAACTTTATAATGAATAATGTGTAATAAGAAAGTAATATTTGTGTGAGTGAATATATTTAAGAAAACATTAATTTAAAAGAAAAGTAGGTAGGGATAATTTTGGGAAGGAAATGAAATATCTATGTAGAAATATGGTAACGATGAAAAGTTTATATATAATTTTTTATGATCTTTTTTATAGTTTTACCTTGAAAATAAAATATGATTAAAACCATGTTAAAATTAGGTAGGAAAATTAAGAAACAATGCATCTAAATTTTATAATATCAAGCTTAATACAATAAGGAATAAAAAATAATATAATTTCATATTTTGGAATACATGGAACTAATAAATATATTAAATATAATGTTTCTACCCAGATGAATGAGTCAATATAGATTAGGTTAAATTGTTAGATATTGAATAAAAAATGAAGAATCTATGTAGTGATTAAGAAAACATTCATAATTTATCCCATAAGAACCATTTAATTTTAATAATAAAAAATATTGATTGAGATAATCTGGAGAAATGTTTTGATAATAAATAACCTCATTATAATGCTATATAAGTTCATTGATTTTATTGAGATATTGGCTCTTTTATATCCAATTTAATATTTGTAAATGTATTATAACAAATTTATCCAAATTGTGTGCTAATAATGCATGATACAAACAAGTATTTTTTAAAAAAAAAAATTCATGATAAATGAATTATCTAAAATTACAGCATTGGTGAATGAAATTTTTATTGAATTTTTGATATCGTAAATGTAATACATACAAGATATGTCTATTGAGAGAAATATAAACCCAATTATGTTCAAAATAAAAATAAAATTTATATCCATATAAGCTATTATGGGGAACAAATTACTAATTATATTAAAATATTTGGTATTAGGATATATATGTATATTTACATAAATCCTATAATTTATTAAAAAAAATATAATTTCAAATAGAATAGAGAATGATTTATTTTGAATGAAATTTTCTTACTCAATAATATAATTATTCAACTCCATTAAAATATAATTTAAAAAAAAACTTTAATTGACATATATAATATCTGACAAGAAAATATAAAATGTTGATAAATTTTTATCTATATAAAATTAAAAAATAAATTGTATTTATAAATCAATGAAATAAAAAAATATTATTTTTTTATTTTTTTTATATTGACAATATTTATTTGATGAAATTAATGAAGAACATGACATGGATTATTGATTGGTATTTTTCATCAAATATTATGTGTGACACATATATTTTGATGTAGAATGAGTATAAAAATTCTAACAGCCTAGGTTAGTAGAGAATTATTTTTTAATTTTTTTTAATATTATTAAATTACATATTAATTTTAAATTAAATGGAATTTTATTTCTGATATGGAGCTCGACACACAACAATGTGTTTATTAGAAATCTGATGTTGCACACAAGACTGCCATACCAAAAAATAATTTTTATTTTTCATTTTTTTCGATGGAAGTTGTCATCTATCCATTATATTAGTTTTAATGAATATAACTAAGTATATTATAATTATTCATGTGTATTAATTATTTTTAATTTCATCCAATTAATTTTAGATGCTAAAAATGTAAAGAAATTTAATTTTTAAACATAATATACTCTAATACTTTTAAAAAGTAGTTTTACCAAATTTTGATGGAGAACCCTTTTTAAATTTTATTTTTTCACTTTTTTAGGTTTTATTTGAAAATATAAACATCTTATTTGGTATGGGGACATCAAAATTTACTTGGGTACAAATTTTTCTATTTATCAGAAGAAACTTAAATTTAAAAAAATAATTAAAAATATTGCATTTTAATTCAAAACTGATTTTTTGTATTTTTGTATATAGATATATTATCATTTAAATTGGTTAAAAGTATAATTAAATAAATTTTTATATATATAATTATTTTACCATTACAATCAATTTTATTATAAAAATGAATTTAAAAACTATGAGATCTTATGAATGTTTTTCTTAAAGAACCAGTTTTTTATTTCATCAATAGGTTTAATTTTTAATTAGTTTCTACCAATTATTATTTTTTTATTTAAATATTGTTTCAAAATTTGAAATTATAAATTCCCAATTATTTTAATAGGTTGATTTGTTAACATTTTGAATAGTAACAGTAGTAATTATTTTAATTTAAAAGTATTAATGTAAATATGTTAATTAAAGGTAAAAATAATATAATATTAATATAAAACAAACCTAACATAGGTCCTAATCGTATTATTGGAGTTATGTTCGACCAATGATATCCATGGACTAATATTGTTGCATTTGGATGACACTTTGGGGTGATTATAACTTCTATATAATTTAATATAATGTGTCGGAAAATATGTCATAAATGCGTATCATATTACTATAAAAATGAAATATATAGATTAATAAGTAGTATCAGTGAATATGAATAGTTATTATAGTTATAAAAATATTAACTACATCAAGTTAATTTATTTATAATTTTTAAAAAATAAATAATTAAAATTAATCATGAAAAAATGATGATGTAATAATAAATTTACTAAAAGAAGAATGAAATAAATCTTAATAATAAGATTGAAATAATTTTTATTTGACATAATTTAAGTCATACATGAACTTTATAGGTGACTGAAATATTATATGACTATTTAAGGGATGTTTTCGATTTTATCTCTTTGTTTTTATTTTATTTAAATGAAATGACATGAATAATGTCAAAATTGACACAATTGATATTTTATAAAAATAATATTTTTTTAAATTATTTAAAAGTCATAAAAATAATAAAAAATTAAAAAATATTCATTGATAAGTTATATATTTTTTGTTAATTATTCATTTATATAGAATTTATAGCATATACTTAAAATTTATAGCATCTTAATATTTAAAATGTTGTTTCAAAAAATAAAATTCAATGTGAATAATTAAGGGTAAACTGAAAAGATAGGGATTAAAATAAAATCAATATAAGTATAAAAAATATTGGATGAGATGATTTCAAACTATCCTCAACATACCTTCGAAATATATCAAGATGGAGTATTTTAATTAAAAAAATAATTTGTATTAATTTCATATTTTAAGAGTGTTCAAGGGTACCCCTCCCCTATATTATTAAAGGGTACACACTCTTCTATAATACTCACTCATAAAGAACTATTTGGATCTTCTATTCTTGGACAAAATCCCTTACTAGAATCAATCCCCACTTTCTTGAGGCCTTTTATTTAGAAGAAAACTCTTCATAAAGGTGTTATGGTGTTCTTTAAAGGTTATCAACTAAAGAAGAGGTATCATTTTTGAAGCGTTTCTTTTTTATTTTTCCTTCCATACTCTTGTAATCTTATTATTATAAGATAAATAATACCATTAGTATCCTAAATATAGTGAGATGTTACTATGTCAATACCATCACCAAAATCCACCTCTAATTTCATCAAATTGGAAATGAATATTTCGTTCGTGTGTACGGTGGACTACAGCCCCACAAACCGATATAGTTTGTTTTTCATTAATATCTATCACAAATGATTATAATGATGAAATATATATTTATATATTATATTAATGAATTATTTTTCATTTTAATAGAATAATATTCCAATTATTTTCTAACCATCCATTCACATAAAAAATATAATTTCATTCATGTGTTTTTGTGAACTATCACCTCCATGAATCGATGTCAATCATTTTTATTCACCACATCATATGTATGATATATAAAAGTATATTTAAATGATTATTATGAAGTTAATAATATTATTATATTTATAGATATATAAAATAATATTTATCATATTTTCATTATGATCATTGTAAAATTGAAAACTTTACTCATGCATTTGTACGAGCTACCGTCTATGTGGTTATAACATTGTTAATTTTTTTTAACCATAATTAATAGTTTGATTTCAAAAACATTATTAATTTATAAAATTTATCATTAGTTCACGAAATCTATTTTAGAGATTAATATCTAATTACCAAATAGACTGGTGTCATCAAACCAGGATCATTTTTAATGCAAGTACTGAATATCGATAAAACAACTAATATGGAAAAAATGATAATTTAATTTTTATAACATGGTAAGAAGTGATAAAAAATAAATAATACACATGAAAAGGTTATCAATATATTATAAACTAACCAATGTTTATTTTTAAAGAATAAAATGATATTACATCATGAGTCGGACTCACAGTAGGGGACTTATTCTCAATCTCCTTTCATTAAGGCATATTTTAATTCTATACACCACGTTCGTTTATAAGACGTATAATAAACCCATAGACTTTTTATTCATTTTAAAAAATTAAATTGAAATTTTTTAAATTTATTTCTTTATGTTATTTATAAAATGAAAAATTAATGTTGTAAACCTATGAGGGGATAATTAATTCTATGTCATTGTGACCATTATTTTATAATTGACTTCTTCAAAAAGAATTATTGTTTTTTAAGTGAAAAATCATATAACATTCTAAATTTTTTGGTACTTTGTTATTGAAAATGGTTTTGAAGATGTACTGACTATTTTACTATCTTAAAAATATTTCTTCTGATTACAAATAGAATTTTATAAGTAAAATTTTAATAATTCATATCTCTTATGTGTTATGATTATATTATCGTAATTGAACATTAGTCAGGTGGATACATGATATACCAAATATTTGGGGTTCTAGGATAAACCAAAAAAGTGTGGTCACATTATAACATCCAATTCAATGGTAATATATATTGACCATATGACTATTATATTTTTAAGAGGGACATTTATGGAAGTTTACTGCAAGGTTATTCCATTTATGTATTATCCTATCCAAAGATTCCATGACATGTTATATGTTTCTCTATATATGGATTAAGATTATTTTTTATTATAAAAATTTTAATAAATGATATTTAATTTAGTATAGTGTATTCACTACTTCTTAAAGGTTAAATGTATTAGATTATGATAACGTATTCATGGTTTACATGGTTTCGTAGGACTCATAGTTTTCATTCACTGTCTATTCCTTATAGATAATTTTTTTTATCATGCCATGTTATGAATCTTTTTTCAAATTATTTAAAGAATAAGAGTTCCAAGGATGGGGTGAGGGAAAATATACAATGATTAAACAAGATACTAAAACATGTTTCTTTTTTAAATATTTTAGTTTATGAAAAAAATGTGATATTGAGTAGAAGTGTATACGTTGAAAAAGAAAATTTTTTATTTATGATTTATGACCTATTTCTCTAAATTTCTATACAATAAATTTTCCTTGATGTGAATATAAGTAAAATTTTTGTCTTATCTCAATATTATTTAATTTTTATGGTTGGAGCCATATGGTTGGTATAAGAGGCCAATTTAACTAACATTAGGAGATAAAATATTATTAATAGGGAATACATTAATTATTTTTACACTACGGTCAAATTAAATTTATATAGCATTTAAAGATTATAATATTTCTTCATATAATATATTTATATTCCGAATTGTTTTCCATGGAGGTAAAAGTGAATCTTTTCAAGGAAGGCATATAAGGGAAAACAACATTCCAAATCAGCATCTTAAGATTATCATAATCTGAATTGAACTATTTTTTATTGACAGATTAGTATATTTAGGCAATAAATGATGGTTCTGTCCATCCACAAGATCAACAAGAACAACTGCAATAGAATATGAAAATAGTGGTGCATTTCTTGAGGCAATCCACCAAATCATTTAGAGTTTTATTAGACCTATTTCAATATGAAGGGTGGAATAAAGTAATAGAAAATATATTTGTTGTAATGAGTAGTTCCCAAAATAAAAATGTTAGTATGGATGTCTATCATTTTGATGTTTAATATGTTTAGTTGTGGTAAATTATTAAAATTATCAAACTATTTGAGGATATTTAATATATGGAATGGGATGAATATATATACATCTTCCTTGAGAAATATTTTCCTACGGTTGTACAACATAGGATAGAAAATAAATACTCAGAATTTAGAAAAAACTAATAATATTCAGTAGAATCATATGAAGAAACATTAACCTATTTGACATGAAAGATCTCAAATTTCATCCTGGATATTGATAGAATGATAAATAGGTTTTATATAGTAACGAAGTTGAAATAATAAAAGGGAATTAGATTCATCTGAGTTCAAATTCTATGAGAAACATTTCATATGTGTTGATAAAGTTGAAATGGATTTTTCTTATGATAATTTATTTCATGAACGTAAGAAAAAAAAGTGATTGATTTGGCAGGAAATGGGAATGTATTCATCCATGAAGGTTGGAGGTAAGAAAAAAAATGTCCATCTTGTGATAAGAGTGCTAATAATCATCCTAGAATATTTCTCTCAATTTCTTGGATGTTATTTTAATATGTTAAGACTGGTAATATTTCTCATGACTATAAGGGAGATGACCATGATAGTAATGAAAATTCATCGATAATATATTTTCCTTGATATGAGTTACTTAATAATAAAAATTTGTGTCAAAATTTGATTACGCAGGGTGAAAACTGTCGTAATCAAAATAATAAGGTAATGTAAAATTATTTTCTCCAACTAATTATGATGTGGGACCATAAAATGAGTAGGTCATAGGTATGTTACATATTTTTTCAAAATATACAAATACTTTGTTTGAATCTGGTCCACAACACTATTTAATTTCTGAGATCATTACATATAAATTGGATATACAACCACATCAATGTGATATATAAATTTTGGTAAAATATTGGGGGATGTATTAAAGAATCAATGATATATAAGATTCTTCCTATTATCATTAGTGATATTTCCATTCCAACAAATCATATTGAACTTCCCTTAGTGACATTATTCATCTTCTATAACCTTAATGTTTTTAAATGATAATGGAATACCCAATTCCATTTTTAGGTGTTTTGGAATTTAAAATGGTTTTGAAATCTGAATTACTATTTTAAAATCATGAAACAATTTCTTATGATTCAAAATGAAATTTTATGGGTGAAATGGTGATAATTGCAATATTTTATGTGTTATGATTATATATTGGTACTTGGACATTTTACAGGTGGTTATGTGATAAAACAGTAAAGGTTGGTTATGTAATAAACCAAATACAAGTGGATTCAGGATAAACCAAGGAAGGTTGTTTTAGTTATAACCTCCAATGCATTGTATATGGAAATAGACCATATATCTATTAACTCTTGTGACATGCGGGGATGTCAACTATATTATCATTACATTTTTTGTATGATTATATCATATGTTACCATTATATATTATATGTGATTTCTATGGGTTTTATTTTAATTTATTGAATTCAAAAAGCGTGAGCAATGAGAATCAATTCAGTAAAGTGTAATTATTACATATTAAAGGTGAAAAGTATTACATTATTATAATATATTCATGGTTTACTTGTTTTACCTAGACTAACAGTTTTCGTTCTTTGTATATCCCTTACTGAAATTTTTATGAACATATATTGTTTTTAAATGTTTTTCAAAGGATTTAATGTTTAATAGAATCATGGGTGGTATTATAGAATGTATTTATTATTTTAACATAGAACTAAACCATGTTTCATTGGGAAATCTTTTTATTTGATAAAAAATGGATAGTGAGTAGAATTTTCTGATTGTAATATTTATTTTGTTATGTATTAATTTTTACATAATTATATAAATCTCTAAACATGAAAAGATCCTCGATATGAATTATATTACACGTATTGACATCTCTTAGTATTATGTAAATTTTATGGTTAGAGGCTTATAGTTGGTATCAGAGGTCCGTTTATATAAATTTAGGCTTTAGAATATTGTTAATAAATTATACTTACATGATATTTTAAATTATTTTCTAATTTAAACGATATAAAATTTAAAGATTACCTTGTTTATTCGTATAAGTTATTTCAGTTGAGAATGTTTTTTCCCATAATAAATATGGTAGCTATGCTATAACAACATACATAGGGGTACAACTCTCCAAATTAGCATCCTGAGATGGTTGGAATTGGGATTGATTTTTTTTGCATTGATTGATCAATTAACAAATATGATAAATGGTGGTAGTGCTCAGACATGAGTTCAATAATATCATCGACAGACAAATATGTCGATAATGGATAATTTAATAAAGCAACACCCCCCATCATTAAAATAAACTTTTAACCAGGTGAAATATAGAGGGTGGATTAATGTACTATAAATGATTTTTCATGTAATGGGTTGTTCATACAATCAAATGGTTAGTATTTTTGTTTATCTTTTTGATTGTGAAGCCGATAAGTGGTGGTTAATGATTTAGAATATCATTGGAAGTGAAGATATTGATGTCATGGAATGGGATGAATTTAAAAATATCATTGATGAGAAATCTTTTTCTATAGGTAGTTGACTTATGATAGAAGATAAATTCCTCAAATTGTGACAATATAAAGAATATTCAGTGGTTGCAAATGAATTAATTTTCTTCAATTTGTCATGGTATGTCCCAAATTTTATCTCAGAAAAGGATAGTAAGATAAATATTTTTTTACACACAATTGATGCTGAAATATCAAAATTAATTATATTCTCGTGAGTTAAAAAGATCTGAGACACATTTCTATTGTTTTGAGAATGTATAAATGGAGTTTCATGAAATAAAACCAAAGAAGAAATCCAGTTGGTAGGCAATGGGAATGAATTCATCAAAGAAGTATAGAGGTAAGAAAAATTAATTTACAACTTTTGGGAAGTTTTGTAAAAATCATCATGGAGAATGTCTATCAATATATAGGAACTGATTCTAATGTTGTCATACTGGTCATATTTCTTGTAAAATGAAGGAAAATGATATAATATTAAATGAAAAACTAGTGGTATGACGTATCATTTTCCATGAGTTAGGTCATTCGTCCAATTCTAGTCTAAATTTGACTACCTCAGGTAAAATCTAGCAAGATTGAAAGTCAAAAAGTGTGTAAAAATATATTTATACTAATATGTTTGATTTGGTATCATCAAATTAAGTGGTGAAAGGTTTATTACTGGTTTTATCAAAATATTCCAATTCTCTATTTGACACTCGATCTTCACAGTCCTTAAATTTTGAGATATTAGTGTGTAAATTGGAAAAATTACCTCATAAATGTGATATATATCATTTCCTAAAAAACACTAGGTGGAATTATTAATGAAACAATGATTTATTAGAATCTTATTATTGTAATTATTGGTATATTCTTTCCTATAAATCTCATTGAACTCCCTATAATGGGATTTGATATCATTTTAGGTTTGGGCTGGCTTTCAGTTTGTCTAGCTAAAATTAATTGAAAAGATAAGAAATTTTTATTCAATGATGTAATACCTTTGATTTCATAAAATTAAGCTGAGAGATTGATTACAGATGGAATGGAATGTTATCAGGCTCATATTGTATAAAATAAAGAATCTATTTTTATTAGTGACATTATAGTATTGAATGTATTCATAAGTGTTTGTTTTGATGAATTTTATAGTCTTATTCATGATTGGGATGTTTAATTTACCTTTAGTGTTATTCCTAATTCTAAGACAATTTCTATACCCCCTTACCAAACGGCTCACATAGAATAAGATGAACTAAAAATAATTCTTGGAATTTCTTGATAGAGGATTCATTCGACAAAGCACTTCACCATGGGGTGCTCTAATAATATTTTTGAAAAACGAAATATGGTTCTATGAGACTCTCTATTGATTTTAGAGCCTTGAATAACATTAATATAAAGAAAAAAGTATATGTTGCCTCATATTGATGATTTTTTTGACCAAATCCAGGGAGCTCAATATGTTTTGGAAATGGATTTGAGGTTTGGGTACCATCAGCTAAAGGTGAAGGGGGGGACATTCCAAAGACAACATTTCGAACGAGATATGTTCATTATGATTTTTTTTTTATGCCTGTTGGGTTATCTAATTCACCTACAATATTTATGAATCTCATGAATGGAGTCTTTCATCTGTTTTTTGATCAGTTTGTGGTTGTGTTTATAAATGATATGTTGTTAAATTCTAAAAGTCACAAGGAATATATAATTCTCCTATGGATTTTTTTTCAAACCTCAAATGAAAAATAAACTCTATAGAATCCTTAGTATGGGATAATTTTGGTTGAAACAAATTTCCTTCTATCATCATATTGTTTGTAAAGATGGAATAACTACTGAACCATCTAAAAAAGGTTATTGAACAGTGGATACGACATACCTATATCACTGTGATTCATCATTTTCTTTGATTAGTGGGTTAATACTGAAGGTTTGTTGAAAATGTTTCTCTGTTATCTTGAGCACTAATTATGTTAATATGTAAATTATTTATGTTTATTAAGACAAAATAATGTGATGATCGTTTTCATCAACTGAAAAAAAAGATTGGTAAATTCTCCATTTTTCCCTGCCATCCAGGAATCATGAGTTTATTATCTAGAGTGATGATTCATTGAATGGAGATAGATGTCTCCTAATATATAATGATCATTTAATTTCTTATTATTCATTTTAGTTTAAACCTCATGAGTTAAATTACCCTACACATGATTTGGAATTATATACTATTTCATTCCATTATATTTTTGGTGGCATCATTTTTATGGAATAATGTGTAATCTATATACTAATCAAAATAATTTTAATTATATATTCTATAAGAAATAATTGAACTTGAGTTAGGGGATATAGATATAATTAATAAAGGATTATAATTATATGATTCATTATCATCCACAAAATGAAAATAAAGTGGCTGACGCTTTGAGTAGAAAAATCAATGATATATTTACCATTCTATGTTTGGAATGACATCATATGGATAATTATTTATGAGTTTTTTCTTTGAAAATTAGGTGGTAGGAAAATTCTAAATTTGTTTCTAGTTTTAGTAAAATCGTATATGTCATATAATATTAAAAAAGTGCAGAAGGAATATATTGAGTTGTATAAAAATATCCATTTGTTTCAAAAGGGTATGTTTCCTGAATTTAAAGTTGATAAAGATTTTGTTTTGAGGTTTGGGAAGAGATTTTGTGTACCCTGTAAACCAAAGTTGGAGAAATATTTATTGTGTGAAACTCATAGTTCTCCATTTGCAATTCATCCGGGAAGCACTAATATGTATAGAGATCATCAGGAGTATTACATGTGGGATGGAATGAAAAAAGTTATTAATGAAATTATCCTGAGATGTCTGAATTTTCAATTGGTTAAATTAGAGAGTCTGTTAAACAGTGGGATGGTTATGAATTTTCCTTTAAAATATTAGAAATTGGAAAATTTATCCATGGATTTCGTATTGGTAACAGAAAATACTTATGGAAGTAATAATTAACATTGTGTAATTGTTGATAAATTGAATAAACCATCTCATTTTTTTCCTATTTGAGATAAATTATCTCTATATCAACATTATCAGTTGAGTTTTAATGAAATAATCAAGTTATACAATGTTACCCACTTTATTGTATCTAACAGTGATCCCAGGATATGTTTTTACATTTGGAAAGGCCTTCAGAAGTCATTGGGAAGTAATTACATTTCAATATTGCTTTTCATTCTCAATCAGGTAGGCAATCGAAACAAGTAATTCAGACCTTGGAGGATAGTACACGTTCTTTTTCAATGGATATCCAAGGATGTTAGGGTCAAAATATTTCTGTGGTTCAATTTTCTTCTAATAAATTTTTTAAATCTAGTATACTGATGGAACCATTTGAGGTATTATATAGATAGCAGTGTCAAAGCCTATATCTTTTTGATGAAGTAGGTGAAAGGATGTTTATGGGACAAGAATTAGTAGAATAAATGGTAGAAAAAGTTTATTATATTCAAAAATAGATTAGGACAACACATAGTAGGTAGAAGAGTTATACAGATAACTTGATGAATTGTATTTCATTTGAGGTAGGTTATCAAGTCCTTCTCTTAGATTCTGTATCGAAAAGTGTGATGAATTTTGGTAAGAAGAGAAAGATTAGTTTTTGATTTATTAGACCCTATGAAATCTTGGAGTATGATTGATTAGTTTCCTACCAAGTGGATTTACATCTGAGTATTTCCCAGGTACAGAATTTTTCTCATGTTTAAATATTAAAAAGTACTTTCCACATCCAAATAATGTTTTGAGTCTATATGTAGATCAATTGGAAGTTAATCCTTCATCTGAAGAAATAACCATTATATTTTCATAACCCCGGAGAAAATGTGTAAAAAAATATTGTGATTGATTAGGTTGTTTTGTTATGAAAAAATCATATGATTGATGAGGAAATATGGGAATCTAAAATTCTATGAGGGGGAAACACAACCACTTAATTTATAAGTAAATAAAATTGAGAGGATGCAGTTTCCAAAATGGGAGAAATATGTAACATCATAGGTAAATATTAAATAATACTTATTCAAATATACTAACATTTAAGAAATATATATTTATTTTACATTATGTTATATCATATGACTGATAGTTTACTCGACAGGGAATAATGAGTTCCACTGAAATATTTTGTTTCACCCAAGACTAACACTACCACAAAACATTGATTCAGTAATGCCGCCCTTTAACAGCCCTAAAAAAACACTGATAAAGGGGGTTCCTTTATCAGCACTTTTTTTATCTCTATTAAATGGGGGCCCTTTATCATCTCTTTTTTAGTATCATTGACAGGGGGCTTTATCAACTCATTTTCTACGCGCTGAAAAAGTGTATATTTTTAAAAAATATACATTTTCCATAAAATATAGTATATTTACAGATAAGTATATTTCTATTGATTAAAATATAATATATATTTTTTAAATAATTTTTAGATTAGGATAAATGGAAATCAAAAATTAATGTATAAGATATTTAGTAAAAGAGGATTATAAAATATTTTAATAAATATTTTTAATTTTTAATTTTTTAATTATCATTGACTAATAATAATTTAATAAAAGTTTGAAGGCAAAATAATAATAAAATATAAAAAAAGAACTAAAATAAGTTGAAAATGTAACTCAAACAACAAATGATCAAAGCATTGGATCCAGTTGTCCATTTAAGCTCTACAATATAAAAAATTGAATCCTACGATGAGCTATATGCACTTGTCATTTGAGGGAACCATCAGTCATATTATTCAAGGCCAAAAAAGGCCCAAAAGGCCTCTAAAACTGAGATTTATTCCGGATATCCATATTTTTTAGCATTCAACTATAACTTCTAATACAACTATCCTCTTGGCCTTTACCACATATCATATCGATGATTCATTCATTTCCTTCTAATTGACTGGTTGAGGAGTTGAAACTAACCTCTGGATTATAAGTTATGGTCGTTTTAACATTCTATGGCTTTTTAGATAATCATATATATGTATTACATATATATATATATCTGTGTGTGCGTGTTTTATATATGTATGTATATATGTATTTATTTATTTATAAAAACACATAAGAAAACATATTTTATAAATGTATTTAAAAATAATCTTATAAACACATATTAATATACAAATAAATATACAGATAAAAAATTATAACAATATATATATATATATTAATATACAGATATATATATTAATAAGAAAATATATATATATTATTATATATATATATATGTTATTATATATATATATTAATATTCATATATATATATATATTAATATAACTATATATATATTTATATATTTATATATATATATATTTATATTAATATATGAGTAAATATAAATAAATATATAAAAAAAATAGATATATTAATAAATGAAGAGAAAAGCAATACAGTAGAGTGGTAAAGGCATAGATGCACAGGCAATAGGTCTTGGGTTCAAATCCTGGGAGAGGCAGGTCATGCGCGTAGGTTAGAGGAATAACCTAGTGCTATTAAAGGGCGGTGAGAGCACTATTAAAAGGGGTGGGGCTTGATGGAGTGGGCTGGGGCATGCATGTGCTACCCTGGGGAGGGTGGCGTTGTTAAAGGTGGGCTTCAAGCACTGTTGAAGCCATCCCGAATTGTAAATATATATATATATATATATATATATGTTTTTTAAATAATTTTTTTACTTTTATGAACGCTTTTTAGACATGGTGTTAAAAGGGGACTTTTATCAGCGCTAAAAACACTAATAAAGGACCCTTTTATCAGTACATTTTTTGTACTGATTAAAGACACCATTAATCAGAACATTTTTAGAACTAATAAAAGGGGCCTTTGTTAGTTATTTTCGGAGTTTTGATAAAATGGACCCCTTTTATCATCACCATGATTAATAGAATTTTTTTTAGTGATGTTAATGCACTTTTCTTGCGCTGATAATGGCCATTTTTGTAGTAGTGCGAGTTATAATAAAAAATAATATATTATTGTTATATAAAATGGTAGTTATCACCTTTTCATTGTATTAGAGAAACAAAATAACAATATTATTTTTATACATGATTATTAAATATTTTTATTTTCTTCCAATAAATTTTAGATGCTTAAAATGTGAATAAATCTTATTTTTAAGGAGAAATAGTATAATATTTTTAAAAGGTAGTTTTATCACATTTTTTTAGAACACTTTTTAAATATATTCTTAACACTTTTATTTGTTATATTTGACAACATAAACTTATTATTTGGAATTGAGACATCAAAATTTACATTGGTCAATACTTTGGTATTTTTCTAATTAAATTCAGATTTTAATGAATTGTGAAAAATTATGCATTTTAATTCAAAACTACATCTTCATATTATTTTTTGTATATTTATATGGTCATTATAATTGGTTTTAAAGTATAATTATATATATTTGTATCATTTAATACCATTTTGTTAATTGGAATAAATTTCACAAAAAAATGAATATTTAAACTATGTGAACTTTTCAACATTTAACTTAAAAAAAGAATTTCTTATTCCATCAATTTTTTAATATTTTCATCCAATTTTATGTTTTGAATTTGTAAAAATGGATTGAATATTTGTAATCACAAGGCCAAAATTATTTAAATAGGGTCCTTTTATAAGAGTACATTCTGAATAGTAACATTAGTTATTATTTTTATTCACCACCGTTAAAGGTGAATAGCGTAATTAAAGGTAAACTCCATATTATAACAATATAAAACTACCCTAAAAGTTGTAGTAATTTTATTTTATGAGTTTTGGCTGACCAAGTCAATCATTTTACAAGTATTTTTTCATTTGGAAGTCACTTGGTTGTGATTATGACATATATAACATTTAACTAGAAGTAAAGGAAAATATGCCATAAACATGTCTCTTATTACAATTTTTTTTAATATTGCATTATATAAATTTTATATTCGAGTATAAATAGAAATAATAAATATAAAGAAACTACCTAAATAATCATTAATAATTATAATTTTTAATAGATAAATAATTAAATTCAATTTTGATATAATGATGGTAGAGAATTAGATTTGTTAAAGGAAGAATCAAATAAATCATACTAGTAATATAACAATAAATATTATTTAACATTTTTTTTAATGTAGAAACATTGTATTGTTGAATATTACATATTATAAGTCTATTTATATGATTTTTTCTATGTTATCTCTCTGGATTGATTTTATTTAAATTCATTGAAATGAATAGTATCAAAATTGACGGTATTGATATTTTATAAAAATATATTTTATTAAATTATTTAAAATACATAAAAATATTTAAAAATTTAAATTATATTATTATAATCTATAAAAGTGAATTATTTATCTATTTATGAGAGATTTAACCCATATATGTTAAATTTATAGCCTCTTAATATTTAAAATATTGTTACTACAATTAAAATTAAAAGAGAATAATTAAAGTTAAACTGAAAAGATAATGTTTAAAAAAAATCAACAAATGTATAAAAATTATTGGATTGGAGTATGTATAAATTTTATACATATCTCAATTTGGATACTTTTGTATTAAAAATAAATTTGTATTAGTTTAATATTTTAAGACATTCCAAGGGTGTCCTACCCTTATCCAATTAAAAGGTACCCACTTTTCTCCAGTACACACACTTCAAGAACGATGTTTTACTGAATCAATATACCCAAAACCATTCCTAGAATCCCCCAATACATTCCTTGGTCCTTAATTTAGGATGAATACCCTTAATTGATGTGTTAATACAATCTTAAATGGAAATCAATGGAAAAAGAATCATCATTTTTTAGTGATTTTGTTTTATTTTTTCTTCCACTTCCTTTAAATATTTTATCATCTAAGCTGAAATAAGAAATCCTATATCCTATATATACTAAGATGTTATTTTGTTAATATAATAACCTAAATCCATCTCCAATCTCATCGAATGGGAGATTAACATTTCATTTTCTTGTACGGCAGACTACCACCTTATGAACCGATATACATCAATTATCATTACCATATATCAATACTAGTTATAATGATGGAATAAATAAATATATATATATATATGATTTCATGAAATATTTAAAATTTTAATATAATTATAATTCAATTATATTATACCTTCCATGAACATAAAAATGATAACATCATTCCCGCGTATGTGTGAACAATCACATCCATTATGAAATGTTAATCATTTTTTACACCACATCAAATGTATTATATATATATATAAGTATATTAATATTATTAATATGATGTTAATAATATTATGATCACTCTAGAAGTATAAAATAATTATTACTTTATTTTAATAAAGTTCAATGAAAATTGAAAACTTTACTCATGTTTATGTACGAACTCCATCTCCATGATTATAACGTTTTTCATTTTTCTTAGTAAAAATTAATGGGTTGATTAGGAAAAATATTATTAATGTATAAAATTTATTATTATTTAATTAATAATATTTTAGGTATTAATTACTTATTACCACATGCACTAGTGACATATAACCATATTTATTTTCGCCTTAAATACCAAATATCTAAAAAATTCTTGATATGAACATAAATAATTAGGTAATTTTTATAACATTGTAATAACATATATAATATAAATAATAAACATAAAAAATTTTCCATAGTAAGAATAAATTAACCTAAGTTTTATATTTAGGATTATAAAGGTTTTATGTGATGAGTCAGACCCACAGGAAGTAACTGCGTCTCAATCTTCTTTCATTAATTCATATTTTGATGTTACAAAACACATTCTATTATAATGTATATAATCAACCCATTTTATTTTTAATTAATTAAAAGGTTTCAAAAAGTAATACTTTTTATATGCATAATTTTAATTTATTTATAAAATTATAATATGATTGTTTTTTAAAAGATGTGGCGTTAAGAACTTCTCTACCATCGTGACCATTTTTTGATATTTTGATTCCCCCACAAGCCTTAATTTTTTAAAAAATAAAAAATATGTTCTAACATGTTTGGGTATTTTATTATTTATAATAGATTTTAAATTTGATTTTTTAATTCAATATCATGAAATGATTTACTTTTATTACAAATGGAATCAAAAGATTGGAATATGGATAATTAAAAGATTTTATGTGTTGTGATTATAGAGTGGTTCAATAACATTTGACCGTTGGTTATATGATATACCAATTATGGGTGTTTCCATAACAAACCATTGTTTTGTGGTTATGTTGTATCCCTCAATTCATTGGGTATGGAAGTTGGTCGTATATCTATTCCATTTGTAATAGTGATATGTATGGAAGTCCACTGCATGCTTATTACATTTATGTATAATTATATACCAAGTTTCATTTATATGTCACATGTTGGTTTTTATTAGTATTAAGGTAATATTTTTTCTAAAAAATGCTATGAAATTAGATTATATTTGATAATGTGTTTTTATAGTTTCTTAAATGTGATAAGCATTATGTTATAATAATATATTCATGGACTACATGTTTTAGAAAGACCAAATATTTTCAATCTTTGTATATCCCTTATTTAACATTTTATGCTCATACAATTTTTTGAAATGTTTTTCATAGGATATAAAGAAGAATAGAGTAATGGATGCGATGAAGGAAAATTTATAATGATTAAAAAATAAATTAATCCTTGTTTCTGTTTAAAAGTTTTTATTATGAAAAATGAAATTTATAGTAATTATAAGTGTCTACTGTCATGACCCGTCCCCCAAGGCCCATGACTTGACTACCCAAAGCCCGACATCCATAGGACAGGGGCTGGCGACTTCCACCAGAAAAGAATACCCATAAAACCGATAACACATTGCCTCTAAACCATTAAACTCGCACAAACCAAGTACACAGCAAGATAGTAGCACCAGATAAACAATATAGTAAACATGGTGTGTACAGTAAGTAAAGGGAGCCATAATACAAGCCCAACTGGAAAGTACAAGTAAAACTGAAAACAACTCCATTGAATACCCACCAAGGATCCTACATGAAGGGTAGGTACAACTCTCTTATGGTCGTCTCTATGGATCATCTCATTAATGTCCACCTCTGAGCAGTCTCCAGTCCTGGTACCCTTGAACTTGGTCAGCATTGTTTGTTGTGTACACAAGACACATCAAGGTGTGGGTGAAGCTCGTGCAGGGGTGAGGATAAAGATACTTAGTAGGGACCCCTAGACTCCCTAAGGTCTCTCATAATCCACAGAGGATAAACCACAAAACATGAAAACTATAGTCAACCCTACTTATGTATATCCTCATACATATACTAATGTTATCAAGTATACGCATCTCTTTTACAAGAAAACACAAGGACAAACTCTTTATCTAAAATCGAAATTGTTCCATGATAGAGAGAATACCATGAATGTAACACAACAAAAGTATATACCACAAAGGTAACATCACACAGAAGAATACCAAAAAAGTACCACCATGAAGGTACGTACGACAATGGTAAAGCCACACAGAAGTTACCACAAAGGTATCACCACACATAAGTGTACCACAAAGGTAAGAATCCGTTAACACAAGGTATAACATATGTTCAAAGGCACATATAATTATTCGTAATGCTAGATCATATTATTCAGTTAGGTAGAACTACTTCTGACCCACACAGGATCGAGAGGTAACTAACCCCCACTAACCCTCCTAGGATCGATAGGTATGTAACCCCCACTGACCCACAAAGGATAGATAGGTAACTAAACCCCACTAGACCACATAGGATCAATAGGAAACAACCCCCCACTTACCCACATAGGATCTGACCTACAGAATATTGGTATGCGCTCACCCACCTAGGATCACTAACCTTTGACCCACACAAGTTCTGACCCACACAGGATCAGAATGCACTGACCCACATAGGATCATAGAGGGCTGACCCATAGATGATCGGTATGTGCTGACCCACATAGGATTGCTGAGTACTGACCCACACAAGATCGATGTTCTTCTTTCAATATATATCCTTCCACAAGGTTCTCGCACTAAGCACGGTTGATTCCAAGAGGTTCTACTCCTCAATCCATAATTCAATACTTCAACTGTCATGAAGTCCCATGAAGATGTATCCCAAAGCACTATCGCATCATAAGGGTCCCAACGTGATAGACATCGAGTCAATTGGTCACCTGATCTTTAACATCCCGGGTAAATAAAGAATATGACATTCTAATATATATCTTTATTTGTGAATAAAATATTAATATTACTTTAATGGATACTCTATGTTCGATGGCATACCCAATACGCAACAACGAACTTCTTTGAAATCTTACGATGCACACTAATAATATAATAATATTATTGTAAATGGTAGTAAAATCCTAGCCAATGTAATGGAAGGAATGAACAGAACTAACTAAAACGTGATTATATATTCTTGTCAAATATTTTTACATTTATTCAATAAATGTTAGATGCTTAAAATGTGAATGAATCCAATTTTAAGCGTAAATATTCTAATATTCTTTAAAAGTCGTTTAACCACCTTTTGATGGAAAACCCTTATTAAATCCACATTTTTTACAATTTTATATGTTATATTTGACCAAATAATATTATTTTTTAGAATCGGGACATCAAAATTTACTTTGTATAAATTTTTGGTATTTTTCTGATAGAGTTCATTTTTTTAATGAATATTGTAAAATGCTATATTTTAATTCAAATCTTTTTTTAGTCTAATATATTTATATAGTCTGATTGTATTTTTAATTGGTTTAAAAGTGTAATCAAAATTTATTTTTACCATTTAATCCAATTTTTTTCATTTTAGTTAATTTCACTTTGAAATTGGACATAAATAAGTGTCAATCTTTTAATAGATATTGTTTCGTAAAAACACGTTATTCGTTGTGACAGCGGGAGTTTATTATAAAATTAATTAATGAAACTTCTATTTTTTGAATTTGAAAAAATTGATATCATTTTTGAATTTGGAATATCAAATATAGCTTAGGGAGAATATTTGGTATATTTTTGAGAAATGTTCATTTTCAATGAATAGTGAAAAATGCTGCAATTTAATTCATAACTGCTTTTTCATCCAAATTATATATATAGTTATATTGTCATTTTAATTGGTTTTAATGTTTAATTTAATTAATTTTTTATCATTCAATACAATTTTTGTTATTGGATGTAATTTCACTTTTATATTGGATGTAAAAATAAATCATTATTTTGATAGATTTTTTTTCTTAAAAACCCTTCTTTGGTTTTGACAACAAGAATTATTTTAAATTAATTACTATTTTTTTTTGTAATTTAATAAAATTGATTCCATATTTGGAATCATAAGATCCAAATTATTTAAATAAGGAACTTTTTTTGACATTACGAATAGTAACGACAGTAATTATCTTTAATTATCGTGATTAATTAGTAATCAAATTATTTAAGGTAATAAACTCATATCATAATAATAAAAAATGACCCCAAAATGTTTCCTAATGCTACTGGTTTTGTCGTGGCCGACCATGGGATTCCTTCTTCCAATCGTTGGGACCCCATGGAATCACTTTTGTGTGATGGTGACACTTTATCATTTTATGTTTTTAAAAGGAAAGTATAACCAAAGTATGTTTTACCCAAGTAAAACAATTTTAGTTTTGTTTGTATAAATTATCTCTTAGACTATAAATATTCATTGTAAGGATAAAATTATTTCCTACATCATGGTAGTTTTTTATAATTTTTATACATTAAATAAATTAACTTATTTATGACACCATGATGATTTGGCGATTACCTCATTAATGGACTATTTAAATAAAATAAAAATATAATCTAATATATAAGACTTAAACTTATAAAAAACCTATTTTATTTGTGGATTTAGATACCTTATCACCTTATCCTATAAATATATCATTGTGGGACCTTTAAAATCTGATACTCATTATATAATAATGTAACATTTTTTAACAATCCAAGTGTGCCCCTCCTCCCTCTTATAAAAGCCCCAACCTCTACCCCCTTACTCACATCCCTAAATCCTTTGGATAGACCAAAAACTTCTCAATTTATCTCTCCACATCCCTCTCCTCAACATTTAGTCCTTACCTTAGGCAGAAATCTCTTCAAGAAACCCTTTTTTTGAACCAGAAAGGTGTTACCCAATTTAAAGGTAATGTCTTCTCTTATGTTCATCTGTTTTATTTTTCTTCTCCAACAACCTTAAATATTTTTATTCCTTACTTTTTTAACAAAAACAATATCTTAAATAAACTAGGATGTTGTTATGAGAAATATTCGAGCTACACCTACACACACCTCTTTCTAATGTTTAATGAACGTACTGTTTCTGTTGATGACGAATTACTACCTCACAAAACAATGATTGTTCAATCATCTCTTAACACCTTTCATGGTGGCCATTATGAAGTCACTGTATTTTATATATGATATATATGGTATTTATATTTTCAATATTCTTCTATATTTTATATTTAAAACATACATTTATTCTTTTCATGTTGTGCAAAAGCGATAATTTCATACGGGGAAGTGTGGACTACCACCCCCTCAAGTGATGTGACTTGTTCATGGAATACACGGAATGTATATAGGGTGAAATTAATAAAAATATGTGACCTATATAACATATATATTATACTTTAATTAATATATATATATATATCTCATTTATTTTTAATTCCATTAATATTTCAAAGAAATTAAAGTAGCGTTCATGCGTACGTACGGCCTACCGTCTCCATGAACAGTTCACTTAATTTCTTTTTATCCCCAAAAGTTATGGAATAGTATAAAATGAATATGTACAGGATATATATGATATTTAAATCATTAATACTATTCTGGAGATGATTTAATTATAACTACATGGATAATCATTTTCAAACAAGTTCATTTTTGACTCATGAACCAAACATCCACAAAAATATCTAATATGAACTCACATAATTAACTAATTATTATAACATTATAATACAGGATATGAATTGAATAATAAACTTTAAATGAGTTCCTTAAGCAATTATAAATTGACCAAAGTTTATTATTCAGGAATATAAAGAAATGAACAAGACAAGTCGGACTTGAAGTAAGGGATCCTACCTCTCTTTTTCTTTTTAAGTACTCTCTTTTATGTAATTTCTTTTAATCTCATCTTTATTATTTTTGGGGATGTTATTTTATATTCCTAATTCTGTAATTTTTATGTTCATATTATGAGAGACCCTATTTGATCTCATAAATCCATTTTTGGAAGTTTTATGTGGTGCCATTAGGCTGCCGAGTTATCGTAATGGATTCTTCATCTCACTTTTATTCCTGTGAGATTTTTGATACATTTTCCACCATTTTTTTTTGAGTGGTGTATGTACTACACATTATTCTACTCTTTGTGTAATATAATTTCTTTTATGAGTATTTACATCAATGTTGTATATTCTTTCTTTCATGGGGTGTACGTTTCAAAAGATACCCAAGTTGGTAAAGGAACCTTTCACCCTCCTATTTTAAAAAGACTTCTTTTTTTGTTTTGTCTTTAAAATTACATCTTCATATATTAGGATATATTCTCATATATCTTTATTACTGTAAATTTTATATCCAAGTGATGAGATACACTTTATCTCTCTCATCAACTCTGATTATAAAATTTTATGTGACGTTGTTAGGATATCAAATTTTTGGAAGGGATCTTCTTAACCCAATTCCATTTCTTTGGGTTAAACCTCTACTTCATGATTATGTCGTGCTATGAATATGTTTTTATGAGATCTGATTATTTTACACTGTGTATCCACTTATATTTATTGTATTTATATTTTTCACACATAATTATGTCATTTCTTTATCTTGCTCAAATGGCATGATCCTTGACTGGGATTACATCTCAATTTCATCTCATTGTGATATTTCATAATGATATGCACTTTTATTATTTTATAATGTGTATATACAGCCCCTTTGACCTTCCATATACATATTATGTCTATAATAATGTCATTTAAATGTTTTTGAAAATGGTTTACTTTCATGTGGCTTATATTTTAAATGTTCAAAATGGAAAATGACTCTTTTATTAAAAAATTGTTTTAAATAGTTTTAACGATTTATTCTTTTAATAATTTATCATCCATGTCCATGTCTTAAAAATGGTTTTAAGGATATATTTATATAGACATGAATGTTTTAAAACCCTTTAAAAAGTTTCAAAGTGGTGTGGGACACATTGATTCTAAAATATATTTTAAATGTATTCTTTTAATATTTTCAAAGTATAAAAATATTTTACTCTCATAAAGTTTTAATGATTTTATTAGATGTTTGTATTTATTATAATATCATGATGTGATCAATTGTGATTGAAATGAGGAAATTTTATGTTTCTTTAATTCATGTTTTATGTGTTATGATTATGTTATAGTTCTTGGGAAATGTTTATGAAATCGGGTGGTTCTGTGATAGTCTAAGGGCGGGTGAGCCCGAGATAGCTCTCTCATTCATTGTGTAATGCGAAGGAGTTAAACGCTAAGGTTTCTCCAAAGATATTTTAGGAAATATACTGTGTTGGTTATTCCAAAGGTAACTATGAGGGTTACTCCTTACGTAAGAATGTTATGAATTCCTCAAGTTACCTTTGCGTCTTATGATTTCTATGAGTTATTCAAAAATTGGGTGGTTTGATGATAAACTAATGGTAGGTGAGCCTAAGATTGCTCTCTAATGTATTGGGTAATGTGAATAAGTTAAACGCTAAGGTTTATCAAGAGTGATTTTAGGGAATATACTATCGTGGGTATTCCAAACATAACTATGAGGGTTACTCCCAATATAAGAATGTTATGAATCCCTCATGTTACCTTCGACTATCTTCTGGTCGTCCGTATGGCAGGTCGGGCACTCATGAGCCATGTGACCCTACCTGCCAGATGAGTAATGTTGCATGATCCTCACCTATCATGCTCTATCTCGAGATCCTTACACCACTGACCCTATATCCTCCGGTCATCCACCTATATTTCTGGTCTTCTTGGACCTCTGTGTAATCAATATATTGTCGGCTTCCTATGTCTCTTTTGTGGGTCATCCGATGGTGGGTCTCACTACCAGTGACTTATTAGTAAGAAATCTCTCCATAAATAGTGTTCTATCTAACACCCCCCCGCCTATTTCCGGATGTTGATAGAAATCATCGAAGCTCTAATCTCTCATTTGATCCCCTACTCGAAGTTCAAGAACCATAAGAAATAGTCTTGAACCATGTTAGTGGAGAAGCATGAGAGGTCGGTGAACCTCAATGAATACTGACCCACAGTAATGCGGCCCCACTGAGAGTGGAGATTCTCTTTTATACTCACTAAGCATAAAGATGATGGGATGAACTCTTCCCTGAAAGGACTCTCAAAATATTCACAGATGAGAGTAAAATCATTGTGAACTTGGAGTATCAATATCCACTATCTACCCGCTGCTTCTTAAAGAAGACTAGCGGAAAGGATCACCATTTGATCGTCTGGTATCCCTACCCGTCGAAAAACTCTAGCCACATCCTCTAGAGAGTCCAAAGCCACCTATGGATCCGTCTTTCCCCAAAACCTCAGTGGTCTCTAGAAATAGAACTCGTGAAACATACTCAGTCGGAGTCCACCCTCTACTACTAGGCCTGGTGGCATCAACTACCCAATGGGTAGTGGTTTATCCACTACCCCACATGTTGGTACAACTGCCATAAGGGGGCCTTCCAATGAAGCCTTATCTCTTGGTGGGTTTTCATCGTGTACTGCACCAATAAACCTGGAATGCAATCTATGTGGAGGAATTCTGTAATGAAAGAGATGTGAAATGGTCGAGAAGTTATACTTGGGGAGTAGACTCGATGTGATCACAAAGAAAACATTTCAAAGACACACACAAAATTAGTGTTTTTGTGAGTTAAGTCAGAAACTAGAAGTCAGGGTCCTTGTGTATGGATACATTAGCTACTACACCAACACTAGATTCCCCAAACTGAGAAACACACTCATTACACATAACACTATTACTGATTAAAATATCAGAGTCCATGTTCTTTGGTAGAACCGAATACTTTGATACAAATTTTTCATGACCCATCTCCCAGGGCCCATGTCATGACTACCCCAAGCCCGCCATCCATAGGCCAGGGGCTGGAGACTAGCACTCAAAAGTCATATCCCTAAAACCAGGAAGGCATTGTATCTAAACCTATAAACTGACCCCAACCAAGCACACAACAAGATACAAGATCAAGATAAAATATATAGTAAACTGGGTGTGTGTAGTATGTAAACGGGGCCAGAATACAATCCCAACTAGAATGTATATTTAAAAATGAAAACACCTCTTATGAACACCCTCAATGGATCAAACCTAAAGGGAAGGTATAAATCTTGTATTGTCGTCTCTTCGGATCATCTCGTCTAATGTCACCCTCTGAGAATCCCCCAATCCCGGTACCCTCGACCTCAGTCATCGTTGTCCATCTTCTGCACAAGACACATCATAGTGCGGGCGAAGCCCATGTAGGGGTGAGTATAACGATACTCAACAGGGACCCCAAGTCCCCTATGGTCTCTTAGAATCCACAAAGGATAAACCACAAAGCATGAAAACCACAGTCAACTACACATAGTTATATGCTCATACATATACCTACGTTATCATGTATACCCATCTCTTTTATGAGAAAACACAAGGCCCATCTCTTAATCCAAAAGCTCAATTGTTCAATGAAGGAAGGAATACAATAAATTAAAACCACAATGTTATGTACCATAATGGTAATGCCACATAGAAGAATACCCCAAAGGTATCATCATGAAGCTAATTACCACAAAAAACACAACACAGAGTTTTACAAAAAAGCTATCACCACATAGAAGCGTACCAAAAAGGTAATAATCAGCTCACACTAGATATAAATTAAGTACAAAGGATCATATGGTTAGTTGTAAGGCTAGATCATCTTTTTCTTTTCGGTAGCACTACTTCTGGCCCACACAGGATCGATAGGTATCTATCCCCCGCTGACCCACAAAGGATTGATAGGTAATTAACCCCCAATGACCCACAAAGGGTCAACATGTAACTAACCCCCACTAACCTAAACATGAATTAGTTAACTAATTCTCAATGACCCACACAGAATCTGACACACATAGGATCGGTATGTTCTGACCCACAAAATATCCCTGAGCACTGACCCACACCGGATCTAACCCACGCATGATAGGTATGCACTGACCCAAACAGGATCGTTGATGGATGACCCACATAGGATCTAACCCACATAGGATCAATATACACTAACCCACACAGTATCACTTAGTGCTAACACACACATGATCAATGTTCATCCTTTATGTTACATCCATCCATAGGTTTCCAGCAATAAGCATTCGTGATTCAAGGGGGATCCACTCCTCAAGCCATGAGTTGATACATCAACTACCAAAATTTCCCACGATAAAGTGTCCAAGAGGCTCTTCAAGTCATGAGGGACCCAACTCAACAGGCGTTGCATCAATTGGATACCCGGTCTGTAGGTTATTAACGTTTTTCATACGGTGGACTAGTTGGATTCTGGTTCGATCCAACCTGACCGTACCCCAACATTATCCAAAACTCAAGTGGAGTATACCAAGAAGACTGTAATGATCCAATGATTCTAGTTCCATAGAAGGTCTATCAAAAGGATGCACATATCTCAAAATATGGTCACAAAGACATATTTGGGTAATGATCGGCCTGGGTCTAGTCCGACCCGGTCGGACCAACCCAGCCCGTGAAGGGCGCAGCACGGCCCAGCCCACTGGGCACGCCCCAATGGCATGGCCCACTGGGCGGCCCACAGTTGAGTGGTCCTTTGTGGTAGGGCCTGCCCCAGCTAACACCCAGGGGGGAAGGTGCCCCCTCAGTTTTTCCTGAATGGTCCAGAGGACAATTTGGCGGGTGCACAGAACCTGGTGGAGCGGTCCCGCAGAGCACGACACGACCAACTAGAATGGTCGGCCCTCTCTTCCAATGGTGAAAATATATGCCACTCCTCCCACGGATAGTCGGTTTCTAGAATCCTTGGTTTTCAATTGTAGGAGACGGGCCGTGGCATTCTCTTCTACCTACGGTACGGGCGTGCACTACCCCTCCTTTATGTAGCTGGCTGGCGTGCAGACCTCCATGCACCCCCATCACGGCCGACATCTTTCGGCCTTCTCAATCAGTGCGGTTACACTGCCGCTTCCATCACAGATGGCTGGAGTGTCGTATGCCACCTTGTGTCTTGTCAGCATCGGTTACCATCCTATTTTACAGCAAAGAACACATCAACAATGAAGATGCTAAGAGATCGAGCTTTGTTCGTTTGGCCCATACCCTCTGCATTGAACCAATAGCATACAGATCGAGGAGAATGATTCAACATAAAAAAATTAACAAAGAAAAATCATAAACACACCCCTAACTCAAACGTCTGTTGGATGTGTCATGAGGAAGAAGATGAGGATGGTGGCGTTATAGTTTTTTTCTCCTGCAAGGTGCTTCTGATCCGGGCTTTAGAATAAGAGAGTTTGTGAAAAACCATTCAGACCATAACATGTGGGTGGAATTGCTATCAGAATGCTAGAAGGACTATCCACTATGTAGGAGGCTACATCTATAAGGATTTGGAATGAGGGACTATGACTTCATCCTTGAAGCAAGCTGGGATAAACCAGAATACAATTTCAGGAGCATGCCATGTCAGCTATAGTTGTTCAGGGAGACTGACGACCATGCATGGGAGGACATCACGCCAGTCAACTCTAACTGTCGGTACAATCATATGAATGAAGTTGATTATAGGGAACTATAGCTGAAGACATCTCCCACATTGTACCATACTATCTTGAATTTAGTTCCGAGGATCCTAGAAAAAGGGTGGTCCAATGAGCAGTATTTGCGTCTAGGCGACTACGTTATAGATGACATGTACTAGGTAGGTGCCTCTTGCATGGAATTTGGGGTAGATCTGAGAAGATTGGGATAGTATGAGGCGCCATGGGCCTCCCAATTCCATATCAAATAATGGAATTAGATGATAACAGAGTTTCTGAGAAGATGGTAATCGAGGACCAATACTTTCCACTTTCTCTTTGGAGAGGTCGACATCTGTATATGTGACCTACATTAAATCTCAGGGGTCCCAATATTGGGGTTGATGTATGGTGAGTTTTTCCTCATCATGAGTGCTTGTGAAGATCTAGAGCATATTACTCCACTAGAGATGGCGTTTATGAACCTAGTGTCGGGAGAGGACAAGATGTCGGTGAGGGCCGTCCACATCAAACAGTGGTTCAAGCAGTTCTTGAGTTTCTCAAAAAAATAGGCACCTATTAGTGATGCCTCAGACCTACCTGAAGGTGGCTCAACGATGTAAGAATCACTCATACTAGCGGCTCTTAGAGGATAACCAATGGAAGATGTTGGTATTCCGTGTCAGTACCGAGCCGTAACAGGTAGTCAAGTTGGTTGCATTCATTGTGGTTCTCATCTGCGGTCAGAACCTATAGGCGAGAGATACAAAGATGGGGAATTGAGAGAGCATGTTTATCATGGCGTCCTTGTTAGAAACAGGAGTACGAGTCAACCATAGAATCCCAATGCCCTCCAAGTTGTACATGATGTCGTGGAATATCAGTGAGGGGAAGAAGACACAATGAATATTCCAACCATTCCACCTTCGGTAATGGTGGATGGCATCACACATTTGGGGGTATGTGTATATATGAACCTCATCTCCCCACCAGGATCGAACATCTTCCCATCCATTCTGAATGATATGTGGTGATTTCTGGCCATGTGGACCATGTAGGCAGTAATGAACTGGTGATGGAAGGTAGATGAGTTCAACTTCCACTTGTTCCCATTACCATCATTCGTGTTCACTGATGATGGTCGAGGAAGGGAAGAGCATCAGTCCCACCTCCTGGCCTTTCAGGGTGGAGTCCTCCTGGCATGGGTGGACCGTGAGTCCCTAGGTGAGTCACACACCCCAAACCGATTTGCAAGGGAATTTCGGGGCATGCAGCGGCTAACCCCACAGGTCTATTTGGGGGTGCACTACGAGGATCACCCATGAGTGATGATACAGATGTGGATCATGTCCACATGAGAATATGGGAAGATATAGATTGAGTTTCCTCCACCCACAGTAGTCTTCGGACTAGTGATTGTGTATGCCAAAAGCTAGGAGGAAGCCTACCCTGGGGATATGCTGAAGCATCCAACCATTCTTCCCAGTGATGGTGTGCCTCCCCAACCTCAAGGATGGGCCTCGAAGGCAGTGATGACATCTCTTGGTGGCGGGGATACAGTGGCGGTGAGTCCCACACTAGTTGAAGGGGATGCAATAGCAGATCACGAGGCGATAGTTGAATTAGTGGTCCCAGAGGATTAGAGTCATCTGGAGGGGAGGACACCAAGGGGATTCTACTGGATATCCACTTGGGTTCCAGGGAAGTGGTTGCGCCATATAGACATGCTAGAGAATGTCATCTTCACGGAATCATGGGACATCTATGATGTTAACCATAAATTCATCAAACCATCCATGATTTGGCATCACCTTAACCACATATAAATATATTTTCTAGTAATCATCCATCTGTGGTTCGGCTTTGCAGTATCCCAGGAAGAGGTGGAGCAATACTTGGTGGATTTCGAGGACATTGTTCACTCTCTGGGTGCTCTGGGTCTAATGACAGATCTGGTGAAGGTGTTTCTAGATTGTACGACCCATCATTAGTTTTTATCTGTTGAATAGATGGAGTTGTACACATTTCTATAAGAATCAGATGATTCCTCTTAGGGGGAAGAGTTTTGTAAATGGAAGCCTTTGGAAGAGGGTGAGTTTGGCGATTCGAACCCAGAAGATGAAGTGTTTGTGGACGCTCTTGAGGTAAAACCTAGATTCCCCACCTAGGGATCCACTTCCAGGTTACTTTGGATCAGTAACTAACATTGGAATTGTGTATGAGGGCCTCATACACATAACCCATTCTTTCCCCTTTGTAGATTTAGATGTGGGGCTTTCAAGATCGACGCATGCGGCTATGTAGATTACCGTATCTAGTGGGGCTACGACACTCGAGGTAGTTCTCCCAATGTTTTTAGACTTCGCAAAAATATACAGAGTACCAGGACTTAGGGTCTTGATGAAAAAAAAACCCAATAGAGAGTCCAAAATTGTATCTTTTTATGTCCCCTTGAAAAATAATTCATGTCTTTCACCCATTTATCTGGTTAACTGACAACCATGCACTACTTGGTATGCATAGTTCTTAAAATGGAATGGGGTTACCTTGGAAAGGTTGGTTGGTACTCCCAGTTGTGCCTTTCCGAGTGCACTACTGGTGGTTGTGGAAGCGGACACCCATATTGATCATGTTATGGTGCTTCGAATCACTGGTGGGACCGTTAGCAGGGATGAGCCAGAGATTACTGGGGTTGGATCCAATGATAAGATTGATCAGACAGCAGGAGTCCTTCCCTACCAGATCAGACACCAGATGTAGACCCTATTGATGAGTTCTCGGGGGTGATCTCTGCGTATGATCCTACCAACCCCATAGACTGGGATGATATAACCAATGATGAATAAAATAGCAAGATAGTCTGTCATGCGGTCCTGGAAGCTGATCAAACACTTTATCAAAGACAGTGTTAATAGACAATGGATAGACTAGATGGAGAGACATCATTTACGAATGTGAGAATTGTGAATTGGGGATTAAATGCCCAATGTTCCCACATACTAGCTTAATATCTATTGGCACATAATATTGGGGAATATTAGTGAAACTTTGGAGTGAGTTGGTAGCGGATGAAATTAGTGAACATCAAGAGGATCCTGGATGTAGAAAATGATATTCAGTGGATGCACATCTGGGTAGATGACCATCCAGCTTTCCCCAACATGTAATCAAAGAATATAGACAGGTTGAAGGCCCAGCTGGCAGAGGCTGAAGGTCCCATAAGGAAAGCCTCTGAGGAGATGACTGTCATCCAAACCAATGAGGAGCGGGCCCAGTCTGCTGCTAACGAACTGTGCCCCATTGCATCACAAGAAGAGCGTGAACTGAATAGACAATAGAGAATCACAAACGTCACATGCCAGAGGGAGGAAGAGCTTCAACACTCCTTTGACAGGGTCAACCCGTCCATGGGAGTGGTCGATCCTCGGGTATTGTGATAAATGTAACTTTTTAACGTGCCAACATGTTTTTATTATTTACTCTAGATGCATGTTTGAGTATTGTTATTCGTTTTTTGTTCTATTTAATTTCTGTTACATTCATGGAACATCCAGAGATCAGTCCCTATGCTCATGTGGGTCGGGCCCGATGTGAGAAACAAAGAATGATGACCTTGTCATTCCATCCCAATGTAAGTGTGAAAACTAAGATTCAGGCATCTGGGGATTGAAAACCCAATATGGATTTTTGGGATGAAATTAATAGGCCTAACTGGAGGACAAAGGCCTTAAAAAGATTGATGTGTCGTCTTCGCAATGTGCTCTAGTGCAAGAGTGGGGTAACTCTAGGCGAATTTGCAATCAACCAGATTATAAGGGAGTGAAATGTTTAAATCACGATACAACATATTCAAAAAAAATTGGGGTGGCAAGACAATATAGGATAAATAATGATCGCAATATAAATAGAGTATCCTTATTGAGTTTGAGTGAAATGGAGATAACAAACAAGGGCCGACCGTTGACCATATTTGAAACATGTGGCCTGACTCAAAATGCTACCCATTAGTCCTCCAGAACATTGGCCCATGACAGTAGGCGAGCCATAGGCCAATAATCCATACTGTTACGGGGTTCTTTTAGATGTGAACGAGGTCAATGGTCCGAATAAACTGTACGCTAAGCGTGGAGTTTGGAGTGATGAGTTGTTCAAATGGAGTCCAACATTCTGGAAATCATGACACCATGGTGGAAAAGGATTAGGTGGGTGTATCTGTCTAATTAGGGATCAAATATAATTCATAGCATGACCTCTTCAACAAGTACTTGTAATGATATTTAGTTTTACGTCATACTAATAAGGATGATATATTCAATGTTTAAACATTGTACAGTGGGGACGATGAACATAGTTTAAAGGTCTTACTATGAGGACAAGGATTGGGGAAGAGGGGCCATAAGGGTCAATGACCCTAGGGATAGGACCAAGGTGAAATTCCTGGGTGTCTCTAGGTATCCCATCAGGATGATAATCAAGAAAAACGTAGTACTATGTGTGTAGTTTAATGTCATGCGGGATAAAAGTCATGTATGGCTTGGCTACACCAGTACATGTCCTGTCAAAACTATTAATCCCATGTGAGTCATACTCGATGCGGGATACAAGGCATAGTGATGATAATTTCTTACCATAGGATGGCATACATTAGGGGTAGTGGGACTCTAGGTGAGTGACATCTCCAAAATGATGACCCGCCTACTTAACACCCATAGATTCCTAAATGGGTAAGGCTAAGTAAGTTGGAATTCCATATAAACACATGGAAGTGGAAAAATGTGAATCATGATTCTAGAGATCCATCCCACAATGATAGTGGAATGATGATAAGGAATAAATTTTTACATTGTTCGAAAAAAAATTCCAAATCGCATTATCATATAATGAGGATAGACAAATGATGGTCGACTGCTGAACATGTTCGAAACACAAGACCTGTTACAAATTTTGTTCAAGGTCCTCAGAGACGTTGGCCCAAAACGATAGGTAAGACTATGTAGCCTCAGACTAGGTCGTAAAGGGGTTCCCATTAGATGTGTAATTGGATGGGGAGCCAAATAAGGGGCTCATGAATCTTGGACATTGAACAAGGGGAAGGTCCTCATGAGACACATTGGGCTCTTTGTCACAACACATATGAGTAAGACAATAAAACATATCAGATAGATGGTGTCATGTCCCCCTTAAAGTACTAGGGTCCTCAGGTTGCATGCTTCCAACTTAATGGTCGTATGATAGAACCTTATGGAGGGCTAGATTTAATGGACTATGCACAGTGTGGGGATATAGCCAAACATAATGTGTAGTTCCAGTAAAGGGATCATAGTTTAGGGTCATTGAACTTATACCAGGATTGGAAGAGGCATGGGAGGCACATGGTCCAGTTATAACAAAACCCAACATGATTGAGAACCCAAGAGGTACTCGCCACACAACATGCTTCCAAAAGAGTTCTGGCCAAGGGGATAAAGAGAGGGACATATTTTAGATTCCTGAGGATGGTCCAAGAGGCAAGATGCCTCGACATTCCTACATATCCCATGATGATGGGAATCAATCTGTGAATTGTTATGAAAAGGTGGTATGGTAAGATACCAGTTCCAGAGATAATACGGTCGTACGGGTCTGGACTTTACACCAAATGAAGTGGAATTTTACAGATCTTGTTTGTCCTTTAGGATGAATGTTTGTTTTTTTGTGAAGCGATGGACCAATGATAGAGAGTCCAGGCTTCCCCATAAGAATCAATCTGTATACATACATTGAAAAATGGTATGGGGATAACTGATACAAAACATGATGCCCCCACGAGTGAGGATACCATGATGTAGTGTCGTTTTTCATCGTCCGACCAGGATGAAAGTATCATATTTTATGGTCATGTGATAGCATAAACCATGCATTTTAAGGTCATTCATTATAAACACAACTGTTTAAAGTCATGTGACACTGGGAAGCATAGTTTAATGTCATATGGCTCAGACATATAGAGGAGAAACAAAGTTCAAGAGGGGATGCGCACGGCGTGATAAAGCATATCCGACGTGAATGAGGATGAGTTCCACATCACACAGTGTGTGATTCTAAGAATGAATCCTTGGGAAGAGGGGCCAGAAACGATCATAAAATAGGGGCATGATAGACAATCTCTTATAAGGGAAGTACGCATGGAAACTCTAGAAAACCCTACGTGAATGAATACATAAGCCCACACACACTACACTACTAAATCCAAAATAAGTCGTTAATTAAAAGGCTGAACGAAAGTGATAATTTATCAAATTTTAGATAGACCCAAATAAAAGATGTGTCAGCATTCCTACATATCCCATAAGGATGAGAATCAATCCATATGTAGTTCTAGAAGCTGACGTATAATGATATCTTACAATTAGGTCTTATAGCTTGGACCATGATGTGGTGAAACAATTCCATACAAGCACAGACCTCAATCTGGTCCCTAAGACCATGTGAGTTATACATGGTATGGGAATCAAAGGCATAAAAGTTCTTTTCAACACATGGGATACATGTAAAGGGGAGGTCGGTGCAGATCCCCAAATGACACATTACAATGGCTTTGTCCCCCTAATGTGCAAATGCGCACTGAGGGACAATATGAAGTGTGTCAAAATTACACATGGACATGATGGGGTGGAAAATGATGGGAATCATGTAACTGACATTTAGGTATTGATGGGTTTGGCATGACAATGGTGGATAACAAATGACCAAGTAAGAAACACAACATCTATATCATGTGACCTATAATGGGATCAACTAATGAGCGTCAACAATTTACAATATTTGTAATGGTGGACTTGTATCGACTTATCGTTTAAAACCCTTGGTGAAATTTTCCTGTAATGGTAGTAGAGCCCTTGGGCCAAGAATCCATGTAGCATGGAGAACCCCTTAGATGGGAAAGATAATGAAAGCCCGAATGAAGGTGAACATGAAGCCTGATAAATTGGTGAAAGCATTTCCATGTAGAATTTGACACTCTAGGTTCTGCACCAAATTACTCCTAAGAACATTGGAAAATTACCATAGAGGGTTAAGGGATCCAAAATAAGAGCAACTGACTCGAAAAGCTTGAGTGTAGGGCTATGGAACGAAGGGCACTCACGAGAGAGAGGTAAGCAGAATGGTTGTTACTAACTCAACGTGAATGGGGACAGAATCACATACCACACTATATACCTCTACCTTGTAAAGACTCAGGTTAAGAGGCCATAACGATAGGGATATTTCATAGTAATGGGGTTTCTCATAGAGACACATCTTCCAGGAATTCCTACATATCCCATAATGATGGGAATAAATCCATCTGCTGTACTGAGTAGGATGTGGACCAATTTATTTTCATGTAGTAGGGATAGTGATACTCATCGTTTAATGTCGTAGGGATCAGACTTTAGATGCTTAGTTTAATGTCATATGCATCGGCAAAATTAGTGGAGAGGACAAATCATCGTGCCTGTGGAAGAACACAAAATGGAAACAATGATAGAGTATAACTGTTGACCATGATCACAACATAGTAGCCGTATTTGAGTGACCAGAGGTCAGGGGGAAACAATTGAGGGTTTACTGTTGACCATATTTAAAACATGTGACATGTATCAATTTTTTGTTTTAAACCCTCGAGGACATTGGCCTGTAATAGTGGGAGAGCTCTTAGGTCTAGAATCCATGCCATTCGGGGGTCCTTTTTGATATAGAAGATATAGGAAACCCAAATGATGGGGCTCGCAAAGCCTGGATGGTCATGTTCTCACAGAAAGGATAATAAATTAAGGGGGATGTCTCAAAGAGGGTACGTGTGCTGTGGAAAATAACCCGATGTGAATAAGGATGTAAGTCCATACTACACCGCACAGTCCAAAATGAGAACTCAGACTAGGGGGAAAAAGGGTCGAGGGACCTGAGGCTGGGCATCCCAGCCAACAGTAACCATATAACCTCTAATATGAGTATTTCCTTACCTATTCTCCTAAACTCACATAAGAAATTCTCCTCGTGGGAAACAGAGAGTAGGACTGGGCTCTCTGCATCATAAAACGGTCTCACAACTGGAATCAAACTTCTTCCCGAGACAGATCGTATCTTGTAGAGACAGTAGGTGGAATGAACCACTACACTCAATATTTGGTACATTTGGGGTTGGTGAAAATGAAAACAGATAGTGGTTGACCAGGTTCGTAACACATCATCTATATCATGTGAACTGAAATGGGAACAAGAAAAGATGATCGACGGATAACAATATTTGAAACATGAAACTTGTATCAACTTTTCATTTGAAACCCCCAAGGAAGTTGTCCTGAAATGATAGGATATCCCTTAGGCTATGTATCCATACTATTCTGGGGTCTTCTTGCATATAGAAGATGATGGAAACCCAAATGATGTAGTGTGTGGAGCGTAAATGTGCCCGTGAAATTTAATGTCAAACCAAACTGTGAAAGAAGAGAAGATATTCAGGGAAGGGTATATATGGTGCGGTCATAACGGATCCGTCTTAAAAGAAATTATAAACTGGCTCCAAAACATGTTTTCTAACCCATGGGGGGATTATCAAGTTGGTGCGGGCCAAGAGACAAAATTTTTGGGCATTCCAATGTATCCCACAAGAATGGGAATCAATACATACATAGAATTGAAGGAAATTCATTTTAGCATCGTGCAATGAGGATGTGGGTGGATAGAAGAATGAGGGAGGGAACATGGTGAGATCATCATAATCCTGACATGAATGGGGCCAACTAATCCTACATGACACCATGTGAGATCCTCCAATAGAACTATACACTTGGGGTATATTCCAAGAAGACACTTGGGGATGGACTCAAGATGAAGCATCTAAGAGTTCCTACATATCCCATAAGGATAGGAATCAAGTCATTCATTGTTCATGCATTTTAACAACTTGTAGGACGACACATAGTTTAACGTCTTCTAGGATAACATATAGTTTTTCATCTTGCAGGATGACATACAATTTAACGTCTTGCAAGATGACATACAGTTTAACGGCATGCATGATGATATTCAGTTTATCGTCATGTGGGGTGACATATATTTTAATGTCTTTTGGGATGACATATAGTTTAGTATCATGTAAAACAATATATAGATTAATTTCATGTGGGACATTTTACAGTTTATGTTCATGTATGACCAGACAGTTTATGGTCTTAATGGATCATATAATTTAATTTAATGCAGGACACAACTTTTTCCGGAAAAGTATTTGTTTAGGAACATGGCATTTGTGGGACGATTTATATGATCAACACCCATGGAAACCAGGGAGTATGCGCCATTGGAGTAAACACTGTTAATGTTTTATGTCCCTTTCTATTTGGTCTCCAACATGGGTGGTTTCCTACAACGTATCAATGGTGACTTTCGGGAAAATACCATGATTCCTTTTAAGAAGAAGCAGAGGTTAAATTTCTTATTGAAAGTGATAACTATCTTGTTCTAATACCTTTCTATATTTGTTAGGGCATGAAGCCTATTCTGGTCGATTGTATACAACTATGCCAGATAGATTTTAGCTACATTATCTAGAACATGCTGATCATGGACAGTTGTGTGTAATGAGGGAAACTAAATTTTGATTGGTAGGACAACCTCCATTCTGTACACTAGGGAATGTGTGGTAACCTGGGTGGAATTACGATTCACGATCTGATAATCCCATAGCTCATTGGGGAGGTTTTCCAGAAAAGTATTATTATTCTAACCCACAATTTTATGAATAATTTTAGAGAGGGTTTTGTTGAATACCTCTATCTGCCCATTTTCTTGCACATGATAAATGGTGGTATGGTTAGAACAGATGTTGTACTTAGAGTACAATTTCTTCAGCTCAGCAACCTGAATGTTCATGCCATTATCGGTGAGGATGGCATGAGGGACTCTAAATTAATAGATGATGGAGCTCACAAAGACAATGATGGAATGTGCCTTGAACTCCTCGTGCAGAACTTCCTCTACCTATATGGAGAATAATTCTGTATTAGTCATGACAAAGCTACACTGGTGAGTTGTCACCGGAGGATATGGTCCCACTACATTGATTCCCAATACCTCAAATGGCTGAGAGTACATGGTAGTGTTGATATTCTTTGGAAACCAAGGCATAATGATGGCAGGAATTTAGCCCACATTTCACCATTTGGAGAACTCAATTTAGTTTGACCATGGAGGGGAAAAATACACCAGTCTCTCGATCTGGTGAGATAGTTTCATCCCGGTCTAATGATCCATACTAGAACATGATTGAACATCTTACATGACTTTTGAAATCTCAACTACTTAAATAAACATATGAGAACCCCATCAAACCATCACTTTTAGTGGTTTTGGTCATGACTCAGACCGTCCTGGAGGGTAAACTGTAACACACTACATAAACATTGCTCTGCTCATACTGATCTGCTGGGATATTACCATTTTTGAGGTACTCAGAAAAGGATGTTCTCTAGTAAATAGTCACATTTTTTACTACATCCAGGGGACCTAGGGGACTTGAAGTGGAGGCACAAGTGGTAAGGTGGATTACCTACAAGTTTTCACTGTCATATGTAGTTAAGGGATTTATGACTCTCCATTGTGCCATGTGGAAAATCAGATCATCCAGTTTGGGCTCTACTAGTGATGAAATTAGGCTGGCCATATCATCATCCAGACCATTCTGAGTTCGAGGTACATGAGTAACTTCTGGCCGAGATGTGAACTAGGACATTATCTTGAGAGTGCATTCCAAAAATGGTACATGCTCTGGATTTCTTAAGATATAATCATCGTTGATCTTCTTGATCACTAATTAAGAGTCTTTGTTCACATGGAAATGGGGAACATCGATCTCAAGGTCCAGCTCGAGGCTAGTAATTAGAGTTTGATACTCTGTCTCATAGGTGGTGTAGCCTTTTGACAATAGAAATGAATATGGAAGAATGTATTGTGCTGGGGTAATGAAGACTATACATAGGGCCACACTATTGATCATGGGGTCATCGAGCCTTCTACTGGTGGGGCTCCGAGATGCACAATCAAAGTGCATTATCAATCATGGAACGACTTGGTCTACCGAGAGAATCACTTCATCGGGGATATCGAGACCCAGAGACTAGTCTGGAGGAGGTGGATGGAAACCAAGAAAGTCTCCCAACACTTTCCACATAATTGACTTCTATGTGAAGAACATGATATTGAACAACTGGAGGATTTCTACTCACTGAGCTAGATGTTCTGTGAACATGGGGTTGTTAAAGATGTACTTCAGAGGATCCACTCGAGACACCAGCCGTACCAAATGATTCTAGAGTTAATGCTGCAATTTTTGTACCATGAATACCAGTGCATGGAAGCTCATCTCAATAGGGGAGTATCTACTCTCTGTATCGAGGAGAATGCACCTAAGATAGTAACGACTATTCTCCATCCCCTAATTGTTATTCTGGGTTAGAAATAGGCCGAGAGATAGTTTGAGGGCGGTCTCGTAAAGGACCATTGGCTTTCTATAGATAGGTGGCATTAACACTGAAGGCTAGAGAATGTACTCCTTTATTTCCTTGAATGTAGTCTGACATTCCACATCCCACTTGTAGAAAACTCCTTTCTTCTTGAGCCCAAAAAAATGTGCTTCCATTTTCTAGCCATATTCGGGATGAATCGATGTATGCAGGCCATGTGCCCATGGAAACATTGAAACTCCCAGAGGTTTCTTGGGGGATACATATGGCCAATGGCCTTCATCTTATATGGGTCTATCTCGATTCCCATGAATATGAAAAAGAAACCATGAATCTTTCCAGATGTGACCCCAAAGGTGCACTTCAACAGATTCATCTTCTGGTGTCGAGAGTGGAGGAACCTATACACTTTCTCAACATCTTTGTGATGGTTATAATTTTGGAGAGATTTGACCACCATATCATCCACATAACATTTTAATAATGTTATGAGGATCAACTAAAATATGTGATGCATAGCCCGATGATAGGTGCCACCGGCATTCTTTAAATCGAAGGGAACATGGTTACAAAAAAATAATGTGGTGCCCTGAAATCCAAAGACTTATCATTTTCGGGGCCATTAGGATATGGTTATACATGGAGTACCCATCAATGACAGAGAAGGATTGGAACCTATATATAGTGTTGATCAACAATTCCATCATAGAAAGGGTAAAATCAACCTTCGGAAACTGACGGTTGAGATCCCCAAATTAGATGAAGAATATGATTTGTCCATTATTTTTCTTGACTAGAACAATGTTGGGTATCTATTAGGGGTACTGTACCTCCTTAACGAAATTAGATCTGATGAACATATCATCTTTAGCCTCGAATATGGCACCGTGGGATGAGTAATACTTTCTGGGAGGCAACATGAAACCGTGATGATTTTCCAGGAGATTGGGGTGGTGGACAACTACTTGAGGATCTTGTCCTAGCATATCGTCATAAATCTAGGAGAATACATCATGATGTTGTTTAAGGAAATCGATGTACTGTTGTTGATCCTCCAGGGGGATGACGGCTCAGATCATTGTGGGTTTCAAGTTTGCCTACGAACAGAGGTTCACCTGAACCTATTCCTCTACCTAGGTGGAGATTCCTTCTACAATGGTGGTAGGGGGGATCCCTTAAATCATCTTCTTCACATATGGAGGAAGGATCATCATATGGAAGAGTTACCTATGAGTCGATATATCCTAATAAAGGGATGGTACTTTCTTTAGTGGCAGTGGACACTGTATCGGGGGACTCATGTGCTGCTGAAACCATAACGATGAAGGCTATTGATCTGATACCATCATGTCTTTGGCCTAAGGGAACACAGATGATGATATCTCAGTAATAATGGCACATCGGCCTAATCCAATTATTTCAATCCTGTATAAACAAGAATGTATGACATATTATCATTGCCATGGGGTGGACATCCAGATACCTTATGGGAGTAGGAGGATCTGGGATCACATGAGCTTGATTCATGTAGGTGTATGAGTTGATCTCCCGGCGTCACATATACTTGGGAATGTGCTCCCCCTCATTCAAATAACAACAAAACATTATCCCATGTTTGGGGGTTGTAGCCTCTAAAAGGTAGATTGTAAACACATAGGCATCATTTAGATCTGTCCATGTGTCCCTCACAGTCGTGGCATGCTCATCCCCATTTTCCTGAATCTTCTTGTCTTTGCACTTGTAATAGTCGGAATCTAGATAGAATTCTTCACAAGAGGCAAAGGGGGATGCTCGACCACCTCAAAATGAAAGGCATCAATAGGTGCTACCTCTGACTCAAATTATAGGGGGCTTCTTAATGATTCAGAGAGGGCCTCATGAATATCTAATGACTGGTGAAGGGCCTCAAATATTGAGGTTTTTCTGGAATGCTGGAAAAGATTTTGAGGACATCATACTTATGTGCGAGGCGCGAGCTTCTATTTAAAAAATCTCACTCTATGACAGGTGGTATGGTGGGACCTTCCATCTAGACCAGTGATTGACTGGTGCTGGGAATATCCTACTACTCACTAATCAAATCCTATGGAGTGACTACCGAGTAATGGCCTGATGACTGAGACCGGTCTGTAGCATAGCATGGCTGATCACAACGTAGTCGAGGAGGCTCTTCCAGATCCAACAAAATGAACGAACATGATGGCGGACCTGATGACAACTTATGGGAAGGCTACTCATGCTAATATCTATGTTAGGCTGGTTTCCTTGTTTTAGTGGAATGAACATCCTAGCTGGAATTAATAACCAAGTCACTCCAACAGCCCATATAGCCACAGCTCTACTGACACTGACGATGGCTAGGGATGTTGGATGGATCCTGCGGGCTCTCCTCATCATCATGAATTATACAGGGGAATACCGTATCTATTGTATTAACTAAGTCATACCCATTACCATCACTCGAAGATTTGTCCACTTTCTGGACTGATTCTGGGAGGAACCTTCATCCATGGGTGAATGAAATCGCTGAGTGTACGGGATGACGATGACATTAGCGGGTGACTTTGTTTTAACTTTTTTTGCTCGTATTTTCTCTTATGAGAATTGGACGACTGGGATGACAATTCAGAAGTAGTAGCGGTGGATTCAGAAGGCTCTATTTGATTCAAGAGGGTATGAATAATACCAAGGGAATGTGCGATCATCTTAAGAGTCATCCTGTAATCATACTTCTGGGACCCATAGTTCAAAACCTAGTTCCACTCCCCCTCGATGTCACTACGGTTATTCAGCTTCTCGAATACGCAATCCACTTATGTTGGGGCTAGGCCCAACCAGAGTATGTTGTAGTCAACCTGGTCTTTAATCTATTCATTTAACACATATAACTATTTGAGGGTGTACCCCATTATCTAGTGATATGTGAAATATTTAGGGAGATCAGTGTGGTTTGCGTATTCTAGCCCCATGCATTCAAGAAACTGTACACTCCCCTACTCCATGGAAATTCGGAAATAACAAGTGACTAGACCCTCATTGAACGAGTATTTCTGGATACTCCTATCTCGAAAGGGGGGATTGGGAGCCTAACACTACCATGGGTATAGAGGAAACTATTGAGGAGGTGGTGCCAGTTTATCTCACCTAGGAGGTGGTGGCACATTGCATAGGGGAAACTGTAGATTCTGAGGTAGGAGCTGCTGGCCCGAATGTTGCACCTGATGTGGAGGGCCTCTGTGATGATGTGAAGGTGGATCCATTGGTAATGACTCTAGTCTTTCTGGGGGACTCTATTTGAACCAATGCAGCAGGATAGGCCCTGATAGCCCTTCTCTAAGGGATTTTACGTGGAAATGGACATCAATGGATGACATGTTCCAAGGCTTCTTTTATGTGTAGGGCCTTATCAGAGAAGTATAAAATTACCCTAGCATTGTTCTGGGTAATCAAAGAGGGTACTAGTTTTGTCTTTAACATCCCTATTCACATCTTCAATAGTTTCTCCTAAGTTAGTGTCATGTCATGGGAGTATCTGAGCCCTTTACACAAAGTAAAAAAGTATGAAATGCGCTCATCATTTCTATTCCTGAACCTGAAGTGGTCCGAAATACTTGTCTTCTAAGTGGTAGAACTGAAATAGTAGAGATATTTTCTATGTAGGCCTTCCCAACCCGCTAATGATCCTTTGGGGAGTTGGATGTACCAGAAGAATGTCTTCTCCTCTAATGTTTGTAGGAATCATCAAAGTTTGGTGGCCTCCTACTATGCTGGAGTTCCCAACATGGGTCCACCCCTTGAGATGAATTGGGCCAGATGCTATGGCGTTTCCCTTGTCCCACTGAAGGGGGGAAATGTCGGATTTCCAAAACTCAGGGGTGCTGGCATATCATCCAGCAATGATGCGTAAGGATTTCCATCAGGCAGGATTTCCATAAGGCATGATTTCCACAAGTCGTGTCCCCAATGCCTCAAGATGAGTAATGAGTGTCCTTATTGGATCATCTAGGCGGCGGCTCTTATCTTGAAGAGGATCCCAGACCACCAAAATGTTGGAACACAATTCAACACAATAAGCAGCTGTGGCGGCTCTAGATCGGCTTGTGGGCTGACCTATCAAAGCACTAGGGGAAGCTGAGCTAGATCCCATAGATTTTCTCATCTCTTTGGTGGATTTGGTGATGCATACCATGCCATCTTTACATATGTTCCGACCATTATCCTATATATTGGGGAAGAATGATCAGGGTAACCTGAAGTCAAATCACGAAGGGGAAATTGTGTTTTCCCCTTCTACCCTAGATAACAATCAATGTATTCTGGCTGTCTATTCATAGTGCATTTAGCAAGGAGTCCGTCAGCCATTTTCTTGTCTTTGAAAAGTTGATGAAGCAACATAGCTTTTTCCGAACCATCTTCTACCACCTACACTAAGCAGGAATGGTCGGAGTGTTCGACACCTCTGAGGTGATTCTTACCCTTGATGGGATTTTGGATGAGGAACAACGCCTAAGTGGGAACCGAAAGTCCCAGTAGATTCCTCAATTGATGAGTAATCGTTCCTAAAGGGTCCAAGAGTTGTGAAATTTCCTCAAGGGGGGGGGTCCTCTCCATGAATCACTTTCTCATTCTCACCCTCTGGCAGGTTGGACAAGTTATCCCCGACCCTACCTAAAGGCACATCCTCTATGTTGCCTAGAAAGTCTTGCTGGAGCTGGATAAAACTGAAATAGGTGGCCTTATAATTCCCCCAACCATGGATTTTCATATGGAGAGAATCCTGATACATTATCCTACAGAGCACTTTAATGCTCTGGATGCATCATTAATGTAGGTTCATATAGTCAATTGGTGACTTAGGGAATTGGGCCACATGGAGTGCGGCCAAACCAACCAAACAATATTGTTGGCCAATGTATTCGAAGTGTGCCCGACTCATTGGGTTGGCCACTCATCGATGTAGAAGACTGAAATGAGTTTCCTATAGGGGATGGAGAAAACACTCATGCTCTTCCTGGGTGAGTGCTTCTAGTGCCCTAAAATTGGGTGCTGCAACTAGCCAAATCATTTTTGGGAAATTGTTCACTGTGAGAATATCCCGCAAGATACATGATCCTGATTCGGGGTTTGGACCTACATTCCCCTACTCGTTGACTATTGGTGGTTTGGAAACTGGTTGTTGTACTGAAGCGAACCTTTGAGATGGTAGGCTGGATGGGGGAGAATACAGTGAGTGAGTTGACAAACCGCCACATCTTGGGATACCCTCCAAGGATTGTAGTGACATAGCCAACACATCGCGGTAGGATGGTCTAATAACCACATTTTCTAGAGCGGGGACTATGATTACTGGTGATGGGCTACGCTGCTTCTCATCCACCATTGGTCCCCAAAATAGCTCTCTGTTATCTCTGGTCTAGGTAGATAGTTCTTCTGGTTATAATGATGGTGATTTCACGACCAGATCCTGTGGAGATACCAAATGTTTGCCCTCATAGATGTACCTATGGAAGGAGGCAGGAATCCAATGGGCCTCACATTCCAGAAGAATGAGGCTAATGATCCTTGTTCTTGCCCCAGACTTTGAAACATAGGATCTAGGTGAGGGTTCCCCCACTAACTCATATTCTTCCTTAGAATTTGAGAATCACCCTAGTTTAATCATAGTCTAAATCTTCCCGGTATTATTTTTATGGTGGCAATGACCTTCCCACCTCCCCCGGGATGGTTCTTCATGAAATATTAGATTTTCTACACATGTAGGGACTTTGTTTGTAATGGTACTGGGGCAGGGAGAATTTCCTCTTGGGATAGCTAGGGTGAAAGATGCACCTAGAAATATATCAAAGGAAACATGGGGTGGACCATCGTGCCCACTGAATGATGTGTGGAGGGAATCTCTGCGAGAAATGATGTAGTGAGGAGGAACTCTGGTAGAGATGATAAGAGCACGAGTAGGACCTCCATGAATTTTTCCCCAAACAACATCAGCGCGAGGAGGGACTTTGTACTGGTCTAGCCAAACACTTGTAAGACCTCCGTGATGGGAGATGGTGAAGTGGAGATAACATTTACTCCTCTGATTACTAATATGAGTATAACCTTGTCCATCTGTTGCAAGAACATGGGGAGGGCCCTAATTCTCGAGATTGATCAGATTTGTAATGTACCCACACCGGTACCCTGTGGAAAGAGGAAGAACTCCATACCACATGCAATGAGTGCTGGAGAGGATTCCAAACTTAGTTTCACTATCATGGGAAGGACCCTTATTTGGATTGAAGTTGGAACGTGGCAGACCAAAATTACAAACTTGGAATTGGAGAGGACCCATGTTCTCAATAGCTGTGGTATAGGGAGGACTTCTGTACATGGTTTTGTTGCTACAGGTCAGTCCTTGATGACCACTACCTTTGCTGACAATCAATAGAGTCATCCAAGTCTGCCCGTGGGACAGTTGGGGACAAGATCTGGGTCAGTTATATAAGTTCCCCTTCTCATTTTACATAGGGAGTTGATGATATAAGTGGTGGTTGCAAGATCCATAGTAGTTGTTGACGTTTATATCCTTTAGCCGGAATCCTCCTTGGCATGTGCATGACGCTAGCACCAAGTCATCTGGAATAGGGCTGGTAGTGTAGGTGTATAGCTTACCTACTCCTTGACTTGTGTGGGTAGGTGGTGGCATTGGAATGACCTAGTGGGAGCCCTCCTTTGGAGCCCCTAAAATGGGATACCGACCGGTCTGCCCTAGGCATCCCCATCCTCATCCACACAGGGGAGGGAGTCATCAAAACGTTTTGGGGAGAGGCACCCGATATGATTTTACATTAGAGTGGGGAGTAGTGGATACCTTCACAGTCCTTGGGGGAAGTGGGGGTGATGAGACACAAATGCCTCTAAATCATGATGGTCCATATCCTGAGTCAGGATAATCCCCTCCTACCCGTATCGACGGACGAGGTCATTTATCACCATTAATTGAATGAATTTAGAAGGGGATATGGGGCTTGGGTACCTAGTAGCTGTGGTTGTGGAGATTTTCACAGAATCGATGGAGCCACATGAGGTTACCATGTTTGCACATCCCCTACCCCTACATCATGGGGTGGGTGGTGATCAGTTTAATTTGGAAGCAATGTGGTTCCTGGAAAGAAGGGAGATTATACCAATAGTGTTCAAACAAATAAATCGACGTCCAATGCCCCATCAATATTCCTTCTTCCATGGATAGTTAGAAGGATACACGCTAACAAAATTCTAGACATGGATGTCCAACATTTTAACTCACCCCAATTTTGGTGACTTTCACGTTGGGACCACTATTTTAATAGAGGAACCCCTTGCCGTATAGCTGGATAGGGTGGAACACTAAAACCCTAATGTCTCGAACACTACTAATCTCCATAATGAGGAGAATAACATCACTTTGGGTTCACAATTTCTGTTTTCGGCACTTTTGCTGGTGTGCGTGCATCTGTCTGTTTGTGGACGATGAGGATGTGCTGACTGTTGCCCCACATTCCCTCATTCCAAATGTGGTCAGCATCTATCACTTATTAAGGGACTTTTTCTCCTTGATTGAAATAAGATGATGGGATGTTGGTTCTTCCTTCTATGGATTCCTCCTCAGAAGTCATCACCTAGTCTGGTTCTACCTTATAGAATTAGACGTTTTTCATGAAACTATTCCTCATGCCATGTCTTCATGGATGTCGGTTAATTAAACTGCTTCGCTCAAGATGTTTCAAGGGGTCCTTCCTGGGCATCAACCATTGGGTGGGCGATAGGTCATGTTGGACATCACTAGCATGTTTTCATGATAGAACACTAGCGTGTTTGGGTTCCCTCAACTTATGATAGTTATTTTCAAGGGAACAAAATCATGAGGCATCCCATGTCAAATTTAGGGAATTATATTAAATAGGCATGTCTCTAAGGGTTTCCCCATCATCCCATGTTTAACATTAGGTATTATATGAGTTTAATGTCTACCATAGATGTATTAGACTGATCAAAACACTAGCTAAAGTAGATCAGATTGGTGAAACCCCTAGAAGGAATAATTACATTGGGGATAACTCATAGTTAGTAACCTGGGTGATTCCAAGAGTAGCGCAGAGGTTAATTTACATGATGTCACTGGGATGTGGTGGCCCTTGTAAGAACTATGATAGATAAAGTATGGTAAATCTAAGTGGATGGAAAATGATATGGAGTTTACTCAAGGGGGACGATGATATTGGGATTGAGCCTGGAAGAGACCTCCTATATATCCTTGTGGTAGGGAATCAAAGTCCATGTTGTTTAGGATGGGGTATAGGATACGGGTGTGCATAGAGGACAATGGCCCGATGATATACTAGGGCTAAGACGTGGTTAGTGGACCACGGATGGTCTGATGCCCATGGCACAGACCATAGATATGGGTCCCAATAGAAGTGATGACAATGCATTACTGCTGGGTTTGGATAGGCAACAGCTTACCCCTGAATGGGGTTCACAACGTCTTACCACTCTGTGAGGTTCGCAACGGCTTACCATTGGTTCGGGTATCACAATGGATTACGATTGGATGGGGTTGACAATGGATTACTACCAAATAGTGCACAATGCCTTACTGCTAGATGGGGTTCACAATAGATTACCAATGGATGTGGGTCACAATGTCTTAAAACATGATGGGGGTCACAATGGATTACCGTTGGATGGGAGCCACAACGGATTACTGCTAGATGGGGGTCACAATTATTACCACTATATGGGGTTTACAATGGCATACCGATGGATGGGGATCACAATGGCTTAACTCTAGATGGGGTTGAACCTCATGGAGGCTTCCTACATACCATGACTAGGAGATAGGGATCAAAGACTGCGTAGTTCCAATGGGTTGTGGTGAATCTGCAGGAAGGGATTCATGACCAATGGTAGTTGGGCTTGAACCATTAGGAGGATTCCCACATACCTTTACTCGGGAAGTATCAATGTCCAAATAGTTCAGGATGTGGTGTTTAGTGAACCGATGTGAAGGGAGTCATGACCAATGGCAGTTGGGCTCGAACCTCAGGGAGGCTTCCTACGTACCTTGTCTTCGAAATGATCAAAGTACATGTTGTTCTGGATGTGGTGTTTGGTGAACTGACATGAAGGGAGTCAGGACCAATGGTTGCTGGGATTGAACCTCAAGAAGCCTTCCTACAAACCTTTCCTTCGCATGGATCAATGTCCTTGTAGTTTGGGATGTGGTGTTTGGTGAACTGACCAAAAGGGAGATGGGACTAATGGTTGTTGGGCTTGAACCTCAGGGAGGATTACTATGTCCCTTTCCTTAGTAAGGATCAAATCCAATTCAGTTTGGGATGTGGTGTTTGGGGATTACACTCTAGGATTCCCAGTGAAGATTTCATGATCGATGCTTCTTCAAAGCCCATGTGAGTCATGCTCGGTGTGAGTAACAAGAGGTAGAAAAGACCTGAATATCAGGTTTCAAAATGTAAATCTTTGGGAAGTGGAGTGGGGATGACATGTAGTTAGTGGAACAAAATTGAAATAGGCACTTACAAATGGTCTGTAGCCCAAAGATGAAATAGGGGATTACACGTGGTTAGCAGCCCATGGAGATAGCGATTGAGGCTTTCTCCATGATGGATGCTCGGTGGAAACATAGCTGAAAGGGAGAGTGATTTGGCATGGATGTGAGGAGGGCTCCAGTTCTCCCTTTCTGTTCTTTGGCCCAGAATATGGTTGGAGGAGCATGGATGTTTTCCCCCTTCCAGAAAGGTTAGGGAATTACACTATTGTGGTTTCCCTTTCCCCAAAGACAGACACCACACAATCAAATAGGATCTCATTCCATGTGTAGAAAATCTCACTCTTATGGAGGCCAGTGGGAGTTGATAATGTCCGAGACAGGGCACCCCACGTATGATGCATTGGGTGGGTTCACAGTTTAATGTCATGTGCTGAAAACGATGGTGCTTGGAATTTTAACCTCCTACAGCTCTGATGAGTTGGGTTCACTCCACACCATTAGGACATACATAACTGATAATCGCCCATCCTTGGGGAAGGTAAGGAATCAGCAATGTAGTGGTGTGGGGGTGTTATGGAGTGATCCCTTGAGGGTTCCACGTTTGTGTAGCAATTTGAAGAATCAATATCTGTTAGCATAGCTATGCGATGAAAAAATAGTCATTAGCATGCAAATGCGAAGAACAATTAGGTGAAGCAATGCAATGGGAAGTACCACACAAGGAACATTGAAATCACTTCGTGAAAACCATGAGGGTCACATCGGAAAAAGAGTTTCAGGGTAAAGGGGTACATAGGTAGATGTCTCTTGAAACTTTGGTGATCCATATAACAGAGGTCATTGCGAAGGTGTTTTCTTCACAAGGATAAGTGGTCTATCCTAGGCGTAGGGCATAAGTTTATATGTAATGTACTTCACGAAGTGGAAAAGTATTAGTGGCGCAGTGCTTCATAATGCAAGGGTGCCTTGTGAATCATAGAATTGTGAAGAAATAATCTTTGTGAAGCACAGATTCCCTGCCATATCATGTGGGTCACATGTACTTGGATGATATTTCATGAAGAGTAAGTGCTTCACGATGACCCGAGCCCTCTTGGGGATCCCCTTCCTTCGTAGAGGTTCATGGTCTCCGCGAAGGGAATCCCTCTTTGAAGAGGGATTGGATTTAAGAAAATGGGGAGTATCTTCATGATTCAAATGAACCTTGAAAATCTCATGGTTTTCAAGGAAGAAATTAATTCATGATTTGGGAGCTAAGAAGCTGAAAGTCAGAGGATCATTCCTTTGGGCTTGAGGGAAGCATAATATTTATAGGAAAGAGGCGCCATGAAGTATAGCATGCCAAGACATGTGTAATTTTGTCATAATCACAAATCCTCATGCCTTCGTTATCCATGGTGGATTCTCAGATTTCAATCATGTTTTCTAAGCCTCCTACCTCCTTGCTTTGCAGCGGCTTCACAGACATCATACTAGTTCGTAGAGCATCCTGCCTCCTTTCTTCGTTGCAACTTCTCAAACATCAAACTTCTTCATGGATCCTCACGCCTCCTTGCTCAGTAGAAGATTCACAAAATTCAATCATGTTTTTGGAGCCTCCCATCTCTTTGATACGTGGTGGATTCACAGACGGGGATCTTCATGCTGGTAGCGGTGCGGTGGGACTCCGCAGGCAGGCTTCGCGAGGCAGCCCCTAAGGCTTTATGTTTGATCTTATTCCTCCAAAATTTTGGCGCCAATACCCATGTAACAGAATTAAATCATTTTATGTACTATAATAATATATTAATATCCCAAAACATGTGTTTGAAATTATGTTCATTTATAATAATGGAAGATCAGTAAAACGTTTATGAACCTAGTTTGAAATTGTGACTATTATTAAAACCTAAAGTTGAAAAGAGATTTAACAATATAATAAAAGAAAATATTTATTATTAATGAAATATATGATTGAAAATTTATATGAATAGGTTTCTATAATAGGTAATTAAAGTCATTATTTTTATGATATATAATGTAAAATAACATCAGTTGGATTAAAGGGTAATAGTATGGAACTGCAAAACTCAAAATCCTTAAATTGAGATGTATAATTTCTATCAGACCATGTATTTTACATGTATATACATTTTTTATGATACTCTCTCATTATTTTTTTTTGAAAAAAACATATTTTTACATTCAATTAAAATTCCACGATATATTTTATTTTCAATATTAATTGTAAATGGGTAGTTTTTCAAAAGAGACCGATAGATATGACAAACAACGATGAATACAAAATTATTTCAAAAAGAAATTTCATTGATTTTGAATTCCTTGACTTATAATGATCTATCTATGTTGGAGTTATGATTTATGATTCATTATATATTTTCTTTTATTATGTGATTATTTTTTTGTTAATTTTTTATCAAATGATTTTATTCATGATGTAATTTTATACAATTTACATTTTTCATAAAACCATTTTTACTTCCATGGGTTATTTATGAAAGATTAATAATTTATAAGTAGATTCTCAATAAATCATTATTCATCTAGGGGTTATTTATGATATGATGATAATTAAATTTTAGTGGACCACAAATGTTTGGATGATAAGAGGTGGGTTCCTATTTCAACCTCTAATGAATTGTTCTAATCTTAAGTTTTATGAAATTGTTAGGAATATATGTAATTAATTTGTTTAAACAATAATGATCATAAATGGGTTTTTCCAAATTTTTAGCGTGGAAATAATGAGTTTATTGGATGAATGGGTTTTATAATAGGTTTTCTCACAATGGTTTTCCAATTATTACAGTTTTGATATATTCTCAAACTTTTTATGAAGTTATGTCCTATTTTTAATATTACTTTTATTTTCATTTCATTCCTGGTTTTCATGATCATTCCTTATTCATAAAAAATCATGAACAATAATGTCATTATCACTTGTTATAAGATCATAACGTTGTGTTTTAAGGAATATCATATATTTTATGATTTTATAAAGAGATATTTGTTTTGTTATGTTTCTCTACCATGTTTTATGGTTATTCTCTATTGTTTTTTATCTTTTTTGAATATATTTATATATTCCTCAAATTCCCTTTCATGCTTCTGATCTGACACTTTATGATAATTTTATCCATTGATGATATTTTGTACTCAAACCTTTTTAATCACTTTTATCCACTTAGATATAAATATTATCATGTCTTGTGAGATATGTAGGATTGTTTGTAAAAGATGATGATTAAGGAGAAATATTTGAATGTTTTTTAGAACGATATGGTTACATAGATAATTTATGATTTACTAAACCTTTTGGTAATTGGAATGTGGAATTGTTGGTGTGACGTATTATTTAAATCATTAGATTAATGTATAATTTATGTAATACATAACTCAGTTATCTTTATATGGAATCAGAGTAGGATATTGTAATTTTTATGATTTTTTAGAGAATGTTATTGTAAATAATAAATAAATTATGTTACTACATGAACCAACAGGGCCCGCCTGGATGACAGATGGCCATGCCACAACTATCACAAGCCCAGATCCATAGTCAATGGGCTAGAGAATAGTGTTGAAAGGAAAAACTTGGATCATATGAGTTTTCATAATGTGACCATATCCATGTGTTAAACCATCTCCTTTCATAAGTATAGATAATTAATAATAAATAAACTCTAAAATATATATTAAAAACTATGAATCAAACAATATAATGGAAGTAAAAAAGTGTTAGACATAGTAATGCAAAATGAAAGGGAAAAAATTACTCCCCCAGCCATAAATTTTTTAAAAACCTGATAATAACTACATATTTAAATTCTACGCAAGGAGAGCTCCAGATCTCCGAACCTCAGCCATCATACATGGTCAAACTCACATGAGGATCCACTCTGTACAGATGTAATCAACATTGACATGTCCGTATTTTATATAATACTTGAATCATATAGAAAATACCACATAGTTTTTAGTATATACATATGCAACAAGATGAACTAAAAATATAAGGGGGATAGAAAACATGATTGAAGTACAATGATCAACCGAAAATAAGTGAGGACCAAGACATAGTAATAATGATATATATTCTTATAGAGGGAAAAAATATGATAGTGAAATGGGATCTCCATCTCACCGCCAATCCCAAGAAAAGAGTTTTTAATTTGTTTCAAGAGTATATCATCAATGCCCAAAATATCAATTGTCAGTCCGAAGAGGAAATAATTTTATGCCACACCTCATCACCAATAAATATAGTTGAGATGGATTAATCTCTAAATTGAAAATACAAAAACTGGTATGATAGGAAGTTTGAACATAGTTGAAGTGACACTAGGCATGTTGAACATTCCCAATCCAATTCAGTCTCCACAGTATATGGTGTGTCTCCCGACAGACATGGAATGTGTGGAAACATGGGCTCATGGTTGCAAACCATATGTATATTCCAAGATGGAATGATTGTGGTTACATTGAGTGTTGTACCTCCAAATGTTGTGAAAAATTTAACTCCAATGTGAAACCCCAGTCTCCACTGAAACAAGACTACACAATGTGTGTTCATCCCCAAACATGTCGTGTAGACCTGATTGTCATAGAACCCTAGTTTCACTCAAATGACATCTTGACACATACTATACCAACATATCCATCCTAAATTATGATGTAAGTCTTAGAATTAATTATTTCCATTCCCTTTTTATGCCTATTCATCAATTTTATTGATCAATTGGTCAAAAAAAAAAGGGAATCTAAATAGCCCTTATAATGTTATAGTTCCACCCACCATCTCTCATTGCCAACAAGTTGATCTGAAATCCTTATTCCAATAGAATAAAACATAAATCCTTCAACATGTCCCAATTTTACCACAAATAACATTCTTTATCTTTGTTCAAACAATCTATAGGAATTCTTGAGTTTGATTGTTCTCAATCACACCAAGAAATGTCATATTGTGTCACTATACACCAATTGAGAAGAACAAGAAGAATGATGACGGAAAATAAAGAGAAAAATGGTTATAAATAATGGTCGAAATTCCTTTATTGAAAAAAATTTCAATAAGGGAAATAATAGGTGGAAAAAATTGCATCAATATATAATATATCTAATGAATAATTGATTTTAATTCACAAAATCATATGAAGGATTGTAAGATACAATAAATCAAATAGAAAAAAATTAATCCATTACTAATTAATCCAAAAGGATGGAAACCCAAAAAAATAATTTAATTACCTTTATATTGGATCATTTAATTTTTTGATGGATAAAATTTCCAATAATGGATAAGACTCATTACATTTTCTACTCCTCGATTCACATTGATCGGGTTGTCAGTCATTTTTTGATCTCAATATAACAATTGAGAATAATGGATTACTCACAAAAGAATTCCAGGGATAAGTGACTAACCCTAGTTAAATTCCAGTATGATATAATTATAGTGTTTTAATATTAGGAAATAAAAATTATTATAAATAAATTAATAATTTATTTAACATTTACACACTCACTAATGACCGCCACTATAAGACATCCCAACAAAACAACTTTAGATCATGCCTTTGGAAAAATCAATGTTATGGATTCAACTATTTTCTACTATTTGTGGTCTTAGACTCTATTTAGGAGATATAAAATTAATTTTTTAAAAAATATTCATGTGTGATATAAAATAAATAAATTAATTTTTTAAAATTATTTATGGGCACACCAGACCTTTGAATCATATTCCATATTAGTGCAATGCACTAAAAATATACATTGATATATTAAAAATTATTTCAATGAATGAATACAATCACAAAATTATTCACTCATTTATTATTTTCATCATCTCCAATAAAAAAGAGAAAAAAGGTGGGGATAGTGAGTGCACATCTTGAACTAGAACCCATAGGATATCTCCTACATTCTCCATTATAGCCACAACACAAAAACTGAGCGAATGTCCCATCCAAAATGGACTCTATTTTACTAATACTAGATCAATATCAGTAAATCAATAAATGTGGATCCATCCTCAATGTACAGCTTTCCACAGTCAATAACATGCCTGGGTTCATGTACATATCTCACAATCTATGACACATGGATGATGTCACTAATGTGCTCTAATTGCGAGGATTTGGGGATGTGTCTGGAAACCTCGCCAATCCTGTGAAAAATATTGAATTTCCTGATGAACTTCAGGGATATATTTCCTCTCCAACATAGTCTCTATAATACTTATCATTGGGTGACTCTTAGTAAAATAGGGTCTCCCTACCCAAACATTAAGATCCTTAAATTTCGGTTTAAATAATATTTAAACATACTCCAAGTGGTCCTCGACATCTCACGGATCTACTAGAGCTTCATCATCAGTGAGTCTTATATCTTCAATTCTTTAAGAAATGTCTCCTTGATCATAGTACAACATAAATGTGACCTTTATGGACTCCAATATTGGACCTAAAAACATCCCATGCAAATAATAATATGATAACTACAATTATAAGAAAACTCCACTAATGGTATGTGATCCTTCCTGCTTTTACCAATGTTTGAATCACATGAACTAAACATATCCCTTAACTCATGTATTTTTTAATTGTACTTCCCATCTATCATGGGTTTGAAGGATGTAATCATCATCATCTATGACAGAAATGCCCCTTATATTCCTCTCCACAAATATGCTATGAACCAAAAATCAGTTTTGGAGATAATCATTGAGGTAACCCCATGATGGAATACAATATACCATTCGTACAACTACCATAAACACCCAATTGAACTCTACTCCTTAATTTAATAGAAATGAAAAAACATTTTAAGTTTCTTAACTATCAACCAAATGTAATCAAGACCTTTCAATGTATGTGGTAGTCGAAAGACCAGGTATACACCATCCCAAATAAACACATGGATCTCAAGAGGTTTCAATAGACCATATTGTTGACCTCACCTGTTTTGATAATCTCAATCATGTATTCATATGTGTTGAAAATCCCAATTATGTTTTCATTCTCTATGATATTTTTATGTATCATTGATCTATACTTTAATTCTTTCAAATCTGTGATCAAACCAATAATAATTTTTAAAATAGTATTTGGAATATGTTAATCCTCATTTATCCATGTTCATACAAGTTAAATTGATTCTAACACAATCGGATGTGTTCTGCATAAAACAGATAAGTAATCTGCCTATAGCTAATGATAAAGAGCTACCGGTACCCAGTCTACCGATAGACTTAGTCTACCGACAGACAAAGTCACCGATATACTTAAACACAGAGCTACCGATGTGATTATAAATGTAAGCTACTGACTTACAGACAGCTACCGATATAAACATAGAGCTACCGGTGTAAGTATAAATAGATACCGATGGAATAAGAGTCATCGATGGACGAAGCTACTGACAGATTCACAGCTACCGATACCGACGCATGGAGCTACCGACGCGTGGAGCTACCGACGCATGGAGCTACCGACGCATGGAGATACCGATAAACAAAGTCACTGATACAATCATATACCAACCGACGCATAGAGCCACCGATAGAGTCAAAGCAACTAATGAAATTGAGCTACCGATGTCCAAGCTACCGATGCTGATTACCTACCGATCACTCGACTCACTGTTTGAATTTCTTTATTTATCTTTATTTAATCTATCCAACGGTCATATCATGTACATTTTAATGATTTGTCAAATATCTGATAAATGTTTTCGGATGTCAGGAACCCGTACCTCGTACCTGCAGAAAGGAAATCTTTTCTGTCTCCTGTTGCACGTGAGATAAATACGAGAAGACTACGCTGCCCAACGGGGAGAGTGTGGTGGATGGAATATACCAGAAACACAAGAACGAGAAGAATCAAGAAGCTCATAGACAATCAAGCATACTAGAGAAGTGTTCTGTGCATATAAGAAGAACACTGAAGAACTTCAACCACTACATTTTCACTGTCTATGAACCTGGAGCATACGATACTCTATTTCTCAAATAGAAACGAGAAGAGGATTCAGACTCACTTCTGATCGAATCCAAAGGAGTCCAGAGCTACACTGAAATCACCAGAACCATTTCTAAACTCTACATCTCTTGTTTTGTGATTTATTATTATACTTTTCGAGTAGTGTGTGTTATCTGCTGTATCTAACACACACACTGTCTCCTGTACTTAAACTGGAGGATTTGTAAATCCTTACCAAATTCATGCATTCTTTCTTTCCCACGAATAATAGTGGTAGAGGTCATGTGTGACCTGGACAGCTGGTTGTTGTTGTACTGTTTCCCACGAAGAACAGTGGTAGAGGTCTTGGACCTGGACAGTTGTAAACTGTTGAACCCCGATCCAGGGTGTGGATCATTTTTATATAAACTTTTGAGAGGACTAAGTCTCAGCTTGAGACTGAACATCTTGGTTACATTTGTTGTGTCATCTCTTTCAAAGTTTTATTCCGCTGCCAATCACTTTAAAACCAATACTATTTTTAAAGTCACTTTGATAATTAAATTATCAAGTGTTTATGTTAATTGTAGATTAGTAAGTTAGTTTCAAAAGATAATCACACACTCCTGTATTGATTAACTGGGAATTAATCAATCCCTTGAGAATCTAACAGAACCTCTACGTTAATATATATTCACTACAGTTTAATTTATTATTTTATTTGGGGGTCTTTAAGACAGTGTTTTTAAATACAAAAATTTTAATTGGTACTCAATTCACCCCCCCTCTTGAGTAAACCACTCCGACCAACACTTGGTATCAGAGGATCGAAAATACTCTCTAAAAGTACTCTGCTTTTGAACTGTGATTTTAGTTGTATTTTAAAGTTCTTAAAATTTCTGTTATATCTAAATTTTTATCTCTTTCAAATTTTCTCATCATGGACAATAGACTTGAGGGTGCTGCTACTAACCGGCCACCTTTCTTCAATGGAACAAATTATGCTTAGTGGAAACTGAAAATGAAAATTCATCTACAAAGCATAGGCTTTGATATTTGGACTGTTATTGAATCAGAATACAAAATTCCCACTATTGCTAGATCTACTTGGGATGAACCTATAAAGACTGCTTACAATAACAACTGTAAAGCAATGAATTCCTTGTACTGTACTCTAGGAGATGAAGAGTTTAATATAATTTCTTCTTGTAAAACTGCATATGAAATTTGGGATACCTTAGTTGATTCTCATGAAGGAACAACGAATGTTAAAGAAATGAGATTGAACACTTATACTATCCAGTATGGTAATTTTAAAATGAAGCCTGACGAACCCATTTCCGACATGTATCTCAGGTTCAATGAAATTGTCAATACAATGATCTCTCTGGGAAAGGATGTCTCATCGAAGGAACAAATTATGAGAATTTTGAGATGTCTACCTGATAGATGGAGAGGCACATCTGTCTCAATCAGAGAATCATGTGACATTGCTTCTCTACCTGTCAAGGAACTAATTGGAAAGCTGATGATGTATAAAGAAGAGCTTAAAGTGAATAAAGAGGAAGAAAATGAACCTCCAAGAATGTCTGTCGCTTTCAAATCTTCAACTTCAAAAGAATAAGGACAAAGAAAAGCTTCAAGATGTAGTTGAAAGTTCAAGTTGTGAAGACAGTGAAAGTGATTCTGACAGTGATGCTGAGATGGCTCACATTGCTAGAAGATTTAAGAAATTTTATAGGAAAAAGAAGTTCTTCAGAGAAAAAAATTATAAGGGTAAGTATGATCACCAAGGTAAATGGAAAAAGGATTGGAAGAAGAATGACAAATCAGATGATGTTGTCTACTATGAGTGCAAGAGAAAAGGACACATTAAAGTCGACTGTCCAAAGATGAAGTATAAAAAGAAATATGAATATAAGGATAATAAGTTTAAGAAAGCCATGAAGGATACTTGGAGTGCTTCTGTGGATAGCTCTACTGAATCTGAAAGCTCTGAAACTGAACACAAAAATAAGGCAAACATGTGCTTTATGACAAACACTTCTCAGGTAACTGCTGAAACTCCTGCTTTAAATTATTATTACACTGGAGATAATGCAGAATCTGACTCTGATTCTGGAACAATGTCTAAAAATGAATTGTTTGAGTACTGTGATATGCTGGAAGAGACATGTAATGAACTTAAGGATAAATACAAGTCATTAAAGAAACAACATGCTCTCACCACTACAGTTAAAACCAAACTCACTATTGAAAAAGAGAAAAATGATCAACTGTTAAAAGAAAACACTGAACTGAAACTATCTAATGAGAAACTCAAGAAAGAATTAGAGAAGTTCACCAATGGAAAAAATACACTAACACAGATGCTAGGAAAGAAAATATCACCTAAATATACTACTGGTATAAGATACCAACCTGGACAAAGAAAATTTGCCAAAACTAGATTCATTTCTAAATCTGGACAGAATGAAGGTAATTCTGGAACTTTATATGCTTCAACCAGTTATATACATAGCTATGGATCTAATAAAGTTTATCTTTCAAATCATGTCAATTCTACAAATTATATGAGAACCATTAGACAAATATGGGTACCTAAAGTGTTATTGGCTAACCTATCTGGACCCAAGAAAATCTGGGTACCAAAGTCATTTCCTGTTTAAATCTGTTTTGTAGAAGACCTGCTTGAAGAGCTATCACAAGAAGATATGGTATTTAGATAGTGGGTGCTCAAGGCACATGACTGGAGATTATTCTTGTTTCAAGAGTTTAATGAAAGTTGATGGAGGCTTTGTCACCTTTGGTGACAACTCTAAAGGAAAAATCATCGGCCTAGGCCAGATCGGTAACACTGATTCAATTTTGATTTCTAATGTTTTATTTGTTGATGGCATTAATTACAATTTATTAAGTATTTCTCAGTTATGTGATGATGGTTTTCATGTTAAATTTGAAAATGATTCTTGAAAAGTTTTTAATTCTAATAATGTTTTGGTATTCTCGGCCTTAAGAAATGAAAATGTTTATGCTGTTAATCTGAATTCTTTAGCTAAGCAGAATATTACATGTTTGAATGCTTTCCATAATGAATCTTGGCTATGGCACAGAAGATTGGGACATTGCAACATTCAATCACTTAGAAAACTCTCTAGAAAAAACCTAGTTAGAGACCTACCTAAATTAGAATTCCCAAATGATAGAGTGTGTAACCCATGTCAAAAGGGAAGACAACACAAAGTTTCTTTTAAATCAAAGAAAGAAGTTTCGACTTCTCAACCACTTGAATTGGTTCACATGGATTTGTTTGGACCATCAAGAGATTCTAGTTTAAATGGGAAGCACTATGTTTATGTTCTTGTAGATGATTTTTCTAGATATACTTGGGTATATTTTATTGCTCACAAAAGTGAAGCATGTTCTTCTTTTGTTAAATACTATAAATCTGTAGAGAACCTTAGTGGACTTAAGATTAAAACTTTGAGAAGTGATCATGGTCGTGAGTTTGAAAATCAAGATTTTGAATCTTATTGCTCACACAATGGCTATACTCATAACTTTTCTGCCCCTAGAACACCCCAACAGAATGGTGTAGTAGAAAGAAGAAACCGAACCCTTCAAGAAATTGCTAGAACCATGCTCAATGAATATGACCTGCCTATTTATTTTTGTGCTGAAGCTTTTAATACAGCTTGCTATGTTATTAATAGAGTCTTAATCAGACCTGTTCTTAAGAAAACCCCTTATGAATTGTGGAACAATAGAAAGCCTATGGTTAATTACTTTAATGTTTTTGGTTGCAAAGTATTTATTATGAATACTAAAGATAATCTGGATAAGTTTGCTTCCAAAAGTGATGAAGGAATTTTTTTGGGTTACTCTATTTCAAGTAAAGCCTATAGAGTATTCAATAAGAAAACCAAATGTGTGGAAGAATCTGTTCACATCAAATTCGATGAAACTGATCCACATGAGCCTAAAACCTCTCTTGAGAATCTTGAAGAAGATTTGTCTATTCTGGACCTTAATGATAAAACTAAAGAACCTGTTATAAAAGCATCCATTTCTGGACTTTCTCTAGAATCTGCTTCTGTTGAACCCGAACCTATAGATGAACATGATATTTCTAGTCCAACCTTTACCAGATCAACGAGGATTCTAAAGAATCATCCTTTAGAAGCTGTTGATGGTAATCTTGATAGAGGAACATAAACTAGAGATTCTCTAAGAAACCAGGTTGAACATCAAGCTTTTCTTTCACAGCTAGAACCCAAAAATATCAATGATGCTATCAATGATGAATTCTGGGTAATAGCTATGCAGGAAGAATTAAATCAGTTTGAAAGAAACAAAGTCTGGGAATTAGTTGACAGACCTAAGGACACTTTGACAATAGGCACAAAATGGGTTTTTAGAAATAAAGTAGATGAATCTGGAAATATAGTTAGAAACAAAGCTAGACTAGTTGCACAAGGATATAGTCAAGAAGAAGGTATAGACTCTGAGGAAACTTTTGCACTTGTAGCTAGACTAGAAGCCATTAGGATATTACTTACATATGCTGCACATCTGGATTTCAAGTTATATCAAATGGATGTGAAAAGTGCATTTCTAAATGGTTTTATAATTGAAGATGTTTTTGTAGAACAACCACCTAGATTTACTAACCCCCATTTTCCAAATCAATTTTTTAAACTTTCTAAAGCTTTGTATGGTTTAAAACAAGATCCAAGAGCTTGGTATGATAGACTTAGCAATTTCCTTATCTCAAATGGTTTTACTAAAGGGATTGCTGATCCAACTCTTTTCATTAAAATAATTTCTAAAGATGTTTTAGTTGTACAAATATATGTTGATGATATTATTTTTGGATCTTTTAAACACTCTTTATGTATTGATTTTTCAAAAAGTATGCAAAATGAATTTGAAATGAGCATAATGGGAAAACTTAAGTACTTTCTTGGATTTCAAGTATTTCAAAATGAAAATGGTATTATTTTGAATCAAAGTAAATATACAAAGGATCTTTTAAAACGTTTTGGTCTGGATAGTATCAAGGAAAGTGAAACTCCTATGAGTACTACCTGTAAATTGGACGCAGATGAAACTGGGAAACCAGTTGATCAAACAAATTACATAGGTATTATTGGTAGTTTACTTTATCTTACTGCTAGTCGACCTGATATTATGTTTAGTGTGTGTATGTGTGCTAGATTTCAAGCTAATCAAAAATAATCTCATTTGCTTGCTGTTAAAAGAATTTTTAAATATCTCAAACACACAATTAACTTAGGTTTGTTTTACCCAAAAGGACAATCCTTTGAGTTAATGAGTTATTCAGATGATGACTTTGCTGGTTGTATGTTAGATAGAAAAAGCACATCAGGAACATGTCTTTTTCTTGGAAAATCATAAGTTTCTTGGTGTAGTAAGAAACAGAACTCAGTTGCATTATCTACTGCCGAAGCAGAATATATAGCTGCTGGTAGTTGCTGTGCACAAATTCTGTGGATGAAACACACTCTTTTGGACTATGGATATGTTTTTAAACATGTTTCAATCAAATGTGATAACACCAGTGCAATAAACATCTCCAAGAATCCTGTATCTCACTCTAGAACCAAACACATAGATGTAAGACACCATTTCCTAAGAGATCACTATCAAAAAGGTGATATTTCTCTTGAATTTATTGGCACTGAACATCAATTGGCTGATATTTTCACTAATCCTTTAAGTTCGGATAGGCTAAGTTACATAAGACAGGAATTCGGAATGTTTAATCACAACCGATGTGAAATTCTCACCGATGTGAAATTCTCACCGATGTGAAATTATCACCGATGTGAAATTCTCACCGATGTGAAATCCTCACCGATGTGAAAATTCTCACCGATGTGAAATTCTCACCGATGTGAAATCCTCACCGATGTGAAAATTCTCACCGATGTGAAAATCCTCACCGATGTTGAAATTCTCACTGATGCTATATTTTAAAATTTCTGTCTACCGCCAAGAATACGAATCACTTTATTTTATTTTATCTTACTCTATTTTAGTCGTTTATTTGGAATTCCTAAATGATAAAACTAAGCCTAAGCCACTTCCTACCTCACCGAGCTCAAAATCTCTCACCTTCGAACCTTTGCTCCCAAATCGGCCAAGAACCCTAAACCCGCGATGGCAAAAACTAAGCTTCCTACCGTCAGAGATGAAAGAGTAGAACCAAAAGCTATGAAGCAGAAGACACAACATAAAGCCAGTGTTAGTGAAGTCAAAACTAGATCGGGAAAGCGATCAGTGAATCCTCACTTGCAGAATAGAGACATAGTAATCGAGAAGGAACTCTGTGTGGAATGGCTACTGCCTAGCAAATTGTTAGTACTCGAGATTCTGGAGGACCAGAAATGGGTGGATTGTTTCTTGAATAACAATGGACCATACTACCCGAAGTTGGTAAAACAGTTCTATGAGTTTGTAAGCTTCGAGAAGTCTGAAAATGAGAATCGGGTAAGCTCTTTTTTAAATGGAAAAGAGATGTCTTTTTCTTAAGTAGAGTGGGTTGAGTGTTTAAAAGTACCACATGAAGGTGTCTCTGGGTACATATCAAGAGCAATTCCACCTAGAAGTGACATCTTTGATTATGAAACCGCCTTAAAAGAGCTGACCGGTAATGGGAATCAAAGGAAAGTGGTTGCTGCCAAAATGGATGGAGAGAATCGACTGCTATTCAAGTTTGTTCAGCATGTGTTGATACCGAGGTGAGGAGATTTTGAAAATCTGAGATATCAAGATATCTATCTTCTTCATCTGCTAAGACATGGTATGAAAATCAATCTGTGTAGATTGTTAATGTTTCAAATGGAAGACATGATTAGACCAAAGTCAAAGACTAATTCTTTATTCTTTTCCAAGCTGATTTCAGTAATGATAAAAGTGAAAGGAATAGCTAAGTCTCAGGATGAGACAGTTGTAGTCAGGAATAATTTCTGCATCCCCTCGACTGTTTGTAAGTACATGAAAATTAACTGGAACCCATGGAAGGGAGAATGGGTCAGTGATGATCAGAAGATATATGATAGGTTTAATCCTGTGGATCATCCCTCAAGACCAAAGGATGAGAGAGATCCGAGTCTGAGACCTGATGAGGAGGAACCTGTTTATAGTAATGAAACAGAAGAAGAAGAAGAAACTCCCATGGATGTTAGAGGAGATCCAGACATTCCCCCAAGTCCTGTTGCAGAATTGGTTTATTCTAGGAAAGGAAAGTTAGAGGAAATTTTGTCTACTTATGAGGAAGACTAGTCTGTGCCTCACCAAGAATAAGAGGAAAAGGAAAATGTATCTGAATCATATGTTTCTGGTAGTTTAAGTAAGATTCCTTTGATTGGAAGCTCAGTTATGCCTGCTGCTGAAGTAGAAAGAGATACAGAAGAAGCTGTACCTGTATCAGAAGATCTTCTAGATGCTGCACCGATGGAACTTGTAGTAGAAGATTCTGATGAAGAGAATCCAGCACTGAATGCTGTTGTGATACATGAGAATGCACCCATTGAGGGGGAGAATCAATCTGTTCTTGGAAATGTTACAGTAGCTGTTGAGTTTGGAGACTAGGTAGAAGACCTAGGGTTTATAGTCTGTGGATTGGATTATCCAGATTCTGATAATGAGATGTCTGTGAATAGACTGAAGACCAATTATGATCTTTCTTCTGAGTTGTTGCCCGATAATGTGGTCAGATTTCATGATCTGAATAAGCTGAAAGAGGACCTCAAATCCAGTTTTTTTGAAGAAGTGAAGTTAATGGAAACCTCCCTTTCATCCTCAATTCAATCAATAATGACTGATTCTGTAGTCAGTTTGGCCTCAGTAAAGGGATCTGCTGCAGTTTTCACTAATGATTTTGTCTCTAAATCTGATCTTGAATCCATGAAGAATGAGCTGAAAGAATCATTCAGTGTATCATTTGCTGAGATGAAGCAAATATTTGATGAAGAAATGAAAATGATAGAGAAATACTTCGAGCTCTCTCTGGATTGTAATTTATCTTCTTTTGTGTCTGAGTTTATGGAAGAAGTGAAAGTGTGCCAGACTCAGTCTTCTAGAATCGAAGCAGATCATGAAAACTTACAGAAGTCTGTTACTGCTTTAGACTCTTATATGAGCTCCAAGTCTCAAGCTGACAAGGACCAAGCTTATGTGAAGAGTGTAGTAAGACAGTTTGTCTCGGTGTTTGAAAGAATCAAAACCTCAGTGAAGGATCATGTTCAATTATAGGACTCTCAAGTTCAAAGCCTAATCAGTGGTTTGTCTAAGAGTTTCAAAGAAATTGTTTCCTTCTCTCTTGGCCCTCTCACATCCAAACTATTAGCTGACCTGAATCTAGTTCGAGCAATGATGAAGGAGGAGATTGGTTCTATTTCAACCAGTGGCTCTGTGGACTCATCAGAGTTGAGCCGAGTGGTGCTTTCTACAAGAGATTCTGCTAGAGAAATAATGATGATTGTTCAAGATTATATGAGTGAAGCCTCTTCCTCTCAGGAAGCCATAAAGAGCAAAGTGGACTACTACTTCACTAGAATTTTCACCAAGCATCAACTCAATCACCACTTCAAGCTGATGTTGGAAAACATGAAGCTCCCTCTAGTAACTCAAGATTTTAGAGAACAAGTGAGCCAACTAAGACAATTGACTCCTGCCTTGGAGAAATTCATGGAGAACAAAGATGATTTCATCTCTGCTATGGAAAGAGGAGGAGGAATTATTATGGATTTTAGAAATCTGTTGCTGCCCTTCTTGCATGTTGATGCCAGACCAGTCATCGTACCTCCTTCTTTGCCTGCTTCTGCCTCAGCTGTTTCCACAGTCCAGCTGACTCCTGCTCAAGCTATTTGAAGCCTCACACCAGTGATCACCCAAAGATCTTCAACCTACAGGCCTGACTCTGTGTCAGTGGCCCAACCTCCTTTGATCATTTCTGGCATTCCAAAACCTTCACCTGCATCATCACCACCCGAACCTTCTTCTGATCCCAAAGTAAAATCTCACGTTGAAGATGTGGATTGATCCAGTGGCCATGATTTTTGATAGGAATTCATTTGTATTCTGTTTCTGTACTTTCTGACTGCTCTAATACAGAAGAACTCATTTTACTTCTCATGTTTTATTTGTATCCTATATATGCTTTCCCACTTTTTTATTATCACAAAGGGGGAGAACAAACAATAAGCGGAAAATGAGAGAATGAGAAATATTTTCAATGGAGAAAAATAAGGAATAAGGGGAGACACATTACCTTTTTTTCAATTTTATCTCTGATATTATTGTGTTTCTTTTTACCTTCGGTACCTTATGATTGTTACCTCTGATAATTTATGTCTATATCATACTATTTCTATTATCTCTGATGTTGTTTTCTCTGAGAAAATTGTTTTCAATATTATACTCTTTACTATTATATTTTCACTATGTTAAATGCCCATATCATAAATTGTGATTATCAAAAAGGGGGAGATTGTTGACCTCACCTGTTTTGATAATCTCAATCATGTATTCATATGTGTTGAAAATCCCAATTATGTTTTCATTCTCTATGATATTTTTATGTATCATTGATCTATACTTTAATTCATTCAAATCTGTGATCAAACCAATAATAATTTTTAAAATAGTCTTTGGAATATGTTAATCCAAATTTATCCATGTTCATACAAGTTAAATTGATTCTAACACAATCGGATGTGTTCTGCATAAAACAGATAAGTAATCTGCCTATAGCTACTGATAAAGAGCTACCGGTACCCAGTCTACCGATAGACTTAGTCTACCGAGAGACAGAGTCACCGATATACTTAAACACAGAGCTAACGATGTGCTTATAAATGTAAGCTACTGACTTACAGACAGCTACTGATAAAAACATAGAGCTACCGGTGTAAGTATAAATAGCTACCGATGGAATAAGAGTCACCGATGGACGAAGCTACTGACAGACTCACAGCTACCGATACCGACGCATGGAGCTACCGACACATGGAGATACCGATAAACAAAGTCACCGATACAAGCATATACCAACCGACGCATAGATCCACCGGTAGAGTCAAAGAAACTAATGAAATTGAGCTACCTATGTCCAAGCTACCGATGTTGATTACCTACCGATCACTCGACTCACTGTTTGAATTTCTTTATTTATCTTTATTTAATCTATCCAACGGTCATATCATGTACATTTTAATGATTTTTCAAATATCTGATAAAGGTTGTCGGATGTCAGGAACCCGTACCTCGTACCTGCAGAAAGGAAATCTTTTCTGTCTCCTGTTTCCTGTGAGATAAATACGAGAAGACTACGCTTCCCAACGGGGAGAGTGTGGTGGATGGGATATACCAGAAACACAAGAACGAGAAGAATCAAGAAGCTCATAGACAATCAAGCATACTCGAGAAGTGTTCTGTGCATATAAGAAGAACACTGAAGAACATCAACCACTACATTTTCGCTGTCTATGAACCTGGAGCACACGACACTCTGTTTCTCAAACAGAAACGAGAAGAGGACTCAGACTCACTTTTGATCGAATCCAAAGGAGTCCAGAGCTACACTGAAATCACCAGAACCATTTTTAATCTCTACATCTCTTTTTTTGTGATTTATTATTATACTTTTCGAGAAGTGTGTGTTATCTGCTGTATCTAACACATACACTGTCTCCTGTACTTAAACTGGAGGATTTGTAAATCCTTACCAAATTCTTGCATTCTTTCTTTCCCACGAATAACAGTGGTAGAGGTCGTGTGTGACCTGGACAGCTGGTTGCTGTTGTACTGTTTCCCACGAAGAACAGTGGTAGAGGTCTTGGACCTGGACAGTTGTAAACTGTTGAACCCCGATCCAGGGTGTGGATCATTTTTATATAAACTTTTGAGAGGACTAAGTCTCAGCTTAAGACTGAACCTCTTGGTTACATTTGTTGTGCCATCTCTTTCAACGTTTTATTCCGCTGCTAATCACTTTAAAACCAATACTGTTTTTAAAGTCACATGGATAATTAAATTAGCAAGTGTTTATGTTAATTGTAGATTAGTAAGTTAGTTTCAAAAGATAATCACACACTCCTGTATTGATTAACTGGGAATTAATCAATCCCTTGAGAATCTAACAGAACCTCTACTTTAATATAAATTCACTACAGTTTAATTTATTATTTTATTTGGGGGTCTTTAAGACAGTGTTTTTAAATACATAAATTTTAATTGGTACTCAATTCACCCCCCCTCTTGAGTAAACCACTCCGACCAACACATATAAATCTTTGTGATCATTCTTCACCTAATAACATGTAAGGCACCATGAGCCAAACTCGGGAACACAACACCTCAGCCCAACTAACTAAATATTCCCCTAAATTTCCATGTACATTGCACCAAAACAATGATGCGCAGACCAATGATATGTGTGAAACTATTTCATAATATCCAATGTGATCAAGAATATAACCAATATTCATTCCTTGGATTTGTTGAGGTGATTCCCTCCTTATAGAATCCATATGGTTTATCTCATGACGATTTCAAGCCACATGGTATCCTGCAGTTCCTGTATCACATATGATCATAACTAACACACTAGAGAAGAAAATGAGTAACATTGTCAACTAATGAAAGGATACACTATCCACTTCCACCAGGGACATCTATATAGAATCCAAATGCTCGGATTCCTCTTCCACTAGGAAAGAAAAAAAATCCCTTCTAAGGTCATCTCCACCATTTTCCATTCCTAGGAGATCATAATTTCTCAATTTCACAGTCTTAAAGGAACTATTTCTAGTGCCTATATCCAATTTTTAGAAATATTTAGATTGTCAATATACTATGAATATATTTTTATGTGTAAAAAATACAATCTTACATAATTTAGTTCCACCATATCTATAGGGAAACGACCACATCTTCCAACTCAATATAGTGAGGCATGTAGTCCTACTGAGGGGTTATAAACATCATTGACCCATATGTGATCAATTCCAACCTCTGTATAATAAAAAACTGAGCCCATCATTAGAGGTATCACTATATACTAAATATTCCATGTCCTCATATTGTTTCTTTAAAATAGGAGTACTTATCATCCTAATCCTTGACTCCTCGAAGGATCTCAATAATAGTTCTGTTCAAGTAAACTATATCCATTTTCTTGATAGGGTGTTAACAGGGTCCCCGATCCTAGATAAGTCAACCTTGACCCTCCTTTAGTTCCCATGATTCCATGAAACCTCCACTCCTTTGAGACACTCTTTAGTGGCTCCCAAGAAAGGAGTGCATTGATTATCACATGGTCCATAGATAATCTATGATATGAAATGAACTTTCCATGAAATTAATCATCATGGATCTATAATTGGATGATAAATATCCTCCTATGAATATGGTGTTCTCGAATCAATTATAGGACCATCCTCTAGTTCCCTACATGCTCCGTCATTGACAAAAAAAATATATTAGTCTATTATCAATGAAGAAAAATTCAAATTATCCAAGTATGAATAGAAGATCTGGTTTCTAAAAAATATAGACATTAATTCATTGCACTTAAAGGAATCTATAGGAACTACATGTTTTTATAGTGACATTATAATTCTTTCTTTAAAAAATCAGCCTCGCGAACACTCTACTTGTGTTAGGTACACCTAAGAACAGTCATTGTGACCATATCAAACCTAATAACTGGTCAAAATTGTAATCAGTATCTGGAAAGGGAAGCATTTTATATCTCATAGACTAGTTCAACAGTAAATAATCAACAAAAATCTATAAGATCTGATCCTCAATTTTCAGGATCTAAACCGTTGCTTCCATGGAGACACACTAGGTTAGAAAAAACCCTTTTATCAAAATTCCTATATCTACATCATCAGTTCTGGGAGATTATTAAGTTTCATCTGATATTACATATAATATATATAGGATTTCTTGAGATGTAATTATATGAAAAAATCAATATACCTCTTAACTGTAATCCTGAAACATCCTCAGGAAAGGCGTCTATGCAATCCTCTATGAATAAAGGAAACCAGATTCATTATATGATCTCTACAATAGGGGATAAACCCACCAACTGATGGGAGATATTATGAAACCTCTGGATCATCATACCCCCTCAATCCACTCAGAGATATTTATTACCCGCAACAAATAATCTCGTCCCATATGTCTGAAATCATTTGAAGCATTCATGGTGATAGTTATTATAGGCTAGACCATGGAAAAATATTTCATACCAATGATAAATTAATAATTTCTCATCATTATGGATGAGATTTCACACATCACGCTTTCAAAACTAACTGATATCTCTCACTTCTAAAATCTAAACAACAATTAGTAATCATTATATATAGAAACATCGAGTAAATGATTATTTGATAATGTCTTGATTGGGAGCTTCAACTATCACACGAGAACAAAAAGTGACTATTGAATGACTCAATCCTTTGTCTACTATTTTAGAATTAAAAGTAGAATAAAAATAGATCCTAACATATATAATCTCATGAGATACCAATTCATATTCCATTATAGCATGGATTTTCTCATAGACATGACCATTGGATCCCTGATCGAGACATGCTTCACCAATCATTAGTGGTGGAAGGATCTCATAAAGTCATCAACTCTTAGGAACTTATCCGATGAGAGAACCATCTACTCATATTCTATCTCCACCTCTGTATGGGATTCTCTAGCATAGCCTGGGATATCTGTGATCAAAGTGCAATATTTTTTTGGTGGCCTATCCAGAATCTTGCTTCCCTTCACAGCACATCAGGTTAATAAAATACATTCCATGTAACCTTTCCCATCACATGCATAACATCACCCCTCTTCGAGCTTCCTTGATCCTATATAAGGTCCATGTTCAATATGAACACATTTAAAAGTCTAGCAATGATAATATCACATACACCAAGGCACATAAATCTAATTTCTACTAGATTTTTATGACTACACAACCCTATACCTCCCATTCCATATAAAAATTCATGGAATCAATATGATAGGACATGATCTATCACTGGTTCCCTATCCAAAACTCTAGAATATATGGGAATGAAAAGGGGTACCATAATGGATCATTTTCCTCCACGGATACCTTTGTCAATATTTCATAAAAAAAGTATCCTTCATGGATAATGTTTATGTATTGTAGAGTGAAGTCATTAAACCACACTCCATACATGAAAACTACCATACCTCAATGATTTATCTCTTAAATAACATTAATCATAAATAAATACAACTATGAGGGATAATACTCAAGAAATGGACAATGGATGTCAGATCGTGAGGGTGTCGACTCATTATGATTCTGTGTGACTAAGTTGCATGCTCAGCTAGATGCTCCTTGAAAAAATTATGTATACCAGAGACATAATCTGATTAATGTAGGTATGTAATAGCATGAAAACATGAATCACCTACAAAATCCAATCCTCCACTGTCAGGTGAGCTAGCTCATGATAGAACATTAGCAGCCACCGACACTAGAACTCATAATGTATTCAAATCATGTGAATATGTGCCTCTTTCTCTATTTGTATAATCAACAGCCTCACAGGATGGGGCTATCCACCAACCCTCATTGAGGAATGATATCCTCTGATGGAACTCAAACTATGGTCTCATCAATCATTACATCCTCATCCTGATCCATAAATAGTAACCTAGTAAGTTGTCCTTGTGAATCGAACCACAAAATTTATTCATGATGTACCATGAGTAGGTGAGAATATATATATATATATATATATATTGGGATCATATTGAATATGGTAAGTCAACATATTCAATCAAATATTATTAATGTTCAATTGTTCTCTGCATCCTATGTCTTAGTATGATGACTAAATAAGAATGTAAATAAAGTCTGGGAGATTTAATGAATGGGCGGATACACAAACACTAGATTACGTGGCCTAAATCCACACTCGATACACATTGACATTATTTCCAAAATTTCACAATCTAATCACACAAGGGGGTAAAACATAAAAAATTATATCTATTTTGAACCACATTTGTTAAAAATCTAGTATGAACCTACCTAGCATGGTCTTCGATGCTCGCAAAATGCCAAGAGAAAATGACCCCAGTCTAGATTCTATTGGATACGGCATTGCGAGTAGTGTTGAAAGGCATAATTAGTGTGAGGGAAATTTTTTTAATGTAGATTTACGCATCTACCAAACCCTATCCTTATATAAGTGTAGATGAATAGTAATAAAAATATTTTAACATATTGGGTAAACACCATGAAGGTGGTAATAATTAGGGAATACAAATGAGTGAGACTACGTATAGTAGAATGAATGGGTAAAAATAAAAACCCAACAAGAAAATATATCCCTATTAGATATTAATTAGAAAAAATAAATTATGAGAGAGCCCATCTACAAATATCATTTCCCATAACACCATTCACAATCAAATTCAAAAGGATATTCATTATTTTCCTATGTAATCTTCACTGACCTATCATCCATATTCATAAGACATGAAACATGTTGGAAAATCCCATATAGGGGTGGGTATATCACTACATTCTTAGACTCCTCAAAAATTGAATGACATGAAATTTGCTTCATGATAGAAGTAGATAGAGTAAGAGATAAATTAAAACAACAAATGATATATATATATATATATATATTATTTTCAATGAAACATATATGAGAGTGGAAGGGGCTCTCCATCTCGCAGAACAACCCGTGAAAAGAGTCTTCCATGTGTTCTTGGAGTCTATCATTGATGGCCACAATTCTGTCGTCCCTCCAATTATGTAAACAAGTAATGACACACCATTCCACCATGTCTCGTAGCCGAGGTGGAAAAAATCTATTGATAGATTAACCATACTTCTGTATGACTAGAATGTTCTGCTCAATAGATGGATATAGGACCCACACAATAATCCTCCTCAGGGAACCACTCAATATGTAGAGGTCCCATTCCATGAACTTGTAAGAGTGTTCCACTCTATAAATGGATATAGGACACGTTCCCCAATCCATCATGTGGGTACCACTCGGTTTTTTCCTAACCTATAAGGATTGATCCACTTTGTGGGTAATGGTCCCATTCACAGTCATATAAAAAGGATTCCCCTCTATTTATAGAGGACCCATGTCATGCCCTAATGGAGGGATCCACATTATAGATAGAAGACCCAATCCTCATTCTATAAGGGTCAAACTCTATAGAAAGAGGCCACATTCCCTATCCTTATATGACTGTTCCACTATATTGATAGAGGATGCATTCCCTATCCTAGTGCAGGGTTCATATTTTTGGATAGAGGACCCATTCCATGTTCCAGTTGGAGGGTTCCACAATGTAATTATCATGCCAAATCAGTATCACCATCATGAACCTCCTTGGGAAGCTTCATTCTTGAACATCTCTCATTATATCTCAAAATTCATTATTGAAGTCCCCCACAACCTTCTAAATATAAAAATACTCAGGATTGGAAACTAATGCTCCAAAATCTATGTCAAAATTATCTATATTTGATAGGTAAAGTTTTTCACAAAAAAGGAAGGACACAACATGTGTGGGGTCCAAACAGTGTCTAGCCCTACTCCTCTACATGAACATGTCCACTTCAGAACATGACCTACATTCCATATGATACTTCATGACGTCTATGTGTAATAGAAGCCTTATATTTACCACCTAGTTCTGAATCATGTTCTACTAGCCATGACTATTTCGTTTAGTCCTTGTTCATGTACACTATCCTTGTTTTTGTACGTGAAATTACTGAGGTAAAAAATGGTGGGTTTTGGTCAAAGTGACACTGAATTTATTCATACTACCCAAGCCCATATACTCTTTAATGTACAAGACATTTCTTTTTAAATATATGTCATGTGTAGCCTTATAGGATCCCATTTGTGTACCCTCTATTAATTAGTCTTTATACATCTATGTGTTACATGGAATGTGGTCCCTACACAGAACATATAATATTTAACTCCAATGAGAAACCATATCCATCACAGAAACTAGACTACATGACCTGTGTTCATCCCCAAACACATTGTGTAATTGGTATTTTCATCGAACTGTTATTTGCTTCGTGCTTCATTTTCAAAACACTACAAAATTTATATTTTCAAAGAATCTTTCTAGAATTACTACATATTATTTCATACATTCCCATTCCATCATTGGTCATCAGTTTCTAGTATATGGTTCCCATAACATGGGAATTTGAATAGCTCATATGAGGACATCACGCCTCTAATCATATCGTATATCCTACTGAAAAATATTAGATCTAATAACCTTGGAATCATCACCCACATCCCATAATATATCAAGATATATATTCAAATCACCATCCCAACCATCTTCCTTAAATTTATAATGAATCATGGGGTTTGATCATGCTCAATCCTACTTAGAAAAGTCGAATTGTTGCCCTATAAGAGAATGATGAAAAATATGTTGAACGATGGTGGAAAAATCATAAGAAAAAAATGTTATAAAAATAATTGGGTAATCAATACCATTCAAAAACATATTGTTGGTAAATTTAGGGTGAGAAACATGGAATATGGATATTACAAATCGAATGAAAATTTTATTTCAATCCATTGGATATTATGAATGATTCTAAAACAACATAATTAGAAAAAGTTAAATTAATTTATTTGTGGATAATTCAAAGGGGAATAAATTACTAAATGGCATTATATACATCAATATTTTATCTTTTTTGGTTGATGATATTATTTTAGAACCATGTAGAAGACCAATTGCATTTTCTATGACTCAGTTCTCCTTGATCTAGTTGATCATTTTCATTTGATCTCAATCTACAATATAATAATGGATGATTCCTCTCAAAAGACTCCCTGAATTATGTAACTAACCCTGGTAAACTTTTATAGAGAATTCTTTATATATTTATATTATTATTTATTTGAAATTAGAATAACTAAACAAATAATTTATTTTATTTTATATGCACCCCAAATATCTGCATCTACAAGATGTCCTGTGCCAACCAAATTTAGGTCACACCTAATGAAAAAACAATTTATTGATTCAACTATGGTCTTTGGTTTCATATAATAGAATTAATTTATGATTTATCCCATTATTTGTGAAAAAAATTCAAAGGTTATATAAAATATAGTTTATATTTTTATAAAATAATTATGGGTGCCCTGGGCTACATAACAGTGCACCATCTCAACAGTTGACCCTAAAAATATTCCTTGATATATTTCAAAGTTTCACTAGTAAAAAACAAGGTCCCTATAGAGAAGTATAATTATAGTATAAAATATGAATGTTTTGGTAATTTTGATATTATCAAGTTCTCTAATATATTACAACCCTATTTAGATAATAAAATATTGATATATTCTCTGACATACTTGTATATTTGGGAAATTACCACAAAGTGAAAATTGTTGGTATTATATCAATCATTCTCTGATTTATGAGAATGATTTTAACTAGAAACCTTCATTAAAACTACCTTGAAAATAATATGTTTAATAAAATTTTCAATAAAAAAATAAAATGAAGGATTTGGGTAAGATGCCTTTTAATTATGACAAATAACTTAATATGAAATTTTTTTTAGATAAAAATATTTGGAACCTTGAGATTCCTAAATTAATATATTCACATAATTTATAAAATATTATATCAAATTTTATATTTTCCATTTTTCACAATCATTAATATTTATATACTCATTCCAAATTTTCCGTTTGTTAAGGAAATGGGGGGATCCTAACAGAATCAGGATAATAATAAGAGCAATGGAAAATTGAATGACTATCCCAATGGGACCCCAAATGCGATTAGGGATAAAATCAAAATAAAATATAAATTCTAAGCCAAATATATCAAAATTTTATAAACATGAATAGTTTTTTACATCAAAAAAACATCCCAGTTTGGGAGAAACTCATCATCTAGTCATTTTAGTGAAAATACTGAACATGTTTTAGGGGTTCTTCCAATCCACAATAAACAAGGCAGTAGTTATATACAATTTAAAATATATATTTCATTTTCTATAAGACAAACCATGAGATAGTAATTTTGGTAGTATATTTTCTAGAAAGTCACATTGATATGTTTTGGAGTCCCATTAATAATACCACTAAAAAGGATGATTTAGACACACTGGAATAAAAAGAGTTTACGAATCATTAATTCATTATGGGGGAGATAATTCCTATCTCTCACAAATAATTGGAAAACCATTATTCATGAAAATATCCAAGATACTTAGAAATATGATGTAGAGACATAGAAAATGGTTTCCAATATTCATGAGTTAAATATTGACAATGATGGAGTTACGAGGTTTTCAGCACAAATATGTGTCCCCTCATAGTAAGAATTGTAGAATTATTTAATAGATGATACACTTAGATCATCCATTTATATACATATAGAAATTAAAAAAATTTATAATAATATAAAGGAAAAAATTTTTTGGGTTAAATATTAATAAAGTTATTATAGATTATATATTATATTTTTGCGAGTTCAATTTTATTAAGACTGAATAAAATATATTTAAGGATATTTGGAAACCTTTACTTATATTAGTAAGAAAATGTGCAATCATTACAATCATATCCATCATAGGAACCCATAAACCATATAATGTATGTTATGATATTTAGGATACAGTTAGTCTCTATAAAATTTCATGAAATGTTTTTTCTCTAAAAGTATACTTCTCTTTTGGCCAAATAACGAATATATATAATGGAAGTGGTGAGCCTACATAGCATACCACTTTACAGTTTATCTAATTGGGACTAGTGATTGTATCGATGTTATAGATAGGTATTTTAAATGTAATGGTGATATAATAGTACTGTAGTGATTTATAACATCCTCATGCATATTTTCAACTATAGAAGATACTTCAAACTCTATGCGATATACTATGATTTTATTGGATAAATTTACACGTATGTTGGGATCAACACCTACAACTAGTATACTTCTCATATAAAAATATTATTTTCACTTGACTTTATATATCCCCAATGAGGCTCTATATGGGAAGAGATATTGTACTCCAACATGATGGGATGATGTTGGTAGGGGAAAATCATATGTGCTAACCTTATCCAAGAACTGGAAAATAATAATCAATCCATTCAGTGACATGTGATATTGGAAAAATATAGAATATTTGTAGAGATAATCACCGATGATGTCTATAGATTTTTTTTGGTTACAAGGTGTTGCTTTAAATATCTCTATGGATGCAGGTATATGTTTTAGGAAGAAATGGATTTTCACCCCTAGATACATATGTAAATTAATGATCATTAATCGTGTTGGGGTATTATCATGTCAATATAAAAATCCATAATTTTCTTACATACATATAATATATTATTAGATGAGTATTGAATATATCAATATTTTATTCATTCCACAATTGTATAGGTTCAAAATCATGGGAAACATGGATACATAAAAAACTTGTTCACAAAAAATCTTCACAATCTCCCACTAAGGTCCTCGTAACTAGATCAATTATCATATATGTGATACTTAATCCCATTCCCCAAAACCCAAGGAAAGGAAACCTGAGAAAGGGTTATCTCAAATGTCTAGTTATGGTAAACAAGGGATATATAAATGATCACTTAAACAAATCATGTGATTAGGGTCATGAGAACATGAATGAAACATTTTAAAATCATACCCTATATATTAATTATGAAAATATAGAGTCATGTAATTAATAATTTATGTTCATATGTCATAAATCATAAAAGAATCAAAGAACACAATCCTTGAGACAATAAAATTGGAATAATATGTATGTATTTTTAATACACATAAGTATAGAATGTTATTTACTTAGTCAAGTCTCACTTTGATGACCATCAATTTGGGTTGTGTTCATTCCCTATTCAATTGTATAATTAGTCATGGTTTTCTCCCATGACCTCCATAATTCACATATTCTCTTACAAAACTAGGTTGAAAACCAATTCCTATCATTATTATCTCAAGATATATCCATCTTTACCACATTAATTTTAGGGTTACATAATATTGTTTTACCAATCACATAATTATAACCATAAATATGTGATCCATAAGAACATAAAACAATCAACATATGATCATATCAAAACCATTGGAAGGGGAAAATTTTTAATAAACATTTCATCATTCATCATAACATATCCCATAGAAAACATCAGTTACCTAAAGGCTTCAATATAAAAACAATTAGCTCATTTGAATGAAACAATTTTCATAGAATAATTCTCAAAGAATCATAATCATTTTACACCTTAATTAATAAATTTTATTGTTTCACGGTATCATATACCTATAAAATCATATATTATATCATGGATTTGATCATTGATAAAAAATTAATTTAAATAATTTCCACGAAATTTCATTATAAAAAATAACTTCTTTACTTGGTAGAACCTATTTATTATCAAAATAATTAAAAAAATATAGAGAAAACATATTTAATATAAAATAATCTTATAGTCATGAAAATTATTCATACATTATTGATCTTTCATGGATGTGGTAAATCCATTTATGACGTGTACATTAAAAAAAATTATCCCTTTCACAATTTTGGTTGAGAGTAAAAAGTTATTTATTTGGAAAATAAAAAGAATATATACTTTAAAACGTTTGGTAAATAATTAATCAAAGGGAATAAATATCAAATTCATAAGATAATTTTAAAAACATTATTGAAATAATTTGTTTAAAATGAAGATATTGAATAAAAACTATTTTCACCCAAATAGATAAATTAATTCCTTTTTACATAAAAACATTCTATCAGTATCTCAATATTTAAATAGAATAATGAGAATGTAAAATAACTATAAATTAAAAAATGGAATAATATTCATGGTTTTCTTGAGTGATTTTTAATTAAATTTCATCATAAGATACTTATTAATAAATAATCCAAATATACAATGATTCTGTAACATAAATATTCAAAAACATTTGTATCTATTAAAATAAAACCTAAATATATGGATAAACATATATGGATGTGTAAATAAAAAAAATTTCCTTGAGAAAAAACATAAAATATAATCATGGAAGTAATATATAACACATTAAAGAAATATGTGGTGAATATGACATGTGTCTCTTAGAAATAATAGGAATAGCAAATCACATAAATCATTTTATAATTGTTTTGAAGGCACTAAAACCTTCTTTAGAATAAAATTAAATTTATTATGATAATATTATAGAAATATTTAAAAATATATAATATGATATATGACCAAATTATATCATTTCAATACCCATTAATTAAACAATATATTCTAAAATTCTATTTTCATGGTGTTAATTTTTCCTTTTATCATAAAAATTTCTCTTCGGTAATTCCTACACCTATAAATTGATCATAGTCTAATAATAAATATAATATTAATCATGATATAAATATAATATATATTAACTATATATATTTTTATAGTCACCTTTAAATTTAGAGATAGAATAATGAATTACACCACTGATGGAGATAATATGCCTTAAGTACACCTGAACACTTTTTAACTTGTCGATGAATGTAATGAATGAATGTTAAATACTAATTAAAAATTTAAAAATAATAATACTCTCACATATACAATAAAAATTCACTAAATTTATTCATATTACAATACATGTAATGAGTACTGATAAAATGAATCATATCGCTTCATCGAGGTGGTTTTCCACAAGTATGCACATGCGATGTTGCATTTTCCAATAGATTATAAGGTAATCAGGTTAATTTGATATTACAATTTTAGAATTATAAATTTTTAATAAATATACTACAAGGCCCCAGCCTTAAACCTTACTTAATATTGAATTAAATGAATAATTCACATTGAGGATCTTTTCAGGTTTAGAGTTTTAGAGAATTAGAACATAACTATTACATCTTAAAAGATTACAAAGTAGAAACTTCTACTAAGTCTCCATAAAATAAAAACTCTTAAAAAGAAAGATGTCTAGATTCCATGTTTTAGATAGCATGAAATTCCATTGATCCCACCCTTGACCTTATTCCACTTTAAGTCCTGAGAAAAACATTTCCAAAAACTTGGGGTGAGCATAAGAAGCTCAGTAAGGGATACACAAAGAATGAAAATTGTTAGTTTATCAAAACAACAAGTAAACCATTTATACTTTATCAAAGTAATACTTTTCACCTTTATGAAGTAATAAAAACTCTTCACTAAATAATGTATCATTAATTACCTTTTTGTAACCAAAGGATTACCATAAAACCCATATAAAGAACACATAACATATATAAAGGTAACTTGGGACATAAACTTACTTAAGTGGAATAACCATACGGTCGACTTCCACACATATCACTTAATGGAATAGCCATACGGCCAATTTCCATACATACTTAATGGAATAGATATACGGCCGACTTCCATACCCAATGCATTGGAGGTTATAACGTAACCACCCGTCCTGGTATTCACGGCACCACTCGTCATATGGTTTATAACGTAACCACCCGTTAAAATGTCCAAGTACCAATATAAAATCATAAAACATAAAACCAATATAAAGGAATGATAAAATTTCCACATTTCAATCATAATATAACATAAATATATTGACATAATAGAATCCTTTATCAAAACCATTTTCCATACCAAAATACATAAAAGAGTATATGGTATTTATTTTATTCTAAAAACAATACGGCTTGTTGAGGAAGCCAAAGACCAAATAATACTCGCGGCGGCGGAAAAAGTCGTTGTCACCACGTACGTTAAAAAAACATTCCTTTTTGTCGTTTAGTAAAAAGCTTCGTAGATAAAGATTCCTTTTGTAAAAAAGTAAAAGTAAAAGGGTTTATACACCGTATAAAAGAAAGTTGTGTATAAAACGAAATATGCCTCAATGAAAGGAGATAGAGACGAAGTCCCTTACCTCGGGTCCGACTTGACTCGATCGTTCTTTAACGTCATGAATAATAAACTTGAGTTAATTTATACTTTATTAAGAAACTTTTTAAAGTTCATTATTCCTTTTATATCACTTATTGCAATGTTATAAACATTATGTAACCATTTATGTTAATAATGTTTGTTTTGTCAATATTTGGTTCTTAAGTCGAAAGTTGACTTCTTACAATTACATGTTGTTCGTGTGGTCAAAAGGTCATTATATACAGAATGAAATTCCTGATTTTGATATCATATATATCATATATATCCATCATATACATGTATTTATAATATTACATAATCATTTAGAGGTAAGAAATGAAATGCACCGTTCATGGAGACGGTAAGCCGTACGTACGCATGAACGCTACTTTCATTTCTTTGTCATATTAATGGAATTAAAACTAAATGAGAGGTATGTATATTTTAATTCCAGAATTATATTCATCATTTAGATATATCATTAATTATATATATCCATTATATACATGTACTTTTAATATTACATTACATTTGGGGATAAGAAATGAAATGCACCGTTCATAGAGACGGCAAGTCGTACGTACACATGAACGCTACTTTCATTTCTATCTCATACTTTAATGGAAATAAATAATAATGATATAGGGGTATATTATAATTACAGTATAACATCATATATAAAAACTTTAAATCCATCCTTTACACGTCCCACATATGGCATTAACGAATCACATCACTTTGAGGGGGCGGTAGTCCGCACTTCCTTAAATGAAGATATCGTGATTACCCATAATGGAAACCATAAAGGTATGCCCAAAATGAAAAAAACAGAAGCTTAAGGAAAACATAAACATATTATATATTATATATAAAAATAGTGACATCATAATGTCCACCTTTGAAGGTGTTAAATGAGTATTGAACAATCATCGTTTCGGGAGGCAGAATTTCGCCATCCACGGAAACCGTATGTTCTTTAACCATTTGATGTAGTTGTGTGAGAGTGTAGCTCAAATAAATCTTATAAAAACATCCTAGTATATTGAAGATACTGGTTTTGTTACAAAAGAAGTAAATAAAAAGAGTTTAGGGGGTTGGAGAAGCAAAATAAAACAAATGAACAAGAGAGAATGAATTACCTTTAAAAGTGTAACTCCCTTTGGATTTGAGCCTAAAGGCTTCCTTGGAAAGATTCTGCCCAAAGGGAATCCTCTAGGATGAGGAGAGGGATGTGGTGGGCAGGGTTTGGCCGAGCCAAAGGCTTGAGAAGTGTGTGAAATGAGGTAGTGGTGGGGGCCTTTTATAAGAGGAGTGGAGGGGCACTTTTGGAAAATAATGAAATATTACTTTATTTGAAAATGTGTTTCGGTTTTAAAAGGTCCCACATTGATATAATTCGTGGATAAGGTGATAAGGGTTCGAAAGCCACTCATCCAATTGGTTTTGCCCATGTGTTGGTTTTAGATTTTTCATTATATTTCCATTTTATTTAAATTGTCAAATAATGATGTCATCGCTGCATCATTATTATGTCATAATTAATTTAATTTATTTAATGTCTAAAAATTATAACAAAAATAATATGATGTAGGAAATCTTTTTAGATTTCCAATGACTATTTATAATCAAAATTTGGACTTGTATAACCCCACTCAAAAATTATTTTAGTAAAACAATTTATGTTAGTGTCATTTTCACTTTAACATTAAATAAAAATATATTAATGTCATTTTCCAACTAAAGTGGCTCCATGGGGTCCCCAAGTTGGCCCATGACTTGTCTTGGTCGGAAATGACTCACCCAATAGGTGTAGGACAAGTTTCATGGTGTTTTCACATTCTTATAATACCATTTCTACCTTAAACTACACTAATTACCTCTAATCGCGATTAATGAAAAAAACTTACTATTCACCAAAAAATTATTTTAATCTCATTGAACCACATTTTACTTATTAATGACAACAATGTATGTCGGATTTTCAAAATTCAATACACATTAGTGGTAAACTTTCATTTAACTGAAAAATCAGTTTGCTTGATTACCACTTAGTGGTTTCACTATTCATCAAAAATTGAAGTTTTTCAGAAAATTACCAAAAATTCACCCTAAGCTATATTTGATATTCCGAATTCAAAAATGAAGCCCGTTTTACAAAATTCAAAACATATAAGTCAAATTAATTAATTTAATAATTAATTCCCGTTGTCATGACAAATAGCGTGTTTTTGTGAAACAATAAGTATCAAAAGATTGACACCAGTTTAAGTCCAATTTCAAATTGAAATTGATTCCAATGACCACCATTGGATTAACTGGTAAAAATATTTTCTAATTTCACTTTAAAAACAATTAAAATAATAATCTAATCATATAAATAATTTAGATTAAAAAGAGGTTTTGAATTAAAATACAACACTTTACACTATTCATTAAAAAAATGAACATTATCACAAAGGTACCAAAAATTTACACAAAGTAAATTTTGATGTCCCGATTCTAAAGAAGAGTTATATTTGGTCCAAACGAATGTAAAAGAGTGATCAAAACTATATTTAATGACGGTTCTCCGTCAAAAGATGAAAAGTGAACCTTTAGTGAAAACTAGGGCATATACGCCTAAAATTGAATTCTTTCCATATTTTAAGCCTTTATCTTTTATTGGATAATTGTAAAAACATTTAAAAACATATATTTTAGTTATTTCTATCCATTCCCTCCAGTACAACGGCTAATTGTTAACTAACATTTAAAATAATATTATTTTATTACTAGTGTTCTACGTAAGTTTCAAAGAAACTCATCGTTGCGTATCGGGTACGCTATCGAACATAGAAACCCCTTTAAAATAAAATTAATATTTAATTCGTAAATATTAAAAAATATGAAAATTCTTTATTCTTTATTTACCTGGGATGTTACATCCTTCCCCCCTTTTGGGAATTGCGTCCTCGCAATTTTATTCACTTATCAAAATAAGTGGGGGTGTTTATCCCTCATAGCATTTTCAGATTCCCACGTTTCCTCTTAAATCACATGGGTTTTCCACAAAACCTTTACCTAATGAATCACCTTATTCCGTAACACTTGCTCCCTGTGGTCAAGAATCTGGACCGGTTGTTCCTCATAAGATAGGTTCTCTTCCAGCTGAACTACCTCTGGGCTCAAAACATGAGATGGATCTGGCATATACTTTATCAACATCGAAACGTGAAAAACATTGTGTACCTGAGATAAACTCGGAGGTAAAGCCACTCGGTATGCAACTGATCCAACTCTTTCCAGAATTTCGTATGGTCCAACAAACCTTGGACTCAACTTTCCTTTCTTACCAAATCTCATCACGCTTTTCCAAGGAGAAACCTTGAGAAAAACATGATCACCTACCTCGAAAGATAGATCTTTCCTCCGGTTATCCGCATAACTCTTCTGCCTGCTCTGAGGTGTTCTCATGTGTTTCTGAATCAGCTGAACTTTTTCTGCCATCTCTTCTACCAATTCTGGTCCCATCAACTTCCTTTCACCCACTTCATCCTAGAAAGCTGGAGTTTGACACCGCTTCCTATATAATGCCTGAAATGGTGCCATCTGTATACTAGAATGAAAACTGTTATTATAAGAAAACTCAACCAAAGAAAGATGATGGTCCCAACATCCCTGATAATCCATAGAACAAGCTCGTAGCATATCCTCTAATGTCTGAATTGTTCATTCTGACTGCCCATCTGATTGAGGATGAAAATCTGTACTAAAATTTAATTCAGTACCCAACGACATCTGAAGGCCTTTCCAAAAGTTAGAAGTAAACCTGGGATCACTATCCGATACAATGGAGAGAGGAACTCCATGTAACCTGACTATCTCTTTAATATACAAACGGGAAAGTTGATCTAGAGAGAAAGTATCTCGTATAGAAAGGAAATGAGCAGATTTGGTCAAGCGATCAACAATAACCCAGATTGCATTATTACCTCGAGATGTCATCGATAATCCCACAACAAAGTCCATGGATATGTTTTCCCATTTCCACTCTGGCACTGGTAAAGGCTGAATCATCTCTGCCGCTCTGCTTTATCCTGTTGACATGTCAAACACTTCATAGTAAAATCAGCAATGTCTCTTTTCATTCCATCCCTCAGTAATACTCCCGCAGACCTCTGTACATCTTAGTACTGCCAGGATGAAAAAACAACTCATTCTTCAACTGTGAATCACAAGACACACATAACCTCTTCCCAAACCTCAAAACACAAACACAAAATTATCCAAGAACTCATGGAAAATTTTATTTATAAGGTCCATGAATACAGTAGGTGCATTGTTTAACCCAAAAGGCATAACTAAAAATTCAAAATGACCATATCTAATAAGGAACACAGTCTTCGGAACGTCTGCTTATTTTACTTTCAACTGATGGTACCCCGACCTCAAGTCAATCTTCGAAAAATACTGAGCTCCCTAGAGCTGATACCACTTCATTCGATGGCCCAACATCTCCTGAAGTTGTTGCAAAGGATTTGGCCACCCCTTTCTGCTTGTAGTCTGGCTGCATTCCCCCAGTTGAGTTCTTCGTTGGACACTCGTTTGCATAATGACCCATTTCATTACACTTAAAACATCTTACCGTTGGCTTTTCATTTCTTGCTTGATCATCTTCCTTACAGTTACGAGCAATATGACAAGACTTACCACACCAAAAGCACTTACCATACTTGGATAAACATTCTCCAGGATGCATTTTAACACACTTCTCACAGGATGGATATTTGGTTTTCTTACCTCCTTGCTTTTTTGATGAATTATTCCCCTTTGCCTGCCAACTAGACCTCTTATTTTGTTGTTTGTCATAGAACACCTGATCATCGGAAAACTCCATTTCCACCTTCTCCGTACATCGAACAAGTTTTTCATAACTTTTGAACTCACGAGAAGCAAAAGCCCTTCGATACTTTGGATTTAACCCTGATTAAAAACGGTTTATTTTACTATCAAGATCTCATATGAAGTTTGGAGCATACCTTTCCAATCGAGTGAACTTTTCTTCATAAGCAGCCACTGAATCATCCTCCTGCCTCAATTCTAGGAACTGTTTTTCCATCCTATGACGAACCACCTTAGGAAAATATTTCTCAAGAAACATACCTTTGAATTCGTCCCAGTGAAGATCCTCAATCTCATCACTATACCTTATATTTTTCACCATCGACCACCACTGATCAGCTTCACCTTCAAAACGGTAAATAGCAAGACTAACCTTTTGTTGTTCTGAACAACCCATGACATCAAAAATCTTATCCAGTGCTTTAATCCACCCTTCAGCTTGCACAGGGTCAGATGATCCTCTGAATGATGGGGGATGTTGCCTCATGAAATGTTCCACTACTGACATGTTCCTCTGTGGTTGATCTGGCTGATCTCGTGCATGGATACCACCACCATTTATAGCCTGAGTCAACTATTCCATCACTGCAACAAACTGTTCAGTTCCGATTCCAACCATCTCAGGTTGCTGATTTGGAAGGTTATCTTCTTCCTGATGTCGTCCCAACATAGCTACGTTGTTTCCTCTGCAGAAAACCATTCTGAACACAAGAATATCTTAGGCAAAGTAACATAGTAATCCGTAAATGCTATATCATTTCAATCATATTATAATTTAACACTTTTCTAACTCCTAAAGTTGTCTAAACCGACCTCTGATACCAACTATAAGGCCCCAGCCTTAAACCTTACTTAATATTGAATTAAATGAATAATTCACATTGAGGATCTTTTCAGGTTTAGAGTTTTAGAGAATTAGAACATAACTATTACATCTTAAAAGATTACAAAGTAGACACTTCTACTAAGTCTCCATAAAATAAAAACTCTTAAAAAGAAAGATGTTTAGATCCCATGTTTTAGATAGAATGAAATTCCCTTGATCCCATCCTTGACCTTATTCCACTTTAAGTCCTGAGAAAAACATTTCGAAAAACTTGGGGTGAGCATAAGAAGCTCAGTAAGGGATACACAAAGAATGAAAATTGTTATTTTATCAAAACAACAAGTAAACCATGTATACTTTATCAAAGTAATACTTTTCACCTTTATGAAGTAATAAAAACTCTTCACTGAATAAATTATCATTACTTACCTTTTTGTAACCAAAGGATTACCATAAAACCCATATAAAGAACACATAACATATATAAAGGTAACTTGGGACATAAAATTACTTAAGTGGAATAACCATATGGTCGAATTCCACACATATCACTTAATGGAATAGCCATACGGCCAATTTCCATACATACTTAATGGAATAGCCATATGGCCGACTTCCATACCCAATGCATTGGAGGTTATAACGTAACCACCCATCCTGGTATTCACGGCACCACCCGTCATATGGTTTATAACGTAACCACCCGTTAAAATGTCCAAGTACCAATATAAAATAATAAAACATAAAACCAATATAAAGGAATGATAACATTTCCACATTTCAATCATAATATAACATAAATATATTGACATAATAGAATCCTTTATCAGAACCATTTTCAATACAAAAATACATAAAAGAGTATATGGTATTTATTTTATTCTAAAAACAATACGGCTTGTTGAGGAAGCCAAAGTCCAAATAATACTCGCGGCGGCGGAAAAAGTCGTTGCCACCACGTACGTTAAAAAAACATTCCTTTTTGTCGTTTAGTAAAACGCTTCGTAGAAAAAGATTCGTTTTGTATAAAAGTAAAAGTCAAAGGGTTTATCCACCGTATAAAAGAAAGTTGTGTATAAAACGAAATATGCCTCAATGAAAGGAGATTGAGGCGAAGTCCCTTACCTCGGGTCCGACATGACTCGATCGTTCTTTAACGTCCTGAATAATAAACTTGAGTTAATTTATACTTTATTAAGAACCTTTTTAAATTTCATTATTCCTTTTATATCACTTATTGCAATGTTATAAACATTATGTAACCATTTAAGTTAATAATGTTTGTTTTGTCAATATTTGGTTCTTAAGTCGAAAGTTGACTTCTTACAATTACATGTTGTTCGTTTGGTCAAAAGTTCTTTATATCCAGAATGAAATTCCTGATTTGGATATCATATATATCATATATATCCAGAATATACATGTATTTATAATATTACATAATCATTTATAGGTAAGAAATGAAATGCACCGTTCATGGAGACGGTAAGCCGTACGTACGCATGAACGCTACTTTCATTTCTTTGTCATATTAATGGAATTAAAACTAAATGAGAGGTATGTATATTTTAATTCCAGAATTATATTCATCATTTAGATATATCATTAATTATATATATCCATTATATATATGTACTTTTAATAGTACATTACATTTGGGGATAAGAAATGAAATGCACCGTTCATGGAGACGGCAAGCCGTACGTACACATGAACGCTACTTTCATTTCTATCTCATACTTTAATGTAAATAAATAAATATGATATAGAGGTATATTATAATTACAGTATAACATCATATATAAAATCTTTAAATCCATCCTTTACACGTCCCAGATATGGCATTAACGAATCACATCACTTTGAGGGGGCGGTAGTCCGCACTTCCTTAAATGAAGATATCGTGTTTACCCATAATGGAAACCATAAAGGTATGCCCAAAATGAAAAAAAAACAGAATCTTAAGGAAACATAAACATATTATATATCATATATAAAAATAGGGACATCATAATGGCCACCTTTGAAGGTGTTAAATGAGTATTGGACAATCATCGTTTTGGGAGGCAGAATTTCGCCATCCACGGAAACCGTATGTTCTTTAACCATTTTATGTAGTTGTGTGAGCGTGTAGCTCAAATAAATCTTATAACAACATCCTAGTATATTGAAGATACTAGTGTTGTTAAAAAATAAGTAAATAAAAATATTTTAGGGGGTTGGAGAAGCAAAATAAAACAAATGAACAAGAGAGAATGAATTACCTTTAAAAGTGTAACTCCCTTTTGATTTGAGCCTAAAGGCTTCTTTTGAAAGGATTCTTCCCAAAGGGAATCCTCTAGCATGAGGAGAGGGATGTGGAGAGAGTAATTCGGCAGGGTTTGGCCGAGCCAAAGGCTTGAGAAGTGTGTGAAATGAGGTAGAGGTGGGGGCCTTTTATAAGAGGAGAGGAGGGGCACTTTTGGAAAGTAAAGAAATATTACTTTATTTGAAAATGTGTTTCTGTTTTAAAAGGTCCCAAATTGATATAATTCGTGGATATGGTGATAAGGGTTCGAAATCCACTCATCCAATTGGTTTTGGCCATGTGTAGGTTTTAGATGTTTCATTATCTTTCCATTTTATTTAAATTGTCAAATAATGATGTCATCGCTGCATCATTATTATGTCATAAAAAATTTAATTTATGTAATGTCTAAAAATTATAAAACAAATACTATGATGTTGGAAATATTTTTAGCTTTCCAATGACTATTTATAATCAAAATTTGGACTTTTATAACCCCACTCAAATATTATTTTACTAAAACAATTTATGTTAGTGTCATTTTCACTTTAACATTAAATAAAAATATATTAATGTCATTTTCCAACTAAAGTGGCTCCATGGGGTCCCCAAGTTGGCCCATGACTTGTCCTGGTCGGCCATGACTCACCCAATAGGTGTAGGACAAGTGTCATGGTGTTTTCACATTCTTATAATACCATTTTTACCTTAAACTACACTAATTACCTCTAATCGCGATTAATAAAAAAAAGTTACTATTCACCAAAAAAATTATTTTAATCTCATTGAACCACATTTTACTTTTTAATGACAACCATGTATGTCGGATTTTCAAAATTCAATACACATTAGTGGTAAAGTTTCATTTAACTGAAAAATTAGTTTGCTTGATTACCACTTAGTGGTTTCACTATTCATCAAAAATTGAAGTTTTTCAGAAAATTACCAAAAATTCACCCTAAGCTATATTTGATATTCTGAATTCAAAAATGAAGTAAATTTTACAAAATTAAAAACATATAAGTCAAATTAATTAATTTAATAATTAATTCCCGCTGTCATGACAAATAGGGTGTTTTTGTGAAACAATAAGTATCAAAAAATTGACACCAGTTTAAGTCCAATTTCAAAGTGAAATTGATTCCAATGACCACCATTGGATTAACTGGTAAAAATATTTTCTAATTTCACATTAAAACCAATTAAAATAATAATCTAATCATATAAATAATTTAGATTAAAAAGAGGTTTTGAATTAAAATACAACACTTTACACTATTCATTAAAAAATGAACTTTATCAGAAAGGTACCAAAAATTTACACAAAGTAAATTTTGATGTCCCGATTCTAAAGAGGAGTTATATTTGGTCCAAAAGAATGCAAAAGAGTGATCAAAACTATATTTAATGACGGTTCGCCGTCAAAAGGTTATAAGTGAACCTTTAGTGAAAACTAGGGCATATACGCCTAAAATTGAATTCTTTCCGTATTTTAAGCCTTTATATTTTATTGGATAAATGTAAAAACATTTAAAAACATATATTTATTTATTTATATCCATTCCCGCCAGTACAACGGCTACTTGTTAACTAACATTTAAAAGAATATTATTTTATTACTAGTGTGCTACGTAAGTTTCAAAGAAACTCATCGTTGCGTATCGGGTACGCTATCAAACATAGCAACCCCTTTAAAATAAAATTAATATTTAATTCGTAAATATTAATAAATATGAAAATTAATTATTCTTTATTTACCTGGGATGTTACATATACTATATAAACTTTATAGTTATTATAAAATCCATAAATTAGAGATTGTTATTGAACATAAATTGTATTGCTATGTTGAGGTGATTGTCCACACATACGCACGAATGTTATTTTGACTACTAGTTTAATGAAAAAGTGGTAGAATAAAGGTGGTATATTAATAATCAAAAAATAATATTATATTTAGGATACATAAATGATTATCTTAGGGTTAATAACTTATATTTATAGGAGGATGATGAATAAATAAATATAAAGTGGTTCAGTATGATGATTTCATCTTCCTTATTAGGCCAGCTATAGACCCTTTAATAAGGACCCATAGAAAGATATTTTAATAAGTGACACACTCCAATTTAATTCACATTTATTCTTATAATATAATTATTATGTTTTTTTAAAGGATATATTCTTCAATTTTATTTAAATAACATAGATATAAGGTTACCTTTTATATGTGGGTGTGTGGGGTGGTGAATGGAAATCAAATTTATTAAAAGACTAAATCAATGTAAAACCATTCCAAAGATAAATGAATTCAAATGGAAATATATTATATATTGTAAAAATATGTGGTTGAAATATTTATATCTAATATGATTTACACGTGTTTTATTTTCAAACATTTCCATATCTCTTTATTTAACCCATAGAAAACAGGTTTTAACTTTAACGAAGATAACAAATTTTTAATATTTTTATTAATCATTTGGACCCAAAATTATGTTTATATTATAAAATTATATTTGTTATTATAGGTTAACAATTAATATATATTTTATCTAATTTAATTCAAATATGATTCTAAATTTAATTTAAAACTGATCCCATCAAATTCGACGAATGGTATACTTCTAGAAAAAACTTGTTTTCTTAAGTATACAATGTTTATATATTAAAATAAATTTTTTATTACAAATATCTTTTTCGGATTTATAATATTTTTATATATCTAAATATAATTTTAAAACAATATACGAAAAATGTAACTTTTTATATTATTTATATGAAAATATATTTTTCAATAAAAAATAATATTTTTCTTTATTTATATGAAAATCATTATTTTTAGAAAAATATAAAACTTTTAGTAGATGATATTATTAATATGATAAAATAAAAAAACTAAGTATATTATTTTATATAAATCAACAGATTTTTATATTAATAAAAAATTATTTTATTTATTCATAATGGAAAATGTATTTTTGTAGCATATATTGTAATAACCCAGTTTTTGCTGAGAAAGACTTTGCAATATTCTTGATAAAATTCCAGAGCAGTGCTTTCAGACGGTGTGTGATTCTGAGCCCCGGAGGGGCCAGAATTAAATTTTCAGTGCTTTCACACTCGAAACGCTAAATAAAACCGATAACTCTTAAACGGAGTTCCGGATTAGGGAATTGAGTGTACAGATGGGTCTGGAATGGGGTGTTTACCCTAGGAATGACATAAAAGTTGTCGGCGCAGGATGTTTGGACCCCTCGCCCGCTTCTGGAAAGTTAAATAGATTAATTAATTAATTAATTAATTCGTTTAATGGAGAAATGATTGTATCTCTTAAAAAGTGGCTCGGATTGGAAAACCGAGGGCACCGTTGAGTTCGAAGCATGCCGTTTACCCTAGGAGGGGTATAAGTTTCGTGGGCGCATGCCGTTTGTGAAAAATGGACCCAGGGGCATTTTCGTAATTTGGCGGCCTCGGGGGATAAGTTTAATAACATTTGAACGGGGTCGCGGAATAAAATTCTGAGACCGCCGTTGTTCCCGGAGCGTCGTGTTTACCCCAGGGACGCCCTCTTTTTTGTCTGCTTCGAGAGCGGGGTAGGGGGCGTGCCGGGCGGGGGTGTTTAAGTGTTATTACTTAAACGCACCCCCCACCTTCTTCCTCTTCTTCTTCTTCATCACCCTCTCCCCTTCCCTCCTCCATTCCGGCGAGCTCCGGCGAGGAGAGCTCTGGCAAACCATCTCCGGTGAAGCAACGGCGCGGGCCAGATCGTGCGGGAAGCGTCGGGCGAAGCCCCATGAGGTAGGTGGTGTTGTTTGAGTTTCAAATCCCGAGCCCCATTTGAACCCCAATTTTGGCATTGGTTCTTCATTTAATCTTCGAACAAATCCCATGGATGCGTAGTATAAAATTTTCTCTTACCAACGCATGTTTCGGATTTGAAATCGGAGGTCGGAGGCATCCCCAATCGCTTGCCGAAGTTTGTGGGAAATTCGGGTTTTCTGGGTGTTTCCGGCGAGTGCCGAAGGCGGCGCAGGGCGGCCGCGGCTTCGCGAGGTGGTGGCGCAGGGCGACGCGGTGCGGAGCAGGGCGGAGGCGTTCGGATGGGGCTTCGGTGGCGGCAGCGCTTGCTGGGAGGCTGCGGCGGCTGTCGGAAGCCGGCCACGGCGCCGGCTGCGGGCGTCGGCAGGAGGTGGAGAGGGGGGCCGCGCAGCGCGCGGCCCCGTGCGTCGACCGCGACCCGCAAAACGCGGGTCCCTGTTTGGCATCAACCGGCCGCGAGGCGGCCTGTCGGGAAATGTAATCCGCGGCCAGCTGGCCGTGGAGGGGTGAACCGGACCCGCGGCTGAGCCACAGGCCGGCTGTGCGGACCGGGCCGGTCCGGCCCAAGGGGCCATGCCCCTCATTCTTCGGACGCCCGTATTTTGGGCTACAGGCGTCCGTTTTCCGCGTCGTATGCGGCAGCGCGGAGCTTACATCGAGGCGATGCTTTTGAGATGGTTTCGGGAATTTTTAATTCCCGAAACGAGGGGCCGCTGAGGCGTGACGCGTCTTTAAGTGGACGAGCGTTTTCCGGGATTCTTGTTTTGGACGGCGCGGACGCGCCCGACATCCGTTGTGAGCGCCGTCAACGACGTTGTGACCCTGGCACTGAGGCGGAGGTTTTCAGGGCAGTTCCGGGCATTGAAGCCGGAGTTGAGGCGTGGGCTCCACGGCCTGTCTTTTGAGCTACGTGCAGCTTTCAGCGGCTTTTTCATCAGGCGTCCATTCGGGGCGTGCGAGCAGTCATTTCTGGGTGTTTTTCTGAGGGGATTGCAGTGGTGCAATCCACCTGCCCTAATTTGGCATGATGGTGCGGGGCCCACGAGGGCCGTTTCAGGAGTTGATGGTGATTTCCAGTTTTATCACCGAGCGACCGTTTTGGACGAATGAGTAGTCCATCTTGTGTGCTTTTTCGAGAGGATCGCAATAGTGCGATCCGTTCGTGGAGTTTCGGGACCAGGATGCGGGTCCCACGTGGCATCGCTCGTGTGTGGTGCGTCGCAACACATCTTTTTTTCCGGATACCCATTCTACTCATGCGAGTAGTGCTTTCGACGTGTTTTTCCGAGAGCATCGCGATGTCGCAGTACGCCCGACCTTTTTCGGAGATGTGGTGTGGGTCCCACCCGACCGGGCTACGGTGAATATTACATTTTTCACCAGGTGGCCGTTTTGGGGGATTGAGTAGTCAATCCCACGTGTTTTCACGAGGGGATCGCATTGGTGCGATGCGCCCGACTGTTTTCGGGGCCGAGGCTCGGGATTACGGGACGTCGTTCGGGCGTGAGGCGGTGTTGGTGACGTTTCCATCGGGTATCCGTTGGAGGAGAGTAAGTAGTCGATCTCGCGCGTTTTTTCGCGAGGATTACCATGGTGTAATCCGTTTGGTTTTTCGGAGCCTCTTGCGTGATCTTGTTGAATGTGGAGCATGGAGGGTGCTCTAGTAGCGGTCTGCCTGACTTTGTCTGTAGCGGACCCTTGGCGTGTGATCGCGCACTCTTGGAAGAGTGATCTGAATGTTTCACGAGTTGTGGTTGGTCGTGCCTGGGCCTTTGAGGTGGAGTTGTTACGTCACGCCTTCGCGTTGACGTTGGTCGCCGAGTGCATGATAGCCTATGGGCTGGAACGAGGTATACTCTGGGAGTATACGGGAGAGCTTGGAGGTACGTGTGGTTTGTACATGAGATGTCCATGCGCTTGGTTGGGGTTGACCTGGGGCCACACGTCGTGTGGGCCCCACGTGCGTGTCGTGTTCAACTGTGAGTAATTTGAGCTCTCGCGATGTAGAGGATCCCTCTGTGCTCGTTGTTTGACAAGTAGGGTGGAGTTTTCCCCTAGCTCGGTGCTCGGTTGTTGACCAGTAGGGTTGAGTGGCCTCCCCCTGGTTTCGTTCTCGATGGATTAGCCAGTAGCGGGGCCAGTGGCTCCTAGTGATGGAACAGGTTCAGAACCCCTTTGGGTGAGTTGTGCTGGAGTTGGGTGGTCGCTTGATGCCCACTCCGTGTTCAGTTGGCCAATGTTGTACCCTCCAGTGGATGTGGCCAGAGCAGTTATGAGTTTTACCCTCCAGCGGGGCTGGGCAGTGGGTTACTCATCGGATTCTAGGGTCTACCCTCTGGAAGAGACTGGGCAGTGGGTCACCTGACACTTTTAGGGTCTACCCTCCAGTAGAGACTGGGCAGTGGGTTGCCCGATGCACTTATGGTCTACCCTCTAGCAGAGACGGGGCAGTGGGTCACCTGACGACCTATTAGGGCCTACCCTCCTGCAAGGATGGGCAGTGGGTCGCCTGTTGACTTATTCCAGGTCTACCCTCCAGTCGGGCTGGGCAGTGGGTCGCCTAATGATGTATTAGGATTTACCCTCCAGTAGGGCTGGGCAGTGGGTCACCTGATATCTGAATATGGTTTACCCTCTAGTGGGGCTGGGTAGTGGGTCGCCTGATGATGTATTATGGTTTATCTTCCAGCGGGGCTGGGTAGTGGGTCGCCTGAAGATGTATTAGGGTTTACCCTCCCGCAGGGCTGGGCAGTGGGTCACCCGATATTTGGTTATTAATTACCCTCTAGCGGGGCTAGGCAGTGGGACACCATTTAGTATTCCAGACTCAGTCCTTCCAACTAGGATAGTCTGTGGATTTCTTCCGTGATTACCGGAGCAGGACCCTTGGTTATACGGGTCAGTGTTGTGAGGGATTGACTTTGAGTAGACCTCTCGACTGCCGGGCAGTGACGAGGTGTGGTTTGAATTCCCCCGGAACTCTCAAGTATGAGAAGCGCTTTCCCCCACCGAGATGCATTCTTGTGACGTGACCTAAAACCATGCGGGCGAGTCAGTGCCTCCCAAAGTGGATAGTGTCGAGGTGTGGTGATTGAGCCCCTTGGCATGCGGTTCGGGGAAGATGTGTGGGATGCTGGGCATCGATGGTGTTATGTTTGGGACTGTTGGCGACTCTTTCTTGGGCTGAGCTACGGGACTGAGATCCCCTTACGAGTTTGTTCGGGCTTATTGGCAGAGCACATGGATATGTATATACCTTGTTTCTGGTACCCACTCCTTGGGTTTTGGCTACTCTCCTTCCAGGAGAGGCGAAGACACGCAGGGTATGCCACGTGCTTTCTGTGTCTAGCTTCTCATGGTTGGACGAGTCTACTCTCCTACTATAGGTAGCGAAGACTCAATGGGAAGTTCATCTTCTCACCGTTTCCATCTCCTTGTGTCTGGATGAGTCTATTTCCTTTCTTTTGCTGGGTTGAGCTAGACTCTCTACTACACCCTCGGTTGTACCCCTCTACTTTTCTGTTCGCTCTACCGCTCACCCTTCGGTACCTCCATTGTTTCTCCCTCGAGCCTTCAGTGTATCCTACTGAGTATTTTTATACTCACCCCTGCTTGGGATTTTCCCGCACTTTTCGTTCCCTTGCAGACGAAGAACAAGTGGAGCGTGACTTCAGTGGAGCGTAGGAGCTTGGGAGCTTGGACTGCGTGCGGTGGTCGTGGAGGGTTCCAGGTGGGAGACCCGTCAGCAGTTTCTTTTGTTTACATGTTTCTGGGTTGTGGCACTTTTGGTTGGGCATGTGTTTTTCACCTTTTCTTTTCAGTTTGTACTTTGTACTTGTAGAGGTCGATGTACTTTGTGGTATTTTTTATAGCAGTTTCCCTTTCCTTTTCATTGCTTGCCTTTACTTTTACTCTGCACTTTTGCATCGAGTTTGCTGCGTGTGTGTGTAAAGGTGCTTAGGAAAAGGCCTCCCCGAGTTATTGTGCCTTCGGCGCTGGTCGCCAGCCCCTGGCCTATGGAGGCGAGCTTGGGGTAGTTGTGGCTCGAGCCCGGGTAGGGTCGGGTCGTGACAAAGTGGTATCAACGGTGGTCTGTTCCTTGGGACGTTGTCTGGATGTCCCTAAAAGAGTAATTGGTTGGGATTTAGGGCAACAATGTTAACGTGTCTCGAGAGCGGCTCTCAGGCCAAGGAGTCCAGTGATGGTGCGGTGGCCGACGTACCCATTCACCAGGACCTTGATAACCCGCTTGTCGACTCGGCATGTTGAGACACTTGCTGCAGGAAAATTTGTTTGTGCATCACATAGGATCGAGTCTTTGACCGTCCTTCTTATGTGAGCTCCCCATCATTGTTGTTGTATTGTAATATACATATATGCTCATCTGACCGCGACACTCCTTAATAATATTCAGGATGTCTCCGCGAGGACAGCCAGCCAGGATAACAGCTTTGGTTCGTGACGACGACCCTATGAGCTATGAGGCCACAGTCCAGAACCCATCGTGTGAGCCCTTTCTCCGGGTGGACTGGTGGAAGCACCCCCACCTGTTGAGCAGCAGACATTTTCAGCAGAGCAGGCTGAGCATGAGCGCAGGTTGAGCGCACTCCGTGAGTTCCAGCGGCAGAGTCCACTGAGGTTCAGTGGTGAGCCAGACCCTCAGGCAGCAGAGGGTTGGCTATAGGCAGTGGTTAGCCTTTTCAGGCTTGTCCAGACACCTACAGATCAGAGTGTGGCTTTGGCAGCCACCCCTTTTGGTGGAGCAGCTTGGCATTGGTGGAGTCTGGTGACTCAGTTCCTGACGAGTCATCGTTTTTGTTGGATGACTTTCAGTTGTTGCTCCGTGAGGATTTTTGCCCCTCCTGCTTGCACTCTGTTCGGATTTCGGAGCTCCTGCAGTTTCAGCTTGGAGGGATGATGGTGGCCGAGTACGCGGATAGTTTTGCAGACCGTACACACTTTTACCCGGACTTGGTCCATGACGACAACATCGAGCGCGGAAGTTTGAGCAGGGTCTCCACCGAGAGATTCGTGCTTTCATAGTACCCTTGAGAATTTCCACATATGCCGGGGTGCTAGAGCAGGCGCTGGTGACAGACGGCTTCTTGTCATGTTTTGCGGTTGGTAGTTGCAGTGGGCGCAATGGAGCCGGGATGTCTGCCGTAGCTAGCAGGCTCCGGAGGACAGGACCTCGATGCAGGTGGCCTTCCCACTTCCGGTTTCGGAGACGTGGTCGTATACCACTGTGGCGAAAAGGCGCAGGGCCTCATCCGGGGATGCCCTTCCGTGAGAGGATCTCGGGCCGTGGTCGTATACCACAGTGGCACCAGAGGGCACCATGGAAGCCCAGAGAGCGCCAGTGCTATGCTTCTGACGGGCGAGGTCACTTGGCACGAGACTGCCCGCCCCGAGTTGCTGAGAGCTTCGGGCAGGTAGTAGGCGCACCACCACGGTAGAGGCAGCGCCGTGATCGGAGTAGTACCCCGAGAGGTGGTGCTAGTAGAGGAGCGGGAGGAGCTGGTAGTGGGGGATGACGTTACGAGGTCTTCCCATCACCACTAGGCAGTTCACGTCAGGCTCTGGGAGCTGACGGTTAGGACCGCGGGTAGCCGTGAGATTTGGATGTATACGATCCTGCAGAGCACGGGATGGTGAGAGGTACCCATTACGACTCTTCTTCTTCATGAAGTAGAATTGATAGGCTCTGCGTGTGAAAGACGTTTCTCCCTGCTCCTTGTTTGAGGTGTTACCAGGGTGACGCAGGGCGTCGGGTGTAACCCTGTGTTGGTAAGGTAAAAGGCGTGAGACCTTTTCCTTTAGTCGATGGTGTTGTCTTCTTCGCCTGTTGAGCGTGTAAGAGAGCATCGACTGTGGAATCTTGCGTGACCAGATATCCTTGGGTGTTTCACCATATGGATATTCTGAAGGAGGGAATCACCGGGCCTTCTTCCCGGTGTGGGCGGTGATTCCAGTCGCGGCATGCGACGTAGAGGTTTTACTGGGGAGATGAGCTACCCCCGAGGGCCTTCGGGTCGTTTGAGACCGTGAAAAGGGATGGAGAGGTACCCTACCGCCTTTCCCTAGCCCCAATGTTTGGGGTGGGTGCACGACATCGGCATGGGCCGACCTCGCGTGAACAGATCAATCCTTTGGTCTGTGTGCGTGGCACAGAGATGTGCGTGGGTTCTTCTGGGTATGGGAAAGCCAAGTGTGGGCTTAGTACCCTGTGTTGCTCCCTAGTTTTTTTTATAGGATGAAAATCTTGAAGGAGGGAATGATTTAAGAACCCGGTTTTTTCTGAGAAAGACTTTGGAATATTCTTGATAATATTCCAGAGCAGTGCCTTCAGACGGCGTGCGATTCCGAGCCCCAGAGTGGCCGGAATTAAAATTTCAATGCGTTCACACTGGAAACGCTAAATAAATGCGATAACTCCTAAACGGAGTTCCGGATCAGGGATCCGAGTGTACGGATGGGTCCGGAATGTGGTGTCTACCCTAGGAACAACATTAAACTTGTCGGCGCGGGATGTTTGGACCCCTCGCCCTCTTTTGGAACATTAAATGGATTAATTAATTAATTAATTAATTCGTTTAATGGTGAAATGCTATTATCTCTTAAACGGTGGCTCGAATTGGAAAAACGAGGGGACCGTTGAGTTCGGAGCATGTCGTTTACCCAAGGAGGGGTATAACATTCGCGGGCGCAGGCCGTTTGTGAAAAATGGCCCCAGGGGCGTTTTCTTTATTTGGCGGCCTCAGGCGCTATGTTTAATAACTTTTGAACGGGGTCGCGGAATAAAATTCCGAGACCGCCGTTGTGCTCGGAGCGTCGTGCTTACCCCAGGGACGCTCTCCTTTTTGTCTTCTTCGAGAGCGGGGTCAGGGGCGTGCTGGGCGGGGGTGTTTAAGTGTTATTACTTAAACGCACCCCTCCCCCCTTCTTCCTCTCATTCTTCTTCTTCACCCTCTCCCCTTCCCTCCTCCATTCCAGTGAGCTCTGGCGAGGCGAGCTGCGGCGAGCCATCTCCGGCGAGGCAACGGCGCGGGGCGGATCACGCGGGAAGCGTCGGGCGAAGCCCCACGAGGTAGGTGGTGTTGTTTGAGTTTCAAATCCTGAGCCCCCTTTGACCCCCAATTTTGGCATTGGTTTGTCATTTAATCTTCGAACAAATCCCATGGACGCGTAGTATACAATTTTCTCTTCCCGATGCTTGTTTCGGATTTGAAATCGGAGGTGGGAGGCATCCCCAATCGCTTGCCAAAGTTTGCGGGAAATTCGGGTTTTCTGGGTGTTTCCGGCGAGGGCCAAAGGCGGCGGACGGCGGCGTAGGGCGGCCGCAGCTTCGCGAGGCAGCGGCGCAGGGCGGCGTAGTGCGAAGCAGGGCAGAGGCGGTCGACCGGGGCTATGGTGGCGGCGGCGCCTGCCGGGAGGCGGTGGCAGCTGCCGAAAGCCGGCCGCGGGCGTCGGCAGGCGGAGGAGAGGGGGGCCGCGCAGCGCGCGTCCCCGTGCGTCCACCGCGACCCGCAAAACGCGGGTCGCTGTTTGGAATCAACCGGCCGCGACGCGGCCGGTCGGGAGAAGTTAGCCGCGGCCAGCTGGCCGCGGCGGGGTGAACCGGACCCGCGGCTGAGCCACGGGCCGGCTATGCGGACCGGGCCGGCCGGCCCAAGCAGGGCGGACCGGCTGGTCCGGGCCGGTCCGGCCCAAGGGGCCTTGCCCCTCATTCTTCGGACGCCCGTATTTCAGGCTACATGCGTCCGTTTTGCGTGCCGTCTGCGGCAGCACGGTGCTTACATCGAGGCGATGCTTCTGGGATGGTTTCGGGAATTTTTAATTCCCGAAACAAGGGTCCACTGAGGCGCGACGCATCCTTAAGTGGTCGAGCGTTTTCCGGGATTCTTGTTTTGGACGGCGCAGATGCGCCCGACCTCCGTTGTGTGTGCCGTCAGCGGCGTTGTGACCCTAACACTGAGGCGGAGGTTTTCAGGGTAGTTCTAGGCATTGAAGCCGAAGTTGAGGCGTGGGCTCCATGGCCCGTCTTTTGAGCTACGTGCAGCTTTTAGCGGCTTTTTTACCGGGCGTCCGTTCGGGGCATGCGAGCAGTCGTTTCTGGGTGTTTTTCCGAGGGGATTGTAGTGGTGCAATCCGCCCGCCCTAATTTGGCATGATGGTGTGGGGCCCATGAGGGGCGTTTCGGGAGTTGACGGTGATTTCCAGTTTTATCACCGAGCGACCGTTTTGGACGAATGAGTAGTCCATCTTGTGTGCTTTTTCGAGAGGATCGCAACGATGCGTTCCGTTCGTGGAGTTTCGGGACCTGGATGCGGGTCCCATGTGGCACCGCTCGTGTGCAGTGCGCCGCAATTCATCTTTTTTTTCCGGATACCCGTTCTACTCAAGTGAGTAGTGCTTTCGACGTGTTTTTCCGAGAGCATCGCGATGGCGCAGTCCGCCCGACCTTTTTCGGAGAAGTGGTGTCGGTCCCACCCGACCGAGCTACGGTGAATAGTACCTTTTTCACCGGGTGGCCGTTTTGGGTGATTGAATAGTCAATACTGCGTGTTTTCTCTATGGGATCGCATTGGTGTGATGCGCACGACTGTTTTCGGGGCCGAGGCTCGGGATTACGGGACGTCGTTCGGGCGTGAGGCGGTGTTGGTGACTTTTCCATCGGGTATCTGTTGGAGGCGAGTATGTAGTCGATCTCACGTGTTTTTTCGCGAGGATTACCACGGTGTAATCCGTTTGGTTGTGTGGAGCCTCTTGCGCGATCTTGTTGAATGTGGAGCATGGAGGGTGCTCTAGTAGCGGTCCGCCCTACTTTGTCTGTAGCGGACCCTTGGCTGGTGATCGCGCACTCTTGGAAGAGTGATATGAATGTTTAACGAGTTGTGGTTGGCCATGCCTGGGCCATTGAGGTGGAGTTGTTACGTCACGCCTTCGCGTTGACGTTGGGCGCCGGGTGCATGATAGCCTATGGGCTGGAACGAGGTATATTCTGGGAGTATACGGGACCGCTTGGAGGTACGTGTGGTTTGTACCTGAGTTGTTCATGCGCTTGGTTGGGGTTGACCTGAGGACACACGCCGTGTGGTCCCCACGTGCGTGTCGTGTTCTAATTTGCGTACTTTGAGCTCTCGCGATGTAGAGGATCCCTCTGTGCTCATTGTTTGACCAGCAGGGTGATGTTTTCCCCTTGCTCGGTGCTCGGTTGTTGACCAGAATGGTTGAGTGGCCTACCCCTCGTATCGTTCTCGATGGATTCGCCGGTAGCGAGTCCAGTGGCACCTAGTGATGGAACAGGTGCTGAACGCCTTTGGGTGAGTTGTGCTGGAGTTGGGTGGTCACGTGATGCCCACTCCGTGTTTAGTTGGCCAGTGTTGTACCCTCCAGTGGATGTGGCCATAGCAGTTCTGAGTTTTACCCTCCAGCGGGGCTGGGAAGTGGGTTAATCATCGGATTCTAGGGTCTACCCTCCGGCAGAGACTGGGCAGTGGGTCACCCGACACTTTTAGGGTCTACCCTACAGCAGAGACTGGGAAGTGGGTCCCCGATGCACTTAGGGTCTACCCTCTAGCAGAGACTGGGCAGTGGGTCACTCGACGACCTCTTAGGGCCTACCCTCCAGCAAGGCTGGGTAGTGGGTCGCCTGTCGACTAATTCCAGGTCTACCCTCCAGCGGGGCTGGGCAGTGGGTCTCCTGATGATGTATTAGGGTTTACCCTCGAGCAGGGCTGGGCAGTGGGTCACCCGATATCTGAATATGTTTTACCCTCCAGTGGGGCTGGGTAGTGGGTCTCCTGACGATGTATTATGGTTTACCCTCCAGCGGGGCTGGGTAATGGGTCTCCTGACGATGTATTAGGGTTTACCCTCCAGCAGGGCTGGGCAGTGGGTCACCCGATTTTTGGTTATGAATTACCCTCTAGAGGCGCTGGGTAGTGGGACACCAGTAATCATTCCAGACTCAGTCCTTCTGACTAGGCTAGTCTGTGGCTTTCCTCCGGGATTACCGGAGCGGGACCCTTGGTTATACGGGTTAGTGTTGTGACATCTTGACTTTGAGGAGACCTCTTAATTGCGGGGCAGTGACGAGGTGTGGTTTGACTTCCCTAGAACTCTCAAGTACGGGGAGTGCTTTCTTCCACCGAGACGCATCCTTGTGACGCAACCTAAAACCATGCGGGCGAGTCAGTGTCGCCCAAAGAAGATAGTGTCGAGGTGTGGTGATTGAGCCCCTTGGCTTGCGGTTCGGGGCAGAAGTGCGGGATGTTGGGCATCGATGGTGTTATGTCTGGGACTATTGGCGACTCCTTCTGGGGCTGAGCTATGGGACGGAGTCCCCTTACGAGTTTGTTCGGGCTTCTTGGAGAGCATAAGGATATGTATATACCTTGTTTCTGGTACCCACTCCTTGGGTCTGGGCTACTCTCCTTCCAGGAGAGGCGAAGACTCGCGGGGTATGCCATGTGATTTCTGTGTCTATCTTCTCATGGTTGGACGAGTCTACTATCCTACTATAGGTAGCGAAGACTCGACGGGAAGTTCAACTTCTCACCGTTTCCATCTCCTTGTGTCTGGATGAGTCTACTTCCTTTCTTTTGCTGGGTTGAGCTAGAGTCTTTACTGCACCCTCAGTTGTACCCCTCTACTTTTCTATTCGCTCTACCGCTCACTCTTCAGTACTTCCTTTGTTGCTACCTCGAGCCTTCGGGGTATCCTACTGAGTATTTTTATACTCACCCGTGCATGGGCTTTGCCCGCACTTGGTGTGCCCTTGCAGACGACGGACATGTGGAGTGTGACTTCAGTGGAGCATAGGAGCTTGGGAGCTTGGACCGTGTGTGGTCATCGTGGCCGGGTTCCAGGTGGGAGACCCGTCAGCAGTTTCTTTTTTTTACCTGTTGCCGGGTTGTGGCACTTTTGGTTGGGTGCGTGTTTTGCCCCTTTTCTTTTCAGTTTGTACTTTGTACTTGTAGAGGTCGATGCACTTTGTGGTATTTTTTATAGTAGTTTCCCTTTCCTTTTCCTTGCTTGCCTTTACTTTTACTATGTACTTTTACATCGAGTTTTCTGCGTGTGTGTGTACAGGTGCTTAAGCAAAGACCTCCCCGAGTTATTGTGCCTTCGGCGCTGGTCGCCAGCCCCTGGCCTATGGAGGCGGGATTGGGGTAGTTGCGGCCCGAGCCCGGGTAGGGTCGGGTCGTGACATATATAGACTTTTTTAAAAATTGAGTATATCGTTTATCAAAATATTTTCATGATCTAATATCACTATACATATTTTTAATAATTTTATTACTTCTATATATACAATGAACTTTAACATCTACTTTATTATCATATAGTTTAGATAATAAAATTTATATCATGGTTCATTCAAACTTGTGTGTGTGTTTTTCATATGTTATGGAAGAAAATAAATTTATTTAAAGGGAAATATGTCATTAAATATTGGGGAGTTACATTCTACCCTCCTTAAAATGAATTTATCCCTTGCAATTATGTCATATTGATAGAATAAAATGAGTATATTTTTTGTTAATCAATCCCTCAGGATCCCATACAGATTCATTGAATTTTGGATTCCTCATGATACCACTACAGAACATCGTAGAGTTTTTTATAACACAATATCTACATATTCTATGGTTTGTACTGATTATTCATTATATAAATGATCATTCTCAAGAATTTACACATCTCCGTTCAATACATTTTAAGGATCTAGTATGAACTTTTTATAGAGAGATGCATGAAACTCATTAATAACTATAGAGAGGTTCAATGGAAGCACCAATCGATATGATACCATCCCTACTCTATTAAAAATATAAAAGGGGACAATATTCCTACGGAAAAATAATCCATTATATCTAAATATCAAAACAATATTTCATTAAAAAATTCACAAAAATTAACTTCTAAGAATTTTTTTAGTTCATAATTATCTTCTTATTATTGAAGAACCATTATGATTTTTAATATTTTTTTTGGAAAACTCACTTTTGTTAAAAAAACTAATTGGGGAACTAAGGTTTATTGAATATTATAAATATGTTTTATGATGTATTTGAAAAAATAGAAAGTGAGAATGTCATAAATATTTAATGTTTCCTTTCAATTGTTAAGGTACATAAAAAATCAAATTATTATTTAATAATCCTTCAATGTAACAACATCACAAAGAAACAATGTTATGAGTTGCAATTTATAGAAGGGGGAGAAGAGATTCTAATGACTAATGACTGAATAAAAATAAATAAATCATCAAATAAACATATCTAGACAATCCAAATTATATGAAATTTATGTAATGTTGGTTTTACAATAACAAATGGTCACATTAAGTGTTGATGTTTTCAGAGCTGACTCATTGGTTGATGTTTTTGTAAAATGATCTTACATTTTCTTCAATTATACAAAATGATGATTTCAGCATGTCCAACATAAAATAATTCTAATTAAATAAAATTTATAATTAAATGTCATATTTTATTATAATTCTGAATATAATGGTTGAGAGTTCAGAAATGATTAAACCATAGTTTTTTAGTTCATGAAATTTTCATGTTAATAATGTCCTTAGAATTTGAAAAAATGTAGTCAACTGTTAATAATGGAAGCAGAATGATACCTAAAAAATTAATTTATGATGTTATCAAAATATATATTTTTATGTGAAGAAAACTACAAATAGAATGAATTACATATGTTTTGATGAATCATATATTGATTGAAGGGAATCAGTTGGAATCATGAGAGGAATTTCATTAGAAAAACATTTGTGAAAATTTACTTTAGAAAAAATATGTGAAAAAGTCAATTAGAATTTTTTAAAATATATTCACCAAAAAAACATTTCTAAAGAAGTATATCAGTAACATTGTTATGTACTCCATTGGATAAACATTTTATGAAATATATTATACAATCTACCATGAAAATAAAAATGACATGATGGAAAAATAATGTTTCAAGGTATATAACTTGTATATGATATTGACTAGTTAATGAGTAGATGATGACGAGCCAACAGAAGATATTTCATTCAGATGAAAAATTCGTAGTGAATTGATCGAAAAATCTACAAGATGATGATTTTTCTATGAATCATTATATAGAACTAAAAATGACTATGTTGAACTATTGTGTAGATTTTCAAGCGGTTTTTCTATTTTTGATAATTTTATCATAAAAAAAATTATCTCAGGTATGGAAATTTATAAATCCATTCAAAATATTTATTTATACCTAATTTGGATGCATAATGAGTTCATAATGGTTTTGGGGGTGTGTTAGGCTTTTTTGGAGCTCAAAACCTCGACTAGTGGAGATATTTCTAGGCCATATAGATAGTGGAAATCATAACCTCACCTTGAATGGTCTCTACTAACCATGTACTGAATTTTTAAGGTACAAGAGGGGTAAAAAACAATCCAAAACCATTAACCAATGGGTTTAAACCCATATGGGTATCTCAAAGAAATATAGTTGAGGGGATTTCCTGGGTTTCTCATGGTTAGTAAAACCATGTTCTAGAAACAATTTATATTCCTTCTTTAAGTAGGGGGAGTCGTATAGTAGGCACACAGTCTGTCCAACCATGCGACCAAACCATGAAACATAGATATTTTTGATGAATTTTTCATTTACCCCTTAAATATATTTTAGCATACTCTATCCCACTTATTATTCTATTTACAGTTGATTAAGCTCTTCTCCTACATGTTAGAGCTCCTGAACATCCCTCTTCATTGGTTTTTATCCCTATAATTAATTTGTTATCTGATTAAAGAATCGATCATCTGTTTGGATCCCTACATATATGCTCTAAAATCACTCACTCCTTTCATCATTTCTCTTGTCCAAATCAGAGTTATTTTGATGAATGATCATAAACCCATTTTTAAGGTGTTGACCTGTTCTTCATGTTTCTTTCGATCTAGGTCAAACTTCATTCTGATACTTGATGAGGAGTGTATTATAGGCTCGAGGTAGGTTGTTTATGATTGATACATCAGCTATCACTACTTTATAATCTTTCAATATTATTTGTATGCTGATTTCATCAGTCACATCATATTTAATTCATATGTCATTATTTTTTTCATCAAGATCATATTCTAGAAAATGATCTATATGATAAATTTATCTTATTAGTTTATGTCCTCAACAACGACCACCCCATGTAGGGTTCTTTACATGTTTTGCCTCCCAAGGATTTGTATGGATCATTTGCACCGTCTTTAAACTATTTTTTCACTCAACCCACCTACGTTAAGTGATATAAATTAATATATGAATACATAAATGCCATGTATACTATATATATCCCTTATTCTTGAAGTATATAAATGGAATTGATTTCTTATCTTGTTTTTCATTGTTCATAATAAAAAATGGATATTGAAGGAATATATTTAATTTTATAAATTGAAATCACAATTCATTACTTTTATATATCCCTCATTTCCATTATAATGAATGATAAATAAATGAACCTAATAATTGAATATGTAAATGAACCGAGAAATGGTTCCATGTCCTTTTAGACTTGTCACATATTATGAAATCCAATGGAATTAACCAAATAAATTATTAAAAGGAATTATTTTTATAAGGCCTTAATTTAATAGTTAATTAAGTATAAGGTTCCTATTGAATATGGAACTCATCATATTTATATTAGTTCTGTTACTTGAGATAGCCCTAGATTCTTGAAGGAATTCCTTGAGCACTTGAACGATACCATTCTGATTCATGGATGTTGGTTTCCAAGGGAGATACCCACTGTTGAACATGGAAATTTCAAAATTGCGGATTCCAAAAAAGACCCCATAGTATACCATAACAGTAATTAAGATTCTTGGATTCCATTGATACAATCCATTGATCAATATTGAGGTATTTGGACATGGGGTGCCATGGATTCACCCATTGCACCCAATCATTTATTTTCCCATTTTACCTTGCATGAGATCCTTGGACTCAGTTAGAAACATATTATAGTAGAACTACTTGTGTGGTAATCTATGGATTACACTAGGATCCCTAATATCTAGGATAAAAGTTATTATTGAGTTGGATCAAACATTGAGGTTAAGGATGACATGGTTATTACCTGTGATCTTCTACATTAATTTAATCATTACATGATTCCTTGATTTTTAATATGGATCATCATTGAAATAATCCTTATAGTATGCTTAGGTTATACCTTAGACCCACATTCATTACATGTTATATGTCGGTATTTAATTAATAAAATGTTTCCATGTTCATACACTAACTAAGGATAAAGGAAGTATCAAAATAATTATAATAATATACTAATTTACATTTACATATACATTAAAACAATCTGTTTATAGTTCATATCCATGATGGTATATACACTATTCTTAGTGGAATTGTAAGATTTATCTCGGACCCTATATGGGCCTCTGATCATATACATGAAGATTATATGTATAATGATTTTGATAAGGCGAAGCATCATGCTTCGGAGACCTGGTCATGATTGGTTGATTTAGGATGGTGGTTGGTGGAAATGATCAGACCTATGCTCTAGATGCTTGGATTTTTTAGTTATTTTTTGATTATTTTATATAAATTATGTTACCTACTTCTTTATATCCATGTTATCCAGTTTTTTGAGTGATATGAAAAATAACAATATAAAATTGTATATGATTCAGTTTCCATCTTTTGACAATTATCGAGTTCTTGTATGTTAATCCTTATCTTTCACATCGAGTTGTTTATTTTATATAAATTATCTAATATTAAAAAAAACTATATATCAATTATACTATACTCAGGTAATTAGGTAATAGTCTCCCAATATACACATCCTTGTTCCTCACTACTAATCAGTAGCCTCTGGCGTATAGGGAGGTATGACATAACACTTATGGCCAACCAACTTTGGAATATCATTGATTATTTCAGAGGTTAGGATGTCACAAAGTGGTATCAGAGTGGTATTTTATTTTATTTTTTCTTATTTTTTGGTAATATATACTGAAGATTAGGAAATGATGGAACCTAGATAGAATCCATTCCTAGGAATAGGAATCCCATGATAGAGTTAAATACTATGTTTTTTTTGAATGAGAAATTCATGTTCTTTTTTGCATATTACATATGATGTACTATCATCATTAAGATATTGACTTGGGTTATGGTATTTGATATTCCTTATTGATATTTAATCTTGGATTGATGTGATGAGTGAATATCATCATTATTAAACAAATCATTATAGGCACATTAAATTCACATGCCATGAATATTCCTTTCTATATAAGTGTGTTTCACTGCATTCAATGCTTGAATTTCATGTGATTATTGGGTGAGACATTACTATTATATATTTTTATGTTAATAATAACTTATATAGGGTATGGAGTTGGTTATTTAACCATTTATCATCAATGAAAATAGGTTATTCCTATTTACCTGGACGGTGTAACCTTAAATAGATTGTTTCCACCCATGTCTGCTATGTACATCTAGCTATATGTGATTTTCATTGGATATACAATACTAAATAATTCTTTCAATTAATGAGGGGTATGGGCCCTTGTGGATTGTGATGGGTATTTTATCATATCAATCCATCTTATATTACTTTTTACATTCCAAAACTGAATATAGAAAGTGTAAAATAGAAACTTAGATGGTGTTTATTTCATTATTATGGTTTATGGACCCTTCTTCCCTTGGAATAGTTGTCCATTTAAACAAAAAAACATATGAAAATATGAAAATACAAATATTAAATGTATATCATGGATTATAAAAATTAAATTTTTTTCAATAATTGAATAGGTAAATTTTTACTTACCCTTTAACATAATAGAACCCATTAAATCAAACCTAAATAGTTACCAAAACATGGCCGACAAAGTGGGTAGTTGCTGTTGTACTTTGGGGTTTATGAATGTTTTATTATTATATACATATTCTAGTTCTTTAATTTTTTGTAAAATATTTTTCAATGGAGATTTCTATTAAATTGTTGAGCTATTCTACATTGAAATCCTTGATTCATATTCTAGGTGGTTGGTGATGAACATGATGTAGAGATTTTGGGATTAAATGTTCAATTATTTCCTATAGGAATTAAACACGAGTCAATAACTTTTATATAAAAAAACTAGGAACTGATGCCCATCTTAGAGGAAGTTTCATATGTAAAATTTATTCCAAGTATGGTTCTCCATAACCTGCACCTAATAAAGTGGATCTGACCCTGATGTTATAAAAGAATCTTTTTACCTTTTGTTTTAGGTATGGTGGTCTATATGATACAAAGTCCAGTATGTAGGATTATCTATCTATCATCAAGAATCTATATAATAATAAATAATGTAGAGTCAAGCATTCCACCTATATGCTTCATGGTTGTGCCAATCGATTGTAGAATGTGATGACCCAAGTAGGTCATACACAGGGCCTGGTATGGAAGGCTTTCAAACTTCCTTCTTTGATTAAATCATTACTCATAAGATGAAAGATGATCAAGTTCGATATTCCATGAATCTAGAGTACAGTTCCATGTTAGTTATAGACTATTCATCATGTTTTACTAAGCTATAATGACATATAATTCTTATTTTCAGTTAAGAGATACCGAGTGCTAGACTTTTTGAGGATGGGATCTCATATTCCATCCATACATAGGTGAATGTTTATTGGATGCCTAATTTTTGTAACAATGTTGTCCAATATCTCATCAATGAGTTCATCCGATGGACATCTGATTGTTCTAAGCATAGAATTTAATGTTTAGGAAGTCTAGTAGTTCATATATAATCAAGGAGTGTTCCCTTGTGGATTATTGTTAGGCCAATGGTATCCATAATACCCATAAAATATTCTTTTTTGTTTTCCATAAGATTGGTTGGTCGCTCAAAGTAAGCTTAGCCTATACAAAATTCTTGGAAACTTAAATACCCCAACCCACCTTTTATATATTGATGATATCATACTATTTCATAAAGGGGATCAAAAAAACATTCATGTTCTCAAGCAAGCTCTTCATCACTATGAGGAAGTCTCAGGACAAGCAATTTCCTAGAATAAATCGAATATATTTTTTGGGAAGAACTTTCCTGTCAGAAGAAAATATAGCATTACTACCTATCTTGGAATTAAAGAAGGCCTCTTACCTTTCAATTAAATGGGCCTCTAAATTTTTTAGGGTTTTCCTAAAGCAAGCTACTTTTCTAATATCATTAATCAAACCATAAAACAACTCTCTACTTGGAAAGCTAAATATCTCTCCGTGGCTAGAAGAATTTTTCTGGTCAAATCGACCATTGTCTCTAAAATGGTCTACTCTCTTATGATTAATAAATGGCCTGTTGGAATCTTCAGAAAAATTAATACTTATATAAAAAACATTATTTGGACGGGAAGTAATGTTGAAAAGAAACTTGTCACTATCACTTGGAAATCTTGTTGTAAACCTCTTGATAATGGTGGAATTGGTATAAAGAATATAAAGATGTTTAATAATGCTCTTCAAGCCTATCTTACATGGCGTATTATAAATTGTACTTCAAAAGCATCTGAATTATTGAACCATAGATTCTGCTCTAAGCTCTTAAATGGGATTTTTAATTTCATCAACTCTTCGATCTGTCCTTCTATTAGTGACTCATACCACAAGATCATGGAAAATTCTAGATGGATGGTTAGTGGTGACTCTTCTATCAACTTTTTTGTGTGACAAATTGTGTGGTAACCCCTTGATATCTTTGTTACCACCTAATATTATTCCTGATGATACTAGTCATTCTATAAAGGATGTCTTACATTTTCACAGACATGCCCTCCCTGGCAATATTGCACAAATTATTGATAATCACCCTTTTTTTCTAATGGTGATTTCCTTGTTTAGGAACCTTCTCCAAGTGGCATCCTAGACTCTAAAAACATCTATAAGCATAACTTTTTTGGTGATGAATCTAATTTTCAGTGGCTGAGTCAATTTAACCAGCCTTGGATAAAACCTTCTAGGCTCACCCTCATATGGCGCATTGCTCATAATAGATTGCCTACTAAAGCCTATCTGCTTACTTTTAGCATACAGCTCTGCTCTAAATGTCACTTGTGTAAGCAACACAGGGAGAATGCTAATCATCTCTTTTTGTTGTTTTCAATGGAATCTGCTTTATGGAATTATGTTCTTGAATTATTTAATTGTAGATGTCCCATATCTGACTCTATTTGTTTATTTATAAAACATGCATTAGATATGACGCCTCTCTATAGGTTAAAAATCTATTTCTTACGACTGTGGCAGAACTCCTGCATGAGATCTAGTATGTTAGAAATGATCCTATTCATAATAAACACTCATTTGGTCTCAATGCAAGCAAATCTTGTATTATTATTATGATTCATGAAGATGATTCTATTCAAAAATACTATTGAAACAACTAGGTTGGCTACATTAAGATCCTTCGTCATCTCCTTGTGGTTTGAATTTTCTCAAAGACCAAACATTCCTTTGAAGAATTATGGAAATCACTGATGACGGGATGGATCAAAGTGAATGTTGATGGTGCTTCTAAAGGAAATACATGCCTTGGCAGTTGTGGTGCCATATTCAGAGACTTAACTGGCCAGTGTCCAGGTTGCTTCTATGCTGGATGTGGGTACTCTTCATCTCTAGAGGCTGAAATGCTAGGGGTCATCCATGCAGTTGATTTTGCGCTTCAACGAGGTGGGAAAAAGCTCTATATTGATAGTGACTCTACCACTATCATTCATTCCATCTGGAATGGAATCATTCATCTTGCTTGGCATCTCACCAAACATTGGATTAATTATCTGAACTCGCTCCATGGGATTGAATACATAGCTACTCATGCCTACCGTGAAGCGAATGCTATTGTAGATTCTCTTGCTAACAAAGGAGTTCATCAGAGCATGACTTGGCTGGACACTCGGCCAGATGACTTGATATTTTTATTTGATAGAGATTATAAAAAAATCTTATCCTTCCATCTATTGTAATCTTTTTCTTATCAATAAATTGTTCTTTGGTCTTTGACCAAAGCATTACCTTTAAAAAATTACTACCTTATAGGGAATATTCTATGATTATGGATGACTTTTCCATCTACTTAAAGTGGAAGAGGTACCACACTAGGTCCACCTTAAGTTGTAGGATCTTTTACACCAAGTGCAATGGTTATTTGGAGCATCACCAATATTACACATCTAGGAGGGGTTGTGGTTGTGGTACTAGAATATTGGATCAACACTATTAGCATTGTGGACTAGCTCAGGGTAGACTAGTTTATGTATAAGGACAAGGATTAGGTGAGTTTCCTATATTATAGTTGATACCAGAGGATTAGAGTGTTGGACTATCTAATTTACGAGTTGTCATTCTAGTATTGCTCATTATTTTATGTCCCTCAATTGATATAGTTTCTTCATAGTAATCATTCTCATTATTGACAATGGTGTGCCTCTGGCTAGTTATCTATTATTACATGGATTTTATGACCTTGGATACACCATTTTTATGGTATGAGTGCATACGCAAGTGCATTGAGTACCGCTTGAGGTAAGATGTTATACCATATTATGGGGAATAATTTTTTTTTGTTGAAAATATTTGATTTCATTCTCCAATTTTATTGGATGGTTCTATACCATGACTATATGGGATACTATCATTGAAGGGTTCCTGACACATCACTAGATGGTAAAAATTTTCTATTCAAGGGTGAGTGGGTTTTAATGACTAGTAGATCCATACCATATATTCATGGGATAGGTGGAGTGACCATCAATATTTCTAGTCTTCTCACAGAGGAAAAGAAAAAACATCTGACTAAATTTACTCTAGTAGTATATCATTTCTGGGATGAATTTACTAATTGCTTTTCTCACATACATCATGAGAGAGAGGTAGATTTAGGGATTAATATTGTTCCCCAAGTAGCTCCAGTATCCCATAAACTATATAGGACTCACCTACTAAGCTCTAAGAGGCTAGGATACAATTTCTAGATCAAGAGTCTATAGAATTTAACAGAACTTTTACTTTAACATGGGGTTCAAATATGCTTCCCACCATGATGGTAGATGTGATGCTTCATTTAATTGTGGATTTTCAATGATTGAACAAATCTAAAGTAAATAACTATCATCCATTTACACTAATTTTTGATCTCTTTGGCTAACTCAGAGGATATAGGTTATTCAAGACGACAGACAAATGATTGTTCTATTATAAGGCACTAGTCATACCTTTATACATACATCATACAAAATTTCATAGATGTTTTGGTCTATATGATTATCTCATTATGAAATGAAATATTATGAACGTGCCTAACATTTTCATTGATTTGATGATAATGTTTTTCCATCAGTATCTAAATTATTTTTTCATGGTCATTGTGGATGAAATATTGGTGTATTCTCACAGTTGTAGAGACTATTATTTTCATCTCAAGATAATTTTGAATAAACTAAGAGACAATAAGATTTATTTTATGATTTATCTATTCCACTTATGGATAAAAAATATTCACTTATCGGGTCATACCCTCTTAGAATCAAGTGTTTCATTTTACAAATATATTGGCAGTGTTGATGTTTCCTAAGGAAAAACCAGAACATGTTTGATATAATAAATATAATGGGGATGGATGGATATTGAAGGTATTTATTAGGATATATCATTCCATTTTACTTATTATTTGTCTAACATTGATGGTGGTAATGTTCCTTTGGTCAATATAATATCAATATTCCATTATGTAGCTGAAATTAATGCTTGTTTTCACACCAATTTTGATTATTAAAGACCATGTAAGAAGATAAACAATGTTCAATGATGAATAAATGGATACAGTGCTGATCTAGGAGGATAGATCATTTTGTAATAGATCTCATCAGTTGAGTTATCTTGATAGAAATCATCAAATTTACGACCTCGAACTAGGAAATGTTGTCCAACACTTATGTTGCTCAAGACACTATCTGATGGGTGGGCTCTTTCTGCTATATACAGACCAAAATGGACTCAATTGATTATTTAAAATAGATGAATTTGATCCCAGAAAATGAGGATTGGCTTAATACCATTATTATATTTTTTTTAATCTTTCTTGTTCACTTTGAAAAAGGACTGATAGTATCACATGCACTGTGATAGAAAACTCTGAAACATTCGTTACAGGAAGCTTGTGATGATTGTAAATTAATGGCCCTATATTCAAATATTAATAGAGAGTTTCATGAGATTTATAGGAATTGGTACTTCTCATCTATGAAAGTTATATCTTACCATAATTATAGGGTATAGAGAATGCAGTTTCAAGATACAAAATTATTGGTCCTTTGGGAGGGTATTTTTGGAGATGACTCACCTCTGGATTGATCTGTGGATAGAGAAAACATCCTATATATACATGTACATTTCTGGGTTTCTACATATATGAGATAATAATTGATACCAGAGTCCCACACTTGTGATTAGGATGTTTATATAGGCATATCCATGATGTATTGAGATTGGTGATGCCAGTATTGGTGTACTCTGAAGAAATGTAAGGTGGTAGATTTTATCCCTAGGTGTTATACCTTATAGTAGGTGAAGGAAGAGTATGAGTGGTCTATTGTCTTCTTAGAGCCAATTGTAGCCCCAAATGTATATGGGATGATTTTTTCACTGATTTCTTTTCATCCTACCATGTTCACCTAAAGGTAGTGATGTGATTTGGTTAGTCATGAATAATATAACAAAATAAGCCAACATACTTGCTATACATGAGAGATTCATTGTTAATGAGATGGAAAGACTCAATGGAAATGAGATCATATGGCTACATGGGGTCCATAATACTATGGATTCATATTGGTATTCACACCTCACCTCATGGATCTAGAAGGGGTTATAGAGAGCTAAGTGTACACATGTACTTACAAGAAAAAAATTTCACCGACACACTAATAGCCAGTGGGAACAAATGATACAAGATTAATAGGACATGCTCAGGGAGTGCATGATTGATTTTAGTAGATCTTGAGAAAATCAAATTGCTCTAATTTATTTATCCAATAATAAAATATTTGAAGAAGATATTATGATTACTCCTTTTGTGTCCTTGTATTAGGATATATCGTTCACTCATATGATGGTTAGAGGTAGGAGTGGTGGCATAACTATGTCCTTGGATATTTTATGAGACATAAAATATGTTTCACTTGATCAGTAAGTGCATGTATACTTCTCAATATAGATATAAATATTATGCTAATCACTATCAATGACTATTAGTGTTAGTAATCATGGAATAGGGTTTCCTTCAAGTATCACCAAGACAGAGGAATAAATAAATACCATGGAAAGAGAAGTTGATCCCATACATTGATTGGATGTTTGAGATTCTGTATAGAGCCTAGATAGTAACCTTGGTTTCTCTTACATTAGATGTACCATGCATTATACGATGTAATCCACACTTCCATGTTTAACCATTATCACACCAATACAGATGAATATTTTGATCTTTTGGAGGTTGAGTTAGATGTTGATTCTTTATTTGTTATGTATCGTACATGAATCATTGGCTTGCGAATGAAGGATCTTTGAGGCCATTCTATCCCTTTTGTAAGGGAGAGAAGGAATCATGGATGGGTATAGGATGAGAATTGGGAGAGGGAGGAAAACATATGCGCCTAATGGAAAGATTGTTTCCCCAATAATTATTCACTACCCTTGTAAGTTTCAACTCGAGGGAACATTCCATTAAGGGGAAGACTACAAGCACTCTATTTTTTATCTTAGGAATGCATCCTTTTTTAAATAAATTTAATTGAATCTTTTTTACTTAATTTGGATTTGAAAAGAGCTCATAATGGTTTTGGTGGTGTCTTGGGATTGTTCAGAATTCATAACCCTTGTTAGTGTAGAAATTACTATGCCTAGTGATTTGTTTAAATAGAGTTCCCAACCCACATGATGTCTCTTATCCTTACGGGGGATCTCATTGGGCCATCCTGGGATATGGAAATTCCCAAAAAATACACAAAGGTCCCTATTACTATATGGGAATATTATAAAAATGTAGGAATAAGAATATCATGGTTTTTTCATGGTTACTCAATCCATATACTTGAAAATACAAGAGGTACCCTATTATTAAGTGGAAGGTGCAAGGTTTCTGTAATGTTTGGTCAACTATACATCCAGACCATGAGAACTAGACATATTAGGTATGTTTACAATTTATCCCATCAATCAAATTAAACATAATCCCACCCAATTATTCTTATATTTACAATAGATGAATCCCTTCTCCATCACATTTCAGCTCCTAAAAGTTCCCTCTTCATATTGTTCGATCATTATCCTTTGTCCAATGTCCCATTGATTCATTTTTTATCTCCTTTTATTCCTCCAGGTATGTTTATCAATCATATAGCTCTATTCATTTTTTCTATTCACCTAAAAATAGTTAATTAGATGTTGTCTCATATGTCATAGGATTCGATTCATGATTTTTTCCTTTCTAGGCCATACTAGAGGATGATACTGGACAAGGAGACTGTTATAGGCTCATGTTAGGTGGTCCTTGATTCATCCATCATGTCTCTCTATTTTATAAACTACTACCATTGTGGGTATGAAAATATAATCTATAATTCCCAATTTAATACTAATTTCATATTAATATTCATCATGATTATATTATTGAACTTATACTATATGATCTATTAATTATTGGAGGTTATAATATCAATGAAGACCACCCTATATAGGGTGAATTCTTTTAAACACATCTTAGGGATTTGTTATATTCATATTCACTACCGTTCGAGTGTGATTTCACATGACCTAGTTGCGGTAAGTGTTATAAATTTATTTATGAATTGTTAAAAGGTATGTATACAATAAATATCAATTAGAAATGACTTATATAATAATAATGTGCTTATTTTTTTAAATATTACTTATTATTTCCAATTAAAGTAAATATAAAGGATATATTAAATGTATATAAATTGTAATAGTAGTTGGTTTCATGTCCTTAAACCAACATGTAATTATTATAAACAATAAATTAATGATCCTTATAATAGAATATGTAATTAAACTTATAAATGGATGTATTTATACTTAATATTGTCACATAGTAATATTGGAATAATAATAAACCCAAAAAAGTATTCATATGTATGAGTTTGACATGAACATAGTTAAATAAATATTTTTGTATAATTTGATTAATTACTATATATGTGATAATATTTTTAAGATTGGTCAAATTTGAGTGAGCTGTGGATTCTTGATGGAATTCCATGAGAACTCAGAACAGACTAATTTATTCAATTATTCTTTTTTCTAAGGGAGATAAAAAATGGAACTGGGTCCATGTATAATTTTGTATTCCTAGAATGAATCCATAAGATACCTTTATAATTATTCTATTATTAGTATTAATTTTATATAGTCCTTGGATTTATCTTGATGTTATCAGACATTTGGCATCGTGGACACACACAATGTTCCTAGTCATTTCATATCTCATTTTACTTTGGACAAGATTCAAGGATATATTTTGATATATATTATATTGGAATGTATTGGGAGATGCACTATGGATCACACTATGACCCATTATATGTATGTTATAGATTATTACTATGTTGGCTAAACCACTATGGTCAATGATTTCTTGGATTTTTCCTTGGATCCTCTTTATTATTATCATCATTACATGATTCCTTGGTTATTAAATTAGATCATTGACTATTATCATCACTACATGATTCAATATTTATAACATTGATAAAATTACATAACATATGATAATCATGGGAGCATAAAATTAATTTCTTTTCATGTTTATACACAATCTGAGTCTAATGCAATTATTAGGGTACTTTTAATACTGTAATTCTTTACATTTAATTATAACATAATATTGGAAGGTTATATTTTTTTATAATTGATGGTATAAAAGTTATAGGTGCTGGCCTTTTTGTATTTATTTTCAATCGCAAATTGGTCACCGATGAAACCCAAAATGAATATATATATAGAAGGTTTGAAATGGGGAAGCAACCCTATTTAGACACTTGATCTTGATTTTTTTTCTTTATGATAGATCATGGTAGTAGATGATCTGGAATATGCTAAGGACAGTTTGATATTTTCTGTTTCTTTTTTATTATTATTTATAAAATGTATTATCTATTTCCTTGTAACCATATTTTGTATTATTTATTAAGACATGACATGAATCGATGTCATTTTTTATATAATTTAGTTTCTATATTTAAACTATTATTTAGTCCATGGATTTACATCGTTGTCTTCCACTTCCTATTTTTTATTTTTTATAATTCTTCATCTTTTTACATATTATTATATATTGGATTTTTTACACTCTAGTAATGATATAATATTTTCCCCACAGATGCACCCTCATCTCTAACTTCTAGTCAGCTACCAGTAGTGTATAGGGAGGAACACATGAGGCCATGTAGCTATATTGTTTTGGGGAACCATTAAGTGGAACCTAGGTCAAGGTGAAACATTTAGGTAATTAAATCTTAATTATTAAATGCATAAAAAATAATTAATGAAATTTTGTGAATTTTCTATAAGAGTATAGATGTTTCTGAATATATTCAAATTTTTCGGAGAATGATTATTTATAATTTTATTGAGCGGGAAAGTAAAATAGTTTTACCATAACTAATAAATCTGGAGGACATTGAAATAGGTTTCAAAATTAATATATACATAACAGGTTCACCCCATTGAAATATTAAAAACATGTTTTAATTATTTATATGATTGAGTTTCCATCCACATAACCTTTTACTTTAGTTTTTCTAGGTAGAGGTTAAATTCATGGATATAGAACATGAATCATTTTAGAGTACGGGATATTGAAATTGGATGATAATTCTGAGTAATGTTTAAGGTATAATTATTTTATAAAAAATGATAAAAAAACATGTTTGACATTGTTTTTTGAGGTTCAACAAATTGAGTTTACCAGATGAAGACGGGAACACCATATACATATTTATTGACAGTGGAATCTGATGTAATTTTCAAATTGAATTTTATGGAGAAATATTCAAAATGATTCAAACCATTTATTTTGTATTAGTTTTGTAAAAAAACTCAAAATAAATGAAGTTCGTATAATTGTACCTATCATGATATAGAAGTATTATAATGGGAGTTATCTCATATTTTTACTCACTTCAGTAATAAATGTGAATTTTCCTGGAACAATTGGAGTAGACATGGAAATGATATTAGTCAATACATCTAGATTAGTCTTATAAATCATGCATTCTTTGATTAATTTTTTATATTTATAAAAATTTCATACTGATATAATGTATGATGGAAATAATTAACACTCATAATTTTAAGGGGATATATTTCATAAATATTATAATTTTAATGAAATTCCCCACTAATTTTTCCCCCCTTCTCAGTGGTTCTACCATTATCACGAACCACTAAATGTCCACTAATGAATATCATATTTTATTAAAGGAAATGATTACATATTTAATTACATATCTTGAAAAATATATGTTCAATAACCCAGATTTGCATTCCAATATTAAAAAAACTAATTGAAAACTAATTTTTCATCTCTTGACATTAAGTTGTTGAGGTAGAAACTAGTGTCTTTCAACAATTGAGAAATCTTTAGCATGACATTTTTTAAAAATGGAACATTGAAGTTGATGAGAATGATAAAAATTTAATTCTTATGTATCTATTATAAAATTGTAGCATTAGGTTTTCTAGTCTCAAACTAGATAAATTATTTTTAGAGATTCTCAAACATATCATTGAGGGAGGCACCAAAGTGAAAAATCTAAGATAGAAATCATTCAATTATATTTTTATAATATTACAATGGAATATGAATTAACCATTAATGGGTTATATGTATGGTTTAATGATGTTTTTTCCTATATCAAAGGTTTCTTAGATATCATTTATGATTCTAAAATTATTAACAAACTCATTATAAAATTATATAATCATTTTAACTCTAAATTTTCATCATTATAAAATTATTATTATTTGTTTTTTGAAGAATTACATAAAATTATTGTTACTTATTAGGTTGGAAAATATCTTATTGTAAAATTCATTCTCAAAGGTGAATATTTTTCATATTTTTTTGAAAGATGAAAGTAGTAAATGTTAATCATTGAATTATAGACAAGAGTGATTTTAAAGTCAATGAATATGATGATATTAATGAATATATAATCTCCCTTATCATAAAATGTTAGCGAATTGGTGGGGGAAAGTATAGAGCCTTGATTCCAATAAAACTATTCTAGTGTATATGATTTGATCATGTTCACATGAATTTCCCCACGAATATTTTTGGGGAATATAATGATCATTTAGTTGAAAATAATTGGTGGAATATGATTAAAAAAACATAAATGGAAAATAATAAATCAAAAATTTGGGTTGGAGAATTTCATTAGGAAAGAAATAAGTATTCTATGAAAGAAGGTTGACCACGAATCTATATGTACTAGTTCATCAAAAAGTGTGTCTTGATTAAAATTTACAAATATATTTTCTAATGTTGAGGAGATAGAATATTTCTAATAAAGTGATGTATAACTATAATGTAAAGAATGTAGTTGATAATATCAACCAATATTAGAATTTGTTACAAGTCATGATAAAAATTCTAAACTCTAGAAATAAGTAATAAAATCGATTATTTTATTTGGATGGGATGATTTAAGAAGGAAATATGTCATTATACGTAAATTTTTTTATATTTTGTGATCAGAAACCTGAAAATAAGAGTTTTTTAATAATTTAAAATAGTGGATGATATTAGTAAAAAATGAATCTAAGGATGATAAAGTCTTTAAAAATAAATCAAAATGATATTTTTTTGAAATTACCTTTAGAAAAATAATTGGTAATTTAAAAAAATAGTTTAATGTAAATGATTATAATTTTTAATATATAGTAAATTGTATCCCATGAATCTGGTTAAATCATCTTACACTAGGTATAAAATTCAGCTGATTTTACTAAAATTGTATGTTTTTAGAAAAGTTTTTGAAAAATAATGGGGTAATAAAGAATTTGAGAAATATATATCATCAAAGAAAATTTAGAATGAACCCTAAATTTTTTACCCATGTCATTAGAAAAAAAATCGAGTATTATATTATGAACTAAGGAAAAATATCTTAATGTAAATATCGTACTTCTATAGAACATCTTGAGTGAGATGTTTTTTTCTATTCTATGAATTTTAGTGGAATTTAGAAAAAAAATTTTGGAAAATAATTTCTCTTCTATGATATACGATTAAATATAGGGGATTTATAGTTTAATAAAATTGATTAACTTTCTCATTTCATTAGAAGATGTGAATCTGAATGAAACCAATATGATGAAAACATGGATACATAATGGAGGTTGTTACACACACATAGTAAGTGATAAAAAAAATATTCTATGATGATTAATATAATTTAGTAGAAGTTAAATTTGTAAATATAGTTCCTCAAAAACCATAGGGATATGAATGTGATTTTTCTATGATAAGAAAAAAATATTAGGATGTTCTATATAATTGTTCAGATTTCTTATTATGGGTTTTTATAGAGAAATAGTTGTTTATATAATGATGTTTAGGATTAAAAATGGGAATGAGTAAATAATAAATTATTTTCAATGCTATCTGAGAATTATAGAATTTGAAACCTATAAATTTCTCCATATACTCCATAAGAATGTGGATTCACAGAAAGAAAAAAAAATTAGTTATTGGAAATGGGAATAAGTAGAGTCACTGAGTATAATGCTTTGTGATCTTATAGAGGGATCTTATTATTTTTATCATTCATAGAAGAAACAAATACTCATTATGGCCATAATCTAATTGGAAACCATCTAAATTTTTTTTACAAAAAAATATAGAGTGATGTATTTCAAGCATTTTATGAGTCCCTACATACGTAAAAACAAAATTTGTATCCTTGGAAATATGATGAAAAATATTTAGAATTACTTTTCATGGGCTGTTAATTATATGTTATATTTTATAAATACTATAACAAAAATTTATACATAATTTCATAATTGAAGATGAACGCGATCCAAAATATTTACATGATGATTCCAAATAATTATGCGATGGGGAAAATGAACTAGTATGATTTTTTTAAAATTTTATAACCTAGGGAGATATGTTGAATCTCAAAAAATTATAGGAAATATGATATAGTTTAAACTAAAAGAAAATTGATTTTATAAAATCAATCATATCCTACTTTATATATTAAACTATAATCAGTTAATGATGTAGCTAAATATATAGAGTATTTTAATTCAATTAATTTAGAGTTCGATCAAATATTGAAAAATGACACATAGAAACTCATACCATGACCAATATGGGATTATATATTTTTTTATCAAAATTCGATGTTTCAAAAAAAATATGAATTAACATGAGGATATTTCATGAAACAATGCACACTATGTTTTTGAAGGATAATCATTAGTGGATGGTATGTATTGGAGGAATCTTTTCCACCATTGTAATATTGGAAATAACAAGAATGTTCCTAGAAGTGGCATCATATTTCTATTATAAATTTTATCATATGGAAATTAGGTCATCCTTTTCAAATTAGTAAATTAAAAATTAAATATACATTGAGAAACATTTTAGGATTTTTACAGGATACATATTACACCAGGTTGTGTATGATTAAGAAATTATTGTATTTTTTAAATAAGATACATGTTCCTCATACTAAAATTATTTTTGTTTCATAAAAAAGGTGATTTTTTTCAAAAGGGAATATTGACCACAACATATATGTAAATTTGAATAACCTAGGTACCATAGTTGTTATTGTTTATATGGATAAGATATTTTTTCATGTGATGGGTAAAATAATTTTAAGGTGTTTTGCGAAATAAATAAGGAAATATTATAAATTACCTTTCATAAAGAAATAAATTTTTACATGGGATTAAAAGTTCAATATAAAGAGAGATATGTTTTTCATATCTGTGGAAAAATTTTCCACTAAATTGTTAGATGTTTTTTTCATGACAGGATCCAAATATGTTTCTACTCTATTTTTAGTATTAATGAAGAAGATTTAATATACAGTTGGGAATATTGTGATAAATAAAAACATTGAATGATTGATATGAAGTTATACATATCATAATGATTCAATATTAGAAATTTTTTATATTTTTTTTTGTTTAAATTATCATTGAGATCTAAATAAATCTCTTATTTTCTAGTAAAAATAATATATAAGAATGATAATTGAATACATTCTTATGGGATATTGTAAAAACAATATTTAATATGAAAATTTTAATAGGTATATTTTAAAGGGGAAAAATATTTAAATGTTATAAAATCAACATCACAATGAAAATTTTTGTTAGGAGAATTTTGTAATTTTTTTCATAGAAATAAATATAGTTCAATAGATTTTAGAAAATTAGAATAATAATATGTTACATACACCCATTCTTGTAAATAAATTATATTGATAATAGTTAAGATGTATTATTTGTAATAAATTATTTTATACCATTGAAGATTATTTATTGTAATTAGTGTGATAGTGAAATTTCCAAATATCTTATATAAAAGTCGATATCAAATCTCATTTATATTAAGAATCATTTTATAAAATAGAATATTATTTTATATTAAATCAATATTGAGTATATTTCATGATTATATAAAACTGATTATGTTTTAATGAAATCCACACCAAGAGAGATTTTTGAAATTAAGTATCCAACTACATTTTCATCCTCTAATAATTACTTCCTAGATATTTATAAATAAGTATTCCAATGAAATTTATGTTATGATAAAAAAGGGATATAAAATGAAATAAACTAATTTTATGTCATTACAACTCTATCTATAATGAATACATTGCTATTACTATCATAAAATGAGTGACTGAACATAAAGGAAGAGATAAAATAATTCTGAAAAAAATTTGATATTCATTTTTGTGTTTGTAATATTGAGAAGATAAAAGTGATAATGATTTTATTTTATTATGATATCAAATCATGATGGTTATTGAGGGATGAAATTCTGTTAAAAAAGTAAATAAAATAGTTGTTTGGTGTCAGAGTTTTTTTAGAATGGTTTTTATTTGATGAAATTATCTTAAAAAGTTTTTTCTTGAAAATATATATTTGGAATCATTTATGCGGTGATGAATTATGAGTTTTATAAGATGTTCAGGAATAATTTCAATAAAAACAAAGGGGTATAATAATGGTATTCTGTGATTTTTTTTATAATTTTTTTCCTATTTATTGATATAACACTTTTTATTTGAATTTTTTTCATATGGGATGTAAGTGTTTCTGAATGTTAATAAAGTGTTGTTATTTGGTTTTTGGTGAAGAAGAATGTAAATAATTTATAAATTTAGAATTCTTACATCAAACTTTTAAATGAAATTTTATACCAATTATATGAATCTTTATAGATCAATCAAATGTTCATCATAATGAAGAATTTATTATATAATAATAATTATTTAAGGGGAAGAAATTTGAATTTAATGTCTTAATAAAGAAAAATCATAAAACTATTAGTAGTTAAAATTATCTATAAAACCTCATCGTACGACTATTCTGTATAGATTTTTTCACCCTGATCCTCAGACGAACATTCTGTATATGTTTTCTGGGATGGTTCATTGATCAATATTTTTATAATATTTCTTTAAATATTTATTAATTTTTTTTAAAAAAGATGATATTCTGTGTGATTCAATAAAAGTTATAAGAAATAAAATGTGTTGTGTAAAATAAAATTTTAATATCTTTCGAAAATATTAATGAGGATAATTAAAATATGTTGAAGCAAGGGTTCTCAGGTCGAAGAAATTCTCATGTGGCTGAATTATTAAGAAGTTGAAATAATTAAATCAACCATATTAAATGGTAGATAAATATTACAATAAAAAACATGTATGGAGTTTTCAAAATTCTAACTTTCTTGATGGAAACCTTATATAGTATGAAATTTAGATGTAATGAAGATGTTTTTACAAAAGGATGATAATATGATTGAATTTTTTGATGAATTACATCAGAATAAATATTTGTGAAGAAGTATATCAGAAAATATTTTAGGAATTTTTAAATTTGAGAAACTTCTCTGATGAAATAAATTAATTGTACTTTTGAGAAGAAATATACTAGACAAGTTTTTGTTTTCAAAATTTACATTAGATGGAATTTTCTAAGAATCTAATGAGAATGTTCTAAGATGAATAAAATTCGTGGTATCGATAAAACTGGATGAACTATCCATTACTTAGATAAAATATTATGAATCGATCTGATAAACATACTACATAGATTTTTTAAATAATATTTCTAAATTCCCAGACCTGAATATTCTAAAATTATTATTTGTTTTCCAAGTGGTTTATTGTTTTAATTTATTTGATATTAATACATTTTTATAAATAATGATTTTTTGGGAATCCATTAACCTTATTGAAGTTTCTACAATAGCTGAGAAGCATCCATATATTTACATATTTAAGAAAGATTGATTATTTTTGAAATTTTTTATTTGGAAAATGAAACGAGTTTCCCTCCTCAACAACATTATATGAAAATATAAATTGGATTCAAATATAATAATTGAATTAAACTATTAACATTATACACAAAGATTAATGATATATAATTTCAATCAAAAATGTTTTCTTAACCACATCACATTTGGGTTGATGATTTTCAGGTATAGGTTTTGACCAAATAGTTAGAAAATGATTTCGTTTGGAGAACCAGATAGAGAATTTGGATAATGATTATGATAAATGTTTCATGTGTAGTGATTTTAATAATTGAGATTGAAAAAATGTTTAAAAAAATAATCACATGTTCAGTTTGGTGTATCAGATTACTTTTACTGGGTGATAACAGGTACACCAAATTGACATTATATGAAGGAAAATCAGATGAAACTTCGGGATGAACATTTTTGAAAAAATTCAAATGGTTTCATGCCATTAGTGTTGGATCTGTTTTTTATGAAAAAAATTCTAAATTGATGGGATTTAGAAGAATTATATCAATTAAAAGATATAATTAGTCTAATGAGTGTTGGATCAATGATTTATTCACTTATTTAATAATAATTAATTTATATAGACCCAGAGAAGTGGCCATGGAAATGATGTGGATTCTCAAAATGAGGCAAAACCCTGAAAATATTTTTTAACTTATTTAATTTATTATATTTTTATGATTCTGAGACTTTTATAATGGTTTAAATGTGAAATTTACTCTAACAAGTTATAGTGGTCAGATTTCATAATAATTTAATTTATTAAAGAAAACTCAATAATGATTTAACCACCAATGTCAATCATTTAGCATTCCAAAGTTACTTCATGTTTCATCATATATTTTACTCAAATATAACATGGTTATAATTTTTATAAATGTATTTGAATTTATATACCATTACTTCATCTTACATATTTAATAATATCTTTTATTATCCAACATCATCATATCACCTCTCAGTCCTATACTTCATTCTATATGAGGATTCATCAGGATCCAATAAAATTGTGACGTGAAATCTATTATGGTAAGAAAAAAATAATTATATAGATGTTTTGATCACCTCATACCTCGAAATACATTTAAAAAGACCTCATCATATTCTCTTTGGATATAATGATTCTCTTAGACTAACAATCTATCTAAGGATAATATAAAGTTCTAAAATAGAATTCTAAATCTGGAACATGTTGAATTCATTTCCAAAACATTTTGGTAAACCTCAGATCCTAATAAAAAATAAGAGAGTGTGGTAATCCATTTAATATAACTATATATTTAATATATATATATATATATATATTTTAAATTGTTTTATGAGAGAAATATTATACAGTGGGAATGAGGTATACTAAGTCCATAAGGTTATCAACTAAGCCCCATATAGAATTATCGACATTATATGTTTTTGTGTGTCTAAAAAATAATGGATATAATTTAAAATTTCTATTCAATTATATTTAATGGTCATAATAGACCAATATACTTCTATATCTCATCATTAGCTTTCCAACATATAAAGAAACAAGGAACATACTATGCAATATCTTCGTTCATGTTGTCACTATAGATAAAATATTTTGTTTCTCTAAATATGTTGATACATTCTCAATGAATAAATAAATATTTATTAGGATCTTATATAAAAACTATTGTTAAAATATATTATGAAGGGGAAAATTTTATTTTTCATGGACCTTATCATTCCATTATAATCATTGTAGAACTATGGATCATTTCATACCCCTATTTAGTCAATACATCTCCCTTATTCTCCCTTATAATCATAAAATGGATGCATTTTTGGATATTAATTGTTGAAATAAAATATTTCTACCCTTCTAACATTTTATCTAGATCCATCCTTTTAAAGTCCTGAAATTTGGAATCATTTTTCTATCCTCATTATAGATAATCTGGATTGATACATTTAAATGATGAATCAGCGAACTTGTTTTCATTTCTATGATTGTAATGTGTTGAGAGGTCATAATTATTAATTAACATTAAACCTATTCTATGGATCATATTTAACACTTTTCCTGGTGAATATATACTTTATACATTTTTAATTGATAAATTTAACACCTTTCTATGTAAAAATAATAACTCAATAATATTAACAAAGAAATTACTAAAGTTAAATTCAAAAGAAGCATTTAGAATTGTTTCTCATGAACCATAACTTTTAATGAGGAAGAATTTGTAACCATATAATTATTCCTGATGATGGATTTGTGTCCGTTTATCTATAAAATATCATTTATCAATAATTGTTCTCCATTATACTTCGGTGTAATCACTTTTGTTTATATGAAACTTATATTCGATTCATTGAATATTTTCTCAAATTTATATGTCCCATTCAACATAAATCGATTCCAAAATAATATATTTAGTATATTATAAAAATATGAAAAATTTTCGATAAATAATCAATAAAATATATCAATAATAAGAAAACTATATATCTCAGTCACAGTGGTTGGTCTAGGATTAAATTTAATAACATCAATCATTGATTGATTCAATGATATATATTAATATATGATTATATGTTTCAAAAAAATTATATTTTAATATAAATAATTCACACTTGATAAATTTTTTGTTACTCTTCACTTCTTGTAAGTTCTTTAGAATAATTGAAAGGTAGTCTACATCACTTAGTTATCTTTATGAATATATAAGAATATCATCAATAAGGACTTGAAAATACAGAATAATGTATTCTTTAAAGTCCATATCCATTAAAAACATGATGAAATCTTGGGAGTTAGTAAGGCTAAATAAAATAACAATAAATTCACAGTTTTTAAATCTTGTACATAATCTTTTCATGGGTACATCTTCCCTTTGAATCATTTATTAATATAATTCAAATGGAGTTTCTATCTTGGAAAATCACTGATCTCCGCATTATTGAAAAAAAAATAATGAAAAAATATCGTAATATTTCTTTATCTTTTGTTTATTTCCCAAAAATCAATGCACACGTGCATAAATCAAGAATTAATATTAATAAAAAGTTTAGGATCACCACATAGTGATGTGTGGCTGAATTAATGACTTGTGAAGATTTTTGTAGTGTTTCTTAACAAATTCACACATCTCATTCCGGACCATTATATATGGGGTCTTTGAAATATGATTAATATATCACAATGTTATTTCAAAAGAGGAATATTTTCAATAAAAAATGTTTCTTAGAACACCAACCTTAATCAAACACCAAAGTACCATAAATTTTACAGCACCATTACAAAATAGTCATTAAAATATAAGGAATAAATAGTATTAACCACATAATTAAATATTTAATTTTCTAAATCACGATTATTATATTAATTTCATCATTTTAAACAAAAAACATAAATTTTAGTACAATAATTTTGATCTTCATAAATATTTTTCCTTCAAAAATATATATTTATTAAATTTAATGTGAAAATAAATAACATTTATTTATGAATATTTTAAAAAATAAAAAACAGACATAATTTTTGGACTCATAATTTTAGTATTAGAAAATAGTGATTTTTATGAACCTTCTAAAAAGATAATTTTTTCACTCAATACTGAAAAATAATGATTTTTAAAAAATTGCCATTTCATCTAAAAAAATTAAGCATTTTAAAATATCCATTAGGTTTTGAATATGGTTTCAAGTAACATATGTATTTTTTAGATATATTTCATATAGTAAAATTATTTTGAATTATATTTATATTTTATTTTAGAATAAGTATATTTTTGGGTTTGAAAATGTGATTTCTCTAAAAACTATTTTAACATTCATAATTTTTAAACATTCTAATTAATTAAAATAATTACTAATTTACATTACATTAAATTAAATATATATATAATTTATATAAATAATAAATTATTTTCAAACATTTATAATTATTATTGAAATTGTAAATATGAAATTATCTTTTTCTGGAAAATACACTTCCCGAAAACCCCCTTTTACATCGTGTAGTGGGTTTTGTTTTAAATCTAATTTTTTTTAAATATTGAAATTAGTTTTGTAAAATTTATAACTATTTGTAAAAAATATTTATTGAATTTGGTTTTATGTTCTCATCAATTTATATTCATAAAACATTAACCACAAAAAAAATAGATTTTCAACAGTATAGGTAAAATAATGAAGTTTGTTAAAGATAAAAAATAAATGCCTTAAATACCTAAAAAATAAAAATAAAATTTCTATTTTTAGTGTTCATTGACAAAAAGAATCATTTAAAACATTAATTATAAATATAATATATTTTAATTCATTCCATATATTTTTCATTTTATATAAATATAAAATAACTATTGTTTAATAACATATAACCACCCCACATATAGTATAAATTCCACTCTTTAACTCACCGATTATCCTGAAAAGAAATTAATCACCTAAAATATCATCCAAACCTCGTATTACTACTATCCAGACTTCAATGTTCTTCTGGACTAAAAAATATACAATTTATATGGTCTTTAAGGGATCTGCCATAAAGGTGATATTCAAGAAGAAATGTTCTCAAACAAGATCTCTTATTTTATTTTTCTTTCTTCTATGTTATCATCTCCTCCTTAATGAGAACATGAATAATAACTCTATAATATAATATATAATGAATTTTTATATTTATATTAGAATATTTCATATCTATATCATTTATTAAATATTCTTAATCAATAAAATGATTCAATTCTACAAATAATGGCAGATAACTGTCTGCCTGAATAATGATTTTTCATTTTCCATTACCGCCTTCTAGTATTGTAAAAAAAGTTTATTATTTTTAAATAGTTTTTTAAAAAAAATTTACAACTATTTTTTATTCTATAACCACTATATATATCATATCAAATAAATTGAAATAAGTTTGTGATGGTCAAAATAAATCCGCTAAAATGAATAAAACATTTATCATTGTCAATTTATCAAATGAGTTATATTAATACCATAAATAATAATAATATATGGGACTATATAAAAATAAGGAAAATATTTAATAAAATTTCTTCTATCATAAATAGTATTATTTTCTTTTTTCACTAAAATTCATAATTAATAACAAATGAACAAATCATGAGACCATGAAACAAATGCACCAAAAATAATGGAAATAAGAAAAAATTATTAATTAATGGGTGTTAGTATGACATAAAAGTATCACATTAGGTATTATAAATATGATTATATTTATATATTTTGTTAATAATTTTTTTTAATCCTTTATAATGGAGGATAAATAGTGAAATACTAATGAGAGGTTTGAGGTAAGGGTTTCCCTTATCACATATATGTCTATGAAATATATACCCCATTCAAAACTAATTTCTATTGTGTTATGTTAAAATAGTGCCATTTTATATATCATATAATTAATATAATTATATTAATGTTATTCAATGTTTAATTTGATAATTATTAATTTCATGGTGCATATGATCGAACCGATTTTAGTGTGGATAGAAAATTCATAAACCAAATTCCATTCTTGGGTCGATCTTCTAATTCCTTAATTATGACTTACTATGATTAGTTATGAAATTACTTATGATTATCTGATGGTTGAATTTAATACTTTTCTATCTGGTTTGAATGAAAATAAAAAGAAAATTTTATTTTTTTAATGATCACATCAAGGAGATGATATTTATTAGGGGAAACCAATTAAAAATGATACTTTCAATGTTTTCCTTAAGACTGTGTTTTCCATCCCCATATTTTCTAATGTTCATTATTAATTATTTGTTACTATTATATTATTATTTTTTATATTCTTTTATAGTAATTTTTAACTTTTTTACAAAACTATTTGGAAGCATTGTTATATTTTTTTAGAAGTGATGTTCTTTAAGACTTTACAAAAAAATGGAATGATTGATTTAGTAACTTATATAGAATGAAGGGAATTTTATCCTATCATGATAAAATGATAAAATGAATATTCATTTACAATCATACTTGGTTATTTTCAAATAAATTATTTCTCTCATAATTTTATAGTGTTTTAATCATAAGTGGTTCTAAAAGAAAAAAGGGTATTTAAAAAAATGTTTGAATGATCTCATTTAAAGTATCATTATTTATATCAATATCAATAGTTTAATATTAAGATTTATTGATGATGATATCATACGATACCGTATTATATGTTTTATTAAAACATTTATAATCATTATCAATTATATATGTACTATTTTCATACCATTGACCATATTTCTCAAGATGGTTTCTGATTTTGATCATTTGATTGTGGTAAGTATTAGCATTTCATATGTTAATTTTACGAAAGAATTATTAGGTTGATTTTTATTTTACATTGAATATGATTAATTATTTGGTAATGTATGACCTAGATGTGGTCTTTTTAAGGTTGTACCCTCAATGCATAGGTACGTCTAATGAGACAAATATTTTGGACAAACCATATCATCTGGTTTACAAGTAGTTTTAAACTATCATGTGAACGGTCGCGATAGTTGGAAGAAAAGTTAAAAAAAGCTAATCAGTTTATATAAAAATGTTTTAATCCTTATTTTGAATGGTATTGATGGTATATGTACAGTGATTCATAAGATCATAGACTATAAAAACTAATAATTTATTTTATTAAGAATTCACAATTATTGTCAAGGGGTTTATTAGTAATATATTACCTCTAGATGCATTTAATTATCTGTTTTTGATTAAACTGAATATGATTTTTTTATTTACCACACTATATTGATTATTACTTATAATATCATAATATCTATGTTTTTAAAATGGTATCTGTGTTTAGTTATTTATATTTTTTTATTGATTATGCTTATTGATTCATGATAGATTCTGTGGCACATAACCCTTAATGAGCATTTAAACTCTCCAATATATTTTGTTTTATTTTCCCAAAGATACCAAGACATGTTTTATGATTTATATGAAGGGTTAATCTAAGAGTAAGATACGTGTTCTCAAATAAAATACCCTATATTTTTTATGTTTAAAATGTAATGTTAATTTCAAGAATATATCTTGTTTACCATAATTACAAATCTATTTAATCTTTTAGGATGTCATTACATATATCTTATGCCAAAGTAAAACTTTATTAACTGAATCCTAGATAGTAATTATATGTTCATTATAGATGGTGTTATAAAAGGTTTAGAAGAATCATATGGAACTAGAATTTGGAAAACAAATATCATGTAACATAACCCTATGAATAACTACAATGAGATGACTTTGTAAAAGATAATATCTTATATATTTTTAAATGAAAATTCTAATCACAGTTTAGACCAAAAGATTCAACTAATTAGATGATAATTCCATTATTTTGACATAAATTAAATAATATTAGCTTACTCTGATTACTGTAGTATTATTCTTACTACTTTTTTTCTTTTACAGAATGGTGGGAACCAAGAAGAACTAGGATAACATTGAATGTTATATACAATGTCTGGTTCAGAGAAAAAATGGAATGATGACTATAGTAAAGTATATTATGTAATTATTAATATTTCATAACTATATATATATAAAAATCATTCACCTTCTCTATATCTTAATCTCATTGACAAAGATAAAGAGAGATTTTGCTGAGAGCAAGGGTTGTAATGATAACATAGAAAATCAAATAATATTGTTTTATGATTATAATGTGACAATAAATTTATAAGTGAATTTCATATAAGAAAATGAATATGTTTTGGGAGTGTAAAAAAAATATAAATAATGTAATTTTTGATAAAAAAAATGTTTCAAATGATATTCTCCCTAAATAATTTTCGGTGATATAATGTTTTAAATCTGGAAATAATGATAATAATGAAAATAATTTTTTTTGTGGGGAAATCATGAAGTTAATCGGTATGTTTAGGTGAGTTATTTTATTAATACTGATAATGATGACACAATAAATCACAGATATATGTAATGATGAATAAGATGATTAAGCATTGTTAGGTTTACAAATAAAGTGGAATTATTATGTTTTTTATGTATTTGTATTGAATAATTATGTTGTAAACTTATCAATTATATTACATTTTTATGAATCAAGAGATATATAATGATTGTACCACATTATATACTCTTTAAGGATTTAGATTCATGCGATGAATAATAATAATAACCAAGAGAAATTACTCTATTGCAAGTTAGTCTTTTAGGAAAACACATGATTTTGTAATATTACACTAAATATCGTCCTGATTTTGATTCAATAATGAACATTTATATTTTATTTGATTTTATTTTCGAACATGAAACTAGTTATTGATTTTATGGTATATGTTATCATTATAGGCTTTACTACATTATTGTTTTTAACGAATATTTCCAGCAATATGATATTTTTTGGAATCATGAATCTTTTCATCAATGCTTTATGGTGATTAGGATATTCTATTATTTGGTATGTGACATTATGTTTTATAATATTTTGTTTGGGGGGATTAATTTTAACTTTTATTTTTTATATTTAGAGATCTATTTTCTAGTTTTTGGGTCATTTAATTTCAACAGACATATTTTGGATTAATCTGAAGATAAATTACTTATGGTATGGATTATGTGGATCTTTAGATATTATTGTTTGTTCATAAAAAATTCTAACCAATATAGTTTAATAATATATTTAGAGGTTTAAGTAAGGACTTTTTGATTTTAAGATTCATTATAAGGTATTATGGAATGAAATATTAATCTAGAATATCCATTTCCATTCATACGAGATGAAGTGAAAATAGATTGAATCACTACTATAAAAATGATATTATACTTATTCTGTGGATTTAACCATGTATGTTTATCTCACGAGTGATTTATCTATACAGAAAAATAATTCATCACCATTAGGAATAGGATTTTTGTAGAGAAACATTATCTTTTTAATATTCTTACTGAGTAATCAAAGATCTTTTAATCGATCACTGACTTACAATTTTGTTTGGGTTTAATATTTCATTATCATGATTTCTACCACTCTTTGTCAGAGATTGAAAATTATTTTTATCCTATATTTTGATATTTTAACTTCCCACTAATAATCTCATATCTGGAATCATTTTTTGTGGTGACCTTCACATATCCTCTTTTTAAGAGAATTTTTTATTAACTATTTTTATGATGTGGGTTTACTAATTATTTATTTAAAATATCATAATATTATTTTTGAAGTGAAATATTAAATTTTTCAAAATTGTTTATTGGAGGATGGAATAATTTTATACACCAAAATTTTAAAAGACTATTCTGTTCAACAACTTGTTTTGCATGAACAACAAGATTAAATGAATCTAGAATATCATTATTTTTAGCTGACCATACCAATGAATCCATTAAATTGGAGTGAATAAATGGTATTCACATAATTTTGAAATATATAATTTTCATACTCATTTTTAATATAATATTTTATTCTTAATTAAGAAACGCATAATTTATAATAATTTCATTTGTTTCATCAAATATGTATTTTATAATAAAAGAAACATTAAATATTTTCTATGAGAAAATAACAATAATTGGTTTATAATTTTTGTATGAATTTATTTTATAAAATGTAAATCATTTTGGAATTAATTATTCCAAAATTATATTGTGATTAATTTTTTATAATCTTCTTAAAACAATAATTTTTTAGGAAATAGAGAAAAATCAATTTTTTACATGTAATTTTGTTGGAAGAAATTATTTAATTTAAATGAAATATTATGTTATTAATATGATTTAAAGTAAAATAAGAATAATTTAGTAATATATCATCCATATAAACCTTTATCATTTGAATAAATATTTTAATTTAAAAAATATATATCTATTTTCTTTCTAAATTATGATTATTTTTTCATAAAACTGTTTTTATGTAAATAATTTTTCTCCAATTTATGAGATTAGAATGATCCTTAATAGGAAATTAACTATATGAAATTTATATATTAAATATGAATAAATATTATTTATTTCATTACAATGACAATTACTACTTTCACAGTTAATATAAATTAAACTTTTTCTAGAAAAATACACTTCTTGGAAACTCATTATTCCATCGCATCATTTGGTTTTTTTTAATATAATTTTTTAATTATATGAATTTAATTTCATAAAATTGATTCTATATTTAAATTACAAATTTAAAAATAATGAATAAATCTAATTTTTATTTTTTAGTATAAAAAATAATGCATGGTAAAAACATGTTTAAAAAAGTTTAAGTAAAACAATGAAACATTATAATGTTAAAAGGTAAAATCATAAAATACATACAAAATTCAGATTTAAATGTTTTTTTTGATTTGTTTATCCATCCTAACCAGAATATATACATTAATTTTATAAATGATTTATCATTAATGTTTCATCAACTATTTAATTAAATGTGTTATTTCATGCAACCCAAATGTTGTTGTCTTTAAATATAATAAAATTATAATTTAATTAGTTTAAATCAGACCTCCCCAATTACAAATACCACTACCCACTACATACTTTATCATTACAATCCCATAAAATACTTAAATCTCTTCCAAACCTCCCCTAAATACTCTCTACATGTACGTGTTTTGATGGTATCATAATGATACCAAACCCATTGTATTTTATGGATCCATAAAAGAGGTGATATTCAGAATATAATTTTATCAAAATAAATATATCATTTAATTTTATCATTATACCTTCATTGCAGCTATTTGATTCATCAATACATAGTAGCTCAAAAATCATGTAAATACTGGAATGTTTCATTTAAAATTGAATATGTTTTATCAATCCATTTTATTACCTCCACTTATTCAATTAAGTGAAACAATTATCCTGATTATGGTTGTTAACTGTCTCCATGAATAATGATATCTTATTTCTGTTACCCCCATCATAGATTCTTGTAAATAGTTTATTATATTTAAATAATATTATAAAATATATATAATACTTTATTTCATGGTTATAACTCATATAATAAAATTATTTTATATGAAATGAAACATGTTCATGATAGACGAAAAAGACACCAAAATAAACTAAACATTTATCATTTACATTGTAACTAATGAATCATCCTCATAGAAGATATAAAAATGATACATTAAAGTATTTAAAATATTTTAAATGTATTAGTACCATCTCATTTCAATTCTAGATATTTATTTACATCTTACATGAAAATACATGATTATACACAAATAAACCAATAATCAAACCATGTAATGAACAAACATTAAAAAATAAAATAAAGAAATATTATTGATGAATGTCCCTAAAATGATACAAAAGAATCAGTTAAGGTGTTATAAAAGTGATTATATTTACAGAAATAATTATAAAAAAATTAACCCTTTATATAGGAGGTTAAATTATTAAAAAATAAAGGGTTTCTTGAGGTAATGGTTTCCCATATAACATTTACATATTTATAATCTATTCCTTATGCACCACTAACATATTTTCTATGGGGTTTATATAAAATCCTTTGAAATATAATATAATTAATATATTTATATTCCTGACATACAATGATTCATTTGAAAGTTATTAATTTTATGTTACATATGATCTGATTGATTACAATGTTGTAATGGAAATGTTATACTAATTTCCATAATTGATATTAAGGTCTACTTCATTGATAATTTCATAAAATTAATAATTGTGAAATTAGATTTCATTATAATATGGATTTATTTCCCTGTATATTATGCATGTTTATAGTGAATTCAAATAATTGATTAATATTATTAAATCTCACTAAAATTTTATGATATTTATAAAATACTTTCATTAAAAAATAAACGCTTTAATGCTTCCATAAAAACACCATTTTTATTCTATGATCATGATTTCTAAAATTTATTCAAAAAACATTGTAAATACTATATTATTATTATTTTAATAACTTTTTTACTCAGTAATGTCTTTTTAAAAAATATATTGAATTGATTCATTTTTTCATTTTCTATTAGTGGTAATTTTTGACGTTTCCCACAAAAAATAATTAATGAATAGTTTTTAATATATATAACATGATATAGATTTATTAACATTAATTTTACCTAATTACATTATGATTCCACTGCATTGATACTCAGGTTTTTTCACGTATATTGTGTTATTTCAAAATGGTATGCTATTTTAAGCATAAATTACCTTCCAAATGAAAATGGTGTTTTCCTCATGAATTTTTTTAATGATCAAATTTAATGTATTTCCATCTATGACAACATGCTTTTTTTTATTCTAGTGGTTCATTGGGGATAATATCTTATGATATCATCTTCTATATTTAATTAAGTGGTTTTGAATTAGATTAAATAGGGGCGTACTATTTTCTTTCCATTTAAAATATTTCTCTTTCTGGTTTATGATTATGTTCATTTTATTAGGGAATGTTTTTAAATTTTATATGAAATTTTTTAATAAATTTTTTTAATTTGATTATTCCTCTCCCTTTAATATGATTAATTTGATAAACATGAAATAAATGGATGGGGCTCGATTATAGATAGACCATCAATCCATCAGTAGTACTAGTGAGATAAATTAGTTGGCAAGACCTAATCGGTTTGTACCAAATATTTTTAAACTATCTTGGGAATGTGCATAAAACATGATATAATGTTTTACATTCCGAATCAACATTCTCCATGTATTTTGAAATTTTATTATTAAAAGTCATGATGGTATAGGTACTATGATTCTTAAGATCATGGAGTCTAATAATTTTTAATTTACATTATAAAGATTTTATTTTTATTATTTTTGATATTTTTAAAATGATATTATATTTGGATTATTTTCAGTCATTCGTAGTGATTTAAAGAATTTTTTTCAAAATTTTTACCTTTTCATAATGATTATGACTTATATTATAATGATAAAAAATTTGGATAACTAGAATTTATTTTCATTTATCTAACATTCCATTTAGATTACTCTTATTGATCTATGATATCATTTGACATACTGAACAATTTCTAGAAATTTTTTTTCACCCCTTTAATATGTTTTATTTTTTCCAAAATACAAGGAAATGATTTATGTTGGATGTATAGTGTTACACTTTAGGGAATGGAAGATTTCTCAATGAAAATAAATTAAGTATTTATAATGTAATGATAATTTGAATAATATATCTATTTTACAAATACTACTAAAATATTTGGTCCTTCGAGATGTGATTTATTTTATCTTATGCCAATATAATAAAGTAACTACGAACTCTAGGTTACTTAGGTTGGGTTCTATACCTGTAACCCCAAAATCAACTCCATGATTCAGTGCTAGACTAGGAAACTATTCAGGAAATATATTAACAAACTACAATATAATAGGAAAATATTTGATGGTAATCTTTTCCACATTCATATAAAATAAATAGCCCTTTTGAAATTTAACCATGTCCCAGATAATAGATGTAATTTTCCTGAATAGTTCATATTTATCATCACCCTAATATATGATCATGTTATGGAATAAAATTTCTAAAATTAATAAATTTTCTTATAAATTCAGGTGGTAATTATGTATTTAAAGAATATCCATGCCTATAACATCATTTAATTCAACTAGAGGGTGATTAAACAAATTTGGATGAAATTTATCTGGAAGTTAAATCAGATAATAATAATAAAACTGATATTCAATCGTCAAAACATTAATATAATTCTATAATAATCCAATATCTAATAATTTAGGTGTTATTGTGATACCCTTAAAAAAATATTTGTGTATAAAATAGTTGATAGATCTAGAATTAAATAACACATTATCCGTTATAGTGTAGATGGTAATAGTACTTTTGACCACTTCAATATCCATATTTACAATAGTGATCACTTTATATTTTCATTTTTGTAGGAATAAGTGGTTAATGAGACTAATCATCATAATTATCCTTTTTATTTGAGAACATATTAATAAAATTACAATAATCTATTCATTTGAAACATTGGAGTGTCAGTAGTGAATTTTGTGATGATTTATATCAATAATAATCTATATTATTCTTCCTATAAAATATATACTCTATTTACTAATGTCATTACAGTTGGTAGTTAAATAATTTAATAGTCCCCTTAATATAATATCCCCCATGTTTCCTTCCACACATTGACCATAAAAGAAACCTCAACTACTTCTCTCAATAGTTTTCATTATTCTAATTACCTTTTTAATTACCTAATTCTTTTATTATCAAAACTATTAGATTTATGGGTAAATAAAATATCTATATATACCATGATATCGTAACACATTATTTATTTTTATACAATGGATTCCTTTATTTATAAAACACTTTAGATATTTGAATTTATATAACTGAAGAATTTATCAATAAATATCATACATTAGTTTATAATACTAGAAGCATAAAACAAAATCCTTGAAAAAATTTCCTCATATGAACTAACAGATTGATTATCCTTATTCTTCATCTCTATGAATTCCTCTTATATTTTAATATAATTAATGAGTAATGTAAATATTTAAAAATAATCTATTAAAATCATCCCACTCAATAGAGTCAATTTAATCATGTATCTCCCTGATCTTGATATGATTCCACAATTCATCTCCTTCATATTCTAAATGATCAAAATTTAAATAAATAATATCATATTATAAGCACTAGATAATAATTAATGTTTTTAGTGATATTGATCCATTTATTTGGAAGTAGGGGATTGTAATATAATCAAAAATAATGTGTGATTTTCCTCATATAGGACTCAAAAGAACATTATTATATCATTTGTATAGTTTTGTATAACATCATGACTCACAAAATGACAATGTAATGCAATCATATAAACAATGTTTTTAATTATGACTCAAAAAAAAATTCTAATTAGTATTGTTAATCCATATTTCATCTCATTCATCATTAACATTGTTATATTTTCTCTCTTCATTGAGTAAAATAAAAACCTACAGTTGGAGGAACAATGATCATAGTTTGAAACAACATAAGCATCTTAAATAATTAATATGATGTATAAATAAAATCACATTCATTTAAATATATAAAATCATCTGTTTGACCATGGATATTCTTGGACACTATAAAAAACATTATAAAGGATCATAATGAAAATAAATTAACCCATGAATTTTCCCTGAGAGTTTCAATATAGGGGCACAATAATGGCACACTCATCCTTTATAATAACGATAGATCTGAAATATAGGATCAACACATTTTGGATTTATAATGCTCTAATTCATCTGTTATAAACCCACCTTACCTTATTGTATCCATAAAGGGATTTTTCACGAAAATTCTCCACTCCATCCAATAGTATAACTTAGGAAATTATGATATATAGATTATTATCCTAAGGGATCATACCTAAGTGCTCATATCCTAGATTCCAAATATAACTAAAGAATTGTTTTCAATAAACTATAGAGACCCATAAATTACATACTTATGTTTTATATATTATTAGATAAATATTAAATATGTGATGTTTTGATCCTTTAATGAATCAAATTGGTATATTTTATTTGAGAACAAGGACACATAAAATATATACAAATATAAGATCTACAACAACTCCCACAAATCCATTCACTACTAACACCCATCATTGACATATCACACTTAAAAAAATCTTCGTAAGTTATGATATGTAAAGATAAGAAAGGGAGAGATGATATAGTTTATAGGGGTAAAACAAATTATATTTTAGTGATCACAGAGACATAAAGTCATCATAAGGTAAAAATAACATGAGGATAATAATGGAAAATAGTGAATTTGATATGAAAGATTATATTTTTTGATTCATAGAACAAATATTGATATTATATAATACATGAATCATAATGAAATCAAAAAACATGATCATTGAGATCATGATATAAAAAAAGAGATATGTTAGTGGCACATATATAATCATCTAAAATAATTTCCTTAAATATCAATACCATGAATACGATAAAATATTGGGTTCACCCCCCATTACATCATATCCATAGTCAATATTTACTCCAAATACTACTATAGTGAAAAAATCCCCTTACAAAACTAGGCTCACGCCCTATTCTAGTCCATATATTCTTAGGATATATCCATATTTAGAAAATTAATTGAAGTTAAATCTAAATCTAGGACCAACATTCATATAATTAAAATCATATATTTGTGAGAAACAATGTCATAAAAAATCATCATATCAGTATATTATAAGAAGTGTAAAATAAAATGGTTTCATAATATATTTTATCATACTCCATATCATAACCCATATAAATGAAATGGGTTTTATGAGGGTTTCATCATAACATAATAGACCTATGGGAAAGAAATGTTTTTTATAGATTAATCCTCATTTTATTATCACCACAATCCATTAAAGGAAGGGAAATTTTTTTTATTGGATAATTTCCATTGTAAAGCATAATTATCATCAAGGATGATACCATTGATTGAAAATTAGTTAAAAAAATATATAATAAAATTTTCTTCGAAAAAAAATTCAACATTGAAATCATTTATTAGAAATATGAATAATTACCATATATTGAAGATCATATTTTATTTTAAAATAAACATGTATATTTTAAAATTATGCTTCAATTCATTTAGTAGTCATGGTGTTGCGAAAATATATTTTTTTGTGTTTGTTAAAACTAAAATTTTCATTACATTTTTAGAAAAATAAAAGTTACATTGTCTTCAATAAAACATGAACATTCTGTTTAAATTTTATTGTAAAATTTAATTACCGGTAATAATTACATAATATAATAATAATAGATTTGTAAAAACATTCATATTTTTTTAAAACATTGATATGAATGAAAAAGGATTTTCAAATAAAGAGGGAAGTAATGTTGGTTTTCCTTAAAAATAATCTTTTCGTCTCCTGTGATCTTAAATAGTGGAAATTGAAATGAAAAAAATTTAATATCTTGAAATAACTATAAGAGAAGAAAATTAATTGAATTAATGATTTATAGGTCATAAAATTATTTCATTGAAAGCATAATCATTAACACTCTTGATAAACTAGGATATAGTATCATAAGTCCCCATAAACATTGTTAAATCATGAATAAAACATCAAAAATGATAGAACATTATACAGATACATAAATAAACAATATTTACATTAGAATAATAATAAATTACATTCATTGGAGTTAAGTAAAACATATAAAATAAATAAATAGTTGATATGACATGTGTCTCACATATATGAATGGTAGACGAAAGTCGATTACCATAAGTTTGAATTCCTAAAAAACCATATAATATATTGTATAATAAAATTAAATTTTTTTAATTATATTATAGAATCATGTAAATAGTTATTATATCATATACTATAACCTTATATCATTTCAAAACTAATATATTTATTAGTCCTTATTAAAAACATTGTTTCGGAGTGTTTAGTGTTCCATTTTTCATGAGAATTTCAGTTTGATTGTTCTAGACCTTATAAATTTATGAGGGTTTAATTATATATAGTATCTTAACCATGATATAAATTTATTATATATACCTTTTATATATATATATATATATATATTATTCCATAAATGTTAGATATAGGAGATGAATTACACCGTTCATAGAGAGGGTATTCCATACATACACATGAATTTTTATTCTCTTTTTGATTGTTGTAGTGTAGTAGGGTAAATAATAATTCACCTTTATGATATCATTATTATATCATATATATCACATATATTTGTTATATTTATAGTTATTATCATTAATTAAAAATGAAATCGAAAAACTATATATTACTACATCATGGAGGTTGTAGTCCACACATAAACACGATGGTTGTTACCATATTAAAAGGATCAAAAAGTAATATGAAATAAATATTATTATAATTAAAAATCATAAATATTCCATAAATAACATATATTAAAATTAAACCTATCATAATAACCATCCATGAAATATAGAGATTGAATATGAATTGTATCTCTATGTGGGGGGATTAATACACATATCCATAGAAGTTATATTTTCCTATATAATTTTATTGAATATAAGGATAATAATGGTGGTTATATAATAAAAATAAATTTTTTTAATATTTTTTATATTCAACTTTTTTATGAATGATTTATGTTTAAAGGAGGTAGAAGAAAAAAATAAATTGAAATAGGTCAAGTAATACAATTACCTCTTCTCTGATAAACAACCATTAGATATTTTCATAATAACCCTTGTAATTATAACATTCATATAATTTAATGGAAAAAATATATTTTATAGTCTAATGGACACAAAAAATGATTTTATCCTATTTTTCACGCAACTAGAGGGTTTTTATGTCCGATAGTGTATTCAACACATAAACCAAAACATCAATGAAAAAATATTTATCCAACTTTAATAAACATTTACTCAAATTGGAATGTTGTGATAATATTAACTAAATTAGAAAAATATAAATTCTTAAATTTCTTCCTCTATATATATTCTTGATAAATTATTATTAAATAATAAAACAAATTTTAGTAAAGTGATTTTATTCATAATTTATTTTCATAAATGATTTTAATTTGTTTTTATGAAAATGATTTTTTAATCAATTTTCTAAAATATTTATAACTGTATATGATAAAATTAAAATCATTTTTGGAATTATAATATTTAAAATTACATTTGATGAAATTTTTGGATACTTCAAAAATGAATCTTTTTTCAGTGAGTGGGGAAAAACACAAATTTTTTTTATAAAAATGTTATCAATTTTATATAAATTAATAAATTAAAAGGTACAAATATGTGAAAAAACATTTTTTTTCATTTAAGAAAATTATAATTTAGTTTTATCAAATCCACTTAATTACTTCTAATCAACCTTATGTTTTTAGTATATATTTAGTTTGTTTAAAACCTGGTTTTTCTAAAAACCTTTTCAAAATGAATAATGTCTATCCATTTTAATTTGTTAAAAAATTACAAAAAGTGGAATATTTTAAATTAAATTTATAAATTATATATTATAAAATATTAATTTAGTTTCAAAAATGATTATAATTTGTTATATAGTTAATATAGAATCATCTTGTTCTAAAACAATAATTCTTATTAAAAACTAGTTTTCTCACCATGTCTTTAAGATTTCTTTATATTATACTACGAAACATATATGAGTTGAAATTTTCCAAATAGAATCAAAATTCAGAATAAAAATAATTTATAACATCAAATAAGTGAAAAAAAATTGCAATTAATTATTATTGATGAATGTTCAAAGTAATTATCATGATTAAGGTTAAATCGAGTTTATCTCTGGGTCAAAAATAATAAATAGTGTAAAATGGCCTAAATATTTATCCAACATCAAATTTTTTGCCATATTTTGACCATTATCACCTCATGATATAATTCTATGATTTTTGTGATATAATTCGTTGATTTTTACATATATAATAATTTAAATAAGGAAAAAGATAAAAAAAGATCCCTCTTTTTCCATAATATATATAAAGTTTTTTGGTAAGGGAAATCATCACTGGTTAAATTAAAAATATTATTCATATAAAAATTGGTTTTTTGTTATTATTTATTTTCATATTTTGAGATGAAATATTTACTTCATATTGTCACAAAACTCCAAGGTGGGATTTATTTTGTCAATAATTAAATTGAATAAATATTACAAAAAAAAATACATGTCATTTAGATAAATGTAATTATTGAGTTACATTAATTTTATATAATATTATATCAGAAAAAAACATTTTTATATATAAATTGTTAATATTGTTAAATTCAAACTATATAAATATTGTCAAAATTGACATTAATATAATTGTATAATAAATGTTATTTTATTACATTATTATAAAATACTGTAAAAACAATAATCTACAAAGGTATTTTAAAATATAAATACATATAAAAGATGTTACATTAGTGGACCAACATTCATTTTTTAATTAATATATTGATCAAACAATAGAAATTAAATCAATTAGAAAGGTTATGGTTTAATAGATGTTTCTGAATGCTACATACATTTTTACTAAAATTATATTCAAAAATATTTTTTTAATTTAATAAAATGGATTTAATATTTCCTAATAATTATGGCCAAATTATCTGATAAAAAATTTTAAATACAGTCTCAGGTGAAACAATTTCTATGTAAATAATATTATACATGTAACAATGTTAAAAAAACAAAAAGGGTAAAATTGAGTAAAATAATGTCTAAGGAATAACATTTAAAAATATTTAATTTTATATTTTCTATGTTTACATTGAACGAATAAGTAATCCATTAAATTCATGATCTATTTTGGTTCCACAGTAGGTGAGGGTGACCTCCCAATAGTGAATACTTTTGGGTATTTACAAGAATGTCACTTCAACTTCATTATAAAAAAGCAATGCTATCCTCCAACATATTCACAAATATAAATCCATTTTCATCTACCAAAACATTCCAAAATCACATCAAAACATCCCCTTCATCATCCTTGAGGCCTTACTTCTAGCAGAAATTTCACCATGGAAGGCTATTAGTGCCAATAAAAAATAGATTCCCAAAGAAGACGTAATGTTAATCAATGAGTATTTTTTATATTTATTTCTCCAAACCCCAACATTATACTTACACTAGTATGATATAATATAATTAGTATCTTAAATTTAGTAATATTTTTTAAAAACTAATGGAATGGCCTATTTCTATACAAAAATCCATTAAATTGGTTATTAAATCATTATTCGTGAGTACAACAGACAACAGCCTCACAAAATAATGCCTTCTCATTTTCTATTACTACCTATCACAGTTGGGTATGAATATGTATATAAATTTTATATATTACATTCATCACATAAATATTATTATATATTCATTATATTTTAAATACAATTTTACATTTCTTTCAATAAGAGATATGTTAATGTCACTCGTTTGTATGACTGCCCACAACCTCAATAACCGATGTGATATATTTTTTAGTAATTTATAATTTAGAAGGTAAGAAGGGAAAATATAATAAATATATGTCATATAAATTAAAATTTTAATATATTATTTACATATTAATAATTATATAACCACAATTTACCATTTTATTTTTACGGCTTTAGTAACTAACAAAATGATAACTTGGTTTTTAAACGTCTGGAATACAACCTCTTTGTAGTGATATGATTCTTTTTTCCCCCACGAAATCACTAGAATTATATATTTATGTATATATTATTATATAAAAAATTATTTATGATATTATGATAATTCCAAACAGATAAATCATTCCTTTACATCATTTTATAATGATACTTGAAAAATAGGAATATCAATCATGCGTACATATGTCATGTCATCTCCATGATTGTATCATTTGTTAATTTTTCATAAGAATATTTCTTGATGTGATTAAAAAATAATTATTTTGAAAATATGAAAAGTATTTTATTATTTTTTATTTGAGATGTTTAAATAATGAACTCCTTGACCATATTAAACTCACCTATGTCATTTTTGACTCACAAGAAAAATATGGTCAAACCATCCAATGCAAAATTAATCAATTACATAATTCCTTAAAACACATTAATAGCTTAAATAAAAGTAATAATAAATATTAAAATGGTTCAAATTCAACTATATAATTATCATATGTTTGTTATTGTAGATGATAAAGACACTTGTGAAGATTTAGGCTCATGTTAATGCTTTTCTTATCTCACTATTATTTCTGTGAGATATATACAATATTTACCAAACGTTTTTGTAGTGTGGTGTATATAATAGAAATGAATGTATTATATGATTAATATAATTAAATTTATTTGGATGAAAATATCAGTTTTCTGATCTCTCTATCATGGTGTTTACTTCTTTAACATTACCAATGAATTAAAGGATATTTGTCTTAGTTTTCCTTCATTAAGGCGTATGTTATGTTATAAGCATATCTATTTTCTTAGGTGTATATGATTCCAATTTGAAATTTAAAATCCTGAATATATATATATATTAGGATATTAATGTTTTCATTTAATTTTTCTATCATTGGATTACAATTTAAATTTATAAAAGTTTTAATAGTCATTTGTTATAATCTTTTTCTTTATCAAGATTCATTATGATTAAGCATGTAATGTTGAAATATTATGGTATAAATCAATAAAATTATCCTAAAATTTTTTATCCTTAGGTCATTTCATGTTAATAAAATGTTTAACTCTATTTTACTTACATTATGTAATAAAAATTTTAAAATAATTTATTTATGAAAACAAGTCTTTTCTATCAAAAATTCATTATCATCGAACACTATTTTTTCTAAAGATGTTTTCAATATTTTTAAATGATTATTTATAATATGAATGGTCATTTACCTAAATAAATTTTCTAAATTAAATTTAAAAATTTGAATTAATATTTTTCATAGTTATTTCAGAATAAAATGATTTTCAAACAGTTTTTTATTTCAGAAAAATGAAAGTTCAGATGATTAGAAAATTTCACATGAATTTTTATAATGATATTTTAATGGTATTTTCATCAATAAATGACAAATCCATTTTCATAAGATATACTCCAATGGAAATATTTTTTATTGATATATTTATCATTCTTTACATAGTTGGATTAAGCAAGATTCAATTTGATTGTTATGGAATCTATTATTTTACATGTGTTAAACATGCATCAAATATATTTTTTTATAGAAAATTATTCTTCTAGGCCTGTTAATAATTTTTAATGATATTTTTATCGAAATTTTTTGTTTCTATGAGTTATGGTTCTTAATGAACATTCTTGATAATGGGTTGTTTCATTATTAACGAAGGGTTGTAGTTTATGTTATTAGCAAAGGGTGGGTGGTTTAATGATAAACCAATGATAGGTGGTTCCATGTCAATACAAAGATGGGCTAGTCTATGATATCCCTACAATGAATTTTGTATGAAATTAGACCATATGATTATTCTATTTGTATGATTTGTTGTAAAGTGATATGGAAATTATTTCTGAAGATACAAGGATGTTCTATATATGCTTTCAATGGGTTTATTATGTATCATTTTATCAAGACTAATATCACATGACCTGTGATAATTGATTTTTATAAATATTTCTATTGTTGAAACGTTATTCCATATTTTCAATTTTTATTATCCATATAATTTTTTTGGTATGAATATTCCTATTTTATACTCTTTCACTTTTATTATTTCATCATAATCATATAATGTTCATATGATGACTATGAAAATTATTTATTAATTCTCATATATTCCATTATTGAACATTTCAGTGTACCCTTATTCTATTTCCTTGTCCCCAATTAATAAAGAATTAAGTTTAATGAATTGTGTTGAAAATGGATTTCATAATGATGATGATGATTGATTAATTTATATTAGTTAATAAAATGATGGTTAATTAGTATAAACAATAGTTTAATGTATTGTTAATTATTTATATAGAAATTTCTTCCAATTCTCTAAAAATGTAATCCTAAAAGGTCATGAGGAATTTATTTGTTCTAATTTTTCATTTTGAGTTTTAACGTATATTTTGATGGAAAAATTTGGATTATATTTATCAACATAAACGACAATAAAATTATATTAATTATTTTACCAATTGGTTTGGGAGCATAGTTCATGGGATTTTGTAGTTATTATCAATAGTTAGTTTAGATAACATTGAATATTATGATGTTTTTATGTGATCTTACCATAAGGATTATCAATACCATCATATATCTAAAAGATTAAGGTTGATCATTGGTTCAATTTATTTGAAAACATATTTCAGTGGTTTATGTTGTAAAAGGTTTGAGGTTAGTAATAAAATATTTGGAGATGTTTTATATTGTTGAGGTATTTTTAACCAATATGATTAGAATGAAGTGTTGTTTAGTAAGGGATTGTTTTTTATGATTACAGAAAAATTACGACAACTCATATGATTGGTGACAACCCATATCATTTAGAAATGAGTTAGTGCTTTATCATATGACCAAATAATGATAAAGGTTTCATGAATACCACCGACCTATGTAATTTATAAGTTAGTATGAAATTTTTATATATAAAGATTATGTTTATTTAAAAAAATTATGCTATTTTATTTGAATAATTACAATTTCTTTATCTTGGATGAAATTATGATCAAATACTCATAATAATTGGGTTTAAAACATAGTAAGTAAATTTTTGAATATTTTTTGGAATGTTGATTATGGAATAATTTGGTTGGAACTTTTGGTGTTATTGTTTAAATTTGGGTATTAATGTATGATGATTTATTTTTTTATCATATTGTGTGCGAAACATATTGATTTTGTTTAATGTATAATGAATTAATGAATTTATTTTTATGATTTTTTGTATTATGTGTTCCACAAAAAACACAATTTTCTTTTTAATTTAGGAATGAAAAATCAGATTAAATACTCATAATTTAAAGAAAAATATGAAATCTTTACATAAAATGATAAATGGACGAAATTCTAATCATTAATTTTGTATATTTTCTTATTCTACACGAAAAGATAGTAATTTAATTTTCCAAATAATAGAGAATGATCTTAAAATATTATCCTAGTTCTTTCAACGTTGTTGAACTAAAAGACTTTTTGATCCTCAAATATTTATGCATTTTGGAACTTAACATTCCATTGATAACTATGTTTCATGTGATCAATAACCACTATCCCTCTATATATTTATTTACAATTTATCACAAAGTCAATATAATCACTTCACACCTACTTGGTCTAACATAGAAACCTAGTTTAATCATATTCTGTATTTCCTCCATACATCATTTTCACTATTATAAACTAGTTTTATTTATCATTTTTTACGATGCTTGTTTCAAATAAATGTATTTTCAGATGTACACCCATTGATTATGAATATGAAGTTCAAATTGCAGTGAAATAATTTGTTAAATGGGTGGAAGATGTAACAACATGATATAATAAAAAATAAATTATACTAATTAGGGTAAAGGACACATAAAAGTATATTTATCATTCATTACTATCAACCCTATGATTTTTATATTTCGTAGAATATTCAATATGAAAAACTTAACTTTTGTAACCCATTATATATATTACTTTTACAACATAGATAAATAATATACAATTATTAATAGTATTAAATAATATTCTAAATATATAAATTTATTAATAATTATAAATAAATGAAAACTTTTTACATAAAAAAAATTTATTTCCTCTAAAGTGATTTTATACATCAAAAATATGTTTTCTTTAAAAAAGATTGATATTTTTTTCATGAAAATATATTATAATAATTTTTCTACATTTATCAAATTGATTTGATAAAATGATTTTTTTTGATATAATATTTTCTTTGGGAGATATTTTTTAATTTTTGGAAAATTTTGATATTTCAGGGATTACTCTAAAATATATATTTTTTAAAAAGTATTTTTTTAATTAGTAAATTAATTTTATGTTAAATTTTTTTAAAATATTTTTTAAAATAACATAGTTATTTTTTTGTTTTATTTAATCTAATAAATTAAATTTATGTTAATATATTTTTTAGTTAAAATTAAATTTATATTATTAGAAACAAGTTTTTATAAAAACTCATTAAATATGTAATGGTTCTCTATTTTAATTTATATAAGTAATACCTAATAGATATTTTTTAAAATTAAAATTATATAATATATATCATTAAAGATTAGTTTATTTTCTTACAATGATTATTTTTAATCATAATGTTAATATAGAATCACTTTTTTATAGAAAATACCCATATAAAAAACTTGTTGTCATGTCATGTCTATGAGAAAAAAATTAAATTATGTTCTCACTCTTTTATCAGTTGAATTTTCCCAAATGAATTCGATATTTAGAATAATATTAATTTATATTTTATAACTTCTATAAATTGATTTTTCACTATAATTATTAGTGAAAAAATTAAAATTAATTAACTTGATTTTGGTAAAACAATTTTATCAGGGGGTTAATCTTAATAGATAAGGTGAAAAACGGCCTACCAACTTCTCCATCATCCACTCAATGGCCATAATCATAACCGAATCATGTTAAGATCTATTTTCATTTTTTGTTTGGATACTATTCCAAATAATTACCTCTATAAATTTTTGTTTAATGAAAAAGAGAAAAAAATAAACAAAACATGACTTTAATATTTATAATTAATTGGGATTGGGAGGATAGAATAGGTTTGGTTATAAAATATATTTTTAAATAAAAATTATTATTTAAAACTAATAATGTATTTTATTTTTTTAAGATGAAATATTTATATTAAAATCATAAGAAGCTACAACATAGAAATTATTTAGTTAACAACAAAATAAAATTAATTATACTAAAAATACTAAATGTGATGTATATAGAGTGAATTATTGAGTTATACTAATTTTTTAAATTGTCATAACATTTTATTCTAGGGTGAATGTAATATATTAAAATTATATAATTATATTTAAATTTTTAAATTCAAATTAATATATTATGAAAACATTACATGAATATTGTTTTATAATAATTGATATTTTATTAAATTATATAAAATTACTAAAACTCCTAAAATAATCCACGTTATTTATAAATGTCATTAAATATTATCCATCTTCCATTAATATACCATTTTCTCTTTATAATGACTATATTGACACATAAATAGAAGAAATCTAGGTAATCATGGGTTAGGATAAAACAGTTTTTGTGTACGAGAGGAATTTATATTAAACCCAATTCTACACACATAGTATCTTTAACAAATGAATTAAATTTCATATAAATAATAAGTTTTACTAAATTATCTAATAAAACTCATTTTATTATTATCCTAAATGGATAAATCCCCTTGGTAAATAAATATATACATGTTATCTTGGTAATGAAATAAATGGGAATAATTGAGTAAACTAAATGACTAATTAGTAACATGATAAAAACGATTTTATTTCTTTGGGTTGAATTTTTTTATCATATATATACACAATATAATCCATTATAGATATATTTTATGTCTTCATCAAGCATGGGAGACCTCCCAATAGTTAATACAATATGGTATTTACAAAAATGACACTCCTCCATTATATAAGGGAATTCACTACCCTAACATGTTAACACCCCTCAATACATTTTGATCAATAATACTCTACCAAAATAACATTTAAACATACCTCCCCTCATCCTTAAATAATTACATATGTAATAAATCGAACCAATTAAGTCCATTAGTGAAATGTAAAAGGAGTTACAAGAAAAAAAATGTAATGTTCACCAATGAGTATGTTTATTTTATTTCATACTCAATCCATTCAATTATTATTATGAAATTATAATATAATATCCTCATTATCCTAAATATAATGATTTTTTAATGTTAACTTCATTTTCTATTACCGCACACACTTCAATAAAATTGGTTGCAAAATCATCATTTGGGTGTATGGTGGCCTACCACCTCCAGAATTGATATCCTTCATTTTCCCATTAATACCTATCACGATTGGGTATAATGAGGTTTATTAAGTATATATATGATATTTATAACATATTTATCCCTCTATAGTCATGATAAAATATATAACATTTTATATTTAATTTATTAGGGGATGTGATAATCTGGCTCGTGTGTCTAATGGACTTTAGCCTCACGAAGTGATGTTATTCTATTTTCACAAACATGTTATATGGAAGGTAATAAGACTAATGATAATAAATAAATGTAATAAAAATTATATATTTAGGATATTAAATAAAATTTCTTCATCACTAAAATACAGTATATGATTTTATTCTTACCCTTTCGCTCATAGAATAAAATGAAAACTTCATTCATGGACGTGTGGACTATCGCCACCTCAAAGGTATGATATTCCTTTTTTCAGCACCACATCACAAGAATTATATTTAAAATTATATATAGTATAATAATATGGTATTTATTAATATATTGTCACTATGTTATATTTAACTATTACATAACTTATTTCCATAATGATTATTAAAAAATGTAAACATTACTAATTTTTACGTACCACCGACCCTCCCCATTGTGGTAGAATTAGTTTATTTTTCATAAAAATCATTAATTATTGGATTAAAATTTATTATTTATATATAGTAATAAAAATTATATCATGAATATTTTTGTTTTTGTTTTTAACTAAGGACCACTTTGACTATAGTAAGTATAAATTAGTGGATTTTGAAAGACATGCTGAATTTGGTCAAAACATCTGATGTAAACATCATAGATTAAATAATTATATATCAAAAATTTATAATTGAAATAAAATTAATATTAAACATGAAAAATTTATTCAAAAATGTTAATATTTAACATATGTTTATTATTATGGAAGATTAAGAAACATGTGAAAATTCTCACTTAAGGAACGGGTTTTCCGATCTCAATTTTATTTATATGAGAAATATGTCAGAATCATCACATATTTTTTATGTGTTAAATATAAATAACCCATATATATTTATAATTATTATGATTAAATTAACTATCTTTGGGAAATCCCTTTTAGGATCACTATTTTAGGTATTTTTCAAATTAAAATCTACCAAAGTGATAAGGGAATTTTTAGCAATTTTTTTTCTTGGAGAGATATGTTATGTTATACAACTATATTATTTTATGAATTGTTCATAATGGTTCTATAATATGATATATAATTAATATTATTACTTCTATGATATTATATGTTTCATTTAATTTTAATTTTAATTTTTTTATGATTTAATGTCAAAAAATTTATAATAAATTTTAGTTACATTGTCATTGTTTATCGAGATTGTGTATGGATAAGTATCCAATAATGAAATATTATCACCTAATTAAAAATAATTATAATTGTTTTTATTATAATCTAGTTTTTTATGATAATACATGTTTTACATTCATTTTTTTCTTTTAATTTTCTATAAATTTCAAATGACTTTTTTTATGAAAAACAATCTTTTTAGTCAATAAAATTGTTTATTCCAAATCTATGTTTTCTAAAGAGAATTAAAAATAAATTTAAAATAATTCAAAACAATATATAAAGTTATTTTTGTCAAGAAATGTTTCTAATTATATTAAAAATATTCTATTAAAATATTACAAAAATATTTAAAATTAAATTGCTTTTTAAAATGATTTTTATTTTAAAAAGTGATTTTCAAAATGAAATGTATATTTTATTCCAAAATGTTCTTATTGATACATTAATGGTGCATAAATTCATCAATTTCAAGAAACATTTTTTACTTAGGCTCCAATGTGGATATTTATTAATCATACCATATTAATTATTTCTCTAGATGGATTAATATTGTTCAATTATATTAGTATGTAATACGTTTCATCTCCACTAGTTTATCATTTATCAAAGATATTGAATTGGAGTTAATTTATTTTCTATGGGTCAATTATTTTTTAAGTGATTTATGTAGAACCTATTTATTTTATATAGGATAATAATGTTTTAATTTTTTCTTAGGGAACCCATTTATTTTCATTGGGTTATAGTTCTTAGAGGCCATTTATTATGATGTGTTGATCCATTATAAACCATGGACTTGTGGTTATGATATAAACCAATTATGGTTGGTTCTATGATAAAAAATGATGACCCGTTCCATGATAAACCAAATATGTGTGGTTTCATGATATACCTCACATTAATTAACTGGGGAAATCAATTTTGTGGTTATTAAATTTGAAAGAGTGATTTTATGGGTGATATGGAAATGTAGTCCCATGTTTCCAATATGTTGTATTTAGGATTCCTGTAGTTTTTTAAAGTTTCATTTGATCAATATTGACAACACATGGCCCATTTTCATTGTTTCATTTGAAAATTTCGTTTATTAAATCTTTATTATATGTTTTCATGTTCAATAATCAAGGTATTGAAGTGTATGAATATTATTATGTTATACAAATACACATTGACGTTGTAATTACACAAAAATGATCTTCTTATACACACTAAGGAATTTAATTTAATAATACATACATTTTGCCTTACCAAGAATTTCAACTAATAGTTATTATGTTTTCCCATGTTATAAATTGTTATTTATAATGGACTTTATATAGATGATGATGAAGACTCAATTCGAAATAAGAAATCCTAATTTAAATGGAAGTAATCCTCATTAATTTATTTTGGAACTATTTATGAATGAGTTTATATATGGACCCATACTTAAACATTAGTTAATCTTGAGTTATTTCAAGAATTCAAATTGAGGATCATTTCAGGATTAGATTTTTAAAGAATTAGATCATAAATCATGCATTTCATTCCACATTTAAATAATGTGGTTACATCAAAACAATATTCATTTTTTCATCAATGGAAAAATATTTAAAATAAAACGTGGATTCTTTGTTGATACTTCCTCGAAACTATCATCACATCATGTACCTTTCACTTGACCTATGAAAACATTTCAAAAACTTGGTATGCGCATAAAAATCTCAATAAGGGATATAAATATATGGAAAAAAACATTAGTCCATGTATACATAAGAATCAATGAAATCATACTTTACTCATAAAATATAAACACTTTAACATCCTCATGAAATCATAATATTTATGAATAACTCATAGAAATCATAAGGCATAAATGTTATTTGAGGTATTCATAACATTCTTACGTAGTGAGTAACCCTCATGGTTAAGTTTGGAATACCCATCACAGTATATTCCCTAAATTTCATCAGAGAAACCATATCGTTAAACTCCTTCATGTTACCCAATTAATTGAAGAGCTATCTTGGGATCACCCTCTCTTAGTTTATCATGGAACCCCCCCGACTTCAAAAAATATTCCCATAAACCATAACAAAATTGTATAACATAAATCATGAATAAAATGAAACAAAACATTTCCACATTTCAATCACAAGATATCAATACAACAAACTGATATAATCAAAAATTTATCAAAACCATTTTCAATACCAAAATAAAATAAAAGTAAAACACGGTACTTATTTTTCATTTAAAAAAGATATGTCTTGTAGAGGAAGCGGAAACTCAAATAATGGTCACGGTGGTAGAGAAGTCATTATCATCGCATACCTAAGAAAAAACATTCCTTTTGTCATTTAGTAAACTGATTCGTGTAATAAGAATCATTTTGAATGAAATTATTAGTAAAAAGGGTTTATTATACAACTAATAATATAAGGTCATATATAAATTTATGTATTCCTCAACGAATGGAGATTGATATGAGGTCCCTTACCTAAAGTTTGACTTATCCTGTTCATTTCCTTATATTATTGAATAATATACATCCATCATTTTATAATTTCTTAAGGACATAATTTAAAGATTATTATTCAATTCATATCACATATTATCATGATATAATAATTAGTTAATTTTGTGAGTTCATATCATACATTTTGTCGATGTTCGGTACATGAGTCAAAAATAAACTTGATTGAAGAGAATTGTACATGTAGTTATAAGTGAATCATCTCCAGAATGGGGATACTGATTTAAATATCATATATATCCATTATATATGTATTTGTTAATATTCTATAACATTTTGAGAAAAAAATGATATGCACCGTTCATGGAGACGGTAGGCCGTACGTACGCATGAACGCTACTTTCATTTCTTTGTCATATTAAAGGAATTAAAACAAAATGAGACCTACATATATTAAAATTACAGTATAATATATATCTTAAATATGTATCATAAGTTTGTTAATTACATTATTTATAAATTCCATGTTTGGCATGAACAAGTCACATCACTTGAGGTCACGATAGTTCACACTTCCTCAGATGAAATTATCGCAATTCCACAACATGAATATCATTATGATGTGATTTAAAAATTATATTCAGAATTATATAGAATCAATAAATACCATATATATCATATATAAATATAGTTCCATAAAAATGGATTCCATTAGTGGTGGTAGGGAAATATTGAACAATCATCATTTTGTGAGGCATTAATTCACCATCCACGGAAACAATATGTTCTTTAACCATTAGACGAAGGTGTGTGTAAGTGTTGTTAGAATCATTAGCATGAAAACATCATAAAATACTTATGTTACTGGTATTATTATGGGTTTAAATAATATGAATATAGTGGTGAGTGAAGAAGGAAAATAAAATGAAGAAACTCGAGATAAGACATTACCTCTAAGTCGGTTAACTTCTTTTGATTTGAGGCAAAGGATTCCTTGGAAAGACTTCTTCCAAAAGTGAGGATACTATGAGTAACAGATGGATGTGAAGAGATAATATAATTAGAGGTTTTACTAGACAATGGATTTCAAGGTGTGTGTATGGTGGTTGAGGTGGGGGCCTTTTATAAGAGGGAGGAGGGTCACTTTTGGAACGTCTTGAAAAGTTACTTTATTGTAAATTGATTTTCGAATTTTAAAGGTCCCGCAATGAAACATTTTATGGATAAGATGATAAGGGTTCTAAATTCACCCATCCAATAGGTTTTTGACAAGTGTTAGTCTTATATTTTACCTATTCATTCCATTTTATTTAAATATTTCCTTAATGAGCTAATAACTACATCATCATGGTGTCTAAAATACATTTATTTATTTATTGTCTAAATATTATAAAAAAATTACCATGAAGTAAGAAATCATTTTATATTTAAAATGACTATTTATAGTCTATGATTACATTTATTTGAAAAAAATTAAAATTGTTTTATATAGGATATACAAACCTTTATTATATTTCTCTTCTTTTTAAAAAATAATGTCATAAATGTCACTATCACACCAATGTGATTCCATGGGCCATAATGTTCGGTAAAAGGTTTCACATGGTCTGCCATGTCTCAAAAAAGATGATTTGTACAGATGTTTGGGCCATTTTAAATTTTTATGATATTATTTTATTATCCTTAATTACCCGATTACTAATTAATAACGATAATTAAAGATAATTACCGTCGTTACTATTCATAATGCCCAAAAACAAAAAGCTCATAATAAAATAATTTGGAAATTCTGATTCCAAATATGGAATCCATTTTTTCTAATTTCAAACACAAAAATTTTGGTAATTATTTTAAAAATAATTAACGTTGTCAAAACAAATAGCTTGTTTTTAAGAAACAATATCTATCAAATGATTGACAATTGTTTATTTCCCATTTCAATGTGAAATTAATTCTAATTACCACCATTAAATTAAATTGTAAAAAAGTATTCTAATAACACTTTAAAACCAATTAAAAAGATAATATAAACATATAATTAAATTAGATGATAATCAGTTTTGAAGTAAAATGCAGTATTTTTTACTATTCATTAAAAAATAATCATTTTTAGAAAAATACCAAATATATCTCCAAATTAAATTTTAATGCAACAATTGTAAAGAATAAGTTTACATTGAAACACAGATATTATAAAACTGTCAAAATTTAGATTTAAAAATTGGTTTCCATGAAAAGGCAATAAAAAAATCTCTTAAAAATATTAGAGAATTCTATGTTTATGATTGGATTTATTCTCATTTTTAGCCTCCAAAACACATTATAATTCATAAATATACATAGATAGGAAAATATATTATTCTTTACTTACATGTGATGTTACATCCTTCCCACATTAAGAAATTTCATCCCCATGATTTATTTACTTATCGAATAAGTGGGGGTATTTATCCCTCATTGCATTTTCAGATTCCCATGTTTCCTCTTCAAATATATGGTTTTTCCATATAAACATTACATTATGAATCACTATATTCAGAAACACTTGCTCCCTATGGTAAAGAATCAGGACCGGTTGTTCCTCATAAGATAAATTCTTTTCCAACAGAACTACCTCTATACTCAAAACATGAGATGGATCTAGCATGTACTTCATTAACATTGAAAATGAAAAACATTGTGAACATGAGATAAATTAACAGGTAAATAAAATCATAATGAAACAGATCTAACTCTCTCTAAAATCTGATATGGTCCAATAAACCTTGGACTCAACTTTCCTTTCATACCAAATCACATGACAATTTTCCATGGTGAAACTTTGAGGAATACATGGTCACCTACATCAAAATAGATATCCTTCCTCCTATTGTCTGCATAACGTTTTTACCTGCTCTGAGCTATTCTCATGTGTTTCTGTATCGGCTGAATTTTTTTGGCCAATAGTTCTACCAATTCTAGTCCCATCAACTTCTATTAACCTATTTCATCCCAAAAAGCTATAGTTCGACACCGTTTCCCATATAATGCCTCGAATGGTGCCATCTGTATACTAGAATGAAAACTATTATTATAAGAAAACTAAACCAATGAATGATGTTGGTCCCAAATTCCCTGATAATCCATCGGAAAAGCAAGTAGCATATCCTCCAAAGTCTAAATAGTTTGTTCTGACTTCCCATTTGATTGAGGATGAAAAGTTGTTCTAAAATTTAATTCAGTAACCAACAACTTTTGAAGGCCTTTCCAAAAGTTAGACGTGACCATGGGATCATGGTCAGATACAATGGAGAGGGGATCTCCATGCAACCTGACTATATCTTTAAGATACAATCGAGAAAGTTGATATAGGGAAAAATTATCTCGTATACCAAGGAAATGAGCATATTTAGTCAAACGATCAACAATAACACAGATTTTATTATTACCTCAAGGTGTCTTCAGTAATCCCACAACAAAGTCCATGGATATATTCTACAATTTCCACTCTAACACTGGTAAAGTCTAACACATCCCTTTCTATAAATTCCTCTATGCTTTAACATTTTGACAAGTCAAACAATTCATAGTAAAATAAGAAATATCTCTTTTTATTCTGTCCTAGCAATAATACTCCCACAGTCCTCTGTACATCTTAATACTACCTGGATGAACTGAAAAATGGAGAACTATAAGCTTCACAAAACAACTCTCTCTTCAACTGGGAATCACAAGGCACACAAAATATCTTCCCAAATCTCAAAACTCAGTCATTATCATTATTGAATTCAGGTAACATAGCCTTCTGAACCAGCTCTACCTTTATCTGTAACTCACTGTCTTGCTTCTATGCATGCTAAATTCTGTCTGATAGAGAACATTTCACGGAAACCTAAAACAATACAGAAGAACATCATGCACCAACAACCTCTATGCCAAAGTTAATCAAATCAAAAACCAAATGATATCGTTCCAAACGTTGCATGGTTAATGAAGCATTACATTTTCGACTCAAAGAATCAACCACTTTATTTTCATTTGCTGGATGGTAATGAATTGTATAATCATAATCCATGATTAATTCTAGACATCTCCTCTGTCTCATATTCAAATATTTCTTAGTGGATATATACTTCAAACATTTGTGATCAGTATATATTTCACACATTACACCACACAAATGATGCCTCCAAATTTTTAAAGTGAAAACAACAACAACTAATTCCAAATCATGTGTTGTGTAATTTATCTCATGAGTTTTCAACTGACGTGAAGCATAATCAATTACATGACCACTATATATTAGGATGCAAGCAAGTCCTTTCAATTAATAATAATTTTAGATTACAAACTCACTATTCCTAAAAGGTAGTGACAATACTGGATCATTCTCCAATCTTCTTTTCAATTCCTAAAAACAATCATCACATTCTCTTGTCCAGATAAACGTAACACCCTTCCGAGTTATCATAGTCAATGGGCTGGACAACCATTCAAAAATTTTATGAAACCTTCAGTAATATCCAACCAAACCATGAAAACTATGAATCATGGTTACATTTGTGGGGCTTGTCTATTCTTCACCAACCTTTTTTTGTGGGATCAACAGTTATTCCTTGCTTAGAAATAATGTGACCATAGAACGAAATTTGTGGAAACTCAAACTCAAACTTTCTAAATTTCCCATACAATTTCTTTTCTTTTAAGCTTTTCAAAATAACCCTTAAATGAATTTCATGTTCCTCTTTACATTTAGAAAACACCAAAATATCATCAATGAAAACAACCACAAACTTATCCAAGAACTCATGGAAAATTCTATTCATAAGTTCTATGAATACAACAGGTGCATTGGTTATCCTAAAAGGCATAAAAAAAATTCATAATGGCCATATCTTGTATGAAACCCAGTCTTCAGAATATATTCTTCTTTTACATTCAACTGATGGTACCATGATTTCAAGTCAATCATTGAAAAATACTAAGCTCCATGGAGTTGATCAGAAAAATCATTGATATGAGGAAATGGTTATTTGTTCTTAATAGTGATGTTATTCAAGGCTCTATAATCAATGTAATGTCTCATTTAACCATTGTTATTTTTATTAAATAAGAAAAGAGCTCCCCATGGCAATGTTCTATGATGAATGTAACCTATCTCTAATAAATCTTACAATTTCTCCTTCAACTCTTAATTTTTAATTTGAGGCATTTGATAAGGGGGTTTTTAAATTGGATTATTATCAAAAACTATGTCAACAGTAAATTCAACTTCCCGATCTGGTATTATTCCAGGAAACTCATAAGGAAAAACATCTAGATACTCATTTACCATTGGAACATCATTAATCTGAACGGTTCTTTTGTTTTCAACAATATGTGCAATGTAACATTCATTTCCATTTTTTACAAGTTTCCCAACCTCTTGATATGTTATTAATAGTAACAGTTCATTCATGTACACAAACTGAATATCTTTCTAAAAAGAAACTTCTTTAGCTCTACAGTCAATCATAGCATGTTAAACAGAGAGCCAATCCACACCCAGGATAACATCAAACTCTACTAGAGGAAAAATAATAATGATTGCAAGTATATTAATTCCACATATAAGTATAGGAATATTCTTAAAAATTCTTTTGGCCTTAACATTTCCCGTAGGTGTTTTTACCACATGTTCAAGAGTCATTTCTTGAGATGGAATTACCAATTTACATTAATGTTTTTCAAAGATGAAAGAACGTGTAGAAAATGAATCAAACAACACATTGACATTATCTAAAAAAACAATGAACCTAATACCACTTCATTTGATGGCCCAAAATATACTGAAGTAGTTACATAGGATTTTACGACACCTTTCTGCTTGTAGTTTGACAGCTTCCCATCATTCAAGCTATTTGTTGAACCCTCGTTTACATAATGACCCATCTCATTTCACTTGAAATATTTCACTAACTATAAATCAAATCGGGTCTTACCATTACCCTGATTGTTTCCAGTGCAATCACGAGCCTTATGTCCAATCATACCACATCAGAAGCACTTTACAGAATTTAAACTACATTCCCCAACAAGATTTTTACCACATTTATCTACAACTACAAACTTAGTTTACTTACTAGCAAACCTTTTTGAAGGATTCTTCCCTTTATCCTTCCACCTCTATCTCTTCTTCTGTTGGTCGTCATAGAACACTTGATCATTGGAAAACTCCAGTTACACCTTCTCGTCACATCAAACAATATTTTCATTACTTTTGAACTCACAATAACCTAATTCTCTTATATATTTTGGCTTTAATCCTGAGTAAAAACAATTGATTTTACTATCAAGGACTCAGATAAAATTTGGTGCCCACCTTTCCAATCGAGTGAACTTTCTTCATAATCAGCCACTGAGTCGTCCTCTTGCCTAAATTCCAAGAATTTTTGGCCATCCTATGTCAAACAACATTTAGAAAATATTTCTCAAGAAACATACCCTTGAATAAATCCCAGTCAAGAGCATCAATCTCATCAGCATCCCTAATATTTTTAACCATCAACGACCACTGATATGATACAACATTCTAATGGTAAACAACAAGAATAACCTTTTTATTTTCTGAACACCCCATGAAATCGAAAATCTTCTCCAGTTCATTAATCTACCCTTCAACTAGCACAGGGTCAGATGATCCTCTAAATGATAGGGGATGTTGCCTTATGAAATGTTCCACCACTGGCATGTTCCTCTGCAGTGGACCTAGCTGATCTCGTACATTGATACCACCACCATTTATCGCTTGAGTCAACTTCACCATTACCACAACTAACTGTTCAGTTCCAATTCTGACTATATCAGGATGTTGATTTGGAAGGTCATTTCTTTATGTATTCCTTTTTAGCACTACTTCCTTGATTCCTCTGCAGAAAACAATTCTTAACAAACATATCTTAAATGAAGAAACATGGTAATATTCAAATGGAATATAATTTCAATTTGACCATAATTTTTTTGGATAATTATTTAATATAATTATAACTCCTAATGTTATCTAATCCAGCCTTTGATACCAACTATAAAGCCCCAGCCTTAAACATTACTTAATCTTGAGTTATTTAAAGAATTCATAATTAGGATCTTTTCAGGTTTAAAGTTTTAGTGAATTAGATCATAAATCATGCATTTCATTCAACATTTAAAAAAGGTGGTTACATCAAAAACAGTATACATTTTTTTCCATTAATAGAAACATATTCAAAATAAAACATGGATTCTTTTTTGACACTTCCTCGACACTATCATCACATCATGTACTTTTCCCTTGACCTGTGAAAATGATTTCAAAAACATGGGATGAGCATAAAAATCATAGTAAGGTATATAAAAATATGGAAAAAAACATTAGTCCTTGTATACATAAGAATCAATGAAATCATATTTTACTCATAAAACATAAGCACTTTAAAATACCTCCTGAAATCATAAGATATATGAATAACTCATATAAATCATAAGACATAAAGGTAACTTGAGGCATTCATAACATTCTTATGTTGGGAGTAACCCTCGGGGTAATGTTTGGAATACCCATTACATTATATTACCTAAATCTCATCGGAGAAACCTTAGCGTTTAACTCCGTCACATTACCCAATGCACTGGAGAGATATCTCGGGCTCCCTAGCCCTTATTTTATCACAGAACCACCTGACTTCATAAACAATTCCCAAGAACCATAACATAATTGTATCACATAAAACATGTATAAAGGAAATATAACATTTCCACATTTCAATCACAAGATATCAATACAACACATTGATATAATAAAAACATTATCAAAACCATTTTCAATACCAAAATAAATGAAAATTAAAACAAGTTATTTATTTTCATTTAAAAATGTTATGTCTTGTAGATGAATCCAAAACTCAAATAATGGTCACGGAGGTGGAGAAGTCGTTCTCACCGCATACACAAAGAAAAAATTCCTTTTGTCATTTAGTAAAATGCATAATGTAATAAGATACCTTTTTAATGAAATTAAAATTCAAAAGGGTTTATTATGAAACTAATAAAAGAAGGCCGTATATAAATTGAAGTATGGATCAATGAAAGGAGATTGAGACGATGTCCCTTACCTCAAGTCTGACTAGTCCTGTTCATTTACTTATATTCATGAATAATAATCATTGGTAAATTTATAATTGCTTATAGACATACTTTAATGTTTATTATTCAATTCATATCACATATTATAATGTTACAATAATTATTAAATTATGTGAGTTTATATCATATGTTTTGTCGATGTTTGGTACATGAGTGAAAAATAAACTTATTTGAAGATTATTGTCCATGAAGTTATAAGTACAACATCTATATAATGTTTTTAATGATTTAAATATCATATTTATACAGTATATATGTATTTAATAATATTCCATAACATTTGGAGTTAAAAATTAAATTCATCGTTCATGGAGACGGTAGGTCGTACATACACATGAACACCACTTTCATTTCTTTATCATATTTAAGGAATTAAGACTAAATGAGACATATATATTTTAATTCCATTATAATATAAATGTTATATATGTAAAATAAGTTTATTAATTACATTATTTATTAATTCCATGTTTGGCATGAACGAGTCACATTGCTTGAGGGGGCGGTAGTCCACACTTCCTTAGATGAAATTATTGTAGTTCCACAAAATGAAATGCCTAACAATGGGATCTAAAAATAAAATTCAGAATCATATTGAAAAAATAAATACCATATATATCATATATAAATATAGTTCCATCATAATGGCCACCATGAGAGGTGTTGGGGAAAGATTGAACAATCATCATTTCTTGAGGCAGTAATTCACCATCGACGGAAACAGTGTGTTCATTAACCATTAGACAGAGGTGTGTATAAGTGTAGGTAGAATAATTTTCATAAAAAATAATATCATATTGAGAATACTAGTGTTTTTATGGGATCAGGTAATAAGAATATAGTGGTGAGTGAAGATGAAAAACAAAATGAAGAAACTCGAGAGAAGACTTTACCACTAAATCAAGAAACTCTTTTTGATTTTAGCCAAAGGATTCCTTGGAAAGCCTTCTTCCAAAAGTGAGGCTTCTATGAGTATGAGAGGGATGTGTAGAGATATTATGAGAATGGTTTTTACTATCCAATGGCTTGAGAGGTGTGTGTAAGGGGGTAGAGGTGGGGGCCTTTTATTAGAGGTAGGAGGGTCACTTTTGGAATGTCTTGAAAAGTTACTTTATTATAATATGATTTTTTGGATTTTAAAGGTCTTAAAAAGATATATTTAGAGGATAAGGTGATAAGGGTTCGAAATCCACCCATCCAATAGGTTTTTGACAAATGTCAGTATTATATTTTACCTTATCATTCCATTTTATTAAAATCGATCATTAATGAGGTGATCATTGCACCATCATGGTGTCAAAAATAAATTTATTCATTTAATGTCTAAAAATTATAAACAAAATACCATGAAGTAGGAAATAATTTTAGTTTTCCAATTACTATTTATAGACTAATATATCATTTATTTAAACAAAATTAAAATTGTTTTACTTTGGATATACAAACCTTCGTTATATTTCTATTCTTTTTAAAATATAATGTCATAAATGTCACTATCACACCCATGTGACTCCATTGGACCTCATGTTTGGTATAAATCTCACCATGGTCGAATACGACTCAAAAAATAATATTTTAACACATTTTGGCGTAATTTTATATTGTTATGATATTATTTTATTACCCTTAACTACCTGATTACAAATTAATCACGATAATTACAGATAATTACCATTGTTACTATTCATAATGTCCAAAAAAAGTTCATAATTACATAATTTATACCTTCTGATTAAAAATATGGAATCTATTTTACAAAATTCCAAACACATAAATTTCAGTAATTAATTTAAAAATAATTCTCATTTTCAAAACAAATAGTGTGTTTTTAAGAAACAATATCTATCAAAAGATTGACAAATGTTTATGACCAATTTCAAAGTGAAATTAATTCTAATGACAACCATTGGATTAAATTGTAAAAATATATTTTATTTAAAATTTAAACCCAATTAAAAAGATAATATAACCATAAAATTTAATTATATTGAAAACCAATTTTGAAGTAAAATGCAGTATTTTTCACCATTCATTAAAAAATGCACATTGTGAGAAAAATACCTAAAATTTATCCAATGTAAATTTCAATGTACTAATTCTAAAGAACAATTTTATTTTGACAAATAGAGCTTATAAAATTTTCAAAAGTTATATTTAAAAATGCTTTTCCATCAAAAGGGGGTAAAACCATCTTTTAAAAATATTAGAGTATTCTATGCTTTTGATTGGATTTGTTATCATTTAAATCCTATAAAACAATATCTCATTCATAAATAGACAGTAATGTGAAAATATATTATTATTTACTTACATTGGATCATACAGTTTATCATAATTCCATAAAATTATAAACCTAAACTTTCTTGTATAATTTAATTGATATAATTTATCATTTGGAAATTGTATGGTATTATTTATGGAAATAAATTGGGTGATATTTATCAGCATCTAAGGCAGAAATGAACTGTTTGTCATCTCATAAAACCATCAGGGGGTGTGGGTGATGTGTCTTTATTGGAAGGGTATTGTAATAATAATTGATCCCATAATATTTTGGCATGGGATTCCATTTATAAGCGAGGGTTAGGAAACAAATCAAATTTCATAAAATAATTTAATATAATAAAATAATTCTGAAGAAAAAATCATATAAATTATATGATATTTCATTATATTACAGTATGTTCTATAAATTATGATATATATTAGTATTTAGAAATGTTCATTGTACATAAATACCCTTATCTCTTGGTTTAAATGATAGTAATCACGTTATAACCATATCCGCAACAAAAAAATTATTATTTTTATAACTCATTCTGAAAAAAAATTAATTTTACCCTATTAAGATATATTTTTTATGATGATTCAAAATATATAATTCATTTTATAAAATTTATTACATATGACTTGGTAAATGTATTTTAATATTAAATAGACAAAATTTAATGAAAAGTAGTTTTTGAGAAAAACCAAATTTATTGATTATAAAATTTATTATATATATATATTAAAAATAAAATTAATATCAATGTACATGAATTCATTTTTAATAATAAATTTGTAGAAATTATATATTAAAATAATTTTCATACAAAATTAAACATCATAAATGCATTAAATAAAATGTTGTATTTCAATAAAAAATATTAGCTTAACTATTAATAAAAAATAAATCATTTAAAAAAAATTCAAAATCACACTATTTGACAATTATGAAAATATGATTTCAAAAATTATGTTCAGTTTTTTATTAAAATTTTCTAAAACTGGAAAACACTTATTTTTCTATTTTTTTTTGTAAATAATGAAAATTATTTTGAAGAAATAATTTTCTCTAGAATCATGTGAATACTTTACTAAAAAATGAGAACATTTTTTATCAATAAATTTAATATATATTATATAGTTTTAAATATAATTCATAATCTATTTACTCAAATTCATATTATAAATGTTATTGGAAAGGTTATAATGGTCATGTGAAAATAATATTATTTATATTTTGGTTCCTTTAACCCAGGGTTCACGTCTATCTCATGATATTGAAGAAAATAAATTTAATCAATGTGAAATATGTTAGAAAATATTGGGTTTCCATAATTATATATAACCCGCTCCACACATATTCTATGTAAATAATGTGTTTCATATACCTCCATTTAGAAATTTCATACTAAACACTTAAGAGGTGTTATTCTCTAAGTTCATGCAACGTGAAGATGATCTATCATATGGTGAAAACCCATTTAAAATGTTGGATAAAAGAGATGTGGTGACATAAACAAAAACCACACATACCATCAGAATTATATTGAAAATATATTCTCTATAAGTATATTATTGAACTTGGGGATATGATGAGTAAAAATTTCCATTCATTTTTTCTTCTATGAACATAATATTTGGGGACAAAACCCTTTTTAATGGTTATAGAATTTAACAACCTATGTTTACCCCATAAATCAATAATGTTTTTGATTAACTTATCCAAAATAATCTCAAAAAAATGGTGCATTATATGGTAACTATATAAATTAATTGTATAAACAATGGTAAAAAATTATAAAAAAATTTATATAGGTATGTGTTAATGTTTACTATAAATATCAACTCAAATAGTGATGATTATGTACTAATGAAACATCTTTTCAAAATTTAATCATATAAAAGTATAATGTATATTTATGTTATTAATTTCCTAAAATTAATTTCATAAAACAAATTTCATTTTTCATTTACATGAAATATTAAGAAGAATAGACAATATACTACAAGTCATTTTTATATAAAAATTGTTTTTCCCTTAAAATTGATGTTTTTAAATAAAATAAAATAAAAATATATAGGATTAAAATTTAAAAAAATTAACAATATTTATAGATTTTCTATGGTCATATAGGGCTATGATAAATTTTTTGAATTTATATAAAATGTATTATGTTTAGGTGAATATTAAAAAAATACCATTTTTACAAATAAAATGGGTTTTAATCTATTATTAATATATTAGTTAGTATTGGAAAAATAAGAAATCAATTTAATTAAAATATTTATTTTATAACAAATGTTATAAATTTAAAAATTACTTATTTAATTTTGAAACACAAATTTGACATTTTAGATCACAAGATATAATTTTTTGAAATTAATATTTTATTAATTTAAACATTGTGTATTTTAAAATTAATTTTATCAATTTTGAATCATATATGAATAAATTTATTTAGAATTTTTAAAAAAAATTCAAATTATATAATTAATTTTTTTTTACATAAAGGTAAAATTACATTGTTAAAAATTTATACCATGGTTAACTAAAAATTTTAAAATGATGTACCATATATGTAAAGGGAAAAACTTTTTTAAAAAAGATAACAATTTTTTAGTGGATGAGTGGAATATTCTTATCTGTTATATTAATTATTATTTATCAATTTTATTCACTTTCCTTCTGTTTTACATAACACTATTTTTTTTTTGGTATTTATAAAAAATTCCACTCTTTTTCACATATAAAATGGGAATCCACTCATCACTTCCTCCTTCAGTGTGTTGAATTTCTTAAATGACCATCCCTTTGAGTTTTAAACCCCTTCGCAAGTGAGATAATTTAACAAGTGTGGTATAAGTTTCAAACCACTATAAATTTTTTTCTATTTCTTTATGTGATTTTATTCATCAAAAAATTTCATTTCAAAAATATAAAATAATAAAATTATTATTATTATTATACAATTATGGTATTTTAATGATGGGAAGATAATTAACCACCCTCCCCATTAACATTAAAAAAATGAAAACATGAATAATGTGTTTTTCGGAATATTGTATCCACATATAATCATTCTTTATTTTATTTCACATTAAAATTAGGCTCTTTTAAGTTGTTATTTGATGATTATATTTAATATATATATGTTATATATATCTATAATATGGTTTTTTATAACTCAAATTGTAATGTGCATTATACCGTAATCCATTGATATTGATAAATATACCAAAACTAGTTCATCAGAATTTTTATTTTCATAGAACGAGACTAAAACTCACATGTAATGGGAATATAAAATTATAATATATAATAAATAAATAAATTACGTAACCTTTAATGTTTTTAAAATAATTATCATTGGGATGAAAGGAATATTGAAATGGATATTAAATACCTAGATCAAAATATTTAAGATTGTAAAAATATGATGTTGAATGGAAAATATAAAAAAATAAAACAATTGAATGTTATTAAATAAGTGTATAAATAGTAATATGTATATTAATAAGTTCTATAAATAAATAATTATAATTTCATTCATTATTATATATTCAGTTAAATAAAATATGTGTAAATCATGGGTAATGGTGTAGAACTTGTTAACATAAAAACCTTTAATTGACTTATAAAATTTTGTATTTGATATAATATTTCAAATAGATTCCATTCTGAAATATATTCTCTAATTAGTTATTTAAATGGTTAATTTATTATCCAAATACATTTACATGAGTGTTTTATATGTTCAAAATTATTTGAAAACTAAGGATAATTTTTAAAAATCGAATCATTACTATAACATTTAAAATGATTACTATAATATTTTTTCAGAAATTGTTTTCCAGCATTTTTCATTCACTATCACTAAATGATCTACCTAAACTGAGGTAATATATCATATTTAACCATATATTCTCTTTTATTATGGTATTTTTTTTGGGATGAAATTTTTTATATCAAATTATTTAAATAATTATGTTATTTTACAACACTATAATATTTTTTGTATCCCATTTTATTTAATTGGGATCTTTATGATAAGTGATTGATACTCTTTTAGATGATTATGAAAATGTTTTTTTACAACATTTTCAATTATATATGATGATGAATTTATTTATGTTGCACAAATAAGCATGGATGATGAATGGTGGTGTCCTATACTTGAAAATGATGAATTGTTTAAGATTATATCTCCTAAGATATTCAATAGTGGAAATGTTGAGTTCTCTCACATAGGCATGGGTATATTGGCTTTAACAACATTTTCATATATGGACATAATGAGTTTGATCACATTATCATGGGAATACTGGGGTTTCTCTTAAAAAACCATATTATTTTTGTTTGGTAACATTCCCATATTTTTTATCAAGTTATGAAACATTTTCAAAATGTATTCTATTTCATCTCTATGGAATGTTTTCATTATTATTAATTAATTTTATAGTTTTCCAAATTTTTATGTCATGATCACACCCTATGTGATTATAGTGATGTATTTTGATCCATGTATAGTGATTTTTTCTTTATTAAAGATTTATTTAAGAAATAATTTTCCTTAAAATTCTAATTATTACCATTTAAGTTAATTTTATTTCTCATTAAGGTGTGTATTTCTTCCGCATCATTTTCTTACTATTTATGAAATTACACTTTATGATATGTATTCCCTTACTATGTTTTTGGGATCACACATTTAATAAAGATTCAATATGATAGGATATAAATATTATTATATAATGTGAGATATATATATAATTGGATAAATAAGAATTATTATTGAGAAATGTTCAAAATTATAGTATATATGATTAATTATGTTGTTAGTCTGTGAGACACTAATAATTTTTATCCTTTGGATGTGTGTCATTTTAAGTGATATCGTATTTATATCACGTTATTATAGAATTATTTATGTAATTTTTGGTTTGTTTTAATTTAGTCCATCTATAAATGTATCATTAGGGGGGTTATATGGGATGTGGGTTGTTTGATTTTGAAAACTGAGTGCTTAGTGGCTTATACTAGGTTCCTAGTAGATATCTTAGAAAGCCCCTTAAAATATGGGTATTTTGATGATTAAAATACATATATTTATAAAAGCTAATTGAGGGATTATTATTTCCTTAATCTCCAACCATTTCTTATTCTACTAAGTATTCTCAATCTCTTCCCTCCCTATCCTAGATGACTCCCATAAAAACATAATCTATATCTCTAAGACATTGTTATTGGTTGTATGTTTTTACCATTGTATGTACTCAAAATTGACCTATCATCCACTTTCACCCCTAATAGTTACTTGTAGTTGGTGTAGTATTATTCTTTTATTGTTAAGGGTTACAATAATCATTTGAATATCTATGTTTTATTTTAGAAAGGATACAACAAAGGGTTTTTAAAACATTATCTTGGATAATTTAAACATTTTCCTTTTCAGATCCCCAATTGTTAAATCTTTGTGAGATAAAACCACTATTCTCTTATGTCTCCAGTTAATCATGTGGTGTTTTGGTTTATTATTTTATATTAATTAGAACATGAAGTAATTCAGAAATTAAATATTTAGTTATACAACTTCTTCTTCTCATACCCATAGAGAGTCTGTTGAGTAATTACTAGTGGTTGACCAGTCCTAAATATGAATATTGGTTTTTTAGTTGTTGATTTTTTTATAAAAAATAGTTTATTAAATATGTAAATTACCTGATAAACTATTATAGATTCATGGTTCGAGCATGATTCTCAACTCACGTATATTCCTTGATTAATGATTATATTTTTTTTGAAGGCTAACTTTTTTTGTTCATATTTAATGGCAATAAAATAGTTCATTTATCTTATTTAATGATATCCATTATTTATGTATGTATTCTATTAGGTAAAATTAATGACATATTTTCAGAGAATTTGATGAATCATGTTATTATATTTTTCATCCTTATAGTGTTTTTCATTATATTTATGTGTGTGGGTTTGAGATTGTGTATGATCTTCATATCAAAAAGAAATATTTTGTAGAATACAAATCGGTGTGAATCCCTATCAACATTGACCTTATACATTATTTATTAGGATTTACAACTTGTTTACCCTAAATCCTTACACTATACCCTTCCCCCCCAAGGTATATCAATTTCACTATGACTCGTTATATATAAATTATTGCATATATGTGGTTAAATATGTGTACATGTTTGTTCCCAACCTCTTTTTTAGGATTTAATTTGTACATGCCTTTGATAAATAAATGAGTCTCAATGAACGTGGTACATGTAAGGATCGTCACTATGTAGGATTTAATATAATACATTTTATTTCTCAGTATGATTACCTATATGATTATATTTATATTACAATACTCATTCCAATATATTGGTAGTTATTTCAAAATTTAATCCAAATTATGAAAATTCATTCATATTTTTAGGTGAGGATCTACAAGGTATGTTAGATTAAAATCATCCAATAACCCTTGTAGGGTACATGAAAATGATTTTATTCATTTAATTATTAAATTAAAGGCCTCTAATAATGTAAGAGAGTTGGAAAATGAGCATAGAGATTAGATTTTATATTTCTGTAATTTTAATTGATGAAACATTCATTAAAACTTGTGATGTTATTAATATTCCTTGGGAAAATTTTCACATAGGATATACAATCTTATAATATTTTGGGAATGTTTTTATTTTATTATCTACATGCATATAACATTTTCTTAGTCTCACGTATCCTATATACACCATGGATATATGATATTGGTATTTTATGTCATTCCATTTGGTATCATATCATAGACTCTAGAATTATCAAGTTAATTTATATATTCATCAATTTTTAGCTAATATTAATCTTTATTTAAATTATAGACATAATATAGTGAGAAAATACAATACATGGAATAATATTTCAAGGGGGTCTAATGAAATTAATTCCATGGGAGTCCCATCTGAAAATATTCACAACTCAATGAAATGGGAACCCAAAATAGAATAGTAATGAAAACTTTGATATTGACCCTTCCACATATGATTAAATCAGGTGCCTGATTCCCCTATTAATAAATGTGGATAACCTCTATCTAGATAATGATAAACTACTTATAATGGTGAATTTGATAAGTGATATCTCATGGGGTTGGGGATGCGTCCACTAAGGGACCCATGAATCACTAATTATTTTTTTCTAAAAAAGGCAGATCAATGTTCTTCATTCTTCATATTATAGACCCTTAAACAATGTTCATGAATCCTTTATGAGTTTTACTATAATCTTCAAGAATGTAGTGAAGGAAAGGATAATATCTCCATGGTTATCATGGATGATTCCTCCACCCTCCATGAGTCCCAAAGAGATGGTGTGATCAATATTTAGCGTGAAACACATTAAAGAATATTATCATTAGATCCATAGACCTTGTGGGAAGTTCCTAATATCTCCACTGAATATGTAATTATTGAAAAAATTGGTTGGAGCGAAGGATAAAGATACACTACTTATGGAGGTTATCGTGGTCCTCTAGAAAGTAGTTGGTCCCCATAACTAGCGCAGTACTCAAACAGTGATAACCGTTAATGTGGCATGTGTTTCAAAAATATCTAAAGAACTAATAGATTTAAAAAATAGTATGATCAAATCCCTCTCATCCATAGCAATATTTATGACTCAATTTAACCAATTATAGATGAAAACATTAATTGGGGTTTCCTATGTCGTCATTCAAGTAAACAAGCCAATTAAACACCAAATAGAAATGACCCACTCACTAGAAATAAAAAGTGAAACACTGATACTTTTTCTGGGTGGTTAAATAAAAATCACATAGAAGAAATATTAATCTCATTATTTTGTTTTCATTTATCCATGGGTAATAAATTATTATGTATTATTCGTAAAATTTCTTTTTAAATGGATGAGATCTCATTAGATCAGAGAAAATATTCCTAGCTTTCCAAAGCATTATTAAGATGAATTATTCTTCTATAAGCCTTTGATAAAAAATTCGAGATTGAAAAAAGAATGTTCGTACAACATATGGGTAAATTATTAGAATTAATTAATATACCATTAATATTATATGGGATCTCATACCCTGTTATTAATGAACACATGACATTTATTCCATTTTTTATGATCACTAATTTTTCTGGATATGTTGTGATGATGTGTATATTGTTTTATACATGTATCCAGGTTATAAAAATTAAATTAAAGATGATTAAATATTATTTAAAATTAAATTTTATCATGTATAAATAAACTATAAATTTTACATTCCATATAACAGTAATCCAAAGGGTGTGTACATGTGAATGGAGAATTTAAAATTCTAAATTTTATTAACATTACATGAAAATTAGTACTTTTTATTTTATGATGAAATTAATATTATATAAATCATTCTTTATTCACATTTATATATATTTATCTTGTTATTTGAAAATTATTTTGTTTTATTAATTTATTATTATTTAGTAAAAATATATAAATTAAGTTGTAGTTGATAATTAAAATATAATAATGATTTCCTGATTTAAATTATGTTTGATTTATAAGAACATTTTATCATAATTATCTATTGTTTTCTAGATTTTGATAAAAACATGTACCTATTATTACAAAAATTATATTTCAACCATTGAATAAATTTATAGAGGATTAATTCAAGGGTATTAAATGAGGTAAAAACTAATGTACTTTTTTAGTTGTTGTGAGAGGGTATATATCGATAAACATATTTTTAATTTATTTAGACATATTTAGAAAGAACATATAGAATTTAAATATATAAATATTGTGAATAATATCTGGAAAAATATTTAATAACTTATATGCACAATGCAATTATGAAATCATAGATTGAAGAAGTTCTATACCGGATGTTATATGGTTCTAAAGACCATTAATGAATTTTTATTTCTTAAAACCTTTTTTATAATCAAGGGAGATCATTATATTTTTTAATAGATTAAAAAAAATATTTTACTATATCAATAAAATATGGGAGAAAATTTTATTATTTGTAATAATGTTTATATATTGTAAATTAAATTGAATGACATAGATATAGACATCCATTCTTTGAGATAAGTCATTTAAAAATACTATGTGTTTCTATATTTAATATCAATATTATTTTTATGTGAATTTTATAATAGGTTACACAATGACTAATTCATTTTAATAGGTGTGGATTCATTTTAATATAAAAAATTATTAAATTATGTAATATGGATCCAGGATCCTCATACTCTATTTAATTGTGAAATATTCTTCTAGGGGACGTAAAAAAAACTAAAATCTGTGTTTTTAACAAAAAAATTAAATATGTCAACAATTATACTCTACATAATTTGAATTAATTTTTTTAATTTATCCAACCATAATTTTAAACCAATATTGGAGGTCTTTTTCTTTTTTATTCAATTTGATAAATAAATGTTAGGAATATACTAAATATCAATGGGTCTCCCTAGTTCGTTAGATTTTGGTTTTTGTGTTTTGAAACTGAAATGAACACTAAGATGAATATTATTTAGAACCCATTATGATTTTTCAAACATTAAGAGGGGATGGTCAATTAGTTATGTTATTCTTTGAATATAATTTATACATTAACCTTTTATCACTACTTCACTTGTTCAATTTGTAGATTTCTCTTCTGTATGTATTTCTCAATTATTTTAAATGTATGGAAATATATAAAATAATAGAAACAAAAATGTGAAGCCGAATGATTGATAAGGTTTTTCTCACTAAGGATTACTATATCTACATTTTAGGGTAAATCTTATCCCACACACATAGAAAACTCATTTATTATTATCAAAGAAAATTGTGCAAGTCCCCAAATCCAGTATGGTAAAGTCTATGATTATAATATTAAATTGGGACAAATTAACATAATTCTCACATTATATTCCAAATCATGAAACATACCTTAAAAAACAAAAATAATCAACATTATTTCTTCATTTATATCGCAAAAATTATTCATAAAATAATTCTTAGTAATATTGGAAGAGAAAAAAATATAAAAATGATGAGCTTATATTCATAGTAAGGGAGGACATATAATAGAAGATATCATATGATAAATACAATGTGAATACCACTAAAGGGATAAAAATAATAAAATATGAAACATAAATAATTTCATGATAGTGGTATATATGCGTGGATGAAATAATAATATAAATAATCAAAAGGATGATAATAAATAGTGTCTTAATTATATGATTCATACTTTCGGAGATCATAATGAGAATTTTATGTTGTCATACTGATATGTAATAAATAAAAAATTGCGATATATGTAGAATTGCATTGTTTTTTTTCCTCATGAGTACCACAAATTAATCAAGGGGATATCTAATAGAAGCCCCCATAATTTCAATTACTAATTTGAAATCATTCATTATATAGAATAAAGTAACAAAAATATAATACATAATCAATATAAACATTTATATTGAAAAACAGGCAACCAAAATTTCAATATTTTCTTTACTAAATAAATAATAAACAAGGTAATAAGCTATTCAATGACATAATTTGAGTAATATCATTACATGATACTCATATTTAATAGTAACAATCATTAAAAGATGTTTTTATATATTCAATTACTATTTTATAAAGATAATAGAATGTTACATTGATAAAAATAAGAAATATCATTTTTTTTTTGAATTTAACTGAAAACTAGAAATTTCATTGAAAATTTGATTATCATATTTATTTAATTTTGACTGAAACTATTAAAGTAATATTATTAATGATTAGAATTTAAGATTGTATGATATGGTTGTCATGTGTTGAATTTAAATACAAAATTATTTCCCAACTATCATAAAAATTCAAAATTGAGTTTCCTGGAAAAATTTGACAAGCTTGCATTGAAAAATTTGTCAATAAACTTGAAGATAAAATAAACATTCCTTTTCATATCACATATAAGTTTTTATGATATTACATAAAATAATTTTAATAACATTGATAAAAAATAATATTAATCTCTAACCAAACAATGGAAATATTCACAACATTTCAAAAGAAGATATTTTCAATCATTTTAACTACTATAAAATAGGTAAAATAGAATTGATAATCATAAAAATTATTAATAACTACAGGTTAATAAAATATATGTATTTTAAGGTATAAATATCATATAATTCCAGGAATGGAAATTTAAACATAAATAATTCTACATAAGAATGAGATTGTGAAATATATCATTACCCTATAATTTTTCTTAGTGAGACATTATATGACATAGAATAAAGTAAGTTAAAAATTACTATTCATCTATATGATATCTATATTTTTATTTTAATATTATATACAATTTACTTTTTATTAACTCATAACCATTTAAAAATAATTTATTATTAAAAGAAGTATTTATGTTTCAATCATTAAATCTTCCATACATATTTCAGTTCAACAGTTTTAGTCATTGAACTATGATCCTATTTAAATCATATTTAAAATATTATTCTTGTTATAATTATCATATTTTTTAAATCAATATAAATTTATAACAATATATTTAAAAATTACATGAAAAATAAACTAAATAGTTTCCTGGAGCTGGTTTCCCATATCTATGCATGAGTGAGACTTTTATTTATCTAATTCCAGAATTTCAATAATGTATATTATGGTTTATCTTATAGAATCATAATATATATATATATAATATTTATTTATTAAATAACGTTTTATGACTATCTATGTAATTTAGATATGAAAAATGAATTGATTCGCTTCATGGAGGTGGTAGTCCACACGTACAAAAAATCGACATTATCATTATTTATCGTATAGAAGGGTAACAAAGTATGTGATACAATATATAAAAATTTATCAAAAAAAAATTATTCCATTAATATAATAGCTATTCCATTATTTATTAATTTTTAACCATCCATGTTATGTTGTTCTAAATAAATAATTACCTCACTATATAGATATTGTAATTTGTACGGATGAACAAGTGATGATTTAATTTTTAATATTATGGGCTAAGAGATGAAAAGTGCTATATCATAAGAATAATATTATTTTATTATATTTAACATAATTATGTTTTCATATCATCATCATTATCATAGGATTTAAGGATTTTTATGAAGAAATAAACTCCAAAGAACATGGTTAAGAGTTATATCTCTAATTTAGAAAACCTCATTTGTATAACACATTAAGAATTACTAGGATGTAATTTTGATGATAAGAATACCTCTGTAAGTGGATAAGAAAATTAAAAATGGATTTTGTATGGTATTTTGTGACAAATAGTTCATAAAAGTCCTTAATAAGGTAGGGGAGGATATTTCATTTTACTTGTTAGGGGAATAACACACATAAAAATATTTTTTACTATTAGTTATAATTTGTGTATTCATAATGGTCATGTTTCACTAGAAATGTGAAATTTATAATATAAGGTGGAATGGTTAATATTATTTTATTCTATAAGAACTGATGTGAGATTTTATAACCTCATCACATGATTTTAACCTTTATTAACCTATTTTACCCCTTTACCATTGTGCACCATTTTTACAATTGGTATTATTCGAAGTGTCCAAAAATGAAATTGAACTCTTTAATAAACATTAAAAAATTTATTTAGAGAATTAATGAAAATATTAAGGATTTTATTTTTATAATTTTTCTAAATTAATTTTAATATAATTTCACAAAAATAATGGAAAATAAAATTCTTTTTTAAAAAAGTTTATACAAAAATAAGTATAATAATAATTCATATAAAAAATTACATTATTATTACTAAAAATAAATACATTATTAATTTTAATGAAATTTAGAACTTTAATTATTATTGTATATAACATTATTTAATTAAATTAAATGATGATTTTCGAAAAAAATCAAAAAAAAATCAATATTCACTATAAAATAAACTATTTCTAAAATCACCAAAAATTTCAAACTATAATAAATTAAAACATATAAAATCAAAATATATCCATTTTATCACAATAAAATTCTTAAATTGGTAAATTTGAATTTTTAATACAATCATGAACTCTTTGTTATATAGTGATAAAATATTAGATGTGCATTGGGAAATAGTGGAGGGACATTGTGTTTTCCTGTTATTATATAACCTCTGATATTAACAAATGGTATAAAATTAAAATCACTAATATTTTCACAAACTATGTAAAAAAATGAGAAAACATGATAGTCTATAACAACTCAACGAAAGAAACAACTATCCAACACCACATGAAGTTGATCAGTAGTGAAACATAATATCCCTTATAGATAGTGTATGTGATCTTATTCTTCAATTGTACAACATATATGGAATTCATAGATCATATTATTACATATAAAATTTATGTTTATATTTTGGATTCGATACTCAATACTTCATATTGTGCATGATCAATATTTTTTAATGTATTCATCACTCTGAAAATGCAATATATTCTATCACAACATTGTTAGAATCTCTATTTACCATGACAAGAATGATATATATTCTTCCACTGAAAAGCACAACACTATAATGTTTTATTTATTATTAAATATATATTAATATAATCTATTTGATTATTTTTTATAATATTTAAACACTTAATATCATAGGGATTCATCCATTAATCCTCCATCTTTATTGGTATTCATGTCGTATTAATATTATTTTTACTCTATTTTATTTACCCATTCATCCTCAATAAATAAAAACCACATCATTATTGAGTACTTGTAAAACTCATGTTCTCTAAGAATACTACAAGAATGAAAATCTCCAAATATTCATGATTTTCCAAATTATTTTAGTTTTACGATCAAGTAATTAGTTATTGATATTTAAACTCACATAAATATAACATATTTTCATATAATCATTGTTTTTCTGATTATGTCCAGAATCATGAAAAATACAATTTTGCTGTAATCTACTATGGTATAATGATCTCTATAGTAATCTTTTTTATCATAGTATTATTATTTGAAGCCTTATTCAATTGATTGATTCTAAAAATTATCATTAAATATTGAAAAAATTATGGTGAGGATAGATAATACACCTATATGGAATTATATTGATAATAAATTAGCTAAAGGCTGGCCTATTTTTTACAATGAAGTTTTGATCCACATTTTCTAATCTCACATCACCTCATTCAACTACACCATTTGATGTAAATATTACCACATTACATCACATAGAATTAACCACAATTAAATTCCTTCCATAATTATATTTTTATATATAACCTCTAAACACAGGGATCATGGTTTTTAATATGAATCCCCCAAATATAAATACATTGAGAAAACATGTCACATTTATAGGGGTCTTAACATACCGTTAAAAATATTTTTTGAATCACTTATAACTCTTTCCAAATTCTTTGGTGTCCCTTATGAGTTCTATAAATTTTGAGTATACTATTATGTAGTGTTGTCATTTTCTCCCATATAGATTAATTGATAACTTTATACAGCATCTATACTCAAGGATTAACCACACACATCAAGAACACATTCCTTTACATAGTTATCTAAATATCATTTACATAGAACAACAACATTATAAATTTCCATTATAGAATTTATGTGATATTGTTTTTACTATTATACAGGTTAATACCATCCAAGAATTACCTTTATACATGACAATTGTTTTTCAAATTACCCACATGTAAATAGAATATGACCATCATATCTGTCCTCTATGTAACCATTTCTGGATTAACTTCATTTCAGAATTACTATTAAAAAATATATAATAAAATCTATGATGGCAATATGATTAAATTTATTTAGGTTTGTTTCTATTGTGGTTTTCCATATATAGCTACTATAAATCTATATTTACCTTTATGAACCACTATAATTTAATCATTTTCATCTCTTGATATTTATAACACCATAAAATCATTATAAAAAGAATTCAATTATTAAAAAGGCATAATCAATTAAATTAAAAATTCATTAATATATTGTTAAAATTTATTTTAATATCTTTTAAAATCAATTATAAAATTATTTTTCCACCACTACTTTTGTTTTCAATTCATATTATTGAATTAAAATAATCAATGTTTATAATATCTTATATAGTTGTACACAATATCCACTAGTAAACTTCTTCATAATAATTTTTACATAGTACTTCCACATACTAAGAACATTCCATAAACATGAAGATCTACTCTTTAAATCGTTTTATTTTTCTCCAACTTTAACCCAGTACATTTTAGTATATTATGGTACTCTCGATGAATATTTCCAAATAAATGAATTGATTTAAAATAATATAATTATATCACCTCATTTCATTTGGGTGGGGATTCTCTAATATATGAACCACTAAAATGTATAAAAATATATTTTACTTATAAATAATGAATAAATAATGTAACCGGTTCATGGATCATGGAATCGTCACTTCTGTTGTTAAAATATATACACATATTGTCATCAAGACATGTGATCTCTATTTCTATCTTATCAACATTCGTGGGACCTATAACAATTATTTCCAAGTCAATTTCTTCTATCCTATATTGATATCCTAAAATCTCATTCTTCCATCATACCAATTGCAGAAAAATTAAATAACAAAAAAATGTTGGTTCAATAATCTCACACAATGTGTTTGATTACAATTTGAATTAGTAAAAATATTACAAAATATGTTCAACTGATTCCTTGTAATCATTCATCATCAAATATTCCCATTATCATTTTATTTTCACCCCTTTTCTGATAATAAGTATAAATTATATGTAATTTAATTATATTATAACAAAAATGAGAAATAATAAATTAATCACCAATCTCAATGTATACTTGGGATATTATCAATGTAGAAACATAAGTGTTTAAATTAGACAACAATGTTATGCATTTTTAGTTGAAAATTATACATACAATTACCTTTATCTGTTATCTTCCATAGGGGGTTTTTAAGATGAATATTTACGATATCTACATACATATATTAATTGATAAAAGAACTCTTAATCATTTTCATTGAAAATTTCATAAAAAATAAGATAAAGATAAAAATAATTTAATTTAAAAAATAAGGTTCTGATTTAAAATATCCCAAGAATATTATAAAAAATTAATTATTTCTTGATCATGATAATATCTACATCTTAATATACAATTTTATTAAAATTAACCAAGGGTTAGATAGTATGAATACAATTATTATTAATGAAAAATATGAAAACCAAATTCTAGAATTCAAATTTTTGTCAATTATCAACTTTGGTAGCTTTTCAGTGTATTTCCATCAACGTATTCCCCTGATAGAGGAAATCCCATCATCATAACGGATGCAGATTAATTATTAAAATGTTATTTAGAAATCAAAGTGATAAATCATACAATAATGGGAACTAATTTGTATTTGGAATATTTTTTCCAATATACATCATGGTATTTGGTCTCTAAATAAAAAAAATCATCACCTATAATTCTATTTAGTCGTATGACACAAATACTATCACAAATTATCCTAGATAACCTATTACATAAATACCCAATCTGTTTATTACATTACTCAAATGGTGTTCCCAATCTCCACATGTGGGTGACTAGAACCTATCATCTTATCAGAGATCAAGAGAAAATGACGATGTAATAAGACCACAATAAAATATTAACATAAATTTGTTAGTATTACAAACACTACAAAGGTGTATTGTACCAAAAAAAAATTTATATAATAGTACAATAAATAGTACATCATCAAATTAAACAACTTTGGAAAAGTGGAATCCATAGAAAAATCCATGTAATACGTGTATCACTGGTCCACCACTCACTTCCATCAATCTAGGTCCCACAAATCATGTATAACCACCACCTCCAGGTATTGAAATTCATTTACATGGACGTGACATAATAATATATTCAAAAAATATTAAGGTAAAGGTAGATTGTAAAAAACAACCGTATAGTATACCACAAAAATATTCAATTACCAATCCCATAAGAATAACTCATTTATCCTTTCAATTTAAATAAAACAAGGTATGAAAATTAATTTTCATATTTTAATAAAAAACATGATTTTTTATTTAATATATAAAATTCATTTAAATTTATTATTAAATAAATATTGTTCATAAAACATTTTATATAAATCAGTTTGAATGAATAAAATAGTTATAAAATAATGGAATGTATAATCAAGTAGAAGAAAACAATGTACCACGTTCATATTCCCCGAATAACATTAGTTTTTGTGTTTGGGATCCTCACTTTATTAAATCATCAATCACTGATCATGTATGTGTGAACACATCCCTATGTCCCATACCAACAATGAAAATAAATAAGCATCCCATAAATGATAATCATATTGATCAAGGATTACATTTTTTGTTCAATAGTTAATACATTTATAGGTAGTCAGGTTCCTATAATTAATTTCCTAAATTCCTAATCACTAAAAAGGATCAAATTTTCTTTATTTAATCAATCTATAATTCTAAATAATTCATTTAAATTGAATTCAACATTCCTCATTAAAATTCCCAAAATTATTTTTAGTATTCCTTTAAATTCCAACACATAATCTTGATTTTTCTTCAATTTCATGCTTTTGAAACATTTTTCCTAATAATATAACTTTTTTAAGAATAAAAATTAAATCATTTCATTTTTTCTTTTCAAAATTCAATCATTAATTTTTTCAAAATATCCTCCAAACAATTCCAATTTTATTGGAAATGAAATTTTTCCAAAATTTCCATTACATTTTAAAATCAAACATCAAAACAATGTTTATAAACCAATTTAAAATTCACTTAAAATAAATCAATAATTTCATGGATTTTATTTTTCCTTAATGAATTATATAACAACCTACCTATAATCAAACTTCCAAAACAACACAACACCCATGATGGGAAATTGAAACCAAGAAAAAGGTTTTAGGGGATCTAGGAATCAACCACAGAATCATGATATATTAATAAATGATTAGATCCATCAATAAAATATGGATCCATCACTCAATAATAAGTAGTTAAAATGATATTACAATGAAATATGTGAGTTGATATTTACTTAATAGAAGTAGATGAATCTAAATAATTAGACATTTATTCAGTAAAAATAAGTGATTTGAGGAGACAATGTAACCACATGGGAGCCTCCATATACCATGGAATCATATTAGGGTTGTGTGGGGTGATTATGGGATACACTAGTGGTTTGGTATTTTTAGAATTGTTTTGGAGTGAATAAAATTATATGAAAACATTTATTATTCGGCTAGCTCTTTTTCTAGTAACCATTCACCCTAACTGTGTACCCAAACTAAATTGTTGAATGCGATACTTGGACTTGGATTGATTCATAGTTAAATTATCCATAAACTAACCATGAAAAAAATTACAATCCATGTGAGTGTAGTTTGGAGGATCAGATTAACTTTTTGGAAAAACGATGATCCCCCATCCTATTTCTCCTCATAGAGTGTACACCATGCATGACCAAAAAGAATCTTCTTTCCCTAAATGAGGGAAAACCATGGAGAAAACCATAAAATTACAAAAAAATGAACATTGCAAGAAAACAACTATGATAATATCTAATAAAAATTATGTAAAAACACGGTGTTATAAGTACCTAAAAAAGTTAATGAAATGTCACAACCTCCCCACTATATAAACATTATGTTTGTAGATGAATTTCTAGGATTTTCCATATAAAATATATAATTCCACTATTATACAACTAGTACAGAACAACACCAAAGTATCATGATAATTATAACAATGATTCCACAAAACATAGACTAATGTTTTACACAACCACTGATGAACCTTCGTTTCAAAATAAAAAATTATGACTAGATATTATGTGATGTAAAAATTGGGTGATAGGTTCGGATCTTCCAAAAAATGATATGATAAGAGTCAAAAAAATAATTCCCAACCTAAGATATGTTAAACATATAACAGATCAATGCCCACTAACATGTAATTTCCAAGGAGTTATCCACCTTCCAAACCAAATTCACATTATCAAAATGTCCCAAGAAACTCAATGTGAGCTATACCTATTTTACAAGCCTTTAGTGACTGAATGATGTGAAAATATCAGTAACACCTAGTTAATAACTAATAATTATGAATTTATTCATAGATTATCATTGTAGGATTTATACTAGATCCATACCATCCCTAATATCTGATGGATAAGGTATATCATATTCATCATCTCTTTGGAAAAAAATACTTCAGTCCATAAATACATCACAATTCATTATCCAAAAAAGATAATATCTATATTAAATTCTACAAGAGGAATCAAAAGGATCCAATCCAATTGTATACTAGTCTCTATTGTTATAGAAAACTAAACCATTCGAAAATGGTTTTCCCACTAAAGACTAAAATCATTAACCATAGCACAATTAATGTATTTAGGAATCTATATAGGTTATACAATTAAGATATCAGTCTATATATGATATTACATAATTAATTGAACCTCATATCCTAGTGTATCCTTTGGGTCATTTCAACATCGATAAGAAAAATGGGAATCCAAATCAAATACTATAATAGATGCAACACCCTATATTATAAAAATCACTTTCACTTATAGACTTCTATGATCCCCATAGTTGGTTATATCTTGGATGGGAAAAAACTGGTCAACTGATAGATCACTACCCATATTAATTTATTAACTTACGTTGTATGTGTAATCCCAACCAAGAATTCCATAGAAGTATCATACCACTTAAAAGTAGGAACAAAAGTTTTATAATGTAAGGATGGAGGTCTCTAGATCTCGACATTGAACTTCTAGAATGTATAACATTGATAAACATTATCATTGATGTCCACCCTCATACTAAGGAACCAGAATCATTGGCTCATATCATATATAATCATCATGGTATCCATGTAAAAACCCATTGGAAATTATGAAAATCCATCATCATATATTTCCTTATTATAAAAATTACACCATACAATATATTGAAATATGTGACACCATCAGAAGACAAAAACAACTCACTGATGGTCTCCCCATCATAAAGAGAGTTCTTAATGAAGTGGGAATAATTATCAAAACAATTTTCTTGATGAATCATCTAAATAAGAGTGGAGGTTAGCTAAACTATTTTTAGGGCAATCTCTAATTAATACCCCATACTCCCAAATGCAATGAAGTAATGAGTACCATCAAGTTTATATCTTCTATTAATTATTTCTTCCCCTCGGTCAATATATTCCTTATCCAAACATCAGTAATTAAATTCCCCTTACTAGGGGTGTAAGAAATGTCTTTATAAAAAGACTATAGGTACTCCACCCAATATCTTTATCTACCATTAAAATATTTTTTTAGATATATAACTAATGGTTTTGAGGTAAAAATAAATTGAAAATCGTTGTAAAAAAATTTATTTAATGCAATTCTTAATTTCATACATCACAATGGATTTCTTTGAGATTACGGGTCCAATATTTTTTCTCATGCAGACAACTCATTCTGGAACCAATTGATACAATTTGATCACCATGTATAAGAACATATCCCAAACCATAATTAGATGTATCAAAAAAGGCCACATAGCCCAACCCATAATTAGATGTATCATAAAAGGCCACATAGCCCTTCCTATCCACTTGATGTGTGAACAATGGTGTATAAGTCTATAGAGACATCAAATAATCCAAGGAACACTACAATTTCACACCCCACATGAACTACACACCATTACCAGGGAGAGTAGTCATCGGATAAGTCATCATTTAGAATTCTTTAAAAAACCTATTGTAATACCCCACCAATCCTATGATGCACTGAATCTCAGAAAAATTATGTGGTTAATCCAATGTCATAACATCCTTCACATCATTATTATATTCTGATATGACATTTTATATGAACACATGAAATAATAAAATTACATCCCAAATCAAGAAATTTCATTTTATATACTTTATATGAAGTCAGTTATCTCTCATGATTTATAGAATATGTCTCAGATGAAGATCATAGTTTTCCACGGTTTGGGAGTAAACTAAAATATCATCAAAAAATTCCACCATGACTGAATTGAGGTACCCAATTTATATTTATTCAAAAAAAATTATAAAGAATACAATATAATATAATATACCAACATGAATAACATGGTACTCATAATGGCCATAACAACTCCTAAAGGAGGCCTCCAGGATGTTAGATTCTCTGATTCTCCACCAATGATATCTATACAGTGATCAATCTTCAATTACAACGTTTCCACTTTAAAATGATGAATAAATCCATAAATGTGGAGAAAATGATATATATTTTTACCATAAATCAAATCAGATGATTAATGATCATAAATTAAATGTTCCCCATCAGCTTTCTTTTCTAATAGAAACTGTGCCACATGAGGTAAAACAATCAGGAATATAAAGTATTTTTACAAGAGAATATACAACCTAGTATATATAGTTTTCAACTCATTTGGTCCCATATGGTTGTAAGGAATATAAATTGTATGAGTTAAAAGAATCAAGTTGATATTGGAATCATCCATTCTTAATATTCCAAAATAAGAAATGATAGATAAAAACATACCATGAAAATCAATGACCACTATAAGGAGATCAGAATTCAAGGGTTCCCACTCTATGTCAAAATAAACTAAAAATATTACCCTACAAAACTGTAGAAAATAGGCTCTATCTCTACCCATACATGAGTCAAATTATCACAGAAAAACACGGCACACCCTATTTAGAAAAGTAATAGAGGCCCACTGGAGATATAAATCAATTTGGGCCTTATGAGCAATAAAACAAAAAGTCATGAGAATGAAATCAACATCTTCCATTTTTAAGGACATAAAATTATAGATGAGTTTAATCTCTAATAGAGTGAAAACAAAAGAAGGAATGAAAAGACCCTTCCCAATCTTTATTTTTAGGGGTGTTGTAATATCCACCACATAATAAAAAATATTCAAATGAAGGAATAAAAATTCCAATATAGGAGTTGAAATAAAAATTTCAGATGTACCAGTATTAAATAATTCAATCCCTAAAAATTATTTTATAGTGATGGGACCTCTCACAGGCCCTGGACCCATATCAAATTCCTCATGAAACTCTTCCACTATATCAATAATCTTCATCTTGTATAACTAATGTGGGAAACCATTAATTATGGAAGTATTTAATTACAACATGCTACACTATAGTGACGACGATCCAATTCCACTACATTGGGAAGATAAGATAAGTAAGAACATTTTTTGGATTCATAATCATCCTCAAGAATTACATATCATTAGCACCTCTATAAAGACACAGATTGAGTGCTAAACCTTTCCCCAAAAAATAGATTTCAAAGGGCCTGGTCCAAGTAATATAGTAGGCCTAGATAAAACTCGATATTTATATCCACTATGGGACTCATTAAAATTTTTCATTACATTAATATAATTCAAAAAACAACCCTTAGGATAAAGTGGAACTCCAGAAAACCTAGACATACCCGCCAGTTCAAGCTCATCCATGAACATCATATAATGTTCATCTACAAAAGTAGTCAGATTTAGTTGAAATCCTCTGATTAGAGGTAAAATTATAGATAGATATCAAATTATCAAGGATTCAGTTTCTCATTTTAAACAAAATCAACTGAAAGCTAAAAAATTATAATGAAGTCAGAACACTGAATCATAGTTATGTTACCCTATTGCAGACTAAGAAACTCTATAAATTTTTCAGGACAAAAAATTCTAGAAAGATTTTATTTCTGAACATAACATGGATGTGTATCCACTCTAGGATGTTTCATTTAATCACAATCACCATATAATCCCCCATTACCTTATAGTTCTAACCTACATCAATGTGGAAAACATCACCTTTATAAAATCAACCATTTCTGGAAACATAAAAATTACTTTAACATTTTTCATCCAATCCTCTGCCTCTTGATAATTATAATAGAGTTGGGAACATGGTGGATTATAATGAATGGACTATTGATAATATTATATTTATTCATTCATTGTACATTCCACTAATATAACCTGAATGGTAACATGCGTAGTTACTTGTCTTGAAGCGTGGACTTTACGCACCACTATCTCAATAAGATTTTGATCCACCAACAGATTTTCTCAGTGTGGCCAACCAATAGTTTTATTTTGTGTCCTATTAAAATAGGTTTTAAGAAGAATAATTATACACATTTGGAATAGTAAATAGTGAAAAATCATTAAGGATACATAGATAATTAATATAATCTATATATAAATGAATATTTATTCCATCAAATTGAATTGATATTTTCTGGATTTCAAGTTTCATTGTTCCAAAGAAGGTAATAATCTTTAATTATATCAAAATATTCACCAACGACACTTTTCTAAAACACCCATGGGTTTATAATTCTCATTAGAATGAGGGCTAGAAAAGAACTCACTTGTAACAAAATATTATATCCTAATAATCATTCTTATTGACTACATGGAAAACTCAAATTGTGTACTGACATAAATAAATGATACTCAAACAAATCAAGAGATGAATGTTTCTGAAAACCCATCCTCGATACCCTTATAATCTAATAACCATAATGAAACTCACATTTCCTAAATGGTTTTCTTGATCACCATGCATTTTTTAATAACACCTGGTATCATCTCCATAATCAAAGGGTGGTATTCTTTCCACGTGAAGATAAAATAATCAGAATATAAAAATAACACGGGTTTATTTCTAAAAACTTCTAAAGGACAAAGTAAAAAATAAAAAATAGAAAGAAAAAAACAAATCAATTATTAATTAAAAGAAACAACATCCACATAGATTATTCATTTGAAAAAACCATATAATGGGTGGATAATATCTCAACCTCTCACATCCATCAATCTAGGACCCTAGAATCAAGAATATATTCAACCTCCATATGGAACATTAATTGTACATATACCTTGAAAAAATTAACCTATAAACAATAAAAGGATAAGTGATAGTTACATAAGAATAACCCCTATAAAAAGACCAAAATATTCCATATGAATGTCCATAAAAGTAAATCAATTATGCTTTAAATTTAAATAAAACCAGGATTATAAATTTATTTACATAACATAAAATCTTAATTTTAAATAAAAATATGAATTTTATATCCATGTATTATTAAATAAAAATTTTAAATAAACGATTATATATAAATAAATTGGAATAAATAAAACTATTTTAAAAAAATGGAATATATAATCATATCAAAAAAATAAAATCCCAATAGTTATATAACCTGATATTAGTTAGTTTTTAGCTATAGATTCCTAACTTTTTTCAGTCATAAATCATGGCTAAATTATTTTTTCACACATCCCAAATTCTCATGAAAATAGGGCTAATATATCAACATCCCATCAGGGAAAACATTACTGAAGAATTTTTATTTTGTGGTTTTAAGTGCCAATCCATTTATATGATGTTAGATACCTAGAATTATTTTCATAATCAATAATCAAGTTATACTTTTGTTCAACCAATAAATCAATAAATCTGGGGAAATCATTCATATAAATTCAAATCAGTGTTAATTATTCAAATGATTAAATTAAGTATCAACATTATTTTTTTATTTAAAAACCAAATAATAATTTTTCATTAATATCATACATTTCAAATAATTTTTCATTTATAGAAAATTTTATATACTTTAATCATCGTATAATTACTCTACTAAAGAAATAATTTATCTCAAAATCACCCAAAATATTCCAATTTCAATGTATTTGGGGGATTTCACAACTTCCATTAACTTTTAAATTCAAACATTAAATCATTTAAATAATGTTTTATTAACCTATTGAAACAAAATTTCTAATCAATTCTATAATTCATATTTTTAATTATTGGGTATACCATTATAAAATAATATTTCATTAATCACATGGTTAAAACAATACAACACCCACAATGTGAAATTCCAATGAAGAATTATTGTGAATAACATCAAGGAATATAACCTAGAATAAAATTCCCTCAAAATAAAAAGTCTCTCTATAAATAACAAGATAAACTATCACACTTGGAGAATGAGAGAAAATGATATTTGAATAAACCGGGCATGAGGTGATTTACTTATTGGATGGTGATGAAACATAATCACCAGTGCATCGATCCCAAAAAAGAAATTATAGTTGTAAAAATGACATATTTAGAGACTCTAAAGACCATATCATGATATTAGTGTTTAATGGGTGTGACTAGGAGTTAAACTAGGGGTCTTGTGTAATGACCTGAAATTATATCAAAGGAAATCATCTTCTTATAATATTTTCATATGGTATAATCACATAAAATCACATAGATATACTAAAAAACATTATAAATGATGAAATAATTAAGTAAAATACATTTCTAGAAGTTTATAAACACTTACCAAAGGAATTAGAACTTGACCATTGCAATAGTAATGAGACCTCTATGAATAGTAAACTGGCCAATTGAATAGAAATCTCCCCAATGAATGTATGAATAAAATTTAACCATCTTATAACTGATAATATGATATAATTACATAATATTATAAGTAAGTAAATATTTTTTATTAAGTGTTCGTATTTTTGTAATTCATAAATATTTAATTTCAATTTTATGACTAATTTGTTAATTTAAATGGAAATTTTTTTCTTAAATTTTTTTTCACATTTTAATATTTCTTTTCTTATAATTATAATATAATTTTATGAGAAGTTATTTAATTTTTCAAAGTGATATAAAATTAGTTATATTTATCAAATATGTATTTTCTAAGTAATTGATGGTTTTAGTAAAAATTTATTTTGCTCAATTTTCAGAAATTATTTTATTAAAATTGAAATCCTTTTTGAATTCTACATGTTGAAAATGGTTAGGGTTAACGTTTTTTATTTTTATGAAATATATAGTTTTTGGGGGACAATAAAGTTCATTAATTTATGATAAATGATAAATACGTGATTTATGGAGTCATAGATGATGTATAGATGATTTATTTCTAAATTATAAAATAATCCTTCATTGTTTTAATATTTTTGGAAATAATTATAAAACTATTAGTAGGAATGAGCCAAAATAATAATCTAATGATGAAAATTTTGGGAAATCACCTCTCTCCTCCACAATAAATACCCCCCACCTCAGTACCTCTTTTCCTCACACCTCTCAAGCTGTGATCCTTGTACAAATTATTCCCAATACTCTTCCCAAACCTCTCCACCACATATAAGATATTTTTATCTACACAAGTGGCCAAAACCAATCCCTTAATGAATCTTTCAAGAAGAAGGAATCAAGAGGTAAAACCATTTTCATTTTATTTTACTTTCTTTCCAAGTTCCTTTATTTTCCTAAATTCTCTTAACATACCTATGTCTAAGTGGAATAAAAACTAGCACATATTACATAGAAAAAAAATCTATCATGTTCATTGATTAATTATTCATTAAATCTAATCCCAACTCTCTTTTTATTTTATGAATGAAATCATTTATTGTGAGGTACCAATATAACACCTTCATGGATGACATGCGTTCATATTTTAATTCAACCCTGATGGTTATTTATGAATCTTTGTTTAATGTTAAAAGAATTATAATAAATTTATTACAATATATATAACATTTTTTAATTGGTTAATACACATGATATTAATTAATAAATCAAAATGAGTTGGTTGTGATCATAAAATGCCAAAATAAACTGAAATGTTTATCAATAACTATTTATGAAATGATTCATCCTCATTTCATAAGAATGAATGATTTAGAAGACCAATTTAACAACTATAATATACCTAATAACACATATGTTCAGTTATTTATAATTTACCTCACATTATATAATGTTTTGTATATGTATACAAGTAAACTGATCATGAATACACAAGAAATCAACACTCCCAAATGATGAAATTGAACCTTTTAATCCTTAAGAAGCACTTATATTAACTTAATAAATTTATAATCAATAAAATACATTTATAAATGGTTGTATAACTTTTAATTAATTATTCTAATTTTATTAATTAGGAAATTAAGATCAATTTTAGAATCGCTTCTGACATAAGGTATGAATTCTTACTGAACAACCATTAATCCTTCGTGTTATTCAGTCTCTCTTTTTTACAAAAATTAATTTTCTATTTTTTGTTATTTAAATATTTTAAATGTTGTTTTTTTGTTCCAAAATATGGTATCATGATCCACTAATCCTTATCTTTGTGGATATATATGTTTTTAATAGGTTCACTATAGAATTTGTCCAGACAAGCTATCCCGATTTAAAAGAACTTCTAGAATTATTGACCATTTTCACGTGTGCTCCATAATATATTTAATCCACCATTATTTTTATAAAACCACTCATTTTAACACGAAAAACTTCTTTGGTTAAATTCTGGTTTTACTCAAATAATTATTCACTTTCCTTTTTAACAAATCTAAAGTGTTTTCCATAAATCGTAATAAACTGTTTTATTTCTAAAGTATCTTAAACACTTACTAACTTCAGTCTTACATCACTTATTGTTATAATTTCATATACTACCTTGGTAATTTTCATTACTGATTTAAATATATAATATCATGGACATGACAATAAGATTCCATTTTTATATTCCCTTTAACATAATTATGATACCCAATTATTTGCATGGCAAACCATTATTTTTATTTTTTGATTTCATATTAATTATTATTTATTTGGGAAACATATTCATGAACTATTTATTATCGGATGTCATAGATAGAGCTCTAATTACATGGGTAATGTTTAGTATCATAAGACATTATGTGAAACAGTAATGCTCGTTAGTCATGACTCTTTCTCCTATATGTGAATTGTTCCTTGCTCATACTAATTTCATGTTTTATGTTACTTCAAAATTACATTGATTACAAGATTATATTATACCATGTTCTACAATTTATAAATCCTTATATTTAATCATGTTTCATGATTTTATATATTATTATGTTATGCCTTCTAACACATGTTTGAATATTTATTCTTATGTTTATTCACTTATTGGGTTTTTAGGACATCCCCTTTTTAATGTTACCCACAGGGTATCCTATGTGGATATAAGGACTCGAAGGAAGTTATGATCTCATACTAGATGATAAATAAATAAATATTTTATTTATTCCATTTTTTAAAATTTTATTTACCTAGTCCTCCAAGGACAATAGACACTACAATCCATGGCTGGTAATTAGATATTTAATTTTGTTTCAAATCATGTAATGATATATTTAAAATAATAGGGTCTCTATATTTGGTATGAGAGGAAAATTTTAGTTATTTTCCAGACTATTAATAATTAACTTTACTAATAACTTTGGTATCACACTATGCTTATGAAGACGTCCCTAAATTTTGTTAAGTATAGAGTTAGTGGTTTATCATGAAAATTCATCGCTGTCTTGATACTACAAGTGGATGTGGTTCTATCACATAGGTATATTGGAGTTACAACTCTGATAAGATGATCTAGGACTATCACTGTGTGTCCTGGTATATGATAATGGGCCTTACTATTCACCTGGTTTAACACCCCCTAGGGATATTCTTTGTTAAATTTATATGCTCCTTATAAACTATTTTTATATGAAAAATGCCATAATAGTATATGTTAGTAAATAGATCATAGATAGACAAGATTGAAACATAGGGAATCAATAATGAGATGTACTTTTCCTTTTTATGTGCATCCCTTTATGTTCAATGTTTCCTTTTATTATAATATTTATTTAATCCACCTAACAAAAAATTATTTTTATTAGTTAATAGTGGAAAATATTAGAACACATGAAGAAAATCAATGTGATAAGAAATGTGCTGAATTCCTTAATGATATGTCAAATATTATGGGAACGGATGATCAAAATATCATTATAAAACATTCTCAACAGGATAAATTTATGAATAATTTCATGAATCATGTTAAACACCCTACTTCTTAATATAATTAGAATGTTATCATTAAATCCTTAATATAACCAAGGAATCCATTTATTAGTAGGTATTATGACCCCATCCTTGCATAAAAATGGGATTAAATACATAGAAAATATATTATCTAACCTACAATGCATAAAAGATGAGTAACTTGTCGATGCGGTCTACTGTTTTGATTGGGAAGTTGATCACTGACAAGAATTGATAAAAAAACAGATTCCAAGGAGGAAATTGATTAAATGGAATTGGAGGAATTCAATAAAATGTTTTTCCATAATAATTTTTCCTAAACCCTCCATGTCAAAATGGAAAGAGAGTTACTTAGAAATTATTAAATTTAAGTTGAATCTATTGTAGTGTACGAAACAAACATTACAAAGAATAAAAGATGTTACTCTGGGTTTATCATGAACACTGAAAGCTAGGCAGAACACATCTCCAGAGGACTAAAGTTGAGTCTATGAAAAGAATTGGAAATTCAAGACTTTGATAGTTATGAAGAGATTATGTGTTCTTCTCTCAAGGTTAAAATGGATATTAGAGACTCTCAATGGTCTGAAGGTACTTGTGGGGAGAAAGTGTAAAATATAGTATAATATTGGTCGTTCTACAAATTAATCTCCTAGTGTACAGATGACAGAATATCCCATGTGAAAAAATTGTGTGAATAAAAATTCTGGGAGCTATCTAAAGAGAACCATGAAATTATTCAAATGAGGAAAAATAGGGAACGTGGCTATGAAATACCGAATTCGTATGAATAATTTCATAAATATTGTGGAAGAAAAAATGTTTTGATGAAAACTCAGCATGTAGTGTTGTGTTTCAACTACAAGGAACATGATAATTTTTCAAACCAATTTTCTAATACCAGGGTTGTCATAGGAAATAAATAACAAACAACAAGGAAAGATGGATGTTCTTATGCTACCACAACTTCTGATGTGGAGTTCGAAAATGATGTGGTGACAGGTACACTGGATATTCATTCAATAATTGAGAACATTCTATTCGATTCTGTTGTTACGCATTATTTCATAACTTTTTATTTTAGTATAACTATTTATGCACGACCATAAAATATAGAAATTTATTTATCTATGAGAATAGAAAATGACGAAATAATTATATCCAAATTACAAAACTCCTCCACAGTGAATGTTTGTGGACTGAACCTCCCAGAAAATGATTTCATACTCACATTGGTGGAGTTTGATGCTATTTTTATTCAAGGATTGGAAATCATTATACATGGAATACATACAACACCAGGAAAGGGTGATCAGTCTTCACTTACTAAAGCGTCCTACAATTCATTATAAGTGTAAACTCTTTCAGATTCATTGCCTCAAAAGTGTGTATTACTACCTTATGAGAAATAATATCTTGCTCAAATTATTAAGACAAAGGATTGGATTATGATTGTAGATATTCGCATCATGAGGTATTACATTGATGTATTCCATGAAGGATTATCTGTTCATCCACCTGAACAAGAAGCCATGTTCTCAATTTAACATATTCATGGATCTTTGCCTATATCATAGACACTTAATATAATGGCCACCATTGAACTCAAAAAAATAAATAAGTCTTTATATGAGAATATTGGAAGAGGTTTTATATACCCAAGTGCTTCACCATGGGGTGCTCCAATCCTCTTCATGAAAAGTAGGGATATACTAATGTGGCTCTAAATTGATTATCATGAGCTCAATTAATTCATGATAAATAAAAAGTATCCCCTACTATAGATAGATTAATTGTTTTGTTAGCTATGTTAGGATAGGTATTTATATATGGTGGACCTTATATATGGACTTAACTAATTAATGGTGTGAAAGGAAGATATTCCCAAGCCTATATTTTGAACGAGTTATGGATGTTATTATTTCATAGTGATTCCATTTAGACATCTAATTCTCAAACTATTTTCATGTATTTAATGAATAGAGTCATTAGATATTACCCTGAAAAATTTGTGTAGTCTTTATAAATGATATTATCATATACTCCAAGATCGAGGAGGAAAACGAGGATCATTTCAATACTATTGTGAAGACATTATGAAGGGGTAAACTATATGAAAAGTAAAGTAAATTTTAGTTTTTAATGAAGGAAATATCATTATTGGGGCATGTTATCACCCAAAAAAGAATATTTGTGGACCCTTTCGAAATAAATTAAATTTCGAGTGGTCATGGAAAACATTTTTAACGGTGATCTGCAACATTATAGGTGTATCCATTTATAATTTATGATTTGTGATAAACATTTCTTGATTATGAAATCCGATAAAAAATATGAAAAGAAAGGAAATTGTGTCTGTCAGGACTCTAGAATGTGAGAATGTAATAAAGGATATCAAAATTAGGCATATTAATATTCCATTAGTCACACTCCCAACAAGAGGAGAACTATTATTCATATACAATGATTCTTTATAAAATTTCATAGGATGTGTACAAATGAATGATGATAAAGTGATGCCCAAAACCTCAACGTAGTTAAAAATTCACGAGAAAAAATATCTTAAGAATTATCTAGAGTTGGTAGTTGTGATCTTTGCATTGAAAATATGGCGGTATTATCTTTATAGGGTAAAGTGTTATATATATAAGGATCAGAGGATTATCAATTATATATTCATACAGAAGGATCATAATACATTCTAGAAATTATTTTTAGATCTCGCCAACGATTACCACCTCCAAATACACTACCATCCCGGTAAGGAAAATAAGGTGGTAGATATGCTAGGTAGAAAGGATCCTTTATCATTATCAATAATGATAATTTAGAAGGATCCAATCTTATTAGTAATGCACATGATAGAAATGTGAGTAATTAATGAAGGAAAATCAACAATTATTTCTCAAATTATTCACCAACCATCCATTATGGAGAAAATAAATGATTTTCAAAAAATGATAGTGAAATTCAAAAAATGGTAGAAGCTATCTGAAATGGGAAATCCTATGAGTACAAGACTTATGAGGATAGAGACATAATATTTGGGTCATAAATTTGTGTACCAACTAATCCATAGTTAAATAAATATCTTTTGAATGATGTACCCAACTAATCTTTTTCTATTTACAAAGGGAGAAAAAAGATGTATGGAGATCTCGAGGAGAACATACTGTGGTACAATATTAAAAGGCACATAACTGAATATACATCAAATTGCCTAGTGTGTCAGTAATTAATTTCTAAAAGAAAAATTTTTAATGGTATGATGCGACTATTACCCATACCAACATGGAAATGGGAAAATATCACCATGGAATTTGTCACTGGACTTCCAAAGACATCTAGAATAATAAATTATTTATGGATTATTGTAGATCCTCTTATGAAGAAATCTTACATTATAAAAATATATGTCGACTTCTAACTTGATAAACCTTAATAGATAGATATCAAAGAAGTTGTAATGTAATATAGAATACCAAAATATATTATGTTCAACTGAGAGATGATATTCACCTCTATGATCTAGAAAAGACTCCAACAATCTCTAATACTGGAGATAAACATTAGTATGAAATATGATCCTCAAACTGATGGCCAACTTGAATGGACAATTTAGACACTATGAGTAATCCTGAGTCCATGTTCTATGGATTTTAAAGGATGATAGGACCACCAGCTGTCACAAGTGAAATTATCATACTACAATAGTTTCCACTCGAGAATCCAGATAGCTCCATATGTAGCCATTTGTGGGAAAAGGTGAAGAACAATGACATATTGGGATGAATTTGGTGAACGAGAGTTACTAGGACCATAAATGGTCAATGAAATGGTGGATGAGGTGAATACCATTTATCATCACATCATGGGATCCCAAACATAACAAAATATTTATGCATACCATCTTCCACTAGACCTGGAATTTATGGTTGGAGACATGGTATTCATTTTTATATCTCTATGGAAGAGGATCATGAGGTTCGAGATGAAAAGGAAGATAAGTCCTTCATACTATGATCCCATTGATAACCATGATCATGTTGGATCCATGGACTATTTTTGAAACTAAATGAGAAAATAATAAAAAGAATTATTAATAAGAACTCCGGATATTTCAAATCCCAACGCAAGGTTCAAAAAGTACAAAGGAAAATCAATAATACACCCAGAGATCTTCTCATTGAAGTATCTTCTTAAGACTATGTGACAGATATTTTTGGCTGACCTACGGAGAAGATATCGGCGGCCGAAGATGTTTTGTTAACCTATGTAGAGTACCGACTTGGTGGAGCTACGCGATGTACCTGCACGAGTAACATTTCATTGGAAAGGCATCATCTATGCATGTAAAGAGAGCCCTTGGGCTCCCCATTTAAGGACTGAAAAAAATTGAAAGACTCTATGAAGCTCCTATTGTGTAGATCGTTTACCTAGATCCCACAAATTGTCTTAGGAATCTCTCTATACAATGACCGAAGAGATGATAAATGGGATAAACATGTTTTTAAGGTCTTCACATTCTTTAGTCATCATTTATACCTGTGTGGTATACAAGTGTGCCATATCTTCATGTTATACCTATGTGGTACAAAAGTGTGGGGTACCTACATGGTATACTTTCATGAGGTACCTACGTGACCAACTCAAGTACCCGTTTTAAAATCCATTCAGGGTAGGGTATCTCCTTCCATGGTTCCCTTATCTGAATGGGACTATGTTGAAGCTTCCACCAAAACCATCTGACTTATCAAACCTTTGGGAAAGGCTCATAAGTGTGTCTTTTATTTGGGTTTTTATTTCTACAGTCAGTGGTTTCCCACATTTGATTCAAATTGGGGTTAGGATTCATGAAATGTCTATGGGTATGTATATCTGCAATCACATGGAACTTTCTCCCAGAAATAGTTTTTGGGAGTTCCTGGTTTGGTGGAGGGTTTGCTCATGACCTCTCAGTTCTTAAAGTGGTGACCCAGAACCTCAGGTCTCCAGTAGGGAAGGTACAATTCACACATACTTTTCCATCGAATAAAAGGAGAGGTCTCCCTTTCCTTCCAGGTTTAATTTCAGGGCAACCATCCTGGTCCAAGCCCCTCAACTTCATCCCTTCCTCCTTACATTGGACCCTTGTCCAATGTAAAAAAAGAAATATATGTAAGGATCTTCACCTCGCCCACATCCACAGTCAACATGCCTTCTTCCATCAGCAGAAGAGGAAAAGTGTGATGTTTCATTGTTGTATCTTTCACATCCTCTTTTTTAACACACGGAGCATGACTCACATGGGCTAAGAGATATGTGACAGTTATAATGGGTGCACAAACACTCCCTCAAAGGAACTACAAGAACTCTTATTCATGTTCAAACTGGGATACATAGGAAGTCATCTCAATGATCGAGCTCACTGGGCATACTTCTTATGAAATAATCCCCAAATTTAATTTTCAAATCATCAAGGCATCTTTTTCAGGAAGTAATACCAAAATCATCTTTCTCAGAGTACCATACTCTACTATGAGATTTATAGAACTATGTGGGCATCGATTATCATTACTATGGGATACCTATGAATCCTCCTTGAGGTTCAAACACAATACTTCAAATCTACCATGTTCTCATTGGTCCATATTCCCAATAGGATCTGATCCAACTTGGAAACTCATATCATTTCCATGTTCCACAGGCTGCTTCAGTGTAAGTCCCACACTAATTTTTACTAAGCACCTTTGGCTTAGTGGTCCTTATCACATGAACATAAAAGGTATGATGTGTTCTATTAAGCGACACCAAAAAATGAGGGTTCTGATTCCCTTCACAAGGATACGCAGGAAGCCGATTTTACAGGAAAGATCCCAAGATCAAAACGAAACATCACCTACATAGAGGAAAAAAATTCTAGGGTGCCCCACTATGTGTCTAAAAAACCAGTATAATCACAAAAATGATTAAAATAATCTCTAATCAGTATATTATAGGATAACATTGATAGAAGACCTCAAATACATTTATATTTTTCCATTGATGAAGAACCTTGAATTCATACTGATGATTTTAAAATTTTACACATGTTAATAAGTGATTATAAATTATAAGAGATACTTATGATATAATTGGTGAATTAATAAGGATTCATGAAAATAACATAAATTTACAAAGAGAGTCCCAATGAAGACAATAATTCGCCCCAAAGAAGGGTGTCATGAGTCTGATGTCCCATCCTCTTGAACAATTCACGTTCTTATGTATCTTAAAGTCCAAACATAACAAACACCTCCCTTTGGAAAGAAGGCCCCCTTTGGATAAATAATAGTTAGTAGTATCCGGTTCTACATATAAATCCATTGGAAAACACCAAGAAGTAGTGATTCATAAAACTAGAACACATGTTTCAAGGAACTAAAAAACAATCCTGGTGAATTGACTAGAATTTGTTACCAGTAATGACTCATGTACCGGATGTATTCAACATATCTCTCTTAAGGATATACATCTCAGATCCTACGCATGTACTCACTTCATAGGTGGTATAGTTAGAGAATGATCATTTTTATGTGGAGCATTTATTAAAGATCTTGGACCATAGATATAATGCTCTATGCAACATGAAAACTCACCTAGTCAAAGTAATTTGTCAAAACTATAAGTAAAAAGATACAACATCAGAACTGGAGCATGCGATGAAGGAGAAGTGACCAAACATGATTTCACCATAGAATGTGAAATGAAACCTCAAGAGAAAAATTCAAAATGGGGGTGGATGTAATGACCCAAAATTCTATCTATGAAAATTCCCTTCCTGTAATTATTTCATATGGTCTATTCACATAAAATCACTTTTAGGACACAATTAAAACCTTATAAATGATTATTTAATGATGTAAAATTCATTTAAAAAATTTAAGGAACATATTCCAAATGGATAATATCTTGAACTATGGAATAGTAAGGTTACCCTTATGGATTGTAAACTAGACAATTGAATGTTAACTTCACCAATAAAAGTATAAATAAAATTTATCCTTCCTATAAGAGAAAATATAATATAATTATATCATAATACAAATAAATAATTATTTGTACAATTATTAATAATGTGTTAGTATTTTTTTCATAAATATTTAATGAAAATGTTATGACTAATTAAATATTTTAAAAACAAATTTTATTTTAATCTAATTTATTCATAAATTATATTTTTTATGCCTTAGGATTATTAGATAATTTTATGAGAACTTAGTTAATTTTTCTTTGTCACGTTAAATCATTTATAAATTTAAAATATGTATTTTTCATATAAATGATTATTTTAATTAAAATAAAAATTTATCATATATAGAAATTTATTTTCATAAAAACGATGTTCATTTTATAATTCTCTTTGTCAACAAATTATTAGAATTATTATTTGGATTTTCATGAAATAATTGAATTTTTTGTGAATATTGAAATATGTTTATTCATCATAAATGATCGGTCCATTATTTATGGATTCATATATGATGTATGGATGACATAAGCCAAAAATCTCAAACCATAAATCCTTATTTTAATATTTTGGGTGATAATAATCAAACTATTCATTTTTATGATCCATAATAACAAGTTAATGATTAAAATATTGGGAAAACACAACTCTACTCCACTATAAATACCACCCATCACATCCACTTTTCCTCACACCTCTCATAATTTGGGTGATGTCCAAATTCTTCCCAATAATCTTCCAAAGCCTCTGCCACATTTTTAGGTGCTTTTGGTCTTAAAAAAAGACCAAAACTAATAACATAATGAGGATCTCAGTAATAAGGACTCATGAGGTAAATCCCTTTTCCTTTTCATGTAATTTCTTTTCAAGATCCTTTATTTCCATATATTCTCCTCACTAAACCTTAAAAATCATTCTTTAAAACTCCCTTATATAACATATAATGGAATTTTTTTATGTTTTTGGATTAATAATTTTTCATATATCATATCCTCTATCTTTTATTTTTGGAATTAATACACCATTCATTAGGTGTCGATCTACCACCTATATGGACGACATTAATTCATCATTATATTCCACCATAAATACTAGTAATGAAACCATTTTTATAGTTATAACATATTATAATATTTGAATTATATATTATGTAATATTCTTGAACAAATTGTTACACATGGTATTATGTTATAAAACAAAATAAGTTTGTTGTGATCGAAAAAGGCCAAAATAATCTCAAACAATTATCATTAACAATTTATCTAGTGATTCATCTTAATGACATAAAAAAAGTGATTTATAAGGATCATTTAAACACTATAATACCTTTAATAATATAAATTTTCAATTCTGGATAGTTACCCCCACTTTATACAACCTTTCATACATGTATACAAGTAAATAGATAATGAAGAATAAGGTAATCAATGTAGAAAAATGATGAAATTGAATATCATAACCCAACATAAAGGCCTTAAATAAACATGATAATTTTATAATAAATAAAATACATATAGAAATTATTTTTATTTATTAATTAATTAATCTATTATGATTATTTGGGACATGACGATCAAGTGCACAATCATTGCAAACATAAAGTAAGGGATTCTACCAGAGCCTTCATTACTCATTTAGGTAATTCATTCCCTCTTTTTTCCCAAATGTAATTTTGTTTTATTTTTCTGTACATAATTTATATTTTTTCTATATTATACAAAAGCATTTATTATGATCCATTCATCATTTCTTTTTGGGATATAATTTTATTTTAAAGGTCCCCTAATCAATTCTTCCTGATAAACAAGACTGATTTAAGGGAACACCTCAAATTCTTACTTATTTTACACTTTACTCAATAATATATAATAATCCACAATTATTTTAATAAAATCAAAAAAATTATCAGGAAAATTTACCTTGGTTCAATTCTAGTTTGATATATACAATTATTTCTTTTTTCGTATTAATGAATCGTGAGCATTTTCCTTAAACCGCGTAAAAATGTTTTATTTCTAGAGTTTTATAAAAACTATATTGAAGTCACCTTGAAATAAATATCATTATATCTGCCTATATTACCTTATGATGTGTTTTTTATGATTTAGATCTTTCATTTTAGTGGAAATACTATAATATTCCATTTTTATATGTCTTTTGACATAATTATGATACCCAATTATTTAAATGGGAAACCATTATTTTTATAATTGATTTATTATGTATGATTATTTATGTGGAAAATATATTCATGAAAATGTTGTAATGGGTATGACTAGATAAAACTCCAAATAATTCAATAATTATTTGTCTAATGAGGCATTATTTGCAATTGTCTTGGTGGTTTTCCTTGACTTGTGCTCCTCTATGTGAAAGGATCCTTGACTTGTGCTACTCTATTTTCAATGAGACTTGATTCATGATAAAGTCATATTTAATATTTCCTCCATATTAATAAAATTACATGACCATATGATACCCTTTTCTATGTGTTATGAATCCATGTTTTTAATTAGGTTCCATGCCTTTTTTAATATCATTATGTTATACCTTCTATCTGATATCTTACTTATTATTCTTAGGTTTATTACCTTAATGTGAATTCAGATAATACATCATTTTCATATTATCCCTAGTATATCTTATTCAAATGAAATGGATCAAAGGATTTTATGAGATCATTATAGATGATGACAATGTAAATTATATTTTTGTCCACTGTTTTTAGTTTTATGTACCTAGACATCCAATGACAACAAAATTTAAAATCATTGGAATATAATTGGGTAGTTAATTATGTATAAAATAATGTAACTATATGTGTAAAATACTGGGTTCACTATATCTTGGGGTATTTGAGATTTTTTTCTATTAAAATTATATGGAAACTATTTTCAGTTTGATCACTACAGTTAGTATTAACCATGCACACAAAATTGATGACCCTACGAGACAAATGGATGGGGTTCATAGTTTAGATAAATGTTTAAACTAAGAATGTGACAACCTTGAAAACCCTCTTTATATAATGGTTCATGTATTGATGGAGTGTTCATATGGTATGGAAAAACCGTGTGGTCTCTTCCATTAGTATGTCATAGGGCGCACCATTTTCAAGGAAAATCCGCACAATTTTCCTTAACCATGACCCAATCATGTGGATCCCCAAATTTAAAAAAATTGACCCATGTTTCCCTCAATCCAAAAAACTAACATGATCAGTCACATAGCCCAAGGGCATTCTTAATCCCCACAGGAAGACAAAAAGAACCCAAGGATCAAAAGACTATGTAGGGAGAATAATTTCTCCCAACCTAAACAAACACATGACACACAAACAAACACACCCACACACACACATATATATAAATATAATGAATGAAATATTGTAAGGCCAATCAATTTATGTTCCATTAAATTAATAATTTCATAGGAAAAAACCGCTATAATGTAGCCAGAAATTCAAAAAGACAAGCCCAACGATAAAGGACTAAAACCTATAACAACTCTAAGTGATGTTGTAGAAAATATCCAACTAGATCACCACCAACTACCCAACACAGATTACATAAAACCTCACCCCCACACTATGGTTCCATGACATTCCCCACACTGGAAGACATAAAAAGTTCTATGCACCACCTAATAAGTTCATAAGGTTGCGGCTAACATGCCCAGTAATATCCCACATAGGTGTTCCATAGAATGTATCAGTATTACACATCTAGTATTTTTATATTAAATAAAATATAGAATTATAAGTATTAATTCATATTTTATAAAAAAATGTAAACATTTCCCTTTTCAACAACTTCAAACAAAATAATGTATAACATGCATATCAAGTCTAACTCAGAAATACAATTTGTAAAAAATATAAACAGTAGCATAGGCATCAGTACCAAGGAACAATATAGGCAATAATAAAGGTATAACGACCATTGAATGACGTATATGAATATTTCATATGTTTTAATAAATATTCATTAATTTTTAAAAATGTATATCTGGGGACCGTAATTGTTTAGTTCCATTTGAAACATGGAATAAATTCTTCTAACATGGGAATGATATTTAAAATTTTCCATAAAGAACATCCCATTTATTACTCCTACATAATGGATTACTTTATAACTGAATGATTTTAAATATATGAAAGGGTGAGATTAGAAGCTCAGTAAATGTAAGAAAACAATAGATAAACATATGAATGTGAAAAACACGAATATAAGTTTTCAATATAAAAATATTGAGACATGAAATAAATACTAAAAAATTCATAATGAATAAATCATAAAGAAAAATTAACCATGATTAAATAGAATTGGCATAAAACATGAAATTGGGGAAAACACATCAGCATAAAATATCATTTCTATATTAGATAAGGCTCATATCCAAGACAATTTTTGTGGAAAAAATCCATTACTAAAACATGTTTACATTCCATTCCATCCCTATATTACTAAAACAAATTATCTTCTCATTCCAGTCATATCTATCACATGAGATATACATCATTACTCAATAAATTGGATGTAAATATAGGTCCCACACATCTCTTAATAAAATCATTCATACATGTTCCCCAAAAACATAAATCATTTCTCATAACATAATACAAGAAATATTTTGTGGGATTATTAAATATAATTCCATCATAACATAATACATATAAAATTTCATTAAATAATTCACATAATAAAATAATAGTAATAATAGGGATAGAAACATAACTATATTTAAATAGTGTCATTATAGATTGAAATTAATTTTGATAAAACACATAAACATAATTCTTGAGGAAAATATCCTTTCTTATTTGTAAATGTTTTCTTTTCACAAAAAGCCACTAAATTCTTAAGGAAATGAATTTACATGAAAATAAAAATAAAATAATTTACAGGATGATTTATGGTGACAAGGAATTATGAATATTTACAGATATATTCATTATGTATAAGGTAAAAAACAATATTTAGTACTCTAGGCGGAAAATTCAAAAACTACCTCATATAGAAAAAAAATGAAAGACTCCTACAATTACATTTATTAAAATTTCACCATTGGGTATAACAGATTTTATGAAATAGTATAATAATATAAATAGTATTTTATATTTAGTAAACATGTATGTGGATTATAAATAAACCCTAGTAAATACCTACATATAAACAATCATGGATAATAATTAGATTGGGAAATTATCCCTTAATATTGGTCTGATATCCTTCATATGTATCAGAACCACATTTATAATAATATAAAAAAATTTATTGAATTATTCCACAATCTTAATCATTTTAATGATATCATATATTATTATATTATCATCTTTTTTTTAACTAACATATCATTGTCAGTCGTTATTCAGATATTAACTACTTTATGTTCTTATTCTTTTTTTGATAGATATGTTCAGGTTAAAATTATTAGGTTATAGTAATATAATTTATATAATGGTATTATTATAATATATAACATATCTAATCATTCCATTAATATTCATAATCATGGTATAATGAAGATCATGTATAATAAATCACATCCCATCGTGGAGACAGTAGGTCATACGTATGCACAAACAATGATATCATCCACTTAATGATTAAATAGTATATAATTGGATTGTATAATATTTTTAAATAAAAATTATCATGTTATATTCACTATTTAAATCCATTATAATTATATTTTTTCCAATCCAAACTATATTTGTTTGAATGACAGATTACACCACAGTGTAGAGAAGATAATTCGTTCATACACACACATGGTTATATTGTTATTCATAGGATGGATAAAAGGGGGTTTATAGTATTACCATAATTATAATAACATCTTAGAATGAAGAATATATTGAATTTATTAACTCATTATGGAAAAAAATTAATAAATCGAAGTATAAGATGTAATGAATTATGAAAGAGGTGAAAAAACAATTACCTATTTTTCAAGTATCTCTTTCGGATTTTCACAAAAGGATACCATAAGATGGAATTATTCCCAATGTCTGGACACTATGAGTAATGGAGGGATGTTGGGAGTTTATTGAAGTTCAATATTCATAATAAAAGGGGCATTAGAGTTCTGAGTAGGTGGGTACATGTGGTTGCGCTTTATAAAAGGGAGGAGGGACACTTTAGGAAAGTCTTGAAATATTATTTTATTATATATTATTTTTCAAATTATAATATCTCCAAAGAGATATATTAAAATTATAATACATGTATGGGTCACAATCCTATATTTTAATATGTTTTATACTGGTTTAGGTTACAAATTTATCATTTTCTATTGGCTTTAACGCTTTATTAAATAAATTAAATCTAACAATGTCTTCTTGTAATTTTACACTATTTAGCCATTATAGTTACTATAAATTTCCAAGAGAACCTAATTTTTACCATTAATGAATTTTTTAATAGTTTATAAGTAATTTTTTTGAATCTTAAATTTTTTGAATAATATATCAATTTTTTAAATAGTATTTCTTTAAAAATATTTTATTTCAATTTTGACACTGTTGAGTAATTGATTTTTTATAAAAATATAAAAACGTGACTGATTCTAAAAAGGTAATTTAAATAATATATATTATTTCATAATAGCCCATAATATTCTATAATGCATCAAAATATTCAATTCAAATTTATTTTAATATTTATAATATAATTTATTTGAATATTTCATTAATAAAGTAAGCATTGCATCATCATTGTCTCCTAATTAAATTTATCTATTTAATGTATAAAGATTAAATTTAAAATAAAATTATTTAGAAATAAATTTATATTTATAATTACCATTTAATGTAAAATATATCAGTTATATAACACAATATTTAAATGGATTTAGTAAAAAGATACCTGTTTTAGTTTTATTTCTCTTTATATTAAATTAATTATTGTAACATGTCACTATCGTAGAAAAGTGGCTTACAAATTCCAAATGTGTGTCCTATTTATTATTTTGGCTACCCATGACTCATCAGATATTATTAAGATATATGTTATGGTTGGATTATATTATTATAATTTTATTTTTTCCCTTATTTACCTATTTTCCCTTTAAATGTGGTAAATAAAAATAAATATTGATGTTACTATTCATAATGTCAAAAAATAAAAGGTAAATATTTACATAATTTGGAATTTTTGATTCCAAATATGTTATCCAATTTTCCATATTAAAATCATAGAAGTTTCATTAATTAATTTAAAATTAATTTCAATTTTCAAACAAAAAAAAACAGATTTTTATGAAGTAAAATCTATCAAAAGATTTTAAAGTGTTTAAGTCCAATTTAAATGTGAAAATATTTCCATTAACCAATGTTGGATTAAATTATTAAAAAATAATCCAATTACTCATTAAATCATATAAAAAATATAATCTATGGATATAAATAAATTCGATGAAAATTTAGTTTTGAATTAAAATGTAGTATTTTTAACTATATATTAAAATATAAATTTCATCAAAAAACTTCCAAAATTTCGACCAAGTTAAATTTAAATGACCCGATTCAAATAAGAAAGTTAATTATGTAAAATAAACCTTATAAAATTATAAAAAACAATATTTCTAAAGAGTTCTCCATCAAAATGGGGTAAAATAATATTTTTTGAAAAATTCATATTTTTTTAAAAAAAATTGAATATTTTCATATATAATATCTATATATCATATAAAAAAATTAATACATTACACTGAATATATTAAGTATATATTTCACTAATAAAATCCATGTAATGTGATTTAATTATTTTATAGAAACACTTATTTTTTTAGGAAGTTTTTTAGAAGAAATTTAATATTATTCATACCCGCTGTTATAATGACTAGGTAATAATATTTACTTATCACTTATACTCGGTATTGTGTGATACTAATTCTATAAAAAGAACATGAAATTGTGTGTAACTGAATCCAAGAATAGAGTTTCATATACTATAAACTAATACGGTGTTGCATATAACTCATGCTAATCTTGGTGTAGCAAACAACACAAGACATAGAAAAATTAAAAATAATATATCTCATCAAATCTCAAGGTGTTACATTATCTTTCCATTAAAATTAATTTCTCCCTTTAAATTATTAAGGGTTTAAAAATGTTTTCTACTTTAATATTTCTTTCATTAAAACCTAAATCATTAATATGATTAATAAAACATCATTTTGAAAAGGAAAGTTGCAAACATAATAATTATATAATGTTTCTCATCACTAGGTTACCAAAAAGAAGAAAATTGGTGGGAAATGAAAAAATTGATATGGATGACAAATATAACTATCTTTTTCAAATGGATAGTGACAGAGGACTAGATTTGGGGCTGTTATCAACCAGAAAGCCATAAGTCTACCATTATTTAAGGGACCATCTGATTCATCAGATAAGAACTTACTAAGATAAAATTATTGGTTTTCAAGATCACTTCCATAAAGTTGAAGAACATAAGAAGAAATAAATACATGATTTTAGTTGACTCCAACTATTGGTCTTGCCCTAAATAATTTCCACTTCATCTCTTATTTAAGGAATTGATGGTGAATTTTTCATTCCTAAATTATTGGATGATCATGAGATCTATAAATAGAATGACATTCCATTCCATATGGCTCGAAAAATATGTTAGTACAAGTTATCACATATTCATAAGTACACATATAGATAGATAATACATTAATATATCAAAATTAAACCAGATAATAACTAATACTATCTATAAATGGACAACATTACAATCCTTCCAAAATGAGAAATCTATAAATTTATAAAGTGGTTAAAAATCAGTTTAACATTTATCTCCAATATCTAATAAATAATTTCTGGGTTTTAATATTCCAGACATTTTAATACATTAATAATGTGTTATCTTGGGTCATAGTAACAACCTAAATTATCAGATATCCTTAATGAAAACATGCATGTATTCTTATTATTAAGTCCAAAAAGCTGTAACATTCATCCTATATAGCATAACCGAGTTGTTAATAAACCCTTATCCACTTCCAAGGAAAATAATATTGTCCAATTTACTTATTAAAATCAATCATACCTTTATCCAATTATAATTATCTCAACATCATGTAAATATTATGGTACATATTTCCCTAAATCATGTGTTTTCTAGAAAAAAATGTAATTTATTCCCTCAATCATTTTTCAAGGTTACCAGTACCACAAATCATATATTTTAAAATACAGGTTGAAAACCATAGTGGACCACTACATATATATTTCATTATTCTGTAATACCATAATTGTGATTCAATAACATTATTCTGGAATCTCGTTATATAAACACTCATCCATTGAACCACTTCATTTTCATACTCAACATCATCAATAGTTATCACTTGTGATTTTTTTTCCTTAATATGTTGTTGATGTCTACCATCATTGATCACCATTTTATTAGGGCATTTGTAATCATAATTCTCCATTTTCTTGCACTTGTTTCATTGAGGTTTGGGCGGTTCATTCTTTATAGGATTTCCTCCATTCACATCATTAGATACGTTTTTATAATTAATTTGACTATCGAATGCAAAATGAACTTATTTTACACACATAAAACATGTTCTAGTCTATTTGAGATAGACTGTACCATGCTTATTTCCACACTTTTAGTATTCAGAAACACACATATTCTTTTCACCATTGTTTTGATATTTTTCATTGAACTCCATCTTCAGTTGCTAATCAAAACCATGATACTGATATGTAACACCAACATCCACTTCTACCTTGATAGTACAACACCCAATATCATCATAGAAAATATATTATTTTATATCTAACACTTTTTAAAGAGTTGGTTTTAATCCAGTAATGAATAGATCAACATTACTTTTAAGTTGGTTGATAAATTAATAAGTATACCTTGAATGTATTATAAAATTTTCCTCTTATGCACCAAAAGATTTATCATCGATTTTTAGAAGATAAAGTAACTCTGTTTCCATTTTCATTCAACGAATATTAGGAATGTACATATTGAAAAATATGTCATTTAAGTCATCAAATTCAATGGATTAAATTTCATCTTGATGCCTCATATTATTGATTATGTTCAACAACTGGTCTAATCATCCTTCTAAATGATAAACAACCAAAAATAACTATTCCATGTTCTGAATAGCAGAGGATTGAAAATATATATTCAACAGTATAGATTTATTGTTCAATAACATATGGATCAGAGGACACACTGAATGAAGGTGTATGTTGCATCACGATGGACTCAAGATAATTTTATTCCCTTCTCTGGTTATACGGATGTCCAGAATGATTCATAAATTTTTCATGTATAACAATAAGTTTTTGTATTCTATCTCCCATATCCTTTTTATTTTAGGATGAAAATAGTTGCATTTTCCATTTTATTGATCATTGATATGGTTCCTTTGGGTTCCATCCTTTGTCTAAAACCCAAAACGAATAACTTAAGAAGAAAACATCATGCTATGAAAAAAAATTAAGTGGGGTATTTTTAGATGCTAACAACATTGGTTTAATCCTTGGTTATTCATGATTTTTAACATTATTCTAGGACAATAAACTCTAATTATATATATCTTTAGGAAATACCTTAGAAATTTCTCTAGGGATCTCACTAAGGATTTATCATCCTTATTTCTTAAGGATGGCTAAATAATTCATCTGAAACAATATTTAATGACCCTAGAATGACTTTTATGAATATAATATCTTTTTGATAAATATTCATAATGTTCTACAAATTCACACCTGAGGATCATATTAGTTCAGTGTCTTGGTAAAAATAGAATACACATTCTTAACTTGTGAAAGATCTTCAAAATATCCTATAAATATCTTCCAATTATGTCCACCTAAAATTGATTTATTTATAACATATGTAATTGAAACAAAAGAAACATTGAGCTTAGATTCTCAGAAAGTGTAATTAAACTATATATGAAGATATAAATGTATGAAAACATGAAATTTTATTTTGGATATAAAAATCTTATGTCAGGAAATATGTCATAGAACATTGTAAGTAATAAATCCTAAATGAATTATAATGTGATGACCCAGACCCCCCTTGGTCCCTTCCTTTGCCAAAATCTGGATCGGAGAGACCGATCGGTGAGACAGATCGGTGAGACCGATCGGTGAGACCGATCGGTGTCACCGATCGGCGGAACCGGCTGACGTCACCCGACCTTGCCAGGTTGTTCCAGTAACGCGCACAAAAGTTTAATTAAATACTGAATCGGCTCATGAGTCAGTTTAAACCACTCAGCACCTTTAATGATGGGTCAAGCCGCGTGGTTAACCCACGACTTCCACGTCTTATGCGGTTCAGCGTTTTTATCTAAACCGTCCCCGCTCTTATAAATTAAGGGTTAGGTCGTGGTTTCCCCCTTCTTCGATCGTGACTCTTATGGTGCATCGGGACCGCCGCGTCGTTATCCGTAAAGTTCCGCGCCCCCGGCCTAAACGTCGATCATCTATCAACAAGTAGGGAATTTCTTTCGTCTCTCACTTCTGTGCATCATGCGGGGTGGGCGTTATCTTTTGTTCTCATGAGAAATGGTTGAGCCTTTAAATGAAGATAATAACTGGTTAAAGAAGGGGAAGGGGTTGTGATCGTTGTTTATGCCTTATCTTGTGATCATTCTTTTTAGTTGTGCTGGTTTCTGTTTTCTGAAAATTGAGGCCGTTGGTGGTCGTTGTATGTTCACTGATAAATCCCCTCGGGATGTTTTAAATGAATTGATGAATTTGTGAACTCCTGCTGTGAAATTGGTTAATCACGTATATCCGGCTGAATAATTGAAAGCACCAGGATCAACCCTTCTGTGATAACTCCCGGTTAGAACACACGGAATTTGAAATCATGGAGTGTGTTAAGTCGTTTAAATCTGAATTTTCTTGACTTGTGTTGGTAGCGGTGGTTGGTTGTCTTCCTTTCGGGCCGATTGCTGGAAATGTGGGAGGGGATGGGATCCCCTGTTCTGTTTATACTCTCGGTGGCTGTGTGAATATGGGGATGGGATCTCCTGTTGGTATGGTTTCAGTGGTTGTGAGTTTCTATCACAAATTGGGGAGAGATCCTCTGTTGGCAGAACCGGGTGTGGGTGTTTTGGTTGATCTATGCTTTTGACGCTTTCCTTGGTTATGCTTATGGTAGTTGCCCAGTAGTGCTTAAAATTCATTGAACATTTTGACTTAACGTGGGACAAGAATGGGACAAATGGTTTTGTGGGAAAGGGTCGTAAACTGTGACTTGGGTGCAGTGGTGTGTTCTGTAGGTTGGCTAGGAAAACCTAAGCTTTGGGCGAGTGTTTGTTACCTATATCTATACTTGTATCTTTGTGTTTATTATTCGCGCCCCACCCAAGTTGAGCACTTAGTGCCGAACACCCCCATTTATGGGGGGGAGGGTGTTTTTCCCAACACTGTACTTAGTGGCTGGTTATTAGCTCCTTTTCTGCTCCCTTTCCCGGATAGCCCAAGTATCTTCGGGCAGGCTGTGATGGCCTGAAGTCCATTATTAGACCAAGAACCATCGGGCAGGGTGTTATGGTGGTTGGACAGGTGTGTGCGGCAGGTGGTTTCCCAAGTGTCTTCGGGATGAGGCCCAGGTGTCTTCGGGCGTGGTAGTGGATCCTTTAGCCCAGGTGTCTTCGGGCGTAGCAGTGGTTGTTCTGGCCTAGGTGTTTGCAGGCATGGTTACATGTTATAGTTGTGGCCCAGGTGTGTGCGGGCGGGATACGGCAGTGGTACTGCGTGTGGTTGTGGCCCAGGTGTGTGCGGGCGGGATTCGGCTGTGGGACTGCGTGTGGTTGTGGCCCAGGTGTGTGCGGGCGGGTGTGGCAGTGGGACTGCGGTGAGAATGGCGGGATTGGTCTGATGCATAGGATGTCTCAATAACTAGTGGGAAAGTGGCGCGGGGTACCCAAACATCGATGTGCTCTTATATATATATTACTTGACTTGCGTTATTTGGGGAGCGAGCCTTGGTGAGGCCTGGGATGGATAGTTGCCTTGTTAGTTTCTGGTTCTTCTCTTTTCTCACGGGACTTTAGTACGTTCCCCCACTTGTGCACGAGAGTCTTGGTTTTCCCTACTGAGTGTACTTGTATGCTCATCCTACGTTCATAAAACTGCTTTCAGGTTTCCAGGAGGACTTCGGGGATCACGCAGGACCATACTAGCTCGGACTTTTGCAGCCGTTGCAGTTGTTCTCCTTTTCTTTTGGTACTTACCGTGTAGTCACCTTTTTGCTCTTTGTGGCTTTCACTTTTGAAACATGCATGTGGGAATGGTTTACTTTTGGATTTACTTTTCTTTCTACCTTGGTGTTGTTGGGTTTCCTCCTCCTTATCTTTCGATCTTATAAAATAAAAAGGGTAATGCCTTCCATTCGCGAGAATTTACTATACCCTTGGTGCTAGTCGCCACTTCGGGACCTATTGAAGGCGGGTTTCGGGGGTCATTATCTCTCCTTCAACTTAAAGAAGGAAGGGCCTGGCAACCTGCTGACCCTTCCCTCCTTTTGGTGAAGGCGGGTCGTGACAGAATGGTATCATAGGAAGGTTGAGAGATAGGAAGGAGTCTGGAGTTAGGCACAGTGAGGATTGCATGGGATGGTAAGGCAACAACATTGGATGACCTTGGTGCGTGAATTAGGCTAGGGAAGACCGGCTAGGACACGGGATTTTAGGGCCCCCCGTGATCCGATGCAAGGACTCTGGACCTACCGAACGACAAAGTGAGGCCACACTGATTGCAGGGTAGAGACCCTAGGAAAGGTACATGCATCATAAATGACTTGTGTTCTTGTGTTTCTAGGATGTCTTGGGAATTAAGAATAAATTAAATCTTAATAAGTTTTAAGAACGATTTTCTTTTCACTACTTGGGCTTAGGCTTTCCTTGTTTACCTTGCAGCTATGGCACCTGGAAGGCGACCACGTGTGGTACAGGCGATCGAGGCCCCTGAGACTACCTTGGCCAATCGGCAAAGAGCTGATCGAGAGGAAGAGGATGACCAGTGGTAGAAGACTCTTCGAGCCTTCCAGCGACAAGCCCTTGAGAAGTATGAGGGAAGCACCTCCGATGTGAAGACGGTAGGCTGGCTAGAGGAGCTAGTCATAGCCTTCGGCCTGATTCGGGCCCCGACCGAGTACTGGGTTCCTCTGGCTGTTAGCCAGATGCGAGGAGCGGCACGCCAGTGGTGGATGCTTCACCTGGGGAGTAGGAAAGAGTCTGAGGTTGCTTGGGCAGACATCGAGAAGGAGTTTCGGGCGGAGTTCCTCTCCTCGACAATGAGGGTGGAGAAGAGGCAGGAGTTACTCTCTCTCCAGCAGGGGAGCATGTCCGTGAGGGAACTTGGAATCAAGTTCAAGGACCTCCTGCGTTTTTCTCCGGACCTCTTTCCCGATGAGGAGTCTCCGGCAAGACGCTTGGAGGAGGCGCTCCGACCCTCCCTCCAGTATGCTGTTACCCCCCTTTACCCTTCCGACATACTTAGAGGTTCAGAAGAAGGCCGAAGTGGTGGAAAGGATGCATGCTCTGGGCGAAGTGTCACGAGAAGGGATCCAGCTGGGACCATCGAAGGGGAAAGCCGTCAGCGCCAGGCCTCCAGCATCGGGACCCTCCAGGTTCCGACCCGCAGGGAGCAGGCCGCAGCAGTTTCAGTTTCGATCCCCTGGCCCACGTTCTTTTCCTTCAGGCTCGGGACCACGGTGCTTCATCTGCAGGAGCCTTGGACATCTCCGGAGTCAGTGCCCCAATCGGGTGCAGTACAGCAGTGGTAGTCATCCCCAGCATCCGCCGCAACAGCAGTTTCCAGCCAGACCCTTCCAGCAGCAGCAGCAGGGACAGCGAGCTCCCGCTCCTCCGCAGGCAGACATAGGAGGAGGAGGCCGACCTCAGGGCGCTCCCCAAGGACCCCGACCAGGGCGTGGTCGGGGAGGTGGCCGACAGCCGAGGGGCAGGTGAGCTGAGCGTGGACAGCTACACGCCGTAGAAGCAACAGTTCCAGCAGGGTCGGAGGTTGTTCGAGGTACGATCAGTGTGTTTAACACTCTTTCTTATGCTTTGTTCGATACTGGAGCTTCTCACTCCTTTGTTGCACCCAGTCTGGCCCGTGCCTTGGGTCTAGATGCCGAGAGACTTCCAGTACCCCTGGTGTTGAGCACACCAGTTGGAGGTCAGACCGACTTGCTGTTCGTTTGTCGGGGATGTAGACTGATGTTGGGACCATATCAGTCGGTTAGGGATCTCCTCCTGCTACAGATTCGGCCGTACGATGTCATCCTAGGCATCGACTGGCTATTTTCTGTGTGCGCCATCATCGACTGTTTCCAAAGAAGAGTGGTGTTCTCAGGTTTGGACGGCCAGCGTGTTACCTTCACCGACGAGCGGAGATGTCCGAAGGGAAACAGGAGGGAGGAACCTCTCCTCTCCCTGTTGACCGAACTGACGATAGGATCAGTAGATGCAGAAATAGTGGAAGTACCAGAGATCGTTCGTGAGTTTATGGACGTCTTTCCTGAGGAGGGGACGACTCTACCCCCCCCCCCGACGTGATATCGAGTTCGGGATAGACCTGCAGCCCGGCTCTCGACCAATCTCGATGGCTCCTTACCGGATGGCACCTTCGGAGCTACGGGAGTTGCAGATACAAATTGACAATCTGATGAGGAGGGGTTATGTTCGTCCAAGTGCGTCACCGTGGGGTGCTCCAGTCTTGTTCGCAAGGAGGGCAGATGGTGGCCTCAGGTTGTGCATCGACTACAAGAGGCTGAATCAGGTAACGATCAAGAATCTCTACCCTCTTCCGAGGATAGATGATCTTTTCAACCAGCTGAAGGGGGCAGGATGGTTCTCGAAGATTGACCTGCGATCCGGGTACCACCAGCTGAGGGTGAAGGATAGCGACGTCCCGAAGACGGCGTTCAGGTGCAGGTATGGACACTTCGAGTTCGTGGTCATGCCCTTTGGTGTTACGAACGCCCCGGCCGTGTTCATGGGGATTATGAACTCCATCTTTTGGGAGTACCTGGATCGGTTTGTGGTGGTATTCATCGACGATATCCTGATCTATTCAAGGTCAGAAGAGGACCATGCAGAGCACCTGAGGACAGTTTTGGAGGTCCTCCGACAGCACCATCTCTACGGAAAGTTGTCAAAGTGCAAGTTCTGGACACGAGAAGTGCACTTCCTCGGGCATGTAGTGTCGGAGCAGGGGGTAGCAGTCGACCCATCAAAGGTTGAGGCAGTTGTTTCTTGGGCAGCACCCAAGAGTGTGGCGGAAGTCCGGAGTTTCCTCGGACTGGAAGGTTACTACCGGAGATTTGTACCCAACTTCTCCCGAGTAGCAGCCCCTTTGACGGCTTTTGACCAAGAAGGACCAAGTTTTCGTGTGGAGTGAGCAATGTGAGTCGTCCTTCAGCTACCTCAAAGAAAAGCTAGTTAGTGCCCCAGTGTTGATATTACCAGAAGAAGGGATGGCCTATGAGGTATTCTTCGATGCTTCAGGACAGGGCCTGGGGTGCGTATTGATGCAGCAATAAGGGGTGATCTCTTACGGGTCCAGGCAGCTACGCCCCCATGAGCGGAACTATGCCACCCATGACTTGGAGCTTGCAGCGGTAGTGTTCGCATTGAAGCTGTGGCGACATTACCTCTTTGGGGAGCGCTTTGTGGTCTTCACCGATCACAAGAGCTTGCGGTATATCTTCTCCCAGCGTGACTTGAACTTGCGACAGCGGAGGTGGGTCGATTTTCTCCAGGACTACGACTTTGAAATCTCTTATACTGAGGGCAAGGGCAACGTTGTGGCTGATGCCCTGAGCAGGAAGCCGCATCAGGAAGTGGTTCGAGAATCTGCTGATTCTTGGAAGGCGATGGGGGAGTTGGCTGCCTTGCACTTGGATGCAAGGGTGGAAGGTACTAGAGGCTGCTTGTTTCAGATGATGGTACAGTCCTCTTTGTTGCAGCAAGTGGAAGAATCTCAGTGGGGAGATCCTGAGGTGGAAGTGTTGCGGGATCGTGTCGATCAGGGGAACGCTCCAGAATGAATGGTCGGAGGACAGCCGACATCAGATACTCTTTCATGGGAGGTTGTTTGTTCTAGAGGTGATGCGTGATGAAGTCCTTCGTGAGTTCCATAGCTCAGCCTTGGCAGTGCATCAGGGTGTTTCGAAAATGTACCAAGGCCTGAGGGGACAGTTTTGGTGTCCTGGGGTGAAACGGGCAGTGGCAGAGTTTGTGGCTAAATTCCTGGTGTGTCAGCAGGTGAAGGCCGAACACCGTGTTCCTGGCGGTTTGTTGCATCCTTTAGATGTTCCCGAGTGGAAGTGGGACGAAGTTTCGATGGACTTCGTCACAGGACTACCCAGAGCTCAGGGCGGGCATGATGCTATCTGGGTAGTGGTGGATCGTTTGACAAAATCTGCTCACTTCTTGGCTATCAAGGAGTCGGGACCTGTGAGTACCTTAGCACAGAGGTACGTGGATGAGGTGGTGTGTTTTCATGGAGTTCCAAAGACTATCGTCTCAGATCGGGACACTCGGTTCACCTCACATGTCTGGAAGGGGTTACAGCATGCTTTTGGAACCCAGCTACGCCTTAGCACTGCTTTTCACCCTCAGACTGATGGACAGACAGAGCGGACTGTCCAGACATTGGAGGACATGCTGCGAGCATGTGTTCTGGATTTCGGAGGATCATGGGTACGACACTTGCCTTTAGTAGAGTTTTCCTACAACAACAGCTTCCACTCTACTACCGGCATGGCTCCTTTTGAGGCTTTGTATGGGAGACCATGTCGTTCAACCTTATGCTGGGCAGAGGTTGGTGAGACTGGTACTCTTGGACCAGAAGTAGTGCAGAGCACCACGGAGAAAGTCCAGCTAGTGTGGGAGAGGATGAAAGCAGCTCAGGATCGGCATAAATCTTATGCTGATCGTCGTAGGAGGCCCTTGGAGTTCGAGGTGGGAGATCATGTGTTCTTGAAGGTTTCCCCTCGACGGGGGCAGCGGAGGTTCGGAAAGGGGAGTAAGCTCTCCCATAGGTTCATCGGACCCTTCGAGGTGCTGAGGCGAGTTGGTGGGGTGGCATATCAGCTGGCCCTACCACCTCAGTTGGAGAGGGTCCATGACGTCTTCCATGTCTCCCAGCTTCGTCAGTACTTACATGATGACTCTCATGTCATCAATTGGGAGAGCTAGATGTGGGAGAAGACGCGACCTTCGAGGAACGGCCAGTCAGGATCGAGGATCAGAAGGAGAAAGTGCTCCGTGGACGAACCATCGGCTTGGTTCGTGTGTTGTGGAGGCATGGCGGCCTCGAAGAGAGTACGTGGGAGAGGGAAGCACAGATGCGTGCCCAATACCCCGAGTTGTTTTGAGCTTTGTACCTTTTGTGCCTGTTGTGATAGAACGTTTGACTTTTGGCTATGAAATGTACTAGTCCCTTTCCTCTGTTATGTGTGAAAATCCCCGGCTAAAGGGAATAGGGAACCCGACCCCTAATCGAGACGCATTAAGGTGGATGCGATTAAACCCGTGCGGGCGAGATAGTGCCGCCCAAAGCGGATAATATCTTGACATGGGGGAGGGGAAGTCCCCAAACCCACATGACCGGGCGGTTTGGCGTGATATGTTGCTTGGTTCTTGGCAGGGGAGTGTTTTCAGTTGGCGGGGGTTCACTCCTAAGAGGTATCTTTGAAAGATAGTTGTTGGGACCCTCTCTTTCCTTCTGGTTTGTTGTGATTCTCGAGGACGAGAATCGTTTAAGAGGTATCTGATGTGATGACCCAGACCCCCCCTTGGTCCCTTCCTTTGCCAAAATCTGGATCGGTGAGACCGATCGGTGTCACCGATCGGCGGAACCGGCTGACGTCACCCGACCTTGCCAGGTTGTTCCAGTAATGCGCACAAAAGTTTAATTAAATAGTGAATCGGCTCATGAGTCGGTTTAAACCACTCAGAACCTTTAATGATGGGTCAAGCCGCGTGGTCAACCCATGACTTCCACGTCTTACGCGGTTCAGCGTTTTTATCTCAACCGTCCCCGCTCTTATAAATTAAGGGTTAGGCCGTGGTTTCCCCCTTCTTCAATCGTGACTCTTCTGGTGCATTGGGACCCGCCGCGTCGTTATCCGTAAAGTTCTGCGCCCCCGGCCTAAACGTCGATCATCTATCAACAAGTAGGGAATTTCTTTCGTCTCTCACTTTTGTGCATCATGCGGGGTGGGCGTTATCTTTTGTTCTCATGAGAAATGGTTGAGCCTTTAAATGAAGATAATAACTGGTTAAAGAAGGGGAAGGGGTTGTGATCGTTGTTTATGCCTTATCTTGTGATCATCCTTTTTAGTTGTGCTGGTTTATGTTTTCTGAAAATTGAGGCCGTTGGTGGTCGTTGTATGTGCACTGATAAATCCCCTCGGGATGTTTTAAATGAATCGCTGAATTTGTGAACTCCTGCTGTGAAATTGGTTAATCACGTATATCCGGCTGAATAATTGAAAGCACCAGGATCAACCCTTCTGTGATAACTCCCGGTTAGAACACACGGAATTTGAAATCATGGAGTGTGTTAAGTCGTTTAAATCTGAATTTTCCTGACTTGTGTTGGTAGCGGTGGTTGGTTGTCTTCCTTTCGGGCCGATTGCTGGAAATGTGGGAGGGGATGGGATCCCCTGTTCTGTTTATACTCTCGGTGGCTGTGTGAATTTGGGGATGGGATCTCATGTTGGTATGGTTTCAGTGGTTGTGAGTTTCTATCACAAATTGGGGAGAGATCCTCTGTTGGCAGAACCGGGTGTGGGTGTTTTGGTTGATCTATGCTTTTGAAGCTTTCCTTGGTTATGCTTATGGTAGTTGCCCAGTCGTGCTTAAAATTAATTGAACATTTTGACTGAACGTGGGACAAGAATGGGACAAATGGTTTTGTGGGCAAGGGTCGTGAACTGTGACTTGGGTGCAGTGGTGTGTTCTGTAGGTTGGCTAGGAAAACCTAAGCTTTGGGCGAGTCTTTGTTACCTATATCTATACTTGTAGCTTTGTGTTTCTTATTCTCGCCCCACCCAAGTTGAGCACTTAGTGCCGAACACCCCTATTTATGGGGGGGAGGGTGTTTTTCCCAACACTGTACTTAGTGGCTGGTTATTAGCTCCTTTTCTGCTCCCTTTCCCGGATAGCCCAAGTATCTTCGGACAGGCTGTGATGGCCTGAAGTCCATTATTATCCCAAGAACCATCAGGCAGGGTGTTGTGGTGGTTGGGCAGGTGTGTGTGGCATGTGGTTTCCCAAGTATCTTCGGGATGAGGCCCAGGTGTCTTAGGGTGTGGCAGTGGATCCTTTAGCCCGGGTGTCTTCGGGCGTAGCAGTGGTTGTTCTGGCCTAGGTGTTTGCAGGCATGGTTACATGTGATAGTTGTGGCCCAGGTGTGTGCGGACGGGATACGGCAGTGGGACTGCGTGTGGTTGTGACCCAGGTGTGTGCGGGCGGGATTCGGCAGTGGGACTGCGTGTGGTTGTGGCCCAGGTGTGTGCGGGCGGTTGTGGCAGTGGGACTGCGGTGAGAATGGCGGGATTGGTCTGATGCGTAGGATGTCTCAATAACCAGTGGGAAAGTGGTGCGGGGTACCCAAACATCGATGTGCTCTTATATATATATTACTTGAATTGCATTATTTGGGGAGCGAGCCTTGGTGAGGCCTGGGATGGATAGTTACCTTGTTAGTTTCTGGTTCTTCTCTTTTCTCACGGGACTTTAGTACGTTCCCCCACTTGTGCACGAGAGTCTTGGTTTTCCCTACTGAGTGTACTTGTATGCTCACACTACGTACATAAAACTAATTTCAGGTTTCCAGGAGGACTTCGGGGATCATGCAGGACCTTACTAGCTCGGACTTTTGCAGCCGTTGCAGTTGTTCTCCTTTTCTTTTGGTACTTACCTTGTAGTCACCTTTTTGCACTTTGTGGCTTTCACTTTTGAAACATGCATGTGGAGATGGTTTACTTTTGTCTTTACTTTTCTTTCTACCTTGGTGTTGTTGGGTTTTCTCCTCCTTATCTTTCAATCCTATAAAATAAAAAGGGTAATTCCTTCCATTCGCGAGAATTTCCTATACCCTTGGTGCTAGTCGCCACTCCGGGACCTATTGAAGGCGGGTTTCGGGGGTCATTATCTCTCCTTCAACTTAAAGAAGGAAGGGCCTGGAAACCTGCTGACCCTTCCCATCTTTTGGTGAAGGCGGGTCGTGACATATAACTATGGTAACATAAATTTTTTCTAAAACAAAAACTTTTTCCATATACATAAGAATAAAAAATCATTTTTATATTAGTCATAGCTCATATCCAAGACCATCATTGTGGACTCTGTCCATTATTGAACCGGGTTTACTTTATGTTTCATCTCTATATTATTGAATCATATTTACAGTGCATTATAGTCATGTATATCTCATAAGATATCAATCATTACCCAATACATTGGATGGATATATATCTCTCACTAATCTCATAATGAATTCATTATTTCATGTTCAACAAAAACAAAAATCGTTGGTCATAACAAAACCCAAGGAATAAAATGATTTTCTTAAAAATTATTCCGTAAAATCATAATGAATATAAAATACCATGACATCATTAACATAATTAAATCATAATAATAATAATGATAAAAAAAATTTATTTATAGAGAGTCATCATATGTGGAAAATAAATTTCATAAAACACATAAACTTAATTCTTGAAAAACAATATCTTATATTCTTTAAAAAGTTTTTCTTTTCTCAAAATGATGCACAATTTTAAAACAAAGTAATTTTGTTAAAAATATACCTAAAATAATATAAATTATTCTTCATGGAAATATTTAATTATAAATAATTTAAAATTCATTGATGTTGTATAAGTTAAAAATCATTTTTCTTGTACTTTCTTCAGAAAAGTCTAAAAGTACCTCGAATGGAAAATAATATAATGATTTATTCCATGGTGTTTTATAAAAATTAACCAATGGGTAAAATTGACTTTTAAAAATTGTATAAGAATAGAAAAATTGTTATATATTTAGGAAAAATTTTCGTGGATGATAAATATACTCAATAAGCACATACATATAAAAAAATATTATATAATAATGAGATTGTGAAATTATACCTTATGTAATGTATGATATCATTCATACATATCTAAACCAATTGAATAATGATTTAAATATTTTTATTGACTTATTATTTAGTTATAATAATTTTTATGTTTTCATATATGTTTATATTATCTTCTGTTTGTTAGTAATATTTCATTGTCACTTGTTATTCAGATATTAAATGCTTTATGTTCATATGCATGTAATATCGGATGAGTTCATGTTCCACATATTAGGTTATAGTTATATCATTTAAATAGTTATTTTTTATAATATATATCATATTTACTCATTCCATTCATGTATATAATCATGGATCAATGTAGATCATGTAGAATGAATCATATCACATCATGGAGATGACACGTCGTATATACGCACGAGCGATGATAACATTCAATTAATGGTTAAATGCTAAGGAATTGGATTGTATATTAATTATAAAGAATAATAATAATGTTATATTCATGTTTTACATCTATTAAACTAATCATTATACCCATCCAAAATAAGTATTATTGAGAAAAAAATTACACCACTGTATGGAAATGATAAGCCATACATACGCACCCATGGTGATATTGTTATTTGTTGGAGAGATAAAAGGAGTTATAAGGTTTTACCATAATTAATATAACATCTTAGAATGTATAAGTTACTAGATTAATTAATTTATTATTGAAAAGAATAAGTTAAGTATAAGAAGAAATTAAATTTGAATGATGTGATAAAACAATTACCACATTTTTGAGTATCACCTTTTTCTTTGCACAAAATATCACTTTGGGATAAATCTATTCCCAAAGTGTGGGATCTATGAGAACTAGAGGGATTTTGGGAGCTTATGTGATAATAATTTGTAGATCCAAGGGGATTGAGATGTGTGATTATGTGGGTAGATGTGGTGGCCTTTTATAAGAGGGAGAAGGGTCACTTTTTGAATTTCTTGAAATATTATTTAATTACAACTTTATTTTAGAATTATAATAGCTTAAAAGTGACATATTTATAGGATATAATGAGTATGTGTAAAAATCCTCTCAACCAATTGGGTTTATACATATTTAAGTCACAAATGAATCATTATCATTTGGCTTTAACCCTTAGTAAAATAAATCAACACTTATCATGTCTTAGTGTATTTTCACACAATATGGTCAATATATTTACTATATAATTCCAAGGGAATCTCAAGTGAATCTTTAATGGCATTTTAATAATATTACTACTTTATTTTTCCAGATTTTATATTTTTATGACTATTATATCATGTAATAAAATAGTATTTTTTTTGAAAAGTCATTTTTGTTCAATTTAACAATATTTATAATTTATTTTTCAAAAAGCTATAAAAACAAGATTCATTCGAAAATAATATATTTAATTAATGATAACATGTCCTAAGAATCCATAAAATTTGTGTATATCATCAAAATTTTCAAATTAAATTTATTTTAATATTTATAATATCATTTAATTGAATATTTATTTAATAATGTAATCACTGCGTCATCATTGTCTGATAAATAAATTTATTTATTAAATATATAAATATTATAAATAAAATACCATGAAATATGAAATATTATTATCTTTATATTTAATTATTATAGTCAAATATATATGTCATATAACTCTATATTGAAAAAACATTCATAGAAAGATACATGTGAAGGCTATATTTCTCTTTAATTTAAATTATTTATTATAACAAGTCATTATCACACCCAAATGGACAAAAATACCAAATGATCAACCTAAGGATTTTTAGGATACCCATGACTCATACAATATGAATAGTAAATGTGTTATAGTAGTTTTTTATTATTATAATAATATATTTAGCCTTATTTACATAATTTACACATTAACTTTGGTAAATAAAAATAATCAAGGAAGTTATTATTAAAAATGTCCAAAAATAAAATGTACATTTTTACATAATATTGAACTTATGATTAAAAATATGAAATTCGTTTTTCCTAATTTGAAGCACAAAATTTTCATTAATTAAATTAAAATTATTTTCTGTAGTGAAAACGAGAAAGTAGGTTTTTAAGAAGTATAAAATATCAAAAGATTGAATTGTTTTTATGTCCAATTTAAATGTGGAATTACATACAATGATAAAAATTGGAATAATTGTTAAAAAAATCATAGGATTGAACTTTAATTCAAATTAAAATGTTAATATATCTATACAAATAAATTATAAAAAATTGTCATTTTGAATTAAAATGTATTATTTTCAATATTCATTAAAATATAAATTTCATCAGAAAAATACCAAAATTTCTACCAAGGAAAATTTTAATTTCCCTATTCCAAGGAATATATATATATTATGTAATATATAATTTATAAAATTTAAAAAACTAAATTTCAAAATGGTACTCGATCAAAAGGTCGTGAAACTATATTTTAATTTGAAAACTGATTATTTTATAAAGAATATAGAATTTATTCTTATATCACATTTAGATATCATATAATATGAATTTAAAACAATATACATAATATTTTGCATATATATTTCTCTAATAAAATCTATAAATAGTGATTTTATTGTTTTATAAACCCTATTCTTTCAATTTCAATGGTTTTCTTTAGACGGAAGTAAATGCTATTCATACGCAACATTATAATGAATAGGTTGTTATATTTAGTTATCACTTATACCCATTCTTTCAAGAAATTAAATCTATCAAAAGAACTTGAAATTGTTTGTAACACAAGCCACGAATACAGTTTCATAAATTGTAAGCTAATACGGTGTTGCGTATACTGCAATCTAATCTTGGCGTAGCATACAACAAAATACATAAACGAAATTAGAAAATATATATCTCATAAAATATCAGGTTGTTACAATAAGACTACTCATAACACAATAAATCAGGATTGGAATCTAGTTCTTATAACAATGTCCAAATAAGTAGAGGAATGACCCATGACTAACCCCCCCCCCCCTAATGTCAATATTCATCCTATAGAATAATTGAGCTAAGATATTGAATAAATAAAAATGACAAAATGTCTAGGTAATCATAATACATAGATGATGTAATCAAGCAACAAATTCCACCAAAGTACCAAACGTAACCAATGTGATCATTTTCACAAATAAATTTGAATGTATTAAAATTACCAATATCATGTTCATTTGTCAAATCTAGGGAAACACATTTATATATTAAAAACCTTCTTCAAAACACATAAAAAATCATCCCAATTCGATAAAGAAAATTTATAAAGAAAGGGAAACGAGGCATATTATCATTGGCTGGATATGTAATGAACCACTTAAAAGCTCGATTCAAACGTACCCACAATGGGATCAACCACCAATGAAACCAAAGAACCCCTGCAAAGACACTTAAACCTAATACATACACCTTAGAATTGATTTAATTTGATTTGAAAAGGGTATATCTAAATGGGAAAATGACATACCTCGGGAATTAGTTCCTTCCACACCTCAACTGATAAGTAATTGACTCGAAAACGTGATCTTAGAATGGATCTTAGAAAAAAACAAGTGGAAATAACAAATTAGATCAATAGATCCAATAAAACAACCTAAGGGTGATTTTATAATCAAGTGAAATAAATAAATGGATAGGTTACTCACCTTGAGAGATGTATCACAATAGCAACATAGATCAACCACCAATTGAATTGATCTATAAGGAGTGGAGTATCTCAAAAATGTAGACTTGGGTTAATAGAATTAATGATCCTGTGAACGAACTGAACCAAAACAACTAGTCATCCTTTTTAAAAACTTTATGCGGGCCATTTCTTGATGTGTAATAAATTTACCGCCATTGAAAGACACATTGTACACATAGGATGAAAATTATTTTTCCTTTCATTAAAAATAGATTACTTAAATAATTAATGACGTGAACCCACTCTTCAAAAAGTGAAAACATTCACATCTCAAATTTCATCTCATGGATTGAACCCATATACAATTACACTATGTGTAACTCAGTAACATGGCATGAGATACTCCTACAACTAGTAGAAAATGCACGTTAACAATGAAATTCTGAAAAATATCTAACTTCACCAGTATATATATCCTCCCAAATCAATCTTTTCCCTATTCAGAAAATGAGAAAAGGATAATTTCAATGAGTTTTATGGTGTACCTGATGGATTGGTAACATGATGTTACAAGCTCCCCACCATAATGACTCTTTATCCATGAGCAGTCATGTGAATGATATAATCCCTAGAAAAAGATAATTCAATTTCTCCCTCACCAACATAACTCTTTTCAACTTTTCATGAGATTCAGATCCATTTTTCCAAATCATTATTATCACTTCAATCGACATCCCCTGAAAGACATTCTCTTAATATTCCATGATCTCAACTAGATTCTCTTGAATAGAATCATCTGATTCTAGCTCAATTTCATCCCAACATAGAATGCGAGCTAGATTAGGGTGATAATTTCTATGTTGGGATATTTAGAAAACATCATTAATTCATATAAACTAAATTAAAAATACTAAATAATAAGAAACCTATAGAAGCCTTTTAGGGACCTCAAATGGTTCCATATATCTCAAAGCCAGCTTTAACTATTTTATAAGACAGTAGGGAACCAACCGAGGAGAAAATATTACAAAGACTCAATCACCCATGGAAAATTTTAGTGGATGACACCTATGATCCACATATTATTTCTATCGAATCTGGGCTATATACAGACATGTATATAAATCCAAAATCTTTAATAATTTTTCCTGAACCAAATATGACTCATCCAATGCTACTTCACCCCGCACTTCCAAAAAAAGATTTGGTCTACATGGAATAATGTAAAATGACTTAAAGGGATCCATTAATATTTATGACTAATAACTATTTTCATAAAAAAAATAAAATAGTCCCAGACGGTAGTCCCTCGATGCTCCAAAATCAAAATCATATGCACGGAGCATATCATTAAGTATCTGAGTCACACACTCTGGTTGACCGTCTGTCTGAGTATGGTAAGCTATGCTCAACATGATTTGAGTTTCCATTTCCTCTTAAATACTTTTCTAGAAAAATGAGTTAAACCTAGGATCCATATCTAAAACAACGCTATAAGTATCCCCATGTAACCACATGGTAACTTGCACTTACAACACATCCAGATCATCAACCATAGTGTTGTCTTTGATCAGAATGCAATGATTATAAATCATCAACTAATCAAAAACCACTAAGATAGAATTATTTCCAAAAGTAGTCCATGGAAATTTAACAAAACAATCCATATACACATCATCCCATTTCAAAAATGGAAGTAGAAGAGGTCAAACCGAACCAGAGGTTTCAACTACTCTACCTTTATCTGTTAGAAGGTGTAACATAGGAACATATAATCTGTAATGTAACACCTCTTACCCATATACATGAATCATTTTCTCATGTCATAATATATATTCATGTTCCCTAGATGAATGGACCAGGAATATTTGTCACCATAAAACAAGAATAAACATCTCACAAATACCAGGATGATAACTTGCTTCCGGAAGTAGAGCATACTATTTATGGAAATATACCAACTAAAAATAGTCTCCCTGACCTAAAAGCATTATTGGGTCTTTTGAAACTCATATTCTTGTGGCTGACCCTATGTAATAGTCTCTAGGAGAGGTGTTGATGAATGAAAAATGTTCAGAACCATGCTTGAATTATTCTTTGGAGCATCCTGGTGATACTGAGTTAAAATACCTATAAGGTTCCACTACTCCTTCGATTCAAGAACAAACGGTGATAATACTTTTTAGAAAAATCATGTACAAAAGAATTACCCTTTTATAGTGTGTATGCAATATTGAAGTCAAACATCTGAATGTATTCTACCCATGAACATTTAATTGCATGCATATATGTAGCAATCTCAAAATCAGGGGTGGGATAATTCTTTTTATGTAGTCAGAGTAGAAGAGAGTTGTGAGAAACCACATGGTCTTCATGTATAAGCATGCATCCAAAAGTAACACTCGAAGCATCGCAAAAAATCAAGTACCCCTTATCGGTCTCTTGCAAGATTAGAAAAAGTTGGGATGTCAAAATATGTTTCATTTCAATGATAGAAGACTGAATAATTGCATTCCATGTCATTTTCATACCTTTCATGTTATGTGAAATCAAAGGTGATATGATCTTCACGAAATCCATAACAAACCACTTGTGGTATCCAGCAAGACCATGTAAGATTTGTATCTCAAAGAAATTTTGTGGTTTCTTTATGGAAAATATATCCTTCACATTATATAGATCAAAATATAAACTATTTCTGTAAATTATATTTTATGGGGACATCACTTCTTCATTCAAAAAACTACTCTCCAAAATAATTCAAGTTAAATGGTGATATCTCATAATTTCTAGAACCAAACCTAGAAGGTGATTATGATCACAGTCAAATTTAGAACATATAAGAAAATAATCCAGAAAGACAAACAAATTATTTTTTGAGATATCGGTGGAATATTCAATCCATCAAATCTATAAAAATTGTATGAGTGTTAGTCAGTTCATAGGGTATTATAAGATATTCATATTGTCCATACATTCTCCAAAAGTCTATTTTCAAAATATCAGACTCTTAAACTCTGATTTGATGATATCCTTACCAATTATCAATAATAGAAAACCATTATTCCCTATTCCAATGATCAAATAAATCATCTACACAAGGAAAAGGAAATTTGTTCTCAACCTTCACCTAGATGAACATCTGAAAGTCCACACATAAATGAATTGAACAATATATTTTCATAGCAAGGAGAATAGGGGATACCCATGGTAAAATGATAGGGATATTGAAACCCATTCTTAATAGGTATTTCAACAGAATCATGAGCTATTTCGGGTCAACTACTACCATACAATCAGAAGGCATCAATATCAGCTGTGTACGGGGAACTAGGATAATCATAAACACTACATGTATCTCTCAAGGAAGATTGGATGAAACATCTGGGATGATTTCAATAATTTCTAGAACAATAATGGGAATTTTATCATTAGAAGAAACATTTTCATGCTCAAATGTAACAACAACAAACAAACTCTTTATCATTATGTAGGAAGGTCCAATATGACAAGACCTCAGGTACCACGCTCCTCGAAACACCTGAGAGATCACATTTTTATAAATAAACTAGATATGAAGATGACAAAAATCCACATAATCTCCATGAGTTTCAAGCCAATCCACAAAAATTATGACTTCAAACATAACTATACAAAGAATACGAAAATATGACACAATATCTATATCGGTTATCATTAAAGAACTTGATATACACTGAAACTGCTGATATTTTCTCTAACCATGTGGCATCATTACTTCTATTACAAATGACATAAGTTAAGTTGGATGTTTAAGAATATAAAAAAACATGTAGATATGAATGTGTGGGAGGAAATGGAATCAAACAATGAAATTTCTACTGTACATGCAATAAGAATCATACCTTTCACTGTTTCTAGAAAGGTATCAACCCCAATTGTACACTCATCAACTATATGTTTTTTATTAACTTTTGAGGCTAGTGGATGGAACTCTATAGTCTTTTATGCTAATGAACCCTAGCTATAACAAGGGATAGACACAACCATACAGAAAAACAATAAGTGACCAATGCATCCATATCTGTTGGATGTATATGCACGAATAGGAAAAGGACACCTTGTGTTTCCCCTATTTTCAAACTAATATCAACTCATAAGAAAAGTGAAATATCCTGAATTTTTTAAATAACAGAAACTATATTTAATATCATACATTATACACTACATCTAACATCAGTGAAAACCAAAAAATAATTATTTAATAACTGACATATTAAAATTGTTAGATTTAATGGTATAAATTCAATTATAAAAATATTATTTACACATGCTTATAATTAATTCATTGGTTCATAATTAATTTTAAATAAATGTAAAACCATTCTTAATTTAAATGAAATGTGTTTCAATAAAATTCAAATACCAATAAGTTTCTTAATAATGTAATAAAATCACTTTTGTTTGGATTTATTAATGTAAAATATTGGTAATATATTTTGTTAAATTTTTAATATTAATTTTATATGATTTTTTGACATGATATAACAAAAAATTCAATTTTTTCAGATACAAGAAATATTTTAAAAAAAATCTCGTTTTTACATCCTTTTGATGGAGAAAACAATTTAAATCATGCTTTTGACACTTATATAACATTTATCTAGAAAAATAAACTTATCTTTTGGATGTGGCACAAAAAATATTACATACAATTAATTTTTGGAATTTTTTCTGATAATATTTACATTTTAAAGAAGAGTGAGAAATACAACATTTAAATTAAAATTTTCTTTTTCATAAAAATTCTTTCTCTTGTTAAAATATCATTTTCATTTGTTTTAAAATATACTTATATTATATTCTACCACTTAATAATGTTTTTTTCACTATATTCAATTCCAATTTTAAAATAGATATCAAATTTTCTAAAAAATTTGAGGGATTCACTTTAAAAACCCTGTTTTTAGTTTGGCTTACGATTTTTTTTTAAAATATTATTTTTTAAAATTCTATAAAATTTATTAGGTAAAATAGATTCCATATTTGGAATCATAAATTTAATATTATTTTTTACTACAAATTTCAATTTTATTTATAAAAAATTATCATGGTAAAAACATTATTTACTGTTATATAGGTAAAATTGTGACAAAAGGATAACAGTTAAAAAGTAATACTTTAATATTACTAAAAATTGGAATATTTAATGGTTGGATGAAGAGTGGATCAACTAAAAATATCATACACAACATTAATTTAATGTATAATTCTTTTAAATTATTTCAACAAAAAATTTATTATCATTGGATATAAAATAGTCAATAAATTAATCACTTGAACCCACCACTCAAGTATAAATATCACCCCTCACCTCCCCATTTCTACCAAAAAATAATTTATGACCTAAAATCTTCATAAAAAACTATTATCTTCACTCTCTTCATTTCTAAGTGCTTTTGGTCTCACTAATATCCATAATCCAAGGTTTTATTGGGTCTTTCAATAATGAGATATTCAAGATGATATTTTCTCAAAGTACCTCTCTTAATTATTTGTATTTTTCTACTTTTTCCTCACCCAATTCATCCCTCAATTAATGATAACTCAAAAATCAAATAGATATTAGATTTTTATGTTTCTACCAAAGTATCTCATTTCTCGTTCATTTCTCACCTCCTATTATTCAATGAAATGAAAGTTTTGTCCATGTTATGCTGGTTAATTGCTTCTATGGATATTGTATTTGTTCAATTGTCATTATCACCTTCATGGAATGTCATAAAAATACTTGTTTGTCAAATAATATTTTTTATTTTGTATAATAAATTATTTAATATTCTATAATTGTTATATTAAACATACTTTCATGCTTTCCACGTTGTGGTTATATAATAACTTCAACTGGGGACATACAAACTACAACCTCTTCAAAATGATGTGATTCGTTGACCCATTAAATTGAATATTTTAAGGATTATTTTAGTAAACATCTTAGATATAGAATTAATTTAATTTTAGTTTCATAATATTATATATTTATTCAAATTTATATATATTTCATTAAATTTATTTCTTTTAATACAATAGGAAAACAATAATCTAATTCATACATATGTATGGCATACCACCTCCATGAATGATGTTTTTAGTTTGTATTAAAATATTAATATAAATAATTATATAATACATAAATAATATATTCATATCCCATTTTATATTTTTGAGATTATAGATTTATTACCACAAGGACTATTGAAATCACACCAAGTTCTATTTTTGATAAAAGTATTGAATATCAAAAAAACATCAAACATGAAAATAAATAATTATTTAATTGAAATAACATGGTAATTAATTATATAAAATGAATAATAAACATGAGAAAGTTTTGAATTAAGTATAAATTAACTTATTTTCATTATTAAGAAAGATCAAATAACATACGAGACGAGTAAGACTCGAGGTAAGATAATTTCTCAACATAATTTCAATTCATTGGGTTAAACATATAGTGATTGATTATGTCCTTAAAATATTTTGAGTGAAATGATTTTTGAATATGTTAGAATTTATTTTTATCATTAATTACATTCATATTTTTTATATTGACTTTTTTATATGTAGTTTTTGACTTTCCATACAAAATGAAAAAAAATAATTTTTTTAACATATAGGTTGACAATGACTTATTCATCATCATAAGTATTATTTAATATTTGGATTACTTTATAAGGAATAATGTTTTAAAAAATTAATATATTTTCCCCTTTTGATTATTTTTTTATATGGGATATTATAATAGATTTATTCTATCAATACCCTAAATGATATATTTTTATTTCAACATGGAAATGTTATTTGTTCATTATGATTGTTTTATATGTTTGGATTATCTCAAAGTTTCATGGGATTTACTTATATATATGGGTGGTTTCATGATAAATTGAGGGACGTTGAGCCCATTATAGCTCTCCAGTGCATTAGGTAATAACATTTTAAATGAATATGTTTCTCCTAATATATTTAGGGAATATATTGTGATGGGTATTCTAAATGAAGTAATGAATGTTACTACCTTTAATGTTGTGAATGATACAATGTAACTATGATATGGATTCCTCAAGTTATCTTTATGATATATGATTCAAATTTTTTTCATTAATATTATGATTTTAGGAGGCATGTTTATGTGTTTTTTATTAATTGGTGAAAAAAATAATTTGGGGAAAATATTTTCCAATGTTTAAAATATTCATGAACTAATGGTTTTATTACATATTTTTTATCCATTACTAATATTTTGGTTCTCAAATGATGTTATTGAAATTTTTTCCATAGTGTATATGTATGGTAATATTATGATAGATGTCAAGATGATTTTTATTAAAAAAAAAATCCAGTTTTATGTTAATTTTTTTATTTTTATAAAAATATACCTAATGTGTTGAAGTGTCTACTTTGTAGAATTTGAGTTATTATGTAATATTTATTAATGATTTGGCCTAAAATTTGGCCTAAAATTTGGTATCAGATGTTATTTTCGATAACATTAGCAGTTAGGGTATTATTTAATCATAAGATAAAGGTTTTATATAACCACAATGGTTAAAATATTAGAATGATTTATTTTTATTTTAAAAAATTTAATGTGTTTTGGATAATAGTAAAATGTATATCTAATATTTTATGTCCCTCATAAGATAGCATATTATGATTTTAATGATATAATCACACTGGAATTTTTATTTTTGATAACTTGATGGATCTAGCAGGAAACAACGTAATAATAAGTATTAAGGAAAATGTGGTGGTTCTATGAATAAAAACGGAAATGGGAGTTTCCATGACAACTATTGTGGTCATTCTAACCCAACTATCAAGAGTCATGATTAACTACTTAAACCATGGATAGTTTTTTAATGAATAATATATTAGTTAATTGAATCCATGTGGAGGTTTAGGTAACAATGATCATAATGAAAAATAAATTAAATGAAATATGTGTCATGAATTAGGGAAGAGACTCCTAATAAAATTTCATAAAGGGGTGAGAAGATGTTTTAGGTGTGGAAATGAGGTCATAAAGCAATAATCTCCCATGAAAAAAAAGAAGTGTTAAGATGACTCCATAAAAGGAAAATAGTTTCTTAAAAAGATATCAATTGAATGTTTTAATTTTTTGTAGTATAGTAATTATGAAAATCAAAGTCCAATAATGAGGGTTCATGAATGGTATAATCAAGATGAAAATGAAAGTTACCTATGAATGTTTTTTATTATATCATGACTCATTTTTTGATATTATTCCATCTTAGGACATGATTTATGTTTTTTTGTAGGAAACAAGTATTAATGAATCAAATAGAATATAATGGTGAAAGGATTGTAAATAATTATGAATGATTATTATTTCAACATGTTAGGAATTTGAGAGTTATATAAGATCTATTGATTATGAAATGTTTAAAAGTATTAATTCTCTTTTGATGATGGTATTAGTTTGTATGAATTTTTTTGTATCTATAACAAATAATTTCTTTCTGTGAAAATTTTATTGTGTAAATAATTATCTATTCTTGCATGCAAATAATTATAATGGTATAAATATCCTTTGTGGTATAAATTATGCTTGATTTTGAGGTAATTGTGGGATATTACATTTTGGGATGAAAAATAGAAGGCATGCGATAAACATTGAGGTTAAAATATTTTATTTTTAATTCGGGGAAATTTATATCATTTTGGGAATTTTATGAAATTATATAATTTTAGGAAAAGGAATAATGAAAGTGTTGGATCATGAATATACATATTATACACAAGAGGTGGGTGAATTTTTTCTTTTAGATTTTTCGTTAACTCATCTATTGAAAGAGTTCTGTTCTCTTTGCTTTATCAGATTTGATCATGCAGTGGAATAAGTAAAAGCCGGGACACATAGATGTATAGTGGTTCGGGGAACAGAATTCCCCTAGTCCACTCCACCACTACTCAACTCCACGAGCTTGTTGATTTTCACTATCTGGTCCTCTTTTCCACAGATCTTCCAACAACTGAAAAACAGGAAGTTGACACCTTTACAATTTTCAGTCTAACAAAGCCTTCTGGTTCAAACACGAACCTACACATCTTTGTATGAGAAACTGGTTACTCAAGATAAAAATAATTTTAGAAAGTTATTTTCCAGTTGATCTTCACAATTGCAATAGAATGCAATTGACAGCAGATAGATCATTGTCTCTAGAAATATTGATTTTCAAGTCGAAGCAGTTCTGAGTCGATCCGGTTTTAGTAGATATAGAGATATAATTCACAAAATCAAGAGTAATAGATCCATAGTAGATATTTGATTTAGAACATGTGAATCTTCTATCAAGTTCCTTCTTCTTAAATAAATAGATCTTTGACGCTCCTTTTGAATCAGCAGAACTGAGTGCTTTTTGTAGTCTCTATTTTTCACCTTTTTGAATAATAGATTGATCACCACACTCTTATGCATGGTCTTTCAGAGAAAACATATATAATAAAGCCGAGCATAACCCCTGCACATTTATATCCATAAAAGTCACCTTTTGATTCGTGATATTCAAAAATTTGAATTTATAGAGTAGTCGTAACATCCCTAAAGACTCGGCATAAAATGTTCATTTTAATTCAATTTTAATTCATTGATAAAATGGATTTGAATTGTTCAAAGTCATATTTTAAAATAAACTTTAAATCTGGCTTGAAATATTCTTAATAATTAGCTTGCTGATAGTTGCATAAAAATATCCTCTTTCAAACATTCTGATGCCAAACGTAAGGTTTATGATGTGGCCTCCAATCATAGAGCTGACAACATAAGGTTGAACATAAATCTAGGGTTCATGTTACTTTCTTCAAACATAAGTTTGATCATAAACGTCTGGTTCATCATCCATACTTTTTCTTCAACTCTCAGATGAAAGATAAAAGATCCATTCAAAGAATGTATGGATGTTTACAAAAGTGAGTTTGATGAAACATACTTTTGAGAAACAAACATAAAGTTTAGTACTTACGTACAGTTCTCCTTCAATACATTGTTGATAACCCAAACATAAGGTTCCTTCCTAACATAAGGTTCTTCTTCCATACTTTTCTGATAACGTATAGTTGATTAACCATACTTTCCTCTTATCTTAAAAATTATACAAGATTTTCATCCTTACGATATGTGTATCCACGTAGGGTATGAACAGTGATTCCAGAACACGCTAAAGAAGATCTTGAATAAGTATTGTATGAACAGTGTTTCTAGAATGCACTAAAACAGTTCCCGAATAAGTAATAAATTCTTGATATTTCAAGGGTAAAATAAATTAGTAAATTCCTGAAAATTACTAAATAAAATCATTAGAAAATAATTAAGGGTGTTTATGAGCATCAAAATTATCATAATGAGATAGATTATTATTTTCAATAATCTCACCCTTTATATAACATTATTATGTATTGTTGAAAACAATACTTTGCTAAAAAATCTCCCCATTTATCATGATCACAAAACCCCTAAAATAATAAGACTAATTAAATGAAATTAACTTTCAAATTTAGTTACATAAAGTTTTAGAATTTTGAGAGGTTAAAACAATATTTAATGTCAACAATATCATTTCAATAAATTATAATTTATCCCCCTTCATGAAAATAAAATAATTTTTCTTTGAAAATAAATGTAAAAAATAAAATAAAAGTTTCTAGATTTATCCAAATTTCTCCCAAAAAGATACATAAAAAATGTTGTGTTTATCCAAAGTTCTCCCCCTTTTGTGATATCAAAAATATTGATAAAATATGGAATATAACATAGATTGATGTTGTACTAAACATTAGTAAATTCTATAATTAACTATTTAATAGTAGGGTAATTTGATATACTAGCATATGTTAAAATAAAACATTAACAAAAAATAGATAAAGAAACAAATAAACAATAGCGTAAATTTTCATTCAAAAACAATAGTATGTACATGATAATGATATATACAGGACTCAAGGTTTGGTCAAGGTAGTCAATATGTTCTATCTTCTCTAGATTGCAGACTTGATTTCTGTAAACAATTTCCTAAGTGTCTTTATCGACCAATATCCTTGTTTGATAATGAGATCTCTATTCTCCTGAGTCATATGAATATCCTCGATTAAATTGACCCTGAAAAAATTCATGCATCCTTTCCAATTTTTCTATAATCACTGACAGCTTCTCTAACATCTGATTTAACAGTGTTCAAATTAGTGGCTCACTAGATGTCATTTGATCCACTAAAAATATCTGATTGTCCAGCAACACTGATAATGGGGCACTATGACATTGAAGATCTTGCAACCAATCATTCATGTTTCTCATCATGGTTGTGATATCATGAAATATTTTGATTAAATCAGGTGAATTACCTGATCCACTAACAGCACTATTTGCAATTGATGCAAATTGGATCTCCATAAAAAATTTTAGATCTGATAAATCTGTCTTCATAACCATTTTAGATTTCAAATTGACAACTACATTCAGCATATCCTTTTTAAAAAGTTCAACTTTTCTGCCTTGAGACTGTACTCTCCTTCGGCTTTTGAAATCACAATTGTTCTAAGTCTAAGGCATTTCTCAGAGTGATATTCTCATATTCCAACTGAGACACCTTTTTGTACAGTTCATCAACTTCATTCTTCCTTGAATCAGACTCACCCTATGCGTGATTTGCATTCTCAATCTCTGGATGATGCAGCAGTACCAAAGGTAATGAGTCAGTATCAGATTGTTCTTTCTTTTGTCCTGAGTGGGTTGGTCCACATATTTTTCATTAGAGTCCTCAGACTCCTCCACAGAAAAATCCTCTTGAAGTACATCTGTTAGAGCATCACGGAGATGTTAATCCCCAACATCAGCATATTTTTCTTCCACTGGAATTTCGAGAACAATATTTTCATGGTTGTTCTGAGGTATTGCCACTTCCTCACCAGGCTGTGCCTCCTTATCTTGTTCATATTGAAGTGTAATGTCAACATCCGCTAAAATCTGTTCCTGAGTCTCTCTTTGAGCTTCTTCTTGAACTCCTGAACCCTCTACTGGTGTTTTCCTTTCACTAACATCTTCCATGGTCTTATCATTATCATATTCTCTTAAAAAATTATTAGAAAATAAATCTTATGTTGTTTCCAATGAAGGGGAAGTAATTTCCACATTAACAAGTATAGTTCTTCGAGATTGAAGTCCCTCCTGACTTCTTTCTTCGTCAGCATCTTCCACTTCAAATCAGATCCTTCATACTACATTGATGAATCTTGATTCAGCTTGTCCCTCCTTAGACTTAGTAGGATGATCCTAAGCACACTTTGAGTCATCCTTAGCTCCTACTGGAAAATGTTTTCCTTTAATGGTGCTCCATAAATAGCCAATTTTTCTTAGAGTTCCATCATTGAATACATTTCTATGATGACAACTTACTTTGGCATCCACAAGTCTCACCATATCCTTCTTGAACAACAGTTTAAAAATAAATCTACCGAATGGATAAAAGTATATTCAGGCATCAATTTGACAATAGTAATTGAGGTACCTTACCATGTACCTTGGGATGTTTAATTTGATTTCACCTAACAGAAGATACATTATGTACATATCAAGGTACAAAATCTTTTCCATTTCCTCTATTCTGGGAGCTATTCCAGTCTAAACAAATTTAACCGGGATCTTATGATTCAGTTCTAAATATTTCACCATCATTTTCTTAATAGTTGATGTTCCAAACAAAAATGACATTATGTGCTCGGATTTATGCACAACATATCCTATTTTTTTCAAATTAAAATGGTATACTCCTTCATGCGGGAAATTTAGGATTTGTCCTATTTCAACGGAAGAGATTGAGAAATATTTGTCCACAATCTTTTCAATCATAGTTTATTCGTCCTCACCTAGACAAAACTGAACTGATCTGTATAAATGACACATTTCTTCCTCATACAAAAACTCAGAACTTTCACTATTGAAAGTCTTCTCAAGGTTTTGAAAAGATAAAGCGTGTTTCTACATCAGATTCATCTCGAACAACCATTCCATATCTATATCTTTACCTTGCAAAAAAAATTTCCAACTGTATTTTTCTTCTTTATGTCACTATTCTGAGGTTCATCTGCTCGCTTAGTCTTTTCCATTTCAGAGTAGATTTTTGAAGGTTTGAAGACATTAGGGTTTTAAGATTCGAAGATCAGGTGTGTGCAATAATATGCGTTTTTCGGTTTTGAAAGGGTTTTGTCGGGGAAAACAAACGGTTTCAAATTCAAAATGGCTCTGACAGCCTTTATTCCCATGTAATCACTAATCATAACATTTATTTTAAAAACAAATAAAATTTTATACTATGAATTTAATCATAAATAGATCTTAAATAGTGTTCAAAAACGAAATAAAATTTTCAAAAAAAAAAATTAAAATTAAATAAATAACATTTATGAAAATTTATTTGAAATTAAATAAACCTAGACCCCCCTTAATAAAATCAAACATTACAGTGGGAAGTGGTCTAGTAAAAGTATCAACTAATTGAATTTTTGTGTTTGTAATTTCTAAAAATATATCCTTTTTAATAACAAGATCTCATAAAAAGTAGTGCTTTATATCAATATGCTTAGTTCTAGAATGACTAATAGGATTTTATTGAAATATTAATTGCACTTGTATTATCACATAAAATAGTGTTTTATTAAAATTCAATCAAAATTCCATAATAGTGTTTTTCTTCCACAACACTTGTGCCCAGCAACGACCAGCAGAAACATATTCTGCCTCAGCTGTTGACAGGGAAACTGAATGATGTTTCTTACTAGACCATGACACTAAAGACATTACTAAAAAGTTACATGTTCCTGATGAACTTTTTCTATATAATATACAACTTCTAAAGTCAGTATCTGAATATGAAATAAAATTAAAATCAAATGTTTTAGGAAATGGTTGAAATTTAAAAATAGTTCATTTTAAATATCTAAAAATTATTTTGACAGCAGTGAAATGAGATTCTTTAGTATTTGATTGAAATCTAGTACAAAGACATATTGAATACATTATATCTGGCCTGCTACTAGTATAATATAACAAAATACCAATCATACCATCATATAACTTTTTGTCAATTTATTTCCCAGTTTCATCCAAATTATGTTTTATATTAGTACTCATAGGAGTTGTAAATGTCTTTCTTTTTTCAAGTCCAAATTTCTTAGGGAAATCAGCAATGTATTTGTTTTGATTTAAAACATTTCAAAAATATTTTTGAAATATTTGAAGACCCAAAAAGAAATTTAATTCTCCCATCATACTCATTTCAAATTCATTTTGAATTAACATTAAAAACTAATGAAAAAGGGATTTATTAGATGATCCAAAAATTACATCATCAACATAAATTTGAACCAATAAAACCTTATTTTTCACTATTTTCTTAAAGTGTGTTGGATCTGCCAATCCAATAGTAAAGTCTTTTTTCAATAGAAAAGAACTTAATCATTCATATCAATCTCTAGGTTCTTGTTTAAGGCCATAATGATCTTTAGTATGTTTAAAAACTGAATCGGGGTTTTTAGAGTTTTCAAATCCAAGATGTTGCTCAACATAAACTTCCTCCATTAAATAGCCATTTAAAAAGGCATATTTAACATCCTATATAAGATAATTTAAAATTAATATAAGATGAATAGGCTAAAAGGATTATATTGGCTTTTAAACTAGCTACAGGTGAAAAAGTATCATCATAATCTATTCCTTCTCCTTGATTATATCCTTTAGCTACTAATATTTCATTATTTCTAGTTATTGTGCCTTGGTCATCCTGTTTATTTCTAAAGACCCATTTGGTTCCTATTACTAGATAATTCTTAACTCTTTCCACTAATTCCAAAACTTCATTTCTATTAAACTGGTTTAATTCAACTTGCATTGCTATTACCCATCTTTCATCATCTAAAGCTTCTTCTATAGTCTTGGGTTCTTTTTGGCATAGGAAGGCATAGAATTCCACTAGGTTTCCTAAGATTCTTCTAGTTTGAATACCAGTTTCTAAGTCATATATCATAGTTTCTAAAGGGTGATTCTTTAGGGTTCTAGACTATCTAGGAGATACATTTAAAGGATCTTCAGTATCATCTTCCTCTGAACTGGACTGAATTTATTTTATATCATTTTCAAAATCATTATTTAAGTTCTCAAGCCTCATGTTATCATTAGAGTGGGGTTCATCTATTTGATCTGTCTTTTTTCTCAAAGGGTTCAGATTCATTATATTTCCCCTGAACTGATTCTTCAACAATCCTTGACTTTTTATTATAGACTCTATATGCTTTGGAGGTAGAAAAATATCCTAAGAAAATACCTTCATCAGATTTTGGATCGAACTTACCAAGATTTTCTTTGGTGTTCATGATGTAGACCTTGTATCCAAAAACATTAAAGTAATTTACTTTAGGTTTTATGTTATTCCATTGTTCATAGAGTGTCTTTTTCAAAATAGCTCTAATTAAAACTCTATTAATTATATAACAATCTGTATTTACAGCTTCTTCCAAAAATATATATAGGTAGGCTATATTCATTTAATAAAGTTCTAGCCATTTCTTGAATTGTTTAATTTCTTATTTCTACAATCCCATTTTGTTGAGGTGTTCTTGGTGTAGATAAGGTATGTTTAAGACACATGTTTGAGCAGAAGGTATTAAATTTCTGATTCTCAAATTTTCCACCATGATCACTTCTCATTGAGATTATATTAAAATATTTTTTTTTTAGAACAGATTTGCAGAAACTAACAAATAATTTAAAAGATTCATTTTTAAATTTCAAAAATAAAATCCAAGTAAATCTATAATAATCATCAACTAATACATAAACATATAATTTACCAGATAAGCATGCTACTCTGGAAGGTCCAAACAAATTCATATGGATATGTTCTAGAGGTTCATTTGTAGCAAAATTATTAACAGATTTAAATGACGATTTTTGTTGATTTCTAAGTTGGCATGCATCACATAATCTGTCACATTCAAATTTGAGACTAGGCAAATCAGAAACTAGATGTTTCGTACATAATTTATGTAAAAAATATACATTGTAATGTCCTATTCTCCTATGCCATATCCAAGATTCACTTACTTTAGTAGTCAAGAAGATTACTTGTTGTTTACACAAGGAATTTAAATCCAATGTATAGACATTATCAGTTCTTGGTGCCTTAAATTAAAACAGTTTATCTTTAGAAATAGTACAATAATTGTTAGTTAAATCAGCAATATATCCATCATCTCAAATTTTATATAAACTTATCAGGTTGTGTTTTAATCCTTGTACATAAAGTACTTTGTTCATTGAGACTATTTTTGGTTCTCCAATAGTTCCAATGAAAATGATTTTTTTTTTCATTATCACCAAATGTGATAAGTACTCCTTCCTTTTGAGTGAGTGAAGAAAAATTCAATGAGTTTCTACTCATATGTCTTGAGTACCCACTATCCATGTACCATATAACTTTTCAACTCTAGTGGCCTGCTACCTGCAAATACATTCAAACAAATTACATTGGTACCCATATTCTATTGGGTCCTGGGGTGTTAGCTAGCAATTATCTGGGTATCCAGATATTCTTTATTCTTTTAAAATTAGCTAAATCATATAAGTCTTTTGAAACATAGGATTTATTAATACCAAAAATTTGATATTGTCTTAAGAAATAGTTTTTAGCTATAAGTCCCTTTTTCCCACAAAAATTACAATTTACCCTTTTAGAGCTAGAAATAAAAAAATTATATACCTTTTCTTTTTCTACTTTACTACCAATTCCAAATATCTCATTTTTAATGAGAGTTTTTCCAAGATTTTCATTTAATTAATTCTCTCCTTTTGTAAAAACCAATGCAGCCTGTTTGTAGGATTCTATTTCATCATGTAGTGTTTTTATTATTGATTCAAAATTAATATAGTTAGTATAAATATAATTTTATTTATCAGTTAATTATTTATTTTGTTTCAGCGTTGCATCCCTCTCATCTGAAACGAAATTATGTATGTTCCTTAGTGACTTATGTTTCTTAAATAGTGAGTCATATATTTCTTCCTGCGTATTGCAGTAGGCTATAAGTTTTTCATTTGTGTAGCTTGATTCAGAATTTGATTCATTATTTGAGTCAGAGGAGTAATATGAGTGTACCTCATCGGTTTCTGCCATGAAACACATGTTTGATTTTAGATTGACTTTTTCTTTCTCTGAGCATGATTCAAGAGAGATACGGGAGTCTTCAGAAACACTCCATGTGGCTTTCATAGCTTTCTTGTCATTCTACTCATAGTCACTTCTTTTGAAGAATTTATTCTTCATTTAATCATTCAATTGTGGGAAATATGGACTGATATTCCCCATATTCTTTCATTCATAGCATCTTACTTCTTTATCATCTCTATTAAAGGATTTTTTGATGTCTGTTTTCTTACTGTAGAATGTTCTAAATTTTCTGGCTAGCTGAGCCAATTTTTCATCTGAGTTTGATGAGTAAGAGCTCTCTGATTTAGCATTGACTTCTATGTTCTTTATCTTTTTCTTATTTTTTTGTGAAGTTACCTTCAAGGTAGTATCATCAATTTTTATTTATAAATTATGTTCATTTGACTCATCTTTCATTTATGCTTCGTACATCATCAGTGTACCAATCAGCTCTCTCATGGATAGATTTTTGACAGGTGTTGATTTTCTGATTGCAGCAGAGATAATATTCCATCTAGTAGGAAGTACCCTCATTACTTCTACTACTTTATCAGCCTACTTGATAGGTTCTCCTAGAGTTGTTATATTATTTCCAATTTATATCAATCTCCCATTAATTTGGGTAATGCTTTCACCTTCAAACATTCTGAAAGTATCAAATTTCAATTTGGAAGTTTCATATCTCAATTTTCTCACATTTTCTATTCCTTCACATGCCACAGCTATTGTTTGACACATCTCATATGCTATCAGGCACTGAGATACTTGTGTAAATTCATTTGGTTCTAGACTACAGATGATTGCATTCATCGCCTTCGAATTCATATCATAATCTGCCTCTATAGCAGCACTCCAAGTCTCAGGCTTTTCAAGAATTTCATAAGGAGTTATAATCTTTGAATAGATTTTATATCCGAGGTTTTTCAGATATATTATCATGTGCGATTCCCAGCAGCCATAGTTGTCTCCATTAAAATATGGTGCTCTGACCATTGAAATCCCTTCTCTTGTATCAGTAATGATTCTTTATTGTATAATCTTTAAATTCTTCTAGGTTTATAAGGCTCTATCATATGCTCTACATCTGATACTAATTATTTGATCTTGAATATTCAGATTATACCGAAGAGGGGGGGTGAATTGTGTCTTTCATATTTTTCGTTAACTCTTCGATTGAACAAGTTCTGTCCTCTATGCTTTATCATATTTGATCATGCAGCAGAATAAGTAAAAGTAGGGACACATAGATGTATAGTGGTTCGGGGAATAGAATACCCCTAGTCCACTCCACCATCGCTCAACTCCACGTGCTTGGTGATTTTCACTATCTGGTCCTCTTTTCCATAGACCTTCCAATAACTAAAAAATAGGTAGTTGACACATTTACAATTTTCAGGCTAACAAAGCCTTCTGATTCAAACACGAACCTACTCAGCATAGTACGTGAAGCTGGTTACTCAAGATAAAAATAATTTTTGAAATATCTTTTCCACTTGATCTTCACAATTGTAATAGAATTCAATTGACAGTAGATGGATCGTCGTCTCTAGAAATATTGACTTCCATGTCGATGCAGTTCCGAGTCGATCCGGTTGTAGTAGATATAGAGACCTAATTCACAACTTCATCAGTAGTAGATCAATAGTAGATATTTGATATAGAACAAGTTAATCTTCTATCGATTTCCTTCTTTTTTAAATAAACAGAGCTTTGGCGCTTCTTTTGAATCAGCATAATTGAGTGCTTTTTGTATTCTCTGTTTTCCACCTTTTTTAATAATAGATTGATCACCACACTCATATGCCTAGTGTTTAAGAGGAATCATATATAATAAAGTGGAGCATATCTCCTGCACATTTAGATCCATAAAATTTGCCTTTTGATTCGTGATATTCAAAAATTTGAATTTACAGAGGAGTCGTAACTTCCCTTAAGACTTGGCATAAAAAGCTCATTTTAATTCGGTCTTTAATCCATTGATAAAATCTCTTTTAATCGGTCAAAGTCATATTTTAAAATCATCTTTAAATCTGAATTGAAATCCTCCTAACAATCCGTTTGCTGACCGTTGCATAAAAATATAGTCTTTCAAACTTTCTGATGCCAAACGTAAGGTTGATGACGTGGCCACCGAAGGTAGGGTTGACAATGTAAGGTTAAACATAAACATAGGGTTCATGTTACTTTATTCAAATGTATGGTTGATCATAAACATAGGTTTGATCATCCGTACTTTTTCTTTAACTCTCAGATGAATGATAAAAGATCCATTCAAAAAACGTATGGTTGTTTACAAATGTATGGTTGAAGAATCATACTTTTTAGAAACAAACGTAACATTTAGTACTTACATATGGTTCTCCTTCCATACTTTGTTGATAACCCAAACGTAAGGTTCCTTCCTAATGTATGGTTCTTCTTCCATACTTTACTAATAATGTATGGTTGACTAACCATACTTTTCTCTTGTCTTAAAAATTATACACACTTTTCTTCCTTATTCTACGTTTATCCACGTAGGGTATGAACAGTGATTCCAGGACACGCTAAATTAGATCCCAAATAAGTAAGGTATGAATAGTGTTTCTACAATGCGCTAAAACATTTCCCGAATATGTAATAAATTCTCATTATTTCAAAAGTTAAATAAATTAATAAATTCTTGCAAAATACTAAATAAAATCATTATAAAATAATTAAGTGTATTTGTGAGCATCAAAATTATCATAAAGTGACAGATTATTATTTTCAATAATCTCCCCCTTTAAATTACATTATTATGTATTATTGAAATCAATAATTTTCTCAAGAAAAAGGATGGGTGTCAACCCATAACGTCAGATAATGCTGTGAGAATCAAACCCACAATAGAACTATGAGAATCTATTATCACCTACCGCTGGCCTACATGAATTCCTTGGTAAGTATGAATTATTCTTTTTTAGTTAAATGATCATCTGAATTAATAATAAGTTTATTTAGGATACATATACTTTATTAAATATTTAACCATGCGATTGTAAAAATATTTTTGGAATAAGTGAATAAAGTTGTTTTGGGAGATGTACTCTATTAGAGGAAACCTATGTGTGTGTGGGGTGTTTGTGTTTGATTTAATAGTTCCCCCAATACCCTAATATAGATATATTGTGCAATAATAAATGATAGACTTAGGATGATAAGATTTGTTTTTGGAAACGGGTATCATATATGGAATATTATTAGGACAATTACATTTTTTTGTGATACTTCATGTGTAATTGATGATATTTAGAGATAAATGATAAAATATATTTTCAAGGAATATGTTATAAAATATTTATTACATTGGGTTTTGATATTATTTATGTTTTTTAAGAAATTCTAAGGAAACATATTTATTTAATTGTCCTTGTAAAAATTGGGTATTACAATTGAATTTTGAAGATTAAAATTATTTTTTCATTATATAATGGTTTATTGTTTTTCGGAATAAACTTCTCAAAAGATAACCATTTTTTGTTTTGTTAATATCTAATGATGGGATAAAACTATATCTCCTCTTTTTTGGATTATGTGTTTCTATAGATGTTGATTCTAGTTCTTCATGTGTGACCAAGTCATCTTTAATACTCATTGTTTGGAGGAAAAGATGATTTTGTGGTGAATGTTAATAAGAAGTTGACAATATACATTCCATGTAAGTATATTTATTTATTCTCATAGTATAAGTAGTAAAATAATTCCTCAACACTTTGAAGATGTTATTAAAATAATAATGTTATCTGTTTGAATTTCTTACTAAGAAATCAAGGACTATTTAACCTGTAAAACATTTATGGTTCCTTATTCTTAACATTCTATTGAAATTAATTTCTATGAATTTACATCCAAACATGATGGTAATTTATCACATCTATATGAATTTTTTTATACATCCAACCAAAATATTATTTATCTTATGTGAGCTACGTACTTCTCATTCTTTATTTTAAAGTGGTAAATTTATTAACCCTTTTCTTTTGTGGGATTAAAAAAATAATTTTGGAAAGTCATTCCTTAGTTACCGTAAATGAATAAAGAATTTGAGTACACAATTTATTAATGGTGGTGAGGATGTAACATCCTGTGTTTTTTTTAAAGAAAACACATTATGTTCAATAGAGAAAATGATATGTCGAATCAATCTTATGTGAACAACAAAATATTATTATTTAATAACATATCTGTTAAAATGGTGGGAATGTTAAATATTAATTGATTTATTAAAAATGTTTTAAGCATGTTTATAATTAATTCATTGGTACATAACTATTTATAAATTATTGTAAAGCCCTTTTGAAATCAAAGTTATTTTTTTTCTCAAAATCTATTTAAATACACATTAGTGAGAATATAAATTAATAGAATAACTCTTGTTTGGTTTTATTAATAAAATATATATGAAATATATTAAATTTAATTTTTAATAATCATCTTATTTATTTTATATACATTTCATAAGAACAAGATCAATTAATCATATAAAATAAGTATTTTTCAAAAATTACAATTTTTACATCATTATTATGGAGAAAAAACTTTAAATATAGTTAATTATAATTTAATAAGTTCTATTTAAAAAAAATTATTATAATTTAATGAGTACATAAAATATTTATTTGGAAAACATTTTGTTGTTATTATGATAATATTCATATTTTAATGAATTGTGATAAATATTCTTTTTTAATTCAAAACTGTTTTTTTATCGAATTTATTTTACTTTTCCAAGATTCTTCAAATAGGTTTTAAATTATATTTATATTATGTTTCCGTAATTTAATACAATTTTTTTCATTGAAATCAATTTCAATTTGGAAATAGATATTAAAACATTTCAAATATTTGAATGTTTAAATTTTAAAACCTATTTTTTATTTTTTTAAATAAAATAAATTTTAATTCTAATTTTACCAATTTGGTGAATTGAATTAGGGAAATTAGATTCCATATATGAAATAAAACTAACCAAATAATTTTTTATGTTCAATTTCATTTTTAGTTATCAAAACATTACAATGATATAAAAATTAGTTATTTTTTATAAGAAAAATAGAAACAAGGGTTAAAGTAGAAAAGTTAATATCTTAACAAACCTATAAATTGTAATATTTAATTGTAGGATGTGGTGTGTCTCATCATAAACTAGAGTCAGAAAATATTAATTTAAATTATAATTCTTTTAAATTAACTTCACCACCTTGTGGTAAGCATTTAATTTAAAATAATCAGTAAATTAATCACTTGGAACCACCTCTCCTCTTTTTTAAATACCACCACCTCAATATCCCATTTTGACCGAAAAATATATATATATCCTCTAATATCTACCCAAGCATATCTTATTCACTCTCACCAGTCACATGTGATACTTGTCTTACAAAAATACCTTATATAATGTCCTTAAGGGTATTTAAATGAAGGGATATTCCAGAGTTAATTATCTCAACATACCTCTGTTAATTTCATTTCATTTTCAACATAATCATCAACTCCTTCATCTACAAATTCCTGATAAATATAAAATACCTTATATATTTTATTTCTATATTTTTAATTGAATATCACATAACCAATTATTTTCTCATGTCACCTTATTCAATGAAATGAAATTTTTGTCCAAGTTTTTCTGGTTCGTCGCCTCTGTTAATAATGTTTTTGTTCTATTTCCATTACCGTATTCATGGCTAGACATAAATTTATATTTCTGGTAAAATAATATTTTAATAAGAATTTTTTAAATTATTTAATACTATATAAATTTTATATTAATCATAACTTCATGCTTCCCATGTTTGTGATATAAGATAACTTTGTTTGTGTACATGTGGAATATCACCTCCTCAAAATGTTGTGATTAATTCACACATTTCATGGACATTATTGATAATTTATTCAGTAAAAATGAATGAAATAAATGATGTATTAATATTACTATAATGATATTATATATGTATACCTATTTATAGACATTTCATTTAATTTCATTCTTTCCATACAATAGAAAAACCAATAATTTCATTCATGTATATGTACTACCTACAGTAACCATGAACAATCATTTTAGATTGTCATGAAGGATTAATATAACTAATTTCATAATGAAAATATAATATATTTGTATCAAGTTTTATTTTTTGGATATTATGGACTTATGACCACATGTAAAATTGACATCATAACAAGTTCATTTTCTACTCAAGTACTAAATACTGGAAAAATGATCGACATGAACTTAAACAATTATGTAACTGTTATAAAATGGTAATTAATGATATAAAAATAATAATAAATATAAAAATGATATAAATAATTTTTAAATTTACAAATTTTTATTATTTAGGATGAATAAGGAATATACGAGCAGAGTCAAACTCAAGGTAAGGAAATATTTTACACCAATTTCCATTTATTGGGTGAAACATATACATCCTGATTATTTAATTCAACAATTATATATGAAATTAATTTTGAAAATTTTAAATTTTTTTACTATCTTTAATTTCATTAAAAAAATTTAGAAGGAATATTTTTGTATGGAATTCTTTACTTTTTGAATAAAATGACAAATGGAATGTTTCTTAATGTATACGATGAAAATGAATTCTTCCCTGCCATAATAGTAATTTCCTATTTTTCTTCCTCTATATGCCTTAAAATTTTAAAATAAAAATAATTCTCTTTTTAACTTTTTGGTAATTTTGGTATTCAAATTTTTTTTGACAATATATTGATTTAATTAATAACATTAAATCATATTTTTTGATTTCAAAGTAGAAATGTAATTTCCCCTTTTTGATTTTTTAAAGAGTTATGATTAAGTCATGGATATTGGAAATTGATTATGTATGTGGGTGGTTTCATGATAATCCAAGGTTGGGTTATCCTATAATATCTCTCTAATACATTGGGTAATGACATGGAGTTATATGATAAGGTTTCTCAAATGATATATATGAAATATACTATGATGGGACTTCCAAATATCACCACAAAGGTTACACCCTATGTAGATGAGAATGATATAATTTAATTATGATATAGATAACTCTAGTTACCTTTATGTTTTATTATTTATAATAATTATTTCATGAATCTTTTGTTTTCATGAGGTATAATAATGAGTTTCTATTTTATTGGTGAAAAGTATGATTTTTTAAATTGATTTCTTGAGTAAAAATATTTATAAAGTAATGGTTTCATTCCATATTTTTTATCCTTTAATAATCAATTTGATTCCATACCATGTTTTCGACATGTCTTCCATAGGTTATAAGGAGGGGATATAAACGAATAAGTTAATAAGACTTTTATCAAGAAAATAAATCATCTATTATTTTAAGGTGTTTTATTTTGTGAAAAAATGGACAGTGAGTAGATGTGTATATTATTTAATATTAGAGTTTTTATGTAATAGTTTTGGAATAATTATCTAACACTCTAAAAATTAAAATATAACTAATATGAATTCATATAAATTATTGAAAAAACCCAAGTTTAATGTATTGTTTAACACAGGGGACTTATCCACATTGTTAGTTGCAACAGATGGTGCAATGGAGGCTCGTTGCTGAGTCCCACATCCACTAATTCTATGATAATCCATTCACTCCCTATTTACCCCATTATACCACAAATTTTTTCAGTATATTGAATAGAATATGGGTTATAGACAAAACATTCTACCACATTCATATCAACAATTATTGTTATGTCCAGTATATCATTCATGGTTAAAACCATCAATATAAACACATGTGATATGATATCTGGTCGCAATCCCTATAGTTACTTTTTCACCTTCATCTAGTCAATAGTCACTACATTTGGAGAAAAATGATCAACCTTATAAAATCGGTTGGTGTATGCCAACATCGAGCACTCACCCTATTTTAAAGATAGGAAATCCATATAATTTACCAGTATCAAGGACTCTGGGAAAAAAATGTTTAAAGAATGGGGTATTGAAACACTTCCAATAGAAGTCCACATTCATATATTCTTGGACCAAAGAATCCCACAATCGCTATCTTGAACCAGCGATCCTGAATGCTTTACACATCACATTAATAATCTCGTTTGTCTAAAAAATAAAATATTTGATCGATCATATCCATCCATTCCTTAGCCTCTTTAGGTTTGGTCATTCCTTTAATGGATGGAATCTTCTCATGATAAAAATATTTTGATCGCTCTATCTATTCTATAGTTCCCACTTATACCTCAAAAACATTGTTCTAAACTTGTTGAATATCTTGATCAACAACACAGACTACCAAACAATATTCTCAATGAGGTAATAATCTATAAGTGGATTCCCATGAGGTGCACCAGCTGCACCTTCATGAGGAACATATGGAAGATGTCTCTTGATCACCAAAACATAAGAGTGATTAGACAAAGGAACAAATATTTGTTGAAACTAGAAAATACTTAAGCAGAAACTGATATTTTAATATAAAACCTATCATTGGAGACACAAATCTCGACATTGCATGGAAACTTGAGTCTCACAATGATAAGAGGTGGCCATGCACTCATTTTAACATACCTATCATGTCCCTAAAATCCAATCTCTAGTCTAACAGATGTCCCAAGTCATGGAATCATGAGGATATACCCATTTTGAAACCCAATTTTATCAAACCAACCTAGTTTTTCCTTAAACCTATCACACAAACTGATTCATCTCGTACTAGAAGGGTGTTTCTGATCCCCACAGGCAAGCGACAAGCACCCATTCATCGAAAAGCTAAGAAGATAGAAAAATTTGACCGAACATGAAAACCCTCCTAGAATTTATATATAAATCAAGAAACAAACAATGGAAGAATGAGAAATATATGATCCGTAATAGTGAGTATGATAATGGAAACAAACAAATAGAAATTAGTCAAAAACTCTAAAAGACATGTCCATCATAAAAAAAATTAATATCTATTCTATTTGGTGGTATAGACAATCTCCCACCATCTCACAACCAGCTTCCCAGCTTGGCTATCATGAAACGTCATCACATCACTATGGCTCTCTGCCTTTCCTTGCACAGGAAGACCTACAATTGTTGACGCACCACTAAAGTGGTGCATAGGGTATGATTTAAGAGTCTTAGTAGTATCCCACCATGGTTTTCCGTAATAAGTATCAGTATAAAAATTCATGTATTCTTATCTTTAATAAAATGGTACATCATAAGATGTAGAGAAATTTTCATTGAAAACATAGTAATCATTTTCCTTTTTCCCTAGTACCATAAAAAATAGGTATAATATTCATTTCAAGAAAAACTCAGTAATCCAATAAATATAAAATATAAACAAAAACACAAGAGTAATTACTAATGAACTCTACCAGATATACTAGAAGACTTCTTGAAAAACAATAAATCTGGTGCACAATCTGGTTCCTATAATACATGCCTAAGATGAAAATAAATACCCCTTGAGTAAACACACCCACAAATGTCAATACCAATTGCCTAGAAAAATATTCTTAAGATATTGAATAAATACACATTGGAAAATCTCATTATGAACACAAAACATAGACAACGACCACAAGCTATACCTTCCACCTTAGTACCCAAGCTCACACATGTGATTATTTTCACAAATCAATTTCTATGTTTCAAAAGTACCCATATTCTATACATTTATCAAATCCAAGGACGTAACTTTTCAATTTTTAATTCCTTTTTCAACACACACATACAAACAATGCAATTTTATAAAAAAAATTATAAACAAATTTCAATCAGGATTATTTTCATAGGCTAGAGATGGAATAACTCACCCAAGTGTTTGGTTCATATATTCCAACAATGGCATACCTAAACAATTAATCCCAACAACACCTATGGAGATCTTATAAAATAATAAATAAACATTTCTTTGGTCTAATTGGAAATGAAAAGGGTTGTTGGATAACAGGAAACCACATACAATAATATGGAAAGCTCGACACACCGTCGCCAAAAAGAAATGAACTCTAAAATGAGATCACAAAATAGATCATAGACAAAAAAAATTTGTAACACCAACATATATCAAAAGATCAAATAACACATCATATGGGCGCTACAATAATCAGTAGTAATGAAGAATCAAAAATTTTACTCACCTAGAGATACACACTTTAATCATTATAGAGATAGAGTGTCGAACGTAGAAATGTAAAAGGAGCATAGTCTCTCAACAAAATCTTTGTAATAACCTTAGGTCGAGTGAAACGAAGAGATGGGGAAAGAACCGAACCAAAATATCTAAACATCTATTTTTAAAATTATATGCAGGTATTTTCAAGAAGTGTAATATTGTTACTCACTATGAAATCAACGGTCTACGTGTACGCCAAAAATAAATCACATTGGATTCCAAATAATTTTTTTAAATAATTCATTATGTGAACCAATTATTTGAAATGTGTGAACATTCACATCATTAATACCCTCCTAAATCTATAACCTAGAAACAATTACATGACATGGAAGCTAGTTACATGGCATTAAATCCTTTATTAGCAAGATGAAAGTGTGGGTTAATTCTGAAAACCCAACAAATTTTTGACTTCTATAATATAGGTATCCTCCCAATTACATCTCATAATCATTCATACAATTATAAAAGAAACCCAAAATTTGGGTAAATGCATACCTAATAGAATGGTAATGGAAGATTAAAACAAAAGCATCCATTATTTTTTCAAACATCACTAGAGAAAGCTTGACACTAAACCCAAACCAATGGATATATAAACAATGGATAAGAATATCCCAAAATATGACAACAATATGTTACAAATAAGACACAAATAATATTGAAATAAGGTAAAACAAATATTGTAAATATTGATAGAAAATAGGATAAAAATATCATCTCAGCCATGATATTGTTGTCTCCTCTGTACCATGTTTATTTTGGTTCATTACAAAATGTTTATTTAAATTACATAAATAATTAGCATCAGGGACAATATTCCCATTTCAATTTCCCCATTATGTGGGAAATTATTTTTATTTTTATGAAATAATTAAAATTCACCACAATTTTAAATTTATATACTCTTTAGAATATTTTATTTAGATTTTTTGATTTAAAAAAATAGTTTTGTCATTCAATCATTGATCACTAACACAGTTCCTCATTAGAACCAAGGTTTCTATCAATTGATTATCTATCATAATATTTTAACTCTTCATGTAGAATCACTTCATTTTGTTTTTCAATATCATAATCATTTATTTCTATATATTTTTACATATCCAATGTCAATTGAAAATATTTCTAAACAAACATTAGGAATTTAATTTCATTAAGAAAATATTTTCATTTTTTTGATATAGTTTTGTATTCTTCATTGTATTTAACCATTTTTTACATTTATCCATGGATTATTTACATATGTTCATAGTGTGTCTCTTTTTTAATAAATTGAATTATATAACACTCCTTAGTATTTCATTCATTTTTCAATTCCAATGCTATATATTTTACGACGACTTCATTCTCCTACAACCCAAGGATGGATCACCAGCCTTCTTGGATAACATCATTGAATTATTTTGTATTTCATATATTTTTATATTTCATCTAATGATTGTATAAATATATATATATTTTTAATTTATTATCATATTACCCATTTTATTTTGATAATTATTAAGATAAACACGCAATATTCATGTTACCACTCTAAAATCAAGAACAATAGAGATTACTAAATATATCCAATTTTTTACGATTGAATGTTTTTTACATTTTTTCATTATTTATTGAATTTCTTTGGATTCGCCCCTTAAATTTATTTCTTTTATTCTTCCAAATATTTTGATGTTATTAAAATATTCCACAAAATGTTCCCCAAACTAGTTATAACAACAATAAAATCCTATAAACCTTGTTATTTGCAGACCAAGCTGCCCATATTTGTATGACATCTATTTTTCAATATAAATGTATTTAAAAGGTGATTATATTTTGAAACCAAATATTCTAAAAGTTATCACATCCACCAAAAAACATTTCATTCAATTACTTATTATGTTTTATCACCCATATATATATATTTTTTTGATTTACAAACAACACTGTACATTAAAGGATATTTAGAAAAAAAATTCAATAGTGGACAATACATATTATATTTTCAATGATAATTATTTATAATTATAATTATATTGGATGGTATTTACCACTATATAGATATTCATGTACCATAGTAAGAAATTTTGAATATAATTTGGTTATATCTCTTCTACCATGTTTTTTTGAAGTCCTAATATGAAATTATTCTTGTTTATCTGTCATTATTTTTAGTTTTAGGTATTTTATATTAAAGAGGATTTTACCATCCTCCACAAATATCACTCTATATTCATATTTTGTTATCATCCATTCAACTTGATCTTCATGTACATGATTTTATTATTATAGAATATTTTCAATCTCATTTACCTTATTACAAGTGATTACCATTTTTGGATTATGGATATTAAAATTATCAATATACATTTTTCCTATTGCATTCACCCATGAATGATATTTCTTTAGCAAAAACACAACATAGGGAAACTAACCTCCCTTCCTCTTTACATAAGATGGATATATTCATTTTTTACTTTCTTTAATTTATTCTATCAGTTTCCAAATTTATTGGATAATTTAGAAGTATGATTATAGTTGATAATCATAGTCCCACTATTCACTCTATTTTTCATTTAGAAGATAAGATCATATGATATTTTAAATTGTAAAATTTTAGAGTCTAATAAGAGCTGTGTCCATAGATCTAATATCATTTTTTAGGTAACATGGGGATACGTACAACAATATGTGGTGACTTATTATTATTTTTATTTAAATAAAATTTATTGTTTATCCCTTTGTAACATCTTGACATGTTAAATGGATGGATTTTTTTTCTCATTATCTCTCATTTTTTTAATTAATATATAAATATATAAAAAAATACAAAATAACACCCGGATTGTAGATAAGTTTCTCTTAAATAAGGAATATTACATACCTAGTGTACGATAAGTTTTATTACACACACACTCAACATAAAATTTATTATCAAAGAAAACACATACAATGGTATTGTATTGAGATTGCTAATACAAGAACTAACCATGAAAAATTAAAACAATGAAATTATAGTCTATAAATCCTTACATAATGAAGGAATTCGACTGTTCCCTACAATATTGGTCTTCACAAAAACTATTTTCCATCCTAGATTATCTCGGTTAACACTTTTATTAGTTTCAAACCATAAATGGGATTCCTAAATCATATAATAATATCTAAAACACATATTTATATTGTAGAATGTATTCTCAGTACATTGGATGACACATGTTAAATTATCTTAGGCCAATTTTAATATGATATTTTCTCCTGTTCTTATTCATCAACTTGTATTTTATTTAGTCACTGATATATTTGGATATCTCTTTAATTTGACACACATGATCTATATTCTTAAAAAGTGTATATTAGATCTTTAATATAAATTTTTTTATATATATATTCACATAATCCTGCATGAATATTCTTCAATAATATATCCACTTTAAATATCTTATATATTTATTCCTTTCAAACCACAATATTTTTTTCATCATTATGGGAAATTTAGAATATAATTATTTTCTTAAAAATATTCCCTAGAGTATCATTAAATATCTCCAACATAGTACTTGTGTAGATTCACACTTTATCGTTTTATAAAATTATGCATGAATTGAAATATATATACTGATGAATTGAATTTATATTTTTATTCTTGAGTTGTTATATTATCTACTAATATTAGTAATCATCAAAAACCTCATACATTATTACTATCCATGTCAATATAAATTCATTATATGTCATGACACCACTGTTTATGGTATCATATGTTCTGAAAAACATCTCTCCAAAATCACCTCATTCAAATAATTTTTGAGAAGTGTATCCTTTTCATATTGATATATTCTCAAATTGAACATTAAATATAGACCATGTTATAGTCATGATGTATATTTTACATATATAGTTTTTTCACATGAAATGAATAATAAAATAGTGAATGATATTTCACCATGACGTGTTGATCAACATTTCACAAATTCTCTTCATCTCATTTAGCTTCTCGGTTTTTTGTGAATCTTTTCAAATATCTTGAATCATTTAATATCACGTGTAAAATATAATTATCCAAATATTTTGATCATTAAAAACCCTACATATGTATCATCAGAAATAATCTCACTCAAAAAATATACATATTCTAGAAACGATTTTTATCTTTGAAGATGTTTTAACATACAAATATATATACTTTATAATCATGTATAACCCTTATATAAGTCCTTGATAACTCTTATATAGTCTCATAATTATTGGGGTACGTCTATAATGTTATCTCTAATCAATAAATATATAAATTGGAACTCTACACTCCTTACGAATTTTTAGATTACCTTTATATATTGACCAAAATAACCTTTTCATTAACATATAGAAAATAGTTGTTCATTACATTTATATATGTTATATGATATTGTAACTACAAAATTTTTCAGAAAATGAACATCTGTTCATACGTTTATGTGTCACATTATTTTTCCATAGTACCCTTGCATATCTAGTGGATGACCACAACATTGGTATTTAAGATACCTTTACTTGAGTAAATACATTTTAAAATTACCTTTAAATAGAAAATTATGACCATTACATTACATTGATGATAAACCAAAAGTTTGTATTTTCAAATTGAAGTTACCCATACATAACATGCATATATCCAAAATAAACTTAATGTACAACTTGATTTCAGTAGTTCTTGAGAATAATTTCATAACTCATTCAACTCAATCTTAAACCATTTTAATTAGACCAAAGGATTCCTGAGTTATTTTTTCACTTTATCAAATTTTTATTAATACTTAATTAATTAGTATTCAAGCTCACATATACTAGGATTTATTTTCAAATACAAAATTTTTCATTCATACATTTTGGTGATATTAATTTTTTTTTTCTAATAGCTAATAATATATTACATAATACCCACAAATCATCTTTATTACTAAATTTTGTAGAAAAATTTTCCTCATAATAATAATATTTCATAAATATTATGATCATCCCTTTGAATGATGAAATTTAACACTAACTTGATATGAATATATTTTCATAATGATGGATCTATTAAACAATCATTTCAAATATATGTACAAGAATATAATAATCCATAGGGATAAACTCATTTATTTGGTTAGATGATTATACAATGAATCACCTAATCTAATGAATAAAATATATTTTCTATATGATTAATGTAGATACCTAGAATCAACTATATGTACTATGGAATCATCCCCTATAATATTCACATTTCATTAAATTCAGACACAATGTATTGGGAATGCTATTTCCAACTTCCCAAAAATCGTGTAATCCATTATAGTTCTTTCCATATTGTTCTCCTCTATGAGATATAGATATCATTGAATCCAATTTTATCTAATGAAAATTTAAAATATACACTCCAATAAAGAAATGTGGGTTCAATAAAAATATATTTTTATTTTAATGTTGAGTTATAACTTTTCAACTTATTTTAGGCTCTACACTCATATAAGATACTAAATAAGATATACTATGGATTTTCATTAAATGTGGGTGAAATAATATTTATTTAATGTATGGTTGATGTTAATTGTTTTTAAACCATAAAAATTTTCTTTAAATTCATTGACCTACATTTATAATGATGTATGGCTTATCAGAATAGACCCAAAATAGTGCCCCGAACGCTGCAAAGCTACGGCCTATTTTTTCAAATGTTTCATAGCATATAATCATATTAAAAATTGATATTTTTTTAGGATATCAAATACTTTATAAAATATCATTTGTTAACCAATTTACATGAATTTTTCACAAATATTCCTTGATCATGTTCTAACAACAAAATGCATCCATGTATGAATAGTTTATTCCTTTGGAACACAATTAAGATATTTCTCTAATGATTCACTTTTTTATACCTAATTTTCACTAAAATTTAACTCAAAGTCACCCAAATACAACTATTTCCATAATACACACTAAATTCTCTTCTAACCATAAGTAAATCTAAATTTATGTTCATATTTCACCATTCAAAAGCATGCTAACAGTAATTAAAACCTAATAGGTGGTTAATTTGACTAGGATCCAATCCATAAAATACCTTTTTTTTAAATATTATGCACTAAAATTCATTCCATAATTAACACACTGTAAACTATAAAATCATTTAATGTAAACTAAAATTTGATAATTTATCATTTATAAATCCTCACATTTCTACCTGAGTAGACATCACACAATTAGATATAGTTCTAAATTAAAAATCATTCTTCCCTTTTCACATGACACCACACTATCATATATAATTCTGTCCATTATGAGAAAAAATATGTCTCATATCCATAATAATCAACTGAAAACAATTAATTATTTTATATAAAAAAAACCCTACTAAAATACTCCTAGAATACCTAACAAGGTCAGAAAAATTAAATATACCATATCTTAAAATATATACAACATTAATGATTTATTTCATAAAATTCACAAATAAAGAGTAAAAATAATTGAATATAATTTTATTATATTTTAAAACAATAACATCATATTTAATTCTAAAAAAATAAAAAATATACATAAAAATTAGAATAAAAATCATAATTTATTTCTAATATCATTTACTTTTAAAATAATATTTCAAAAAATAATTAAATTATCTCTAACTATAAGAATATATATATATATATATTATAAAATATATATCATGGAATAAAAAATAGTTGTACAGTATATGAATGACACTCAACTAATTATATCACCCTAAGAAAAAATGATTAAACTATAGTTTTATGTTTTTTTATCCCCATTTAAATTTGAACGAGTCTTACTACAATTTATAGTGTCCTATATCAGTCATCATGGTTTAATATAATCATTAATAAGATTATGAATACAACATAAACTTTTACAAGATATCATACTACAAATGATTAAATATTAAGATTTTACAATTGTTTTAAAAAAATCAGAAATTAATATTTTAATGAAATGATCTTAGTATGGAAAAACTTTTAAAATCTAGAAACATAAAAATAATTATAAATGTGATAATTTATTTCATATGATATGAAACAAAAATTATTAATATAAAATCATAGGTAATTAATTATAAAATATAATTATTTAAATATATTCAATTCAACTTAATTACTATATATTTTTTTATATCAAAAAACCCTACAGTTATCTATTAATAACAATATATAAATCTAAATTCACCATAAATGGTTCATCATTTTCCCTATATGAGTCTAATTATATCATTTACAAATCAATTTCAATCCAATCAAATAAGAACCATTAAACATAAATGGAAACATTATAATAAAAAAAACAGTTTCATTTCATACCAAATCCATTTCCTGAAATATATTTATACATTTAGAATTAAAATTATCACTTTTGACATATAAAATTTATCTGAACCATTATAAAAACATTTTTTAAAATCAATTTAAAAATTTCATAAAAATAATTATATTTAAACATAAATTCGTTTATTTTTTTATTAAATGGATCAATCATAGTTGAAATTAATAAAAAATTATGAATTTTTTTTATATCTCACATAAAATAATAACCAAAAATTTATTAATAAAATACACCCAAAATTTTTTAATCACATTTCAGAAAAATTCTAAATACAAATAACGTTTCTACTAATTATTCTATAATTTTCTTTATGATAATTTTATTATCCAAAATTTCTAGTTCAATTTGTTAGATTCACTCTACACAATGATTACCTCAGTAACACAATTAAAAATTTACATTTTCTATTTTAATTAAATTATTTTTCTCTTTAATTAAAATTACACAATCAATTCATACTCTATGGGAATAAAATATTTTTTACATGAATCACAGGTTTTCATATTAAATATTTTAAAATTATTAAAATTTTGAAAAATCATTATATATAATTTTTTTAATAAAAATTACATTACAATGAATAATTGATGTTAGCTTAAATTATTCTATGTGAATCCCGAAATATATTTCATAGATAATTTATTCAATAATTAGACATAACACCATGTAGAAAACAATAGAATTTATTCCAAACACAAGGTTAACAAACACCTTACATCACTCAAACATTTAGTGATTCTCAAGCACTTCTAAAAATATAGTAATTTATTATATTATTTAAATCCATTCAAATATTTTTCCATCCTATAACTATAACTATTAATGAAACAATGTAATATAAATATTATTGGTTCTTTTATGTAAATAAATGACCAAAAAAACAATTATTTTTTAGGATATCTATTGTTTCCAAAGTAGCATAAAATAATTCCCATTTTTTACAAGAACATATGGAAAATGAATTAAAGAAATATATAAATAATATATAATTAAAATAATTCTTGTTTTTTAGATCACCAACCCATATTCTCAATGATGGTCACATATAAATAGCCAATTAGTTAATTTCTACAATGGAAATATACATGAAATTTAATTTTTAACCACTTTTAAGGTGTTACCTTCAATACCAATGTATTTTAGTACATCCTCCTAGTTATGATAGAAATATATGAAAAATAGAGATTAAAAATGTGTAATATAAGGCCCCAGCCTTAAACCTTACTTAATCTTGAGTTATCACAAGATTACACGTTGAGGATCTTTTCAGGTTTAGAGTTTTAGAGAATTAGAACATAACTATTACATCTCAAAAGATTACAAAGTAGTCACTTCTACTAAGTTTCCATAAATAAATAAAAAACTCTTAAAAGAAACATGTCTAGTTCCATGTTTTATATAGCATGACATTCCCTTGATCCCATCCTTGACCTTATTCCACATTAAGTCCTGTGAAAAACATTTTAAAAAAACTTGGGGTGAGCATAAAAAGCTCAGTAAGGGATACACAAAGAATGAAAACTGTTAGTTTTTCAAAATCAAGTAAACCATGTATACTCTATCAAAGTAATACCTTTACCTTCATGAAGTTCTAAAAACTCTTCACTGAATAAAGTATCATTACATACCTTTTTGTAACCAAAGGATTACCATAAAATCCATAAAAAGAACACATAACATTTATAAAGGTAACTTGGGACATAAACATACTTAAGTGGAATAACCATACGGTCCAATTCCACACATATCACTTAATGGAATAGCCATATGGCCAATTTCCATACATACTTAATGGAATAGCCATACGGCCGACTTCCATACCCAATGCATTGGAGGTTATAACGTAACCACCCGTCCTGGTATTCACGGCACCACCCATCATATGGTTTTTAACGTAACCACCCGTTAAAATGTCCAAGTACCAGTATAAAATCATAAAACATAAAACCAATATAAAGGAATGATAACATTTCCACATTTCAATCACAATATATCATAAATATATTGACATAGTAGAAACCTTTTTCAAATCCATTTTCAATACCAAAATACATAAAAGAGTATATGGTATTTATTTTATTCTAAAAACATTACGGCTTGTTGAGAAAGCCAATGACCCAATAATACTCGCGGCGGCGGAAAAAGTCGTTGTCACTGCGTACGTTAAAAAAACATTCCTTTTTGTCGTTTTGTAAAATGCTTCGTAGAAAAATATTACTTTTATATAAAATTAAAAGTCAAAGGGGTTTATACACCGTATAAAAGAATGTTGTGTATAAAACGAAATATGCCTCAATGAAAGGAGATTGAGACGAAGTCCCTTACCTCGGGTCCGACTTGACTCGATCGTTCTTTAACGTCCTGAATAATAAACTTGAGTTAATTTATACTTGATTAAGAACCTTTTTAATGTTCAGTATTCCTTTTATATCACTTATTTCCATGTTATAAACATTATGTAACCATTTAAGTTAATAATGGTTGTTTTGTCAATATTTGGTTCTTAAGTCGAAAGTTGACTTCTTACAATTACATGTTGTTCGTGTGGTCAAAAGTTCTTTATATCTAGAATGAAATTCCTGATTTGGATATCATATATATCATATATATCCATCATATAAATGTATTTATAATATTACATAATCATTTAGAGTTAAGAAATGAAATGCACCGTTCATGGAGACGGTAAGCCGTACGTACGCATGAACGCTACTTTCATTTCTTTGTCATATTAATGGAATTAAAACTAAATGAGAGGTATGTATATTTTAATTCCAGAATTATATTCATCATTTAGATATATAATTAATTATATATATCCATTATATACATGTACTTTTAATAGTACATTACATTTGGGGATAAGAAATGAAATGCACCGTTCATGGAGATGGTAAGCCGTACGTACGCATGAACGTTACTTTCATTTCTATCTCATACTTTAATGGAACGAAATAATAATGATATAGAGGTATATTATAATTCCAATATAACATCATATATAATAACATTAAATCCATCCTTTACATGTCCCACATATGGCATTAACGAATCACATCACTTTGAGGGGGCGGTAGTCCGCACTTCCTAAAATGAAGATATCGCGTATACCCATAATGGAAGCCATAAAGGTAAGACACAAATGAAAAATACAGAAGAATAAGTAAAAAATAAACATATTATATATCATATATAAAAATAGTGACATCATAATGGCCACCCTTGAAGGTGTTAAATGAGTATTGAACAATCATCGTTTCGGGAGGCAGAATTTCGCCATCCACGCAAACCGTATGTTCTTTAACCATTTTATGTAGTTGTGTGAGAGTGTAGCTCAAATAAATATTATAACAACATCCTAGTATATTTAATATACTGGTTTTGTTACAAAATAAGTAAATAAAAAGAGTTTAGAGGGTTGGAGAAGCAAAATAAAACAAATGAACAAGAGAAAATGAATTACCTTTAAAAGTGTAACTCCCTTTTGATTTGAGCCTAAAGGCTTCCTTTGAAAAGATTCTGCCCAAAGGGAATCCTCTATGACGAGGAGAGGGATGTGGAGAGAGTAATTGGGCAGGGGTTGGCCGAGCCAAAGGCTTGAGAAGTGTGTGAAATGAGGTAGAGTTGGGGGCCTTTTATAAGAGGAGAGGAGGGGCACTTTTGGAAAGTAATGAAGTATTACTTTATTTGAAAATATGTTTCGGTTTTAAAAGATCCCACATTGATATAATTCGTGGATAAGGTGATAAGGGTTCGAAATTCACTCATCCAATTGGTTTTGGCCATGTGTAGTTCATAGAGTTTACATTATCTTTCCATTTTATTTAAATCGTCAAATAATGATTTCATCGCTGCATCATTATTATGTCATAAATAATATAATTTATTTAATGTCTAAAAATTATAAAAAAATACTATGATGTAGGAAATATTTTTATATTTCCAATGACTATTTATAATCAAAAATCTGATCTTTATAACCCCAAGTAAAAATTGTTTTCGTAAAACATATTATGTTTGTGTCATTTTTACTTTTACATTAAATAAAACGTTATTTATGTCATTTCCCAACCGAAGTGTCTCCATGGGGTCCCCAAGTTGACCCATGGATTTTCTTGGTCGGCCATGACACAACCAATGAGGGTAGGACTTGTTTCAAGCTCATCTTATTTTATTAAAGCATTATTTTTACCTTAAACTACACTAATTACCACTAATCGTGATTAAGAACTTAATAAGTTACTATTCACCAAAAAATTATTATAATCTCATTGAACCACATTTTACTTCTTAATGACAACCTTTTATGTAGGATTTTTTGAAATTCAAAATACAATGATGGAAAAATTTCATTTAAACGGAAAATCAGTCTTTATAAGTACCACTTAGTGGTTTCACTATTCATCAAAAATTGACGTTTTTCAGAAAATTACAAAAAATTCACCCTAAGCTATATTTGATATTAAGAATTCAAAAATGTAGTATATTTTAAAAAATTCAAAACATATAAGTCACATTAATTAATTTAATAATTAATTCTCGCTGTCATGACAAATAGCGTGTTTTTGTGAAACAATAAGTATCAAAAGATTGACACCAGTTTAAGTCCAATTTCAAAGTGAAATTGATTCCAATGACCACCATTGGATTAACTGGTAAAAATATTTTCTAATTTCACTTTAAAACCAATTAAAATATAAATCTAATCATATAAATAATTTAGATTAAAAGGAGGTTTTGAATTAAAATACAACATTTTACACTATTTATAAAAAAAATGAACTTTATCAGAAAGGTACCAAAAATTTACACAAAGTAAATTTTGATGTCCCGATTCTAAAGAAGATTTATATTTGGTCCAATAGAATTTATAAGATTGATCAAAACTATATTTAATGACGGTTCTCTGTCAAAAGGTGATAAGTGGACCTTTCGTGAAAATTAGGGTATAAATGCCTAAAATTGAACTCTTTCCGTATTTTAAGCTTTTATATTTTATTGGGTAAATGTATATACATTTAAAAACATATCTAATCATATTTTAGTTATTTCTATCCATTCCCTCCAGTACAACGGCTACTTGTTAACTAACATTTAAAATAATATTATTTTATTACTAGTGTGCTACGTAAGTTTCAAAGAAACTCATCGTTGCGTATCAGGTACGCTATCGAACATAGAAACCCCTTTAAAATAAAATTAATATTTAATTTGTAAATATTAATAAATATGAAAATTCTTTATTCTTTATTTATTATTTACCTGGGATGTTACATCCTTCCCCCCTTTTGGGAATTGCGTCCTCGCAATTTTATTCACTTATCAAAATAAGTGGGGGTATTTACCCCTCATAGCATTTTCAGATCCCCACGTTGCCTCTTCAATCAGATGGTTTTTCCACAAAACCTTTACCTGATGAATCACCTTATTCCGTAACACCTGCTCCCTGTGGTCAAGAATCTGGACCGGTTGTTCCTCATAAGATAGGTTATCTTCCAGCTGAACTACCTCTGGACTCAAAACATGAGATGGATCTGGCGTATACTTTCTCAACATTGAAACATGAAAAACATTGTGTACTTGAGATAAACTCGGAGATAAAGCCACCCGGTATGCAACTGATCCAACTCTCTCCAGAATTTCATATGGTCCAATAAACCTTGGACTCAGCTTTCCTTTCTTACCATAACTCATTACACTTTTCCAATGAGAAACCTTGAGAAAAACATGATCACCTACCTCGAAAGATAGATCCTTCCTCCGGTTATCCGCATAACTCTTCTGCCTGCTCTGAGCTGTTCTCATGTGCTTCTGAATCAACTGAACTTTTTCTGTCATCTCTTCTACCAATTCTGGTCCCATCAGTTTCCTTTCACCCACTTCATCCCAATTCTAAAGAAGATTTATATTTGGTCCAATAGAATTTATAAGATTGGTCAAAACTATATTTAATGAAGTTTCTCTGTCAAAAGGTGATAAGTGGACCTTTCGTTAAAATTAGGGTATAAATGCCTAAAATTGAACTCTTTCCATATTTTAAGCTTTTATCTTTTATTGGGTAAATGTATAAACATTTAAAAACATATCTAATCATATTTTAGTTATTTATATCCATTCCCGCCAGTACAATGGCTACTTGTTAACTAACATTTAAAATAATATTATTTTATTACTAGTGTGCTACGTAAGTTTCAAAAAAAACTCATCGTTGCGTATCGGGTATGCTATCGAACATAGAAACCCCTTTAAAATAAAATTAATATTTAATTCTTAAATATTAATAAATATGAAAATTCTTTATTCTTTATTTACCTGGGATGTTACATGTAATGTATTCTTTTTTACCATTTTTTTAAACAAATGAATTTATAATTCCATATTTATTAAAATCATATACTTATAAATATATTTAATAGTTTGATCCTCCTAAAATTTTAGGGCAATTTGACTAGTGAATTTTATATGATATAACATTCTCTTAACTATTCCAATATATTCTTAACCCTATGTTGATTTAAACAAGCAATTAAAAATTAATATATTGCATATCATAGAAAGTTACTATAAGCTAAATAAAATTTTATATAATATAATTCAAAAAACCAACATATATGATATTATATATATCAATTTTATCACATAATATATTTTATATAATATAAAAATCAATTACACATCATAGGTAAAATTTTGATATTATTTCTCTATTAATTTTTAAAAGTATACTTAATCCAAAACCCATGATGAACCCACTTTTATTAATGATGAGTGATAAAACTAAAATTAATCTATATTTAAGAACTAAAAATTAATATAAGGAAAACAAAAAATCTAGTTGTGGATAAGTTGGGTCACACACCACAAGGAGGAAAGGAAACCAAGAATAGGTAGAAATTGTGGAGAGAGGAGGTGGATAAATTTTTACCAACAATGATCTCACAAAATTTAAAGGGATAAATTAGACATTGGAGGTAGAGGATGTGAGGTTGTGGGGCATAAAAGAGATGTGAATGGGGGGCATGGACTTGTGGGTAGGAGAGTGGGTGGGGGTGGAGGAGGTTCATGTCATTTTGGTAAGGTGGCGTGGGATAGGAGAAATCCCTTAAGGGGTTAATAATAATAATAATAATAATTATAATAATAGAATATTATTATTATTAAAACATTTAATTTTCCAATTTCATTTTATTTTATATAGATTTTACTTTTTTTTATCTACGAGAATACCGTGCGGTTTGGCCAAAAAGCCTATTAGATAGTGTTCTACCTATGCAGTTGCCTCTATCCTCTAGAAGAGGGACCACATAGTCTCCTGGGCAGGGTTGTTTCCCGCACACCCAGTTGTGCACCCAAGACAACCCGACAATCTATTCCTTATGATTTTCACTGGCTTGGTGCAAAGTTTCCCCTAATGGTGACCAACTATGTTCCAAGGCAGGAATATCTAAAATTCAAAACTATCACCAAAAAACACTACAAGAACCTTAAATAAATGATTGAAATCTATAAAATGATCAACAAAATAAAATGTGTTTTGGGTTTTAAAATTATCCCCACAAAAAAAAGTATTATGAACAATAAATTTTACCAATAATAATAACAAATAATGTCAGAATGGAAAACAAATCAAGATGAAAGGAAATCCTGAAACCCATTGTATCATTCTAAATCCATACATCCAACCCAACAAACTATAGATAAAATAACAAATACATACAATGGGGGATAGATAGAGTCATCTCTAAAATTAAGAAACATTCTATAACAAAGACACCCACATCTGAACTCCCATATTAGTCCAAACCACACAGATTGATCCTTCGTTCATAAACCAACCATGATGGGCCGAACCCAAATATAAGAGGGTACCAAAATTAAAAACCACAATAAAATATTAATTCAATGTTCATCATTTCCTAATAACATGAATATCTCTAGAATGGAAAAAAACCAAACCATTAACAATCCAAAATAATCAAAACATCATAGGATCTGAAACACTAGGTGGAACCACCATACATTTATAAAAAAGAGATACATTAAGAAATGAATTATTATAAAAAAAGGAAGAATTAATTTTTTATTTAAATATCTATGAAAAAATTCGGACCATGGTTATCATTACCCCCAATATTCCTAACTATCTGCAAACATCATTTTGGGTTCTCTGGTTGTATCCATAATGTCTTGAGGAATACCCTGCATCACAACCTAGAGCTGATATCCTCTGTCCAAAACTTCGTATTTTGACTATGAAACAAGAATAAAATTTTAAGTTGATCCAAGTGGCAACACTAATTTCAAGCCTTCAGTTGCAAACAAAATTACATATTAGAGTTCCAAAACCACCCACACTAGTAGATAACCTGTTGTTGTTTTTAAAATTAATTATAATAATAGACTATGAGACATTAAAAGAACAATTCCCTTCAGTTCACACCCCTCACTTGATTGGGAACCCTATGAGAAGTAAAAAAACCGGAACATCAATGGCCATATATGCCTCCTAATACTTTCCCAGAAAAAATAACATGATCCATGCAACCTGTTTAGAGATGCCACACAAAAATGGTATCTTATAAAGATCTCTCAAAACTATCACTCTAAAAATAAAAAAAAATTTCTTTGAAATGTTCAACCTTCCCCTTCGCCATTAGTTGACCTGGTTGAGAAACCATGAGAATTGGAACATTATTCTACATAACATCCTCATTGATAAAACACTGGATTAATGTTCTCTTGGAGATCACCCAAGATATCCCAACTTTATTTGAGAATGGATTGTCCTCCTTCCATTGATTCAGTCTTATATCCTCAAATAGACATAAAACAAGTCAAACCCTCACTGAATAGATATTTCCTAAAGACCTAAAATTTTATTTTGACATTTACATATACTCCAATTCCTCTAGAAATCCACCATCACCATGAAAAAATGATCATTAAAAATGATCTTAATACCACCACTCCACTATGAGATCGGACAAGGCCAAAGACTATAACAGACTACCAAGAATCTTCTAAGACCATTCTTGGCATAATAATCTATAAAAAACCACACAATAAAAGAATCATAATCCATTAAAAACACAATAGAATGAATAGCCTAAGTAAAATCACCACTCTTCAAGAAAAAAATTAATCTCACAAGCCAAACATGACAAAAAATGAAATGTATTTTAAAAACACACCATTTTTTCAAGTTAAAAACAATTTTCCAACAGAAAAATTTCCAAATTCCAAACCCCTATTCATATAAAATTTAATTACCAAATCCAAAATTCCAATTCCAATTTTTCAATTTCATACCCCTTTAGGATAAAGCTACTTCTCTTTATCCACTTTTAAAAAAACACACCTTCTAATTCCCCCTATAAGAAAACACATTCTATTATAGGGAAATAGTTTCCCATAATATTTTTCTATTGAAATACCATTTTTTCAACTCCAAATATCATTCTACATAAAAAACCCACTCACACAAACCAAAAAAATTAACACCAATCATGCTAATGAACCAAAATGAAGAACTTGAATCCATTCCCAGACCAACTACACAGTCTAGAATATCATTCCCCAATATGAAACCAACCTCTATGATTGTCTCAAACCCCACACTCGGGGACCACATGGGTTTCTAATCTATGTATGTGTGCATTGAAACTCGGTCTCACTCCCATGGTTTTCTCCTATCCACAAAAACAAAATCCAACGTCTATAATCCCAGACTATACACTACAAACTAGTGGTTCAGAATGAGAAAAAGTTCATGATTCTCTTATTTTATATATATATTGAATACCAAAAGTCCTATCTCAGATCTATCTAACACCCTAAATAATGTGGTTCAGATCAGATACCATTTTTTCATGCTCGAAACCTGGTTATCTCAGAAATAGTTACATGAGTTTGCGCAAAACAAGGCCCTAAAGGTTCCCAATATCATCTTATTCAAGAAATTATTATTTGGAATGAATATAAAAAACTATGAATGATTTATCCCAATAAAACTATTGAATAAACCCAATTATAAATGATGCAAAGAAATAAACACTATTATCAAAAAGTAGATAAATCGACACATACCTCCTTGTGATCCCATAGGTAACCATAATCCTCAAATCTAACATCACAGAACAATGACAAAATTTTACATGGAAGTATACACATAAGATAAAACTTATGAACAATTTATAATAGTTAGTATTAAAACATAATATTTAAGGAAAAATAATCTATTTCCATTTTTATTTTCATTAAATTAAATGGGAATTAATTTCAGGCTATAAATAGAATATATAAAAATATTTTATTCAAATATTTTATGTTTAAATAAAAATAATGCCTATTTCACTTTTTATTTAAACCAGTCGATTTCCACGAAGAAGGACTCATTATTTAAAGAATGAAGTGGAAGAGTTTAAGGGAATAATTTAATACATAAAAATTTGTTAATAATGTGAAAAAAGTTTAAAACATTTTATATAATCATTCAAAAACCAAGCATACACTTTTTGTACAGATAGACACCACACAAGGACAAAGTAACAATAATCACACGATAAGGGAAATATAAAATAGCACACATGTGTCACTAACAAAACAATACACCTCAATCATCTGCTATAGGAAATTAACTGTAGATTAAAATGAGAGAACCTAGGACTTCGGTGGATAACCTAGAATATTAAAAAAAACTGAATTCATCATATAAGTGTGTCTAACCTGTTGTAATATATCCTCCAATATGATCAGCCATACCCAACCCCGGCCTTACAGATGGGCTGAATTCCAAAACAATGTAAGGTCTATACTATGTTCCATTACATAATGCATAATATAATTAAGTGAAAAAAAATCTCTGTAAATATATTAGATATTCCATGTTCCCATGTTATTATCAAAATGGGGAGTGCCAAAAAAAAATACACGCCACCAACCATACACACATGAATGAGCCATCACATGTTCCAGAAAAACTAATATTACCCCCAGCCACCCAATGTAATACTCTTGTTACGTACAACATTCAACTGAAGAGTGAAGTCAAAAACTGAAGATGTTACCTTCTATTTAAAAATACACATGTCAAGTTACCCATTTAATGGAGTTTTTATCTAAAGAAACAATTTAAAGGTTCCAACCAAGCCTTGCATAACCTTTAAATGTTAGACACATTAAAAAAGGACCATTCCAAATGATTACCAAAGTCCACAGTGAACAGACTAAAAGAATCATTTAATATTTTGAAACACTTTTTTGGAAAAATTTAAAATACACAAAAACAAAAACTGCTTGCACTATATGAGATAACAGATACATTAAAACCCAATTGATAAAATTTGAAGAATATCATCATGTAATTTCTAGTATAGATGAGTTACCTTTATTTTTATGTTTTCCTAGAAATATCCATAGAACTAAAAGACCATATTGAACCGCATATGAATGATCTCTTACACATTTTTATTTTGTTCATTGGATCCTCTTCTGAAAATAAGATCCTTGTTGTTAGTATTATCATATTTCACTTTGTTGGTGTCCAACAAAACCAACATCTCACTCAACTTGTCTACATCTTCTATGGAGGCCATAATAGGGAAATCATTCTCCAGTATTTCATTCTTATAATAGATGTTATATTCCCATGTATTCCACCTATTTGTAGCCTCCTTACCCACTTCCCATTGTTTATCATCCAAAATATCCTTCATAGTGATGGCCAGAATCGTAGTTGCCTTACGTTTGACATAAACCACTACTACATATCCTCCCTGAATTGGGATATGGTCTTCCACCACACCACTAGTATTCTATTGTTCCTTACCATATCTACAATTGAGTTTATACTAATTATAAGATGAAGCAAAGTCTATATCCTTGGGAATCAAATTTATGACTAGTCATGTTTCAATATGTTAGGGTTGATAATAGTATCCCATTAATTAAAAATGGTTGGAATATTTTATAGATGACATGTATTTTCTTGGAATGGACTCATATGATTCTCTAACATTATAATATGGGTCTTTCATTTAACTCTCGTAATTATTAAATCTCATTGAACATCACTCATAAGCCTCATGCATCATGGTTTAAAATTTTAGATCATTGTCAGAACACAAAATTACTTCATAGGATAATAAATTTGTATTTATATGGTAAGTTACCTAGGAACCATTATCAATCAACCCATTAGTTTTAACTGACCATGAATTAGTCTAAAAATTTGTATTTCAGTCAATCAAATCATTCCTCAACCATTTGAATCTGTCTGTAATCTAAAATTTTTCATTCATTCAATATTCTACTTTTGGAATTGGATTGTCTAGATCTAGTACATTATTTCACTATTGGTTCTATTTCAGGGTACCTCTAGTTGACTGTTGGTCCATCAGTTCAAAATTCAGGTGTCCCAAATTAATAATTGTGTTTGGGTTTCATAAATAGGTTTCCAAGAGGAATTATACAGGTGCTATCTATATATTCTCATTTATCTAGGCGATGCGATAAACTGATGATGGAAATACATACCCCGTTAGGTGGGGGTGGACCTCAACATGTATCTTCTCTTGAGGATTGACATCGCTCCTTTACTATGTTCTATTTTCTTGTTTTTTTACCCTCCATGCTGGCTATATAAACATGTATGCAGCTGGATGATATTTCTGATGGATCTCTTTATATTTACCTCTAAACCATATAGTTTAAAGAATCCTGAAGTCCTCTAGAAGTGAAATCTATGTCCTGATTCATAACATGCCATCCTTCAGTTGGAACATTGAATAGATCCACTTTTTGGGTCCTAGTGTTGGAAATATAGAGGCATTTTTGGTCTGCTGAATTAATTTAATGTTCCAACTAAAGGATGGAATGTTATTAATCAAGGCATAGATGTCACTTCTAGAAGACATAGGGATTCTGTGAACTATATGGTTGATAGGGAAATCTAAAGAGATCCATCACAAAAATCACACAACTTCGTACATGTTTATATATCCAGGAAGGAGGGTAAAAAAACAAGAAAATAGGACATAGTAAAAGAGAGATGTCAACCCTATAGAGAAGATACATGTTGAGGTCCAACCCCCCCCCCCCCCCCCCACCTAATGGGATGTGGATTTCCATCATCAGTTTATTTCATAGCATAGATAAATGAGAAAAGATAGAGAAGTCCTCCATAAGTCCTTTTGGAAACCTATTTATGAAACCCAAAACACAATTATTAATTCAGGACACCTGAATTTTGATCTGATGGTCCAAAAATCAACTAGAGGTACCCTAACATAGAACCAAGAGTTCAATAATGTTCCAGATCCAGCCAATCCAATTCAAAAAGTGTAATATTGAATGAATGAAAAATCCTAGATTATGTACATATTCAAATGGTTGAGGAAACCAAGAAAAAGGGGAAATATATAAGGGTGTAGGATGGATTAATATTAGTAAATATCAAGGTACAAATCATGGAAAAAATAGGCCACTAGAAATATAATAGGGTAGGCTATGATTCATGAGGGTGAGGGGAAGGAGGGGGTTGGCCATGTGAGCTAGAAAGGGGGAGGGGGATTAGGTTTTATTGGTAAGGTAGTGTGAGGGAGAAGAAAACCCTTTAAGGGGTTCTTAATAGTAATAATAATGAAATTATTATTATCATTATTTAAACATTGATTTTTACATATTTATTTTAATTTCATTTAGCGAAACTATATGAAAACTGCATGGTTAGGCCACATAGTCTATCATACCATGAGCCAACCATGTGGTTTCCTTTATCCCAAGGAAGATGGACTGCACAAGCTCATCGGGAGGGGAGAATGTCCATGAAGCTAGACGTATTCCATATACATCCCCAATATCTAGGATTCATTGTTCACAATGGGTTTCCACATATTTTCCCAAAATGGTTTTCTAACCGTGAAACAAGGTAGGAAACTCCAAAATTCTAATCTATCGATAGAAACATGAAGTAGACATCATCTAGAAGGCCAGTCAACTCGAAAAGAAAAAAAAATAAAGGGAACTTTGGTTGTGTTGGGACAAGTATTCTTTATGTGGTTAAATTATGATTAAGTTTAATGGAGGTAGTTTCATTAGTGTTTTCCCTCGACCAAAAGCTAGAATAACATCAACATGTATTTATAAAGTTTAATTGTATTTAGTATATATTATTTATTTTGGAAATCATAATGACATCCCAACAAGTGAAATTTTCCACATATGAAAACCTCTAATGTTAATATTATCCATGAGGCTTATACAAAGGTTATAAGATGTATTGAAAGGAGTTTGGATGATATCAAATTGTGATTATTACATTAATAAAAATTTGGCTAGATTTTTGATTTTTATATGGTATGTAATTTTTAAAATTTCATTATTTTGTCAAAATATATACGTAAAATTTTTTTTATAAAACATAAATAATTAATTTGACACAAATTTATTAATAAAATTTATTGAATTTTGATAATATAAATAATTAATTTAAAAGTAATATAATTAAAATTCTTTATTATTAAAAAGGATCATTTTTTCAATAGTTGTTTTTATAAGTGTGGTGTTTTTTTCCTAAATTGAATTGACTACTTTTAACGAATTTTTTAAATTAAATTTATTATATTAAATTTATTTAATATTCATCTTTTTATAATTAATTTATAGTAAATAATGATTAAATAATTCTTCATTTGAAAAGTTATGTTTCTAAAAAACATATTTTCTATACATTATATCATTCCATTTGAATAATAAATTTCAATTATTAATAATTTTATTTTTATTAAATATACCTAGAAATTGGAATTATCATGTCAATGATTTGAAATAGGATATATATTTTATTTTTTACTAAAAATTGATTAATAAGGTAACTGATAAAATAAGTTAAATAGTTATAAAATGAAATTGAATGAATTTTAACTTATCAAATTGATAATTAAACATTATATGACCCATTTTTGTTTTATTAGCCTATATTGAAAATAAAACCAACCCTTCCTACCATAAATTTTGAACTACAGGGTGATTATTTTTTTACCCACCATTGAACTCATGTTTTCATTGTATTTTCCCTCATTTATCCTATAGATTGACCTCTCATCCACCCACTCCAAACCACTCATGTTTATCTAATTTACCTTAAGTACATGATCAGTTTTCCAATTCTAATATCCTATCAAAATTATAGTAGACGTTTCTGCCCATAAGGATTCATATATCATTTATTCGAAAGGAAGACATTGTGAGAATTACTAATTCCATCAATGTATAAAACGAGTTCCAATTCAAAAATATCATTTTTCATCTATACTGTAATGTATTAAAATTTAATCCAAAAATGAAATTATGATTTAATAAAATCACTACTCTCATGTAGAAATGTTATTATAAACACAAAAATTTATACCCTCACTCCTTTATATGAATATATTTTTTTTTATGTTATTTCACAATATACATGAATTTTTTTGATAACATTTACATGATGTGTGATGAGGAAAAAATAATTTATAATTATATTTTTTGATTAATATAGATTTAAAATATATTTTTTTAATTATATGATTTTAATATTTTTGTAATTTTCACTAAAAAATGAATTTATCATATTGATTCACGACTCAAAAAAAAATAGATTTTCATTAAAAATGATCAGTGTATCCTGCAAGAACTTATCATAGAATCTATTAACTACAAAAAATAATCTTTTTCCCCATTTCCATTATAGGTTATTAATGCTTGTTCTAGGTTAAAATTACTAAAACTATCATAAATAATTATGGGTATAATTAAAATACTAATTAACAAAAGATTACAAATATTAATAATGAATATTGAATAAATGGGTAGTTATAAATTATAAATAAAGGGTATTAAGTAAACTAAATATAAATTATTTTTTCTATCGATTTATAAAAAAATAAACAATTATATATATTTTTAAATCCTGACCAACCAATTATGAATCCATGGTATGTGTTTCAATCTCAAATTAAATTTATTGATAATTGTTTCATATTATGAACCTATTTTACAATATATAGTGTAGATAATAATCAATTCCAAATATATTTTTGTACTTTCCTTTTTAATTAGGTTTCTATATAATTCCATTTCATTATATAACCTTTATTATTTTTTTATTCAAACATTCCAGATATCATAACTTCTTTCATGTGAAATTTTTATTTTAATATTTTCATCCACTATATTCATTGATTATGTTCTTATATATTTTATATATTATTCTCTATTTAAATATAATACCATATATTCTATTTATTTTTATGGATATTAAATTTAATTTTAATAACTTCTTCATTTAAAATTTATTCTTTAAAAAAAGAAAGTTTTGTAAAGGGAAACATTTACTCTCTATATTTTCCCTTTATCCTCCCTATTGATAATTTTTCATAACATAAACTTGTCATTTAATTTTTAATATATTAATATTTGTTATCCTATATATTTTAATAATTCTATATATGTATTCAAAAATATACATTTCCTATTTCTTTTTGATGATGTATGATTTTTTTAACTATTAAAAATTCATAAAATAGCATTTCATTCAACCATCAGCCATATTGTGTATTCCACTATATATTTATACTAATTTATCATGTTGTTAATTTATAATGGAAACATTATTAGTTTTTATAATTTAAAAATTGTTTTTTATAATTGTTTTATCTTTTAAATGTACTTTAAAATGTGGGAACATAATTTATTTTATTACAATGTTACAAAAATATTAGTATATCTATTTTTATGATTGATTTTTAGTTTTACTCAATATACCAAAATAATCTCCCATATATGGAACATACCTCATGTATAGGAATTGTAGATACATTAATCTAGGTTCTATTTAGCTGATTGAAAATTGGGTACCATCTGATCCAATTCATAAATTCTATTAATGTGATTACTTATGGAATTTTCTTATAAGGACTTTTTTTTATGGGTTAATCAAGATTTTATTTATGATAGATTACATATCATGAACATATATATGGATTAACATTATGTATGGTTGGGTCTGAAATTATCGTTCACATTATTGTATTGATTAATGATTTATATGTCATGACGTAATGATTTTATGCATAGACATGGTATGGACATAAATATATAAATTTTTTACGAAGAAAATATTATGATATCCAATGTATTTAATACAATTTAATTCAATATTTATTACATAGAATGACTCATAATAAAACACATAAAATCATTAGTCCAAGTGTCATTGGGAAATTAAGTAAATTGTATAACAACAACAAATAATAATATAATGACATTTTTTAAATCATTCAAACATGATCCTAAAAGACCATTATTCTTAAGAAACAACACTAGATAACCATGGGACAAACATAATAATAGGGTGAAATATCTAATAAATTAATTATTTATATGTCTAGGTGAATTCACTTGAGTTAAATAAAAAATTCACATTTATTGACAAATTTCTAATGTATGTTCTTTAGTAGTATTAAATAAAAAATTCACATTTATTGAAAATACAATTTTTATTATAATAACAGTTTTTTACACTTATTAAATTATTTTTGTATTTGTAAATCTATACTATCATATATATATTTATATTTACTAAATTTTAAATATTAATTTATTTTTATTAATGCATAATTATTTTTTATAAAATCATGATTTTGTAGTGACTTTTTCGGGTCGTGATATTGAAAAGCTTGAACTTCTCCAATAAATTATTGTAATAATTATATTTTTTTAATATATTCTTTGATTTTTCAAGGGAAAATCCCATGATTTCTTTCTCCATTTGAAGCTCAAATAATTTTGATTCATAGGGTATGATCCTATAGGTTAATACTATCACTTATTTTATTATTTTCAATTAGGCTTATTCATAACAGATATTATATAAAAATAACACGATCACTATAAAATGGACAAATTTTAAATATTTGTGATAATTAATTGTCTTTTAAATCTGAAAAACATATAACTTACAATGGTCCAAAAATAAAAATACTATATCTTTTTTCTGTAAAATTCCTTAGTAAAATAAATCACATATTCATATTAAAATATAATTTTATTTATTAAATATTTAGTTCTTAAATTCATCCACCTTTAAAAAATTTACCTTTTAAAATTTCATTTCATAAACTAATATAGATATGGTTATTTCTGTTTCATAAACTCTTCAACATCGTATATATTTCACAAACTTACTGTTCCACTTCAAAACCTTGACCATGTGAGTTGTGTTGTTTCATAGAAAATTGTATATATGATATGTAATTTAAATTATCTACTCTTGTAATGTAATATCATTCTCCGATAGAATAATATCAAGATTTTTGTACATGTGAGGGATGTGGTAAGTAATCTATCATGTGGGATATGTAGAACACAACGTGCACTTGATATAAGTTATCTAGGATTCCCCATCAATATTCAATCATTCTAATGCTATTAAGGATCTCAAAAGGGGATGATGTATCTTGGATTCTGAATTCAATACTTCCAAAAAAACAAATGAATTTATTCCAGAGGAATATATGATATAATACTTTATAACATAAATTAGTCTATAAATCAATGAAATGATTCACAACATAGATCTTTTGTCCAGTTTGTGTGGATTTTATATGGCACTGAATGGTTTCATACTTATGTATCATCTCATATATAAGATTTGGTCCTACCATCATCCATATTCATTCTACATAACATAAAGTTGGAGTGTGACACCTCTTGAAATACAGATCCTTGTAAGGTACTATTTTAATGTTTTTATGGAAATATATGTAATATAATAACTCCACTAGGTAAATTTTTAAGTCCCAAAATACTTTTAAATCTACTAAATGTGATATCAACATGTAATTTTTATTTAGAATGGTCTTCTTAGAATTTCCATTGGTCAACAGTTGATATGAAGTTTTAATGCACAGTTTTGTATCCAATTGTTACTAGTGGAATCTCCAAAACCATGATGTCAATCATAGATATTGATAAAAACAATTGAAATTTAAAATACAAATAATATTTTAACTCCCCTGATATATATCATTGAGGGATTTTATGTGATAAATCATCCTGTATATCAATAAAATTTGTTGACAATATATGGAGATCAACTACTACCTTGTTGGATTTATTTCATTAAAGTGTTATGGAGTGTCCTACAATGAAATCAATTTTTGTGTTTTCTCATTTAAAAAATTAAATATTAAATTCTTGAATCATACCCTTATACTTAATTCTTTCCATTTTTAGTTGTTAGAATACCATGAACGGAGATACAAACTCACCATTCTACCATTTAATGTTATTCCACGTGATGTTTTTGTGAAAATATCTATACATCTTGATACGTCATGGGTGAAAAGTTATTTAGTATCTATTTATATCATCCAAAAGATACCATTTTATTTATGGTTATGTTTGGACACATATATAGGTTAAAAAAATTTAAACTCCATAATAATTCATTTTGATCTCTGAAATATTTTCTACCCAATTCAGTAGAACACATCTTCTTTATAAGACTCATTAATCTACTCTAGAATATATAGTAGATAACTTATTTGACTAAGGTAAGATTAGTATCCTTTTATAATTCTTATATTTATCCTATTAATGTCCAAGAATGTTATATCCCTTATAATCCTTCTCAAGGGTAGTGTTAAAGGTCCCTTTTTACTTAGAGGATTTTCAAAATTGTTAGCCTTCAGAGGATGGTAATAGAAAGGACAATCATAATCCTAGATAAGCTCTAACCACCTTTTTTGGATATTAATACATAACTATTTTAATATTTATATATATATTATTTTATTAACCATTTATATGTCACACTTCTCTCTATAGAGATAATGTCACAAAATTTTAACATGAAGAGAAACATAACGAATTCTAGCTCATGTGTCGGTTATTTATACTCATGGATATTAAAATAGAATTAGAAATATTTTTTAACCTTTTCTTCATAAATGTGTACACAACCTAATCCCATTTTAGATGCATCACTATAGTTCACAAATCCTTCATTTCTTGTGGGTATTGTTAGTACTTGTGTAGTGATTTTCCTCTTCATTAACTATTTAAATATGTCTCCATATTCATACGTATATAAATAAATGATTCCATTACAAAAAAATAGCTACTAGAATTTAAATTCATGATATTTTTCTCAAAAAATGATGATAGTACCAAGAAAATCCATAGAAACTACATAAATCTTTCAAAAAGTTTCTCATTGTAATTCCATAAATTTATTTGGTTTTTAATAGATCCATAGATATTTTATTACTATGGGTAACATGTTGTAATAAATATACTTCTCCAAAAATAAAAATTTATTTTACTTCATAAACAATGTTTCCTTTTTCAATGTATTCCGTATGAAATAAAATTTCACCTCATGTTCCCCCATTTCTTTTGAAGTAGATGATAATATCATCAATAAGTATTCTATGAATATGTCAATATAATATCTAAACAATACATTAATCATGTACATGATAATTGGTGGTGAATTAGTGATTCCAAATGGAATAACTATGAAATCATATTTCGAATAGCATTTATAAAAATTATTGACGGGGATATCCACAATCTTCCCCTTATTCAAAAATATCCTAATCGATGATCTTCCTTGAAGAAGAATTGGGATCCACATTTCTGATCAAAAAAGAAATCAATTCATCGAAGTGAATACATTCAATTTTCATGATCTTTTTAAGCACGTGATAATCATATTAGAGGCACATTAACATGTCCTTATTCTTTATGAAGAATACTACTTCACCACATAGTGATGATCTTGGGATTATTAAACCCTTATCTGGATTATCCTGTAGTTTTTTCTTCTAAAACTTTTTTTAATAAAAACAATTTCATATAGATTCTAGGATATTTAAAATTCATTAAGTGTAATCTATATCAATAATTCAACCTCTCACCTTAGAGAAACTCTAAAAATTATTCATTAAATACATCATCATATAACCATAAAATGGATATTTCATTAGAGATAATATTTTCATTAGTATTAATAATATTAGATAAATATACTTTTACACAAGGTAATAATATCCAATATTGATAATTTGGTAACAAATAAAATTTAGTCTCCTCCTTGACCATGTATAGAATCAAAAGAAGATTTTCATTATAAAGTGATATTTATTTCTCTTAAAAAGTTTTATTTTCTCTATATATGTAAAGGTTTTCAATACCTAGAACAACATAAAATTATTATAAGGGGAGTATAATAATGTTATCTAGGGAGTTCATCCAAAAATATATATTGATATGGGAAGAGATTCATAAATGGGTTTCAATAATTTACTCATTCACTATTTTTAGAAATCACATAACTTTTACACATTGTGGTGGTGTTTAAATACATCTACTAAACAAGTGTTATATATAATAATTCTTACAAGAAGAATAAAAAATTTGATTCTATATTATATAGAGAATAAAATGAATAACTATCACCACATCATTCTTGGCATCCACCACCATTGTTTTTATGGCATAAAGACCTTGTTTCATTGAAGGTTATTGTCATTTCTTGTCACAAAAACCACTCAGTATAGAAAATTGGGTAGAATAATATCAATATTCCATGAATTTGAGATATATTACAATTATATTAGGGTGTCAAAAATAATTAATTTCATCCATCAGATTGTTCAGATCCTCTAATTAGTATTCAATTTCTATGTGACCTTAATTCTCGTAGCTAAAGAACATACTCATCCATTATAGGATTTTTCTAGGATTCTTCTCCCCTCCTAAGACATAGTATTATTTTTCTATGTTTCAATATGTGAATTTATTATAGAGTAAATATTATCCATGTAGTATCCTATATCATTTACATAGAATAGAGGAATAAAAAATTAATTAAAGGGATGTGAGCCTCTCCTAAATCCAAATTTCCTTACTGCCTTATTTTGTTTATAGATATTCAATCTCCATCTAATGACAAAAGGTAAATAACTCTAGATAATCCCTTGACCAAAAAATTATTACTAATGTAAAAATATGTCTTTAGTGTAAGAGATGGGAAATTAAAAAGTTATCCAAAATTAGGTTTATTTTCAGCATCGAGAAGGTCTATGGGAAATAGATTCCCCTTCCTGCCTGGGTTTCTATATATTCCAACATGAAAAATATCATTAAGTAAGGGACTGAAAATACCCTTAGACAAAGTAAAAATGAGTCCATAGAGGGGGGTCCCCATCACTAATTTCCTATAACACTAAATGAAACTCCTTAGAGACCCATTGATATGGAAAAATGGCATATCACTTCTATAAAATGGTGTTAATAAGGTTTATAAATATATTGGAAAACCCTGTCATTATATGAATAGAAAAAAAAACAAAATTGAATTATGTAAATAGTTGTAAAAATTTAAATATTTAGGGAAAAATAATATCTCCCAACATTTTCCTCATTATTTTTGACACATTTAGGGAATTCTAGAAGAAATTATTAATATTCTTTCCATGGGGAAATCCAAACTAATTTATATTAAAAAATAACTTGGTAATCTCTCCAAGTATAATAGAAATTATGTTTTTAATAAAATTTGTATTTTTTAAATAAAATATGTCTAAAATCATTATTATCCATATCATTTTTTTATTATAGAAATAAAAATGGAGTTGACAACATAAAACATAGAGTCTTGTGTGATAAATTAATCATAGCATTAATGACATCCATGTGCAAAATTCCCCAGCTGGAGGTAATTAATTTCTAGGTAAATCTATTAGGCCCTCCCACATGTTCAATGATAAAATATAATTGGGTTTACATGCTTTCCTTTTCATTAGGTGATTTAGTGAGCCTCCACTTAAGATGGACACCAATAATATGAGTGATATTTTAAATCATCTTAGGGGTGTTTTCATCACTATTAAAATAATATACAGATCATAAAAATAATTACTCCTAGTTTTAAATATATAATTTTATAAACCATACAACCATTGATTAATATTGAGTGCATTGTTCCCTCTTATTACTATCTTATATATATTCATGTTGTGAATGACATCTGAATTTATGTATACATCATTTATCTATATAATATATCTATGGTTTCAGGCTATATTCAATTTTTGTTCTACTAGAACATCACGTTTAGATTTTTCTTTCATCTCATGAATTGAGGGAACCACTTGATTTTTAATGATTAATTGATAGTGTTCTTGTAGATCTTTATCAACCTTGATGTCACCATAAATATTTTAGAAGGGTTTATTACTCCATTTTTGGGAAACATTTCTTTCATCTTGGTTGCCAAAACATACAAGGGGATGCTAGAGGATTATATATTTTATGCATTCATAATTAATTATATTAATCCAATATTAAAAATATAGATATTGTTAAACATGAACAGGCGAGTGGATTACCTAGATGTATTGTTGCAAATGTTTTCCAACAATGAATTGTGATCTAAATGTATCGTTGGTAAAGGGAGTCCATAAATATCCATTAAATATTTTATTTAATCCACATTTATATGAAATATATCCCATATTTAGGTTTTTATCTCATTAAGGGTGTATAAATTATATGTTAAATCATCTCCAACAACATGGAATTCATTATGATTTCATAATACACAACATAAATTTATTATTTTTATGATTTTTACCCAAAAATCCAACTGTCTCAAAAGATTATGTGAAAATAATTTGTGGTTAGTTTCAGCATGATGATATAAAAAATAATATTCATTTTATCCAATTTAATAACAATTTTTGAGAATTTACACATTTAAATCTGAAAAGCTTCTTTTATAAGAAAATTATGTGTTATTTATAGTAACATTTTTCTAACCCATAAAAATTATTCTAGATTTCGTAAAAATATAATATCATTTATAATAAATAGGTATTATTTTGTTATAATATTTTCATTAAATAAATCATATTTTAAAAAATTATTCTATTCCTTAAATGATATGGTTTTGATTAAATCTATAAATTTCCCCAAAATATAATTTCTTCTTCATCGTACCAAAATTGAATTTTTTTCAAACTCATTATCAAATAATTTTAAAATTACCTTTTAAAAGGGATGAATATAATCATTGTTTAATTAGAAAAATGAAAACATTCTTACTTAAAGGATCTAGATACATCTCCCTTGGTTATACTAGTTAGTTCCTTACAGTAAGGTGTGTAATGGTTATATTGTCATGGGGTGGTTTGGTGCACTTGTTATGGGGAACTCTTGATGAGCCTGACCTTCTTTAGTAAAAAAATTCACTGGTTTTACTATTTTTATGTCCATGATTAGGATTGGTCATTCTAAAATACCAGTGATGTAATCTCCCATAGAAGTTCAAATAAATTGGCTTCATCGGGTTTGATCCCACTTTTAGTGGCCATCAATTCTTTCATTTGGTTCAATTAGAAATTATTATAACACTCAATATTTACTAATCATATGATCTATGTTCAAAGGAAATATTATCGAAGGTTATGATTCATTATCATCATTTATATCTGATTATAATTAATATATAAGGGTCTAATAAAAGTATTTTATGTGTTTTCTATAAAATATAATACATAAAGAATCCAATTATTAATTTATAAAGGTTCTATTATGTAAAAAATGTTGTTTTGTTACAATGATGATATTAGATATGTATTTAATCCAAATCATGACAAGTTGTAGTAATAATTTTTGAACATTATGAAATGAAATTTTGTGGTCAGGAATGTTTATAATATAATTATTTTCTACAGTTTTGTTTGTGCTATCTTCTTTTGTTATGGGTCTATATATTATGATTACCGTTATGATTTCACATTCATCTGTAATTGTTCCATGTTATAATTTTCATAGGAACATTTTATGGGTCTACATTGAATTGTATTTAAGAATTATTATTCCATATTATTTCAAGATCACATACTAAGATATTATTCCAAAATTTGGTACTTATCTCATGTTAATGTTTTCTCATTGTTCAATGAACAAATCATCTATTACATGATGGTATGAATTTTCCTTTACTAAGGGAATGATCATGTTAAATTGTTTTGTATCCTATATTTCATAGGAAATTATATATAATAATATGTAATGTAGTTAATCATGTGTGGACATATTTTAGTGATATTGAGGTATTATTTTTGGGTGACTAATCTCCAACGAAACAAAACCATCAGGTCTTTGGATTTTGTTTTATTTGTACATAAATTGTATAATTATATGAAATGATGTATGGTATTTATATGTAAGGATTGGGTCACCTTATTTTTTCTCAAATTGATCTAAAACATTGGTTTTATCATATCATCACCTACAATATAGGGTGATCATGTATCACCGGCTATTGTTCAAGTTTATCACATATCAATAGGTATCTATCATAAATTGTGATAACATCATCAAAATTTCCATTAATAATGGCTTGATATAGATCACGTCCACCATATAATTATTTTATGTACTTATTCAGGTGAATATTTTCTAGTATTATGATTCTTCAATTACTGTTATGGTTAGAAACTACCATAGATCACACTTTTCCCATATCTTAATTTTCCTACAATAAACATAAAGCCCTCATAAAAGGGATGACATTACAAGCTATTGACTAAAGTTTGCTCAAATGAATCTTTTATCATCACTAAAAAGCCTACACATAGAGGTGGAAATTTTGAAAATTCTATTATTAGAATTGATTCAAACTTCTTATAAAAAATATTATTAATATATATATATATATATATATTAATTTCATACATATATTCAGAAGATAATGATTATTAACATACATTAGATTGAAAAAAATCATTTATATGATTAATATAAAAAAGATATATTAAAATATATTTTATAATAATATATATATATATATATGTATTATTTTAAAATAATTATTTACAATATTCTTAAAAACAAATAATTATTTAAGTAATTTTAAAAATTGATTAAATAAATTTATCATATTTTAATATATATATATATATATATATATATATTTATTATTATATATTAATATAATTATATAAAAATATTTAATTGTATAAATATATTTATAAATATAATGAAATATTTATAAATATATTTATTTATAAATATATTTATAAAAATTAAAAAATTAATTTTAATGATTATTAAATTATAATTAATATATTTATTATATTTATAATTATATAAATTTATATATTAATTATATATATATATATATATATTCGAAAAGGATTGGGTATAAGATATTATGTCAACCCACAACTACAAAATTTATTGGAGAAAGGTAAAATACACCAAAGAAGTGGAAACAAGGATCGCCAAAGCATAAAACACCCACAATAAGTAAAAAAGACATTAATTTCCACTACACCAATGTGAACCCAAATTCCTGGGATATCATCCTATGTCATTTGGGTATTTCCCTCTCAATGATGACAAGGCCCATTGGGGTTGAACGAGCATATCACTCGATGATGAATACAAGGTGTCTTCTGGAAAAATATTTCTCCGGTATTTCAAGGAAGGATTATGAAAATAAATCCTTATATTATAATAGAAACCATCTATAATGTTATTTATTAACTGTTTTTTACCATCAGAAAATCTCAATATCCAAAAACATATGGTTCCATTTTGGAAATGGTAACTTCAAGCTATAAATCAAACCATTTTCCCCTTCATTTTTAAGGAACTGGGAGTACCACTCAGCCTCTTAATCCTCTAAAGGATTCAAGTCTTTTTTTATCCTTGAAAAATCACATTTTATAACAAAATACCTTCTGAAAGAGTCATAATTAGATTTCAATACATCCAAAACTAAGATGGTTAAGACCATTAAACATTTTCATCCAAGATCATCTCTCTACAAACACTTCTAAAGAAGCCACCCAAACCACTTAAATGTATACCTCTTTTTCACTACATGGGTGACTGTTAATAATCATCATGGTCATCCTTGATATCATGAAGCTCACTACCCCTTCGATATTGTATTTTACGTTTCTCTAATTTATTAAATTTTTTTATAATTTTATGTACTTATATATTAATATATATATATATATATATAATTATATACAAAGAGGCCTTAGAGCCTCAAATTTTACTAAAAATAGATACAAAAATATATAAAAATTTATTTCTAATTTATATTATATATATATTAAAGAAAATATAACATTATAATAAATAAATTAAAATATTTATTATATTTATTATATATAATTATGTATAATTATATATTAATAAATATTTTTAAATATATCTATATTATTAAATATACATATATAAATGTATAATTTTATTAAAATATTTATAAATATATTTAATTATAACTATATATATATATATTTAAAAATAAATTATAAAATTATAATAAATATAGTTAAATGATATTTATGTTAACTATGATTATAAATATATATACTAATATCTTAATAAATATATCTAATTATATATAATTATATAAATATATAATAATTGTAGAAAAATATTAAGATAAATATTTATTTATAATTATAATTATCAATAAATATTTATGTATTTATATAATTATAAAATTGAAATAAATATATATTAATAAGAAATATATTCAAATATATATATATATATATATAATTAAATAATAATAAAATTATAATAAATAAAATAAAATAATAAATATATTAATTATATTTTAAACTCTATATATACACATAATTATATAATATTTTTCACTCTCATGAAACAAACATCACTGTGAATCCTCAAGAAAGCCTCCAAATCCCAAATTTCAACCTCGGATGATGCCATATAAGAGAGGCTTGATTTGTGTAAGCATTAACTTATTCCTCATGTTTCTTTATCAAAGGGTATGAGACCCTAGAATGATTTTGATCTATAATAACTATTAGTTTCCATTTGGGGGTTTTCATATTTTAAATGTGTTTCGCTAGGTCATAGTTTATTCCAATTTATTTTACCTACTGTGGATTTGAATATAAATGGAATTAGAATTGGGATCAGTCTAATTAAAAGGAGAAAATTTGAGGATTAATTAATGGAGTTTGAGCTATTTTCTTAAGGAATTCAAGGGAAATAGAGGACATGTTTTGGTGAAAATCATTGGTCTTAACTCAGTTTTATGCCATCTGAAAATCCTGTTTGACAACTCTTCTATGATTAGTTTTTAAATTGGTTGGATAGTGTTAAAAATATATTTTATTATGGCCACTTTACATGTGTCTTGGATGAGGATTATTTGACCACTACTTTAATTTATAGGGTGTTTCACTCTACCCTAAAGGATGAGACAAACCTCATAATTGAATTTTGGATAAAATCACTATTTTTTAATGATTATTGAATCATTAGACATGAGTAATCTTCTTATAGTAATTATCACATATTATATGGTTTCTTTCTTATGTGTCATTATATTCATCCCATTGAAAAGAAAATGGAATCATGGGATTGATCATTCCAAAAATCACATTGTTAAAACTATATAAAATTATATTTATTGAGTTTTAAGTCATCTAGAAGGTTTAAATGTTGTTACTTTTAAAGGTCCTTATTTAGTATTCAATGTTCTTGATTTTGATTTCCATTACTTGAAGGATGGGTACACTGAAACACTAAATCGCATACTTACTCCTCTACCTCAGTTGAATGCATTTTTTGTTTCAAATATTTTGTTGAATCCGGACTCACATCCATGGAATGTTATTTTTAAGTAATTATATAAGAAAGTTAGTGTTGTCTAATAAATGGATTCCCTATCTAGATGCATTACTTTAGATCGTATTTTTAGGGATTTGGAAGACATTCTGGATGTCAAATAATCTGAAAAAGATGCTAATATAGATGATAATTACTTGTACAAATAGTCAATGATTCATTCATGGAGTGGAAAAAGTAAAGTGAGAATTGATGTATATTTTTCAAGGAAATACAAGTCTAAAACTATTTTCCCCTCTCAACATATGCTTGGTATGTTTACATGTTAAATGGGGAATGAAACTATGTCAATCCCTACTAGAAAATCTAGTTCATATTCTCTTGCTGATCAATATGGGGATTCCTCATTTAAAGAATTGTTTATTAATGATCCATTAGTCTTTTATATTACACATCTTGACATTGAGAATAAATTTTATTTTTAAATGGTTGAGAAACCAATTTGGGAGTCATAATGAACCATCAATAAAAACAAGAATATACCCATGTGGATATTGGATATTTTTCCCAAATACGGAGAGTGATTGGCACAGAGTCTACTGTTGTCAAGGGACTCTAAATCTATACTGTTATTATACCCTTGAACATAGGGGGTGTTGTGGTTTAAGGGTATGGATCAACTAATCCTCATTGTAAGTGGTTGGTAGGTGTTTACCTTGATCTTAGTGGAATGAAAAACTAGGTTTTATCATTACTACAGAAAATAATTGGCTTGGGATTTGATTTTGTAAGGGAAAAGGGATAGATGATGAAACTATCATTTTTTCAATAGCTTCTACTATTGTTCAAACAGTGAAGGATTACATTCCTTGAAAGGTCAGTCCACATAACTCTTTTGATTTACATACTTCTAGAATTAGATAAGCGGATGGTCAAGGAAGTGAGCATGCTTTTGGAAAAGAAGATATATCAACTTATGTGGATACTAGGCTTCTAGATGATAGAGGTTGTCCATGGTTACAATTTAAATCATGGAGAAGATGATGATATCCTCATGGCAGGGGTGGACGCTCTTCACACCATATACCGAGCGATCGATATCTAGTTACATAATTTCCAGGGATTTTCTCATAGGTTTTTATTGTGGGAATTTTGACTTGTATGTTCATCTACTACTTTCTTTTCATATTTGATAAAGGGGACTTTGAGCCTCGTCCTATTTTAAAAATATTTGATTATATAAATATATTTATAATTGTATACAAAGAGTTATAATATTATTATTTATGACTGAAATTGTAAATATATATATATATATGATTATGAATTATAATGAATATATTTAAATAAAAATATATTGATTATATTTATAATTATATATACATATATATTAATAAATAAATTTAAATATATATCTACTTAATTAAAATTATAATAATATAAAATTATTTTTGAATATATTTAATTATTATTATTATTATAACTATGATTATATATATACAAATATATTTATAATATTTTTATTACTGTAAGATTATATATATCTTAAGAGTAATATATAAATATAATATATATAACTTTTAATAAAAAATTAATATTATTATTTTATTATATATATATATATATAATTATTAAACCTATATTAGTCAAAATGATTAAAAGTTTATTTATATACATTAATTTCAAAATGTGTATATAATTAAAATGTATATAATATATGAATATAATATCTAAACCATTATATAATATTTAATTAAATATATTTATTTAGATATATATTTATATTGATATTAAATAAATTAAAATATATGTACATGTATTAGTGTATGTATATATGTTTATGTGAGAATATACATGTGTGTATTTATATGTGTATATAGATGCGTATGTATACATATGAAAGTATGAAATTCATATAATGGTTATAAATTTATTTTTTGTGATTTACTTAATTTATTCAACTTTATTTATTAATTTAAAATTACATATTCATTAATAATGTTAAAAATATGATCAATCATTTTACAATATTTATTTAAATGCATATATATTTACTATATATGTAATATTTTCTATACGTCTATAATTTATATGACTAATGTTTATTTGTTTTCATTTATTAAGATTTTAACATTTAAAAATGATTAAAATTTATATACATAATCTCTTTAAATTATCTTTTTAAGAAATTTTCAATTTACAAATTTAATTTTAATATAATTAAAATATAAATTTTTAATGAACATATTTATGAAATTTTAAATAAATAAATATATATATATATACATAATGATAAAATTATAATAAATATTTTTTTTGTATTTAAAATAATATATTAATAAATATACATATTTTAAAATATATTTATAATTATATATAAATAATTTTTAAATATATTTATTTATAATTATAATTACTATTCAATAAATACATATTTAAATAAAAATTAAATTATAATAAATATATTTAATTATTAAAAATATTATTTATATTTATAATTATATATTGATAATTATATATTAAATTATATATAAATAGTCATAATTATATATAAATATATATGTTGAAATAATTTTTAAATTTTAAAAAATATATTTATATATTAAATATTGTTATTATATTTATAATTATATACATACATATATATATATATATTGATATAAATTTTAGTCATTACATATATATTAATAATTATATAGAAATATTTTTAAATATATTAATTTTTTATTGAAATTTAAAATAAAAATTTAATTTTTTAATTAATTATAAAATTCCATGAAATATATTTAAATAATAAAGATGTTCATTATAGTTTTCTATGTAAATATATATTTATATAATTATATAAATATATAAAATTATATATGTAGAAATATATAACTATATACAAATATACATATATATATATATATAATTATAATTATATATATATAATTAAAATATTATAATGATGATAACTTCGACATCATGTGGATATGGTGATTATTCAGGGACCTGAAATTGAATCTTTGATGTACTTCCTTTTCTTGTTATGGCATCCAACTTTTTGATCTCGGTGATTTTGGATGCACATGTGAAATTTTCAATGTCTTCTAGAAAGGGAATATCCTCTGTGGAGGTCGTATGTATGAAGTGTCCTGTGTAAAGAGAACATGAGATTTTAGACTCAATTACACCTCAAATCCTGAAATCTATGGAAGGTAATATCTTTTTATTTTTAATCATATGGAATTCAAGGAATTTCTTGATTCCACGTTGTTCTTTCTAATTGGAAGGGTTATTCTTCTAAAGGGAGATAAAACCATGACAATGGAAGGCCTAAAATGAGTGTTGATTCGTATCTTGGACTTCGAATATAGGAAGATAATCGCCATTGGAAAGACATTATTCCTTCTTATATTCCAATCACAAACCGATAAATCCACGAATTTTAATTCAAGTTTCATAACATGATTTTGGGAATTCCAAAAATCCTAGAAGGGTGTTTAATAATTAATACCCTTCATAAGAAGCACATCAATGCTGAAGTCTAGTTCATATTTTATGACCTTAGCTTGGTATTATGGCACCCATGTATTTTGAAGTACATTGCCTCTTGCATCGATGCACCGATCAAGAATGATGAAAACATTGTTCAATGAATAAATCGTTTTTATGCTAGGGGCTTGACTGATATAGATTTCACAAATCCCATTACTGATAGTGTTTTTCATGTTGTGAATGTTGTAATATTTGATAATGATTTTGAATACGAATTTTTACCCAACATATGCATTTCTTGTAATCTAACTCGGCATGATATTTTCAACTCAAGATAGGATTAGAAGCCCAAGTCTTGCCTCCCAAGAAAATAATGTTCTAATGCCTAAGAAAAGTGATTTTCCACTTCCAAGGAAATTATTTAGGAAGATAGATCAGCTCCCTCTACTAACCCTCACACTCTAATTAATATAAAGAATATCATGGCATGTGATCCGATTTCTCAGAATAAGGTAGTTCATTCATCAATGAATGGAAGTGTTTATTATAGTCTAGGAACTCATGGTCATGTAAATGTAGTGAGTGATGTTTCTCTAGTTCCAAACTATCATGAAGATTGTTTAAAACCCTATTATAGTTTATCAAGGGTCCAATCTAGGTGACACTATTTCAATTCCAGGGGAAAAGCCTTTCTTAGATCCCCATTAATGGTCCTAGGTAAGAACATGTGTAGGGACAATTTTTTAATATAACATGTAATTTACATCCTCCATAATGTGCTATTGAGCTTGTAGAACTTGATAAGGAATGTGCATCTTAGGTAGTAGTAAATATGCCACTGGATCAGGAGGAGTTCTTGACAGCAACTACTTATCACAAAGGAAAGAAATAGATTGTTTCTTAATCTACTGTGAATCCTACTCTAGAAAGGTTTTTTTTACAAAATAAGGGTATTGGGTTATTAGGTTCATATGTTATTACTCATCTAGTTAATGATAAGTGGTAGGATACGTTTCCTATATATGTGCTGGATGGGTAGTGGAAGTGTAATAGTGCTTAGGATAATGCAGTGAAAGAGGACTCTAATATCGTATTTCTAGGAATATATGTGGCTCTAATAAACTCTAATAAAAAGATCATTTTCCCGATTGAAATTTTAAACATGTGTAAATGTAATAATATTTTCTTTGGTAAATTTGGAAATGTTTATGGAGCTCTCCTTATAGATAAAAAATCACCAGAAGATGAGATTGTTATATCTGTATTTGAGGGCTTAGTTATAACAAAATATCAAATTCTACCAAATGATAATGATGTTGTGACATGGAATTATCCCAAATTATGGATGAGGGTTGTAATTGAAGGGAATGAGATGGTGGAAAATCCCATAGATTAAATATTTGGTATTTTTGAGGTGGTTTATCACGTGTTTAAAATCCCCATTTCAACATGTAATTTATGATCTTTTATTTTTAATAAATATTTGAATCATGGGAAATAACCCATGGATCACATTGTCTTCGTATATAATTATAATACATATAGTTAAAAAATAAATATTTTTATTATATTATATTTTTTTAAATATATATAATTCTATAATTTTATATAATTATATAAATATATATTTAAATTCATAAAAACATTTATAAATATATATAAGTATTGAAAAATATATTTATTTATATTTATACTATAAAAAAATATTATTAAAATTAGATCATGATCACTGCTATGAAAGAACAAATATAGAGTAGTTTTATCAATAGTTACTATTTTAGTGTTGAAAAAACTATACTCTATCGACATTTTTTTGAATGTGTTGATAAAATCAATAACCAATATTATAAAATGAACTCCAAATGTTCATCCTCTCACATTCCTTCAATCTCTCATGGAATCCAATTCTACCCACACTATCACAAAACACTATATCCTCTACTCTCATTCTTAATTCACATTATTATGAATCGATCCTCTACATATATAACGTATATGATAATTGATTTTACTAGCACCTCTGACTGCACACAATTATTTTGTTTTTCCACCTCATCTTCAGGTCTTCATTTATCTTCAGATCAGGATTTGGTATTCCTTTTTTGTTTTCGGTAAGAGACTTCAGGATTCTCCTAGGTATTGGTCGATCCTCATATTTTCCGACACAACCATAACTTTGTGGCATATAATGAATAATTTTGGTAGGTTCATTCCCATCATAACATCCCCTGTGTATAACATGTAATTTCAATATCATCACAAAGTCTCTGGTGAGCATGATGTATATTTTGTACTCTAGTTTTTTAAAACTCCATGAATCCAAATTTGTTTTTTTTTCTTCTATTAAGATTGAATGAAAATATTGATGATTACTCAACCAAACATTGTTTTGGTATTCTAAAATATTCAACAAACCCCCACAACCCTCTCATTCATTGTCTTTGAGGTTCCCCACATTATTCATAAACTTATCCTAATTATTGATAATGGATCCATAATTCCCATCATTTCTCATTCCATATTTATTTTACAAATATATATTACTTCTTGGATATTTTTTAATTATTGTAACATATTTTTTATAGTAATATTTTTTATCAAGGAATTAAATTAAATTTAATATAGCATAATTTAATGATGAAACAAAAGAATTTTAGTGAATTGAAATATTGTTTGATCCTAGAAAGTATGGTTGTTATTAATCATTTAATGAGAAAATTAATCAACGTAAAAAAATGTTTTTATATTCAATACATGTATATTTATTTTTAACAGTTATTTAATAAGCTATTTTTAAATTTTCAAATATATATTACTAACATAAATTTTTAAAGACATTTACAAAACTCTATATTGAATGTTATTATTGGATCATTATATTAATTATTTAACTGAACTTTATATTAGAGTTGGTATCCTAAGAACAACTAGTTTTACATACATTTCATGTATATTTAATGTATTTAAATATAATTTAACAAAATATTACATATTTGTCATTGCACTATATGGATTTAATGTAATAGTGTACTATAATTTTTTTCACATTAATAATGTTAGAGTGGTTTCCAATTATGATCATAACCACTATGAGATATGAAAATATTTTTTGTATAGTTGTATGGTTTTATAACATACTATATTGTGTGACATAATATTTTTAATTTCATGTTTGTGTACTCGTATGTGAATGAAGTTTCATTGCATGATGTTCACACTAGGTAATATACATGATTGGAGATTATGAGTAGAGACATGATAGTAGAAATTTTGTATGTTTTTGTGTCATAATACACTCATATCTCTAGGTGTTTTTAATGGTATTTAGACTTTAATTTTATCATTGATGAATGTAATGACTCAGACACATAGATTTACAAACAAAAAACCATCATGTCATATATTCATGGGAAGAAATTTATGTTAGTTCTATCATGATTTACATGTCATAAATGGATATGTCAAGTAATTATTTGTCCATTAATTTTTATGGGAGTTTTTATCTCATCCCTTTAATTAGAATATAAATATTTCCTAAAAATAATGCTCCTGGTGTATTACCATGTTTATAATAAGTAGACAAAGAGAGATGTATCGAGAAAATAAGTTGTTGAAACCTTTATGGAATCTGCATTAATATATGTTATGACAAAGAGATTATATTACACCATGAGCATTATGATTTTCTTGTGGATGTTACGAAATTATGTTATTTCACTTGGGAAACATAAATTTTTTTAGACAGTAATCTTGGACTATAGGTGAGCCAGCCTAATTCCAACAAGATGGAATCCTAGAGGGTCACACACCATGTGTGTCTATTGATATCAATTAAATTATTCTACAATTTAATTAATTAAATAAATATTATTCATAAGATTGAGGAATAATGTTATTCATTTCATATTCAATGAATAAGTTAAATAAATATTTATCCACTGGCTTTTATATAAAATTTTATTTATTATTATGATTTTATAATTAATAAATATTTTATTTTTTTTTGTGAATGAAATATTTATTTATTTAAAATATATGTATTTAGATATTTAATAAATACCAATTAGTTTAAATGGAACAAGACTGCATCATGTGAGAAAATAATTTTTTAGAATATGGAAGATATGATTTATCTAATTGAGAAAGAGCATGCACCATAAAATATTATCATTATTATTATGTAGAATTGGTTTTATTAAATTTTTTAAATATTATTTAACATATGTCATACATTTAATTTATATTTTACACTAAAATCAAATTTTATAAATAGATGGTTATTTTTATTATGTATTGCATCAAAAAATTTAGTGTATAGAATTGTTACGCATAATGAATTCTATATGGAATCCTACTTATCGATAAATATCAAGAATGAGAAATATAGGATATATTTCATTATGATCAATGAAAAAATAATCAATAATGAATAAATAATGAAATTTGATTCGTTGTGGTACCACCCAAAGATCGACTGGTGTTGTTTGGAGATCAATAGTGAATATGTGCATCACATTTATGAGGGTTTCTATTCAAAGATCCTTAGTGAATGATGAAGAAAATTTTAAATGGTGTTTTGGAAAGGTCAACATTAATCAATGAATAATGTAACTAAGAACAAATTTTTCTATTTTTTAGATGTTATATAAAGTAAGTATATATTGGACATGAAATATCCTCAGTCATGGTTTGAGGATAGAATAACTAAATGAATATCTAATTTAGCACTCTACAACATATGTATCTACAATAATAGTAAAATACTATAAGTATTATAGTATAGTTAATTAAATTTATAATTATTTGTTGGATTGTCGATATATGAACAATTACGGTCAAAAATTATTCCATAATATTTTTTCATTAATATGATTTTAGTTAACATTCTTCGGAATATTAATCAAACTCATTCATGTGTATTCGTTTTCATAATGTTTTAATATTACATGAAATATGAATAAAGGTGAAATTGATAATCTACCCATTTTGGCTAGTAAGATAGGGTTACATAATGTGTTCTTGGAATTACCCATCATGATCCCTAGTGCATTGCATGCGGATGTTCCAAGGGATACAGGATGTGAAAAATTGTAATTTCACATGTTGTACAACTTGGTATTAACATAAAAAATTACACATGTTTTTTGGATTACAATTCTTGTATCGGTATACAGATCATGTAGTATACACTGTTGAGCTGTACAAATCGTACACTCTGTGTGGTCATTATACATAGTCAGAACTATGTGAGACTGAAAACCTAGATCATTTAAAATATGAAAAATCATATATGCGATTTATTAAATATATAATTCATTAATTACCATATCTGAAGAACAAGATGAGTGACATGGAGTGAGAAAAAAACACACATATCAATGAGATACATGACATGTAGCTGACTATTATCTATAATCTCATCTGACAAGACACATGCTGAATACCCAATTGTATAACTTGGATACACAAAAATTGGAACCCAAGGTGTGTAACTATTTTGTACACATCAGGTAATATTGCTGAGGTACACACCACAGATCAAGGTGGGTGACTCAGATACTGAACATCCAAGATGCATGACATGTACCTTGATGTATAAATCTTTTTCACTCGTATTGATCCAGAGAATTAAAGAAAAAATTAAATTGGAAAATTACAGCATAAAAACAAAACTTTATCAATTGAAACACCATTGTGTGTTTTAAAATTTAATAATAATTTTAAATAATTTTAAATTATATATTAATTTATTATATTAATTACTTCCTCAATTGTTCATTCATTTAATTTTAATGACATACCCAAATGATGTGTATTAACGATTATATTCAGATGATAAATAAGATGAAATATAAGTAATTAATTCATTAATTAGTTAAGGAAAATAAATTCATCTTAATACTAATGAATGAATACAAAAATGAATGTTATCAATTTACATTGTGTGTATTCATAGCATGAAGGACTCTTCCAGATTTTGGATAACTCCTATTTATCTGTTGGATGTCATAAATAAATTTAATTCATGTGTTTGTAATTATGTAATGAATTGGAATTCTCTAGTTTTGTTTTCAAAAATTAATTGGAAAAAATCCTAGCCTAGGAACCAAAAAGACATATGATTCCAATTCCATGTGTGACTAGACCAATTTGTTGAAAAATTTTAGGTTTTTAATATTACGTGATAGATGTTTTCCTAAAAAAGTGGAATAAATCAGAAATAGTATCGAGGATCAGAATTCTGAGTGCACAGTTATGGTTAGAGAAGCGTGGTTACCTCAGTGGATGCCTAAAATTTTTTGGTGTAGGTAAACTATGAAAAATAGATTTTAGACATAATTGGAATAAAAATATCTTTTATTCAATGGAATGATTTTTTATTTTAATTCAACCATTGATGGGGAATTCAAGGTTATCACCATAACCCTATAATTATTCTAAGACAAAAAAACCCTCTTGAAAAATGTCGATGATGGATCTAGCGGATCATGGATCATTGTACTAGAGGAGTTGAATGATCTTGTTGACAATAAAAAACAATCTTTATTTGTCAATGATCGATCCAAACTCAAGGTAATGTGTGTGTTTTTATTTAATTCATTCCCCATTATTTATTTCATATAATGAACATGAATTCATCCATTAATGGATTTATTAACGATTTAGGCATATTGTGGTATTTGGGAATTTATTTGTTTGTTGATTATTTGTGTTCTTTTTTGTTAGATATTTGGATTGTTTCATCTCTATTGTTCATTCTAATGTGAATAGATAAAGTTCGACATAGACAAGGCCAAAATCTTTTCTTTTGGTGTTCATGTTCATTTATCACCCCCACCCCAAATTTTTTATGCACTCTTAGTTCAACATAAGGTAGGAATGGAGTATCGTTCCACCTCTGATCCATGGTGGAATGATCCGAGATCAAAGATCCAATGTCGGGATAACCTACCAAAGGTGCAACAATGACATCAACGGACATATCAAGGTTACTCTGGAGATATCTCCCATGACAATGATTTTTCATTTGGATGAATAGTGACATCAATATAAGACTAAGTAAATTAATAGCATTACACGTGGATCATAGATGTGCCTCTATTTCAAAAAAACATAGTTCCATATCCAGACCGGTGGCCCATGGAAGGTGTAGCACTGCCGAAAGGAGTAGGTAGCAGCGGTCGCTGACATACATCCATGAGGCATTTTGGTTCCGTGTGGAGGGAAAGTAAGCCATGTGAAATACGGATCACCCATGTTTAGTGGCACGAGATGGAAACATGTGTTATGGGAGGTAGATGTGGTAAGCTGACTATATTGAACTAGAAAACACCATGTTTACTAGGGTAGTACGCGATTGGGCAGACCATGTGTGACGTAGTAGGGAGGCTCGCTTGCCAGCAGTCAAGTATAGGGAGTTGGACCTCTCTAGTGGCCTAGGGGGATGGACCGGCAATCTCTAGGTCAGGTCGGAGGAGAAGATTGGGATGGGCCGGTCGGCGGGTCGGGGCAGGTCTAGCTAGTCGGGTTGGACCCAGACCAGACCCGTATAAGGCCTTTTCATTAAAAAGTCAATGTCATTCAAACTATAACCCTGATTGATGAACCATCTGTGTAATAGGATCCCTGGAGATGAGGTGGTCTTTATGAGGACAATTCTGGTTTTTATCTCTAACATTCTAGTGACATGGTCTCTATGGACATGTAGTACCTATGTTCAAGGGACGTAGTTTTTGTGACTAATACTTATCATGAACCGTCCTCTTCTAGGTGATGTTTTTTTCTCATCCAATATATATTAGATGTTCATTGTTGTAGTTATTTATCCTTATCATTTCCTAGACAAAGGAATATGATCAGTTAAGCACGACTTCCTGGATAGAGTTATTGGAATCCCCAAGAGGCATAGTTTGGGATCCTTTATACATTCATCATTGCCTATGTAGATTCCATAGTTTGGAGACAACCAATCCAACCAAAATGTCAATACTATACTTAGTGGGTTATCCCAGATGGAGTTGTTGGTATACTCCATGGATGTAGTTGTGATCATCTACTGATGTATCTGATTACCTTAATATCTTTCATATTATATCTATCTCTCTCCCATGGAGGTTCTTAATGAACAAAAAATATCACACAAACATCATCAGATTTATCGATATATGGATTGGGTTCTCTTAGATGTGTGGTTTGTGGAATTCTTCTGGCTGAATACCTAGAATTTCTATGAAGTAGTTATGAATTACCCTAGATAGTGTGGTATGGTTTGAGGATAACATTATATCTTTGTTATATGCTATAAACATATACTTTAATATTGATGATGATAACTTTTCCTTTATGTATGGATTTTTGGTTTTGGTGTTTCCTTCTGGGTATTATTATACACACCCCTAAATGGATTCTGAAAATGTCATGTCTTGTGCATATGAGTGACATTTTGATAGAGTCCAGGGAGGACCCAGACTGGGTGGAGCATTCTGAGACAAGATATGACATGGTACTCCTATGACATCAGACAATAGTTTCAGTTACTCATATTCAAGTTGGATCAGATATGTTTTATTGTTGTTGAGTTTCATGAAATTTTTTATTGTATTTCTAATTGTTGTATTCTACTATGTCCCATTTTACCTTTTAGTAGTTTACTTTCATTTTTTTTCTCTAGTTGTGGGATAGTGGGTTGAATTCATGGTTTACATAATGGTTTTTCATTTCACCATCTATGTCTTGTTGATGTGTGCATGCGTACATATACTAAGGTAATGCCTCCCATGTTAGTGATATGATTTCTCAATGTGAGTCAGCAACCTAGGGACTATAAGAGGCGATCATGGTGTGATATAACAAAATCCCCACATAGACAGGTCGTGATAGAGTGGTGTTAGAGGTGGTCGGTTCTACTTTAGGACTGGGAGCCTATGATATCGGTTTGGGGAATCTGTGTTAAGTGTTTTTTGTTTTTTTTAGTCTAGGGACCCAATGTTGGTGAAGGGGAAAATGTATCCATACACCAAAACTCTGATAAAATTTATATAGAATAATTAAATGATAGAACTTGTTGTTGAGAAAGTAATGGTAAAAGCATCGAATAAGAATGGGTTGTGGTTCTATGTCCATCTTGAGTCTACTCTCCAGATATACTCATTGACTATGGTACATCATATCATTTTACAGGATGCATGCACAATGAAAAAAAGCTCAGATTCAGTATCTTGATCATGAGGATGACCTACTTAGGGATGATTCATCAGTATAAGGACTGGTTTACTAGATGTTACCCCCAGGTGGTGCACTAGCTATAACATAACTTGTGGAGAAGCATGTTGTACCCTCAGTACGAGCAGACAAGAATTGCTTGTTGAGAGAGTATCATGAGGTCAAGAGATAGATACCCCTCAAGAATTTAAGGAAAGGATTGAGGCGGCAACCCTGTTTTTCTGAATTGTTAAGACACTGGCCGATCAGATGATGGTCCCAATAACCAGCCTCCTATAGGGTTCAATATATTGATGATGGTTATTTTATCTCCTGCCTCATGATGAGGTCACTATTTCAAGGGAAGTGTTCTAGAACCACATTAGAGTTGAGTTATCCCTAGTTACACTAGGATTTGTTCATATATAGGAGCTTCTTCATCTCTAGTAAGGTAGCATGATAGTGTCTGATTATTCATCGAGGTTCACCATCCTTCCCATGTACTCAATAGATATGGTAATGAAGTAATAATTCTTGGATCTGACAATCTATAGAGAGTTTTATAGAGACACGAGATCCATTATTATCCCTTAGTGCATTCTTACTTATGTAGGGAGTGCTTGAGCGGGCTTTAGTGGTGGAGAGTTTCTTAGCTGAGCATATAAAGCTGATAATAGTATGCAATAGATAGGTAGGTTTAAAGGAATTGTTAGTTGGGAGCCGACATCATCCATTAATATTTAATAATGGGAGAGGTTATAGGAGGAAGTCCCAAGATAGAGGATCTATAGTTTAGGGTTCACAAGGAGGATCTGGCCAGCCTAGGGAGAGGTGGTGCAGCTCATGCGATAGTAGGGGACATATTACTCGATACATTCCAACATACTATGATAATAACATGTAGATATAGGATATACCACCGGGGTAGAAAGAGAGGTACGACCATGTGGATCTATAGGTTGTAGGATGTGTAAGAAGATATGGGAGGATAGTTGGTGGTGGTTGATGTTTTGACATCTTACTACCACCACCCCCTGGTGGTTTGTGCCATGCTCAGGGTACCGAAGGGAAGGGATAGGGACAACTACATGCTATCATATCTTATGACACAAGGACTCTAGGGATGACTAATGGTATGATCTAGGACTTTTCAACCATATCTTCTGTACTGATAGACATAGGTTCTAGTCATTCGTTTCATTACATGTACCATGTTCGAGTCTTTGAGATTCTAGTAGAACCATTGACTCAACCCTTACACATGGAGTCACCTACTGGAGGAGACTCGATGATCAAACATCTTTTTAGATAGCGTGATTATTCCCTTGGAGGTGATAGTTTTGGTTGGAACCTCTTGTTGGTAGTGTCAGGGCCTCACGACATCAATCTTGATATGGATTGGTTATCTTATGTCCATGCCCATGTAGAATGTTTTAGGTAAAGGGGGTGGTGTGTCCATAGTAATGGAATGATTTTTACCATTTTAAGTGAAATGGAGACCCAAAAATCATATGATATACTCATTCATATTTGGTTTAAGTATATTATTCATCACATTGATAGCATGACCCTCGGGGTAGTGAATGTCATAAGCATTACTTTTTCCAGTAATAGTGGTGGAGTACGAAGAAGACATCCAGGATGTTGTTCTAGGAATATATCCTCCCCAGGAGATATATTTATGATTATAATTTCACCAAAATATGACACTGATATCCTATTCAGCATGTCATATGGATCCTTCAAATCATTTCTAGTTGAATGAGTCGTTAGAGTATATGTAGTGGAAGGGATACATGAGAGCCAATATTTCACCTTGGGCGGCCCAGTATTGTTTTCCAAAAAGGAATATAGGGGCTTGAGGTTGTGTGTGGATTACCAGTGCTTGAAAGAGGTAATAGTAAAGAAAATGTATCCACATTTGGGGATCGATGACTTATTCGATCAGTTGAGAGGGCCACATTGGTTCTCGATGGTTTTCCTCTGATCAGCCTATCAACAGCTTTGAGTACGGGATGGGCATATACCAAAGATAACATTCAGATGACTCTATAGTCATTATGAGTACTTGGTGATTCCCTTAAACATGATAAACACCCACGTAGTTTCATGAGACTCATGAAATTGATCATCCATCTATACATAGATCAGTTCATGGTGGTCTTAATCTATGATATCCATGTGCATTCAGCATCCGAGGAAGAGCACGCCAGACACATAAGGATTTTTCTAGATTTACTCAGAGATCACAAGCTTTATGGAATTCTTTCAAAGTTATATTTCTAAATTAAAGGGTCCACATTCTAGGACATGTTATCTCAACTGATTGAGTGGTAGTGGACCTGACCAAGGTTGATGTAGTGTTTTTATGGGATCCACCTGGGAGTGTGATGGTGGGGCAGATCTTCCTTGTGCTACCAAGATATTACTAGATATTCAGGTCTAATTTCCCCAGGATATCAGTCCTGATGATAGTATTGACCTAAAAGGGGTATCCTTTCATGTGGATATAGAAGATCCAACACACTTTTCAGGAGTTTAGGAAGAGTTTGATGAGCGACCTAATCATGAGATTACTAGAGGCTGGTGTCGTGAACGTAATATTCTATGATGCATCTATGACCGATAATGGTTGTGTCCTGATGCAGTGTAAAGTGGTTATTTCCAATGGTTCATGCCATTTGTGACCACAACATCATAAATATGGGACCCATGATCCTGAGTTGTCATTTCTAGTCTTCATGTTGAAGATGTGTCGACATTACCTAATGGAAGATCATTTTATCATCTACTCTTCTCCCAATAGTCTTATGTTTATCTTATATCATATGGTTCTGAACATCAGATAGAGGCGTTGGCTAATATTCATCTCTGATTATGAAATTTTAGATTATATATACTCATAAAAAGGCGGAACGTAGGGTAGGATGCTCTCAATATGTGATCGAGTTTGTAGATTCTTGAAAATTCATTAGATAATCTCACCATGCTATGGTAATCTTTAGTGGATGTATATTGGAAAGATTACCTCCAGTCGATTTTTTTCACCACTACACTCTTATAATGAGTCAAGGGGGAATAAATTACGGATATCAACTCACGACTCTACATGCTCCATTATCCACCGGATATGATCTTGATGGATATTAGAAAGGTTGGGAGCACATAGTTATTTTTATATGGCAACAAGTTGTACCGGTGGAATTACAAGATGAGGTTCTGATAGATTACCATAAGTCCACAATGGAGATACATCCATGTAATGAGAAGATTTAATAGGACCTCTATTGTTAGTTCTAATGGCCTGTAATGAATAACGAAGTGGTATAGTTCCTTTCTCTATGCCTTACATGGCTATATGTGAAGGATGAGCACTAGGTTCTAGTTGTTTTGGCTCAACCCCTTGAAATTCCAGAATGGAAGTGGGATGGTGTATAAATTGCTTCAATATGGGCTTACCATATATTTCTATGGGACACGATACCAAATGGGTGAATGTTGACTGACTCACCATGTTGTCCTACTTTCTAAATATCATATAGAAGAGTTTAGTAATGATCTTCCAATGCCTTGATGTGTAGGATATAGATTGGATTCATGAAGTTCCATTAACCACTTTTTCATATTTTGATTATCTTTCTAAATCCATGATTCTAGAGTTGATTTAGGGAGGTGTTTGATCCTCAATTATGCATGATAATGACGTTTCATACCTAGATGGATATAACCATTAAGTTTCTAGAGGATATGTTCGGGGACTATATATTGGACTTTGGTCATAGTTGGGAGGACCACCTACTGTTGGTGGAGCTTGTGTAAAAAAACAGCTACAACTCCACCATTCATATGGAGCCATCCAAGGCTCTGTACGGGAGACCCTGAAGGTCAACACTTTGCTTGACAGACCCAGGAGAGTCAGTACTCAAGGGATAAAAGTTGGTGTGAGCTACTACTGAGAAGGTGATTATCTTCCAGGAGTAGAAGAATACTATACAAATCCCGAATAAGTAATATGATGATAGAATATGGAGACCATTTGATTTTTGATGAGTGAGACCATGTGTTCCCCTGGATCTAACCTAGATGTAAGTTTCAGAGATATGGTTGTGGTTGCAAGTTATCTATGTGGTTCACCAGCACTTTTTTGATTCTTTATAGAGATTGTGAGGTGGAACACAACCTAGTTCTACCCCTACAGTTTCATTAGGTAGATTATGCCTTCCCTCTATCATAGCTGAGGAGTTACCTGAATGATCAATCTCACATCATCGACTAGGGTGATCTGGACATCAGCTAAATGGTGATATTTTCAGATACGAGGTGGAGATCGAGGATAAGTATGAAAGGATCCTTCATGGGAGATAAATTCCCTTTTTGCACATCCAGTGGAAGCATTTGAATCGCTTGGAGAGCATGTGGGAGTGGGATGAATAGATTCATACATAGTACTATAATTTTTTTGTTTATTAGCCCTTTGTTTTGACTTTTGAGGATTTAAAGACGGAAGTTGGGGTGAATTTAATGACTTAGATTTCTAATGTTTGAATTTTATAAATTAACTGGGAATATTCTGAGACCTAAATCTAAGATAGTGTGTCATTATTAGGCTAGGGATATTCATTAAAATTCTTTGAAATTTATTATTTTATAATAGCATCTTTGGTTTTTTTTCCTAAAAAAGTGTAATATCTCATAAATGGGTGCCATGTAAAAAATCTGAGGGCACCCTCTTGTTTGGAGTATTGAGTTCACATTAGGATAGGCCAAACATTGACAAGGGTAGTTAAACTGTGAAATGTAGATTTTGGAAAAAACATGACTAAAAATATTTTAATAAATATTTTTTAATTCGACACATCGATATTGCTTTTTAATTAACAATTTTTTAGGGAATTCATATTTATCACCATCAACTTAGAATTCTTTTGAGATCTAGTTAAGAAACCTTCTCAATAGACAACAGTGATAGATTGATTGAATCATAGATTATTGCGCCAGTAGAGTTGGATGATCTTGTAAATATTGGAAGAAAAATCATTCATCATCAACAATCAGTCCAAACATGAGTTAGGGTGTGTTATTTAATTTGATTCATTCCTTGTTCGTTATTTTTAATGATGAATGTGAATCAATCGATGAATAGGCTGATCCACGGGTCATGTGTATTATGGGATTTGGGATTTTTTTGTTGATTATAATGGATACTTTTTGTAAGATAATTGAATTTTTTCCACTTCATTCGTCATTATAATGTGATCGGATTTAGGCCAGAAATAATAAGACCCTGATTTGTAATCTGGGCATTTTTTGTAAATTTATTTCTCTCCCAATCTTTTTCACATTATTCATTATTCATGGGATATTAATGGAGGATCATTGTGCCCTAGATTCTTGGAACAACGATCTGAGATTGGAGATATAATGTGAAGATGAACTACTCGAGGTGTGATGACAACAATAACTGACTGGTCATGGAATTTTGAGAGATATATCCATGCAATTTATTTTTTTCAGTATGAATCAAAATATTGATCAAAGCCCATGGTGATGAAGAATGAAACCTCATGATCACATAAAAGACTATGATTCAAAAAACAGTACATTGGAACATTATTGGTGGTCTACGGAAGGAGTGGCATCGGTACCTTGGTAGAAACGGATGCAGTGGTCTGACCATGTTAAAGGTGGTGGTTCCACATTGACAAGGGGACGATGTAGTTGTGGGGGGCCACATGAAGGGTAGTAGGCCAGCCCACATGCCGGTGCACCAAACATGGGAGTTGGGATTCTCGAATAGCCCTACAGTCAGGACCGTGTAACCTTGTAGGCTAGGCCATATAGCCTAACAGGCCATGGTCTAGTAGGCCCAGTGGGCCGAGCTAGTCTGGGCCAAACTGGTATGAGCCGATCGAACTGTATTATCCTAACCAATAGGTCAACGTGGGTCCGATGGGTAAGGTAAGACCTATACTGGAACCAAATCATATCTTTTCACTAAAATATATATGTCAGTCAAATTTTACGTCTAATTGAATACCCGTATATTGAATTGTAACCCTTGGGAAGAGAACGTCCTTATGAAATCAATAGTGTGGTTTATCTCATAGTTTCATGTGACACTTTATGTTTTCATGGGTAGTAGACAGGGTTAAGGGACAATATTGGTGTAACAATTACTCCCCGTGAACGCTTCTCTTCTACATGAATTGTTTATATCATCCATTATATACTGTATGAGATTCATTAGCGTTCATTCTCCTTATCATTTTAATGATGTTATGTTGGTATCGTTTCATACTCACCAGATTATGATCCCTTCAGAATGATTTATTGGATAGATTTGATAGAATAACCCAAGAAAAGAAATGTTGTATCCTCTATTCAGTCATTCTTTCTTAAGTAGAGTCATTGTTATTCAAGTCACCAAACCTCTTGGAACACCAATCCTCTACATAGTAGGATTTTAAAGATGGAATTTTTGTTATAATCCATTAACATGGATGTGATCCTCCACCTATGTATCATATTCTCTTTAGATCTTCAGCGTTTATCTCTCTCTCTCTTTCACTCAAATGGTGGTTCCCAATGTGTTGAACCTATCAAACAGATGTCATCACTATTATCGAACTCAGGATTGTGTTCTCCCAGATGGGTTCTTTGTGGAATTATTTGGACTAAATCATTATCTTTTGTATATAGTGTTTATGACTTACCATACACTTTGTGGTATGGTTTGGTTATATTTGGATATCCTTGTTATATTTTGTAGGTATATATTTATGTACTGTTGAATGTACCTTTTCCAAAGTGCCTTCTTTGTGCTTTTGGGGTCCTAGAGTAGTTATTGATATACTCACCCCTACACGGGAATTATAGGAAAATTGCATGTCTTGTGCTGAAGAGAGACCTTTTGACATAGTCATGGGTGGACCGGGACTAGGTGGAGGTTTTTTAGATAAAACCTACCATGTTACTCCTCTAATATGATATAGTATTTATAGATACATTCCTTCACGTCAGATCTGGTATCGTTTTCAACAGATGAGTTTCAGGAACTTTTTTACAAGCTTTCATTTGGCGGGCTTGTATTCTAGCCTTGTTTTCCTTTCTATGCATTACTTCCTCTGTTATACTCTGGTTGTGGGATAGTTGTTTTGATGCATGGGTTACTTAGTGTTTTGACATTTCATAATTTTTGGCATGGAGATGTGTGCATGTGTACAATTAAAAAGAAAATGCATCCGATGTTAGAGATATTCCAAATCAGTGATATTCACCAGTATCTAGCCTATTGGGGGTGTTCTTGGGGAGTCTTATCATAAAGCCCGCCAGGACGGGTCATGAAAAATTGCGTAATTTTAAAATAAATGATGGATTATGCATTATCACATTTTTTATTATTATGTAGGAAATTAGTGACCTTGGATATTTATGTAATACATTTTTAACAAATCCTTTTGTTCACCGACCTATGTGTGAGTCAAAAATAAATGTAATTGATTGAGTATCCTAATGTGCATGGAGGTAGATCAAGAGGGATCAATTATTATTCTTACATAGATGATACATAGGAGGATTAGTGGAATGATGTAACAATGATGAGACTAGAAATAAGAGAATTTCCCCATGTTAAATGGTTGATTCAATATCTTCTCATTAAAAAAACAATTAGATAATGCTCACAAATGATTTATTTAATTATTTATTTATTTATGTATATGAAATAATTTATTTTATCAATGCAATGTCATGAACACATAAAAATTTGAATTAATGTGAAAATATGAAATTTAAATAACTTAATTATTCATAAATGTTTTATCAAAAATTTTCAATTAATTAGGTAACATAAACATAATATTAAGAAGACATTTATAGCATAAAATAAGATAAAAATTATTAATAATAAATTAATAATACCTCAGAAAAAATATGAGGTTAGTATTGGCCTTCCATTACTTGATTGGTTATAAAACCCAATTGAACTAAGTGTTTGATGATCCCTTAATGGGGAACTAAACATTATAAAGTGAGTTATTAAGATGGTTTTGGGATTACAACGCCATTATTCTCCAAGTGGAGTGTCCCCCACTATTCTTGGTGCTATTTGGAGGCAAGTGTTGAGTAAATCTAAGCCATGATTTAAAGATACGCGATACTGCTAAATTGTTAATGGAGTAGTAATAGCATAGTTTGAAAATACATGCCTACCAAAATACTTATGAGTTGCTTGAATATAACCTTTTTGGGATATGTGAAGGGGAATAGGGATTCTTTCAAGAAGAATTTCAAGGAAACATGACATTAAAAGTTCAATGGTGAGAGAAATAGGAATGTTATAAAATAGTGGGAGATTTAAAAAATTAATTACTATATTATATCTCACATAATTTTCAATCAGGAAAGGTACTAATAATTTTATATTTTAATTGTATAATAAAATGGAGAGATCATCATCTGAATTATCCCTATGATATATATTAGATAATGAAAATTATCTTACTTGTTGTAACTTTTAGGAAAGGTACATACACATTAATGTTGTTCAACACCATGAAAAAAAATATTAAATTCATGAATTATCATTTCTAGATCTTCCTTCCAGGGAGGTGAGTTATGAAAACTAATTAGTATATGAGATACTTATGAACAATGAGGTGAATATTCAATGTTTTATGCTTTTTTGTATGTTTAGTGAACTCATGTTGTCTCAAAAAAACATGGATGCATATAGAATTATTGAGCACCTCCATAGTATTTACCCAAGGGAGATAGATAATAATAGATCAAGATTTACCAGGAATGTTTTTTTAGATAATAATTTAATAGGGTCCCTCATCATTACATCATATAGTGACTATAGTTGTAAAAATTGAGCAATATGAGGTTGTGAGGTTTAAACTTGTCAATGAACATGGAATTGATGTAATTATAGAATCATTCCCTCGTTGATTGACTAGATTTTTTATTATTAATTATAATATGAACAACATTAAGAAGTCACTACGATATCTTCTTACATTTATACTCCAATTTTATAAGGACATGAAGAATGAAGAAAATTTCACCCTTATGTTAATAAATGGAATTTTATTGAAAAGTGATTTAATAAAACCCTTATTCATAAAATTGTAATAAGAGGATGATCAAGTGGAAAAAAGGGAACATGATGCTACCTTTTTCACATGCTGTTATAAGGAGTACAAGAAGAAAAACTACACCCAGTCAAATAATCAAGGGGTAAATTCATGTTCTTTTATTATCAAGTCAATTTTCTTGGGTATTACATAAATATTTTTGTTCTTATATATGTATTCATATATAATAACCAAATATATTTAGAAATATTTACTAAGGGGGGTTGAAAATGATAATTTAATGGAGTTGAATGGGTTTTGTATCTATCAAGGACTACCACGTCACATTGCTGACCAAAATGATATCGGTTTTTAAAGGCTGTAATTTTGTCTTATATATTCCACATAAAAAATATATCGATATCCAATATTGATTCTAATGTATTTATTTTCTCATTTTAGAATAAATTTTTTCTATTTTATATAGACAATAGTTATTATGATATGGTAAATTTAAATAAAAATATTTTTTGTTTGGTTACATAAAAAAAGTAATGGATATTATAATAATGTTACTTCACATGACACATATCACACTGAGAATTGGTATCATCGACTAGGTCATGTAAATGAAATTTTTGAGACTAAATTGCATAAAGATTCATATTTTAACCCTTTTTAACTAAAATTTAATGTTTTATGTGACACATGTTTACATTGAAAAATAAGAAATCCCCAATTTTTTGGGAATGGTAAAAGGGAAAAATAATAAATTCAATTAGTTCATATTGATATTTGTTGAATATTTCGTATTTAATCAACACAAAAGTACTCATATTTAAAAACCATAACTTCTTATTTTATTAGATATGAATATGTATATATAATGAGGTATAATTTGGATTCTTTTGATAAATTATGAAGATAAAATAATGATGGTTAAAACCTACATAGTAATAATATTATAAAACAAAACTCAGACTATAGTGGAGAAAATCTTAATCATGAATTCATTGATTACTTGAGAAATTCTGGGATCCTATCCCAACTCAGTCCTCTTTAAACTCCATAGTGGAATGGTTTAATCAATAGGATGAACCAATGCATATTGAATATAGTGAGGATAATGATGAGTTATATGAGTATTATATTTTCCATTATAAGACACATGCTAAAATTTATTGTTCATATAATAATATAACTAATAATTAAAAAAATAAATTTTATCCCATATGAATTTTGGACTTTAAAGAAACCCATGTTATCCACATTACATTTTTTAGTGAATAAAAAAAATTCTTAAGGAATCTTTAGTTAGCAAAATTTCACCCCAAGAATGAAATTTCACATTTATAGGATACTCCAATGAGATGAGGAGATATTTCTTATATGAATCCTTTGGAAAAATAGTTAGAGTGGTAAGGAACATTACTTTCCATGAGAGGGATCACATCTATAAAAGAGATAGAGGGATAAAGGTAGACTTAGATTAAGTAGGCGACTAAAGAACATAAGACTTAGTAGATGACAAAATTCCACAAAGCCCTCTGGAATAAGAAACTATTATTGAGACTAAACTACTATGTAATAGTATAAGAGAGGTTATATAACTTTTAGGTAATTGTTTTCTAGTCAATGATGATGGTCAATAATTATTATATGACAATAATTATCCTCTGACCTACACAGAATTTGTATGTGGCACAAATGACTCCTTGTGGAAATAATCCATTAATTTGGAAATGTATTACATGCACCATTACCGAGTACGCATTATTTTCGACCCTATAGTATATGTATATCTATTTTTATGAAAAAATGGACATTAAAGAAGGAAATGTACTTACAAAGACAATTAATTACTATTAAAGTGTAACTGGTTGCAATAGGGTTTATAAATTGTTAAGGAATTGACATTGGAAAAACTATTCACTCATTGGAATAATGTAATCCATTAGAATTATAATCCCCATTATAGCCTTAAATAGTTATGAGATGTGGAAATTTTATGTCAAAACAAATTTTTATAATGGGAACCTTTGGGGAGATGTGTACTTGACACAACCCAAACGAATTATTGATCAAAATGATTCTACAAAGGTATTCAAGTCGAAAAGATCCATTTAAGGAATAATTAATTCATCTATGTAATGGAAAATTTATATTCATGTGGACATAACAAAATATGGATTCATCAAGAATTAATCTTATCTACCTATACATAAATGGTTTAGTGGGAGTACAGTAATTTTATTGATAGTATATGTTGGTGTCATATTAATTATTATTAATGAATTAACAATTTTATAGTCTATTAAAGCAGGAACAAATAAATTATTCTCTATAAAGGACTTGGGTGAGGAATCATATATTCAAGGTATCTAAATCCCTAATTCTATATTTAAAAGGGTGGTTATCCGAAGTAAATGAAAATTCATTGATAGGATACTGAGGGGATTAATTATGGAAAAATACCAGAGGATACTCTTTACAGTGTCCCACAGAATTCATCTTTCTAAGGAATGTATCCTTAGACACATGAAAATAAATGTAAAATGTTAAGTATTCCATATGTATCAAGGACTGGTTCAATCATGTACTCTTTTCAATGAACTATTAATGATGTTGCCTATGCATTGAGTGTTGTAAGTAGAGATCAATATGACCTATGTGAAAACAATCGGATATATGTAAACTTATTCATATGAATATCAGAAGTACTAAGGATATGTTCATGTTCTATATAGAATATGAGGAACAATATATTACATGATATATAGATGATAGTTTCCAAGCTGATCATAATGATATGAATTCACAAATGAGATACATATTCACATTGAATATAGGTGATGTGATCTGGAAGATCTCAATGGATGAAATGGTCACATAAATTAGGGGACTTAAAGTTGTAGGGAGTTGTCTCTATTCCATGAGGGAGTTTGATAGAGTTGGTTTTATTAGGGAAACATGATTATACATTGATTATATGTATATCAAATGTATATAATAATAATTTAACTTCTTACTGTAAATTGTTCATTTCTCTTCATGGATTTATTGTAATAATGTCTTAGAGTACATTTAACACTAAAAAGGCCATAATAGTTCCCCACAATGATGATAACATTAAATTACTATAAAAATGTTCTTAATAATGTTCTTCTATTGGGTAACATACTTTAATGGGACACATATTATTTGGAATTTAAGGAGTAAGTACTCATAAAAAGATGCGGCTAATTCTCATAAACGTCACACATGATAATATCCATGATAGAATATTATGAGAAAATTCATGCAAGTAGGAATTCTGCATGTTTTGGTGACATTTGATATTCCTATCTATGAGTGTGTGTAATGATCCACATACTTTTGGATTATCATTTATAGATTCCATGACTCACTCACTTACATTTACTAACAAAAATTATCATTCCAAGTTTTTTTGGGAAGTAGGGTACATTAATTGTGTAATGTTTTACATGTCATTAATGGATTATTCAAAAAAGTATTGGTCACATATATGTTTACGGGAGTCTATACGTCATCCATATCATTGGAAAATAATATTTTCCTAACGTACATGGATATTGGGCATTGGCATGTCTATTCCAGATTTTCAAAAAATGAAGTATCAATAAAATAGATTGATGATATCCCCATGACACCTTATTTATGAGATATTGTGATAGAGGGATTATATAACACAGTTAGTATTCATATGTTATTGTTAATGATTAAATATTAACATCATTATCTTAGGTTCCTTGACCAATTCATCGATAGTAATATTAGACTTTAACCAACCACAAATATTTCAAATGAGAATTAATCTGATAGGGTAACACACTATGTGTTTCTATTTATCTTGAATAAATTCTAGTTTACTATAATTAATGGAATAAGTATTACTCTCGAGACTAGAGAATTTTTTTTATTCATTTTATATTGATCTGATAAAATAAATAAATATGTATTCACCAATATTTGAATAAATATATATTTCTCTATTTTATTGAATATTTAAATAATATTTATTCTCTTGTATATGAATGAAATATTTTAATTATGAGTAAAAAATTTATTGGTGTCTTAAATATTTAACAAGGAGAACAAATGGAACATGACCATGTCTGGTGAAAAAAATTAATTATATATAACCCAGTAGATATTATATATCAAAGTGCATAATTTGTTACAATAAAAAAATAATTATATTGTAATATAAAAGGGTTTATTATATATAATAAATTTTATTTAAGGGATGACAAGAAATTAAATAATGTATGAACATAAAACCAGACTATTTAAATATATGGTTATGTCTATTGTGTATTGAACACAATTATATAAAGAATAAGGAATTGTTGTGTATAAAGAGTTCTGTTGGGAATCATCCGTCTCTCTCCAACTCAAGAATTAGAAAAGAAAGATTTATTTCATCAATAAAAAGAAAAAGATATTATAGTACATTTGGATCACTTACAGAGGGATTCTATCCATGGGTCCTCATAGCTCAATAAAATATATTATTGTAAACAATCATTAAAGAAAAAAAGATCCAGTGCACATATATTTATGTCTTCCTATATTAAATAAAATAAATATAATGTCTAAATATAAGATCCTCACGCATGGTTACATGAAATGATTATTAAAAGTAATTTTAATTTATTTCAAACCATCACTTGATTCTACTACACCAGAAACCAAAATTATCATCATATTAAATATATGAATCAAAGATAATAATTTTTAAAAAACAAAATACAAATAAATTTTATGTGATATGATTTTACTATTACTATTAAATGAATTTTGAAATACTTTACAACATTATATGTATTATTCAAATGTATATTTCGATTTATCCTTAAATCTAATTATTTATTTAAAAAAAATATATAATGAAAATTTTTATTTAGTTATTTTTTAAATTATTGGACGAAAATTTTAGTAATATAAAATTCATTTCGGAATTCATTTCTTTTACATAAAACATAATTCATAATGGAATATCTGGCTAAATTTTCTAAACAATCATTATTATTGATTCCAAAATTCAGGTAAATATTTCTTAATATATTAAAATAATTAGTAAACTATAATTAAATCATATCCTCTATGAAATTATATTTAAAATATCAATCATAATTGTGATTGATCAATAATTTTGTTTTCTATCGTAGTTTATTCATTAATCCAAGGGGAAAAAACTCATTAACTAATATAGTAAAGGGAATAAACCTTATGCATCTCCCTCAATTCATGGAAATAAATCTTACAAGTAAACCTTGGTTAGTGGAAATGAATCTTATGTACCACCCGATGACCTTTATATGAACTCATAATTCACACTTACATAACAAAGTGTGGTTACATACTTTTCCAATTTTATTTATTTTGAACATATAAAATTTATGTATATAAATAAGGTTTTTCTCTATTAATAATAATAGAAGGTAAATTTTAATGATCATTTAATAAATATTCATCAGAATATTTAACATTTATAGTCAATTCAATGAAGTCATATTCAAAATTCAAAAAATATTTAAATAAATATATACATAAATGAATTTAATAAATCCTAAATGAAACCAAATAATGATGAAATTTTATACATACCATGGCTTAGTGATGGAATGATGAATAAGTCTAATGAAAAAGAATTGGAATGATGAAGTTTTTTTAAATTAGTAATTTAGAATGTGGAGGAAGGGAAAGCTATATAAGGTATTGTAAATTTTTTTAATTGTGATATGATAGATTTATATGAAGAAAAATAAATCTAATTCATATGATATAAAGAAATTTATACATTACTATCGAGTGATTTGAAGTTATACAATTAATATTTTTTATTTATATAAATGAAATAATAATATTGTATTTAAACAGTATTTATATTTTAACCAATGATAAAAATCATTTTAACATTGGAAAATATAGAATAAACATAAAAATTGACCATGAAAAAGTAATATGTGATGAATTAATATAGAACACTATAAAAATTTACATTTAATGTCATTTATAAATTTTAATAACATTAAAAACAATGGTTTCTATTTTTTTGTAACAGATATTAAATGTGATATTTGACATTAATTATTTGACAACGTATGTAAAAACTAACATTGGAATGGATTAAATAGAGATCATTTATGTAACTAATGTTAAAACCAGACCCGATAAGGATCTAAAACTATTCATTTGTCAATATATCTATTCCATAATAAGATTCCTACTTTAAGAAGTAATTTTAATGAATTTCCTACATCATCCACTTGAATTATATTTTAACTTTGGTCACTAACCTATTATAAACATATATCCATAAAATTATGGAATAGATTGTTTTTATGTGATGTATGAAACTATAAATATGAAACAATGTATTAACATATAATGTATAGAGATTATTTCAGAATGAAAATGATGAAAAAAAAGTTATACCAGAAAATATATACATACCGTTCTAAGGAGTAAAATTATTGAATATTCTATATATTTTTAAAATTTCCCCCAAGAAATGTTGACAAATAAGTGGGACACATTTTCTTTTAATTATCACTTTAATATTGTCCTCTCTCATTGATTAGTTTCTTGATCCACTCAATTAAAAAATTTCTTATTATTTTCCAACACCCTATAAAATTCATGTGAATAAATTAAGTGGTATATATATTTATTAATTCAATGGGATGAGTGATATCTATATTTTTATATTCATGCATGTGTAAGGAAAAAATGATGGTATCTATATGTATATGACCAGGTTACCATTCAAGGACCACATACATATACATAATCTCACCACCATCATAATATAGATTGATAATAACACCATGGAAATGAAATGTAACTAACAAATCCTAACTCAATGAATAACCATAGTTACCCCACTATTGAAAAAATGGCCTAAAGTAATCAAATAGCTATAGAAATTTATCCCTCAAACCCAAATCCTCTTTATTTTAATAGAGTAATTTAAGGATTTCTTATAATGTTGAAAACAAGATAGATGTCTTAGCATGATTTCATGTAATACTATCTATCTCAGCCTTCTCACTATCACACAAATCAAGGGGCCCTAGTAGGGATCTGACTGTTGGCACTACCTTTTACAAAATATAATTTAATACTATGAAATGTTTTCAAGTGATTCTATAAATACCCAACCTATGAACATTTAAATATAAGTAGCAAATTATCAGCCTCATTATCTTCATCTCCATACAATGATTTTTTTATTTGGTTGCCTTATACTCATATCTCCTCTCTTATAGTTATTATCCTATGTTTCATGAACTACACTGAGCAGTAGTCTTCCCAAATATTGTTTTGGTGATCATTGGGGATGAATTCAGGAGATAGAACCTACCACTTCAGTAGAATTTTTTTTCTTCTATTCAATTACCCAATCCCTTCAAAGAATGCTGAAATTATTTGAAATAGTTAGATTTTGGAATACCATTATTTTACAGTCCCATTATGTGTATTTAATAATTTTTAAAAATATTAATATTACCAAATTAGATATTATTGATTTGAATTAGAAATGGATAGATTCAAATATTATGAAAAAAATGGATTGTTGATTTGGTGAATAAGTTTATCTAGTTTGAAAAATATAATGCATATGACCCTTCCGAAATCATTTTTCTATGTTTATGTTTTTTTATTCAAGACTAATTAGTTCAGAGGAGTTTGATGAATACTTGATTTTTCATAGAAGATATTGACGATAAAAATGATTGTTTCAAAATTGGGAAAAAGAGAATGTAGTTCATGATTAGGATAACAAATCATTTTACGAATGATTTGATATGATTACAAGTGTGGATAATAAAGAAGATCAAGATGATGATTTTATTATAGGTGTGAAAGATGATGAATATCATATGGATATAATAGCAATGATTGTTGAAGATGAACTTTGGGATTGTACAAACTTTTTTGAAAATATAATGAGTTTTGAAAAATTTCCATTGTATATTGGTTATACTAACTATGATTCATTGTTGGCTATAATATAGATATATATTTTAAAAGATGGAAACAGATAGAGTAATTCCAGTTTTAAATAACTATATTAACTTTTTATTAACATGATCATAGATGATAATGATCTACATAGAAGATATTATGATGTAGAAATAATTCTATATTAAATAGTTATTATCATTGAAAGAATTTATTTATGTCCAAATGAATGTATACTATTTCTAAAAGAATTAAAATCACATAATTAATGGCCAATATGTGGTGATTCTTTATACTGGATTGTTTGATTAGGTTATACAAATAATATATGGTACTTTACAATCATTAAAATTATTAGGTTCCTATATGGAAGTGAGGAGAAAATAAGTTAATTAACATTGAATGAAGATGGAAGATAAATAATATGGGATTCTTTATCACCCATTAGACTCTTCTAAGTGGAGTAGAATTGATCATGGGTATCCTAAACATGAAAAAGATCTAAGAATCCAGGTCTTTTGTTATATATCAATGGAGAAAATTCTTATTCTTCTCAAATTATCAATGAAAATACAAGCTATTTAAGTTGTTAAATAATAACTAATCATCATTGTTTTGAATAAAATGAAAATATATTATGTGATCTATTCTTATATAATTTTCAAAATAATTGACTAATTATATTGAAGTTTATTTGGCTCCATTGGTTGATTTCATATTTTTTTGGGATTTTAGGTTTTATATTGTATGATACTTATAGAAATGATGTTTTCTTGTGGGGGTCATACTGTACAGGATGATAAATGACTTTCCTATTTATATATTTTCCTATATATAATGTTAATGAACATATGGGTGTAACATTTTGAGGAATGAACAATGATTATTAGGTTTAAATATTCCTCAACTCCTATGTTTCTCAGACAACATAGATTTCTTCCTCATCAATATTGAAACCAATATTGGATGACATCATTTTATGGGAGATTAGAAGAACCTAAAGTGATGTATCCACTTATAGGTGATCAACTATATTAGAGTTTAAATTATATGGACATTTCATTTGGAAATGCATTTTTAGAAAATTGTACAAAACCATATTGGAAAAAAATAACATTTTATTGAAATACCACACTGGAAATTTGTGTACATTAAGAATTTTCGTAATGTTCAGAATGATGAAAAAATGTATGTGGTATTTCCATTGGAACATTAATTAATTTTCCAAAAAAAATATAAAATTATGTTTAGATTGAACATGATTGACCGAGAAATATGGGATGAGTTATCACCAGTGATGTTTCAAAAATAGAATTTTCTTCCTACTACTTCTTACTCTCTTTCTAGGTAGGATAAATATTTTTTTTAAAACATATTGAATAATTTAAATTATATATATTATTATTCATGTAATATCATGAATATCATTTTAGTGAATAATTTAATGTCCAAGGGATTGAAAACACATGAGTGTCATGTTTTGATGCAAGATCTAATGCATGAAACATTAGATTGAATTTTTTCCAATAGAACCATCATACAGTAACCAAGCTCTATTTCTTTTTCAAGATTATATTCTATGAAATTATACAAAAAGTGAAGATTCCTACACTAGAAAGGGAAATTTCCATTAAATTATTATATTTGTAAATTTTCATCCCACCAGCATTATTTGATAAGATGGTTCACTTGATGGTTTACTTTTTAATAGATTTTTGACTATATAGAGTAGTACATTATAGATTGATGTACCCCATCGATATATATATAATGATTTTGAAAGGGAATGTAAAAAATCAAAGTCAAACAGATGTTTTTATTGTGGATATATATATTGTAGATGAATCCAATGAATTATGTACCGATTACCAATCTATTATGGACAATATTGGTCTACTAAAATATCTTCACATTGAGAATTGTGGGGGTGATAGAATTCTGGAAGATATGTTTTCAAAATAAATATTACAAATTAAGAGAAGGTTGACATTTTTGTTTTCCAAAATTGTATAGATTTTTTCCCATATATTGAAAACACAAATAAATTCCTATGTATTTGAATCAATCAAGGTATAAAGGACGAATATCGAATATACATAATCATTAGTTTCTATGATGGATGTTATATAATATTTTTAATGATTCAATTAATAATGTAGATTCAATTTCAGAATAACATCAATTGATAGCCAGAGGACCAGGTGAGAATGCATTATCTTATAATTGTTATATAATTAAGGGTTATATGTTTAATAAAAATGAACAATAAAAATGAAGTGACATAAAAAATAATAGTGTTACACTTGTGGAAAATGTTCTGAATGAATCTGTTACCAATAAAAAAAATACGATTATTCAAATATTTCATACATAGGAATTGTCAAAAGAACTATGGGAATTGAATTATATGAAATTATAAGCTACCATTTTTCAATTACTATGGTTTGATAATAGGAGAATTAGTAAATAGATGAATTGGGATTCTTGAGAGTGTATTTTATCTAGGATGGGTACAAAGAAAAACTATTTATAATTGAATCTTAAGAAGTAAAAGTTTTTTTTTCATATCCCACAAGTTGAAAGTGGTCAATTGTTCTGTTATCAATCAAAATCATTGATGGGTTAGAAAAAAATCAAATAAAGATTATCATTTAACTAATAATTCACAATTATTTTTTGGTTTTCCAAATATATATGGGGGTTTTGTATGTCAATGGATACAACAATTAAGGGATCTAGATACTCAATAATGGGGTCAAATCTATAAAATATAAAATGATAGTTTAATTATCAAGTTATATATTTTTTGAAATATTATGTTCATTAAACATATAATTATCTGTTAACTATTACATATAAATAATCTAATATTAATATTAATCCATTTTCCTAGATAATTACATCTACACAATTTGATACTCCCAATCCTATGGAACATCGGGTATCTAAACCAGTTGGTTCTCCTAAAATAGAGGAACAAATACCTTTTACAAATGATCATACTACCAATATAGTGGATAAAAATTTTGATGATGTCGAACCCATGTAAATGGTAACTTGAGAACCATTGGTTTCGTATTAAAATAGCAACACCATATCATGATGGTGATAAAAAAACTATTATGGTGAGAAATAATGGCATCAAACTTGAGGTTTGATGGAATTCATATAACAAGGATGTTAATCCCCAAAAAATAAATGCTCTATAGTTTCATTGGGATCATTAGTCGGTATCATGTTCTAATTAATATATATTTACAGCACAATGATATTACCATTCTTAATAAAATGATTTGGGAATATATTATGGTAAAATTATGATATAAAATTTTAATTATACTAAAAAACCAAATATATATTTTTTTTCAAATACTATATTATCCCATATAGAATGCATTTTTAGTAGATGACTCTAAATGAATTTTTTATTAATTCATGTCGGAAAAGGTCATATAGGCTTTTTAAATATTTTAACAATGATTCATCACAAATATGCTGTTGTGAAATTTTACCCTCACCCACCTTAGATGTATGGATAATAGATAAGAAATCGATCATGGGATGTGTTTTATCTTTTTCATGAGGAGACATCATTCCAAGAATATTGTGACTGGTAATATACTATTTGAAAATACCTGTATTAACCTACATGATTATGAATTATTAATTTATGAAACAACAACTTATTTTTAAATGTAAGAAATGGGAAAAACCCAATGTACCCATTCAATAAATCTAGAATGGGGTACTCTTCACTTAAAATAATTTGTTTGTATTCATAATATACCTTAATACTTTTATGTGAAATGGAACAATCACATAATTATATTTCTATATTTATATGTAGATTGATTAATCCAAATCAAAATACACTTAAATTCTACATAATGTTCTATAGAAGGGGGGAAAATGTAAATAATGAGGGGATACTAATAAATGTAAAAACATAAAATGTGCAGAAAGTATGTGTTAGTATGATGTAAAATGTTTTTAGTTAAATCTTAAAATAGAATTGATTACTTATTTTACAATATTTATTATCTGACTAAGACATATTAATCATCATTTTTTGTGTTAGATGAACATGAAATACTAGTTTCCCTTAAGACTCCATAACTGGCCATGTTATAGGTGGGGGTCATGGGGTGACACCGCAAAAAAAATTGGAAAAAAATGAATAGGGGTTAAAGTTAAAAATGGAAGAGATGCAAGAATGATTAATGTTGTTGAATAAAATTTTAATTGGAAGTCTAGGATGGTTGAAAATGTTATGGGAAGGATATAAAGAGAAGAAAAAAGTTAAGAACAACCACATAGTGATGATACTCCACCCCACCAGCTTTGAGTTTAGCCATTCCCCTCAAAGAGATTTCGTTGTTAAGTTAATCAATATTCTCATAATTATTTTTCTGAAATGTCTATTAGTAAGACATTGATACCTTTCTTATACTGATATTACACAATGTGAAAACTATTGGGATTTATATCTATAAAAACTAACCCATCACCATATTTTTAGGGCTACTATGTTCAATATCCAAGGATATATTGTACATAATAGAGAAATTTGAATAGGTTATGTGAGAGTGGGTATTAGAATAGTTCATGAGTCAAGCATTGAGATACCTATTCCACTTGATGATGAAGATATGTATACTGTATATAAATATATTGTAACATTCCTATCAGGACCATCAGATCTTGTAATTATTTTTTGACATGTGGGTATTCATTTATAATTTATTTTTCTTGTAAAATCATTTCTAACTAATGATAATATACATAAAATGATGAATTTTTTTACATACTGAAAAATAGAAGGGGTTAAATGAATGGTTGAAACAAAATGATCTTAAATATTAACTGACCAATGAAAATATCATTAAAAAGAACGTATACCCCACCATTTCGGTATTATTAATTACTAACATTGATTTTTCATGAGGGTACAAGGATATAATGTGGTAGAAATTTCATAGTTTATTTTTATAGAAAAATGTACGGAGACGAAATTATATTAAATATTTATCTTGAGAATGTAAATGAAATCCTCAAGTACGTATTGATAGAAATATTAGTTATAGATGTATGCATGAAGTTTGTTTCTATTTATTTTTTCTATTACTCATCTAGTATGTTAATTATGACTAAATACAATTCATATTTTTTCCTAAATTATTTTTAAAGGGAAACGTTGTGAACATAAATTTGTAAACATTAGTCCCCACATTACTTGTACATAATAAAACTCATCAAATTAAAATCAAATTGATGTAAGAGAGAAAAAATTGGCCACATTATTTTAACGAAAACCTATATATGAGAGAATATTCTTATTACTAAGATTATTGGTAAAAAACTCTAATACATAGTCATATAAACGATTTTCTCATTCCTTTAATTAATTATTAATTTTTGGATTTTTTGAGCAACATTTTTTACTCACTACAATCAATGCAGATTACGTAAGTCCAAAGATTGTCTTCCATTGTTTGCATCCTCATTTTCGATTATCTATCCACATAAGACAAAATGTTCTCATATTCAACTAAGTTCCATGGAGATTTTGAAATGATTTAATAAAATGATATGTAATCCTTGGATTATTTTTTTATATTATCAAAAATGGTACACCATGTATCCTTAAAACCACTTAGAAATTGATTTTTTGCATGTCTTCCATTGTAATAGGTTCATAAAAAAGGGGTAAAGTGGGATGAATTTGTGAGAAAATCCACTCTCAAACTTATGAAATTGTGTTTTTGATCCATCATTGGGAGTCCTTTCACAAAACAAATACCTATCTACTCAAAATTCCAAATAATAATAGGTATATTCCAGAACATTTCCACTAGTCCTTGTTTATCTTCTTATAAAATATGATTGTTGAGGCATCTCATAATAACCTCAACAAATTTTCATTTCATGTACACCCACCCAATTTTTTATTTCAAAGAATTATACATATTTTGTATTCCAGGATGATTGAACCATCTCAAATGGTTGTAATAATGAAGAAGTTGTTCCTACCAAGCCAACTGTATGACCATATAATCATGAAAAAAAACACTAAACTCCCATCCAGATTCTATAACTCAATGGCCTCCCTACTGTTGATGTTTTATCTCATAATAAAACTTTCATATTTATATTTATGTGCCTATATAACCTTATTATCCAAATAAGGAAAAAAGATAACCTTGATGAAATCTATTGCACTTTATTTGTCTTCATAATGAAATTAAATATCCACTATCACCAACAATAGCTACCTCTTTTCTGATGCCTTGTTCACAATCAATCTAGAATACATCTTTCATAATTCATATTCCATAAAATTTACTTTATCTATTATATACATCAATTCAAAAATCAAATACATTGTGATATTCCATCTGTCTTTTATTTCCGATGTTCAAATATTTTTGTGAGAAAATGTGTTTCAATCTCTTATAACCCATAAACACCTTTAATTTCTCACTAAATAAGGAATGACCCAATGAAATCAAAGATTGGAACATATCAGTTAATTCATAAATTCTTGTGGGGTATTTATTCCCATGAAACCCTAAATACAGTGATCCATAATTAACAACAAGTTCTCTTGGTCGAAACACATCCTGACCCAAACCTTGATGCATCACAATACACAAAAACACTCAGTCCAAACTATAGAAATATCAAGATTAGTGATGATATAAATATATCATTAATCCCCTTAAAATAATTCTAACATTTCATATTCCATTTAAATGGAACATCGTTTATTTCCAAATATGTCATTTATGAAGATAATTCATGAAAAGAAATCATTGGAATAACTATCTATTCCAAGTAAACTACATATTTCACAGAAGTTATTTAGTGGGTTCAAATATATAATTGCCTCTATCTATATTGGATCCATATAAACCCCATTTTTATAGATTAATGGACTAAGGACATATATTTCCAGTATCAAAAATAAAACATTTAATGTTTTGAATACAAAATATGATACGAAAAAATTCCATACAGTATCACTATGAGTTTCCTATAATCAAAAATTGTACATAAATTCATAAATATTTCATCTAGAGAAAATTAAAAAAATGTTATGAATCTAAAATATTTGATTCCTCAATTCCATAATAAAAATTGGTCCATTCATAAGATCGAAAGGCATAAACATATAGTTGTGATGCATATATCTACTCAAAAAGTTTTTTTTAGAATATCCACCAACTGAGACCACAATTGGTGATATATTATGTGAATTTAATTTATAGATAACAATTTATAAACCCTTAATTGATCAAATAGATCATCTATACATTGAAGAGGATGCTGATTCTTTAACGTCACATAGTTAGGGTTATGATATCCATATAATGCCTTAGAGTTCCATCTACATTTTTCACAAAAATATATTTTAATTTCCCTAGGATATTCAGTAGTCCATATAAACACTTTTCCTTATATATATTCTAATATTAATTTCATTTACTTTAATCTAGTTTGTTCCATATGATAATACATAAGTGTGATTGGACTAATCCATGGTAATAAATATAATAACCATGGTCCTTATCACACACTTAAAATGATTTATTATATATAAATTCAATTAAAGAAAAAATGAGTATATAGTTTTCTAGTGTCTTGGGAAATTATAAAACTACATAACAACTTTTAACATGAATCCCAACATCTTTATTGAAAAATTATTTTACATGACCATAACAATCCTTCATACTATGCATTGCATAAGATAACCTGAAGACATGTATAAGAAAATGGTGAGCTATAAATCGTATTTTGGGAGTAATAAAAGAAGAACATGAATAATATATTACATGTTATAAATTAGTCATATCAATTGATCACAAAAGATAAATTATCATAAAAACATGATATTGCATGATTATCATACCATGGACATGTAGCAACAACATTTAACATGATATTATCATTGGACAAGGCTAATTTTACTTGGAGCATGAGTAAACCATCATTTCAATTTAATTATCATGATTAATCCCTCATTTCACTTGACATATCATGATACTATCCTTTACCTAATGCATGGGAGTGCTATCAGTGTCCACCTTTACTAATCATTTCATTTCATGCATAAATCTGCCACATGGATTATATACAATGGATTGATTAAATTTAATCAATTATTCCATGATATAGGATTGTGTAATTAATAAATGAAACTCTATATTCAATAATTAATATTCCATAAAGATTGTTACCCATGATAGAGAAATGGGAATGGTATTCACTACATAATGACTTTGGCATGGAAAATCACTCTGCAATTTTGGCTGCATAACAACATGACATAATAATTCATAAAAATGGTTTAGGAGGTAGAAAGTGGTGTCTCATCATATTTACATTAAATATACAGTAAGGTGGTCATATTTAAACATGTACCAATATATTTAATTGAATTTATATTCATAATACAAAAGTATTTCTTTTATTTAAATGAGGATAGAGAAATCCCTTACGAAATGTTGGTACGGTGACCATTGTACATGGGAGGACTTAATGAGAAATAAATGGGTCTATAATCATTCAAACATAATGAGAATGTATGGGGATGTGCAAAATCATACCTCATAATTTTCAATTGAATATAAAATTTTTAACAACATAAATAAATTCAGCCAAAAATGAGAATGGAAAAAAACCCTTACTTGGAAGTGTGATCCCAAAGGCTTGGTAGAGGATTGAGAGATGCTTTTTGTGAGCATAGTGTGGCTTGGGAATGATTATAGAGACATTAGGGCAGTGTTTGGTCGATCTACAAAGGTATTTAGGGAAGAGAAAGTGGGAGCTTGGGTGGTTTTATATAGGAAAGGAGAGGGAATTCTATATTGTTTAGGTTTTGGACACTACCCATTAAACTAATCGATACCAGAAACCATCCAATGGTTTTTTACCATGGTTTATTTCTAAATAAGAGTGTAAAAAAATTATTTTATAAGTATAATGGCCTAAATTATTAAAATATTAGTCTTTCTTATGTGGAGGTGAGTCAGACTCTCAAGGGAATAATTTTAAAAGATAAATTGTTTTATAAGTATTGGTTGGTCCACTAAGGCTCTACAAAACTAATCAAACAAATATAAAATAACATTATTTTAATGGTAAAAATATAATGACTGAAAATAATTTTTATGGTATTTTATTACATCTCTATTTGGTCATTATGATGTCATAAAAACATTATATATTTAAATGATATTTAATGTTTACCCAAAAAATCAATTGTCTCGGAAAATTATGAAATATTCACTTTTTGATAATTTCAACATCATGAATAGAAAAAACATATTCATTTTATCAAAATAATTTTCTAAATATTTTAATTTTTACTTTTAAAATAAAAACATACATTTATCGAAAATTAATGGGTATTGACAAATACAGTTTTCAAACAATGAAAAAATTATAACATTATTCATAACATTTATATGATCATTTATATTTAATAATATAAATTTAGTTATAATAATTTATTAAAATATTATTTAATTCAAAAAATATATTAATTCATCAAAATAGATTTTTTAATTTAATATTAACTAAAAATACTAATTGTTCTTTAAAAACTATTTACAATGTAACTATAATAAAATAAAGGCATATTCTTTATTTGAGAAACAAATAAGGTACATATTCATTGTGAAAGGTCCTTGTTACATAACCACTTGTAAAATCCTCATAATATATAAGTGTATTGTGTGCTATTGTGACAAACTTTTTGGGATGCTCAAAAAACATCGCTTGGGTGGTAATATCTATTAACTTCCCTTTCTCCTATATGAAGTTCCATTCAAGCTTAATGTGTTGAAGGTCAGCTAGGTCTTGGTCATGATTGAATCCCATTTATTATTCCTCCATTCTAAGATATAAAAAATTGGCTTCGTATAGATATATTCTACTAGATGAGGATATCACTTCCCTTTTCTATGTAAACTAGCATTGTTAAAGCCCAATATTTTTAATAATCAATTGGTCACTATTCAACAACTATATTAATATTGGTAAAAATTCTTAATAGTATTTTGGAATCAAAGAAAAAAAAAGGAAGTACATATAACCATTTTATATAATAATACATTTAATTAGATCAAGGAGGATTTTAATTAATAAAAATTTAATGTCGTTACAATATTCCCCCCTTAAGAAATTTTTCCCAAAAAATTTCCTTTTCAAACACTAAAATAGATCCAAGTTACTAGGCTTCATCACTTCCTCTAATTCTCACGTTGCCTCTTCAAGCTTTTGGTTATTCCGCATCAACATTATAAGGGGCATTGTCTTATTTTGTAGAACTTTTTCTCCATGATCTATGATCTTTGTTGGCTTCTCTTCATAGGAGAGGTCATTCCCAAATGGAACCACATATTGATTGAGTAAAAGCGATGGGTTATCTATTTACTTTATCAAGAGTGATACATAGAATACATCATGTACATGTGATTGGTTCGATTGGAGTTCTTGTCGATAGGCCACTACTCTAATGTGGTAAAGGATCTCCAAAAGGCCATTGTACCATGAACTATGCTTTCCCTTCTTCCCAAATCACATTACTCTTTTATGTGGTGATATACAGATGAATACCATCTCTCAGAAATCAAACTCTAGGTCTTTTCAATAATTATCAACATAGAAATTCTGTTGACACTAAGTAGATTTAATGTGTTGTTGTTTAGTCTTAACCTTTTCCACCATTTCTTCAACAATTTAAGGAATTTGGAGTTTTCGCTACCCAAATTCATCCCAACATTCTAGTGTTATACACCTCTTCCCATAAAAGGCTTCATAAGGATCTACTTGGATACTTGAGTGGAATCTTTTGTTCTAAGATAACTCAACTAGAGAAATATGTTGATCCCATCCTTCTTTGAAATCCATTTTGCATGCTCTCAACATGTCCTCAAGTATTTAGATAGTCCATTCAGATTGACCATCAGTTTGAGGATGATAAGACATAGTGATGTTCATATTAGTATTCAGAGCATGTTTAAGAATATTCCAAAACATAGAGGTGAATCTTGGATCTTGATCGTATATAATATATATTGGTACTCCATTCAGACTTACCACTTCTCTAATATATATCTGTGTAACTGGATTCAATGAGAAATCCTCTCGAGTTGCAATTAAGTGTGATGTTTTTGAATGATGATCCACAATAACCCAAATATAATTTGTATCCATTTTATGTAATCATATGTCTGTTGACAATTTCCATAATGATGTTCACTCATTTCATTGTTGGTATGGGTAATAGTCTCATCATGCCCTTAGACTTCTTCCTTTTAGCCTTTAGTTGATACAAAAGAGGAACTTTGATGTGTACACATCAATACCCTTCTTAATTTTAGCCCACCAATAATTCTCTTAGAGATCTCTTTACATCATTGTTTTTTCTTGGGTGAATGGATAAATTTGAACTTTATGCATCCTCCAATAGATCATTATTAAACTTAAAATTTGATGTAACACATGGTCTTGACCCAAATACCAAAATTCCTTCTTCATTAATATTGAACTCCAAGGATTTACCTATTCTGACATTTTCTACTTTCTTTTGAATTCCCACATCGTTCGTTTGAGCATCCTTCAGCCCTTCCAAAATAGACAGTTGAGCAATCAATTGTGAAAGGATTGATGATGATCCCTTATTTATCATTCACATGTCCATATTCATCAAATCTATGAAGATTGGATCCTTTTCAATTCTTATCAATGATATAATTGTTGGGTCCTTTCTACATGGATCATATTCCACTATGTTATCATTCCCAAGGTGGTAATGGATTGAGCAGTCATAGTCTTTGATCATATCTAGCCATCATTGTTGGTACATATTCAACTCTTTATGTGTGAATATATACATGAGACTTTTTTGATACCTGTATATTTCACACTTCCCCCCAAAGAGGTAATGTCATCAAATTTTTAAAGCAAGTATTACTGCGACCAACTATATATCATTTTTTGGATATTTATTTTCTTGAACCTTAAATTTCCTTGATTCATAGGCAATGAATTTTCCATTTTTCATCAATACACAACCGAAGAACTTCTTCGAAGAATCACTAAATACCCAAAAAATTTCTCCACTTATGGGAAAAGTGACTAACAACATAATGATACGAATCATTTTCAAATCCTTGAAGCTCTCTTTCCCTTAATCACTCTAAGAAAATTTGACTCCCTAACAAGATAGGTTGGTAAGATGGTTTCACAATAATGGGAAATTTCCATAAAATCAACGCTAATGTACCTCTAACCCTAATAAGATACTAATATCTATCACTGATGTTGGCCAAGACCACCCCTCAATTGCATATTTCATGGAGGGGTCCATAGATATACCATTTCTTGTGATGATATGACACAAGATTGAGACTTCCTTCAACCAAAACTCACAATTGTTGTACTTTACATAGATATTATCCTTTCACAAGGTATCCAGTTCAATACTAAGATACCCCTCATTCTCCCCCATGGATTTGGAGTATATTAGAATATCATCTATAAAGACTACCACAAATTAGTCGAAGTAATATATAATGACCATATTCATGAATTCCAAAAATATTTACGGATCATTAGTGTGTCTAAAAGGAATTACTATGAATTAATAGTGGCCATACCATGTACCAAAAGTTGTCTTGGGGATATCCTCCTTATTCACCCTTACATGGTAATATCATGACCTCAAATCCAACTTGGAGAGTATTGTGATCCATGTAGCTGATCGAACAAGTCATAAATTTTTTCAAAATGATACTACTTCTTTATCTTGATTTTGTTGATCTCACAATAATGAATACAAAGGTGCATTAACCCATCCTTCTTCTAGAAAAAGAGGACTGGTTCACCCCGTGGTTAAGCACTTGGGCATATAAACTTTTTACCCATATTCTCCTATAGTTGTTTTTTCATCTCATCATGCTACACAACAGAAATTATATACAGATTCTTGGATATTGGAAATGTACCATATAAAGAAAAAAAATTTCAAGGAATATTTTTCTAAAATTATTTGGAATTTGACAAGTCTGTGGCTTCTGACGACACTTTATTCTGAGGCTCGGTGTGCCTGAAATCAATTTTTGAAGTTGAGCTGGGGTATGTTCAGTGAACGAACCAGTGGGTTCTTCTATCTTTTGAACCAGTGCTCGGAATTAAAATCAAAGGGCACCGAGGAACTCGTAGCACCGTTAATTGCTTAAGGGGACACTTACTGTAGTTTCATTCACAAAGGAGGAGGAGATAATTTTGGGGGATTATTCAAGAAGTAAATAAAAATTGACGGAAAAATTTTTATTTTGTAAGGTGGTTTTTCCCTCTCATGGGTAGTTAAGGGTGGGGCCCACAACCACTTAACTGCCCATGTGTGGGTGTTAGAGAGGTGGAGCCCACATGACCCCCTCTATTTATTTCCCTCTAAACACGTTAGTAAACTCCCCATTAATCGAAAACCCCCCCTATTTAACTGCCAACATGTTTAATCATCGAGAAACTTCTCTCTCCCTTCTTAAATTAATTGTCATCACGTTATTAAATGTGGTTAATTGATTCAAGGAGTTTCTTTGCGTGTGAATTAAATAATATTAGGAACCTATTATTTAATTTGGGAAAGATCTTCGTTGTGCGGGAGAGATAGGGGGAGAGCTCTTGAGCATTGGAAGAATGTCGGTCTCTGATGAAGAACGACGAAGAATGCCGGCCTCCGAAGAAGAACGATGAAGAACGTCGGTTCCTCAAAGATCAAAAACCGGCCACCAATTCCCTTCTCCATGATAAGGGAGGAGATTTCGCTTCCTCCTTGGAGCACTATGACGTCGCATACGATTCCTTTCCCTTGACACTGACGTCCAACAACATCTATTGAGGTAGGGGAAATTGCATATTTTTCATAATGGGATTTTATACCCTCGGCATGGTGTGAAAATTGTTTGGTGCAGACTAATGTGGTGGGTAAAGACTAACGAACAAGTCTGAACCCACCGTTGCTTTTTTTATGATGTACGAAATAATTGGCGATGACGAAGCGAGACCCATTTGGCGATTGGAGGCCGTTGAATTAAAGTACGGGTCCTGAGACGACTGCAGGCGTAGATGGGAGCAGAATCAGACCACCAGAATGACTCTGTTGGCCCGTAGAAATATCAGGAGCCGCGCGGCATCCATGGGAGATGTGGTGCTAGGCACGGCGTCTTCATAGCACAAAGTGTGGGGTCTCATTCCCCCCCTTCTTGGATCACTAACAGAGCCAACACACCCCCCGGCCGGGCCGGGGCGGGTCGCGCGGACTGGGCTGAGATGTACCCGACCGGGATGAACCCAGACCCGGGTCGGGTCGACCCGGTTCGGGACGACCCTAGGGGGGTTGGGCCGGGTCGGGCCGGGCCCAGACCCCCCCCCCCCCAACTTCAGAACATTTCTAGTCTTTTGCCCATAACATGTGCTACAGACCTTAGATCGATGCACTGTCAGTTGCATAGGAATCCTTGGACTGAGACAGTCGTTTTGGCATATTACCCTTGAGGATTCAGCAATGTTTGGGTACGGCAGAATTGGTTCGAACTTGAAACCAACGGGGCCCTTGGATCGGAAACACTTATAACATAAGGATCGGACATCCGATTGACGTGCTGTCAATTGCGTTGGGATCCTTTTTTGAGATGGCCCTGTTGGATTACTCCCCTTGATATTTGTATACAGATAGAGTACATTCGGGTTGGTTTTATCTTAAAAACTAACCAGTTCCCTTAGACGTAAATGCCAATAACTCTCAGACCGGGCATCTGATTGATGCAACATTTGTCGCATTGGGTTTCTTTAGAAGAGATGTAATATTGGGATTCATCAAATCTAGACTTCGTGACAGTTGGTGTATTGACTCTCTCGCTTGCTCGAGGAGCGAACCCTCCTGAAATCAATCATGATGTGTACTGGAACCGAAGAGCTTGTTGTGACTGCATCGACTACTGTACTGGAATCCTCCATGGGTTCGATAGAGATGACTACCATACTGGAATCCTATGTGGGTTTTACAATGATTACTACTGTTCTTGTATCTTGTGTGTGTCTGGTAGTATTGACCTTTGTACTTGTATCTTGTGTGGGGCTGGCAGAGTAGCTGGTCTTGTATCCTATGTTGGTCCGACAACTTAGCTGGACTTGTATCCTCTGTGGGTCCGACAGCATAGATGGATCAGTGCAAACACATGATCATCTCTATCGCTATATGAAATATGTATACCTGTGTGAGATAAATCATAGCTTAAATCATTATCATCGATGTGATTGACTTTCTTTCCTGTGTGGCTTGGGTTGTGATTTTTGTGTGGATTGGGTTGTGTTTTCCTGTGTGGACAGGGTTGTACATGGGCTCATGAGTTGGAGCCTTACTAGAATTGATTACTTAGGTGTATGTATGGGAATATACCTATGTATAGTTATTTGATTCATCGTGTTGTATCTTTCCATTGTGGTTTATCCTTCATGGATTCTGAGAGACCTTTGGGGGTCTCGGGGTCCCTACTGAGTATCATATACTCACCCCTGCACGGGCTATGCCCGTACTACATTGTGTTGGATGTAGATGACTGACAACACTGATCGAGGTGGAGTCCTGTGGAGCTGGATGGTACCCAGAGGTGGACTACTTGGCAGGGTGTACACGGAGCGGACGACCAGACCCAAGGAGTCGAGGAGACTATCTGTACACACCCTTCAGGTGGGATATTTGGAGGATGACTAGGTGTTGCTGTTTTTCTTACTATTATTGTACTTTCCTTTCAGTTGTACTGTACTTTCAGTTGGTTTTGTATATTGGACTATTTACTTTCAGAACATACTTTGTACCCAGTTTACTTAGTGTTTACTTCACCTGCATACTCTGTTGTGTATGTTTAATTTATAAAGGCAATGCCTCCCCTTTTCCAGGATTTATGCCTTTGGTTCCACTGTCCAGCCCCTGGCCTATGGAAGCCGGGCTTGGGGTAGTCATTACACGGTCCCCGAGGATGGGTCCTGAAAAATTGGTATCAGAGGAGTTGGTTCTACCATAGAACTCAGAACTCTAATCTTTCTTCTCTATGAAGTAATAGTATTAAGAGTATTGTGTGTGGTTTTCAGTCAAGGTATTTCAGTGTTGGTGTGGTAGCCGACATATCCATACACTAGGACCCTGACCTCTGATTTTTATCTCAGTGCACAAAGACATTGTTTGCATGTGTGTTTCCTTTAAAAAGTTTTCGTTGTGATTACTTTGTGTCAGATCACTGGGTATACTATACTAATCGTGGCGCACCAGTTTATTTTCAGGATGACCCCACTATGGTAGCCAGCTAGGGTTCCCAGTTACGTGTGGGATGGTAGCCCACCGAGTGACGAGGCCTCGGTGCAGGGCCCTATTACAGTGGAGGCACCAGCACAATCTCTACCCGCTAAGCCACCGATGCTACCCGCCATAACGGCGGAGAGTGCACACTGTCTGAGCGTCTTGCATGATTTTCAGTGTCAGAGGACACCCAGGTTCCGCCGAGAGATGGATCATCAGGCATCCGAGGATTGGCAGGAGGCTGTCGTCATAGTCTTCAGATTGGTTGAGGAACCATCAAACCCCATAGTGATCCTTTCCACGAGTCTTTTGCATGCAGCAGTAGGTAGATGGTGGAGAATAATTCTCCAGGTGCACGACGATGCATCTATACATTGGACGGACTTCGAGAGCCTCTTCCGCTCGGAGTTCGTTCTAGCCACCCTCTGTGTGGTGCGCATCCAGGAGTTACTACAACTGCGGAAGGGAAGCATGTTAGTAGCCTAGTACATAGCGAGATTTACTGACCTCTCGCGCTACTCCACGAACATGGTACAAGACCCATTCTTCTGGGCCCATACCTTTTGAGCAGGGGCTGAGGCATGAGATCAATGCTTCGACGATTCCCCTCAGCATCCCGATGTAGGTGGGGGTGCTGAAGAGATCCCTGTTAGTGGAGATCTTTCTCTCTGAGCAGCCATCAACAGTGATACCCACTGCATGATGGCATGGAGAGGAGTCTTATACATCCGATAGTTGACAGACGGTGCAGGGGTCCAAACGGACCAGGACAACAGGTGGGCGACTTCAGGATATGGGTTTGGCTGTTTGGGGTATGCGATGTTGAGCTATCTTTACAAGGAGCATACAGTGCTATGCATGTAGCAGGAAGGTCAACATGGTTCGTGACTGCCTGACACACCATGCAGACGAGCAGTAGACATTGGAGAGACCTCCCAGGCAGAGGCAGTGGTTCAACCATGGCAGTCTGCAGGGAGCAGGCGGACGAGGCAGTGGAGCTGGCTAAGCAGTGGGTGGTGGAAGACGCTTCGAGGCTCTACCACCCCCCCCCCCAAGAGGTCCACCCCGACCACAAGGAGCTGGAGGGCAGAGGTAGGCTCAGCTCCAGGAAGTAGAGGCTTACAACCACGGTGCACCCGATATGATTCGAGGTACAATTTGTGTCTACTCCAGCCATGTTGCAGTTCTTATAGGAACATGTGTGAGTCATTCTTTTATCTTCAATGCCCTTGTTCGAAGCTCAGAGATTCTGACAGAGCTGTCGGCTCGATCTGTATGGCTAGAGACTCCTACGGGAGCAGACACGACGATTACGCACTGCTTCCGGCAGTGTGAGCTTACTCTAGGAGGCGAGAGCTTCAGCTAGGATCTTCTTGTAGCGGCATCAATGCCTTAAGAAATCATCTTGGGTATGGATTGGTTATCTACAGTCCATGCTCAGATCGACTGTACTAGGCACAATGTTGGGTGTCCCTGCATGGATGGGACCATGTTAACCTTTTCCGGTGAGAAGGGAACCTTCGATGCATAGGATTGACTCATACAGATGAGAGGGCAGCCGATCACACATAAGTTAGCTAGTCTCATCCTCAGAGTAGTTGACGTGCGTAGTTCGAGTTTTCCTGTAGTGGTGGATCAGTATGTGGATGGTTTTCCTGACGATGTTCCAGGACTACCTCCTCATATGGAGGTAGATTTCTATATATACCTATACCTCGAGACATCACTGATATCTACTCCAGCATATCGGATGGCTCTCGCCGAGCATCGTGAGCTGCGGGTACAGCTGGATGACTTACAAGGGAATGGTTTCATCTGACCCAGGGTTTCAACCTGGGCTTCTCCGATTCTGTTCACCATGAAGGTAGATGGGAGCTTGTGACTGTGTGTCAACTTCCATCACCGGAACCAGGTGACCATTAAGAACAAGTATCCACTCCCGAGGATTGATGACCTCTTTGATCAGCTCAAGGGAGCACGATGGTTCTCGAAGACAGACCTCAGGTCAGGCTATCATCAGCCCATAGTTCGAGATGAAGATGTGTATATGACGGCCTTAAGGTGTCGGTATGGACACTGTGAGTTCTTGGTTATGCCTTTTAACGTAACCAATTCTCTTGTAGTGTTCATGAGTCTCATGAATAGGATCTTCTAGCCTTACCTCAATTGATTTGTCATAGTATTCATCGACGACATACTGATCTACTCGAATACTAAGGAGGAGCACACCTACCACTTACAGGTTGTACTGGACACACTCTGAGAGCACCAGATATATGATAATCTCCTGAAGTGTCAGTTCTGGATTCGGGTGGTCCACTTCTTAGGGAATGTCATCTCTGAGTTGAGAGTTGCGGTGGATCTTGCAAAGATCGAGGATGTACTTGCTTGGGAGCCACCCTGGACTGTGACAGAGGTGCGGAGTTTCCTAGGTCTCGCTGGGTACTATCGGAGACTTGTGACAGACTTCTCCAGAGTTTCAGAACCACCTTCAGCTTTGAAAAAAAACGGGAAACCCTTCGTGTGGTCAGATAGATGCCAGCAGAGCATCCATAAGTTGAGACAGAGATTGAACAGTGCGCCCATCTTGAGGCTACCGGAGGAGGTTGTAGGGTACATAGCTTACTGCGATGCATCAGGGACTGGAATCGGGTGTGTCATGATGTAGGAGTGGGAAATGATCGCTTATGGTTCACTACATTTGAGTAAGCATGAGTAGAACTACGCTACCCATGACCTGGAGTTAGCAGTAGTGGTCTTTGCCTTAATGATGTGGCCACACTACCTGATGGGTGAGCGCATTACAGTCTACTCTGATAACCAGAGTCTCAGGTACATCTTCACGCAAAAGGACCTAAACCTGAGATAGCGGTGATGGCTTGAGTTCTTCCAGGACTATGACTTTGAGATTTTATATACTCCTAGGAAGGGGAACGTAGTATCTGATGCTTTCAGCAGGAGATCGGGCATTCAGCAACTTAGAGAGGTGATAGAGCAACTAGCCACATTGCAGATATCCTTTATGGATAGAGATAGAGATGTCTTTCTATAGTCACTCACAGTCTCTCCTCCACTACTTTAGCGGGTCATAGAGGTGCAGCATGGGGATGTTGACTATGATATGTGACGTGCACAAATATCCATAGGACATGAACCTGATGGATTTTCTGTAGGAGGAGAGCACGTCATCCTCTTCAGGGGACGTACCTTGGTACCAGTTTCCCTACAAGAGGAGGTGCTGAGGTAGTTCCAAAATTCCCCTCTAGCAGTTCATCCTGGGGTAGCAAAGATGTACCATGACACAGACGACAGTACTGGTGGTCGGGTATGAAGAAGGATGTGGCAGAGTTCGTTTCTTAATTCCTCACCAGTCAGCAAGTGAAGTGAGAGCACTAGGTACTTGCTGGCTTAGTACAGCCCTTAGAGGTCTCAGAGTGGATGTGGGACGGGATATCAATTGATTTCGTGATGGGGCTTCCACATACTTCAAGGGGACATGACACCATTTGGGTGATGGTAGACCGACTCACCAAGTCAACCAACTTCCTACCAATTAGAGAACATTTCTCAGTAGAGAGCTTGGGATGACTCGACGTTCAGGAGATCTTAGGACTTCATGGTGTGCTATTTTCAATCATCTCTGATCGATAAACTATCTTTACTTCCTGGCTATAGAAGGGGTTGCAGGAGGCCTTTGGGATGCAGATACGCCTGAGCATTTCCATTCACCCATAGACTGATGGCCGGACAGAGTGGACTATTCAGACATTCGAGGACATGCTCTGTACATGTGTCCTTGACTTTGGGCGCAGCTGGGAGGATCTTCGACCATTTGTGGTGTTTACATACAACAAAAGCTACCACTCCACCATCGAGATGGAACCTTACGAGGAAATGTACGGCTGACCAAGCATATCAATTATGTGCTGGAATAACCCTGGGGAGTTATCACTCGTAGGACTAGATATGGTTCAGGCTACGACGGAGAAGGTGCAGGTCATCTAGGAGCAGATGAGGACTGCACAGAGCAGACAGAAGTCCTGTACTGATAGGAGGCGGAGACCACTAGAGTTCAAGGATGTTGACCACATTTTCTTATGGGTCTCACCTTGATCTAGATTACGGAGATTTGGATGAGGAAACAAGTCATCTCTGCACTTCATCGGCCCTTTTCAGGTCCTCATCAGGGCAGGTGAGGTGGCTTACTGCCTGGCCCTTCCACCTCAGTTGCACCGGGTGCATGATGTCTTCCACGTATCTGAATTGAGGAGATATGTGCATGACCCGACACATTTCATCGACCATAGGGATCAGGACATAGATGTCGAGGTGACTTTTGTGGAGGTCCTAGTGGAGATCGGGGATTGACATGAATGGGTCCTATGTGGATGGTTGATACCTCTGGTGCACATTCATTGACAGCACGGGAACCTCCAGGAGATCACATGTGACCGGGATGCTCAGATTCATTCTCAGTACCATCATTTGTTCCCCTAGTTTTTGTTGTAGCTTTACGGGGACGCAAATCCCGGAGGTAGGAGTAATGTAAAGACCCGGAAATTTAAAGGATTTTTTTTAAAATTCATTGACATTTTATGAGTCTACGGATTCTGATGACACTTTATTCTGAGGCCCGGTGTTCCGAGAATCAATTTTCGAAGTTTAGCTTGGGTACGTTTAGTGAACAAACGAGCTGATTTTTTATCTTTAGAACCAGAGCTCGAAATTAAAATTCGAGGGCACCGATTAACTCACAGCGCCGGTAATTGCTTAAGTGGACACTTACCATAGTTTTGTTCGCAAAGGAGGAGAAGATAATTTTGGTGGTTTATTCAAGAAATAAATAAACACCAATAGAACAATTTTTATTTTGTAAGGTGGTTTTTCCCTCCCATGGGTAGTTAAGGGTGGGGCCCACTACCACTTAACTACCCATGTGTGGGTGTTAGAGAGGTGGGGCCACATGACCCCCACCATTTAATTCCCTCTAAACAGGTTAGTAACCCCCCCGTTAGATGGAAAAAACCCCATTTAACTGCCAACATGTTTAATAATGGGGAACCTTCACTCTCACTTCTTAAATTAATTGTCATCGCATTATTAAATGTGGTGAATTAATTCAGGGAGTTTATTTGCGTGTGAATTAAATAATAGGAGGAACCTATTATTTAATTTGGGAAATAGCTTCGTTGTGTGGGAGAGATCAGGGGAGAGCTCTTGAGATTTGGAAGAACGCCGGTCTCTGACGAAGAAAGACAAAGAATGCGGGCCTCCGATGAAGAACGACGAAGAATGCTGGTTCCTTGAAGATCAACGACCTGCCACCAATTCCCTTCTCCACAACAATGGAGAAGACGTCGCTTCCTCCTCAGCACACTCTGACGTCACCTATGATTACTTTACCGGCAACGCCGACATCCAACATAAATTGTTAAGGTAGAGGAAATTGAAAATTTTTCATTATCTGATTTTATACCCATGACATGGTGTGAAAATTGTTTGGTGTTTTCTAACGTGGTGGGTAAAGAATAACGAACAAGTCTGAAACCACCGATTATTTTGTTTATGATGTGAGGAATAATTGGTGATGTCGAAGCGGGATTGAATTGGTGATTGGAGGTTGTCGTAGTAAAGTACAGATCCCAAGACGACCACAGGCGCAGACGAGAGTAGAATCGGACCACCGGAATGACTCCAGTGGACTGCGGAAATATCTAGTGGCCGCGCGGGATCGATAGGAGATGCGGAGCCGAGCGTTGCATTAGTGGGGCATAATGGGGTGATCGTGTTCCCCCCTGCTCGGCTCGTTGGCTGACCCAGCGCACCCCCAAGCTGGGCCGGGGCGGGTGACATGGACATGGCCATACCGGGCCCGGCCAGGACGGGTCGCGCCAAGCCGGCCCAGACCCGGGTCGGGTCGACCCGCTTCGGGCTAACCCAAGGGGGGTTGGGCTGGGTCGGGATCGGTCCAGACCCCCCCCCCCCCCCACTTCGGATAGTTTCTGGCCTTTTTCCCGTAACGTGAGCTATGGACCTTCGATCGATGCATCGTCAGTTGCATAGAAATCCTTGGACTGAGATGGTCGTTCAGCATATTACACTCGAGGTTTCGCCAAAGTTTGGGTATAGCCGGGTTGGTTTGAACTCGAAACTAATCAGGCCCTTGGAGAGGAAACTCTTATAACTTAAGGACCGGACGACTGATTGACGTGTCGTCAATTGCGTTGGGATCATTTTTTTGAGACATTCCTTTTGGATTACTCCACATGAAGTTTGGACGCAGCTGGAGTACCGTTGGGTTCATTGTTGCTTAAAAACCAACTGGGCCCCTAGGACGGAAAAGCCAATAACTCTCAGACCGGGCGTCCGATTGATGCACCGTATGTCGCTTTGGGTTTCATTTGACGAAATAGATCATTGGGATACATAAAGTCTGGACTTCGTGGCAGTTGGTGTATCAACTCTCTCTCTTGCTCGAGGAGCGGACCCTCCCAGAATCGAGCATGCTGTGTGCGGGAACCCATGAGCTACTTGCAACTGCATCGACTACTATATTGGAATCCTCCATGGGTTCGACAGAAACAATTACCATACTGGAATCCTCTGTGGGTTCGATGGAGATGTCTAATGTTCTTGTATCCTTTGTGGGTCGGGCGGTATTGACCTCTGTACTTTGTATCCTATGTGGGTCCAGCAAAGTAGCTGGTCTTGTATCCTATGTGGGTCTGACTGCTTAGCTGGACTTATATCATGTGTGGGTCTGACAACTTAAATGAATCAGTGGATACATCTGATCATCTCTATCACTATACGAAATATGTATACCTCTGTGGGCTGATTCTTAACTTCAATCATTGTCATCAATGTGATTGAATTTATTTCCTGTGTGGATTGAGATGTTCTTTCCTATGTGGATTGGGTTGTGTTTTCCTGCGTGGACAGGGATGTACTTGGGCTCATCAGTTGGAGCCAAACTAGAATTGATGACTTGGGTATATGTATGGGCATATACCCAAGTAGAGTTGGTTGATCCTTCATGTTGTATCTTTCCATTGTGGTTTATCCTTCATGTATTCTAAGTGACCTTCGGGGGTCTCGGGGTCACTAATGAGTATCGTATACTCACCCCTGCACGGGCTATGCCCACACTACATTGTGTTGGATGCAGATGACAGACATCACTGATCGTGGTGGAGGCTTGGGGAGCTGGACGGTACCCGGAGGTGGACCACTTGGCGGGATGTACTCGGATCAGACGGCCGGACCCGAGGAGCCAAGGAGACTATACATACCCACCCTTCAGGTGGGATTTCTGAAGGATGACTCAGTGTTGCTGTTTTACTTTTAGCTGTTGTACATTCCTTTTAGTTGTATTGTACCTTCAATTGGGTTTGTATACTAGCCCATTTAATTTAAGCACTTACTTTTTACCCAGTTTTACTTTGTGTTTTCTTCCCTTGCATACTTTGTTTTGTATGTATACTTTATAAAGGAAATGCCTTCCCTTTTTCTAGGATTTACGCTTTTAGTGCTAGTCGCCAGCCCCTATCCTATGGAAGGTGGACTTGGGGTAGTAATTTCACGGGACCCAAGGATGGGTCGTGACATACCAGGTATAATATCAATTAATAATTAAACATATCTTCTAGGTGGAAGAAAAGAAAATTTCTCATGAAACACTTCAGTGAATTCTCTCACAATATGCATGTCTTCAAGGATAGTTATTTCCATAAACTCAGTCATCTAAGAAAGATACACATTCTCATTGGGTAGTAATATCCATACATGAGATGATGGTTCTAAGGAAGATTCATCCTCCTCCTTGCACTTGAACAGAATTGGGGGTCAATTCTCCATATAGAGGGTGATTTCCCACTCACAGTAATTTATGTTGGGTTGTTATAAGGATAGCCAATGCATTACAAGAATTTCATCAAATTAACCCATAGCAAGTATAACGAGGTTCACTTGGAAGTTTGATCCTCAAATTGTGATAGGGGAGGAGATATATTCATGGGTCGTAATGTTTTCTCCATTTGGCGTTCTCACTGACAACATTACTTATATAATTTGTGGTGGTGATGGTATTTTTATACTAAAATTTTGGGATATAAAAGAATGCATATAACCATAATAAAAAATATTTCCCTATTTTTGACTGAATAACTAGCGTACCATTAACAACATTGTTTTTGAGGTTCACTTTGGCAGTACGGATGGAAAAAGCTCACCCTTTCTACCTTGGATGTTGTTGGTAGCATCCAAAAAACCTTGTCTTAGGGAACTGGTTTGCAATGTAACCTGGTTATTTGTAGTTGGAGTAATGAAAAATGTTTTTATGTTTGAATGGAGCATTCATATAATTTTTTTAGCAACAGGTTTTTCTTATCGATAGATAATGGGTGGATTCCCTCCTCTTCCACACCAAATGAATTCCCTCTTCCCCTTCAATAAATTTCCAGGGTGTGTCTTTTCATACCATTGGCATGTCAGGTGCTGTATTTTCTTAAAATCAATGGATTTATCCATCAGACTTATAGAAATAAACACCACATTATGCTTCTTATCATCATGATACCCCTGATATTCATCAATCTCTATTTCAACTTTTTGGGTACATCGTAAAATTTCTTCATATCTCTCGAAGTCACGGATCACCAGGGATTTCTGTAGGCAAGTTTATAGCCCAACAGAGAAGTAGTCAAACTTGAATTTGGGGGTAATGACAATGTTGAAGGTATATCATCTACACCTTGGGAATTTTTTTCTCTTTTTCTCTGACATATTTGTTGTATTTTTTAATGAGGTCAAGGGAGTCTCTATCTATCTTTAGTTAGAGGGTGCATGGAAAATAGTTATCGAAATACATTTTCTGTAAATCCATCCGTTTTGTTTCCTCGATCTCTTCCTTAGTCTTTTTGTTTTTTATCAATGTCCACCATTGATTAGCTTCACCCTCCATACAATAATATTCCCTAAGAACCTTCTTTATTCTAGAACATTGAAGTATGATGAAGATATTTTCAATGGAGTTGATCCTTTGTTAGGTGATTGAGGGATCATGTGATCTATTAAAAGTATGAGGATTTCGTGATTCTCGCTCCCATAATGTTGGGTATCTCATTAGATTAGTCATCACATTGATCTATGCATCTGTTGTTAACATGATTCCTCCTATTACCAGACATTAGATATATTACAAGGAATGTTAGGGTTAACACATAAAGGTAAAACCAAATACAAAAAATAAAACGTATAAATTGCTTTTATTTCCTTAACTTATGAATTTGTAGGCTTCAATATATGTTATCCATGATCCACTTCCCAACATATATTATTAGGGGAATTTTTTTATTCCCTAAATAATGGTTCATTCAAAGCTTATAAATTTACAAAATCATATCCACTGTGAGTGTCATCACCAAGAGTGCAGAAACACCCATTATCGTGCACCAGTTTATGTTTTAGTCTAGCTCAAGTTAGGGTTTTCAGGGTTTACCCTTAGATACATTAGTGCTAGAGACGCCTATACCTACTCATATCCAGACATGGATGTATTTTCATTATAAACCACAAACTCAATACTCACCAAAATTTATGGATAGTTTTATTATAATAAGTCTTATCTCAAAGGATTTCACTAGGTTTTTCTAGTCATACTCCCAAAATTAACTAAACCTATACATTGAAACAAACTATAACAACTTTTCTTTTTATTACACACATAAACATGATTTATAACATAAACATGAAATCAAGAAAACTATGAGGATGAAGACGTATAGTTTCCTAGGAAATTTTAACATTACATAACAACATAGGACATAATATCAACCATCTATATTGACCACTTCTTTTACATGACAATAACACTCCTTTATAATTAGCATTCCATGGGATAAACTAAGGAAATTTATAAGAAAAGGGTGAGCTATAAAGTTAAGTATGGGAGTAAGAAAATAAAAACATGAATAATATAGTACATGTTAGGAATTAGTCATATCAATGGTGTGAAAAGGAAACATGAACATAAATGCATGATATGGCATGATTATCATAACTTGTAAATGTGCAAAAAAACATCTAATAAGATATTATCATGATCCAAAGATAATAAAACATGTAGAATGTTTAAACCATAATTTCAATTGAATTAGAAATGGTATAATCTCACTTCACTTAAGGTATCATGATACTATTCTTTATACAATGAAATGGGGCACTATCAAGTTGCCCCCTTCATAATCATTTCTTTTTAGGCATAACTGTGTCACATGGATCATATAACCTGGATTCAATAAACATCATAAATTTTACAAGATAAAGGAATGTGAAATTAATACATAAAACTATATAATCAATAAGTATATGTTCATAAAGGTAAATACCATTGATAGAGAAATGAGTCTGGTATTCCCTACCCAATGACTTTGTCTTGGAAAGTCACAGTGCAATTCCGGCAGCATAATGGCGTGACATAAGAATTCATAAAAATGGTGAACTAGGGAGATAATGGTGCCTCATAATATTTACATGAAATTTATATTAAGGGGGTCATATATAAACATTTAAAAACATATGTAATTGAATTTAGATTCAAAATACTGATGAATTTCTTGTATGTAAATGATGAGAGAGAAATCCCCTATGGAATTTTGGCATGGTAACTGGTGTACATTGGAGGCATTAAATGGAGAAAAAGGGTTTTATCATTATTCAAACATAAGGAGGAAACTATGGGGGATGTTTTAAATCATACACCAACATATTTATTTAAAAAATGGTATAACAATATAAATTAATTTGGACAAAATGGGAATGGAAGAAATCCCTTACATTGAAGTGTGATCCCAAATATAATGACCCAGCCTTAAAATTTTACTTAATCTTGAATTAAATCAATAACTCACATTGATTAACTTTTCAGGTTTAGAGTTTTAATGAATTTGGACATAACTATTACATCTCAAAAGATTACAAACTAGACACTTCTACAGAGTTTCAATTATTTTTACAAAACATGAACTCTTGAAAAAAAGAGTCATGTCTAGTTCCATGTTTAAGATAGAATGACTTTTCCTTGATCCCATCCTTGACCCTATTCCACATTATGTCCTGTGAAAAACATTTCAAAAACTTGGGGTGATCATAAAAACTCTGTAAGGGATACACAAAGAAGGAAAATTTATAGTTTTCTTCTAAACAATAGGTAAAACATGAATACTTTATCATAAGTAATACCTTTCACCTTTATGAAGTATTCAATACTCTTCACTGAATAAAATATCATTACATACCCTTTTTTAACAAAATTATTACCATAAAACACACATAAAGAACACAAAACATATAAAGGTAACTTTAGGCATAAACATACATAAATGGAATAACCATATGGTCGACTTCCACACATATCACTAAATGGAATAGCCATACGGCCGACTTCCATACCCAATGAATTGAAGGTTATAAAGTAACCACCATTCCCGGTATTCATGACACCACCCGTCATTTGTTTTATCATGTAACCACTCGTCAAATGTCCAAGTACCATTATAAAATCATAAGACATAAAACAAATATAAATTGAAGAAAACATTTCCACATTTCAATCAAAATATATCACTTAAATATATTGACATAACCAATACATTATCAAAACCATTTTCAATACCAAAATACATAAAAGATAATATGGTATTTATTTTCTTTTAAAAACATTACGGATTGTTGAGGAAGCCCAAGATCAAATAATACTCGCGGTGGTGGAAAGGTCATTGTCACCGCATACGTTAAAAGAAATATTCCTTTTTGTCATTTAGTAAAACACTTTGTTGAAAAATATTCCCTTTGAATTAAATTAAAAGTAAAAGGTTTTTATATAGTGTATAAAGGAAAGTCTTGTATTTAAACAAAATATGCCTCAATGAAAGGAGATTGAGACGAAGTCCCTTACCTCGTGTCTGACTTGACTCGATCACTCTTTAATCTCCTGAATAATAAAAAAAAGTTAATTTCAACTTTCTTAAGAACCTTTTTCAAGTTTATTATTCCTTTTATATCACTTAGTTTCATGTTATAATCATTATTTAATCATTTAAGTTAATAAATTTCGTTTTGTCGATATTTGGTGCTTATATCAAAAATAGACTTCTTACAATTACATGTTGTCAATGTGGTCAAAGGATCATTATATCTAGAATTATATTCATGATTTGGATATAATATATATCATATATATCCATCATATACATTTATTTATAAAAGTACATAACATTTAGAGGTAAGAAATGAAATGCACCGTTCATGGAGACGGTAAGCCGTACGTACGCTTGAACGCTACATTGATTTCTATTTCATATTTAATTGAATTAAATCACAATGAAATAAAGGTATATTATAATTCTTGTATAATATCATATATAATATTATTAACTACATCCTTTATACGTCCCACATATGGAATTAACGACTCAAATCTCTTTGAGGGGGTGGTAGTCCACACTTCCAAAAATGAAATTATCATGTTTATCCATTATGGAGACCATAATGTTATGACATAAATGAAAAATACAGAAGCATAAAGAAACCATAAACATAATATATATCATATATAAATACAGTTCCATATTAATGTCCACCATTAAAGGTGTTAAGAGAAGATTTAACAATCATCATTTTGTGAGGCATTAATTCTCCATCAACATAAATAATATGTTATTTAACCATTAGATGGAGGTGTGTGTAAGTGTAGCTTGAATACTTCTCAAAACAACATCCTAGTATATTTAAGATACCGGTTTTGTTACAAAATAAAGGAATAAAAAGCGTTTACGGGTTGGAGAATCAAAATAAAACAAAAGAACATAAGAGATGATGTTGCCATTAAATCCAGTAACTCCCCTTGGTTTGAACCAAAATGGTTTCTTGAAGAGATTTATGGATGAGTTAAGGCTTCTAGGATGAAGATATGGATATTGGGAGCTTGTTAGAGTAGTGTTTGGGCGATCCAAATTGCTTGAGAAGTGTGTGAAATGGGTAGGAATCGGGGTCTTTTTATAAGGGAGAGGAGGGTCTCTTTGTAAAGCATGAAACTATTAGTTTATTATATAATGATTTTGGGTTTATAAATTTCCAAAAATTATTAAACTTGAATATAAGGTGTCCAATGTTTGAAATAAAATAATCGAATAACAATTTTACAAGTGTGGGATAATATTTGAAAAATTATCTTCTTATTTATTTAAATCATTCATTAATGACATAAACACTTCATCATCATTGTGTCATTAATAATTATATATATATATGATGTCGAAAAATTATAAAAAAATTACCATGTTTTAAGAAATTTTTTTATCTTTCTAATGAATATTTTTAGTAAAATATATCAATTATATAACCCCATGTAATTTTTTTTAGTAAAACAAAACATGTTTGTGACATTTTTATTTTTACTTTAAATAAAATGCATTAATGTGATTATCTTACCCAAGTGGCTCCATGGGGTCCCACAAATTGACCAAATTATTGTATTAGTAGGCCATGACTCCTCCAATAATGTTAGTACACATTTCAATGTGATTTCATATTATTATAACATTATTTTTACATTAAATTACACCAATTACCTTCAATCGTGATTAAAAAAACTTAAAAGTTTATATTCACAAAAAAAATATTTTCATCCAATTGAACCACATTTTACTTACTATTGGCAACCATTTATGTTGGATTTTTGAAATGTAATTCACATATGTGGTAATGTTTTGTTTAAATGAAAAATTCATTTTTTTTACTACCACTTAGTGGTTTCAGTATTCATCAAAAATTGAAGTTTTTCAGAAAAATACCAAAAATTCACCCTAAGCTATATTTGATATTCCGAATTCAAAAATGATTTATATTTTACAAAATTCAAAACATATAATTTTCATTAATGATTTTTATAATTAATTTCCATTTTCAAAACAAATAGAATGTTTTTAAGAAACAATATCTATCAAAAGTTTGACACTTTGTTAAGTCAAATTTCAAAGTGAAATTAATTCCAATGACCACCATTGTATTAAATGGTAAAAATATATTCTAATTGATATTGAAAAAAAAATCAAAATATAATCTAATCATATAAATAAATTAGATATAAATAATGTTATGAATTAAAATAAATCATTTTTCACTTATTCATTAAAAATGAACTTTATCGGAAAAATAACAAAAACATACACAAAGTAAATTTTGATGTCCCAATTCTAAATAAGGATTTTATTTGGCCCAATTAAATTTATAAGAGTGGCCAAAACTATTTTTAATGAAGGTTCTCCATGAAAATGGTATAAATCATCCTTTTAGTAAATATTAGATTATCTATGCCTAAAATTGAATTCTTTTCTTATTTTAAGCCTTAATCTTTTATTGGATAAATATAAAAACATTAAACAAACTTATATAATCATATTTTACTTATTTTTATTCATTCCCACCAATAAAACAGCTATATGTTAACTACCATTTAAAATAATATTATTATATTATCAGTGTGATACGTAATATTTCAAAGAAACTCGTTCTTACATATTGGGTATGCTATCCAACAAAACTACCCCTTTAATGTAATATTAATATTTAATTCATAAATATTAATAAATATTAAAATGTATTATTCTTTATTTACCCAGGATGTTACATCCTTCCCCCTTTTGTGAATTGCATCATCGCAATTTTATTAACTATTAAAAATAAGTGGGGGTATTTATCCCTCATAGAATTTTCAGATTCCCATGTTGCCCCTTCAACCATATAGTTTTTCCATAAAACCTTCACCTGATAAATTACTTTATTTCGTAACACATGCTCTCTTCGGTCAATAATCTGGACTATTTGTTCTTCATAGGAGATATTCTCTTCCAACTGAACTATCTCTGGGCTCAAAACATGAGATGGATCTGGCATTTACTTTCTCAACATTGAAAAATTAACAACATTATGTACCTAGGATAAACTTGGAGGTAATGCCACTCTATATGCAACTGGTCCAACTTTCTCTAGGATTTCATAATCTCCAATGATCCTCGGACTCAACCTTCTATTTTTGACCAAATGGATCACATTTTTCCATGTTGAAACCTTGATAAAAACATAATCACCTACATAAAAAGATAGATCCTTCCTCCAGTTATCTGCATAACTTTTCTGCCTACTCTGAGCTATTCACATGTGCTTCTGAATAAACTGAACTTTTTCTTCCATCTCTTCTCCCAATTATGGTCCCATCAGCTTCTATTCCCCTACTTCATTCCAAAAAGCTGGAGTTCAACATCATTTACTATATAATCCCTCAAACGAAGCCATCTATATACTGGAATGAAAATTGTTTTTATAAGAAAATTCAAGCAAAGAAAGATGTTGGTCCCAACATACCTAGTAATCCATCGTGAAAGCATGTAACAAATCCTCCATGTTCTGAATTGTGTGTTCTGATTTTTCATATAATTTTGGATGAAAAGTTGTACTAAAATTTAATTCAGTACCCTACAACATCTGAAGGCCTTTCCAAAAGTTAGAAGTAAACCTTGGATCACGATCAGATAAAATGGAGAGGGGAACTCCATGTAACTTGACTATCTATTTAACATACATCTGAGAATGATGATCTAGAGAGAAAGTATATAGAATAGGATGAAAATGGGAAGATTTATTAAATCGATTAATAATAACCCAGATTGAATTATTACCTCGAGATGTCTTTGGTAATCAGACAACGAAGCCCATTGATATATTTTCCCATTTCCACTCTAGAACCAGTAATGACTAAAGCAACCCTTTTAGTAATTTCCGCTATGCTTTAACATGCTGACAAGTCAAACACTTCACTGTAAAATCATCAATATCTCTTTTCATTCCATCCCATCAGTAATACTCATGTAGATCTTTGTGCATCATAGTACTTCCAAGATGAACTGAAAACTGGGAACTATGAGCCTCTCATAACAACTCATTCTTCAACTGTGAATCACAAGGCACACATAATCTCTTCCAAAACCTTCAAAACACAATCATTATCAATTTTAAATTCGAGGACCTTACCATTATGAACCAGCTCTACCTTTTTCTGTAACCCATTGTCTTTCTTCATTGCTTGCTTAATTCTGTCTAATAGAGATGATCTCACTGACACCTAAAACAAAACATAAGAACTTCTTGCACCAACAACTTCCATGTCAAATTTCATCAAATAAAAATCCAAAGGATCTCATTCCAAACATAGCATGGTTAACGAAGCATTAATTTTTCAACTCAAAGCATCAGCCACTTTGTTAGCTTTTCCTGGATTGTAATAAATTGTACAATCATAATCCTTGATTAATTCCATCTATCTATTCTATCTCGTGATCAATTATTTCTGAGTAAATATATAAATTAAACTATTGTGATCATTATATATTTCACACTTTACTCCATACAAATTATGCCTCCAAATTTTTAGAGAAAAAACAACAGTAGCTAATTCCAAATCATGTGTAGGGTAATTTAATTCATGAGTTATCAACTGATGTGAAGCACAAGCAATTACCTGATCATTCTGTATAAGGACACAACCAAGTCCCTTCAATGAAGCATCACTGTAGATAACAAACTCACCCTTTCTGAAAAAAGTTCCAAAACTAGAGCATTCACCAATCTTCTTTTCAATTCCTGAAAAAAATCATCACCAACTTTTTTCCAGATGAACTGAACACCTTTTCGAGTTAACTTAGTCATTGGACTAGATAACCATGAAAATTTTTCAATAAACCTCCAGTAATAACCTGTCAAACCAATAATACAATGGATCTATGTTTTATTTGTGGGTCTTGTATATTCTCCAACAATTGTTGTTTTAGCAGGATCAACATTTATTCCATTTTATGAAATAATGTGACCAAGAAAATAAATTTGTTGTAACCAAAATTCACACTTGGTGAATTTTCCAAACAATTTCATTTCTTTTAAGGTTTGCAGGATAACCCTTAAATGACTTTAATGCTCCTTTTTACTTTTGGAAAACACCAAAATATCATCAATGAACACAACCACAAACTTATCCATGAACTCATGGAAAATTCATTTCATTAGATCCATGAATACATCAGGTTCATTGGTTAACCCAAAAGGCATAACCAAAAATTAATAATGTCCATATCTAGTACAAAACACAGTTTTTAGAACATTTTCTTCTTTTACATTCAACTGATGGTACCCCAACCACAAGTCAATCTTCAAAAAATACTAAGCTCCCTAGATTTGATCAATCAAATCATCGATATGTGGAAAAGGATACTTTTTCTTTACAGTGATGTTATTAAATTCTCTATAATCAATGAAATGTCTCATTGAACAATATTTGTTTTTAACAAACAAGACAGGATCACCCCATGGTGATGTGCTAGGTCAAATGAATCCTTCGTCTAATCATTCCTGCAGTTTCTTCCTTAACTCTAAAAGTTCAACTTGAGCAATTCAATAAGATGGTTCTGAAATTGGCTAAGAATCAGGAACTAATTCAATAGTAAATTCATCTTCTCGATCACGTATAATTCCAGGCAACCCATCAAGAAAAACATCAAGATACTCATTTACCACTGGCACAACATTTATCTGAACAGTTCATTTTTTCAACACTATGTGCATGGTAACATTCATTTCCATCTTTTACTAGTTTATCATCTTCATGATATGTTATTAAACTCAAGGGTTCATTCTTGTACACAAACTTAAAATCATTCTGAAAAGAAACCTCTTTAGCTCTGCAGTAAATATTCGAATGATAAACAGAAAGCCAGTCCATGCCCAAAATAACATTAAACTCTACTAGAGGAAATACAATAAGGTTTGCAGGAAGATTCTTTCTGCACACAAGGATAATAAGGTTCTTATAATTTATTTTCTTCTCAAAGTTTCCTCTGGGTGATTTTAACAAAAGTTATGGATTCATATCTTGAGATGGAATTCCCAATTTACTATAAAACTTCACAGAAATGAAAGAATGTGTAGACCCTGAATCAAACAACACATTGGCATAATTTGAACAAACAAACAGTGTACCTGATATTACATCATTTGATGGCCCAATATCTTCTGAAGTAGTTTCAAAGAATTTCACCACCCCTTTCTTATTGTAGTCTGGATACTTTCCCTCAATTTATTTCTTTGTTAGACACTCATTTGCATAATGACCCATTTCATTACACTTAAAACATCTTACTGCTGGCTTTTCATTGTCTACTTGATCATATTCCTTATAGTTACAAGTAATATGACCAGACTTACCACACCAAAAGATCTTTCCAGACTTGGATAAAAATTCTCCAGGATTTATTTTTCCACACTTTTCACAAGATGGATATTTGGTTTTCTTAACTCCAGGCATCTTTGATTAATTCTTTCACTTTGTCTGCCAACTGGACCTCTTATTATGTTGTTTTTCAAAGAACACCTGATCATCGACAAACTCCATTTCCACCTTTTCCACACATTGAACAAGTTTTTCATAACTTTTGAACTCACCAATGTCTAAAGCCTTTCGATACATTGGATTTAAACCTGAGTAAAAACGGTTTATTTTACTGTCAAGATCTCGTATGAAATTTTATGCATAACTTCCTAGTCCAGTGAACTTTGCTTCATAAGAATCCACTGAGTCATCCTCCTGCCTTAATTCTATGAATTTTTTTCAATCCTAAGATGAACCACCTTAGGAAAATATTTCTCCAAAAACATACTGTTGAATTCATCCAAGTGAAGATCATCAATCTCATCACTATCCTTGATATTTTCACCATCGAACACCACTGATCAGCTTCACCATCAAAATGGTAAACAACGAGACTAACCTTTTGAGGTTCTAATCACAACATGACATCAAAAATCTTCTCCAGTGCTTTAATCCACCCTTCTGCTAGCACAGGGTCAGATGATCCCCTGAATGATGGGGGATGTTGCCTCATGAAATATTCCACCACTGACATGTTCCTCTTTGATTTATCTGACTGATCTCATTAATGGATACCGCCACCGATTGTAGCCTGAGTCAACTGTGCCATCATTGAAAACAAACTATCTAGTTCTAATTCCGACCATCTCAGGTTGCTGATTTGGAAGATTGTCTTCCTCCTGATGTCGTCCCAACATAGCTTCCTTGTTTCCTCTATGGAAAACCATTCTGAACATTGAAATATCTTAGGCGAAGCATCATAGTAATCTCTAAATTCTATATCATTTCAATCATATCATAAATTAATTTATGGACATAAATTTATCAATTTTCTAACTACTAAAGTTGTCTAAACCTCCCTCTGATACCAACTATGAGGACCCAACATTAAAAGATTACCTAATCTTTAATTAAATGAATAATTCACATTGAGGATATTTTTAGGTTTAGAGTTTTATAGAATTAGGACATAACTATTAAATCTCAAAAGATTACAAATTAGACACTACTACATATTTTCCATTTTTTTACAAAACATTAACTCTTGAAAAAAAGAGTCATGTCTACTTCCATGCTTAAGACAACATGACTTGTCCTTGATCCCATCCTTGACCCTATTCCATATTATGTCCTATGAAAAACATTTCAAAAACATGGGGTGAGCAAAAAAACTCAGTAAGGGATACACAAAGAAGGAAAACTATTAGTTTTCTTCAAAACAACAGGTAAACAATGGATACATTATCATATGTAATAATTTTCACCTTTATGATATAGTAAATATTCTTCACTAAATAAAATATCATTACATATGCTTTTGTAACCAAAATATTATCATAAAACCCATATAAAGAACACATAACAAATAAAGGTAACTTGGGACATAATCATATATAAATGGAATGACCATACAGCCAACTTCCACACATATCTCTAAATGGAATACCCATACAGCTGAATTCTATACCCAATGAATTGGAGGTTATAACGTAAACACCCATCCTGGTATTCATGGAACCACCCATCATTTGGTTTATCACGTAACCACCCATCAATTGTCTAAGTACCATTATAAAATCATAAGACATAAAACAAATATAAATGAAATAAAACCTTTCCACATTTCAATAACAATATATCACTTAAATATATTGTCATAACCAATCCATTATCAAAACCATTTTCAATACCAAAATTCATAAAAGAGAATATGGTATTTATTTTCTTTTAAAAACATTACGGCTTATTGAGGAATCCAAAGATCAAATAATACTCACGGGGGTGGAAAGGTCATTGTCTCTGCTTATGTTAAAAGAAACATTCTTTTTTTTCATTTAGTAAAACACATTGTATAAAAGGATTCTTTTTCAATGAAATGAAATGAAAAAGGTGTTTATATATTGTATAAAATAATGTCATGTATTAAAACAAAATATGCCTCAATGATAGGAGACTGAGATGATGTCCCTTACCTCATGTCCGACATGACTCGATCTCTCTTTAATCTCCTGAATAATAAACTAATGATAATTTCTACATTATTAATAACCTTATTCAAGTTTATTATTCCTTTTATATCCCTAATTTCCATGATATAAACATTATGTAATCATTTAAGTAAATAATGTTTGTTTGGTCGATATTTTGTACTTAAGTAAAAAATGAAGTTCTTTCAATTACATGTTGTTCATCTGGTAAAAAGTTCATTATATAAAAAATTATATTCATGATTTGGATATCATATATATCATATATATCCAATATATACTTGTATTTATAATAGTACATATCTATTAGTGATAAGAAATGAAATTCACCGTTCATGGAGACGGTAAGCCGTACGTACGCATGAACGCTACATTCATTTCTATTTCATATTTAATAGAATTAAATCACAATGATATAAAGGTAAATTATAATTCAAGTATAATATCATATATAATATTATTAACTCCATCTTTTATATGTCCAACATATGGCATTAACAATTCAAATCACTTTGAGGGGGCGGTAGTCCGCACTTCCAAAAATGAAATTAACGTGTTTATCCATCATGGAAACCATAAAGGTATGACATAAATGAAAAATACAGAATAATTAGGAAAAAATAAACATAATATATATCATATATAAATATAGTGACATCTTAATTTCCCCCATTAAAGGTGTTAAGAAACGATTGAACAATCATCATTTCGGGACGCAGTAATTCGCCATCCGCAGAAACAGTATGTTCTTTAACCATTATACAGAGGTGTGTGTAATTGTAACTTGAATACATCTAATAAAAACATCCTAGAATATTAAGTATACTGTTGTTGTTTCAAAATAAAGGAATAAAAAGAGTTTTGTGAGTTGGAGAAGAAAAATAAAAGAAAAGAACATAAGAGAAGATGTTACTTTTAAATTGGGTAACTCCCCTTGGTTTGAACCAGAAGGGTTTCTTGAAGAGCATTATGACTAAGGTAAGGATTCTAGGATGAAGATAGGGATATTTTAAGATTATTTGAGTATATTTTGGATGAGGAAAAGGGCTTGATAAGTGTGTTAAATGGGTAGGAAGTGGGGTCTTTTAATAAGGGAGAGGAGGGGCTCTTTTGGAAAACATGAATCTATTAATTTATTATATAATGGTTTTCGGTTAATAAAGGTCCATAAATTATTAAATTCAAATATAAGGTGTCCCATGATGGAAATAAAATCAGACAATAAAAATTGGACAAGTTTTGGATGTTATTTTAAACATTATATTCTTATTTATTTAAATCATTAATTAATGACGTAAACACTTGAATCAACATTATGTCATTAATAATTATATTTATTTGATGTGTAAAAATTATAAAGAAATTACCATGTTGTAGGAAATTTTTTTATATTTCTAATTAATATTTATAGTCAAATATATCAATTATATTACCACATGTAAAAATTGATTTAGTAAAACAATACATATTTGTCACATTTTTATTTTTACATTAAATAAAAGGTATTAATGTCATTATCTTACCCAAGTGGCTCCATAAGGTCCCAAAAATTGACCCATGTATTTTCCTGGTCATACATGACTCATAAAATAATTTTAGGACACGTTTCTAGGTTATTTCATATTATTATAACATTATTTTTACCTTATATTACACTAATTAACTTTAATCGCGATTAACAAAACTTAAAAGTTACTATTTACCAAAAAAATATTTTCATCCAATTGAACATTTTACTTACTAATGAAAACCATGTATGTCAGATTTTCGAAATTCAACTCTCATATGTGGTAATATTTTGTTTAAACGAAAAATTCAGTTTTTTTAACTCCTACTTAGTGGTTTCACAATTCATCAAAAATTGACGTTTTCAGAAAAATACTAAAATTTTACTCTAATATATATTTTATATTATGAATTAAAAAAAGATGTCTATTTTAAAAAATTAAAAACATATAAGTTTCATTAATTAATTTTATAATTAATTCTTGTTGTCAAAACAAATAGCAGGTTTTTATGAAACAATATCTATCAAAAGATTGACACGTGTTTAAGTCCAATTTCAAAGTGAAATTATTTCCAATGACCACCATTGGATTAAATGGTAAAAAGATATTATAATTTAACATTAAAAACAATTCAAAAGATAATATAATCATATAAATAATTTATTTTAAAATGAGGTTTTGAATTAAAATATAACTTTTTTCACTTATTCATTAAAAATTAACTTTAACGGAAAAATAACAAAAACATACACAAAGTAAATTTTGATGTCGATATTCTAAAGAAGGGTTTTATTTAGTCTAATAGAATGTATAAGAGTTACCAAAACAATTTTTAATGAAGGATCTCCATCAAAAGGTAATAAATCAACCTTTTTGTGAATATTAGAGTATCTATGCCTAAAATTGAATTGTTTTCTTATTTTAAGCCTTTATCTTTTATTGGATAAATGTAAAAACATATAAAAAACATATATAATAATATTTTAGTTATTTATATTCATTCCTGCCAATAAAACAGCTAAGTGATAACTAACATTTAAAATAATATTATTATATTACTAGTGGGAAACGTAAGATTTCAAGGAAACTCATTATTGCATAGCAGGTATACTATCGAACATAAAAACCCCTTTAATGAAAAATTAATATTTAAATCAAAAATATTAATAATAATGAAAATGTATTATTCTTTATTTACCTGGGATGTTACACCAAAGGCTTGGGAGAGGCTTGAGAGAGGATTATGGGGGGCTTTGGGCACTTTGGGAGGATTTTAGAGAGATGAAGGCAGAGTTATTTTGAGCTCTAAAAGTTTTCAGTGAATAGGATGTGGGATATTCGGTGGGGTTATATAGGAAAAGAGAGGGAATTTTTTATTATTTTGGTTTTGGACACTTCACGTTAAACTAATAAATACAAAAAACCAACCCACGGTTGGTGCCCATAGTTTTTTCCAAAGGGGAGTAGAAAAAATTATTTTATATGTCTAATGGATAACTTATTAAAATATTAGGCTTTCTTTTGTGTAGGTGAGTCACACTCTCAAGGAAATCAATTTAAAAGATAAAATGTTATATAAGTCTTGGGCGATCCACTAAGGAACCATAAATTTTAGCAAAATAATATAAAATCAAATTATTTTAAAGGTAAATCATATATTGATCGAACATAATATTTAATGTTTTTTATTACATTACTATTATATCATTATAATGTCATAAAACACATTATATATTTAAACGGTATTTATTTTTTACCAAAAAAATCGACTGTCAAGGAAAAGTATGGAAAATTAATAGTTGGATAATTTCTACGTCCTGAATCTAAAATTATATTCATTTTTTATAAATAATTTTCCAATTATGTTATTTTTTATTTTTAAAATAAAAACTGACATTTTTCTAGAATTCATAGGTTTTGAACAAAAATGTTTTCAAACCATAATAAAAATTACATTTGTATTCATAAATTTTTTTCGATAATTTATATTTAATAAAAAGTAATTTAATATTACTTTTTTATTAAAAAATTATTTAATTCAAAACTCCATTACTTCATAAAAAAATATTTCAAAGTTTAATATTAACTAACAATATTATTTGTGCAATAGATACTATTTACAAAATGACAAAAATAAAATGATTGTATATTCTTTATTCTATATAAAAATAATGCACATAATCATAGTGCTAGGTTCTTGTAAAATAACCTCTTATAACACCCGCATAAGACCTAATGGTATGGTGTGTGATAGATATAATCACTTTAGAAGGTTTAGATAACATCGCTCGTGTGGTTAACACTTTTAATTTCCACTTCTCCCATAGGAGGTTCCATTCAAGAATAACGTGTTGAAGATCGGCTTGGTCTTTGTCAAGAGATAAGCCCAGTGATTCTACCTCCATTATGAGATCCAACAAATGGGCTTCATATGGAGAAATTATACTGGATGAGGCCATCACTTCCTTTTTATGAGTTAATTGGATTGGTTATGCCCTATATTTATACTAATCAATCGGTCATTGTTTAATAGTTATGTTAGAAATGGTAAAAATTTGTAATGGTATTTTGAAATTCAAAAATATAAAACCAAAGATGTTCATATAACCATTTCACATAATAACACATATAATTTGATCAAGAGAAATTTTTATTAATAGATGTTTGGGTTGTTAAAATAAATCAATCATAAACACTACTTATTTTGTGGATGGGAACCCAATAATGTTATTAGGATATACATTATGAAACTAATCAATTATTTTTTTTAAATATTATTCTCTTAATCTTATCCATAGATTCCTTGTTAATCTCTCCCAACTAGTATGACATAGTTCCGACTATTGGTTCCAACTAGCCAGTTGCACCTGCCTTTATATTCGGGTCTCCTCTAACAAGATTATTTATGCCATTATTAATTGTAAAACTAACCCATCGGATATAAGATTCATAATAATTGTTAAAAGTTTTCATTGATAGATACTCTAGATTATATCACAGTCATCTATATCAATTATAAAGAAAATAAATATCAATTCAACACCATAAAAAATTATAGAACATGGTTTTCATATAAAAGCTCAATATCTCTTTGTCCAATAGGAGTTTGGAGTTTCAAAACTGAAGGCCTCATCTTAGAATGAAAACCTAGATGATGAAAATAATGTGAAGAAAAAATTTAATGCGATGTACATATATCAATCAAGGCATTCATAAGTGTAGAATTCAAAATAATTCCACCTCTCACCATTGATGGTCCAGATTGATCATTCACAATATGTTTCTTATCTCCATTAAATTTCTTAATCGCTAAAATAAAAACTTTATGAGACTACTATGATTTTACTAGTTGATGAGTCATGGTTTTCATAGAATCACCATGGTTCCTCTGTTCTATAGATGAGAAATATCATGATACCATAGTCTCATTGGAGTATAAGACATCTGTGATACATTACATGTGTCCTGAGAACCCTACCATGGAGTAGTATGATAATAACACTGATGATTCCCTATCTAGTTTCAAATGTGTTATTCCATATGTTGTGTAGTTCAATATGTCATCATATAATAAAAACCCCACTAATGGAAACATCCATGTTTACTCTTGAATTTATATGGATGATTAACTAATATTTTTGCCTGATGTTGAGTCATACCACTATGTTGGAAATTTGTGTCTCTCTTCCACTAATTATAAGAATTATTGTTCCCAGGATTTCCCATACTTATCAAAAAGATTCCTCCACCTATAGATCATTATATTTCTTTTTCTTCTAATATCCCTCTATTAACGCTCTCCCTATAATATGTTATATATATCACACCAAACTTCTTGTGAATCTATGGCCATAAGTCTTAATCAAAAATGTGTTTTATCAAGGATGAAATTTACTAATCATTAGGTAAAAATTTAAATAAATTCATAAATTTAGCTAAAGAATCTATCGTTTATTGATTCTTCAATTTTATGATTAAAAAGACTATTGTCCTAGAAAAGAATAATACATTAGGATAGAATTTTTTTGTAATAATTATTCAAAATCATCCCATGCAATTCATTTTATTAATTTATCATAAACTATTAATTCCCACTAATTAAATTCATGACCAATCATTGTATATGATTCTAAATTGACTTTTATGTAATTTTTTAATCAAAAATTAAAGGTTCGATTAATCATATTGAGACACACATTTTCTTTTTCTAGAATGGAATCGCCCTACAAAATGGGTGGATCTAGCCTCTAGAAGTGAGTGTAATTGTCCACATTAATTGGATCATCCATTTTGTTCTATCAATACATATCATGACAATTTTATACAATACTCTAAACCATCTATTGGTTCACCTATGGTATAGGTGAAACAATATTCTCAGAATAAACATCTAATCGGTTTCTTCAATGTCTTACTAGTTCAATTTTCTATTACAAAAAACATCTATTTATTCTCACTCTAAATAAATAGATGGAATATAAATTTTAAATTAATCTTGTCAAACACATCATAAAAAGGATTTAAAAAATTCATTAATTTCTGATTTAGAACCATTTTTTAAAATTCATACAAAGTTTTTTTAAATATACAATTTTCATCTTGTTTTCAAATGTAAATTTTTTTACCAAGTTATAAATCATTGCACAAAATGAATTATTAGCTCCTTAGGGAAGTCATTTATATCAAAGAATTTTATGATTTTCTCATTAGGTAAACTGATTTGAATGAGGTAAAATGTTATTCATTAACCAGTAGAGTTATCATTTGTTAAAACAATATTTTAAATTGGTATATGAAACATGGAATGTATGAAGTATTAGAGAAACTGTAATTTTCCAAGGATACAAATTAAAATATTAGAACATTTTTATTCTTCAATAATATTACATGTAAAATCATTGATAATTATATTAATGTAATTGGAAATTGTAAAGTGAATAGAATTAAAACAATATATGTATGAAGAGGATAACAAAATAAAAAATTTGATTAGAAATTTTATTACATGTGGGTAGTAAATAAATGGATAAATATATTGATGATAAAGAAGCATATGAATATATAATATTTAAAACAAAAAAAATTGGGATGATAATAGAGGTAAATTATTATAATATAATTTGGATGGAATGTAACATTTGTTTAATGAAATGTAGAAAGTTTCATCTACATCACTCTTCTATTTAAAATAAAATGTATCTTTAATTATTAAAAAAATGGAAGATAGAAAACTAAATACGTGGGGAATGTATTCATAATTTAAAAAAATTAAACACTGGATTTTTTTCCTCAACTAGAAATGATGAATGGTATTTTTCTAAATGGATGTAAAGAAAAAAATAAAATGAAAGATATTATATCATGAAAAATAAGTCAACATTTTTCAAAATAATCTACACACATATAGATTTTTTATTTATTGCATATGACTATAGTCAAGTATTAGGGACTGATTATATCTTGTTATTCATTATATAATAAATACTAAAAAATTGGGGTTTTAAATATGGACATACAATTAATGTTTTTTATACCATTTTTAGAGGGGAAGTTTACGTTGGGAAAATTGATGGTATTGAAGTAGGTGTAGAAGAGAAAAATTATATCGATTGAAACAATTCTTATATGTGATTAAATACTCCACTTCATTATGTTATTAAATGTGAAAATTATTTCTAATGAATTTGGAATTTATAAGTGGAGGATTGAATCAAAATTTAAATGTGATAAATATTGATGAAAGAAAATTTTGGATCCATTATATATATGGGGTATAATTATTAGTGAAACAATATCCATGATTAATATATAGATTATTGAAGTTAAAAAGTGTAAATTTCAAATACGAATTGTGAGTGACATAAAATTAATTCATTATATATAGTTGAAAAAAATAAGGCAGTATTAATTTTATAAAAAGATTTATTTTTAGAAAACTATTTGAAGGGGACAATGGAAAATTCTAAACATTCAAAACTAAGATTATAGAGTGTAGTATGATAATAATAGTTATGGCTATGAGATGTGGAAATCATATTGAATATTGGAAAATTATTGGTAGATTACAATATTTGATAGATAATTACATATAAATTTTGTTTGTTATATGTGTAGATTATTTAAAACTATCTGATCTAAATTGGTGTCATATTTTGGTATTAAAAATTAAATTATTATATATTAGTGGTATTTACTAATATTGATGTATTTTTTGGTGTTTCTAATTAAATTAATTTATTTAATTTCAACTATAGTGACTGTTATGGATCACATTAATATAATAAATCATATTCTTAAGGCATTAACGGAAATAAACACAAAAATGTAGTTAAGAATGAACCAGAACATTAGGTAAATTAATAAAACATAGGAATTATAAATATATTTAATATAAGATTATGTAAAACTTATCTCAATTAAAAAAATACCATGTAGATTTTAGAGAAACCATGGGAAACAATTTTTCTATATTTTATGATTTTGTAAAAATATTATTGACATCACTAAAACTATGAACATAGAGATTAAATATACATTTATTAAAGAAAGGGTGGTGATTAAATTAATAAAACTAAACTATATTTATATTATTGAAAATTGAAAAAAAATAGTATTACTAGTTTCCTTTTATAATTATGTTTTATATAATTATAAGTTGATAATGGTAGTTCAACCACCCCTCATCACATGTGGAATTAATGATATGATACCCCCCCAATTTCATAATAAGAATAATAATTTTAAATTAAATTTATAAATTTATAATTCATCTTCATTTTGTTAGGGAAAATTATATGGTGCAAATTGATATATAAAATTAATTTTTTTCATATGTCTTTGATTGTCAACAATTTAATCCAATATAGATCTCAAATCTTGTTAGAATTTAAATTGTTTATTGGATATCATATCTAAGTTTTAAAGAATGTGAAATTAATAGAATATTTTGAGAAAAGAGGAAATTATATATTTTATACCATTAAAAAAGAAATGAAATCCTTCTATTCTTCTATAGAGTGTGAGTTATTTTATTTATCATAACAAAAGGCAGTGTGGTTCAAAATAGGATTGTACTTAATTTTTCTTCTATTTACAGTGGTTTTTATTTTCTAATAAATTAAATGTAGGATATTTTTAAATTATAAGTTTTTTTGAGATACATTTCATTTCATGATTTTGTGGTATGATATTTATGATATTTTTAAAATATTTTTCGAAGTACAAGTATATAGTATATGTTTTTTATGATATGTTTTTATTTTATGAGAGTACTTGGTTCTTTGTTGATATGTATTATTCAAGGAAAAAACTCTCCAAAGGAAACATGTTTTTAGGATATATGAAATATCTTATTTAGATATGAAAATTATATTCTATAATATGAAGATAAATTTTCTATGAAGATTTTGATGTTGTTATGTAGTTAACATGACTTATGTTTTATTCCTGGATTAAAAATCATATCCTACTGGTATATGTTCTATATTTAAATGTTTTCTAGAAGGAATCTTTTATATTTTTTTCATGATATTATAAAGGTACCATAGGATTCAGTATTTGAATAATGTTAGGTGGTTATGTTAAAATTGAGTATGATATTGAAATAATATTTTTAGTTAGAAAGAATGTTTTTCGTTTAGTAAATCAAATGTTATATTGAATGAAACAATATGATTTATTTGATATATATATATATGAAAAAATACTATTGGAAAAAATACCACATTTTATTAAGATATATATTTAATGGATTTTTATATTTTATAAGGATTCATATTCATTGTGAATACATGGTCACTATAGAAACATATTCTATGGAGATAGTTGTTATATTTTATATTCTAGAAAAAGTATATTATATAGAAATATTATGGTGATATTTGTTAAACTATGATTATTTTCAAAAAAAATGGAAGGAATATTGTAATATTTAGAATATATTATATTTGTCTTTAAAAGTTCCATACCTAGAGCCTTAATCGATAAATGGTTTTATTAAAATATGATTCAAAATTTAAATATTTTAAATGTAACAATGCGTATTGGAAACACTTTAAAAAATATTAGGATTCTATAGAACACTTATATAAAATTGTGTTAAAATAACTGAAATATATTTTTTATTATTTGATTCCATTAAAAATCATTATTCGACTAAATGGATAGATATTGACTTTGATCTTAAAGAAAACATTTTTTTAAAAGGGAAAATGAAGGCAAAACAAATTTATTCAGAAACTTATGGTGATTAGTCTAGAATAACATGAATTATTTAATTATGTTATAGATATTGATGGTAATTTTATATAGGAAACATTATCTTCATAGATATTAGACCTCATATATATTTCTCCTCTCTATCGCTAACTAATTAAAATGGAATTTTTTTATTTTTTAAACAAAGTGATGTTTTTTATTACTATTTAACTTATCACATAAAATTCATGTTTGGTTGTATCATGTTAATTTTCTACTTATCTTGTGGATTCAATTCAATAAAAAATTATCTATTCCATGTAGTGAACCAATAATAGGGGGATTTTATGATTGAAAGAAATTACCATTATGAATATCAATTCCTTTATTACAGGATTATATGGAGAAATATTTTCCTAAAACAAAACTTATTCCTATAGAATTACCTTTTATTCATACAATATTATTAATTTTTTGGTTTATTATTGGACCTTGTATATTTGAAAAGTATTATATACATCTTATTTTATTAATTAATATTAGAAAAGGTATAATGATAATTATTTTGATGGTTTAATTGAGGGTTAGAGATTAGAAAATATTGTTTTTGTTTAGGGATAGAAACATAAAATACATGGATATTATTCATCCTATTGAAAGGAGGACAAAACTATAATACATGAACATAGTCTCTCTATAAAAGAAAGATTAACAAAGTATAGTAAATGTTAATACATAGAAATTATTCTATAAAACCCTACTAAAGGGAGCTAGTCTATAATTTTAATTTGAATATATAAATGTTTTTTAGATTTTATAATGTTATATTATTTAGTTTTTTATATTGATATATCTTGTCATACTACTCTTATACTCAACATAGTGGAGACTAAATTTTTTTGATGATGCTAGGGAATATTTCCCTAAAAATAATTTTACTATAAAATCGTATAATGTTGTAGTAAATCCAATATTTTATATTACATAAATTTGTGTTTCCCAAATAGGGGATACTAGTCCAATAAATGGTGGGGGTTTAGGTAAACTGGTTAATATAGAAGGAAGATAATACAGGGTGAATGCCAATTATGTGATAAATGTTTTCATGGGATTAGAGTACATGGTTACTTTTACAAGGGTTTATCATTTAATATAATACCATAATGAAAAATTAATAACTCATACAGATACTGATTCATTAATATTGGAATTATATTTGTTAATGGGAATTTTTGAGAAGTCTAAACAATCAAAGGGAAAAATTATTTTCGAGACCTTATCTATCATTATAATCCATATAAAGTTATAAATATTAAATTATATTAATTTGGTGAATATTAATTCTAATAATGTATAAAGGGGAATTATAGAAATATAAAAATATTATATAGATAAAATATGATAGAATAAATATCTAATATTACCTTATATTATAAAAAAAAGTTTCTCCAATAGTTTTAGTTTCCAATCAATAAGGTTGATAAGCTCAATGTTTATAAATTATTTGATAAAAATTTATCAATTAGGGTACCCTATTTAGGTTCCTCATCAAATTTCCATTAAAAATGAATATATATATATATATATAAATATATATATTTTCATTAGATATTTTTACAACAATATAAATGGAATCAAAATTAATATTGAAATATACCTTAAACATATAACATGATAGGTAACTAGTAGACATATTATTTTGATCATATATAGTGGCTAATTAATTATTTCGATTCAGGGAAATTCAAAATGATTAATTTGGTAGATGAATAATGTATTATAGTTGAGATCGTTATGAAATTATTTGAAAAAAATATTTAATTAAAATATGTTATGATTATTAAATTTTATTAACTTGACCCAACACATTGAGACCTAGCATATCCTAGTAATAATCTTTGCATTCTACCCCAAGGATTCATCTAATTATTTATTTTTCAATAAAATGTAACAAGAAATCATATATCACATATCAATGGTCTTTTCCTATAAACTTATAAACTTCCATACATATCCAAGAAAAGGAATGTAATAAATAAATCTCCTAAAAAAAAATTAACTATTAATAAATATTAATGTTGAAGTGATAATTATCTAAACAATTTAATAAATAATAAGAAATAAAGAATATATTTTATGTATAAATCACAAAATATCTTTAGTAATGATCACCATTGATTAAAAAATCTAGTGAATCCCACATATAGTCAACATTTATATGAACAATATCGGTAAGGATCTACACAATGAAATTATATGCACCATCTCAACCAATTATACAATCGATGTATCCTCCAAGACCATCATTGAATTGTATTTCATCTGTATTGACACAAAACATATAGAAATAATAACATTTATAGTGGTTAATATATATATACCAAGTAGGATTCCTACAAAACGTGATTATAAAAAAGAATTAAAAGTAATCCTAGTAAAATAAATCAATTTATTCTATAATCAGACAAGTAACTAAGAATATGAAGGTCATTGATCAATATAACATATCTCTATATATGTATAACTATTAATCAAACCTAAAATACATAGTGCATCATATAAACCATATAACGACCCATACTTTACATAAATTGTTAATACTTCAAAATTGAAGCACACTTATTACAACATATGACAAAACCACAAAGGACCGTATAGGTATAGTGTCTTTAGAAACTGGGAAACATAAACAACTGGTTCATAAATCTTCTACAGTGTCTCCCATTTATTTAATCATATCTAGGGTCCCTTTAAGAATATTCTACTTAATATCCATCTTCCTGACCAGGGGAAAAGAAAACATAAAAGGGTGAGCTCAAATGCTCAGCAAGGGAAAATAAAGGAAATAAATATCATATCATATCTTTTTGAAAATCAAAACCTGCAAAAGAGATCATAATATCATAACATGGAATAAATCATAGAAGTGAAAATGAGATCCCCATAATCATAACATAAAACTTGAAACTTTGTGGCATGCACACATAATCATGGAAAATCTTTTCTTGTTAGTCATGACTCATTTCCAAGACTATCTTACTGGACAAAGTCCCTTTCTGAACCGAGTTCACTCCTCGTTTTAGTCCTGTATCACTGAACCGAAATAACCTTCCGTTCCAGCCATGTCTATCTCATGAGATATAAAATCTTTACCCAATGAATTGGAGGGAGATATAGGTCCCACCCATCTTATAATGAATCCTTTCTTATGTGTGCCACATAATCATAAATCATACATCATCGCATAACCCATGTAATAAAAATGGGATTCTTAAATAACATGACATCATAAAACAATTCATATAAGATAAAGGAATTCATAAAAATGTTTCCATCACAACATAATCTAATCCATGTAATGAAAGGGATAAAAACAGAACCCTTTTATTATCTTAGATGGAAAATAATTTTGATAAAATACTTGAACTTCATTCTTGAGGAAAATATCCATTCTACTTCAAAAACACTTTTCCTTTCTTAACATGTCATACAATTTGATTAAAAATAAACTTGAATACTTGTAAAGGATGCTTCTTGGAAATAATTTTTTTGAAATCCAATCATGTCGTATAAGTTAAAAAAAACATTCTTCGTACTTTTGTCAGAAAAGTCAAAATGTACCTCATACGAAAAAAAACGACAATAGATTCATTTCATATTCTTTACTAAAAACTCACCGAAGGGTAAAATTGGATTTAAACTATTGTAATTGGATGGAAACAATATTACATATTGAGGGAACATGGATGTGGATGATAAAATTCACCCCAGTAAATACTTACGAATAAACAATCTCGGATAAAAATGAGATTGTGATATTTCCCTTACCTTAGGTCCGATTTTCTTTATACGTGTCTGAAGATCCTGTATAATGGTTTAAATAATGTTATTGACTTATTCCAGAATCATACATATTGATATGATATCATATATGGTCATATTCTTATCTTCTTGTTAGTAATATTTCATTGTTACTTGTTACTCGGGTCTTTATTGCCTTTTGTTCTTATGCGTGTTTTGCCGAATACATTCTTATTCTTCTTTTAAGGTTATAGATACCTTATATCAAGAATGTTATTAGTGTAACATATATCATATTTATTCATTCAATTCATTTATATAATTACTATGTAATGATGATCATGTAGAACGAGTCACATCACATCGTGGAGACGGTATTCCGTACGTACGCACGAGTGATGATATCGTTCCTATGATCGTGGAATTGTATTTGAGTGTATATATATTATTTCAGTATCAATATTACTTTATAATAATCATAAATAGTTACTCATTACACCATTATACCCAACCTTGTAAAGTGATGGTGGAAAAATAGATTACACCACGGCGTGGAGACGGTATTCCGTACGTATGCACGCGCGGTGATTTCATTTTTCTGTAGGATGGATAGAAGGTGAATTAGGGTTGTTTCATATTTATAATAACATATTAGTATGTAAGTAATAATTATGTTATTACTTCATCATGAAACAACTAAATAAGAAGAAGTTGAAAAGAACTAAATTGAAAAGATCGGTAATGGATATTACCACTTCTTTGGAACGCCTTTTTGAATCCTCCACTTAGGGAACTAAGATTGGTCTTTGAAGAAGACCAGGACCTCTAGGATTATTCTAGGGAAGTGGAGAGGAGAAAATGTCAGGGGTTGGCCGAGCTTGAGTGCTCAAATTGGTGTGAGGAGGAGGGGGAGGAGGTGCCCTTTTATAAGGGAGGAGAGGGGCACCTTAGGAATATCTCAAAATATTTTTTTATATTAAAGTCAAAATCGGTTTATAATGGTTCCAAAGGGTCTTATTTCGAAGCTAAAGTGGGGAAGGGTCGAAATCCTATCAACCAATAGGATTTAGAAAAGTTTAGGGTATTATTTTAACCTTATCAATTAGATTTAACTCTAAGTTAAATAATTTAACTTTTACCATGTCTTTTTGTTTTCTTTCACTATATGGTTTATAAACTTACTAAAACATGCCAAACGAACCCCAAATTGTTTATTATTAATATATATATCCTTATCTATGTCATTTGGCCGAACCTTAGATTTTTAGGAATAAAATATCAATTAATAATATAATATTTGATTTAAAAACTATTTTTTGTCAATTTTGACACTATTTGATATATGATTTTTGTGAAAGTCATAACAGAATTATATGTTCGAACCAAGTTGATTAAATCAACACTAATATATCATAATAACCTAGAAAATTAGTGTAATTCATAAAAAGTCTTAAATTACATTTATTTTGGTATTTATATTATCAATTATGTCAATATTTCATTAATAAGATAATTACTGCATCATGTTTGTGTCATAAATAAATTAAATTATTTGATGTCTAAAAATTACAAATAAAATACCATCATGTAGGAAATAGTTTTGGATTTCTAATGATTATTTACAATAGAATTTATCTTATGTATATCCCCATATTAAAAATGATTTACTTATTAAACATTGATTTTAACTATTTTAACCCTTCTTTAAATAAATTAATAATAAATGTCCTAATCTAATCCAAGTGGGCCTAAATGGTCATATTTTATTCCTAAGTTTGTTTTTGGTCGTATTACACTTGTCCAATAGAATTAGGACATGTGTTAGGGTAATATTAATATCATATTTACCCTTAGTTACCCTATTTACTATTAACTGCGGTAAAAATAGTAAAAAGTTACTATTCACCAAAAAATTGTTTTTATCTCATTGAACCACATTTTAATTACTGATATCAACCGTGTCTGTCGGATTTTTGAAATTCCATTCACAGAAGTGGTAAAATTATGTTTTATGCAAAATTCAGTTTTTAACCTACCACTAAGTGGTTTCACTATTCATCAAAAATTGAAAGTTTTCAGAAAAATACCAAAATTTCACCCTAGGCTAATTTCGATATTCTGATTCCAAAAATGAAGTCCATTTTGAAAAATAAAATTTAAAAAATTTCAAAAAGTGGTTATTACTATTCATAACGGCTAGTTTTAATAGCATATTGTTGTTTAGTGAAACTTGGTATTGCATACGACGCAAGCTATCAAGGAAGGTCGGGATTGCGTGTAAAGCAAGCCAAGCAAGTGTTGTGTAGAAAAAGATTCCTTTGATAACATAAAAGTCTCGGGTGTTACATTCTACCCCCCTTAAAAAGAATTTCTCCCTCGAAATTCGTCACTTTGTAACAAACAGATGAGGATACTTCCCCCTCATCATATCCTCAAGCTCCCATGTAGCTTTTCAAGTTGGTGGTTCCTCCATAAAACTTTCACCAAGCGAGTGGTCTTGTTTCGTAGGACTTTTTCGCTACGATCCAGAATCTCTATCGGCTGTTCTTCATAAGAAAGATCTTGCTCCAGCGGTACAACTTCTGAGCTGAGTACATGTGAAGGATCTGGTATGTACTTTCTCAGGAGAGATACATGGAACACATCGTGAACTTTAGAGAGATTCGGTGGAAGCGCCAATCGGTAAGCTACCTTCCCAACACGATCCAGTATTTCGAAAGGACCGATATATCTAGGGCCCAACTTCCCCTTCTTTCCAAATCTCATAACCCTCTTCCAGGGAGATATTCGTAAGAACACTTTATCACCCACTTCAAACTCTAGGTCTTTTCTTCGGTTGTCGGCATAACTTTTCTGTCGACTCTGAGCTTCTCTTATGTGTTGTTGAATAGATCTGACCTTTTCTGCCATTTCATCAACGAGATCAGGTCCTAATTGCTTTCGTTCCCCAACTTCATCCCAGCAAGTTGGAGTCCTGCTTTTCTTTCCATAGAGAGGTTCATAAGGAGCCATCTGAATAATGGAGTGAAAGCTATTATTATAAGAAAATTCCACCAAAGGTAGGTGTTGATCCCAACCTCCTTTGAAATCCATAGATCATGCTCTCAACATATCTTCTAGGGTTTGAATTGTTCTCTCAGAATGACCGTCTGTCTGAGGATGATAAGCAGTGCTGAAACTCAACTCTGTATCCAGAGTATGTTGAAGACTTCGCCAGAACTTCGAGGTAAATCTCGGATCCCGATCAGATATAATAGAAAGTGGTACTCCATGTAATCTTACCACTTCCTTTACATATATCCTGGCAAGCTGATCTAGAGAGAAATCCTCTCTAATAGCAATGAAGTGTGCAGACTTTGTAAGATGATCAACTATGACCCAAATAGCATTATTGCATTTGGATGTTTTAGGAAGTCCTGTGACAAAGTCCATAGTGATGTTTTCCCATTTCCATTTGAGTATGAGTAATGGTTGTAACATCCCCTTAGACATCTGTCTCTCAGCTTTAACTTGTTGAAAAACCAAGCATCGAGAGACATATTCAGCAACATCTTTTTTCATGCCATCCCACCAGAAGTACTCTTTCAGGTCCCTATACATCTTCGTGCTTCCCGGATGAATAGAGAATGAAGAACTATGAGCCTCATCCAGCAGCTCCTTCTTTAATTCGGGGATGGGAGGAACACAGACCCGATTCCTGAACTTTATTATCCCATCACAATCAAGGTTGAATTCAGGAACATTTCTCACCTTCTTTTGTAACTCGACATCTTCTTTATGTGCCTCCTTAATCTTCACATGTATAGATGGTTGAACATTCATTTGAGAAAGATAAGATTTTTCCCCTTCCATTATAATTCCAAGATACATCCTTTGTAAATCCATAAATATTGGATCTTTTGTGATCCTCATCATGGATAAACTAGCATGGTCTTGTCGACTTAATGCATCTGCCACCTTGTTTTCTTTCCCATGGTGGTAATGGATTGAGCAGTCATAATCCTTAATCAGATCCAACCATCTTCTTTGGCGCATATTCAGCTCCTTTTGTGTGAAAATATACTTTAAACTTTTATGATCAGTATAAATATCACACCTTTCACCATAAAGGTAATGCCTCCAAATCTTTAATGCAAAGATTACCGCAGCCAACTCCAAATCATGTGTTGGGTAATTTTGCTCATGGATTTTCAACTGTCGTGAGGCATAAGCTATCACCATATCATTTTGCATAAGAACACACCCCAATCCCTTCTTGGATGCATCACTGTAGATCACAAACCTTTCCCCACTACAAGGCAGTGTGAGCACAGGTGCACTGGATAACCTTCTTTTCAACTCCTTGAAATTCTCTTCACATTCCTCTGTCCAGTCAAACTTAACTCCTTTCCGAGTCAACTTGGTGAGTGGATTAGATAACCGTGAAAAATCTTTTACAAAACGTCGATAATATCCAGCCAAACCAAGAAAACTTCGGATCTCAGTTACTGTTGTTGGTCTCGACCATCTTTCGATAACCTCTGTTTTTGCTGGATCCACAGATATCCCCTCTTTTGAGATTATGTGACCCAAAAATGCAACTTTTTGAAGCCAAAATTCACACTTGGTAAATTTGGCATAAAGCTTCTCCTTTCTCAGGGTCTTCAATATAATTCTCAAGTGATCTTCATGCTCTTCCTTGCTCTTTGAATAGACAAGAATATCGTCTATAAAGACTACCACAAATTGATCAAGATAGTCTCTAAAGACTCTATTCATTAGATCCATGAAGATATCAGGGGAATTAGTAAGACCAAATGGCATCACTATAAATTCATAGTGTCCATACCTTGTACGGAAAGCCGTCTTTGGTATATCCTCCCTTTTTACCGTTAATTGACGATACCCTGAACGAAGATCAATCTTGGAAAAGTATTGAGCTCCGCGTAGTTGGTCAAATAAGTCATCAATGTGTGGGAAAGGATATTTGTTCTTGATAGTGATCTTGTTAAGTTCTCGATAATCAATGCAGAGTCTCATTGATCCATCTTTCTTCTTAACAAATAGAACAGGTGCTCCCCAAGGTGACGCACTAGGGCGTATGAATACCTTATCAAGATTCTCTTGGAGTTGCTTCTTCAATTCCTGCAACTCAATTGGGGCCATTCTATAAGGTGTCTTTGAAATAGGCAAAGCACCCGGTACGAGTTCTATTGAAAACTCAACTTCACGATTTGGTGGAAGACCCGGTAATTCCTCTGGAAAGACATCATCAAACTCCCGTACAATGGGCATATTCTTAATCGTGAGTTTCTCACCAACCATTTGAGATAAATAACCTTCATTTAGTGGAATCAATACCCATAAGATGTAAGAAATTTCCACTAGAAGGTTATGTTCATCCTTGCATTGATATACGATCGTACATTGGTCTGGAATATGAAATGTGGCTTCCCTTCTTTGGAAATTGATATGAGCTCCATGTAGAGAAAGCCAATCCATGCCAAGAATCACATCAATTTCCACTAAAGGAAGGATCACAAGATTTGCAGGAAGCACTTTCCCACAAACTTCGATCGGAGAAGAATTATAAACTTTTGATGCGACTATTGTGCCATTAGGTGTTGTCACAGCTAACTCAACATCTAATTGTTGAGGTAATACGGTGATACCCTTAGAAAATTCTTTAGAAATAAAAGAGTGGGTCGATCCAGAATCAAATAAAAAATTTGCTACTTTAGAGTGGACGGTATGTGTACCTTTCACCACTTCGTTATCATACTCCACATCGCTGATAGAAATTGCATGTGACTTTCCTTTGTCTTTAGCCTTAAAATTTTGTTGACGTCGACCATCATCATCAACCCATGGATTTGGGCATTGATTGGCATAATGCCCCATCTCCTTGCACTTGAAACATTGAAGTGTAGTAGGTTCATTCTGTGTATCCCTTCCTTTTTTTGCATCATTAGACATATTCTTCCCATTATCGCGGCATTCAAATGCCCGATGACCTTCCTTTCCACATTTAAAACAATTACTTGTCCCTTTAAGACAACTCCCTCCATGTTTCTTTCCACACTATGAGCATAAGGGAAAGCTCATCTTCTTTTTAGTGTGCTATTTAGATTTTCCTTTGAATTACATCTTTCTCTTCTTATCAATCCCATGTGACTGATGGGTTACTCCAATCTCTATCTCGACTTTGAGAGCACATCGAACGATTTCCTCGTAGCTATTGAAGTCCCTTATGGCTAACGCCCTTCGAAGACTTGGTTTTAAGCCACTAAAGAATCGATCGATCTTACTCTCAGGTTGGATAATAATACCAGAAGCGTACCTTGAAAGTCTTGTAAAATTTGCTTCATAGGTACCAACAGATTCATCATCCCTTTGCTTCAGTTCAAGAAATTCTATCTCCATCTTTTTTCGGAGAATACGAGGGAAGTACTTATTGAAAACTACGTTCTTGAACACGTCCCATTCCATAGACTCAATTTCATCCCTTTGCCTCGTATTCTTAATAAGATTACACCATTGATCATCATCGCCTTCCAAACGATACACTTCTAGGATGACTTTATCATGTTCAGAACATTGTAGAACTGAAAATATCTTTTCAGTAGTACTAATCCATTGTTCAGCAACTAATGGATCAGTAGACCCACTGAATGAAGGTGGACGCTGCCTCATGAAGGATTCAACAGAATGTTGCTCCTTCCATTGCTCGTTTGGAAGTCCTGCATGATTCATAGCTTGGGAAAGTTGTGTGAGCATGGCTACAAGATTTTTCATTCCATCTCCCATATCGTTTGGTTTCTCAGGGGGACAATCATTGCATTGCCCATCGCATTCCGCATTAACACGGTTCCTTCGGGTTCCAGCCATTGACTAAAACCAAGAAAAATAGTGTGAGAAACACTAATTATAATAGGAAAACCACATAATCAAGGATAAAATTTCACACTTAAGGTTTTATCCTAGGGTATTCATGGCCATTTCTAAAACACTAAGATTGTGTTCTATGCTTAGACTTATCCTTAGGGTTCTTACTAAGGCTTTCACATCCTAGTTTCTAATGGTTGACTATACCATTCCTCTGATACCAACTATAACGACCCATACTTTACATACATTGTTAATACTTCAAAATTGAAGCACACGTATTACAACATATGACAAAACCACAAAGGACCGTATAGGTATAGTGTCTTTAGAAACTGGGAAACATAAACAACTGGTTCATAAATCTTCTACAGTGTCTCCCATTTATTTCATCATATCTAGGGTCCCTATAAGCATATTCTACTTAATATCCATCTTCCTGACCTGGGGAAAAGAAAACATAAAAGGGTGAGCTCAAATGCTCAGCAAGGGAAAATAAAGGAAATAAAAATCATATCATATCATTTTGAAAATCAAAACCTGCAAAAGAGATCATAATATCTTAACATGGAACAAATCATAGAAGTCAAAATGAGATCCCCATAATCATAACATAAAACTTGAAACTTTCTGGCATGTACACATAATCATGGAAAATCATTTCTTGTTAGTCATGACTCATTTCCAAGACTATCTTAGTGGACAAAGTCCCTTTCTGAACCGAGTTCACTCCTCGTTTCAGTCCTGTATCACTGAATCGAAATAACCTTCCATTCCAGCCATGTCTATCTCATGAGATATAAAATCTTTACCCAATGCATTGGAGGGAGATATAGGTCTCACCCATCTTATAATGAATCCTTTCTTATGTGTGCCACATAATCATAAATCATACATCATCGCATAACCCATGTAATAAAAATGGGATTCTTAAATAAAATGACATCATTAAACAATTCATATAAGATAAAGGAATTAATAAAAATGTTTCCATCACAACATAATCAAATCCATGTAATAATTGGGATAAAAACAGAACCCTTTTATTATCATAGATGGAAAATAATTTTGATAAAATACTTGAACTCCATTCTTGAGGAAAATATCCTTTCTACTTCAAAAAAACTTTTCCTTTCTTAACATGTCATACAATTTGATTAAAAATAAACTTGAATACTTGTAAAGGAATATTCTTGGAAATAATTTTTTTGAAATCCATTCATGCCGTATAAGTAAAAAAACATTCTTCGTACTTTTGTCGGAAAAGTCAAAATGTACCTCGTACGAAAAAAACGACAATAGATTCCTTTCATATTCTTTACTAAAAACTCACCGAAGGGTAAAATTGGATTTAAACTATTGTAATTGGATGGAAACAATATTACATATTGAGGGAACATGGATTTGGATGATAAAATACACCCCAGTAAATACTTACGAATAAACAATATCGGATAAAAATGAGATTGTGATATTTCACTTACCTTAGGTCCGATTTGCTTTGTACGTGTCCGAAGATCCTGCATAATGGTTTAAATAATGTTATTGACTTATTCCAGAATCATACATATTGATATGATATCATATATGGTCATATTCTTAGCTTCTTGTTAGTAACATTTCATTGTTACTTGTTACTCGTGTCTTTATTGCCTTTTGTTCTTATGCGTGTTTTGCCGAATACATTCTTATTCATTTTTTAAGGTTATCGATACCTTATATCCAGAATGGTATTAGTGTAACATATATCATATTTATTCATTCAATTCATTTATATAATTACTATGTAATGATGATCATGTAGAACGAGTCACATCACATCGTGGAGACGGTATTCCGTACGTACGCACGAGTGATGATATCGTTCCTATGATCGTGGAATTGTATTGGAGTGTATATATATTATTTCAGTATCAATATTACTTTATAATAATCATAAATAGTTACTCATTACACCATTATACCCAACCTTGTAAAGTGATGGTGGAAAAATAGATTACACCACGGCGTGGAGACGGTATTCTGTACGTACGCACGCGCGGTGATTTCATTTTTCCGTAGGATGGATAGAAGGTGAATTAGGGTTGTTTCATATTTATAATAACATTTCAGTATGTAAGTAATACTTATGTTATTAATTCATCATGAAACAACTAAAGAAGAAGAAGTTGAAAAGAAATAAGTTGAAAAGATCGGTGATGGATATTACCTCTTCTTTGGAACGCCTCTTTGAATCCTCCACTTAGGGAACTAAGATTGGTCTTTGAAGAAGTCCAGGACCTCTAGGATTATTCTAGGGAAGTGGAGAGGATAAAATGTCAGGGGTTGGCGGAGCTTGAGTGCTCAAATTGGTGTGAGGAGGAGGGGGAGGAGGTGCCCTTTTATAAGGGAGGAGAGGGGCACCTTAGGAATATCTCAAAATATTATTTTATATTAAAGTCAAAATCGGTTTATAATGGTTAGAAAGGGTCTTATTTCGAAGCTAAAGTGGGGAAGGGTCGAAATCCTATCAACCAATAGGATTTAGACAAGTTTAGGGTATTATTTTGACCTTATCAATTAGATTTAACTCTAAGTTAAATAATTTAACTTTTACCATGTCTTTTTGTTTTCATTCACTATATGGTTAATACAATTACTATAACATGACAAACGAACCCCAAATTGTTTATTATTAATATATATATCCTTATATAAGTCATTTGGACGAACCTTAGATTTTTAGGAATAAAATATCAATTAATAATATAATATTTGATTTAAAAACTATTTTGTGTCAATTTTGACACTATTTGATATATGAGTTTTGTGAAAGTCATAACAGAAATATATGTTCGAACCAAGTTTATTAGATCAACAATAATATATCATAATATCCTAGAAAATTAGTGGAATTCATAAAATGTCTTAAATTACCTTTATTTTGGTATTTATATTATCAATTATGTCAATATTTCATTAATAAGATAATTACACCATCATCTTTGTGTCATAAATAAATTAAATTATATGATGTCTAAAAATTACAAATAAAATACCATCATGTAGGAAATCTTTTTGGATTTCTAATGAATATTTACAATCGAATTTATCTTATGGATAACCCCATATTAAAAATGATTTACTTATTAAACTTTGATTTTAACTATTTTAACCCTTCTTTAAATAAATTAATAATAAATGTCCTAATCTAATCCAAGTGGGCCTAAATGGTCATATTTTATTCCTAAGTTTGTTTTTGGTCGAATTACACTTGTCCAATAGAATTAGGACATGTTTTAGGGTAATATTAATATCATATTTACCCTTAGTTACCCTATTTACTATTAACTGCGGTAAAAATAGTAAAAAGTTACTATTCACCAAAAAATTATTTTTATCTCATTGAACCACATTTTACTTACTGATATCAACCGTGTCTGTCGGATTTTTGAAATTCCATTCACAGAAGCGGAAAATTAAGTTTTATGCAAAATTCAGTTTTTAACCTACCACTTAGTGGTTTCACTATTCATCAAAAATTGAAAGTTTTCAGAAAAATACCAAAATTTCACCCTAGGCTAATTTCGATATTCTGAGTCCAAAAATGAAGTCCATTTTGAAAAATATAATTTATAAAATTTCAAAAAGTTGTTATTACTATTCATAACGGCTAGTTTTAATAGCATATTGTTGTTTAGTGAAACTCGGTATTGCGTACGACGCAAGCTATAGAGGAAGGTCGTGATTGCGTGTAAAGCAAGCCAAGCAAGTGTTGTATAGAAAAAGATTCCTTTGATAACATAAAAGTCTCAGGTGTTACAATCCAAACCACTAGTACCTACCCACATATATCACATCCACATCATTCATCATTAATAACATTATTTGGGGATCCACAACTCACTAAAGTGTGTCTGTTTATTAAGAGGTTGATTACCCCAATGGATAACTCATACAACATCATGTGTAATATACATCATCTATGAGGGTTCACTACCACCTATGAGGTGAAACCACATCTAATAATAATGGAACAGTTATCCACATGGTAAATTATATAGATGAACCACTCCGGTGATATGATTTAACACTATGAGATTTACAAACATAGTATTAATAAAATCCATTTTCTGCATGATAAATAGCCTCATCATTTTTACCTAACAACAACTTATCTAATTCTATAGAAATAACACCCAGATGAAAAAAATGCATATATCATTGAATTCTTTATGGAGAAATGCACAAAATAATAAAAACACATAAAAATAACTATCAATAATGAAAATATGGACATTATGGGATTCCATCAACCACATAACATATAAGACATGGTGATATCTAGGAAAAATGAATTTTATATCATATTTTTTAGAATTATTGTACATTGTGTGTCCTAGTATGTTACACATCAATAATTAAAATAGAAAATGGTCGGTTTGTACATCAATATAATTTACTAATTAATTTCAATTTCATGGCATGTAATTATTGTAAAATTCAAATACTTTAATAAAAAAATTGTGGGAAATTGTATAAGATAAGTAACACTATACATAAATAAACCATGAAATTTTATTATTATATATGAATGTTCAAACCTAGGGGTTGTATTGGTGTATAGAGTCTGCAACATTTAATAAAAAGATATAATATATTTTTACATAAATATTCAATAAAATACATGAAGACATTATTGAGGATTGTAATAGATTAGTGTCTTCAGAGACAAGGTAAAAAATATTCTAATTTTGTAAATGATCTTCAATATCTACCATAAATATATTACCCATTAGTATTATTCCCAAACAAACCCTAATTAAATCAGTCATCATAACCCAGAGAAATGAATCATAAGAAATGGTGAGCTCAAACGCTCATTAAGGGTTAACAAGGGTTATAAGGAAGCATAAAATTAACTTAATGGTATAATAACTTGATAATTAAATTCGAAAACCATACCGTACATATCAATGATCATCATGGAATAAATATTGGCAGTTTAAAAGACATGGATCATACGTAAATCAAAGAACACGATCTATTAGAGAATACCATTGGCATGAGACATGTAATTATAGAATATACATTTGATTATAATGATATGATCATGTATAAATAGAAATAGGTTGACTCGTTATGTTATTGAAATGAAATATAGTCCCTGCTTAAACTTATGGACATGTAACAAAGTCTATTCATAACATTATAGACATGATAGAGAGGTCCACACCAAACACTATGAAAATGTAATCAGATTCATGGATAAAAATATGAACATTTAATCATGTTCATACATAACAATATGCACATGTAATCAGGATCATGCATAACATTACGGACTTGTAATCTGCTTCATACAGGAGATAACTAATCCTGATTTATACATCCATACTAAATTAATCAGAGGAAAATATAGGTCTCACTAGTCCCATTATTAAAATAATATGATTTTATCTACAATATCATAAATAATTTATCATATCCTAGACCTTAAAAATAAATGGGTTTCAAAATCAATTCACAATATCATAATATTGAGAGAAGATACTTGTTTCATAATCATTTTCATAGAATTACTCATAAAATGAAGCAGAATAAATAATAATTTTACTATGGTATAAATAAGGTAGAAGAAATGGTATTCATAAATATTTTATAATAAAAAACATATACAATTCATAGAAAAATTAAGAACAGTATTCTTGGTTCATATCCTTGAAAAAGAATAAGTTGCATCAAAGAATTTCATCTTATATGGAGGATGATTTTTAAAGATAAATCACTCATAAATATTCATTAGTAATATTTCATTTACATTAAAATCGCATTATAAAACAAAAAAAAATTAAAAATCATTTTCTTTTAAAATTACTTTAAAAACATATAAAGAAGTATTTAAAAGTCATTTAAGACATTACATGAGGAATGTTTACTTTCTGATTACAATATTTTTAAACATAATTTATTTTGAAAATATAGTTCACTATAAATAACATTGAAAATATATAAAAGAAAATTTAATGAAAATAATGGTAACGATGATAGTAAATTATATGCATTTCATGCATGTCGAAATACAGATTCCATTCACAATTTTGGAAAAATCCAAATGAACATTTTTTGTGAAATTAAATTAATATTCCTTTCCTAAATTTTTGTAAAAATTAAAAAAATAGTGAAAACATTATTCACTAAATAATTTATTGAATATTTAACAAAAATCAAATATTTTTTTTTAAAAAAATGGTTTTTGAATATATGGGTTTTCAACCAAATATATTAATAAATAGTATTTTTATTTAATGAATTTACCAATTATTACAAGTACCAAATTGTAGGTAAATACTTATATTACATGAAAATATCAAGAATGGCTAGAATATTGGAAAATCATTTAATATTATAGAGTGGAAGATCATAATATTTCCTCATTAGAAGCATACTCCTGAGAAATCGTAATAAACAATGATATTGTAATGTAGAACCCTTACCACATAGGTAACTTTTAATGAAAAAACCCATGAAATTATAACATTAAGTGAAACATAAAATATCACAATAATAAACAATATCGTGTAATTAAATGTGTATTTTTTGTATATACACCACATAAAATAAGATAGCTACATAACATGACATAAGTCTCAATGAAGGGAAATTGAGAAAAGAATTATGTGTGGATTTAGTAATCATTAGAATCATAATCCATAATAAATTATAACATGAAATAAAAAAAATTCATTAATTTAATCTCTTTCACGATATATAGAGTGTAATATAGGGAGTATATATAGAATAAATAATAAAGAAGTTGTGAATTAGTATATGTCTCCTAGAAAAAAATAGAGACTAGAAATCCCTTACCTCAAGTCTCGACTGACATTCTACACATTCAAAAATACTATATGATAAATATACATTTATTAGAAATTGATTATATAACTATTTATTAATATATATATATATATATTATAGAATATATAATTTACTCATAAATTTTTATTTGCATTTTTTCAACAATTCCTTGTTAAAATCACATTTTATATATTAATCCCTTTGATTTTTGTATATTTTTTGATTTTTTATTTTTGTTTCTCGTACATTGATCATGGTTAAATAATCTATAAAATAATAACAATGAAATTATTATCATATTTATACATATATTATTTTTTAAGAGAAATTAATAATTTTTTTTATTAATGAACTATGTAACAATCAAGGATATTGTAGGTCATACATTCACATAATTAAAAGTTCCATTTTTATACGATCATTTTGAAAAAAAGGTAGGTAATATTTTATATTTATTAAATTATAATATTATAATAAATAAAATATTACTTTTTAAATATACTTATAAATATCATCCATTTTATTTGGGGATGAAAATAGAGATTCAGATCACTTTATAGAGGTAGTATTCCACATCTACACAGATGATGTTATAATATTTTTTTGAGTGAAAATGATTGAAATAAAACATTATGTTATATTTTTTCAATTGTAAATATCATATTATTACCATAATTATTTCATTTTTATAACATATATTCATTAAATTTATTCTTATAATCTTCCATTTAATGTATTGTTGAAAAACAAATAACGTCTCTTCACGAGGTGGTAGTTCAACATAGTCATGATCAACATTATCGTATCCAGAATATAATGTAATGTAAAAATTTATATATTTTTTAATTAATAATGAGGAATAATTATTTTTAAAATAAATATATGTACTTTATATACATCATCTTACCAAATCGTGAGAAATAGTAATGAAAAAATGAATGAAATCGGTTTGTCGGGCCATAGTCTGTCATACACAAGAATGATAAAAATTTGAGCCATTTAATGGAAATGGAGATGGTAATAAGTAATTTAATTAATATAAAAAATGTAACTATATGGTAGATATGTACATTATTATATAAGTATGATATAATAATAATTTATGTATATGGATGAAGAATTAAAAAAACGCTCATTAAGGAATGTTATCTCTTATTTGAGTATCCTTCATATGTTATCACCAAAAGACCAACTAGGTTTGATTTATTAGAAAAACAAGTATCCAATGATTAGATGAGGGTGTTTGGAAGGAAACTAACTGAAAAAAACGCTTTTAGGTGTCAATTAGTAAGGATTGTGGGTTACCTTTTATAAGAGAGGTGAGTGCATAACAATAATTTTTTGAAATGAAAAATGTGGTTCCATGTTATTCTCAGGACACACGGTTCCAAAATAATGTATTATATGGTATTATACATGATAAGGTCAAAATTTATCTATAAAACAAATTTTATACAAGTCTTTAGGTTATTTTATTCCTTTAATTTTGATTTTAACGCCTAGTAAAATAATTTTTACCTTAACATGGGTAATTAATTTTAACTATTTTAACTATTCATTTGACTAAAAATATATGTTGAAATAATTATATAATATAAATTATTGAGATTAATAATATATAACATATTTTAAAAATTCAATTCACCTGATTTTATTTTTATAATTTGAAATGAATTTCATAGACTAGTCAGAAAAACATGTTTTCAATGATAGAATGTAAAAACATGTACAGGGATTTCATATCAAAATTAAATATGAAATTTTTTAAACTGACTTAAGTTATATTGAAATATATATTATTGAACTTATTTTAATTTTAATAAAATTTAAAATATAACTTAACTTTATTTATAATTTAAATGAAATGTATGTTTTTAAATAAAATTTAATATTTATTGAACATTCATAAGAAAAATATATTTAAAAAATTATTAATAATTCCCCATAAAATAATTTTTATATGATTATTTAAAAAAAAATATTTAATGTTAAATAAATATTTAAAATGTGTTATAATCATTATTAAAACAAAGTGTGTAAATATAACAGAACTGATTTTTAGGCAAATATAGTTGTTTAGAAATGAATTATATTTTTTATTATCCATTATTTATAAAAAAACATTTAATATATGTTGAAAATTATATGGAATATATAATATATTCATTTCTGAAAAAACATAAAGTGAAAGTGAATTTTTTATTTTATCATGCTAAATCACGTTTTCCACTTAAAAATAGTTTTTTGAAAAATGATTTAATTTATTTTCAAATAATTTTTATTTTCATTTATAATTACCTGGTTACCATATACATGATTATATATTAACATCTAATGAATATACTTTCGTAATATAGTTAATATTATTCTGAACTTCTATTCCAACAGTTCAGTGAAAAATATCAAATTAAGTACAAATAATTTATTAGTATGTCACATTTAATTTAAACGTGGTATTCTTTGGAGCACAAGGTAAAGTAGGTGTTCCATATAGCACTTGATAAAAATGGCATTGTGTGTAACATAATATGTACACACGGTTTCATGTAATGAAAAATACAAAGAAATTAAATTACTCAAAAAATTCATCATATCATGGGGTGTTTCATAGTGTGTGTGAATAGGATCAAACACCTTATGAATTATATAATTGAATTTGGTTTAAAAAATGGGTTTCATCATATTTTTATAGTTTATTTTTTAATTTAATTTTTTCACTTATGTGAATTGAATCAAAAAAATTAATTCTAGATTTGGAATCAGGAGGTCCAAATTTGGTATATATAATGATTTAATTTTTAGTTATTATGAATTATGATCATAGTAAATAATATCCACTATAGTAAGGGTAAATTAGGTAATTAAGGTTAAAAGTAATATGATAAAGATTAAAAACCGTCATAAAACCTCCCTCAATCCGATCGTATTTGTGTATTTCATCCATTCCCATTATATTCATGGAAATATGGAACCTCTATGATATATTTCATTGATTTTGACTATTATAAAATTATTGAAAAATATAATATCGGAATTTATCTTTCCTACATTTAATATTAATAATATTTTTTTCCATGGTTATAACCAATATATATTATATTCTATTATTTTATATGAATATAAATTATTTTCTTAATAATTTTAGTTCATTTTTAATTTATAGAGAAGAAATGACTATATTAAATTAATATGTAATACCAAGACAATATTTATTTAATTAAAAAAATCACATCCCAAAAAAATAATTAAATGGATGCACCCATCATTGAGGTGTAGAAAGTTATGTACCTTTAAAAACATACTAAATATGTAGCTATTGGTAGTCGGGTTCAATGAAAAAGGAAGTAATATAAAAGTAATATCAGATGCAATATGTTGAGTTTCAATCGATTATCCATTAAAATATTAAAATAAGAAGAATGGATAAATGTGTAAAACATTTTTTGGACATTCAATTAAAATATAATAGAATGAAAATTATGGGAAACAATTATGTTGTAGTTTTAATTTACTTAGGGTTAATTAAATAAGTTATTTTTTAGTATTAAAATAACTAATGATAATTGTTTAATGTGTGGATTCAATTGTATTTTTTTTATTGTTTGATAAAAATAAATTACATATTTAAAATGTTAATCCTTTGGTCTAGAGATTAAATAATTAAATCATGCTTTCATTTCATTACCAAAATAATAGTGGCAACATGCCTACCTAATTTCCATGTATTCTCTTATTTTAACATTATTAGATCTCAATAAAGGTGACATTCTTGGTCTAGTTCAATACCAATAGTAAATGTTGATTTTTTTAATGTAATAATAAGATAAAGATAAAAAAAGTTCTAAAAAATAATTTCTATTACAACAAAAAATTGGAATTACTTCCTCTCAATTTATAGAAAAATTATGTACACGTCATTCACTCAAATTTTAACCACGTGTACTTGAGCCAATAAAATTTTTCACTCTTTTATCTATCGGTAGATGATAAACAAAACTAACCATTGAATTTGATGTATTGACAACCAGTTAGTGTAATTTTGTGGCATGTAGCACCATTTTACATAGTGCAAGAATATCAATCAACCATCAACCCCTACTATAAGGGATTCAAAGTTGTGTGAAAGGGAAGTACATTTTGTTTGAGTCTTGATCAACTACATGGGTGTGTACTTAGGGAGGTAAGGTTGTGCCTGGGCATGGAACATTTTGTGTGTTTATAAAGTACATTTTTTTTATGTTTCCATTATAGTTCTAAACATCCCGTATAATTGAATTTGACTAGAAAAATATGAAAACCCGCCATCCACACAGAAAAAAATCAATCGATCCATAAATGAATGTTTATCCCACGAAAACAATTTTAACAATATGTAAAACTCATAAATTAGTATTCACATATTGGGAACATCATTAAAGTAATAAAATATGAATAAATTTTTAAGTTCATCATCATTTTTTGATAAATAAATCGTTTTAGGTATGTTTAAAATGATATTTTCAAATTCATTTTCTATCATATTGTTTTTAATCGCCAATTAATAATGTAGTTAAAATAATTAATTATTATATTTTATACTAAATAATAATTTATTCAATGATTCCAAATTCATAAACATTGTATTTTTCACCCATGTTATTGATATATTGTTGAAAATATCAACAATGGTCTATTTATCATGAAATTATCTTTTTATAGAAATTATCTTGACCCCTAATGAGTGAAAACATTGAAATCACGATAATACTAACAGGAGTGAATTGAGGGTTAAAACAAAATGATAAGGATGAAAACATAAATATAATTACCCAAGCATGAATTATATTAATATAAAATCATTTTATATGAATATTCATTACATTTTACAAATTCACACCTAAGGACTGTAATAGTTTAGTGCCTTTGTAAACATGTAATACATTTTTTTAAATTTTGAAATATCTTCAACATCTTCTATAAAGATCATCCACATCAGTACTCTTAATTAAATTATTTATTTATAACTAGAGGAATGGAAACATGAAAAAGGATTATCTTTGATTCTCAGTAATGGTAAGAAAATAATAAATGCATATATATAAATGTAAAAAACATGAACATAACTTTTGAATATCAAAACATTGAGTCATGAAATAAATATTTGCAGTCCATAAGGCATGAATCATAAAGTAAAATTAACCATTAAAACATATAATTTTAATAAAACATGTTCTTTTAGAAAACACATAACCATATAAAATCATTTTTATATTAACCAAGGATCATATCCAAGACCATCATACCGGAAAAACTCCATTACTGAACAATGATTTCAAATTGTTCCATCCATATATTACTGAAACAGATTTACATTCCATTCCAGTAATGTATATCTCATAAATATAAATATTTACCCAATTAAATGGAGGGAGATAGAGGTTCCACCCACGTCATAACAAAATCATGCTGTCATGTTCCCAAAAAAAATAAATCATTCATCATAGCATAACCCAATAAATAATATGGGTTTTTTAACATCATTCTATCATAACATAATCCATATAAAATATCATTCCATCAATAAAAATATCAAATCATAATAATAATAGGTATTGAAACAGAACTCTATTTAAAGAGTATCATCTTATATGTAAAATAATTCTCAAAAACACATTAACTTAATTCGTGAAGAAAATATCCTTTTTTCTTCCAAAACATTTTATTTTCCCAAAATTGCTGGAAATTTTAAAATAAAAAATTAGTTGAAAATAAACATGAAATATTGAATAGAACACTTTATGTAAATAAGGCATTATAAGGATGTAAAAATCCATTAATGCATTATAATTATAAAAAAATGTTCTTCTCGTACTCATGTAAGAAAAGTAATAAAGTACCTTGAATGGAAAATGAAGGAATGATTCATTCCATACCGTTTAATAAAAATTAACTAATAGAAAAAATAAACTTTAAATAATAGTATAAGTATAGAAATAATATTATATATTTAGGAAACATGGATGTGGATGAAAAATATTCCCTAGTAAATACATACATGTAAATAATATCAAATAATAATAAGATTGATAAATGTTCCCTTAACATTGGTCAAATACACTTCGAATGTATCTAAACCACATATATAATGATTTAAATAATTTGATTGAATTATTACAAAATACAAATCATTTTAATGATATCATATATCATTATATTATTACCTGTTTGTTAGTAAAATTTAAATGTCACTCATTATTCAGATATTAACTACTTTATGTTCTTATGAATGTATTGTTATATAAGTTCATGTTCAACATATTAATATATTCAAGTAAATATCAAAATGATATTAGTATAATTTATATCATATTTATTCATTCTATTCAGGTATATAATTGGGGTTTAATAAGATCATGTAGAATGAATCACATCGCATCGTGGTTTGGTAGGTCACACGTACACACGAGCGACAATATCATTCACTTAACGGTTAAATAATATAGAATTTCATGGTTTTTTAATTATAAATAATAATTACCATGTCATATTCATTATTTACATATATTATAACCATCTCTATACCTATCCAAATTATGTATTGTTTAATAATAAATTACACCACAGTGTAGAGGTGGTATGTTGTATATACGCACACATGATGTTATTGTTATTTGTAGGATCGAAAAAATATCTATAAGTTCATACCAAATTATAATAAGATATAAGATTTTTTTAGATACAAGGATTAATACTTTAGTATGAAATGAACATAAGAATATGATTTAGATGAAGAAAATAATTTTTAAGGAAGTGATAAAACATTTACATCTTTTTTGAGTATCTCTTTTAGAATTTCAAAAAAGGTCTCCTTATGAGGGTCTTATTCCCAAATTGTGGCCTCTATATGGAAGTGATAGATGTTGGGAGATTATTTTAGTATAATTTGGATTATCCAAGGGGCTTGAGAGTTTTGAGTAAGTGGGTAGATGTGGTTTCCCATTATAAGAGGGATGATGGGTACATTTGGAAAATCTTGAAATATTTTTTTAATTATAATTTTATATTCGAGTTATAATATCTCTAATGTGATATATTTATATAATGTGATGAGTATGGGACGAAAAAAGCTCAAAGATATATTTTAGACAATTTTAAGGCACAAATATAACCTTATCCTTTGGGTTTATCCCATAGTTAAATAAATTTACTCTTACCATGTCATATTTTTCTTTTAAAGTATTTGGTAAATAATTACAATAATATACCAATAGTGAATAAATTGGATCATTAATGAAATTTTAAACATTATATAATTCATTTGGATGAATCTTAAATTTTTATGAGTATAATATCATTTAATAAAATAGCATTTGTTTTAAAAACTAATTTTTTCAATTTTTAATCCTTTTATTAATGATTTTTGGTAAACCTATAAGAACATGATAGACCTAAAAAAACTACATTAACTAAAATATATCATGTAATAATCATCCCTAAAATTCATATATGTCATCAAATTTGGAAATTGGATTTATTTTAATATTTATAATATCATTTATTTGAATCATTCATTAATAAGGTAATCACTACATTATCATTTTGTGATAAATAAATAAATTTATTTAATATATAAATATTATAAAAAAATTCCATGATATATGAAATCATTAAATATTTCTAATAAAAATTATTTTTCAAATATATCTGTTATATTACCCAGTATTAAAATTGTTTTAGTTGAAATACACATATTAATGTTATATTTCTCTTTACTTTAAATTTATTTTTATAACTTGTCATTATCAAAACCTTGTGGTTCCCAAATGCCAAACGTTTGGAATAATGATATTTCGGTCTTCCATGACTCGTGAAATAATATTATTCCATGTTTTAGGGAAGTTTTATACACATATAATATTATTTTTACTCTGATTTACCAAATTTAACCTTTATGTATGGTAAATAAAAATAATTACTGAAGTTACAATTAATAATCTCCAAAAATAAAAGACACCATTTAAATAATTTAGAACTTATGATTTAAAATATGGAATCCATTTTTATAAATTCAAAACTCATATGTTTTATGAAGTAATATTAAATAAATTATCATTGTCAAAACCAAAAAGCTAGTTTTTAAGAAGTAAAAACTATCAAAAGATAGGCATGGGCTTATGTCCAATTTAAATATTAAATTAAATATAATGAAAATAATTAGTATATTTATAAAAATATAATCCAGTTATACTTTATAACCAACTAAAATGATAATATAACAATATAAATAAATTAGGAAAAAGGCATTTTTGAATTAAAATGCAGCATTTTCTATTATTCATTAAAATATGAATTTCATCAGAAAAATATCAAATTTAAAACAAAGGTTAATTTAAATTTCCTTATTAAAAATATTAAGTTTATTATATAAACAATAACATAAATTGTTTTCAAAAAAGTATATTTAAAAATGGTTCTCCATCAAAAAGTGGTAAAACCGTATTTTTTTAAAAATATTTATTTTATCTAAAAAATTGATTTTTTGTTCATATATAATATCTATAAACAATATAAGATAATTTTAAAACATTCAATTCAATATTTTAGTTATATATTTCACTAATAAAAGTCATAAAGAGTTATTTAATTATTTTATAGTCTCAATTATTTCACTTAAATAGTTTTATTATAATGAAGTTGATACTATTCATACCCACGATTATTATGGCTAGGTTATAATATTTAGTTACCACTTATAAAAGTTATTTTTTGAAATCAATTATATCAAAAGAACTCGAAATTGGGTGTAACATAATCCATGGATAGTAATTTTTATACTGCAAGCTGATATGGTGTTGCGTGTAGCGCAATCTATTATTGGTATAGCATACAACACAAGTCTTCAATAAAATTTAAAATAATTTATCTCATAAAATCATGTGTTGTCACTTTTTTCCACCTTTAAAATTATTGTTCCCTCGAAATTATTTTTTATTACAAAAGTTTTACTAATTGATTGTTTCATTTATAGAAACACACATCATAAAAATGAATGCTTAAACTTCATTTAAAAAGGAAATTTAAAAACATAATGGTTACCCAAAGTAACTCATCACTAAGTTCCCACAGAGGAGAACATATGTGGGAAGTTAAAACAGGGATTTGGAATAAAAATCTAATAATCATGTTCTAATGGATAGTGATAAAGACCATGATTTGGAGAAAGTAAACAACCTAGGACCCATGAATCTATGATGATTAATGGACCATATGATTCTTTAGATATGAAGGTACTAATATAAAATTTTGGTTATCTATATCCTCTCCCAAATTTTTTGAAACATGAGAATAAATAATTACTTGATTTACATACAATATCACCACTTTCATTCCATGAACAATTTCCACATCATCTCTTATTCAAGGAAAATAATTTTAATTTTTCATTCCTAATGAGTTGGAAGATCGTGCAGTCCATAAATAGAACGAAATTTCATTCTCCTTGTCCCAAAAAATTAGAATATGATATATCATATTCAGATATCCACTTATAGAAAGATAATACATTAAAAGATAAAGTAAAAAATGTAACGTTCATGCTTTCAATATCTATAGTATTTTGTTGAAGGTATAAAAAACATAAGTCTGGTAAAATAATAATCATTTAAAATATAATTTATATTTCTATCCGTGAAATATATTTATAATTTTTAGTGATTAAATTATTTCCTTAAATAATTATATAATGTTGACAGAGTGTATATTCAAAAAATAGAAAAATAAAACAAATGATTATAAAAATATTATAAGTATGGTTTCTTGAGTGAACTATTGGGTTCCAAAATATTTTTAAATATATATAACATTTTACGGATATTTTAATGAATTGTCCATGAATTAATTTAATATTTGGAAATTTTCATTTTAATTTGAAATGAAGAGTTCAAAAAATAACATTAATGATAATTTATAATAAATAAAATTTTACTAAATGATTTTAAATTACAAATAAAATATCTTTATCGAAGTGAAATTTATATTGTTTTAAATGTCAGATATAGTCAATTTATTGAACAATTTAAATATTATGGTAACCATCATGCCCCTTAAAGAGTAAAAAAATTATTATAATGGTATTCATAAAAGAATTTAAAGGTGGTTTGGAATAAAAAGATAATAGTGAAAAAATCAACTAAACATGTCCGAATTTTATTTTATGATTGTATATATACTCATATACATATTATATTTTTTTCAAATTTAATAAATTTTAATATGAATATATATATATATATATATTAATTTAATACATTATGTTATTCCAAGAGTGCCTCTCCCATTAATAAAAAAAGGATGAATTCGCTCCCAATTTCATCCCACTTAAAAAACCATTAATTTTAAAAATTATTTACCCAAATCCATAAAATAAATTCCTCATAATATCTATGATTCCATAGTTTGATAATAAACCAAAACAAGTATGACTTTAGGAATAATAATAAAAGGGTTGTTCAAAGTAGTGGTATTGTTTTTAACCAAGGGAATTCATTTTATTTCTGCTTCAATCTCCTTAAAATATTCTCCTACCATATAGAGATGAAATATATGTTTCATAAATATTATTTGGATTTCAATATGCTAGATTAATAAAATATGTTGATATAATCTTCTATAAAATGTGAAACAAAACTATCATTCATGTGCATGATATACAACACCCTCATGAACCAATCTAATTCATTTTCATTCACCACCTCTCACAGATGGTTGTAACGATGGATTTAATAAATATATATATATTGAATTCATAAAATAATTAACATTATAGGAAAAGTATTTACCATCTATTTTCTTACCATTCCATTCTATTAAAAATTACAACATCGTTCGTGTATACGCATGGACTACCACCTCCACAAAGATAGATGATTTATTTCAGCACATCACATTGATGATAAACATAAATATATTTAATGATATGATATGGATTTTATTAGATAATTATAATTATTTAGATATGAAATTTTTTTTCCATGTTTCCATCCTGAATGTGAAAAATAGAATTGTTACTCTTGCGTACATATGACCAACATTTTATAGGATTGAAACATAGTCCATTTTTCATTTCTATATTTCAAGAGGGTTTTCAAGGAATAATTTTTGTATTATATTTATAATTATTTCATGATCATTGTTTATTTTATAATCTAACAATGATATTTTTTAACCATATTCAGTCTACCAGATTTGTTTGGGTCATATTATTCAAATATTTATAAAACTGTCAACATGAAAATAAATATTTATATAATTGAATATAATAAAGTAATAAATACTATAAAATTAATAATATAAATTTAAATGATTATTAATCAAGTAAATTAATAACAACATTTTATTATTTAGGATGATAAATAATATATGTGATGAGTCAATCTCATGTTAAGGGAAACTTTTACTTAAAATATCTTTTCAAATGTTTTTATGATTTATTTTTTAAATATTATTCTTCTATATTGTTAAAATTAATTTTTTATTGTATTTATTTAGGTTTCATTTCTAATTTTTATGAAAATTTTTAAATAAAGATTCATTTCATTAAAATTTTAACTTTATTTACAAAAGGCAAAACAAATCAACTATTTTAATTCATATGTTTTTATAGTTTTCTACCGCTACAAAATATATTTGATGTTTGGATGAAATTATAATATTTAATATTTTTTAAATGAAAACTCGAATTTCTAAGATGTTTGATGTATTTTTTTGAAAATTTGATTTGAAATGGAGAGTGTATTTAAATATTATAAATTATTTTACATATCGTTTTAATGGAGTTTTTTTTGGGTTATGTGATGATAGGGTGAAAAATTAAAATGTTTTATTCTTTATATTATACATCAACATTATATATATGAAACATTTGAGCCAAATATATCAAAAACAATTGGTTATCACCACTATATATCAAAAAGGAATTGTTCATTGTTCCATGTATTCAATGAAAATATATAATGAGTTATCTAAAGAGGTTTTTCTGATATATTAAAATAGGATACAGTTATTTATGACATGTTTTTTACATGGTTTTGAATTTTATGATCTGTGTATCCAAAAATGGGTTTCCAAATTCCCGAATCATATTTTAATGTTTTTCAATGGAAAAATATTTTGGTCATCATGTTACACTAATTTATTTCATACATTAAATGAATAATGTGATAAAGGTATTTAATTTAACGATTTTCATGTTTTTCACTTGACTAACTTATTTATTCATCTATTTACCATCCTAAAATTTTTATACCCATACTATGTTTGAAAAAAAATAGATACTTAAGGATGATTATGGGAAAGGATGATGTTAAGATGAAAAATATTATGATATAATAGAAAAATAAAACATATTAAATAATAAAATTTTATTTTTTTTAGAAATTGATAATGTGTGGAAATTCCCACATGAAAGGGTTTGTCGGAATACTATAACAATCCATTACTTAAAAGAAAATTTGGAATGTAAATGATCCAATTTTGTTATTATTTTTTAAACATATAACAACCTCAAACTAAAAACAATCCATGCATGGGTAGTAATTAACATGTGGATATGATTTATATGTTTGCGTGTATTCTATGGTTCTTTGATATACATAAAATTTTTTATCACCTATATTCCCATAGAGTTTTAAATTTATTAAAAAATATAACACAACCAACATATCTCCCAAAAAACATTTATTATATCCATGTATATTTTATAGTGTGTAGTTAAGATTTTGATAATTTTTGTTTGAAGATATTAGAAAATGACATCATTGAATCCACCGTTGGACGCACTATGGATTCCATCATAATTTGACATAACCAACCTCACCAGTGAATCACACTAGATTGACATACATTAATTTCTCAATTTTCATTTATATTCACTATTGTATTCATTGTAAGTACTTCCTAATTATTTCAGGATTAGAATTTACTAATTCAACCTATATAAATGCTTCATGATTTACTAATTGAGTTGATAGAAAATAACATTTAGTTTTTATTCAATGACTATAAGTTGGTAAGTTTTTCAACCATCAATAAATAAAATATAATTTTAAAAGTTAAAATTGGATTATTTATAATTAATAAACCATTATTGGTGTTTTAAAAATTTTAAAACTATATTTATCATGAATAAATTTTATATTTTATATAAGTTTACACAAATATAATAAATCGACATTAAATGAATAGTTCAATAAAAAATTATTGAAATAAAAATGTAGATTAAAAAATCTAGATCATCCCCATGTTAATATTATGTTATAATTAAATAATTATAAAATATTCAATTTTATAGAATCATAGACGAATAACTAAAGTATCATAAATTTTTTTCATGTGAAATGATTAATATTCATTATATTATTTCAAGTAAATATTCTTTTTCTTTAATATTCCTCAAATAAATATTTTGAGAATATTTTTGAGATCTACCATTACCCATTATAAATAATTTGGAATAGGAAAATGATTAAAATGATAATGTGGTGAATTAAAAATAACAACATACCCAGAATTTATTCATATTATAGTATCTTTAATAACCATTTGTTGATCTATATTTGTTTTAATTAGAACCAAGAAGAATATGATGAAAAAGTATAATGATAAATTATTATATCTTTTATTTCCATACTTGTTGATTTCTGATCACTTAGAAGGTTTTTAAAATAAATATTTATAGATACAGTCGAGGTCGTTGGATCTATTACGTGGAATTTTATTAAAAACCAAAAAATATTTTTCCTAAGACATGAAGGTAAAAAAATATATCTTATACCAAAAGAATGTAATAATTCTCATTCCAAGAACAACCATGGGGTTTTAGTTTCAATTTGGGGATCTATTTAAGAGATATTAAATTTTAGGATGAAATTACCTAAAAAATTTAAAATATTTTATATATTTGTTTATGTACTATAATGAATAAATAAACAGACTACGTTTATAGACACATTTATAAATTTTTATTAACATATTTCAAGTCACTACTATATGTATATGGGTAAAGACATCATCCCCACATTTGATGGTTTTTATCAGGAAAAATAAAATCTCTTCAATGGAAGTTATTGTTATATGATTTCTTATAATTCTTAAATTCTTATTTTCTCTCTTAGATTTAACTATATTTCCAAAGGAAAAAATCTTTTGGAATCAAACACCCATGAAGGATCATCTCCATGTAAACCAAGATAAATGTCATGTGTTCTGTAATAGTAGTGTTTTCCTCAACATCGATCATACCCATATTGTAACAAATTAAAATTATAAGAGAATAAAATTTTATTTTATATTCCATGGAAAAATACTGATCTTAAACAATGCACACAATATATTTATTTAAATATAATATCTTCGATAGCATTCAAAACATGCAACATGGAGTCAATATGATCCATAATATAGTATATCGTTAAAAATAAGATGATAAATTAGGGGGTATTAATTGTAATAACTTAATAATGAAATTAATATGGTTTATAGATTGAAAAAATTCATTTCTTTTTCTATTAATTATAAATAAAATATGATTCATAAAATTTGTTTTTCTAAAAATCAATGTTTTTTCTAAGAGATGGATTAGTATTACTACGTACAGATAATTTAAAATTATTTTTTAACCAATAACAAAATATCACTTTGATAAAATAAACTTCATCTTTCAAATCATAGAATCCAAATTAGGTATTGGATATGTTAGTGGATTTTTATAAAAAAAATTATTTTTAGATAAATAGTAAATAATAATGTATTTTAATTAAAAACAAACTTTTCATTTATATTATCTATACGGTAAAATAATATTTTTATTGTTTTTATTGTAAAAATTTTCCAACTATATTGAAATCTAAAATTTTTGATTCATTATATTCATTTTTAATTTAAATTTTTGGAAAAAACACTGTAAACTTCTGAACATTTTCCCTTTGAAATACTAGTTTCTCTTTGCATCGGTCGGATTAATTTTAATTTGGATTTTACACTTTTAAATGTAATTTATATCAATATATTATATATTTAGATAAATAATAATATTTTTTCTTGTAATTGTAATTTATTTTTTAACCATAATTAATTTTAAAAACAGAAATAATTACTTACCAAAGTCAAGGTAAAAAATGATTTCCAAGGGTGATAAACTAAAAATAAAAGTGTTAATATGAAATAAAAACATTTATAAAATTAATTTTATATAAATATTTTGACATTATGATGTCCAATTATTAGTAATATTCCATTTATGATCCATTTAACTTTTTAAAAAGGTGGTAACTCCATTTTATTTTCAAAAAAATACAAGTCTTCCTCTAACCTCACTAATTAAATTCCACTCGCTCTCATCTATTATTCACTCCATAAAACCCTTTTCATATATTATCACTGTCCAAATAACTTCCCAAAATCAATATAATCATTATATAATCCTTGAATTTTAAAAAGTATTTTCTTGGAATATGTTTGGTATAATCCTAAATAGGTTGTTTGATAAGAGGTCAAATTCATAACAATGTGTTATTAAATTATTTCATCCTCCCCATCAATATATTAGTATTAAAACATTATTATATAATAAAATAAGTATATTAAATATACATATATTTTTTAAAGTTATTTTAATTACCTAAATCCATCCCCAGAGACATGAAATGGTTTACGAAATCATCAATCATGTGTGTGGAAGAATACAAATTGGCAACCTAATATCATTCATTTTAATAAGACCACCACTTATTGTTGAGTATGATAATAGATTTCAAAATAATATATATTATATTTATAAGATACTTATACTTTTATAGATATTATATTATGAATCTATTTTTACATTCCCTACCATAGGGGAAATAATAATGTTGCACATATATGTGGAGATCTGCAGCCTCATGAAGCAATGTGATTCGACTTTTACTAAGCCAGTTCGTGTATTTTTAAAAGGATAAATCTAATTAATATGTGTTATATATAATAAAAAATATGATTTTAATGAAATATTAAACATTTTTAAAATGTATTATATCATTTTATTTCTAACCATTTGACACTTTGAAAGATGATTACATCGTTTGTGTAAATGTAGACTACTGCCTTCATGAAAGGATGTGAATATATTTTCATCACCAAAAAAAATGGATGGTATATATAATTATATATAAATATATTATTTATTATTTATTATTGTAGGATTATTATTGAAATATAAAATATTACTTACCTCATTTCCATAACGATTATTGAAAAAAGGAGATACTAAACAATAGTTTGTAAGGACCACCCTCTAAATTATCAAAATGTACACCATTTATAAAAAATATATTTAAAGATTGGTCATAAAAATATAATTTATGTATATTTATTTTAATGAAATTATTATTATTATTATAGAGATTTTTAAATAATTAACTTTTTAATATTATCATCCTACTATATTCATTTTTGATACACAACACAAATATCATTAAAACATCCATTTTAAACATAATATATTAATAAATAATATATATCATTGTAATAATTGAAATAAGAGTCATAATGAACCTAAAAATAGTTTATAATCTAGATAATAATTAACATTTTATTATTATTCTAGAATAAAATGAATGAATGTGGTGATTTATACTCAAAGCAAGGGTTTCTCATTTAACCTTTACTTTTTCTAGACATATGTAATATTAACCACTTAGTTATTTTGTGTGGTGTATATACTTACCTATTTTATATTATAAAATAAATAAATTTGTTTTCAAGAAATTTAATAAATCATTAAATTTTATTTCATTCATGGGGCTTATGATTCAAAAGTTTTCAAATTTGTAAGGGTTTAATTAACAATCTCATAATTATTCTAATTATTTTTTTGTGTATACATTGGGATGATTATGTGATTTTTGTATCATTAAATTAATATATTTTATTCTTCTATAGTAATTCATGAACATTTTCAAGTAATAGTAACATTTAACCTCTCTTTTGTGTTTGAAATTATTAATAAATTGTTTTCATAAAGATCTAACTTTATATTTCCCTTCAATGAAATATCATGTTTGGCCAAAACCATATTTTATAATAATAGTTTAATTTTTTTTAATATTTCTCCAAATTATTAATTCAATAATTTTTTAACCATATTTTATTTTTTAAATATTTCTGAAATTAAACTTCTTGTAAATTTTATTATAAGGAAAAAAATTAGGCTTTTTATAATGAAAGAAGAATATTTATTTTTAACATATAAAACCTATATAGAATTAAATACCATCATGAAACTAATATCATTATATATTCATTATCATTTTTCTTAATTTCACTTTTATGGGATTAATTTTCCTCATATAGTTTTTAGATATGGTTTTCAAATAATGTTATTTTGAAAATATTTTATGATTTTTCTAGTTTTAAAACAATAAAAGGGTTATTATAAATGAAATGATATTTTCCTTAATATATATTACATGTGATCTTTAAAATATTAATTTCCAAATAAGAAAAAAAAAATTATTTTTCATATTCTTTAACGGGTATGTACTCCATTGTTTGTACCCTACTTATTTGTAAATATTGTTTTGGGTCAGTATGACTTGGGATGTACTATGTTGACTCAATTCATATTACTATGGGTGGTTTATAATTATTTTTATTGATTTTATAATGTATTTATATATCATATGATTGTTTATAAATGAATATTTATTTAAATTAGGTTTCACCCCTTCCATAGGAGTAATGCATTGGAATTAATAAGTGATGGGTGGGACCCGCTATAGTTGCTCGATGCAACGGTATGTCTTATGATGCAGACTAGATTTGGTTGTGGATGAGTCCTTACACATTTTATAGATGTATTGGAAAATTTCCTATATTTTATTTGATATTTGGGCACAAGGCCTCAATGGTATGTTTTAGATGCCCATCATTATTCATTCCATCATCATGAATTAGGTTATAGAAATTACATGTGAGTATTCAATGGGTTATTATATATTTGATAATGTTTCATGAACTTGTGATTATTTATATGGAATTATTTTATCATTATTTATTCCTTCCATATTATGCTCAATTTTCTAATTAAAGGGAGTATGATTCTTTTATTTACATTCAAAAAATGATTATTCATTATCTATTCAAATATTACACTATAAACTAACACATATTGAGCATTCGATATCACACATTTCTTATTTTGTTTACTTTCCCCATGATATAAGGATGATTTTCTTGATAGATATGAAATGATACACCAAAATTAATAATGGAAATGTGGATGAAATTTATTTTTGTGTTTTATGTTTTAAAATATAATTTCAATTACAAGTATCCATCGAGTTTACCAAGACTAAAAAATTATTTGTTCTTTCAGGATGTGATCCCTTATATCTAATTCCAATATAATAAATTAAACAATATCCTTGGACTACTTTTTTATGGGTTTTTATAGTTAGTATCAGAGGATGTATAATTAAAACCTTGTGAAGTAGATTTAGGAAAACATAGATTGGGGATGATAACATTATGATATAATTTGATGATATATATAGAATAAATTCATAGTGATTTTGTATTGAATTTATTATGTGGTTTGAGATGAAAATAAATCCATATTTATATTATACAAGTGGATGTGGTTATAGAACAGATGTATCTAGGTCTAAAAACTCTAAAAAATGTGTATTGGTCTTTACCCAACCATCACCTAGTGTGTAAAACAAACCTTACAGCATGCATGGTGTTACACTCTTACTGGATATGCTTAAGATAATTAACATTATCTATACAAATCATTAAAGGGGTTTAGAATATAAATATATCCCCAGTGAAACCATGATAATGATTAAGATATTTTCTATGATTAATAATTTCAATTAATGTCATGTATTTCAATAGTTTTAGTATTATAAAAATTATTTCATAATGATATGATATAATCTATTGTGTTCTATAAATTCGGAATATATTATAGAAGAATGTATGAGAACCAAATAAATTCACATAATCCAAAGAGTATGAATGGTTATTTATCTGAGGTTCTTAAGAAAATATTTTATAGGGAACAATTCTTGGAAAAATTACCATCAAATGATGAAAAATTAACATATTCTACCAAATATAAAAAAAAATCATAGATTAAAGGATTAAAAAGATTGAAAGAGAATAATATTACAAAAAATAAAATTACCGATAAATAGAATAAGGGAAAGAATGATTTCCCTACTTGTGATAATTATGGAATGAAAAACCCTGATACATTATTAAATAGAATGGGAGTTTTCAAAAAGTGTGTCATGAAATAACAACTATGGTACTGATTGAAATTTAACGAAAAAGGATTCTATTTTCAATTATTCATATATAACTATATGGGGCACAACGCAAAAAAACTCCCCAAGCATCAATGGAAAATACATCAAAATTATATAAGGCATCAAGGTAAAACAAATAATGTTGTTACAGCTGATGTGTAATGGTCATTATGAATTTTCATTAGGATATTATAAATATTTTTTAAAATTAAATTATTAATGAAATTAACATTATAAAAATCAAGAAATTTATTGGATTGTACTATAATACCATTCCATTAAGGATGTGATAGTGTATGTTAAATGGTACAGATGAACAAGAAAATTGATTCAACGGAATATATAACTTCTTGGAAAACTCATGCTTGAGGGAAATATAAACCTAAATATATTATTTATGATGAGATAATTATGGTGGGATAAAGAGATTATTGATATAAATAATGAAAAATAAATTGTACTAGGTACCTAAGAATGGAACAATTATTTCATGAAAATGTAGTTTATATTCTCATTAGTGGAATTAATTTTTTTTTGGGATTTAAGGAATGAATCTAATAATCTATGTTTTATTTAATTAATAAGGATGAATTCATGTTTATAATATGGTTTTATACTAATTTCTTTATTACTATGTTTCAGGAGAAAACATGATGAATGTATTTAAATGTTTGGTATGTGACAATTAATAGCTACATCATGTTATTTATGAGGTTAATGATAAGATCATTTTATAAATTTCATGCACTTATTTGTAATATTATGTAATTAATGTTTTTGAAGGTTCATAAGGTTAACCATTTATCAAATGGGTTAAGGTGAACAATGGGGGGAGGTTTAAGAGATTAAATTATTGCATCACTATATAAAGATTTATTCATATTGTTTTACATGAACAAACAATTTTGTTATAGTAATAGCTTAAGATTGAAGGAATGAATAATAATGATATTAAATATACTGGGATCTATTAAAATTGAATTTTTTTTATTCATCTATAGAAAATATTCTACTTTGGATATTTATTTCCTAAAGTAAGTGATGAATTTGATGTTTATTGGGGCACAAAAAATGGTATAAATTATTATTCTAAAATGGAAATGTCTTGTGAAAGTATATTAACTTATATTAATATATAGTAAAATAATTACTTAAAATTATTAAAAGGATATTTAGTAAAATTTGATTCCCTATTACCTTCATATCCAATGTATTATGTGATCTTTAAAATCATCAATGCATAAGGGTTTTGGGATACTTAACAGAAAAATCTATTTTATATAGATATTTTATAGTTTTTTTATATATGATTCCATTGTATATTAATTGATATAATATTAGAATTTTATACAGGATTTAAATTGATAGAGATAGAAGGAAAAACAAAATAATTAAAGAATAAAACCACACTTTATTCCATGAGCTTTGCTCGAGGCCCAACACCAAAATTTAAGGACGATCTTGGGGTACTTCCAAAGGCACAAAACAAAAGATGAATGATGAAAAAGAGGTTTTGAGGAGAATTATGAAAATACAAGTCATGTAAATATTACAAAATTTTAAAACTCCTACACATTTCATGTCATGTGATACATTAAACGATATGATATTTACCAAGAAGGTCCAAAAAACACTAATTCCATCATATGTTCTTAGAGTCATTAAATTCCTTGAAACAGGAAATGATAAAAAAACATATTTTTGATATGTGGAAGGCCATCGATGACCAAAAGGATTATAAATAAATATTTGGTACATGGGATTCAAGGATTCCATTTCTTGGATGATGTGTGACCAATGGGAAACTATCGTAGGGTGTCTTCCTACTATAGATAAGTTATTTATCCATTTGTTATTTTCTTGTCATCCTTCTTCTTTCATATAATGTTGAAGTATATTTATTTTAATTTTAATAATTCTATTTCCGATATTCCATTCTTATTTATTCTTTCTAAATCACATTCATATGGAATTCGGTTTAATATTTGTTGAAGATCACTTGGCGATGGTTGGCTAAAACCCATAGGGGAGAGAATAATCTGTTAAATGTGTGAAAACCATCACTGATTAATTAACTTTAACTCATGAATACTATTTTATTCAATAGTATCATGTTTTTCTTTCATGTTTACTTTATTCTTCATTGAATCATTGACCTCATTTTTTAAGTATTGAATGAACCCCAACATGATTACGATGATTTATTCCTTAGCATTGAATGAATTACACTACCTCTTTTGGGAATCTAAACATAATACCATTTAGAATTTTTTGTAAATCTGACCATGATTAATTGATATTCTATGGTACTATGATAGGGAATGATCATTTCTTAAATCGATGAAATTTTTTGGATTCGTAGGTAGTTGATATAATTATTTTATAGGAAAATTTTAATTAACATATTTTGAAAAACTGTCCTTAGAAACTGATTCCCCTAACTTTTGTTTCCCTCTTGGAATTAATTTATTCCAATTTCATTTTAGTTTAATAAAATTAATCTACAATTGGAGTGACATGACCTTGAGTACAGGATTATCACCTCTATATTCCCCACTCTCTATTTTTTCAACCACTAATTTCATTCATACTTTTAATTTTTAGTTAGAATAGTTTGGGTAAATATAAATTTCTATTTTCATTTATGATTGATGGAATAAATAGATCCTTTTGTCCCATTATTAAAATTTCATTGATCATTTCATTTCTTATAATAAGTTATAACTATCATTATAAATAATTATATATGATTTTCTTTCATGTCTGCATCTTCACTATCCACTGGTTCTCTCCTACATAATAACTTAGTTTTGTGTCATCGTATTTGACCATTATACCTCCCTTTATATCTTATTAAAAGGATATTTTGTTATCTTTTGTTTACATTGTGAGTCTTTAATAAAATAAATTTCAAATATCAAACCCTTGGTTTTTAAGGTTAACATAATATTATATGGATGCTAATTATTTTAGGTGGGTAGAATTCAACACCCTACAATTAAAAATTAAGAATTTTTTTAATTGAGTACGTGTTATGAAATATTGATCTTAGGAATCCCAGAAAATCAATGTGTTAAAATTTTATATCTTCATTAAATTATTGAACACCCAACCCTCAGTCTAAATAAACTACAATATAGTATATCATTTTAACCTTGGTAATAATTTGGAGGGTATAAATAGAACTAACTAAATTCTGAAATTTATATGGTTTACAAATTTAAAATAAAATTCAATAGTTATATATTTGTTAGTTATAAAATATTAATCATTTAGAATAAAAAAACTTTAATGAAAAACTATATATTTTCTAAAGGATGGTTAGTCATGATTTAAGAACACACATTAAAATTATTGAACACATTGATAAATTATATTGGAAAAAAATTTAATATAGGATACAAGAATTTCATTTAGTTAAATTTTGTAGATTTTCTTAAGATGTTTCAGTTTCTGAAAAATAGTTCAAAATACTAAAGAATAATTGAACATTTCATTTTTTTATAAATTATTTATAAAGATAAAAAATATTTTAACTTTTTTTAAAGTAAAATTATTCAAATTATATATCAATTAATTTAAATTTAATTATTATAATAATTTTCATATTGAGTTTTGATCTAAAAACTTTTTATAAGTTTGAACATTTTCTCTTGAAAACCCTCTTTCTCATCGAATATACTGAGTAATTTTAAATTAATTTTTCAAACATCTACAAATAGAAATTTGAAAAATATATAACATATTTTAAATAATAATAATTTATATTATCTAAAAATTTAAAAAAAAATTTCCAAAATGAATAATAAAAACATAATAAATTATTTATCATGGTTAAAGTAAAATCTGTTTATCTTGGGGTTAAACTAATAATGTATGAGTTAGAATGAAATTGAAAATTTTAAAATATATTTTTTATGGAAATAATTATACCTTATCATGTATATGATTTATAATAATCCAATTTGGACCCTTTTGGCATGTGAAACATTTGGTAACACCTTTTTATTAAATAATTACATGTTTTCCACTCCCCTCACTTATAAAATGCCCCAGCATATCGTCTACTCCTGACTAATTAAAATTCTTTTTGTACATCCAATACCTACACTAATTAATTAAAAACATAAAGTCCCTAATAACTGATTTTTTATGGTAATATATTAATTCATTTAATAAATATAGAATAATCTTAAATATGTGGTCTTATAGGAGGTGATATTCATATCTATGATTTTTTTTATTTCTTCCAACACCTCCTTAAATAGTTATTTAAAAAAGTCAATATTGAAAAATTAGTTTAATACTAATAATTAATCGTTTTTTTGTAATTTTTATTAACAGAAACCATCCTCAAATTCAACAAATGTGTTGATAAATTAAAATTCTTGTGTACTATGGACTACCACCTCGTCAACTGATGTCATTTTTTTATATTACCACATATAATGGTTGGGTATTATGATGGAAATAATGAATTAATATTTTATTTAAAATTTAATTGTATCTATGGTATAATTATATATTATATACCTTTTTAAATTTTCTTTCAATATCTGATAGGATAACATCATGAGTGTGTACATACGACTACCTTCTATGGAATCATTGTGATTCATCATTCACTAACATTTTACATAGAAGGTAATAAAAATAATGATAATTAATATATGTGATAAAAATTATATATAAATGACTTTTATTAAATATTTAACTATATAAAAATATAATAGGTCATTTTATTTCTTATCATTTCATTCAAATAAATATGAAAACATTTTTCATGTATGTGTGGACAGTTTCCATCATGAAATGATGTGACAATATTTTTATCACCACCCCACTTGAATGAAATATATAATTATATAAAAATCATAATATGTAATTTATGATATTATTATTATATTTAAAAATAAAATAATACTTACAACCATTACATTAAGATCATTGATAAATGGAAATGTTTCTCAATTGTATATATGGGATACTCTCTCCATAATCAAAATGTACTAAATTTCACAAAAACATCATTCATGAATTCAAATAAAGGTATAATTGATTTATAAATAGTGTTATATTTAAATTTTATATCTATAAATAATGAACTTTTTACCATAATCAACCAACCAAAGTCATTTGTGACACCTAACCCAAATATCATCAAAACATTGGAAATAAATTTAACTGATTATATAATTAAATACAAGACTGTAATTACTGAAATGAAAGGAATAATAAACTTTATATATTTAATCAATAAATTAATGAATTAACATAATTTTATTTTTCTACAATATAATTATTATACTTGATTATTCAAACTCATTATATGGTTTTCCTATCTATCTTTTACATCCCAAAGATATACCTCATATTCAACATATATTTATTTTGTGTGATGTATATACTACCCTTTTTGTATGTTACATTATGATTTAATTTATATTAATCATATTTAATGGTTCATTTAATTTTATTCATTTCACAAGATTTCTAATAAAAAATATCCCAAAGTTGTATGGGATTGATTCACAATCGCAAAGTTATTCAGGACTATTTTTATTTAAATATCCCTTGGGAAATTATTTGAAATTTATATCTTAAAATAAATAATTTTTATTATCCTCTATATATTCATTATAATTTTTAGTTAATAAAAACTAGATTAATCTATTTGGAATATAAAATAATTAATAAAATGTTTTTAAGAATGTCGAGCTATGTTTCCCTCTTTAGTAAAAAATATGTTTTCTTCAAAAACCGTGTTTTAAAAAAAATTACAAAATGACTAAAAATTAATCAAATTATTCATTAATATAATATTTATATTTTCTTAAAAAGATTATAAAATATATTTGAAGAAATATTCTTATCATTTTAAGAACATATAACTTTTCTATCCTTTTTACAGTGCAATATGTATTTTCTTTCTCAACTTATACAATAACTCTGGAATTAACCTCCATTATGACCATAATTTAATAGAATCACAAACTGAAATTTTATAGTTTATTTTAAATGATAATTTTTCCCCATATTCGATAAATTTTTTCTTTTTAAAATAATAATTTTCAAAAAATTATTTAATTAATATTTGATGGATTATATACTTTTAAAATCAAAAGATTGATTTTCAAAAATAAATTTTATTTTCCTCAATAATTGTTACACGAGATCATCAAAAATCATTTTAAATCTAAGAATATGTTATTTTATGTTAATTATTTTTTAATGGGTATATACTATAATTATACCATTCATATTATTTACTCAAATGGTTTTCATCAATTTAACTTTGGAAGTACAATATTGATACCATTATATTTACTCTAGATGGTTTATGAATATTCTTATTGACTGAATAAAGTAATTAAATTTCATATTCTATTTTCAATATGAATTATTATATTCATTATGATTTACACCATTCATATTAGGAATGTATTGGATATAGATTTCAGATAGTGGTCTTGTAATATTCCCTCGATGCATCTATAGGTCATGTTAGAAAAACTTGATTAGGTTTCGGTTGAGGTCATACCCATATATATATATATATTCAAAATTCTTATAATGCATTAGAAATCATAGAATAAGGCCTCAATTATATTAAATATCTTTTAATAATTAATTAAGTGTATGTTTTGGATTTCAACCATTTTGTATTCCATCATTATGAATTCTGTTATTGAAATTCTGTGGGATTATACGATTAGTTAGGATTCTTATGGTTATGTTTCATTATCATGTGATGAATAATATAGTTTATTTTGATCATTAATTATTCCTACCAAGTTTTTTTAATGATATTTATTAAATGGAATTTTTTTCAGTTATTTAATTTTCCTAATTAATTATGACTTATTTATTTATATATTTTATTGTACGCCTTTCTTTATTAAGAATATAAGATAACCCATTCCTTATGCTTCCAATTCCCTTGGTTATGAGGAAGTTTTGTTGTGTTTGATATCAAAATGTACACTAAGGGGAATAATTTCATTCATAAATAAAATTATTTGTGTATATTTTTATTTAAAATGTATTGTTAATTTCATGTATGTATGTAGTTTACTAAGACTACTAAATAACTTGGTCTTTATAGAAGGATTTATTTGTAACATATTCCATGTTAATTAATTATAAATGTTCTCCATGATACTGGGATCGGGGTCGGTGCCACTATCTATTGAGTGTGAAGGATCATGAACATACTATATCATTTGGGACACATGAAAAACAATTTGATTAGGTCTATCTACAGATGTAATTCTTGGGGATAAGATATCTCACCCACCCTAATCAGGGTCTTTATATGAATAAAAGGTGACTACTATGGCATGAAAGTATTATAAAAAACCCATTGATATGGGAGGTTTGGGAACCAATGACCTTAATGATTTTAGTGATTCTCTATAATTTAAATTATCTTAGAATCTTTTGAGATCTCATCACACTTTTTAAGATTTTCGTTCCCACATATTTCATTGAAAATTTAAATGTGTATATTCACTCCATGTCTCTTTATCCACATGGAATTCTATAAAGCACTCTTATCATGATATAATGACCATAAAATAATGGATGTTTGTAGGTAGTCATATTTCAATGTCCACTCCAATCTATTTCTTGGTATACCCCTAAATGACGTGATGGATGTGCTTCTTCCTATGTAGAATTTTTCATTTCTGTTGTAATTGCAAAAGATGAGTTTCACGACTATCTTCCTATGGAAATCAACCTGAAAATACATTGACATGTTTTCACTGATACAGAAATATTTGAATGGATTCCCAATTCTAATGGTTGTTTCTTCAATGGATTTTTAGAGGAACCCGTGTAATGGGACTTCCAATGCTCTTACTTGGATGAAAAGGTTCAGCAATGTCTTTATTCCTACTTCGGACAATATGCTTCTATAGAGGTTGTGGATGAGATGATTTCTAGTGTAAGCACTAATTCAGAATTATGGATTTCATCTCCCTTCGGTCTTCTACTTTTTCTTATGGGAGGAGAAATCTATTCCTCATACTTTCATGTCATTTACTTTTTTATGACAGGTTTCAGTTACATCTATAATATTTATTTGTCCTCCATATGAATATTGATAAAATCTAGGGACATGTGAAACTTATCCGTTGTTCTCAGATAAGTTATAAATTTGGTGTTATGCTACTAACATCTACTACTAATTCCATCATTGCTATATGGTGGGTAAAAATTAGTCCTGTATTTGAATTTTATGGGCCCTCTTTTTAGGCTAGAATGCGCTCTATGTATTGGGTTATTTTAACAGCATCGAAGATTTACACTGGTACAATGAAAAATAATCTATCAGACATGATTATTTTTAAAAACATTGGTGTTTTAGGGAGATCCATGACACCTCTTGTATTAATGCTAATCCACTGGATTCCACCGATTCTGAGTTGTCTGAAGGTGAACGTGGATGAGGCGGCTTCAAGTGCAATTGGTCCCTCTGGATGTAGTGGTGTCTTTTACACATATCGGGACATTATAAAGGGCTATATCTAACATTACATTGTCTATTTTACTGTAACTGAGGCCAAGTTGTGGGTTTTGATCAAGTAAATCAAGTATGCCACTCATCAGGGTTGGAGACATCTTTGTTTGGAATCTGACTCCACCACTATGGTACACATTATTAAGACTCATTCTTGATCTATTCCATGGAAAATTATGACTTCTTGGATTTAATTTTTTTAGATGAAATATCACATTCACATATATGTTACACATGTCTACAGAGATTCCCATCAGGTTGTAGATGTTCTATCAAGGAGGGAAATTTTTTAGTCTTCCTCAGGATGTTCTTTTTTCACTCTTAAGTTTTGTTGTCATTTTTTTTATTTTCATTCACATGGTTCTTTTCATTCATATATTTATAAACACCCTTCTATTCCACATTATATATTTTTTAATAATATTTTTTATGAATGTGCTTGCTCAGATCATGAACTTGTTTGCACTATATTCTCTCCATCCTCAAACATTAAAATATTTATATTCTATATATATGTATATATTCACTTTTATAGATCATGGATGTTATTTTACATTGATGGATCATATGTACCTTCCCCATTATTTGTTTCACAATATATGGCCCTGTAAATTTTGATTGACTAGTATCAATCCAAAAACAATTTGATATTCACCATGTTATGGATGGTTTTATAAAAAATTTGGATTTTTAGTTGTTTTGGTTTTGCAAAAAATATATACATATTAGGTAGTAAACATAACTATTATTGAATTATAGACTATATGACTGTGGTATTTTTTTGATACCCAAGATAATACCATATTTCTAACCATATTTGTTTAGAAATAATGTAATACTAATATGCATCTGGCTCCCAAAATACTAATATAAACTCCTCAAACACATGGATGTCATTGAAAAATGAAATAATAGTTAATCATAGAGGTTACCCCATGAAACCCTTCTATCTCATATATGTATAGATTCATCATGAACTCTACTGAATTAGCTACACAAATTGAATGAAAGTAAGTTGTCTTGGTTAGCTATAAAAGAAATACCAATTTTTTATTTTATCCATTTAATAATAATGGATATAAAATTATGAAAAACTTAAAATAACATCCGATGTTAAATTTGGAACCTCAAAGGGTTCTATCAGTCATACATGAAACTAGCACATATCATTCTATTACCAATAAGAATGGCGTCGAGAAGTGAACTCAACCACACTTTGTTTAATTTATATCCATTAGAAGTATCACATGAGATCCAAGTATATCTTTTTTACACAATTATGTATCAATAGAGGGGCGGAATTTTAATCCATTTGTAACTTCTTTTTCATCAATCCATATACCACTATCTTCTCAATGAAGAGGAAGGAATGCTACTCACATTCATTGAATCTTTCTGGTATGACTCGTGTAAAAAAATTGTCACAAAATATGAAAAATAAATACATCCAATATAGGCATTATTCACCTAAAAATTATTATAAAGACTGTGCCATCAACTAGATATAAGAAACCTCTCGTTATTCTAAAAAATAAAACTACAATAAATTTAATTACATAAAAATTGTCTCTATCAGTTTAGTATTCAATTTACTACCAAGTTCATTTTCCTACATTTTCCCCTTAAATTTAATACTCATTGTAATTATGCATTTTCCTCTATAAAAACTATCCATCACCACTACCTTATAATTTTTCCTTGTGAAAGTATATATTTGAGGGTGTTATTTTCTTTTAAAACCAAGAAATTTTCATTAGTGAGATAATGTTCCCACATATTGAATGAAAAAAGAATACTTTCTCTCTCAATGAAATGGTTTGAATAATGTTTTACATATACTTACAGCTACACGGACCAAAAATTAATCGTGACACATCTCTATTTCTACACACAACCAAACTATGTTTTGATTAAACCAATTAATCCATAGGCTTAACTCATTCTTTTGGCCACCATAGAAAAAAAGAATTGATCAACCACTTCATAATAACCTTGAGATTTAACTATAAACACTCTAATTAAATTAATTTATATCATTAATGGGTACATGTAGTAAATTGTTATTCATTTTAATATATTTTTACTATAAATCATAGAAAAAATCCTAGAAACCGAAGGAAAAAATCATCTAAAATATATTCATGGATGGTTCTCAAGCCAGCATAATCTCAAAATACAAAAGATCAACAAACAATTAACCATCTAATATAGTATTAATAAGGAAAAATTATCCATAATGACTTATATTAACATTTACATATTCCCATTCATCTAATGTCTATTATTTAATTCTACAAAAATACCTGAAAAAAGTGTTCTTCTACATTAATTGAGGAAAAAATAAATATTTAATTTATGAAAATCACTATGAAACTATCCAATTATTTAATGAAAATAAAATTCATGAGTTCAGTGGAAAATATAAGGCCATTTTTATACTAAATGTAATCTCTAAAAATTAAAACATACCATAGCGACATCGTAACTCCTTCATTAGGATTTCCACACCAAAAACCCAAATATGGTGATAATCATATTTCAGATCCTTATTCTTGAACATTTTACACCATTTAATATGTTAATGAGAAAAAAATTCTTAGAATTGTTATTTTATTTAATAATTCCACCTAATTAAATTGGTGATAGCAAATATAAATTATTAATATAACATCCAACATCTTATAAAAGAGAATATGTACTATATAGGGGACCCTTTTGGTCAAACAAATCCTTTCTCTAAAATACCACCAACTAAACCATAAACTTCACGACCTAATTTGTGACCATGAAATTATATTATGAACATATAAGTGTGTTTTTTATTTTTATTCCAATGTTAAACTTTGACTCTATGTAAGGGAAAAAATTCTTGGAAAAAATACAAAAATTATTATACCGCTACCAAAAATATATTCTCAAAAAAATTTATTTTTACATAATTCTTATCTCACTAAAATTTGGTACATAATTTTATTCTCTTGTGGTATGACCCTACACATCCAACCTGAGGTGCCAATTAGTTATAGGAGGTAAAAATCAACATGTATATATAATGTTATAAAACACAATGACCATTTAAATCTACCATATCCTATTCTAACAATATCAATTCAATGGTGAATATATTTTCATAATATCTAATATTATTTATAATGTTGTTCAATAGAAATATATATCCTCAAATAGTTGGCTCATAATAATGAAATTTGAGAGTTAGAATGTGATCAATTGTATTTGTAGTCACTTGCTGATGTAGTCAATATAAGATAATAATTGATATATATTGATGAAGATCAATTGATGTATCATGAAATGAAATTTCTAACTAAATTCAATGAGTATATGTTCTACAGTAGTGAAGAGAAATTTAATACCTTGAATCTACATGAGTTCAACAAAATCAATGACATCCACTGGCTACCTATATCCTCTTCTTTATCCTCTTACACACTAATCCAATTATGGTTTTTCTAGAGGTAGTTATGTAAGAACATGATCACAATTCCATCCACCAATGTCTTATCCTCCACTTTCATATCCTCTACCAAAATTGCATTTTGGAGGGACACATTTTCCATTTCTAGGTGGACTCTTATCTATGGTTTGTTTATCTCATGTAGTTCCATATACATATATTTACCCTGGCTATCCTATACTACCTAGATGATTGGTAAAACATGATCCATATAACCTCTTACACCACAAAAATAACAAGGAATATCTCCATCCTAGGTTGAACCCACCCCAGATCCCTTGGATACCCCCTCTATGATTAAGAAAATGAATATTGAGTCATATGATTGTATTATTTATTTATTTATTTATCCCGTGAAATTCATTTCCATTTGCTGTAATCCATGATATCAATAACAATCTCCATATCTTGGTTATGTCTCCACTATTATACACTATATCATGAAATCACACTGTAATACTATGAAACTTGTGATAAAACATTGGGATATAGTCCCAAATATAATATACCATTAAATAGCTAGATAAAAAACTTAGATCAAAGATAAATCGTCTAAAACATAGGAATTAAATACCATATATAGTCAGTAAACCTCACACAAAAATAAAAGGCCATCAGATTAACTTTTGGATAGTCCCCCATCATTGGGACATGTAATATCCTAAATGTGATGAAATAATTCCACTCATTAAATAATCTATTATACTCAGACCAGATTAAAGTTTCATCATCAATAGTCTATGTGATAAATTATCAATTACTTCTGGTTAATATGTTTTAAATACATGTATTAATAATAACCATCTCATGCAATTGTTTTGGAGAAGAGGAAAAATATGAGGAATGGAATCCAAATAGGATTGTCGTACCTAAAGTATATGTTTGATCCAAAAGGAATAATGTATTTATATATAGAACATGTCATGTTCACTTATCAGAATTCATTTCATTCTATATGGTCACTACAATCTATGATATTAGTGGGTGTCCTTTTCTCTACTTTTGGGGGATAGACACTATATTAATATAAAAGGGTAAATTAATCCCTTTTACATCCATTAATTGATGAACCATAACATTACTTGTTGGAACAAATAGGTTTTACCACATTATTGGCTTCATGAAAACCCTATTTATAATATTGAACTTGTTATCAGTAGGGTGGTATACAACTTTTTAAAATATGAACCCATGGTTATTCAAGAATATCAGGAATATGTGACTCAAAATATTAATGAATAATTTAAAAAATTAAATAAAATATGATGAATTAACTATGGTATAAAACCCTTAAATTGATGGTTGAGAGTTATTATTCAACTGACATGTTATTAGAATACCAGTGAATGGTTTTTTAAGTCAACCACACCAATCACTAAATTCACTATTTTGTTAATTAAACCCAATTTTTATTTACAATATTGACCAATAAATCCAAGTGAAATACTCAAAAGACTAATACTTTGAGATTCAATCCCCAATAAAAAATATTATATATATTATCCAAAAATTAAAATTAACTCACTGTGACCCATCTTAGTTGTAATGTTTGTTGAGTATTGTAGACCAATATTTCCTTCAATATGAATGGGGAGGTGGTCAGCACCAAGAAGTCATATCTAACACATGGGAGGTCAAATCCTATAAATAGATAAAATTCCATAAATGTAAAGGAAAATATATATTAAAATGAAATCATATGTATATATAGGTTAATTATAGTATAAAATTCATTCACAAATGATATATAACCCAATATTAAAAAAAATATCAAATCCAATATCATGGAATAGTTAAAATTCCCAAAAAATTGATAAATATATATTTCTTAAGACATAAATAAATGAATGCCACCTCATGTGAACATAATAATGGATACCACTATTAATTAACTACACTAAAATTCTCTACCCACCACATCCATATCCTCTGAGACCACCACAAAAATATATGTTGTCTATACAGACACAACACAGTTGGGAAGGAATCCCATACAAAGGTGGGTATAAAAATACCCAATAGGACCCCCATAGAAATATAATAGGAAACCCTAATAGTTTTTAATAGGAATGTAATAATTGTATTTTAACATTATAGTGATAGGTTTCCAAAATTATGAATGTCATCAATCAGCACAGATTAAATCCAGAGACATTTGAAACTAAGAGGAATATGATTACAATAATGCACTCTAAATTAAAAATATACTCCAAAAATATGATTTAAATTATATCTATATAATCCATAAATAATAGTATAAGTGGATGATTCAATCCTCTTTGAAGAGGCTATGTCAGCCGAGATTTTCCAACCCTTATGGAGGACATATACATCACGATATGCAGTTTCTGATAAGGTCACTAGATACATGAGTATAGGACCTATATACCATCACCATTGGAGGGATACCTGATATACTATATATATAATAAAACCATTTCATGGAGATAATTTAATTATATGTTGTTTACAAACCCAATTTATATTCAAATTCTATTCACACAGACATCATCATATCTACATTGCTATAAAATCCCTATTTCTCAAACTCATTAAAATAATCCATTGATAGAAAAATGATATATAAAACCATGCATTAAGAGGAATAATTATTAGAATAGATTACTTGTATATCTAAAACAAAAAACATAGGTTAGAATATACAATGAGTTTAAGAATCTATAGACTATATGAGATCCACCATGTAATATATGGCTTACAGACCTCAAAATTAGATATTATAAAGACAGTATAGACCATATCAAAATAAATTAGTATAAATGGTGTGTCAATATAGTGTAAATATTGTGTACTAAAACATTGAAAATTTGGGATATATTGTAGTAGTTTTCAATTTCATTTACATCAAGTATACATAATGTTCATTATGTGTTGATTCGTGTTGGATGGTCGACATGTACTCTTTGGGTATGAACTATGGAATATCTCAAAATTTACATGGGATCCCTATGAAATCAAGAATCCAATTGGTATATTTAGCCACTAGACATGTACTTATAATACACACAATGATAAATCTTAACAAACAAGATGTGTATGAAGAAGTAATCAATATATGGGTTTGACATCTTGTATGGAATTTAATCTGGTACCTATTGAGGTAATCAGTCCTATAATACTTGTTTTCTGACCCAAATTCAAATGAAATTTTATATTTAGAAAATATTTTCTCCCCAAAACTAGGTATTTTGAGCTAAAAATATTTTTTCTCATAAGATTACATTTTTTGTAGCAATGAATTCCCAAATATGAGCATTTACACTCCACAAGTCACACACCCACATACCAATTTGTTCATGTAATCAAAGATTCCTATCATTAACTATCATAAAAACATTATTTCCCCTTACCAATGTTATTTTCAACCATCCTAAAATGTTTTTTACTTATCACAATAATCATATGTTGAATCCATTTCGAAAAACGGTGTGCTTTTCTTAATAAAAACGTTTAAAGTTGAACATCATTTTTCTTCTTCCATTAACACAATGTGATTTACTAATTGCGCCCATTAAAAAATAACTGATATTAATTCATTCATTATTATTGGAAAATGGGATGGTCGACAACCAAATAATGATATGATCCAGCTAATCTATATAGAAAGTATAACAAATTTATGGAATAATTATGTACTTGATTATCAAAGAAAATAATATGGGGTTATTAAAGAAAATAATATTTCCATTTAAAATAATTAATTTATCAATGAAATATAAATATCCAATAATAAAATCACACACCAATAGTTTAATAATTAATAGAAAAAATCATGGAAAATAAATTTGAATTAACATGGAGGATTTATCCTTAGGTTAATTTTATTATAAAATAGAATATTTCTAGATGATGAAGTTTTTGTGATAAAAGTATTATAATTGACTAATGATATGAGTTTTTTAGATTTCAATAATAATATTGAAGTTATTAATTCAGTTGAATATTAATTTTCTCTAATTTTCATGTTATAAATAATGTGATAAATCATTATTTATTTTCCATAGAGAATGATAAATTATTAAGATTAAGAACTTTAATTGAAGTTGATAAATGTGAAAAATAAAATAAAACCGACCTTTATAAATTTAAAATCATGTATTCATCAATAATTAATCCATCTTCAACGTTCTTTGTTCATTCCATCATGTTGAAATTGAATAACATGAAGAATAGTGATGATTTCACTTTAGGATTGCCTCTATCATAGATGAATTCTTCCATCACATTTTTTATTAAATTATATTTATAGGTGAATCCTTTTACGGGTTTCATTACATGATATTTAACTTGAAACAACAAATTTACTCAGCAAAACACCAAAAAACAAAAAATATGATTTTAAAATCTCAAATGGAAAAACACACATTCCAAATTCAACCATGTTCTGAGACTATATTTATGAGATACTAAATGTACACACATATATGTAAAAAATAATATATAGAATATATTATATATTTTTGAAATCCCTTGATGATTAAATAATATAATATTCTTCAAAAACACCTTTATAAATATTATTTAAACCATAAAATGTAATTAATCAAAAAATACAAGTTTCTACATGAAGTGTTATAATTAATAATATGTTTAGGTTTTTCATATAATGATTAATTTCATTTTAAAATGTGGATATATATATATATATAACTATGATAGTTCGACAATATATTGATGATTTTATAATTAATTAATCCCTTCTTAATTATTAATCTAGTGTTTCAATTTGTGAGGAAATTTTATCAAATAATTACTAGCATGCCATTTTATTAGTGATGTAGTTTTATACTTGAAAAAATGATTGTTTCATAATCTATATATGAAAAAATTTCTATTTAAATTTAATGTGATATTTTTTATAACAATGTAATGATAACCTAATGAAAATAAATAAAAAATGATGAATAGAGTAAATATCATCATTAATAATATGTTACAATTTTGTAACCCCATAAACAAACTTATTATACTATTATGGTCATGAGTATATAAATAATATGAGTAAGGGGTCAAATTTTACCAATGGTAGATGTGATTCAATAAAGTCTGTTTAGTGAGAAATGATGGGAATAAAATGAACTGGAAATTAAAAAATACACTCTATTAAACTATGATTGGGAAAATAATAATTTGTTAGTTTCTCCATACCAGAAAAGTTTGAACCAGGCGAAAGCCCGATCCCCCAAATTTATTAATAAAAAAGTGCAAGTACAGACAGTAGAAAATAAAAGCGCTACATTACATCAAACCCATACTCATCCCTCTCCCTATCATCGGATAACTCATCGCCAGGATCAGCTGACTCCCATTCTGAAGATTCATACTTCTGCATCATCTCAAGATACATGTTTTTCTTCCTAAGAATCTCCTCAGACATCTTCGCCTTATTTGACCGCTTCCCACTGGGCCCAGTATCCACCTTCGGAGACCCTCCCCTTCGCTTGCCATTGTTCCCATTTGCATGAACATTTTCTTGCAACCCTACATTCTTGAAGCATACCTCGTCGCCATTGGCTTGGGTAGGTCTGTATAATCCTTCCGTGTCTTCCTCCTACTATGGGTTTTTGCTTCCACTTCCTTGCTTAGGGGCTCAAGAATTCCATGATTTACCACCTCAGTGTAGGATGCTTTGTGATTATGGATATCTTCTTCACACTCGACTCTATCCCCCCACTTCTTAAGGGTCATGGGGGAATTGATATTTCCATCCTTCTCACCCTCCATTTGAGTTGTCTTGGCTATGTCATCAGCACATTAACTTTTATATTCATCATTCACTCTTTCTAGGTACACATGACCTTCTTTCCCTCCAACTTCCTCTGCCACTTCAATCACCTTTGCCTCAGTTGATTTAACATCACCCAGCACTGCAAACCTGTTTGCAGAATAATTAATCAAGTCATTAGGATTTACTTGTACCATACAAACAGGTGTGTTCTCCTATTCAGAAACCATTTCCATCGGTGTAATACTATCCTGCATCAAGGCAGATCCCCTGCTAGAGTACTGAAAATCATCATTTGACCCCTCCATATGTGAAACTGGGATATCAATCATATTCATATTTTTGTTAGATTCAATAAAAATTGAGTCTCCAGGCCGAGGCACATCCATTCCAGGATTGACCAGTTGGATTTCTCCAGCATCATCCATTGAAACTTGATCAGATCTGTTACTCATATATGTTCCATTCAACACATCCTCTGGTGGCACTCCCTGCTCCATGAGTCACAATTCAATTAAAGAAAAACATAACGTCTATATAAGTGTATGATAACATTATATTAACATTTTAAAACCAAACCCAACATATCAAAAATCATAATCATAAGTATTATAATAAATCATGAATGTTGATAACACATGAATCACAATTCAATTAAAGAACATGATCCACGATATCTTAATATTGGAATAATACATATTTTTGTGGCATATACATAATCCAGGAAAATTGTTTCCTTCATTAATTCTCAATAACAAAAATATCATTGTAGTTTGGGTTCACTAAATATTCCACCATATCATTATTCAAGGATCACTCTATATACTATCATAGTAGATAGAGTCCCCTACTGAACTGTCTTTACTAGTAATTATATTGAATATTATCACATGAGATATCCATCATTACCCTATGTATTATAGGGATATATAATTTCAGGCCTACCCACCACATAATGAAAATCATACATATGTGTTCAACAATGTTAAAAAAATTCATTATATAATTACATAAAATTCTAAGGTGTGGAAATGTATTTGATATAAATTTCACCCTTTCATTTTACTATTAGTCTTTTAATTCAAATGGGATTTGTATGAGGGGTCATATTAAATTTATTTACCCATGGGAAAAATTGGATACATTGAATCATCATCAAATCAAAATCATCGAAGGAATAAAAATATAGATAGTGGATTGAATCATTAGATCATATCCCCAATAAATTATAATTAACATCATGTATGTTTTTATAGAGTAAAATATTCATTAATATATTACCTAAATTTTTCTTAAGGATAATTCCATTGTCTCGTTGAAATAAAATTTCTAAATTCTAAATTTTTTTGAAGTAATTATATAAGAAATTTGTTTGATATGGACCTTATAAAACTATAAATGAATTTAAATATCATTTACTTTCAATGATTATGTAATTTTTTTAATTTACATTAAAACAATTTTTTCTTTCTCATTTCCGGTAAAAATAAAAAATCCATCTTTTGAAAAATAATAAGATGCTACCATTTAACACATTTTTTGAAATGTATATAAAGGGTAAAATAATATCATAAATAATATATCAATTTAATATAAATTCTTAAAAATTTATAAAAACTTTGATATGGATAAAATAGAATTTTATACTGATAAGTAAAATGATGACGTTATTCCTTAAAAACATATTTAAGTATATAGATTTGGTAAAGATAACAAAATTATAGGGAGATGATTAATGTAACAAAATAACTATAGGATATGAAAATTCATGATATTTTTGAGTGGTAATACATAAAACACAATCCTCATAAACTTGGTCGAAAACAACCTTGAAACCCAAAGATATTTTAAAATAAATCACTTTGTACTTTAGTATCTTTTGAACCATATCCACCATGAAATAAATAACATGAAAGAAACATCAAATACCTTGAATATAAATGGATTAATTATATATCATGTCAAATTATTAGTATATATTCCTCATGAATGATACATATTTTGAATATTTAACATGTCTCATATAAACAAATGTTATATGAAAATCACATAACATAAATTTGACTTTATTATAAGGAGCTCTAACCTCATATATAAAAAATTATAATTTATTATATTTCAATATAAATTTCAATTTAATACTTATAATATCATATATTATTCACTTAAACCATATATCACCCATTTATTAACAAGTCATTATGAAAGTCTTCGTTTAAGGGTGTTAACTATTTCATTTTTTCAGAAGAATTTTGGGTCAGTAATTTTGATCATTGTAAATTGATAATGGTTGAATAATCTAAATAATATTATTAATGATATAAATATCATATATACTCATTATATGTAAAATTAAATATATGGATTCATTTATAAAATGTGGGTATAGAAAAATGAATTATGTCTTTAATGGAGATGATAGCATGTATGTTCACATGAACATTGTTGTCATATTTCGAAAGAGGAAATGAAAAAAATATAAATAATAATTAAAATATATAAAATAATTAAAATACAATTTATATAATATATATTAATGAAATATATCTTCATTACAAACCTTGTAATTAAAAAATTAAAAATCATTCACATCACTTTGTGTAGGTGGTAATCCACAAGTATGCATAAGCGACATTATTGTTTTTCAATGAATTATATGGTAATATGGAAGATCAAATATTATAATTATAAATAATTAATAATGTCAAATAATATCATTTATAAACTTTAAATACATCATAATAACCAAAAATTAAAGATTGATATGGGAAATTAATTTCATCACTACGTGGAGGCATTAGTCAAAACATACCCACGAATGATAACTTCATTTTACACTAGATCGAATTGATGTAGGATATAAGTGGATGCATAAAAATAAATATAATAAAATTAAAATATATAAAATACCATATTTTTTATTTTATGATGAATTCCAAATAATTATAGGAGGATAGAGAAGAAATAAATTGATGTAGGTCGGGTAAAATAATTACATATTTTTCAGTTGGCCACCTTTATGTCCTTTATTAATGACCCTTGAAAAGGTCATTAAAAACTAAAAACATCTAATTAAATGATTAACAAGTTTATAAGTGAATTGGAAAAGGTATTGGTCAATATAGATCACCAAATGTGGTGTAATTAGGAGGAAGTATAGGTCTCCATTTTTAAGTGGGGGAGTGGACACATAAGAAATGTCATAATAGATTAAAATATAATAAAACCATATCCATTCCAAAATCACTAAAATTTCCAAATATTCAATGTTAGGAAAGTAAGTGATATAAATATAACCTTAAAATTTTATTTAAACATATTTTATTGAAAATATTATTTTTATCTCTGGTTTTAACTCCCATGGAAAACCTATTTTGACATTAAGCAAGGTAAAAAATATTTAACAGATTTATAATGTAATTTTGGAAAAACATTAATTTTAACTTATTACATAATATTATTTTTTTTTATTCTTAATATATAATAAATATTATTATATTCAATAATTTAGTTTGCATAATTTTATTTAAAATTAAACCCACAAAATGTAATGAATTTTTTTCTAAAAAATGTTTTCTTAACTACATAGAGTTATTATTACATAAATAAACATAAAATTGGTTCAAATGATTTAAATTAGATTATTAATAATTTAACTGAGATAATGATACTTTTAAAACTATTTTTAAAAATTAATCTTTGAAAAATAATATAAAGAAAATGATGTTTCTAATAAATATTAGTATTCATAAATATTCATCAAAATATAAAAAATCAGAAATAAAATCTAATATAATTTTGAACAATGTATTTAAAAAATAATGTTCATTTTTTAAAATATATTTTCTAAATTTCATATGATTTAATAATTTTACTTTTTCATAAAATAAATAAAAAATTATTTTAAATAATAATTTATTTTTGAATCATATAAATACTTTAATAAATATTAAGTACTTAATTATTAATAAAGTTGATTTATTTAATATAAAAAAATTAAACATTGATTATTTTTCTATTCATGTTAAATAAACCTATTTAATGACTAGTATGTAATACTTTATTATATTATGGTCAATATATAGTTGGAAATGTGTGTATTGCATGAAATCAAGTAAATACAATTATTTAAAGAAACATTTATAATAAAATATACACTTCTTACAATATACCCCCTTATAATGATTTTATTTCTCAAAATTGTGTTACATTAATACAAAAAAAAGAGGATAATTATGTTTCATCATCTCATCATGTTTATATGAAGCTTCTTCTAATTAATAATTCCTCCAAAAGACATCATCCTGGGGACTATTTTTATTTTGTAGATCATTGTCTTTGTGTTCCAAGATAAAAAATGGTTATTCTCTATAAGAGAGAATATTACCCAATGTTTCAACCCTTGAGTTTAGTACAGGTTAGGGATCATGTATGTACTTTTTTGGGGTGATACATGGAATAAACCTTGATCTAGAGAGATGCTTAGTGGTAGTTCCAAGTCATAATACACCATCCCTACTTAATCAAGAATATTGTAGGGGATAATATTCATTTGGATTATCTTTCCATTTTTTTAATATCATGACACTATTACTAAATGAAATTTATATCAATAAATTGTCACCACCTTAATTTCCATATTTTATAAAGGATTTTCAGCAGAAGATTTTAGTAAACTCAAAGATGCCTTCATATTCCATTGGATAACTCTAACTTTATCTTTTATTTCCTTATCATGATTAGGTCCCCGTAGATTTCATTCACCAACATCATCATATTATTTTATATTTATACACATATTTCCATGTTAGTAGTCATAATGGGCTATATGAATTTTCTATTGAAAAATATTATTTTAAGATTGATTCATGTGTGGAAGGTGTTGCTCCCCACCACATTTGAAATCCAAATAATAGACATCAACATATCCTCTAGGGCTTGGATGGTTCTCCTTGATTAACCATTTATCTGGAGATGATATTATGTACATAAAAACATCTTTGAATCATTAAAATCCTTAATAAATTTCCAAATATTTGAGGAAAACTTATAAAGATGATCAGATATTATAGAGTGTGGTACTCCATACAAGATTACCCCTTCCTAAATCTATATTTCAAATATACAATCAACAGAGAAATCTTATTTAATAAAAATAAAGTGTACTAACATAATAATGAAATGAAATACAACCCAAATAACATTTTTTCTTTTAGATTTTATGGTCATTATGATAGTAAAATCCATGGTGATTTTAACCGATATCTTTTACATTATAGTTAATGGTTATAGCAACCCCTCAAACTTCTATCTTTTAGAATTTTCATATCAACATACAGAGAACTGAGATACATAATCTATAATATCTCACATTGTGTTTCCCCTCCATATAACACTTTCAGAACTCTATACAATATTTTTCTTCTGGGACGAAAATAGTGTAATGAATTATTATTTTCAACCAATAAATCCTTCAACAAATATTTTATGGATGATATAAAAACATGGTTCTTTAACCTTATCATTATGTCATAATAATGGTTAAACATAGTAAAATTTATCATTTTGTTTTTTATCTCATAATCTTCCTTATATTCCATTTTAATCATCACCAAGATAGTTAGTAGATATCTCATTTGAGAAAGATAATATTTTTCCCTTCCTTTATGATTTCTAGATCTATTCATTGAAAAACAACAAATTTGTAAATTTTTTATATCCTCATACAAGATAAGATATTTTGATCATTTCAACTCATTTCATCGACTACCATGTTCACATTCCCCTAGTGTTAATTATTTTAGTTTTCACAATCTTTAATCAACTCCATCAATCATAGCTGACATAAATTTCAATCCTTTTAGTATATATAAAAGATAAAATTTTATTTTTAATATTCTTAAATCATCATTCTCCAAAAATATAATTCCTTTATATAATTAAAACATATCACATCTATCTTCATATAATGAGTTGGGTGATTTTTATAATTATTTTTTAGTTGTTAAAAGGTTTAATATATAACCATATAATTATGTATGAGGAAACAACCCATCCTCTTCTTTCATGTATCATTATACCAAAAAACCTTTTCTTCTACAGGGTAGTGTAATAATATGTATTATAACTTAACTTCTCTTTAGTTCATTGAACATTTCCTAAAATTTATCTTTCAAGAGGAAATTGTATCCATTCTATGTTTACATTATGATTTGACTACAAATCCATGATTCATTTTCCACAATTATTTAATAATATCATTATAATCCATGAAAACAATAGATCTCAATCACTATGGTTGGTATGGTACAATTTTACAAAAACTACATATTTTATGGATCAACTAATATAACATTAGTTAAGATTTTATGAAAAAAAAATCAAAGTTTTTGGTATCCAAAATTCACACTTTTTAATTTTTTGGATACAGATTACCCTTCCTTATACCTTTAGTAGAATCTTCATCAGAATTTATTATTCTTCTATACTTTTTTTGAATATAGAATAATGTTATATATAAATACCACCAATAATACATCAAGGTAATTTTAAATAATATATTTCATTAATATAATAATATAATTGTGGAAATAGAAAGACCAAATGGAAACATTATAAATTCAGTATGTCCGTAACAATTATATATGGTTGTATTAGGTATTTAATCACATTTTACCCTCAACTAACAGTATCCAGATTAAATTTTAATGTTTAAAAAAATTCTATATACTTTTAATTTACTAAAAAATAATTAATGTGTTTAATAGGGTAATTATTATTTTCTAAACCTTATTAAGAATCCTATACTTAATATACATTCACATTGATCCATATTTTTTTATTATGAAATAGACATGTACAGCCCAAGAAAACACACTTAGATAAATGACTCCCTTGAAAATAATTTCCTATAGATTCTTCTTTAATACCTACAACTCAGTAGGGTAAATTCTACATAGAGACTTTGAAATATGTGTATCACATACTATGTATTCTATTGAAAAAATAACTTTATGATTTAGTGGAATAATAAGTATCTCTTCTTAAAATGCATAAAAAATCAATTGATAAATACAAATATATTCAACATTGAGTGTCTCCCCAACCACCTAAGATAAACAACCCTGTTGAAATGGGATAAAAATATATATAATGGATATAATTGTAATCAAAAATATATATTTATAACCACATGGTTATATATTAATAGTATGGTTTGGTATATTTAATATTAAATCCATTTCATTGAAATTGATGTGGGTTTATGTAACAAAATCCTATCCATGACTCATATAACATTAACTTCAACTAACAGATCACTAATGAGGTTTTCTAGGATAAAATTCCTAAAAAATAAATGAGATTAGAATCCTAGACTTGACATGTGTTCATCATACCATTAAGTTTATTCAATTCTAATTAAATATATAATCATAGGGCCATTATTTTAATTACCTTTTAAAATTATTTTTATATAAAATGGTATGTAGATCCAGAATCAAATAAGAAATTAGTTTTTCCAGAGTGTGTGGTATGTGTACCTATCACTACATAATTATCCATATCATCAATAATTATTACATGGTATTTAACATTGTCTCTAGGGTTAAGAGATTTTTAACATTTATCGACATCATTAACCATAATATTTTATGATTAGATATTATTAGTCCCAAATTCATTCCACTTAAAACACTAGAGTGTGGGTTGTACATTCTATGTTTATTTTCACTATCATTATCTAAATTCTTTTTCCCCCCACATTAATATTAAATTTCTTGATGACTGTCCTTTTTAACACATAAAACATTTACTTTCCCCCTTAATTAAATTCCTTACATGTTTCTTTCCTAACTGTAACCATAAAATAAAGAAAATTTCATTTTCTCCTTCTTCTTTATAATTATTTTTTAATTATATTACTTTTTATGTCAACACCATGAGATTAATGGGTTACTCTAATCCCCCACTCCACTATGACAGTGCATAAAATTATTTCTTCATAGATACTAAAGTCTCATATTGACAACTCACTTTAGAGACATTAAATTAATCCATTGAATAATTGGTCAATATTATATTCAGGATATATATTAATACCATATTCATCCATCACTAGGCATATAATACTATCGTCATATGTACTAATGGAGTCATAATCCTTCTAATTTAGATTAAAGAATACATTATCATTTTCATATAAATAATTCTAGGAATTTCATTATATAAAAAAATATTTTAAACTCATCCAAGTCCATGGATTAAATTAAATCATATTCATTAATTGATATGATAAGAGTCATGTAATGATCTAATTCACCTTCATGATGATAAATAGCTAAAATAACATTTTCATGTTCCAAACACTAGAGGATGGAAAATAAATTTTTAGTTGTACTGATGTATTTTGCATTTACTTGTGGAATATTAGACCCACTAAAACAAGGTGGATGTTTCATCATGATAGATAAAATAGAATAGTGTTCCCTGAATTCCTCATTTGTATTTTTGGAATGGATCATAGCTTGTGAATGTTTCATAAGCATAGAAACATTATTTTTTGTTCCATATATTTTAAAATTTGGTTACTAAAGTGGAAAACTATTGGACATTCCATCACATTCACCATTAAAATGATTCCATTCGGTTCCAGCAATTAAAAATAACCAAAAAACACAGTGTGAGACATAATAATCATTGTTTTGAATCACATAATAATTAAAAATGAATAGAATTATTTCTAAATAATGAAACCTTATTTTCAATTAGTGAAACATTATATTTGACCTCAAACTATAATGGTCATTATCAATTCAAATCCATTATAATGGGTCATAATGAATATTTCCATTATCCCAAGAATATCCAATAATATTGTCGAACTATGTTCACACAAAGGGAATAATCATTATGTGCCAAAATGATGGGAAAGATATACTCCACTGTAAATTTTCATGGTTATTACCATTGGATTCTAGTATAAAAAACAATTCAACTTGTAGTATCTAGAATGGGATTATAATCTAGGAAAACAACACTCATTTCTTTACCATATCATATGATGTTCTCCTGTATATCAGATTATTCAAAGGTTTATCACTAATTTTTTCTCTTTCTAGTTTATAAAGGGAATAAAACAATTATATTATTCTAACTATAATGAACCATACATTTCATACTTATATATTATATCTCTATAGATGAATATTCATAAAATTACATTATGATCCATTCGAGAATCATGTAGTTTTATCTTCCTTGGAATGATAGAAAAAAATAGAATGTTCCTAACAGATCTACATAACCTCCCACTATGTTTATAATAACTATAACCCTTTGAAGACATATAACACTTAAAAACATTATTCATAACATGGATGAAATAACCACAACAAACGGGAATTTTAGAATCCATATAAGGGTAATATGGGACATATAAATTATCACATAACATATGGGGAGAAAAAGGATGTAACAACAAGATGTTACTTTTTAAAAACCATACCATTTATATAAAATATAACAATATTGAGCCATGTAAATAATAATAATAGTTCATAATAAATTAATCATGAAATAATTAATGAACTTGATCAATTAGAGAAAACAATTATCATAATACATAAGTTTTTGGAATACACATAGCAATGAAAATCATTTCCTTAGTAAAGGTTCACTACCAATACAATCATACTGTATTTCCTTTACTACCCATTCCATTATATCTGTAGTCATGTTTCTCTCCCAGTACTATTATAGTATAAAAATTCCTCTTTAAAACTGGTTTCACAACACATTTAGGCCCTTATTTCCTCATGGGATATCCATATTTACCTAATGCAATGGGTGGATATATAATTTCTTTTCCCCAATCACATAATAAAATTCAAACATATGTGTTCCATAATTATATAAAACATTCCTAATATATTCAAATTATAACCCATGGAGAGGAATCAAGTTTCATAAAAATTTCATCATTTCATCATAGTATTACCCACATAAATTAATGGGTTTCATAGAGGCTTAATTATAATGAAATTAAACTATGTTAATGAAACATGTCTCATTGAGTTATCCTTAAATCATCATCAACAAAATAAATACATTGAAATGATGGGGATGCTATAATAGGAGCATATACCTAGTAATTCATAATTATCTTTATGTATGTAATAATATATAAAAAATTCCATTAAAATATTAAAATAAAAATTATTGAATGGAAAACCATTTCCATATTAAAATCTCCAAAATTCTGAAATACTAAAGAATACATTTTATTAGAAAGGAAACAATGTATCAAGTAATATAATATTTAATTAATTTCATCATGGGATAGGATAATTTTAGGAAAATACTATAAAATGGTATTTCATAATGTTTAAATAGAAATCATTCACTTATATATTATTTTAACCCCCTCCCCCCAATGAGAATTTGTTTTAACCATAACCGTGTTAACATAAATCATACTATTTTATTTATTATTATATAAACATTTAAACTGGAATTAATAAGTAATATTAATGATTAGGATTCCAAGTATTTAATATATTTTATTAAATTAAATTCACAAAATTATGAAAATATATTTCAAAATTAAACTGGATAAATGCGGAAAAATGTATTTTTCTGGAGTAAATATTTTCTTAAATATAAAATGTTTTCATGTGAGATTTAAGACCAATATTGATTAAAATGCCCTATATTTGATTGTTAATAATATAATTTAACTAATAAAACATTATAATAAATTTTATAATAAAATTAATCTTTTTTATCATCTTAAAACGAAAACACGTCTTTCATTAAAAATATATGATCTTCACTACTCATAAAAAAATCTTGTTTTTGGAATATTCTCTTGAATTCACTACTATAAAATTTTGAAATTTTGAATTCAAAAAATAATTTTTTTAACCATAATTTTTAAAATGGATGTAATATATTAAATTATTTATTTAGGAAAAATAAATAAAATCATTTTTGAGGAACAATGTGTTTTTGAATAATATCACAACTTTTTTAAAAATTGGGTAATTATTAAAAAAACATTGTTTTCCAAAGATATTTATATATAGTTTTAACATTATTTTACTCCAATTAATTCCGAAAATTTAAAATCGTTGTTTTAAAGTTATAATATATTATTGTTCTTTTAGTTATAGGGTTTCATGTATTGCTTTTTATTGATGAAATTTCATCAATTCAAAGAGAAATATATCATTAATTATCAAGGTGTGAGGAACATACCAACAAATGAAAATATTTCATTTGGTATAGTATCATTTATGTGGATTTATTTCTCAACTCAATCATATCCTTGTCATTAATCACAATATTCTTTAAATTAATAAGGGTTTCCACAAATTTGATAAATAATAGTAGTGGTACATGTTAATATTTGTTTATCTATTTAAAAATTAACTTCTTTTTATTATTCATGATATTAAATTATATGGGGACATCATAGGATAAAATATCCCCGTTAATTGTTCTATTACTCCTCCTTTATCATCTTGTATGATATAATGATGTTATACGGAAGGAATTTTCTCCATGCTCAACTTCTTCTTACTATTTTTTGTTTATTTATGCATAGTATCAATTATGTAGAATATCATTGGATTATGCCTATTTGACATAAATCTCCCGCTTATAGATTTTTTAATTTTTTTTAGTCCTATCTACCTTTCTCCTTCTCCTTTTTTTTAATTTAGATGAAAATAATATATTTTTTATATTTGATTACGGATCATATCCTTTATTCGCAAAAACAAATTTTATTTCATTTAATCAAGTTAAAATGATTCATAATAAACCCCCATTATATTTATTCTCATGTAGAACTATTCAATGTTATTGATATATTATATTTTACGTTACTTATGATTATTCTTCTTCAAAACATAAAAAAAATCCAAAAATCATTATTTCTATGCTACAGTGGATGTTTATAAATAAGAATATCCGAGAGGAATGACACTTCTCTACAAAAAATATAAATCCTCATTATAACTCAACCAGCATCCTTGATTCCAATCTCCAATAATTTATTATAATCACTTCATAAATAGGGATGTAATCATAATAACATGTTATTTCATACTTGAAAAACAACATAATATCAATTATATTTATCACCAAGATAAATACAATTTTATATATAATTATATTTATTTAAGAAATTATAAATCCTATTTATAATATAGAGGATATGGTAATTTATAAATATTGTAGTCTATAATAATCTTATAAATTCAATTTATGTTTTGATTAACTCTTAGATATCATAGAGAATATCTATATTTTGCTTAATTAATAGTCTTTATATCTAAATAAATATTATATATAACTAAATTACTATAATGTATCTGAGTGATACATTGGAATTTTCTTATATCATTGACCTCGGACAACATTTATACATTTCGTCTTACAATTTCATTAACTTATACATACAATGAAACTAAATTATATGTATTCTTGTGTGTTTTCAGTACTTCCGAATCTCATTCCCCATATATACCTTTACATAATATTTGAATTTTGAATATATATTTTTGAAAATAATGGGGAAACATTAGATATCATTTTCAAAAAGTTGGATAGCTGTTATTTGTTATCATTATTTTCTTTACGGAGTCCATTTATTTTCATACTTTCCATTTATATGTTATTATATAATGTTAAACATTTCATAAGAGCATCAAGAGTACCCTTACACATGGAATACCTAAATCTATTTTCAACCCTAACTCAAAATTCTATAAATATTGAAAATATATTTTTAACATCATAAAATGTTCATAAGGTGTCTCTAAACAAACTCAAAACAATTAAGACGGCTTCAAGAAAGTATAACAATGCATATATATCTAATAAATATCATTTCCAATGTCATGAAAAAAAATTTGTATTAAACATTCAATAAATTAATTGAACAAAAATACCATAATAACTATTACTTATATAAAAATTTCTAACCATTATCCAAGAGTGTAAATAAATTCATCTTAAAACATTTTGTTAAATGTTTGTAGTATTCTTTCATGATAACACACGATTGGTTTCTTACTCTTATAACCATCATTATTCTTCTTAAATCACAAGTATTCAATATTATATTATACCATATGTTATATGGATCCTTAAAAAATATTATTAATTTTCAATCATTCTCATCGAAATGATTCTATATGCATAATATTTAATATATTATTCAAAAATACCAAGATGAATATCAATATTCATTACTAAAAAATGTTAATAAATATATGTAAATATCTATATAATCATGTTCTATTAACGAGAGATTTGATACATGTAATATATAGTACCATTAAGATACATTATATATATCATCATATATTAAAATATATCATCCTCCATAAAAAATAAAAATTTACAATCCTTTTATATAGTAAAAAATAATACAATCATCAAAATCCGATGGGCTCTTTAATCTCCCATTTTAGAGTTGGCAACATACCCTTAAATAAATTATATAGATCACAATAAATATATGATAAATTTTTCTCCATTAATATATAAATTATTATAAAAAATCTATAATAATAAGGGAAATCCATATTTACTTAAATTTAATATCTAAAACTTTATCAAAACCCTATCCACTTGGAAGATGGGTGCACTCAATTGTTTCTAAAAAATAAATCACAAACTAATCAAATCAAAATCTACATGAGTTATTTAAATGTAAGGAAGGATAAAAATAGTCCTTAAAGGTATCAATAAAACATTACATCATGTTATTTTAACATATATTAATCTTTCTATGGGATTTTATTGTTGGTTTTAATGTAATTTATAACCTATACTCAACTAAAAACACATGAAATATTTTTTTATAATTAATGTTTCTCCCCTAAATAGACACCATATAACCTAATAATCAGTCCACATTAGATAAAATAATTGATTAAATTTAATATATAATATTATAAAAGTGACTATATAAACACGTTTTTAGTGATTTATAGAAAATACTGATTGGGATTTAATAATTATATTCTATATAATTCATTACTCAACTCCCCTGTGGGGGATGTATTTTATTATTTCTTATTATGGATGATTTTATTGAACCCTAATCAATACTCTACACAATATGGTATATTTAATTTTTAGATTATGATACAAGTTAAATAATTCCATTATGTATATCTATTCTATATATAATCATTTTACAATTGTCATATTGTCTGCCCCTCTATTGATCACATTTAAATACCAACATAATGGAGAAAAAAATTTAAATATAGTGTGTTCTATATTGATTGTTAATAAAATAAACAGAATTATGATTTCCTTCACAACCAAGTTACCCAACTCTTTATAGAATAGTTTTTTGATAATTCTTTATGAATTCACCTTCATTAATTATGTAGACATAGACCTTTTTGAATGTATTATATTCTTATTCTGTTAATATTTTTTGTTATATGTTGAAGTATTTTCCTCATTATCAAGTAAATCACAGTATTTTTTTAATTTCTCCAATTTCATATACATTTATTTATATATTAAACATATGGTCACACACTCTTTATAAATAATCTATATTTTCATTTTATGTGAAGTCTCATTTTCATATAGCAGTTTTATTGCAACAAGAAGGTAGTGGTTATTTTTCCTTTTAGCACTATAACTCATTCCTCTTGACAATAATTTCATTCATTTATGGGTTTTATGTAAAATCTATTTATACCTTCAATCCACCCTCTCACCAGTATTGGGGTCGACCATTTTAGGAAACATCTCATGATCTTTATCATAAATGTCATCCACCGAACCAATCATTCAATTGATTTATTAGATTCATTCTCATTGTTTGGATTTATTAATTTCTACAATATTATATTTTAGGTAATATTAAAAAAATTATGATTTTTATTTTTCTCTCACTATATATAAGACTCTCTTAGGTATTATATCCTTCTTATCATTCCTACTGAGTATGGATTACTTAATCCAGTTCTTATAATGAAAACCCATTGATAATTTGCCTTATTTTATATGATTTCTTTTTAAATTATGTAACCTTATTACACTTCATGAACTTGAATCATGATGGGTTCGATTATATCATCACTCTTTATCAAAATTTCATAATTTTGAATGAAATTATAGAAGAATCCATATCTATTTTTAATGATTGATGTACCTACTACTATGTATATCTTTTCTCATCTTAGTCATGATACCCATTGATATATCCATTTGATAATCATTTTAAATTGATACATTATTCCCAAAATCAAATTTACTACTCCCAAATTTCCAAAATGAGGAAAAATGAAAAATATATGATTTTTAAATTCCCTTACATTCAATATATATTGAATAGAAACCATAATTTTTTTATAAACCCTTGCTTCATGGAGAAATAATTGTAGATCCACTATTCTGGGATAAGATTACATCCAACATTTATGTAGTGTTGCATCTCTTAAAATTATTTTCAACAATAAGTTTTCATGATTTTAAATTTTAAATATTAAAAATAATTGACTCCTTAGCATAACATATAAATTTTTCTAAGGCACGATTTTCCTTTTCCAATAAGCTTTTCAAGGATATAATAATGGGTAATATCAACCCAATTATTGATCTATAATGAACCTTTATATAATAGATTAATTATTTTCAAATTTCAATAGAAACACTTATTCATTCAATAGTTTCATAAATAAAATTTTTTTTCATGTCTATATTGCTGAATTGTTCTTCTAATATAAGAATCTATGTATTGAGGATATATTACCCAACCATTATTTATCATACATTTTCTTCCCATTGTCTCTATTCTATAACATTATGATCTTTATGGTTATTATTTATATATTTCAATGGAATTTTACGATCCTTTAGTCTTTTCACGTAGATCACTAATTGGGAATTCTTGATATCAATGTAATTTTTTTATTTTGTTTTCAAATGCATAGATTCTCTCTTCACTAATTTTCATCATTGAAACATTATTATAAATGTTATGTTGAAATAATTATTAATCAAGGGATACTTTTTCCTTATTAGTCATTATGAATTTCTCCTCTTCTTTGACATATTTTATGACAGAGTTGAACTTTTATAACTACGACATTAATTATTTTTTGTAAAGATTTTATATCTTATACTTATTACATGTTACCAACATATATTTCAATGATAAAATAAAAAATATAAGTTATATATTTAGTTGTTACATTCATTATATATTTGTTGACTTCATGGTAGTGGTATTGAACTAATTCTAAAAACTCATTATCCCCAAAATATTTATAACGTCAAATTGATTCTTCTAGAGGATAATTATCAACAATTATAACAAATAAACATCAACTTAAAATAAAAAAAATAGTTTCATTAATTCTATATTATTTTAAATTATTTCTATATTATTCTCTATTTACAGGTTATATTTTTTAATGTTTTATGCTAACACAAAATCATTTGTATGGATAGGTATATGTACTGTAATTTTAGCTAGTGAAAATTTTAACCATCATCAAATTAATAATACCCCCAGATCTAGTACTCTATCACATAGAAAAACTAGTTTGGTTAGTAAACCCCAAGCATGTATCCCTATATTCTATAGGTTTCTTACTAGTACATAGGTTTTAAAGACCATAGTGCGGGAACTATACCCTCTATAACAGAGTTTCAACAAATTGAACGTTTACAAATATCTGAGTAAGACGAATAGCAGAAATAGAAAAGAATTGTAGGTGTACAAATAATAAATGTTAATTAAGAAATATAATAATAAAAATGATAATGTAATAAAATTATAGAAATTAAGAAAATTTATCAATCATTTTTATACTGATTAAAGAGAAATCTGGCACAAATAAACTAAAATTTCATCTATCTTGAACCCCACATTGGTCTCATATCAATGCTTCAACTTATCTATCAAGTAATAATCAATATCAAGTTCCTTTTACACTGTACAAAAAAATATCCTTGAAATCCTTTTTGGTACAAAAATGATGTCCTATATAGGGTGTGAGTACAACTCAGTAGGTTGAAACCAGAATGATTAATCTAAACAAGTCTGGTAATAATTGTGTGCATTAATGTGATACATGATAGTATTAATAAATCATTTAATTGTGATAAAAATAATACTACTTTGGATCCATTCCAACATATCATTAAAAATTTTGAACCATTATAGCCCCTATAGCCACAATTTTATGGAATAATCACACAATCAGGTCAATCCATATAATCATAACCTCAAAACTATACAAAGACCATTATATATAACTTCATCATAACTGGATAAATATATTTATTTATGAATTTATTTATAATCAATAAGATTACTTCAAATAATAATTTTAGACAACTGAGTAAAATTACATTTTTAAGAATTTCAGCATCACAAGGAAAATCCATTTCTATAATAATTTAATAATAACTCCCTTCAAAAGTCATAACAGAAAGAATACACACAAAAAATCACAATACAAAATGGTCAAATTTTCGAATTACAATTTTTCTTACAATAACTCATTCATTAAATAGTAAATTATTCAACTTTACATGGTTCAACTATCAAAATAAATTACAAGAGGTCTCAGGTTATGCTAAATCACATTTTAAGCCAATATCCATGTCATTATTAATCCATGGTAGGATTTCGTTATTCCACTACGACATTTCAATGCCTATAATAAGGATGTCTTTACGGTTTATATATGATTTTTTTTGTTATTTATGATTTTTTATTTCACACAAACATTTATACTATAATTTTGTGAGAATACGATAATGTTGGTATCTCGAATAGTGGATCACCACCTATTGAAATTATGTGATTCATTTATTCTTTACATGGAATTTTTAAAGGATAGATTATATAAAAATATTTTATACATAAGACATACATATTATTTTGGAATTATAATATATGATATAATTTTCCTTCATTCAATTTGACGAGAAAAATAAACCATCGTTCATGTATACGTATGGGATTCCATATTCATAAATGGTTTATTTTATTTCCAGTTAAATTATTTTAAAATATATTATAAATAAATTGAAAATTAATATATATATATATATATATATGTTTGTTTGTGTGTGTGAAATTTATATCAGGGATTTATTTGTATAGATGATGAAAAATGATCTATGTAAGGGGACTAAGAACAACAATTCAAAACATGTACGAAAAATAATGTGTTCATTACCCATAACATAACCTTAACATTTAATTGTTAAAAATTCAGTAATATAAAGTCATAAGTATATGATATATGGTATTATATATATTAATATGGATATTTTATAGATTTATAATAAAATTATATTTATTTAATAGAAGGTTCGAATAAGTACGATAATAGTTAATACTTATGGTAAGGGATTTACCACTCACATTTTAATATCATGAGACACATGTTATATTCACTACCTTTCTCCTCTATGAGGTGACTATATTTCAGATATATGTACATTATGATTATACAACATAATATTATTTTTATTTACATATCTATTTTAGGATATCACTTTCTAGGAGTCTATGGTTAAAATGTTACCATAGTGATAATGGGATTTTTGTCTAAATTTTCCATCTTTGATATATACATGATCATATCCACCTATATTCAATAATGAGGTGTAAATATATAACCTTTGAAATGATATATTTGGAATTATTTCATCCTTATTTTATTTTATGTTTCATGTAGTTTTATTATCCCCTCAGGATTATTATTCAATGTAGACAAAGTGGTAAGATTTTATTGGTACAATCTCATAATTTTTCATGAATGTTTAAGATTATGCTTATATCGATGAAATATTATGATCCACATCCCAAGAAATCTCTTTTATTTCCTTCCACACTAGTTATTGATGATATAATAATTTAATGCTACCATTTCACCACTATTTGTTAATTAACCATATTAATTAAATTGTGTTAAGAAATATGATATTATTTTAAACTTAGGTTGGAAATCAATTTTCTCCAAACTCAATGCCTTCTAAAAATATTTCAAACAAGTTCTACCCTTTTTTTAAAAGCTATTTATACCCATGTTTTACATTTATATTTTTTAAAAATGAAATATTCTTTCCATCTTCGGATCAAGACTGTTTTGACTTCAACTGAAAATATAAAAGAAATTTTTTTATCGTTTACAACATGGACAAATTTTTCACCCCAATTACCAATTATTACTTCTATGATTCCTTTATATGTTAACAAGAAAATTTTCATAAGAAATTATTTTCAAAATACCTTCGAGCTTCTTTTATATTTAAAATTTATTTTAAATGAAAACTATTTTAGAAAAGTATTTTCTTAAAAATATATTTGAAAAGAAAAAATGGATATTTTCCTAAAATATTTTTTTACTATATATTTCTATATTATTTACAATATAATATGAAAACAATTGGTTTTACCTATTACATAATATAGATATGATCTAATAATACCATTCATATTGTTTCTTTAATGGTTTATTTTCCGATGACTTGATATTTATGAAAATTGTTTATCCTCCATGGGATATAACATGATAAAACACATATAAATTCCACTTCATTTCCCAAGTTATGAGTTTATTAAATTATTATAAAATGTATATATTTTCTATAAGGTATGATACGATGACAATATTATGATACTCATTATATTTCTTCGGTTATTATATGATGATTTTTCTATGATCTTATTTCACATAGATCTACGATTTGTTTATGTGATGGGTGAGACCTATATATCACTCCAACACATTGGGTAATGTTTTATATATCATTATATATACAAGAATTGAATTGGGAGTGTATATGGTTCAGTTAAGTTCTTTTTCTGCTAAGAATGGCTTCGGAGTTAACATTGAATACTAAGATGGTTTGGTAGTAAAACAATTATACTATGATATACTTTCCAATGATCCTTAAATACTATATAAACCATTTTATATGTTTTAGTATCTACCATATTAACTTATTTTTTTACCTATGTTAGGATTTAATAGCTTATGATCTGGATTTATTCTTGATTAATTAATTGGAAAATGTGAGTCCTTAATTCATGACTCTTGATTATAATCTATGATATGCAGGGTATGATATTCTATGTTTATGATAATGTTCTCATACCACTATGATCATGATTAGGATTAAATAAATACTTTATTTACCCTCAATGAGCATCTAATCTCACCGTTTCTCATGTTTCCTTTCCCCATATTTCTAAGATATGTGTTATGTATGATGTTTCATAGAAGGGTTACTGTCATAAAAAACAAAGTGGGAGATAATGTTGCTCACAAATTTTCAATTTTTATATTTCTAGGATTAAAAATGAACCAATATAACATGGTCCTTTGATGTGTGTATGTGAAATATATTATATATTCCACAAAAATGATATATTGTATATATATTAGAGGCTTGGGTTTCTAAATATGGTATTAGTGAAACATTTTAGATAAAAAATTATAATCTAGGATGAGAAAATAATAGTGATATCCTAATTAAAATTCTATTACGGTTATATCAATGGATGGTTGAATTTATAGGAAAATGTCATAGAATTTTTCATAAGGAACGAGTAAGTGGTTTCCCCAAAATATATCCATTTCTGGATACCCCCATTTTATGGGGCTCTATCAAAAACATATATAGCAGTAAAAACCCACAAAAACATTGTGTTGGGATACACTAGATTAGTATTGGGTTCATGAAAACTGGCTTACTACACACCCAAGGGATATGATTTTGAAATTCACAAAATCATCAATAAAAATACAGAATTATTGAAATAGTGGTTTGAAATAAATGACCATAGATAAAAATATGATTTTATAGATTAATGAAGTTATTATTATATATACATCTATTAAGTGGTATCAAGGATTATGTGGTTTACACTTTGACTATTATTTCTAACTCAATGATTTTGGGTTTTAGTTAATGGTTGGAACCAGAAAGAAATGCTTCAATGAGGACTGCGAAAGGAAAATCAATGACATTCATCTTAGGAATCAATATGTTATGGGATATGGAATTAAATAAACCATTTATATGCTCAAATAATAGTCTTAATATATGAACCATTTTGAACTTACAAATGAAAAAAAAACAATTTTCTAGTGAGCCTTTCGTGTGGAAATAACCACCCTCTTTCAATGTGTCTTCTAAACCATTGGTTGCTAAAAGTCATTTGGTACTGCTGAAAATATATTTTCCATTGTTTACTGTTTGAAACATGAGAAAATTAATTTTTATTCTACCATATTAATGGTTAAGAGGATCAATGGTGGACTCCTATTATGAATATGAGGAAACAAGATGAGATTGACTCTATGGATTGGGGAGAGTTTATGGAAATTAAATTCAATAAGTAAATTCATCATGTTCATTATATGAAGATGAAGGAGGAGTTACATGAGTTAATGAAAAACGATGATAAATATGTTGTTACATAAAAGGAAAATTGAATAATTATTTTTGACGTATTCTTATGATATTATCATCCAACATGAATGTGTGGCTGATTGAATATTCACAATATTTTAACAAATTCATTGATGTAAATTATGAATAAGAAACATTTTTATACATGAAGAGATTGTGAATTGTTCTGTGAAGGTATAAATGGAGTATGGATTTATGTATAAATCATATACTTTTGAAAATAAATGAATTATAGAGTATAAAGAAAAATATAAAAACCTTTGAGAGAAGAAGATGAGCTTTCCTTGATGATAAATAATTGAGAATTATCCTGAATGAAATTATCTTAAAGGTTCTAAAAAAATTTAATTGTGGAAGGGAAGGATAACTAGAAATTTATTTCTGATGTGATGGGTGTAACTTGGATAATGATGTAAAAAGAGATAAAGATGTACCAGAATTCATCCCCACACTTTAATTCTTCATGTGTAAGGAGAATAAGAATTATGTTATCCAATGAGCAATATAGAGGGTTAATGATTATGATAGAATTTAGTAATAGGATATTCTGAGGGTAAAGGGGAAAAATCATGGGATCACAATTTCTGATGAAGTGTGCAATAATGATGCGGTGAAAGGTGATCTTACCATCTACCCTAGAACTACTAATGTCTTAGTTGGACATGGTTATATTCATTATTTTATATCTAAATAATTTTCTATGGTAATTTATATCTACGCAACTGATTTGATATTGAATTAGTAGTAAAACCCCCTAATGTTTCGATGATCACATCTCAAGAATATGATTCATCTCCTATTGATGTTGGGGGAATGTTATACCTACTAAAACATTCATTATTCCATTGGATGAATTTGTTGTCAGATTATTCATGGATTGTATTTATATACATAAAATCCAAAAAAATCATCGAAGGGATGTTATGGTTGATATATCAAACCAACCTATGATCATATATCAATGTGTCGCTAAATTTAAAATTTTGATGTATATCACATCCAATGTATGGGTTTTTTTCAATAAATTACGGTCATTATCATAGATGGTTGGGGGGAACTCGGAATTGATTATATTTACATTGTACTAGAATTTGTGGATGTCACTATTGATAAGATTTCAGGTCATCCAAAAAAATTTGATATTGAGTTTATAATATACCACATTCCTAGTGCGATTGAAATTTCAAAGACTCTCAAAATAATGAATCCATTTGAGTATAAGGAACTAAAAAATATCATGGTATGAGGGAATTATAACCCCTATAAAGCCAATATGTGTAGTTATGGTTAAAAGAAACTAATGTGTTCGCCCTATATTATTAGGGTCAATTTTGTTAAATCATTGGTGCAAAACCGAGTTCATTAATGAAGTAATGATTATTTTAATATCAATAGTTTTTCAATTTAAATGATTAATAATGGAATAATGTGGTTGAAATTTGATTTCGTAGTGGTATCAGGGGTGTCCATGGATTTTTAAAAGACTAGATACCAACTATTAGGTACAAAGAGGATTTCTTCATGGTTTTTAGAAAACATACAGGGAAGTGCGCATGGTTAATTCTAATAGTTTTGGTTTTGAACCTGTGTTGAAAGAGCTCACACGATTTGGAGAACTATGTGACATGACGTGCACTCCAATGTGGGTACGATTGCAGTTGCTGACAGTGGGATGAGACAAAGTATGTGCATGGTTTTTCACACCATTTTTGAAAATTCTGTGATAAGACCCTTCATAAATCAGGAGGATCAAGGTTGGCACATGGTTCGGTGAATCATGCGGAAAAAATGTGAAACACTATATTTCTTTTGAAATTATTAATTTTACCTTCATTAATCTAATAAATGAAGCTTTTTTCACATTTCTCTCACATTGAAACCTTTCAAATTGGGAACCCCCTGATGCCTAATATTAGAACTCGATGATCTTCTCCATTTGAGATTAGATTCAAGAACCATTAGAAGTTTCATATCCATGTTGGGAAGATGCCAATTTTCTTAGTGAATTCCTTCATCTGGGTTGGTATCCATTTTTCTATTTTTGTTCAAGACAATATGTCTTACTTTCAAGGTTCTCATAAATGCTTCATTTTTTCCCCAAATATGAGTTGAATCCAGAGTTGATATTAGACAAGAGCTCCACTACAGACCTATCATATGTTGTATAGTGTTTTCCATCAATGTAAACATGTTTATATATATATATATGTGTGTGTGTGTTTGTCTCGTGAAACCAATTTTTAGAGAGACACCCTTGAAAATGAAAATAATCCATTATTAAAAAAATAGGTATGACTTATGTGATTAATGAAATTGCCAATGACTGATTAATGTTAATGTACATTGAATTAGAACAAATCCCTGGGTTTTTTTTAACCAAATGGGAAACCATGGGTGGAATATAATTTTGAATGCCTCATAGGTGTGACGTTTAACCCATTCCATATGATATTAATGATATATTACATATTTAATTTGAATTTATTGAAAAAAGAGAGTGGATGACCATGTCCCCAGGCCTTGGCAATGCAACTGATTTCTTAATAATCTATTACATTTTATATTTAAATTTCCATAAGAGATAATTAAGAGGAAAAGCATTCGAATCATGGCCCATGTATTTGGCCACCTTATGAGGTTAGTAATAAATGAAATTTTCTTGGTGATAACCTTGACATAATTAAATTATATTGAATGAATAATTGTTATATATCGTGGGTGACACATGGGTTCATATAAGAACTACATGGATAGACTCCTTTGGGTAAATTTTAGTTCCTCCAGAGTGACACATGGAATCCCTATTATAATTCCAATGATATACTCAAGAGAGGCTTTAATTCTATAACATTGAGTAACAATTGGACTCATTATAGAGATTATCAAGTATGGACTCATAAGGATGTTGATTATGAATTCCAAGAGTGAGACATGGTTTCCCATAGGGACCCTTATTGACTGATTCAATAAAAATGAATTATACCACACCCAGATTGATACATAGGTTCTCATGAGGATATTCATGGATAGGATGGTACTGTTCTTTGTTTATAGAGTGCTTTGTGAAATACATGGATTACAAATATGGATTTCCATGTAATGTCTTTCATTATTAGTTGAATAATAAATGAAATGATTTATATGATTTATCATTCATGTTAAAGAAAAATCTTGTATTCAGTTATTGACTTATAATTGTGTGATGGCCTTATCAGGAATATTTTGGTCACATAATCTTAAGGGGATGTCATGCTACGTTCCAGGCCTCATGAATTATATATTATATTTGATTAAATGATTATTAGAACTTTAATATAATATTAAATTGGAATAAATATGTATTATATGACTTTCCATTGAGTCCTAAGAATGTAGTACAGAATGGGTGTCCATGGGAACTCAAACTATTATGTGTTGTTTACATTTACTAAATACTTTATATATTTTATTACTACAAGAACTCTGTTATTATATATATATTAACTCACTGAATGGTACTAGACCTGGGTAGGTTTCCTACTAGGATTGTATCTCACACCATTTTTAGGCCACTGATGGGTACTCAGATAGACTATATCATTCCATATATGGACAAGTGAAAGCACACTTTTATAGGGTATTGATTTCTTCTTAGTTGGAGTGGAGAAAATGATTGAGCTATGACTTGTGATGCTAGAAGTAAACATTTTGGTCTTTTGGTATTTTTTAACATGTATTATACGCATTCTATGTATACCATATTTTGATGTTTGAAATAGAATTTTAATGTATTTTCATAATCTATATATAATATTTATTAAAGATATATTTATATATTTGTACTATTTGACCATTTTTTATTTTTATACTCCATCCAATACATAACTATTATTGAATATCAGATATTCTATAGTTTGGTGACGAGGAGATAGTCTACCCATATACAGTCTAGTCCATCGCTCCTAGTCGATAGCCTCTGGAATTTCGGGAGATTCTCTTGAGGCCTTCTGGCCAATATGAATCAGGGCACGTTTCTGTAGAATTGGAGTATGAGATATTAAAAAGTGGTATCATATGATTATTTCTCATTTAATATATGGTAACCAGAGAGTGGGGTAGCATTTAAATGGACATTGGAACTGATGTTTTCAATGGAATAGCTATCCCATGTAAATGAAACGGCCAAATTATAATGAATAAAACTAAAATTTTATAGATTTCGACTATTATATTTGATTTAATTCCACTATTGGGTGATGTAATTGAATTGTGATGTTATTATATACATTATTAGTGAGAAGAGGGTGTTCCATATCATGGATAGTTTTTTGAAATTTTTAAAAATAAAATTCTATGTACTTTGTAATTCCATATTGGATACATTATTAGTTTTCACGATGTTTTGATAGGTGTTGTTATAGATGCACCAACTTTTGTGATAGAATTATTTCCAATTAATTGTATGAAATGATCAGTAATTAGAGTTTCTTCCATTACCTAAGTAGTTTTTTCTTTATTATGCTACAACATACATCCTAAGAAAAAAATTATAGATTGTAGATTCATATATCACAAGACAAATATAATTTAATGCATTTTGGTGTGGATCAGTTGGACAAAATAATTCAATTCATAATTATTATGAGCCCTTATGAATCAAAATTTGGTGAACCATTTAGTTTAACCATTTAATGTGAATTTAAAATGAATTGAGATTAAAATGGAAACTATAAGTGTTCATAATAGATAACATTCCCCTAACCTGACCTTAGGAGTGGGAAGTATGCAGTATTTCTTTGTTTTGTATGATATGTTTGTTTCTAGACCTTAATAAAGTTGCATGCAAAGGGGTGTGTATTCTTATATAGTAAGGCATGTACCTATCAAATTTTTTTATTTGTTCTTTTGGTTGTGAAAATTGATAATGACATTTTTTGAAATGTGTTCTTGGAAATTTAGTGGAATTCAACCATAATGCCCTCTAGTCATATTCAATGAAGGGGGGAAGACTACACTCCAGGGTTGGTGGGAAATGGCGTACTGATGGATACACCTTTAGTACCTACTATGATATCGACTGTTGTACTAAACATAGGTGGAGTGGCACAGTTCTAAATTGGATTTACGCATTTCGTGAAAACAATATAAGGAGCACCACAACCTATCCCTTTTATGGAATAATTGATGCATGAGTTATAGTCGATGCATCTTCCAGTGTTTTCAAGGGATGGAAGACCAAAATCTATTGATTCATGGATAGAGACAATGATATATTTCTTCAAGCATCTCAAAGCACCTCACTGAGAGGTGGGTAAGGCTCAATATATATATGTTTGGTGATTCCACCAATAGATGGTGGGATGATAAAACTGAAACAGATTGTCATTTGGAGATGGTTGGGGGAATTTCAAACATCCTTCTATGATTAATTCTGTTCTGACATGTTGAGGGATGATATTGCCCAAGATTTCAGGTAGTGGGAGAATGGTGCTTCATCAATTATGGATTATTCCTCCCTTTTTATAGAGCTCAAATGCTTTCCACCTATTAAAATGGGTAACGAGTTATCAAAAGCCATGTTATTAGTTGATGGTATTAGGTATGACATCCAATTATCAGTGAATTTATTTCAGGTGACTACCATTTGGGGAATAGTGAATCAGACGCTTTCCTAGAGTGTAACTTGAGAAAGATTAGTGGTGAAAACTATGGTGGTTTGAAAGCAATATCTAGTATTGCCTCGACATGTAGAAGGATGTGTTATCCCATGATTCCACATAGCAATATTTGGATCCATATCAAACACTCAGGTTACCAAGTGAGGTTCCACAAGTGTCGTAGACTAGGGAATGTGAGATCTCAGTGCACAAGTTTCCCAGTTGAGTACAGATCACGTTGAAATATGGGTCAACTATATCATTTTTTCATAAATATTCTTCTACTATCTAGTGAGAAAGTTTCTCCACTAACTCCATGTGCTGCAGGGGGGTCAACATCTTTATGTCAGGTCGGAATCTTGATTGTTGTCAGCTGATCAAGAGAAAGTGGTGCACATTATTGTGGTAGTCAAACCCCAGATTTATAGTTACCAAATAGTGGACCTTCTCATGGTTTCTATGTTGTATCATAGGGTTATTAATTAGTCTAGATATAGGTAGTGAAATAAAAACATATGAAGTTGATTTCCAAAACATCCACCACATGTGGTACTATTCTAGTATCCTCTACGTTAGCATATTCTCTTTTAGATACTAGGTATTCCCAATTCTTTATATGTGTTATATCATTTGAGATCATTTGGAAATGCATTTAGTGTTTTGATGGCCTAATAACACTAGATACTCTACTATGGATTATAATTGAAGTTTTACTTATGTTCATGGATTTCTCCCATGCCATATGTAAGGGTCTTTTTATATATGACTTTTTTCCACGATATGATAGGTTTTGACATCATTATTGGGATGTGATGGATTTTTCCCTTTCATGATTTCATTGATTTTTATTATTATATGGTGACCATAAAATCACTATTGGGTATAGAGTTTACTCATAAGGATGAATAGAATCTCTAGAAGAGCTAATCTAGACCCATGAATCATAGAGTGGATGGGATGATAGCATATATTTTGATTTTATATTTGGATGATTATGTAACGTATCTGGAATATTTCTCTCTAGTGGTTGATCATTTGAGTGATGTTTTCATAGATGAATAATTATGATTACATCAAGTGAGATATATAGATTTCACTATCAAGATAGTAGAAGGTGGTGTAATAGTATCAATTCCTCCATGAAAAATAGATTCTACTATGATGCGGGAGATCAAGAGGTAGGTAGAGGATTTAGAGTCAATGTTTTTTATTCAATCTAACACTTCTTCATGGGGTTCTCTAGTATTTTTTGGAAAAATTAGTAACTCTTAGCTTCTATGTGGATAATTGAAAATTGAACTAATTTATGGTTAAGAACATGTATCCTCTTTCACAGATATATAACCTCTTTGACCAAATATGAGAAAATGGAGTATTTTATAAAAATGAATTGAGATCTAATTATCATTTGGTGTCTATTATACCAAAAAATACCTCATACAACATAATGTAGAATGTATATGCTATATGACTATTTTTTCATGCCATTTGGTCAGAACAATACACTAGTAGTTTTCATGAAACTGATGACATGAGTTTTTAATCCTTATATGGACTCATTTATCATGGTATTCATGATTGATATCTTGGTGTATTATCACAGTTGAAAAGAGAGTTCCAAACATCTTGAAATCATATTAGATACATTGGTAGATCATAAATTATATGTTGTTCTCACAAAGTACCACTTCTTGATGGATCAAGTTCACTTTCGGGGTCACATTATCTAAAAGATAAGAGTATCAATTGACCTTGAGATGGTCAGAGCTATATTTTACCTGGAGAATCCTAAGAAAAAATTATAGATACTAGATTCATTAGGGTTTTATGGATATAACATAAAATAAATACGTGACTTATCACACATATCAGTGCTTCGTAAAATATTTACTAAGGTGGGTGTGATATTTTTACAATTAAATACATATGAATAAGACTTTTAGGAGAATAAAGGAACATTTAATTCAACACCTAAATAGATTTTTTTAGAGCCCAGTATGAGTTACACTTTGTACTATAATGCATCAGGTATCAGGATTGAAGTTCTGTTGATGTATTAGGGTAGATTCATGGAATACGATTCTTTATAGTTGACACCACATGGGAGTAATTACATAACCCATGATCTCATGCTAGCTACAGTTATTCATGAATTGTGATGTTGGATATATTACATACATGTAGAAATCCTTTTATTATACACGAACCAAAATGTCCTAAATAACATATTTACACACTGTGATTTTAATCTGAGTTAGAAATGGTGGGTTGATTACCTACCTTTGTTTTACATCAATCTTGGCCACATGACTTGTAAAGTAAATTATGTGGTCGATGAACTGATCTGTAGGACTTAGATACAACCATTTTAACAGGATAGTGGTGAGTTTCATCTTATGTCTTTGTTCTTAGACATGTACTTGGAGGTGAATGAATTTCATGGGAATATGGTTTTATCATCCTTAGTCATTACCTCTACCCTTTCTGATTGAGTGAGGATAAAGCAGTTATAATATTCTGAGTGCATAGTCCTAAAGGAGAGTGTGGCAGGTGAGGACACACCTATGGGTAGGAGAATATGCAAAGACGAAATTATACTTGTATGGGGTCACATATGGGTTTCATAATACATGCATGATGAGCTGGTTTGAGAATATCATGCTTTGTCTTGGTCAATACATACCGATGTCACAATGAATGATTGGGATTTATATTTTAAATACTGTTGGATCAGCATAAAAAGGGATGTAGCTGGGTTTATAATGTGGTGTTCCACCTATTTTTGGGTGAAGTGAGAACACCAATCACAAAAAATACATTATACAAATTACCAATTATATAGTGGAAATGGTATGATGTTTCAATTTATTTAATGATCAGGTTTACATGGTCACCAAGTGGAAATGATTCTATTCGGGTTTTTTGTATAGGTCACAAAGGTAACACATTTTAAATATATCAACGATACATTTTCAGAATATTATCATGTACATTTGTGTATCCAATAGGTAATATGAATTTATGGGGTCTTTAATACTATTTTTTAGATAGGTACGCCAATTTTACTAATCAATTTTGGAAATGGTATCAGATGGAGTGGTGTAAAATTTTACTCTTCACCACAACATACCACCCTCAAACTAATAGCCAAAAAGAGCATACAAGAATGATAATTGAGGAAAGGATGTGGGAATGTGGATGTTATTTTGGGGGACCATTTGAAAGGAAAAATTCCTTATCGAATTTTAACTACAAAAATATCATTCATGATACTATATAGATAGAGCCTTATGTAGCATTGTATGGAAGATCATGCTGATATCCCTTATATTGTTTAGAGAGTGGATATATGGTTTTGCATAAACCTCATATCTTATAGGAGACTATAGTGTAGGTTCAATTGATTTAGACTCAAATGGATCCTACACAATCTAGATAAAAATATTACTCTAATTTTTGAGTTTGAGGTTGGGGATCATCTTTTTTACATGTTTCATTAAGGTTACGATATATAAGGATTAGGAGATAACATAAATATTCCACCCGATATATCGGGTCATTCGAGATTTTGGAGAGTGTCAGGGCAATATCATATCGGTTGTACTTACCATAGATATATTGATCCATTCATTACATCTTCCATGTATTTTAGAAACACCACTATCATTTTAACATGTCCAATTCCTTTCATCCATTGGATGTTGATTCAAAGGTAGAGTCGTCGATTAAGGATCATTCTATTCATATTATGGTGCATATAATGAAGGTTATCCAAGGAATGTTAGTTCCTCATGTATGGGTGTAAAGACAAAATGACCATGTATAGGAAGATACATGGGAGTGGGAGGCTAATGTACATGCGCAATTTGTGATTTTATTCACAAATGATGCTTCACCACAATTAGAAGTATTGTTCAGGGATGAATTACTATAAGTGGGGAATTTTGTAAGAACCCTATACATTCATGAGGTATATAATCTCTTACATTTCATTTTTTTAATTTTTAATTGAGGCCTAACATGTATTCCCTTTCATGTCGCAGTGGTATCGACTTAGTACAATGCATTTTTGAATCCTAAAACAAAACATTTTGGGAGAAAAATGATTGTTGTACAGTTTGTTAAAATTGTGCATTGAAATGCATATGGTTACTTCTAACCATGTGTAGTGGTAAAGTTGGTTAGAAAAGAATTCAAAATTTGAAAAAATGTGTTATTTCAGGTGTAGGTCGGTGCGAGTACATATGTAGTTTTTTATAGTGGGATGAGACATAGCTTTCACCTAGTTAGTTATATCGTGAATGATAACATTTTCAGGATCCCCTTTTATATAGTATAACACACATGATTAGAACATGGTTTGGCCCACCATGCGATCAAACATTGAATTTCTATATTTTGTGTCAAATTGAAAATTTTACATTAATTAATCTTATTAATCAAACCAATTTTCTCATTTATATAATGTTTCATAGTGGTGATATTTGGATCACTCCTCTGATTCCTTCAAAAGGAATTGGATGATAGTTTTCATCTGAGCTGAGAATATATATCTGTTGGAATCATCATATCTATCTTGATACGATCACAATTATTTTTTATCATTTTTAATTTTTTAACAGCTATTCTCTTTAGATTTAAGCTAATATTTTATATTTATATGGTTCTCAATCATTCTTCATTTTTCTCTTAATTTGAGTCATATCAGTAGCCGATACTGGATGAACAATACTATAGGGTACTATGGTAGTTGTTCTCCTGATATTTCATCAATGTTTAGGTGTATATAAATATATATATTTTTGTTTTGCACCCAATTTTTTGATCTAATCCTTTTAAATGGATCATAATCCTTGATTGTAGTGAGTAGGTATAATATATGTGATTAATGAGACAATAAATAACTGATTAAATGTCATGAACGTTGAATTAGAACCACTCTTTTTGTGCATTGTTAATCAATTGACTAACATGGGTGGCATATGATTTTTAATTCCCTATAAGTGTGTCATTTATCCCCTTACATGAGATGATAATGATATATTGTAAATTGTAGTTTGAGTTCATTAAATAAATAGAATGGATGACCATGTCACTATGCCATGGCCATGAAATTTATTTCTTAATAATGAATTTCATTTTATTTAGAAATTATTATGTGATTTAATTAAGAGGATAACTCGTATAAGATCATACATATCATTATCCACCTTATGAGGTGGGGTATAAATGAATTGTTCTTTATGATTACCTTGACATAATGTAATGATATTGAATGCATGATTATTAAATTCCCTAAGTAAAACATGGGTTCAGAAACAACATCCCTGAAAAGAATCATTTGGAGACTATTATACATACTGGATAGTGACACTTGTACTCCCTAGTGGACTTCCAATGATAGAATCAGTAGTGGATTTAATCTGATAAGCATGAGTGACACTTGGATTCCTTATATGGACTACCAAAGATTGATTCATTGGGGATATTATTATATATGTGAGTATTGAGTCTTGAGATCCATTCAAAGGATGGACTCGATAGAAATGATATAACACCACACCCCGAGCATTACCTGGGTTATGATGAGGATATCTATGGATGGGAATGTAAGATTCTTGGATTATAGTATGCTTGAAGTGAAAAAGAGATTCCAAATAAAGAATACCAAGGACTATCTCAAATTGATAATTGAATTATAAATCAAAATATTTATATTATGCATCTACCATGCCAAACACAATCTTGTATTTGGCCTTTTTCTTACAACTGATTAATAGCCTTATTAGGAATATGTTGAGAATATATTCTTATGGGGGAGGTTGGGATATGTTCTATGTCCCCATAATTATTTATTATATGAGATTGATAAATTAAATGAACTTGATTATGACCTGATACATGACTACCTATATATTCAGAGGCATTCTGGATAAGCCATTATAGGAAGAAGAGGAATGGAGTCCATGTGAAAAAATACCTTTATGTGTTTTATAATTTCATTACTTCCATAACATATTATACTAATACCTATAAACTATTAATATATATTTAGATTCAATGAATGGATAACACTAGAACATGGTTGGTTGACAATTTTGGTTGTATCTCACACCTTATTCAGGCCACCAATGGGTACGTAGACAAACTATATGATTTCAGGTATGGAAAGGGCATGTGACCTAATAAAAGTTCATAATTGTTTCTAAATAATAGGTGAGCACCAGACTGAGGTGGGGCTCATGAACTGAGCATGATACTTTTTTCATTTGTTATATTTTTCACAATTATTGAACACTTGTGATATAGATTGAATTTGTATATTTTGTAGAGATATATCATGTATCATCATTATCTGTATATGTGATTACTTATTGATTTATATTAATATTTACGTTGTTTTTCTATTGGTTTACTTTTATATAGCTTTTCATAAAAATATATTATTATGTATCCATTATGCTACAATAAATTGATGAGGTCATAATCTCTACATAGAGACACACATAGTACCTCACATCTAGTCATAAGAATCTGGTATTTGGGAAGATACGCCTGTGGCCTTATAGACAACCGAGATCAAGGAACCATTTAGGGGCATGCTGGTCTGGGCCATTAAAATGGTATATTAAAACTAAATTCAATGGTGATTTATTTAGATGGGTTTAGGACGCACTCTAAATATTAACTAAATTCATGAAAATAAATGAATTTTTTACGGTAAAAATACACCCTAAATTAACTTTTTAAATATGGGCCATTAGAACCACACAAAATGACTCTCTAATATACGTTTTAGGAGGACTTCCCCCACATACTCCACTAAATTTCACTTTTTTCAAAATTTTTTACACAAACGAAATCACCCCCATGGATAATGGTAAAACCACTAGGACCACCACAAAAACCCTCCATATTTTTTACTAGAAAACCAATATACCCACTCAAAGAAAACACGTATGTCTAATGGAGAACCCACCCATAACACTCCAAACATAGGGTTGTTTTCATGTTTTAAAAAAATAAGTAGGTAATATTTAGAGGTGGTTGTGGGAGAACCAACCTTAATTCTCGAAAATTGATGAATTAATAGTGGTTAGAACCGGACCAATTTAGTTTCCCACATAAGTATTAGGAAGGATTCTCCAAAAACCCCCCACTAAATTTTAACTAGTTTTTTAATTTGTAATTTTACACGCAGAAGGAACACCCATTTTCAATGGACAACCCACCAGGACACCCTCAAAACCCCTCCCTTTTTCCACTAGATAACCACCATCACCACTGGAACAACACACCATTGTCCACTATACAACCCAACAAGAACACCTAGAAAACCCCACTTAATCCCAGCAAACCCCTAGGAATCCTATCTTGTTATCTATTAGACAAACACTAAACACCCTAAGGCATTATTGACTAAAAAACCCACCCATGAACCCCATGAAAAAAATTTAAATCCCAAACATTTTCCCAACATGTGCACCCTCTATAGCGACACACCTTGTATGCTCTAAATATATATTTCCCTACCGTGTGAAAAAATCCTCTCAATTTTTCTAAACCTGAATCTTGAGAAGAAGCTTCACCCCTCCCATATTACCCTAACTTTTATTTTCTGATTAGACATAAAAAAATTTATTTATTTAAAAACAGAAATATTGGAATGTATGTATATATATATATATTTCGATAGAAAGATTATTAATATTATATATATATTTGTATATATGTAAATATATTTATGTCAATATATAATATATATAAATAAATAATTATACGTGTATTTATAAACACTTATATATTTTTATGTGTATTTATATATTTATATAATATGTATATATATGAATAATATATACAATTACTTTATAAACATATATATCTTTGTGTGTGTTTTACAATAATATTATTAATTATTATTGTTATCATTACACCTATTTTTATATTATAAAAATTTATTTGATTATTTTAAAAATACTAATAGTTTATTTTATGATTTATATTTTACTAAATACACTTATAGTATATAATTATGAATTTATTTATATAAACTTTTGTTATATCATATATACACATATATATATCGACACAAAATTAAATACATTCAAATAATCGAAAATATATAATATAATTTTATATGTATAATGATATGTATTTACTACGTAATTTTATAATTAGTATGGAATACTACAATATACATAATATATAAAAGATTATATATAATGAAATATTTATAAAATAATATGAATAGTATATATATATATAATATATTGATTTATATTGATTTTGATATTATTTCTATTTTATAAATATCTATGTATATAATATAATATAAATGTATTTATATATATATATATTAAAACTATATTTAAAATAATATGTGAGTAATATAAATTTATTTTATAAATTTATAGTTTCTATAGAACCACATGAATATTTTATATGTTTGAATAACCATATATGTGATTACATTTATATTATTTGTAGAAATGTATAAATATGTATACATTATTTTATATGTAAAAGTATTTATTTAATGAATTGATATAATTTATATGTATATATATAATATTTATAAAAAATTTATATAATGTGTTTATTTAATATATATATATATACAAAGACATCTATGTGAATATATATATATATTAAAAAATTCCAACATATATGGGATTTATTGTTAGAAATAAATTAGAGGGGGTTAAACCCCTCTAATATAAGGTATTAACGGTGGTTAACTAACTCTATATTTTTAATTATAGAGGGTTTAAAATCCCTTCTAATCTATGATATTAGAGACTTCTCATTACCCCCCTCTAATGTCATATATTATAGGTGGTTCAAAAACTCCTCTAATGTCATGGAATATAAGGTGTTAGAATCCCCTCTAATCTATTGGATTTGTAGTAGGTCATAAAACTCATATAATTTCACAAATTATTAGGGCTGAGAACCCCATATAATGTCTTCAATTATAGGTGACTCAAAAACCCTTCTAAGTTAATAGATTATAGTTTGTTGTGAACCCCAATGATTTACATTAACAAAACAAAATCAATATATTTATATATCCTTTAAAATACAAATTGATATAATATATATCGTTCCTATATAATCCAAAATATATATATAGTATCAAATATTATCAAATTAATAGTGGGATTGAAATAAAAACCCATTAAATTCCAATAACATGATGAAAATATTATGATAATAAATTTAGAGGGGTCTTTGAACCCCCTCTAAATTAGAGGATTAGAAAGGTTTACACATAAACCCTATAATTTATATAGAAAATTAATTTGTGTGGGGTTTTTCACAACGACCTATAAAAACATTGCTTATATGATGTTTTGAAGGAATAATTGAAGAATATACTCCACGAAAACAATGAAAATGGATTCATTCATCCAATGTTATCTCTTTATGGTGAACCTATTCATTTTGAAAAAAGGAAATATGGATCAATGTGAATGTTTGTTGATTATCATGATTTGAAAGAAATCATAATCATGAAAATGTATCATCTTCTCTGTATATATGAATTTTTTGACCAACTACGTGTAGCTTAATAATTTGCTATGATTGACCTTTATTCTCGATATCAGCAATTGAGGGTTAAGAAGAAGAATATTACCAAGAGGGTATTTCCTATAATATGGATGCTATGAATATATAATGATGACATTTGATATTACTAATTCCCATTATATCATGATGGATTTTATGAACAGTGTCTTTATGGATTACCATTCTCTATTATTGATAGTATTTATTGGATATATACATATGTACACAAAGAGCAAGGAAGTAAGTAAAGGCCACCTATACATTATAAAAAGAACCCTATGGAAGATAATTTTTATGAAAAATATACAATTTTTCAATTTTTCATGAAAGGGGATTCATTTTTAGGAGACATAATCATATTATATAGTTTATTAGTAGAACCATTAAAGGAAATCACTATTTAATATTCGTGCAGAAAAACCACAGTAACTGAAATTCATAGTTTTTATAAACTAACTAGATATTAATAAAACATTGTGGATAATTTCACACAATTTTATAATCAACTCACCCTGTTAAATTAATAAATTTCAATGTTCATATGAATAGATAAATGTGAGGAAAATATCAAGGAGTTGAAGGGAATATAAGATAGCTCAACTTTGCTTCAATTAACCTATATTAGATAAGGGTTTGTAATAACAGTGATGCATCCATGATGGGATTGAATTGTCACTATTGGAATTCTTGGTAGTTGTAACAGCCTATTTGCAACAGGATCCTGTCGGAAATAGACTTTAGTGACGGGGCCCCGTCGCAAATAGCCCGTTGTAGAAAACGCTGTCGGAAATACAAGTATTTGTTACGGTAAACATCACAGTCACAAATAATCTTCTGATTAAATGTATTATATATACGTAAATGTTATCACGATGAGCCCATCACAATATATATATATATATACCTTTCTTCGACGAGCCCTTCACAATAAATTATTTTCAACGGTACTACTTGGCCATCATAAATATGTTTTTAAAAATATTTAGTTAAACAATTTGCAATGGGACCCCATCGCAAAAAATAAATTAATTTTTAAAAAATAAAATTAAATAAAATAACGATTAATGAAAAAATAATATTACTATTATTAAAATAATAAATAAAATAAAAATATTAAAGTTCTCAATATTCACAAAAAATAATAATAAAATATTAAAAACTAAATTATGTAATATTTGTACCGATATAAAAGAATGACAATTTAAATAATTCATATTAAAATGTTAAATTCAAATGTTTGTAACCTAAAAAAAATCACTAGGGGGTCGTCTTTTGGAGGAAGTGGAGGAGCTGAAGGAGCTGGTGGAGGAAAATCTATCCCTAAACTACAAGTTAGATGATGCATGTACTCCATCTTCTCGTGATGTTGCTTCTGCCATCGATGCATCTACTCCTCGTAATGTTGCTCCTGCTGCTACCGCCACCGACACATCTCTTCTTGATACTTCTGTAAAGTCTCTATATGCTCAGCTTGAGATCCCAACTGCTCCTAATACTGTGATCCAGAAGATGATGCCTCTCCACGAGCTCCTATCTAGATGGACGCCGATATAGCAGCAGTAATATAATAAGTACCAGGAGTCAATTTAGAGTCGATGCCAACTAATCTTCCCTTCTCAAATCCATACTAGGTCACCTGCATCCATGTCGCCTCATCAAAATGGTGAGCACTGGTCGGCTCAGTCGTCTCGTCCTGACCCTCAGCCTGTGTCTGAGAGGTCGCAGCCTCATATGACTACTTCAATTCCAATTTAAATTTAAAATTGAATAAATATTGTATATAGTTAATTTTTAAACTAAAAAAATAATACTAACCATAATCTGACGCTGGTGATCACCTCCAATTTCTCGAGTAGCTGGATCATTGTATATCCTCTGATAAACGTCAAACTCTATAATATCGGGATACTCGACTGCCTATAGAAATATAAAATAAACCGTTTATATTTAATTTTATATAAAATATTTTGAAATATACTTACCTGATGCTATCTATGCGAACTAAATGTATGGTTACCAGCTCGATGTGCCACCTCCTGTCTCCCCCAGTTCTGTCGTCCCACTGAAGATCTCCTATGAAATCTACCACCCAACCAGTGTAAACTTAATCCATCCCAAATGTGAGATGAAATGTACTCTAGTCGGTGGACTCTACACGACTCATCAAATTCTTTCACCCCTTCTTTCTTAATGGATTTCCTTCTCAAATTGTGTAAAAACTGGTAAAAACGGTCACGCATAGAAACATGACATGCCGTGTGGATAACATCGTGCAGGCTATCATCGATAGGATGCCATAAAACCTACAAATAATTTATAATATCATGTTTTTAATAAAATAAATTTCAAAATAAATATTATTTATTTACGTACCAGCAAATGCTGGAACATATCACATCACACATCAACGGGAATATGTTCCAATGTGATATATGGCTGAGAAACATTATTACACAATATAGCGCTCCCTGGTCGAATAGCTACATGCCGAAAACTATGAAAAAAGTATAAATAATCAAACCATTAGTATATATATAAATAAATTAATGAAATCTAACTAAAATATACAGCTTACCATACCTCCGTGTGTGTGGATCGAAACCAAGATGTGGACGTCGCTCGGGGATATGGTCAATAATCATCAGATGTGCAATACCGTGCCCCCTCCGCGTAACTCCAGAACCTCTAGTAGGCTAAGGGTAAGCTGATCCTACATCCTCATCATCCAAAGGTAGCTCAGACTCCACCAACTAATGCAATATATTAGAGTCCATCTGAAACAAAAAAAGATTGTTGTTAGAAGATAGTTTAAAATAACTATTATATATAGATATATATTAGTTATAATTATAATCAACATTTAATTATTTTAATGTTCTTCTTCATCCTCTTCTCCATATCCACCAATGTCAATGTCTTCATCTTCCTCCTCAGCATCATCAATATCCATATGAGTTTCAATTTCAATATATCTTGTCATTTAAAATTCATTTGTAACATCATTAACATCTTCATCCTCATCGATCCTTAATTGTGGGGTGTCATCATCGATATTCACATCTCTTTGTAAATCAGATTGATTTTGAGCCTACTCATGAAAAATTTCAATTCCTTCAACTTCATCTGAACAACATTCCGTTTGAGTAAACTGATTTTTCCGAGATTTCATTTTTATTATGCTCCACCAATCGCTCAAGTCACTTGAAGTAGCATAGTACTTTGCATAATAAATTTGATGTGCCTATTGAGCCAGTAAAAATGGTTCATTTATTGTTAATTATTTATAATTATTTCAAATTATTACTAACTACTGTTATTTATTGCTAATTATTCCTATTTATTCTTAATTATTGCTAATTATTCCTAATTATTACTAATTATTTCTAATTTTTCCTAGTTTTTCCTAATTTCTCCTAATTTTTCCTAATTATCCCAAATTATTTTTAATTATTCCTAATTATTCGTAATTATTCGTAATTATTCCTAATTAATCCTAACTATTACTAATTATGCTTAATTATTCCTAATTATTACTAACTATTACTAATTATTTCTAAATATTACTAATTATTACTAATTATTAATAATTATTACTAATTATTACTAATTATTACTAAATATTACTAATTATTACTAATTATTACTAATTATTCCTAATTAATACTATTTTTCCTAATTAATACTATTTTTTCCTAATTACTCCTAATTATTTCTAATTATTCCTAATTATTCCTAATTATTCCTAATTATTACTAATTAATTGATAATTATTACTAATTATTACTAATTAATCCTAATTATTACTAATTATTACTAATTATTACTAATTATTACTAATTATTACTAATTATTACTAATTATTACTAATTATTACTAATTATTACTAATTATTACTAATTATTACTGATTATTACTAATTATTACTAATTATTACTAATTATTCCTAATTATTCCTAATTATTCCTAATTATTCCTAATTAATACTAGTTATTCCTAATTAATAGTATTTATCCATAATTAATACTATTTATTTCTAATTATTACAATTTATTTCTATTTATTCCTAATTATTCCTAATTATTCCAAATTATTACTAATTATACCGAATTAATAGTATTTATTCCAAATTATTACTAATTATACCCAATTAAAACTAATTATTCATAATTATACCTAATTATTACTAATTATACCTAATTATTACTAATTATACCTAATTATTTCTAATTATACCTAATTATTACTAATAATACCTAATTATTACTAATTATTCCTAATTAATACTAATTATTCCTAATTAATACTAATTATTCCTAATTAATACTATTTATTCCTAATTAATTCTATTTATTTCCAATTAATACCATTTATTTTTAATTAATATTATTTATTCCTAATTAAATCTAATTATTCCCAATTAAATCTATTTATTCCTAAATATATCTAATTAATATTAATTATAACTAATTATTTATAATTATAACTAATAATATCAAATTTTTGTTAAAAATAAATATAAATAAAAATCAATAAAAATCTAATTAAATTCAAACTAATAAACAATAATTAAGATTAATATAAAAAATAAAATATAAATACCTTAAACTGTTATATTCTGAAGATATTGACGCCCTCCGATGGATCTTGTGTAAAAAACTTTAACTAAAAAAATTCTTTTTAAAACTAAAGAATGAAAAGATAGAGAAATCAAGATCTGATTGATTTGTGAAAAAAACGGATAGGGGTATATATAAGTTAGATTAGTTGTGACGGACCCCATCACAATTACCCTCACTCGCATTAATTATAGTAAGCAGTTAAAAGGTTATTTGCGACGGGACCCATCGCAAATAGTACCTTCCAATAGTATTTTTGCGACGGAATGACATCCCGTCGCAAAAGGGTATTGACCGCCGCTAGGTATTTGCGATGGGACCGGTCGTAAATACACCTGTGCGGCATGTGCGCCAAACCATGCCAAACTATTTGCAATGGGAGGTGAAATCCCGTCGTAAATACTAGGTTATTTGCGATGAGCTACTTTCCCCGTCGCAAATAGATTCTTAGATGGGTTATTTGTGACGGGAAGAGATCTCGTCCCAAGAACTCGTTGCAAATACTGATTTTTCTTGTAGTGTGTGTTCTCATGCAGAATAACATTGTTATAGAAGATTCCCCACTGCAATTTATTACTCATGATAAAAATTAACCACCCCATAATTTTGAGTAAGGTGTATTGGTTTTTATAATAAATATATAGAGACATTAACATTATAGAAAAACATGTGATATATATACCTATCCTAAAACCAAGAAGAATATATTTACATATAAGGGGTTGAACGTGTTCCAAAGTAGATGTTTAGAGGTAATAATGGATTATTACTTCTCAATACATTACCAACCTGGGAAAGAGAATAAGGAGGAACATGTTTTTAGTTGATTGGATCATTCTAGAATATTAATGATGAGGATCACAAAAGATCCAATATTTCTATATTTAAAAAGGATTAATATAGTAATACTAATGGAAGAAGAATAATATTATCTTTCTAAATTGATTGTTCAATTTTCTATCCAACTGATGATTAACCTCGAACATGAAGGAGTAATATGGTTTCAGAACTGATTATGTGTTCTTTCAATTCCAGATGTGAAGAAGAAGATGTTAGGGGATACTCAGGGTTCATCATTCCCTAATTATCTTATAGTTATAATGATTTGTAAATATTTCAATGAACTATTTTGGTGCTGTGGAATGAAGATAGATATCATAGAGTTTGCATCTCTTTTCTATGTATGGTAGAAAGATAAGGTTGAATGAAAAAATTTGAAGGGGAGGTTTCATCCATTAAACGTATGAGAATTAAATTGGGTTCACAACACCATTTATTTTTTCATTGCACTCTCAAAAATATCAAAATTGGATAATTCTATATGGGTGGAAGTTGATCAATGTACTATGGAAATACAATTAATCTCTATTTGAGAAGACTTATCTCTAGAACATCATTTCCAGATATATATTAGAGAAGTGGTAATGATTCATGGAGTAATATATTCCATTGTATCTAATCTTGATCTGATGATTACTAAAAAGTTTAGGCGAAATTTTCAACATTCCCATGATTTGAAATTTAGTATTAGAACATCCTATCATCCTCATATGTATGGATATACTGAAATAACAATTTAAACCCTATAAGATTTCCCAAGAACATGTTGTTTTGTTTTCAATAGTGGTTAGGATCAACACCATCCACCATTTGAGTATTCTTACATCAGTAGAATTCACTAATCAACTTGGATGTTTCCTTCAAAATCACTAAACAATAAGAAATATAGAGCTCCATCATTCCGGAATGAAGCTAGAGATATAACGATATTGAGAATATTTATAATCAAAAAATTGGATGAAAATGTTTGAACCATTCAGCAGCATATCAAGGCAACTAAAAGTCAGAAGAACATTTTTGTTGATAACCATTAGTGTGGTTTACAATTTGATGTTGGTGAAAAGGTCCTTTTAATAATTTCTACATGTCAAGAGGGTTTGAGATTGTGGAATAATGAGAAACTATTCCTCAGGTATTTTAGTCCCTCTGAAATTTGTAATCATTTTAGGATGTAAGGATATCACTTCTGAAATCCACAAATCATCTATCAAGTCCATGATGTGTTACATTTATCCCTCTCGAGGATATACATAAAATACCCTTAACATGTACAAATCTTTTAGATCATAAACTAGAGTTGGATATCTCTGAAGGAGAAATTTTTTTGAAATTATTTATTGTATATAGAATGTTCTAAAATCCAATACCACTCATCTAGTAACCTTTTTTATGCAAAACCACTATATTTGGGAATATATGTAAGATATTTATAATATAATTAGGCATAATTATCCTTATTTTTTTTGTATCCGAGTAACAAATCATGAGGGAGAAAATAATTTTAAGGGGGGTTTGAATGTAACACCTAGAGTTTTAGGATTATTTTCTTCAGTAAATTAAACTTATTTTGGGGGATGTGTTTTAGGATACAGAAATTTAATAATTCATTATATATTACACAAATATAATCTTATTCTATACACAACATCGAATTAGCATACATTACACACAACACTAACATTCTACGAAATAAAACCTTATTATTAAGTTTATTTAAACGAGATAGTGTGACCTATCTTTTAAATATTGTAATATTAATATTGATAAATAATTTTTTAAATATTATTTATAATTTTTCTATATGAATAAAGCATATTGATAATAAAATAAATATTTTTCAATAAATACATTATATGATTTGAAAATAAAATATTCTAAAAAATGTTTCATTTAATATATTTTCGTGAACAATAATAAAACTAAATTTTGAATCTCTTGTAAATAATGATCAATAAAATAAAAATAATTTTTTAATTTATTATTTGAAAATTATCATTGGATAATGTTTTGAGATTTTTATGAAATATTTCATTTTTTGAAGAATAGTGAAGATATTGAATTTTAATTGAAAGATGAATTTTCATCAAATTTATTTATATTGATAAATTATAAATTTATTTTATTTTAATTAGTAATTTTTCAATAATAAATCAATTAAATAAATTATGGCTATTGGGATAAATTTCACAATGAAATTTGTTATATTAAAACATTAAAAAATTTTGGACTATTTCATGTTCAAAACACGTTGTATCATCCAATTACAAAAAATGGATTCCATATTTCCAATCATAATAATTTATAAATTTTAATATGTTCACTTTAGTTTTTTTTCAATGATAGTAGTAATGGTAATTAAAATTAATTACAGTTCTTAAGGTAAAAAGAAGATTACATAGTGGTTAAACACAAAATATAAGGTGTACAAAATGACCCTAATCACTTCAAACACATATTATATCCATATTTATACAATAACGCATCGTTTTTAAAAAATTATTTCTTATTTGAGGAAAATTATTTAATGGATACCTCCCAATAAGATTTATCTTTTTGGTGCTTACAAATTGTAACTCACCTCCCTTATAAAAGAAAATCATCACTCCCCCTCTCCTCACATCTATCAAAACTTTTTTTATCATTGAGAAACACCAAAAATAAATTCCATACATCCCAAAATAAATAATATGAGACTCAAATTTGGCACAAATCCAACCCATGAAGTCATTTGGTGCAAACATAAATGACATACCCTAAGAACAGGTAATACTCATCGATGAACATTTTTGATTTATTTATTCTTAAAACCCAGTAATTTCGTTTTATAACATGATTATATAATAAATTAAGTATAATATATATATATATATTTAATTTATTTATTTTTATAACCTTTAAATTCAAAACCTTCCATCCAATGTGATACAAAATCATCGTTCAAGTGTACGTAAAACTACTACATCACAAACTGATGTCCTTCATTCTTCCATTACCACATTTCATGGTTGGAAATAATGAAGAATTTATACATTATATATTAATGTCTATATATATATATATTATTTAATTATGATTATGAAATTTGAATATCCCATATACCTTCATGCTTTCTATTTTTTTGGAATACTATAAGGTTGTTCGTGTATAAGATGACTACCACCTCACGAATCATTGTGATTATTTAATTCATTTAATAGAATTTTTTAGGGATTTTTTTAATAAATATATGTGATATAAATGACAGAAAATATTCTACAATGGTAATATGTCATATAATATTATTTCTTTCAATATGATGATAAAAATTGAAATAGTGTTCATGCATACATATGACCTACTATCTCTATGAACGATGTATTTAATTATTTTTATATCTTTTATAGATTATTATAAATAAATTTAATATATATATATATTATTTATATCATAGTAATCATTATATATGTGATTAAATCATAATATTTTTAAGAGGACCAATAATAATAAGTCAAAAAATCTATGAAAAACATTCATATTATTACCCAAAACCGAACGTTAACGTTGAATCATTAATAAATAATTTATAAAAAGTCATAAGTAAATCATATATGGAATTATATATATTAATATGATATTTTATATATGTATAAAAATTTATATATATAATTTAGGAGGTTTTAATGAGTACGATGACTGTCAATACTTTAGGTAAGGGGTTTATGCATCACTTTTATCTTTTATGAGACACATGCTATATTGACCACCTTGGTCTATATACTACCAATTAATGTATATTATGATTATCTAAAATAAGCTTTTTTGTATTTACATGACAATTTTTAATCTATCTTTCATGTGGTTTACTTTTAAAATGCTACCAAAGTGATAATGGGATTTAGGTCTCAATCTACCTTATTTGATACGTTCATTACATTATGCACATATATTCATTCATGATGTGTATATACATACCATTTCAAATGTAATATCATGAATTTTTTATTCTTAATTATATTTAATTCTCTCCAGGTGTCTATAATTATAAGTTATAAAATGTGGAATATTTTTTTCATACAATCAAATCGTTTATCAGGATTCTTTACAATTATGCATCAACTAATGAAATATTACATTACATCTCTCAAGAAGCCAAAAGAGTTTTATTATTCAATTGTAATTAATTATATATTCATTTAATGGTACTATTTTCCCACTATTTATTACTCAATATAATTAAAACATTTTTTTAAAAATATGTCATTAATTTTCTCTTCTGTTGAAATCCATTTCCTCCAAATATCATGTTTTCTAAAAATGTATTAAAAAATGTTCTACAAAGATGAATAAAAATAATTTATTCCCATGAATTAAATTTTAACTAAATTTGTTATAATAAAACATTTTAACCTCTTATAATCATGGATCATTTTAATTCTATTGATGATATAAATGGAATATTTGTTTTAATGTGTATGATATGGAGGGAATTGTCTATCTCCATGAATGACCATTACATTGAGGATTCCATTATTGTTTTTTAATAATAGTTTCGGAAAAAAATCAAAATACTTTATATATTCCCTTATATATTTTCAATGATAATTTGAAAGAAAATTATATTCCAATTTTAATATTCATAAAAATGAATTATCTAAAGGATAAAGGATATTTTCCTGAATAAATAACTTTAAATGATATTTCAAAATTATTTTCAATATAATATTAAAACCATTTGTGTTCCATATTCCATAACGGAGATATGATCCCTGAGTACCACACATATTTTATATCTAAATGGTAAATATATTGATGGATGGATTATTATGTCATCCATTTCTATTCCATCAGTTATAACCTGATAAAATACTTATGAAGCCATATTATTTTCATGGGTTATTATTTTATGAATTAAATATTGAAAATGTCTCTTTTATATAGGTTATGATATTGTTATATGTTAATGATACCCTGTTAATTTAATGTGTTATTATATGATGATTTTTTAGGATATTTTTGAATACATAAGAATTATTTCATTATATGAGTGGAACCCATGTCTCCCTATAATGTATTGGGTAATGATTTATATCTCATGGGATTGGCATGGAATGAATGTGGAGTGAACCTTGTTCAGAAAAATAATATTTCTTCTCATATTGTCTCTATAGTGAACCCTGACTACTAATGTTATTTAGGGAGTCATTCTATTCTACTATGATAGCATTGGTATGTTTCCTTGCCTACATTGAAAATTATTTTATATGGTTATTTTTCTAGAAATATTACATGTTTTAATATATTTTTATGCTATCATGGACTATTCTCTTAATTACATTTTGATTCATTTCATACAAAATACCTATATTTATTCCATTTCTCTTGATTATGATCTTTGACATGCAATGTATAATCTTATAATGTTATGATCATGTTCACATGCCTTTGTGATCGTGATTGTTATTATGGAGTATGTGACATCACCATTTCTTATGTTTTCATTCACTATATTATGATGATGTGTGTTTTTTATGACATGTCTATGAAAGGTTCTTGACATATAGGACCTAGTGGGAGATAATGTTTCTCACATATGTACCACTATGTATGTTTACCAATTTCTAAAGACAGTAAACTAATATAGTACATGGGTGTGGGTTTGGGTAATGTATTAAATATTATTAAAAATGTTGTAATATTTATCTATTTGAAGCTTGTGTTTTTATTTAGATTACATTATGTTGCAACACTATTGTATCCAAATGGATCATAGTATATCCAAGTCACATCATTTTAATACCCCATTATTCAGTTAGATAACACGCACATTGTGTCTTTTTAATCAAATAGTATTTAACATAATTGATCAAGTATAAACAAACCAAAGTTGTTTATTATAGACTAACTACCTTTATCTGGTGATAAGAACACATAACCAAATTCACTATAATAATAAATAAAGTGATGGTGATCATAGAAAAAACATGATCATGGAAACAATAATATCCAAAACCTAGTCTAATAGTAGTCAATGGACATCTAAATTTTTAATGGATAAAAGAATAAGAAATGGGTAATAAAAGTGAGTCAACTCCCAAGAGATTAAACTCATGATAAAGACAATAATATATAATAAATCAATCCAAATTAATCTAGAGTTTCCCTAACATCTGAGAGAGATGGATACGTGCTGTATGAAATAAATTATATGCACTATATGTTTTAAGTCCACCAATTATGAGAGATTCATGACTTGAAACCCATTAAAAATGTAAATTTATTAATTTGATAGATACATTGAAAAACACATATCCTTGGGTTAAAATAGCATTGATCAACCATTTCATGATGTGAACTAGATTAATGATGTGTAACCTTTTCATTCTTTTAACCAGTTCACATATTCTACCCATCATTGGTTTCATGTCATTTAAATTTTTTATAATGCGAAAGTGTTTAGCAACCATGTTTTCCCCCAATATCCAGAGGAAAATCTAGAACCAACATTGAAGCCTTTGAAAACATGGGAAAACACTCATATTATCATGAAATATTTATACTCAAAATAAAATAATTCAATCAAAAATACATATACAAACATTAGATTATTTTCTATAGGAAATTCACTCCATCCCAAAAAAGAGACTCAACCACCAAAGTTTAATGAAAAAACAAAATCCAACTATAAAAGCTTCATTAGAAACAAAATAGGAACATAACTGGAAAAGAAGAGATCTAGGAAACACTAGAAAAATCACAACTCATCTTGGAGCTTCTTCAATAATCACTATAGATTCTCAATGAACATTCCTAGACATAGTGCTCAGATATCTTATTCACTCTCCAAAATCTCCTCCCAAACTCTCTGATGTAGCCACTCCACAGGAACACGATGTAAAATCATGGGTTTTCAAAAATTATTATTTTTGAGAAAATTTAATCTCATTCATGACTTCCATTAATTTTTATACCAATTTAAGATTAAACTACCTGAAAAAATGGAATATATTACATTACATGGAACCCTGAGTTTTCATTCACAACAAAACACTATGTTTTAAAAAAAATATCATACATTAATAATTTAGTAATTAAACAAGACATTATAACCTCTACATTAAACATAGTTATATAAATAATTGTAAATATATTTTAACTATTAATTATAATTTATTTATATAAATAATAAATATTGATAATAAAGTAAGTAATTTTTAGTGAGTTATTTGAATATTTTGAAAATACAATTTCCTCAAAAAAACTACTTTTTATGTCTTTTTTTGAACAACTATAAATTTAATTTTTTTAAAGATATTATAAAATAAATAAGATAAAATAAAATCCATTTTTTAATTCAATGTATCAATATTATCTTAGGATGATTTTTTGAGATTTTATATTAACTTTTTATTTTTGGATTAATATTTAAATATATAAAATCTTAAGTTAAAATAACCATTTAATTTATTTTATTTATAAATAAAAACATATATTCAATTTGTTTTAAATTAAAATTAGTTCAATTTTATATAAATTAATGTATTTTATGTATTTATAATTAATTTCATGTTAAATTTGGATATAAAACATTATGAACTTTCGTACTTTTTCTCTCTAAAAACCTACTTTCACATCATATTATAGATATTAATTATAAAATAAATATTTTTAATTATGCGAATTGAGATTTGAAAAATGGATTTATAATTTTATTTGTAATTATTTATATTTTATAATACTTTCAACTTAATTTTTGTTGAAAAATATAATTGAGCACAATAAAAATTAATTACAATGGTTAATATAAAATAGATATTATAGTGGGTTATACAATAATGATAAGAGTAAAAATGACATTAAATATTAACATAATTATATTGAATTAATTTTTTTAGATATTTTAAATTAAATTATATAAAAATAGAAATTTATTTACACATGAATTTGAATAGAACCAGTATAATTAGTAATGTATTGAAAAAAGAGAAAAATATACATTTTTTACTTTTAATATATGTAATGCTCTCTAATATAGGAAAAAACATATGTTCAATTATATGACATATTTTGAAAATATAAATGTCTTTATTTTTTAATAATAATTGAAATTATTTTTTTAGGGATGAAATAGTTACTTAAAATACCAATGTCATGTCCATGCAACAAATCATTAGTTAATAAAAAAATAAAACAACTTATATTAAAAATAGTAAATGTGAAGTAAATTGAATTAATTATTATGTTAAATTAATTTTTTAAATAAATATATCATGTAAAATTTGGTTTTAATGTTATATATTATATTTCTAACATTTTATTAATATTTTTTAAATATTAATAAAACAAGATATGTCAAAATTTACATTAATGTTATTTTAATAAATGATTATAAATTTACTAAAAAAATTCATCTTAAAACTGTTTTTAAAATTTTAATAAGTACAAATTAATTTCAAATAATGTATATGTTTGTCTTTAAAATGAATATGTTTAACCTTTTATTGTAAGAATTCTGTTAAAGAAGTTATGGTTAATGTTTCATTCTTGTTCATTACAAACCCCTATGTTAAAAATAGTTTCCAAAAAATATATTATTTATACTGTATAAATTTTATATAATATTTTTTAAATAAAATAAAAATAATATAATAATATTCACATTAATTTTTTATTAAATGATAAATTACATAGGATATAAAACTAGTTACCATAGTGAAAACCCAAAAAGGAAAAAATTTTGAAAAAAAAAGAAGTTATAGAATGAAAAGTTTAAAACATATGATTCAATATGTGGTGGAGGTGTGTCTTGACCATAAAATTCTATACACATCTAATTATCATTTTTAATCTAATTTATATATTATTGAACTCCAAATAGTGTATGATTTTGTGTACAGTAATGAATTCTACTCCTCCTTGAATGTAAAAGGAAACTCACTCACCCCACTTCTTCAAATCTCTCATGAAATTTGAATCAAATAATATAAATGAAAATAAATTCTATAAATCCCTTATATAATCGTATAATCCTTATTCTTTTACACAAATCCAATGATTAAATACTTTAGGTAAAACCTAATAAGGACACTGGAATAATAGGTAATGTTCATCAATGATCTTTCTTATCTTATTTCATCCTCCACCCCCTTAAATTATTATTACACCATGATTATATCATACCAATTGTATATGAAATATAATGAGAGGTATTTATTTTAAGGTTATAATACTAAAAATAACCCATAAACATCAAATGGGTTACGAAATAATCATATGAGTGACCAGTAGAGTACCGCCTTACGAACTAATATCACTCATTTTTTATTACCACCTATAAAGTTTGATCTTGATTATGAAAATATGATTTATATATTATAATAATTATATTTTTTATGTAATAATATTTTGTAAATTATTATGTTCCACATACCTTTATACATTCCATTTTGTTGGAATATGATAATGTTGTTCATGTGTATGGAAGACTACTCCCTCATGATGCGATATAATTCAATAAGTATTTATATGAAATGTATTAAGGTTTTATTAAACATAAATATTTAATATATATGATATAATAATGATACTATGATGATAATACAAAAATATATCATTTAATTTTCTCACTTTCTGTATGACAAGAAAATATGAACATCATTCATGCCCACATATGGCATACCGTCTCCATGAACAGTATAATTCATATAATATCACTAAATTTTATAAATTACACTAAATATATATTTAATATAATTCTATTATATATATATATATAATTTTTAATTTTTTTGAAATAATAAAACCATGATTGATGTATGAGGTTAAAAATAGAATGGCAAAATATATATGAAAAAGGGTTGATCATTTTTGAAACACAATTGTAACTGAGAATTATTAATAAACAAGACATAAAAGGTCATAAGAATGTAATATATAGAATTATGTATATGATAATGATTCTTTAATAAAATTATTATTGAATTATATTTAATATAATGTTTTTAAATTAGTATGAAGGATGTGAAGACTTAAGGTATGGGATTTCCATCTCACTTTTTAAATCTATGATACACACGTAATATTAACCACATAAGCATTTTATGTGGTTTATATAGGATAACTCTTCCATGGGGGTATACAGTTTAAATATTAAAAATTGGTAAGTGATTTTTGTCACAATTTTATTTATTTGATATATATGTTATTTTATAGAACTGTATTATTTTATGAGGTTTATATAAATAAAATTTTACATTTAATATAAATTATTTATTTTTACTCACTATATTTTATGTTTCATTTATTTTTAATCATTCATGAGGGTTACATTTAAAATTTACCTAATTGGTAAGAGTCTTATGTTACAATCTCATAATATAAATGGATTGATTATGATTATGCTAATAACGGTGAAATACAATAATATAACTCTAATAGAACTCAGGAATTGTATTATCATATAGTAATATCATTAGAATACAATTCTTACCACCATTTTCCACTTTTATGTTCCCATGAGTTAAAATAGATCATTTTCTTGAAAAGTTTTCTTCTATGTTGAAATAACATTTTATTCCAATGATATGGTTTCTAAAAAAATAATAAAAAATTAAAGATATTTCAAGATCATTTTCGAGGAAAAGTATTTTGAAAAAAAATCTTATTCTAGAAAAAGGTTTTTAAATGGTTTTATAATAATTTTTAAATGTTTTAATATTTTTCATCAAAAAATCATTCAAAAAATGTTTTGTATATCTTTTAAATGAATTTCAAAGATTAATGTGTATGTAGTTATGGTTATTTTCAAAGAAAAAGTATTTCAAATTTTTTTAATGTTTTGAATGAATAATTATGTGGAAAGGATATTTTCATCATTAAATTTTTTAAAAGTCCAAAATTGTTTTCCTCTAATATTACATCCATTGATGTTACATATTCCTTATTGGAATCTGATCCAGGAAAATTTGACTAATTATTTTTCAATATTGTTTGTGTTTTTTTGGAATATTTTTTATTAAACCTCTTTCTCATACCTAGGTTATAACATGATAATATTCATATGAAAAATTATTCTTCTCATTGGTTATTATATAATGAAATGATTATGAAACATCTCTCTTTTCCATAGGTTTTTTTACAAGGAAATTTTAATGATACCAATTTCATTTCACGAGTTAGGGAATTTTGTTTTTTGATGATATTGTGTCCCAAATAAATGTTTTTTCCTCTATGGGATTGGTGGAAAATATATATACCTCCATTTAATTGGGTGAAGATAAATGTTTTATGAGATAATAGGGTACACTGGTGGTACTCCAATCCCTAAAAGAAGTGTACATTGGTGGTCTGCACAATCTAAAAATGGATGGTACACTGGTGGTCATCCCAATCTCAAATGAGGGTATAGAGAAGGTATTTTGAAGATCAAATCAAGGACATGGGTGTTTAAAAAAATCCAAAAATTTTATAAATGTCTTAGTTGTCATCCTTTACATAATATTTTCTATGGTTATTTTTTTGTCACAAAATCTATTTCTTGTGATAATGTTATGATCTCATAGACTGTGTTCTATGATTAACATATGATTATTGTATAATAAACTGCCAATATTTATTCCATAAATCATTTTAATGACACTTGATATGTCGGGTTTGGTTTTTAATTTTTATGATCATGTCATCATACACTAATGTTCCTACTATTGTTACATATCTCCCTTGTTTAACATTTTTGAGCATCTAATATCATCATTCATTAGGCTTACTTTCCTAATACATTGAAAAAAGGATTTATGTATGATTAATAAAGGTTATTATCTTTATGGTATTCATTTATGTCATTTCAAGAAATAATAAAATTGTTTCTATGCTTCTGGAGGCACTAAACTAGTACAGTCCTCAGGTGTTTGTTTTTGTAGTATAATTAATATTTATCTAAAAAGATATATTACCCATGTATAATAATACTTGTTATCTATAGTGGGTATCCAAGTAATGGTATAGTTATCCTTCAGATACTTAGATGAGAATATATTAGTAACATGTCTATGGATATTTTTAAGGATTGGTCTGTGAATGTCTCTAAAGATAATAGTAAGGAATACTCAAAGTATAAAAAAAATACTTGAATTTTTTTTGAAGGATAGAGAGAGATGATTCCTAGTAATAAATATCTATATGGGTAATACAATTGTATTTTGTTCTAGAACATGTGTTCAAAAAAGTAAAAACCATGAAACGCCATATTTAGCATCCCGTGATTGGGAAATTGGGGATAAAAAGGGGCCTTACAACACATTTTTCATGAAACTAACAGGGAATATTCTATGGAAATTAACCATTTTTTTATGATCCTTACTGAAGGGTTTTAAAATATTATGATCATGTACGAACTAATTCTTGCCTAATAGGTCATATATTTAAAATAGTGTGTCATTATTTAGAAATCTTATAAGTGAATTTTCCAGATTTGGTGGTTTTATATTATGATTATTATTGCTCACACTATATTTAATGGTTTTAGTCAATGGTTGAGACTAGATGTAACTGGTTTAACAATTAATGTTATTGATAATTTTTGAATAATCATCCAAATGGGATGATAAATAGAGTATATGATTATTTTTATTATTTTTAATTAGTAATCATGGATCATGATTAACAACATCCACCTAATCTAAATCTTGTACCCACCAAATAAGAGAACTATGGAGTTCACTAAGAGTTCTAGTAGTGGGTTCCCTATGGGAAATAATATTTTTTATATTATATGTTGATATTGTGGGATTAAGAACATAATGGAATGTCTCAAAGGGATGGTAATATTTTTTGCGTGTGGAAGTGGAGGGCACAAATAAAGTAACTGTATAAGAAAAAACTAAATGTTGGGTTAATGAAATGGGTGAGAATAATAGTATATTTAAGCTATCATTGATGGATTAATAATTCAAATGTTGAATTAATTGGATTTGTAAAAATCCATGTACTAATGAAAATATGATGAAGAAAATCATTAGGGTTGTGTGTGTAATGGTTATACTACTGATGATGAAGAGATTACAAATGAAATATGAATTGAAGAAATGTTATGGAATAAGATGAAGATTTATTGATAACTGTGTATGAATAAAATGGAATGATTTATGTATTTATTTATTGTAGTTAGATGAATTATATTTCATTAAATTGTATTTTGGTTATTATATTCCTAAAAAATCAATGTATTTTTTCGGATTAGATTTATGTTAAATAGTTTGAAAAATATTTCAGACTGTACTAATGTATTTGAAAAGAGATTTACGTGAAGATTATATTTTTTATTAAGGTATAATAACCCATACTATGTTCTTCAAGTTGATAAAATGGTGTTTATTTTTGATAAATTGACTATTTATTTTGAGAAAGTAAATTTTAAAATATTAATATCCTCATATATAATAAACCATTTGTAGATAATGGAGTTCATTTGATCAATTACAGAGTTTACAACATTACATGATATATAAAATATGATCAATAATCTAGGGTTTTCATCAGTAAATATGGAATCATGCATGTTTTCATTGAGTTTTTATGGTAATGGTGGTTATTACCAATCTTCAGAAGAACATATGAACAATATATTCACTTATTTAGCATGCGACCAGCAATAGAATATTAATTATGTTTTCATGATTATAGTTATGTTGATTTTGATAAATTTTGATAACATTTTTATAAACTTTTATTTGTGGAAGGTTAAAAAGTCTATACATTTATTGAGTCGATTATATTGAAAACTGGATGAGTTTTTAAAGAATATCGTATTATTTCACCCTATGAATACTTATCCACATTATATAACATGTATTAATTATTTTAAACCATAAATATTAAAAATGATTTTTCATCTTATAATCCATAAGTACTTCATGAAAAACAAGTTCACCTTCGTTACCTGGAGTATCAGATGAAGTTGAAATTGATCAAGGAACAACTGAGTGGTGAGATTGTCCTTCTAAAATTGAATTAAATAAAGTCGTTATATCTTCTCTTGAAAATTAAGGAAATAATATATTTTCATATTATAATCATTCTTTAATATATAAATGATATTTTTTATACCGATTTGGATTATGTTTTTTATTCCTTAGCCTCTTCTCAATCCCCCACATTATATTCATTGATGTTCTCTATCACTCTCTATTAGTATTTGGTTTTTATTTTTCATTTCTATTTCTACATTTTTTAAATCCCACCAGTGTTATACTTCTTGAAAAACAAGTGTGTGTTTTTACAATTTACCATTTCAATTCCCTTTTGGGTTTTAAACTATATTTTTTAATAATAATTTTGACTATATGTGTATCTATTAATGTAATTTTCAAGAGAAAATAATTTATAATGAGTTGAATTTCAAGGTCGAAATCTATTTTAAGGGTTGTAGAATTTAACACCAATATTTTTCATGAATTAGTTTTCCAATAAATTAAATTTCTTTGATATGTTGAGTTACATGAGGCATAAATATTTGATTGAGATAGAGAAAATATTTCTTAGGTTGTGTTACATGCAATGTTCTGTTAGTTTTCACTGTATGACCCATAGATTTCACAAAACCGTGATATATTTTTATTTTAGTTATGAAACACAAATATTATAACCTTATTATTGAACATACAAATACTGATAGAAATACTTAATAATTAAATAGAAAGTAAAATTGTTTTATAAAAATAAATGATAATTATAATAGAAAACATAATTATTTGTAAGGTTGTTATGTATTAAAAATATTATTTTCCCCAAAAATGATTTTTAAATATTCTTTTGAAAAATGGTAAAAATAACTTTTTGAAACCTGTAGAAATAAATTTATAAAATAAAATTCATTTTTAATTCATCATTTACAAATTCACATTCATTGAATTTTTTGTATTAGTCTGTAATGTTTCGTTTTTTGTTGAATAGTTAAAAATATTGAATTTTAATTGAAAACTAGATTTTCATGTAACATATATACAAATAAAATTTATATTTTAAATTATTTTAAAATTAAATTTTGTTTAATTTTATATCTATTATTTTAATTTATATACCTTGAATCAATTTCATGTTAAAATTGAATAAAAAATTATATGAACATTTGAAATTGTTCTCTTTTAAAACAATCTTCCATATCACATCTATGATGTTAATTTGAAATTGAATTTTTGTACATATATTAAATGAATTTCAAGATAATTATTCAATATTTTTATTCATAATTATTGAAAACATATAATAACATAAAAATAATTTTTTTCCAAAAAAATTGGGAATGTAATAAAATTTAATTACAATACTTAAAGTAAAAAATGGATTTATTAATGGTTAAACTAGATTGATAATAGTGAATATTTACTAAAATATTATTTAAATTTTATATAACAAAATTGTTTATATATTTTCCATTAAATTATCTAAAATATAAAAATATTATTCCTCTTTTCTTAGAATTTGACCTATATAATAATTAAAGTAAATGAAAAGGAAAAAAGATACTTTTCAAACGTTTAATATATATAAATTTTCTAATTATTTACAAAACCATATGTTCATTCATAAGTATAATTTTTAAATAAAAATTATTTTTTATCAGAAAAATTTATATTTAACATTTACAGTTGAAATGGTTACATAAAATGATTATGTAATGACAACAATGTTATTGTTTAGTTTATAAAAAATAAATCAATTGATACTAAAAAAAATAATAGTTAATTAAATTGAATGAATTGTTATGTTACATTAATTTTGTAGCACATTATTTCCTCTTAAATAGATTTTGACACATTAAATTCTAATTCCATCACTGTTTTTATATTTTGTTAAATTCAATTTAATTGAATAATGTCAAAATTGGCATTAATGTTATTGTATAAAAACCAATATTTAAATAAATGATTTAGAATTAATAAAATTAATATCAACATAGTTAGTTTCTAAAATGATAATAAATATAATATATGGTCCATTAGTTGATCAATTGATCTTTTAAAATGAATATATCGATTGTTATATTGTAAAAACTATGTTATCACATTTAAGGTTAAAGAGGTTTTTTTAATGTTACATGTGCGTATGATAAAATATATTTCCAACACACAAAGGATATATAATTTATAAATAATATGTATTATTTAGAACCATTTTATCAAAATTCTATAATTACTATCACATTAATTCAATTAAAATGTATTCATTATGTAGGTCATAAAACAGGTTACCGTAGTGAAAAAATGCTAAAAATAAGGAAACTAATAAGATAAGGAATTAAATGTCTAAAACATGATTTTCATTTTTTTAGAGTATTTTGTGGGACATATAATCCCTCCTCACAATTAATTATCCATTTGGGTTCTACTTGAGGTATGATTGACCTCCCAATAGTGAATACTTTTTATTATTTATAAGAATGCAACTCCACCTCTACAATAATAATGAACTCACTATCCCCACTTCTTCATGCATCTATAGCCATTTGGATTGACCAATAAATTATATAATAACATCCCAATTTAAATTCCCTAATTTTTCAATTATTTATTTTTACATAAAACCAACAAATAAATTATTTCGGGAAAACCTATGGAGTATACCTAAAGAAGAGTTAACAGTTAACAATAAGTGTTTTAGTTTTGTTATTCCCCCTAACCATTACATTCATATTATACCATGATTATATAATTAAGTAACTATTTTTATATAATAAATTTTTTTATTTTAAGGTTATGTCCTACATCTCCAAAAATATACATCAAATGGGTTGTAAAATCATAGTTCTTCTATATAGTGGACTACTGACTCATGATGTGATGTAATTCATTCATGATTTATAGGGAATGTATTTAGGGTTATTTTAATAAACATATGTGATATATATAAAAAATAATTCTACCATACTTGTTTTAGACATACATATCATTTATTTTTCATTCATTCAATTTAACAAGAAAATGGAAAAACATTCATTTGTACGTGTGACCTACCATCTCCATGAATGATTAATTTCATTTCCTCTAACTAAATTGTTTGTGGTCAAATATACATTCATATTATATGTATATGTATGGTATTAATTTCATGGTTTAAATTCTTGAAATTATGTAACCATGATTGACGTAGGGGACCAAAAATAATAAGTGAAACATATATGAAAAAGACAGTGGTTATTACCCTGAATATAACTTTAAAATGGAATTGTTATTAAATTAGTGATAAAATAGACATAAAAATTCATACATGGTTATATATATATATGATTCAATAATATATTCATAATATAATTATATTTATTATAAATTAAGTTGGAAGGAGTAAAATAGAAGTCAATGCATAAGGTAAGATATTTTTGTCTCACTTTTTAATTCCATAAGAGACATGTCATATTCACTTAATTTTTTATCTAGTGTACATAATGCTCAAGAATTTATATTATGATGATTAAACTAAAAATATTGGATTTTACACATCTATTTGATGATTTATCTTTCATTGGGTTGATGGTTCAAATTTAAGAAAACCATAAATGGATTTTTTTTCATAATTAGCCTTTATTATGACATATATGTTATTATGAACCGATATTAATTTATGATTTATATATTCTTACCCATATACATGTAATATAATTAATTTATTTATAATAATTATAACTTTTGTTTCATTTAATTTTATTATTTCTGCGGATTACGTTTCAAAGGAACCTAATTAGTAAGAGTTTTGTGTCATAATTTCATCATCAATCCGGATTGTTTATAATTATGCATTAGAAGATTAAATCCGATGACATATCTCTGATAAAACACATTAATTTTCTTAAACGTAGGTTATGTATTGATAATAAATGTGTTCCCTTCATTTTCCTACCTTTATGAACTTAATATTTCAAAAATAATTTTTTTTATAAAAAAACACATCTTCTTAGTCGAAAACACTTTTCTCATCCAAAACGGTGTTTTCAAAACATTATTTATATGTTTTTTATTTTCTGTATTAAGGGAATAGAAATTTAAAAATAATTTTGTTTAAAAAGTGAATTAATTGATTTTTTTGCATCCTTTATATGATGTACATTTTTTTAAAGAATGGTAATTATAAAATTTTTTATGTCTAAAAAGTGTTTCAAATGATTTTGAAAGCTTAATTTATATTTTTTCAAGGGTATTTTCTATGAAAGAGGATTTAAAAATATATCTTAAAAAATTTTAAAAATGTATATGATTTTTCATCATGAATTGATTTAAAATATCAAAATCCGCTTCCATCTAAGATTATATCCATTGATGTTACCTAAGAATTACTAGGACATTATCCAAGGATACCAGTACTATTATTTCAATAATTTTATTATGTTTAGGATGATATAATGTTTATAAAAACATTCTATTCAATAAGATATAACAATATAAGATACTAATGACACTTGCATATTTTCCTAGGTTTTTTTATAATGAAATGACAATGAAACCCATTTCACTTACATATGTTATGATATGATAAAATGTTTATGATAACCATTTCATTTCAGGGGTTATGATATGATTTTTTTTGATCTTGTTGAAAATATAAATATAGTTTTTATTATGTGATGGGTGGGACCTATATCTCCCATCAATGAATTCATTAAGGATTAATGTTCTAAGATCTCACAGGGAACATTAGTGGTCATCCTAAGCCCAAAAATGATGGTACAAGAGTCATCTTCATAATCCAGAAAAAGTGTACATGGGTGAATAGACAATGCCTAATAGAGGGTATACATGAGGACATCCCAAACCCGAATAAGGTACATGGTAGGTTATCACATTCTTAACCTATTTTGAATGTCTTTATTGGTTTTGTTGACATAATATTTTCCATGCTTCTATGTAGGCGAAAAATATCATGTCATATTCAAATGATATTCAATAAGGGTAAATGTTTATTGATTAACTTATGAATATTTTCTTATGAGGTTACAATATTTATTCCATGACTAATGTTAGTGATATGAATGGAATGGTTTTAAAATGTAATTATAAGATTCTTCAACCCTTATGTCCCGATTACGATTATATATCACCATTTTTTACCCTTACTATTAATGTGTGGTAACCCTTTTTTATATTTCTTTTCCCTAGGTTATAATAAATGGTTTTTATAAAGATTTAAAGAAGGGGATTATCTTTTCAGAAAACTTTAATTTTATTCATGAAATTAGAAAAAAACATTATAGGTTTCCAAAGGCACTGAACTATTATGGTCCTCAAGAATGTGTTTGAGTAATGTAATAAATATTTATGTTAAACTATGTACTATCCATGTATGAGAATCATGGATCACTATATAAGAGGCATAAGCTTTCCTGGATGTACTTCTCACTATAGGACATAGATTGTATCAGATTGTCCTTGAAATATGCATCTACACCTAGATTGAAATCATAAAATTATACCACTTGAGAAGGTTCAGGAAGATATCTTTGGATTTGTGACTCGTGGAAAATTTCATTCATGGAAATGGTGTACTATATAAGAGATAATTTTTATTCCATTGAACTAAAAAATTTCACTATATCATATATAAATACAATACATGGGTTTTATCATTACATATTTCTTGATATAGTTTTTCCCCTAACTAGGAGAAACCCAAAATAAAACATAATGACCCTTCTCAAACTCTAGAGGTCATCAATGTTCATAAACATTAGATTTATGCTTGTTATGCATGGTAACCATCTATCTCTTGATCAACCCAACTAGCCCTAACATCTATCACAGGAGACTATGTCCTAAAATTGATTAGTCACCTTACTCTACCAAATAATGATATAAAAAACATTAGATTTCATATAATACACCAAGGGGTTCCATTTAGATTGAATAATAGAATCTATTATAAAAATAAAAACCCAATGAGTGATAAATGTTGATCCAATAAACCACTAAAATCCAAAATGATTGCTTGTAACATATCCTCCAAAATATGAATAGTTAATATAGGTTTACCACTAGTCTACGGGTGATAGAACATGTTCAGATAAACATATCATCCTAGAGCCATCTGAAGTCCCTTCTAGAAATAGGAAATCTTATGAGGGTCTCTTTCAAGAATGATATCCCTCTGAACACCGTGTATTGGATCTATCTCCTATATATAGAGACTAATGAGATCATTATACATGATAGGAAATGTGGGTTAGACCTTAATTAGTCAATCTACAGTTACAGATATAGCATAATTCTTGAAATTATACCAAGGTAATCCTATTAGAAAATACATAATGAAATTATCCCATTTAAATTACAGAACTATAAGAGGCTATAATAGCTCAGCGGGCCTATGATTTATGGAATTCACATGGTGACAGGTGAAACATCATTCCACAATTCCCACAATATCCATCTTCATCACTTTACACTAGTACAATCTATGGATATCACAATATTTTTTTAAACCTGGGTGCGATTCAAATCTAGAGGCATGAAAATTTCTCATGAACTTCTTAAGAAAGCCCATAGAATTACATACTTATCCACATAAAAAAAGAGAATTCCCACTAACAAGAGACCATTCTGATGGTTCCTCACCATATTAGTTTTCCCTTAGAGCTAAGACCCCAAAATTAGATAACTAATTTATATTGATCAAGTCAATAATCATAGGTATAATATATTTCTATGTCATAGTAAATCAACCCTAGTGTACTAAGACGTCAAGATGAATGTATGAAAAGAGTTCCATAATCATCCAATCATCACAAGACGCGTGAACTGCCACTATTTTCGTAGTCCACCTCATGCCATTGGAAATTACCTTCCCCTTTATAGGTGCATCATCTAGCTCAAATTCAAAATACTATAGATATTCAAACCAACTCCCCTAATAAAGGTTCAGGTAATTCTTATAAACGATATACCTGAGAAACTTATGGTTCATGTGTACCAAAAACCTCTCATCCAAAAAATAGTTTCTCAAACATATTTGGGAATGAAAAAATGTAGATAACTCTATATCATGAGTTTGATAATTCATACAATGTGTCCATAGACTTCTAGAGCTATAAGGTAACACTCAGGCCTCAACCATTATAAGTTATCTAAGTTGAACTTGGGATGCATCATATTACACAGTGTATGCCTTACCCATAGCTAGTATAGTGAGAAACAATTCTATTGTCATCCAAATCTTGAGTTCCAAAAAAATCTCTTAGAAGCATTCGATCAAAGACACTTCACCCATTTCATGGCCATAATAGACATTTGTGCTTCTAAATGGGAGAATTACTCGACTGAATGTTAATTATAAATTGTTAAAAAAATCTCAAAATCGTAGAGAAATTATTGGGTTACTCCTAAGATATTATGAAAGTGAACTTCTTTGTGTCCACTGGAATTCCTTGCTATTTGACGACATAGCCCCATAAGTGTAATTTTTCAATCCATAAAATTCATTTGGATATTGTGGTGTAATGATGATGCTCTCTCAATATATGAAATATGATGTCATGATATTGGGAATGATAATCAATTTTGAAGGACTAAACTAGGTTTTCATTGAAAAAATCTACCAATAAATGATACAAAAAATAATTGAAGAACTGATTCATGAAGGGAATGAATAACTATAGTTAGTTATTCACCCCAATAAACATCGTAACAAAATCATACACACCATTCTAACTCCTAAAATAAATATGATCTTTGTTTGATGGTATCACCCTCAAATGGTGGTATCAGGATTGGAAATCGATCATGGTGATTATCATACAACCTCTCAGCTGGTTGAGGAGATCATAGATGTGTGGAATGGGATGTCGGTTCTTAACCGTTAGATAGTTCAATCTTTGATGGTCCACACACAAGTTCAATGACAAATCTTCTTAATTGGTGAAAATAGCTATAAATACTTAAGGTTTTGTACTAGGTCATAGAAAACCTTTTGATTCCAGACCATCCAACTTTTTTAAAACCCAAAATGCTCTACTGGTGCCATCTTGTATGGTGGGATTGAAATTGGATTTTCTCCTAACACCAACTTGGTTACGAAATACATCTCCCACATAGGTGGTAAACCATAGCATATTTAATGGAATACATCCAGAAAATAGTCTTCCAATGGAGGAAATTTACCCACCTTCATTCCACCATGATCATGATATAGGCATTCTATTTGATCCACGATAAAATCTAATGTGCATTGAATTGGTCATGTATAACCAGTTAGAAGATCACCCTAACCCTAGTTAAAATATCTACCTCTTTATTGAGAATAAAAGGTAACTCACCTTTGGAAATAGTCAATATGTTTTTAGTACATAACTACCAAATCCATTCCATGAATAACATACAAGACTTTCATTTCTAGTATGAATAGATCCCAATCAAAATTGTAACCACCAATATCTAGACAAAATGCCTCACAATGATTGATAATTTCTAACCACCCTCCCAACTGAATATTGATGGTGAATACAGCATTATATATTTTTAAAACAATTCCAAATATATTAAAAATATAATATATAACTTAATTTTATGATCATGTGTCAAACTAAATACATGCTAATGTATATAATAAATGAATCATACCTCATATTGTAGAAGGTCCTAGATCCAAACTAGATGGAGTAGATTGCAAAACATGCAACTGACTTTCCCCTCTACCCGGTATTCTAGTTTGACTCACATGGTTTGGTTCCTATTATTTGTATTTATACTCCTACACCAGGGTGCCACATCCCATACATCAACCTAAACTTTATGTGGAACTCTATCTACCAGTTTTCTAAGTGGTAGTGGTATCCTTCCCAAACTCTATAAGTGTCCTAATCCCCTGCTGGTACTCTACTTCTATATTACCCAATTAGTCCTCTATTGGTGTCCCAATATATAGTATGAAATTTATTCTAAATTAGCATATAAAAATATAATACTCTTTTAAAAAACAAGAGATGCTAATAGAACTACTATAAAACAAGGTCTTCAGATGGCTACCTACTTTTTTGACTGCTCAACTTCTTGTTTCCTTGTCGATATCTATCATATAATTTCTTATTTCAACCAAAAGATTAGTGCTTATTCCCCCCTTCATAAACATCTTGTTAAATACTCAATACTTCACTCAATTTCACTTCAATGATGAGATCTTGAATAATATTATTTGAAAAAATACATAACAGAAAAAAAATTCACATTTGGTATGATCTCATAAGGAATATCACTGTGAAAAAAACATTGGTTTATCTATCTCATAAACTATTAAATGTGGCACAATGTTCCATAAGCAGGCGAAACATAGAGAATAGTGGATCACTAACATGATATCCTTTGTCAGGTACATAACCTTGCGATCTATCTCATCCATAAACTTTTTTGGAAATTTTTTTTATAGAAACATTACATTTATATACATGAATGATAACTCATCTTATTATCAATACTACTATATAATTTCCCAAAAATTATGTTATGGTTTATGAAAGAATGTATATAGTAAGATTCTCCCTTCTATAAAGTGGGATTCCTGAGGTTCCTGGAGATTATATGGAATAACTCAATTATGAATTTTGTTTCCTAGGGGATTCTCATCTTAATGAGCATGGGTGGATGATATAGCTTATACCATATCATAATCTTAAAAAATGATGGTACGGTGAAAACAGACTCCAACTCCCCAAATCGCATGACCCTATAGAAGATTAAGTAGAGATAAACATATATCTAATCCTCATGAGCTATAGAAAGATTCTGGTTAGTTACTTTGATAAAATTCTAATTTTCACATTCACGAGGCTCAATTCCAAGATAATGAGGATTAATTCTCTCATAGTAACTGACATACTCGTTAGAAAACATGGTAACAACAAGGTCAATCTCAGTAGGTGATAATAAAAGAGAACCATTTGATCATGGTCTCTCTAATAATGGCCTAACAAGTTAATAAGCATGACACAATAGATTTATCATTTTAATTTATCATATATGACAAGTATTCATTTAACACTTCTTATAAAAAAATATATCACATTCAATAAATAGTTTTATATCAGGATAAATGCATGTCAAGCTATATCCAAATTTTCCTATCATGATACATGACTAAAAATATCACCCCATTCTAGGAAATGAGTATAAATGTAAAGATATAATAATATCACCCAACATGTGAATCACCCATGATGAAATAATATTAACTATAAGACACAAAAAAATAAGCAAAAATCCCATTTGGGGGTACTCAAATATTCCCCCATGCAAGGGTTAGCCACTCCCTTGAACAAAACAATTACATGTCTTAGGAAGTCATTATATCCTTTTTACTTTTCCAAAATATTATATAAATAGAAAATAAAATCATGATCTTTTGATATAACATTTTATGATCCCCCATTTGAGAACTCTTTCTTGTGGCTTAACCTGGTTGGTTACTAAACCTCAAGTTCTCCTTCATATATTCTAAAGGATATAAACGTTCATAATAGGTGTAGTTAACATTGTGGGAAGACTATACCAGTATAAAGATAGTTGAAACATATAATAATTAGACAATTATCTTTGTAGAAAAAGAAGAAACAATACAAATGAAAATAAACCACAAAATAAATTTCAAACGAGTAAGCCTATATAAATAAAATGATAATTTAATGATAATAAGAAATGTATCTAATTTTAAAACTAGAATCTATAAAGATAAAAGACCAGTATGTCACAAATGAACTCAAAAGACACCATTCTGAAACAACATGTTAGTCTTATCTCAAATCTATAACCCATATAGTAAGAAGCAAATAACAATAAGGCCCTTTTACCTTATTCAATGATGGACCCATTAAATCTTCTTGGGTATGGAACTGTGTCTTGAATAGGGTCTGAGTAAAACACGGATGTTTAACACCACTATTTCTAGACAAAACCCATCTGATAATAAGTGCATTCATAAATTTGATAAATAGGTTTATTAAATAATCAGTTAATTATGATATATAAATCAACTCACATCATCATAATGATATAATATCTTCAAGAATATAGCACAACCATGTTAATTTTTACCACAATTCCATGGAATAATAACACAACTGGGTCAATACCAATAACAATATATCATAACCAGGAAAAAGAAATATATATTTATTTCAATATAATTTGGAAAAGTCTTTTATATGACCATTCTAGTATAACCAGAAAAAATCACATTATATAATAATTTCCGCATAATCAGGAAAATCCTTTTATATAAGTTTTTTAATTACTTGGAAAATAACTTTATATAATCATTTCTGCAAAAATAAAATCCTAATTCAAAACATAATGAATACCAAAGAATAAAATCACAACCCATAATGGTGAATTTATTCAACTACTATTTTTTATTCAACTACAAATTCATTCAATAATCATGTAATCCATTTACCATGGTGAATTTATCCCAACAAATCACTTGAGTTCTGAGTAATTCTAAATCCCATTTGAATCCAACACCTTGTAAATTATTGTTCCAAGATAGTCTCTCTCTATAGGTATCTCCAACATAAGTAACAAAACTATTAGATCCAAATGGCTCTATGGATAGTCTAGACACATGATTGTCATCACCCATTATTATGTCAGTTAATTAGTAGGTTGTATCATCAAAAATACATAATATTTCACATAATTTTTTTTAAAATGTAATGCTTTGGTTAAAGACCAAAGCACAATTTATTGAAGATCAAAAGATTACAACATGCGAAAAGAAGGGATTTTTTTACAGTCTCTATCAAACAAATACAATAAGTCATGGGGCAAAGTGTCCATCCAATTCATGCTTTGATGAACACCTTTGTTGGCAAGAGCATCAGCCACAGCGTTCGCTTCACGATAGGCATGAGTAGCAATGTAGTCAATCCCTTGAAGAGAGCTCAGACATCTCGACCAAAGAGCAGTAAGAGGCCAAGCAAGATGGATGATACCATTCCAGATGGCATGAACAATAGTAGTGGAGTCACTTTCAATCCAGAGCTTCCTCCAGCCCCTTTGGAGGGCAAAGTTAACCGCATGGATGACTCCCAACATTTCAGCCTCAAGAGACGAAGAGTGCCCACAACCAGCATAGAAGAAACCCTCGCACTGGCCATCTGAGTCTCTGAAGATAGCACCAAAACTGGCGGGGCCAGGATTGCCTTTAAAAGCACCGTCAATGTTCACTTTGATCCATCCTGGCATGGGTGATTGCCAGAATACTTCAAAGGGACGTTTAGTCTTTGGAAAAATGCCAGGCACACGGATGCGACGAAGAATCTCAAAGTCGCCAATCGAGTTGTTGCAACATTCTTTTTGAATTGAGGCATCTTCGTGAATCACAATCAGAATCTGAGATTTTCCTGCATTGAGACCAAAAGAGGGATTATTATGAATAAAATCATTTCTTGCGTACCAGATTTCATGCAGGAGTTCCTCCACGGCCGCAAGGAAGAGATTTTTGATCTGCAAAGAAGCGTCATATCTAATGCAATTTTTGAGAAACAAACAAATAGAATCAGTTAAAGGCCATCTGCAGCTAAAAATATCAAGAACATAATTCCATAAAGCAGCAGCCGTCGCACACGATAAGAAAAGGTGGTCAGCATCCTCCCTATGCTGGTTACACAAGCAACATTTCGAACAGAGTTGAATATTAAAAGCTTGGAGACAGGCTTCCGTGGGTAATCTATTGTGAGCAATATGCCAAATGAGAGTGAGACGAGAAGGTTTAATCCACGGCTTATTAAATTGACAGACCCATTGTAGGTTCGAGTCATTTCCAGAAAAATTATGCCTGTAAAAGTTTTTGGAGTCTAGAATGCCATTTGGAGCTGGCTCCCAAAGCAGGAAATCCCCATTAGAGGAAAAGGGTTGATTATCAATGATCTGAGCGATGTTGGCAGGGAGGGCTTGTCTATGTGAATGGAGGACATCCTTAATGGAGAGGCTAGCATCTTCAGGAAAAGTGTTAGTCGGTAACAAAGTAATCAAGGGATTGCCACACCAATTTGCACACCAAAAATTGATGGAAGAGTCAACACTAACCATCCATCTAGAGTTTTCAATGATTTTGTGATACGAGTCTCTAATCGAAGGCCAGATCGAAGAGTTGATGTAGTTGAAATTACCATTTAAGAGTTTAGCGCGGAATCTAGAATTCAAGAATTCAGAAGCTTTTGAAGAGCAATTAATAATACGCCAAGTGAGATGAGCTTGGAGAGCATCGTTGAACAACTTAATATTTTTAATGCCAATGCCACCTTTTTCTAGAGGTTGAAAATAGGAATTCCAAGGGATAGTAACAAGTTTCCTCTCCATGATACTTCCCGTCCAAATGAAATTTTTTATATAGGTATTAATTTTCATGAAAATGCTTATAGGGCATTTATAAATCATGAGGGAGTAGACCATTTTGGAGACAATGGTCGATTTAACCAAACATATCCTACCAGCCATGGATAGGAATTTTCCTTTCCAAGAAGCAAGCTGAGTTGTTATTTGATCAATGATATTAGCAAAATAGCTGGCCTTGGGGCGACCCCAGAATATAGGAACGCCCAAATAAGTAAAGGGGAAAGAGCCTTCTTTAATATCAAGGTAGTTAGTAATGCTAGATTTTCTCCTAGCCGGAAATATTTTACCAAAGAAAACAAACGATTTATTCCAGGAGATCGCTTGTCCGGAGACTTTTTCATAGTGTTGAAGAGTTTGTTTAAGGACATGCATGTTCTTTTGATCCCCTTTTAAAAACAGAATTATGTCATCAGCATAAAAGAGATGGGTGGGGGTATTTAAGTTTCTGGAAGCTTGGATAGGCCTATGTTTGCCTTGAGCGACCAGATTATTGAAAAGGCGACTTAAGTAATCTTCAGCAATGACAAAAAGGATGGCTGAAAGAGGGTCTCCCTGCCTGACTCCTTTAGAACACTTAAAGTAACCTCTAGGGACACCATTAATCAATATAGAGATGAAGGCAAAGCGAAATAAGGTTTTAATTCTTACAATGAAAGACTCATGAAAACCAAAGTTTTTTAGGACTTTGAATATAAAATTCCAGTCCATGGTGTCAAAAGCCTTTCTGATATCAAGCTTAATGGCCACACATCCACCTCTAGCATTTTTATTGAGACTATTCGTACATTCCGAAGCAAGACAGATACAGTCCTGGATGGACCAACCTTTAATAAAGCCAAATTGATTCCAGGAGACTATTCTATTGCAAATAGGAGCCAGTCTATTCGCAATAATTTTGGTAATGATCTTATAAAGAGTGTTAATGAGAGCAATTGGCCTAAATTGTTGTATCTCCGCAGCATTTTCAACTTTAGGAATTAAGGTAAGAAATTGAGAATTGATACCATGAGGCAGGGTTCCATGAATAAAAAAAGACTTAACAAGGGAACAAACATCATTGTGGATAGTGTCCCAATGTTTTTGGTAAAAACCGTTATTGAACCCATCAGGACCAGGAGCACTATCTGGGTTGAGGCAAAAAACAGTATCTCTAATTTCATGATCAAGAGGGATGCATAAGAGAGATTCATTGTCTTTTTCATCCACAATTAAGGGGATAACATCAGATCTGAGGTTAATATTTATCTCCGGGCCATTGAAGATATTGTAAAAATACGAAGTGACATGATCAGCAATAGCTTCCTCAGAATCAATGATCGAGTCATTATGAATCAGTTTAGACAGAGGACGATTGGCCTTTCTTATTCTTTGGAGAGAGTTATAGAAATTTGTATTACGGTCACCATCCGCAAGCCATTTAGTCTTAAACATTTGTTTACGAATATTATCCTTAAAAGTGAGCAAAGAATTAAGCTTGAGGGAGATATTGGTTTCCAATTGAGGATCCATATTAAAATCTACCATCGTGCTTTGAGTTTGAACTCGATTGAGTTCATTTTCAAGGGAGGAAATTTCAATGTCCATTTGAGTTTTAGAGGATTTGCACCAACCTTTGAGAGCATGTTTTAAAAGTTTCAATTTAGACAAACAAACAAAAGAATCCGAGTGATGTTTCAAAGAATTCCAAGTGTTGTGTATAAAAGCAACACAGTCATGGTTCAGAGACCAAGCATTATTAAACTTGAAAGGAAGAGCAAGCTTACGGTTATTCATGAGGAAGCTAACGAGAATAGGGTGATGATCAGAATTGAGCCGAGCCAAAGTTATGTTAGTTATATTGTCCCAAGTATCAAGAGCTTCCATGTTAACGAAGGCTCTGTCAAGCTTACTGGCCACAGTTTTGTTATAGTGCCTTCTATACCAAGTATATCTGGCACCAGAAAGATTGACTTCGATGAGGCTACAATCTTCAATGCACGACCTAAATTCCCTTGTGGAAATAGAAAGGGGCGAGGGACCAATTTTTTCACAGGGGCTAAGGATGGCATTGAAATCACCCATAACAATCCAAGGATCACAAATGACATTGGCCATATCAAGAAGCTCAAGCCATAAAGCCCTTCTATCCTGATATCTATTGTTGGCATAGATCATGGTGCAAAAGGTATGACGGCCATTAAGCAAGAAATCACAGGTAAGATGTTGATCAGTGTTTTTAAAGATGTTGAGATTATGGAGGTTATTTTGGTAAAAGATCCACATGGAATCAGTTTGAGTGGCATTTTTACAAGAACCAAGAAAATTGTAATTAGCAGCACCAAATCTCATAAAGTTCATTTTGAAATTAACTTTAGGTTCCGAGATGGCAAAGAGATGAGGCTTGTGTGTGTTTAAATACCTCCTAAGAGTTACGGAGGTATCATTGTTGGCTATACCTTGGCAATTCCAATATATAAAATTCATTTTCGTTTTTGTTTTGGGTTAGAACCCTTCTTTTTTTTTTGATTTTCCAGATTCTGGTTTCTTATCGGAACGCATCACCATAGGGGAGGGAGTAGAGTTTTGTTTATCCTGATGTTCCTGCAAGGATGTGGAGTCAACAGTGTGTAGGAGTAGATTTGTGGAAGGTTCTGAAACCGCAGTACCAACAGTAGGAGCACTGTTGATGGGAGGAACAATCTCTGCTAAATGGGGAGGGTCTGCTGGTGGAATATTGAGATCTAGGTACTGGACAGAACTGCCACCAAGTGAGGCAGGAGTGTCAAGAGTAGCAGCGGATATAATAGAAGCATAATGTGAGACAGGAGGAGGGAGAACCGGACTCACAGCAGGAAAAGTATTGCATTTGTCAACAGGATTCAGAGACAAATCAGAATTCAGATTGGTAACAGGGGCAGCCGGTACCTCCGTGTTGTTAGGAATAGCAGCCAAAAGAGTGCCAGGATGTGAAACAGCAACATTATTTGATATGTGGGCAGGGTTGGAGAACACAGTGACAGTAGAGCCAGAGTCAACAGCAGAGGGAACCGGTGACTTGATTTCAGAATCAGAAATGCTACATTTAACATTCAAATCAGGTTGCACACAAATAGAATCAGGAATACGACCTAGTTTGTCTAGAGATTATAACAATTATTTCCATAGGTAACACCAAAAAGAATAATGGAAATGGTGATCATAGTAAAACCAAGATAATGTAAACATAAATATCAAAACATTATTTAATGTAATTCAAGAGATTAACATCATGTCAACAAAGAAAATAGAAAGTCATGGTGAAACCAAAATGAATTAAATCATTTAATTAAACACATGATAAAGACACTTGGAATAGTTGAAATATGTCCAAAATTACATTGAGTCTGACTAGGTTCTGAGTGGGAATGTTTCATGGTAGATGAACTAAAACCATACGTACTAAATTTTCTACAATGACTGATGTGGAGAGATTCATGATGTGAAACGTTTTCACAATTTCATTTTCTAGATTAATGAGAAATTCTCAAAAAATACATCTCTTGTATTAAAACATATATAAATGACCAGTTCATGACATGGACTAGGTTAATTGTGTGTAATGATTTCAGACATTATAGTACCTCAAAAATTCATCCAAGCAACAGTTTAATGTCATGGGAAATCTTCATGATGCAAAAGTCTGTAGAAGACATATTTTCACCCAACATCAACAAGAGATGCCTGAATAAATTATGAATTGTTACAGTAAATGCATAAAACCTTGTAATACCTTAAAATTATTATACATGGGATTCATTAATTTAAAAAAACATACCTCCCCAAACTTTAGGTCATTTCCTAATAAATTCTCTCCATCCCCAAAAAGGGACTCGACTATGAATGATTAATGATAAAGGAAACCCCAACTAAAATAGGTTCAAACATAACTTAAAGAGGAAGATACCTAGAAAATATGTGATCTTACAAAAATGCACACATTATTTATGTATGATAAAAATAACATGAAATTAAAGTTATCTAATAAAATATCACATTTTTTATCAATGATACCACATGATGTTTCAGGTTGATATTCTAGTTACATTAGAGGGGAGTTGAATTCCTAATTTGGTTTTTATGACGTAAATATTCTATTTGATTCAATTTTATGATGGGGAAGTAAATGTATGCTTGGATTATATAGGCGATGGATTGATAATCCACCCAATCAATTACATGTATATGAATTCCCATGAAATATGGGTAAAGTATTTTATCCATTTCATCAATTGAATATGAAATGTAAAACACAAAAATGGATTATATATATTGGGAGTAAAGGATACATAAAGGTTAGATGCTAAAACCAAATATTGATAAAATTAAAATTCATATATTTATAGTGAAAATTTATGATAAAAATCATCCATATTTATCTAAAATAGTATATAAGATGAATGAATGTTCTATAGAATATTTAGATCCTGAAGTTGTTTTTATTTTTCTATTTAGGGATAGCTACTTTGGTATTTTGAAGACCATAATGATTTATCGAATTAATCCTAATGAACTATTGTCAATGACTACTGGAAATCAATAATATATCACTTAGATAATGTTTTAGAACGTAGTTTATGTCCATTAGATGATCTAGGTTGAACTTCATCCATTTTAAAGATTTATGGAGTATTGAGTATTGATGTGAATCTAAAAAATTAATATGACTTGGATGAATATGTCTCAATCTATATTGTGTATGTATCATATTTTTCTAGTGTACATTTCATTAAAATTATCTTATATTTTAACTTTCATTTTCATAAGTGTATTCATTTACACCATATGTGTGATTGGTAGTTTTTATAAGTTATTATGGCACAACAATTGAGTGAAAATAGTGATCACACTTGTGATGATATTTTTATATTTTTTAACTCACACAACATATATTTCATAAATTCCAAATGTAGGTGTCATTCGAGACATTTTAAAAATGAAAAATTTATACACTGAAAATATGAGTATTTCAAATTACATATCTCAAGTATGAGATTATAAAAGAACAAAAAAGGATTAGTAAATGTTTTATAGACAACATAAACCCTTAAATGGGATTGTGATTCAAGTACTATACTAATGAGAGATAATTTTAAGTTGACCAAATATAAGGTCAAATTGAAATAATTTATGAAATATTAAATTATGTATTTATTGATGAAAATCAAGAATATGATTAACATAAATTCATTTTATGTTGAGATTATACCAAAAAATAAAAAAATGTATCATCTAATATCCTTGACCTATTTGTATTTCGATAAATATTAATGAAAGACAAGATTAGGAAAGATCATTATTCTATCTATATGTTATTTTTAAATGAGAGTATATTAAATCATCAATTTTGATTAATTGAGATTATATTCTACCAATCCTATGATCTAGGTTCTTAGTTTGTATATATTGAAAAGAACTTGTGATTCATTAATGAGAATATGGGGATTCTATTGAGATGGATCTGGTATATATATATTTATCTTAAATCTTTAGATTTTATCTTAAGATGAAATCAAGTTGAATAAAAATGATCATGAATTCAAGGCAAAATGATTAATTTTATACTACATGGAAGAGAATTTAAAATCTGAGATTCTATGAGTCATAAAAAGAAACAAATGAGGTAGATATTTCTAAAGAATAAAAGAAATAATTTTTTGGTTGTATTTTCATAATATACATTGAGTTGAAAATATGCGCATGAAAAATAAAAGGGACCCAAAATGGGTATTAATATATATTATCTCTTTGATAAAATAGAAAAATTATCTTCTGAATTATATTTTTAGATATATAAATTAAATGGATATATTAAATTTCGTTGTATGATAATGGGAAAATTTAAAAAACCATTAAGATGGAAATGTAAATATGTTTGACTAATGGTTTCAGGTGGAGTCATATGAGTTGAAAGATATGTAAATATCTCGTGGAATAAGAAGGAAAAATCACTACAAGAAATAATTTATATAATATGATCACAACCCACTAGTGATTGGAATTTATCAGTTCTGTTTCGATGAATATTAATAGTGAATGAGAAAAGAATAATATGACCAATTCCTAACAAGACACGCTATGTTGAAGCTATCTAGTGAGAAAAATATACTTAACAGTATAGTTCTTATTACTATGAAATACATGGATATGTTTTATTTAGTGGTGAATCACTAAGAATAATTTCACCGTTTTTATCATGAGATTAATGACGGTGGAATCATGGATAGTAGATTCTCATGATCTATAAATCTATGATAAAATCATTGATCATGTTGTATATATTTTTAAAAAGATAAACTATATCTCATAGAAGAAATGTTTGAGTAGAGGTAGTTCAAAAATAGTGGTTACATATAAATAATATGATGAACTATAGTTCAACTACATATAGTATCTTTAAGAACAAGAAATTTATTTATAAATTTTGGAGATAAGAAACCTATGTAAATCATGGTATACTGAGACCACATTGAGTGAAGTTATAAATTTAATGTGAAACTATTATTTTGGAAGTCCTGTGAGCCAAAATAATTTTTAGAAAATATTAAGACTCTATAATAGCTTGAGAAAAACCATATTGTTTAATTTCAGTAATAGTTTTTAAGTATAATACCTTATTTGGGGAAATAACTAATCATGGAAAGGAGTCTGCCAGTGAGATGAAACTCCTAAAATTAACTCATTCACCCTTCACATAAATTACCCTTATTTCAGGTTTAATTTTTTATTGGTAAAGCTAAAATAAAATTAATTTCACTGACCAAAAGTAGTCATTAAATTACCATCAGTTGTTAATGATTATATAAATAATTGGTAATTGGTAGGAATTAGTTAACACTTAATTTTCCCAAATTTCGGAATCTAAATTAATCCTCAGGGGAACTTTATTCGAGATAAAATTATATTTTTATCTTGTTATATATTAATTATACTAGACCAATTATTTTTATTAGAATTTGATAAAAGTAGATTGAGTTGTTCAAATTATATCCTTTTAATAAAGAATCAATGTTTATTCTTATTTATATTTAATTTAGAATCCCATATAAGAAATTTCTAAAAAGGGGAAAAATAGATTCCGTTATATAGATAGAATTCCTCAAGATTGGTTATAAAAAATCATTATCTAAGGTTATTATAAATGGTTGTAATCTTTAAGAATTTTTTTATCACAATTCATTAAGATAATTTTTTTAGGTGTGTTTTGACCGATTGCATAAATTTTCCTAATAAACATTATAATGTGGTTGTATTTTATTTCATTAAAGTTCATTAAAATATTATTTCTCATATAATATGGTTTATATATCAATATTGGGATGAAAAATAAAATATAAGCGATAAAGTAATAGCTATATGGAATGCATTGAAATGAATATTTTAAAAATTAATCTATCTAATAGAATAACTGAAAGGTAAGGACAAATCCCTAGATAATATAGGAGAAAAATTATTCATAGATAAATAAAAAATCTAGTTAATTTTTTCTGATAATTTTAAATTCTGTAAAATAAGTTATGATGGGATCTATAGTTTATAAGAAACACTTATGTCTACATTGATTGTATATGAATCCCAATATTAAGTTCATACAAAAATTATTAATAATATAAACATATCATTTAATAATGTTGGTAGATACATGAGAAATAGTTTCGGAATATAACATATAATTCAGAACAAAAATTAAAATCAATAGTGTTTGAAAATAATACTCTCATTTGGAACTATCTATAGATATAAGTGAGAAAGACCACATTAAAATTCAAAAAACATGAGTCTGTGCAAACAATTTTCAAATTGACATCTAGAGGAAAACACACACATTAGAATATATCTTCATGAAATATTATAAATGGTGGAAAACAGATTCATGGATTTTCTGGAGAAGCCTCTACATCCAACTCATACAAAATTATATCCCAAGATCTAAGTCATTAAATTAACACTAAATCATTTATTTATAGATGATATAAAAAATGGGAAAACATTGTATAAATAAAGCAGATTAATTTTTTTAACTCATCTAAACTATACATTATTGAGATAATCAGGGAAAATAAAACTATTTTGACAAATAAAAACAATAACAGTGGTATTATAATTAGAAATATTGAAGATAAAAATTTATATCGATTGATATTACAAGAAAAAATGACAATTTATGGGTTATAGTTTTTTTTGTAAGAATTTCATATATATAAAAATTTCTTATTGAAAAAAAAATATACATATTCATGTTTGAGAAGGATGTGATATAAGGGTTTAATATATTAAAACAATATTAAACCTTCTGGATAGATGTTAAATGCACAAAAATAATCTAATCCATTAATGATGTATATATTTTTATACCAATATAATTTTTATTAATATTGAATAATTTATGGATATATATGATGAATTTTGTAATGATTCAACCAACTAAAATTTGAATACATATGTGATTAAGAGGTTCCAATAGTAGAATCAACATGTCAATAAATATTTTAATTTTTCCTCAGGATAAAAATAAAAGAAGAATACAAATGTGATAACAATATCATGTATCCAATGATGAAGGATGAGAACAATTAAAAATTAGATATGATATGATCCTTCTATTATGGTAAAAAATCTCATGGTAATAATTATTGTAAACATTCCTATGATGTTAAATCTATAAGATTAAAACTATAACCAAAAAAAAATCAATCACAGGTTCTCATAAGATGATTAACATGGTAGAATAAATCCTAGATGATGATGATGATGTGATTAAGAAAAATTGAAACCCCAATATTGATAAAATAGAATTTTAAATGTATAATAGAGTAGGTGACATCCCAATTATTTCATGACAACGGTACATTTTCCATAGCATCATTAAAGTTATAATGTTATAGAATTAGTGGTTTATATTTCAAAATATTTCATTATAATGAAAAATTACACACTATAGATTAATAATATACTTGTGTTTAAATAATTCATTTTCACATGTCTATATAAATTAGATATGGGTAAGGAGATCGATATGGATTAAAATAGTAAATGTACCTTGTGTGGAAATGAAATGTAGGCTATTCCAACTAAGAATAAATTTCCATAAGTAATAAATAACTCTATTTTCTGATGGTTATTGTGTTTGAAAACAAAAAATTGAATCATTCATTAAAAATTCAATTCAGATTATAAATTTGAGGAAACATAAATTTGTTTTGGAATAATGTTTCATCCATAGGGTTATTTTTAAAGAGAAGTAGAAAGATTCATTTATTCCAATATTTATTGGGTATTCCATTTTAAACTAGGGGCATAAGGTGGTTGTGTATCTAGTGTATCCTTAGGGGGGGTCTAATAAATGATATAAATTCTAACATAAGTTTGATATGAAAAAAAAAATGGAATCTCGCAATCCCTAAATGATACTAATGTAGTGTGTATAACACTGATAATATTGACACTATCTTAGTTTGAGATTACATGAATCATTATGCTGGATTGATTATCTAATTTATATGTATTTAATTTACATTAAAATGTATTGTTTTTATTTTTTTTTATTTTGGATGTATGTTATTTATTATAATGAAAAGATTGTTCTAATGACATAAATAATAGTATTTTATGTTGGTTCCATAAGTATAGGTGTGAATGGACAACTTTATTCTCTATGTTTTGAACACTTATTTTCTAAAAAGGGTTCTCCCAAGTAGAATTATATTGATTAAATAATTCTTCATTATTATGATGGATGTGTTTCAATCCTTCTATCAAATTTAATAAATAGAACCTCATATTAAAAATGAAGAATATGGAATATATTGAACCTAAGAGGAGATGATGTTGGGATTATTAAGGAATGAGAGCACCATTACATTAATAAGAATAAAATTTTAACCAATTTTTATTCATTTTCAATCTAATGGGTATATAGACATTGACATTGGGTGTTAATTTTGTATTTAAAATAAATCCAATGGGAGAAATTAAAGTTTTTTATTTAATTTTTGGCACTATTGTTGTTTTTGTTTATCAATGTTTAATGTGGAAGTTAATTTTTTTCAATCATTATATGGGTTATGGATTGAGAATACAGTAAATGAACAATAATAAAATAACTACCCCTGAAATATAGGTATATTAGTTGAGTTTTTTCTACCATTGGATATGTGAATGAAAACCCAAACATTGAAATGGTATGTTGAGAGGAAAGTCTTGTTACAGAGGATCTTCAAAAATTAAATGATTTATACAACTAAACATTATTAATGTAAAATGAAAAGTGCAAATGGAAGTCTTAATTTCTTGTAAAAAACCATTTATTGGATAATATAACTTCTATATATGGTATATATATTAATGAATTAATCATTTTAATTTGGAATAGGTACTTGATTGGTAATGTTGAATAAAAAATGTATTGGAGATTCTAACCTACTATACTATTATTAATAACAGTTCAAAATTTTGTTAATTAAAACATATACTATGTTTTAAAACCATGCAGAATTATTAATGATAATTTTAGTAGATATAAAACCATTTTTAGAATTTAGAATTTATTATTTTTAAGTTAGTTTTAAAAATTAATATTTATTGGATGCATATCTTTCGTTCTCCTATATTTAAGTGTTACATTTCAAAAACATAAATTCCACAATCACCAAGGTATGTGTCATCCAATAATTTCATTAGTATGATCAACACCATATTAGGTATGATTGGATGTAATTTTTACTGTCACATGTGTTTTATAAGGATGGAAATTGTGAGAATATATGTGATGTGATATCTATTGGTGTCAAATTACAAAGGATATTTGTCATTATAGCCAAATTTATTTTTCATTTGACAAAGAAAAAATGGTGAATCTTTATTGTGAATATTCATGTATTCTTGATTATATATCTGAAAAAGTTATTATAAGGGATTAGATAATGAATTTTATTTATCAATAATATAATCATAAACATATAAATGGGGTTTTAGTTCAAATAGATAACTATGAAGATGTGGTCTTAATGTTTAAAAAGTATAACATCATCCTCAATAAATTTGTAGATAATTTAAATACTAATTTCTTAATGAATTTTCAAAACATAGAAAATTTAAATTTATATTATTCTTGATATATTCTAATAATATCAAAATATTATAATGTCTATAACAATCATGATCTATGTTTTTTAAAATTATTGATGGAATAAAAGATGATGTAGTATGATTTTTTAATTTAAATATTATTATCTAATGGGAACATATTAAAAACATTTTTTGTGATCATAATTGAGATTAAAATATAACAATGATTTGTGATATGAATTTACATTTTTGATATCACAATGAACATGTGATTTAATATTGATAAGATAGGGATAATGCTAGTATACAATTAGTATCAAAAAAATTTACTGAAATATATACATATTCTATTGTGATACACTAAATCCAATTGTGAAATATCAAATAATGAATACTCAGATACAATATTTTATATTTCTTATGTTATTATTTCAATTTTTATCTCAAATGATATTTTTGTGGATAATGATGAGGGTGATCCTTTTTAAGAATAAAATAAAATATTTTCTTAATAATGTATTTTCATCAATTGAGGGTATTTTAAGAAAACTCTATTAGTTAAAAATGTGGCATGGTAAATCCTAGTAAAATGGTTATTATATTATAGAGATTCTTAAAATGTTTGTTAGAATGTATCATATGTATTCTCTTTATAGATGTTAAAATGTATGAAGATGTTAGATGAATGCATAAGTGAAATTTAGTTGATCGATGAAAAAAATAACATGAAAAGGAAAAGACAATTCTATTAGGTTTTTGAGCAGAGATGAGTGAGCCAAGGGATCATAAAAGGTCTCAGGTAGAAAATAATAAAAAAATTATTCAATATTTATAAAATAAAAAAAATAATCTAAACTATTTTAGTCAAAAAAATTCATTTATTTTTTGGAGAATAAGAACATAGAAAGAAAAAGGGAAAATACAACCACTAGTAATGAAGAATCAATGTGTAAAATCTATTTATTACGAAATATGAGACCCATGTTTTTTGTGATTAATTAAAATAATATATCTATGATGTGATGTTAATAATTTATTTACTATGAATTATTTATATCATGGTATCTTTAGAATATTGAGTGTGGAAGTTGGGTTATTATATTAGGATGGTCTTTGAATTGGTTTTGTGTATAGTGAATATGTGGAAACTATTATTCATGAAGAACCACATAAATTAATTGAACCTTCCATGTACTGGAAGAATATTATATATAGGGGACAAATAGATAAAATGTTAATAATTTTTGACCATTTTCAGGGATGATATGAGAAGAAAATTATTTAATATACATAGTGGGAAGCTATTGAGCCTATAAATCATAGTCTATAAAGGGTAAACAGTTTGTGAGGCTCTGAATTTAGTTTAAATTTATGTTTTTTAATGTCTTGTGAGCCACGAAATCTTTTATAATATTTTGAGACTCTATTTTGTTTTTATAATAACTATTAAATTTTTTTATGCCTATAATGGTTAAGAATAATTTATGATTGTTTTGAAAAACCAAATATAGAAAAGAGAATGGCATTCTACCAAACCTTGTAAAAATACCACATGGACCATTTTATCTTGGTAAAACTAAAATAGAACCATCTGTATTAACTAAAAATTTATGTTAAATTTCCATTTATGGTTAATGATTCAATGAAAAATTTGTTATGTGTCAAAATTTTCCAACTCCTGGTTTACCCTCGCTTATTATTTTTGTGCAACAATCCTCATTGTAACTATAGAGTTTAATCATTTTGATTATTGTTATAATATTATTATTTTTTTTATATCTCAATTATAATATTACAAACCATGTCACATTTATTTTTTTGATATCTACTTATGAATACCCAATACTCAACACCACATGTAATGATTTATTGAACAATAATAAATATCACATAACATTTTTACAAGGTTTGATTCCAATGTGATTATCTAGTCCTTATTTTTTTGGATCAACCAAAACACACATATATTGAATATAGCACTCAGATAAATAGAGTAAAACGAAAAAATAATTCCATGACTCTAGTGATTTTATCAATGTGATTATAGAGATGTAAAGAATACAACCTTGGATCTTGTGATCGTAACTACCTACCAACAACTCTTCAAAAAACTAATTGAAATGAAAATGAATGTACTACGTCACTCTAGTCTCGAGTTATAATTTTAATTCTTTGTTACACTATGCCTAGAACCACCAATTCTAAGTGTTATTTTTATATGGCCTCAAACTTGTCTCCCCATATTCTATAGGGTATAGAATTCCAAAAAGGTTTCAAATATTTTCTGTGGTGAAACAATATAATCAATAAAAATAAACGTAACCTATAATCACAAATAATGTGTAAATTAACATCTTAGAACACCAAATAAGAAACTAAAAATAATATCTTTATGATAAAATAGATGGAATCCAGAACATATAATATAAACTAATATACCACCAATGTGGTAGGTGAACTGGTGTATGATAACTAATGAAAATAAACTAAAAACCATGCAACAACAATCTGATGTCCATACCAATGTCACATCACTCCTCTATGTTCCTCATTTCCATATTAATATGATATTCATATTTCCCTACAGTTGAATCCATGACCATGAATTCGATCCAAACATTGATATTCATATATAGGTTGTGAGTATAAACCAAGAATGACACCCCAAACGCATCATTAACATAATTTTCACATGTATATAATAGTGTATTTCGTTAAAGGATTGTATTCAAAAATAAGAAACAAATCATATATATGGTGATCATGAAGTCACAAGCCTTCCAAGATTCTTATTTTAACATTCTTCAACTACATTGCGGAAGGAATTCCCCATTAATTATCACACGTTAGATTCGACAGTAAGACTAATCGATTTCATAGGTTAAGAACCATATTTAATCAATCAAAAATCAGGGTATAGGTTCATCTTACTCCACAATAACTTCTATCTCGTCATAAAAATGTTCAAACCATGGATTATCCATATGTGAGGCCACAAGTTTTTCGTTCTCAAACTTCTATTTAGTCAGGGAACAAGAGGATTATAAAAAATCATTTATCTCACATCTGCACACAAGGCTATTATACCCCTATCCATTCACTGTGACCCATCATCACCATCATCCTCACATGAGTACCTAGTCCCCCTCATGGGGATAACCATGAATTCACGATTCTACCTATTAATTTGGATACAAGATGTGAAACCTCTTTAGTTGAAACATCCACACACAATATGGAATATTAAATAAGAGAATAGTTATAAAACATAGTGAATATGTATCAAATCCAGTATCACACACCATATAAAAATACTATGTATACCATATCACACAATGGATCTCTTGACTATTCAAACACATGCACCCAAGCTAATAAAGCTACAAATCATAATAAAAATATTATATGTGGTATTTAATTCTGACCATTTGTTTGATCATACATTAAAAAACATAATCATTTCTAAGAGAGAAAAATGGATCACCCTAACATCCATTCACATATAGAGGGGACACCATGGCTTTATTAATAATATTACATGTTTTCACATCGTTCTTTATTTGAAAATATCATAAAAAATAACTCTCTATTCAATAGGATTTGAATTTATCTTGAAAATATGAATATAAATGGTTACCAATGGAGATATATAGTCAAAAAACGTGAATAACTACCCCCAATAACATTCATATACTTTCCCTTTTATAACTCAAAAATCGATAGATTCTCTAGAGCTGATTGTAACAATTTTAAAAAAATAACTTTCATCACAAAAACATGCTGATTCGCCCAATTAATGTGGTATATTATCTCAAACTAATGCCATATGATCCATAATATTGACCTAGTATGCTGTAGGAGTAAATACATAGCTCTTTTTACACACCTATACGTTTTACTATGATATCTTGAGGCCATTCTAGTTGTTTTCTATAGGGAGTCTCCTTGTTCATCATACATAAGGACACACATTGATTTTGGGCATGCTGGTACCCCCTTTTAACATTGTTGGTCTCAATCCACAACACAAAATCCACCACCAGGTTCTCTAACCTATGATACAACTAAAAATATCCAATTTCCACCCAAGGCCACCAGGAATCATATTACTCACCATGAAACCATATTAAAATATTAAAATAGTAATGATTACATATATTTATATTTTAAGATTCTAAAAATCAATCCCTGTACTGAATTCTTATACTCAATAAGTGTTTCCAGAGGTCTTCTCAAATAACAAAGGAAAATTCACCCGACCATCCGAATATCACACTCAAGTCTCATTTAGATATATATATACTATTATAGAACACAAATAATTGGTTCTATTTTCCACAATAATGCATTCTCTCTTTGGTATAAAATACATACCAGTAATTACATAAATTATGCATTTGGTTCCAATCCAATAACATCGCTATCAATAAAATGTATCGTAGGGAGTTCCAATACATAGTATACGATTTTCATATTAAAAATGATCTTAAATGATACCATGAACAACAATTCCATCTTTTCGTACTTCAATTATCATTGATAGCCCAATTAAGGTTACATCAGCAAGAAAAATTGGTCACCCATAGTGATGTCTAATGGTCATCTGCTCTGATCATATATGATCACTTCCAGCTATATGTGGCCTCCAAATGCTTCTGAATAAGTTTTAACTAATTAGACTTCTTCTATGTAAACCTATACCAAATTATAACTACCTCACCTTCCTAAATCCAACATATCATTGAATGATATGACCGGTTATTAAGTGCCTTGAATGTGGTTATCTCAATTAATGTTATCGAGCATTTATTTTATAGAAACTCTGCTAAACCCAAATGATGAAATCATGATCCACTAAAATCTCAAATTAATCTCCCACATATCTTCTCTAAAATTATTATTATTTTTTATAATAACCCATTGATATACAAATTATATTACTTTCTATTATTTAATAGATTCCCAATTGCATTATATAGGAAATCCCAAAAAATGATTTCAAACTAGTGTATTTGTTAGATATTATACTTCGTGTTTGAGCTTGTGGAAGTACTATCTCCCAAACACAATGTTTTTTATAAATCATACATCAAATGATTCTCCCAAATTAAGGATAAATGTTCCACCATTGATAACTTATCAACTACAAACTACGTAGTATCATGACCCTTAAAGGTCATTTGTCAAACCATAAGTAAACCCATTATCACATCATCTTACTTACACTTTATTACTAGATGGGGATAAAGAAATAAAATTGGACAATGATGCATGATCTTAATCCCATTCTCTGTAACATAGTGAGAAAAAATAATTGCAATAACACTCTCCCTACTTAGACATTAGAAACGTAATTTTATATAATGATATGTCTTCATCGGTCCGTGGTTTACTCCTTAAAATGAATTACATGTGTCCCTCATAAGCTCATCTCTAGAATAATAAGTAACTTAAAATATCAAATGAACAAAGATAATTTCATCTCCAAATGAATACAATAATATAACATGGTAATTCCTCAATAAGCATTCCCATAATAATAATAACTTCTAATTCATGTCATGTATGATTTTCACACAATCCACCAAGGAAGATGCGATAACTAATGGGGAACATTTCATCTCTCATTGATCCTTTGATTCCCCCAAATACTATTTTTCTAACAATGTCATTAATCTTAATTCATCTTTTAGTGTTTACCCTTTATTCTCATGTGTATTACAACAAAGAGAATTATCAACAACAATTACCTTTCTAAAAAGAATAATCTATTTCAATGTCAAAATAATATATATAATTCAACATACACCTCTAACATAGATTCATATTATGTTTATAAAATATATACTACATGATAAATTGTTTCTTGAGGGGAAAGATCATCTCATTGATTCTATAATGGAATTGACACTTTAATGAATAAACAAAATTTTCTAACTCCAAAACATGAGTAATTTATTTTTCACACGTAAGGTCATCATTTATGAGAACAATAATAAAATAAATGTTCGCTCTACATCAAAAAAAAGAACTCAAACCACCTCCTGGGAATCAAAGGATGCCACATATGCAATCCCAAGATATAGTAATATTAAAATATATAACTAATGTCAAACATATTTTAAATTCAAGAAAAGATAATCATGCAATAAACTATAAATTCAAGATAAGATAATCCTTCAAGCTATACCTACCCATAAATGTTTTCTTAGTTATAACATTTTTCCTTACCTAATGATGGTGGTATCATATTTAGAATTCAATCTTAGAGAAACATCGAAACCCCAAAAAATGATTAAATAAATAATTTTTTCCCAAAAATGGGTACATAGTCTTACACATTAATTGATTCATCTCATTTTAGTCCATTCATATCTACAGGCTACTATCATCCTTCATAGTGAAGAAATCAAGATAACACTATAGATAACTTCTTGATCTGATAATGACCTTCCCCTCTAAATCGCCGCCTATTTCTTGGAAATTATTTCATAGTATATGTTTCCATATCATATAATTTAATCATCATAGGGTATTCTACAATCATGGGAACTATCTAAAATTAAATTTAAATATCTGGAATGTTTCATTAGAATAATTATGAAATGACATATTGGAAATGATCAGCTATTGGAGGGGAAAATGAAGGGGCTATTTCATGATCATCACTAAAAAGAATATTGACTACCTATGATGTAATAACTCCAATATCACTCAGTAATGATTAGTTTCTTCCAAATATTTTATCCCATTAATCTCTCAAAAAATACATATCCCCCTCAAGAAGACTTAACGACACTAATATCCTATAGAAATTGATGTTTATGTGACAAGTAGTCATCTAATCCATGTCAAAAATCACATTGCAGCTAGTAAACTCTAATATCATAAGAATTTATTTGAATTTACTTAAATGGAATCTACTATAGGACACATTGGTCATTTACAAAGATGGTCTACCTTTTTTCCCAAAGGTGTATCAAGAGAAACCAGTTAAAAATGACATAACTAAAACTTCCATTCAATCCATGAATTGATAATTCAAAAATGATTTTGAAATTACTATATTAAAAAAAGTAATATAAAGGGTAGATATAATTAGATCTATAACATAAACATTAAAATGTCCCAAAACACCTCAAGTTAGAATATTGTCAAGGGATTACACTCTTTATAAAATTGTACCAAAACACAATCTATGGGACTAATCGATCATTAAATTAACTAACCGCGGCATAAAATTTTCAAACTACTATGATTCCCTATCAAACCCATGACCATTATTTTTTATCATCCAAACATATTTGTTAAAACCCTTTCACAATTCTCCCAAACTAAAATATTATAGACGCACCATCATTTAACATCAACAAAACTATTTCTAAGATCCCCAGAAAAAAATATGATAATGTCTTCTATTTACATAACTAAATCATAGGATCACACATCCATCCATATAGGGTTTGGAAAAAATAATACTACACTCAAACTGCTTAATACCACTTTTCCACATCTACTCAATAATCGTATTCTTAAAATCGTAAAAGGAAACCATACTCATTAAGGTGTCCCACTCATCATTTCAACAAGGAATGAAATATTCCCTTTAAATAATTCTTCCTTTATACCCTTACCAATTAACTAGGACTTGTGCAACACATCATGATATTTCATGAGGACAATGATATAGACATGGAGCCTCTTCCCCGTTCAATGTCTTATACTAAACATCATTTCCTTTCATGACTCATTCTTATCCAAAATATTGGTAAAGTAAAGAAAATATTTTAAAAAATAAGATCATGTAGATATCATCATTTCCCACTAATAATACTTGATAACCACATGATCCTGATCATACATTAACATATCTTTGATAAGCTCCAAAAATAATTGATCCCTGCATTTCCTCCATTTTAGACCCCCTCATATCCCCCTCCTAATTCATAATTCCCCACCATCTCCCTATAGGTCCTTAAATCATGGATGTTTCAAACCTAACACATCAATATTAAAAATTATATACTAGATTCTAGATTCCCTTCCTGGTATATATCCAATACCAATAATATTTGGGTTCATTTGTACTCTAGAAGGATGGGGTATACTGAAGATTGAAATCCAAAGAATAATTGACAATAAACATGTTATTTCCTCTGCATTGGACATGCTTTAACCATAATATTCTTAGATTATGTTTTTTTATTTCATGATTCACTAGTGTGGGGTGGGATTATACTTAGCTACAACATCCTATATGATCGGTGGTATTAGAAGAACTCCCTCACATGTAGACTTATTTTGTTTGATTTTCGGATCATTCCCATGAGGCATCACCGAGGTGAAATTTTCATAAATAAAAAATATTAAACATTTAGAAATTACTTTAAGAACTCACTTAAGGTAGTAAAATATGATTTTTATAGGTCAAAATAAGTGATTTCTCTAAGATGAACAATCCTCAAATCTTTCCAATATCAATAAGGTATAATCCCTTAGATCTTATTATGGATTAAAACGTATATAGTGACAACATGTTAGTTATAATAATATACATATTACAAGAAATATCATTTTAATTTTAACTAATTAATATATTAGTATATATATATCAACAATGCATAGATCATATATTACAATTTACATTTAAATCACTGAATTGTTATGTATGACAATAAATCTTATGCAGGACATGTTAACATACAGGCATTTCAATAATGCATGAATTCCCCTTAAATTCCTTAAAATATAACAACACAAAAGTACATAGGATATACAAGAAATAGGCATAGTAAAATGGGTAAAATAATTCCCATCACTAGTATCATAGAGGTTGATTATATAATTTATTTAGAGGAAGTTATGTGACTCACTGAATAGATTTACCCATAGTCTATATCCTTTCTACCATACCCTGAATATATTCATGAAAAAAATTATAAGAAAATATATCTAATATAGATTTTTATTTCCCCAAACCAAATCAATCATCCCTGGATAAAGAGATAGATATCCTCTTTAATATCTCCCCATATGAAAGTGTGATGTCATAGACATGATTTGGTTTTTGTGATAGCCAAAATAGTTGGAAATGTGGCCCCAAGAACACAGCCCCCTATTCTGTAGGTTTTCTACTATTAGATAGGGTATTGGGTGAGTCCATGGGGACGTTATTCCCCTGATTCAATAAAATAAAACATCATAAATAACCACTCGTCTAGAATAATAATAAATAGTCCTTGTTTGGGAACAACTAATATAAGCACAAATGTATAAATGAATTAAATGAGGAAAATTATCAATGGATATTTCATACATACATCACTGGTCACTAAGTAGGTAAAACCCATAAATATGTGTGAAAGAGAAAAATAATAAAAAATTCAATTTCTCTACTACACAAACTGATCCATATCACATAACTCACTCCTCATGAGTATTGAATAAATAATTCTCAATCAGTCCTAAGCTTTATCCAAACCTATATTTGCATCGAATTGAATGTATGAGTGTGTACCCAAATGGAACGGAACCCCAGGAAGGGTGGTAGTACAAAACATAGTTGTCCACGCTTATGTGGTCACATACAATTCAAGTAAATGAATTGTATGTATATGTGATTCACCATATCAGATAATAATTATAATAATTTTTAATATCAAAAAATTATGATAAAATAAATAAATTTATACTAGACTATTCTATTATATTTTCATGATTATATGGAATTCTCATTTATGAAGAGATAAGAAGTGAAATAAATTAAAAAAATAAATCCATAATGAATCCTTGGGTTTATGATTGTAATCAAATGGAAATCCAATGAATAAGGCATTGAGATGTATGTAATACCACTCCATCATTATGTATTTGAGTTTATCTTTGGGTGCACTATTTTAATTGACCATACCTACATTATCATGTGTGAGAAATGTCTCTAAGCAAGATACATTACTATAGGGGGTATATGACCTAACCATGGGTAACTGGTACTCACCTCTAAACCCTATTTTGAACGATTCAATGTATTATATAGATATACTGTCAATATAGGGCTGAGATAGATGTGATATAACCCATTACATGGAAATTAATTCTAATTATTGATTCATCTGTCCCATTACTTATGAAATCATGATATTATTACTTCACTAAACTCTAAGGGGTATGACCCTTAGGGGATGAATAAGGAATTCCCACTACAACAAAGTTAATAAATCATTTTCTACTAAAGAAAAAGATAACAATACCACTCATTTAAATGTTTTTTCTATATAGTAATGTTTCATCAACTTGATTCTTAAGATCATCCTAGTAATTGTTCAAGGATACCATTATTTATTCTTGAGAGTACATGAAATATGGGTTCCAAAGATTAATTTGTAACCTAACTATGGAAACCTAAATGGAAGAATCCATATGAAAATGGGACTCCATGTAACGGTATTAATAAATATTGTTATGATTATAGACTCGATCATTGGAAGAACATCTGGGAATCTCAATGTGGTGACCATCAACTAGATAAGATCAAGAAATGGACAATAAGAAGAACCTCTAGGCACCCTAATAATATAATACATCGTGTGAGTCTCATCATCCATATACTAAGTATCCAATCATTAAATCATATCAATATCAATAATAACCATGTGAAAGAATAAATAAAAGATTCATGGGGGCCAAACACCTGAACCCATTTCTAGTAGAGAAGCCCCATATATATACATGTTTAGTTTGGGTTCAAAGCTGACACCCACTACCATCTGTTCCCAAAACCAATAACACTCTAGATCTGGTTCATCCTACTTTTGAGGTACCCAAATGGGTTTCCTAGATCAAAAAACTAGAGAGGTTCCAACTCATGATCCCTCGTGTCTGAATATAATTTCATGTACCCCCTTGGTGTCCAATAAGTCAATAAGTAATATAATGAATCCTACTTGGGATCCTTTATAAAAAATTTGTGATCTCCCTAGGGTGGTTCCCCTAGTTTCAAATAGAGGATTAAATGAATTTTAAATTTTAGTCTCTTATCATATGACATTTTGAGTCCACTCAACAATCTAATAATTTTGGACTTATCCATTGTAGAAAATATTTAAAAAAAATCACATAGGTAATCATTGACCCCTATCTTCTTCCATTTTAATTTACTAATTCAATTTATATTGATTGATCATTAAAATATTCTAAATCAGATTCATCAACATTATGGATGATCCCAAGATTTCACATACTATTATATATATATGTGTAAGTACAATAGTTAATCTATTTTAGACCACATACCTTATGAATTATTCCATTTATTTTCCAATGTCTAGTAGATGCTTTCAAGGCCCATCCTGGATAACATAAGACATGCTCTATCCCACCTCACAGAAAATTTATAAAAAATAACTGTAAAAACAATATAATAAATTAATTATATAATAATATTTGAAATTAAGAATAATGTTTTTGTTAAAAAGGAATAATTTCCAAATCCTCACTGGTTGATCTCGTGCCATGAGAATGACAACTGATCAAATCACAAAAAATCATGACATATATCCCACATTTAAGAAGGAAAAAACCTAATCAATGAAATCTAAACAACTACTCAACAATGATAATATAGTATTTATATATTTATAAATTCACTGTGATTTCAAACCATAGTAAATTGGAACATGGCTAAGTGTAGATGACATCATAGCTAACTCAATTACATGACATAGAAAAATGCAAATTATTGGTCTCTTATCCCACCATGATCTAGTGGGAATATTTTTAAAATAAATAACCATGGAAACATAAAAATAATAATTAAGAGGTAAAGATACCTTAGATTATTTTCAGATGATAAATCATACATCAAAACGCCCTAGAAGGCTACCAAGAACAACATCTTAAAGCGGTTATAAGAAAACAAGTATATTAGATAGATTCTTATGCCATATAAGGGGTAAGAAGGAGGAAATTTTTGTTTAACCTGTTAAATCCTACATGAAAAAATATTCATTTCCCCATATTAATGGGCCATTCAATTGGGATTCATGTTTGGTCAAACCATGCAGTAACTGTATGCCCCCAATATTTGAAGGACATCCAAATTGCATGATTTCAATGAATGTTTATAAAAACCCTATGTTAACAATGTGAGTCCCTCATTACCTAAGTATAATTATAAATAAATTTTTGGGATCCTCTAATTGTTTAGAGAACCATTTTCATTTATAAACTGGTTTACATAGAAGCCCCACACTATTAGCACTAATTTTTTGCAAACCAAACAACTTGGTATCTCTCAAAACTGAACCATTGGGCCAAAAACTCTCACAAAACTCCCAAAACATCAAATATACCCTTAATCCATCATTACACATTTAAAATAATCACATTGAGTGATTATAACATCTATAATTCTGCTTCAAATCTCTGACATAGATTTGACCCATCCAGAAATTGTAAAATCAAATTACTTAAAAAATTCTGAACATAGAAAAACAGATAATTTTAGAACCTCCCTACAATAAGATATCCCATCCTAGAGACTCCTTTTTTGGAATAAAGATTATTATATTTAATTACATGGGTTTTGAATTTATTCTTGAATATCTACATTGCATTTATAAATTCCTAATATGCTTCCAAGCATCACTTTCAAACATAAAATACTTAACCCACAAAAATTTCAAGCCAATGATCATTAACAATGATGAAACATCATTATAACACATACCTAAGCCTATAAAAACTAATATACAATCATGACATCATCTCTTTCATAAATCAGTATATGGATGTCTCTAACATTGGTTCTTGATTCCAATGGGAAACTCGAAAACAAATTCTTTATATATTCATAATTTCCAACTAAAGAGTTCGCTTAGTATATAAATAATTCCCCTAGTATGTTTATAAACTCTCCAAACCTAATCAAAATTCACCTACACAAATGTGAATAATGAGTATTCTAATCATGCTCACTAATTCTCACACCTGACATCTATTAATGTATCTCAGATGAACCATTGCATATTAATTTATATTATTGTTCCACAATAAGAATATTGGACCATTCATGATACAAAACCCTTGGATCATCACAATATAACCTAGTCCCAACAACTATACGAATACTCTATCAATGAGAATATTGAATTAGGATCATAGAATTTACCAAGAAATAATTATGTACATAGTCCTAATTACTAATGGAATTTAAAAAGAAACAATTAGCATCCAATGACCAGTCTCTTAATTTTATAAAACTTCTCATAGGATGGTTACCAACAAGTGAACAAATTCACACTACTGAACATAGGACCAGTGTACTCATCACACTAATGAATCTAATTTCTATTAGCATAATCCATGCACCATCAATTTCATTCATAATGACAAGAATGTCAATGAACTCTCTCATACCATATTGTTAATGGAAATGTCACCTAGCACTCTCTGCAACATCCTAGGAATGGTTCCCATGGATATTGTACTTCTTGAACCATGAACTAGGGTCACCACCATCATATGGCCAATTTTTAAATCCCAACCATGTGGGTAAGGTTATTCCACTCCTCAATCAAAAATTCCATTGATTTAAAAAAGTAACGTTATTTAGATATATTTAAATATTTATGATGAAACCTTAGTGTGATAATGATGTTGTTGGGATATTGGGCATGAAAAACATTAGAGTATGTGTCTAAATATATTCCATTAATATGTGTGTATTTCTATCCACATTCTATTCACAACATCCTACCTAAAATTGACTAGGATATGACCATACCTTTCATTCCATCAGTACCAATACATTCCTAGTTTCTCTTCAATAGTAGAGGGGAATTCATCATTTTTTTCAACTCCCAAAAATAGCCACAAAATGTCTTTAAATAAATGGCCATCATATCACAAATGACCACTGACTAATTAATAATTAAAATTTATCCATGTACAACTAACATTCACTACCCTTATATCTCCCAACATATTAAGTGTACAATCCAATACATCTCGATTCAATACATGTCTCCTTCTATCATGGGTCATCCATTAAATTTTCATGTAGACCAATGTTCAAGGAATATCGTTTTCATTAAGCTTGAATCTCATTGTATATCTGGAAAAATATTAGGTACTTACCCATGGAATTTTCTATTGAATTACTATCTGACTCATAATGTATTTCAGATATTAAAGAATCATCCACAAAACCCTTGGTGAAAAAGATCAAGGAACCCAATCATTCATTCCCATTAATTCCAGTATCAATACATATTCACCCTAGGTTCTTTCACTGAAACCAAAAAATGTACTATTTCTATATTTAAAATTTGATAACAAATGTGCTTTGGTATCAACAAAAGTGTAAAATCCAGCACACTTCCTCAAAAGGAATGTTTACCCTAGGCCAACCGATCTCACTAGAAGACCTTTATCAATCGAGAATTCAAACTAGAAGGTTCCATGTTAAAAATAAGGGCCTCTAGTTTTTATACCCATATATAAAAGTCGGGTCTCATAATGAGGCCACTAAGTCAATCCACCAATCCCAAAAATGTTTCACAAAAGATTATTCCTTAGGGGAGGTAAATGTGACAATACCCTATGAGGTTAAATACTATAAATGTTTTATTATTATATTGGTTTTCAATTCCATATTATAGTTGAAAAATCCTTACATGTTTTAATTGGAATCCCATTTATGTTAAACCAACTAGAAATTGTCTACTATAAAAAATAAAAATTGTTAGACCTTTATGGTATCACCTACCATGCATCGATGAACATAGAATTGATCCTCCCTCTCCATACTCATAATGAAATTATCTTAAGAGGGTAATAACCAAATAGAATCAATATAATAGACTAATCCTTACCATGAATACATACATTATATTACCCTATTGAGGTTCTAGATTACTCTAAACATTTCTGTTTCAATCAACTTTGCACTAGAGGATCTTTCTAGATATCTATAAATGATGGATGGATAAGTAAAATATCCTAGAAAGACTATTGAAAAAACAAAATGTTTGTTATTAAGAATAATTAGTTAACCACACCTAAAATTATAGACCCAAAATCTTCTACTGTAAAGGTATTATATTTTTATATTCACCTATAATGGTCAACATTATTAAGACAACATCATATAAATTATCTGTGTCATAAAACACTCACATGTTCGGGTTAAGTAGTGTTTCATTCCAATTTATAAAGAAAAAATATATATATGTTTTTATTGAGAATTTAAAAAACCATGCAAAATAAGTAACCTTCATAAGGGGTCTAACACATGGGAACCATGTGTCCTATCAATATCTTAGGATCACTACACCTCTCATGCATGTTGATTGAGTCACCATAATCACTATCATACATCCTACTATATATCCCCATAACAAAACATAAAAATTAAATATATATACACAAGTGAGTCTTCCTAAGTATAATTACATTGAGATACTATATAGGATAACACCATCTAGGTTGTTGTTGAAACATTATTATGGTACCATAGTCATCATAAATAAAATCAATCACTATATGACCTATAATATATGAACCCTACACACTAAATATGTTACCTGAGATACCTGATTCCTATCCTTACCATGAATGAAAATCATTCACTAGCCTCCCTCCAATGGTATGAGATCCATAATTCTATAAAAATCATGAAAATCACACCGAATATACATCACTTAAAGAAAAAGTCATATAAAAATATTACAATGTATATCAGGAAAAACAATCTCATTTACTTATCAATGAGGAAGTCTCACTTGGAAAATAAATCTTGATGAATCAGTCAAAACCCCATTACATGTTATGAAATATTCCTAATACTCATGAATACCATACGCAAAATATTTATGTAATAGGATAGGAAAATCAACAATATTGCTTTTTGATATCCCAAATGGGCTCACTCTGTGTACAGTAGAAGAACTGGTAGGTGATATGGCATGAAACATGTATCCCTAAACACCAAAGGATTTCTACTAGAAATATGAGAGTATGGTGCGTCTATTAGGAGACTATGTCCATATGCCAGAATAAGAAAAAATTGAAAATAACCAAAAATCAACCATATAAGAAAATAATCAATTTATTAAATTAAAAAAATCCTAACAAGGTTGTAATAATGAATAAAGATAAGTAAAGGCATAACATACATGTCATACATTTATCACTTCTCACTTACTAGGACAACCACAAATACATGGGTCGAATAGAAACAAAAAATGGCACAAGGATCTATAAACCCCATTGATCCATATCACATACTCAAATCTCCAATTATATACATGAAATCCTTCTTGATCAGTCTTGGGACCCATCCCAACATGTACATATATCCAATTAAATGAATTATTGAGTACCCAAATATAGAGTTTTCCAGAGAAGGATTTGACACAAAACTATATAGGGAACCATTAACAAGGTACTGTAAATACCTAGTTAATTTAATATTTATTTGTGTAACATTCTAATTAGGATAAAAAGTTAAAAAATCATCTAAAAAATAACTAGAAATTAAAAATATCAAACTACAGAATTTTATTATAAGTTCATGTTCATCTAGTGTTCTCATCTTAGATGACACACAAATATAAAAAATAATAAAATAAATCTAAAATTTAACCCTCGTTACATGATCTTGATTGATCAGATATCCTTTGGATAAAGTTTTTAATACGATTTCATACCACTCAATGAATGTATAATCATGTTTATCCATGGATAATTAATTTTCAAATGACCATACCTTCTTTGGAAAACCCAAAACATTTCTATGAGTAAGATATGTCAGTGTAGGAGAATACATATCCTAAACCAGGTACCCCCCCCCCATACATGAATCCAATTACTATAATAAATTACTTCATGTAATATATATACATCCTCTAAAATGGATCTGGGATGTCTATCATACCCCTCAATATAGGTATATCTATTTTGATGCATTCTTCATAGTTCATAGTGTGTAGGAAATCATGATAATGTGACTTAGGTAATAGTTAAGGGTGATAAATTTAAACCATGGGTGATATATAAGGAATTATCTCTAGACAAATTTTAATAAACCAATATATATTAAAGAAATATATTCACATACCAATCCAAGACAATTCATGTGAGTATAGTAATGGTGAATCCACCTGATCATTGGGATCATTTTACAACTCACTCGAGTAGATAATCATCAATCACTATAAGTATCAAAAATTGGTTCTATAGATCACTTAGAAACCTCCCTATAGATCCATGGATGGGGGAATCATTCTGAAAATGGTACTTCCTATAATAGTGTTATTATATCTTGTGAGGCTCATAGTTCGTATCCCATTATGATCTTTTGGAAATAAGAATAAGGTATCTCTCAAACTGATAGTCTTAGAATCTAGATCATAGAAACAAACACCTGATACCCCTATCAAATTACGAATCACATCTCTCTTTATGGATAGATACCATGAATCATTTCTGAATACCATAGCTTTATTAATAATGACCATGTGAAAGACTGATGAAAAAAGTGTGGGTGCTAATTTTTTAACCCACTACTAATTCAAAAACCCCATCGTCTTACAAATTTATTATGTCTTCTAAGATTACACCGTCTATCATCATTTCATAAAACCCATTACTCTCCAAGTATAGGAGATTCAACTAATATGTAACCCCTTGGTGTCCCATAGATCAATAAAATTGATAGGTTTTCTACTCCAGAAACATAATGTGAAAAGATAAGTGGAGGTATCCATCTTGGGGACCTCTATGTCATCATGTTTAAAAAGTTATCCATTTTGTGATCCTATTATACAATGTCACGTTATACCTGCGGCTTTTCCACTTAATCCTAAGAAATATAGGAAATGACTCAAAAAAAATATTTTATCATCTCTTTAGTGGTATCAAGTCGACCAGGCATTCCAAGCATCTTTGTCTCAACCATCGGGGAAAAAATTATTGTGAGCACATAGGTGTTGTTATTGACCCATGGTGTATTCAATTTTAATTAACCAATTTAATGTTTTTAAAAATTCTATTGAAAAAATTTATATATAAGAAATAATCCTCATGGATTATCCCATGATTTCACATTCTATCACCAACATTACTAAGTGGACTAATGCGAGTACGATGGACCGCCTACATTTAAGAAACCTTAAATTTAATTTATACAGGTCAAAAATAATTTCCAAGGCTCGTCCAAGATCAAACATGAAAATGCTAGTTTCTATCTCATAATAAACACCATAAAAATTTAATTTTAACAATTTTATTATTAAATAAAAAACATAAAAAATTTAAATTAGTAAGACCATTTTTATTTAAATAGTCACATTTATCAAAATGTAAATGGTTGATCATGCCACACCAAAACTACAACAAAACATTTTTTAAAAACCGATGACACATATCCAACAATGAACTAGGAATAATACCAATTAAAATGAATCAAAAAATTTTCATAATGACTCTAATTTAGGCTTTAATGATTTTGAAAATAACAATGTCATCATACCTCAATGAAATGGCATGCAGCTAAGTGCAGATGACATCCTAAGTCACCCTCATCAAAGGCAGGGGAAAATTCCCATAAAATTTATCTAATTCCACCAAGATTTGGTGGAATCATAACTGAAATATATACCTAGGAAACATTATAATTACTAATGAAGATATAAATAGAACTTGTAATATTACTAGAGAATAAATAAAATAATAAAACATAATGGAAGGCCACCACGAATGTCCCCTCGATGGTTTTTGGAGAAGGGATGATGTAGAGAGGGATGCTTGGGTCAAATGTGGGAGGAAGAACAAATAGGGTTTTACCAAATTAAATAATGCATGGTAAAAATGTTCATTTTCACTATTTTAATAGACTAAAAGGTTTAGATATGTATCTGGAAAATTCATATACCAATCATGTACCATGATGATCTGATGTATCTCCACTTTGAATGGTTGTAGTGCATGGTTTAACCAACCATGTTCCATTTATATGTGTCCCTATACACCATTTCACTATATCTCATGGTTTTTCTGGGTCCTCACATTTTTTTAAAAAACAATGTTCTCAAAAAAACTAGGATTCATGGTTGATCCGCATAGTTAAATATAATTATGCACTAATAGTGCACCCCGGATGCACGTTTTGAAAAAATAAACATTATTCCCTAGACACCCACGGTTCTCCCAAATCCTCCAAGATAATATCTGAGACTCATTCCACATAGAATAAATTATCATTGATTCATTCTATATTGCAAAATTATATTCTGAATCTCTAATCAATAGTTAACTCATCCAATAATTATAAATTAATATTTATTCAAAAATTTCAAACTAAGGAAAACATATGGTCCTATATAAAGAAGAGGCTTACTAGTGATGATTGTTATAATGATGTTTTGGGGGGAATATGATCTCAATAATAATATACATACCCCATAATCACATCCAATAATAATTAAATGTCCCATAACAAAACAACAGAAACTAAATTAATATCAGCATTTCATAATATATGGCATCCTGGTTATAATATATAAAGAAAAAAACAAAAATCCTAGTATGTTATAAATTTTATGATAAATGAATAAGATAGTCTTAACAAAATATAAAAATATTTTCTATTTCATCATGGAATCAATTTTATCCTCTAATCTCTACCTTCTAAATAACCTGAGGTATGGCCTTTTCCCTTAGCTGCATTTATATTCAGGAAATATGAACATACAATGAGATACTATTGTAGGGTGTAAGTATAAACCATGTAGTAAACTACAAAATAATCCTTAATATAAAGATATCCTGAAAATAAATATTCATGTAAATCTATTTTTAAATGTAATGAGTAACCAATTATATGATGTGTGATCTTGCACTAACTAGACCTCCATAGGCCATGGCCAAACCTTCTTCGGAACCATGTCATAAGAAATTCAGAGTACATGATCACTATTTAGATTAGGCAAGAAATATAAATCATGGTTCATGTTATGTCTTAGAGCTACTTAGTCCCTTTGGAAGGCCACCATACCATTTCACCCCTAGATCTTCCTCCAGTCACAAACAAGGCTGTTTCACCCTAACTATTTAAAGGTTATACCGATGGTAATCCCACCCCATACACATCCATTGGTTATGATGCAAGGAAAAAATTCTCATTACTTTACAATGATAGGCTACAGGGCCTTAGTACAACATTATTTATCTACAGTTAGACTAAAAATGCATTGTACCCCTACCTTATCCCTTGGTCATCTCATAATCATCATTGAATGGGAACATGACCCCCTATAATGGATATCCAAACCATGATGATTCAAAATTTCACATTTATACTAAATTAAAAACCATGATATGATAATTATTAAAAAAATAAGAATAAAATATTATATCACAACCATATCACATTGTTAATTGGTCTCATGGTCCCACACAAAACATTTAAAAATAACATGAATTCAAATTCACACAATAGTTCATGTGTCTATGCGGGCAAGTACAAACATGCCAGTGATGCCAATAAAACATAAAAAAGGACAAATGTGGTAATAAATTTATTGAATTATCCTTATCTTACATTTATCTAATAAGTGAATATTTTTAAGAAAGTGAAAAAGAATGTTCTAACATACATTCAAATGAAGAGAGGTATCCTAGGATACCATTCAAAAATCACCTAATTTACATGCCAATGAGATGTGCAGAAAACGTCCCAAAACATCACACTAGTTTCATTTAAATTAATTACCATTAAGAGAATTGGTATATCACCGGATAACAAGGGAAATACAATGTTTAAAATGCATTTGCAATTTCCTGAATAAATTTTACATTGTTTCCCTTTTGAAATACACATATATATTTAGTATTGAATTCAACCATTTAAAAAACCGAATATCTAGCACAATTATCTTGTGATTCACACCATGACCATGGTTTCATTAGTAGAACAAAATCTGGGAAATCCACCATGATGAACCGGTTTCACATGAAAAACATTACTGAGTTTTTTTACCCTATAAAGTATTATACCATGGTTTTGTGATGTAATACATGTATTTGTACATAGGGATGATACTTGGGCCTCATGTATATGAACAAACCTATACATTGGGTGTGTTTTCCTACTCATTTCCAAATTTAATACTCAAGTCACAACATGAATTCCATCAGGTTCTGTTCTTTTATATAATGCACCTAAAAATACATGATTTTCACCCTAGGCCACAAGGAGTCCTTGGATACTCCCCAAACCAAAATTAATCCATCATAAGGATAAAATTCATTTACATTTATATTTTTTTGTGTTAAGTTCGACTCTTTAAAAAATAACTTTATTATACTATAGGATCTCACTGTATCACTAATGTATGATTTTTTACTCTTGAATTGGTCATTAATTTCAATAATATTTGTATATTATACTATCATGCACATCATCTTCTTCTTATTAGCCTTATATTACTATATCCTATAATAACCTTATCACTTAAATCTCAAGGAGTCTTGAAATGTCTGATAAATTATAGTAATGATAGTCGATGTTCTCTCTCTATCTCCCTCACTATAACTAACATCATATTCATTTTACTTGTGTTCTTTGATAATAACATATCACATGACATTGATTAACTCTTTCTTCTCCTCCGACTCCTATAAAATTTAATTCTACAATATTGTGATATTTTAAGGAATTACTTTTATCCTTCTTCACCTTCTTTTTCTTTATTCATTTAATTCCTCAACATACATTTTCCACTCTTTAGAATATCATCATTTTCTCTCACTTTGGTACATAGAGTCCTATTAGAGAATTAAATATCTATTCAATTTGATCTTATCTACCTTATTCTTAAAAAATCTATATCCATTATCATGTGAATATTTTTTTCATTTGTGAATGTAGAATAACTCCATGAATCTCAAGAATAAAATATTTTTTATTTTAATATATTTGATAACATTAAGGATAAATCCTCTGATTCCTCATTCCTATTCAGTCCTAGTAAATGATAGAATCATTTTATATTTCTAGAGTCTTGGGATTTTACATCCATAAAGAATCATGAATATTAAAAATTACTTTGTTTCAAGATTTCAAACTCATACACATGTGGAAATATTATTATTGTGTGATACTTTCATTCCCTGTATGGAAATCCTCATCATTGATCAACCTTCTCCTCAATTATAATATTAATTAATCACTTTCTATCCTAACAAAATAACAACATTAGGATATATTATAAATTTATAATTATACAACATCAAACATATTTATCACCATTAACAAAACATTTTTTCATTTGTTGATCATTAAATAAGAAATTATTACAAAGATATATCGTAATGAGGATTTAATAATTTTTTAATTATATTCACAACAAGTAAAATTTGTATACACAATAGATTTTGATTTACTTCTATATATCCTAGTGCAATAATCAAATTTTATACATTTCCCATATTTATATTATATAGTCTCTTATGTATGAGTATGTGACACTTACATATCTCAGTAAGGATGAGTTTCTTTTCCAAATCATTTATCTTTTATTTACATTTCATATTCACTCATACTATAATGATTACTCTTTTGTATCTGATGACAAAATATTTTAAACATAATGTATCTTAGGTATTTTTAAAAATCTCATCAATTCTAAGTATATTTATGTATTTCTTTCATTTTTTAAATTCATGTATGAAAATTTTGGTCAATTTTTAAAAAATAATTTAGAAAAGATGGATGAATATTGTGTATCATCTTCATCACCAATATAAATTCCATTCCCTTTCTGATTTTCTATCTGTATGGTCTGGACTACCCATAAGTATTTCCTTGAATATCAAAGGGTACCTTTGCTCAAACTATGATAATAAAACATTCAATCTCAAAACTAGTTTTTTAATTTCAAAAATATTCTTGTAACATTTTTATATATCCTTAGTAAATCCCTAAATAATATAAAAACATATCAAATTACTTTGGAAATTATAATATTAATCATAATTCCTATCAAATTCAATTTAAAATCCTTAGAGATTATGAGTTCTAAAATTTGAGTAAATCAATGTATCTTTAATTAATATTCATCTCCAATATAAAACTCATTATTCTATAACAATTATCAAAGAGTAGAAATAAATTAATCCTATATTGTATTAGACTATTTATCTAGTAGTATTCATGATTGATAACATTGGAATGATTTCAAATTCTTTCTGTGAAATTTATTTTCACTTAATCAAAACATATTAAGAATATCTATAGTTAAGCCATCAAACTTCTCATGTAGCATGTGATAGATATTAATTTTATCATCAATGAAAAATTTTCATTAATTTTAATTTATGATTTTCTCTATAATTATATTATGTAAATGTTGTATCTGAAATTCCAAAAAGCATCTAAATATACCTTTTTTAGAAACCTCACCCATCTAATGAACAAATATCTATAAATAAGAATAACGGTATAGAATTTTGTTACATATGATCCAACAAAACTCTAACATTAATCTTAAACATCTCCTTAATCTTTTGTTAGGATCCTCCCACATCACCGAATAAATATTTTTTGACATATTATTTATTAGAAACAAATAAAATAATCATAATAAATTGGGCTTTATATGTTGAAAAACACTTTTAATTATAGTCAACACAATAGATTACAAATTTATTAACTTTGACCCTCATTGGTGGTAGACATGGGAGGTAAATAACATGTACTCTACCTTCCACATTTTTTATTGTAATAGTATACTATTTATTATTTTAAAATTACATGTTGTGTATTCTATAATTTTTTTTATTCTCGTAATATTATACATTTATGTTTTAGATGGTGGTAAATTTATTTTTACTTTGTAAAAATATCCCATTTAATCAATTATGATGAATTTCACTAAAAAGAAAACATAATTAATATATAAATGATAACATTAATTATATTTTAAGTGAAAATTATATGAAAATAATTTGTATATTTAGTATTATAAAAATATTTTATACAGATTCTTACTTCAATAAATTGAAAAATTATATCTACAACATTAATGAAAATAAATGTCTAACAAAATTACACGTATCACATAAAAACCCATAGTACTTTTGATTTCTTAAAAAACATTTTAAAGTATATAATTCAAAATTATATTGTATTGTTTATATCATTTCATGGAATTATTTATAATTTATTTCCTTAAGTATACTTTTATATAACTTACCTCAACTCCTATAAAAAATCCCACACGTAAAATTTCCATGATTATTTCTAAAAACTAAATTGGTATTTCATTTTTCTATAAGATATTATTTTATTTCATTATTCCATATATTTATATAGTAAATAAAAAAAATTATTTTCAGGTAATTATATAGTTCTCTATGATATAAAATCTTCAAAACTAATACATTATAAGTGTTGGTCGTATATTAAATATGTTACATGGTTTAAAAAAATCACACTTTTATCACCCAACTTGGCATTTTTTGTTCTTATATATTTTGAGTTCTACAATTTCTCATCATTTATTTTCAATAAAGAACAATATTTCCATAATTCATGAATTTTCATGTAAATATATTTTGTTGAATAGTTAATCAACACTAAAATTTTGTATAATTTTTTGTTTCATTTTATAACATTATTACAAAATAAATAAAAATAATAAAAACATCCTACTCCAAAAATAATATTTTTGTTTTTTCTCAATCACGCCAATCAAAAAATTAAATTATAGACCTAACCAAAAAAATAAAACCATTTAGAAGGTATTAAAAATAAATGAGTTTGGAAATGATTTTATATTAAAATGAATTTTCAATGAATGAGCATCCATATGGATAATTGATCTGTTCAACCCACAATTTTTAAAGGTGAGATAAATGGAAATAACTTTCTAGTTTTTTATTTAAATAATATAAAACATTATTTTTTCATCGTACTATCATAAGTGATAAATTCCAAACTACTATAATTAAAATTGTTATGTTGATGATAATTAATTAGAAAAAAAAATATATTTTTCAATGAATATTTAAATGGAAATAATATAACATGTTGGGTGAGTGGGTATATTTTACAGTTTCACTCATAAATTATAAATAAATATAAATTAATCAATAATAAATAAAACAAATAAAAAATATAAAAAAATATTTTAGAAGGGTAATGAGTGAGAAAATTGATTTTTTCATAGTGGGGATGAAAGAATTTAATTTTATTAATTACCATAATATGATATAAATTATAGTACTCTGAAAATCAGAAATATTAAAATAATATGTAATGTGAGGAAATTTGGAAAAAATTGATTTTTGTAAAAAAATCGACAAGGAGAAAGTGAAATATGGTTCACTGGTCGAAAGGGTATATATGATTTAAAATAATCATAAAAAGAAAATACAAATATTCCCAAACAAGATAAACCAAAATAATCATCATATTATACTATCAAAATTTTATTTCAATTATAACATCTATAGAAAAATATTCATATCCACAGGTGTTGTATCAAATATAGAATCACATATTGGTAAATCAACAGTCTGAAAAGTAAGAGGGGTATAATCATTATTAGGATAAGTATCTCATATTTAACAGAGATCCTATAATGTGAAGGTGCACAACTATAATATAGATCATAGTGTTCCAATGTGATAAGATAATTGTTGTCAGTTTACTATGAATATAAATTAGGGATAATTCTACCTCTCATTTAAGAGTTTATAGTCACTAATAATTTTCTACATCTGTTCCATGTGGGTATCCATGAAATATAAATTATATTAAAAAAATGGGATCTCTTGGTATTAGAGGTAGATGGTGTAACATACCATGTAAGTAATGAATAATAGATATTTTTATTTATGTCTATTAATGATTAAGATAGTGTTATAGAGGATTAAAATGAAAATAGATACAATCTTATGCATGGAATACACTAATATTCTTAAAAGATTGTTTTACTGCCTTTTGATGGCAAACCATTTTATCCAATGGTGGTCATTGGAATCAATTTCACTTTGGAATTAGACTTAAACTGGTGTCAATCTTTTGATACTTATTGTTTTGTAAAAACACGCTATTTGCTCTGGCAGCGGGAATTAATTATTAAATTAATTAATGTGACTTATATGATTTTAATTTTGTAAAATAGACTTCATTTTTTAATTCGTAATATCAAATATAGCTTAGGGTGAATTTTTGGTAATTTTCTGAAAAACTTCAATTTTTTGATGAATAGTGAAACCACTAAGTGGTAATCAAGCAAACTGATTTTTCAGTTAAATGAAAGTTTACCACTAATGTGTATTGAATTTTGAAAATCTGACATACATGGTTGTCATTAAGAAGTAAAATGTGGTTCAATGAGATAATAATAATTTTTTGGTGAATAGTAACTTATTAAGTTCTTAATCACGATTAGTGGTAATTAGGGTAGTTTAAGGTATAAATAATACTTTAATAAAATGAAATGACCTAGACACATGTCCCAACCTCATTGGTTGTGTCATGGCCGACCGTGAAATGACATGGGTAAACTTGGGGACCCCATGGATCCACTTTTGTTGGTAAATGACATAAATTACTTTTTATTTAATGTTAAAGTGAAAATGACACAAACATAATATGTTTTACGAAAACAATTTTTAAGTGGGGTTATACAAGTCCAAATTTTTATTATAAATAGTCATTGGAAAGATAAAAAGATTTCCTACATCATAGTATTTTTTTATGATTTTTAGACATTAAATAAATTAAATTATTTATGACATAATAATGATGTAGTGATGACATCATTATTTGACGATTTAAATAAAATGGAATGATAATGTAAAATATATGAACTACACATGTCCAAAACCAATTGGATGAGTGGATTTCGAACCCTTATCACCTTATCCACGAATTCTATCAATGTGGGACCTTTTAAAACCGAAACACATTTTCAAGTAATGTAATATTTCTTTACTTTCCAAAAGTGCCCCTCCTCTCCTCTTATAAAAGGCCCCCACCTCTACCTCATTTCACACACTCCTCAAGCCTTTGGCTCGGCCAAACCCTGCCCATTTACTCTCTACACATCCCTCTCCTCATCCTAGAGGATTCCCTTTGGGCAGAATCCTTTCAAAGAAAGCCTTTAGGCTCAAATTAAAAGGAGTTACACTTTTTAAGGTAATTCATTCTCTCATGTTCATTTGTTTTATTTTGCTTCTCCAACCCCTTAACTCTTTTTATTTACTTCTTTTGTAACAAAAACAGTATCTTCAATATACTAGGATGTTGTTATAAGATATATTTGAGCTACACACTCACACAACTACATCAAATGGTTAAAGAACATACGGTTTCCGTGGATGGCGAAATTCTGCCTCCCGAAACGATGATTGTTCAATACTCATTTAACACCTTCAAAGGTGGCCATTATGATGTCACTATTTTTGTATATGATATATGAAATGTTTATGTTTTCCTTAAGCTTAGGTTTTTTTCATTTTGCGCATACCATTATGGTTTCCATTATGGGTAAACACGATATCTTCATTTTAGGAAGTGCGGACTACCGCCCCCTAAAAGTGATTTGATTCGTTAAATACCATATGTGGGACATGTAAAGGATAAAATTAATGATATTATATATTATATTATACTGGAATTATAATATACCTTTATATCATTATGATTCCATTCCAGAAAATATGAAATAGAAATGGAAGTAGCGTTCATGCGTACGTACGGCTTACCGTCTCCATGAACGGTGCATTTCATTACTTACCTCTAAATGTGATGTAATATTATAAATTCATGTATGTACTGGATATATATGACATATATGATATCTACATCATGAATACCATTCTGTATATAATGAACCTTTGACCAAATTAACAACATGTAAGTGTAAGAAGCCTATTTTTGACTTAAGAACCAAATACCGACAAAATGAACATTATTAACTTAACTGAGTACATGATGTTCATAACATGGTATAAAAGGAATAATGAACTTGAAAAAATTCATAAGCAAGTATAGATTAACTCATGTTTATTATTCAGGAGATTAAAGAATGGTCGGGTCAAGTCGGATACGAGGTATGGGACATCATCTCAATCTCCTTTCATTGAGGCATATTTTATTTTATACACAACTTTCTTTTATACGGTGTATAAACCCCTTTGACTTTTACGTTTATTCAAAAGGAATTTTTTTATATGAAGCGTTTACTAAACGACAAAAGGGAATGTTTTTGTCTTACGTATGCGGCGACAACGACTTCTCCGCCGTCGTGACCGTTATTTGAGTTTCGGCTTCCTCTACAAGCCATACCTTCTTTTTAAAAGAAAAATAAATACCATGTTTTACTTTGGTATTGAAAATGGTTTTCATAATGTTTTTATTATATCAATGTGTTTTATTGATATCTCGTGATTGAAATGTGGAAATGTTATGTTTCCTTTATGCATGTTTTATGTGACATGATTATATTATGGTTCTTGGGCATTATTATGAAGACGGGTGGTTCCGTGATAAACTAAGGGCGGGTGAGCCCGTTATAGCTCTCCAATGCATTGGGTAACGTGAAGGAGTGAAACGTTAAGGTTTCTCCAAAGAGATTTTAGGGAATATACTGTGATGGGTATTCCAAACATAACCAAGAGGGTTACTCCCTACGTAAGAATGTTATGAATGCCTCAAGTTACCTTTATGTCTTATGATTTCTATGATTTATTCATGATTTTATGAGGTATGTTAATGTGCCTATGTTTTATGGGTAAAGTATGATTTCAGTCATATGTATATATGAACTCATGTTTCCTTTCCATGTTTTTTTTATAACCCATACTGAGTTTTTATGCTCATCCCAAGTTTTTTGAAATGTTTTTCACAGGTCAAGGGAAAGGTACATGATAAGATGATAGAGTCAAGGTTGTGTCAAGAAATAATCCATGTTTTATTTTAAATGTGTTTCCATTTATGCGAATGAAGAATATTATCTTTATGTAACCACTTTGTTTATATGTGGAATGTAAAGTTTTATGATCTAATTCTCTAAAACTCTAAACCTCAAAAGATCCTCAATGTGTAATCTTGTAATAACTCAAGATTAAGTAAGGTTTAAGGATGGGGCCTTATAGTTGGTATCAAAGTTCGGATTAGATAACTTTAGGAGTTAGAATTCTATTAAATGATTATCCAAAAATATTTTTTTTTGAAATGATATAGCATTTAAAGATTACCATGTTTCTTCATCTAAGACATGTTTGTTCAGAATGGTTTTCCGCAGAGGAAACAGGGAATCAGTGCTAGGAAGGCATTCAGAAAGAAATAACCTTCCGAATCAGCATCCAGAAATGGTCGGAATTGGAACCGAACAGTTTGTTGCAGTGATGGAGTAGTTGACTCAAGCGATAAATGGCGGTGGTATCCATGCACGAGATCAGCCAGATCAACCGCAGAGGAACATGTCAGTGGTGGAACATTTCATGAGGCAACATCCACCATCATTCAGAGGATCATCTGACCCTGTGCTAGCTGAAGGGTGGATTAAAGCACTGGAGATGATTTTTGATGTCATGGGGTGTTCAGACAATCAAAAGGTTAGTCTTGCTATTTACCGTTTGGAGGGTGAAGCAGATCAGTGGTGGTCTATGGTTAAAAATATCAGGGATGGCGATGAGGTTGATTCTCTTGACTGGGATGAATTCAATGGTATGTTTCTTGAGAAGTATGTTCCTAAGGTTGTTCGACTTAGGATGGAAAAGAAATTCTTGGAATTGAGGCAAGAGGAAGACTCAGTGGCTGCTTATGAAGAAAGGATCACTCGATTGGCAAGGTATGCTCCAAATTTTATTCGAGACCTTGATAGTAAAATCAATCGTTTTTACTCAGGATTAAAGCCAAAGTATCGAAGGGCATTAGCTTCTCGTGAGTTTAAAAGTTATGAAAAGCTTGTTCGATGTGCTGAGAAGGTGGAAATGGAGTTTGTCGATGACCAAGTTTTCTATAACAACCAGCAGAAGAAGAGGCCGAGGTGGAAGGAGAAAGGTAAGAATTCTTCAAAAAAGTCTGATGGTAAGAGAACTAAGTTTCCAGTTTGTGATAAATGTGGCAAAAGGCATGCTGGGAAATGTCTTCTGAATTCTGGGAAGTGCTACCGATGTGGTAAGATGGGACATAAGGCTCGTGATTGCACTGAAAAGGATCAAGGTGAAGGTAAGAACAAATTTGATTTACAGTTAGTGAAATGTTATAAGTGCAATGAGATGGGTCACTATGCAAACGAGTGTCCGACAAGGAGTTTGAGTGATGGGAAGCAGTTAGACTACAAGCAGAAAGGGGTGGTGAAATCCTTTGCAACTACTTCAGCAGATGTCGGGCCATCAAATGAAGTTGTATCAAGTACATTGTTTGTTTTTTCAGATTATGCCAGTGTGTTGTTTGATTTGGGGTCTACACATTCTTTCATCTCTGAAACCTTTTCTAGTAAAATGGGAATACCATCTCAAGAAATGACTCCGGAACTTTTGGTAAAAACACCTAGGGGAAGTGTCGAGGCAAAAAGAATTTATAAGAATCTTCCTATCCTTATCTGTGGAAAGAACCTACTTGCAAACCTTATTGTTCTACCTCTAGTAGAGTTTGATGTTATCCTGGGTATGGATTGGCTCTCTATTTACCATGCTAAGATTGACTGTAGAGCTAAAGAAGTTTCTTTTCAGAAATACTTTCAGTTTGTTTACAGGAATGAACCCTTACTTTTGATAACATATCAAGAGGATGAGAAACTTGTAAAATATGGAAATGAATGTTACCTTATACACGTCGTTGAAAATAAAGGAACTGTTTAGATTAATGATGTGCCAGTGGTAAATGAGTATAATGATGTTTTTCCTGATGAGTTACCTGGAATAATACCAGATCGGGAAGTTGAGTTTACTGTTGACTTAGTTCCTGATGCTAAGCCAATTTCAAAACCCCCTTATCGAATGGCACAAATTGAACTTTTAGAGTTGAAGGAGCAATTGCAAGATTTATTAGAGAAAGGTTTCATTAGACCTAGCACATCACCATGGGGTGCTCCAGTTTTATTTGTTAAAAAGAAAGATGGTTCTATTAGACTTTGCATTGATTATAGAGCCTTGAATAATATCACTGTTAAGAACAAATATCCTTTGCCTCATATCGATTATTTGTTTGATCAGCTCCAGGGAGCTCAGTTTTTTTCAAAGATTGACTTGAGATTGGGGTACCATCAGCTGAAGGTAAAGGAGGAAGATATTCTGAAGACCGCGTTCCGTACGAGATATGGCCATTGTGAATTTGTAGTAATGCCTTTTGGGCTAACCAATGCACCTGCTGTATTCATGGACTTAATGAATAGAATTTTCCATGAGTTCTTGGATATGAATGTGGTGGTTTTCATTGATGATATTTTGGTGTTTTCTAAAAGTAAAGAGGAGAATGAAAAACATTTAATGGTTATCTTGAAAACCTTAAAAGAAAAGAAACTGTATGGGAAATTCAGCAAGTGTGAGTTTTGGTTGCAACAAATTTCTTTCCTTGGTCACATTGTTTCTAAAGATGGAATAACTGTTGATCCTGCAAAAACAAAAGTTGTGGAAGAATGGCCAAGACCCACAAATGTAACTGAGATTCGTAGCTTCCTTGGTTAGGCGGGCTATTACCGAAGGTTTGTTAGAAATTTTTCACGGTTATCTAGTCCAATGACTAAGCTAACTCGGAAGGGTGTTATGTTTATCTGGACAAAAGAATGTGATGATTGTTTTCAGGAATTGAAAAGAAGATTGGTGAATGCTCCAGTTTTGGCACTACCTTCCAGGAATGGTGAGTTTGTTATATACAGTGATGCTTCATTGAAAGGACTTGGTTGCGTCCTAATGCAGAATGATCAGGTAATTGCTTATGCCTCACGACAGTTGAAAAATCATGAGGTAAATTACCCTACACATGATTTGGAATTAGCTGCTGTTGTTTTTGCTTTAAAAATTTGGAGGCATCATTTGTATGGAGTAAAGTGTGAAATATATACCGATCACAAAAGTTTAAAGTATATATTCACTCAGAAAGAGTTAAACATGAGACAAAGGAGATGGCTGGAATTAATCAAGGATTATGATTGTACAATTCATTACCATCCGGGAAAAGCAAATAAAGTGGCTGATGCTTTGAGTCGAAAAAGTAATGCTTCATTAACAATGTTGTGTTTAGAACGTGATCCTTTGGTTAAGTATTTGATGAACTTTGGCATAGAAGTTGTTGGTTCAAGAAGTCCTTCTGTTTTGTTTCAGGTATCACTGAGATCATCTCTATCAGATAGAATCAAGCAAGCACAGAAGTAAGATAGTGAGTTGCAGAAAAAGGTAGAGCTGGTTCAGAAAGGTAAGTTGCCTGAATTCAACATTGATAATGATTGTGTTTTGAGATTTGGGAAGAGATTGTGTGTGCCTTGTGATTCACAGTTGAAGAGAGAGTTGTTATGTGAAGCTCATAGTTCTCCGTTTTCAGTTCATCCGGGCAGTACTAAGATGTATAGAGATCTGTGGGAGTATTACTGGTGGGATGGAATGAAAAGAGATATTGCTAATTTTACTGTGAAGTGTTTGACTTGTCAGCAGGTTAAAGCAGAGCGGCAGTTACCGAAAGAGATGCTTCAGCCTTTACCAGTGCCAGAGTGGAAATGGGAGAATATATCCATAGACTTTGTTGTTGGATTACCGAAGACATCTCGAGGTAATAATGAAATCTGGGTTATTGTTGATCACTTGACCAAATCTGCTCATTTCCTTGCTATACGAGATACTTTCTCTCTTGATCAACTTTCCCATTTGTATCTTAAAGATATAGTCAGGTTACATGGAGTTCCTCTCTCCATTGTATCGGATGGTGATCCCAGGTTTACTTCTAACTTTTGGAAAGGCCTTCAGAAGTCGTTGGGTACTGAATTAAATTTTAGTACAGCTTTTCATCCTCAATCAGATGGGCAGTCAGAACGAACAATTCAGACATTGGAGGATATGCTATGAGCTTGTTCTATGGATTATCAGGGAAGTTGGGACCAACATATTTCTTTGGTTGAATTTTCATATAATAATAGTTTTCATTCCAGTATACAGATGGCACCATTTCATGCATTATATGAGAAGCGGTGTCGAACTCCAGCTTTCTGGGATGAAGTGGGTGAAAGGAAGTTGATGGGACCAGAATTGGTAGAAGAGATGGCAGAAAAAGTTAAGCTGATTCAGAAACACATGAGAACAGCTCAGAGCAGGCAGAAGAGTTATGCGGATAACCGGAGGAAGGATCTATCTTGCGAGGTAGGTGATCATGTTTTTCTCAAGGTTTCTCCTTGGAAAAGTGTGATGAGATTTGGTAAGAAAGGAAAGTTGAGTCCAAGGTTCATTGGACCATACGAAATTCTGGAAAGAGTTGGATCAGTTGCATACCGAGTGGCTTTACCTCCGAGTTTATCTCAGGTACACAATGTTTTTCACGTTTCGATGTTGAGAAAGTATATGCCAGATCCATCTCATGTTTTGTGTCCAGAGATAGTTCAGCTGGAAGAGAACCTATATTATGAGGAACAACCGGTCCAGATTCTTGACCACAGGGAGCAAGTGTTACGGAATAAGGTGATTCACCAGGTAAAAGTTTTGTGGAAAAACCACATGATTGAAGAGGCAACATGGGAATCTGAAAATGCAATGAAGGATAAGTACCCCTATTTATTCGATAAGTAAATAAATTGCGGGGACGCAATTTTCTAAAGGGGGGAAGGATGTAACATCCCAAGTAAGTAATGAATAATAGATATTTTTATCTATGTATATTAATGATTAAGAAAGTGTTATAGAGGCTTAAAATGAAAATAGATACAATCTTATGCATGGAATACACTAATATTCTTAAAAGATTATTTTACTGCCTTTTGATGGCAAACCATTTTTGAATCTATATTTTGACAATTTTATAAACTATTTTTGTCAAAATAAACTTATCCTTTATGATTGGGACATCAAAATTTACCTTTTGTGAATTTTTTATATTTTTCTGACAATGTTCATTTTTTGATGAATAGTGAAAAATACTGCATTTTACATCAAAACTGATTTTTAATCTAATTTATTTATATGATTAGATTATCTTTTGAATTGGTCTTAATGTGTAATATGAATATATTTTTACCATTTTATCCAATGGTGGTCATTGGAATCAATTTCACTTTGGAATTAGACTTAAACTGGTGTCAATCTTTTGATACTTATTGTTTTGTAAAAACACGCTATTTGCTCTGGCAGCGGGAATTAATTATTAAATTAATTAATGTGACTTATATGATTTGAATTTTGTAAAATAGACTTCATTTTTGAATTCGGAATATCAAATATAGCTTAGGGTGAATTTTTGGTAATTTTCTGAAAAACTTCAATTTTTTGATGAATAGTGAAACCACTAAGTGGTAATCAAGCAAACTGATTTTTCAGTTAAATGAAATTTTACCACTAATGTGTATTGACTTTTGAAAATCCTACATACATGGTTGTCATTAAGAAATAAAATGTGGTTCAATGAGATTATAATAATTTTTGGTGAATAGTAACTTATTAAGTTCTTAATCACGATTAGTGGTAATTAGGGTAGTTTAAGGTATAAATAATACTTTAATAAAAAGAAATGACCTAGAAACATGTCCCAACCTCATTGGTTGTGTCATGGCCGACCATGAAATGCCATGGGTAAACTTGGGGACCCCATGGATCCACTTTTGTTGGGAAATGACATAAATTACTTTTTATTTAATGTTAAAGTGAAAATGACAGAAACATAATATGTTTTACGAAAACAATTTTTAAGTGGGGTTATACAAGTCCAAATTTTGATTATAAATAGTCATTGGAAATCTAAAAAGATTTCCTACATCATAGCAGTTTTTTAATGATTTTTAGACATTAAATAAATTAAATTATTTATGACATAATAATGATGCAGTGATGAAATCATTATTTGACGATTTAAATAAAATGGAAAGATAATGTAAAATCTATGATCTACACATGTCCAAAACCAATTGGATGAGTGGATTTCGAACCCTTATCACCTTATACACTAATTCTATCAATGTGGGACCTTTTAAAACCGAAACACATTTTCAAGTAAAGTAATATTTCATTACTTTCCAAAAGTGCCCCTCCTCTCCTCTTATAAAAGGCCCCCACCTCTACCTCATTTCACACACTCCTCAAGCCTTTTGCTCGGCCAAACCATGCCCATTTACTCTCTCCACATCCCTCTCCTCATCCTAGAGGATTCCCTTTGGGCATAATCCTTTCAAAGGAAGCCTTTAGGCTCAAATCAAAAGGAGTTACACTTTTTAAGGTAATTCATTCTCTCATGTTCATTTGTTTTATTTTGCTTCTCCAACCCCCTAAACTCTTTTTATTTACTTCTTTTGTAACAACACCAGTATCTTCAATATACTAGGATATTGTTAAAAGATATATTTGAGCTACACACTCACACAACTACATCAAATGGTTAAAGAACATACGGTTTCCGTGGATGGCGAAATTATGCCTCCCGAAACGATGATTGTTCAATACTCATTTAACACCTTCAAAGGTGGCCATTATGATGTCACTATTTTTGTATATGATATATGATATGTTTATGTTTTCCTTAAGCTTATTTTTTTTCATTTTGGGCATACCTTTATGGTATCCATTATGGGTAAACACGATATCTTCATTTTAGGAAGTGCGGACTACCGCCCCCTAAAAGTGATTTGATTCGTTAAATACCATATGTGGGACATGTAAAGGATAAAATTAATGATATTATATATTATATTATACTGGAATTATAATATACCTTTATATCATTATGATTCCATTCCAGAAAATATGAAATAGAAATGGAAGTAGCGTTCATGCGTACGTACGGCTTACCGTCTCCATGAACGGTGCATTTCATTTCTTACCTCTAAATGCGATGTAATATTATAAATGCATGTATTTACTGGATATATATGACATATATGATATCTACATCATGAATAACATTCTGTATATAATGAACCTTTGACCAAATTAACAACATGTAAGTGTAAGAAGCCTATTTTTGACTTAAGAACCAAATACCGACAAAATGAACATTATTAACTTAACTGAGTACATGATGTTCATAACATGGTATAAAAGGAATAATGAACTTGAAAAGATTCATAAGAAAGTAGAGATTAACTCAAGATTATTATTCAGGAGATTAAAGAACGGTCGGGTCAAGTCGGATACGAGGTATGGGACTTCGTCTCAATCTCCTTTCATTGTGGCATATTTTATTTTATACACAACTTTTTTTATACGGTGTATAAACCCCTTTGACATTTACGTTTATTCAAAAGAAATCTTTTTTATACGAAGCGATTACTAAACAGAAAAAGGGAATGTTTTTTCATTACGTATGCGGTGACAATGACTTCTCCGCCGTCGTGACCGTTATTTGAGTTTCGGCTTCCTCTACAAGCCATACCTTCTTTTTAAAAGAAAAATAAATACCATGTTTTACATTGGCATTGAAAATGGTTTTCATAATGGTTTTATTATATCAATGTGTTTTATTGATATCTCGTGATTGAAATGTGGAAATGTTATGTTTCCTTTATGCATGTTTTATGTGACATGATTATGTTATGGTTCTTGGGCATTATTATGAAGACGGGTGGTTCCGTGATAAACTAAGGGCGGGTGAGCCCGTTATAGCTCTACAATGTATTGGGTAACGCAAAGGAGTGAAACGTTAAGGTTTCTCCGAAGAGATTTTAGGGAATATACTGTGATGGGTATTCCAAACGTAACCAAGAGGGTTACTCCCTACGTAAGAATGTTATGAATGCCTCAAGTTACCTTTATGTCTTATGATTTCTATGATTTATTCATGATTTTATGAGGTATGTTAAAGTGCCTATGTTTTATGGGTAAAGTATGATTTCATTCTTATGTATATATGAACTCATGTTTCCTTTCCATGTTTTTTTATAACCCATACTGAGTTTTTATGCTCATCCCATGTTTTTGAAATGTTTTTCACAGGTCAAGGGAAAGGTACATGATAAGATGATAGAGTCAAAGATGTGTCAAGAAATAATCCATGTTTTATTTTAAATGTATTTCCATTGATGGGAATGAAGAATACTATCTTTATGTAACCACTTTGTTTATATGTGGAATGCAATGCAAGTTTTATGATCTAATTCTCTAAAACTCTAAACCCGAAAAGATCCTCAATGTGTAATCTTGTAATAACTCAAGATTAAGTAAGGTTTAAGGCTGGGGCCTTATAGATGGATAGTCTGAAAGTGGTACATGGGTGTTGGTGGATTACATTATATAAGATAAGAGGGATACCCAATGTTGGGATTTATATAATCAATCTGTAGTATATATAATAATATTTTATTTGTCTCTCTATTCACAACTAATGGACTGTGACACCTAAGAATATAGTTATTTCTATATTTATGGACCATATTCAGGTTATATAACATGATATTTAGTTTTTTTATTCTACACTTATATTATCATCAAATGTTAATATGTAAAAAATTTCCATGTGACATTCCAATTAGGAATATATAATAAACCATTATGGTTACCTTAATTTCTAATGAAAAGGGATTAGAAAAAGTTTGAAACTAAATAATGACAGTTGGTTTAGGATATATTTTATCTATTTGTGATAAAATTATTATCTCTAATATAAACTAAATATAAATTTTAAATGATGATAATAGTAATTAGTTAAAAGTGAATAAGTTGATAAGCCTAGAAAATTGTGATAAGCCTCTTCTATGAGGTTGGTGTATACTTGTCCTGAGGATTGGTAATCTCTTAAAACATTGATATCATAAAAGTTTGTATTGGTATTGAAAGGTAAGAAATATTATGATGGGTGAATATAAAATAATATAAAATAAATGATTATACAAAGTCTCTCATTGTGCAGAAAAACATTTTAGTGTACGGAGAAATAGACGGGAGCCTCTACATTTCATGTCATTTTCACTTAATACTTTTTATTTAAAGAGAAATATTTTTGTAAACATAATATAATTTTATTGGTATATATAGATATTAAGCTAGAATAAACCAAAAAAATTGTACTCAATTGGATGAATTTCACCTCAATTAAAGTGAAACACTTCATAGTAATGGTCCAGTTTAAGAATCTGCATCCCATTTGGATGGTGAATCACGTGTAATTCTCTGTATATACGCTAGTATTACCCCTAAAAAAATAACCAGGTTGATATATATTGGGGGTAGACTAGTTACATATATTTTTTTTGTGTCATTTTTTCAAGGTATGGAAATAGGGGTCTATTTAAAATATTCCAGTATATTGGTATATGTTGATGGAATTGCATGTATGGTATCATGTTTTAGAAGATTCTCTACTATGGGGTTATATAGATTTTTATAACTCCCAGATTTAGATATGAGCCATTATGAATGGACTCCATATAGGTATATATCATTGGTATATTCTCATTCATGTTCTTACAATTATGCTAATATACAATTTCTATGAAAAAAGGAAAAAATATAAAAAACATTATATTTTAATTTTTCAAATAATTCAATATGTTAGTATAAAAATTCAGCTACCCTATGTATTTATAGATGAATACCTTAGATTATTATTGGAATTATTTAACCACAAAATATTATTACATGGAAAAATTCTATGTGAATTTATTCTTGGATTGTATATTAGATATCATAGGACATATTGTACTTATGAATCCTTTTAATATACAAAATTTATTTGAATATATCAGTCATGGGATTTGAAATATCCATAGCATAAAATTTACCTAGGGATGGATTCATGTTTTATCAATTTCATATACATTACAAACTATATAACATGTAACCCAATATTGTCCATATATTTTAGGATTTTCACTAAATTATTGAATATAATCATACTCCCTAAAAATATTAAAATTTATAAAAATGAGGGATTTAAATGTACTAATTGGCCCCTGAATCAATTTTTGAAATATTTGGTTTCTTTAAATGAATAAATTTGAGAAAAGGGATTAAATGGGTGTCAATGGATATTGTGTTGAGTGTTAAAGTTTTTCTAATAACGAAAATATATTATAGTTTTAAATGAATAACACCATAAAATGTAGTTTTCCCTTTTAAACTATTGAAAAAACATGACTATGAATATTCGAGTTTTTTAATTGAAGTGTAAAAAAAACAGTTATAATTATTAATCACAGACTATTAAAATTTAATATTATATATAAGAAATATATTAATTTACATGATCAGTATAATATACCCTAAGAAATATCGTTGGAATTTAAATGGAATCTTTGGGTGGGAATCAGTCTCAAGATTGGTTAGTTTTTGAATTGGGATATACCCAACTGATCCAATTTAATGGAAATTTTTATCTTATTTTTAATAAATATATGATAAATATTAAATTTAAATTTTTTTAGTTATATAATAAAATAGAAAAGGGATGTCATATACCCTAATGATTGATTTGGACTCGAACCATTGATGTATCAATTTCAAGTGTTACTCCCAGACACCATCATGCGTGGTTTTCTTAGATATTTATATAATTTTATAATTATTTTTTAAAACATTTTAATGAAAAATAATTATACATACACCATAGTGTAATTAAGGTGATTCAAACCAATTGTTTTTTGGTTTCTTTAAGAAAACCTTCCTAAAATCATGGACTTTATTCTTGTTTCTTATTTATAAATCATTTTATTAAAAATTAAATATAGTTAAATAAAAAATACATAAATCAGATAATAAAAACATTTATTTAAATATATATATATATAAGTATTTGAATACATTTCTTATTGTGAGAACAGATAACATGAATATATTGGTATAATTTTTCTCTCTAATACAAACACTATAGAAAATAAATAATAATCTTCCTAAATAAAAGATTTGTTAGCTTATTTTCTTGAGAAAAAAATTTTAATTACCTTGGATTATTGCATTTTTCCTTAATAGGATATATTCTTGATGGTGTTGATTCATTATGAACTATTTTGCTTCACCTTAAACTATCTTATATTTCCTGTTGAATTTTAATGTTTCCATACCTTTGATATTTCATTTATTCCACGAATGGACTCTTCATTGAGTTTTTTATTGTATAGTAAAAAACATATTATCTATTTATAGTTAATGTGATTCAAAAAAGATTCAAAAATTAATACTTTTATAATTTATTATTATTATAATTATACATCTTTGTAACATATGGTTTCTTATACATTGGTTAGGGAATTCATTTTAATATTTTCACGGATTCTATATCCTTAAAATTATATTTCCTTCAAAAAACCATTATATACATGGGTTATAAAAATAGTATTCTTAATATAATAATATTAAAGAAATAATTCCCTATTATAGTTATTGTAGGGTTGGAAAGAAAATAAAAATTCTTTTACAAAAAATATAAACTCATCTAGAATAATAAATTATTTCATTATTTATTGATTGAACATTGTAAATTTTACATCTATTGGATTAAATCCACCCTTCCCTAGTTCTAGGAAAAATATATCTTAAACAATATTTAAAAAAACTCCAAAATTAAAAATTAGTTTTTTAGTTTTATGGGATCCAATAACACATGGTATGGAAATTATTCTAGGGTCTGAAAATTTAATGGTTACATAAATTGTTAATTCTATTGGAACTTTTTTTGGATATAGAATGAGTTTTGGATTAAACATTTTAAATTAATCTTTTAAATCATCAAATTAAATCTACAGTGTCTATTGAATGAATCAGGACACAGAAGATAACCTCTAATGTTTTTATCTATTATATTCAATGTGATGTGGAATGCAAGTGTCTTCTTCAAATTTTATTAAAATATAGTAATCATTATCGTTGTAATACTTAAAACATTCTTCTATGATATTAACAATAATAATTATTTCTATAATGTTTTTTCAAAATATGATTGGGATATTTTTATCATTGATCCATACATAGAGATTACATTTCTCTTGGATTTTCTAATTTGGATATTTTGGTTTCCAGAATCCAAAAGGAATATTCCTGGTTAGTGATCTTTTATATGGATGACATATTTTAGTTTGAAATGATTTCTTAATATAAGGTATAGTGATGTTATTGTAGTTATTTTTTAGTCTATTAGTAAATATAATGTAAATATTGTTTTTCAAATCCATTTCATTAATATTAGAATAATTTTAAGAAATTATGAGGCTACTGGAATGATTTTTTTCCATGAGATATCATAGGTTATTTTCGTATTTCATAACCAGACCCAAAATATTTATAATTTTATTAATATTTTTGGTTATAAGGGATCGGAAATTGGTAATATGGTTTATTATAGCTAACTACACTTGATTCTCCATATTTATTTTTTTTTGGAGAAATCTTAAATTTAATTTTTTTACCTGTATTCATTGCAATATTTTAATTTATGGGATTCACCTATATAGATTTCTCTAAAATGATTAAATTTATATTTTATCTAATGGAATATGATTAGGAAGACAACTTCATTTTGGAATCAACAAGACAAACTCCACTCTATTGAGTTACCATTTCTAGGATTTGTTATAAATTCATAAAAAGATTTATCTTATAGTACTACATATTTCTTATTAATAGTCTTTTACATTGTACCCTATTATTTTCATTGATAACAAATAATTAAATTCACATAATAAGTTAGTTTAAAAATTATTCATTCAAAACTAAATAGGAAGTACCTAATGTTCATATGTTTTATTTAATATTTCATAACTATCTCATTAATTATGAGTAATATATATAGGTATGACATTTAAAATATTTCTCATAATTATTTAAATTATTTAATATTTACCAATTTTTCATTTCATTTTAAATTGCTTTATTTTTTAAAATTTTAGGAGTTTGGAGTTAAATTTTAAAATAATATAATTTCAGAATTTTATGAGTTTTTATCTATTCTATATATAAGTAATAACATATTAAAATATGATCCAATTTTTGAAATTCTTTTCTTTAGTATCCCCTGACATGTGAGAGTCATCTTACCATACATGATCAAGTGATTAATGGACAATTTGGATGAAAAAACAATATTCATATTAAAAATTCTTTTTTAGTGAAGAATATAGACTCCTCAACTAAATGAGGAATACCACAACACAAATGTGTCCAAATGGGGTAAAGACAGCTATAAATGAAATAAAAATCAAATACAAACCTTCAAAGTATAACCCATGACTATGTTATCTCATTATAATGGTTAGTGGGTGCTTGCAAGTATGGGAATTTAAATAGAAACCTTCAAAAACGATGTTCACGTTAGTAATTAGGGTATAATGATTTATCCTCATGTACAAATAGATGAAATATTTGAATGGAAAAAAAATATCTCATTTTAACAATATATATTAAGAACAGAGGTCTAATTAATTAGGTAATATTCCCAAAAATTAATCGATCATTAAGTGTAAAGAAACCCTTCAACAAATATTTCACCCCATTTTCTTATAATTTCAAGTCATCAATTTATTTTAAGGCGATGGAAATATTAATGGAGTGGGATATACTAGAGATGATTGGATGGATAACTAGTTTATTTCATGAATTATTCATGTTATTTTGGTCTAAATCTAGTTTTTGTCTAGTATTGAATATCATAAAATAACTTTACTTTAGAATTTGTGCTTTTAATTATAGCCTATTTTATTTTAAATTATCCAAGAGATTTTTTTATTGATTGAATGAGGATACATTCATTATTTCATGATATATATTTTTTCATTATGTTTTATCAACTTATGAATGTAAAATATGTCACTTTTTATTTAAACATAATTGGTAGAGTTCTCCCCATTGACCACAAAGGGTTCAATTATATTTGATTATTCAATGGTATTTGGATAATAAAATCTCTACAGTAAGTGGATCAAAACCCATATTTGAGTTTTTGATATGGTTTCTAGGAAATATAGGTGTATAATTTTAATTTATTAGGTACAAATTTGATTATTTAATTAGAAAAAAATTTTGTCCACAATGATAACTGGAGTGTCTGAAGATATAGTCTTATCCATAGCATCTACCTTTAGCTCATCATGCATAGTTAATCTTACTTCTGATATTATACATCCAACATTAATTTCTGATTATTATATGATCTATTATTAATTTATTTTTTATATATTTTTAAATCTACCTATATAATTATAACATTTAAAAATATTATTAATGATTTAGTTTGACAACATTGTTAGAAACATCTTCATGAGACAATACTCTGGTCATTAATACACTACATTTTATGAGGAATAAATTTATTTGGGTAACACAAATAAAAACCCTACATAATAAATTTATTTCCATTTCTAAAAATGTTCCCTATATTTTTTTAGAATATTTATAATCATTTCTACAAATTTTAAGTCATTTAATATGTTGTGGAATTTTAAATTTTCTAGTTATATGATGTACCCGATTATCAATAATATAAGGATCGTAGTCATGAATATTTTATAAAGTTTCAACAATAAAAAAAAGGATTCAAGATCCAACAGAATTATTTTTTGATTTAACAAAATATCCAATTTTAGGGAAACCAATTGAAAATAATTCCAATGATTTCAATGAATTTAGAAAATTAAAAGCTCAAAATTAGTCCCCAAAAAAGTAATATTATTACCAAATCACTTTTGATATGGAAGAACATTTTTATATGGGATGATTGATGAATAAAACCTTTATTAATAACTTTTATAATTAAATAAGAATACTAACCATTACTTTAATATTGATTTGTGTGTTTTAAGTCCAAAAAATTTAAAATATTGATGGGATGAAATTGTTTAAAATGAAATTCCTTGTGAAATCCCTTTTTTATATGATAAATAAGAACATTTTCATCAAATGGTGGATAAAGGGAAAGAAATGCCTCATTATTTCATATTTAAAGATAATTTGGAGGAACCTCAGCTATTTCTTACTAAATTTAATGATGATGAACCATATAATTTTGGAAATACTAAAACTCATTTCACAGTAATTGTAGATAATCTCAAATTTGATATCTAGAAAATTATTTCCATGATATAGAATAATCAAATATCATATGAAATAGATTTTTGTCCCATAAAAAATATTGATAATTCTAACATTATAATCCACATTTTCAAGATTGTTTTCATAATAAATTATTAATTTCTTCTCACAATGTATATTTAATTACAATTTTAAATGGGTGGACTGAACTTTAATATGAATAGGGATTTAAAGATGAAATTTAAGAAAAAAATGGTCTAAATAATTGATGAGTGCACTGGTATACATAGGATTGTGTACCAAGCTAATTTTAAAAGAAGAAACAGTGTTTGAATGTGAAATTGAAGGTGAACCAACACATTATATTAAAATTTATAAACTAGTAGAGGATTATTATGAGTATAAATTTTAGGGAAATTTATTCTATTTTTCCCTCATCTTCCCCTACATTATTGGAACAAAAAAATCATATAGTGGAACCAAAATAAATATGTTTTTTGGATATTCTAGATGACATGTGAGCTAATATAGACTAGATAATTTTCATTATAGGGGATCATACGAAATAAACCAAACACAACTTTGGATTGTTAATGATCAGCTATAGCATCCTAATTAGGGGGAGTGAAATTCTAGAAGACACTTGGGGGTCAAACCAAGGAAATTCTCCCCTTATCTTTTAGGTTATTTTTCATTTATTATTTTTAACAAAATTATGATTATTTTTTTGGCTTATAGGTTTACAAGTTTGGGATTTTATAAGGCTGGATAATAGCTATTATTTCTCAATAGTATTCAAGTTGTTTAATTTCTATCCATATTATTTATCGTTTATTAGAATATTGATTTTTTAATTCTTATATAATTTATAGATAAGGATTCAATTGTACAAAATAGGTATGGGGGAGGATCATCCTTGAGATTTTTTTTATTTTGTATGTCCCAATTCAAATATCAGTTTTCTATTTTTATTTAAAATATTATGTGTTTCATTTTCAAATAGTTTTTATTTTATGTCATATATTATGTTAAATTAAACAGGTGATATTAAAAGTAAATACTTTTTTGAATTTGAAATTTTTTTTAATTAAATGAAACAACATGATTCATATCAAATCACTTGACTAATTTTTCAATTATGTTGTGTTCTGGATTCTAACTATAGAAATTTATCAAAATAACATTGAATAATGAATTTTTTTTCATGAAAGTTATCCAGAATTGAAAATCACATTCTAATAATGACCCTGAAATAAATTTTAAATCTTATTCACAATATTCCCACATCATAAGTTAATTAAAATATTATTATTTTTTACTATAAAATATCAAATTTCATTAAAAGACTATGATATTTAGGAACTTGTTTTCAAACTAATTGTGGTAATTTAGCTATGATTAAATGCCACCATTTTATGATAACCCTTTTTATTTTTTCCAACCATATGAATTTAGAACTTATGTTTCCTTGTTTTCAATTAACTATATATTATTTATCCTCAATACATTCCAGTTTCCCTATCTACCCCACTCTTTATGAACATTTCAATATTTTAGTAATTCATTTGTTTGGAGTAGCTGACCTATCGTGTAATACTATATATTGGTCTACTTTGGTAGAAAAAATAAATTATTAAAAGTTATAATTTCATCTGAAAATATTATATAAATAATTATTTTCTTTTATGTAACTTCCAATGAAAAGGTATTTGTGCCTTTCTAGTCCTTCAAAAGAAACATAATGGTGCCTATCTATATATTTTAAGAAAAAAAGATAAGGGAAATGTTATTTTTTCTACTAAAATTTTGAGGATGTGTGTTGTGTATGAAATAATTTTTCAATTTTTTGTTATATACTTATATTTGAATAATAATGAGGATAATACCATATTTGAATAGAAACTATAATCATGAAATATTACTTCAAATTATATCTAAGCCATCTCTTTATACCTATGAATTTTAGAAACTATAAAAACCAATAATATTCAATCTTAAGAGAAAATATTTATAATTTTTAATTATAGTCCCAATCATTTGTCCCAATTGGGTATGGGTAGAGATATCTTTGAGTATTATAGTGACTATGCATTTATTTAGATGATTAAAACATTACTTACAACCAAATATTGTGCTAAGCGGAAAAGCATGAAGTGGGAATAGTTGTTAATGGAAGAATGAATGAAAAAGGAATGGAATGAATGAAAATAAAGTAAAATATGGAATTTATTTTGTTAAATATTCATGATAAGTTGGGATCCTTGATTTTGAGATTTTTAATTTTATTGAAATGTGTTATGAATTTTAATCGCATAATTAATTTGAGGGATGACTTTTCTAGGATTCCATGGGTTATGTGTGGTAGAATTGATAGATAATATTACTTTAATAATTTTAAATTTTAATTCAATGATTTAATCCACATAATCCTGTCATTAAATTTGAAATTTCATCATTTCTTAATTTTTATGACTTTTGAGATAAATTGTTAAAATTACCTAAATCTGAAAATTAAAATGTTTTTTATCAGTTCTATATTTTTTATAAGAATTTTAAAATTAGGATCCAATTATTGAAATTAATTTTTTAATGTGAACTCATTCCATGTGGGATTAAACTTCATTAATATAAAAACAAGGTGAATCAAAAATTTGGATGCCCAAAACATAATTCAAATAGAAAAATTATATTTTGGAAATAATTGATAATTTTTTAGTAAATGAATAATAACATGACACAAAAGTTTCCCAAAATTAGATTCCACCTAGGAATGAAAATAGCACAACTATGAAAATATACATTAAATAAAAAGATGATATTTAATGACTCGTATTTTCAAAAAAAAAATTATAAATTAATTGGTTAAATTATGAGACCAATCATTGAGATGGTGTATGAGTCTGAGGCCATGTGTTCCCAAGAGAGATCATTGAAAATTGTTAACTTTTAAACAGAGTGTGTGATCAGGTTTCCTGAAAAAGTAGAATAACTCCTAAATGGATTCCCTAATCATAAATATTAGGGAACCATGGCATTAATTGAAGTGACTTTATCTTAGGAGGGTCCTAACATTTATTGGTTCAAGTCTACTTGGAAAGATGTAATTTGAAAGTAACTATCATTAAAGTATTTTAACAAAAATAGAATTTTTTAGATGTAGCAGAGTTTTAATTCTTAATTAAATCTTTTTAATGAATTTAGGATTATCAACATAACCCTAGAATTCCTCTAAGGAATGGAAGGAAACTCTCTCAATGATGAACACTGGTGGATCATGGATTTATGAATACACGGAACCTTGTTCTCAATATATGATTGTTCCCACCTCGAGGTAAGGAATTTAATCTCTTTGTGGTTTTCCTCCCCATTATTAGATTCAATAGAGAGGATATTATAATGAATGAATAGGTTGATCAATGGTTTGATCATTCTAATTAGATTGTTAGTTGTTGTGGGGATTATGGTTAGATTTATCCTTGTGATTATCATTGTATTCATTCTTCATTCTAATAAGAAAAAAATCCAAGCTGACATGAACAATGGTTGTGGTTTAACCCTATAGGTGTTCTTATTATTTCTCCCTCCTCAGTTCTTAGAGTTCTTTGCAGCTAGACCCTCGTGGTACCTGTTTGAGTTTCTTAGAGGTTATTTACATGATCAAACCCCAAATTGTTGGAAAGGTGAATTAAATGGAAGATCGATGATCTTCATGACCCGATGATCACATTATATTGTATAGTTTGAGAAATAGAGTATCAGAGGTGGACATGTGTCCTTCGGAAGGGCCCACCGGTGTGTTGGCGCTGGCCGACACCTTGTGTGGGTGCAGAGGATGGTGATAGGCTACTGGAAGTGGTCGGTGAGGTAGGAACACAGCTCTATGGAGATACATTGGGGCAGTTGGCAGTAGTCATGGTAGGAGGTTGTGGCAGCGAGATAGGATGAGACTCAAAGCCTTATAATGGGAACCCACTGTTGAAAGCTACAGGTCATATAGAAGAGGTGGTCTGGCCACATGAAATTCTATATAGTGTTGTGTTGACTGGGAGACATGGGGGATCAATGCTATTAGGGAAAACTGCATGGACCAAGGTCCCATACAAGGTGGGCCACATGCAGAAGAGTAAACCAGCCTGTATATGGCTAGCCATACTATGGTGGTTGGGCCTCTCTAGTGGACCATCATCTTGGATCCAATGACTTAGTGGGCTGGTCTGGTTCGGCCAGGCTGGGTCAGTCACAGAATTTTACAAAAATGGTTATATCATTCAAACAATGTGTTTGTTAGATGAGACTTTTGATGATTTTGGACCCATTAGATGAGATGAAAATTTTGGTATACTCTAATTGTGGTTTAGAGGATTTTGGAATACAAACTAATGGATTGATCAATTAATTATTCCAGTACAAGCTAGCTACAGACAAACTTCTATGGGTAGCTGTTACTATGTGATCATGGTGACTACAAGACCTTGTGACAAGGTGATCATTGTGAGTATTTGATATTGTTGACTATGTGACCTGGGGGACACATGACCTATTGACACTCTGTGTGTTATTGAAACTCAGTTTATTATTGATACTATGTGTGTTATCTGCACTCTCTGTGTTATTTACATTTTGTGTGTTATCAACTCAGGGTATTATCTGGACTAAGACTGATAATATAACGTTTTTTATTTAGACATAAACATATGTGATATGACTGTACTTAATCTTATTATATTATGGTATATAGTGTATTTTCATCACGGTACACTTCTTGTATTTTTTTTGTGTTGTAATTCGTGTCTTTTTAATGGTGTTCTTTTGTGGTTCTAGGGTGTTATACTGTGTATTGTTTTACTCACTCATGCATGGGATTTTCCTAAATGTGTTGTGTATTTTACATAAAATCAATGGTTTAATGGAGTTCTTGGTGGAACTGGACCAAGTGTTGTTTAGTGTTCATGGACAGACGACATGTGCTCCTACGGCTTCAAATAGTTCTTCTACACCTACCTTTCAGGTAGTGTTTTCTATGGATAGGTTTCAAGAAATTGTGAATTCACATTGGAAGACTCGTTTTGTGTGGGGTTTTATTCTATTCATGTTTACTATTTATTTTTCCTACTATTATACTCTGTTTTTGGTAACCTACTGTATGCATGCTTTTTCAACTAAGTGTTTTTATATTCCATCATTTTGGGATTTGATATGTATGTGTGTGTACAAGTACATGTGAAAATGTGTCGCATTTGTGGTATAATCCTACAAGACACTAGTCTCTAGCCCCTAGACTATCGGACATGGGCATGGGGTAGTCACAACATGGGCCCCTTTTGTATGAGTCATTATAAAGTTGTATTATAGGGAAGTCAGTTCTACTTAAGGACTGAGAGTCTGTTAGATTGGTTTGGGAAAATAGTGTTAAGTGAGTTGAGTACGGCATTCAATCCATGGAATCTAGTGTTGTTTTGGTAGCTGACATATCCATAAACCAGTACTATGTTATCTACATTTTGACTCTAAATAAGAAAACCCTAGTTGTAAGGAAATTAATGGTACATGCATCATATAGTATTTGGGTGTGTTCTCATGTCCTTATTGAGTCAGATCATTATGTATACTCTATTGGTGGTTATTTTTCGTGATCTCTTCTAGGATGTCTCCATGAAGATAGAAATATAATATTATAATGTGTGATTGTGGCTATGATAAACCTAGAAATGAGGTTTCAGTATAGGGAACAGTACCAGAGATAGCACTTCGGGGTGGTGTACCAGCAATACCACCATCCATTGAAAAAATGTTACTACCAGTGCTACTGATAGAGGACGCGCACTATTTGAGTGTGTTGCATGAGTTCTAGAGTTAGAAAACTTGCATTTTTAGGGGTGATAAAGTTCTGATGGTAGCTGATGATTCATAGGAGGTAGTTACTCATGTCTTTTCCCTTGTGAGGATGGCTACTGAACAAATGGCAGTCATAGATTCATGTTTTCTTTAGGGATTAGTGGGTTGATGGTGGAGGTTAGTGATCCAAATGAATGACGAGATGACTCACTCTTGTGTGTAAATTTAGAGAGAGTTTTTGGAGGAGTACTTTTAAATGACATTATTCTTAGTGCACATATAGTAGCACCTGCATCTATAGTAGGTTTGTCAGATAGTAGCGCAGTACTCGTTGAGATATACATATCTTTATCACCACTCCATGATATTTTTTAAGACCCACTTTATAGGGATCAGACCATTGAGAAATGGATATCCTAGGATATCAAGGTGCTGATGATATCCCTTATCATCCTTACACAAGATACAGTACTAGAGAGAGATCAGCTCATGTACAGATTTTTGGAAAATTAAGCACTAGTAGTGGGAGCTACCAGTAGGCACCATGTAGTTGAGTCTTTGGCGGTGGGGGGCCAACAGTATATGTAGGGACACAAGAATTTCATGCACACCAAGGGATAACCCCATGATATAGAATTAGTGGTACGGGGCTCCCATGGCAGAGTAAGTTAGTTGAAAGACAGGTTGTGTTACTTGTGCGGTGATCGAGGACACCTTGCAAGAGATTTCCCGACTCACTGTTCGGATGATCAGCTGATATTGTATGGACCTATGAGAATGAAGAGAAGATAGGATAAGGTTGGTCTATATGGTGGCGGTCATAGAAGAGGAGGAGGTCTTTAAAAAGGAGGTGTGTGGATGTTTAAGGTACTACCACCACCACCCACAGGTGGTCCACCATTAGCTTACGTAGTAGATGGATAGGGATGAGGCCAGCTTCAATTGATAATCACATATGACTCTAAGGATATCGAGATTATTAATGGTATGATATATGTCTTTTACACCTTGTATGTTGTTTTAATAAATACAGGACCAAGTTACCCTTTCCTCCCCAGGACCCTCGTTCGATACTCAGAGATTATTGTGAAACTGTTAACTCGATCCCTTTGCATAAGAACTCTTATTGGGGAAGATTTGATTATCACATATGGTTGCTGATAGTGTCATCATACTATAGTTAGTTAGCGTTTCAGTTGTATTCTTTTGGTGGAAGCATCAAGGCCCTATGTCGTCATTCAGGGAATGGACTGGTTATCCGCAGTTCATGCGTAGATTGATATTTTTAGGTGAAGAGTGTGGAGTGTATGTAGTGATGGAACCATGATTTCTTTTATTGGAAAAAATCCAAATGCAGTATAGCATGGACTCATGCATAGGAGGTTATAGAAAATCACACATCAGTTGGATAGTAGTACCCTCAAAGTAGTGGATGAAGGGAGTCCTTAGTTTCCTACAGTGGTGGAGGAATATGATGACATATTTCTTATAGATGTCCCCAGGATCCTGCCCCATTAGTAGGTTGAATTTTTCATAGATTTGTACACAAATATTTCACTGATATATACAACATCATATTAGATGTCTCCAATAGAGATTTGTGAGTTGAGTGTACAACTAGAGGACTTACTAGGGAAGGGCATCATGAAAGACAGTGTTTCACACTGGGCGGACCCAGTTTTGTTTCCCAAGAAAGAAAATGTGATCTTGAAGTAATGGATGGACTTCCATCACCAAAATCCTATTACCTTGCAAAATTATCCACTACTGAGGATCAAAGATCTATTCAAACAGCTGAAGGGATAAAGGTGGTACTCAAAGATTGACCTCATGTCTGGCTATCAATAAGTTCATGTATGAGATGAGGATATATCGAATAAAGCCTTCATATGTTGGTACAGACACTATGAGTTCATAGTAATGTTTTTTAGTGTGAATAATTTTCTATAATTATTAATGGGAATTAGGAACATGACCTTTCATCCATACATAGACTAGTTCATCATGCTATTCATTGATGACATCCTGGTGTACTTGATGTTTGATGATAAGCACACGATACATTTGAGGATGGTCCTAAACACTCTTTGATAGCACCATATTTATGGGGAACTCTCAATTTTTCAGTTATGGATACACGAGGTCCACATTCTAGGACAAATCATTTCAATGTATGGAGTTGTGGTGGATCTAGCAAAGATTGATCCGGTTCTTCATTGGGATGTATCCAAGAGTGTTACGGAAGTGAGATGTTTCATTGGGTTGGTTAGGTACCATAAGAGGTTTGTACCCAACTTTTATAGAGTAGTAGCATCCTTAATGGAATTTACATGAAAGATAAATCTCATCATGTTGATAAAATTGTGCCAAAAGTTCATTCAAGAGTTGAGATATAAGTTGATGAGTGATTCCATCTAGAGACTACCAGAGGAGGTAATCAGGGATGTAGTGTTGTGCGATGCATCAAGGACCAGGCTTGGTTGTTTCCTAATGAAGGGGAAAGTGGTGATTTCCTATGGTTAATTCCAGTTGATGCAACATTAAAAGAACTACATGACCTATGATCTTGAGATAGAAGCAGTAGTATTCATATTGATGATGTGGGAACACTACATGATGGGAGAGTATTTTATCATCTACTATGACCACAAAAGTCCCAAGTATATTGTCTCTTATAAGTATTAAAACCAGTGATAGAGACTATGTCTAAAATTCCCCTTGGACTATGAATTTGATATTTTCTTTTCTCTTGGTAAGGGGAACACAGTGGCAGACACTCTCAATAGGGGATCCAACTAGCTGTTGCTAAGAGATTCACTAGAGTAGTTGGTCCCATTGTAGATATCCTTTGTGGATGGATATAGAGTAGATTACCTCTAGTCTATTGTTGTCACCCCTCAACTATTATAAATGTTCATGAAGGAATATCTATGAGACACGGACTATGAGAATTTACATGATCAGATGCCCATATGGTATAACCCTGGTAGATATTCAAAAGGATAGGAAAAGGTTTTTCTCTTCATTGGATGCACAGTAGTACTAGTGACATTATTAGAGGAGGTATTGAGGGAGTTATCTAAATACCATTTGGAGGTGCATACAGGAGTGGAAAAGATGTATCAGGACCTACGATGTCCTTTCATATTGTTGGGGACGAAATAGGCAGTGGCAGAGTTCGTTTCTAGATGCTTCACTTTCCAGAAAGTGAAGGCTGAGAAACAGGTACTAGCTGGCTTGAACCAACCACTTGACATGATAGAGTAGAAGTGGATGGTATATAGATATACTTTTTATGTGTTTACCACAATGATATAGGAGAAATAATACCATCTGGGTGATTTTTGATCCCCTCACCTAGTCAGAACACATACTACCAATCTGTGAGTAGTTTTAAGTAGTGAACATGGGACACCTCTGCGTACATGAGATATTTAGGATTCATGGAGTTCCATTAAAAATAATATAGATCATGATATGTGATTCACATCATAGTTTTGGAAGGGATTGTTGGAGGTATTTGGGACTACGTTGTACTTGAGAAAATGTTCTATCCCTTGATAGATTTCTAGACAGAGTAGACCATTAAGGTTCATTATGACATGCTATATGTTTACATCCTAGATTTTGGAAGTATTTTGGAGGATAAAATACTCCTGGTGGAGTTTTCAAACAATAATAGAAACCAATCCATAATAGGTATGGTTACATTGATGGCCTTTTTATGGGTGACCCTACAGGTTGCCACTTTCCTAGGCTGGCCCAGGAGAGGTTTCACTAATGGGTCCAGAGTTGTTTTGGGATACCATAGAGTAGGTGAAATTTATACAGGATGAGATGATTACTTCATAGAGACATCATAATTATTATGATAACCACTGATAATGGCCCTTAGAGTTTGTGGAGGTGGGACCATGAGTTCATTTGAGTCTCGCCTTGACGGGGATTGTGGAGATTTGGCTGGGGCAACATGTTATCTCTGAGACACATCGGTCCTCTTCAAATTTTTTATTCTGTTGGAAAGGTGACATACTACCTATCTATACCCCCTATATTGCACTAGGTTCATGATTTCTTCCACATGAAGCAACTGAGGAGGTACATGCGTGATCCATCACACATCATCGAATGGGGAGAGTTGGAAACTGAGGATGGGGTGAATTTTTTGGAGTACCCGGTGGAGATTGATAATCGATTAGAAATATAATACAGGGTAATTAGATTACTATAGTACATGTTCATTGGAAGAACGATAACATCTATTAGATTTTATAGGATCAAGGGGCTCAGATTCATGCTCAGTACCATCATATTTTTGTTGAGTATCCCTTTTTTGTATTTCAGGGAATAAATCATTAAGGTAGGGTGAATCTAAAGACTTAGATTTTCTCCAGTTTTATTTTTATAAATTAATTTGGAAAATTCTACTATCATGTGCTGAGACGGAATATAATATCGAGTCCGAGTGTTCTTGTGATAGTTTTTTCAAAAATTTAATGATTTTAATAGCGTGCATGAGAGGGTTTCCTAAAAGAGTGAAACAACTCCTAATTGGTTTCCCAAATCAAAAATTCAATGGATCCATCACATTCAGAGTTTAAACTTTGCGTTCAGTGGGGCATAACATTGACCAGTGTGGGTTGAAAATGAAATTTAGAATTTGGATATAACTATCTCTAAAATATTTTCATAAAAACTATTTTATTGGAAAAAGAGGATTATTTCTTTTTAATGAATCTTTTGTCATGAATTCAGTGTTATCACCATAACCCTGGAATATCTACGAGGTGTTGAAGGAAACTCTCTTAATTATAAACTATGGTGGATCAAGGATTTATGGAGACATGGACCACCATTCTTCGACAATGATTGATCCAACCTAGAGGTAGGACATTTAATCTGTTTTTGAATTTTTCCCGCATTATTTTATTAAATGATGAGTTTGGATGAACCAACGAATTGGTTGATCCGCTGTTCAATAATTCTTACGAGATTACTAATTGTTTTGGGGATTATAGGGAGATATATGTTAGTTATTATCACTATATCCATTATTTTTTCTAATAGGAATATATCAAGTAAGATTAGGAAAAATTCTCAGGTTCATTGCACCAGGTGTTGTTAGTCATTCTACCACACCCCCCCCCCATTCATAGAATTATTCACCGTTGGACCCTTATAGACATGGTTTGAGTTTTTGGAAGGTCATTAAGTTGATCGTACCCTCATATTGGTGGAATAGAAATGATAAGATAAGATAGATAAAGTAAATGACCTAAGGATTTTAGGTGTGTCATCAGTTCAAGAAACAGAGTCCCTGAGGTAACCTAATGGCTCGTGGAAGGGGCCACCAATTCACCTGTTGTGTGTGGGTGTGGCAGATAGTGATAGACCACTGTTAGTATATGACAAGGATGGAATTAATCTAGATGGTGCAGTGATGGAGTGAGATGTGGTATCCATATAATGTGGTTAGTCGTGTTGTTCAAGGGTTGTTGCAGGAAGATGCGATGGAAAACTCGGATGCAGATCGAAGCCATGTCATAGGAAACCATTTCAGTAATACAAAAGGAATGTGGAGGAGGTTTTCCCACTATGTGAACCAAAGGATGGTTCCACATTGACCATGTGACATGTGGGTGCCATGCAGTTAGGGAGGACCATGTGGGCTAGGGGAGCACAACCATGGAGGGCCTTGTCTGGCTGAGTAAATCGGACCACATGTGTCGAGCCATACTATGGTGTTCGGGCCACTATAGAGGCCAAGCGGGCTAGACTGTCTTAGGAGGAAGCATACCTAAATGAATAGGGTTAGGTTCATCATGTCTGGTGGGACTAAGACTGCACTCAGGATAGGACATTTTACAAAAATATCCATATCATTCAAGTTGTGTTCCAGTATTTTGAACTGCTTATGGAGTTGGGACCCTTGCAATGAGACGGTTCTTTTGGAATACTCTATTTTAGTTTTAGTGGAATATATAATATGAACTAATGGTTTTAGAAGTCAATTCTCCTAGATTCATCATTCTATGAGCAAAATCATGTGACTGGCTATGTGATCATGGTAACTATGTGACTTTGTGACTATGTGATCTTGGTGACTATGTGATCCTGATAACTACGTGACTTATGGGTGGTTTATAACCTATCAACACTTCGTGTGTTATCAACACTCCATGTTTTATCTACTCTCCATGTGTTATCAACAATTCATGTGTTATCAACACTCCATGTGTTATCGATACTCTGTGTGTTGTCAACTGAGGGTGTTTGTTGAACTAGGACCAATAATCATATGTTTATTATTTAGAACTATACATGTTTGAGATGATTGTACATCGTGTGTTTCCTTTATGGTATACCATCTATTTTATATATGGTATACTTCATTTATTTAGTTGGGTGTACTCTTTGTGTTTCATAGATTCATTCCATTGTGGTTTTAGTGTATCCTACTTGGTGTTGTTTTAATCACCCCTTCAAGGGATTTCCCTACATGTGTCATGTCTTATAAAGATGATAGATGCTTTCAAAAAGTTATATGTGGACAATTAATAGGTTATTTTTAGTGTGATTTTAAAGATGAGTTTTTCTCTTTTAGCTTCAGATAGCTGTTCGACACCTACCCATTATGAATGGTTTTCTGCAGATGAGTTTCAAGAACATGTGCATTCAATTTTGCATACACCTTTTTCGATGGGCTTATATTTTGGCCTTTTTTAATTTCTGATTTTCGTACTGTCATACTCATTGGTTGGTATCCTAGAGTATGCAAGATTTTTCTACTTAGTATTTTTACATTTCATCATTTTTGTCTTGGATATTTGTGTGTGTGTACAAGTATTTACTCCAATGCCACCCAATTGTTGGATATTCCTATCAACGCTAGTCTCATGCCCCAAGCCTATCCGACACAATAATATGGTGGACATTTAACAGGGCCCTATTGGATGGGTCGGGACCTGAAATCCACTCATTATAATGGTTATTGAGCATGTGAATTTTCGGCATGTTAAAGAGACCCCTAAATAGAAAACTTCACTTCATAAATTATGGTAAAAAAATTTCTAGATGTGTCCAAATATCCTTAAATTTAGTATTGTGAAATAGAAATCACCAGATAAAAAATATATTTTAATTTGATTATCCTTCATTCCACCTGGAAGAGGTAAAATATGTATCCAACTTTTAAGGTACAGAAACTAGACAACAAATTTTCCACCCCAATTTCTTATAAATTTATGTATTCACTTCAACTAAAAGGGATGGTAATATTAATGTATTGGTATGTTTTTAAGATGTTTGGATTCATAATTGGATTATTATATGATATAATCCATCCATAAAGCGATAAAATCCATGAGGTAGTTCCAATGAAGATCCAAAAGTGTTTCCATTTTGAGTTTGTCCATTTAAATTTGAAATCTTTTCTTTTGAATTATCCTAGATATTGTTTTCTTGATTGATTATGGTATATTTATTTATTTATTAACATTTATTCAATTTTATTGTATGTTTAATTTGTTTTTAGGTTTATATTTTATATTTTAATTGGAATTCATTTTTTAAAATGAAAAATGGAGATTCTTATGATTGAATCTTGTATATTATTGTTTTCTTTAGATATTATTTCCCAACCCATCTTTATTATAATGTTTTCTAACTGACTACAATTTTTTATTTTAATATTAATTTTGTGTAATTTTTTTTGTTTGATTTAAATCCCCACTCATAATTATTACTTTAACAAAAACTATTTACGAATGTGATGTTTGACATTTGTGTTTGCAAGATCTATTTGTGTGCCCAATTGATTCATGTCACCCAACATAAAGAAATTATAAAATATGTTTTCTTAAAATTTCAAATTTTTTAAATTCATGAAAATACCATTGTCTTCCAAATTTCATGTTTTTAATGTTTTCCAAAATTAAAAATCACTTTCTCCTAAGGGAATTAAACATTTTGTTTTCATATTATTCACAATAATACAACTTCATGAGTGAAAAAGATATTTTTTTAGTAACTAGAACATTAAAATATTTATTCAACACATGTGGTATTTATGGATCTTTTTTTCAAAATGATTGAGATTGTTGAATAAAATTTTACTTTTTTATTATAGAAACACATTAAAGGGAAATGTGAGAAACTAAAAGTTTCACATGGAACAAACAATAAAATAAATGCAACAATCAATTATATAAATCTTAAACTTATTGAAACATCATCCCAATATAAAATCCTTGATATATTAGTAACCTTTATGTTTGGATAATTATTTATAAGGACTTCAAGATGATACCCTAGTTTTTCCAATGTTTTCATGTTATCCTATTTTTTGTCATTACTTCTTTTAATACTCTTATAAGTAAAGGATATTACTTATAAATCCATGAAAACTACTCATGATTAGTGTCCATGTGTATCAATCCTACCATCATCATATCAGATTCTTGTTTTTTAGTATTAATCATATGAAAATTATCCACCATTTATTCTTCTAAATTCATTATCAACTCAAGATGTTTCTCACACACAATGAATTTCTCCCACTTCGTCCTAGTAATAACTCCCATGAGGTGTAAAACCCCATCATATGTAGTTTGTTACTGATAAAATATTCAAAAAACATCAGGATATCCTTCCATTATCTTGTATTTCTACATTCATAAGGATATTGTCTTCATTGGAAGGGGTACGTAGGAATATTAGTTTTGAGTATTCATGTTGCCTTTCTGACCCTACCTAATCTTTGAGCTATAAATCCTTATACCATGAATATATTCTACATTATCTCCTTAATTATAACAAGACGATTCATCAAAAGACTCATCCATAGGGACTCTCTTCTCTTCATTGGAGTTCTCTTCCTAGGATACTATATACACTTTATTTATCCATTTACTCTCCAATCCTTCGAATTGGATTTCAAGATTAGTACATGGAAATTATCTTCTCATGATTGAACTAATAAACATTCCACCCCCTATGGAATTCTCCTAACCCTTACCACATAGTGGAAAACCCTACCTTATAGTATTAGACACCACTTAATGGCCTTAAAAACTCTCAATCTCTTTTGATCCCCCTCATAAAATTTCATTATACCCAAAAATCAGTGCATACATATAGGATAGAACATTATGATCCATTTAACCTCCATATTCAACCATTTGTGTCTCTAATTTATTGTTGATACCACAATTGGATCACAAATCCCAAAAAAATTGGCCCTCAATTGGTTTACAAGATGAATAATCCAAAACACTGGGATCACATACCCAATTAGTACCCACTGTTCCCGAAGGGGCTTGCAGAATATCGCCCAGATCATTTCCCAATAAACTAAAAAGATCATCCACCAATGTGTGTCCATATTTTTTCACATTTAACAAATATTTCCATACATGGTGTTGTAGAGAAACCCAAATGGATTTTCCCCGTCAAACTATAACGAACTCTAATCCCCATTGAAATACACATTTACTAGAGAATCCTTATAATTTAATCATGCCTTATATATTTTATCCTACTAATACCATAGTTTTTATGAATTTCCTTCTAGTTTACCTCAATAAAATAATTCTAGTATATCCAACACACACATAAAGTACATTGAATTATTTTATTAAATCTTATGTGTTGTGGAGTTAACAAGTCATGTGATAAATTATTTGGTTCTACATTAGGTTAAAAATAAAATTCTATAGAGATTTTTTTATTGAAAATGTTGATCAATTGAAATCTATGAATTTATGTAACTTTCATGTATTAGGATAAGTGACTTTTAGGGAATCTAAAGAATTAAAGATGTTAATATATAGATCATTCATGAAAAAAGATGATAAGAATTTTTATATTTTACTGAATTAGTGATAATTTTGGGTGTCCAAGAAATATATTTTGATGTTATTATGGAATATTTTATACTGGTAATACGAATGAAAATACCATGCTATAGTGTGTACAAAAATAATGCAATCTTACTTCAAATAGTTCAAATAAAACTATTTATACCTCAAAATTGGTGATATTTTAAAACCCACCTACTTTCAAAATGTAGATCATACTTTAATAATTCATCAATATAGATGAAATAATTTGACTCAATTGAGTATGGAATTAGAAATTATTCAATATTATGGTGAACCTTTCGTTTATTTGGCTGAGAAAAAACAATTCATAAATAAAAATCATTTGATGATATGAAAAATGGAGAGGTGGGTATCCTTTTGCATGTAAGAATAAAAGTCATGATAATATAATGAATGATCATGCTGTATATTTTTTAATTTATTTTTTTGAAGATTTACCATAAGTTTGAGTCCATTATTTTAAGCTTTTGGATTTTATTTACACATGTCTTGAATTGTTCTTGGAAATTAATTTTGAGTGTTGAATTAAACATGAGTACATGGGTTCAGTGTGGGAGAATTGATAGAGATCATATTCGAAATTTGTTTCATATATATTTCAATGATTTAATCTCTAAATTTTTTTCATTATATTATAAATTTCATCCTTTTAGAAATTTTTAGGAGTCTTGAGAGAAATTATTATACCGCCATAATTCTATAATTTTAACAATGTTTATCTCATATGTATTTCATAAATAACTTTAAAAAATAAAATTGCTAAAATTATTTTTATATGAACCACAAACATGTTTCATTTAACATATACAAACATACCAATATCTAAATCAACCCTTTGTTGGCCTAAAAATTATTTAAAACTAAAAATATATATTTTGAGATCGAATTGAGACTCCTTTGGTAAATGATAAATAACCCAGACCATATGTGTCCAAATGTGGTTATTCTAGATGGAAAACAAATCTAACTCTATTATGATCCCCTTCTTTTGATAAAAATATAAATTTCATTCTTTATGATGGTTAGTGGGAACATTCAAGTGGGGATTTGTAAGAAACACCTAGAAAAAATGATAACTTTGTTAATTATGGTATAACATTTTATCCACATTTATAAATATAATGAAATTCTTTATTAAGAAATATGAATCGAGTGAAAATTACATTAATGAATAATTATGTTAATAATTTGTAAGGTAAGAGGTCTGGAATCGATCCAATCATTAGATTATAGAAACTTGACAAAACTTCTTCCACCCCCTTTTCATATAAATTAAAGGATTCACTTTTATTTCAAGGTATTATTAAATTGAGGAAGTGGTATATGATGGAGAGGATATAATATATAATAGGAGTATTCCATGAATTTATCATTCCAATATAGGGTTAACTCAAGTGGAGGTAGGAAATAAAATTCTAAAGGAATCCACATTTTGAGTTTTTCTTTTGACTATAAAATACTTTCTTTTAAATCCTCCTAAAGATTGGTTACTATATTTGAAAATGTATAATTCATTCTTGTTTTCAATTTCTTCTATTTTCTTCTATATCATAAATCATCTTCTTAGTGTAAAATATTTTTCTTATTACTTAAACATATTTGGGTGTGGTCTCCCCATTGTGCACAAAATTTCAATTAGTAAGAATTTTTTAGAGGTCTTTGGACAATCAGATCACTTTAAAAAAATGAAAAAAAAACAATATTTTAGGTAAAAATATATTTTCAAGGAAATATATATGAATACATTGAGGTCCTTTGGTATATATTGGATAAATAAATTCAAATCAATTATTAGACAATGATCATCTGAGTGACCATGGGTTGATGCTTGACCAATACTACTTCCTTTAGCTAGTATCTTAATTTCAATCCAACTTTTATTTCAACTATCCAGATATAATTTTTAGTTGTAATGTGATTTTTTAAATTTAATTATTTTTAGTTAATTTTGAATCCCACTTCAAATTCTATCTTAATCCAAAAATAAATGAACAATGTGAATGTTTGACAACTTAGTCTACTAACTCCTCATAATAAAACCCCATGGTGAACAATGTGTTGCATTTCAAAAGGGGTAAACATTGATTTGGGTTATGCAACTAAAAACCCTAGTAATCTAAAATCACATGTATTTGGATAAAAAATTTGGATATAAAAATTAAAATGTAATATTTTTCAAAAGGTTTGATTCATTTTAAATGGATTTTATGATCTACAATATAACAAGTACTAATAAATTTTGGTGATTTTATTCTTATCCAATACTTCACATACATTTTTAGAGATGATGAAAATAGGAGAATATATACAAAATATTTTATTACTCTATTATAGTGAAATTTATCTAAAATTATAAGGATATTGGAGATATGATTGGATGGGACCACTCTCAATTGACCATTGAATTTCATGTATTGTAAGATGAGTTGTGTCATTATATGATTTGAATCAAAATTATTTTCCATGTCTAAAGGCAGAATATTTATTTATTTTTTGACTTAAATCTATTGGGTTTAATAATATACTTTGATCAATGGTATCTCATTTTCTAAATCATTAATCTATTTAATATCTATGATGTCCCGATCTCCTTCTTGATGTGTGTACTCAATGTCTTAATTGAGTTGGTGTATATTTTATTGATTTTTCCATATACTTATCTTATAAGTGTCATTTTTGTGATCAAATGATTAAAATCTATAAATAAAAATGTATAATGTATGCATGTTGAAGAAAAAAATTAGTAAAATATTATTAAAAGAAAACATATTTAGTTAAAACATATATTTTAAATTCATTTACATTACATAGATAACTGAATTTTGTGTCATATTAGAAGTGATTCTTTGATTCAAGAAATGGTGTGTCAAATTAGATTAATTCTTCCCTCACTTTTAAAGAAAATTAATTCCATGTGTAAGTTTGTAATTTCTCTATATGATGTTATAATATTTTAAGATATTTTGATGACATTATATTATAAAACTTATTTAATAAAAAACATATTAGGGTTATAAAAATGGGGACAATAAATTATAAAGTTTATATTATTTTTCGTCAAATTAAAAAAAATTATAACCATGAGAAATTAAATATTCAAAGTATCAAAAAGTACATGAAATAATGTTATAATTTTATCTTAAATAAATCCTTGTTCATATATTAATAAGAATTATGAATTTGTGATATATTATCTAAATGAATTTATATAATTTCATTATAAAGTAATATGGTTTTTACCATAAAAATGTTGGTTTCAACATCTGTAAATAAATTTTCCACATTTAAATAAAAAAAGATTTTATAATGGCATAACAATAAACCAGGGATGATAAATTTAAAAAAACCCAATAAAGGTAAAATAATCATGTATAACAAAATTATAATACCCATAGTAAATCTTGCACACAACATTTCATTGTAAATATTCATTTAATGTGTTAAATGTGTTCTTTTACAAGATGTATTGAACTAAAAGGAATAAGAATTTATGTTTTCAAAATAATATTACAAAACCAAATTAAATGAACAATAATATTATAATAAAGTTTTTTGAAACCAAATTATTAAAATTATTTGATGGTTTTGAACACAAGTAAATAAAATGGCCTTAATATTGAAATATTTATCCTTTTGGTCTCTAATTGAAAAAAATACCATCATGTAACCCAATTGAATGAATACAGAAAAATATAATAAAGAAATAATTTTTTAGTAATGAAATAAATTAATATGTTGATTGAATTTTAGAAAATTATATAAGGTTACATATAGAAATGATAAATGAGTAATATAATGATAATATGGTAACTAGTAAAGTTGTCTTTGTATATATGGTTTTTTGGTATATATATAGATACTATGAATATTAAAATTATTATAATTGAAATATAACCAATTTTTTAAAAAATTTATACTTTATTGGAAATAATATATTTAATATATAAATAAATAATTTACCTATATTAAATATTTAATGACTATTAATATTTAAAAATCTAATAATATATTTCATAGAAAATTATTTTATTGTAAAAAATATTATCTTTAATATAATATATAATCTTATATGAAAGATAAATATATCATATTTATTAATTTAACTTAATTAATGGTTTTCAAATTTGATATCAAAATAAAAAAAATTATGTAATAGTTTCAAATTTTTATTTTATGTAAAATTTTATTTACATTGGTCAATATTTATTTGTGCTAGAAAAATGTAAAAATAGTAAAATATTTTTTATGGAAAAAAAAATAATGTATAAACATTAAAAAATAAAAATTCAGGTCAATAATTGATAGAATGTCTGGAACCAATGGTTTTCCTTTCTTATGGTCCTCGTGAAAAATAAAAATGGCTTTATTAACCGTTAATAAATTTGAAATAATGAATTTGGTACTGAAAACTATTTTTAAAATGCACCATCCTCTACTCTTTATGCAACATATTTCTTCTTTGAATTCCTATTTTATATCTAAAATCATTTTCTTCTATAATGTCTCTCTCACTATTCTGAGCTTCTATTCACAAATATAAAAAATATCATCTTTACTATGGATGTTTTTTATAGTGACATGCTCATATTACACATGCTATTTATTGTTTTTTATCATTAACATCCAATATAAAAACCAGGATCAAAAGGCATACTTCTCTTGGAATACTAAGAACACAAAACCGTAATTATAAAATAAACCAAAATATTTATTTTATTCTCCATAATGACTTCATTTTTTTTGAGTTCCTAATATTTATAAGGATAACCTTGGGAATATGTGAACTAAATAGTAGACATATATATCATAGTAAGGTAACAAATAATATAATGGGGCATAAAATCTGATTCAATCATCTTAAGATGATATCACAAATGATAAGGATCATGAATAATAATATGTAACAATAACATAAATAACATTTCATAATATGTTTTTTGCAATATAGGAAATTATCAAAAATATAAATCTCAACATAAACATTAGTCAAGGATTACCACCAAGACAACATCACTTAGTAAACATAGTTAAATAAGAGATTAGGAGTTCTATCTGATCTCATACACACTATCTCATGGGAAAAAAATTAAAAATTAATTGGAACACTATCTGGTTACACCCATCATAACATGTACAATATTTTTTCCCACAAAATATGTCCATTATAATGACTAAACATAATAATTGTCAATGGAATGAGTCAGGTAGAATAATCTGGCCTCTTATCATTACAAATGGAAATTCCGGAATTATTACAATGATAAGATGGATTTAAATATTATGGATGTTAAAAAATGATTTCATAAGTATATTCCCAAAATTATGGTGTTCGTATGAAAATACTATATATAAATTGTAGTCACATAAATGGATTAAGGGATAGAAAATTTCAAATTTATCAAAAATAACATTAAAGATGTAATTTCAAAATTACAATTTGTGCATGATTCGCCCCATCAGATAAAGATTGAATAATCTTGTAATATATGTATAAACATATATTCCTAATTTAGAACCATTAAATTACCTCAAATATATGTATATATATGTGTGGTGATTTGGGAAAAAAAGGGCAGAAGACAATGAAATATGTAGTTCATAGATATATCATTCCATATTTCTATATCCAATATTAACATGCACTAAACATCCTGAATAATACAATTATATTCGATAATTAAATAGATTTGAATCATTAATGGCTATATTTTTATTATTATAACTTTATTACCTTCATTTATGTCCACATAAATGAGATATAATGTTTTTATTTATCTTTTTACAGTGTGTCTGATTTATGGTTCCAAGGTATAATCAATTTAGGATAATTATTGATGTCCTTTTAAAATGAGATTATATTTATAAAAGTGAATTGAAATGGTATTTTTATATATATACATAATATAAATGGTACCAAGTATCCTTTTTCGTTCCCACATTTGGATGATTCACTTTGTAAAATTTATTATTATTTTGGTCAGATAATTTTGGTGGTTTTGATGAACCGCACAAACTAGCTTCATATTATTTACTTTTATAGACATATATTTATTTAATAATTTCAAAAAAAATTATACATAATTGAGTCGTTTCAAAAAATTATTATTGAGTTTTTACTAGCACTGATGTAGGTAATGGGAAACAAAAAATCATCATCCAAAAAGGTGAGGAACTGACATCATACTGATGAGTTTTTCATTTTTTTTAGAATAATAGGTTAATAAAAATGATATATAATAGTTATTCTATTAACACAATAACATTAATGAATATATATATATATATTAATCTTTATTAATTATTCCATGTTTAATGTAATGATTTTTTGTGTTAAGGGGGAAGTGAAAAAAAAATAATCACATTGGGGTATTACTATCTCCTTCAGATTTATTTTTTGGGATTCTACTTATAAAACCTTATATTAGTATTTGGATAAGAATATTAGTATTTGGAAAATGGAGAGTGGATTGAGAATAAATATTCCAAGATCTAAGGCTTAGAAGGTGTGAGGATATTGGGTGGTATATATTAGTTCATGAGAGGGGTGTTATAGAAAATTAAATTTATTATTTCATTATTTTTGTAAAAGAGTGTCAATAGTGATTATTCTTGTTATTATACAAAGTAAACAGTGCATGAGACTTTAATATAATGTGTTATTCTATCATTAATGTCTAATAAATTCAAGTATTTATCATATTATTTAAAATACCATATTTTTCATGTTTCACTATTTAAGAAATCAATTATTTTATATAAATAAAAAAAATTAACACTCAAAATTTTTCAATGTGTAGATTCAAAAAAATGAATTTCATAATTTTTTTCTTTATATGAGAAATTATAATTTTAGATAAAACCAAAATTTATTTTTAATATATTAATTTTAATGCTCTAATGAATTTTCTAACCCTTTACAAAATTACTTTTGGTCACATAAAATAATATTTTGATTATAAAAACTATATAATATTAATTTAAAATTTTATTTAATGATGTTAAACATAATTTAAATCATTATATAAATATTAAAAATAAAATTAAGAGATTTATGTTCCACAAAATTATAAGCAATTAATTTATATCTTATAAATATATATTTACTTGTACCATTATAAAAATATATAATATTCACATTTTATAAGATAAATATATATTATTTTATACATACATGGGTGAGAATACTATTTTAGTGAAGAGGTTACTATTCATAATGCCACGATTAATATTCTACCAGTAATGTTATTTTTCAAACATAATATTATTATTCCAACAGTCAAATAAATATTCCAACAGTGAGGTTTGTAATGTTCATATGGGATCACTACATTATTTAAATACCTCATATTTCATTCATTATTCTTTCACATATATTTTATCTAGAATAAATATATTCTCATTTTCAAAATCCATATTGCATTACTCATATTCTGCTTCAATTATACAGTGTTGTTATTGAAAGCAGTTAGTCTGAAGGATTGAGAATATCCAAATTTTCATATTTTAGAATTTATATTTTATATTTCACATCCCATTGTAATAATTCAAAATCATATGGCCTTTTTTATTATTAAAATCTAATATTATTATTAATATAATAAGTTTTTTGGTTTTATAATTTAGTGTATGTTTTATATACTAAATTATTTAATATGATTAAATTATAAGAAGGTAAGTTTCATTGATAATTTGTGGGTTGTGAAATTATACCCACTTAATAAATTTCACCATTAATATTTCATTTTATGTCCTTTGGTGAAAATATGTGACGGTTCTTCTACATCATGCTTCCACTACTTGGTATATCACATACTCATGCTTTTGTTTTCCCTATATTACATTAACTAGGTGACTTATCTTTTTATATAGAACTTTATTACTATGGTCTATAATCTTTACTAACTTATCCTTCTATGAGAGATCATATTCTAATTATAAAAACTGTAAATCTAATACATGTTATTCAGTATGTACTTCTTTAAGAGGGATATGTGGAACACATCAGATATATGAGAATGGAATAGTGGGAGTTCAATTCGATAAGCCATATCTCATGTAACACCCCGAGCATCCATGATACGCCTCTCTTTCAATAATGCAATAGCTTGCATTGTACACAAGTTCGAGTTCTAAAACCCCGCGACTAATCAAAGTAGCCGTTATGAATAGTAATAACCACTTTTTAAAATTATAGAAATTTTGTATTTCAAAATCGACTTCATTTTTGTGTTCTTAATATTGAAATTATCCAAAGTTGAATTTTTTGTAATTTTCTGAGAACTTCCTATTTTTTATGAATAGTGAAAATTACTTAAAAACAAATTTTTTAATAAAAATAATTTATAGTGATAAATTATACTATTTTGTGGTTTAAAAGTATAATTAGAATATATTTTTACCATTTTATCCAATGGTGGTCATTAGAATTAATTTAACATTGAAATTGGACATAAACAATTGCCAATCTTTTGATATAAATTGTTTCTTTAAAACACGCTATTTGTTGTGACAGCGGGAATTAATTATAAAATTAATTAATGCAACATATATGTTTGGAATTTTGTAAAATAGACATCATTTTTGAACTCAGAATATCAATTATAGCTTAGGGTGAAATTTTGGCCTTGTTCTGAAAAACATCAATTTTTGATGAATAGTGAAACCACTAAGTGGTAGTTAAATAACTGATTTTTCGTTTAAATGAAATATTACCACTTCTGTGATTTCATTTTCAAAAATCCGACATACATGGTTGTCATTAAGAAGTAAAATGTGGTTCAATGAGATTAAAATAATTTTTTTGGTGAATAGTAACTTTTAAGTTCTTAATTGCGATTAGAGGTAATTAGTGTAGTTTAAGGTAAAAACAATGTTTTAATAATATGATATGAGCTTGACACTTGTCCTACTCCTATTGGATGAGTCATGGCCGACCAAGACAACCCATGGGTCAACTTGGGGACCCCATGGAGCCACTTTAGTTGGAAAATGACATTAATATATATTTATTTAATGTTAAAATTAAATTGACACAAACATGAGTTGTTTTACTAAAACAGTTTTTAAATGGGGTTACACAAGTCCAAATTTTGACTATAAATATTCATTAGAAATATAAAAAGATTTCCTACATCATAGTATTTTTTTTATAATTTTTAGACATTAAATAAAGTATATTATTTATGGCATCATTATGATGTAGCGATGACCTCATTATTTAACGATTTTAATAAAATGAAGAGATAATGAAAACTTCAAGGCTTACACTTGTCCAAAGACTATTGGATGGGTATATTTCGATCTCTTATCACCTTATCCACGAATTATATAATTGTGGGACCTTTAGAATCCGAAAATCATTGTGTAATAATGTAACATTTCAATCTTTCCAAAAAGGCCCCTCCTCTCCACTTATAAAAGGCCCCCACCTCTTCCACCTTATTCACACCATCAAGTCGTTTGGCTCGGCCAAACCCTGGCCAAATACTCTCCCAACTTCCCCCTATTACTCCTAGAAGCCTCACATTGGGCATAATTCTTCCCAAGGAAGCCTTTGGCTCAAATCAAAAAGAGTTACCCGATTCTGAGGTAATGTCTTCTCTAATGTTGTTTTGTTTTATTTCTCTTCTCCAACCCACTAAACTCATTTTATTAATTTATTTGGTAACAACACCAGTATCATCAATATACTAGGATGTTGTTATAAGATTTATTTGAGCTACACTTACACACACCTACATCTAATGGTTAAAGAACATACGGTTTCTGTGGATGGCGAATTTCTGCCTCACGAAACGATGATTGTTCAACACTCATATAACACCTTCAAAGGTGGCCATTAAGATGTAACTATATTTATATATGATATATAATGTGTTAATGTTTTACTTATGCTTCTGTGTTTCTCATTTATGGCATACTTTATGATTTCCATTATGGGTAAAACGCGATAATTTCATTTTAGGAAGTGCGGACTACCGCCCCCTCAAAGTGATTTGAATCGTTAATGCCATATGTGGGATGTATAAAGGATGGAGTAAATGGTATTATACACTATATTATACTGGAATTATATTATACATTTATATCATTATGATTTCGTTCCATTAAATATGAAATTGAAATGAAAGTAGCGTTCATGCGTACGTACGGCTTACCGTCTCCATGAACGGTGCATTTCATTTCCTACCTCTAAATGTTACGTAATATTATAAATGAATGTATATACTGGATATATAAGATATATATTACATCTAAATCATGAATATATTTCTGGATATAAAGGATATTCTACCACATAAACAACTTCTAATTATAAGAAGTTTATTGTTGACTCAAGGACCAAAGATCGACAAAATGACTGTTATTAACTTAAATAATTACATAATGTTCATATCATTGTAATTAGTGATATAAAAAGGATAATGAAATTTAAAATGGTTCTTAATAAGGTAGATATTAAATCTAGTTTATTATTCAGGAGGTTAAAGAACGGTTGAGTAAAGACAGGACGCAAGGTAAGGGAATTTCTTAACCCAATTTTCATTCTTTGGGTTAATCTCCTACTTTCAAATTATGTCATGATATTATTATGTACTATCATGTATTTGTACTTTCTTTATGTGTAATTATAGTGAATACACATAATAGATCTATTTTATTTTAAAATGATCTTTGTATGGACTTCGTCTCAATCTCTTTTCATTGAGGCATATTTCGTTTTATACACAACTTTTTTTATACGGTGTATAAACCCCTTTGACTTTTACGTTTATTCAAAAGGAATCTTTTTTATACAAAGCGTTTTACTAAACAACAAAAAGGGAATGTTTTTCTTTCCGTACTTATGCGGCGACAATGACTTCTCCGCCGTCGTGACCATTATTTGAGTTTCGGGTTCCTCTACAAGCCATCATTTTTTTTAATGACAAATAAATACAAAATTTTATCTTTCTTTTATTTTGGTATTGAAAATGGTTTTGAAAGTGTTTTTATTATATCAATGTTTTGTATTGATATCTTGTGATTGAAATATGGAAATGTTATGTTTCTTTATTCATGTTTTATGTGATACGATTATGTTATGGTTTATGATATGTTTAAACCTATTCATATGAGGAATGTATTGGACTTAATAAGTGACGGGTGGAGCCCGCTATAGCTCCTCGATGCATCGGTAGGTCTCATGAGAAAACTAGAAGTGGAATTGGTCGAGGCCCTTTCCCAATTTGATTTATGGTTTTGGCCGAGGCCTTAATCATTTTAGACGTCTTGGCCGAGGCCTTGACAAAATGTCTCAGAATGTCCGGCATTATACATTCCCTCATTATGAAAGTGGTTATTGATATCGCATGTGATTATTCGACCAGTAGAATATCCATGTGAAGAAGTGAATGACATTATCTCATTTTACTTTTGCCATATTATGTTGATTTTCATGTTTAAAAGGATTTTGTTTTAGTTATACATTGCCTTAAATTTCTATGTTTATTTATGAAAGCTTCCGCAATATTGCTATCCTTACTGAGCATCTGAGCTCACCCCTTTGAATGTTTTAATATTTTCCAGGATGTGAAGAAGTATTTTATGAATGACCTGCAGGGATAGTCAGAAGAGGATATGAGTGTGGAATATGAATAATTTGTTATTAATTTTTCACTTTATGATTTAATGTAACATTTACGAATGTATCTAGTGTTTCCAAGGCTACTAAACTAATCGGTCGTTCGAGACTTGATCTTTTGTGATCATGCAAATGTTACGAAGTAATGCACCGACTCTGGGTAGCTGGGGTCGGGGTGTTACATCTCCAATGAGATCAATATTCACAAATGGGTTGATGTACCTTCCACATTTCATACAATTCAACCAAAGATCATGACTCTCTTTCATAGACATATAAATATCCACAATGTTACCCATTCGAAATCTCCAAGTCTCATTGACTATATTATTCATTGATCTTTTATCAACTATGATTAGACCAAATGTGTTGTTTAAGGGATGTAAACTTTTCTAGTGTTACCTTAACTATTTTAGGTCTCAATAGATTCTATAAACCAACATCATTATAGAATAAAAATAATATACACATCATCCCACCAAAATTACCATATAGAGTCATTTGGATTTTTGTGTGAAATGTATTGTTATACAGGAACATGATTAGAGGAAGAGGTTATTACAATCATCCACTGAATTTCATCATGCATGATCTAAAATTGTCCTCATGTTTCTAGAATATTCACTAAGATTTTCCATCAGTGTGGGTTGATATTCAGTAGTAAGGTTTAATACAATATTCAGAACGTGAAGGATACTTTTCAATAACATGGTGGTAAATCTCAAATCTCGATCAGATACAATCGATACTAGTATTTGATATAGACTTTCCACTTTTATAATGTATATCATTGAAAGTTCATAAAATGAGAACACCTATTAAATATCAATTAAATTATATGTTTTTGTATAATGGTCCTCCATAACCAATATAAATTTTTTCCATTTTGATCTATTCATAAGAATACTTACATTTCAATGTTGATGTTTTCAAATTTCTTGGTAATTTTAGGTAATTATTGCATCAGCTTCATTAAATTTTTCATTTATACCTTAACCTAATGAAATATTATTAATTTTGATGTGTATTCTAGGATATCATTCATTATATATTACCACCAATAGTCATCTGAGAGATATTTATATATCTTTATCCGCATTTTGTAGATGGCGAATTTAAATTTAATTACAACATTCAAAAACACAATCTTTATCATATGATTTTATGGTACACATAATGATGAACCAAATATTAAAACTCATTATTTATCAATCATTATCTCTATGGATTTACCTTTTCCAATAGATTTGATAATAATTTTTCCTTATTTCCTCATCATTCCTTTGAGAATCATTGGTCTTATTTATAATGGTTAATTTGGAAATATTTTTAGAATATAATGATGATCAACTATCCATTATGATTGTCATTCCCATCCTCATAATGTCTAAAAATACTGGAGCCATCTCAATTCTCACCATTGATAAGGTTATAAGATAATTTATTCTTAAGGAATCAACAACATTTCTCTCAATTATCTCCCTTCTAAGATGGTAGAAGATTGAGAAATTATTTTCCTATATAATATTTAAGTATCGTTGATATCACATATTATACTCAATCTTTGTGAAAGTATATTTACCACTCTTACGATCTATTTATACATCACACTTCTCCCTATAGAGATAATGGTGTTAGATTTTCAATGTGAGTATCATTGTAGTCAACTCCATATAATATTTTCTGTAATTATCATCAGAAAAGTGCATGTTCAAGAGGTATAGGGAATCAGATTATCAATAAATATTAGTATAAATCCCAAGCCCTTTATTGATGAATCACTGAATACTGTGAAAACATTACCATTTGAGGGATGTTTGGGGACATTTGTAGAGATAATAAATTTTTTCAATTCCTTGAAGCTATCTTTTCATTAATTAGTCTAAAAACATTACTCACCCCTAATTTACCATGGTTAATGAGTTTAACTATCATGATATGTTTCTCACAAATCATCAGCAATAAATAGCTTGTATAAGGAAACAATAGATCTGTATTACATATATTGGTATGGGTCACTCCACAATAGACTTTGTCTTTAAAGGGTCCATAGAAATCACATTTCAACTTATAATAAGACATAATAATGATATATCATCCTTAAATAATTCACATTTACTATAATATTCATATAGATCATCCATAGAAAAAGTATTTAGAGAAATACGTATATTTTCCACATGGTTATCATTTCTTTTTTAGTGTATTATAATATCATATATAAAGACTATGATTAATGATTCAAGGTGATATCTGAAAACTCTATTCATTAATTCCAGATATTTCCTAGATAATTAGTGGGTTCTCTGGGAATCACTATGAACTCATTGTGTCTATAAATTATTAAACATGCAGCCTTCATAATATCATCATTATTCACTATTAATTGGTGATATGAGGACCGACAGACCATTTTTTAGAAATTATTGTCCCCATATAGTTGATTGAAAAATTCATCTATGGTATGAGATATGTTTTCTTTATAATGATGTTGTTTAGTTCATGTTAATCAATGTAGAGGCTCATTGACCCATCAATTTGTATGAAAATAAGACTTCCACACCCTATATTTAAGAACTTCGGCATATAAAATTCTTTCTTGATTATATTTAACTAATTATTCATTTATTTCAACTCAATGGTGGCTATAATTTTGGGATTCATTGATATGATCAAAGTTCATGGTATATGGTAAATCGAAACGTCATCTTATTGGTCAAGATGGAGAGTAGGAAACTCTTCAAGGATTACATCAACATAATCCCTCATAATTATTATGTAATAAGTCATAATTCTTTCATTGGTATTATAAATTTGAGATAAATATCCTTTATCATATGTAAATAATATCAACACTTGTTAAAATAATTCCCATAGATATTTAACCTCATACTTACATATTTTTAGAATCATCAGATGACTCATAATGTGAAGAGTGATCTCCCTCTATTGATAGTGGATTCTCTAATTACATATAGAAAACAAATTTATTCCTAATATTGTGTAAAATTATACTAAAGTAGAATAATATGTTCAAGAAAGACCATTATATACACAATGACTACTGAGGGGTTATATACATGTGATGTAATAATTTCTCTATTTTTGTTCTCGAATAAATCTCTACCACATTTTTCTAGGTGTTCTTTGAATACATCTATAAAAATTTAATGACATGAAATAATGTATAGAAATATAGTCATATAGGGAATATGAAGCCCATGAAGGGATAATTAGTGCACATTTCACAATTTTTTCATTGTTCTATTCATTTAATATATCAAAAATAAACATTGGGATGAGAATTATCAAACCAATATGAATATAAAAATGAAACAGTGAACATAGAAGGACTGAATTATAAGTGAAACATAAATCCTAACTTATGAGTCATTAGAATTCAATATTTTTTATCCATGGAAATTTTTCTATAATTTTTTCTAAACTATAAATTTTTTGAGGTCCTTCATAATCGTTTTCATAGAGTTTGTGATTATTTAATAGAATATATCCAAGAGTGTAAAACTAGGTGTGCAACAATTCATACTTGTTGTTCACCATGTGATAATCAAGAAAACTAAAAATGTACTACTTTCACTATAATGAGCCATATTTAAGAATATTATAGATCCATATCCGCCTATATTATCTAGAAATTAATATATATTTTTAGAAACCAATCACACTATATTTCAGTATAATTTCTGTAAGTATTCATATATATTGATTTATCAATTGGGTTCTCAATAAAATATTCTATTATTAACCCTAAAAAATTACTTGATCATATATTGATTGAACTATTGTGACCCAATCTAGTTAGAAATATATTTTCATGAATTTTGTCTTAAATATCCAATAAATACAAGCAAATCATCAAAAATTCCCTAGCCCATGTGACAACTAGGTTCATAAAACATCAACATGAAAATAAAACACAACACCTATATTTTATTCTATATAATGTGATCCTCATTATAATGATTATATTAAATTTTTATAGGAAAACCTATGGAATAAATGAAATAAGGGGTGATCTATAAATCATAGTAAGCGAATAAAAATTTTATTGAGGAATGAGATTAGAGGCAATTAGTATAAGATGATATCCTAAAAGAAAAGTCTCGTGAATAATAAAATGGGAGTATAACATAAATAAAAAGGTATCAGTAGGTCCTAGCGACATTATAACCTGGAAGAAACATAAAGCATGAAATGAACATAGGTCAAGGATATCCTCCAAAACAACATCATATTTTGGAAAGATCGCCATCATTGATTTTGTTTACTACCAAATACCATACATACCATATCATGAGAAAACAATTACCCAATAAATGGGATCCTTTCTAGGATAAAAAACATAACAGGTAAATGCTTATGTGTTCCATGATTTAAAATGATCATAAAAAATAAATGAAATAATTACTCATTAGAAGAAATGGATTTCATAATCTTTCCTCTTATCACAATCAATGTGTATTTTAAAATGATTCCAAATGTAAGATTGGATTAATTATTATAGATATTCATAAATGAATGCATAATAAGAGGGTAAAAAATATGCTATTAATTTGGAAATAAAAACATTGTATGGTTTTTCAATAAAAGGAGTAACATATAAAAAAGTTCCACTTAATCATGTTTGATTATAAAGACGTCATTAAAGAAATAAATATAAGGCATGATTTACCCTTTATATGAATGGAGAATAATCCATGTATATATGAATGTGACATATATATATATTATAGAAAAATTTACTAACACAAAATATGAATATAAATTGATCTATAAAGATAATGTTCATATTCCCAAGAAAATATTGGTTCAGAGAGAACCCATACATTATGATTTGATTCATTATACACATGCAGTTAACATCATAAATAATAAAATTAGATTCATTAATAATATAATGTATACCATTTTCCTTCTATACATATTTTATTATAATTTTATTATTTAAATTGAATACCATTTCAAGGATATATAATGTTTAATATATCTTCTATGAGATCATTTATTCCATAGATCCATAGTCAGATCAATTGTAGATAATTATTGATTTCATTTTTTAAACAAATAATAGAACAATTAATGTTAAATTAAATGGTGTTAATTTATATACCTAAATTGAAGTGTCCATGTTTTCACTTTTTTTCCTCTAAAAGGGACAATTGACGTAGTAAAAAAGTTAAGGTTGTATTTTTAGATCCCTAAGGCAACTTAAAAACAATCACATAATAGTTTTTCTATTTAATATTAGAAGATTATTTTGATTTTAAAATTTTAAAACATATAAAATATTTATTTTTAGGTTATTTTTAAAAAATTATAATATGGAAGATTTTTTATTTTTTTAGAATAATGGGAGAAGAGAATATGATTGATGCTAGATATTGCATAATCATAATAAAATTCATGAATATATATGATATTGGTGTTATTAATCATTGTTTAATGGATTAGTCTGGTGGGTAATAGAGGAATATAAAATTAAAAGAATAGGTTGAGTGTATTACCTTTCTCTTTAGATTTCATCTCATGGTATTCCACATAAGTAGACTTTGATTGGTCATTATATTATACGAGCATCACTAGGAATAGGGGTGACAATTGGGTTAGTAATTTGATATAAATTTGGAAATATAAAAGTCTAATATGATGTGAATATAATTAGTGTTATATATTTGGGGAGGAGATGTGTTTTTTTAATAATGGTTCATGTGAGTTATAAATAACTTGTTCTTACATCATCCAAGACTACAAATTAGTATAATTAACTTGTAATATTAAATCAGTTATTTTAACATATAAAAATTCACTAAAGATTCAAATAATTTATAAATATTTAAAAGAAATTGTCCACACCATTTCCTATTTCTTAATGTTTATAATCCATGAATTATATCACATTTATTAGAATAAATTTCAAAAAATACTATATATTATTATTTTAGTAAAATCCCCATTTATTTGAAAAATTCCAATTATAATTTTTTAAACTATTTTCTAACCCCATGAAATTTTAATAATGGTCCAATAAAATTATCTTATCATTAGAATAAAACATTATATTCATTTCTATTTAAATTTTATGGAAATTAAATTTTGTCAACTTATTATAGTTATTATAAAATCTCAATTAAAAATTTTTGGTAATAAAAAAATTCAAAAAGAAAATATTTGTCATTTTTAAAAATTTATTTACCTATATCATGATACAAATATTCCAGATTTTCATTTTATATGATACCAAAATTTTATTTTAAACTCTCATTAGTTCAGATAATATTCTAAAAATCAAGATAGTATTCCAAATGTCCTTATTCCTATTCCAATGGTCATTTTAATATTCTAATTTTCATAATGTTATTCTAATGGTTAGTGTTTTAATAGATATATAAGATCCTTACATACTAAAAATATCTCACATTTCATTCATTATTAATTCAAATAAATTTTCTCTCATGGTTATTTATTTTAATTTTAAAAACTCATATTTCATTACCAATATTATAATTCATTTCTAAAGTTCTTTCTCTGAGTGTGATTATTCTTGTGAATCGAAAAGATACAAATAGTTATAATTTATTTATATCAATTTCTTTTTTTCATCCAATTGTAATATTTTCAAATCATATGATGTTTTTTATTAGTTAATTATAATTTTAATATAAAAATATATTATTGGATTAATCTTGTGGTAAATTTCATTTATATTACACTAAAAATTGTGACAAAATTATGTAAAGGGAAATTACTTTGATAATGATTTTGTTTGTGATATCATTGAGATAATAAGTTTTCATCAATGAATGTAATGATCTATTCACAAAAATTAAAATTTATCTCCTTATATTCATTCTCATTGAATATTATTCAGCTCTATAATAATATTTTATTAAAATTATAATGGTTTATAAAAATATAATAAATCATTTTACTTCACATGCATAAAAAATTATTAAATCTAACATGTTCTTGTTTTTGGTAAATTTAGCCACCTACATGAATGAATGTATACTATCTTAATATTTTTATCACGTATGAGTATCCAAATAAAATAGTATTAATATATAATAATTATCTGAAACTTATAATATTTATATTTAATTTTAATTATATATAAATGAATGATATTTATATTGTAACTTGTTATTGTTAGTAAGTTCACTTCAAATGAGGGTGCACCGAATCTACATTTTGAGAAACATACCTACAACATACATAAAAATAAATTAAGAAAATATAAATCAATGTAATGTTATAATAATTTTACCGTCACAATTTTTGAGATGATTAAATTATGAAAAATGAAATATAACTGATAATTATTTACTAAAACAGGGATAGAACAATATAATTAATTAATATCTGATGAATAAAATAAATATTTTATAACTAATATATAGGTAATAAATAAATATATTTTTTACAAAAGTTATAAAATATAAATAAGGCTCTATAAAATATGATCATGGTGAATTTATTTTTTATACATCCTATTGGAGTATGTTTGAGAAAGCTGAGACTAATGTTAAAGAAAAACATCATTATCTCTTTTTTTAGTTGTTGTAATTTTTATCCATGTCCATGTTCCTCTTGAAAGTTCATTGTTTAATATGTATCTTTTCATTAATATCAATTATTACAAATGGTCCTTTGTTATTATTTTGACTTATTTACAATGGTAGGAATAGAATATTTTTATCTCTCTTCATTTACATTTCCAACTCTCTCGCATTCTCCAACCACATTATTTTATAATTTTTTATGAATCCTTCATTAAATGATTTACATTTACATGGTTATTTAAAATATTTGTTTTTCATTTCCATTTCCTATATAAAAATTTTATTAATTATATATTTATTTTATAATATAAATTTTAAACTAAGAAGGATATTTCTTAATTTTGTTACACAATTTTGTATCATCATCTAAAGGAGTTTTTATCTATTTAAATATTCATTTATGATATATTTAAATTATTTTTCTTATATTTAACTATGTGAATACCTTCATCAGATCATTTACCTAATTTCTCTAAATGGTTTAATATTTTATATTTTATAAAGATTAATCTAACTTGTTTTATTTTCATATGTTTGTTATGAAATGATGGATTTCGGATTGTTTTATTTTTTATTTGGTAGACATATATATGTTAATATCATTATATTATGGATGGTGCATGATATGAAACTTATATATACCTCTAAGTCATTGGAAAAATAATTATATCTTATTGTGTTGAGGTGAATTTGTTCACACTTAGGTGTGAATTTCATTCACGCACATGGAGGAGTGCCCGTTATTTCCGTTGTTTTAATTTCTTCAATCCATTTCTTGTAAGACATATTCCGCCCACCACTGAGAGAATAGCATAAATGGAGGGCTAACCCTTTAATGGGTTGATCTTAGGAGGATGAAAACTCTTGATTGAATGTTATTTTATGAATCAATTGTTGTTAATTGGCTAACTAATTTAAGACTTCCATTCTTTAGTTATTTCTACTCTTCATCTTCACTGTGTTTGAGAATCCTATATTCAAGTACAAAATGACCATATACCTTGGAGAGATCTTGAATTTGGTTCTCTATGTGTGTAGAGGATTAGTAATTGGGTTTAGTAAAAACCAAACCAGAAAAATGATTAAGGTAGTGCTATTTTTGATGAATGGATTCATCAAGAATTAAAAAAACCAAAATTTTCTAAAGAAGTAAAATTCATTCAATCCACCTTGATTATAATCCTATGATCAACCCATTTTCATTTAATTGAATTCACTTAGGTTTATTAGGGTTCTTTAAACCCATACAAAATCAAAACCATTGATGGACACTTCACAGCCCATCCTCCACAAAATTATAGCATATCAAGGTTACTTCTTCGGTCCCTATGTATTTGATCCCTACATGTACTATATCGACCACTTTTACCTATAGGGTAAATTTGGGTGCAACCAAATTTTGATTTGATGGATTGATTTTGGCATGATGTTTCTGACTTTGGATTGATTTGAATTTATAAACTGACAAGTTAATTTAATGAAAAAGAAACACAACTTGATTTAAAACAATTTAGTTGATGAGTTGATCCTTGTTTATCGAATGGGTTATATTTAATGAATTTTACTTCTTTAGAAAATTTGGGTTTTATTAATTCATGATTAATCCATTCTTCAAAAATAACACTACCTTCATCATTTTTTGGTTTGGTGCTTACTAAACACAATTACTAATCCCCAAAACACTTAGAGAAACAAATTCATGATCTCTACAAGGTATATGGTCATTTAGTACTTGAATTTATCTTGCTCAAACACAGTGAGGATAAAGAGTAGATATAATTGAAGAATGCAAGTCTTAAATTAACTATCCAATAAACAACAATTCGTTCATAAAATAACTTTCAATCCAGCCTTTTCATCCTCCTACAATCAACCCAATAAAGGTTTATCCATAAATTGATTCTATTATCTCAATGGTAGGTGGAATATGGCTTACAATAATTGGATTGAAGAAATTAAAACTGCGGAGATAACGAGCACTCCTCCGTGTGCGTGAATGAAATTCACACCTATGTGTGAACTAATTCACCATAACACAGAGATATCACTGTTCTTTTTGATAATGAAGTTTTAATAAATGAAATGGAAAATATAGAATAGAAAAAAGTTTATTAAGAACATAAAGATAAAAAAACATACATGGAAATTGAAAACATTACCAAGGAACTTTGGAAGAATAACCTTACAATGAAACAATCAACAAAAGATGATATGAAAAATATGAGAAGTTTATTCCATTCACCACCAGATACTTATATAGGCATGTTAAGAGCCTTAGGTCTACCCCCCATCAATAAATTTACCCCTCAACAATTAAGAGAGTCAAAATGTGGGTAAATAATCAAAATGAAATTGACATTACAAAGTTGACCACTAAACCAGCCAGATTCATCCATTGTTTTGAAGTGTTAACTTGTAATTGAATAAGGCTGAATCTAGAGGGGTCATAGCAGATACATATTCTCTTCCATCAGTCCTCTATGAGCTGTAAAACTTTCAGGAAAGGTGGCACATCCTTTTGAATGTTATGGTCGAAATGTTGGGATGACTTTATGTGCATTCTTGATGGGCCCATCATTTAAATCTCAACTTTAGATCCTTTTATCATCATGAAAAATTCAGAATTAGCTCTGGCCATAGTTGACTAAAATGATCTTCATGTTTTTATCTTTATACTGTAAACATTTTAGCTTCATTTTGCTTGGTTTATGGGCCCCACATTTGTTTGATGGTCCATAGGCCCATTATGCTTTTTCTAGAAAATTTCTGCATTCAGGCGCAAAAATATCCATCTTCCCTTGTGATTCATCCATCGGACCTAAAAGATAAAATGTTCCCAATAAATTTATGAATCATATACCAAGAAATAAAATTTAAATTACGAACAATGTATTTTTCACAATAAATTTATTATGTGGGCCCAAATTGACACTTAAAGCTTGAATTGCATGATGAAGGTAAATGAAGTTCAATTTCTGAATTGGACTAAAATTGATGTTTATGAACTTTGAAAAATATTAATATTAAGATATTAAAAATTAATATTAGCCAATTTCTGTGACTAATCACTTATAAGATGAATTTATTTTGTATAGTTATGATGCAAATATATTTGTTCACTATTATATATATAGACATGATGCAGGTTTATTTGTCAATTATGTTATGATAGTATTAAAATAGAGTGTTTAAAGATGTTATTATTTTACATAATTATGAATATTCTATATTACTATGTTTGGATATATCATTATATTTTATATCATTTTAGGCTCTATGGTTTTCTGTATTAATTTTTTATTCAGTTTTCATATGAATATGTTATTTTATACTCACTCTTTTGTGATCTTTTTTATGACCCACAATGTTGATTTCGTTGGTAGCTATTTTGAATTAAACCATAATATCAGTATGGATTCCCCATATTGTTATATGTTGTATTTCCCCTTGTAATTATTATCTTTACATTTTTGATATGACTATAATTTTATCAATTATTATAAATACTATAAAATAAATGTATATTTCAAGAGATAATTATATTGATATATTTATAATCACTAAATATGTTAAACCTTTTTTTTCTTGATGTATGATTTGTTTTTTTATTTTTAAAGTATTATTACATAAAAACTATAACATATATAATTTATAGTGTGGTTTTATTTTTCAATATCAATGTGGGTTCTAAATAATTTTTAAGATTATGTTATAGATAATAAGATTATTATGCTTAAATATTCCTAGGGAAAACCATATCTGTTATATGTTAAAGAGAGGGAACTATAAGTTATGACATCTCATGAGTGATATTCATTATAATACAAATTTTTTATTTATATATTACTATTTAATATTAAGACTGAACTTTTAGTATTTAGTCAACATCTTGAATGAGAAGGAAACAGTGTGGCAATGAATTCCAAAATTTAATTATTATCCCAATGAACAACCACATCGAATACAAGTTGGTGTATAAAAAATCATGGCTAGGATTTACTATTTATCATAGGCTTTGAATAATAACCTAAACCATGGGAAATTATGAAGACTAGTATATGATGAGTGAAAATTTATATGGAGTCCTCCATGTGAAAATAAACACCCTTTTTTGGTTGATTATCTAATCTGATAGTTATTGACTAAGAAATATATAAAACATATTTTTTTATTCACTAGTATTTATATAATGAATATATATATATATATATTGAGATTAATAAAAACAATTTTGAATAATCATAGAGAACAGTACATTAAGATAAGATTTTGACATTATGGAATTAAAGGTGTTTATGGAAATTATTTTATATGAATATTTTCCTATAATCTTTTCAAATCAAATGAAAAAAAAAATTCCATTTATTGAAAAAAATGAAGAATTTTCCATTTGTTATTATGAATCAAAACTAATGAGAATTACAAGGTGTGTATTTAGTTTTAAAATTTACCTTGATAGAAATATCTATCAATTCAGTAGTGTTTTTAAAAAAATATCCTAAAATAATTAATTATAATATAGTGTGGAAGTTATAAGAAAATTGTTTGATGTGTTCTCATTAATGAAATGAAGATTTTACATAGTTATTATAATTTGGATTTATGTAAATAAATTTTGAAATGTATTTCAGTGGGAACATAAATTATAACTCACATATTGGAAATAAGATAAAACATCTGACATGACTAAACTATCAGAGGATTAACTAAAATAGTTCCTCAAAAGAACCTAAAAATTTCTCAATTATGAAAAATATTCTTCCACAGACATTTTTATTAATGATATATAATGATATTTATTAAAAAAATTATATGAAAGTTAAACATAATTACTACAACTAACATCAATGTTATAATTATAATGAGTTTTGGAATTACATTAGTCGATAAAATTATCTAAGTATTAGTGTGGGAAATCATTATTATAAACCTCTAAAATAATGTAATGGGAATCTTATGAAATTACTTTCACTAAAGTGGAGAATGAAAAAAATGCTGATTTTTAAACTTATTATTCACTTAATAATTATGGATATATTATTTTATAGAACTATTATACCCTCTTTTAAATCATTAATGTTTATTATAAACATTAATTTTCTACTTAAAAAATTAGCTAATGAATTATTAATGAAATAACCTATGTTTCAGATTAATTTATCCTATAAATATAGCTTTTCATCTATTAATAGTCATAGTAAAATACTTCTAATAAATCATATTGTTCTCTGTTTAATGAAATTTAATTTCATATTGGGCATGAATTGGCTCTATATATATTTATTATATCTACTATTGGGATTGGTAAATAATGTTTCATATATTAATCGAAAAATCATCATATATAAAAGCTCAGATGATTAAGAAAATTATATTGTAAATATTTCCTTAATTTATAGATTAATTCATAATAATAGAGGATTCATTTTAGAATAGATAAGGAAAAAATATATTGAAGATATCATATTCTGATGATTATATATTAATATATTTTTTTAAATATTTATTAAACTTCCCATACACTAAGAGGTTCAATTTTTAGTTGAACTCATAAAAATGGACATATATATATTAATGTGTACTTATATAATGAACACTATTAAATAAAATTATTTTTAGAATAAATGAAGATTTAATTTTTAAAATGGTTTTATAAAAATAACTACATCATCATAGGGTTAAATAACCCTCTTTGTTATGAATAGAGTTATATAACTACATATTTTCGTAGATCATCATGACCATAAAAAGTCACATTCCAAAATAATGTATCACCTACCTCAAAATAATATCTTTTTTTTGTTAACTTAATATGGATCAATATTTCTCAAATATGGATATGTGATCAGGATATCTTAAATTAAGAGTACAAAGTGGGAGGATATACCTAAAGTGGTCCTCTATAAATCATTTTTGGACATTTAATTCACATTGATTTTCACTTAATAATTACAAAACTATATTAATTGATCTGATGAATAGAGTCTTTAAAGGACACTTTAATATATAATTTGTTGCAATTAATTTTTATATTATCATATATTATAAGATAAAACATGAAAACAAATTATATTTTAGTGTTATGTTGAAGACAAAATGAAAAGGATCAATTTTTCCCAAATTCAATATTCGTGAATTAATTTTTTTTTAAGTATCATACATATCCCATGTAATCATAAGTGAGTGTAAATTTGTGTATCCTTCCAAAAAAGGTGATTAACTAATATACCATACCAACAATTATAGTAGATATTTGTAATTTTGTTCAATTGTTTTGATACAATTAATGATTTCTGTAAAATGTCTCAAAAATTTAATATCCACTAACCATGTTAACTGAGTAGCGAGTCATGTTTCATGGGATAAATTAGTTTTAAGTAATCTTAAAGGATATCTAAATATATTGGTAATTATACCAATATTCACACTTCTTTATTATAGTTAATTCTAAAGGACTATAATTTTAAAAATTAAATTTACTTTTTATCATTGTAATATTTTGTGTTGTTTTATGATTCACATGAACCACGTGGTAAAACTATGAAGATTTTATTACATTTACATGAATATTTAATTTAGAGAAAAAAATTTCCCTAATATTTGAATGTATTATAATTGGTAAAATTATGAAAAAATATAAAAAAAATCAGAAAATTTTGTACATAATCTTTTCCCATGAATAAACGCACTCAAGAATGACATTGCTCAAATGAAGCAGAATATTAGTAATGAAATATTCATTTTTAAACAAAAAAAATAACCATTATAATAAATATAGTTTAGTTTTAAATTATTCAATTATGTGGTATTTATAAAAAATTTGGAACTGATACAATCATTAGAAATCGAACTTATGGAATAATAATACAACCTAGAGAATAATAACATGACCATTGGAATAGTAATCCAATCATTATGAATGGTATCCAAAAATCTTGAATACTATCCTCACCTGTGTTAGTGTAAATATATATGTATATATCTTACAAAATTAATATATACAATATTAATATCATTTTAGAAGAAAATAAAAGTTTCCAAAATTATATTTCATGTATATATATTTTTTATAAAACAAAAATATTTTACTTCAATTTTTTAAAAAAATATAATTATTAAAAATAAATTTTATTTTCATAAAATAAATTTATAAATAAGTATTCTGTTGTATAATAATGATAATATAATATTATGATGCCTTAGTTAATTTTTAGAGGGTCAGAAAATAGTTAATAATGATTAAATTAGTATTTATCAAATAAATTAAAATTTTATTTAATAATTAAATTTATCACATTAAATATTTTATTTTCATCAAAAATACATCATTTTTATTCCAAAAGCTTAAAAATGGTTAGGTGGTATTTTTATATTTTTCTAAATTTCTTTTTTGTTGAATAATGATATATGATAAACTATAGTATTTATCATTATAAGTTAAATACCTATATTTTGGAGATATGGATGATTTAAGAATAAATTAATTGTTACTCAAATATAAAATTTACTATATATAGTAATAAGAGTCAATAATATTGTTATTCACGAGACAAAATAAGAAACTATTATATGTAATATGAAAAAAATATTGCTCTCATCAACTTATAAATACCACCCATCACCACCCATTATTGTCACACATTCAATCCCTTGGATACTATAAAATGTATACAAAATTACCTTTAAAATAATCTCCACTAAAACCTACTATTTTTATTTAAATCCATGGACCAATCCAAAAAAATCCTTAAGTGTAATCCTAACAGGACATATCCAAAGGAGAAGGTTAAATGATAAAACAAGTCTTTTATTTTTCACTTTCTCCTCATCCTCCGAAAAACCATTAAACATTGAATAAAAACTCTAGTATCATAGGAATTATATAATGTCATGATGATAATATAATTTCTATCAACCATCATCTTCTCTTCTATTATTATTCGAAAAAAATTAAAACATCGTCCCTATTATATTTTTTTACAGACTTAGTGGATGATGAGTTTTTGTTTACTGTTATTATTAATATGGAAGTTTTAAATTCACATATAATTGTTTACAATGACCTAAATAGTTATATAATATTTTTCACATTCTAGAAAAAATATTATTCTATGATATTAAATAAAAAAACTAGTTCATGTGGGGAAATAAAAATCCTAGAATAAAATAACCATATAACATTAAAATTTTACAAAATAAATAATCCATATGTCAGAAAATATATAGTTTATTGGGACCAATTAAATTTATATAATGTCATGGGTACAATTAAAATTCAATTTTTGAGAGGTATCCTAATTTTTAATGGACTTTAATTGTTATCCACAAGTAATATAACCATGTAACCATGGAACAGATTCTCTAGGAATATTAAAATTAAAATAAATATGTTATAAAAATGGTTATAAGTGAACATAATAAAAATATAATAGATTAAATATATATTTAAATGTTATTAATTACATATTTTATGAATATAATTTTATTATCCATGATATTAAGTGAATTTATAGAGTGATTATAGTGCCTAAGGAAACAGATCTCTCTAAACCCCCTTATTTTCTTTGGGTTTGACTTTCTCTCTCTTAACTCAGTTTATGTCCCTATTAATCATTTCTAATTTTTCTAAATTATGAATTTGTGACATAATAATATATTAGGTAATTAAATTTTATTTTCCATGAAAGTTATATACAAGTTTTAAAATTTTCCCTTCACAGTGTCTCTGAATAAACAAACCCAATTAAAGGAAACATCTCTTTTTCTTACCTATTTTCCTATACCTCTCTATAAAGGTGTTTAAAAAACCCATATATTCTAAAATCACCCATTTTATCATATAGAATAATTTTACATAATTTATTATATTATATAAAGAATAATTTAACAATAACCACATTGATAACTATATGTATAGAAAAATATCCTAGAATTTTAGCTAAGTATAGAGTTAGTGGTTTCAAAGAAATTGCAGTCCTGTCTGGATACAACTTGTGGATGTATCTTTGGAATATTTGTACCTATAGTTAATAAAGAAAAAAAATATATTGGTAATTTACAATATCTTCAACTAATCTATAAAATACCCTTACATCACCCTGGGTTTGACACCCTTGTTGGATATGGTTTAGAAATTCACAAATCTCTTCATGAACCAATGTGAAGTAATTGATCAAATTATTATGTTAGAAAACCAGTGATGCAGATGTCGATAGATGTCTTTTATTGAAATCCTAGTGACTCATAAGTTGTTTTTTATGTTTATTTTTATTATGTTTATTTTAATATCCCAAGTTACCTTTTATATGTTTAGAAGTTAATGTATTCTCATCCCATTTTCCCTTTAATTTTTTAAATGTTAGGAAATAGCTAGAACCATGCTATAAAAAATTTGATATGGAATGTGATGAATTACCAAATTATATTTCTAAATTTATGGGATAGGGTATAAGAAATTCATATAAACATTGTAGTACACCTCTAGAATTTTCATTAACACTAAAAATAAAGTAGTCCATTTATTTAGTGGGCTAGACCCAATTTTGTGAATAGATTTGGTGATTTTAGAGGTTGATAGATATGAAGAGATTTTCTATTGTTTCATTATGTTTGAGATAGGTATTGGGGAATCATAGGGGCCTAATATGTAAATTTATATAAAAAACCAATGTATTTTTCTTTGGTATTATCAATGGACAAATATCATGGAGGAAAGAAACCACCATATCACATGTGTCAAAAATGTGTGTAATGAATCTCAAAAAATATCACAAGGTAACCATGAGATGATTCAAATTTGTAAAATATGGGAATAATTCTAATCGATAAATAATTTTTGTAAATAATCCCACTAATTTTTCAAAGTAAAATAATATTAAATCCATAGTTTTCTTATGGTAAAATGTTACAACTATATAGAACATGGGAATTATGGATACCAATGACTTAAGAAAATAGATTTAAAATATATTAATAATAAAAACCTCCAATACCTATACATAATGGAAGGGTATATGGTGCCACAACTGGTGAGATATATCCTAACAATGATATGGGAAGAGTAACACCAGTTATTGATTCTATAAAAGTCAAATAATACTTGATTCTGGTTCAAAACATTATTTCATATCAATCATGTTTATTAGACTGATTAAAACAACACTTCAAAACATGTTATTATGCTATTTGAAAGACTATAAAATGGGGAAATTATTTCATTCCAAGTATATAACTCCTCATTAGTAAATTTTTGTGGAATAATCATCCTTGAAAATATTTTTAAATTTACTCTATAGTATTTTTTGTGATATATTGTGAATTAATTAGTTATCCTTTTATAAATCATACATCTAATGTCCAGAGTGGGAGTTCACTGATCACATTTAGAGTCACACTCTGTTTTTTTCAATTGTATATTAGTGGATGAACCTCATTTGTAATTATTATCTCATGTGTGTTAAATTATTTCCTTATGAAAAATAATATCTAGTTTAATTCATTATTAAAAAAATAAAAGAGTCATTCTTGAATATTTGACCATTTTGAGGGATCATACTAATGTATTTCTTGTATAAAAATTATTCGTACACTTGACTATGTGGTTGAGTTCCCAATATAACAAATAATTGGATCTCCTACCATATACAAGACTCCAAATAGTCTATTAATTATCATCTTGAAATAAATAAAAAATAATTTACAAGAGAATGTTAAAAAAAATATAAGTTCTTCACCATGGTGTGTGAATGTCCTCTTAATCAAAATGAATGATGGGACAATGTTTCCCTACATTTATTATCCAGTGCTCAAAAAATCACGATAATAAAATTATATCTCATCACAAATAGATAGCTTATATAAACAACTATATAGCCCCAAGTATTTCTCTAAGGTAGATAAAAATCTATAATATCTCAAATTAAAGGTGCAAAAGGAAGATACTCCTAATCTTTCCATTAAAAATGTTATAGACATTATGATCTCACAGTGATTCATTTAATACTCACTAATTCTTTATAAATTATTAGGTACATAATTTAACAATTATATATATATTACGTTGAAAAATAATTATTAGTATTTATAGATTATATTCGAATATACTCGAAATGAAACAAAGAGCATGAGAATAATTTAAATATCATTCTATTGATATTGTTAAGGGATAAAAAATATAAAAATTATAGTAAATTTGTGTCATGGATAAGGGAAGTGTCATTCTTAGGGATTGTTTTCACAAAAAAATGGGTGTTTTGGAACCTTCTGAGAAACAATTAATTTAGGAGTGTCCTAAAAAACATCACTAATATAAATCCATAGATTCTTTAGACTAGTGGGTTATTACAATGATTTGTGTGAAATTTCACACAATTTTAAAACACACTAACCATGATGACTCATAATGGGAGTAAAGTTTTTCTATGTTGATGAATATGAATATATAATCTATGAATTGAAAATTTTTCTAACCACTTCACTAGTCCTCTATGATTTCTTAAGGGGAGAAAATTCCATGATATGAAATGATTTCCCAAAAAAATATTGTGCTACAAACTGATGAAAAATGATAATGTGGTAGCCTATTTATTATGGTAGGTGGATGTGAATGGGAAGAACCAAATAATTCATTATATAGAGTTATATTTAGTGATCTTTTTGTTGAAATTATTGCATAATGTTTCTATAATGAAAAGTGTAAAATAAATACAGATAGAAAGATCCTCACATATATATTCACATAGAAGGATCATAACATGAACTAGTGAAGATGACATGAATTTATCAATGATTTAAAATTCTCATTCCACTACCATCATGGGAATGAATATAATTTGTACAATACTCTTATAATAAAGGTTATTGATTCCTTAAAATTTGGTTAATTGAGAATGATCAAATATTCTTAGAGTTGTAAAGAATAAACATGGGTGTCATAAAGAAAGGAACATCTTCATTATATTCTAAAGTTATTTCTCAAACATTACTTCTAAAGTAGTTAATATATTCCCAATGATATGATGTTGAAAGACAAAAGAATGTAGAAATCCTTAAGAAAATAGAATTCATTAGTGTTCAAAATTTACTAAGAATGAGATCTATGTTTTTCGTCACAACTATGTGTGCCCTTAAAACCTATAATAAAGAATGTCTTCTTGAATTACTCCCACAAAATTACAATCTATATCCACCAAGGGAGCATAGTTATGTATTGATATCATTGATAGTTCTATTGGTGTGGAAATATTATCAAAGAATATTTTTGCATATAGATCAATGTACCTAATATTTTATTATGAGATGGATAAAAGGAAATAGTCAAAGGGGTTTTGAAAAACATTACCCATAGATATGGTGAAATTGGAATACATTGTAATGAAATTTGTCACTCTTCTTCCAAGGAAATATATAATATGGGTTTTGGTTGACCATATTAAGAGACTAATGAGTTTATATCTATTAATGAGGACTTAAAACTCATATAATGTCGAAGATATACATAATAGAAGTGTTGATTTTATATTGAACACCATTATTGAATGTACTCAATTGAGATCATAGATATAAATATAAGTTTTCAAAGTGTCTCTAAAATACATGAAACACTAATTTGAACATAATTATATGTTATAAACCTCATAAGGATGGCCAATATGAGTGGACTATCTAGACATCTAGAGAAATGTTGATTTTATGCAAGATGGATTTTAAAGGATGATGAGATCATCCTCTTCCTACACTCGTGTTATCATGTAATAATGGATTTCACTAAAGAATTAAAATTTATTCTTGTTAATCCCTTTATGGGAAGATTTTTTAAATGCATTTATGATGGAATGATAATGGTAAATGAATGATATTGTGACATTAAATGATTAGGGAAATTGAGGAAAGGGTTATGACCATTCAACAAGACTTTAGGATTTCACAATGTTGACATAGGGGATATTATGATAATCCATGAAAATTTCTAGTGAATTTAGATAAATATATTGTGTTCCTCTATGTATATAACCTTATGAGATTCATAAGATTTGGTAATAAGGGTGAACTAAGTCCCAGTTGCATAATCCCATTTTAGATTCTTGATTACATCATAATCGTTAATTATAAAATATAAAATCCAAAACCCTATGTCACATACATGACATATTTAACATACCCATATTAAGAAATTACATACCTTATCCATCAAATTTAATGAATTTATATGGGGTAAAATAGTGGAATTATCACTCATATGTAGAGCATATTGTGTAGATCATGGACCATAGATATAGGTTTTGGGGAACGAACAAACTCTCATAGTAAAACATCTACAGTGAAACCTTATGTATGATGATGTGATGTGGGTATCAGAAGAATCCATGAAGTATAAGAACCCTCAATTATATACCCCATACATTGAAAAATGAAATTCCATGGGAGACATTTATAGTGGGGGTTGAATGTAATGACCAAGAATTTTGTCAATTTAATTTCCATTCTTATAATACTTCTATATTTAGTAATAAAGTATTAATAACATGTGTCATATGATGATACCAAAAAATATGTAATATTAATAAGAAAATTATAATTACATAATATAACTGACCAAAATTATTTAAAGTATTATAATATTAATAAAGGCATCAAATAATATTACAATAATAGTAGATTTTGGATATGCTTGATCCGCTAGAATAAGCACACTCACAAATTCCACTGTTGAAATGAAATAAATTATTAGTAATGAAATATCAATTTTGTAAAAGAGATCATATATCCTTAAGGAAATATATAATTGAAATAATAATGAATTAAATATAAGTTATTTATAAAATGTAGTGATCTCAACAGACAATTAAATATCATTTTTACAGTAATTTGGTCATTTGAATAAAAACCTGACCAATAAAATAGTAATATAATAATTAGGAATACGGAATTTGTTTTTAAAATATTACACTCATGTATGGAATTATAATGTAATACTTGGGTATATTTTAGAATAAAAATATTATATTTTCGTATCATGGAACATGTAATTAATTGTTTTAAAATTAAAAAATTAAGTGTTTGTACTTATTATAAAACATAAATGTTTAAATTTTAATTTTAGAAAAAATATGTTGATTCTATAAAAATTAAATTAAAAAAAATATTTATAAATTAGTATAATGTTTTATTATACTAATAAGGTAATTTTTAGCCAAAATAATTAATTATTCAAAGGATCAGGAAACTGATGATAACATTAAATGTTTAATTTTCCACATAAATAGTGATTTTATTTAAAATTTTAATTTCTCATATATATATATAAATCTTTTTCATAAAATTTCACCACCTGTCCCCCGGGGCCCATGCCGTGACTACCCCAAACCCACCTTTCATAGGCTAGTGGTTGGTGACTAGAACCGTAAAGGTATATCCAATAAATGGGAATGCATTACCATTAAACCTGTACAAACACACATATTAGAACGCAACAAGATGAAACCCCAAAGTAAAAATACCATAGTAAAAGTGTGTACTAAAATTAAGGGGCCAGAATACAATCCCAGATAAAAGATACAACTAAAAACGAAAACAGAAAACAAATCCTAATGTCATCCACCAAGGATCCTTCCTCAAGGGTAGGTACATCTCGTCTCCACTGCTCTCCCTGTCAGTCATCACTTTCATCCACCTTCGGGTCCTAACTCCCCAAGTCTCAGTAAAGGCTTCCCATCATCTATACAAGACACAACAAGGTGTGGGGGAATCCCATGTAGGGGTGAGTATAACAATACATAGTAGGGAACCCAAGACCAGCGAAGGTCTCTCAGAATTACCCAGAGGAATAACACAAGATTGATCTCAATCACAAAGCACAAATCAATATACACCACTTAAACTTGGTATAACAAAAGTAAAATAGTACTTATAATTTGTCGTAAGGATAGATCTTCTTACTCTATCAAGGGTAACTACCACTGACCCACACAGGATCGATATGTACTAACCCCCACAAGACCCACATAGGATCGATAGGTGTTGATTCACAGAGAATCACTGAGTTGTGATTCACACACACTCACTGGGTTCTGATTCACACAGAATCATTGTGTGCTGATTCACACAGAATCACTAGGTGCTGATTCACACAGAATCGCTAGCTACGGATTCACATAGAATCAATGGGTGCTGATTCACATAGAATCATTGGGTACTAATTCATAAAGAATCACTGGGTGCTGATTCACAAATATCTGTTGGGTGCTGATTCACATATAATCGATGGGTGATGATTCACACAGAGTTTTTGGGTGCAAATTCACACAAAATCATGTTGTGTTGATTCACACAGAATCGATAGGTGCTGATTCACATAAAATCATCGGGTGCTGATTCACATAGAATTGTTGGGTGATGATTCACACAGAATAATTGGGTGATGATTCACACAAAATCATAGGGAGCTGATTCACACAAAATCATCGGTTGATGATTCACACAGAATCATTGGGTGGTGATTCACATAGAATCATTAGGTTTTGATTCACACAAAATCCCTGGATGCTTATTCACATAGAATAACTGGGTTCTGATTCATACAGAATCGATCGGTGCTAATTCAAATAGAATCCCTCTTCAATAATCAGGTTTCATTTAGGTATAGGATTCCATCTCAGAGTACGCTTGTCTCTGGGAGAAACCACTTCTTAATCCATCAGTCATATTTATCCCGCACGAAATCCCACGTAGAAGTTACCCAATGATCGTTCATGTCATAAGGGTTCCAACACAATAGATGGCGCATCAACCGGCCGTCCATTCTATAAGTTATTGGCATTTTAGTGCCGAGGGACTGGTTGGATTCAGAGTCGATCTAACCCAACCATACCCCAAATTTCACCCAAACTCTCATGGATTATCACAAAAAGACCATCTCGCTCCAAGGATACTAGCATAGTATATGGCTTATCAAAGGGATGTTTGATTCGAAAGATATGATCATTTAGGCATAACTGGGCTTGAATGGGTCTGGGTCCGGTCCGACCTGGTTGGCTGCCTCAGCCTGACCCCGGCTGGGCTGACCCAAACCGATTCGATTTGACCCATCCCAGTCCAGGTATGACCCAACCCGGCCTAAACTGGCATGGATGGGCTGGGTCATGGCGGGTGCGGCCCATAGTCTAAGCGAGACCCATGTGGGGGTTGCGCGGTCCGTCTACCGAACGGCTCAAAGGAGCCATTCATCTCTTTGATTAAAGGTTCCAGGTGGCGCTGCCTCATCACCAGTGGGTCCCTTTTTCAATGCAACTTCATAACAACGTCCTGCTCACTGCAACACGCGACGGTGCTCCACCTCACCATCACTATGGCTAGCCCACACCGGCTACCCCTTTGGTCTGCCGTGGCACCGCCTTGCTATGTGTTGGTTGAGTGTTAGCCGCCACCTTCGCCGCCAGTGTTGGTTGTTGGTGCCTTGCCGGTGAATCTTCTGCGGTCCATCGGATGAGTGTCGATGGTCTGTTCTTCCTTCCAAACATTATTATATTAAACCTGGGATGCCTCTTTCAATATGTGCCTCTTAGTTTCATGGTTTTGTTAATTAAGAATAGACCGCCTCTGAAGAATGTAATGAAAAAAGAGGTGGATGATCTGGACCATGTTCTTTTGGACCACAACCTCTGTGTTATCATGATAACAGGTGTGAGTAATTTATATGTCACATAAAAATAATGATAAACCGCATTTATCTTCCCCTGCAACGACCACCTGAATATTCTTGAATGAGGAGAAGAATTTTATAAATTTCTTGAATTAATTAGAAACCCATACCTTGTAAGAACCCAGATATTATTTTCAAGTATGTTTTTCTTTTTCCTGGATTATTTGAGAAAAGTGGAGTTTCTGGAAATTTTCTATGTGCACGTCGTATACTTTAAGAGTACACATAGTGTCAATCCGTTCCCCTGATGTCTGTGTGTTGGTTGTTTAGGGGTCACACACACGGCCGTGTAAGGTTTTTTGGAGGCCACTTAAAGTGGATTATGGAAGAGGCGAGTACACGGAGTGTACTAAAAAATTACACACCATTTATTTTTGTTTGTTTTCATTAAAGGCACCAGGGTCATTTTTGATGAAAAGAATCATATTCTTCAAGGATTTCTTCGTCCGAGAGAACCACCATGGACACTGATCATCGACAAACCCCCGATCCTCTATCTGTCCTCTAAATCGAACTCCATCGGTTGCGTTGTAATCGCATCAGTGAGTTATTTCTTCTTCTAGAGCATTTTTGTCCAATTACATTTCTTTTCCAACTTATCTTGGGTTGAATGTTTTATGTGTATTCATAGATCTATGATGTTTTAAGGTGATTCAGGACTCGTGGGTCAAGTATATTGATCCCCCAATGCCTAGTTAGGTGGTTTGTGCTTTTATATAGAAAACCTTTGAGTGTTATGTACAAATTCCACCAATAACCTTGAATGGGGTTTTGCGTGTTTACTATTTTTCCCTATAGTTTTCCTACTTTGCTAGTATGTCTGAGTAGAGGTTATTGATTGAAATTAGGGTAATTTTCTATTCATCAGAGGTTTTTCCCATGCGTGTTTTTTTGGTATTGACCTTTGGGTCTAGTTTACCTATTAGGCTACTATTTACTTTGCCATGCCTAATATTGTAGAATGGAGTGACTTTTGTTCTCACATGTTGTTATTTTGTAGACTGTTATCCATGTATTTATTCAGGTTTACTTTGGCCGTTACGCACTACTACTCTATCTTGACTTACACGTGCCCGTGAGAACGTAGTGTATAGACCATAGGGAGAATTGATGTGAGGTCTTTTCCAGAGTGTCTTTTTATTTATGCGATGCAAGACAACATGGGGAATTAACGTTGAGTGCTTTCCCAGAGTTTATGCGGTTCCTTGACGTGGGACATAAGGGGAATTTATGTTGAGTGCTTCCCCAGAGCGCCTTTAGTACGATATGAGACTATAGGGGGAATTGACAGTGAGTGCTTCCTCAGAGAGTCTATACTTTAACTAAACCAAATAGGTATGAATGTGTGTCCTTCCAAGATGCTTTCTTGTATCTACTAGGTAGGACCGGAGGGAATAGGTTGTGAGTACTTCCTAGTGGGTTACCTATTTTTTATCTTTTTTGTTTAGCTATTTCTTGATAATTGGACTGTGGATTGTTTACTGCTGAGTACTTTTCTGTTTACTGCTTCTGTAATATTACCTGCCATATATTCACTGACTATTAGGCACAGATAGTTAGGTGGTTGCCTTTTGGGATTTAGTCTCACAACCAGTTTGGGTCAGGATTTTAGGCCTAAACAGATTATATTGTTGCTGTTATAGATAAGAGAAAGCACCCTTCTACTTTAGGCTCTTGATTGTTGTGGAGCTAGAGAGCATGGGACTAAGTTATAGCATACAATGCTGAAGAGCTTATCTGCATTATTTTTCACTTTGGTTTAGTACTGGTTATATTCAGCATTGTGACTTGTTTGGATATTTTTCCTAGACATATGTATCATGAATCATTATATATATCTATATGTGATCTAGTTTTTATTATTATTTCAGTCTTCTACTATTTACTGTTGTTGGATATTTACTATTTCTGCTAACGTATTTCTGTTCCCTTATACTATGTACTTTTCCAACGAGGGCATAGTTTCCCCACTATTACACCCAAGGCCCTCGCTGCTAGTCAACAACCTCTGGCGTTCGGGGAAATTCGCTTGAGGCCATGTGTCCAACTGGGTACGGGGTGCCTCTGGGTGGCATCCGGAACTGGGACATTAAAAAGTGGTATCAGAAGAAATTATCTTCTCTTGACTAACTATTTGGAGCCTATAGTTCGGGATAGGACAGATTAGGTACTTGGCATTATGTTATGCCCGGGAGTAGCTAACCCGTGTATAGGGAAATCAAATCTACCTTGTTAGTGAATTTTTTTGGTTTTACAAGATTAGGGTTTCCTTGATTTCATGGTTAGGTGACTCACATGTTTTGTGATGGTTATTATTTATGTTATTGAGGTTCTATTCTTTCACAACCTGATGAGATAAGGGTATTCTATCTCATTAATTATATAGGGACTTGCTAGATATCACATGTCATGCATTCTTGCCATGCCATATAGGGTGCATTAACAATTACATGTTGTTGTGATAGATGTTTTGTATAATATGCATGTTGGTGTGATAGATGCTTTAAAAAAAATATCTGCTTCTTATTAGAGCATTGATTGCGTAAATTTTTGTTCAAATGAATGCCAAACATAGGTTCTTGAACTGTTATGAGCCCTCATAGACTGGAATTAGGTGGATCATTTACTTGTTTACCTTGTTTATAACATGTTGGATATTCCAAAATTTTATTTATGGGTAGTATTAGCCCTCACAGATCGTAATTTGGCTCTTTCAGTGTTCGATTCAGTGTTTTCTGGGCTCTGGAGTTGTTTCTGAGGCTTACTGTCTAGAAAAACCATGAATACAAGCTTTGTATATTTGACTACACACCATGTGTTCTTCTGATCAAGAAGAAACTATTTTTCTTAAGTACAGGCCGTGTACCTTATGTACACATCATTCAGTCTCTAACTGTGTCACATTCTCTGTGGGCAGAGACACATGATATGGAAAATCTCATGGGAACACACCATGTACCGATTGTGCATGCCATGTAGTGTAATATTAGAAGTCCAGTAATATAGTTAATAGCACGGTCGGTGAAGTCTCTTCTTATACACACTCTTTCCACCTTGAACACGATGTGTAGTCTAACCTAGGTACCCGACCATGTCATGAACAACACGAATAGGTGTTATCCTTTTGCATACATGCTGTATATATTAGAAACACACCGTTTGTTTTGAGCTGTGTGTCTAACCATGTCACTAACAACATGGTCTTGGTGAATATTGTCCAGTTCACGCTATTTCTTACATGAACATGTCATGTAGTCTTGTTTTAGGAAATTCATGTGGACTGACCACATAGAATAACTCAGGCAGGGGAAGAGGATTCAAGTACACACCATGTGTTAGGATAACACGCCATGTTTTTGGGGTGTTACACGGACAGTTTATGCAGGAGTACACGCCCATGTAAATGACTTAAGGGAACACACCGTGTAAGGTTTATACACATTGTGTAGTCATGCTTTGTAAAACATGAATGCTTTCTTTCTCCTGTTCCCTCCCTATACATCTAATTTTCAGTCCTTGATAATTTTAATATAATGTCTGCATTTCACCTTCCAGAGTCATGCCACCGAGACGTCCTCCGGTTGTCCGCCAGTTACAGGGCAGTGATCAGATGCCGGATATGGCTGATCAGGGGATTCCAGCAGATCCCCTTATTGTGCCAGTCTTGAAACTAGCAGTCATCCTTGTTACCGACACTAATGCACAGTTCAGGGAAGGCTTCATGAGGATGATGCGGACCTTTCAGGGAGTGTCGCCTCCTGCCCCATCAATGGCTGATTTGACGTTGGTCTTCCAGCAGCAGCATCCTCCCACATTCTCAGGGGAAGGAGGACCTCAGGCTGTAGAGTCATGGCTAGAATCTATGCTGACAATCTTTGAGCATCTATAGATTCCATCAGAGAGGAGATTCAATATCGCTACCTATATACTATGGGATTCCCCCAAGAGATGGTGGGATGTAATATCACAGGTAGGTCATCAGTAGGTTATGTCTTGGGAGGAGTTCTAGCATGTCTTCTATGACTAGTTCTATCCAAATACCCTGAGGGACGACCGAGCCCGGGAGTTTATGAGCCTTGAGTAGGTTACCCAATTTGTTATGTAGTATTGCTATTATTTGACTGAGCTTCAGTGTTTCAAACACTTCCTGGGAGGAGATGGTTTATTCTTGGAAAGGAAGTTGAGGATGGCCTCAGACAGGACATCCGCTCTCAGGTGAATATCTTTAGGTTGACTTCCATCGCTACCATAATCAACTAGGCACAGATCACTAAGCGGAATCTGAGGGAATATGGAGATGATAGCCAGGGAATCTTCACATCTAGAGTTAGTGCTTCGCAAGATGATAGTTGGATATGCAGTAGGGAGATAACCCTAGGAGATCTGATTAGGTGGTATGCATCTTCAAGTATCTGGGTGGTGTGCTACTAGTGCGGGAGAAGCGGGCATATGAGGCCGCAGTTCTATAGAGACCCATTGGAGTTCTGATCATGCGGTAAGTTGGGAAACCTTTAGCGTTTCTGTTAGGACTTCTCACCAGTAGCCAGTGACTGGGGTTCATCTATGACCCTTTGTACAGGAATAGCTCCACCAGTTTCACACCAGTTCGGGAACTGGAGTTCTTCCTGACGTCTTGGCCGAGGTGGAGGTCGTGGGTGCGGTGGTCTGTCACCATGCTACCAGTGATAGTAGGGTGGATCAACTTAGTGTAGTCAGGAAGGGTCACAGGGCCGTTGAGCTGTCCAAACTTTTGCAGTGGAGAAAACCCATCAGGATCAATATCTTGTCCCCTCTATAGTTCGAGGTATGATCCATGTTTCCTTGGTTTTATCATCAGCTCTTTTCAATACTGGTTCCATGAATAGCTTTCTATCTGTCGTTGTTGTGGAGGGCCTTGGGCTCTTTATCTTTTCATCTGCCGATTTTTTGACACTAGACACTCCATTGGGGATGAGAACACATGGTGTGTGTCAGTTCAAGGAGTTCCCTCTTGAGATTTTTGGGTGTCACTTCCTTTGGTATCTCTAGGTGCTATAGATGACAGGATATGATATCAATCTCGAAAAGGATGTCCAGTTCCCTTCCAGTAAATTTTTGATTGTTATCGTCGTAGGGTGAGTTTCATATCCACAGTGGGTGGACCTTTTAATCATAAGGGTGAGTGGAATTTCTAGGCAAGTTGATCAGGTCCAAAGCATCATGGGTTAGGAGGAGATATATCCCAGATTTCTATTATATATCTAGATGATAATGGGACTTAATTGATGGAATTTCCTCCGGTGGTGGATCGCTTCAGGGATGTATTTCTAGAGGACTTTTTGGTTTTCCCTCCAAAGCGTGAGGTAGACTTTTCTATTGAACTTGTTTAAGGGGAGGTACTAATGTCCATTCCTACTTATAGGATGGCTACACCTAAGTTGCAGGAGCTTTAGATGAAGTTGGAGGATTTGCAGGAAAAGGGTTTCATCTGACCAGGTACTTCTACAAGGGTTCACTTGTTCTGTTTGAAATGAATGAAGATGATACTCTTAGGAATTGCGTGGATTATTGGAAGTTGAACCAGTTTACGGTCATGAACCAGTATCCATTACCAAGGATTGATGATCACATTGATTAGCTTCTAGGAGCCCGAGAGTTCTCGATGATTTACTTGAGGTCCGGTTACCATCAGTTGCACGTTAAACCATCTGATATACCTATCAAAGCCTTACGGAGCAGGTATGGTATATACGAGTAAATGGTTATGTCATTCGGTCTCACAAATGCACCTTCAGTTTTCATGGCACTGATGAACTGAGTGTTCCATCCACACATGGATTCCTTTGTGGTTGTTTTCATGGACGATATTTTGGTGTACTATCACACTCGACACGACCATGAAACACACCTTGAGATCATTCTGAGTACACTAAGAGAGTATCAGTTATGTGATAAACACTCAAAATTATACTTTTTGATGGACCAGATTCACTTCTTGGGTCAAGTTATCTTGGAGATAGAAGTATCAGTCGAACTAGAGAAAGTGAGAGCAGTAGTTTCTTGGGGGCAGCTGAAGAACGTATTTGAGGTGAGAAGTTTTTTGGGGTAGGTTGGATACTAAAGATTCTTCATTTATGACTTTTCACGCTTAGATGCACCACTTCTAGGTCTGACTATGAAGGGTGTGAAGTTCGTATGGTCAAATTCTTCTGAGTCAGCCTTTCAGGAGCTGAAAGAGAGATTGACTTCAGCACTGATATTGGTCTCACCAGAGCTAGGAAAGAGATATACTATTTATTTTGATGCTTCAGGTATCGGGCTAGGATATATGCTTATACAGGGAGAAGGATTCATTGGGTACAGGTCTCGGTAATTGAGGGCACATGAGAGGAATTACCCATCACACGATCTCGAGTTGGCAGTTGTTGTTCATGCATTGCATTTTTGGAGAAATTAATATATGGGAGAGAATTTTTTTGTTTTTACTAACCAAAAAAGTCTCAAATACATCTTCACATAGAGTGACCTGAATTTGAGATGGCAAAGGTGGGTTGAGTACCTTCAGTCCTTTGATTTTGAGATTTCCTATACGTCGGGAAATGGAAACATAGTGGATGATGCATTGAGCAGGAGGACTTAGATACAGGAAGTTCAAGAGGCCATTAGGGAGTGTAAGCTTATAGTCTTTTTTCAGAGATTCATTTGGAGGTGCTTGATAGACAGGGGCAGACTTTTCTATCTTCTGTAGTTGTTACCTCTACCCTTCTTGATCGAGTTCGAATGAGGCAGCTATCAGATTCTGGAGGCCTAGTCCTATAGGAAAGCATGTCAGGATAGGACCCTATTCTAGGATAGACTATAGGCTAGTATTACATCTTTTGTTTCTAGGTACGTGTATGGGTATCAGTGGATATACGCGATGAGGTGATGCGGGACATTAATTCATTAGTTTGGGCAGTTCATCCTGGTGTCACCAAGATGTATCATGATCTATAACGTCAATATTGGTGGCCAAGTATGAAGAGGGATGTTGCAAGTTTCTTTATGAGGAGTTACACTTGTTTTTTGGTGAAAGGAGAGCCTTAGCAGCCATCTGAGATTTTAAAGCAGTTACCCATTCTCGAGTGGAAGTGGAATGACGTCGCGATGGATTTCGTGACAAGGTTGCTGAGGTCTCCTCGGGGGAATGATGTGGTATGGGTTTTCATTGACAGGATTATGAAGTTTGCTCACTTCTTTCCAATTAGGGAGAAATTTATTGTTGACGAGCTGAAATGGCTGTACATCCGTGAGATTATACGTCTTCTTGGAGTTCCACACTCCATCGTTTTAGATAGGGATGCAAGTTATAATTCTCAGGTCTGGCATGGGCTACAGAAAGATTTGGGTTTACAGGTTCATCTGAGTACATCTTATCACCCCCAGACATATGGCCAGTCCAAGTGTACAATTCTGGTGCTTGAGGAAATGCTCTAGGCATGCATTCTGGATTTTAGAGGTTCTTGAGAGAAGTATATACCTCTTGTGGAGTTTTCCTACAACAATTGTTTTTAAGAAACTTTTCAAAAGGCTCCTTATGGGTCTTTGTAAAGTATACCATGCTGATCACCATTATTTTGAATGGAGGCCGGAGAGGAAACCTTGCTAGGACCTCATCTTGTTCAGGAGACCACAGAATAGATAGAGTTGATTCGGAAGAGGATATCTAGGGAAAAGTCTCATCATAAGTCTTATGTTACTCAGCATAGGATACCTCTAGAGTATGAGTTCGGGGATCAGGTTTTTCTACATGTCGCACTGAGGATGAAACACAAGTGGATCAGGATAGAGGGTAAGCTTTCTCTGAGGTATGTTGGGCCATTTCAGGTGTTGGAGAGAGTTGGGCTGGCTGCCTATCAGTTTCAGTTACCTCAGAGGTACTGGGCTATGCATGATGTATTCCACATTTCTCAACTCCAAAATTACTTTTCAGACTCGTCTCATGACTTCCAACCTGAGGAATTCAAGTTGAATGTGGATGCATCTTTCAAGGAGCATACTATCTAGATTTTCAATCATAATACGAAGGTTCTTTGTGGCCAGTCTATTCCTCTAGTATGAGTGTTATGGTAGCACGGGCGAGTACAAGATGAGACTTGGGAGAGGGAGGCTAATGTATGATCGCAGTAGCCAGATATGTTTAGGGTTTCTTCTTCTACGCCGCTCTAGGGAAATTCGAGGATGAATTTCTTTAAGGGGTGATGTTTGTAATAACCCTGGTCATTTTTCATGTATGTTTCTCTTTTTCCTATAGTTTTTGAGAAAAGAGGAGCTTCTGGAAATTTTCTAAGTACACGTTGTGTACATCCTTTCCTCTGAAGGTCATGTGTTGGCCGTGAAGGGGACACAAACATGGTCGTGTAAGGTTGTTTGGAGACCGCTTAAATCTAAGTACAGAAGAGGCGAGTACACATCATGTACTCTAAAATTTCATGCCATGTATTTTGTTTTTTTCCTTAAATGATCCTAGGTCACGTCTGATGGATAGAACCATCTTCTTCATGGCTTTCTTTTTCTGAGATAACCCGCACGACCATTGATCTTGGAAGAACCTATGAGCCTCAATCCATCCTCCAAATCTAACTATGTCGGTTTCATTAGAATCGCATCGGTGAGTTCCCTCTTCTTCTAGAGAATAATTATCTAATTACTTCTTTTTCCAAGTTATCATGGGTTGAAATATTTATGCATTTTTATAGATCTATGGTGTTGTATGGAGATTCAAGCCCTGTGGTTCTAGTATATTGATCCCCCAACACTGAGGTAGGTGGTTTGTGCCTTTTTGTAGAATTTATTTGAGCATTATGTAAAAATTCCACCAATACCCTTGAATGGGGTGTTGTTTCTTTAGTGTTTTCCCTTGTTGTTTGACTTCTTGGCTAGTATGTTTGAGTAGAGGATAATGATTGAAATTAGGGTAATTTTCTATGCTTTGGAGGTTTTTCCCATGCATGTTTTTCATTTATTGACCATTGGGCCTAGTTTGCCAGTTAGGCTATTGTTTAGTTTCTCATGCCTATTATTGTAGGATGGAGTGACATTTTATATGACATTTTGTTATATTGTAGACTACTATCCAATTAGTTCTTCAGTTTTACTTTGTCGGTTATGTGATGCTACTCTTTCATGACATACATTGGGCCGTGAGAACTTGGTGTATAGACCAAAGGGTGAATTGACATTGAGGGATTCTCTAGTGTGTCTTTATATTTATATGATGTGAGACCACATGGGGAATTGATGTTGAGTGATTCCCTAGAGTGTCGGTGGATCCTCAACGTAGGACACTAGGGGAATTGACATTGATTGCTTCCCTAGAGTTCCTTTAGTATGATACAAGACAATGGGGGTAATTGACCGTGAGTGCTTCCCCAGAGAGTCTACACATTAGCTAAACCAGAGGGGTGAGAATGTGTGTGATTCCCAGAGTGTTTCTTGTATTTGCTAGGTAGGACCAGAGGGGATTGGCTATGAGTACTTCCTAGAGGGTTACCTATTTGTGTTATCTATTTTCTTTAGTTGTTTCTTGATAATCGGACTATGGATTGTTTATTTTTGAGTACTTTCTTGTTTACTACTTCTATAATTTTACTTTCCATATATTCATTGACTGTTAAGCACAGATCTTCGGGGGATTTCCTATAATGATTTAGTCTCACACCCTATTTCGGTCTTGCTTTTAGTCCCAAACAGATTATATTGTTATAGGTATTGATAAGGGAAATCTCCCTTCTACTTCAGGTTCTTTCTTTCTGTGGAGCTGGGGAGGATGGGACCAAGCTATATCTTCCGATGCTGAGGAGTTTATCTACTTTCTTTTTCACTTTGGTTTAGTACTGGTTGTATTCAGAATTGTGACTTGTTTGGATGTTTTTCCTAGACATATGGATAATTTATCATGATATATAAATGTGATCTAGTTGTTATTATTATTTAATTCTTCCTCTTTTTATAGTTGCTGGATAATTACTGCTTCCTCTATCATCTATTTGTTATCTTCCACTGTGTACTTTTCTATTGAGGGAGTAGTTTCCCCACTATTACACCCAAGTCCTCACTCCTAGTCGGCAGCCTTTGGATTTGTGGAAATGAGCTTGAGGCCATGTGACCAACCAGGTATGGGGGGCCTCTGGGTAGCCTCCAATACTGGGACGTTACATACCTCAAGATTCTTTTGAAATGTCACGGTTGTGGAAGAAGATTCTTTATTTGATGAAGCCGATGGAATTCATTGATCCTGGTTGGTTACTGCCTGAGCGTCCATTTCTATCAGTGGAAGGTGTCGCCTAACATGGTCGAAGGTTCCTTGCTTGAATAAGTTGTCAAAAACTCTACCTCTATCCCAATTTAAATAGAGGGGGAAAGGGTGAGTGATGCACCAAAGAATTTATGAGGATCATTAATTAATATGATTATTGTTCCACATTAATTGACATGATTTATGTGCCATATTAATTACATGAGGGGTGGTTACACAACAAAAGAGTAAATGAGAATTTAAAATCCCATAATAAAACTTCATCTACCTTCGTGGCCCCCACCACCGCTGCTCAACAGGTTTAAGGAAAAAAAGAAATAAAATAACAATATCTATGTTATTTTATTATTTCTTCAAAAGCCACAAAAACAAATATTTTCTCCCAAACTACTGTAGTTGATGTGAAACTTCCCTTAACTGAATCACAGTGTAGTAGATTTAACGGTGCCCTCAAATATTTAATCAGAACACCAGTTCTGAAGATAAAAAACATCACTCGCACGTTCACTGAACGTACCTCTAAAACAAGTTCAAAAATTAATTATGGGCACACAGTGCCTCATAATCATGTGTCGTTAATTTTTGCAGAGTTGTAATAATCGGATATAATTTAAAATATATATATATGGAATTTTTGATTCATTACATTCTCCCCACCTTAGGGATTTTCGTCCTTTAAGGCTACAACAAAACGGGGGGGGAACAAATGGGGGTACTAAGCATGTATCTAATCCTCTTGATCCCATGTTTTCTCATGGAGATCCCCATGCTACCAATAAACTCGTAGTATAGGAATCGATCTCCCAGGAAGTACCTACTCCTGTCGATTCTCTATCTCACTCAGAAACTCTGAAAACATTTCCCCATCGTCGATGTCTAGATCCCCCCAGTCAATAATGTGTGATTGATCATGTACATATCACCTTAGCTGGGACACATGGAAAACATTATGCACCCATTTAATCTATGGTGGAAGAGATAGACAGTAGGCCACCTCGCCTACTCTACTAAGGATCTAGAAATGTCTGATGAATCTTGGAGATAGCTTTATGCACTTTTTAATCCTCTGTAAACCTCGTCGGGGAGAGACTCATTGGAAGACATGGTCTCCCTCCTCAAACTCCAAAGGTCTCTACCTCATATCAGCATAAGACTTCTATCGGCACTCTATAGGCCTCATCCACTCCTGGATGATCTGAACCTTCTTTGTGCTAGACTATACCAACTCTAAACCAATAAGTTCTGACTCTCCTAGGTTTGTCCAGAAAATAGGTGACTTTTATGGTAGTTCGTACAAGGCCTCAAAGGTGTCATGGTGATGGTGGAGTGATAACTGTTATTGTAAATGAACTCCACTAGGGGTAGGTGTTCCTCCCAACTATAGCCAAAATCGAGGACACAAGAAAAAATCATGTCCTCGAGTGTCTATAGGGTCCACTCTGTCTGACCATCTGTTTGAGTATTGAAGGTGGTTCTCAAGCATAGCTGAGTCTCGAACACCTCCAGAAATCCCTTCCACAAACTTGATGTAAAATGAGTGTCGCAATCTGAGACAATTGTCGATAGAAACCTGTGAAGTCGTACAATATCTTGTATATAGAGACGTCTCAAGATCTCTACTGATCCCTTCTCTCGGATGGGTTGGAAGTGGGCTGACTAGGTGAGTCATTCAATGATCACCAAGATGAAATCATGGCCCCTATATGTACATGGTATCCCCATCACGAATTCCATGGATATAACATCCCACTTACAATTTGGTACCTCATGTGGCTGATCTAGGCTTGCGGGTACCTGATGCTCGACCTTCACTTACTGAGAAGTGAGGCAATGGGAAATAAACAATGCCACTGCTTTCTTCATCCTTGGCCAGTAGTACTGACGCTGGAGGTCCTGGTATATCTTCTCCATTCCAGGATGTATTACTAAAAGGGGTGTGTGGAACTCCCTCAACACATCCTCTCGTAGTTTCACTAGTACCATGGTGCATCCTCTAAAGAGGATGACGTGCTCCCCAACTTCATAAAATCCATCAGGAGACAGTCCTACAGATATCTAAGCATGTCAGGCCATGCAGTCAACATCCCCAAGCTATTCCACCTAATCTCACGAAAGAAGTGGGGAGTGATAGTCATAAATTAGGGGTAATCTGCTCCATCTCTATCCTAAAAGGATATCTACAATGCAGATATCATCTATGTCACCTCACTCATCAACTGTAGACCATACCTCCGACTGAGTGCATCTATACTACGTTCTTCTTCCTAAGAGTATAGACTATATCAAATTCATAGTCCTATAGGAACTATATCCATTTTCACTATCTCAAGTTAATATCCTTCTATGAGAATATATTACTAAAACTCTTGTGATTAGATTAAATAGTAAATTGTTCATCCTACTATATTTTTAGATCCCAGAGCTCCACATAAGCCTTTCGATATGCAGTTATAAATACTGGTGACATCCCTGGGTACAGGTCAAAGTAGATGTCCCTCTCCCTATAGGTAGGTAATCCTATAAAAATATTTTGAAAGGATGTTCTTTCACTCTTCCACTACTGTTGGGAACTTAAAACTCAAAACACCTTCTTCCATGAGGGTATGGTTTGCCGACTCAAGAGTGATTGACTGCACCATATTATGCATGATTTTTACCTATGCTGCATGGGTTTCCATTTTTTCATCCACCAAAGAAAACTCCATTCCAATGTTGTAGATATACAACAACATTTTTTCCTAAAACTGTCAATTTGAGCATGGAATGTGGACGACTATTTCATACCCAAACTAACGTTCTAAGTCCTCAATTCCACCACTGAGAGGTTCTAATAAAAACTCTCACCTCAGGGGTCAAGTCACACCATCATCATAAGTTTTATTGTCGAATCTCCTCCTATAAGTATCTCCATACATAACGGTCAAGTAAACAGTTTGAACAAAAACACTTGGTCTTGAAAAGGATTTGTAACAAGAAGGAATGATTAATACCTATTTCTATTATTACAGCAGCTAGTAGTAGACACAGACCGTACTTCAAATCATTCCAGAATCCAATGGGACACACCCCTTGACCGCATGTGGCTACTCACTTCCACTTTCCTTCATCACCCTAATCTTGGTGGGGGCCACATTGGGGTGGTGGTTGTAACATGTTGAAATGTATACAACCTATTTCTTCTTTTCTAGCTCCTCTACCACATCTTCTAACATTCAATGGATGTATCTACTCAACCAAATAATTTTCAAACACAAAGGTTCTCTATATCACTCTATCATAATTCTGAATTCAAATAGGGATAATGTTTGTTCAGATGTCCATAAACACATCTTTTTTGGAGATTCGAGCCTTGAAGCATAGGTCGTATCTTATTCATTGAGTACTTGTAATGGTTGGTACACCTCAAAAAATCCCTAACTAAAGACATGTCATCTTTTCAAAACATTAAAATATCATGAGAACAAAATCCCATTAGCTTTTCATGGAAAGAGACCCCCATCTATGAGGATGGTTCTCAAGCTTAGTTCACGGAAAAAGTCACCTCATCTTAAGATCAGGGTAATATAAACACGTTCATCACCCTGTTGAACCACATAAAATTATCACATCCAAGATTTCCATCTGATCTAATGGTGCCCTGGCTAAATGGAAACTCATTCCCCACATCAAGACAATCCTTAACTGCATGTGAGTCAGGCTCGCCACAAGAAACTGAGGGGTATATGTCATTGAAACTTCTATAAGGCATTGATCTTATATGTGTCATCTACTAGTAATGCTAGTAGTAACTGTTGACCAATGGTTAGTGGTATCACTGGGACACCGCTCGAAGGTACCATATCACGTAACAATCATTGTATAGAATCTTTATCACTCTGTGGACCAACCTCATGGTCATGCATTGGAATCTATGCTTGCTGTTTGCGTGGAGGCATCTTGAAAGAGAATCATCAAGAACCATGGTCAATAAGTTTTACCTTGGAAGATGAAACAAATAATATAAAAAGAAAAACATTTCAAAAACACACGCAATCATTATTTTTTTATAACGAGTTGAAAAATAGAATTCGGGGTCCTAATGTATGGATATGTCAGCTGTCGCACCAACACTGGACTCCTTGGACTAAAATCTGAACACAAGACACATAACAATATTGATAAATTGAAATCATAGACTCTTAGTTCTTCTGGTAGAACCGACCGTCATTGATACCACTTTGTCACTACCCGTCCCCAGGGGCCAGTGACGTGACTACCCCAAGCCCGACTTCCATAAACAAGGGGTTGGAGACTAGCACCAGAAACACATGTCCCTAAATTGGGAAGGCATTTCCTTTAAACTTGTACAATCTCAGAGACTAGAATACAGCAATATGAACCCACAAAGTAAAACATCTATTGTAAAACTGTGTACTAAAAGTAAGCAGCCGGAATACAATCACAAATAAAAATATACAACTACAACTGAAAACATAAAATAACTCCTGAGATCATCCACCAAGGATCCTACCTGAAGTGTAGGTATAACTCACCTCCACTACTCTCCCCATCAATGGTCATCATTGTCCACCGTCTAGACCTAGGTCCCTTAGCCTAAGTCAAGGATGCTCGTCGTCTTCACAAGACACAAAAAGTTGGAGAAGAAGCCCATTCAGGGTGATTATAACAGTACTCAGTAGGGACCCCGAGACCCCTGACGGTCTCTCATAATTCCACCAAGGAATTACACAATAATGATATCAATAAAAAATCAAAAACCAATAGACAGAACTCAAACCAGGTATAAAAAAAGTACATTAGTATAGATTATTATTTGTAAGGATAGATCATCTTATCATGTCAAGAGGCACTACCGCTGACCCACACAGGAGCAATAGGTATTAACCCCTGAAAGACCCACATTGGATTGATAGGTGATGATTCACATAGAACCGATGGGTGATGATTCACAGGGAATCATTGGGTGTGGATTCATAGGGAATAGATGGGTGGTGATTCACATAGTATTGCAGGGTGCTGATTCACATAGAATCACTGGGTGATGATTCACATAGAATTGATGGGTGCTGATTTACACAAAATTACTGGGTACTGATTTACACAGAATCACTAGGTGATAATTCACATAGAATCATTGGGTGATGATTTACACAGAGTATTAGGGTGTTTATTCACACAATATCTTCATGTTATAATTCACCCAGAATCACTGGGTAATGATTCACCTAGAATCACTGGGTGTTGATTCACAAAGAATCAGTGGGTTCTCATTCACACATAATCACTGGGTGTTGATTCACACAGAATTGTTGGGTTCTTATTCACATAGAATTGATGGGTGCTAATTCACACAGAATCACTCAATGCTAATTCACACAGAATCCATCTTCAACCTCTACGTCTCATCTAGTCACAAGATTCCCATTCATAGTACGATTTTCTCTGGGAGAAACCACTCCTCAGGCCATCGGTTATATTTCAACTAGCACAATATCCCACGTTGAACTTACCCAATGATCTATCACATCATAAGGGTTCTATCACAATAGACAGCACGTCAGCTGGACACCCAGTCTGTACGTTATTGGCATTTTAGTACTAAGGGCCCGATATGATTCGGAGTTGATCCAACCCAAAATTTCTACAAATTTATCAAAAACTCTCATTGAGTATCTCAAAAGGACTATCTTTCTCCAGGGATCCCATTTTTATAGACGGTTCGTAAAATAGACATCTGATTCAAAAGATATGGTCATTTAGGCGTAACTAGGTCCAAATGGGTCTAGGTCCGCTCTGACCCAGTTGGGCAGACCCAGCCTGGGCCTACCCAACCCAGTTCAGGTCCACCCATCCCAGATAGGGTAGACCCATCCCATCCCACACCAGTCTGATTGGGCTCGACCTGTGCAGGGATCACAAGGTCCATCTACCGAATGGCTAAAAGGAGCCCTTCGGTTCCTTGATGGGGCACCCAGAGGTGCTGCCACATCACATGTGGGACCACTAGGGAGAAGGTCCATTCTTCATCATGGCCTGCTCACCAAGATACGTGATGGTGTGATGCCTCTTCGTCGGTTCGGAAAGCTCACATTATCTTCTCCTTCGCTTTGTTGTGATTCCAAGCAGTGCCGCCCTCCTCTGTACTCGGCAAACACTGACGCCTCCTTCATTGCTGGTGTCAGTCGTCGGTGTCATCGCACTGGTGCCACCGCACTGGTTTCACACCGGTGAATATTTTATGGGCCACTGAGTGAGCTCTGGTGGTCCATTATGCCTTCTGAACGCGCCTATGGTAATCTCGGGATGTCTCCGTTGTGGCGTGCCTCTTAGTTTCCAGGTTTCGTCAAGTTGGAAGAACCTACCTCTGAATAATGCAATGAAAACAAGCGATGGAGGGTCCAGACCTTGTTCGTTTGTCCCAAACCCTCCTTGTTAGCATGATAAAAAGTGGGAGAAATTTATACATCATATTTAAATAATGATAAACAATATTTAAATTCTTCGTCAATGAGCACTTGAAAATTCAAGAACGATGAGGATATTTGCAGGAAAGTTTTGAATTAATTGACAACCTCTGCCTCATGATTATTTGGAGACTTCATGGTGGTGGAATAAGATTCTACATTTGATGAAGTCACCAGTGTTCGTCGATCCCGATTGGTTGCCGCCCGAGATTCTGTCTCCTTCGGTAGAAGTTGTCGCGTCACTTCGCCAGAGGGTTCTCGCTTGAAGAACTCGTCAAAAACTCTACCCCATTCCCCATTTAAATAGAGGGAGAAATGGTTGAGTAACACACAGAGGAATTTATGAGGTTCATTAATTAACGTAATTAATGTGTCACATTAATTGACGTAATTAATGTGCCATATTAATTATGTGAGGGGTGGTTATGAAACCAAAGAGTATATTGGCATTTAATATCCCATATTAAATGTCTTTCTACCTTCATGGTCCCCACTACTACCGCTCAACATGTGGTAGGAAAAAAAGAAATAAAATAACAATCTCTATGTTATTTTATTAATTATTTAAAACCCACAAAAACTAAATTTTTCACCCAACCTAATGCGGTCGAAGTGAAGCTTCCCTTATGTGAATCCTGGAACTGCGGATTTAATGGTGCCCTCGCATTTTTAATCTGAGCACATGTTCAAAAGATAAAAAACCTTGTCTGGTCATTTACTAAACAAACCTTTAAAAAAAGTTCAAAAATACATCTAGGGCACATGAGACCTCAGAATCATGCACCCTTAATTTTCTCAGACTCGTAATAATCCCAAATAATTTAAAGAAAATTTTCTGGAATTTCCAGGTCTTTATATAAAATGGATTTTTTTTTTGGATTGTCTGTGTCAGAAAAAGGAATGGGTGAATTTTTGGTATTTCTCTAAAATAAATTAATTTTTAGTGTATTGGAAAATATGATACCCACATGCACCATTTTCTATATCGACTCTAATAAACCAAAACTAGCGTAGTATTGATAAAAAATAATAAAATAATTACTTTAATATTTAAAAATACCCCATTAATCCTCTTATAAATACCACCCCATATTATCAAAACTAATCGGAATTTTATCCTTCCAAATTCCTATCAAAATTAACCCCACTAAATCTATGTACTGGTGATCTCATAAAATAACCAACACAATTTTCCTTAAGTGGAATCCCTAGAGGAAACATCCAAATTAGAGGGTAATACCCTTAGCCGAGTCTTATATTTTTCTTCTCCTCATCATCCTTCAAAAAATCCATTAAACATGTAATAATATGTCTTATACAATATGTATTCTGTAATGTTATTCTACTAATGGAATATCTATTATCCATCATCTAACCAACTCTTTTTATTCTATAAAATGGAAATATTATTTTTATAATGTGGTTCATTGCCTCCATGGATTATGAGTTATATTTTCCCATTACTACCATAATGGATGGTGTAAATTTGCTTAATTTTTTAAAAAAACCTACTTAAATATGTATATAATTTATTTTTTAAAATTATAGATGAAATAAATGGCTATAATATTAAATGAAATAAACCTAGTTCATGATGTTAATTGAAATATCCAAAAGAATATAACCACATAACATTAATAATTTAAAAACATGATTCATTAATATGTTTTAAGACAAATAGATACATAAGAACATTTAAATTCAAGGAAGGTTACGAATACCATTTCAATTTACTTATTGGTTTTTATCCCCATTTTAAATGAAAATCAATAATTATCTAAAAGTAATCTGACCTTGGAACCATTAAACAAGAACCATTAGAGTATTGAAACTAAATAGTATATATCATAGAAAGAGTTAAAAATGAAAAAAATGTCTATAGTAAATTAAATATATATGGATAATTTTATTAAATAGGTAGTATTTTATTCTAATATGATTATCCGGGATGTGAAGTTCACGTGTAGAGATAATATTTAACCTATGGTAAGGGATCACTATAAACTACCCTATATTCTTTGGGGTTTCCTTTTTTTCTTTTTTCCTCACATTAACTATCTATATTTTTTAATTTACATATTCTATATTCAATTTATGTTCCCTACACAGATACACCTATTTAAATTCACTTTTACTTGACATGGATATACATGTTTTAAAAGTCTCAGTTTACAATTTCTATCTATATGAAAACCCAACTAAATGGATCTTGTTTGTTACTTACCCATTTCCATGTACAACTCTATAAGAGGCTTAAAACCGTTAATTTCTTCATAAATCACTCATTTTGTCCTATAAAATTGATTTAATTCATTTCTAGTTTTATTTAAATTATTATTCATTTAACCTCATTAAAGACTTGTTACCCTTTTTATAAAAGCCAAAAATACATTTCCAAATGGCTCTCTCTGCACATTTTTATGTATTCGCTTCACATGGAAATCAGAATTCATGGAATATTATTTTCAATGTATTGGAATTATTCAACCCTTTATTCAATGGAAATCATTACGAGATTTATATCACTATACTATATGACATTATTATGAAATACATTTTATTTCAATTTGTAATATTTATGTTTATGCTATATTTTTGATTTACTCATCTGGAACATGTATTACTAAAAATTAATTATTTTAGAACCTAAATAGTACTCTGATACATTAGGTAAATGAGTTTACATCATGAGATGATATGTATGGGATTAGTGGGTGAACCTAATTTTTGATGGGACATGATCTACCCTAATATGTTGTCTTGTCAGTTAGCCTTGATTTATACTTATATATTGTTATATGTTCCTTCCACATTCCAGTGTTTCCTTGATCATATTATTCCAGGTTCTTTATATTATTACACTATATTATTCTTCACCTTCCTTCTCATTTATGTTATCACGTTATATATTTTAACGCATATGATATAATTCATTTATATATTTTACCTTATTTGTATTTATAGATCGTAGCTTTCTTATAAGTGTTCCAAACACTATTCTATTTAATTATGGTATCTCAAAGGGATTTATGATCTCATTAAGGAGAAACAAATAAGGTTTTTATGTTTTATATTCTTTTTGAGGTTTTATATATTGTAAGGCCCTAACCTTAAACATTACATATTCTTGAACTGAGTTAATAATTTACATAAAGGATATGTTAATGTTTAGATCTTTAGATAATTAGGTCATAACTTATACATGACTACCTGAATATTACATCTAGACACTTCTACTCTCTTTCTATTTTTTCATAAAACAAAAACTCATTAAAAAGTAAACATGCCAAGTTCCATGTTTAAGATAGAATTACATTCCCATTATCCCATACATGACCCTATTAATCTTTATGTAATGTGAAAAAAATTTAAAAGCATGGTGTGAGCATAAAAATATCAGTAAGGGATACATAAAGAAGAAAAATGGTTTTTTTTTAAAACAACGTGTAAACCATGAATACTTTGTCATACATAATACTATTCACCTTTAGGAATTAGTAAATACTCTTTACTGAATAAAATATAACTTTATTACTTATTGTATCCAAAATATAACCATAAAAACCATAGAAATCACACATAACATATAAAAGTAAACTTAGGACATAATCATACTTAAATAGAATAACCATACAATCGACTTCCACAAATCATTATTACAAATGAAATAGCTATATGTATAACTTCCATACCCAATGAATTAAAGGTTATAACATAACCACATATCCTTAGTTTATAATGTAACCATAAATCATTTGGTTTATCATTTAACCATCCATTAAATGTCCAAGTACCATTATATAATCATCACACATAAAATATTGTGAATATAAACATTTCAATCATAAAAAATTCATTTTCGATCACAAGAAAAAATTTCAAGTTATTGAAATAGAAAATCCACATTCAAAACCATTTTCTATACCAAAATATGTAAATAATGGTATATGGAATTTTTTTTTCCATTTAAAACCATCACGGCTTGTCAAGGAATCCAAATATCAAATAATGCTCACAGGGGCAGAAAGGTCATTGTCAATGAATACGTTAAAAAGAAACATTCCCTTTGTCATTTAGTGAAACACTACATAGAACAATATTCCCTTTTAATGAAATTTAATGTCAAAGGGGTTTAGAAACCATATAAAATCAGGTCATTTATAAATCAAAATATTCCTCTAAGAAAAGAGATTGAGACAAAGTCACTTACCTCGTGTTTGACTTGAATCATTCATTATTTAATTTCATGAATAAGAAACTTAAGTTAATTTATAATTTATTAAGAACCTTTTTCAAGTTTATTATTCCATTTATATCACTTATTACCCTTCTAAAACCAATATTTAATTATTTTAGTTCAAATTAGATATTTTGTCGATGTTCGGAACATGAGTAAAAATGAACTTATTATAATTATAAATTGTCCAAGAGGTAAAAAATTCATTATCTAAAGAATTATATTCATTATTTAGATATAATATATATAATATATATCTATAAAATATATATTTAGAAAATTATATATCATTTTTATATAAGAAATGAAATGTGTCATTCATGGAGACGGAAAGTCGTACGTACGCATGAAAGCTACTGTCAATTTTTTTATATTAAAATGAATGAAAACTAAATTATAAAATGGTATATTATAATTCCATTATAATATATATGTTATATATGTTACATAAGTTTATTAATTCCATCCTTTATATGTTCCATGTATAGCATGAATGAGTGATATCACTTTGAGGGGGCAGTACTCCGCACTTCCTCAAATGAAATTATCATATTTATACAACATGAAAAGAATAAAGGTATGTTATAAATGAGAGTTACAGTATAATAGAGATAAAATAAATATCATATATATCATATATAATTATAGTTCCATCATAATGGATACTATAATAGGTTGTAGGAGAAGATTGAACAGTCATCATTTTGTGAGGAAGTAGTTAGTCGTCCAAAGAATTGGTCTGTTCCATACCCATTAAATGGTGGTGTTTGTAAGTGTAGTTTGAATACTTCTCATAAAAATAAACTAGTACATTTAGGATAATGTTTTATTATGTAAATATTGAATAATAAGAGCATAGTGAGTGGAAATGGAAAAATAATGGAAAGGAGCTCGAGAGAAGACATTTCCTTAAATCGAGTAACTTCTTTTGATTTGAGACAAAGGGATTTCTTGAATTTCCTTCTGACTAGGGTAAGGCTTCTAAAAGGAAGGTAGGGATGTTATGATATTATTTTGGAAATTTTTGGATGTTCCATGTGGACTTTGGAGGTGTTATTAAGTGTTAAATATGGGGACCTTTTATAAGAGGGAGGAGGGGTACTTTAGGAATATTTAAAAGTAATATTTTATTATTAATTAATTTTCAAATTCTAATAACACAATAGTGATATATTTAGAATATCATATGAGTAGGGGTATAAATCTTCTCATCCAATGGGTTTTATACTGGTTTAGGTAACAAAATTATCTCTATCTTTTAGCTTTAACCCTTTGTAAACTTTTTTAACTTTTACCATGTCTTCTTGTATATTAATACTATATAGTTACCATTTTACTACAAAATGTAAAGTGAACCAAAAATGAAACATTAATTATTTAGGTAACTACATATATGAAATTTGTTTAAATCTAAAATTTTTAGGACTATTATATCATTTAATAAAATAGTATTTTTTTTAAACACATTTATGTCAATTTATATACTATTCATATAAAAACTTTTAAAAAAACCATAAGAACTTGATTATTTTGAAAAATCATCATTAATTAAAATATATAACGTCATAATTAAACCTAAAATTAATGTATGGCATAATAATATTCAAAATAAATTTATTCTATTATTTATAATCTCATTTATTTAAATCATTCCTTAATAAGATAATCACTACATCATCATTGTGTTGTAAATATATTTATTTATTTGTTTTCTAAAAAATTTAAATAAAATAACATGATAAATGAAATAATTTTATCTTTCAAATGACTATTTATACTATAAAATATCACTTATATAACAATACATAAAATGTTTTTTACGAAACAATACATGATTAGGTTGTATTTTCCGTAACTTTATATTAGAAGTAATTAAATGTCATCTTCACAAACAAGTGGAACCAAGGGGTCATAAAATAGACCCAAGGAATCCCATGGTTTTAAATATCTCATTCAATAGAGTTAGTAAATTTTTTGGGGTAATTTAATATTATTATAATATTATTTTTTACCCCTTATTTACCAAATTTACCCTTTAACCATGGTAAATAAAATATTTACTCAAGTTCCTATTCATAATGTATAAGAATAAAAGATATCTATTTACCAAATTTGTAATTACTGATTCCAAAGATTTAATCCATTTTTTCAAATTCAAAACATATAAGTTGTTGAAATTAATTTAAAATTAATTTCCATTGTCAAAACCAAAAAAAGTGCTTTTAAGAAGTAAAAATTACCACAAGATAGACATGTGTTTTTGTCCAATTTCACGGTGAAATTACATCAAATAACCAAAATTGTATTAAATGATAAAAATATAATCCAATTACACTTTGAATCCAATTAAAATTAAAATATAACTATATAAATAAATTATATTAAAAAGAAATTTTAAATTAAAATGCAGTATTTTTCTATATTCATTAAAAATTGAACTTTATCCAAAAAATATCTAAATTTCTTCCAAAAATAAATTATGTTATTATTCTAAATAATAAATTTATTTTTTTCAAATAAAATATATAAAGGTGTCAAAAATTTATTTAAAAATGGTTCTCCATCAAAAGGTGTAACAACTACATTTTTTGAAAAATACTTCTTTTATCTGGAAAAAAATGAATTTATTATTATATCATATCTAGTAAACATATAATATGAATTCAAAACATTACATTGAATATATATCAGATATTTTTTGTTAAATAAACAGCCATAAAGAGTGATATGAAAACAGGATAGGCTTTCATTAAAAAACATCCATTATATTCAATTTGTTTTTATTTCCATTTCTAATAAATTTTGTAATCCATGAATAATAATTTTAACATGTGTAAACAATATTTCATAATTTATTTTACACTATTAATTCCATCTATTCCAATTTATAGGAGTTAAATACCATTGAAAATTATATTATTTTATTATTTTTCAGTATAACTCAATGTTGTGTGCAATATAAGATTTCGGAGAAACCTATTATTGTGTGTTGAGTACGCTATCCAAAAAAGGTGTCCCCTTTTACATATAATTAATATCCTATTAATAAGTACTAATAGAAATAAAAAAGTATTATTCTATAAATACCTGGGTCGTTACATCCTTCCACCCTTTTTGAAATTGCGTCCTCGCAATTTTAATATTGGGCTTGGAAACTTTATTTAAAGTCTCACATCGGAAAAAGAGTCAGTAAAACTATCACCTTAAAATAAATAAAGAGAAGTATAAAGGTCAAAAAATATAACACATACTATTATTATATGAAAACATGGATATATAAGAGAAAAACAACCATCATGTTCTGATGGAGAGTGATGGAAAACATGATCGGGAAAAAGTTAACCACCAGAAAACTACAAACTTGTGATAGATTAAATAGTCTTTGATTCCCTAATAAGAAAATTTAAACCGACAATGTTTTATTGTATTAATTTCATTTTCATGAATTTTGGGAAATTATTTATGATATTGAATAATAACACAATGAAATAAACTTACTTTTCAAGTATAATTTCATCCATTAATAAATTCCAACAACAAACTCAACCTTTCTCCAAATGATGAGTATTCAAGATGACTTGGTCACATATGAAGCACTAAAATCAACTTCTAGAGAATCACATAAACCAAAAAATTTAAACTACATATTTACACTATCTTTAGACATTAACCAAAACAAAAAAGTTTAGTACAGGATCGAATAATCCTCAAAAAGGATAATCCTTTATAAAAAACAAAAAAAAATACTCTTAATCTTAAAAATTGAACAAACAAAACCCAAAGCTCAATAGATAACATTCCACACACAATTGTCCTTAAAATTACTCAAAATAATGCAAACTATATTTCAAAACAAAAATTCAAAAGGATTTGATCACATAATCTTACACATAAATCTTAACATTTATATCCAAATAACATCGAAAAAATTTTCAAGTCTCATATTGAAAAGTAATTAACCTAATCACATATTCTCTCTGAGAGGTTAATCATTTCCATAAATAACCCAAATAATTGTATGTCCACAATAAAAACATATGTTATTACAAAATAAATTTCAACAATTACTCCTCAAATGAAATCCCATAGTATTCTATTTTTATTAGGCATATAGTTTCCCAAAAGGAAAAACGTCTTACAAGATAATATTTATCACATAATCACCAAATCATTTTCCAATAATAAGGATATCCATTTGATAAAACATAATTTCTCAAAATTAACTTATTATTGATCCATAAAATCATTTAACTAAATGAATAATTCATACTAACTAGGGACTTCACGTAGGCTAGTGGTAGGTGATGCACACTTATGACTCATTCGTTTATGGGTTTGATTCCCATGGTCTTTCTAGACATGACGGTTTTTCACCCCTCATACGGGTTGTCGTTTTTTAAAAAACATATAATTCTTATAACATTTTCACATATAAGATGATTTACAATAAAAAATAACAATAACATATTTTATCCTCAAAGTATATCTAATACCTTTAATTTTTCATACCAAAATGTAATAACCATTTATCACCTCAATAACAAAAGGCCATTTGAACACCAAAGGTTATATATTATTTCCACCCAAGAGAAGATAATTATTTCTTGATTAAAAATTTCACATATCAAACTTTAGAGTTACACAGACTAGAAAAAGTATTCCAAATTTATCCCATCATCAAAAGAGCCTTATTACTTTTAAGAATTTCATCATCCTAAAATATACCATTACTATTAAATCCCTTATATATAGACTTCTTTATCATTAAACATTATTCATGAAACATTAAACATTATTTTCTAACTTATTCGTTAATAATTCTTTCCTATAAACAAAATCATGAATCACATCCTAAGATTTAATAATGTTAAAACATCAGATAAGAAATAATGCATACCTTTCCTTTGGCATTGTCAATTTTCTCATCCTCAATTGGAATGGAATTAGTTATTGGTAAACATATATTTTTTTATTACTGTTGATCCCATTCCCGAACCTTCTTTGTAGAACATCTATTTATGTAATGATTATGCACACCAAATTTAAAAAATTCAATTGATCCCTCATAAGGAACATTTTTCCCTTTCTTCGAGTCAACTACATGCTTCCTTTTTCCATTTAATGTTATTTATTTATGTCCTTCATTACCATATATATAGCATCTTTTCGTCCATTTGAAGTATTTTCCTATGTATCTCCTTCCACATACTTAACACAATGGTTTTTTAATATACTTCCTTTTTGATTATTACCTAAAGGTCCATAGAGATTTATTTATCACATATATTATTCCATATAAAAATCGGCAAGCTTCTGGTTGTTAATCATGACTCCAGATATTTGGTTGAGAATAACCATGAGAGTTCTCATTACATCTCCCATTCCATATGGTTTCATATTCAAAAAATTATCATAGTTTTCTTTACATCCATTGTTACTTCGGTGCCTATAAGATCCATCCATTTACTAAAACCAAAAATTTCATTCTGAGTATATCAGTAAAATCATTATATAATATCTTATGATGATGGTAAATACTATATTATACATATTCATGTTATCTTAAACTCATTAAATTTATCTAAAATAATTATGAATTTTTTAATATGTTATCCATTAAGGTTATGTCACATATGATTAGTTAACACTCTAACCTCTAAAGTTATCTAAACCAACCTCTAATACCAACTGTAAGTCCCCACCCATAAATATTACATAATCTCAAATTATGTTAATAAATCACATTGTAGATCCATTCAAGCTTAGAGATTTATTAAATGATGTCATAAATTATACATTACAACTTCAATATTACATGTAGACACTTCTACTCACTATCCATTTTTTTATAAAACAAAAACTCTTAAAAAAGAAAAATTTCTAGTTCCATTTTCAAGACATTAAGAATTTTCCATGATCACATCCTTGACCTTATTCTTCTTTAAGTCCTGAGAAAAATATTTCAAAACATGGGATGAGCATAAAAAGCTGAGTAAGGGATACATAAAGAAGAAAAACTGTATGTTTTTTAAAACAACATGTAAACTATGAATACTTTATCATAAGTAATACTTTCCACCTTTATGAATTAGTAAATACACTTCACTGAATAAAATCTTATTTCTTACCATTTTATAACCAAAATATTACCATAAAACTATATAAATCACACATAACATATAAAATTTAATCTTGGGATATAATCATACATAAATATAATAACTATAAATTCGACTTACACAAATATTTCTTACAAATAGAATAGTTTTACGACCGACATCCATACCTAATGCATTGGAGGTTATAACGTAAACACCAATACATGGTTTATCATAGAACCACCCATCATTTGGTTTATCATGGAAACACCCTTCAAATGTCTAAGTACAAATATATAATCATAAAATATAACAGATTGGAAATATCCACATTTCAATCATAAAAATTTCATTTGCAATCACACAAAATAATTTTAAGTTTTTGAAATAATAAATCCACTTTAATACCCATTTTTAATACCAAAATACGTAAAAAAAAGGGGCATATGGTATTTATTTTCCATTTAAAGACATCAGGGCTTGTGAAGGAATTCAAATATCAAATAATGCTCACGACAGTGGAAATTTCATTGTCACGGCCTACGTTAAAAAGAAAAACTCCATTTGTAATTTTTTAAAATGATTTCTAGGAAAATATTCCCTTTGAATTAAATTAAATTTCAAATGGTTTTAAATACCATATAAAAGAAAGTCATGTATAAAAAAAAGTATGCCTCTTAGAAAAGATATTGAGACAAAGTCCCTTACATCGTTTCTGGCATGACTCGTGTGTTCTTTAATTTCCATAATAATAAACATATGTTAATTTAAAATACCTTCAAAAAAATTTCTAGTTTATTATTCCTTTTATATCACTTATTACCTTTATATAACAATTAGTTAATTATTTGAGTTCATATTGTACATTTTGTCGATGTTTGGAAATTAAGTCCAAAATGAACTTATTATAATTATAAATTTTACATATGATAAAAATTACTCTATCTCTATAATTATATTACTAATTTAGATATCATATATATCCAGTATATATTTATTTCTAACTTTATATATCATTTTTATATAAGAAATGAAATGCACCGTTCATGGAGCTGGTAAGCCGTATGTACGCATGAACGTTACATTCATTTTTTTTATTTTAAGGGATAAAAAATAAATGATACATATATAAATAATAATTATAGTTTAATATTTATGTTATATATGTTATCTAAGTTCATTAATTCTATCCTTTATATGTTCTATGTATATCATGAATGAGTCATATCATTTTGAGGGGGTAGTAGTCTTCGCTTCCTCAAATTAAATTATAAAAATTATAAAACATGAAAATCATAAAGGTATGTCCTAAATTAGAATTATAGTTGAATAGGGATAAAATAAATATCATATATATCATACATAATTACAGTTCCATCATAATTTACACCATAATAGGTGGTATGAGATGATTGAATAATCATCATTTCGTGAGGCAATAGTTCATCGTCCACAAAAACAGTATGTTCCATTCCCATTAGATAGATGTTTGTGCAAGTGTAGTTCAAATAATTATCATCAAAACAACATATATATTTATTATACTGGTTTTGTTATGTAAACAGAGAATAATAATATAGTAGGGTGTGTAGAAAGAAAAAATAATGGAATGAAACTTTAGAGAAGATGTTACCACGAATCGGGTAACTTCTTTTGATTTTAGCCAATGGGATTTCTTGAATTTCCTTTTTCATAGGGGGTGATTCTAAGAGTAAAGGAGGTATTTATTGATTTTATTAGGATATAGTTTGGATGATTGTAACACCCCGAGATTTTTTGAAAAATATTCTTTTTAATTTCACTAATGTCTTGTGTTGTACGCTACACCAAAAGGAGCTTGCACAACACGCATCCTTGATTTGCCTTGCATTACACGCAATCGCGACCTTCCTCGATAGCGTGTGTAGTACGCAATAACGAGTTTCACTAAACAACAATAGGCTATTAAAATATTATTAAAACTAGCCGTTATGAATAGTAATAACCACTTTTTGAAATTTTGTAATTTTATTTTTCAAAATGGAATTCATTTTTGGATTCATAATATCGAAATTAGCTTAGGGTGAAATTTTGGTACTTTTCGGATAACTTTTATTTTCTGATTAGTAGTGAAAATTACTAAATTTTAATTAAAAACAACTTTTTTAATCGAAATAATTAATAGTGATAAATTATTAATTTGAGTGGTTTTAAAGTATATTTAGAATATATTTTTACAATTCAATACAATGTTGGTCATTGGATGTAATTTCACATTTACACCAGACATAAACAATTGTTAATCTTTTGATAGTTATTATCTCTTAAAAACACGCTATTTTTTGTGACAGCAGAAATTATTTATAAAATTAATTAATGCAACTTATATGTTGGGAATTTTGTAAAATATAAATCATTTTTGAATTCGGGATATCAATTATAGCTTAGGGTGAAATTTTGGCATTTTTCTGAAAAACTTCAATTTTTGGTGAATAGTGAAACTACTAAGTGGTAGTTAAAAAAATTAATTTTTTCATAAATCTTAATTTTACCGCTTATGTGAATGGATTTTCAAAAATCCGAGAGACACGGTTGATGTCAGTAAGTAAAATGTGGTTCAATGAGATGAAAATAATTTTTGGTTAATAGTAACTTTTTACTTTTATTTACCACGGTTAAAAGTAAATAGGGTAATTAAGGGTAAAAATGATATTAATATTACCCTAAAACATGTCCTAATCCTATTGGACAAGTTTATTTTGACCAAAAACAACCTTGGGTGTAAAATATTATCATTTAGGCCCACATGGATTAGATTAGGATATTTATTATTAATTTATTTAAAGATGGGTTAAAATAGTTAAAATCAAAGTTTAATAAGTAAATAATTTTTAATATGGGGTTATACATAAAATAAATTAGACTATAAATATTCATTACAAATATAAAAATATTTCCTACATAATGGTATTTTATTTATAATTTTTAGACATTAAATAAGTTAATTTATTTATGACACAATGATGATGCAGTAATTATCTTATTAATGAAATATTGACATAATTGATGTTATAAACACCAAAATAAATGTAATTTGAGACATTTTATGAATCTCACTAATTTTCTAGGTTACTATGATATATTAATGTTGATTTAATCAACTTGGTTCGAAAATATAATTCTGTTATGACTTTCACAAAAATAATATATCAAATAGTGTCAAAATTGACACAAAATAGTTTTTAAATCAAATATTATATTATTAATTGTTATTTTATTCCTAAAAATCTAAGGTCGGCCAAATGACTTAGATAAAAATATATATATTAATAATAAACAATTTGGGGTTCTTTTGGCATGTTATAGTAAGTTTATTAACCATATAGTGTAAGAAAACAAAAAGACATGGTAAAAGTTAAATTATTTAACTTAGAGTTAAATCTAATTGATAAGGTTAAAATAATAACCTAAACTTGTCTAAATCCTATTGGTTGATATTATTTCGACCCATCCCCACTTTAGCTTCGAAATAATACCCTTTGGAATCATTATAAACTTATTTTGACTTTAATATAAAATAATATTTTGAGATATTCCTAAGGTGCCCCTCTCCTCCCTTATAAAAGGGCACCTCCTTCCCCTCCTCCTCACACCAATTTTAGCACTCAAGCTCAGCCAAACCCTGCCAAAATCCCTTCTCCACTTCCCTAGAATAATCCTAGAGTTCCTGGTCTTCTTCATAGACCAATCTTAGTTTCCTAAGTGGAGGATTCAAAGAGGCGTTCCAAAGAAGAGGTAATATCCATTACCGATCTTTTCAACTTCTTTCTTCTTCAACTTCTTCTTCTTTAGTTTTTTCATGATAAATTAATAACATAAGTATTTCTTATATACTGATATGTTATTATAAATATTAAACAACTCTAATTAACCTTCTATCCATCCTACGGAAAAAGGAAATCACCACGCGTGCGTACGTACGGAATACCGTCTCCACGTCGTGGTGTAATCTATTTTCTGCCACCACATTAATTGGATGGGTATAATGTTGTAATGAGTAACTATATATGATTACTATAAAGTGATATTGATACTGAAATAGTATAAAAATACTTCAACACAATTCCACGACCATGGGAATGATATCATCGCTCGTGCGTACGTACGGACTACCGTCTCCACGACGCGATGAGATTCATTCTCAATGATTAACCATTCATGAATGATTATAAAGTATATATAATAAGTACTAATGAAATATATGACATAATAATGATACTGGATTTATTTATATTTATATGTATTTCATCTACTTAATTCCATTCAATTCAATAAGGAAACGAAAACAGCGTTCATGCGTACGTATGGACTACCGTCTCCTTGAATGGTGTATTTCATTCAATTTACTGATTTATTATATATATGTATATTATGAATATATATATATATAAATCATGTTTTGGAATTAAGTAATCATTATCTATGTAATCATATGAATAATTACAAGTCAAAACACGGACGACAAATGAAACAATTTTACCCAAAACGCTCTTTAACAAGGAATTTACAAAAGAACGGGTAATATAATGTCATAAGTGAACGATATATGATATCATAACAATGAATATGATTCTGTAATAAGTCAATGACATTATTTAAATCATTATACAGGAGTTTCAGACACATACGAAGCAAATCGGACCTAAGGTAAGGGAAATATCACAATCTCATTTTTATCCGAGATTGTTTATACTTTGGTATTTACTGGGGTGTATTTTATCATCCAAATCCATGTTTCCCCAATATGTAATATTATTTCCATCCACCTACAGTTTTTTAAATCCAATTTTACCCTTCGGAGATTTTTTAGTAAAAGATATGAAAGGAATCTTTTGTCGTTTTTCGTACGAGGTACTTTTTGACTTTTCCGACAAAAGTATAAAGAATGTTTTTTTTAACTTATACGGAAAGAATGGATTTTTAAAAAATTATTTTCAAGAATCTTCCTTTATAAGTTTTCAAGTTTTTTTTAATAAACTTCTTTTAGTTTAAAATTTTAAGACATGTTAAGAAAGGAAAATTTTTTTGAAGTAGAAAGGATATTTTCCTCAAGAATGGAGTTCAAATGTTTTATCAAAATTATTTTCCATCTAAGATAATAGAGGGTTCTGTTTTTATCCCTATTATTACATTGATTTGATTATGTTTTGAGGGAATTATTTTTATGAAGTAATTTACCTTATATGATTTTTTTTATGATGTCATGATGTTTCAAGAATCCCATTTTTGTTACGTGTGTTATGCGATGATGTATGATTTATGATTATGTGAAACACATAAGAAAGGATTCATTATAAGATGGGTGGGACCTATATCTCCCTACAATGCATTGGATAAAGATTTTATATCTCATGAGATAGACATGGCTGGAACGGTAGGTTATACCGGTTCAGTGAAACAGGACTGAATCGAGGGTGACTCGGTTCAAAAAGGGACTTTATCCACTAAGATAGTCTTGGCAATGAGTCTTGACTAATAAGAAATGACTCTCTATGATTATGTCTGAATGCCAAAAAGTTTCATGTTTTAAGTTATGATTATTGTGATTACATTTCACTTCCATGATTTATTCCATGTTATGAAATTATGATCTCTTTTGCAGGTTAAGATTTCCAAAATGTTATGTTCTTATGAATATGACGTGATTGATATTTCTTTTGTTTACCCTTACGGAGCATTTCAGCTCACCCTTTTATTTTTTCTTTTCCCCAGGATATAAATAAAGGTTTTATGTAAAAAAAGGAAGATCTTTCTGGGAGATATTGAAGATCTTTCTGTTGGTTCGGAAGAAACACAAGGAAAGATGGCAAGAGGGGGGGTGAATTGCCTTTTAAAAAATTGATTAACAAATTAAAAATCAAAGTAAAAGTGCAGCGGAAATAAAGAGGCAAGACACACAAAATTGATAACGGAGTTCGGCCAAAAACCCGGCCTACGTCTCCGCTCCCAACTCAACCGTTGAGAGATTCCTACCGCTTGCTTTTCAATGGTTTTAGCAAGAAACCCACTAGGCTTTGAGGTAGCACTAGGACCTATTACAGTTGCTTTTGAATTGGTTTAGCAAGAACCCACTTGCTTTTGATGGTTTAGCAAGAACCCGCTATCCTTCTTACAGGTGAAGGATAGCTCACCTATGTCTCAAGCTATTTAAAGGAAAGCTTGGCAACCTCTTCACACCTTAGTGGTGATGTGAAACCCAAAAGAAAGAGGGGATGAGAAAAGTTTGGGGTTTGTAGGCACAAACCCAATTTTAAGCTCAAAATAAATAAAGAATGAAAACCCGTAATGGAGGAAGACTTGGGCGCCAATTGGATGATGGAGTTGATGTAGCGTGCTCTCCCAAGCTTCTTGAGGGGGCTCCTTGGATGTGGAAGTTGTTGGAGCTATTGGGGTTCCCTTGGAGGAAGTCGCCGGAGGTTGGCCAATTGATGCAAAATATGTCCGTGGGCTTCCGTATTGTTCCGGTAGGTGTCCGGGGCTTCCTTGGCCTTTATTTATAGGCATGGAACCCTTGGGGAGGCTTCGGAGCCGTTGGAGAGGCTAAAAGAGCCGTTGGGAGCCAAGTGGACAGGCTGGTCAACAGCCCAACGGCTAGTTTGACTGTGTCCACCGGCTGGCCGGTACAGTCCCACCGGTTGGCTGGTGTTTGCAAAATGGCATAGGATTCCTGTCCAGGGGCCACCGGCTGACCGGTACATCTCCACCGACTGGCCGGTGCCTTGGTAGAGAAGAAGAGTCTTGATCCAGGCTCTACCGGTCGACCGGTGGAGGAGCCACCGGCTGGCCGGTGGCAAGACAGTAGCAAACACTATTTGGGCTGGGTGCCACAGGTCGACCGGTGACAGAGCCACCGGTCGACCGGTGGAACCTGGCAGTGGGCAATCCCTCTGCCAGTTCCACCGGCTGGCCGGTGCTATCACACCGGTAGGCCGGTGGACTGAATTTCAGTCCATTTGATGTCCATTCTTGGGCCAACTTCTTGGCAACCTTGTGCCTTTCAATCAAAAACACTTCAAACAATGTTAGATAAACATGAAAGTGATTGTGATCATGAAAATTAAACCACGAGGGGATACGAGAGGTACAACAATCTCCCCCTATTTTGATGATCACAATCACCGAAACAATCAAAGTAAAATACTGAAATTAAAGACATTCTTAAAGGATAATTTGAAAATAAATCAAAGCATGATAGAGAAGACTCTCCCCCAATCAATCAAGGAATTTCTCCCCCTTTGTGATTATCAAAATAGAATGGGGCATAAAACTTGATTGAGGGAAATTTTGAAAAACAAGAGATGGGATTTGAAAATAAATTGAAATTTTGGAAATTGAAAGATTTGAATCAAAAATTGAATAACAGTTTGAATTGAAAGTTTTGAATCAAAAACCAATTGAATTTTGAAATTTGAAACCAAGAGTTGAAATTGAAAGTTTGAATAAAATTTGAAAATGAAAAGCTTAATCAATCCTAACTCCCCCTAAATAAAAACAATATATCACCGGGGAAAGGAAACTATTTTTGGCCCGGAGAGACTCGCAAGAAGGGATTTTTCAATCCAAACTTGTCTCATAGCGGGTCTTCTCCTATAGAATTCATCGGAAAAGAAAAAAGACTTGGGTTGGCCGTACCGGGCATTTTTGCAATCACACTCATAAATGAGGTGCCCGGGTTTTTTGCAATAATTACAAAATTTAAATTCGGAGCTCCCCCTTACAAAAATAGTTGGAGCATGGGAGGAGGAAGCTTGGTTGGTGTAGCCAAGTCCATGTGTGGTTCTAGAAACACGTTGAGAACCAAGGAGATTGGACAAATTTTGTTCACCTTGGGTGAACTTGGCTAGGTTCTCTCTTAGATCTTTGATGGTTGATTCCATAGAATCAACATTTGGAAAATTTTGGATTTTGAGGGAGAGTTCCTCCTTCTCTTTGAGAAGTTGGTCTTTTTCGGAGGAGAGTTTTTTGAAAGACTTTTTTAAAGCAACAAATTTTGACGATAAAGTATGAAAACCTTTTTCTAGTTGATCTCTAGCGTATTGGAGATCTTCATAGGATAAATGATTTAAAGAATTTGAATTTGAAGAACATGAGGAAGAGGAATCGGAAGAAGTTACCTCATGGAATGCCATTAGGCATTTGTTACCGTTGTCGCTTGAGGAGGAGGAGGAGGAGGATGAGGAGGTGTCACTCCATGTCGCCTTGAGGACCTTTTTCTTTCCTTTTTCCTTTTGCGTGGCCCGTTTTTGTTGAGTGGGCAATCGGGCTTGTAATGGCCCTTTTCGCCGCACCCGTAGCATTTTACCTTGGGCTCGGGTCTTGCGGTGGGTTCTTGCTTTCGATGCTTGCGGGATTTCTTCTTCTTGTGCTTCTTCATAAACTTGTGCATTTGGCGGGCGAGATTCTCCATTTCTGAGTCGCCGCTTGATGATGAGGACGATGAGGAAGGAGATGAGGAAGAAGATGAGGAGGAGCTTACTTCCTTTTGTACCTTGAGGGCAATGTTCTTTGGTGTCCTGATTGGTGTGCCCTCCTTTTGTGCTTGCCTCCTCATGGTGATCTCGTACGTCATTAGAGATCCAATGAGCTCCTCTACCGGCATATTTTTGACGTCCTTAGCTTCTTGGATCGCCGTCACTTTAGGTGCCCATGAGCTCGGAAGGACCCATAAGATCTTCTTGACCATCGTCTCAGCTGAAACATCATCACCAAGGGACTTTCTCCCATTGCACACGTCAGTAAATCTAGTAAACATTTCAGAAATAGATTCATTTGGATGCATAGAAAATGACTCAAAATATTGACGATACATGTCCAATCGAGTGTCCTTGACTTTGTTGGTCCCCTCATGGGTAACCTCCAAAAGTTTCCAGATTTCATGTGCGGAGGTGCATGTGGAAACTCGATTGAACTCGTTTCGGTCAAGGCCGCAATGAAGAGCATTCATGGCTTTGCCATCAAGCTCAAAATTTCTAATGTCGGCTTGGGTCCATTTGGATTCGTCGGGGGTAGACAAAGTGTAACCTTTCAGGACTATTTTGTAAATAGGATATCCTATACTTCTAAGAAAAGTTGTCATGCGGGTTTTCCAATAATTATAGTCTGACCCATCAAAAAATGGAGCCCGACCCAATGAGAGGCCCTCGGGGGCGAAAGAGGTTGATGCCATCTTAATGGATCTTAAATTTGAAACCGAGTTAGGGAATTATTCAAAGTTTCCTCTGATACCAATTGTTGGTTCGGAAGAAACACGAGGAAAGATGGCAAGAGGGGGGGTGAATTGCCTTTTAAAAATTGATTAACAAATTAAAAATCAAAGTAAAAGTGCAGCGGAAATAAAGAGGCAAGACACACAAAATTGATAATGGAGTTCGGCCAAAAACCCGGCCTACGTCTCCGCTCCCAACTCAACCGTTGAGAGATTCCTACCGCTTGCTTTTCAATGGTTTTAGCAAGAAACCCACTAGGCTTTGAGGTAGCACTAGGACCTATTACAGTTGCTTTTGAATTGGTTTAGCAAGAACCCACTTGCTTTTGATGGTTTAGCAAGAACCCACTATCCTTCTTACAGGTGAAGGATAGCTCACCTATGTCTCAAGCTATTTAAAGGAAAGCTTGGCAACCTCTTCACACCTTAGTGGTGATGTGAAACCCTAAAGAAAGAGGGGATGAGAAAAGTTTGGGGTTTTTAGGCACAAACCCAATTTTAAGCTCAAAATAAATAAAGAATGAAAAACCGTAATGGAGGAAGACTTGGGCGCCAATTGGATGATGGAGTTGATGTAGCGTGCTCTCCCAAGCTTCTTGAGGGGGCTCCTTGGATGTGGAAGTTGTTGGAGCTATTGGGGTTCCCTTGGAGGAAGTCGCCGGAGGTTGGCCAATTGATGCAAAATATGTCTGTGGGCTTCCGTATTGTTCCGGTAGGTGTCCGGGGCTTCCTTGGCCTTTATTTATAGGCATGGAACCCTTGGGGAGGCTTCGGAGCCGTTGGAGAGGCTAAAAGAGCCGTTGGGAGCCAAGTGGACAGGCTGGTCAACAGCCCAACGGCTAGTTTGACTGTGTCCACCGGCTGGCCGGTACAGTCCCACCGGTTGGCCGGGGTTTGCAAAATGGCATAGGATTCCTGTCCAGGGGCCGCCGGCTGACCGGTACATCTCCACCGGCTGGCCGGTGCCTTGGTAGAGAAGAAGAGTCTTGATCCAGGCTCTACCGGTCGACCGGTGGAGGAGCCACCGGCTGGCCGGTGGCAAGACAGTAGCAAACACTATTTGGGCTGGGTGCCACAGGTCGACCGGTGACAGAGCCACCAGTCGACCGGTGGAACCTGGCAGTGGGCAATCCCTCTGCCAGTTCCACCGGCTGGCCGGTGCTATCACACCGGTTGGCCGGTGGACTGAATTTCAGTCCATTTGATGTCCATTCTTGGGCCAACTTCTTGGCAACCTTGTGCCTTTCAATCAAAAACACTTCAAACAATGTTAGATAAACATGAAAGTGATTGTGATCATGAAAATTAAACCACGAGGGGATACGAGAGGTACAACACTTTCACCACAATTAGAAGATTATATTCTGAGTTTCCAAAGACACTAAACTATTATGATCTTTGTGTGTGTGTTTTTGTTATGTACTAAGTATTCCACAAATGTAATGTAATGTCAATGTACGTCAGGCTTCGGGTCTCTACAATTGGTATCAGAGGAAAGGTTTAGTCAACCTTTGGAAACTAGGATGCGAAAGCGTTAATGATATCCCTAGAGATATTTCTACGGTATGTCTAGGGATGTCCCTAAGGTTAATTATACGTATAGGTTAGAGTACTATATTTACGCTAACGATCATAGAATTAAACCTAAGATGTTAGATATTGAAGGTACTCCCCCTTTATTATGTTGTTTTCCCTAGCATGATTTTTGCCTCTCACACTATTCTTTTTGGGTTTTAGACGGTGGATGGAACCCGAAGGAACCGTGTTGATCAATGCAATGGACAATGTAATGATTGTCCTCCTGAGCAAACAAATGTTATGGGAGATGGAGTGAAAAATATTATTTCTATCCTTACACAAGCTATGAATCATTCTGGACTTCCAAATGAGCAGAGAAGGGAGCAATTTTCTATTAAGTCCTTCATGAGGCAACGTCCACCTTCTTTCAGTGGGACTTCCGATCCACTTGTTGCTGAACAATGGATCAGTACCACTAAAAAGATATTTTCAGTTCTTCAATGTTATGAACATGATAAAGTCATCTTAGCAGTATATCGTTTGGAAGGTGAAGCTGATCAATGGTGGAATCTTATCAATAATACAAGGCCAAGAGATGAAATTGAGTCCATGGAATGGGATGAGTTCAAGAACTTGTTTTTCAGTAAGTACTTCCATCGTATTCTTCGAACGAAGATGGAAAAGGAGTTTCTTGAGCTGAAGCAGAAGGATGATGAATCTGTTGGTATATACGAAGCGAATTTTACAAGACTTGCAAGGTATGCATCTGGCATTATCATCCAACCTGAAAGTAATGTCGATCGATTTTTTAGTGGCTTAAAACCAAGTCTTCGAAGGGCATTAGCTATAAGAGACTTCAGTAGCTATGAAGAAATTGTGTGTTGTTCTATCAAGGTAGAAATGGAAGTTGGTGTTACATATCCATCACATGGTTTTGACAAGAAACGAAAGATGGAGTTCAAGGAGAAATCTCATAATAATGGTGAAAAGAAAATGAATGTTTCCTTATGCTCAAAGTGTGGAAAGAAGCAAGGTGGAGATTTTATTAAAGGGAGTAGAAAATGTTTTAAGTGTGGAAAAGAAGGTCATCGAGTAGCTGAGTTTCGAAGTAATGGAAAAAGGGTTTCTAATGATGTGAACAAAGCAAACACTGTAGAGAACGCACCACCAACACTTCAATGTTTCAAGTGCAAGGAGATGGGACATTATGCCAATAAATGCCCTAATCCAAGGGTTAGTGATGATCAACATGAGCAACCACTTAAGGGAAAGGACAAAGGGAAGTCACATGCGATCACTATTGGCGATTTTGAATATGACAACGATGTAGTGGAATGATTAAGTGTTTATGTAATGGGATTCCAAAATAGTGTTGTATATAGTATCGTGGAATATTGGAATATTTATATATTGGTCTATTGTGGTTTTCAATAATTTTATGGCACCAGTAACCATGGAAACTGATTGAGATATTTTTGGAAAAAGAATGATATGCGCATAATGAAGGGAAAATGAGAAAATTAAATATTTGACAGTATTCATGAGCTCATGATTGATATAAGGACTAAGTGATATCATGGTTTGAGTATATATAATTTTACGGATTTTGGTATGTGGAAGGTGTTATCTTTTAACTGCATTCATGTTTTCCCTAAGGTTCAATGAGTATTCAAGAGAATATATGATTAAGGACTTTGAATGTTTGGAATGTGACCAACAAAACATATCTTATGATATGTGGGGATCAACGATGGTATTAAATCTCTGGTAATCGTTTTCACTATGTTATGAGGGTGGACTGCAGTATTATAGATAAGCCTAAAGATTGGAATGGATTATGTTGGACATAAGTTAGTATTGTTTAAGGATAGAAGTTTTTTTCGATATTATTGATGGGATGTTGTAGTAATATAGCTTTAGAAAAAAAGGACAACATGTAGGATGGGCGACAGCCCATCGCGTCGGACAAGGCTATGGGAATTGAACCCACAACTGAAGTGCGACTGGCCTTCATCGCCTACCACAAGCCTACATGAAGTCCCTGTTTAGTAGAAACTAGTTTTATTATATTAAGCAGGATGATATATGAAGTATAAGTCCATTTTAGGAACCATATATTCTTAATCTCACTATAGATCGACTTATGTATATAAATTTTTCTAACCTTTTGAGACAGATGAAATGACACGTCATTCTATCACAAGATCTGCTAACACTTCACGAATAACAAATTCAACTTCATTTATTTAAGAGATGAAGTAGAAATTGTTCAAGGCACGAAAAAGAGTGAGATTGTACCAAAATAAAGTATGTATTTATTCTAATTCAAACTCTTCAACTTTAGGAAAACGATCTTGAAAACCAAAAATGTTTTCCTAGTGATCTTATATCTATTTAATCAGATGGTACCTTAGATCGTCACATATTTATGGATTTGTGATTGTTGGATTTTCCATAGACATGTTCTCTACCACTCTCCATCAGAACATGATGGTTACATTTCTCTTCCATATCCATATTTTTACCTATGTGGAAACCCAGCGATTAGTTTATTTGGGTAACCGTTATGTTTCATACTTTCGTTTTTAAAGATTGGTTTTGGTATTCCTTTTTATGATGTGGGTTTCTATTAAAGAAACTTTCGAATAGTAAACCATTTATAACCCCGACGAATTTCGAGGGCGAAATTCATTTTAAGGGGGGTAGAATGTAACACCCCGAGATTATATGAAAAATATTCATTTTAATTTCACTAATGTCTTGTGGTGTACGCTACACCAAAAGGAGCTTTCACAAGACGCATCCTTGATTTGCCTTGCATTACACGCAATCGCGACCTTCCTCGATAGCGTGTGTAGTACGCAATAATGAGTTTCACTAAACAACAATACGCTATTAAAATATTATTAAAACTCGCCGTTATGAATAGTAATAACCACTTTTTGAAATTTTGTAATTTTATTTTTCAAAATGGAATTAATTTTTGGATTCATAATATCGAAATTAGCTTAGGGTGAAATTTTGGTACTTTTCGGATAAATTTTATTTTCTGATGAATAGTGAAAAGTACTAAATTTTAATTAAAAACAACTTTTTTAATCGAAATAATTAATAGTGATAAATTATTAATTTGAGTGGTTTTAAAGTATATTTAGAATATATTTTTACAATTCAATACAATTTTGGTCATCGGATGTAATTTCACATTTACACCAGACATAAACAAGTGTTAATCTTTTGATAGATATTATCTCTTAAAAACACGCTATTTGTTGTGATAGCGGAAATTAATTATAAAATTAATTAATTCAACTTATATTTTGTGAATTTTGTAAAATAGAAATCATTTTTGAATTCGGAATATCAATTATAGCTTAGGGTGAAATTTTGGCATTTTTCTGAAAAACTTCAATTTTGGTGAATAGTGAAACTACTAAGTTGTAGTTAAAAAAATTAATTTTTTCATAAATCTTAATTTTACCTCTTATGTGAATGGAATTTCAAAAATCCGAGAGACACGTTTGATGTCATTAAGTAAAATGTGGTTCAATGAGATGAAAATAATTTTTGGGGAATAGTAACTTTTTACTTTTATTTACCACGGTTAAAAGTAAATAGGTTAATTAAAGGTAAAAATGATATTAATATTACCCTAACACATGTCCTAATCCTATTGGACAAGTGTATCTAGACCAAAAACAACCTTAAGTGTAAAATATTATCATTTAGGCCCACATGGATTAGATTAGGACATTTATTATTAATTTATTTAAAGAAGGGTTAAAATAGTTAAAATCAACGTTTAATAAGTAAATAATTTTTAATATGGGGTTATACATAAGATAAATTCGACTATAAATATTCATTATAAGTATAACAAGATTTACTATATAATGGTATTTTATTTATAATTTTTAGACATTAAATAAGTTAATTTATTTATGACACAATGATGATGCAGTAATTATCTTATTAATGAAATATTGACATAATTGATGTTATAAACACCAAACTAAATGTAATTTGAGACTTTTTATGAATCCCGCTAATTTTCTAGGTTACTATGATATATTAGTGTTGATTTAATCAACTTGGTTCGAACATATAATTCTTTTATGACTTTCACAAAAATCATATATCAAATAGTGTCAAAATTGACACAAAATAGTTTTTAAATCAAATATAATATTATTAATTGTTATTTTATTCCTAAAAATCTAAGTTTCGGCCAAATGACTTAGATAAGGATATATATATTAATAATAAATAATTTGGGGTTCGTTTGGCATGTTATAGTAATTGTATTAACCATATAGTGTAAGAAAACAAAAAGACACGGTAAAAGTTAAATTATTTAACTTAGAGTTAAATCTAATTGATAAGGTTAAAATAATAACCTAAACTTGTCTAAATCCTATTGGTTGATAGGATTTCGACCCATCCCCACTTTATCTTATAAATAATACCCTTTGGAACCATTATAAACCGATTTTGACTTTAATATAAAATAATATTTTGAGATATTCCTAAGGTGCCCCTCTCCTCCCTTATAAAAGGGCACCTCCTTCCCCTCCTCATCACACCACTTTTAGCACTCAAGCTTGGCCAACCCCTGCCAAAATACCTTCTCCACTTCTCTAGAATAATCCTAGAGGTCCTGGTCTTCTTAAAAGACCAATCTTAGTTTCCTAAGTGGAGGATTCAAAGAGGCGTTCCAAAGAAGAGGTAATATCCATTACCGATCTTTTCAACTTCTTTCTTCTTCAACTTCTTCTTCTTTAGTTGTTTCATGATAAATTAATAACATCAGTATTTATTATATACTGATATGTTATTATAAATATTAAACAACTCTAATTAACCTTCTATCCATCCTACGGAAAAAGGAAATCACCACGCGTGCGTACGTACGGAATACCGTCTCCACGCCGTGGTGTAATCTATTTTCCGCCACCACCTTAATTGGATGGTTATAATGGTGTAATGAGTAACTATATATGATTATTATAAAGTGATATTGATACTGAAATAGTATACAAACACTTCAACACAATTCCACGACCATGGGAACGATATAATCGCTCGTGCGTACGTACGGACTACCGTCTCCACGACGCGATGAGATTTATTCTCAATGATTAACCATTCATGAATGATTATAAAATATATATAATAATTACTAATGAAATATATGACATAATAATGATACTGTATTTATTTATATTTATATGTATGTCATCTACTTGATTCCATTCAATTCAATAAGGAAACGAAAACAGCGTTCATGCGTACGTACGGACTACAGTCTCCATGAACGGTGTATTTCTTTCCATTTACTGATTTATTATATATATGTATATTATGAATATATATATATATATATATATATATATATATATATATATATCCTGTTTTGGAATTAAGTAATCATTATCTAAGTAATCATATGAATAATTACAAGTCAAAACACGGACGACAAATGAAACAATTTTACCCAAAACGCTCTTTAACATTGAATTTACAAAAGAACGGGTAATATAATGTCATAAGTGAACCATATATGATATCATAACAATGAATATGATTCTGTAATAAGTCTATGACATTATTTAAATCATTATACAGGAGGTTCGGACACTTACGAAGCAAATCGGACCTAAGGTAAGGGAAATATCACAATCTCATTTTTATCTGAGATTTTTTATACTTTGGTATTTACTAGGGTGTATTTTATCATCCAAATCCATGTTTCCCCAATATGTAATATTATTTCCATCCACCTACAGTTTTTTAAATCCAATTTTACCCTTCGGAGATTTTTTAGTAAAAGATATGAAAGGAATCTTTTGTCGTTTTTCGTACGAGGTACTTTTTGACTTTTCTGACAAAAGTACGAAGAATGTTTTTTTTAACTTATACGGCAAGAATGGATTTTTAAAACATTATTTCCAAGAATATTCCTTTATAAGATTTCAATTTTATTTTTAATAAAATTCTTTTAGTTTAAAATTTTAAGACATGTTAAGAAAGGAAAATGTTTTTGAAGTAGAAAGGATATTTTCCTCAAGAATGGAGTTCAAATGTTTTATCAAAATTATTTTCCATCTAAGATAATATAGGGTTCTGTTTTTATCCCTATTTTTACATTGATTTGATTATGTTTTGAGGGAATTATTTTTATGAAGTCATTTACCTTATATGATTTGTTTTATGATGTCATGATGTTTCAAGAATCCCATTTTTGTTATGTGTGTTATGCGATGATGTATGATTTATGATTATGTGGCACACATAAGAAAGGATTCATTATAAGATGGGTGGGACCTATATCTCCCTCCAATTAATTGGGTAAAGATTTTATATCTCATGAGATAGACATGGCTGGAACGGTAGTTTATACCGGTTCAGTGAAACAGGACTGAAACGAGGGTGACTCGGTTCAGAAAGGGACTTTGTCCACTAAGATAGTCTTGGCAATGAGTCTTGACTAATAAGAAATGACTCTCTATGATTATGTGTGAATGCCACAAAGATTCATGTTTTATGTTATGATTATTGTGATTACATTTCACTTCCATGATTTATTCCAGGTTATGAAATTATGATCTCTTTTGCAGGTTATGATTTCCAAAATGTTATGTTCTTATGAGTATGACGTGATTGATATTTCTTTTTTTTACCCTTACTGAGCATTTCAGCTCACCCTTTTATGTTTTCTTTTCCCCAGGATATAAAGAAAGGTTTTAGGTAAAAAAAGGAAGATCTTTATGGTCGATATTGAAGATCTTTCACCACCATTAAAAGATTATATTCCGAGTTTCCAAAGACACTAAACTATTACGATCCTTGTGTGTGTGTTTTTGTTATGTACTAAGTATTCCGAAAATGTAATGTAATGTCAATGTACGTCAGGCTTAGGGTCTCTACAATGATCCTAGTGGATTGAGAAGTGTGATTAATTTTTAGATGTGGTGTCCTTTTATAAGAGGGAGGAGGAAAACGTTAGGAAAGTATGATAGTATTATTTTATTATTAACTAATTTTAGAATTATAATAAAACTAAAGTGATGTATTTATAATATCAGATGAGGATGGGTCAAAATCCTCCCATACAATGGGTTTTAGACAAGTTTAGTTCACAAATCTATCCTTTTCATTTAGCTTTAACGATTAGTATACTTATTTATCTTTTACCATGTCTTCTTGTATATTCAAAATATATGGTTACCATAATTACTATAAAATGTCAACCGACCGAAAAATGGATCATTAATGAAATTTATAACATTAAATATGTTAGTTAGAAAAATATTAGATTTTTAGGACTATTATATCATTTTATAAAATAGTATTTTCTTTAAAAACTCATTTTTGTCAATTTATATACTATTCATATCATGACTTTGAAAAAAATACAAAAAAACATTATTATTTCAAAAAAATTGATTAATTAAAATATAACAAGTCATAATTAAAACTAAAATTCATGTATGTCATAAAAATATACAAAATAAATTTATTTTAATATTTATAATCTCATTTATTTAAATCATTCATTAATAAGGTAATCATCACATGATCATTATGTCATAAATATATTTATTTATTTTATGTTTAAAAATTATAAATAAAATATCATGATGTAGGAAGTATATTTAGATTTATAATTAATATTTATAGTTTAAAATATCACTTATAAAACCCCATATAAAAAATTTTACTAACAAATACATATTTAGGTTATATTCTACTTAACTTTAAATAACAAGTAATTAAATGTTATTTTCACACAAAAATGGCTCCAGGGGGTCATAAAATCAACCCAAGGATGCCCATGGTTAGAAATATCTAATAAAATAGGGTTAGTACATGTGTTACGGTAGTTTAATATTATGCTAATATTATTTTTACCCCTTAATGGATTTATCCTTTAACCATGGTAAAAAAATATTTACTAAGGTTCCTATTCATAATGTCTGAAAATAAAAGATACATATTTAAAAAATTTAGACTTAATGATTCTAAATATGGATTCAATTTTTACAAATTAAAAAACACAGAATTTTTATAAATTAATTTAAAATTATTACTCATTGTCAAAACCAAAAAATGAGGTTTTAAGAAATAAAACCACGAAAAGATTGACAAGCGTTTATATCAAAATTAATAGTGAAATTAAATAAAATGACCAAAATTGTTTGAAATGATAAAAATATAATCAAATTAAAATTTAAAACAATTTAAAATTACAATCTAACTATATAAATAAATTTTTTAAAAAGGAAATTTTGAATTAAAATGCAGTATTTTTCGCTTTTCATAAAAAAATAAACATTAGCATAAAAATAAAAAAAAATTAATCTAAAGTAAATTTTCATGTTCCACTTATAAATAATAATTTTATTTTTTCAAATAAATCAAATAAAGGTGTCAAATCTAGATTTAAAATTTTTTCCCCATCAAAAGTCGGAAAAACTGCATGTTTATAAAAAAACATCTTTTATCCGAAAAAATGAATTAATTATTATATCATATTTAGAAAACATATAAGATGATTTTAAAACATTACATTGAATATATATGATATATTTTTCGTGAAATAAAAAATCCAAAAAGAGTGATATGAAAATACAATAGGTTTTCATAAAAACATATCCATTATATTCAATTGGTTTTTATTTTCATTTCTAATATATTTGGTAATCGAAGAATCATCAGTTAAAAACTTGTTAACAATATTTCAAAATTAATTTGATACTACTAATTCCCTCCATTCCAATGTCTAGGAATTAACTACCACTTAAAATGATTTTATTGTATTATTTTTCAATATAACTCAATGTATTGTGCAATGTAAGATTTCGGAGAAGCCCGTCGTGGCGTGTTGAGTACGCTTTCAGAAAAAACAACCCCATTAAATTAAAATTAATATAGTATTTATAAGTATTAATACAAATAAAAAAGTACTATTCTAAAATACCTAAATCATTACATGTACCTATTATTCATAAGGCACTAGGCCTCTCAATCTGTTGGTAATATTTATTGGATATTTAGGTTAATAATCTTATAATTATTTGTGTCTAGGAATTTTTTCACTATACCAAGGGTTATTAGTTCATAGTGACTCATCATATAATTGAATGGGGATTATTTCCATGTAATTTTACACATTTATAAAATATTAATTATGATAATTATAAATCCATTCGAGAGTTTACCAAATTAATGATCTGGGGTTATCGATGGTAATATTTTTATTAATAATTTTTTGTCTTTATCACAACAGTTATAATTGTGATATATATATATATATATTGATTATAAATTGTTAAATTATATATTCACAAATAAGGAGTTGAATATTATTCAATGAATATGGTTGGATTTAATCAATGGTTATAATTTTTTAATAATTACCACACTAGAAATGATGAAATGGTATTTTTATGATCTTATTAAAATGAATCATACTACCTTATCCATAATTTTAAATTAATTAAACAAAATATTTATTGATTTACAATGAATATAAATACAAATCCAATGATAAGAGATTTATTCATTTCTATATCATATTATTTCGAAACCATATAACATGTAATGACTATAGAGGGATCAAAAGATTATATAGCTATAAAATAAAAGAAAAATTAATATAGAGTTCCATAAATATAAATATGAATATGTATTATTTATAAAATGAAAAAAGGTTTCATAAATTATATAAATATAATATAGTCTATTTTTATAAAAATAACTCTGCATTGGAAATTATTAATAGGAGCACAATGATGAATATAGATATCATGAAGAACATATGATTAGAAAACATGAATATATAAACTACTACTCTACATCATAATGACTAGTTTTATAGTAAGTTTATATTGAATTTTATAATATTAAAGAATTTATGAAACCATTACTCATATTAATTTTTTGTTGGTAAAACATCACCAAATATTTTTTCATAAGTCCTCATAATACCTATAATAGAATAAATAAAATTTTATTTGTTTCTTATTGACTTATAATGTCGGATGTAACACCCCGATATTTTTTTATTTATATTTTTCCAAATTTATTATAGCTTTTTAAAATTTTTCATTTCATGTAATTCAGAAAATAATTTATTTTATATTAAATCACAATGTCTGGAATGTGTTATGTAAAACAGAAACAGAATCGTGATCTAAAAACAACATAAATTTTATCTCTCTCTACATGGAATATCGTGGTTAGCTAACATTACAGAAAGACTGACTTTCCTTGATGTCTTACATAACATGCAAGACTGAGTGTTACTAAACAATAATTCATTATGAAAAAATTGTTATTTCATAGGATATAAAATGGTAATTAAATTGAATATTATAGGATTAAATAACTTTTGAATATATATAGTTTAATTTATTGGTGACCTGTTAATTATAAAATAATTTACAAACCAAATGAAAGGGACCGATTTTATAAATTCATATTTTTATGTGAAAAATATGATTTATATTAATAATTTAAATTATTTTTTAATAGTGACTGATATTAAATAAATTTTTATTTTATATATTTTAAAAAATATTTTTGATAATCATACAATAGATTTTATAGATATAAGAAAAGAATAAACCTATTTTTATGCTTAAAAACCTATATTTTTATAAATGTAGTTTTACCTATTTTGAATGGAAACCCCTTTTTAAATAAATTTTTTGAAACTTTTATAGATGTAATATGTCCAAATTAATTTCATATTTGAAATAAAAACGTAAAATTTAGGTTAGGAAAAGTATTTGTATTTTTATATAATGGTTTGTTTTTTAAATAATAGTTCAAAATACTGAATTTTAATTAGAAATATCTTTTCATATAATTCATTTATAAGGTTAAATTACATTTTAAATTCGTATTAATGTCTAATTTTAAAATAATTTAATAAATTAATCCAATATAGGTCATTGGAATCAATTTTACATTGAAATTGGGTATTAAAACATAGCAAACATTTTGATGTTTTTACATTAAAAACATGTAGTGTCGTCCCATCAGTGGGATTATTTTCAAATTAATTTCCACCACTTAAGTGATTAGAATTTGAAAAAAATGGATTCCATATTTGAATTATAATAAATCATAATTTCAAACATGGTCATCTTTGTTTTTACTTAAAATATTAGTGAAATTAAATAAAATTAATTACAATGATTAAGAGAAAAATCGGGTTAACAAAGTACTAAACAATAAATTTAAGACCAAAAAGGATGGATAATATTTTCAAACAACAATTTTATGTAAATTAACTGTACATTAACCTTCCATTATTGTGTTTTTTTGGTTATTTGGGATTTTTGTTTTGTAAAAACGTGGGTAAACCTTACTTGATGTCAAAAATTTCAAGTGTGTATATTCCCTTCCCTACAAAAGGACACCACATCTCCATAATCTTAACACCTCTAAAAACACATAGGTTTAGAATATATCAACATAATAAACTTAAAAAATACCTCCCTTTCTCCTTGAATCACCCCCTTGGATATAATGAAATTCGTGGTAGCCTTTTTGGATAAACCAAATAGAGTTACTTAATTAAGAGGTAATGACTTCTATCCAGCTCCTTTCTAATATTTTATTTCTAAAACCCTCCACTATCTTTATTCCATACTTGTATAATAAAACCATTATATTCTATATACTATTATATTTTTACACAAAGGTTTATACATAAACATACAAAACCCACCATCTAAACGGTAAGGAAGATACGGTTTATGTGTGTGGAGAACTACCGCCTCCCAAAATGATGATTGTTCATTTTATTTACCACCTATCATGGTAGAAATTATGATGTAAACTCTATTTATATATGTTATATATTATATTTATGTCTTTAATATTCTATAATACTTTTAAAACATGTATCTTTATACTTTCCATTTTGTGTTAATATTATAATTTTATATGAGGAAATGTGGACAACTGCCCCCTCAAAGCGATGTGATTCATTCATAGACTACTTGGAATGTATTAAGTATGGGTTTAGTGAACATTTATGAAATAAATAACATAGTAATGATAATTTAATAATGATATATATATATATATACCTATTTATGCACATATTTCATTTACCTTATTTTTTAATAGGATAATAAAAATGGAAATAGCGTGCATGCATATGTGTGGTTTACTATCTCCATAAACTATGTATTTTATTTCATACATATATATTCTATAGATTATTATAAAACACATATTCTAAATATAAATTATATTTATATGTTGATTAATATTTTAGAAATCATGATATATGTGTAAGTACCAATGATACAAAAAATTAAGAATCTTGCAAAGAAAAAAATAAATATTACCTTAAGTGAAACATTAATATAGGATTGTTTACAAGTATGTAATATAAGGTAATAATAAAAATATATATTATTCTATATAAAAATGGTTTTATAAAATATGTATAATAAATTTATATTTATTATACAAGGGGTTTGAATGAGTATGATGAGAGTCAATACACTTGTTAAGTGGATTTCATCTAACTTTTTATATAAATAAGATACCTCTTTATTCACAAACAATTACATTTTTGTCACGTGTATACTTCCCATGGATGTGTTAAGTTATTATTATACATAAATATATATAAATTTAATTATCTATTCTGTAATCTTTATTTCATGGGGTTAATGTTTCCAAAGCTACCTAACTGGTAGAACAGTTTGTCTCAATTTCCTTTCTTTGAGACACATGTTTAATTATCCACCTATGTTATTTTTGGAGGTTTTTATACTTATGTTTTAAAATATATACCATTAATATCCTTATTTTCAAGATATTTTAAGATTATTTTAATTTTATTTTCTTACATAGAGGGTATGATCCCAAGTTACCATGTGGTAAGAGTTTATTGAAATAATCTCATTTTTTTCATGATTTTTTTATTCTGCTTCAATTGATGAATTACTATGACCCATTTCTCAAGAATAATCATCAATATTCTTATCTATTGTTAATTCAGGATATATTCATGTATCATAGCCATTTTTACACTCTAATATACCGAAGACTATTATGAATGTTTTTTTAATTGAGCTTCACATTACCTCTCACATTGGAAGGAATCTTGTGTTTCTTCAAAATCATGTATTCTGAAAGGTTTCTAAGAATATTAAAAAATTATCCTATACTTTTTAAAAGTAATTTTTAACATTTTTTTCTTTAATAATTTTTTCAAATGATTTCTCTTATCTCGCTTTAAAAACACATTATTTTCTATCCTCTCTGCCATGAAAAAAATGGAATGTTCATTTAACATCATACTACATGTATGTATTTACCTACCATCATTTCTATAAATCTCCATTTTAATTATAAAATTGTAATATTTATTTTTTATGAAAATAATTTTTAAAGAATTGGTTTCCATGATTTGTTAATAAAATATTAATGAATTTTTTTTCAAAATGATTTTATACTGCTTTTATAATTTTTTCAAGGAAAATTATTTTCAAAATTATTTAAAGATTTCATTATAATTTTTAATGAAATTTTCAAAAGAAAATATTTTCAATATGTTTTCAAATATTCCTTTTTAAATTTTCATAAAAACGGTTTTCAAAAGGTTTTATTTAAAAAACAATTTTTTAAAAAAATGTTGTTTTCATCAAGAAATGTTTTTAAAATATATTTCAAAAAAATTTCCATATAAGATAACATCCATTGATGTTAATAACACATTTATAATAAATTATCTAATGTTTCAATTCATATTGTTTCTCTAAATGCTTTATGTTTTGATCTCATGAATTTTATGAAACCAAATTCTCTTCCACATGTTATATTCTTTTGAAACTCAATTATTTTCATCAGTTATGCTTTCATAAATTAACTATGAAACTGATATATTTTCATAGGTTATGTTTTGATTAAAGATCTATGATCTAAATTACATTTTTAGGAGATTTTATTGGATTTTTAGAAAACCTAACTCTTTTTATGGGTCATGATATGATGATTTTTTGGATAAGTATGAATGATGTAATAATGTGATGGGTGTGACCTATATATACCTCCAATGAATTGGGTAACGTTAAATGACACATGATAAAAATATTAATCATGAACCTGATTTCCATAAGCTTATGTGTGAAAGATATTAAATGTTCAGAATGTTGTTAATGAACCTTATCATGTGTTCATAGTGTTATGCATGAATTAGATAACATGTTCACTATGTTATGCAAGGACCTAGTTTCATATATATATGATTATGAATAGAGATGATTACATGTTCATAATATTATGTGTAAACCTAATTACATGTTCACAATATAATGTTCTGACCAGGTGTCATGTTCATAAGTCTATAAGGGGGCCTAATTTCATGTCCTTAACAGAATGTGTGAACCTATTTCTACTTTTATAAGTTCATGATGTTATATATTGACGTGTATGAAACAACTCCATGTCTTATTCATATATTACACTTCAATGGATTAGGCTCTTTATTTCCTCATGATTTTTTCCATATGAAATTCCTATATTTAGGATATGTCTCATGATTCAGGTCTTTAAAATACAAGGTATGTTCTTAAAATGTTATGCTGACATTCACATACCCTTATGTTCATTTTATTCTAATATATTTCCATTAATTACACTTAATGAGCATTAGAGATCACCCCTTTATTATGTTCACATTGCCCGAGCTATGAGAGAATTTTTTTTTATGTAGAAGTAATAGAGGGGGATGATCTTTACGGAAGAAATTGATGATCATTCACGAAGTTAAAATATTTTTGTTCTAATTTTCCAATGACAGCACACTATTATGGTACTCGAGTATGTTCATTTATAATATTAGAATAATCATAAAAATGTTGTAATATCCATTTATGTTAATCCTGGATCACTATAATTGTTATTAAAGGAAATTGTTTGTCAATATTTGGAATCTTGGATGAGAAAATCAAAGTGAGAACCCTAAGGACATGCAAACAGATAAGTCTAAGGATAACAAAAAATATAAGAAAATGTCATGAAATTTTGGTAAAGGATAGAGTGAGTGGTTTCTTAGAAAAAATCCATGTCTACATACTATAAGTGGGTCTGAAAATAGCACAGATGTACCTAGGGTTAAGCACATCAATAAGATGTTTCACGCATGACTCAGGGTAATCTGGTAAATGAAAACCGGGCTTACTGGACCCCTAGTTTGATGCTGCCGTGCGATATACTATTGAAATTCACAAACTCTTTAAGAAAAATCATGATGAATTAAAATGATATTTTCCTTTGAATAGAATAGAATAAACCTAGGGTTTCATAGAATAATAAATGTTTCAAGATTTAAACAACCAATTAGTAATTTATCATGATTATGTGGTTTTTATCAAAGATATTTGTTTCTCAACCTTTTATTTCTAGTTTTTTTTCCAATGGAGAGAACATGAATGAACATGGTTAACATTGAATGTTTCATATGTGTAATGTATCGGCATTATGATAATTTATTTCCCAAGTGGAAATCTCATAATGAGAATCAAGAATATGGTTTGAGTATTGGTTATACATATGAAGATAAAGAGACCATAAATGGAATTTATAGATATGTGATGTTCTTCCAGTATTGTTTAAATTAAACATATGAAACATGATTATATTAAGGTTAAGAAACCATAAGAAATTATTTAGATTTCATATTTTATGAAATAAATATTATGTAATAAGTTCCTGAAGCCATAAAATCGTTCAATAACAAATATGGATGAATAAAGCATTTATTTTTTGAATTTAATGATTTTGTAATGTGAATAATGAAATATGTAATTATTTTTAGTATATGTTTCGGTGTAGGAATAAAGGAATATTTTGAATGTTTTTTTCATTGAAAGGTGTTAATTTGATAATGTGAAGTTAACCATTAATTAATTCATGATGTTTAGATAATTATCATTGGATAACAATGTGTTAGATATGAAAATGTAAATTGGATTATATAGATTACCTAGGAACTAATCATTAAAATGGTGGAATATTTATTCAATGATGAGGCTTATAACATCTTCTATTTAAGGAATGTATCCATTGAACATTTGAATAAGGATTCATGCATGTTTTCTAAAAGGATTTATCATAATATATGTTATAACCATGTTTAAGAGAATTTACAATGAGGATATTGACATGTTTGGAATGTAAAAACCTAGATATAATTTGTGATATATGGGGGATCAATGATAATATGAATTTTTTTCATTATTTCTAAATATTTGTATTTTCAATATTTATATATTTTATAAGTTTAAAAATTCTTGAAAAGTTTAAGTTAATATTTAAATGAAGGATTTATGTATTGGATTTCTATTGGAAAATATGGTTAAAAGGCTATTTTGTGATTAACATTAATTCAAATATTTCCATAATATTTATTTTCTAAATTATATTATTAGGGTTTTAGAAAATAAAATCATGTATGTTGGGTGACAAAAAATAATGTCCAAAAATGATGATGATCATGAACACATTCCGGAAGGACGATATGGGTTTTACACAACCACTAGCCTATGTGATGTCCTAGTTAATGTATAATTATTTTTTTATGAATTATTATTTATTAATAAACATTATTTTTTTAGGTTTATAGATTAATGTATTAAGCATATTGATTTTTGAATACTATTAGAGACAAATATGTATAATATTCATTCTTTTACGTTCTTTAAGATCTCTTAAAAGTGCATTTTAGTGCTTCACACATCAATGTTAATTTCTAGAAATCCATTTCTTGATGTAATGGATGAATTATAAATTGGTAAAAGAACAACCAAATAATGAAATTTTATTTATATAATCATAAAAATTAGTTATAGTTCCTTACATTCTTGTTCAAAAAAATAATTACTCAAAGATTGCATATCGATAAAGAAAATGTGTTGTACTAATACCTTAATTTTTGTTTGCCTTATTCCCATTTAGATCATCATAGATTTATACATTTGAGGCCCGAAAATTATCATTGATCATTCACCTGTTTTTGATTGATTTCTACAATCAGCCCATATTAATATTTACTCTTCTCATCCATGACCATGTTTTCACTTTCCACTAATGTTTTCTAACATGGAACCCTAGTTATATGTTACTCTGGCTAACCGTTATGTTTCCAACATTCTCATTTAAATGTTGTTTTAGGATTAAATTTTAAATTATGGTTTTCAATGAATTTAACCTTTATAAAATTAAAATTTTAATAAATAAGATGGATTTTGGGGATGAAATTCATTTTTTGTGGGTTAGAATGTAACACCCTGAGATTTTGTGAAAAAAATTGAATTAATTTAATATTTTTTATATTTTTCATTCCACAAAATACTGAAAACAATTTATTTTATATTATAGAATTTTTTTAAGATTATATTATATGAAACATAAATTTTATAATTAATTACACTCAATATAAATTTTTCATTTCTTTATGCAGTACACTAAGGTAAGCTAATGTTTCCCACAAGACCAACATTCAGTGATTGATTGTGTAACATGAATGGCCTATTATTACCGAACAATAATACATTATGTAAATATTATTAATTAATAGGATATAAAATGGCTATTAAATATATGATTATAGTATTAGCTAACCTATTAATATATATAGATGAATTCACTGGTTATATAATAATTATAAAAGAATATCGAATCCAAAGGAATATAAAGGGACTTATTTTTAAAAAGTAAATTTTTATGTGAAAAATATGATTTATATTAATAATTTTAATTACTTATGAATATTTAATGATATTATGTAAATTAATAATTTAAATATTGAAACAAATATTTTTGATAATCATCCAATATATTTGAGCGATATAAGATAAGAACAAACCCAATTTTTTGCTAAAACCCTATATTTTTATATAGATAGTTTTACATCCTTTTAATGGAGAACCCATTTTAAATATAATTTTTTTAATTTTTATATATTTACTTTGTCAAAATAAACATAATATTATAAATACAAACATAAAAAATTTGTTAGGATAAATTTTAGTTATTTTTTGGTAAGGTCTCATTATGCAATGAATAGTTATAAATATTGAATTTTATTTCAAAGCATCTTTTTCATCTAATTAATTTATATGGTTAAATTATATTTTCAATTAGTTGTAAATATTAATTACATAATAAAATTTTCAATTAATTCAATTTTGGTCATTTTAATTCAAATTATATTGAAATTGAGTATAAAGACATTACAAACTTTTGGACGTTTTTTACTTTTAAAACCTGTAGTGTCACCCCATCAAAAATATTAGTTTCAAAAAACATTATGCCACTTAAGTGATTAGAATTTGGAAAAATAAATTAAACATTTCAAATAATCATAATTTTTAATTTCTAGTAATTTAATCATTATTTGTTATAAAATTTACTAGTGAATGATATAAATTTAATTACAACGACGAAGAGAAAATTTTAGTTAACAAGGTACAAAACCATACAATTAAAACCCAAACTGGAAGACAGTTGTACAACACCCATTTTTTCTCCGTTATTCATCCATTAACCTCATATTATTGATTTTGTTTTAATTTTAATGACTAATTTTATGTAAAAATGTCGGTGAACCTAACTCTTTTTCAAAAATTCCATGTTTGTCCTTTCCCTTCCCTATAAAATGCTACCACATCTCCCACTTCTTAACACCTCTAAAACCACATAGTTTTGTCAAAGATCTGACAAATAAACATCCCATATTACCTATATTCCTCTTCTAATATACCTGTTAGGTAGAAAACATTCCATGAAATCCTTTTGGCCCAAACCAAAAGGGGTTAGCTGATTTTGAGATAATAAATTCTCTCAAGCTCCTTTCTTGTATTTTATGTCTCCATACTCTAAACTCTCTATATTCCATTATTGAATACAAATAGTATTATATTCAATATAATATGATTATTTATTATAATGGTTCTACATAAACGTACACACACCACTATATAATGGGTAATGAATATATTTTTTATGTGCACAGTGAACTACCATCTCCCAAAAAAATGATTGTTCATTTTTCCATACCACCACTCACAGTGGTCATTATGATGGAAACTGTATTTTTTATATAATATATTATATTTATTATGTCATTAATATTCTATAATAAATTTAAAAATAACCTCTTTATACATTCAATTTTGTTTAAATATGTTGATTTCATTTGAGGAAGTGTTGACTACCTCCCATTCAAAGTGATGTGATTAATTCATACATAATTTGGAATGAATTTAGGATGGGTTTTGTTAAATTATATGATATATATGATATAATAATTTTAATTTAATAATTATATATACATATATATATATATATGAAATTTTATTTCTTTCATTCAAAACGGAAATAGAAACAGAAATAGCCTTCATGTGTACATACGGGTTACCGTCTCCATGTATGATGTATTCCATTTCATAAATCTATAATATATATATAATTATAACACAAATTTTCTGAATATAAAATATATTTATATCATTATGTAAATTCTTGAAATCATGATATATATATAATAACCAAATATATATGAAATTAAGACTTGTGTGCATAACAGAGCGAATATTAGGTGAAGTGGAAATTAAATATAAGATTATCAACCAGCATGTAATTTAAGTTCATAATAAAAATATATATGGTATTGTATATAAGAATATAGTTCTTTATAATATTTATAATAGTTTTATATTTATTATCCATGTTTTTTGGATGATAATGATGATATTGAAGACACAAGGTAATGATATTTTATCTCACATTTATTTTTACATGAGATACATGCTTTATTCAACACCAATTCCTTTTGTGTTGTTTGTATAATTCAAATGGATTTATTAAATTATTATTACACAAAACATTATGGGTATTTACATATCCATTCTATTATATTTATTTCATGGGTTTAATGATTCAGAAGAAACCAAATCGGTATGATATTTTTGTCTCAATTTTCCTTCTTTAAGAACCATGTTTTGATATGAAGCTACATTATTTAATTTGAGGTGTGTATACTTCCATTTTATAGGTTATAGAATTAATATACTTCTTTTAATGATATTTTATGCTTAATTTAATTTCCTTTTCTTATATAGAGTGTACGACCCCATGTTACCAAGTGGTAATATGTTATAGAAACAATCTCATTTCTTTTCAAGATTATGTATTCAACCTGAAATCATATCCAAGTTATTAAATATTCGGAACCCCAGTATTTCCCAATTCATTAATTAATATAATTTAGCCTAAGATTCCATACATAAAAGTATATAAGAAGAGTCCATGTATCACACTAGATGTATATTATGTCAACAAATGTATGAGTCTATCTATAGTATCTTTTAAAAGAATCATAGTACCACTCAAAGAAAGTAATAATTTAATTGAACTCATGAGCTCTACCCTCGCATTCTTTAAAAACCCATGTTACACTCACAACATGGTGTAAATTTATAATGCTTTGAGCCCATCCCTGGTGTACCATATAGGGATCCTAGTACTGCTTATGGAATATTATAACATTATCACCCTCTAATCCTATGAAAGTAAAGACACTCGGGAACCTAGTTTTTTCATTGGTATTGTATTCTCGATTAGCCTATGATCACATCCAGGTAAATCCATATGATTAACTTAAGTGTATCTCAATGAGCCATAAAAATCATCTAACCTATGAGCACATTCTTGGAATTACAACATGGTAAATGAATATTCAGTCAAGGTTTAGTGTACTTTCATTAGCATATTACCTTTATAATTTATGACAGACCATTAGAAAATAAATTTGATAATCAGTTTATATATACAATAAAATCAGTTCATTTAGAATATAATAGAAATTCCATTGGAAGCATTGATGCCTTAATATTTAATCATTATAAAATTCATCGAATAATTCCAAATCCCATACAATTTATCATATTATTTCTTTAACATTTCATGTATAGAAATCACGATAGCAACCTATATGTGGATAGATAAACACACACAAGGGGGAATTCGGCATGTTAGGGAACAAAAATCATTACAAACATTTTAAATGAACTCACCTTATATTGTTGTTTTGGTTGGGTTCATAGTCCACCAAACAATAATGAGGGTAATGTTTTTTGTCTAAATGTTCTCTTGATGATCAAATTGAGATATTTCATGTTTTAGATGAAATGCATGACAGTCCATTACTAGAAAAAAATAACAATAGTTTATAATTGAAGACTCATTAATGGAAAAGAAACTAGACAACCTACCATATGTCATAAATTATTCACTCATATATTATCAATATATTATTTACAAAAAAGTAAGATAATTGATATATTATAAAACCAAATTAAAAATATGTAAAATGATTTATCATTGATTTAGAATTCCATATGAAGATATATTAGAAAAAAAATAATTAAATGGATTGAAGATCTTATCAAGAGGAATCCAATGAAAATAACAATAATATATTTCAAGATAGATTTCTAAAGTAAATTAAATCTAAGAGGATATCCCTAGGGAGAATTCAAGTGGATAATGTGTGTGATAAATGAGGGATATATATGAGGAAGATTATAAATAAGGAGGCTAGAGAATATTTGTAAAATCGTCCCTTTTAAAGTGGTCCAAGATTTGGCTGCACAGTTTTCCAAACCATGTATCTAATAAATTTCCACTACTGGTTATGTTGAAATAACCATTAATGATAGATTCATGGTTTGAAAATCCATCTAAACCCTATGTGGGGCTACTACCCCCAATCACTCCTACATCTCATGGTTTTAGTGTATAGTTATGTAAACCATATGCCAAATGTGCAGATTACATATCACATCTACACTATTTCACATGGTTTTTAAGGATCCTCACATGGTTTATAAAAAAATTGTCGCAGTATAATATTAGCAACATAGTTAGGTTCTATGGTCATCACTAACCATGCTCCAACCATATTCTATATGCTGTATTTTCATAAAACTCAACATATTGGCCCCAAACTACCAAGAATTCCCCAATACAGCTAATATTTAAAAAAATATTCATTTAATATCGATAAAAATTATTTATAGGTATCCCATCAACAAAATTATAATTACCAACATCAATTCATGATTTTAACCATCCATTTATTGAAAATTCAAATTCCTTTAGATTTTTTTGTAGTAAAAAAATAAGGGATTGCACAGTTTCTCAACTATAAATATTCTCATCCCGTTGAAGGATTTGGGAAAACGTAAACCCCACTAAACCTTCTTGGGTCGGTAAATGTCCTATCAAACTTATGTACCACGTCTCTAAACACCCATCATGCTTTCGAGAGCCACTTTTGTTAAACGATAAATAAACTATGAAAACTCAATCCAACACTTTTAAACAAGGATAAAACATCATAATGAGGATTAAAAAAGACCAGTGAAACCAATACACAATTACTAAATAAAAACTTCTATTAATCATACTATGGATCATTCCACTTTATTTCCATGTCTATAATGGCCCATTCCCTGGCGTGGTACTTCCAATATCATAATTTCATTTTGAATAATGCTAGTAACATTTTAAGGACACTATTGGTACATTTCTCAAGTTTATACTACTATTTAATCATTTAAATAGTTCTATCAGTCCCTAGTATAATTGAAATGGTTTAATTCTGATCAACCAATCATGAGGTAGTCAGAATATATTTTCCTCAAAAATCCTTGGACACGCCTTTATATGGTACTCCTCAAATAAAAATGACAAGTTGAATTCTGTTACCCATTGACCACACAACTGTACTCAAAAGAAATATTTTAGAACTACTTATAAAAAAAGTCTAAAAAATATCACAACATAGACTGATGATGAATTATAAAATGAAATAGGATGTTTTCACCTAAGGCACAATGTATTTAACTCAATCACTTAAACCAAATATTTTATGTGAAATATACTGATGTGTCCATATCAAACCATCCATGATTCTTTATTATTTAATTTCACACAAGTGTGAAACAATTTTAAAATGAATAGTCCTTCATTTTTAGTACCCTTTTATCATGAGGGTCACTATTAAATAGCCTTTGGTGGGCATTCATAGCATAAATAGTCCTTTAAATCTCTCCTTGAGTGAATTCACAATGATTAGGTCTCTCAAAAACTAAAGGCATTTGATTTCAATTTATCTCTGCATATAACTCACACTCTTTAAACATAATCATGATTATTTCAAAATAGATTGAATTATTTTCATTAAACCTCGTGAATACCATGATGATAAAAAAGGAATGTATTAATCTTCCTATGCTATGGTCGCATTAAAAAATTGATTGTCATACTTTTACCAACTATTGACACCGCGCATGCTCACAATTACTATCCAAATCCAAACATATGTATGCCTTCATTATTTTCCTAGATCTTGACCATGGTTATCCCTTATCTTATGCTCAACATTTAATTTAATCAATGCTATGTGGGTCCATCCCTATAAGAATCACATTGAAATATTTTATCCTCAGCTCACACATGACCAATCGTTGGATAGTTATTTAAATGGGTCTCTGTATATTTGGAATGTACCCCTCATATATTGCATGGGAAAATTATTGTATTGTCTCATACCACTCAGTTTGAAAAAAATAGTGCTCCTATGAATCATTCAATATTTAATAAAACTTAACAGTGATACATGGAATGTTTTTCACCTTATGTCTAGAGATCTCTGGGCACTCATCTTCAAAATTTCCATCTTCATCTTCCACTAACTATCAAAAGACCACCTGCCTTAGAGGATTTTTTTTTTAAAAAATAAAAAATCTTATAATCCTCTAGAAGATGTCCCAATCTTTTTTATATAGTCATTTATGATGACATTCCTTCTACCTAGAAGGAAACACTATTCCAGAACTATACAACACTCCCCAACATTGGAGTTTCCTTGTGATTGGGCTTCAGAAGATGGAGTTAATCTAGTGAAACTTTCTCCTTTACCACTAAAAGAGGTTCTTATACATGGATAAAATTCTTTAAATAATAATTATCATGAAAACTAGGGAAGAATCATCTTATTATATGTTCTAGTTCAGATTCAAAATTATAGGTGAAACTTATAATACTTCTGAGTAAAGTCCCTACACATCATCAATATTCAACGTAAAAGAAAGAACTAACAAGATAAAATTTGAATAAAATATAAAACTACTACAAAAAAATACTTTAACAATGCTATAAATGGCCTTTATCTGTGCTAGATAAGAGCCTACTACATGAGCGAGTTTAAAAGACCTTTTCTTTTATCAGTGCTAAAAAATCACTGATAAAGTGGTCTTATATCTATACTAAAAAATATACTCAAAAATTGGACCATTATCAGTGTTTTTAAAATCTATGATAATGGACCCCTTTATCAATGATTTTATTTAGTGGCCCAAAAGGAACACTTTATCAGTTCATTTAAAAATGGTGATAAAGGGTCATTTATTTGTGGTGAAAAGTATACCTTTATCATCACTTATAAAATCAATTATAAAGGACCGTTTATCAATGATTATAATGTGCTTATAGAGGGTGAATTTAGCCATGGTAAATAAAATCACTGATTACTTTGTCCTTTATGAGTTCTTTTAAAAGCATTGATAATGGTTTATTCTATAGTGTGATGTAATATCACCCTACAAAAACATTGCAATGTGATGTAACAACACACCATATCATGAGAAAAACACCAAATATTAAAAAAACATTTATAATACAAAAGATAATTTAAATTAAATTTATAATACACAAATAAGAAAAAAACTATTTTATAGACATTTTATACATTGGATTATACAATTTCATAAATAATAATTAGTACATACATTCAAAAACATAAATGTTCGTTTATATTTTGATCATGAAAAACTAATTCTATTACCAAACAAGAAACACCCTTCTTATGAAAAATAATGTACTAATATATAGAGAAATTATTTTGGTAGTAATAATATAAAGAAATAAATTAACAGAAAGTGTTATGTGTTCTAAAATTCATGTAAATTTTAAATTAAAATACACACTTTGAGTCATTCAAATCACAATGTGTGTCAAATTTCTTTGTGTCCAATTCCAATACTTATAAAATGACTAGTTGATCAATTTATTAATGTATAAAAACAATTTGAACGTTTTTTCTTGGTTTTTAGTATGTCAGTTTTCTTTTTCACTAAAATGTCATTTTAAACTCGAAACACACACATTTGTCTCATTCTAATCACATCATGTATTAGTTTGATATGAAACCAAGTCCTACACATCACTAATAACATATAAATTTATTTCCCTAAATTATGAAAAAAATCAGAGCTTGTCTAATCAGTTTTCAGTGAGTGTCACTTTTTGAACTAAAATATTTTTTTTAACTGATAACATACACTTTGAATCACCCTAGGGACATCATTTATTGGATTAAAGTGGAGAAAATTAATACACCTAAAAAATTCATTTTTTATCATTTTAAAAAAGTATAAAAATAATATGAATGGCTTTTCTCAATTTTGAGTAGGTCAGTTTTCCATTTTACTAAAATTCCTGTCAATTTCTAATAAAAAGGTGCACTTGTAGTCATACCAGTCCAAAATTGGGTCACATTGCGGTTTGGATGATTATAAAATGTCACAAATTAAATGAGGATAATTATTATAAAGAATAAAAATCATCAAAATTTCTTTCAAGGTATTTATTATGTTAGTGTATTTTTTAGTAAAATTTCATTTTAAATTAGAAACATAGACTTTGGACACATTGTGATTGCATCATATATCTGTTTGAAGTGAGATTGATTCCAACACATAAAATATGACATATTAATTTATTTCATATATTATCATGCTAATTCATGCATGTTTGATCTATTTTTATTGAGTGACACTTTTTGAATTAATATTCTAGTTTTGAACTGATAATAGATACATTGAGTCATATCAAGAACATCATGTATCATATTGAGGTGAGGATGATTCTAAAACATCATAAATTAAATAAGGATCATTTTTATAATTTATCAAAAAAAATGAGAATGTGTTTTCTCTGTTTTGAGTATGACAACTATCCATTTTATTAATGTTGATGACAATTTTAAATAAAAATATTCACTTGGAGTCATACCGATAAAACTGTGTGTCAGATTAAGGTGAAAATATTTCCTACATATCCCAAATGACTTATGGACCATTATCCTAATTTATATAAACAATCTTAATTTTTTTCATAGTTTTGAGTATTCCACATGTCTTGTTTTCTAAATATCTTTTTAAAATTGAATCACACACTTTTTCTCAAATAGATCACATTTTTAATTGGTTTGACATGTGACAAATTCATACATGTAACAAATTTATTATGAATAAATTGTAAATTGTCAATAATATCTGAATTCATTTGCTTGATTTTTGGTGAGTGATGCTTTTTGAACTAAACTGTCAATTTTAAACTGAAAACGGACACTTTGAGTCATATCAGGAAATGATTTTACTATAAAAACATTATGATTTCCTTTGTGATTGAGTTGAGGAAGCATCGTTTCTCTTCCTTCAAATATAGTGGAGATAAATTATGGAATGTGATAAATGAAACATTGTAGGGGTGAAATGGTTTTTAAGGATAAGAAGCCTATAGATGTTTTGGTGTAGAAAAGAATAAATAAAGGACATAGCACCCCAAATAGAACAAAACAATCCAAATATATTAGAGAAAAATTATTATGTGAGTAACATTGAAAATAAATATATAAAACATAAAATTTTACAGAATAAAAAAATTATATAGACTGTTATTTTACTAAGAATACATCAATATTACCTTTGTGATTGAGTAGAGACAGTGTCATTTCTCTTCTTATAAAGTAATTAAAGAGTGATATAAATCTTCTAAAATAAATAAACACTACAAAGAATAATGTAAATGAAATCTATGTTCCATTATAAATTATTTTGTTAAAATATAGAATGTATATCATAACTATACCTTTACATATTTCCATAGGGATTACATCATTATAGTTTGTTCTTCTGAGGGATTGGTAACATAATAATGTGAAGAAAACATTTTATATTTCAGTAGCTAAATATTTAATTTAGATTAACTTAATGAAATATAGAATATAAAATATTATTTTAAAAACATAATATATTATAAAACATGTTAACCTTCTCATTGATCTCGCTTTCATTTTTAACGGTTTCAAGGTTTTGGTTCCTCTATAGAAAATAAAAATACCTTATTTTTTGTATCCTCTAACATAAAATACATTTTATACATTATAAATTCATCAAAAATTGTAATGTCCTAATAAAAGGGTTATCTTCATTTGGATATTCATCTGACTCATCATTTGTTTTAATTTCCAACATTTAAATCAACCAATTTCTATTTTTTGGATAAGAGACATAAAATATTCACACTTCCTACAATTACATTATGAACAGATCTTATTTTCCCCCTTCCACACTGAAATTCACCTTCCTAAATCCAATTTCATCATCTTTCACTCCATTGATATTTTCAAACCATTCACAAATAGAAAAGTGGAACTTGAAATGTTGTATAATTCAAATCATAGATTTTTTCAAAAATATCAATGTATGACATATTTTTTTAAATTTGATTTCTATCCTTGGAACCAGATATGTGCATCACATCAGCCACAAGAATAAAAACAGTTTTTTGCATCATACTGAAGTCATCAGTTTTTTTGTAGAGAAGTTATAACCATTGATTAAAAACCCAATATAAGATACTAAATTTTCATTTGGTCCCCTATCTAGCCATTGAATTCTTTCGAAAATTGAATTCTAATTTTTAGATAACTTATTATAAATTTGATCTCTGAATCATCCTATATATTTTTTGATTAATTTTTTTTTGATATTCATCCTTCAGTGCTTGATGGATTCAAATCTCAAAGAATTTCTTTATGGGATTTAATGTATGGATATACTTCATCATTATTACGGAAGATATAATGGTGTGCTACGCCCCACTCTATCATGGTTGTTTTAACAACATATCTTAACAAAATCCCTTCTCCCATATGGTGTTTCCTATAATGAGAGATTGGGAGACTGATGCTTTCAACATCTGATAGTTAATCGGTATGGAATTCAGCACATACTTGAACAACATATTGTTCAATAATATAACCTTATGGACAACATAAATTCTTGACATACACATTCAATATATATATATATATATATTTTAAATGGTTAAATCATTTTTAATTGACATGAAAATATAGTTTAACCCATCTAACCATGTGAACTATATGGTGGACCATTATATTTATGAATTACGGTAGGAAGAACCTATCTAATTCACATAGTATGACTGTTATCTCCTTATTCATGATGGGATACATTATTGGGGATACAACTTCATTGCATATGGATTTGAAAAATACGAAGATTCTATTTAATGTGTGACATAATTATTTAGGTAGAATGTGATGTAAAGGAACACACACTAAATCATGAATCAAAACATGAAAGTCATGTAATTTTATTCCATGTACCATTAAATTAGTCATTGTGACAACATTCTTGATATTTTATGAATACCCATGTGGAAATTTTACACTATTAAGGAAAATGAAAAATTGAAATTTTTTTTTTCTGGATAGAGTGTAGTCTATATGAGGATGAAAATTACACCATTTACACTTAGGCGGTGCCAACTCTTCCCTTATCCCCATTTCAATCATGTCCAACCTATCCTTGATGTCATCATTCATTTTTTCAGAATATTAAGTATTTTTCCAATAACACTATCAAATACATTTTTTTTCTACATGGATGACATCAAGAATATTTTTCACATACAAACAATTACAATATGGTAATTCTATAAAAGATGATTTATTTTTTCAACCAAAATTTTTATGGTTTTTCTAGAATGGATTATTGAAAATAGTGTCAATGATTTTACTTTTTTATACAGTTGATCACACATTAATGGAGATATCATTGTACCCTATTCTATATTCCCATAGAAGGTTATTGTCTAGGATTGATACTTATATAATTCATGTAAAAATTTATGACGTCCTATAAACATGGTATTTGATGAATTTTTCAACCAAAATGAGTATGTGTGTTTTTCATAAATGGGACACACCAAAATTCAATTAATGTTATAGACTGATAAATTTACATAAGATGGGAAGCCATTTATCATTGCATACAAAATGGACCTCAATGTGAATTATTTAATTCTATAAAATTCATACATTGTAACACTTATATCCCACATAAACTTTAGATCTTTGGTCAATGGATTCAAATAGATAACAGTATTGTTACCAAGTTTCTTTGTTCCAGAAATAAGTAGAGAAAACATAATGTATTTCTTCTTCATGGATAAACTTAAATGAATTTTATAATTTACCAATACGATGGGCCATGTAATGTGAGTATTTCTCATTGCACAATAAGGATTTATTCCATCTATATAAAACATAAGAAAAAATTTTATCATGTCATCTCTAAATTCACAATGATCATAATCAATTTTCTTCCACTAAGGTGAATCTACTGAATAATGTATGTTCTTATATTGAATTCTTGTATCAATATTCCATGTTAAATTTCTCATGGTAACTTGACATCCTTATAGTCTTCTAAAACATGTAAATATAATAATGTATCATCCATATTTCGAAGTACATGATACATTTTTCTTATATCAATCTAAACTACACTTGGGGAATTTTAGGATTGATTTAGGGTCCTTTTGAAACAATATTCCATCATATAAACAAGAAAGTATTTTATAAAGATCATTCTCATTGAACATAGAATTTTTTTAATGTCCGATTTTTGGCATAACAGTTCATTTTCTCCTAATATCATATCATTTAGGAGTCCAAGTAGTCTTGTAAAGCTAGATTCACTATATCTTCTTCCAACTTTTAGATTATATCACTTCAATATAGCTGACAATATTGTGTATTTAGAACAACTGGTATATAATGGTTTCTAGGAACAACTATTTAACTCCTCAATAAACTTTGGAAAATCATAAAGGTTATCTGTAGTTGCCATTTTCATTTGTTCCTTGCGATTTCCCTCATCATTTACAGAGGTAATCATATCCTATTATTCATAAACCATAGTATCATCCTAATCGGTGTCTACGTTTAATTTTTTCCCATGTTTAGTATAACATTTACAGCATTGATATATTATGTGACAAGTTAATGGTTTAACAATTCTTCCATACTGTTTTTTCATAAATAAGAACAATGTAAACTTGAATATAGGATTTTAGAAGGTTCGTCTACATAGCCTCTTAGAATGTTGATTAACTCTTTAACTCTATCTTCATAAACATTTTTTCAAACAATTAGGGTGTATCCATTTTTTATTAATATCCATCATATTGGGTTAATAAAATGTGGGCATAAAACAATAATACACATCAACAAGATATATAAAAAACAAGGGTGAAAACACACCAACCCATGCAGTGTATATACCATACACATTTTAACATATGTATATATATAACATGGAATTTATAATACACACAATTTAAAACTAAATTCACATTTCAACATAATATTTAAGGAAAATAAATATATTTTCTTTCTAATTTAAAAATCCATAACCATAATTTTTGAATGAATAATTATTAAATAACAATTATATTATATGTTTTCAAAACACATATAAATATATAGAAATATATTTATTTATAAAATAAACATAATTAGATAAAAATATAAGAAATCCTTATAGCCAAATATCACAACATATTAAAATAAATACAGCCCCATGCTATTATTGAAAATATAGATCCATCGAAAAAAATATATATCAACCTTACAAAGGATTCCCTTAAAAAATAATACATTTATCGTTAAAATATTTTTTATTAAAAACCACTTACACTAAAATACTTAAACAGATTTTAAATAAATAAATTACCTTACATGACATTCATAAAATCCTCTTTTATTTTTTCTCCTCATCATCACAAAACTGAGAATTGGGTTTCAAAATCTATTTGCTCATTAATTTAAGGATTTTATATCCAAATACCTCAACTATTTGTATAGTTCCATAAATATAAATTTAATTTCATTATATGTGAACCATAGGTGATTCTCTAATATTTCAAAACATCAAAAAAATAATCTTGCTGAGAAAGCTTGTTTATAGAGGTAGACATCGAAGAAAATTCATTCAATACGTGAATTTAAAAAGACCAAAATAAGATATGTATATCTCTAGTAAATCAAATAATGGAACATAAGAAAATAATTTTACTCATTATCTAAAAGAAAAATATCTTATAAGTACTAGACCACAAATAATTGATGACATCGTTGAAGAAAAAATAAAAAAGCAAACAAAAAATACACAAAGAAAATCAGAAGGTCTGCCTCACTAGGTTGAAGAAAATATGATCCCTATTAAGAAACCCTAACTACAATCAAATACTGGAGGTCAGACTAGATGTTTGAGAAACTAGAGGAATTTGAGTGGTGTGATTTGAGCTTCGATTCACTAAGGAGGAGTGACAGTAATGGGTGGATTCTCTAGAAAGCATCAAATATCACGATGGGTTCGAAAATGTTTAGAGTTTCTTAAATAGATCGACACACTTTTATTATCACTTACAAATAAAAATTAATAAATATTTATTTTACCATCACATAAGTAATAAGAACTAATAAAATGAATTTTTTTTTCTTTTTTAGCACTGATAAAACAATATCTTTATTAGTGAAAAAAAGTGCTGGTAAAGAATCTTTTATCAGTTCTTATTACTTAATCACAAATAAAGATGATTTCTGTCATTGCATATTACTTAACCACGGATAAAGGATTTATAAATATATTAATAAATAAAAATAATAATATATATATACATAATAAATATATATAAATATAAATATAGAAAATATATTCATTTTTAAATATATTATTTATAATTTTATTATTATTTATTTATAATTAATTATTTTTTTAAAAAAAATATTTATATCATTGTATTTATTTATATATTTATAAATATATTTATATTTAATTCATATATATATAGAGTAAATATATTCATTATTTGTGTAAATTAATTATAAATTTAACTTTTGTTAAAATATATAATTCAATATTTAAAATTATATAAATAATTTTAAAAAAATATTAATTTTTTATAATTATAAATATAAAATTATATAAATATAGTAAATGTACATTTAAAAGTATATTTATTAATAAGTATTTTTTACAAATATATTTTTAACATTTTTAATTAATATCTAATTTTAAGTGCATGCATATATGTTAAAAATGACTGAAATTGAATAAATTAAGAATAATTGCACTTTAACATTATTAAAAAAATGGATATGTTTTGTGTGTGTGAATTTTATAAAAAATTAATTAATTATGTTTATGTGAAATCAATATAACACACATTTGATCTATGTTATATCAAAAGGTCAAATGACATTCATTTATATGTCCATTACACTGTGCAATTAGTCAGTATTTTTAATTTATATTAGTTTTTAATTATAAACCATTATTCAATAAATATATGACTATATAATGTAATGTGCATAAATAATATGTCATATATGAATCCTATTTATATAAATTATTATATATCTAAATATTTATTATTTTTAATTAATTAACATTAATTATCTAATTAATAAAATGTTTAATATTTAATAATGTATAAATAATTTCATCATTTTTATAATTAATTATTTAATTAATAAAAAAATGACTATTTTTTTAATTAACTCATTTTTTATTAAATTAATTATTTCATTTTATTTATTTGAACCTCTATCATTGCTAAAAAAGTGCTGATGAATATCAGCACTAAAACTAATGTGCTAATAAAGTGTAGCCTTTATTAGAACTAAAAATAATTCACTGATAAAGGGTTCAATTTATCAGTGCTAAAAATAAATCACAAATAAAGGGTACACTTTATAATCATTAAATATGAAGAACTAATAAAGGTTTTCTTTATCAAGGCTGATAAATATGCCATTTATCAACACTTTTTTCTAATGATGATAAATACTAGTGATATTAATGGAATGTTTTTTAGTAGTTTAATCCTTTAAGAACATAATCACAAATCACTGTGACAGATAAATATCTAGTTACATTCATAATGATACAATTATTATAATAATCTCACAATTCCTAAGTAACTCTACTCTAGAGATGAAATGTGATTGTATCCTTTGTGTAGTCAGGATTCCTTCCAAAAAATCATAAGAACACATGTTTTAAATCAGTATGTGAACTTTTATATCATGAAATATGATTTAATGTATTACTTCTTAAATATATTAGAACTTCATATAACAATGCATGCTATAATGACTTGAAAATAGTACAACTGACACTATGAATTCCTGGCATGTGATATCCCATAGAAATAATGTATGGGCACATGAGCAACGAAGTGACCAACTAGGATCAAGGCATTTCTTACTTCATGATATAAAGCATTATATGATTCTGAATCCCTTAATAAGGATTCACGTACCGAATGAACACCCATTTAGACATGATTTTATTTCATCAATAGGAGTCATTCTCAGGATAAAGAACACCAGAATGTCAACCCATGTCATGAAAATCATATAATTAATTTTTATATGTTTGAATGTTATGACAAAAATACAAAAAACTAAGATATCCCCATAATTGGATTATTATTCCATACCTCCTTACCTCTAGATAATCCATAAACATTGAGAAATCAACTTAAATCTGCATGATGCATCCAGGTACCTATCCAATGTAAAACATTTAAGCTACCCTTTCATAAGGGTTCAATATAAAAACACATAATTAAGGTTTTAGGATTAAGGCATTTAACTAATGCTCAATCATTTTACTATTATCAGTAAATTAATATATAAAATATATCAAGTACTAGTTGTAGAGGAAAACTGTATTTATAATTCATCTAGATGATTCAATGTAGTAATATAAAAATTTATCTCATTGTTTCCTTTTATCCATTATAAAATTTTTCATATGTTCACATAGATTTCTTATTAATAAAAACTTTTTGTTTCAAAGGTATAGGTTAAAATACACTTTATGTTGTCACTTGAATATTTTTTAACTGTATCCATATATAAAAAATATAGTTACCAATGGTCTTTTATCATTTAAGAAGTAGTCAGTTAAGTACAATTCCTCTATGAATTTATATGGAATCAATATAATTAGATGCTGACACTTCAAGTAATTATCTTATTTATCATGAATATAAACCCATGGGGTTAAACACTAAATCATATAAGGGAAATGGTGTCTTAATTGGGTTCCTCTGTTCCAACATGTCTATATTTAAGTGAAACCCCAAAAAAGTTATTTTATCTTGTTTTCACAACTCCATTAGTGGGTTCATTTTATAAGCACCCTACCCCAACTAAACTACTTGGGTCTCGTTGTGTATTTATTTATTCATATTGGTATTCATGCCCAATTTATATAGGTACAAGATGTTCTAAATTTCAATTTAAATAATCATATAAAAATAAAAATATTATAAATAAAATATTTTTCATCGTATATTATTTGGATTGGTGCATTTCAATTCCATTATTATAAAGACACTTTCCCTTATAATAACCATTTTGGACTTCATGTAACTACAAATAGGTTTTCATATATGGCCTCATAGTATAAACATTTCCTATATGATTGTTTGATTATATGGTTTACCTTTCCAAATTTATAAATTACCATAAACATTATAAATTCTATTTAGTTCCCATTTAATCACAATCATAACTGTCTTAGCCCCTAAAACAAATGGCCCAAGGTTAAAAAATTCATAATTAGTTAATTGAGGTGAAAACATCAAGATATATTTGAAATCACCATTTATTTAGATGAATACACATTAAAACCCAAATATATATATATATATAACATAAGAACACCAAATCATGCTATTATTGAGAAATAAATGCAAATAAGGATACATTAATCATGACAGTCAAGAAATCATAGAATCATTGTATATATATAAGATTGGAAAAGTAATCATATAATCAAATAGAGAAATTATGCATGGAACACAATCACATGATCATGTAATACCAGTCATCATGCAATACACAATATTCAATGAAACCTTCATGTCTTGTCTAATGCATGGAATGTGAATCCTTATGTCCCAATAATGATTCATGTCATAAGAATTCCTTCACATTCTAGAAAATTGTAAAAATACACAAATTACTAACCATAGAAAGTACATAAATCCATTAAAGTGAAATATCAATCAACAGTAATATTAAATACCCGGAAAAACAATCCAATCAAAAGAAACATGATATTTCCCCTTATGTATGGGTAAACCGGACCCATACATGAGCTATTTACCAAGTTACTACACATTTATAATCTACTATATATAATCCCTAAAATATTAATATTAATGATGGAATTGAATCTATGATACCTCTTGTATCACCTCAAATCAGGAGACATGAAAATGTCACCATGAGATTGTTGGTAACCGAGCATTAAAGGAACCTTCCCATATGCTAAGGGCTATCGACTAGCAGCGTACATCTAAAGGTGGTACAGGGGGAGACCTTTCCCTGTATATTAATTATAAATATATAAGAATCAATAATCGTTAATGGAATATGAAAATAATAAAAACTGAAAATCAATCACTGATGAATGAAAAATCATGCATGAATATGCTCTGACAAAATACATGAAGGTATACACAGTACACAAAGATTCAAAAAATATTGGTAAATAAATAAGACTTGGTATATATCTCCAATAGAATCGTGATCACATTATTATTCCTCTGATCCCATACATCATATTTTACTTGAATAATAACAATGACCAAGCATAATCCATGATCCTTAACATGTATCCATGAGTTTTGATCATGTATAAAGTGATGACCCAAATAATGAGTGGGATATACTCATGAGTCCCTCAAAAATGGTGACTAATTAAATCCATTATTAAGTATAATCGATAAATTTTAATTCATGGATCAATCTATGGTTCTTGACTTCTCCATCAAGGATCAAACTAATAACATGACTACTCATTCTATGGAAATTCAATAAATTGATTCTAGCTATACCTTCTGGAATCAGAGGACATACTGATTTCGGAACCAACTTTAATTGGGAAATATAAATCTATGTAATTATATAATAACATAGTTCTTATCCCATGAAATTGGGTTGGATTTATGAATAAAATATGGTTATCCCCCTCCATATTCACTCTACTATGGAGACTTTCTTTTTATAACATTCCAATGGATGAAAATATGCAACCAAATGAAATGGAAATTTTCTCCAGATATGTACTCTGTAAACAAATCAAGAAGATGTTGATAATACTTTTAACTAATTCGAAATATCCTCCTCACATTGGAAAGGTATTCTTAATTTTTTTGATGTGCTGTCAACTCATTCTTAATTTTATGTATTTTATACTTGAACTGCATAATACGGAACTATCAAATAATCTCACTAATATATTCAAGGTTTCTTTTGCTAAACTAGTACATTCAATATGGAAAGGATGAAACAAAAGAATTCAGGAGAAGATACAATTTAATACCAATGAAACTCTATAGGAAATATTTATGGTGGTTTAACATGACAATTCCCAGCATGTTGATTACTGTTGCAATTTGGTGATGGATCATCCTATACTGAGATGTCCAGAGCTTCCTGGTAAATAACCTCCACCTCATCACACTATTTAATTATTTTAGTATCCACCACTTTCTGTATGGATGAAATATAATTCTAACGGGGCCTTGAAGGGAAATCCTGGAAAATAATAATACAGGTTTATTTTTTGGGATTGTGTCGGTGATCTCATTGGGAATCAATTTGGATAGTTTAGAACTAATATAACTCTGGAATCTGAAGTTATTTGGATAACTAGTGAGGCTAATCTTGAAATGTAATGATAATAAAACAATTTCAGGTTTAAATTTGAATCCACAACAATTGTCTATATTTTTAGAACTAGGAAAGTTCCACTTTCTTAGACAAAGAAAACAAACTAGATCTACTATCTTGATCAGCTCGCTTCAATGAGTTATATCATCATGAATACTTTCCGCGAAGCTAATACTCTTTCATATTCACTTTAAAACATGGGTGCGAATTAATAGGCCATCACTTTATCTAACATTGTCCTAAATGATTTGTTGATTATTTTACGTAGGGAAAATTTGTAGGGCCTTATCCTTAAACAATACACAATCTTGAACTATGTGAATAATTCACATTGAGGATCTTTTCTAGTTTAGGGTTTTAGGGAATTAGTCTATTGCTATTACATAACATCTCAAATATTTCAAAGTAGAAATTTCTACTCAGTATCAATTTTTTTCAAAAAATAAAAACTCTTAAAAGAAAACAAGAATTATTTTCTTGATATAAATCCCCATGAATTCTTCCATTCTTTTACCCTACCTTATATCCTGTGAAAAACATTTCAAAAACATGGGATAAGCATAAAAATATCATTAAGGGTTATAAAATAAAGAATGAAAACATTATTACATAAATACATACAAAACATAATCTATTTTAAATACCTCATTAAATAATAAGATTTATGAATAACACATAGAAATCATAAATCAAAAAGGTAACTTGTGGCATCTATATCATTCTTACATTTTAGCTTTCACATCTATGTAAAGAGTTTTATTTGGAATACCCATCATAGTATATTCTCTAAATCTATTCGGATAAACATTAATGTTTAACTCCATCATGTTACCCAATGCATTGAAGAGATATCTCGGGCTCACCCACCCTATGTTTATCACGTAACCACCCATATATGTAAACAATTCCAAAGAACCATATCATATTAATAACACATAAAAAAATAAAGTAAACATAAAATTTCTGCATTTCAATTACAATATATCATTTAAATATATTGGCATAACCAATACATTATCAAAACCATTTTCAATACCAAAATATGTAAAATATTATTTGTATTTATTTTCCATTTAAAAGAATTACGACTTGTTATGAAAACCAAATATCAAATAATGCTTCCGGCGGCGGAATGGTCATTCTCATCACATACATTAAAAAGAAAGATTCCCATTATCGTGTAGTAAAACAATACATAGAAAAAGATTCCCATTGAATGAAATAAATAAAATGGATTTATATCCCATATATAAGAATATTGTTTATAAATCCAAATATTCCTCAATGAAAGGAGATTGAGACGAAGTCCCTTATAAAGATTGTATCATTAGATTAAGGATAAATCAATTACATAATTATGTGTGAAAAATATAAATACACCTAATATAAGTAGATATTAAGTGTAAAAATATTATAGTTCATTCACACATATTCATATCATGACATAATCATGAAGTGTAATTTTAACCCAAATAATTGAAATTTGTTTAATAAGTTCCTTTATAAAAATTCATTATCCTAACAACGTCACATTAAAAATCCAAAAATGTTTTAATGGGAGAGAAAAGGGACACTCATCATTTGGAAATAAAATCTACAACAATAAGTATATATAAGGACATATCCTAGAAAAATAAAATTGAAATTATATGACATAACATACAAATGTCTTTGACTAAAAGAGGAGTGTGAAAGGATCCATTACAAAGATCATGAAGTAAGTAAAATAGATTGATTATGTATATTAAATATAATTACACATAAATAATGTTTAAATAAAATATATGATAAAAAAAGTTATTTCTCACGTAATCATTGAACTACATAATCAAGAGGTATAATTTTAACCCAAATAATGGAAATTGGGTTAAAGAGTTACCTTACCTTTTGTCTGACTTGACTCGTTCATTCCTTAATCTCGTGAATAATAAACTAAAGTTAATTTATAATTTATTAATAACCTTTTAAAATTTTATTATTTCTTTTATATTAATTATTACCATGTTATAAACATTACATAATCATTAATGTTAATAACGGTTATTTTGATGATATTTGGTACTTGAGTCAAAAATGAACTTCTTATAATTGTATGCTTCCCATGTGGTCAAAAGTACATTATCTATAGAATTATATTCATTATTTATATACAATATATATCATATATATATCCAGTATATATATTTATTTATAATAGTACATAACATTTGGAGATAAGAAATGAAATTCACCATTCATGGAGACGGTAAGTCATACGTACGCATGAACACTACTTTCATTTCTATTTATTATTTAATGGAATAAAAAAATAATGATACATATGTATATTATAATTTCAGTATAATATCATGTATTATTTTAGAAACTCCATCCTTTATACATTCCACGTATGGCATGAACGATTCATACCACTTTGTGGTGGTGGTAGACCGCACTTCCTCAAATAAAATTATCATATTTTCCTATTATGTATACCAGTAAGGTATGATATAAATGAGAAATACTGAAGAATATAGAAAATATAAATATAAAATATATAACATATAAATACAGTTCCATCATAATGTCCACCATGAGAGGCGGTAGAAGATAATTGAATAATCATCATTTCATGAGGCAGTAGTTCACTGTCCATAGAAACAATATGTTCGTATCAATTAGATGGTGGTGTGTAGATGTTTAGATATAATAATCCTAATAAAAACATCATAGTATATTTAATATATTGTTTTTGTTATAAAATAATTGAATAAAGAGTGTTTAGGTGGTTAGATAAGGAAAATAAAGTAAAAGAACTTGAGAAAAGACGTTACCTTTAAATTGGGTGACTCCCTTTGGTTTGAACCGAAATGATTTCTTGAAGTGGCTTATGCCTAATTTAAGGCTTATAGGTAGAATAAGAAGTATTTTTGGAGCTTATTTGGGTAGATTTTTGATGATCCGAGGGGGCTTCAGAGTTCTGAGAAAGGGTTAGAGGTGATGGAGTTTTGTTAGGGGGGGAGGGGCTCTTTAAGAAAGATTGAAAATATTATTTTATTATAAATAGAATTTCGATTCGAAAAGGTACCCCTACTCATTTAATTAAAATATAAGGTTATTAATGTTTTACAACATCTCATCTGAAAGGTTCGAGATAATTTTAGGGAATAAAATTAATATTACCTTTTAGTTTTAAACTTTAGTTAACTAATTTATCTTTTACCATTTCCTCTTGTATATCCATACTATATGGTTAATATATTTACTATTAAATTCCAAGAGACCAAAAAAAATGGATCTTTAAGGAAATTAGTAAAATTATATATGTCATTTAGATTAATCTTATATTTTTAATACTATTTTATCATTTAATAAAATATTGATTCATTTAAAAACTAATTTATGTCAACTTATAAACTATTCACATCAAGACTTTTAAAGAAATCTATAACAAATAGATTATTTCAAAAAAAAATACATTAATTCGGAGACAAAAACTTATAATAATCGATAAAATTAGTTTATGGCATATAAAGGTTCAAAATAAATTTATTTTAATATTTATAATCCCATTTGTATAAAATATTCACTAATAAGGTAATCATTATATCATCATTACATTATAAATAAATTTGTCTATATGATGTATAAACATTATAAATATAATAACATGATGTAGGAAATATTATTATCTTTTTAATGACTATTTATTGTATACAATAACACTTATATTACCCATTATAAAAAAAATTACTATGAGATATATGTTTATGTTATATTTTCCTTATCTTTAAATTAATTTTTATAAAGTGTCATTTTCACTTATAAGTGGCATAATGGGGTCCCGAAATCCACCCAAGGATATCTATGGTTGGACATGTATCAGCCAATAGCATTAGGACACATTTATGGTAATTTATTATTATTCTTATAATAATTTTTACCTTTATTTACTAGATTTACCTTTTAACTACAGTAAATAAAATATTTACTGAAGTTACTATTCATAATGCCTAAAATTTTTTCCATATTTACAAAATTTGGAATTCTTGATTCAAAATATGGAATCAATTTTTCCAAATTAAAAACACATATGTTTCAAAAATTAATTAAAAATTAATTCCCATTGTCAAAACCAAAAAACGTGTTTTTAATAAATAATAACAATCCAAACATTGACACTTGTTTATGTTCAATTTCAAATTGAAATTTCTTCAAATGAAAAAAATTGGATTAAATAGTAAAAATATAATATAATTACAATTTAAAACCAATTAAAATGATAATATAACCATATAAAGAAATTAGATTAAAAGGCAGTTTTGAATTTAAATGCATTATTTTCACTATTCATTAAAAAAATGAACATTATCAGAAAAATATGAAAATTTTATCTAAAGTAAATTTTAATGTCCCAATTATAAATAAGAATATTATTTTGTCAAATAGAATATATAAAATTAAAATAACTATATTTAAAAAGGGTTCTCCATCAAAAGGTGTTAAATCCATATTTTAAAGAATATTAGAGTATTTAGGCTTAAAATTTGATTCATTCACATTTTAAGCCTCTAAAATTTATTGGATAAATGTAAAAAAATTACAACCATGTATAATCTTATTTTATTTAGTTATTTTCATTCCCTCCAATACAACATCTAGGTGTTAACTACCTTTAAAAATAATATTATATTTTTATATTTTTCAAGTATGACTCATCATTGTGTGCAACATGATATTTTGGAGAAACCCATTGTTGAATGTTATGTATTCCATAGAACATAGAATCCCCTTTAAAGTAAAATTAATATTTAATTCACAAATATTAATAAATTTCAAAATATCATATTCTTTATTTTCCTATGATGTTACAAAAATGCATAATAACTACATTTAGGATGGTGTAAGATTTATTTTTTCTTAATTCAAGAGCCCCTGTGCTCATTTTTCTAAAAAATATTTAGTAATATAATTAGAAATAAAGTACTCTATAATTAATTCAACTAGAAATACCATCTAAGGCATTTTGTAACCAAAAACTCAATATTTTTAAATTCCTCCCCATATCTCATTTAACATATGATCCCTTACATAATAGTTCATAACAAGAGTCTACATATCCTAAGAGGAATATATCACATCATGTAATCAAAGAGTCAATCAAGGGAATATCATTCCAGGATTCTAGTATCACTCTAGAACTATCATAATTTCATTCAACCTATGTGCCCATCCTCAGAAGTCTGAAGAGAAAAGGTATCACCTATGGCATAGTATAATGGCATAGTCCTATGAGCCCTTCAATAGTGTACCGCATAGGGAACTAGGAATAAATCATGTCATTATACAATAACATTAATCTCTAACACCATCAATGGTAATCCACTTGGAACCAGGTATTGATAATGGTTATTACAATCTCAATCATCCTATGAGAATGTTCATGCATAAGTCAAGTATCAATCAAGGATTAATAAAAATATCATAAACAAATATCCCTTCCATGTAATTCTCAAATTGGAAATAATGGTTCACTCAAGACACATTATACTTTCATTATAATATTCCATTTATCATTTATGATAGGAAATATGATAGCCATGAGATAATCTATTTGGTTACACAATTACTCCATTTCAATTTTAAAATAAAAAAGGCCAGGGGGAGAAGCTATATCTAAATACTATTCATCAATGTACATGTCATTATACAATTCAAAGTTACTTAAAATTAATTTTACTAATCTATTCACAATTAATTTGAGGAGAACATATAACCTATATCCAGGGGGAGATTGACACCCCCAAGGGTTAATTCAACATTTTAGGGGAAAAATATTAAGATTTTTAACTGAACTCCTCTTAACTGAGGGTTTGGGTTGGGTTCATCTGGAACAAACCATTTACGTGGATAATATCTCATGTCTAAAAAAAATATACATATTCAATTTGATGTATTTCAGGTTTTATAATATCACATGGGAAATCCAACATGTGTCACAATGATAATGGCGTATAAAAAATGAAGAATTAGAGGAAAATAATCTAGAAAAATCACCATATACTTTGTATGATTCAGTCACTCATTTTCAATATTTGATTTGATCTAAAATAAGAGAAATAAATACAATACAAAAAAACCTTGAAAAAAGGGAAAATATATTGCATTTATTTATCATTCTTAAGAGTGATATATTAGAAGGAAAGAAGTATGAGTATTAAAAAGATTATAGATAATAATCCAACAATACTAAAAGAAAGTAGTTCTACACTTAAAAAGAGGTGGTACGTAGAATCATAGAGGATATAATAAGGGAGGAGTTGAGTAGCCTATGCATCTGGGAAATGAGGTAAAATGAAGAGGAATAAAATATATATGGGGGGTCGGTTTAAAAATATTCCATTTCGAAGTGGAACACTATTTGGAAGCATAGTTGTTAAACCATTATTCTAATCATGAACCACTAATGGTTAAGTGGCACTAACAATGTGGGCTTTGTGCATATTTTGAAAAACTATGTAGAGCTACTACCCCCCAAAACCCCTACATCCCATGGTTAAACCAAACATATAGTTAAATTTTACCCCAATCATGGGGCTATTATAGAACATTTTCACTATTTCACAAAATTTTCTCAGATCGTTTCATGGTTTGAAAAAACATAGTTCCATTATAATCTACACTACTAATTTAGGCCACATGGTTATCACTAATAATGGGGCAACCTTTCCCCCAATATAGTATTTTCAAAAAACTCAAAATCAATTCCCTAAACCCCATGATGATCTAAAACCCTCTGATCTCTTGATATAGATTCATTCTGTGAATAAAAAATATTGATTAGAGGTATCCCAACCTTAAAAATCATATTCGAAACATCCATTAAATACTTGACACATCCAATTCATCAAAATTAAAAAAAAATTAGATAATTTTCCCTTTTAAAAAACACAAGATCTTACAAATATCTTTTTCTAGTCATGTTCTCATATAAATACAATTTCTAATCAATCATTCAAATGTATATATAGAAGGATATTTATAAGAATAGATAAATTACTCTATATTATTGGGATGAATTTAGGGGAATAATATTTTTGAGAATAGATCATTCTAAAGAAATTAATGAGATGATTCCAACCATTGAGTAATATATTAATGTATAAAACTGAGCATAGAAGATATATGTTGATAATAACTTATAGATTTTGGATTTTGTGGTTCAATAAATGGTTTTCATTAAAATATCACCAAGAAAAAGTTTAACCATATTCATAAAGAATGGAAAATTATTCATTATATATGTAATCCCCATAAAAATTATGGATTTATTTCCAATTAATTAATTCTTACACTAATACTATTAAATGTTCATAAGGTGATCCATGTATCACTTTTGTGGAAATAACTACAAAATCCAACACTTATACTAATCAAAGAAGATGTATAACATAAACATTATCATTATTATGAGGAAAACATTGTATAATTCATTTACCATTTAGATAATGTAATATATTACATTATTACTCTCCTAGTCAATGTTCCCCTGTGAAATCATTAGTTTTTTGGAAACAACATGACAACTTACATATGTAATGAGACAATGGTTCAATCATATATCATCCCATTATTAATGAAATTTTTAGGGAGAAATTCTTTTAGTGGGTATAATTAAACACCCCGTATTTTTTAATAATAATAGTATCATGTGTGGATTAACTTCATGCAAATATAATAACAAACTATAATGAAAAATTATTTATTTCAATAGGGTATAACATTAAATTATGAACTTATGTGAAAATTAATATTACAATATTTATTAATGGAAGGAAATTATCTCAATTATAAGATAAAAATAAATAAAAGAATATGAAGTTACCAATAACATGATGTATTAACCAACATAATTACTCATGAAAATGAAACAATAATGTAAAATTATTCTAAGAATAAAAAATAGAATTATGACAGATATTTTGAGGAATTAAATCAAGTAGTATGTTGAATTATATTTTGAGAATTATGTATGGTTATATATAGAATGGAAAAGTGGAAATATTACATTTATATGGTTATTGGAAATATAACCATTAGATATATAGTCATTTGATATATATATATATATACCAAATGGAAATATTAAAATTATTATGATTTTAATATAATGTTTTTTATAAATGAATACTTTTTTGTAAATCATATGATTAACATGTAAAATAACTAACTTACATCTACCAAATAACTAGGTAATAATAATAATTAAAAATATAATCATTAATTAAAAAATAAATTGTTGATATCTAAAAAATAATATAATTTATATTTTTATAATTTTATATTTTTATATTTTTATATTTTTATCTATTATTGAACTATCTTATTTTTTTATATTTAAGAAAATGAATTTCCTATTTTTAGTTTGGAAGTAAATGTTTTGTAAGAGGATTGATTTCATATTTACGCAAACAAATTATTGTGTTGAATAGAGATTTTTAAGTATATTTAAAATATTAATTTATCATATATAACAAAAAATATAAGAATATTAAAATGAAAATAAATTCCAAAAATTGAGGTAATCTTATCAACCCCTAGTTTTTTCCACTTAAAAACCAATTTCCAACTATAAATGACCAACCAAAACATTGTGAATTTGTTAATTAAAAATATTCCACCCAAACAAATCAATAAATAGACCCCATATATAACCATTAAAAACCACAACTATTTTTTGTTTTTCTCCTTTATAACTACACAAATATCAATATAACGTTTTAGATATTTTTGTTCCCTATAAGGTGTTATAAATCCATTAATACAAATTAATTATTATGAGAAGGAATGGTTTTCATCAACATAATGAGTTACACTCTATATTATGAAATTATATTATAAGAATCATTCATCTAATATATTAATAAAAACTAAAAAATTGTATTATTAATAAAAATATGTTTCTGTAAAAGTGATATAATAATCAAAAAACCACATATTCTTACTCAGTTATTTTATATAACATGTTCTCATTTGGGTTAGCTTAATCATATATAAAGATGATTCTCTAATATCTTCATTATTTTTCTCTTGGTTGAGTATAGAAACTAAACAAAATATGAATATTATATATATATATATATAATAATAATAAAATATTATTTTTTCAGTTCTACAAGAGTGGTAAAGAGAATATGATTATTCAAAGTAACTCTTCTTTATAGGAAATGTTACCCGAATAGAGAATTTTTTCAATCTCGTCTATGCGAACCATACCATTATAATCTATAAAATAAAATAACAGAATTATAAATATAAAAATTATATTATCTTAATAATGTTGTTAATTATTAGATTATAATCAACATCTGATAACTGATTCAACTTATCAGAATAACTAGGTAATAATAAAGACAAATAACATTCATTGATCAACATAAATTATAACTAACTACTTTAGGTTTAATAATAGAAAATAGTTGGTAAATATTAATTATAATGAAAATAAAAATATTGTAATAGATTGCTATGATTTCTATATTGATTATATTTTATGTTAGAACACATTAAATAAATATATGAGCACCAACAATAGGAAATAATTGTATCAATATTTTTGTAATAAAATGTTAATCTATGTCAATGTTATTTATGATATTTTTTTGATGTATTATATATCCTTCCCTGTATTTTTAGGAATAATAAGCTCTCTTTCTAATTATTTTGACTTATTTATGATGTTTTCAATTGAATTATTTTATCTATTTTCCTTTATAATTATAACTTCTTTACTTTCAACTATAATGTTAAAATATATACTTTACAAAGAATAAATTTAACAATTTATTATACAATTTTTTTAAGATACTTTTTTTACTATTCTCCTCTATATTAAAAAAATTAATTAATAATCTATATATTTTAAATAGAAAATCATAAAACATAGAGGATACTTATTTAAATTTTTAAAAAAGTTCATATCATTATTTTTAGCGTTTTTCATCTATGTCGACATGCTTCAATTTAATAATCACTTAATTTTTATTGGCGTTATTTTTTTATTCCCTATAAATTGTTATGTAACATGTTTTATGCACAAGAGTTAGATATTCTATGTATGATTTATTATTTATTTAATGTTCATGTGTCAAAAATATATATTTTTATATCATTATGTGTTAGGTGGTAATGGAATTGTATATCCATCCAATGTGTCGGGAAACACTTATATCACATAAGATGATAATTTTTTTGTACAAAAAATTTTGATAGCTTTTTTTCCAATTCTATAGGTTGATTAGATGAAATTTTAGTTCTCCATTATTCTAATAGATTTAAATTATATAGTGTTAAAATATGTTATTATTTTATATAATTATGAATTTTCTACATAAATATGTTTTACGACATCCTAATAATATTACTAATATAATTTTTAATGGATATTATTATTTTATGTATAATTTTATGATTATATTTTAATATATATATATATATATTATGTTCACTCCTTTATTATATAGATTATGATTAAATATTTGGATCTGTTTGATATATAATTTTTTTTCCCTCATAAATAAGATTATATTTCTCTTTTTATATGTTTCCCTTTTTCCACAGTTTATGTAGAATGAGAACATTTCCATAATTAAAATTGTACGTTTGTTAATAAAATCAAAAACAAAAAATGTTGAATGAAGATGTTTTATAATATTTATGGAGCCAAAAAGTAAAACACTCCCCAAGAATATCATTTCACCATTTTAACTTAGGAGAAAAAACACCTTTATTGTAAATCCCATTAGTTGAGTAATTTTACTCATGGTAGGTATTGTAATAATGTAATTCATAGATGAAATATTATCCATGAAATTGATCCATATGGTTATCAACCTCCATGATAGTTTAATAGGGCCCCATATGATAGCTTGAACCACTATGGTGGAAACATATTCAAGCCAAAAATTACAGTATCCCTATTGTTCTAAAAAATACACCACATTACTAACACCCATAATTTCATCATCAATAGATGTTTTGAATCCAAAAGGACTAAAAAATAATTCCATAGTTTCACTATAATGATTTCTATAAACTACACCATTACCAAAAGGTCATAGATTTCCCCTTCATGTTCCAATTATATTTCATTTCATCCAACCCATAAATGGAGTCACCGGCATGACTTCTAATCTTCCATAAGGAATATGATAATTAACTGAATTAACAAGATTCTTTATCATGGTAAGATCATAAATTTAGTTATCATAGTATGACTTTTTAAAATGCAGATTCAGGTTTTATATAAGAAAAAAATGAGCCAGAGATGACTGTCGATTGAATGTAGATCCTTCATGAACCCATTTATCCCAACAGGTCCATATATTATGGATATCCTCAGAACATTATAATACAAAAATGTTAAGAAGATCCTATGAATGTTTCAAATTCACGAATATGATCTAGTGACTTGAATGAATTCTAATCATGTAATTTCAACTTAAAAACAATCTCAATTGGTAGACTACACGGCTGGAACAGTAGGATATCCTATGAAAAGAAAGTTGATTTCCTACCTATGTTAGAAACATAAGGAATATATATAATAAATACTTATCCCAACACCCTCCATAAAATAATTAGTGGGATATTTATATTACATTAGTATCTGTAGAATAGATAATCTAGATTGAAGATGATAATTATTCTGAAATCTTCATCCCAACTATTGGTAGGCCCTTTCATATTCTCATGGTAGATGTAATCCAATGATATACTCATATTAATATAAGGTTTCCAAATAATAATATCATATTTATTAAAAAAATTGAAATTTTAGGCCAAGTATTTGATAACATTAAAAATAACTTCTTTGAAAATATCTATTTTATCTTTTATTGAATGATTTGTGTCAAAGTCGGTATTAGGTTACATAAGGGTGTTATGAACAGTCATGATTATAACTTTTTTTTAAAAAAATTAATTGATGAAATAGTATTACCATCCAAATTGAATTCATTGAAATGGTGAAGAAATAATTATTAAGGGATGACCAAATGTAAGAGTTCACATAATTGTGATTACCTATTTTAAGACTGTTTAAAAATATTAATCATCAAAAGTAGAGATAGTTTTACTTCCAATTAATAAGTCAAAACATAAGGTTATCCTACAAAGATTAATTTAATTTACATATATTTTTAATTCTTTATACACATTTCCTAATTGGACTATAACATTTTTCCAAGGAAAAATCATAATTTTTCTCTAGAGAATGATTCCACTCTTGAAAAATATTTAACTGATGTGTTAATGATCTGGATGACGGAAATGTTCCATATATAAACTATTAAAAATTTACAAAATTATGAATCAGTCACATCCTTAACACGAATAACCATTAGATCAATCAAAATATTCTTTCTTTTCTAGGAAGCCAAATGATTTCTATCTTTTTTAACAATTTGATAAAAATTGCAAAAAAATGTGTTTCTGTAATACATCGAGACACCAAGATAGTTAAAAAAGAAATTTAAAATCCAGGATAAAAAAATTTCAAATTATAACCATTTTATTAGATAAAGTTATGTTTTTTATAAAATAAATAAATAAATTATTCCAACTGATCACATTCTTGAAGAATTTTTAATAATAAATAATGAATCATTGATATTCATTATATTACCTTTTTCAATTATAGGTGAAAATGATTATATTAAAAACATATAGCAAATTAGTGGTGGAAACAAGGCATATATATTCTATAATGGAAATGAGTTTATTTTCATTCACCAGGGGTAGTAGGATATTTTTTATGTAGTCTTTAGAGATAAAAAATGATGGATGATGGAGGATCTCATTTCATAACACTTATGGAACATGTAAAATAGCAGTCAGGGGAGACACTGATAAAAACTAAAATTTGTGATGAACTAAAAAATAATTATAACTCAATTTATATAGATGTTATCAATACCCAGACTATTTAAAATATTACAAATAAAGCTCTAATCCATGGTTTCAAAGGATTTTTGGACATTAATCTTGATAGTTATATTACCCCCTCTTGCGTATTTCAATATAAGATTAGTGCATTCAAAGATAAAAATATGAAAATAATGAATAGTTCTACATTTGATTAAGTAAAATTGATTTGGTGACACAATTTTATTGGTAATGATAGAAAGACTATTAGAAAGAATTTAGAAAACATTTTTATAAATATTGTTAACAAGTTCCACCTGTCTGAATAGATAGATCTCATTCACATTGTCCACTTTTGGAATAAGAGAAATGAACTGAGAGTTGATGCCCTATGTCAGCTAACCACCCCTAATAAAATGACTAACAAGCACAAAAAAATCAAAATTGTGGATTTACCAACATGTTCTCAATAAATAGCTTGTAAAACCATATATACAATGAGATCTTCCAGAGTTTTGGAAAAACACATCTTCTATAATATCAAAATCAAGGGGAAAAGCATTGAACTTTGAGTTGTCATGAAATTTAGCATTTCGTGGAATGATACCTTTTGTATGATAAATATTAATATTTCGTTCACTAAAGAAGATATTGTAAAAATACACAATATGGATAGTTGAATCCTTTATCTTATCAAGAAACGCCCATTATTATTGAGAATAACCATAGGTTTATTGATATTCCAAGCTCTTTGTAGAGATTTTAAGAATTTTGTGTTTTAATCACCTTCATTTATCCATTTAAATTTAAATTCCTCTCATTAAATGAACTCTTTGAGGTTTAAAATGAATAATTTGTTTATGTATAATATTTTATTCTTATTCAAGAACAACAGAAAAATCCCCACATGAATTACATTCTCGAATGCTGTGAATAATATATTCAAGTTGAATAATCATTTACTCTAAGTTGATAAAGTGATCAGGATTCCAAACTTCTATCCTTTTTAAGAGAAATTTTTGTTGAATAACACAATACAAGGGATTATCCCTAAAAATCAAGGATTTACAAGCATCATAAATCACTTTTTTACATTAAAATATAATGTTTGTGCATTATTATATATGTATGTAAAAGTTGGTTTAATCTATCTGGTGGTGAGGTTAACCCAAATTGAATGATGATATGAATTTAGTCTAGAAAGGGTGGAGTATAAACTTAAGGAAAAATCCTACAAGGTCACATTATTGAAAAAATACTTGTCTAATATTCAGGAAACCACTTTATTATGATTCTTAGTATACCAAGTTTATTTAGAATGAACTATATTGACTTTATGAAGACATATTTTCTCAATACAAGATTTAGAGTCTCTAGTAAAAGTATAAGAATAATTCATCCCTAAACTAAAATCTGGGTTGATAATGGAATTATAAAAACTAACTTTATACCATGATCCCTCAATAAACTAATTAGTGCCTGAATATTCATCCAAATATGTCTTTTTTACATGGTAACCATTGTTTGCATAAATGGGAGAAAAATATTATCATACCCAAAAAATTGTAACAAAAAGTGACTATCTACTATGTGAAACTTATAAAAGTTAATCCATCATGTCTTGGATTACAAAACACAAAAAGTCTTCTACTATCATTAACTTATTTTTTACCACCAAAATATTGGCATCTCAATTTTTCAAGACTGATAAAATTTCCATAAATAATCATTATGTACAAAAATTTCTATAAGATTTGGCTAGTATTTATTGAAGAAAATACTAAGAGAGTTAACTATGTTAGGGTTGATTAATCTCTTCCAGTTCTTAAATATATTCTTCATTTAAACTTATGTTAGGCTCTAGAGATGAATTTTTCATTACCACCATATTTTTGGTTCCTATACAATCTCTAAATAGAAATAGATTATTTATCAGGTTTACATAGACTGCCTACCAGTTGTTTTCATGGAGTATCATCATTAAAAAACTTCACTTCCTTAATAGTATCTAGTGAATTTAGAACAATAGAGAAAATTCCTTATGTACTATCTCTCAGGCTAGAAACTGTGTTGATATTAGACATTCTAATGATTCTTGTGTGTAAAAAATCAAAATAGAAATTCTAGTAGAGGTGTCAAAAAATAAAAACAAGTGGGAGTTATTATAATTTCAATGTCAATATCATTGATGATATCCTTATTGTATTTCATTGGTGGATATTGTTAGGTTACATGTTTTCTGTCGTCCACCTTTGTAGAAGATGTTCTGAGAGGACTACCAGATGTAAAAGGGTCATGTCTAATATTATGGAATGAATGTGGATACATGGGATTAATGAGAGTACCATAATATGATTTAATAGGAAGTATTTTTCTCCCTACATGAATAGGTAGATAATAATGTTCTGAAACAATATGGTAGAAATATTATTTTACATGTTTATAAGATCTTCTATTATAGTGATGATCATTGAAATATTCAATAAAAATCCTGATTTTTTGATTAATTCTATGGTAATTGAATTCATCCCCATTACCCATTATGGAATGACCCTCCATAATTCCTCTAACTAGTTCATTATGATCCTTAGATACATATAATGTACACAATGTTGATTCAGTCTGAGATGTAGAAACACCCTTCTGATTGAAAGAGGCAGTTTAAGGTTGTTCATCAATCAGGGACTCAACAGGTTCTCTAATATCATGATAAATCTCATGTTAGATTATTTTATCCACATTACCTATGGTATTATTACCCCCCAACAATTCCAATATGACATTCTCCAACATTCTCTATAGATGTGGGAGCCTCAGTAAATTCATTTTCTATTACCTCAAGAATTTCAGCACATTTCATTCAATTTTTTTATTTAAATCAAATAAACTTTGCCAATTTTTCACCAACATACTAGGTTTCAACATCCTTCCAGGATCCTTATTGTTAGTAACCACAACTTGTTTCTTCATATTTAAATTGACCTCTTTTAATGCATTGAAATCTGTAGGATGATTATCTCTCTTGTAAATGATACTAACATTTTCAATAGTATGACCAATAACCATGAACAAATCAAAATAGTGGGGAACACATGAATATCGAATATCTATATCAGTTTTGGGATCATTAAAAAAATTATAACTTTTGGATGCTTTGTGTAAAAATTAACATCAACCAAAATTCTAGAATGTAATCTCATTTCACCTTTAAGAGTATTATGATTAATTTTATAGGTCACATAAAAATAATTATAAATACCATTTGGGGTATTAAGATTCCAAAACACCTAATTTAGACCAAGATTTCTAACCCAAATAAATTCTATTAAATTCCATTGATAAAAGGGGTTAAAATTTATATCTCATTCGTAGATATGATAAAATCCAATCATTAGATGAATAATCACAATCTACCTCATTGAATACAGATTATTCTAATTCCACAATATGATGTGGAGGAAAATACACTCAACCAGTATCATTGTAAATTTTTTTCTTCCCCAATAGTAGGAAATCTGAGATTTTAGTTTAGATAGAGACCATGATTAACCTCCGATCAAATATGTGGGATTCCAATAATAGAGAATTTTTATAAATAAAATATTTTCCCCAATGAATCTGTATCCACAACAACTAAGAAAACCCTATCCTCCTTTTTTTTTTAAAAATAGGTCTATATAACTAATCCTCGGAATAATACATCCTATAAAGAGCCTCCACAATGTTTATTACTTTAATTGTTTTCAAACCAATGTGTCCCAAAAATATTATGGTTTTTAGTTGTTTTCTTCCTAACCTTTGAGGGATCACAAAACAAATCCTTGTAGGAGAATTACCAATCTAGTAATAAAGACTCTGATATCCAGAGGAAGGATTATATACAGGAAAAATAATTTTTGACATCAAGAAGTAATTTTGGAAAAAAATCACCATAGGATTGCCTCTACCACAGTCATGAGAGCCTTCCTCATTCCTGCTAACCTTGGAAATATAGGAACAGATTATATATGATATTTCAAGTAGGGTATCAATTATAAAGAATATTATTGACGACATTAATGGTGTGTAATATATAAAATGGCCATGTAGATAATATATAATGATATTAATTCATTTGGGATCATGGAGTGTGACCTGAATTGTTTTTTATGGATAATTATATAAATGTATGTAAAAGAATATATATATATATATATATATGTTGTTTTTTTCTCTCACCTAAGAACTTATTAATTTTTATACATGGATATCTCAAAGATAATGAGTATAAAATCATAACATTCAATATGTATATTCTTATTAAGATGTATGGTGGGAGAGAAAATGATTTAACAAATGAAAATATGAAAATATGATATAAAACTACACTAAGAAAAATCTATAATGGATAAATAAAAATTGTGAGGTCTCACATTCATCACCTATTATTTCTAACTAGACATAACATAGACACTATTTATATAATTCGATATTACATATTTAATGTATGATTCTATAGTGATTGTTCATTAAATTATTTCTTTTGATCCACTTGATAAATCACTAGACATTGTCTTTTAATGAATGGTGGTTAGTGGGTTAGGTGTTACATGGTGTGTCTTCCATGACCCACATTGTATGTAATGTATTCATTTTTCATCAAAAAAAAATTAGGTATGATAAATGGAATGTTGTCTCTCTTCAATATAGCATGATAAATAAGGTTGTCATGTGATATGGTGTCTCTGGTGATAAAATTTTGTGTTACCCTCTATATGTGATGTGTTACTATAAATATGTATATAATTTTTATTTAATAACATTAAATTTTTTTTCCTTTCTCTTTAAAATAATTTCAATTTAATATTTCATTCATATAGACTATAAATTTATCAATTGTCTAGAATTTCATTGAAACTTTTATAGAATACCATGATCAGTTGAAAAAGTTATCATGTTTTCATTTAAATTTAGATTAAAAAATGTATACATTAAAGATCAACATAAACAATCCTAACATATTACTATATCAAAATAATATATAATTTATATTATTAAGTGTTCTATGGTTTTTCAAAAACTATCAAAAAATAGTGTTGAAATTCATTAAAATTGATTAAAGCATCACTCCTTTGAATATAAATTATTTATTAAAATATTGAAGAGTATTATTAAAATATAATAAGAAACTAAATTCCCTCATATTATTTAAAGATAATTTTGTTAAAACATGTTATAAAAAATTATTTCTTTATATTATTTATGAAATTAAAGTGACACATGTCCAAAATTATTCAATGGAGCTTGTTTTCATAATTAAATATCACGACTCAAATTGAAAAATTATATTAGATATTGAGTGTAAAACATCTCCATTGACTCTCTTTATATAATAATGTCTTAATTATCTTCCAAGGAGGGGGAATATATTCTAAATTTTTAATGTCACATATTTTTTTGATTCCCTAGTTTTGGTTTTATAAATGTTGAAGATAATGGAATTTTATTATGATTCAAGTGGTGGGAGAAGAATTTAGTTTTAAAAATCCTAAGGTAAACACATCGTGGTTAGTTTATTTTCACTTAATTGTTTTTTTGGGATCATAATCCTTTTTGTATTTCTCCGGGTCTATTAATCATCGTTTTATAAGGGTCAAGGTTAGAATTTGTAGGAGCAGACTATGTTAATTGCTTGAATCAATGATATTCTTTGTATAGTTTTAAAATTTTCATTACACAGTTTAGTGTTATATTTTAGTAGAATTATTTTATTGAACTATTAGAAAGAAAGTGATATTTTATTCCTGGATACTATAAATGTTCGGTTTTTTAACTCTACTAATCTATTATTATATGGTTCAATGAAATTTAAAGGGGTCTAAAAAATGGTGTTGAGTTTCACATCATTGTTCAGTAAACTAAATAATTTGTGAGAAAATATTTTTGATAAATTTAAGGGATATCATGTTTCAAATCCTTTTTGTTTTAAAATATTTTTTTACCTAGGGAAAATATATGGCATCCTGCTTTTTGATTACGTAAACTTTTCATTACTTTTAACAAAACAAATGATCTTTTTAAGTTTAGTTTCATATAAATTGTGTAAATAATTCATGAAAACACAAAACATTGTTCTAATACACTTTAAAGTCCCCATAATGGGTTCACCATATATTAATTTTACAATATATTATGTCTTAAAGACATACATCAATTAATAGGGTGATCATGAATCCCAATAAGGTAATATGAAAGGGATAAATTTCACTTGTAATCATGAATAATATTAATAAGAACATGATGCATGATAATATTTCATGGAAACGGGAACACATGGAATACTATAATTAAAATAACATGATTCATAACATGGAAATGTGGATACAATATAATAATTAGTCATTCATTTACATATCACTATGGTTTATGACTAGGGTTTCAAAAATCAAAATTACCAAAGTTATTCGCCACAGAATCAAAAAACATATCATCTATTGAGATTAAATTCTTTACCCAATGCATTGGAGTGAAATCATGGTGAAACCTTCATATTTAATAATTTCATATGAGCCAATTTGATCATAATAAATAATTTTGTAAATTACATAAGGATAATAATATAGGATATTCATATAAAATCATTGAGTGTGTGAGTAGTTAAAGGTGTGACCATAAAATTATTTTTAACCCATGGAAAGAGACTGTGGATTTCATATATGCGAGTATCCAAATCAATAAATTATATTAACATATAGGTTAATAAAAATGGATAAATAAATTGTTCGATTATTCCCCATATAATAATTTAATATGTAAAATAAATAAATTTGAGAAATAAATTCTAATATATAATAGTTATAGAACAAAGAACTACAAAAGGGTAAAAAGAGATATTAAGAAGGTATCATATTGATAAAAAAATAATTTAGAAGTAATGTTATGAAAAAAATAATTATAAATGAATGTAACATAACATTTAGAAGATTTAAAAAAATGAATTACATTAATGGAAATGATAATGATGATAATTCCCTTACTTTGAAGAGTTGATCCAAAGTGATAAGGATGAAATCTTGGTGAATTATGGAAAAATAGGGGGAATAATTGGGAGGAAAAACTTACTAGAAATACATGGAGTATTTATTGGGATGAAAGTGGAAACTTGATATGGGGGTTCACTTATAGAAAGTTTGGAGTAATTGTTTAATAATTTAGAAATATAGGTTTGGAAATATTTGTTGTGATAATTGAAAACCCATTGACTTACTTGTGGTTTTTTCTCATGCTTTTGGAAATTTGTTTCACATTTAATGATATTTTAATCAATTAAATCAAATTTTTTTTAATAATACTTCATACCTGATAAATTATATATTCCAAAAATAATGTTTTTAAAATAATTCATTTCATACTTTGGAGGGGAATATATAGATTTGGAAATTTATTAAAATATATTTAAATAAAAATTGTTAATAAAATAACATATTTCATGTCATCGTTTTTGGATTATTAATTATTACATCATTATGATATAAATATGAAGTCATAAAACTTATTGAAAACAAAAAAATGAATTGTTACTATTCATGGAAGATAATTTATTTTTTCAAACTTTTAAAACTTCACACTAATATAATTTTGATGTTATTCTTTAAAATATAATAATAATTTTTCAAAAATAATTTTCTAAATATGTGAGAGTTATATTTTATTATTAGCATATTTATTTACTGAAAAATATCATTTTTTAAGACATGATAATCTTTCAAAAACTTATAAACATTTCCATGTTCATTTTATAATATTTTTATCATTTATATATAAAGAAGTGTGTTTAAAAAGGATATTTTATTAAAAAAATATTATTCATAATTCCAAAGATTATTATAAAAGTTTACAAATTTTGAAAAAAGTAAATGAAATTTTATTTTCATTAAAAAATTTATTTATCCAATTGGTCATACATAAATATATAATTTATTAAACATGATTATTCTCAAAATGGTATTGATGGTATAAAATTTTTATTTGTAAAAATTAAATTTCCCATTATAGAACTAATACAAGGATAGTTAACCCCTTATTACACCCATGTATTCCCTAAGGGAATGGTTTGCAATAGCGGTAGTTTCATTTGGTGGATCATCTAACTTTGATTTAGTGGTAATATACAAAAACATAAAATTATCCTATTAGTGATTTCACTAAATCCTAACTTATTGATTGTTGGATTTGTATTATTCAAGGAAAAACCCCATTGATTCTACCTCCCTCACATGTTCTAAAAAATGGGCTTCCAATGACCTGGATCTATTGGTTGAGGCCATATTTTCTCCTTTATACATAAATTATCCTTTTTCATTAATACTTATAAACACTAATTATAATGATAAAATTATTAAAAATGTGAATTACTCCCAACTTTCAAATAGAGTAATGGTTACATCGACCAATGATCATATTAATATTACATTAGTCTTATTTATCCCTATAAATATCATTTCATTATTTCAATCAATGTTGAATTACAATTCTTTTTACAGTTATATTTTTAATATCATATATTTTTATTAGATTTCTATAAGAAATCATTATATAGTGTTGGATATGGTGGTGATAATTCTGGAATATTGGAGAAATCAATATATTCCAATTATATCTTTTCTATTTTATTTTATTTTTCAATTATAATGTATTGATTTTTTATTGTTTTCATAGATTAATAATGTTATGATCATTAAAAATGATATATTTATTTTTTTGTTAGTATATAATTTCTATGTCTATAATATTGTATAACATAACACACATTTTCCTAAGAAAAAATTCTATTTAAAAAATATTGCGTCATTACATTCATACTTATTCAGAAATTACATCCCCAATGTAACACCCCAAGCTTCTACGGTACGTTTCCCTTTGAATAATGCGATAGCGTGTGTTGTACGCAACCTCGAGTTCTAACACACACCACAACTAATTAAACTAGCCGTTGTGAATAGTAATACCTAATTTTTGAAATTATATATATTTTATATTTGAAAATGGACTTCATTTTTGGACTCGGAATATCGAATTTAGCCTAAGGTGAAATTTTGGTACTTTTCGGATAACTTTCATATTTTGATGAATAGTGAAAATTACTAAATTTTAATTAAAAACAACTTTTTTAATCAAAATAATTAATAGTGATAAATTATGAATTTTAGTAGTTTTAAAGTATATTTAGAATATATTTTTACCATTTAATATAATGTTGGTCATTGGACATAATTTTACAATTAAACTGAACATAAACAAGTGTCAATCTTTTAATAGTTATTACCTCTTAAAAACACGCTTTTTGTTTTGACAGCGGGAATTAATTTTAAATTAATTTCTGCCACTTCTGTGTTTTGAATTTAGAAAAATGGATTCCATATTTGGAATCAGGATGTTCAAATTGTGTAAATGGGTAACTTTTATTTTTAGACATTTTGAATAATTACTGCGGTAAATATTTTATTTACCATGGTTAAGGGTAAATCCGGTAAATAAGGGTTAAAAAATAATATTATAATAATACTAAATTACCCTAAAACGTGTCTTAACCCTATTGGTTGATACATGGTCGACCATGGGCATCTTTGGGTCTATTTTGGGACCCCATGGATCCACTTGTAAGTGATAATGACACATTATATTAATAAAGCTAAAATAAAAATTAAAATGGCATAAGCTTACATCTTTTAGAAGAACAATTTTTAAATAGGGTTATAAATGTTGGATTTTCGATTATAAATATTAATTAGAAAGATAAAAAGATTTCCTACATAATGATATTTTATTTATAATTTTTAGACATTGAATAATTTATTTTATTTATGACACAATGATGATGCAGTAATTACTATAATAGTGAAAAATTAAAATAATTGATATTATAAATACCCAAATAATTATAATATGAAACTTTTAATGAATTAAACTAATTTTATACGATAATATGATATATTAGGATTGATTTAATTTACTTTGTTCGAAGTAATAAATCTGTTAGGAGTTTCAAAAAAATCAACTATTGAATAGTGTCAAAATTGACATAAAAGAGTTCTTAAAACAAATATTATATTATTAATTGATATTAAATTCCTAAAAATCTAAGGTTCGGCCAAGAGACTTATATTATGATAGGTTAATCATTAATGGACCACTTGGGGGTCGCTTGGATGTATATAGTAAGTTTATTAACCATATTATATAAAAATACAAAGAGACATTGTAAAAGTGAAAGTAATTAACTTAGAGTTAATACTTAAAGATAAGGTTAATATAAGTACCCAAACCTGTCTAAATTCTATTGGATGAGTTGTTTTCGACCTATCCTCACCTCATCCTTTTAATAGTCAACTTTGGAGCCTTTAGAAACCGAATATGAATTTATTATAAATTAATATTTCTAGCTTTTCCAAAGGTGCCCCTCACCCCTCTTATAAAAGGGCACTCCTCCTTCTCATTTCTTCACACCTTCAAAGCCTTTTGGTTCGGCCAAACTCTGCCCAAATAATCTCCCAACATCCCTCACTACAACCTAGAGGCCTTAGTTTGATCAGAAAGCCAACCTAAGGAGCCCTTTTGATCAAATCAAAAGGAAGAACCCGAAGAAGAGGTAATGATTTCACCAACCTTTTCTAAGTTCATTTCTTCTTCCACTTCTTCTTCCTTTGTTCTTACCATTCTAAAATAATAACTCCAGTATCTCAAATATACTATGATGTTATTATAAGTATGGTACAACCATATTCAGTATTCTATCCACCCTTTGAATAACATGTCACCATACGTGCGTACGTACGGCTTACCGTCTCCACGTCGTGGTGTAATTGTTATTCAATATAATATTATTTGGATGGGTATAATAATGATGTGTAACTCATGTAAATAATAAATATAACATGTTAATGATTCTGTATATATGATATACCATTCATTTATATATTATTTTAATATCAAAAGAATGATATTGTCGCTCGTGCGTACGTACGGACTACCGTCTCCACGAACGCGATGAGATTCATTCTCCATCGTATCCATTCAAGTATAATTATCATTTTATGATTTAAAAATGATGTTTAAGGACTTGATATCATTCTTGATATGAATAAGATACAATAAACATGGCTTATGTAACAAAACATATAAAAGAAAATGAGTAAGTTAACACCCGAAACGATGATAATTCTAAGATATTATTAATAAATCAATGTTAAAAGATCATATATGATATCATATTAATATATATGATTCTTGTATAATTTAATAACAATTATTTCACCATTATACAGGAGGTTAACCTACCCCAACCAAGGAAAAGTACAAGGTAAGGGTTATTTCAAAATCTCTTCATTATCCGAGGTTGTTTATATGTAATAATCTACTGGGATCTCGTTATCATCCACATCCATGTTTCTTCAAAATGTATTTCAAAACATTTTTAATATTTAAAAGAATATGGGTTAAAGTCATTTATACCCTTGTTTGACTTTTTATAAGAGGTTTAAAAGGGAATCTTTCCGTCGTTTTCCAAACAAGGTGCTTTTTAACCTTTTCGACAAAATTAAGATAAGAATGTTTTTTTTAAAACTTATATGGCGGGTGCGGTTATTCTCTACCGTTATTACCCCTTTGAGGCTTCTCTTACAGGATTATAAGGATATTTTCAAAATAAAGGTTTTCTTTTATAATTATGTGATTTTTAAATGATTTCAAAAAAAAGAGATATTTCTCTCAAATATATGAAATTCCAGTGCAAATGTATACGTATTTAACGCAAGCTTAAAAATGTTTTCAGAAAACCCGACTCTCGAGTGTGGTAGACAGGAAGGGATTGGGAGTGGACCCATCATGGCCTGTAATTAATCGAGTAGTCTCAGAATTAGTTATTTTGTTTTCAGAAGCTTGCATAATGATTTCAGAAAAACACTGGAGTATATTTTAGCAATTTTAAACGTAAGTATCTTCTAAAAAAAATTGCATCGGTAGGTCTCATGAGACAAACTAGTGTCTTGGAACAAGGCCTTGACAAAATCTTATTTGTAGTCTTGGCACGAGGCCTTGGCTATGTGGTTATGATAGTCTGGCATTATGCATTCCAACATTATGAAATTGGTTATTGATTTTTGCATGTGATTATTCGATTAGTAGAATATACATGTGAATAAGTAAATGGCATTATTTCATTTTATTTATGCCATACTGTGTTAAATGTTCAAGTTTAAAAGGCTTTTGTTTTAGTTATACATTGCCTTAAATGTTTATTTTTATTTATGAAAGTTTCCTCTATATTGTTATCCTTACTGGGCATTTGAGCTCACCCCTTTTCTATGTTTTATTTTTCCCAGGTAGTGAAGAAGTAAATTATGAATGACTTGCAGGGATATTATGAGGGGTTAATAGTGTGGATATGAAGACTTTGTTGTTGTAGTAGTTTTTCACTTTGAAATGTATTGTAAAACTTTATGATTATATCTAGTGTTTCCAAGGCTACTAAACCAATCGGTCTTTCAGGATTTGATCTTTCTTGTGATCATGCCAATGTTATGTAATAATGCACCGACTCTGGGTAGCTGGGGTCGGGGCGTTACAGTTGGTATCAGAGGAAGTTTAGTACAAACCTTGGAAGCTAGATTTAGATAAACTCTTATTAGAGCACGTAGACCTAAGATGAACTTTGAGGATTAGTATAGAAGAACTTCCTAGAATTTTGGTATTGTAGAGACTTTGTGAGTTTTCCGAGCAATACATCCCTGTCTGGATACGAGCAGGTAGAGGCGGCTCTGGCACAGATGTACCTAGGGGTAAAACCCGAAAACACCGCTTTGAGCTAGACTCGAACGGGAACTGGTGCACGACAACGGGCCTTGCTGCACTCTTGGTTACGACACTCCCGGGGGATATGCTTAGGATAACTCTCACTATCTTTACAAATCATTATGAAGGGTTTATGAGTATATACTTCCTCAAAGAAAACATATTTATGATTATGGATTATATCCATAGATAGTGCAATTTATGTTAAGTGTTTTATAAGTATGGGATTATGTATTTTGATTCATAAACTGATCTAGTTTATGCCATTGTTTAGAAATGGCGCCTAGTGGAAGAAATGGAAACCGTATCAATGCACGCACTCCATGTAGGGATTGCCCTCCTGCTCAAGATAATTATAGTGGGGCTGGTGATGCAACTGGTGCTGATCAGCTAATCACCGTACTGGGACAACTTACTCAGGTTATGAATAATAACCTTACCCGTATGGAGCACCCTGATCCGCAGCGTGGAGGATCAATGTTAGATCGATTCATGAGACAACAACCACCAACGTTCAATGGGAGTACAAATACCTTAGTAGCTGAGCAATGGATATTTTCCCTAGAGAAAATATTTCAGGCTTTGGGGAGTAGTGAAAGGGAAAAAGTTACCATGGCAGTTTACCACCTCACTGGAGATGCTGATCAATGGTGGTCATTTATTCAAAACATGAAGGAAGATGATGAAGTATCAAACATGGAATGGAGGGAGTTCAAAGATCTGTTTTTAGAAAAATACTTTCCTCGCGACCATCGAGCAGATATGGAAAGGCAATTTCTGAGTCTGAGACAAAAGTAGGATGATAATGTCACAAAGTATGAGGCTAACTTTACAAGGTTAGCGAGGTATGCTGGAGATTATATTCGCAACCCAAGAAGTAAGATTGATCGTTTCTTTGATGGGTTAAAACCATTTCTTCGTCGAGCATTAGTCTCACAATCCTTTTCATCGTACGAAGACATTGTCTCATGTGCTATCAAGACCGAAAAGGAATTCTCTAAGTCTTATGACTTTAAAGCAAAGCAAGAGAAGAAGAGACCTGCTGATCAATCTGGGAATGGAAATAAGGGGAAGAAGGGAAAGGTTGAATATCCATCTTGTGGTAAGTGAGGGAAGAAACACCCCGGTGCTTGCCTGAAGGGAATGGGAGTCTGTTACAAGTGTGGTGAAAAAGGCCACCAAGCTCATGATTGCAAGGGGAAGAAGGAAGCTACCAACGTTCAGTGCTACAATTGCAGGGAGATGGGGCATTATGCAAATGCATGTCCTAAGCGTCAGAAGAACTTACCTCAGAAAAGGCCAAGGGATCAAGGCCAGGCTTATGCTATCACTACTGCTGAGGTAGAAGCTCCGAAAGATGTGGTGGCAGGTAATTTAATGGTTTCCTCAAGTTTAGCAAATGCATTATTTGATTCTGGATCATCGCATTGTTTCATATCTTCCCAGTTTGCTAAGAAAATTAGATATTTCCAATTTGATTTAATAAGGGAGTTGTCAGTTAAAACTCCTAAGGGAAATATCATTGCAACAAAGTTTTGTGAATCAGTCCCCATTAGAGCACATAAATTTTCTTTATCTGCTGATCTCATCATCATACCTATGATTGAGTTTGATATAATCCTCGGTATGGACTGGATTTCGGACTATGATGCGAAGATTTATTGTAAGAAGAAAGAGGTTACGATTCTTGATGATAATGATAAGGAACACCTTATTTTTAGAGCAGAATCGTCACCACCTAATTCTTATTTAGACCCACCCCCAGTAGCTCAACTTAATTCAATTATTGGGGAGGAAGATAATGAAGTAACTATCGGTGAGGAAAGGAATGTTCAAATAGAGGATGTACCTATTGTGAAAGAGTTTGTAGAGGTATTTCCGGAAGATTTACCTGGACATCCTCCAGAACGAGAAGTAGAGTTTTCTATTGATTTGATTCCTGGATCAAGGCCTATATCGAAGACCCCTTATAGAATGGCTACTGTAGAGTTAGTCGAACTAAAGAAACAACTAGAGGAATTGAGTAATAAGGGATTTATTCGCCCTAGTGTTTCTCCATGGGGAGCCCCTGTTCTTTTTGTTAAAAAGAAAGATGGATCTATGAGGTTATGTATCGACTACAGGGAGATCAATGCTATAACGATAAAGAACAAGTATCCCCTACCTCGTATTGATGATTTATTTGAATAACTGCATGGAGCTCAATACTTTTCAAAGATTGACCTTCGATCTGGATACCATCAGTTGTGTGTAAAGAAGGAAGACATTCCGAAGACAGCATTTCGAACCAGGTATGGGCATTACGAGTTTACTGTAATGCCGTTTGGATTGACTAATGCACCCTCTGTATTCATGGATCTGATGAATAGAGTTTTCAAGGAGTATCTCGATGAATTTGTGGTGGTATTTATTGATGATATCTTGGTATACTCCAAAACCTACGAAGATCATGAAAATCACTTGCGCATTATCTTGAAGACTCTGAGGAGGCATGAATTATATGGGAAGTTTAGCAAGTGTGAATTCTGGCTTCAGGAGATTTCTTTTCTTGGCCATATTGTCTCTAAAGATGGAATCTCTGTTGATCCTTCTAAGACCAAGGCAATCCAAGAATGGCCAGCACCTACGAGTATAACTGAGGTACGTAGTTTTATTGGCTTGGCAGGTTATTATCGACGTTTCGTCCAGAATTTTGCCCGATTGGCTAACCCATTAACGAAGCTCACACGTAAAGGGGTTAAATTTGTTTGGACAAAAGAGTGTGAAGAATGTTTCGAATAACTGAAGACAAGATTAGTCAATGCTCCTATATTGACTCTACCATCGGGGAATGATGGGTTCGTTATTTATAGTGATGCATCAAAGAAAGGACTTGGCTGTGTCCTTATGCAGAATGATAGAGTTATTGCCTATGCATCACGACAGTTAAAAATTCATGAACAAAACTATCCTACTCATGATCTCGAGTTAGCAGCAGTGATCTTTGCTTTGAAAATATGGAGGCACTACCTCTATGGTGAAAAATGTGAGATTTATACTGATCACAAGAGTTTGAAGTATATTTTCTCACAAAAAGAACTCAACATGAGGCAAAGGAGATGGCTTGAATTACTCAAGGATTATGATTGTACGATACACTACCACCCAGGGAAGGCAAACAAGGTGGCAGATGCTTTGAGTAGAAAAGACCATGGAGTTTTGAACAATATGAGAATTGAAAGGGATCCAATTTTCATGGAGCTAGTGAAGATGGACATGGGAATAACCAGGGAAGGTGAAACATCAATGATTTTTCAAATGGTTTCCAAACCATCTTTACTAGAAAGGATTAAGAGTTCTCAGACTGATGATGAAGAATTCCAAAAGAAGATTAAAGCTGTGAATGATGGGAGATTGAGAGACTTTGCGTATGAAGGTGGAATTTTGAAATTCGGGAAGAGACTTTGTGTTCCCAATATACCTGATCTAAAAAGGGAATTGTTGGATGATGCTCATAGTTCCAATTTCTCTATACACCCTGGGAGCACCAAAATGTATAGAGATTTGAAGGAACATTTTTGGTGGGACAACATGAAGAGGGAGATTGCTGGTTTTGTGTCAAGATGTATGGTTTGTCAACAAGTGAAAGCTGGGAGGCAACAGCCTGGAGGAGTCATGCAACCTCTTCCCATACCGGAGTGGAAATGGGACAATATTACGATGGACTTTGTCATGGGGCTACCAAAGACTCCTAGAAGGAACGATGCAATATGGGTTATTGTTGATCGTCTTACCAAGTCAGCACATTTTCTTGCTATAAGAGAAGATCTACCCCTGGAACGTCTAGCAAGACTATATATTAATGAAGTTGTGAGACTTCATGGAGTACCCCTATCGATTGTTTCTGATCGTGATCCCCATTTTACTTCAAGATTTTGGAAAAGTCTTCAGAAATCCCTGGATACTGAACTTTATTTGAGTACTGCTTACCACCCTCAGACAGACGGACAATCAGAACAGACTATTCAGACCTTAGAAGACATGTTGAGATCTTGCTCACTTGATTTTCAGGGTATTATATTTACCACTAGTAGAATTTTTCTATAACAATAGCTTCCATTCGAGTATTCAGATGGCACCATATGAAGCGTTATACGGAAAGAGATGTCGTACACCAACCTGTTGGGATGACGTTGGTGAAAGAAAACTTGTAGGCCCAGAACTGGTGGAGGAAACGGTGGAAAAGGTGAAGGTAATCCAAAATCACATTAAAGAAGCTCAAAGTAGGCAGAAGAGCTATGCCGATAATCGAAGGAAGGATTTGGAATTTCAAGTCGGTGATCATGTTTTCCTGAAGGTATCTCCGTGGAAGGGAGTCATACGTTTTGGTAAGAAAGGTAAATTGAGTCCCAGGTACATCGGACCTTTCGAAATTCTAGAACGAATTGGGGTTGTAGCTTACCGATTGGCAATGCCGCCAAGTCTCTCCAAAGTTCACGATGTGTTCCACGTATCTTTGTTGAGGAAATACATGCCTGACCCAACGCATGTACTCACCTATGAATAATTAGAACTGGAACCCGATCTTTCCTATTGTGAAGAGCCCGTCAGGATTCTTGATACAAGAGAACAAGTACTGAGAAACCGGACGACGCGTCTGGTAAAAGTTTTGTGGAGAAATCATAAGATGGAAGAGGCAACGTGGGAACCCGAGGAACTTATGATGAAGAACCACCCGAGTCTTTTTATGCAGTAATACCCTAGAAATTGCGAGGACGCAATTATTTGAAGGAGGGGAGAATGTAACACCCCAAGCTTCTACGGTACGTTTCCCTTTGAATAATGCGATAGCGTGTGTTGTACGCAACCTCGAGTTCTAACACACACCACAACTAATTAAACTAGCCGTTGTGAATAGTAATACCTAATTTTTGAAATTATATATATTTTATATTTGAAAATGGACTTCATTTTTGGACTCGGAATATCGAATTTAGCCTAAGGTGAAATTTTGGTACTTTTCGGATAACTTTCATATTTTGATGAATAGTGAAAATTACTAAATTTTAATTAAAAACAACTTTTTTAATCAAAATAATTAATAGTGATAAATTATGAATTTTAGTAGTTTTAAATTATATTTAGAATATATTTTTACCATTTAATATAATGTTGGTCATTGGACATAATTTTACAATTAAACTGAACATAAACAAGTGTCAATCTTTTGATAGTTATTACCTCTTAAAAACACGCTTTTTGTTTTGACAGCGGGAATTAATTTTAAATTAATTTCTACCACTTCTGTGTTTTGAATTTAGAAAAATGGATTCCATATTTGGAATCAGGATGTTCAAATTGTGTAAATGGGTAACTTTTATTTTTAGACATTTTGAATAATTACTGCGGTAAATATTTTATTTACCATGGTTAAGGGTAAATCCGGTAAATAAGGGTTAAAAAATAATATTATAAAAATACTAAATTACCCTAAAACGTGTCTTAACCCTATTGGTTGATACATGGTCGACCATGGGCATCTTTGGGTCTATTTTGGGACCCCATGGATCCACTTGTAAGTGATAATGACACATTATATTAATAAAGCTAAAATAAAAATAAAAATGGCATAAGCTTACATCTTTTAGAAGAACAATTTTTACATAGGGTTATACATGTTGGATTTTCGATTATAAATATTCATTAGAAAGATAAAAAGATTTCCTACATAATGATATTTTATTTATAATTTTTAGACATTGAATAATTTATTTTATTTACGACACAATGATGATGCAGTAATTACTATAATAGTGAAAGATTAAAATAATTGATATTATAAATACCCAAATAATTATAATATGAAACTTTTAATGAATTAAACTAATTTTATATGATAATATGATATATTAGGATTGATTTAATTTACTTTTTTCGAAGTAATCAATCTGTTAGGAGTTTCAAAAAAATCAACTATTGAATAGTCTCAAAATTGACATAAAAGAGTTCTTAAAACAAATATTATATTATTAATTGATATTAAATTCCTAAAAATCTAATGTTCGGCCAAGAGACTTATATTATGATAGGTTAATCATTAATGGACCACTTGGGGGTCGCTTGGATGTATATAGTATGTTTATTAACCATATTATATAAAAATACAAAGACACATTGTAAAAGTGAAACTAATTAACTTAGAGTTAATACTTAAAGATAAGGTTAATATAAGTACCCAAACCTGTCTAAATTCTATTGGATGAGTTGTTTTCGACCTATCCCCACCTCATCCTTTGAATAGTCAACTTTGGAGCCTTTAGAAACCGAATATGAATTTATTATAAATTAATATTTCTAGCTTTTCCAAAGGTGCCCCTCACCCCTCTTATAAAAGGGCACTCCTCCTTCTCATTTCTTCACACCTTCAAAGCCTTTTGGTTCGGCCAAACTCTGCCCAAATAATCTCCCAACATCCCTCACTACAACCTAGAGGCCTTATTTTGATCAGAAAGCCAACCTAAGGAGCCCTTTTGATCAAATCAAAAGGAAGAACCCGAAGAAGAGGTAATGATTTCACCACCCTTTTCTAAGTTCATTTCTTCTTCCACTTCTTCTTCCTTTGTTCTTACCATTCTAAAATAATAACTCCAGTATCTCAAATATACTGTGATGTTATTATAAGTATGGTACAACCATATTCAGTATTCTATCCACCCTTTGAATAACATGTCACCATACGTGCGTACGTACGGCTTACCGTCTCCACGTCGTGGTGTAATTGTTATTCAATATAATATTATTTGGATGGGTATAATAATGATGTGTAACTCATGTAAATAATAAATATAACATGTTAATGATTCTGTATATATGATATAGCATTCATTTATATATTATTTTAATATCAAAAGAATGATATTGTCGCTCGTGCGTACGTACGGACTACCGTCTCCACGAACGCGATGAGATTCATTCTCCATCGTATCCATTCAAGTATAATTATCATTTTATGATTTAAAAATGATGTTTAAGGACTTGATATCATTCTGGATATGAATAAGATACAACAAACATGGCTTATGTAACAAAACATATAAAAGAAAATAAGTAAGTTAACACCCGAAACGATGATAATTCTAAGATATTATTAATAAATCAATGTTAAAAGATCATATATGATATCATATTAATATATATGATTCTTGTATAATTTAATAACAATTATTTCACCATTATACAGGAGGTTAACCTACCCCAACCAAGGAAAAGTACAAGGTAAGGGTTATTTCACAATCTCTTCATTATCCGAGGTTGTTTATATGTAATAATCTACTGGGATCTCGTTATCATCCACATCCATGTTTCTTCAAAATGTATTTCAAAACATTTTTAATATTTAAAAGAATATGGGTTAAAGTCATTTATACCCTTGTTTGACTTTTTATAAGAGGTTTAAAAGGGAATCTTTCCGTCGTTTTCCAAACAAGGTGCTTTTTAACCTTTTCGACAAAATTAAGATAAGAATGTTTTTTTTTAAAAACTTATATGGCGGGTGCGGTTATTCTCTACCGTTATTACCCCTTTGAGGCTTCTCTTACAGGATTATAAGGATATTTTCAAAATAAAGGTTTTCTTTTATAATTATGTGATTTTTAAATGATTTCAAAAAAAAAAGAGATATTTCTCTCAAATATATGAAATTCCAGTGCAAATGTATACGTATTTAACGCAAGCTTAAAAATGTTTTCAGAAAACCCGACACTCAAGTGTGGTAGACAGGAAGGGATTGGGAGTGGACCCATCATGGCCTGTAATTAATCGAGTAGTCTCAGAATTAGTTATTTTGTTTTCAGAAGCTTGCATAATGATTTCAGAAAAACACTGGAGTATATTTTAGCAATTTTAAACGTAAGTATCTTCTAAAAAAAATTGCATCGGTAGGTCTCATGAGACAAACTAGTGTCTTGGCACAAGGCCTTGACAAAATCTTATTTGTAGTCTTGGCACGAGGCCTTGGCTATGTGGTTATGATAGTCTGGCATTATGCATTCCAACATTATGAAAGTGGTTATTGATTTTTGCATGTGATTATTCGATTAGTAGAATATCCATGTGAATAAGTAAATGGCATTATTTCATTTTATTTATGCCATACTGTGTTAAATGTTCAAGTTTAAAAGGCTTTTGTTTTAGTTATACATTGCCTTAAATGTTTATTTTTATTTATGAAAGTTTCCTCTATATTGTTATCCTTACTGGGCATTTGAGCTCACCCCTTTTCTATGTTTTATTTTTCCCAGGTAGTGAAGAAGTAAATTATGAATGACTTGCAGGGATATTATGAGGGGTTAATAGTGTGGATATGAAGACTTTGTTGTTGTAGTAGTTTTTCACTTTGAAATGTAATGTAAAACTTTATGATTATATCTAGTGTTTCCAAGGCTACTAAACCAATCGGTCTTTCGGGATTTGATCTTTCTTGTGATCATGCCAATGTTATATAATAATGCACCGACTCTGGGTAGCTGGGGTCGGGGCGTTACACCCAATATTTCAACTCATAATCTAGATTGAGAATAATTTAGTTTACATATATTTCATTTGGATGTTTTTGGGAAATGAGTGATAAATACCATAGATATATTTTCCCACTTCAATATTGGTATGAGTAGTGGTTTCAATATCCCTTTAAGAATTTTTTATCCTCCCTTCACTTATTGACATGCCAAGAGACTTGTAGTGTAATCATAAATCTCACATTTAATATCAACCCATAAAAAATGCTAAAAATATTTTCCATACATTTTAGTTCTTATAGGATGTATATAAAATCTAGTTCTTCTATATTCATCCATTATTTCCTTCTTTATCTATTGGATAGATATAACACATATCCTTGAATGAATTTCCTATATATTTTCTTCATCAATATTGAACTCAGAAATATTCATATCATTCAGAACCAATATCTTATGTTGTATCAAAGTAACTTCTCTTTGATCACTCTTGATATTTTACTTAATAATTGTATATAAATAATTTGTGATTGAATTGATAAAGACTATTACATTTTGATTACCATGTATTAAAAAAATAGTTATTTGATCAAGGAATATCCTCAAGTAATCATCATTGCAAGAAAAAAGGGTCTTTACTACTTAATTAATCAATGTCATTGTTTTCTCTTATTGGTTGATAATTATTTTAACATTCATTATTGTTATGAAGTTCCAAAATATCTATTCTTTCTTATTAAATTCCTTTTACATTAATAGATACTTTATCATGTACTAGTATTTGCATATATCAGATTTCACCATATAAACATAGTTCCTCATATAATTAGAGAACAAATAAGCCCAGATACCTCTTGGTCATGCAAAGGATAATTCTACTCGTGATGATTTAACTATTTATATAAATATGAGATCACCCAATCATTTTTTAGGAGGAATAACGCAATCCCTTTTAGAGATTGGTCAATATAAATAACTAATCCTTATCTATTATAGGGTAGAGCTAACATATGTGTAGTTACCAATCCTTCACTATAACTCATATCATATTGTTTCATTTGGATGTTTTTGAGTTAACTTGTTATTTGGATTATAAATTTGTTAATTTATTTTCACAAAGATTCTGTAATATCCAGGTAAACCTAATAAATATTAAATCTCATTAATTTTTTTATAATTAGGACACTCGTATAAAACATTTTTCATGGTAGGGACACATAATATTTGTTCTTTGTTTACAATTATCACAATGTATGTATCTTTTTGTAACCAAATTTTAAATTTTCTAAAATTTCGAAATAGTTTTTCCTTACTCATAATTTTCAATATAAACCATATATAATCCTCACAATCATAATTAATTTTGGAATATGTTAAAATACCATCAATAAAGATTATCAAAAATTTATCAAGGTTGTCCATAAATAATCAACTGATAAAATCCATATTATAAAATTAGCATTAGTCTAGACAAACAGAATTCTAACCAACTCATGACTCCCATATATTTTTTGTAAGGAATTATTTGGAATATGTTCATCGTCACCCATAATTAATTATACCAATATCAAATGTCAATCATGGAGAATACTTTATCTCTATATTAAGCTGCTCAAATAAACCATTAATCAATGGGAGATGGTAATTTTTTGTCATTATGATACATTTAGGTTCTCTATAATCAATGCATATAAGAATTGAGCTTTCTTTATTATTTACATTGTAAACATTTTCTCTCCAAGGGTAAACACATGGCTATAAAAATCCATTATTCAAATGATCTTAATGTTATTTCATTAAATCCTGAAACTATGTATTTTACATTCTATGTGGGGTCATTAAATTCAACTTGGATCTAATTATGAGATCAGTAGATAACTGTACCATTCATTATAGTGGTGGTATACATAACTCCTCCATAAATACATAAATTTATTTTGGAATGGTGGGGATTATGTATATCCTTATACTTTCAGTTCCTTCTTCATCTTCATTATTCATCTCTATAATGAATTCTACAGGTGGTTCTTTTAGAAAAATATAACCCCAAGACATCTTCTATATGAAAATAAGTATAGGTTTTCCATTTAAGACTACTGAAATTTAGTTTCTCCTATAATTGTTCTTATCATTATACATTTAGAGTAAATCTACCATTAGTATTGTTTTGTATTTCATTCTTGGAATAACTACTATATTTTCAATGAGATTTCACTCACAAATGATAAAATTATATTTTCTATACACTATTGAGGCTAAGATAATTCCTCCACCAGTCTTCAATAATTTCAATAAATATATTATATTGGGTATTTAATCTATATTCATTTCAATATTAGATGAAATAATGGATTTTATATAACGAAAATCAGACAATGTACTTTATAGATTTGAGATAAGAATGAGAGCACATTCTATCACATCATTTAGAGACAATACTTTATCTATTTTGATAGAAACTGAAATACCTTTCTCAATATGGATATGGTAATTTTGATGGTGGTTTCCTTCCATTATATATCATTTCAAAATTGGTTAAAATGTTCACAAGCTATCTGAACATGATGCATTGACATTCAGGTAGAGCTTTCACCATATCCCCTTTGTTGTTATTATTGATATGTTGAGGCATCAACTCACCAAGATAGTTATAATAAATATTAACAACTCTTCTATAATTATATAAAATTTCACTAAATAGAAATAGGTCCCTTGAATGATTCTTCACACATCTATTTCACAAGGAATTTAAAATTTCTTTTCACCTATTCCATGATCATAATTATTTCATTCTCAAAATTATTCAATGATTTAGGATCCACTATATCTTATATTCATTCAACCAATGTGACCAATATAACTATACACAATCAAATTCAACCTTAATTGAACTCCACACTATCTTTTCATAGATTTTATAGTATCAATTTGATTAATTACTCCGCAGATGGGATCTCAATCCACCAAATTTCTATTAAAAAGTTTCTTTGGATCCATAATAAATATATATGTTTATCGAGAAAGTCATGTAATGTTAATTTCATAGCATCCTTGTCATTAATTTTCCTTCTAATTCATCTCTTGGAATTCCCTAACCATTTTAACTCAAATCAAATAGGAGAAAAAATTACTCAAAAATATTCCCTCAAACTCTTTGCACTCCATAGAATCAATCGCTATTGTTAGATTCGTGTATTTAATCTGTGTCCACCCATAATCATCTTCCCTTTCTATGTATTATACTACCACAGTCATGTTATCTAGATATAAATCGTGGAATGTTTGTATGATCAATTCTATATAGTTAATACATTGTTTGGTAATCAATAGGCTTGTATGTCCACAAAAAGAAGGTGGTCATTGATGCATTAAGAAATCAACAGTAAGTTGTTCCCTTCGAGGTGAATCTAGTTGCACAATATTATTCAATTTATTATTCATAACTCAATATAAATGATTACACAACATTAAGAGTATTTCCATTCTATCATCCATCAGGTTAGAATAGTCGTAAATGTGTCATCCATTTTTGTTATCATTTATGAGGTTCCTCCTATTTGACACCATTTTCTAATAAAACAAAACTTTAGTGTAAAAGATGTAACTTTTAATAAACTTATTATTCTAAAGGTATTTTATGTTTAAAAACATCATGATTAATTATATATTTCATTAATATCCATTAATAACCATTATATTTTTTATGTGTCCTTCATAATGGTAGATAAAAATATTGTGATTACCCAAACATATATCCTTGGAGTGTAAAACTACATATGCAAGAAGGCCTGTTTTCATGCACTAGTTCTTGATCGAGTGAAACTCAATAGAATTTTTTGGGGTTGTCACCCCTAGGAACATTAGAACCAAATCCAAATCCACATATAGTTTCTCGAGAGGGATTCCACTTATTGGAAACCACACACATAATACCTCAAAAAAATACGTGATTTTCTCCTATATTTAGACTTATCCACGTGGTTCTTATTAAAAATTTTATTTTCTCTTTTGATAAAATAACTAAACCATATTACGATACTAACATTGAAACCTTCATATTTATTAAATAAATAATTCATTACATTGAACAAAACACAATATCTTTTAAAGATTAAAATCATGAAAATTAGGAACACAAATAAGAAAAAATAAAAAACTATTCTAATTAACATAAAAGGATTTTTTATCACATCACCCTAAGTTTCTTTTACAAAATCTCATATTTTAGGGACATAAACCAAATAAAAAGAGTGAGAATAAATCCCAATTAGGGAATAATAAAAGAAGATATTTTCCATTTGATCAAGACTCATATCAATAAAAATATGAGTCCTCGCAATATGGAATGAACAAGATAAAAATGGGAATACTATAATAAAATATTCATGAATCTTAACATATAAATGAGGAATTTATAATAATGTCACCATGGTTTATAACCCATGTTTCATAAATGGAAATTATAATGGATATTCACTGAGGTAACGTAAAACCTTTCATCTCTATATAATAAATACCTTATCCAATGAATTGGAGAGAAATCAAGGAGAATAAATAATATTTTTTAATTACATGTTATCAACATTTATCATAATAAATGATTTTTTCAATAACTTGATGATAATAAAGTACATGTTCGATTTAAAAGCATTGATAATGTAAGTGATTAAAGGATTGAACATAGCATAATTTTTAACCCACATAAAGGGAATGTGGTTTTAGTATATATAAATACAAGAGTCGGTAAATTATATTAATGTCAAGGGAATAAATTTTGATCAATAAATGGGTTTGGAATTCACCATAAAATAAAATCTTATGTAAATGATAGAAATTTGTGACGAAAAATTCAGCATCTTCATGGGTATGAAATGTTGATTTATAGAAAGGTAAAATAAGAGATAATGAAGGCCACCCATTGAAAAAAAAGTTTTTTTAGAATTTAGTTAATGGTAAAAATAATAAAAAAGTAATGTTACATACCATTTAGAATACTTCAATTAGAATAATTACTTTAATGGAAAAAGATAATTTCAAGAATTTCTTTATATTGAAGAGTTGCTCTTAGATATTGAGGGTGGAACTATGGGGGATTAAATAAACATTTTGGGTAATTTTTTGGAGGATAAATGAAAATAAAATAACGTATAATCGAGTGGTATTAATTGGAAAAAGTGAAATAGGTTGTTATAGGTCGGAAACTGTGAAGGAATTGTTTAATATTTTACTTATATAGGTCTTAGAAATATAGGTTGTGGGAAATGAAAACCCATTAGAATAACCATGGACTTTAATCATGTGTTTATAAATTTGAGTCAAATTTTATGATATTATAATCCATTAGAACCAAAAACCATTTTTTCAATATGTCTTTGGAGGTGGAAATTTATAATTTCAACTAAATAATGTTTTTAAAATCAAATTTTCCATTTTAGACATTGGAATGCCACATACATGTTTTGAAATTCATTTGATTATATTATAATACATATTATTATTAAAATAACATAGTTTAGATTTTGTATTGTAGTTAATTAATTATGAAATATTTATTAAATAAATATTATTCCATAAAACATATCTACATCCCAAAACTATATTTTTACAACTCCCTAAAAAATTAATGTATTAATGAAAATTCATAAAAATTCACGATGACCTAATGTCAACATATGGATTCAAAATATAATATTTATTTAATCAAAATAATTATATAAATATTAGAATTTTAACTTTTAAATATAAACATCATTATAAAATAAAAAACATTTGTATTTAGGACACCATCTAATTTTTGACAAATATAAAATTTTCATTGTACATTATGAAATTATTTGGTCATTGATAGTTTTATATGGTCATTTTATCACACTATTTAATTAAAATTTAATATTTTGAGAACCTGATTTTATAATTAAAGTGAATATATATTTTTTATACATATGACTATGATTTATTTTATTTTTAACTATCTATTTATCAAATTTTTCTTACTCAAACATATATGTTTTAAAAAAAATATTTTCAAAAACGTATTCATAAAATAAATTTTTATTAAAAAATTTAATTAAACTGTATGTATCAATGTTTGGGGCTTGTAAATCATAATTACACATGCATGTTCCCTAAGGTTAAGATGTGTGATGGTGTTAGTTTCATGTGGTGGATCAATCAATTAACACTAACCAAGTGGTAATCTTTGGTAATTTTAACTTCTTATGTTGGTGATTTTATTCAAGAAACACTTATGGAAGCTCATCTTTGCAATTATCAAGGGAAAACCCCCAATGATTCTACTTACCTCCCATGTTCTTACAAACATGTTTCAAATATAATGTCTCTACTGATTAAGGCCATCGTTACATCTTTATACATCAATTATCCATTATCATTACTACTATTGAACACTAATTATAATGGTAAAATTATTACCAATGGGTATAGTCCCAAATGATAAAATAGACCATATATTATATCAACCTATGGTCATATTACTATTACAATATCCTCATTTACACCTAGAAATAACACTTCATTATTTAACTCAATACACACTTAAAATTTCTCCTAAGGATATATTTTATTTAGCTATGATGTTTATTGGTTTACTAATATTTTATTCATTTTTATAGTGTTGTCCATGGGAATGATGGCTCAACAGGATTAGGGTGATCCATATTTTTCAATTTTAGATTTTATATTTTATAATTTTGTCCAATTTTAATATTTTTTATTTTAATTTGTTTCATAGGTCACTAATGAATTCATCTTTATTAATGGTATTAGGTTTTTCTAGTTCATATATATTTTATACTTGTATATGATTTTCTAATATTAATCCCATTTTCTATGGAAAAAAAATTAAAACCTATTGGCCCATAAAACATGACATGGTTTATGTTTCCACTCTAAGGGTTTCTTTCTTGAAATAGAAATATAGTTTTAAGTTTCACTTTAAATCAAATTTCCTTTTCTTATCCTTATTAAAATCATTGGAATTTTTAGTTATTTTAAATGCTGATTTTAATCACTCCATGTGGACCTATGAGTTCTTAACCCTTTCATTTTGGTAAACTAGTTTTATATGGACCATTCCCTATTCTCCATAGATATTTATAATTAATTATAAATAAAATAAATTTTACTTTGATATATTTTATAATTCATTAGTGGTAGAATTTTCAAAAGGTTAGTTAATTAAACACTTTAGATCATGATTGTTTGAAAGAAAAGATCTATTTTTTATTAGTGTATTAGTTTCAAATTACATTATGGTAGACAATTAATATTAATTATTTATTCTTACTATTTTTATTCTGGTTTTAATGTTTTTTTTATTCATTTATTATGGTGGTGTAACTGGTTTAATTAAAGAAAAATTGAATTTATAATCATAAGTTTATTGTGAATCATTGAATATAAGTAAACATATATTATTATTTTATTATTATTTTGTACATTCCTATTAAGCCATGTGGTAGTTAAATTAAATAATAATTACTTCAGTATGTAATGAAGTGGATGTTAATGTGCTACCCTGAAAAATAAGTGTTAAATTGGAAAAGTTACATTATATTTATCATGGACTTATGTAATTTCATGTACGAGAAAAATAAGGGTATGGGTACTTTCCCTAGGAAATCCATCGTTGACTTCATTCAGTTCATAGTGGATATGGGGCTCTCAGATCTAAGCTTCATGGGGGACAGGATCATGTGGTGAAATAATCAATGGGGGAGTTACCGCTTGTGGGTCTGTCTTGATCGCTGTTTGGAAAATATACAGGTCATCTCAGTTTTATTCAGTTCTCAGGTCATTCATTTGGTTTGGGGTATTTTTTTCAACTCCCATATCCTTGTTTCTATGGGTCCCTCTCAGGATCATCAAGATATTTTCATATTTATCTAGTCTTATACCTTTATCCCAGGCTACCGTGACCTCGTTAGATATATATGGGAGGGCCCCTCACAAGGCAAAAAGTTGGTCTCATTACACTACGAGCTACAGTGGCTTAAAATTAAGCTCCATTTGAAGTGAAAATATGATCCACATTATGATGGGTAGTTAGAGGCTACCATGTGGGACAATTAACACCTCGAGGGTAGGTTGGAGGATTTGTGGGATGATTGGATCTATGGGGAACTCACCGAGAGGGAAGACCTTCTGCCTGACTTGGTCTTGATGCATGAGCGCTTGGATAGGGGGGCCAGATCAAATGGATAAAAGTGGGAGATAGAGACTCAGATTTCTCTCATGCATGCTTTAAACAGAAGAAAAGGATGATCAAACCAAAAATCAGGTTGGAGGATAGATCACTCACGGAGGACAGGGATGTGGTGGGAATCATAGCCAGTGTGTTTCTTTCAGACCTTCTGGTTGGTACAAATGAACGTCTTCCCAATGGGTATCTAGTAGAGCACTCAGACATATTTGACGTGATTCCTAACGTCTCTTCTGATCAGGATAATGATTTCCCGGCAGCTGAGCTCGATGAAGAGGAGATTAAAGAGGCTATTAGGCACCTGAATCCAAATAGCATCGTAGGTCCAGATGGGTTCCCTAGATTTTTTTACAGATCTGATTGGGACATTGTGATGGAGGATCTAATTGCGTCCATACATGACTTTTTTGGGTGGTAGCTTTCCCTACCACATTGCTAGTGCCACCACCATTGTTCTTATTCTTAAGAATAAGAAACCCACCTCGATCTCTCATTTTCATCTGGTAAGCTTCTGTGATACCACTTACAAAGTCTTGGCAGCCATTTTTAATACCAGGATGGCTTTCCACATTACTCGGTCAGTGTCAATGGAATAATAATTTTATCCAAGGCTAGTCGATACAGGAGTACATCATCCTAGATCAGGAGATGCTAAGTGACATCAACGTCCAAACGCCTAAGTTTAACATGATTATAAAACATGATATGAACAAGTCTTATGATCGGGTTTAATGGAGCTTCATCAATGATGTTTTGGCAGGTATGGGTCTTAAAACTTGGAACATTGATATCTTCTTTCTTTGTTTCATCTCCTCAGGGTTGTTGGTGTCCTTTATGGAAAAATTCTATGGTTTGTTCAAGTCCACTCAGGGACTCATACAGGGAGACCCCATCACACCGAGCTTGTTTATCCTTATTTAGGATGTCCTGAGTTGCCTAATCTATAGAATCATTAGGCAAGGATCCCTCCTCATGTATCGTCGTCGGATGAATTCATCCACTATATATCACCTCATGTTCACCGATGATACCATCTTATTTCATAATGCTATGAGTAAGTCCCTTCTTGGCCGGAACAAAGTATTGGATGATTATTTATTCTCGAGTAGACAAATCATCAACAAATGCAAAAGTAATTTCTTCATATCTAGTAGGTGCACCTCTGAGGGGGTTGATACAATTGGAAAGGACATGGGCATGTAGAGGGGGAATCTACCTATGGACTATCTAGGGGGGCCATTTCACCTTGAAGGTTTTTCATTTGTGTCTTAAAGCCTCTCCTGCCTATGATCACAGATAGAGTGCATAACTGGAAAAACAAGTTCCTCTTGATCAGCGGGTAGATGGCTCAAGTTAACAGTGTTCTGGTAGCTTCTCTGGAGATTGGAATTTATTCAATCAAGGTTCCCAAGTGTGTCATCTAAAACATACATAGCATCCTCACCAGGTTCATATGGGATCTGTTATCTAATGGTAAGAGACAATGGTAATCCTAGAGTAGGATGGTGAAGCTGGTGGGGTAGGGGGTATTAAGGTGCACAATTTTTAGGTTTCTTTGTACTACATGCCTGATAAGCATTCATGGATTATTCTGGAACAATATACTCTTTAGGGGAATACCATGAAAATTTGTGCCTTAGTACTATGGGAGAATGTGGAGGGCCACCCTTCATCTCTTTGTTTGATCATCGGTCCCATTGTCTCTACCATTCTCCCACACTCTTTTTGGATCATCGAGAGAGGAGACCATTATTTCTGGCACCAGAACTAGTGTCGTGTCATTCTGGGCTTTCTGTGGTGTCCATCTATAGATACTTTGTCCCTGGAAGCCAACATCTTCCCATCCTTCATTAAAGCGTTTCTGGTTAGAGAACAAAATAACTATTTCAATCTCATTGAGCTGAATGTAAGGCAAAATAAATGTGTTTTCACCCACTCCCCCTTGATATTTTCTCATTTAAGGAGTTCCAGCATACCTTTTTTGAGAAAGTATATTCCCACATGTGGGATGTGGCTATCTGGGTGAGAAGCATTCCTACCATGTTCAATTTTCAAACATGGAGGATCAGGAATAGGAAATTCCTGACCAACGATAATATCCAACATTGTGGTATCCCCTATTATTCTAGGTGTATGTGTTGTAATGCCTCAAGTGTGGAGACCATGAACCACCTGTTCATTAATATAAAATTGGGGTGCAATGTGTGTAAGGTTCTTGGGGAGTTCACTGTGTTTTCCCCCACAGTTGTGGATCATCTGCCCTTTCTTGATAGATGGTATCATGGATCAAGGGGAGGAGGTATGAAACATCTGGCAGGCTTAGTGGTTCTCTATGTACAGTGTTGGGTTCTCTAGCAGGCGCAGAATAGGGTGAGGTTTGAAGGTGCATCTTTTTCATCACGTTTTATTATTATGTGGTCCAGAAGCCTACTTATTGACTTGTCTAAGGATGTGAGTAACTATAAGGATCCCCCCTCTTTAATCCACTTTAAATTCAGATCCTGCAATCCTACTCCCTACACCGTTAGAGCTGGTAATTGGGTCTGCTGGTGACCACCTTTGTATGGTTTGAAACTGAATACTGATGGGTCTTGTGTTATGGGGGTAATGCAGGGCGGAGCGGTTTTTCATGATGGAAATGGGTCATTCTATTTGTATTTCCCATTCATGCTAGTTCATGGATCCTCCCAACATATAGATGCTTTGGCAATGCTCACTGGGCTCAGATTATATGAGTAAAAGGGTATGATGATCTCAGAAATAGAAATAGACTCATTGATTGTCCAAAACTCCTTGAAAGGGGGTGGTGGCTCTCCTTGGTATATTAGCTACGTTATCCAAAAATTCAATATCATTCTTCATACGAAAATGTGTGTCTCGCATACATAGATGGAGGGGAACAAGATTGCGGATAACTTGGCTTTGTTGGAATTCGATGGTTTGATGGATATTTTTTTCATATAGCGGTTAGTATGAAATATGAGGGGCTTACCCTCATTAAATGGGATGCCCATGGGAATCACTATTTTAGGACTCATTCAATGATTATCCTTGGATAGTGGTTGGGGGATTTTCTCCTTTTTTTGGTTTTTTTGTTTTTTTATTTTTGGTACCTATATATTTTTTTAATAAAAAATTATTGATGATGATGATGTATGACATAGTTACTTATAAAACATTTTATGGATGTGAAATATGTATTTATGAGTTTGTTATGGATTCAATTTTGTGGATATACTTGATATATAAACATAATGAAACTAACAAATATAAACTGAATCATTGGAATAGATATTGTGCTTTGTTGATATTTACATGATTTAGTAATGTAATGAATATATATTTTTTATAGTAAATGTAATATTATTGATGAAATAATGTTAATTGTAAATTTAATTGTAATTATTAGTAAATTATAAAAATTAAAAATAATGGTTCATGTTTTTTAGATGATATGTGAAGATAATGTATTGTGTTTTGTAATGAGTGATTTGAAATTTCAATTTAACTAAGATGATGAAATGAAGAAATGTTTGTTTTATGGTTGTGTTGTTTGTTTTTTGTGTGGTTATATGTGGTCATTTATTTTATTATGGAGGTTGTATTTATATTGGGGGATATGGTTTTACTGATTGTTGTATAGGAAGTCATCTTCTTTTGTTGGTATTCTTTGAAATTATATCGTCATACTTTTAATTACTTCATATGATCCACCATCTGAGTCATGTAACATGACTAACACCCAAATAGGTTTTTAGGTATCAGATTAGAATCAAATATCCTAGATTCAGGTGATAGAAATTGATAAATACTTTCCCCCATAGTTTTCATTATGTTTGTATTGTGGTTATATGGTAGGGATAATGTTTGAGGTGTGGAGGACTTGGTTGTACTATAAAGATATATTATGTGTCTTAGTAATGTTATTGTGCATGTGGATCTACTATGTAGATTTAAATTTTCTTTGTAATATCTGGATATAATATGGTATGGGTGTGTGATGATATATGATTTCGGGAAAAGGGTGAAACTAGAGTTGTAGGGAAGCAATTATTCAGTAAATACACTGTTATATAATCAGGGTATACTATATTATTATATCATATACATATTTGATGAGTGCTTATGATATATTTTAGGGTAGTAGATGACTTGTAATGGTGCCAAGGTTGGTTTTTATACTCATTCCTGGTGGATTGTTATGATTATTCCACATTAGGTAGAGAGTTTCTAAGAAGAAACACATTGATTATATTTGTATTATTATCACTATTTATGTATAGATTTTTTATATATTAGTATGATGTAATTAAAAAATAAAATAAAACTAATATTCTTTGAATTTAGTGATTGGTTGGTGTTTGAGAAAATATTATAAAATATGATTATCTTGGTGTTTTATGTGGGGATATTATTATAACTTGTATGATATTACATTCATTATATTATTTTTGGATTCAAATGTGGGAATATTTTATCTATATAATTTTTTGGAATAATAATTTTCTTTATTTCTTGGTATCAAAAAGGATAATGTCACCCCTATTACAAGTTTCATATGGATGGTTCTATTCTCCATCCCAAGGCATATTATTATATGGAATAAAGTTTCATATTAGGATTCATTACCTATATTGGAAGAGATCACAAGTATAAGGTTCATGACAGAGTGGGATAAGAGCATGATTTCTTATCCAATGGGGTTGATGTATTGGAATTATGATATTTCATTTGTTTTGGTAGGGAAACAGTTCATTTATGCTCAATATGTGATCAATTACTGGTTTAGTAGATATGATAGAGAAGGGACACATCAGTCCAACTATGGGAAAATGGTATATTATTAAACATGTTTAATAAAGTGAGAATAGATAATTATAGTGGATATATATGTGTGGTACATGATTTTTAATATTTTCTACTTATTATTGAATGGGTTAAATTATAATATGGCATTATAAAAACATAAATTTGAATGAAAATATCATAAATTAAATATATATACTTGTATTTAGAGTATATATTAATTTATAGATATAGATAATAAGTTGAAACCACATTTAGTTCTATTTTGTTATGTGTACCAAAAGGTTTAATCCGATCATAGATGTACCGATCATGAGGATAATGATTCAAAGAGAAATACCTTGTGAAAAATTTGGTGGAATATAATATTAATGGATGAATTATTTATTTCTAACCAATAGAAATATAGATGGATAAGGGTGACTAAAATTGAAATATATTTATAACATGATTGAAAGGAAAATTTGATTACTCTAGATGATTTCAAATTAATAGAACTTCTTTCATGGTGGTGAACCATTATTCTGGGTCACTAAGATAATTTATATGTGATATAATTATAGATAAAAAGATATATAATAATAAAATTTAAATAGGATTAATTATTGAAGTCAAGGAGAATTTCATTATTATAGAGGTTGTCTTATTAAGTTAAATTTCTTAGTAAACCCTTTATCTTGTTCCTCTTGAAAATTTGGAAGTTATATGGGAATTGTGGAATGGTTAATTTTTGATTGAGTTCTTATCTTCAATGTTAAAGTAATAATAATGTTCTGAATTTTTAACCATTCCATCTGGGAGATCTATAAGATAGTTTTTTATCGTTAATATTAATATGACATTAATGATATTACTTGGATTATTAGTTCGATATTTAAGATAAGGTGTCAAATTTTAGAGGGAATTTTCCTACAGATATTCAAGGTAAACTATGCCCTTTCAATTTATTATGATGTGTCAATTTATTGATAATGGTTAATGATGTTGAGAACCATTAGTGTTAATAAATAAAACTAATGATAAAAATAATTAGACCATTCCAATGAGAATGTCCATATATAGGATCTCTTACTTATTAATATTGTCAATATTTTTATTGGTGAGTAGTTTATCTCATCCACTTCCTTTTAAATCTATGTGGTAGTGGTTCTTTTCATTTTACAATAAACTCTTGTATGTTATATTATTTATATATTGGGGGGAAAGATTGTATTATTGTACTGAAGTTCTCATTGGTAATATTGGTTTTGAAAATATATTATGGATGGACCAGTTTAGATTTATTTATAACTTCCCATTAACATTATTAGATATAAATTGGTAATGATATTTAAAATCTTATATGATATATAGAGTTATTACATGATATCCTTAGAATAATTTACCATATATAGGGACTATAGTATGAGTATGGAATAGGTGGTGAAAATCACTTAAGGACCTACAGTGGTGGTACAACACATGCCATGTTGCATCCTATGGAGTTTCCAATGCCAATCTAGATTAAGATCATTAGAGGTGTCATCTATATTTATTCTTTGATAGATTATGATTTAATCCAGAAATGTGATTCGAATCACTTATTTGAACATGCCATAGTATGAAAATTTTCACTTCAGGTGGATATATTTCCTATGCAATTTGTTTTATTTTTTTTAGTCAATGTTCATTCCAATATAACTGAACTATGTTCTGAGTGTGGTTTGATAATTGGACTGAATCAGTCAACATGATGGAAGTTTTTGTGCTATTTAAAATATTACTATTTCATTTTAGGAATTTATTATTTATAATACATCTGGGTTTTAATTGATTATTATCATATTAAAATGATTTTATATGACAGTTGAGGAGAAGTTAAATTATTTGTTTACTAACTGGTATTATCAAATAGATACATGATGTTTGAAACCTATCTTAGAACATACGAAATGATTTATACTGAGTTTGATTGAATTCTGGGTATGATATTTTACAAGGGTTGCAAAGGGGTTGTTATGTTTTTTCCCTAAAAGGGTTATATGACTAACCCTTTAATATTAAATCGAGTTCATGATATAATTACATCTCAATGTCTCTTTAATTATTATATCACCTTATAATATAATACCTATTGGGATTCAAGAGTTTCATGTTCATATTTATTATCAATTATATAATGGTTTAATTTACACTATGTTATCTCCTTAGGGAGATTTAATGATATTATCATATAAGTTGGACACTAGTATGCATGTTTGTAATCATTATTGGTGATTGAACCATGTGAAAATGAAAAACTATTACCCCTAGAGATAATTGATGATTTAATCAATCAATTAATGGGAGTAAACTGGTTCTTGAATATTTATTTATGTCCATTAAATTATTAAATGGTAATGAATTAGTAGGTTTTTAATAATTCCACCTTTACTTGTAACCTTTAAATTTTTATTTTAGGGTATTTCAATTTAGATTTATATCCTATTTTTTAATTTACATTGGGATAATTTATTTGGTGTTTCATGATGTCCAAGATCAGTTTATTTTATTTTTCATTGGAGAGATCATAGTGTATTGAAGATCATAGGAGGATATTTTTGAGAACTTCCGAAAAGTATTATAATACTTTCTAATAGATTGTTTGTATGATAAGTTGTCAATGTAAATGTTCTAAACACTAGAGGTCTATTTTTTTTCTCACAGTGTGCCATAATAGGCTTTGGATAATGATAATTTAGATATATTTTTAATTGATTCATGGGATATTCCTTATAACATAGTGGATATTTTTTGTTTTAGATATCTTAAAAACCATTATAGTAAGTTCATGTATGATATATCATTAATTTTATAACCATTAAAAGTATTGACAAGGAGGGAATGAGATTTTTGTCAGTAAATTATTTTTAGATCTCATTCATTCAAGGTATACTAGAGGGTAATTAGTACCCCCTTTTAAAATATAACCATTTTAATTTATATAAAAGATTAAATTCAACCAATATAGAGAACATAACAAGGGAACCAATTGTGTATTAATGGTATCCCATAAGAATAATTACATCCCAAAAAAATTGAAATCAATTCAAAAATAGAACTATACATTCACCAGTAGGATAAAGTGGGATCCATTAATTCTAAGTTGGATAGGGATCCACTACTACTAGATAAGGAATATAGACCACTGTAAAATAAATATCTCATATATAAAAAAAATATATCTCCAATTTGATTCAAATTTTACTTCTTTAAAAATATTATTATTTAATCCATGCTCTATATCTTATAGTGGTAGTGTTTTATCTAAAGTTATTGATGTATTTACATATAGTATTTATTGATTACAATATCTTTTAGTATATCATATATTATTGATATTTGAATATGGATATGTACATATTAGGTGATCCATAAAAAGATTTATACATTGAGATACTTCTTGGAAAGGAAATGAGTTAGATGATTACCTAATCAAAAATAAGGATAACGATGTGTCTGATAATGATGGATCTGAATATAAAATTATGGAGGATCTTGAAGATTTAAATTGAGAAATAAAATAATCTCAATGTTGATACTTCATATTTTAGATAATGCATGATTCTTATTTCATTATATAGGTAGAGGAGTCACATATCAAAAATCATTAGTAAATGTTATAGAGGCGCCATATAATATGGGGATATGGTCATAAAGGATGGATAAATTCTATTTAACTAAAAAATTTATTTGCTGGGATTTTAGTTTCTCTTGGTAATGTAAGAGGCTATTTTTTATGAGTTTCGTAACTCACCTATAGTAGTATATCATAATATCTTCAATATGTATCATCCCCTGAGGGATAAATTTTTGTAGTAGGGTAATAATATACCAATGGTGGTGTTTAAGTCCCAATGTCTTACCAATACATAGGTTAAATATGAAAATTGAATTCAAAGGAGTCTCTCGATTCCATTATATTATCCTTATTAGAAATGAGAAGACATATATTTTTGATTTTTAAAGGTTTATTTCAAGATCTAGGCTAATTTGATTCTAAATTGATGATTCTTGATTTACTAACAATTTCATAAAATTTATTCCAAATTAATTTCTCTTTTGTGGTATGTTATTTTACATATAATAATTTTTATCATGTATTTATTTTTAGGGATTCATTCAAGGTTGTATAAGGGATGAAAATTTATATTTTATCTAAACTATTCACCCTAAAAGTCATAGATTTGTGGTCCACATAACATGAGATATGACTACCTATATTCCATAGGGTATCGATTAGTGGTGAGGTTTTATCATTATGAAGCAAGGATCATATCCTATATCTGATAAAAATGAATAAAATAAGACATAATGATATAATATCATCTATATTAAACTATGTAATATTTAAATAGTAGTGGTTATCTGACTATAAAGAAACATGAGATTATCTACCTAAATATAAACTAATTTTAGTGTTAGAAAATGAATAAATTAGGTATATAATCACCCAATGTATTGATCATATACAACGTAATACCCAAAATATACAAAATAATGAAAAAATTTAAAAAATAATGATCCAAGGATCATCTTGATCCCATAATCCAATCCTTTTATTTATCATTCCTTAATATCTACTAATGTACCCTTTACAATAACTTTTCCTATAATAAGTATATGATATATAACTTCATTAATGTTGTATGATATTAATAAACAATAGATTTGTTAAAATATTATCTGCTCATATAGTGAAAAATAGGCTACCAAGTGAGTGGTCATACATTCATTGGCATGTAATATTGTTAGTATCATCATACCAAATAAAATCCAATCATTTGGTATAAAATTTTCCCATAACCCCATAATATAGGAATATAAGGTTTTTGGTGTTCCTTTAATCCAACCATTCCATTATAATAAATATAGAAAAATATATTGGTATCAACTATATATTATATTATTCACGGGTTTCCATATTCTCATATGTCATTATATCTTTCTAATCATTAATAACAATGATTGGATTAACATTTTTTTTAGTCTGATGATGATGATTAATAATATATTGGAATATTTTCTATCCCCACTTATAGGTCTAAAGTGGATTCGTATACCATCCAACTCTATAAAAAATACTTGAAATAAATAGTCATTTTAGCACCCCCCCCCCCCTTGATTTTATATATACGCAAATTGAATACATTTTATGTATTAAATTATTTTATTTACACAAAACCCTAAGTCTATTTAAACTATGATAAATTATAACGTTTATAACCTAGACATCATATTGGAAAGTATGAAGATGTTTAATAATATTATGATATATATACATATACTACATTTTTTTCTTAATTAATTTTTTTTTAATTAATGAATAATTAACTATAATTAAAATTTTAATAAAATAATTTCAGTATTAAATTCAAAATTTTAAAAAGAAAAAAAAATTTCTAAATTTCATGTATTATTATATACTTTTCTGTATTCAGAAAAAAAAATTATTAAAATTATTATTAATTTTTTAAAATACATTCATACATTAGTTATCTAATAGTTAAAAATGATGATAATGTCATTTTATGGTAAAAATATCTATTTTCTAGAAAATAGTTTTCATTTCAGTAATGTTTTTTTATCATTATAAATTACATAATTAATTATTAAGTAATTTTTAAAATCATATATTTTTATTATATGTTAAATTAAATATTTTAACATTCATCTAATATTTTTCAAATTTTATGTAATGAAGGTAAATATTGTTTTATGTTTAAAAATGTATTTTTGAAAAGAAATAGTTTTCATTGGGTTTTGCATGTTTATTTTAAAAACATGTATTTCAACGTGTAGAAGTTGAATTGGAAAATGAATCATATTTTTAATATAAATGTTCTATTTTATTAATTATTTCACATTCTTTTTTGGTAATAATGATTAGTTTAAGTAGTAAAAATGTATTTCCACGGTTAGGGTTAAAACATGTTTAACAGGGAATTACTAAATAAGAAGGATAAAAATGCCACCAAGAATTATAAAAATATTATTTTTTGAATATATTTTGATGTTATATAATTTTACCTTTTATTTTAATGGGATTTTTTCCCCTGTGACAATAAATTGACATTGAATTTTTTAATGCTTTTATATAATTCCATGTGTGTCCCTCCCCTCACTTATAAAAGAACACCTCTTCTCATCCATTATTCACACCCATTGAGACCCATAGTTCAAATAATATTAATATGTAAACCATAATATATTTCTCACCATCATTATTGGGACCATATTATAATACTATGACCATCCTAAGATGGCTGAATGTGTAAAGAAAACGAGGCCACTCCAATAAGATGTAATCATCTTTATCAACTCATTAAAAGTTTTTTTAGTTTTTTACATACATTAACTTATCAATATACATATTAACATAAATAATCCAACATGAAAAATATATTTATATTTTATTATGATATTTTTACAACCATATTCCACTCCTTCAAATCAAAAAGTAAATGCATTTATCGCTCATGTGTAAATGTTTACTACAGCCTCCATGTAGCGATGTGATTTATTTTTCATCACTACCTATAATGGATGTTTATAATTATGGTTTAATGACTATATATAACATTTCATATATAATAAATATTTTTTAACAATAAAATATTATTCTTCATTCTTTTCTTCTTATTTTTATAAATGATAACATCTTTCTTTTGTACGAATATATTGACTACTGTCTCTATGAATAATGTCAATAATATTTCTATTAATTCCTTTTATGTATAGTAATAAATATGTATATTATTAATATATATTAAATTTATGAAATTTATAAAATTACTTTGATGATGGAACATATATCATGATGCATTTACACCAAAAATGATGATGATAAAAAATATTATTATTGAATAAATGATAAGATATTATAAATAAACCTTGTATGTTATTATAAATATGAATATGATGCTAATTAATATTTATAATAAATTTAAATTTACTATAAAAGATTCCATAATTCTTACAAAGCAAGTTGGACATGTGGTAATGGTTTCTTAACTAACATTTATAAATATGATACATTTACCACATTCGCCACTTCTTTCATAGTATTAGTGAATATATGATCCCCTTGATATGTTATGTCATGGATCTATTTATACACATTTTATTTATTGTTTTCTATGATTTTATTTCTTTCATGGGTTTATGATTCAAAAGTCACTAAATTATTAAGGTATTTATATTACAGCGTCACTTTTTAATGGGATTTATTTTACTAAATTTATGTTGATGAAATCATGTAATATATCACTAAAAAATATTTTTTTTCCGTCTCCACATGATATTACCATATATTACAATTTTTCCCTGAATTTTTCTCTTTATATGTACTCAAAATTCTAAAAGAATACTATTACGTAAAGCTGAATTTATTTCTCCCTTCATCCAAAAATAGTTTTCTTCCATGTACACAATTCATTATAAATCTTTAATAATGTTCTGTACATTTTAAATGATGTATTAAATTTTGTTTACCCATTTTTTTCATTCTATGGTAATTTTTAAAAAAAATCATCATGTCATTTTTCAAATAATGTACATTTAACCAAATTTATAAACAAAATCTCTATTCTAAAATACACTTCATAAATGGATTTCCACATTATTGTTACTACACATTGACTTGACACTTCCATTAAATTATTACATGGTAATTTTCAAATAATGTTTTTTTGTATTATTATATTATTTTATATATTTTAAATAATTTATTTCAAAATGAAGAGTTTTTTTCCCTTAAGGAATGTTCTAATTATGTTTTAATTGTATTTTTGGCCTATGAATGCATCAATTTTTGCTACATATTCCTAAATAGGGATATTATATAATGATATCATCCTAATTCATTCCCTATATGGTTAATTATTTTGATGATTAAATATTTATTGAAACCATTTTTATTTCATTAGGAGTAACAATAATGAAAAGAAATATATATTAATGATCACGGGTAATTTATATGAAGGGATTATGATAATTTGATGGTCGGTTCCATTATATCCCTCAAAATAATTTTGATGTGAATAGTGTTTTATATGATAAAATCATACACTGGTAGTTATCCCGATCCCAAAAGAGGGGACATAAGTGGTTATCCCAAGAACACAAAGGTAGAGAGAATGTTTTCTCAATACCAATGAAAGTATAATATTGTTAATTCCAATACATACTTGTGATGAATTTCATAGTGGGTATCATTGACATAAAATTTCTATGATTATGATACTACTATACTATTGATTCCACTCTCTATGAAATTTTACTATTCTTATGATATGATCTCATTTATCATGATAACTGTTCTACCATGATTCATGTATTTTTAACTACCAAGAACATATAATATTTTTATGATCTATGTATTTTTTGGTGTGTTTTTATAATTTTAATCTCATATTCTCATAACCTTTTCTCATATTACACTTATATTTGATAATTGTTTGGTACCGTCCATGTATAACCTTACTAAGAATTTGATAAAAAATATTTATATATTATATTTCTTTAGGTTATAATGATCATATTTAAGTAATATATTCCTTACACTTTATTGACACCTTCCAATTGATTATAGGGAAATCAAGATAACAAAAAATGCCAAAAGAATGTGTATAATTTTATTTGAAAAACAAATTAATAGAGGGAGGATAACTCATGTAGACCATGTAACCTTTATAAGGGAATGTTATTTTTTATCCAAGGGAAGGTCACGTGAAAGTATCATTCACATCGCATGATCAACTTTTGATATTGAAAATACCCTTTTGAAAGAGTATCTATTCTTGTGATGGAATCTTGATAAGTATTGGTGATCAATCAGAGGAATCCATGTGATTTCATTCAATTCTCATGACTTTTAAATCAGCAGATACAAGAGAATCATCTTGAACCCCTAATAAAATAATGGTGTAGAAAGGTTGAAGCATCATGCGATGGAGAGTTATATTGATCATTATGTGACAGCCTCATGTGATTTGCAAAGTCCTCGTGATTCCTCGGATGATATGTCTACCTTGTCATAGAAAATCATTTTGTTATGTAATATTCATATTCTAAAGGGTATTATACATGTCTATTAGATTATGGGACCCCCCTTTGAATCCATATATGTCCATAAGGGTCGAACATGGAAATGATTGATCATAACTATGATATCTTTTATTGATCCCATGATGCATGGAAGAAAAATAGAATGATTTAATCAACAAAACTCACACAAAATTGTGAGATCTCCCATAATTTTATAAAAATTAAGGAAATAAAATGGGAAAAGGTGGAAAACACTAGTGACGGGATTGAAATCTGATCTTTATGTGAAAGTGGTAATATACCTTAGGTGATCACTATTTTCCAATAAAAGACCCATAAAAATACAACATGATCTATCGAGGGACCATAGACATGTCAACCTAATCCCATAGAGGACCCCTTGATAAACAACCTTTGTCTCATGACGGGTCCCAAAAAAACCATCTTTTCTCAGGGGAAATCCATCCCTTAGGAATAAGAATCCCATGAAGACTCCATGACATGTCATGGTGATCATAGAAATTATATTGGACCTCTCCACATGGTTAGGATAATTCCATTTGATCAGCTAGTGTACAACAAACATAATGATGGAAGAATAATATCATGGTCAATGTTATCATGCATCGCCTTAGATGACCCAGTGCAAGAGTATATAAAGTGTGTGATACAAAACTATGTCCCTGAATCATGGTCATATTTATTTAGATACATGACATTCAATGAGTTGTATAACATGGTCTAAGAGTCATATAAATCTCTCCTAATAATCATAAAATATCATGATGGGATACTGCGACACAATAATGTAGGAGGGGGCTTCTCATATTGTCCAGCCACAAGATAACATTGTTTTTTCCAAAGGTAAAATTTGGGTAACACCCTGAGTGATTACAATGACTTGTGGAGTGTTAGATGGATTATAAGAAGAAGGTCCGACAAGTATACTAGGTCTCAAAAAACCGAAAACAATCTAGAATTGTACAAACCATTAGGCACAAATCCAAAAAAGTATACAATAAATACTTAAAATATGTGAGGCTTATGAAATGAATGATACATAAATATTTAGGTGCATCAAATGAACTTCGTAGATCATTCTAAAATACCATGACAAGACTTTCCTAGAACATGTGATGTCCCTTGGACATGACCTTGATATCATATTTTGTTCCGTAGATATATCAATAATATTCTTATGAAGTAATTTGGGCTTGCCAACTAAATCTTGTGATGTCCTCGAGATGAGTTTCCCAAACTATGTGATTACACTCAGGAAATCTTACTAGGTAACGTGATGAATCCCAAGAAACTAGGACAAATCCTATTATGTCCAATGAAAATTATAGAGATATCCTGAGGCATCTTGAAGAAAAGTCACCTAGATCAAGTGAAGACCTCCAAACATATCATCTAGATCAAGCGACACACCCCAGACATGTCATCCAGGTCATGTGACGTCTTTGGAAAATTATTCCTTAACCATGAAATTTCCTCTAGATTTATCATTTCTATTGTGAAACATCCTTTAGAAAAGTCAATTGAATCATGAAATTATATTAGGACATATATGTTAGGAAACAAAGAAATGTCCAGTCATCCTCACACATGTTATGAATCCAATCAGGACATTCCTAGAAGACAATCATGATATGTCAAGAAGACATCCCCAAACATGATAACAGTGTCTAGTGGACATGTTCAATCATACCCATCCCCCACATTACTATGAGAAATCATCTTCATTCCAAACATGATACATTGGACACCTTCTTAAAGCACGAACTATAATGGTAATCTACCTCACTATAAGTCCCACCATTTTTATGACATTACAACCATCAGTATCCAATATCTCCCATGGGATTATCATTCTTAATTATCTACTAGTGGAGTGAGAAGATAATTAAACTATGAGAACTCTAATTCCTATCCAAATTAGATACATAGGATGCCTTCTTAATTATTAATCTCCAAATGGAATCTAAATCAATGTGATTCCCTACATGTCTCTAATATTATTAACATCAAGATCCAATCTCTCCCTTATTCATATCATTATTCCTCATCCACTAGTGGAGTGAAAAGATCATTGAGATATGAAAACACTGAATCCTATCCAAACAGGATACATAGTATGCCTTCTTGAGGCCCTATATCCAGGGGCTTCCATTTCAGTGTAATCACATCCATGTATCCTAAATCCTATCCATTCAAATCCAATCTAACCATGGGATTCTCATTCATCCTAACCCATCATAGGAATGATATGAAAAAAAACTATTATTAAATTGATTCCTTCCATAACTAGTATATGTCGGATGCCTTACTATGTCCCAAGATTCATATAATTTCCCCATAGGTTATCCCCAGTGCATATGTCCCACAACCATATGAAATGAGACCATAACATACTATCCATTGTTTCTCAGACCAACCGTGGAAAATGTGGGATTATGGATTAGAAATGACCATATCATTCACATCACAAATTCCCACCAATCATGGGAAACTTCGGTGTGTAAGCCTCATTGTGTGGTATGACATGAATGCCCCTATTCAATGGAATCCACATTAGAAAAAGTCTTGATGTCATATTAAACTAATATAAATTTTATTCCTACCCCAATAAGGATATTTAAGACACCTACAAAAGGCCCATGCTTGATAACTAGTGCCTAATTTCCCTCATTTGTGTCGTTTTTACATGACATTAAACTACACGGTTTCAATGAACTATATGGGTTTTGATTCCTATTAAATAATGATATGTACGATATCTCATAAAGGTTAAATGGAATCCTAAATATGCTAATATCCTCGGTGGATAGTATTAATATCTAATGTGCCTCGTTATATGGATTCAATATATGACTGAAATATCATTTCAAATAAATAGTGGGGAACTGATGACTAACCATAGATACATACTACTGGGCTCATTAATTGACAACTCATTACATATTAAAGGTTTCAATGCATGAATTTTTTGTTAGGGTATCTAGTCACATATCATTATTATCAAGATATTTGTGAAAATGTATTAAATCTATAATATATTCCTGATGTATGAAACAATTCTCCCTCAATAGGGCGTGATATGCCTGATCTTCCATCCACTTAACCAATCTGAGTTCATATGGAATGTTGGGCCTGAAACCCCAACAGACTAGTCGTGTTTGGAAAGTAATTATCTACGCAAATGTTGATGTTTGAAACATTTGGAGTTTCAATTAAGAATAAATATGGAACCTGACATGAATGATCACAAAAAATTGAAATTCCCACAATAATATGTTGGGAAAAAACTACTTGGAACCTTTCGTCAGAAAAAAATGGTTAATCCAATGTGATTCAGTCAAATAATAAAAAATGATTGGATGGACATGAATCAGACCATTTCACTTGGATCCTCCAAAATAAATAATAATTTTCACACTCAATTCTCAATATAGTGTAACCAAGGTTATCATGATATAGGTCCATCATCGTTGTTATAATTCTGCATGAGTGAAATTTCCAAAATTAGAATAAGAGGTGATAATTATGTTACATGTACATATGATATTGAGAATGTATCAACTGTAAAATGATTCATGAATTGGTAAAATTGTTACATTGTATAACTATTACTACAAAAACTTCCACTACATACAACCCCTTAACCTGATTTCGTCTCTTCATCAAGAAACTATTCTATAAAATCAGTCACAATTTCAACCCATTTGAGTCATCTAATGTCCTCACCCATACAAAACCTTCAAATTTAATTATAAAATGCAATTTTTTGTGAATAAAATCAACATGGTATGATCCTAACCCATTATGTTGCATGAAAGTTTCTTTAGATTCGGAACCTAATGGGTTTTCATCATCCAAATCAAGCTGTAATGAAACTAATGGCACTCAATTCCGCCTACAATAACTTCTGAATCTTATCCCTATATCGTGAAAATCCCCAAAATCATTATCTAATGAAGTTTGATTAATGGGTGGAATAAAACTCCATTCTAGTTCAAAAGTGGTAGAGGAGTGCTCCTATCAATTGTAGTCACATGTTCTATCCCACTATTTCCCTTCAATCGCTAGCTGAGAAAACCCCCAATCTATTCCACCTCTGACACCCATGAATGACAAACAAGGCTGACACATTTAGCATGGAAGTATTTGGATAATATTGATTTGTCTTGTATGCCTTCCTAAACTTATTAATCCTTTTATCATATTATGGTGCTCCCTATAGAGTAGGCTCATATCTCTACTCACTTAGATAAGTTATGCTTGCATATTTCTACAAAAAAAGATTTGGGGAGGACCATATCCCCACCCCACTAATGAATCCCATAAACATACTCTGATTGAATAAAGTGGAAATGGGTAGGCTCATATCCCCAATTCAATTGAAGATATATTTTGGTATATATTGGAGCTATAAAATATGTGGTTCTACATTACTTCACACACATTACTAAAATAAAAATAAATTCCAAAAAATGTTGAAGAAATGTACTAGAATATTATTTATCTACTTTCTATATGAGGAAGGGTTCTTAGTTATATCGTGATAACTAGTGATGTAAAACACTTCCATCAGTAGGAACAATTGGCTACTCTAGAGAAATAACCAATTATTACTCATGTCCATGATGATTATTAACATATCTAGTAAAAAAAGAGACCTCGCACCAGGTAATATCTATTAAAATAGGGGATAACCAAATGAGAGTGTAACATGCGTATATATATCTCACAATCCCATTGAAAAAAATGGAATCATAATACAAAGGCTGTAGATCAGTCAAGTATTCATCTTTCATCTACAGCTCACCAAGTGAGATGGACACATGCCTTAGGACATACTTATATTTCTATCGAAAAATTCCTACTAACATACTTCCAAGACATATAATCATGATCATATCCCCAATTAAATTGGGGTCCACTAGGTGAGAGATGAATATTCCATAGGCCATTCAAAAAATCTTGTTAGTTATGTTACTTGGAATATTTTACCATCTCGTGGAATCCAGGTTCACACCCCAACAACTGCTGAAAAAAGTCATACCCATCATTCTTTAGAGTATATGTAGTAGATGATTCAAATATATTTCCCATTTTAGTGGTCCACTAGAATATTCTAAAGGGGAGTTCCTCTTTTAAGAAGGATCATATCCCCCTTCAGCCATGGTTGATCAAAATATTCCCAAAACAACTCATAGGTTTTGTTATATTCCTTTCAATAATAATGAAGCTTAATGAAAAACTACATAAGTTTCTTAGAAATGGGGTAATATTTCTACATAATTATATTATTATCAATATATTCAATACACCATCATAAAACAGGCTCATATCCCTAGAAAAACAGAAAAGGAAGGTGGACATATTTCAACTATGATTCAGAATGAGGATAATTACCCTGACCTGCTCAAAGTTAGTTTCCTTGAAGTTGTTTGAAGAATTTGTTAAACACCTCAAGGGTCCTTCAAAACACTAACTAATATATAAGGATACCATTACTATGATATTCCTCCTCAATGTAGTGTTGATATTTATCATAGGGACTCTACTATTGATATCCATCATTTCCAACATCCCAATGGTGACATCTCACTCAAAATAGGAAATCATCCCCTTATATAGCCACCACTGTATAGAGAGGTGACCAAAACTCGAAAGACTTGTTATATAAAGTTAATTGAAGAACTAGGTTCAACCTTATATTGTTCACCAAAAATACAAAGAAATTTTCACCATCGTTATTAGGTGACATAGATAAATGACCTATGTGGTCTAAATAGGTGGAGGCATGTAAGTTAGATGGAGACAAAAATGGCATTGATTTATGGAGAGAGTTATCCAGAAACAACCTCAAAACCATGTTTTTCCCCTATCCATTTATGACTATGTCATTATATACAATCTATATGTGTTCATTTTTTACCTATGCAAAAATATGTGGGAAACTCACCAGTGGTTAATGGCGCAACAACTTCCTTATCCAAGAAATGATGGTAACATTCAGACCATCAATATTCTCTATTTTTCTATAAACCTAGATGTTATCTCCATGGACTAATACTTGGAAATATAAAAGCACAACATAAATATAGAACAGGATTTCCACCATTGTATCACAAATCTTTGATAATTAATCACTAATTCTTCTTTACGAATTCTTATTCAAGGTTGGGGAATGTATAGAGTATTTCACCACAACACACCCCTAGAATATGAAAAAATACTCAAAAGAGGTGTCATGTAATGTCATATCCTCTTGTTAATTTGGGGAACCATGTAGTGAATGATCCAGTTGGTCACTAAAAAAATATCACCCACATTAATTATTCTAGGACACCATGAATGGAAATACATGACTACCAAAAGATCTATGAGTTGGTCCCATGAAAGATGTGGTAACACATTCTAGGGAAGTAAGATTATGTTATGGTCACCAAAAATACTGACTCACATAATGGGATTCCATTTCACCCAACTCATACACAAGTATAGTGGTTCCAAATTAAATAGGTTACAATATAAGCTTCCATATCAGCAATCCAGAAGTGAACCCTTTCCACCCAGCCAATGAAATATTTACCACTAACTCCACCACATAGATCATTAATCTCTGAGAATATTTGGGACATAAAGAAAGTAAAAAAAATAAACCCCGTCCCATCGGGATGGTGTATTTTAATTTAAATATCCCTCCATAGGTTCATTATACCCATAGAAGGGCCTAGAAATATCAACAACTTTTTATATAAATAGCAGCATGTATGACTTGGGTCATTTATATCTCAATTCTTGTCACAAGAATAATCAAATCCTAGAATGGAATCATTAAATCCTTAACAATAGGAATAAAAAATGCCAACTATAACCCTGAATAGTCCCCAACCCGCATTGGATGGGGAATCTTCATCATCATCAACATAGAAGATGGAATCAGTGCTCTCCTGTTTGGGTGGTAAACATAGAGAGGAAATTCACATCCATTCATCCCACTATAAGATTGACCTTTATTATTTGGGACACATTCAGCAATCATAATTGTAAAATACCGCATGTAAACTATTCAAAAACAAAGTTTAGATGAATATATATCAAAGGAAATCAAAACCCATAAGAGATTTAATCCAAAATGGTTTCATAAGTCCATGGATCAGAATAATGACCCAAATTCTAGAAGTTCATAATCACCCTATTTAGTGGAGAGTAACAAGAAAACTACCATTCCATGATACAACTCAGTGAATGTTTTTACACTCAATACAAAAAATGATGTGAAGTGAGATAAAAATGGATAGGGATGTAATAAAAAAATTCTATTAGAGAAGTGTGATTTGGAAGAACCAACTAATGGTTCACATACATAGAACTATAATATGATAAGAAACATAACACCTTTGAATACTGAATTTACACTACTACGGTGGTGCACTACCATGGATAATGTGTAAGAAGTGGTTATATCTCACACATCACCCAAAAGAGAAGAAATTCAATCCACAATGGTGTTGTTGTAACAGTATGAGAATGAGTTGAAAAATATCTAAAAACTATATGATGTTATACTCAATGGAAACATTTCTATTAGTTATGTTCTTAAAGCTAAAAATAATATTCCTCCTCTCACATATCAAGAAAGAGTTATTCCACCTACAAAAGTAGAATCTGTGAATTACACCGGCTTAAAATCTAGGGATTCGGTCTACATATATGAGGATATAAAATATGATCACAATATCTATACATTACATTGAAAACAACTCCGCCTCCAAGAATAACATATGTCCATAGAAGGAAATTAGAATCAGCATGATATGAAAATGGGTCCACCCAATCAAGACCTGCCTATCCCCTATAGACATTAGGAGTCTTAGATAGTTGTAACTATGAAACTACTCATTTACATTGAATCCCTTACTACCCGAATAGAATCAATGGAAGGGTGACACGCGCCTATATATCCTAAGAGGAATCCTTACCATGAATACGTGGATGAAACTTTTCTCCCTCCCAATTTAAGAAATCCAATATTCTCAACAATTGATGGAACAATAGATTGAAAACATCATCTCACACAATTCATGACCTGATGTGGTCTAATTACGGGACCTTGAGATCACCAAGAAGTGACCATTATTTTGTGTTCTATATAGAATCTTATATGGAAATCCTTTTTTGAAACATCGTCATTCTATTAGGATATATTTCTAGATGGGAATACCTTCATTATCAATTCCTTTCTTAGTTCCACTCTACACTAAGGAAAATGACAATTTTCACCATAACAAAATTAAAAGAAACGTAAAATTGATAAGGTGCATGAATTAACATCTAGATTGAAAGGGTCAACTTATTCACTCAATATATCACTCTCATAAGAGAAATTGTTGCAAATATATGCTAAAAATATATTCAATGAGTTGTAGACACCCCTAATCCAGATGAAATATCAAGATCGATTATTTGAATATGCAAAAATGTATTAATTTTCCAAATATTACATTCGGGGGAGCTAATATAAATCTTGAACCATTCCCTCGTCATGGTTAATAAGTCTAAGTATGGTAGGTACTTGGGTTGTATCCCTCATTCTATTTGTATTTTTTATCCAATCAGTTATGAATGTCCTGAACCACCCTACACTTTTTTTTTATTGGGATCAACAATAAAATAAACCTTGAATAGAAAAGCACAGTGATTAAGGTCACCTGAGAGTTTACAAATCTATGAATAATGAATACTCCTTCTTAAATGATCACGTCCTAAGTTATATCCTTGAATAAATGGAAAACTAACTACTCAAACTACCACATCACAAGAAACCCAATGAGGTAAACCCCACTGATCATGTTAACTACTTATTCTTTCTTAGGAGGATGGGTCACACCATATAGGATTGCTTCATCTTCAATGATGCCCTCCAAATCAGGGTCAACTCCATGTCGGTTATTATGGAAAACTCCCTAAAATAGGTTACTTTTTTAACCATTTCCAAACCATAGGATCATGGTGATTTTAAAAGCATTATGTCTATATGTGGGAAGAATTTAAATAACATGTTGACTTGAAACAAAGTCGACCAATATCATTACACCTTAATGGAACAACATTTTCAACCTAAAATAGATCCATAACCTAGGGAGGTTACATAAAATATTCCTCTCTTGGGTGGATTTAACCATCATAAATTGGAAGAGACCGAAATGGAATAATCAATTTCAGATCATATTCTAGTTAGGACTCCTATAAATTTCATTCCTATAACATCTAATGCTTGGGAACCACCCCCACCAAATAGAACTCTCATCAGATAAATGTTTCATCTTTGGATCAATTAATGTAATGAAATTGGAAGAATAATTATTTTGTGTTGAATATTCCTACATGTATCAATTCCACATACTTGACTAGGGAGTCAAAGTCTATAGGAACTAGAGATAGAGATATTGAGGATAATCAGGGCATGGACAACCCCAATATCCCAATCACATCCCCATAGAGGATATGTGTGTATCCAAGACCCATGGGAAAGAACACTAGTTTACCCAAAATAAATAAATTGGTACCTCAGATCCCCCCAATGGTCACCCTAGCTGATTCGTCTTACATGACTAACAGGCGGGGTGAGATTTTATGATTGTCCTAGATAATGGGGAAGGTAAGGGTGACCAACACCACTATATGTAAATTCTCCCTTTACCTTGGTAGAAGCACCGTGGTGGTACAACAATAATGAATCATCTACTAAACTGAAAAAAAAGATTAACCCCACCTTTTGAAGAACCTCCCTACAACTAAAAAATATTACATTATTAATTGTTATTGGTTTTAACATTTTTGATCTCAAACCCATATGCAATACATCATTCAAAAGAACTAATATAATCCCTAATTGAAGCTCTCTAGAGCCTATAGGAGTCCTATAAAAACATGTCTGCATCCGAGTTTTATTGAGTGGAGACAATTCCATTAGAATTCCATGTCTCCATCTCATTCACTAAGTAGTATCGTGATTATGCCAACCAATAACACAGCAAAACCCAACATGCTTCAAGAGGACTCAAAATTATTTAAATACAATGGGGTTTTATTAACAATTGTTATGGGATCAAGCTCATACTAATTTAGACCCTATGGTATTTAGGTTATATATAGATGGATTTATCCCCAAAAAAGATGACCATTCAAGGGTATATTAATAGTGAGAAGAATCCTTTTCGTAAAATCATGATCAAAGACTAATTTGGGGATATCAAGTCTAAAAATTATTTCATGGTTAGGTAGAAATACAATGTATATAGTCTTACCCATTGACCATTTGGGATTAAAGTAATTAGACAAGAAGATTCCCTCTATCATGGTTCAAATTTAGATTAAGAATTTCAAAAATCAAACAAAAATTTTTTTATGAAAAGTGAAATACCAAATATGGCTCACCAACATCCACCTTGTCCTAAAATGAATGGGGAAATTAGAGTCATCATCGATTTCAGAGACCTTAATAGATTCAACCTGAAAAGAAATTTCCCATTTTCAATCACAAAAATATTGATTAATATAAAGACTATTTTACAAGTTATTTACTTGATGGATTTCTATTCTGGGCACAATCTAATAAATATTTCCCTTGAAGATGATAACATCACATCCTTTAATACACCTTAGGGGATGTATTCCAATCATGTCCTTGTAACACCCCGAGATTTTATTAGAAAGATTTTTTTATATTTCTTTGATGTCTCATTTTGTACACTACACCAAAATTTGATTGCGCTATATACAACACCATATTAGCTTGCGGTATATGAAACACTATTCTAGGCTTGTTTTACACACAATTTCATGTTCTTTTGATAAAATTCATTTCACGCAAAATTGGGTATAGATTTTGTTTTATGTATAAAAGAACTATGTTTGGATTATGTAATATGAAAAACCAAAGGAATCTTTGACCACACGCAACACTGACTTGTCTTGTGTTACATGCAAGATAGCCTTCCTCGATAGCTTGCGTTGTACACAATACTGAGTCTCACTAAATAATGATATATTCCAGATATATTATTATTTAATGGGATATAAACTAGCTATTAGGAATAGTATTAACAACATTTTTTATTTTATATAACATTAAAATTAATCTTATATATTTTATAGAACATGATACAAGAACAAAATAAATTTTTTCAGAAAAACAAAGTACTTTTCAAAAAATGATGTTTTTCCATCTTTTGATGGCACAACCATTTTAAATCTACTTTTTAACACTTTTATATATTCTATTTGACAAAATAAACTTCTTATTTAGAAGTGGGACATATAAATTTAGTTATTTTGAGTTTTGGGTATTTTTCTGATAAAATTCATAATTTTATTAATAGTGAAAAATAATGTATTTTAATTCAAAACATCTTTTTCAGCTAATTTATTTATATAGTTATATTAACTTTTAAATTGTTTTTAAAGTGTAACTAAATTATTTTTTTATAATTTAATCCAATTTTGGTCATTATATGTAATTTTAGTTTTAATTTTGACTTAAACAAATTTCAATCTTTTGATAGTTATTACTTCTTAAAAACACAATTTTGGGTTTTGACAACGAGAAAAAATTTAACATTAATTACTGAAAATTATGTGTTTTGAATATTGGAAAAATGGATTTCATATTTGGAATCAAAATGTTCAAATTATTTAAATATGTACATTTTATTTTTTGGACATTATTAATAGTAACTACAGTATGTTTTTATTTATCATGGTTAAATTGTAATTCTGTTAAATACGGGTAAAAAATAAAATTATAATAATATTAAACTACCCTAACACATGTCAAAATACTATTGGATGAGATATTTCTAACCATGGCCATCCTTGGGTCGATTTTGTGACCCCATGGAACTTCTTGGATATGAAAATAACATTTTATAAGAACTAATTTAAAGTAAAGTGAAATATGACATAAACTTGTAGCTTATTAATAAAAGAATTTTAATATGGGGTTATACTTAATAATTATTCAACTATAAATAGTAATTATAAATATAAAAATATTTCCTAAATCATGTTATTTTATTTATAATTTTTAGACACCAAATAAATAAATTTATTAATGACACAATTATGATGTAGTGATTGGCTTAATAATGAATGATTTAAATAAATGAGATTATATGTTTTAAAATAATTTTTTTTTTCAAAATTTTTATCCTATACACTAATATTATGGATGATTATGACTTTTTATCTTTGAAATAATTATGTTTTTTTCTAAATAATAATTTTTTTATGTATTTTTCAAAATTCACGATATGGCTATTATAAAAATTGAGAGATATGACTTTTAAACAAATACTATTTTATTAAATGATATAATATTCCAAAAAATTAAAGATTCAGAAAAATAACTTATATAACATTTAACATTGCATTAAAAAACTACGTGAGGTTCGATTGTCATTTTATATTAACTATATTAACAATAATGTATGAATATATAGGAAGACATGATAAGAGTTAAACAAGTTAACTAAGGATTAAAGCTATAAGATAAAGATAAATTTGATACCTAAACTTGTCTAAAAACTATTGGCTTAGAGTATTTCTAACAATCCTCATTTTATCTTCTAATTAAATGAGTTTTGGACCCTATAAAAACGAAAATAAATTTATAATAAAATAATATTTCAATACCTTCCTAGAGTGCCCCTCCTCCTCTCTTATAAAAATGCATCTCCCCCAACATTTCATCACACCACATTGAGCCTTCTAGCTCGACCAACCCATAACCAATTCTCCTATCAACATTATTAGTTAAATTATGGAGGTCCTAGTTTTTAGAAAATCGCATCCCTAGTGTCCCTAAGAATATTTCCAAAGTAATTTCAATGAATAAGAGGAGGTAACCACACCCTCAACTAACAAAAAGTACAAGGTAAGGGATAATTTTTAAATCTCATTTTTATCTGGGATTGTTTATATATAAGTATTTAATGAGGATATATTTATCATCCATGTCTATGTTTTCTAAAAATGTTTTAATAAAATGATTTCTATTATTATATGTATTTTTAAATTCATTTTTACACATTTTTACATTTATTACATGGAGTGGAAGGAATCTTTCTTTTGTTTTCCATATCAGGTACTTTTTTACTTTTCTAGAAAAAGATCAAGAATAATTTTTTTAACTTTTAAGTTATTAATTACTTTTTTCAGTTTCATGACACCTTATTTCAATGAAGCTTCCTCTACATTGTATCATGTTTATTTTCAACATAATTATTTTCTTTTAAAATTGTGTGGAATTTTGAGAATATAAAACATTTTTTAAAAAGACAGGATATCTTCTTCAGGAATTTAGTTCAAGTGTTTGATCAAAATTACTTTCCATCTATGATGACATAGTTTTATGTTTATATTATTGTTATTACTTTGATTTGATTTTGAATAATATGGAATTATTTTTATTAAGTCCATTTATTTTATATGGATCATGTTATGATGACAAGATTTTTACGAATCCCATTTTATTTCATGGGTTCTGCTATTGTGAATGATTTAAGTTTTTGTGGAACATGTAAGAATGATTTCATTATGAGATGGGTGGGACCTATATCTCCCTCTAATTCATTTGGTAAATATTTATATCTCTTGATATAGATATAACTATAATGGAAATTAAATTTGGTTTAGTAATACATGGTTGTAACGGCAAGTAAACCCAGTTTAGTAATGGACTTCGTCAACTATGATGGTCTTGGAATCAATAACATGGCTAATATGGAAATAATATTATGTTATTATTAGTTTTCCTCAATTACAATTTTTATTCCAATGTTGTTATATCATGGTTAATGTTTATTTATGATCTATGCCTTACGTACTGCAAAGATTTATTTCATGACTCAGGATTTTGATATTTAATATTTGTGTTCATGTATTTACATTATATTGTTTATGGACTATTTTATATTCTCAATGTATACCTTTACTTAGAATTTGATCTCACCATTTTATGTTTTATTTTCGTCAGGATATAAAGAATATTTTTAGGGAGGAATGCTAATGGGGATGATCTTTATGTGAGATTTTGATGATATTTTATCAATCTAAAATAATGTGTTCCAAATTTCCAAAGACACTAAACTAATACAGTCTTATAGAGTCTTTTTGTTTCTCATATAAATAATTCTTCAAAATTAATATAATATCCACATATGTCAATCTTGGTTCATTATATTTGGTATCATATGGAAGGTTTAATTAGAGTTTGAAAACTATGATGTGAAAATTTTTGTAAGATCCCTAGAGATATTTCTAAGGTATGTCTAGGGATGTCCCTATGGTTAAGTATAAGAATAAGTTATAGTCATGGAATAATTATAATGATCATGAATAACCTAGGATTAAACCTAGTATTTTAGAGATTGAAAGTATTACCCCTTGATTATTTTTTTTTCCGAGTATGATTTTTTCCTCTAACACTATTCTTTTTGGGTTTAGACAGTGGTTAGAACTTGAAAGAAAATATTTAATGATCAATGCACTAAGAAATGTAATGAATGTCCTCTTGAACAACCAAATTTTATAGTAGGTTGAATAAAAAAACATATTTTTATACTTACACAAGCTCTGAATCATTCTGGACATCCAAATGAGTATAGAATGGAACAACATTCTATTGAGTCCTTTATGAGGCAACCTCCACCTTCTTTCAGTTGGCCTTTTAATCCACATATTTCTGAATAATGGATTGGTACTATAGAAAATATATTTTCCATCAATCGATGTTTATAACATGAAAAATTCATTTTGGTTGTCTATCATTTAGAACCTGAAGCAGACCCGTAGTGGACTCTAATTAAGAATACAAGGCAGTAAGATGAAATTGAATCCATGGAATGCGATGAGTTCAAGAACTTATTTTTAAATAATTACTTTCCTTGTATTCTTTAAAAAAAATTGGAGAATAATTTCCTTGAACATAATCAAAAGGATTATGATTCTATTGGTACCTATGAAGTAAATTTTACAAGACATTAAAGGTTTGCTTCTGGCTTAATCATCTGACCTGAAAGTAAAGTTGATCGATTATTCAGTAGCTTAAAACCAATTCTTTGAAGGGAATTAGTTATAAGAGAATTTTGTAGCTATAAATATATTGTGCATTGTGTTATCAAGGTAGAACAGGAATTTCGTGTTACATATCCATCTCATCATTTTGACAAGAAATGAAAGAAGAAGTTCAAGGGAAAATCTCAAAACAACGGTGAAATGAAGATGAATGTTTCCTTATGATCAAAGTGCGGAAAGAAGAATGGTAGAGATTTTTCTAAAGGGAATAAAAATGTTTCAATTGTGGAAAATAAGTTCATCGAGTAGTTGAGTGAATAAGTAATGGAGAAAAGGTTTCTAATGATGTGAATAGAGAAAAAATTATAGATAATGCACCATAAACAGTTCAATGATACTAGTGCAGGGTAATTGGGCATTATGCTAACTAATGCCCAAATCCAAGGGTTAATGACGATGATCAATGTCAGCAACCTCTTCGAGCCAAAGAAAAAAAGGGAAGTCGCATGTGATCACTATTTTTGATGTTGAGTATGATAGGGAAGTGGTGGAATGATTAAGTGTTTATGTAACGGAATTATAAAATAGTGTTTTGGATTATCATTTATAGTATTATAGAATATTCGAATATCTATATATTAGTTTATTGTGGTTTTAAATAATTATATGGTACCATTAAAATGAAAATTTATTGAAATATATTTTTAAAGAATGTGATATTAATATAATGAAGGGATACGGAGATAATGAGATGTTTCATAGTATTAATGAGCTCATGACTGATATAAGTAAAAAGTGATATCGTGGTTTGAATATTTGGTATGTGGAAAGAGTAAATTTTGATAGAATGCATGTTTTCACTAAGGTTATATGGAAATTCAGGTTAGTATCATGTCTAAAAAGAATAAATGATTAAGGTAATCACATGTTTGGAATTTGACAACAAAGAACTTCCAAATGAGATATGCGAGACAAATATTAAGTAGATTTAGTTCCCGTATTTCTAAATTTGAATATTTTTAGTTTTTTAAGTATTTTATTGTTATCCATTTATGGATTGTATAGGTTATATTTTAATTTATTTTTGTTATATTAATGTATCATCTCACTATAGGTGGACTTATGAATACTTGATAACCTGTTCTAACATTTATGTTGAGACAAATGGAATGACCTGTCATTCTATCGCATGATCTTCTAACACATGAAGAATGAAAAATTCAATATCATTTCATTAAATAAGAGATGAAGTGGAAATTTTTCAGGGAATGATAAACAGTGAGATTTTACTGAAATCAAGTAAGTATTTCTCATCATTAAAAATTCATCATCTTTTGGAAAAGGATAATGAAACCAAAAAGGTTATCCTAGTACCTTCTTATTTGATAAATCAGATGTTCCATTAAATCATCATAGATTTATGGCTTCCTAGTAGTTAACTTTCTACAAACCATATTCTCTATCACTACCCGTTAGAACTTGATGGTTATATTTGGTTTCCATATCCATGGTTTCACTTACCACCAATGTTCTCCTATGTGGAAATCCAATGATGAGTTACTTTGGGTAACCGTTATATTTATAACTTTCATTTTTAATATGATGTTTTAGTATCCTTTTTTATGATGTGGGTTTCCATGAAATAAAATTTCTAGTAGAAAACCATTTATAACCCCTAATGAATTTTGAGGGAGAAATTAATATAAAGGGGGTAGAATGTAACACCGCAAGATTTTATGAGATAAGTTATTTTTAATTTATTTGATTTATTGTGTTTTACACTGCACCAAGTTTATATTTCTCTATACACAACACCGTATTTTCTTGCAGTATACGTAACACTATTCTTGGTTTGTGTTACATGCAATTTCAAGTTCTTTTGATAAAATTCATTTCACACAACTTTGAGTGTAGATTTTTTTTATGTATAAAATAACTATGTTTGGATTATATTATATTAAACACCAAAAGAAGCATTCACTACATGCAACATCGACCTGTCTTGTGTTACATGAAAAAGTGACCTTCCTTGATAGCTTGCGTTGTACGCAATATTGAGTTTCAGTAAACAATGATATACTGTTAAAATATTATTCTTTGATGGGATATAAAACAGCCGTTATGAATATTTTTAACAACATTTTTAATTATATATAACATTAAAATTCATCTTATATATTTTATAGAACATTTTATATGAACAAAATCAATTTTTTAGATAAAAGAAATACTTTTCAAAAACAATTTCCCACCTTTACATGGCGCACACATTTTAAATCTAGTTTTTAACACTTTTATATATTCTATTTTAAAACTTAAACATCCTATTTAAAAGTGGGACATAAAAATTTACTTAGGTATAATTTTTGGTATTTTTCTGATAAAATTTATATTTTGATGAATAGTGAAAAATAATGCATTTTAATTCAATACTACCTTTTCATCTAATTTAATTATATAGTTAGATTATCTTTTTAATTGGGTTTAAAGTGTAATTGGATTATATTTTTATCATTTAATCCAATTTTGGTCATTGTAAGTAATTTCACTTTTAAATTGGACGTCAACACATGTCAATATTTTGATAGTTATTACTTATTAAAACCCCACTTTTTGGTTTTGACAGCAGGAATTGATTTTAAATTAATAACAGCAAGTTAAGTGTTTGGAATTTAGAAAAATGGATTCCGTATTGGGAATCAGAAGGTAAAAATTGTTTAAATAGGTACCTTTTATATAACACCCCAAACATTTAATGGTATGTTTCTCTTAAATACATTCTACTCATCTCTGTGTTCCTTTGAAACAACACTTGTTTATTTAGGAGATAGTAAAAACCTATCCATTAAATATAAATTTTCCACTTCTATGTTTTGAATTTCAAAAAATGGTCATCTAGAGTTATCCCAAGTAAGTCATTTGGAGTCTAATAGAACAAACTTGATTTTTAGTGAATAGTAACATACCCTTATAAATAGTAATATGACCCTTATGAATAGTAAATAATAATATAACTTTATTTTCTTAAGACATTAAGATAATGAGATCTTAATTAGTTTTTCAGTGAGAAATAAAACTAATTTCACCTTTAAGATTGTTATTTTTAGAATTATCTTTGACATTATTTAAAAATTAAATCAACAATATTTAGACAATTATTTTTGAAAAATGGAGTACATTTTTGAATTCTACACATCGAAAAATGGTTAGGGTAAATTTTTGTGATTTTTCTGAAATTCTAGAATGTTTTATGAATAGTGAAATACGATAAAATACCATATATACAAATTATCAATTATATACACTATTTATGACATCATAAGTGACGTAAGGACACGTGGTTTGAACTCACATGCACTTATTACTTTTAGGGATCACATGAAACAACACTATTGGTTTTCTAGAGAAAAATAATAAAATAATGAATTAAATATTCAAAATTTACACCTCTCCTCCACAATAAAAACCCCTCACCACTCCCTCTTCTCTTCACTCATCTAAGACTTTAAGCTCCTCAAATGTTTTCCCAAATACCCTTCCCTAGTAACTACCCACGACCATTAAGCTCTTGGGCTTTCCAAAAACCAAAATCCCTTCCCTTAAGGAGGTTTTTGAGGAAGTCATTTCAAGATGTAAAACCCCTTTCTTTTTCTTTTAGTTTCATTTGAATTTATCTTCATTTTTTATCCTCTCCTCACTTCCTCTATTAAAATTGTTGTGAAAACCACAGTGTCATCTATATACTAGATTTATATCATGTTAATGGAAGAACCATCATCAATATTCTTACTCCCTCCCTTTTATTTTTATAAAAGAAATCAACGTCCATGAGGTTCCAATTTATAACCTTCGTGGACTATGATGTTTCATTCTCCAATAGTTCCTTCATTACAGGCCGCGAAACCATATTTATATTTGAAAAAGGTCATAATATATTTATTTTATCTTAATTAATGTTATTTAATCTTTACACTTACATAATATAGAATAATAATACAAAACAAGTTTATTGAGCACAAAACTGCCAAGCCAAATTCAAGCGTTTATTTTTAACACATCAAATGAGTCATCCTCATGGTATATAACAAGAATAATTATAATATAATTTATATCTTTTTAATGTCACTAATAATTTATATTAACAATTTTGGATGTTTAACCATATTTCAAACCAACATCCATTCATGAATACAAGTAAAAAAATCATTAAACCAAGTAAGAAAATGCTTCCAAAACTATAAAATTGAATCTCTTAAATCCATCAAAAAGGACATTAATAAACTTAATAAGGTTATACAATATCAATTAAATGTTTATTAGGTTATGGAATTATTAATTAATGAATCTAAATTTGATTATTCAGGTCATTAAGAACAATCAAGAACACCTTCGGGCATAAGGTAAGGGATTGCTTAACTCAATTTTCAATCGTTGAGTTAAACATATATTTCATTGGATAAATTATTCCAAGAATATGTGTGAATAACCTATGATTGTTTTATAATATATATCCAATTATATTTTTTAGATTTTTATTTTTCACACATTAATATTTCATTGATTTATCGTCATTCTAATGACACAATCTTTGTAAGGGATCCTCTCTCTCACTTTTGTTCAAGAATCTCCCTTATGTTGTGCTCTTTTATTTTTAATACCAAATTATGGGGTATGTTTTCTCAACTTCTCCTTACTTCCCTTATGATATATAAATAATAGTATGAACTTTTACCTATCATTAATCCCTCATAATAACACTTTTTACCATGACGAAATGCTTGTAAGGGGTTTCTCATCTCATTTTAATTTCTATGAGATTTTCATTATTCTCCACTTATTTCATATATGTGGTATAAGTGTACTTCCATTTGATATAAAAATAACATGATTCTCTTTATATTCATGTTATTCAATGATTCATTTGATGTTCATTACATTCTGGTCATTTTAATCGACTGATTACAATGTGGGAAGAGACTTTGTCTCAACTTCTATTTGGTTATAACTAACATTGTATGGTGCACCTAATAATCCTTATTTAGTGTACCAACTGCCCATTTGAGATAAATTTTCATTTTAAATTATATTTTTATTAAATATAAATAATCTCATATCATGGATATGGTTGATGTTTAAACCGTGTACCATTTTACATACGGTGTTTATTTGGAATGTTATTTTGATTATGGAAATACTGATAAATTTGTATACACTACTCTCTACGGATATTTAAAAGGCTTATTTATATTGTATTAAATCAATTTATAAAGAATTGTTTGGACATGAAGTGGTTTGTGGGTCCCGCTATAGCCCCTCAATGCATTGGTAGGTCTCATGAGACAAATCGATTGGCGACAAACCCTTTGAGTTTGTTTCCAAAAATCAAACGGGTTTCTACCCATAGAACTAAACCGTTTTAAGGGTATTATGGTTTCATGTGAAAGATACATGAATTACAGTTAATAATCATTCCCTTTATTTATTATTAGTTATTATTATTATCCATGAGGTTTTCACTATGACAAAATCTTTGGATGCAGTTTCATTCTATGTTTATTAATGGCATTAGTTATTCATTTATTCACTATGCCATATTGATTATGTCTGATTGATCATGATTAACTTGTTATTGTACTCATTATTCTACTATTTGTAACCCTTAATGAGTTTTTGATCTTACTCCTTTCATTTTTTACTTTCAGCAGGTGACAAAGTGGAGATTATTTATTGAGTTATTGTGGATGCAGTTTTTAGTTCTCATTATGTATTGTATTTTTTAAACATTTCCAATGTAATTTGAGTAACATATATGTATCTAGTTTATTAAAGACTACTAAACTGATTGTTCCTTTGGGATTTTCATTCATTCTATCCATTCCAATATCACATGTAATGCACCGGCTCTAGTCTAGAGGGTTCGGGGTGTTACAGTTAGTATCAGAGAAAGTTTAGTAGAAAACATGGAAACTAGAGTAGGAAATATATAGTAGGGGACAAAGCCCTAATATAGTAATTGAGGATAAATGTACACAAGCATCCTGGAATTTTGGTAAGGAATACATTATGTAGATATTTTAATCAATACGTCCCTTTCTAGATACGAGCAAGTAGAGTCGGCTCTGGAACAGATGTATCTAGGGGTAAAACCCGAAAATACCACTTTGAACTAGACTTGAATGGGAACTACTGCATGAAAATAGGCCTTTTTCACTCTTGGTTATGAAAATCCCAGGTGAAATGCTTAGGAATAATTCACATTTTATTTACAAGACATTATGAAGGAGTTTAATGTAAATTTTTCCATATAGAAATCATGTTTATAAGATTAGCTATGCATTGAATTTCAATCGATGTTGAGTGATTTTCTATTTGAGATTCATAAACTAATATGATGTATCCCATTATTTAGAAATGGAATCTAACAAAATAAGGGGAATCAATACTCTTGGTCAAGGTAGGGATCTCCCTACTAAGCAAGTCAACACAGTCAATGTTGGAGCAGATCAGATCATGATCATATTGGGACAACATACTCAGGTTGTAACAAATAACCATTCCACACCTATGTTGGATCATTTTATATGGCAGAAGCCCCCATATTTTTGTGGGACTAATAACCTAGTGGTTGCTGATCAATGGATCAATTCCCTTAAAAATATATTCATGGAATTAATATACAATAGAAATGAAAAGGTAGTACTTGGAATATATTGTCTTAAGGGTGATGTTGATCAATGGTGGTCTTTGATTCAGAATACCACTGAGGAAGAAGTAATAGAAGATATGGAATGGAGTACTTTTAAGGTAATATTCATTGAAAAATATTTCCCCCATGAGCAACGAACCAAAATGAAGAGGAAGTTCCTTGGATTAAAACAAAGGGAATAAGATAGTGTTCTAGAGTATGAGGCCACCTTCACAAGGCTAGCTAGGTATGTTGTAGATTACATAAGTGACTCAGCAGACAAGATTGATCATTTCTTTTAAGGTCTTAAGCCAAGTCTTTAAATGGCACTAGCTTTTCAATCATTTTCATCATATGATGAAATGGTATCAAGTGCCATCAAAACAGAGACGGAATTTTCTAGACCAAATATTTTCAAAGGAAACCATGATAAGAAGCGGTACTCTGATGAAAAATGAAAAGGAGAAGCAAGATCAAGGGAACAAAGCTATTCCTATTATGTGAGAACTTTGGAAAGAATCATCTCGGGAAATTCTTGAAAGTCATGGGAGTCTGCTATAACTATAGAGAAAAGGTTCATTGATCTAATGAATTCAAGGGGAAGAGACAATTAAATGGTATTCAACGCTACAATAGAGTAGATATGGGGCACTATGCAAATGAGTGTCCTAAGAGTCAAGGAAAATCAACTCATAAAATGCCAAGAGAGAAAGATGGGGCATTTGTGATTACAACCACAGAGGTTGATGTTCCTAATGATGTGGTGGAAGGTACTTTAATTGTTTCCTCAAACATAGCCAAAACATTATTTGATTCTGGATCATCGCATCCATTTATATCTTCTCAGTTTTCCAATAAATTTAGATATGTCCCATTTGATTTGATAAAGGAGTTGTCAGTTAAAACTCTCAGGGGATATATCATTGCAACAAAGGCATTTTGACTAGTCCCCCTCCAGGCACCAAAATTTGCTTTAGTTTTTAACCTTATCATCATACCAATGACTGAATTTGATATATTTCTCAGTATGTGTTGGATTTAAAATTATGATGCGAATATTTATTATAAGCAGAAGGAAGTTACAGTTTTTGAAAATGTTGTATAAGCCCTTGTCTTTAGGACAGAAACTTCACCACCTGATTCTTATCTAGAACCACCACCATTTTCTCTACTGAATACAACACTTAGAGAGGAAGATAATCCAATATCTATGGGCAAGGAAATAAATCATAAAATTAAAGATGTGCACATAGTGAAAGTGTGCATTGATTTATTTCTAGAGGATTTAACTAGACATCCTCTATAGTGGGAGGTTGAGTTACCTATTGATTTAATTTCGGATGCAAGACCTATATCAAAGACTCCCTATAGAATGGCCAGTATGTAATTAGTAGATCTAAATAAACTACTAGAGGATTTGAGTCAAAGAGTATTTATTCGACCAAGTGTTTCTCCATGGGGATCCCTGATCCTCTTTGTCAAAGAGGAAGATGGATCCATGAGGGTTTGCATTGATTACAGGGAAATCATTTCTATTGCAATAAAGAATAAGTTTCCTCTACCCTAAATTGATGATTTATTTGACCAACTATATGGAGCTCAATACTTTTCAAATATTGACCTTCGATCTAGATATCATCAGTTGTGTGTGAGGAAGGATGATATTCCTAAGATAGCATCTCAGACTAGGTATGATCATTACGGGTTTACAGGGATGCATTTTGAACTGACAAATTCACCCTATGTTTTCATGGATTTAATGAATAGAGTTTTTATAGAATATCTTGATAACTTCGTTGTGGTATTCATCAATGATATCCTCTTATACTCAAAAATCTATGAAGACCGTGAAAATGACTTGTGGGTTATTCTAAGAACTCTTAAAAGAAATAAATTATATGGGAAGTTTAGAAAGTGAAAAATATCGCTTCAATCAGTTTCTTTTCTAGGCCATATTTGCCTCTAAGTATGGAATCCTAGTTGATACATCAAAGATAAAGGCAATCCAATATTGGCCCACTCCAACAAAAATAATTGAGGTATGCAGTTTTATTGGCTTAGAAGTTTATTATCGACGTTTCATTCAGAATTTTTCCTGAATGGCTAACCTGCAAACCAAGCTCACATATAAAAGAGTTAATTTTTCATGGAAAAAGGAATGTAAAGAATGCTTTGATTAATTGAAAAGAATATTGGTGAATGCACCAATTTTGACTCTTCCATCTAGAAGTGATATATTTATAATATACAGCAACGCATCAAAGAATGTCAAGGGTTGCATCCTTATGAAAAATGATAAAGTTATTGCTTATGGATCAAGACAGTTGAAGACTCATTAGAAAAATTATCCAACTCATGATCCTAAGTTAGCAGCCGTAATCTTTGCTCTGAAAATATGGAGGCATTATCTCTACAGATAGAGATGTGAGATTTATACAGACCACAAGATTTTGAAATATATTTTCACACAAAAGGAACTCAACATGAATCAAAGAAGATGGCTCGAGTTACTCAAATATTATGATTGTTCAATACACTACCACCCAGGAAAGGTGAATAAGGTGGAATATGCATTAAGCATGAAAGATCATGTCCTTCTGACTCAAATAAGGATTAAAAGAGATCTTATGTTCATGGATCTACTGAAGATGAATATGGGAATTGTTAAGGAAGGGGAAACATCACTCCTATTTCAAATGATTGCTAAACCATCTTGGCTAGAGAAGATACAAATTTCAGAATCTAATGATGAGTATTTCTGCAATAAAATTGATGCAGTTAAGGATGGGAGACTGGCTGATTTCGAGTATGAAAAAGGAGTTCTGATGTTTAGGAAGAGTTTATTCATTCCATTAGTACCTAAGCTAAAAGGGGAACTATTAGATGATGCTCATTGCTCAAATTTCTCTATACACCCGGGTATCACCAAGATGTATAGAGATCTGAAGGAATGTTTTTGGTGGGATAATATGAAATGAGAAATTGATGACTACCTGTCAAGGTGTCTAGTTTGTCATCAAGTGAAGGTAGAGAGACAAAATCCCAAAGGAGTGATGCAACCTCTACCGGTTCCTATGAGGAAGTGGGATAACATTACGATGTATTTTTTCACCAGACTACTGAGGACACCTAGAAGGATTGATGCAATATGGGTAATTCTTGATTGTCTCACTAAATCAATACATTTCATTACAATAAGAGAGGATTTACCACTTCAGCACCTGGAAAGACTTTATATTAATGATGTTGTGAGACTTCATGGTGCACATCTTTCGATTTTCCCTGATTGAGATCCCTGGTTTACATCAAAATTCTTGAAAAATCTCCAGAAGGCATTGAATACTATACTTCGTATAAGTACTGCATACCACCCTCAAACTGACGAACAGTCTGAAAAGAACTATTCAAACTCTAGAAGACATGCTGATATCATGCTCTCTTAACTTCTAAGGTATGTGAGATCAATAATTTCCTTTTTTGGAATTTTCCTACAACAATATTTTCCATTCTAGTATTCAAATGGCTCCATATGAAGCATTATATGGAATGATATTTCGAACTCCAACATTTTGGGATGAAGTTGGTGACAGAAATTATATAGGCCCCGAACTTATTAAAAATTACATGGAAAAGGTGAAGAAAATATAAGCCCATATTAAAGCATCCCAAATTATGCAGAAGATTTATGCTGACAACCGAAGAAAGGATTTGGAATTCCGAGTGGGAGATCATGTATTTCTGAAAGTATATCTATAGAAGGGTGTAATAAGGTTCAAAAAGAAAGGGAAACTGATCCCCAGGTATATCAGACCATTTGAAATTCTAGAAATAATTTCATTTGTAGCTTACCGACTAGTGTTGCCACCAAATCTCTCCAGATTTCAGGATGTGTTACATGTATCATTGTTAAAGAACTACATGCCAGACCCAACACATGTACTCACATCTGAATAAATAGAACTGAAACCTGATTTTTCATACTGTGAAAAGCCTATCAGGATTCTTGAGACAAGGGAGCAGGTATTGAGAAATCAAACAACTCATCTAGTAAAGGTTATTTGGAGAAACTAGAAAATAGAAGAAGCAACATGGTAACTAGAGGATTTCATGAAGAAGAACCACCCACATCTTTCTGGTGGGGTTTATACATACAGTTTTGAGGACAAAATTTCTGAAGGAGGGAATAATATAACACCGCAAACATTTTATGGTATGTTTCTATTAAATACATTCTTCTATTCACTGTGTTCCTTTCAAACAACAGTAGGTTATTTAAGAAAAATTCAAAAACTAGCCATAAAATATAAATTTTCCACTTCTATGTTTTGAATTTCGAAAAATGGTCATCTAGAGTTGTGACCAGTAAGTCATTTGGAGTCTGATAGAATAAACTTGATTTTTGGTGAATAGTAACATACCCTTATAAATAGTAATATGAATAGTAATGTGGACCTTATTGTGGAGACCCAAACTTGATGAACATAGACATTAAATTACATTTTTGGAATAATTAATACATTACAAAAACACATGCCCAATGACTGTATTAGTTTAGTGTCTTTTGAAACGCGGAACATAATCTTCTAATCATGTTGAAGGATCTTAAACATCTCCCATAAAGATCTTCCCCTTTTGTTTTATTACTTAAAACCTTTATTCATATCCTGGGGAAAGTAAAAAAAATAAAAATGGTGAGCTCAAATTCTCAATAAGGGTAAGCATGGAGAAAATAAAACAACCCACATACATTTGAACTTAAAAACACAAACATAAAGTTTAAACATCAAAATCGTGAGCAATGACATTATAAATGGTAGTATTTAAGGCATAGATCATAAAGGAACATAAATCATGATAAAATATCATGGTAATAGAACATATAATTTTGGAAAACCATTAAGCACATGGTATTATTTCCATACTATCCAAGGCATTGCTGCGAAGACCATCATAGTGGACAAAGTCCATTACTAAATCGGGTTTACCTGCCATTCCAGCCCTGTATTACTGTACTGGATTTACTTTCTGTTACATCCATGTATATATCGTGAGATATTAATCTTTACCCAATGCATCGGAGGGAGATATAGGTCCCACCAATCTCATAATGAAATCATTCTTACTTGTGCCACAAATTAAACATAAATCATTCATCATAACCCAAATAATAAAATGGGTTTCATAAACATCATCCCAACATAATGAAATCCATATAAAACAAATGGATATCATTTCATCATAAGAATAATCAAACCATGTAAATAATAGATACATTATACTTGAAACATAATCATTCTAAATAATGTCATCTTAGATGGAAAATAGTTTTGACAAAACACTTGAAATTAATTCTTGATCAAAATATCCTTTCTTCTTCAAAATAATTTTCTTTTCAAAAAATTCCATTCAATTTTAAAAGAAAATAATTTTTCAGAAAATAATCATGAAATATTGTAGAGGAATATTTATGAAAATTAGGCGTTATGAAATCGTTAAAATCCGTTCATGTCTTATAAGTGAAAAAAACATTCTTCTCGAACTTTGGATGGAAAAGTCAAAGAGTATCTTGTACGGTAAACAAAAGAAATATTCCTTCCATAACACAAAGTAAAATTCATAGAGGAGTAAACATGAAATTAAACATACATGTAAGAATAGTAAACACTTTATGAAAAACATTTTATGAGCATGGATGGAAAATATAACCCCAGTAAATATATACGTATAAGTAATCTCGGATAAAAATGAGATTTGAAAAATTATCCCTTATCTTATGTCCAATTTCATCAGTATGTGTCTGAGACTCTTGTATAGTGGGTTTAAACATTTTATTAACTTGTAACAGAATTATAATAATATTTATGATATCATATATGGTTCACATATGACTTTATATTACCCATTCGTTTGTCAATTCCATGTTTAAGCAGCGTTTTGGGTAAAATTGTTTCATTTAACGTACATGTTTGGAGGTGTTGTCCATGATATTATTATTACTTATATCATGATTCACTTACTTACAGAATGTAAACCATGATTTCTATATCATTTATATTTAGTATATATATATAATAGATAGATAAATTAAATGAAACACACCGTTCATGGAGACGGTAGGTAGTACGTACGCATGAATGTCGTTTTCCTTTCCTTATTGACCTGAATGGAAGTAAGTAGATGAAATATATATATACATAAATCCAATTTCATATATATCATTATTATTCATTATGTATACTTTATAATCATTCTTGAATGGTTAACATGAAGAATGAATCTCATCGCGTCGTGGAGACGGTAATCCGTATGTACGCACGAGCGACGATATCGTTCCCATTATTATTTCATGGAATTGGATTGGATGATATAATATCATAGAATCCGTAAAATGTTATAATAACCATATATAGTTAATCTTTACATCATTATACCCATCCAAGTAAGGTGGTGGTGGAAAAACATACTACACCACGGCGTGGAGACAGTATTCTGTACGTACGCACGCGCGGTGATTTCGTTTTCCGTAGGATGGATAGATGGTGAAAGGGGGTTCTTTAATATTTATAATAACATATAATTACTTTATTTATACTGATGTTATTAAATAATAATTAAACAACTAAATAAGAGGAATTATAATAATAATAAAAACTTGAAATAATCGGTAGAAGTGATTACCTCTTCTTCCACGTGCCTCCTCTTAACCTCCTCTTAGGGTACTAGAGCTGGTCTTCGAAGAAAACCAGGACCTCTAGTATTTTTATATGGAAGTTGATAACTAAAATGGGCAGGTTTTGGGAGATTTTGAAGGCTCAAATTTGTGTTAAGATGAGAGGGAGGAGGTTCCCTTTTATAAGGGAGGAGAGGGGCACCTTTGGAAACGTAAGAAATATTAATTTATAATAAATTTCAACCCCACTTAAAAACCTCAAAAAATGGCTCAATTTTAAGATGAGATTATATAGGGTTGTAATATCATCAACCAATAAAATTTATACATTTTGTGAATTTATTTTAAACATTATCAAATTAATTTATCCTTATTCAATCTATTTAATTTTATTTGTGGTAATAATATTCTAAATTTTAAATTATTATAAATAATTACTTATTTGTTATGAATTGTCCATAATTGGATACATTATGACATTTTAGACCATATAAATTTAAATTTATAATTTTTAAATATTTTTGTTATTTTTAAACTATTTTATAATTTCTTATTTTTATAAAATAACAATAGTGTCAATTTTGACACTATTCATTTATTTGAATTTAAATAAAATCTACACAGAGGATATATTTGAAAAAATATATTTAATAGGTTCCTAATATGTCATATTATTCTATATAATTCGTGGGTCACATTAAATAGGTTATATAATATTTATTTTAATATTTTTAAACCCATTTATTTGATATTTCAATCAATAAAATAATTTCAACATAACTATTGTGTCATCATTAATAATAATTATTTAATAACTAAAAATCCTAAATAAATATAAATGATGTAGATAAATTTATTAGCTTTCTGAAAACTATTCATGATTGATGTTTTATAAATATTATCACTAAATTAAAATTATTACACTTATAAGATATAAGAGGGTGAAATGTTCTCACTTTCTTTGGTTTTAATTATAATTATATCATTTTCATGGTCAATAGTCCATGAAACAAATATATTCTGACACTTAAGTGATATGGGTCGACTTTTATTCATCCAATAGAATATTTTCAGGTGATAGGGTAATTTTATAATCTTATTTTTACCCTTAATTACCCAAATTACCTTTAACTGTAGTAAATAAACATTACCGTAGTTACTATTCATCAAGTCAAAAAAATAAAAGTTTCCTATTAACATAATCTGTACCCACTGAATCCAAATATGGAATCCATTTTTCAAAATTAAAAACACATAAGTTGCAGAAATTAATTTAAAATTAATCCCATTGTTAAGAAAATGGGTTTTAAAAGTTAAAACATTGTCAAAGATTAAAATGGTTTTACCTATGAATTCAATATAAAATTAATGGTAATGATATTAATTATACTAAATGTTAAAAATTTATTCTATATATACATTAAAACGATTAAATATTATAATATAACCATATAAATTTTCTCAATGAAAAAAGTTGTTTTTAATTAAAATTTAGCGTATTTTTACTATTCGTCAAAATAAGAATCTTATCAGAAAAATATCAAAAATTTATCAAAAGTTAATTTTTATATCCTAATTCCAAATAAAAATTTTTTATTGTCAAATTTAGCTTAAAAACATGTCAAAAACTATATTTAAAGTGGGTGCACCATCAAAAGACGGAAAAACTGCATTTTTTGAAAAATATTTATTTTACCCGAAAAATTTATTTTGTTCTCATACCATGTTCTAGAATATGATAAAGATGAATAATAGGTATATATAATCTAAAATTTAGTTGATAATATTCATAAAATATAGTTCATAATAATATTATAACAATATATCATTGTTTAGTGAAACTCGGTATTGCGTACAACACACGCTATCGAGGAAGGTCGCTCTTGCGCACAACACAAGAAAAGAATTGTGTTGCGTATACTGCAATCTAATAAGGTGTTTCATATAGAACAAGATAATCTTAGTGTAGCGTACAACACAAGACATATAAGAAATTAAAAGGAATATTTCTCATAAAATTTCGAGGTGTTACATTCTACCCCCCTTAAAATGAATTTCACCCTTGAAATTTGTTGGGGATATAAATCATTTACTACATGAAAGTTTCTTTCATAGAAACCCACATCATAAAAATGAATACTAAAACTTAATTGTATAAACTAAGGTATGAAACCTAGCAGTTACCCAAATTACATCCCCACTGGGTTTCCACATAGGAGAACATAGGTAAAAATATGGATATAGAAGAGAAATATAACTATCAAGTTCTAATGGAGTGTGGAAGAGAACATGGCTATGTAAAATCTTACAATCACGAAGACATAAATTTGTGATGATCTCAGGTACCATCAGATTCATCAGATATGAGGGTACTAGGACAACATTTTTGGTTTTCACGATCATTTCCCTAAAGTTGATAAATGTTTTCATAAATAGAAATACTTACATGATTTCAGTGTAATATCATCATTCATCATTACATGAACAATTTCCACTTCATCTATTATTTAATGAAATGAAGTTGAATTTGTCCTTCTTGAAATGTTAGTAGATCATGCGATAGAATGATAAGTTATTCCATATGTCTCAAACAAAAAGTTATCAAATTTATTAAATATATATAAGTCCGTATATGGTGAGATTAATAATATATGGTTCCAAAAATAGACTCATACTTCATCTATCATAATAGTTAATAAAATAAAACTGCTTTCTACTAACCAAGGACTTCCTGTAGGACATTGGTAGGTGATAAAGGCCTGTCGCACTTCGTTTGTTAGTTCGATTCCTGCAACACTGTCTGACGCGATGGGTTGTCGTCCATCCTGTATGTTTTCCTTTTTCTAAAAATTCTCCATTATAACATTCCAGAAATAATATCAAAAAATGTTCTATTCTTAATCAATAATATCTGATGTACAACATAATCCATTCCATTTTTTAGGCTTATCCAAAATACATCTGTCTAATATCAGAGTATAAAGAAAACAATTACTTGAAAGTTCAGATAACAAGAACATGAATACCATCATTTATCCCCCATATATCATAAGATATATCTTGTTGATCGCATTCCAAACATGTGAATACCTTAATCATGTATTCTCTTTGAAAATTAATACCCATTGAACTTTAGTGAAAACATGAATGTTGTCAAAATTTAACTCTTTCCACATACCAAAATTGAAAATTTTATATATACTCAAACCATGATATCACTTTTCCTTATATCAGTCATGAGCTTATTAATACAATCAAACAATTAATTTCTCCTTATCCCTTCATTATGCACATATCATCCCCTTTTAAAAAATATTTCAATCACTTTTCATGGTTACCAGTACCATAAAATTATTGAAAACCAATACATATATATTCTAAAATTCCACGATACTATAAATGATATTCCGTGATACTATCTTGAAATTCCATTAAATAAACACTTAATCATTCCACAATATCATTGTCATACTCAACACCACACATAGTGATCACATGTGACTTCCCATTGTCCTTTTCCTTAAGAGGTTGCTCACTTCAATCATCATTAACCCTTGGATTAAGTAATTAATTAGCATAATGCCTCATTTCCTTGAACTTGAAGCATTGAAGTGTTGGTGGAGTGTTCTCTATAGTCTTTTCTCTATTCACGTAATTAGAAACATTTTTCCCATTTCTTTGGAACTCAGTTGATCGATGACCTTCTTTTACACACTTGAAACATTTTCTAGTACCTTTTAGACAATCTCCACCATGCTTCTTTCCACACTTTGAGAATAAAGAAACATTCACCTTCTTTTCACCATTGTTCTGAGATTTTTCCTTGAACTCCATATTTTGTTTTTTGTCAAAACCATGACATGGATATGTAACACCAACTTCCAATTCTACCTTGATTGCAGAACGCACAATTTCTTCATAGCTACTGAAGTCTCTTATAGTTAATTCCCTTCGAAGACTTGGTTTTATGCCACTGAAGAATCGATCAACTTTACATTTAGGTTGGATGATAAAGCCAGATGCATATCTTTAAAGTCTTCTAATATTCACCTCGTATATACCAACATATTCATCATGATTAAGCTTAAGGAACTCCTTTTCCAACTTTGTTTAAATAATACGAGGGAAGTACTTATTGAAAAATAAGTTCTTGAACTCATCTCATTCCATGGATTCAATTTCATCTTGGGGCCTTTCATTCTTAATTAGAGTCCACCACTGGTCTGCTTCACCTTCTAAGCAATAAATAGCCAGAATGACCTTTTCATGTTCCGAACATTGAAGTATGGAAAATATCTTTTCAATTGTACTGATCCATTGTTTAGCAAAAAGTGTATCAGATGACCCACTGAAAGAAGGTGGATGTTGCCTCATAACGGACTCAATAGAATATTTTTCCCTTCTCTGCTCATTCGGAAGTCCAGAATGATTCATAGCTTATGTAATTATTGAAATAAGATTTTTCACTCCATCTCCCATAACATTGGTTTGTTCAAGAGGAAAATAATTGCATTTCCCATTACATTGGTCAACATGGTTCCTTTGGGTTCCAGCCATCGTCTAAAACCCAAAAAGAACAGTGTAAGATGAAAAAATAATGCTAGGAAAACAACCTAATAAAGGGGGTGTACCTTCAATATATAAAATCATAGGTTTAATTTTAATATCGTTACCTTAATTCAAGGACTATAACCTATACTTATACATAACCATAGGGATATACCTAGACATACCATTGAAATATATCTAGGTATTTCACTAAAGATTTTGCATTCTAGTTTCCAAAGGATTACTAAACCTTTCCTCTGATACCAACTGTAGAGACCCAAACTTGACGTACATAGACATTTCATTACTTTTGCGGAATATTTAATACATTACAAAAACAGATGCCCAAAGACCGTATTAGTTTAGTGTCTTTGGAAACTCGGAACATAATCTTCTAATCATGGTGAAAGATCATCAACATCTCCCATAAATATCTTCCCCTTTGGTTTTCTTACCTAAAACCATTATTTATATCCTGGGGAAAAGAAAACATAAAATGGGTGAGCTCAAATACTCAATAAGGGTAAGCATGGAGAAAATGAAACAAACCACTTACATTTTAACTAAAAAACATTAACATAAAGTTTAAACATGGTAGTACATAGGGCATAGATCATAATGGAACATAAATAATGATAAAATAGCATTGGAATAAAACATGTAATTGTGGAAAACCATTAATCCCATGATATGACACTAGTAGAAAATTCATTTTTAACGTCGTCAATTTGACGTCAGTTTCTTATAAACCGATGTAAAAAAATTCTGCAGATACATTTTGGTGTCGGTTTTTTAAAAACCGTTGCCAAAAAATAAGAAAAATTAGTTTTGGCATCGGTTTTTTAGAAAAACCAACGTGAAAAAATAATGAAAAAAATATTTTGGCGTCGGTCTTTTTAAAAACCAACGTGAAAAAATTAAAAAAAATGTTATGACATAGGTATTTATGAAAACCGACGCCAAAAGTGTAAAAAAAAATTACAGTCCTATAGATAATTATTTAAGCTTTGATTTGACTGGTCGTGGAGCAAAAATGGAGTTATGTATTAAAAGTTATGGATGATGGAAGTAGATCTTCTCTAAAAGAAGTCTTAATTAAGTCCAGCTTTCAAAAGCCATAACTTTTAATCCGTAACTCCGTTTTAGATATACGACTAGTCAAATCGAAGCTGAAGGAATTTTCTAAAACCTGGTGAATTTTTTTTGACATTTTGGTGTAAGTTTTCATAAAAACTGATGCTAATTTTTTTTTGTTTTTTGAGTCGGTTTTTAAAAAAACCAACCCCAAAAATAATTTTTTTTTCTTTTCGCGTCGGTTTTCTTAAAAACCGACGCGAAAACTTTTTTTTTGTTTTTCACGTCAATTTTTTAAAAAAATGATGCGAAACATATTTTGTTTATATTTTTAGCATTGGTTTATTTAAAAACTAACACCAAAAATGATATCGATTGGAATTTGTGCCGTCAGTTTTCGTAAAAAACTGACGCCAGAAGACCAACATGTATCCTCTTTTGCATCGGTTTCAAACAAAACTGATGCCAAATAGTATTCACCAATACGCGGGATCAGAATTTCAATTTTTTAACAACTCGTGTTTAACATTTTAAAATCCCACCTATATTTTCATACAACTCAATCAAAAATATTTTCATTTACTATATATAAATCTATTTCTACTTCATTCATCATTTTCATCCTCTTAGATTCAATCATGTTTTCAACGCGGAATCAATTGTTAATTTGAATACGATACATATTCTATTCATTTATTTTATTTATTATTAATATCCTTTATTTATATGAAAATAGATAAGTTTTCATATAATTATGATTTACTTTTATTATCAAGTTAAAAATATAAAATATTCGGATGATATTTACCATGCTTGGTGTAAGTTTAATTATCGATCATTGTTTTCATTATCAGATGAGTTCTACACTAAATATAATAGATATGATGATAAATAACATATCATTTTAATGGAATATCAGAAAATAATCAAAATGTGTTTGAAGTATTATGTATATTTTATATCATTTGGTGTATGTGATTTTAATTTGTGTTTATCTTGTTTTCTTTAAAATAAGTTGTATCAATCGATACTTTGACATGTTCAACTTCCAATGGCCATAAATTTTGATCCGTAACTTCATTTTAGCTCCACAACCAGTCAAATCAGTGATTTGGAAATGCTCTAAATCATCGAAGAATAAACAATTGCTTTTTGGAATCATTTTTTGTAAAAACCGACTCCAAAAATAAGTTTTTTCCATTTATAGCGTTGGTTTTTTTCAAAAACCGACATCGAAACAATTTTTTCAACTTTTTGGCATCGGTTTTTAAGGAAACTGACACCAAAAATGACGTGGATGAGTCTATATGTTGTATATTTTTTACAAAACTGATGCTAAAAAGAAAATGAAATTTTTTTTGGCATTAGTTTACAAACACAGATGTAATAAGTCATATTTTTTATGTCGGTGACTTCACTGTCGGTTAAAACCGACATAAAAAATAAAAAAAATCCGACATTGAAGACATTTTTTCTACTAGTGTGATTTCCATAGTATCTAAGGAATTCCTGACAAGACCATCATAGTGGAAAAAGTACATTACTGAATCAGGTATACCTGCCATTCCAGCCCTATATTATTGTACCGGATTTACTTGTCGTTACAGCCATGTATATCTCATGAGATATGATAACCCTACTTTTATTAAAAACATAAACATGATTTATTACATAAACTATTCACTTGAGACAACATGAAAGATCATGAGGTCTAGTGTCTTTGGGGCTTAGTATCATTACATAACAACTTAAAACATGAAATACAACATCTTTATTGAAAAATTCTTTTACATGACCACTATATTCCCTCGTACTTAGCATTCCATGGGATAACCTGAGGACATGCATAAGAAAAGGGGTGAGCTATAAATCCCAGTAAAGGAATTAACATCAAATACATGAGGAGTACAATACATGTTAGAAAATAGGAATATCAATAGATCACAAGAGAAACATGAACATAAAGTAATGATAAAGCGTGATAATCATAACATGGAAATGTGGAAACAACACTTAACATGGAATTAGCATGAGCCAAGGCCCATTGCACATAGAGGATGAGTGAATTCTCATTGCACATGAAACACGATTAAACCCTTATTGCACTTAAATTATCATGGGTCAATACTCATTGCACATGACTTATCATGATACTATACTTTACCCAATGCATTGGAGCACTATAAGGGCACACCCTTCTTAAACATTTCATTTCATGTATAAGTGTGCCACATGGATCACAAAACATAGATTCATTAAACATAATCATTTATTCCACGATAAAGGAGTGTGTAATTAATACATGAAAGTTTATAATCAATAAGTAAATGTGCATAAAGGTGATTACCCTTGATAGATAAATGGGCATGGTATTCACTACACAAAGGCATTGGCTTAGAAAATCGGTGTAATTTCTACAGTGTAACGGTGTGACATAAGAATTCATAAAAAATAGTCGATGAGAGAAAAAGGGGTGTCTCATCATATTTAAATTAAATGGAAAGTAAGGGGGTCATATATATACATGTCCCAACAATTGTAATGTAATATAGATTCATGACACAAAAGTACTACTTGAATGCAAATAAGGAGAGAGAAGTTCCTTTCGGAATTTCGGCATAGTAACAGGTGTACATGGGAGGCATTTAATGAGAGAGAAATGGGTCTCCCATCATTAAAACAATAATATGGAAGTATGGGGGGTGAAAAACCATACCCCAGCATTTATAATTGAAATTAAAAGTGCATAAAAATATTAGAAAAATTGGACAAAAAAGTGAAAGGAAGAAAAACCCTTACGTGGAAGTGTGCTTCCAAAGGCTTGAGAGAGGATTGTGAGACGATTCATGGGAGCTTGGGGAACCTTGTTAGGATTCTAAAGAGATTGGGGTAGAGGATGGATGAACTCCAAAGGCTTTGAGTGAGGACGAAGTGGGAGCTTGGGTGGGTTTATATAGGAAAGGTGAGTGAATTCTTTATTATTTAGGTTTGGGACCCCTTACGTTAAACTAATCCAAACCACAAATCCGCTAATGGTTTTTGCCCATATGTTTTGGAAAAGGGAAGAGGAAAACAATATTTTATAATTCCAAAGTCTGAACCTCTTAAAATAATGGTGTTTTTTATGTGGAGGTGAGTCACACTCCCATGGAAAATAATTTTAAAATACAATAAGTTTAATAAGTCTTGAGGGATCCATTAATGATTTGAAAAGTAAGTCAAACAAACCCAAAATCACATTATTTTAATGGTAAAACATATATTTACCGAACATAAAGCTTATAGTATCTTATTACATCACTATTAGGTCATTATGATGTCATAAAACACATTATATAATTAAACGGTATTTAATTTTTACCCAAATATTTGACTGACTCCGAAAATTATGAAAAATTCACTTTTGGATAATTTTGACGTACTTATTACATAAATAACATTTTTTTATCTAAATAATTTTCTAAATATGTCAATTTTCACTTTTAAAATAAAAACTGTCATTTATCCAAAAATTCACGGGTTTTGACAAAAATGGCTTTCAAACCTTAATAAAAATTACAATTTCATTCATAAAACCATATGATCATTAATATTTAATATAAAATAATTTAATAATAATAATAATATTTTATTAAAATATTATTTAATTCAAAAATCTGTTAATTTAATAAAATATAATTCCTAATCAAATAATAAGTAAAAACACAATTTGTACTTCAAGAACTATTTACAATGTATCAATAATGACAAGAAATAATATTCATTATTATATACAAAAATAATGTACATGAACATAGTACTAGAGATTTGTTATATAACCCCTTAAAACAGCCGCATAAGACCTAAGGGAAAGGTGTGTGATGGGGACAGACTCTTGGGGTGGCTTAGATAACATTGCTCGAGTGGTAATCTCTATCAACTTCCACTTTTCCCATAGATGGTTTTGTTCGAGCTTGACGTGATGAAGCTCAGCTTGGTCTTGGTCAGGAGTGAAGCCCAAAGATGCCACCTCTTTTCTAAGCCTTGAAAAATGGGCTTTGTATGGATAAATTCTACTAGATGAGGCCATCTATTCCTTTGTCTTAGTAAATTGGATTTGTTAAAGCCCTATATTTATACTAATCATGTGATCACTGTTCAGCGGATATAAAAGAAACCGTTATAATACTTAACATAAAACTAAAGAAGTTGATATTTTATATAAACATTTTAAATAGAGAGACATTTAATTAGATCAAGAGGGATTTCCATTAATGAAACTTTGGGTCGTTACAATATTCCCCCCTTAAGGAATTTTTCCCTCGAAATTTCTTTTTCCAACACTAAAACAGATGTGGGTAACTCAGGTCCATTATTTCCTCCGATTACCAAGTTGCTTCTTCAAACATGTGGTTTCGACACAACACCTTGACAAGGGGCATTGTCTTTTTTCATAGAGCTTTTTCTCTATGATCTAAGATCTTCACTGGTTTCTCCTCATAAGAAAGATCATCCTCCAATTGTACCATCTTATAAGAGAGTACATGTGAAGGGTCTGGTATGTACTTCCTTTAGAGGGATACATGAAAGACATCATGTACTTTGGCCATTTTAGGTGGAAGTGCTAGTCAATAAGCCACAGCCCCGACACAATCAAGAATCTCGAAGGGGTCGATGTACCTTGGACTTAACTTCCCTTTCTTTCTAATCCTCGTGACCTTCATCCTCGGAGATATGCATAGAAATCCCATGTCTCTAAATTTAAATTCAAGGTCCTGTCAATGATTATCTGCATAACTCTTTTGTTGACTCTGGGCTACCTTGATATACTGCTAAATGGTTTTCACCTTCTCCACTATTTCGTCGACCATTTCTATTCCAAGTAGCTTACGTTCACTGAACTCATCCCATCATGCCAGTGTTCTGCACCTTTTCCCATAAAGGGCTTCATATGGTGCCATTTGGATGCTTGAGTGGAAACTATTATTTTACGATAACCCAACCAGATGAAGATGTTGATCCCATCCTCCTTTAAAGTCCATTAAACATGTTCTCAACATGTTCTCAATTGTTTAGATAGTCCGCTCAGATTGGCCATTAGTTTGAGGATGGTAGGCCATACTGAAGTTTAGTTTAGTATCCATATCATGTTGAAGACTCTTCCAAAACATAGAGGTGAATATGAGATCTCAGTCAGACACAATAGGTAGTGGCACACTATGTAGCCTTACCACTTCCCTGATAAATATATGTGCTAGTTGATCCAATTAGAAATATTCTTGACTAGAAATGAAGTGTACAGTCTTTGAAAGACGATCCACCACAACCTAGATTGTATTGTTGCCTTTGGATGTCTTCATAAGTCCAGTGACAAAGTCCATGGTGATGTTCTCCCATTTCCATTCTGGTATGGGCAATGGTTGCATCATCCCCTTAGACTTCTTCCTCTTAGCCTTCACTTGCTAGCACACTAGGAACTTTGATATATATATAGCAATCTCCTTCTTCATATTATCCCACCAAAATATTTCTCAGATATCTCGATACATCTTTGTGCTCTCTAGGTGAATATAGAAATTTGAACTATGTGCATCATCCAAAAGATCCTTCTTCAGCTCCAGACTTGACGGAACACATAGTCTTTTCCTAAATCGCACAACTTCTTCTTCATTAACATTAAACTCTGAGGATTTCCCTTTTTCGATAGCTTCCACTTTTTCCTGAATTCCCACATCATCCTTTTAATAATCCTTTTACCTTTCCAAAAGAGATGGTCAAGTAATCATTTTTGAAAGGTTTGATAATGTTCCATTTTTTATGATTCCCATGTCCATCTTTACCAAGTCTAAGAAGATTGGATCCTTCTCAATTCTCATCATTGAAAGAATCACTAGGTCCTTTCTACTTAGGGCATAAGCCACCTTATTTGCTTTCTCGGGGTGGTAATGTATTGAACATTAATAATACTTGATGAGTTCTATCCATATACTATGGAACATATTAAGATATTTCTGTGTGAATATATATTAAAGACTCTTGTGGTCAGTATATATCTCACATTTCTCACCATAGAGATTATACCGCCAGATTTTCAAGGCAAAGATCACCGCCGCCAACTCCAGATAATGCATTGGATAGTTTCGCTCATGGATTTTCAACAGTCTTGAGTCATAGGATATCACTTTATCATTCTGCATCATCACACATCCTAAGCCCTTCTTCGAAGCATAACTGAATATCACAAAACGTTCCCCACTTGTGGGTAAAGTGAGCATGGGCGTAGTGATAAGCCTTATTTTCAACTCCTTCAAGCTTTCTTCATATTCATCACTCGAAGAAAACTTTACTCCCTTTCGAGTTACCTTGGTAAGAAGGTTGTACAATCGTGAGAAATTTCTCACAAATCGTCGATAATATCCAGCTAACCCAAAGAACCTATGGATATCCGTTACTAATGTTGACCTCGGCCATCCCTCAATTGCATCTGTTTTGGAGGGATCCACATATATACCGTTTCATGTGATGATATATCCCAAGAATGAGACCTCCTTCAACCAGAACTCACACTTGTTTTACTTTTCATTGATATTCTCCTTGTGCAATGTCTCTAGTACAGTTCTTAAATTCTCATCATGGTCCTCCTTGGTTTTGGAGTATATTAGAATATCATCTACAAAGACTACCACAAATTTTTTAATATAATCTCTAAAGAATCTATCCATCAAGCCCAGGAAGATGGATGGAGCATTAGTGAGTCTAAAAGGCATTACTATGAATTCCTAGTGCCCTTATCTTGTACAAAAAGTAGTCTTGGGGACATCTTCCTTCTTCACCCTTACTTGAGAATATCCTGACCGAAAATCTACCTTGGAGAAGTATTCTACTCCACACAGCTGATCGAACAATTCATCGATCAATGGTAGAGGATACTTGTTCTATATCGTGATTTTGGTATGTTTATGATAATCTATGAAAACTCGCATTGACCCATTCTTCTTCTTGATGAAGAGGACTGGTGCACCCCATGGTGAAGCACTTGGGAGTATAAACCCTTTATCTAGATTCTCCTGTAGTTGATTCTTTAGCTATTCAATCTCCACGACAGACATTCAATATGGATTCTTGGATATGGTTAGAGCCCTTGGTATAAGTTCAATTGATAATTCAACATCTCTTCTAGGAGGAAGACAAGGCAGTTCCTCAGGAAACACTTTAGCAAATTCCCTCACAACAGGCATTTCTTCAAGGATGGTTTTTTCCTTGGACTCAATCATCTGATCCAGATACGCATCCTCACAGGGAAGTTATGTCCATGCTTGAGATGATGGAGCTAGAGGAGATTCATCTTCCCCCTTACAATTGTAAAGAATCGGGGGTCGATTCTCCATATGGAGTGGGATTTCCCTTTCCCGACAATTTATGTTGGATTTATATAAGGAAAGACAATACATGCCAAGAATTGCATCAAATTCCACTAGAGGGAGTATAAAGAGGTTCTCCAGGAAATTAAATCCACATATTATAACTAGGGAGGACTTATATTCATAGGATGCAATGATTTCCCCATTTTCTGTACTCACCGACATCTTCACTTCCATGATTTGTGGTGGTGCTGGGATTGTTATACTAATCTTTAGAGATATAAATGAATTCATAGAACCTGAATAAAAAATTATGTTTTCTATTCTTGAATGAATAACTAGTGTACCAATCACCACTTCGTTGTCGGGGTTCACTTTGGCAGAAGTGATGGAAAAATATCTTCATTACTTCCTTGGAGGTTATTGGTTGCCTCCGAAAACCCTTGGAATAGGGCACTGATTTGAAAAATGTCTCGGTTCTTTGCAGTTGTAGAAATGAACAATGCGTTGAGGTTTGAACGGAGTGTTACTCTCCTCTGTCCCAGTTGCAGGTCTTTCTTTCCGATAGTTACCATCTAGGTTCCCTTCTCTTCCACACCTAAAGCATTTCCTTGTCTCTTTGAGGCAATTTCCAGGGTTCTTCTTTCCACACTTTTGGCAAGCGGGGTGCTGGATCTTCTTAGCACAGTTGGATTTATCCATCGGACCTCCATAATTGAAGTCCACCTTATGATTCTTTCCCCATGACACCCTTGTGATTCCCCAATCTCCATTTTGACCTTGAGGGCACATCAGACAATTTCCTCATAGCTGTCAAAGTCATAGATCACTAATGCTTTCCATAGGCTAGGCTTCAGCCCACCAATGATGCAGTCAACCTTGCATTCAGGGGTAATGACAAATCTGGAAGAGTATCATGAAAGCCTTTTGATGTTTTCCTCATACGCTCTAACAGATTCTTTGTCTTTTCTCTTGAGGGAAAGGAAGTCTCTTTCCATCTTAAGCAGGAGGGTGTGTAGAAAATATTTATTGAAAAAAAATGTTCTGGAAATACTTCCATTCCAATGCCTCGATCTCCTCCTCAGGCTTCGTATTTTTTGATCAATTTCCACCATTGATCAGCTTCACCCTCCATAAGATAATCCACCAGGAGAACCTTCTCTTGTTCAGAACATTGAAGGATGGATAAGATCACTTCAATTGAGTTGATCGATTGTTTTGTGATCATGGGATCGGATGATCCACTAAAAGTATGAGGCCTTTGTCTCATGAAGCTCTCAATAGTGACTTTTTATTTCTTAGGGGGGGTTGAAAGTTCCTCTTGACAAGTGTTTCTATTCATATATTGAGTTAGCTGGGAGAGAAGCATGACAATGTTCATGATTCCTGCTCCCATTGGATTGGGCATCTCATTAGTACAGTCATCACACTGATCTTCACATCGGTTGTTAGCCCGAGTCCTCCTATTACCGGCCATTGGCTAGAATAAAAGAAAAGTTAGGGGTAACACATAAAGGTAAATCCAAAGAAAAAATTTGATGACTTATAAATAAACTTTTATTTCCTTAAGTCATGTGTCTATACGCTTTAATCTAGGATTTTCATGATCTACTTTCTAACATATGTTCTTATGGGAATTTTTTTTAATTCCCTTAATAAGGGTTCATACTAAGCTTGTGAATTTATCAGAACATATCCCATGGGAGTGTCATAACAAAGAGTGCAGCAAGGCCCATTGTCGTGCACTAATTCCTATTGGAGTATAGCTCAAAGAGGGGTTTTCATGTTTGACCCCTATGATACATCTGTGCCAGAGCCACCTCTACCTTCTTGTATCCAGACAGGGATGTATTTTCATGATAAACCACTTACTCAGTACTTACCAAAATGTAGGGATGTTTTTATTATACTTACTCTTGTCTCTAAGCCTTTACTGGTGTTTTCTAATCCTAATCCCAAAAATAACTAAACCTATCCTCTGATACCAACTATGAAAACCCTGATTTTATTACAAACATAAACATGATTTATTACATAAACTATTCACTTGTTACAACATGGAAGATCGAGAGGTATAGTGTCTTTTGGGCTTATGATAATTACATAACAACTTAAAACCTGAAATACTACATATTTATTGAAAACTTTTGTTACATGACCACTACATTCCCTCGTACTTAGCATTGCATGGGATAACCTGAGGACATGCATAAGAAAAGGGGTGAGCTATAAAGCCCAGTAAGGGAATAAACATGGAATACATGAGGAGTACAATACATGTTAGATAATAGGCATATCAATAGGTAACAAGAAAAACACGAATATAAAGGCATGATAAATCATGATAATCATAACATGGAAATGTGGGAACAACCCTTAACATGGAATTAGCATGAGCCAAGGCTCATTGCACATGGAGCATGAGTAAATTACCATTGCACGTGAAGCTCAAGTAAAACCTCCTTTAATGTGAATTATAATGAGTCAACACTCATTGCACATGACATATAATGATACTATACTTTACCCAATGCATTGGAGTGCTATAAGGGCGCACCCTTCTTAAACATTTAATTTCATGCATAAGTGTGCCACATGGATCATAAAACATGGATTCATTAAACATAATAATTTATTCCATAATAAAGGAATGTGGAATTAATACATGAATATTTATAATCAATAAGTAAATGTCCATAAAGGCGAATACCCTTGATGGAGAAATGGGCATGGTATTCACTACACAAAGGAATTGGCTTAGAAAATCTGTGCAATTTCGGCAGCGTAACGGCGTGACATAAGAATTCATAAAAAATGGTTGATGAGATAGAAAGGGGTGTCTCATCATATTTACATGAAAGGGACAGTAATGGGGTCATATATATACATGTCCCAACAATTGTAATGGAATTTAGATTCCTGACACAAAAGTATTGCTTGAATGTAAATGGGGAGAGAGAAGTTCCTTTCGGAATTTCAGCATAGTAATGGGTGTACATGGGAGGCATTTAATGAGAGAGAAAGGGGTATCCCATCATTAAAAAAATAAGAGGGAAGAATGGGGAGGTGTGAAACCATACCACAGAATTTATAATTGAAATGAAAAGTGAATAACAATATTAATAAAATTGGACAGAAAAAGTGAAAGGAAGAAAAACCCTTACTTTCCAAAGGCATGAGAGAGGCTTGAGAGAGGCTTATTGGGAGCTTGGGGAACCTTGATAGGATTCTAGAGAGAGTAGGGTAGAGTTTGGGTGAACTCTAAAGGCATTGAGTGAGGAGGAAGTGGGAGCTTGGGTGGGTTTATATAGGAAAGGTGAGTGAATTCTTTATTATTTAGGTTTGGGACCCCTTACATTAAACTAATCCAAACAACAAATCAGCTCATGGTTTTCCCCCATGGGTTTTGGAAAAGGGAAGAGGAAAATAATATTTTATAATTCCAATGTCCGAACATCTTGAAATAATGGGGTTTCTTATGTGGAGGAGAGTCACACTCCCATAGAAAATAATTTAAAAAGACATGATGTTTAATAAGTCTTGAGGGGTACATTAATGCTTTGAAAAGTCAGTAAAACAAACCCAAAATCACATTATTTTAATTTTAAATCATATATTGGCCGAACATAAATCTTATAGTATTTTATTACATCACTATTGGGTCATTATGATGTCATAAAACAAAATATATATTTAAACGGTATTTAATTTTTACCCAAAAATTTGACTGTCTCAGAAAATTATGAAACATTCACCATTGGATAATTTCAACATCTTGATTCCAGAAATAACATTTAATTTATCTAAATAATTTTCTAAATATGTTAATTTTCACTTTTAAAATAGAAACTGACATTTATCGAAAAATTCATAGGTTTTGACAAAAATGGCTTTCAAACCAAAATAAAAATTCTAATTGCCTTCATAAAATTATAAGATTATTTATATTTAATAAAAATTAATTCAACAATAATAATAATATTTTATTAAAATATTATTTAATTCAAAAATCCCATAATTTAATAAAATATAATTACTAATTAAATAATAACTAAAAACAATATTTATACGTTAAAAACTATTTACAATGTATCAATAATGACAGGAAAACATATTCATTATTATATACAAAAATAATGTACATGAACATAGTACTAGTGATTTGTTACATAACCCCTTAAAATAGCCGCATAATACCTAAGGGTAAGGTGTGCGATGGTGATAGACTCTTGGGGTGGCTCAGATAACATTGCTCGAGTGGTAATCTCTTTCAACTTCCACTTTTCCCATAGACGGTCTCGTTCGAGCTTGACATGATGATGCTCAGCTTGGGCTTGGTCAAGAGTAAATCCCAAAGACGCCACATCATTTCCGAGCTCCAAAAAATGGGCTTCGTATGGAGAAATTATATTGGATGAGGTCATCGCTTCCTTTGTCTGAATAAATTGTATTTGTTAAAGCCCAATATTTATACTAATCATGTTATCTCTGTTCAACGGCTATAAAAGCAACATTCACAATTATTAACATAAAACCAAAGAAGTTGATATTTTATATAAACATTTTACATAAAGAGACATTTAATTAGATCAAGAGGGATTTCCATCAATGAAAATTTGGGTCGTTACATGAAATATAAATCATTACCCAATGAATTTGAGAGAGATATAGGTCCCACCCATCCCATAATGAAATCATTCTTAATTTTTTCACAAATTAAACATAAATCATTCATCATAACCTAAAGAATAAAATGGGTTTCATAAACATCATCTCATAATAATGTAATCAATATAAAACAAATGGATATCATTTCATCATAAGAATAATCAAACCAAGTAAATAATAGAGACATTATACTTGAAACATAATCATTCTAAATAATGTCATCTTATATGGAAAATAGTTTTGACAAAACACTTGAAATGAATTCATGAGAAAATATACTTTCTTCTTCAAAATCATTTTCTTTTCAGAAAACGCTATTCAATTTTAAAATAAAATTATTTTTTTAAAATAATCATGAAATATTTTAGAGGAATATTTATGAAAATTAGGTGTTATGAAACTGTAAAAATCCGTTCATGCTGTATAAGTAAAAAAATTCTTCTCATACATTGGCCGAAAAAATCAAAAAGTATCTCGTACGGTAAACAAAAGAACGATTCCTTCCATAACACAAAATAAATGTCATAGTGGGGTAAACATGACATTAAAAATACATGGAATAATATTAAACACTTTATGAAAAACATTTTATGGGCATGGATGAAACATATAACACAAGTAAATATTTACGTATAAGCAATCTCGGATAAAAATAAGATTTGAAAAATTATCCTTTACCTTATGTCCAACTTCTTTTGTATGTGTCTGAGACGCCTGTATAGTGGGTTTAAACATATTATTAACTTGTAACAGAACCATAATAATATTTATGATATCATATATGGTTCACTTATGACTTTATATTACCCATTCTTATGTCAATTCCATGTTAAAGTAGCATTTTAGGTAAAATCATTCCATTTATCGTACGTGTTTGGACGTGTTGTTCTTGATATTATTATTACTTATATCAGGATTTACTTACTTACAGAATGTAAACCATGATTTCTATATCATTTATATTCAGTATATATATATATATATATAATATATAGATAAATGAAATGAAACACACTGTTCATGGAGACGGTAGGTCGTACGTACGCGTAAACATTGTTTTACTTTCCTTATTGACTTGAATGGAAGTAATTAGATGACATATATATATATTCATAAATAAAATTTAATATATATCATTATTATTCATTATATATACTTTATAATTGTTCTTGATTTATTAACATGAAGAATGAATCTCATCGCGTCGTGGAGATAGTAATCCGTACGTACGCACGAGCGACGATATCATTCCCATTATTATTGAATGGAATTGGAGTGGATGATATAATATATCAGACTCATTATTATGTTATAAAAACCATATATAGTTATTATTTACACCATTATACCCATCCAAGTATTGTGGTGGTGGAAAAACAGATTACACCAAATCGTGGAGATGGTATTCGGTACGTACGCATGCGCGGTGATTTGTTTTTATGTAGGATGGATAGAAAGTGAAATGGGGTTTTTTTATATTTATAATAAAATATAATTATGTTTTTTATACTTATTTTTTTACTTTACCATGATACAAATAAAGAAGATGAAGTAGAAGAATAAAAAAACTTGAAAGAATCGGTAGAAGAGATTACCTCTTCTTCGACGCGCCTCTTCTTAACCTCCTCTTAGGGTACTAAAGTTGGTCATTAAATAAGAACAGGACCTCTAGTAGGTTTATATGTAAGTGGAGAAGTGAAATGGGAAGGGTTTGGCTGAGCTTGAAGGCTCAAATTTGTGTGAAGAGGAGAGGGATTAGGTTCCCTTTTATAAGGGAGGAGAGGGGCACCTTTGGAAACATTAGAAATATTAATTTATAATAAATTCCAACCCCACTTTAAAACCTCCAAAAATGACTCATTTCGAATATGAGATAAGATAGGTTTTTAATATAATCAAACAATAAAATTTAGACATGTTGTGAATTTATTTTAAACCTTATCAAATTGATTTATCCTTATTTAATCTACTTAATTTTATTTGGGGTAATAATATTCTAAATTTTAAATTGTTATAAATAATTACTTATGTGTTGTTAATTGTCCATAATTGGATACTTTATGAACTTTTAGACCATATAAATTTAAATTTATAATTTGTTAATATTTTTGTGATTTTTAATAAATTTTATAATATGTGATTTTTATAAAATTACAATTGTGTCAATTTTGACACTATTCATTTTTTTAAATTTAAATAAAATATACACAGATGATATATTAGAAAAAATATTTAATAGATTTATAATAAGTCATATTCATCTATAAAATAAGTGAGTCACATTAAATAGTTGATATAATATTTATTTTAATATTTTTAAAACCATTTATTTGATATTTCAATCAATAAAATAATTTCAACATCATTATTGTGTCATCATTAATGATAATTATTTAATACCTAAAAATTATAAAGAAATTCACATGACTTAGATAATTTTATTTTTTTTGGTCACAATTCATGTTTTAAGTTTTATGAATTTTATCACTAAATTAAAATTATTACACTTATAAGATATAAGGGAGTGACATGTTGTCACTTTCTTTGGTTTTAATTATAATTATATAATTTTCATGGTCAATAGTCCATGAAATGAATATATCCTGACCCTTAGGTGATATTTTTCTACTCTTATTCATCCAATATAATTTTGGCAGCTGTTAGGGTAATTTTATAATCTTATTTTTACACTTAATTACCTGATTTACATTTAACTATAGTAAATAAAAATTCCCGTAGTTACTATTCATCATGTTAAAAAATGAAATTAACCTATTAACATAATTTGGACCCACTTAATCCAAATATGGAATAAATTTTTCAAAATTAAAAACCCAGATGTTTCAGTAATTAATTTCAAATTAATCCCATTGTTAAGAAAACAGGTTTTAAAAGATAAAACATTGTCAAAGATTGAAATGTTTTTACCTATGAATTCAATATAAAATTAGTTGTAATTACATGAATTATATTAAATGGTAAAAATATATTATATTTATACATTAAAACCATTAAATATTATAATTTAATCATATTAATTATCTCGATGAAAAAGTTTTTTTTAATTAAAATTTAGCATATTTTTACTATTAATCAAAATAAGAAACATATCATAAAAATATCAACAATTTATCAAAAGTAAATTTTTATATCCTGATTCCAAAGAAAAATTTTATATTGTTAAATTGAACTTATAAACATGTCAAAAACTAGATTTAAAGTAGATGCTCCATCAAAAGGGGGCAAAACTGCATTATTTTAAAAATACTTATTTTACCTTAAAAATTTATTTTGTTCTCATACCATGTTCTAGAAAATGTGTAAGATGAATAATAATGTAATAAAATTCAAAATGTAGTTAATACTATTCATAACAGCTAGTTTATAATAATATTATAACAATATATCATTATTTATTGAAACTCGGTATTGCGTACAACACACGCTATGGAAGAAGGTCGCTTTTGCGTGAAACACAAGCCAAGAATAGCATTGCATATACAAAAGATAATAAGGTGTTGCATATAGCACAAGATAATCATGGTGTAGTGTACAACACAATATATCAAAGAAATTAAAAATAATATTTCTCATAAAGTTTCAGGGTGTTAAACTTATGAATAGTAAATAATATTATTATTTTATTTTCTTAAGGCAATAAGATAATGAGATCTTAATTATTTTTTCATTGAGAAATAAAACTAATTGCACCTTTAAGATTGTTATTTTTCGAATTAACTCTGAATTTATTTAAAAATTAAATTAATAATATTTATAAAATTAATTTTGAAAAATGGAGTTCATTTTTGAATTCTACACATAGAAAAATTATTAGGGTAAATTTTTGGGATTTTTCTGAAATTCTAGAATTTTTTATGAATAGTGAAATACGATAAAATACCGTATATACAAATTATTAGTTAAATACACTTTTTATGATGTCATAAGTGTTTTAAGGACACTTTTTTTGAACTCACATGCACTTATTACTATTATGGGTCACATGAAACAACACTATTGGTTGTCTTGAGGGAAATAATAAAATAATGAATTAAATATTCAAAATTTACCCTTCTCCCCCACTATAAAAACCCCTCACCACTTCCTCTTCTCTTCACTACTCTAAGCCTTGATGATCCTCAAATTTCTACCCAAATACCCTTCTCTAGTCACTCCTCAATACCATGAAGCTCTTGTTCTTTCCCAAAGACCAAAATCTCTTCCCTTAAGGAGGTTCTCGATGAAGTCATTTCAAGAGGTAAAACACCTTTCTTTTTTGTTTAGTTTCAATTGAATTTAGCTTCATTTGTTATCCTCTCCTCACCTCATCTATCCAAATAATCATGAAAACTCCAATATATTATATATACTAAATTTATATCTTGTTAATGGAAGAACCATCATAAATATTCTCACTCTCTCCCTTTGATTTTTTTAAACAAAATCAATGTTCATGAGGTTCCAATTTATAACCTTTGTGGAAGATGAAGTTTCATTATTCAATCGTTCATTCATTACGGGTCATGAAATCATATTTATGGTTGAACCAGGTCATAATATATGTATTTTATCTAGATTATTGTTCTGGATTCTTTACACATACATAATATGGAATAATAATACAAAACAAATTTATTGAGGACAAAAGTGCCTAGCCAAATTCAAGCTTTTATTTTTAACTCATCGAATGAGTCATCCTCATGGTATATAACCAGAATAATTATAAGATCATTTATATCTCATTAATGTCACTAATAATATATATTAACAATTCTTTGATGTTTAACCATATTTCAAACCAACTTCCATTCATGAATACAAGTAAACAAACCATGAAACCAAGTAAGAAAATGCTTCCAAAATAATAAAATTGAATCTATTAAACCCATTAAAAAGGCCATTAATGAACATAATAAGGTTATAAAATATAAATTACAGGTTTATTAGGTTCTGGAATCATTAATTAAGGAATCTAAATTTTATTATTCAGGTCATTAAGAAAAATTAAGAACACCTTCAGGCATTAGGTAAGGGATTGCTTAACAAAACATTCATTCTTTGAGATAAAAATCTATTTCATTGGTTACATTGTTCCAATAATATGTGTGAATAAAATATTATTTTTTTATACTGTATATCCACTTATATTTTGTATATTATTATTTTTCAAACAAAAATATTTCACTTATTTATCATCATTCTAATGACACAATCTTGGTAAGGGATTATCTCTCTCACTTTTGTTCAAGAATCTCCCCTATGTTGTGCTCTTTTATTTTTAATACATAATGATGGGGTATGTTTTCTTACCTGACCCATACTTACCTTATGATATATAAATAACAGGATAACCTTTTACCTCTCATTATGCCCGCACAAGAACACTCATTACCATGCTGAAATGTTTGTAAGGGGTTTCTCATCTCACTTTAATTTCTTTGAGATTTTCATTATTCGCCAGATATTTCATATATGTGATATTAGTGTACTTCCATTTGATTTAAAAATAACATGATTCTATTTATATTAATGTTATTCAATGATTCATCTAATTTTCATTACGGTCTGGTCATATGATTCGACTGGTTACATTGTGGTAAGAGACTTTGTCTCAACTTCTATTTGGTTGTGACTAACTTTGTATGGTACACCTAATAATCCTTATGTGGTGTACCTACTGCCCATTTGTGATAAATTTTCTTCTGAAATTATATTTATATTAAATATCCATAATCTCATATCATGGATATGTTTTTTTTCTAAACCATGTACCATTTTACAAATGGTGTTTATTTGGAAAGTTATTTTGATTATGGAAATATTGATAAATCTGTATACTCTACTCTATACGGATATTGAAAAGGAAAATTTATATTGTATTGAATTAATGTATAAAGAATGATTTGGACATTAAGTGGTGGGTGGGGACCTCTATATCCCCTCGATTCATCGGTAGATCTCATGTGACAAATTAGTTGGCAACAAAGCCTTCGAGTTTGTTTCCAATAATCAGACATGCTTCTACCCATAGAACTAAACTGTTTTAACGGTACTATGGTTTCATGTTCCATATACATGAAGTCCAATTAATAAGAATTATCTTTATTCATTATCAATTATTATTATTATCCATGAGTTTTTCACTATGAAAAAATCTATGGATGCAATTTCATTCTCAGTTTATTATTGGCATTAGTTATTCATTTATTTACTATGCCATATTGATTATGTCAGATTGATTGTGATTCAGATATTATTGAACTCATGCTTCCACTATTTGTGACCCTAAATGAGTATTTGAGCTCACTCCTTTCATTTTTTACTTTCAACAGGTCACAAAGAGGAGATCGTTTATTGAGTTTTTGTGGATGTAGTTTTTAGTTTTCGTTATGTATTGAATTTTGTAAACTTTTCCAGAGTAATTTGAGTAACATATATATATCTAGTTTCTTCAAGACTACTAAAATGATCTTTCCTTCAGGGGTTTCATTTCTTATAACCATGCCAATATCACATGTAATTCACAAGATCCAGTCTATAGGGTTCGAGGTGTTATATTTTATTTTTGAACATTATGATTAGTAACTTCTGTAATTATTTTATTTACCATAGTTAAAGGGTAAATCTGGTAAATAAGGGTACAAAATAATATTATAATAATATTAAACTACCCAATAACATGTCCTAAGACTATTGGATGATATATTTCTGACCATGGCCATCCGTGGGTCGATTTTGGGACCCCATGGAACTACTTGGATGTGGAAATGACATTGTATAAGAATTAATTTAAATTAAAGAGAAATATGACATAAATGTGTATCTTCTTAATAAAAAACTTTTAATATAGGGTTATACAAATGATTAATTTTACTATAAATAATCATTGAACGGATAAAAATATTTTTTACGTCATGTAATTTTATTTATAATTTTTAGACACCAAATAAATAAATTTATTTATGACACAATAGTGATGTAGAGATTACATTATTAATGAATGATTTAAATAAATGAGATTATAAATATTAAACTAAATTTATTTTGAAACTTTTTATTGCATCCACAAATTTTATAGTTGTTTATTACTTGTTATGTTTGAATTAATGATTTTATTTTGAAATATTCAAATTTTTATGGATTTTTAAAAAGTCATGATATGAATGGTATAAAAATTGGCATAAATAAGTTTTAAAACAAATATTATTTTATTAAATGATATAATAGTCCTAAAAATATAATAATCAGAAAAATGACATAGATAATGTTTTATATGTCATTAATCAACCACTTCAGGTTTGATTTCAATTTTATAGTAACTATATTAACCATAGTACGAATATACAAGAATACATGGTAAGTGTTAAATTAGTTAAATAAGGGTCAATGTTAAAAGTTAAGATTAAATTTGAGACCAAAACATGTCTACAACCTATTGGTTGAGTGGATTTAGAACAATCCTCATATTATATTTGAATTAAATGATTTTTGGTCATTTTGAAACCAAAAATCATTTTATAGTAAAATAATATTTCAATACCTTCCTAAACTGCCCCTCCTCCCTTCTTATAAAAAATAAATCCCCTACCACATTTCCCCACACCGCCATGATCCTTCTAGATCGACCAAACCCTACCCAACTCTCCTATAAAAGTTATTAGTTAACTTATAGAGGTCCTTGTTTACCAAAAACTCCATCCATAGTGTCCCTAAGAATAGATTAAAAGTTACTCTAATGAATAAAGGAAGGTGACTACACCCTCATCTAATGAAAAGTACAAGGTAAGGGATAATTTTGAAAAATAATTTTTATCTGAGATTGTTTATATTTAAGTATTTACTAGGGATATATTTATCATCCATGTCAATGTTTTCTAAAAATGTTTTCATAAAATGTATACTATTCTTATATATGTACGTTTAAATTCTTATTTACCCATTTTGTGACTTTTACTACATGCTATTGAAGGAATATTTCTTTTATTTACCATTTGAGGTACTTTTTGAATTTTACAGAAATAGTATGAGGATATTGTTTTTTTATCTTATATAGTATGAGTGAATTTTTATGCTTTCAAGAAACCACATTTCCATGAAACTTCCTCTGCATGGTTTCAAGTTTATTTTCAATAAAATTCTTTTCTTTTAAAATTTTGTGGAATTTTGAGATGAGATAATATTTCTAAACAATAAAGTATATTTTTCATAATAATTAAGTTCAAGTGTTTTATTAGAATTATTTTCCATCTGATATGACATAGGGTTGTGTTTATATCCCTATTATTACTTTTATTTTATTGTGTTTAGAATGTAATTATTTTTATGAAGTCCATTTATCTTATATGGATTATGTTATCATGAAATGATGTTTATGAATTCCATTTTATTTCATAGGTTATCATATGATGAATGATTTATGATTTTTTCACATGTAAGAATTATTTAATAATGGGATGGGTGGGACTTATATCTCCCTATAATTCATTGTCTAATGATTTATATCTCATTATATAGACATGACTAGAACATAAAGTAAATCATGTTCCTTAATACATGGCTGGAATGGAAAGTAAACCCAGTTTAGTACTGGACTTTGTCAACTATGATGGTCTTGGAAGCAATTCATTGGCTGCTATGGAAATCATATTATGTGCATATTAGTTTACCACAATTACATGTTTTATTCCAATGCTATTTTATCATGGTTAATGTTTCTTTATGATCTATGCCTTTTGTATTTCCAATATTTATTTCATGACACAATATTTTGATATTTTATCTTTATGTTCATGTTTTAACATTCTAATGTTTATGTTTTGTTTTATGTTCTCAATGTTTACCTTTACTGATCATTTGAGCTCACCCTTTTTATGTTTTATTTTCCACATGATATAAAGAAAGGTTTTAGGTAGGAAAACTAATGGGAAAGCTCTCTATGGGAGATGTTGAAGATATTTCACAAAGGTAAAATAATGTGTTCTAAATTTCTAAAGACAATAAACTAATATGGTCTTAGGGTGTCATTTTGTGTCTTGAATAAAGTATTCAGAAAAATTATTGTAATATCCATGTACATCAATCTTGGTTGTTAGATTCATTCCCTTTTGATTAAAAAAATCTAGTTCTAATTATCAATGTATCATGAGTCATATCTTTAGCATCTTTTTATGATGAATAGTGTAATGTTATATTGAAGACTTGGTGTTCATATCATGAAACCAATGTGATCATCCCATTGATCTTAAAATAGTATTTGATAATTTGTGGTATCATAGTCTGAAGATAAATCCAATAAAATTATCTTTTTTTGGAACATCTAGAAAACATCATGTCATTTTGGTACACCACTATGCCATTGAGTTAACTTAGATAATATTGTTTTGATTCTATAAATTAATCCCCACAGAATATCAATGAACTAATGTTTCTCCATGGTAACCTCACTTACATTATGTGTTTCATAGCCAACCTGGATGCAAAATCCATCCCCTTCACTATGATAATGATGAAGGGAGTTACCTAAAATTATGATGACGGAATCCTTGAAGCCTTTATGATAATGAATATTTACTTTCTATACCCAAAATTATTGATTCCATCAGAGGAATGAAAGAAACTCACCATATATGTGGACATTATGGAATGATCACTCAGTGCTCTCCTTACATCAAAGAACTATGTAGGAAATGAGAACAATCTATACTACCTCTGTTGAACAATTCACAATACTCATGAAAAATATTATTATGTTAGGAGTAACTTATTCATTCCTATATTTTCAGTGCAAAAGTTGTCGAATTAATTTACACACCATGAAGTCCACTTGGTATATCATATTGATCTTATAATGTAGATAGATTTCCTTCTTTAGTTAATAGGTTGTTTGGATTAATGGTTGGTTATTGTATATCAGTATAATATTCAGTTCTTGTAACATAATTAAATGAAAGGGTTGGCTCTAGCTGATTTCCTTATTGTTTATCCTACTCTAGAAATTAAAACAGTAGACACTGATCTTGCAAAAGAGGAGGTTTTCTATGCCTGTGATACTCCTAAGGATAGGGGATATATATTCTTATGGTTCCTCCAAATGTCATATCCAAAATATACTAGAAAACCTAAAGGTCAATTAAGTTTTATTTGAGATTATATTTATGTTTCTATATAATGAATATTTTGCACACACATTATCACTTCTCATCAGTTGAACGAATAATGAGTCCAAATACCAATCCCTAATTATTTTCATAGAACTAGATCTGTAGTTGTATATATCCTACATGAATAACAATGGAAATTTAGTGCTAGTGATAAAGAATCTCAATGGATAGTTTTCCCTCCAAAAGGATGAATTTTCCCATCCCACTGGATATATTATAGGACTAACAGAATTATTCCCATTTGAACCTACAATGCATTATGCACCCTAGTCATAGAATTATAACACTATTGGAATGGATAATGAAGTGATAGTTATGGAAGAACCTAATTGGGATGAGTTGTTCTTTCACATCATAGACTGATATATGGTCTCATTGATCATCATATTCAACACAAAAAAGATCAATAAAATTAAAACTGTCACATAGTGTGATGAAATAATATCCACCAAATGATGTATAGATCCCATAACTAATTAACTCCAAAATAGTATACTCCTAATTGATCAATATAGAAGGAATCGTATTTGAGGACAAGTAATGAAAATTTCCCCTAGAGATTGGAGAAAAGTATAAAAATACCTCTAAAAGATATGGTTAGAAGTAATCCTCCTCAAATTCATAAAAAAGAGACATTCCCACTTTCATGGAAGAATTCCATGTAGGCTCTATAATGAGAAAAAATCCAAGATTAGGCACTACCACCAAATCATGAGGCTCAGTTACTATTGAAAAAAATTATACCAGAGGATGTGGAGTTTACCAGAATATTTTATAAATTCCATATTCATGAATAATTAATACATTAATCTCCATAATTTTTACAAACAACCAAATATTCATGAATTTTTTCCATATAGGGAATTGATATTATGGGACCATACCCCCTACCACAACTAAGTAGTTTAGGTATATCCTTTATGCTTTTTTCTTATTTATCAAATTGGATGAGGAAATACCCCTCAAGGAAGTCAAAAATAAATAATAACATTAACCTCATAAATTCCAATATCATCACCATATTTTGAGTCTGTCAAATGATATTGAAGGATAATGGCACCAACCTCTATGGTATTGAGTTGAAGAGACAATATTAGAAGAAAAAAAATCAAGTCCAACCATTTATCCCTCTATCATACAGTGGAAATGGAGAAATTAAGTAATTTAATAATACATTGTCAAATATAATCATAAAAATTGTGAATAAGGATTACAAGTCCATCCTGGACAAGATCCACTATGCTTTATGGTACTACCATAACACAACATATACCTCTACAGAATAAATAACATACTCATTAGTGTATGGAATCAAGGAATTTGTTCCCATAGAAGTATAATTACCCCCTCCTTGAATATATATCAACACAAAAATCTCAAGTGATAAAAAGTAGAAAAATAAAATGGTTGAATTGTAATGACTTTGAGAGAAAAGGTTTTGTTCACAACAAAACATTGATGTTCATCAAAATTGGATTACTCAAGCATTCAATAAAAAGGATAAAATTCATTTATTTCTTATAAGAGAAATAATATTGGATACTAGGGCCCCAATGGTACCAGGGAAGAAGCCTCTAAAGCTAGAACATAAATGCAAAGGGCCATATATTATACATAATTTATATTCTAATTAAGATTTATCATTGTCCACAAGGGGTGGGTAACACATTATTTCCCCAGTAAATGTGAGGTTTATCAAGATGTACATTGCATAACCACTCTCAAAGCCTCCAATGTCCTAAATAAAAAATATAAAACTGTATGGGGTCAGTATTAACCACACAATGATAAAATAAGTTAAAAATAAAGAGCAATATGACCATAAACTACACAAAATATTTTTCCTGGTTGCATGATGTTGAACTAAAAAATATGTCATTGACACGTGATGTTAAAATCTTCATCGGAGGTCCTAGAAAAAAGAACATAAACTGTGGAACCTCTCACATCCTAGACTCATGAAATTAAACTATATGGATGATGTCCCTGTCACATTAAATTAAACTACACAGGAAGAATAATCTTAGTTAATATTCACCTAAAATGAGCAACACGTGTGAAAATGAGAAATGAAATTCCCCCTTATATGTGTGTGAGTTAGAACCACATTGGGAATTCACCCATTGAATAACTAAATATAGAATTATTCCTACCTTCATATAATATGTTGTCATTCCCAAATATCTATTCATGGGTCTAGCTATGAAATCCTTTCACATCGAGTAGCCATCATCCTTACTATAGGACATCAAACAACACGATTGATGTCATCACCACATGACACTAAAATGAACATTTTTCTAGAAAATTGTATTACTTGATTCTCATTCCAAATATTTACTTAGGGATAAAAAGATCCTATATCATGGATAATCCACCACATGACTATAAATTTTCATATATTTCCATTAAATACCTCTATGTGTTGATAGAACCCATTTTCATTAATTGTGTATCACATCGATCATAGATCAAAGGGAATTAAGAATTTTGGTAATAGCTCCCCCACATGATTGAGAAATGTTAGTTCATGACAAGGTTATCATTATACATGATGCAAGACCATAAAATTCAAACCAAGAGTCCTAGATGTACGATGATAAACTGCATGGATGATGTCTCTTTCATGACATATAAATTTACATTATCATTTACCTCACTATATAGGAACATTATCCTTGGTTTTGATCTCTAATTGCACCTCCTTTCAATGACTTCATGTATCTTGGTTCCTCCCATTGCAGGATACATTGTGGCACCTAGGTCTCTATCCTTGGGTATAGGTGCAATATTTATATTTCACATCGAGGAACCAATTTCATTCCCACAAGATGTTTAATTCAAAGGTTTTTCATGAAATGCTAGTGGATTGATTCTTGTTATCATGGTGGTTTCATTCCTATAATCATTGGATATATAGTGACACCAAGTTCCCTAATCCTAATTCTAGATACAAAAATCAAAAGGAATAATGCACCCTATATTCATGGGCCATCCATGCAATGATATTTTCTCATTAAACAACCATGTGAGACATAATCCTTATCATTAGAAGATACATAGTGATGAAAATATCCCCAATCATAGGTATATCTACAAAAATAAACTGGAACAATTCTCACTCTTTGTAAGGGACAGACCTATCTAATGAGTTTCTCCTTCATGAATTATATGTGTTTTGAATCCTTCCATCATAGGATATGTATTTATTCCCAAATCCCCAATCCTTGGACCATCTACAACAATGAATGTATGTAATTCCCCCTATACATATGGGTTAACCTGTGTAGTGTGATTCATGTTCAATAACTATGCATGGCATGATTCTTATCATCACATGATATGTAGTGAGGCCTGAATCCCCAATAATATGTCTAGCTATGAAAATAAATTGAAAAAATAACCACCTATGCATATGGGTTGGACATGTGTAGGTATTTACCCATTGAAGAACTATATGTGGTTTTACTCCTATAATTTTATGATATGTAGTGATGCGTGAATCCCAAATCATAAGACCAGCTACAACAAACAAAGAGAAAAATTTCCCCATTTGTGTATGGTTTAGACCTATGTAGAGATTTTATCATTCAAGAACTACATAGGGGTCTATTCCTATCACTAAGGGATGCATATATATTCATGAATCTTCATTTATAATTCCATCTACAACATAAAAAAAATGAACCCATCCTTATGTATCGGTTAGACCTATATAGGTAAACATTTATGTCCTAGTTGAATGACATCAAACTAAATGATGAAGATTCTTCAATTTTAATGGACCATAAATACATCATATACATATATTGAAGAGGTTTTAGTCATAGAAGCTCATTCATTCCATGAATGAGTCAAATATTCTTACAAGTTTATTGTGCTTATGATAAATCTATACAAGAAGGGATCTATTATGTGGCAACCCACCAATAGTTTTTGTCAATGCATAAATTATTCTCAACACATCTAAATTCCCTTGACCAATATAGGGTGTTACTAAGGAAATATTTCTTAATTTTCACATCGGTTCTCACATCCTAAACATGTAACATTAAAATATAAGGATCTTAAAATATCATTCCAACATTATATTAAAATACTTGTAAAATTTTCATGTTACATGAAATTAATCTTTATGAAAAATACTTCCCCAATAAATGTCATTAAAAGTATCAGGCCATCATCCATCATCATTTCTTATCAAAGGTTCATAAGAGCCTGACCCCGAGTAATTATGGAATGTGGTGCTTTAATCATCTTTTAAGAACCTCATACCATAAATCACACTTCATTTATAGAGTGCCTTTGGTTTCCACCAACCAAATATGGCCCTTGTAAAATTATAACCATCTTCATTGGAACCTTTTTTGACTATTCATATGTTCCCCTATCCATCAACCAAATGTGTCATGACATGAAAAAAGGGATTACAAATCCTTGTGATCCCTACCATCACCATGGTAGAACTCATCACCATAAATTGTTTTCATTCATCTACAACCTGATTTTTTCATTTCACTAATGTGGTCCCGATAATCTTAAGCAACAGTTTACAACATTTTCATATACCAATCATGAGGATGTTGAAGTATTTCTGACCATGGGTTTCCAAATTTTTCTATTGTGTGACATTCCCCTCATACCATGTCCTTGTGAACAATGACCTTAAATCACATCCATTTTGTTCAATATTGCATTACCTTAAATATTGTCCATTGATGGTCAAAATTAAAATACAAAAAAAATGATAGAGAAAGAGACACAAAACTTGTCAGGTTGAAACCCCAAAAAGGGGGTACTAAGTTAAATTCAATTCACTATTATCTAACTTATTCATATCAAGAGTTAAGTAAATATTTAGACTATAAATTAAGGATTCATGAAGCTCATTGGGTACACTATGTAACCCGATTAGAATACGAGTCATGTTTACTGGACTCTCTCATCCGGAAAAATTATTAAGAAATGATTTTTTAGTTTTCCTTGCAAGGAAAACATATTCACTAGACAGTGGATCAATCTTTAGGTTTCTTGAACCCTTATTAAATACTATTTTTTTCATAAACAAAATATAATGATTTGAGTGTGTCATATTTCCTAAAACCTTACAAGGCTCATGAAATATTTTATAAGGCTTCAAGAGACCATTTTTTTCCAATGTATATCATCCTCTCATTCAGGAATATAATCTCTCAGCTATCAACAATATGAATCATTATCATTAAAAAATGATTTCAGATTCATGTGAACATTTATGTCACCAAGGTTGAATATAGAACTTTAGGGTATCTTGGGTCATCCCCAACATGATCATCCCATATCATCCTCCTGAACCGAGCACTTTGGACCATGATTTATAATCCCCATATCCAAAGTATTCAAACATATTAGACAACCTCAGCATTATGTTACTTTTCATTATACACTTTCTCATAGTAGGAATGAAACACACTATTCATGAACCTATATATTTCCATAATTACATGACTTGAAACCACACAACATATTGCCTAAGATTTTCAACATAAAGATAAATTACCTTAGGGTACCATAACCCTTCCCAAATAGTTCTTTCCTCCATACCCCTCTTTATCACCAATAAATTTATGTCATAAAAAATATTTCACGGTCCTCATAATTGAGTGGGGATCACCATTAATTAATCATCCATGTATTCCCTATAGGATTTTTCATAAGGTATTAGACATACCAATTAGAGGATTCTCCTCCTTATAAGAAGGTAACTAAAATATTTGTTAGACTTGGTAACCCTGTGGAAGATCCCAACCCCTTTGGGTGTTTTGGGTAATATCTTGTGTGATTACCCCATTCCATATGTTGACTCAAGATTTCAGGTTATGAATTAGTCAACCTATTCCCTAACTATCTTGGTGGAACCTTCTTCCCTAATATTTTATCATACACATATACCGTGTAAAAAATATTTCATACCACGTTGTAAAGAGTTGGGACTCCTATATTTGACCTTTCAATCAAAGCATTACGTATTTTACTAACATACCAAATGAATATATTTTATTAATGAAATGAACACCATCCCTAATGATCCCTAGAACCATCAGGGAAAAACATATCACCTCAGGGTGATTTGGGTCATCCATGGCATGTCTATCCCAGTTCTATATTCACCCATCAAGATATGGAAGCATGATATTAAACTACACATTATTTGATATCCTGGTAGATAAACTTTAAATTGAATAAAAAATTTATGTACTTACCTCATGATGTTAAAATGTATGACCGATTTACATACCATGGGTTGTCTTACTGCATGAAAGATCTATTTACCACATGATGTGAAACTACATGGAAACATTCATTACAACCTGAAATTAAATTTCATGGTAGATTTCCATACCTCATAATGATATATTACATGGAATATATCCTCACCTCATGATGATAAAATGTGATGATGATTTATTTACTTCCAGGAATTAAAGTACATAGTATATTTCCTTACCACATGACACAAATTGTCCTAAAGAGCATTATTGTGGGAATGGTATACTACCAAAAATATAATTTTTGATAAAAATTACTCTAAACTACCAATAATAGAATATATGAGCTTGAAGACTCTAAACTAATAGAAATTGAAGGTATATTATAGATGACATTAAATTATATAACAATAGTGGTATATTTTGAATGACTTTAAAAAACCAACTAAAAAATACACATAGCTCACCTGGATGAAAAACATTATAAACTAATCCTGGGAAAAGTTAATACTATACTTGTTGGATATTCACATTTCATGATCTAAGAAATATTGAGCTGTCATAAAATAGAAATAGAAAAAAAAATCCCAACAACTCATAAGAGGGAATCCTTAGAAAAAAATGTCCCCATACACACTAATTCTTCACATTTATAAATATTTTTTGAAAACTAGGGAATATATAATGAAAAATATATAATGATTTTAGGGGTAATAATTTTTCCATAAAAAAATGTTAGCTACACTTTCTATGTCCACTTGATTTAGTAAAGGATAGTTTATTCTCCCTCTAGGACATATATTTTATCGGAATTATCTTTTTTTATAAATATGGTATAGAGAGTTTCAGATCAGGTACATCAATGAGGAATTTCTTGTATGTGGGACTTCATGATCATTTATTCAGAAAAATATATTGTCATTTAATCTTTCAAATTTAGGATTTTATTTTATCAATGATATTATACAAATGATGGGTATCGTTGATGATCCATACAATATTAGAATGGTGAAAAAAATAATATCATGAATAAAGTAAAAATAGATGATGAAATATAATATTTTGAAAATATATTAATTGATAGCATACAAAATGATGAATCTCTTCATTATAGGTCCTATAGGATGATTCCATAGAAAAATGAAAGAATTTTTATTGGACTATATTAAAATTATTCATATGAATTCACCAAGTTGGCCATAATTTGATAAGAATCATCGATTTAGTGAAAAAGTGCTACCAAACCCACTTCTTATACTCTTTCCTGAGTATTATGAGTCTTGATAAGAGAAGATAGGTCCTCAACTCTTTTTTGAGTTCTTGTTAATGAGGATAATAATGATAATCAATCAAACATTGAGCGAGGTATGATCTCCTCATGCCTCACAATCTAGGTGTTCAAGAAATAAAGCTGGGTGTAATGATAATAAATTATCTAATGTCTCTATTACAAATCCTCTAATGATTCCTTTATTTATTAAGATAGTCAAGTCTCATCATCGATATTGTGTGCACCCCACATGCTATAGTCTAATTATTTCCAATTCAATCAAATTTGTTGCATGATGTAATAAAGTGGTGGAAATAACTATTTTCAACACTTAGATAATGAAAAAGATAGAGAAGGCATTACTTTTATTCAACAATTTAACACCCCAAGCTTCCACGGTATGTTTCCCTTTGAATAATACAATAGCTTGCATTGTATGCAACTTTGAGATTCTAACACACCACAACCAATCAAACTAGCCATTATCAATAGTAATACCCACTTTTTAAAATTTTATGAATTTTATCATTCAATGTGGACTTCATTTTTGTATTTTGAGTATCAAAGTTATCTTACGGTGAATTTTTGGTATTTTTCTGAAAACTTTCAATTTTTGATGAATAGTGAAAAACAATAAGTTATAGTTTAAAACCGAATTTTTATTTAAATAATTATATATTTTATTTAAATTTATTTGGTGTAAAAATTGATAAATAATACCTATATAAGTCAAATTTAATTCATTTGAGTTAGTTTATAATAATTTTAGATATATAAAAATTTTATTGAATTTTTTACCGTCTTTTACTTACCTCCTAGGAGCAATTGAAAATTTATATAAAACCTAAATTTACCACTTCTGTGAGTTGAATTTAAAAAATCTAAGAGACACGGTTGATATCAGTAAGTAAATTTTGGTTTAATAAGATGAAAATATTTTTGGGTGATTAGTTACTTTTTACTTTTATTTACCATAGTTAAAAGTAAATGGGGTAATTAAGGGTAAAAATGATATTATTATTACCCTAACACATGTCCTAATTCTATTGGATATGTATAATTAGACTAAAAAAACTTAGTAATATAATATTTCCCTCTTTGGTCCACTTATATTATATTAGGACATTTATTATTATTTTATTTAAAGAAGAGTTAAAAGAGTTAAAATCAAATTTTAATAACTAAAACATTTTTAATATAGGGTTATACATAAGATAAATTCAACTATAAAAAGTCATTAGAAAGATAAAACTATTTCATACATAATTGTATTTTATTTATAATTTTATACATTAAATAATTAAATTTATTTATGACATAATAATGATCCAGTAATTTTTGTATTAATGAAAGATTAAAATAATTGATATTATAAATATCCAAATAAATGTAATTTGAGTCTTTCAATGAATTAAAATAATTTTATAGGTTAATATGAAATTTTAGGGTTGGTTATATAAATTTTTTTTGAAGTTATAATTCTGTTATGAATTTAGTAAAAACAAAATTCCAAATAGTGTCAAAATTGACATAGTTGAGTTTTTTAAAAAAATATTATATTATTAATTGATATTATATTCCTAAAAATATAAGGCTTGGCCAAAAGTCTTAAATAATATTATATATGTCATTAATTAACCACTTTATGTTCTCTTGGAAGTTTATAGCATGTTTATTAACCATATAATATAAAAATACAAAGAGACATGGTAAATGTCAAACTATTGAACTAAGAGTTAAATCTAAATGATAAGGTTAATATAGTGACCAAAACCTCACTAAAACCTATTGGTTGAGAGGTCTTCATCCAACCCCCATATTATCTTTTAAATAATTCATTTCGGATCCATTAGAAACCGAAAATTATTTTATTATAAAATAATATTTCTAACTTTTCCTAAGGTGCCCCCCACCCCTCTTATAAAAGGGTACGTCCCCTTCTCTATAATTCACACATTCAAAGACATTTGTCTCGGAAAAACCCAACCCAAATACCCTTTCAACTGTACAACCTTCATCCTAGAGTCTTTACTTTATTCATAAAGACAACCTAAGGATCCCTTTTGATCAAATCAAAAGGAAGAACTCGAAGAAAATGTGAATATTTCATCACCTCTTTCAAGTTCCTTTGTTCTTCCACTTCCTATTTATATGTTGTTTCCATTCTAAAATAATAACTCTATTATCTTCTATAAACTGTGATTTTATTATAAATATGGTACAACCATATTCATTATTCTATCCTGTAACACACTAAGCATCCACGATACGCTTCTCTTTCAATAGTGCAATAGCTTGCATTGTACGCGAGTTTGAGATTCTAACACACCGCGACCAATCAAAATAGCCATTATGAATAGTAATACCCACTTTTTGAAGTTATATAAATTTTATATTTTAAAATGGACTTCATTTTCATATTCAGAATATTGATATTATCCTATGTTGAATTTTTGGTATTTTTCTGAGGACTTCCAATTTTTGATGAATAGTGAAAAATACTTAAAAACAACATTTTTAATCAAAATAATTTATAGTGATAAATTATATGATTGAGTGGTTTTAAAGTATAATTAGAATAAAATTTTATCATTTTATCCAATGGTGTTAATTATAATTAATTTCACTTTGAAATTGGACATAAACAATTGTCAATATTTTGATTGATATTGTTTCTTAAAAACGCGCTATTTGTTTTGACAACGGGAATTAATTATAAAATTAATTAATGCAACTTATATTTTTGTAATTTTTTAAAATATACATCATTTTTTAATTTGGAATATCAATTATATCTTAGGGTGTATTTTTGGAATTGTTCTGAAAAACATCAATTTTTTTATGAATAGAGAAACCACTAAGTGGTAGTTAAAAAACTAATTTTTTGTTTAAATGAATCTTTACCACTTCTGTGAATTAAAATTAAAAAATACGACATACATGGTTTTCATTAGTAAGTAAAATGTGGTTTAATGGGATGGAAATAATTTTTGGTGAATAGTAACTTTTAATGTTTATTAATCGCGATTAAAGGTAATTAGTGTGATTTAAGGTAAATAAAATGTTATAATAATATGAAATTACCTTTACACTTGTCTTACCATTATTAGATAAGTAATGGACGACCAAGAAAATCCATGGGTCAACATGGGGACCTCATGGATCCACTTGGGTAAGAAAATGACATTAATAACTTTTTATTTAAAGTAAAAATAAAATTGTCACAAACATGTGTTGTTTTACAAAAACAATTATTACATGGGGTTATATATGTTAACAATTAGACTATAAATATTCATTGGAAATATAAAATGATTTCCTACATCATGGTAATTGTTTTATAATTTTTAGTCCTTATATAAATAAATTTATTTATGACACCATGATGATGCAGTGATTACCTCATTAATGAACAATTTAAATAAAATAAAAAGATAAGAAAATATCTAAGACTTAACCTTTCCTAAAACCTATTGGATGGGTATATTTCGAACCCTTATCACCTTATCATCTAAATATATCATTATGGGAACATTAAAATCCAAAAATCATTTCATAATAAAGTAACATTTCATGACATTCCAAGAGTGCCCCTCCTATCCTCTTATAAAAGGCCCCCAACTCTACCACCTTATTCACACCTTCAAAGCCTATTTGCTCGGCCAAACTCTACCCAAATACTCTCTCAACTTCCCTATTTTACTCCTAGAAGCCTCAATTTGGGCCGAAGTCTTCCCAAGCAAGCCTTTGGCTCCAATCAAAAAGAGTTACCCGATTTTAAGGTACTGTATTCTCTTATGTTCTTTTGTTTTATTTTGCTTCTCCAACCCCATAAACTCCTTTTATTCATTTATTTTGTAACAAAAACAGTATCTTAAGAATAATATTATGTTTTTATGGGATTTATTTTATTTAAACTTACATAATCCTTCATCTAATGGTTAAAGAACATATTGTTTCTATGGGTGGTGAATTACTACCTCACGAAACGAGGATTGTTCAATCTTCTTTTAACAACTCTCCTGGTGGAAATTAAGATGTAACTATATTTATCTATGATATATATTATTTTTATGTTTTCTTTATGCTTCTGTATTTTTCATTTACGACATACCTTTATGATTTCCATTATGGGTAAACGCGATAATTTCATTTTAGGAAGTGCGGACTACCGCCCCTCAATGTGATTTGAATCGTTAATGCCATATGTGGGACGTATAAAGGATGGATTAAATGATATTATATATAATATTATACTGGAATTATAATATAACTTTCTATCATTATGATTTCTTGCCATTAAATATGAAATCGAAATGAAAGTAGCGTTCATACGTACGTATGACTTACCGTCTCCATGAACGGTGCATTTCATTTCTTACCTCTAAATGTTATGTAATATTGTAAATGCATTTATATAATTGATATGTAGGATATATATGATATCTAAATCATGAATATAATTTTGGATATAATGGAAATTTTACCACATGAACAACTTGTAATTATAAGAAGTTTATTTTTGACTCAAGTACCAAAAATCGACAAAACGACAGTTATTAACTTAAATAATTACATAATGTTCATAACATGGTAATAAGTGATATAAAAGGAATAATTAACTTGAAAAATTTTCTTAATAAAGTAGAAATTAACTCTAGTTTATAAATTCAGGAGGTTAAAGAATGATCGAGTCAAGTCGGACATGAGGTAAGAGTTAATTCTACAACCACTCCATCATTCAAGGTTGTTCATATGTAATTATCTACTGGGACCTATTTATCATCCACATCCATGTTTCTTAAAAATGACTTTCAAAACATTTTTACTATTTATTAGAAAATGGGATAAAGTCATTTATACCCTTATTTGACCTTATACATTTTTGAATGAAATCATTCCATCATTTTCCAAACAAGGTACATTTTGACCTTTTCGACAAAATTAAGGTAAGAATGTCTTTTTAAACTTATACGGCAGGTGCGGCTATTTTCTTCTGTTATAAAATCATTGAATCTTCCCTTACAATCTTATAAGAATAATTTCAAAGTAAATGTTTTCTTTTACAATTATGTGACTTTTAAATGATTTCAAAAAAGATATTTCTTTCAAATAGTTTTGATTTCATTTATGTCAACATCCTTTGATGGATTTTAAGATTATATGAAGTTGATTTATTATGATTCAAAAAATCCATATTGTATTGAAGGTTTTGTGATATGTTTGATTGTGAATGTGTTATTTCTATACCATTCATGGTTTATGGAGAAATTATTGACATTTCATATTCTAGTTTTAATACGAATGTTTATGTTATGTTTAAATTTGTTTATTTGTGGAATGCATTGGACTTACTAAGTGATAGGTGGAGACCACTATAGCTTCTCGATGCATCAGTAGGTCTCATGAGACAAACTAGTGTCTTGGAACGAGGCCTTGACAAAATCTTATTTGTAGTGTTGGCACAAGGCCTTGACTATGTGGTTATGATAGTCTGGAATTATGTATTCCATCATTATGAAAGTGGTTATTGATATTGCATGTGATTATTCGACTAGTAGAATATCCACGTGAATAAGTAAATGGAATTATTTCATTTTAATTTTTCCATATTATACTGATGTTCAAGTTTAAAAGGCTTTTGTTTTAGTTATACACTACCTTAAATGTTTATGTTTATTTATGAAAGTTTCCGCTATATTGTTATCCTTACTGAGCATCTGAGCTCACCCCTTTCTATGATTTATTTTTCCCAGGATATGAAGAAATATTTTATGACTAAACTGCAGGGATAGTCTAAAGGGGATATGAGTGTGGACTATAGAGACTATGTTATTGTAGTTTTTCACTTTATGATGTAATGTAACGTTTATGAATGTATTTAGTGTTTCCAAGGCTACTAAACTAATCAGCCTTTCGAGACATGATCTTTTGTGATCATGCCAATGTTACATAATAATGCACCGACTCTGCGTTACTGGGGTCGGGGCATTACAGGTGGTATCAGAGGTAGTTTAGTACTAACCTTGGAAGCTAGATTTTGATAAACTCTAATTAGATCGCATAGCCCTAAGATAGGCTTTGAGGATTAGTATAGAATAACTTCCTAAAATTTTAGAATTATAGAGATTTTGTGATTTATTCGAGTAGTACGTCCATGTGTGGATATGAGTAGGTAGAGGCGGCTCTCGCACAGATGTACCTTGGTGTAAAACCTGAAAACACCGCTTTGAGTGAGACTCGAACAGGAACTAGTGCACGACAACGGGCCTTGCTGCACTCTTGGTTATGACACTCCTGGGGGATATGCTTTGGATAATTTCCATTTTCTTTACAAAAAATTATGAAGGGTTTATGAGTATATACCTCCTAAAAAAAACATTAATATGATTATGGATTATATCCATAAACTGTTCAATTTATGTTAAGTTTTTTACAAGTATGGATTATGTATTTTGATTCATAAACTGATCTAGTTTATGCCATTGTTTAGAAATGTCGCCTAGTGGAAGGAATAAAATCTGTATCAATGCATGCACTCCATGTAAGGACTTCCCTCCTACTCAAGATAATTATACTGGAGCCAGTGATACAACTGGTGCTGGTCATCTTATCACCATACTGGAACAACTCACTTAGGTTATGAATAATAACCTTACTCATATGAAGTACCCAGATCTTCAATGTGGATGATCAATGATAGATCGCTTCATGAGGAAAAAACCACCAACATTCAATGGGAGTAAAAATCCCTTAATAGCTGAGAAATGGATAAATTCACTAGAGAAAATATTTCAGGCTTTGGGGAGTAGTGAAAGGGAAAAGGTTATCATGGCAGCTTACTACCTCACTAGAGATGCTGATCAATGGTGGTCATAAATTCAAAATACAAAGGAAGATGAATAAGTATCAAGTATGGAATGGAGAGAGTTCAATGATATTTTCTTAGAAAAATACTATCCTCATGACTATTGAGCAGATATGGAAATGCAATTTCTGAGTCTGATACAAAAGGAGGATGAGAATGTCACAAAGTATGAGGCCAACTTTACAAGGTTAGCAAGAAATGATACAGATTATATATGTAAACCAATAAGTAAGATTTATCATTTCATTGATGGGTTAAAACCATTTCTCCATCGAGATTTAGTATCACAATCCTTCTCATCGTACAAAGATATTGTCTCATATGCTATCAAGACAGAAAAGGAATTCTCTAAGTCTTATGATAACAAAGTAAAGCAAGAGAATAAGAGAATGGTGGAACAAGAGACAGATAAGGGGAAAATGGGAATGAAGGATTTTCCATTATGTGATAATTGTGGGAAGAATCACCCAGGTACTTGCCTAAAGGGAATGGTAGTTTGTTACAAATGTGGAGAAAAAGGACACCAAGCTCGTGATTGTAAGGGAAAGAAAGAGGTTATCAATGTTTAATGCTACAATTATAGAGAAAAAGGGAATTATGTAAATGAACTCCCTATGCGGCAAGGAAACTTACCTCATAAAAGGCCAAGGGAGCAAGGCCAAGCTTATGATTTTACTACAGATGAAGTTGAATGATTATTGTATTTGTGTTTTTGGACTCAAGAACAATATTATGCTTATAAGAATAATGGAATATATATAAGTATTTTACTACAGTACTTATTGTTTTCATTAAGGTTTTAATATGATTAAGGTAATTATATTTTTAGTATGTGAAAATAATAGAAACTTCACTTTGTTTGGGGAATCTGATGTTACAATTGATTTTGGAATTTAGAGACCTTTTAGAGAAAGTCTGGATAGAGGTATTTTAGATAACTATAAAGGTTGGAATGGATTAAGTTTAACTTTAGATAGTATTTTTTAAGGTTAAAACATTTCTGAAGATTATTTTTGGAATATTATAATACTATAATTTTCAGAAAAGGACAACCTGCTGGTTAGGGGATAACTCATCATGTCAGACAAAGCTCTAGGAATCGAACCCACAACCATAGTGCGATAGGCCTTTATTACCTACCACTAGCCTACAGCAAGTCCCTGGTTATTACAAAATAGTTTTCCTAATCTAAATGGTATATGTTAATATTTGGAACATTTTATGATTATAATAAATATAATATTTTTGAGTTCTATTATCTTTTTGAGTGAAATATGGGTTTGTGGTAAAAATTTATTAAAGAATGAAAGTATACGTGAAAAGTATGTATATTTCCTTACATTCTTATTAAATCTCTTAAATAAATTCCTCAACTTTATGAAAGGTAACTAAAAACAAAAACATTATCGGTTAAATTTTCCTACAGGGGAATCAATGATCGTTTAACCAATCATAAGTTTGTGATTTTCTTATATTTAACATTCTTCTAATCATGTTTTCTATAACTCTCCATCAGACCTTGATGGTTTGTTTCTCCTCTATATCCATGTTTTCATAGAATCCTAGTATGGGCTATCTCGGGTGACCTTTGTACTTCTCTTTCTTCCTTTTAAAGTTATATTTTTATTAACCCTATTTCTAATTTGGGTTTTCGACAAAGGTATTTTCTACATTGAACCTTTTATTTTAGAAGAAAAATTTCAAATTGCGAGGACACAATTTATTGGAGAAAGGGAGAATGTAACACCCCAAACTTCCACGATACGCTTCTCTTTCAAAAATGCAATAGATTGCATTATACGCAAGTTCGAGATTCTAACACACCGTGACCAATCAAAATAGCCGTTATGAATAGTAATACCCACTTTTTGAAATTATATAAATTTTATATTTTAAAATGGACTTCACTTTTTGATTCGTAATATCGAAGTTAGCCTATGTTGAATTTTTTGTATTTTTCTGAGAAGATCCAATTTTCGACGAATAGTGAAAAATACATTAAAATAAATAAATCAAAATAATTTATAATGATAAATTATAGGATTTAGTGGTTTTAAAGTATAATTAGAATATCATTTTATCATTTTATCCTATGGTGGTCATTAGAATTAATTTCACTTTGAAATCGGACATAAACTATTGTCAATCTTTTGATTGATATTGTTTCTTAAAAACACGCTATTTGTTTTGACAACAGGAATTAATTATAAAATTAATTAATGAAACTTATATGTTTCTAATTTCATAAAATAGACATAATTTTTGAATTCGGAATATCAATTATATCTTAGGGTGGATTTTTGGTATTGTTCTGAGAAACTTCAATATTTTTATGAATAGGGAAACCACTAAGTGGTAGTTAAAAAACTAATTTTTCATTTAAATGAAACATTACCACTTCTGTGAATTGAATTTCAAAAATACAACATACATGGTCGTCATTAGTAAGTAAAATTTTGTTCAATGGGATGAAAATAATTTTTTCTGAATAGTAATTTTTAAGTTTTATTAATCGCGATTAAAGGTAATTAGTGTAATTTAAGGTAAATATAATGTTATAATAATATGAAATTAACTTTACTCTTGTCCAAACCTTATTGTATGATTCATGACTGACCAAGACAATCCATGGTTCAACTTGGGCACCCCATGGAGCCACTTGGGTAAGAAATTGACATTAATATCTTTTTATTTAAAGTAAAAATAAAATTGTCACCAACATGTGTTGTTTTACTAAAAAACTTATTACATGGGGTTATATAAGTTATAATTTCTACTTTAAAATTTCATTGGAAAGCTAAAACTATTTCCTACATCATGGTAATTTTTTTATAATTTATAATAATTAAATAAATAAATTTATTTATGACACCATGAGGATGCAACGATTACCTCATTAATGAATAATTTAAATAAAATGAAACGATAAGGTAACATATAAGACATACACTTGTATAAAACCTATTGTATGGGTATATTACTAACCCTTATCACCTTATCATAGAAATATATCATTTTGGGAACTTTAAAATCAGAAAAGCATTTCATAAAAAAGTAACATTTCATGACTTTCCAAGAGTGCCCCTCCTCTCCTCTTATAAAAGGCCCCCACCTCTACCACCTTATTCACAACATAAAATGCATTTGGATCAGCCAAACTCTACCCAAATACTCTCTAAACTTCCCTCTATTACTACTAGAAGCCTCAATTTGGGAATAAGTCTTCCCATGTAAGCCTTTTTCTCAAATCAAATAGAGTTACTCGATTTTAAGGTAATGTCTTCACTTATGTTCTTTTGTTTTATTTTTCTTCTCCAACCCCTTAAACTCTTTTTATTCCTTTATTTTGTAACAAAAATAGTATATTCAATATACAAGGATGTTTTTATGGGATTTATATGATTATCACCAACACACACCTTCGTCTAATGGTTAAAGAACATACTGTTTCTGTATGTGACGAATTACTGCCTCAAGAAATGATGATCATTCAATATTCTTTTAACACCTCTCATGGTGTCCATTAATATGTAACTATATTTATATATGATTTATATAATGTTTATGTTTTCCTTATGCTTCTATATTTTTCATTTATGGCATACCTTTATGATTTCCATTATGGGTAAACGCGATAATTTCATTTTAGAAAGTGCGGACTACCGCCCCCTCAATGTGATTTGAATCGTTAATGCCATATGTGGGATGTATAAAGGATGGATTAAATTATATTATATATAATATTATAATGGAATTATAATATAACTTTATATCATTATGATTTCATTCCATTAAATATGAAATAGAAATGAAAGTAGCGTTCATATGTACGTACGACTTACCGTCTCCATGAACAGTGCATTTCATTTCTTACCTCTAAATGTAATGTAATATTATAAATGAATTTATATAATGGATATATATGATATATATGATATCTACATGATGAATATAATTCTGGATATAATGGACATTTTACCACACGAACAACTTGTAATTATAAGAAGTTTATTTTTGACACAAGTACCAAAGATCGACAAAACGACCGTTATTAACTTAAATAATTACATAATGTTCATAACATGTAATAAGTGATATAAAATGAATAATTAACTTGAAAAATGTTTTTAAGAAAGTAGAAATTAACTCTAGTTTATTATTCAGGAAGTTAAATAATGATCGAGTCAAGTCAGACATGAGGTAAGAGTTAATTCTACAACCTCTTCATTATTCAAGGTTGTTCATATGTAATTATATACTGGGACCTCTTTATCATCCACATCCATGTTCCTTAAAAATGTTTTTAAAAAAAATTTACTATTTATTAGAAAATGGGATAAAGTCATTTATACCCTTCTTTGACCTTATACATTTTTGAAAGAAATCTTTCCGTCATTTTCCAAACAAGGTACTTTTTGACCTTTTCAACAAAATTAAGGTATGAATGTCTTTTTAGACATATAGGGCAGGTGCGGCTACTTTCTGCCATTAAAAAATAATTTATTCTTCCCTTACATGATTATAATAATATTTTCAATGTAAATGTTTTCTTTTACAATTATGTTACTTTTAAATGATTTCAAAAAAGATATTTCTCTCAAATAGTTTTGATTTCATCTATATCAACATCCTTTGATGGATTTTAAGATTATTTGAAGTTGATTTATTATGTTTCAAAATTTCCATATGGTATTTAAGGTTTTGTGATATGTTTGACTGTGTATGTGTTATTTTTATACCATTCATGGTTTACGGAGAAAGTATTGACATTTCATATGCTTGTTTTAATACGAATCCTTATGTTATGTTGAAACCTGTTCATATGAGGAATGCATTGGACTTAATAAGTGATGGGTGGATCCCACTATAGCTCCTCGATGCATCAGTAGGTCTCATGATACAAACTAGTGTCTTTTCATGAGGCCTTGACAAAATCTTATTTGTAGTCTTGGCACAAGGCCTAAAAAATGTGGTTATGATAGTTTGGCATTATGCATTCCATCATTATGAAAGTGGTTATTGATATTTCATGTGATTATTCGACTAGTAGAATATCTATGTGAATAAGTAAATAGAATTATTTCATTTTAATTTTTTCCATATTGTTATAATGTTCAAGTTTAAAAGGCTTTTGTTTTAGTTATACATTACCTTAAATGTTTATGTTTATTTATGAAATTTTCCGCTATATTGTTATTCATACTAAGCATCTGAGATCACCCCTTTCTATGTTTTCTTTTTCCCAGGATTTGAAAAATATTTTATGACTGACCTACAGGGATAGTCTTAAGGGGATATGAGTGTGGACTATGTAGACTATGTTATTGTAGTTTTTTACTTTATGATGTAATCTAATATTTATGAATGTATCTAGTGTTTCCAAGACTACTAAACTAATCGGTCTTTCAAGACTTGATCTTTTGTGATCATTCCAATGTTACGTAATAATTCACCTACTCTGGGTAACTGGGGTTGGGGCGTTAAAAATCCTTCCTTTGAATGACATGTCACCATACATGCGTACGTACGACTTACCGTCTCCACGTCGTGGTGTAGTTGTTATTCAATACATTATTATTTTGATGGGTATAATAATGATGTATAATTGATGTAAATAAAAAATTTAACATGATAATGATTCTTTATATATTATATAACATCCAATTATATATTATTTTAATATCAAAAGAATTATATTGTTGCTCGTGCGTACGTACAGATTACTGTCTCCACAAAACGCGATGAGATTCATTCCCCATCGTATCCATTCAAGACTAATTTTCATTAGATGATTAAAAATAATGTTTAAATACTTAATATAATTATTAATAAGAATAATATAAATCATATCAACAACAAACATTACTTACGTAACAAAGAATATAAAATAAAATTAATCAGTTTACACCCGAAACGATGATAATACTAAAATATTCTTCACACAGCAATATTAAAAGATCATATATGATATCATATTAATAAATATTATTCTTGAATAATTTAAAAACAATTATTTAACCATTCAATGGGAGTTTAACCTACCCTCAACCAAGGAAAAGGACAAGTTAAGTGTTAATTTCACAATATCTTTATTATCAGAGGTTGTTTTTAAAAAAGTATCTACTCGGACCTCTTTATCATCCACATCTAGTTTTCTTAAAAATGTATTTCAAACATTTTTACTATTTAATAGAAAATGGGTTAAATTCATTTATACCCTTATTTGACCTTATATGTTTTTTAAAGGAATCTTTCCATTGTTTTCCAAACAAGGTACTTTTTGACATTTTTGACAAATTTAAGGTAAGAATGTTTTTTTAACTTATACGGCGGGTGGGGCTGTTTTCCACAGTTATAACATCATCGAAGCTTCCCTTAAATTATTATAAGAATATTTTCAAAATAAATTTTTTCTTTATAATTATGTGATTCTTAAATTATTTCAAAATAAAAACAGTTATTTCTCTAAAAAAAAGGTTTTGATTTCAACTATGTCAACATCCTTTGACGGATTTTAAGCTTATTTGAAGTTGATTTATTGTGATATAGAACAACCATATTTTATTGAAGGTTTTGTGATATGTTTGATTGTGGATGTGTTATTTCATACCATTCATGGTTTATGGATAAAGTATTGACATTTCATTTGCTAGTTTTAATATCAATGTTTATGTTATGTTTAACCCTTTTCATATGAGAAATGAATTGGACTTAGTAAGTGACAGGTGCAGCCCACTATAGCTCCTTGATGCATTGGTACTTCTCATGAGACAAAATAGTGTCTTGGAAAAAGGCCTTGATAAAATCTTATTTGTAGTCTTGGCACAAGGCCTTGACTATGTGGTTATGAATTATAGCATTATGCATTCCATTATTATGAAAGTGGCTATTAATATTGCATGTGATTATTCGACTAGTAGAATATCCATGCGAATAAGTAAATGGAATTATTTGATTTTATCTTTTCCATATTATGTTTAAGTTCAAGTTTAAAAGTATTTTGTTTTAGTCTTATACATTGCCTTAAATGTTTATGCTTATTTAATTTTTTCCGCTATATTGTTATCCTTACTGAGCATCTAAGCTCACCCCTTTCAATGTTTTATTTTTCCTAGGATGCGAAAAAGGATATTATGACTGACCTATAGGGATAGTCTATGGGATCCCAGTTCTTTTTATGGAAACAATGTTGTTGTAGTTTTCCATTTTATGATGTCATGTAAATCTTATGAATGTATCTAGTACTTCCAAGTCAACTAAACTAATCAGTCTTTCGAGAAATGATATTTTGTGATCATGCTAATGATATGTAATAATTCACCGACTCTAGGATTCTAGGGTTGGGGAGTTACAATTGGTATTAGAGGAAGTTTATTATAAACCATGGGAACTAGATTTAGATAAACTCTTATTAGAGCACATTGCCCTAAAATAGACTTTGAGGACTAGTATAGAAGAAATTCCTAGAATTTTGGTATTGTAGAGATTTTTTGAGTTTTCCAAGCAATAAATCCTTGTCTGGATATAACCAGGTAGAGGAGGCTCTGGCACAGATGTACCTAGGGGTAAAACCTGGAAACACTATTTTGATCTAGACTTGAACAAGAAACTCATGCACCACAATGGGCCTTGCTACTCTCTTGGTTATGACACTCCCAGGGGATATGATTAGGATAACTCTAATTTTATTTAAAAACCATTATGAAGTGTTTATGAGTATATACTTCCTCAAATAAAAACTTTTTATGTTTACGGATTATATCCATAAACTGTTCAATTTATGTTAAAGTTTTTACAAGTTTGGATTTATGTGTTGGGATTCATAAACTATTCTAGTGTATTCCATTGTTTAGAAATGGCTCCTAGTGGAAGGAATGGAAACTATATCAATGCACTCACTCCAAGTATTGATTTCCCTCCTGGTCAAGATAATTTTAGTGGAGCTAGTGATACAACTGGTGCTGATCAGCTTATCACTATATTGGGACAACTCACTCAGGTTATGAAAAATAACCTTACTCGTATTGAGTACCCTGATCCATAGCGTGGAGGATCAGCGTTAGATCACTTCATGGGGCAAAAACCACCAACATTCAATGGGGGTACAAATCAACTAGTAGTTGAGAAATGGATAAATTCCTTAGAGAAAATATTTCACGCCTTGTGGTGTAGCGAAAGGGAAATAGTTGTCATGGAAGTTTGCTGCCTCACTGGATATGCAGATCAATGGTGGTCATTGATTCAAAACACAAAGGAAGATGATAAAGTTTCAAATATGGAATGGAGGGATTTTAAAGAAATTTTCTTGGAAAAATACTTTCCTCATGACAATTGAGTGGATATGGAAAGACAATTTCTGAGTCTGAGGAAAAAGGAGGATGAGAATGTCGCAAAGTATGAATCTAACTTTACAGGGATAGTGTGGCATGATGCAAATTATATATGTAATCCAAGAAGCTAGATTGGTCATTTTTTATGGGTTAAAACCATTTATCCATTGAGAATTTGCCTCACAATCCTTCTTATTTAACGAAGATATTGTATCATGTGTTATCAAGATAGAAAAGAATTATCTTACTCTTACGACTTGAAAGAAAAGCATGAGAAGAAGAGATCTACTAAACACTCTGGAAATGGAAATAAGGGGAATAAGTGAAAATTTGAATATCCATCCTGTAGTAAATGTAGGAAGAAACACTCTGGTACTTTCCTGAAGGGAATGGGAGTCTGTTACAAGTGTGGTGAAAAAGTCCACCTAACTCTTGATTTCAATGGGAAGAAAAAGGATATCGATGTTGAATACTACAATTGTAGGTAAAGGGGTAATTATGAGAATGAAATGTCCTAATAATCCAAGGAACATACCTCAGAAAAGGCCATGGGATCAAGTCCAAGCTTATGCTATCACTACTGGTGAGGTTGAAGCTTCGAAAGATGTAGTGGAAGGTAATTTAATGGTTTCCTCAAGTTTAGCCAATGCTTTATTTGATTCTGGATCATCGCATTGTTTCATATCTTCCCAATTTTCTAAGAAAATTAGATATTTCCAATTTGATTTTACAAGGGAGTTGTCAGTAAAAACTCTTAAGGGAAGTATCATCACAACAATGTTTTTTGAATCAGTTCCAATTAGGGAATATAAATTTTCTTTATCTTCTGATCTCATCATCATACCCATGATTGAATTTGATATAGTCCTCAATATGGATTGGATTTCAAACCATGATGCAAATATTTATTATAAGAAGAAGGAGTTTACATTTTTCGATGATGATAAATTGTTCCTTATCTTTAGATTAGAAATGTCACCACCTGATTCTTATCTAGATCCACCCCCAATAGCTTAACTAAATTCAATTATTGAGGAGGAAGAGAACAAAATAACTATGGGTGAGGAAAGGAATGTTCAACTAGAGGATGTACCAATTGTGCAAGAATATGTTGATGTGTTTCTAGAGGATTTACTTGGACATCCTCGAGAATGAGAAATTGAGTTTTCCATTGACTAAATTCTTGGTTCAAGGCCCATATCAAAGACCCCTTACAGAATAGCCACTATGGAATTAGTGGAACTAAGGAAAAAACAAAAATAATTGAGTAATAAGGTATTTATTCTCCCAATTTTTTCTCCATGGGGAGCCCGTATTCTTTTTTGTTAAGAAGAATGATGGATCTATGAGGTTGTGCATTAACTACAGGGAGATCAATGATATAACAATAAAGAAAAAGTATCCCCTACCTCGTATTGATTATTTATTCGACCAACTTCATGGAGATCAATAATTTTCAAAGATTGACCTTGGATCTAGATATCATCAGTTGTGTGTAATGAAGGAAGACATTCTGAAAATAGCATTTCAAACCAGGTACGGGAAATACGAGTTTAATGTTATGCTTTTTGGATTTACTAATGCACCCTCTGTCTTCATGGATCTAATGAATAATGTTTTCAAGGAATATCTTTAGGACTTTGTAGTGGTATTTGTTGATGATATCTTGGTATACTCCAAAGGCTATGAAGATAATGAAAATTACTTGTGCATTATTCTAAAGACTCTTAGAAGACATGAATTATATGGGAGGTTTAGCAAGTGTGAATTCTAGTTTTAGGATATTTCTTTTCTTGTCCATATTTTCTCTAAGGATGGAATCTTTGTTGATCCTTCTAAGACCAAGGCAATCCAAGAATGGCCAGCACCGATGAGTATAACCTAGGTACGCAGTTTTATTGGTTTAGAAGGTTATTATCGATGTTTCGTCCATAATTTTTCCTATTTGGCTAACCCATTAACAAATCTCACATGAAAGGGGTTAAATTTGATTGGAAAAAAGAGGGTGAAGGATGTTTTGAAGAACTGAAGAGAAGATTAGTCAATGCTCCTATATTGACTCTACCATCGGGGAATGATGCGTTTGTTTTTTATAGTGATGCTTCAAAGAAAGGAATTGGTTGTGTCCTTATACAGAATGATAGAGTTATTGCCTATATATCATGACAGCTAAAAATACATGAAAAAACTATCCCTCTCATGATCATGAGTTAGTAGATGTAATATTTTATTTGATGATATGGAGACATTATCTCTATGGTAAAAATGTGAGATATATACCGATCACAATAGTTTGAATTATATTTTCTCACAGAAAGTACTGGACATGAAGAAAAGGTGATATCTTGAACTACTCAAGGATTATGATTTCACTATAAACTACCACTCAGGGAAGGTAAATAAGGTGGCAGATGCTTTGAGCAGAAATAATCATGGAGTTTTAACAAGATGAGAGTTTAAAGAGATCCTATTTTTAGGGATCTAGTAAAGTTGGACTAGCTAATAACCATGGAAAGTGAAACATCAATAATTTTTCAAATGGTTGTCAAACCATATTTACTAGAAAGGATAAAGAGTTATAAGACTGATGATGAAGAGTTTAAAAAGAATATTAAATCTATGAATGATGGTAGATTGTGTGACTTTGTGTATGAAGATGAAATTTTGAAATTTGGGAAGAGACGTTGTGGTCCCGATATATCTGATCTAAAAAGGGAATTCTGGGATGATTCTCATAGTTCCAATTTCTCTATACACCCTGGTAGTGCTAGGATTTATAGATATTTGAGGGAACATTTTTTGTGGGACAACATGAAGTGAGAGATTGCTGATTTTGTGTCAAGATATATGGTTTGTCAACAAGTGAAAGCTGGAAGGAAACATCCTGGAGGAGTCATGCAACCTCTTCCCATACCTGAGTGCAAATGGGATAATATTACGATGGACTTTTTCATTGGACTACCAAAGACTACTAGAAGGAACGATGCAATATGGGTCATTGTTGATCGTCTTACCATGTCAGCACATTTTCTAGTTATAAGAGAAGATTTACCACTTGAATGTTTAGCAAGACTATATATTAATGACGTTTTAAGACTTCAGGGATTACCACTGTCGATTGATTCTTATCGTGATCCCATTTTACATCAAGATTCTGGAAAAGTCTTTAGAAAGCCGTGGATACTGAACTTCGTCTGAGCACTTCCTACCACCCTTAAACTGATGGACAATCAAAATGGACTATTAAAACCATAAAAGACATGTTGAGATCCTTTTCACTTGATGTTCAAGGTATGTGGGATCAATATATACCTCTGGTAGAATTTTCCTATAACAATAGCTTCAATTAAAGTTTTCATATGGCACCATATGAAGCATTATACGAAAAGAGATTTCACACACTAACCTGTTGGGATGATGTTAGTGGAAAAAAACTCATAGTCCTAGAACTTGTCGAGGAAACAATGGAAAAGGTGAAGGATATCAAAACCCACATTAAATCAGCTCAAAGTAGGCAGAAGAGCTATGCTGATAACTGAAGAGATATTTGGAAGTTTATGCAGGAGATCACGTTTTCTTAAAGGTATCTCCCTGGAGGGGTGTTATACATTTCGGTAAGAAGGGAAAATGAAGTCCCAGGTACATCGGACCTTTCAAAATTCTAGAATGAATTGGGGTTGTATCTTACCATTTGGAAATGCCACCAAGTCTCTCCAAAGTTCATCATGTATTCCACATATCATTGTTGAGAAAATACATGCCTGACCCAACGCATGTACTCACCTGTGAGGAATTAGAACTAGAACTCGGTCTATCTTATTGTGAAGATCCTGTCAAAATTTTCAATACAAGAGAACAAGTGCCGAGAAACAGGACGACTCATCTGCTAAAATTTCTATGGAGAAACTATAATATGGAAGAGGCAATGTGGGAACCCGAGGAACTTATGATAAAGAACCACCCGTATCTTATTACCCAGTAATACTCTAGAATTTTCGAGGATGAAATTATTTGAAGGAGGGTATAATGTAACACTACAATCTTATATGGTATGTTTCCCATTGAATAATTTAATAGCTTGCATTTTATGCAATTTTGAGATTCTAACACACCGCAACCAATCAAACTAGTCATTATGAATAGTAAAACCCACTTTTTGAAATTTTATAAATTTTATCATTCAAAATGGACTTTTCTTGGATTCAGAGTATCAAAATTATCTTAGGGTGAATTTTTGGTATTTTTTTAAAAACATTCAATTTTTTATGAATAGTAAAAAACACTGAGTTATAGTCTAAAACTGGATTTTTATTTAAATATTTTTTTATTTTATTTAAATTTATTTTAGTTAAAAATAGATACATAATATCTATATAATTTAAATTTAATTCATTGGAGTCAGTTTATAATAATTTTAGATATATAAAAATTTTATTGAACTTTTTATCGTCTTTTACCGACCTCCTTGGAGCATTTTCAAATTTATATAAAAATTAATTTTACCACTTTTGTGAGTTGAATTTAATAAAAAAACAAGAGACAAGGATGATATTAGTATGTAAAAATTTTTTTAATATGATGAAAATAATTTTTGGTGAATAGTAACTTTTTAGTTTTATTTACCACTGTTAAATGTAAATAGGGTAATTGAGGGTAAAAATGATATTATTATTACCCCGAAACATGTCCTAAATCTATTAGATATGCATAATTCGACCAAAAACAACCATAAGAAAAAAATGAACCTATTTGGTCTACTTGGATTAGATTAGGACATTTATTATTATTTTATTTAAAGAAGAGTTAAAAGAGTTAAAATCAAAGTTTAATAAATAAATTTTTTAAATATATGGTTATTTGTAAGGTAAATTCGACTATAAATATTCATCAGAAAGATAACATTATTTCCTACATAATGATATTTTATTTATAACTTTTAGACATTATATAATTAAATTTATTTATGACACAATGATGATGCGGTAATTACCGTATTAATGAAATATTAAAATAATTCATATTATAAATATCCAAATATATGTAATTTTAGAATTTTTATGAATTAAAGTAATTTTCTAGGTTACTATGACATCTTAGTGTTGATTAGATAAATTTTATTTTATGTAATAATTCTTTTATAAATTTAGAAAAAACAAAATACCAAATAGTGTCAAAATTGACATAAAAGAGTTTTTAAAAAAAATATTTTATTATTAATTGATATTCTATTCATAAAAATCAAAGGATTACCCAAAGGTCTTAAATAATATTATATATGTCATTAATTAACCACTTTAGGTTCTCTTGGAAGTTTATAGTAAGTTTATTAACAATATAATATAAAAATACAAAGAGATATGGTAAAGGTCAAACTATATAACTAACAGTTAAATATAAAAGATAAGATTAATATAGTGACCCAGACCTATCTAAAACCTATTGGTTGAGAGGTGCTCAACCCATACCCACCTTATACTTTAAATAATTCATTTTGGAGCCATTATAAACCAAAAATTATTTTATTATAAAATAACATTTCTATCTTTTTCTAAGGTGCCCCTCACCCCTCTTATAAAAGGGAACTTCATCTACTCTATAATTCACACCTTCAAAGTCGTTTGTCTCAGCCAACCCCTTCCAAAATATCCTTGAAACTATCCTCCCTTCATCCTATAGGCCTTAATTTATTCATAAATCCATCCTATGGAGCTCTTTTGATCAAATCAAAAGGAATAACCCGAAGAAGTTGTAAATATTTCATCACCTCTTTCAAGTTCCTTTCTTCATCCACTTCCCCTTTCTTTGTTCTTTCTATTCTAAAAAAATAACTCCAGTATATTCTATATACAGCGATGTTATTATAAAAATGTTACAACCATATTCATTATTTTATCCATCCTTTGAATGACATGTCACCATACGTGCGTACGTACGGCTTACTGTCTCCACGTCGTGGCGTAGTTCTTATTCAATACATTATTATTTGGATGTGTATAATAATGATGTATAATTGATGTAAATAATAAATATAACATGATAATGATTATTTATATATGATATACCATCCAATTATATAATATTTTAATATCAAAATAATTATATTGTCGCTCGTGCGTACGTACGGATTATCGTCTCCACGAAATGTGATGAGATTCATTCCTCATCATATCTGTTCAAGAATAATTTTCATTAGATGATTAAACATAATGTTTAATGTCTTAATATAATTCTGAATACGAATAATATATATCATATCCACAAAAAAATTACTTACATAACAAATCATATAAAGGAAAAAAAATTAGTTAACACCTGAAATGACGATAATAATAAAATATTATTAACAAATCAATATTAAAAGATCATATATGATATCATATTAATGTATATGATTATTCTATAATTTAATAACGATTATTTCACCATTATACAGGAGTTTAACCTACCCTTTACTAAGGAAAATTACAAGGTAAGGGTTAATTTCACAATCTCTTTATTATCTGATGTTTTTTTTACGTAAGCATCTACTGGGACCTCTTTATCATCCACATCCATGTTTCTTAAAAATGTATTTCAAAAACATTAATATTTAATAAAAAATTGGTTAAAGTCATTTATACCCTTATTTGACCATATATGTTTTTGAAATGAATCTTTCTATCATTTTCCAAACAAGGTACTTTTTGACCTTTTTAACAAATTTAAGGTAAAAATGTTTTTTCTAACTTATACGGAGGGTGTGGGTATTTTCCACCATTATAACATTGTCGAAACTTCCCTTATAATATTATAAGAATATTTTCAAAATAAATGTTTTCTTTATAATTAAGTGACTCTTAAATTATTTCAAAATATAAAGAGATATTTCTCTAAAAAAATTTGATTTCATCTATGTCAACATCCTTTGATGGATTTTAAACTTATTTGAAATTGATTTATTATGATACAAAACATCCATATTGTATTGAAGGTTTTGTGACATGTTTGACTATGGATGTGTTATTTCATACCATTCATGGTTTATGGATAAATTATTGACATTTCTTATTCTAGTTTCAATACGAATATTTATTTTACATTTAAACCTTTTCATATGAGAAATGCATTGGACTTAGTAAGTGACGGGTAGAGCCTGCTATAGCTCCTCAATGCATCAGTAGGTCTCATGAGACAAACTAGTGTCTTGGAAGAAGGTCTTGACAAAATCTTATTTTTAGTCTTAGCACAAGGCCTTGGATATGTGGTTATGAAATCTAGCATTATTCATTCCATCATTATGAAGGTGGCTATTGTTATTTCATGTGATTATTCGACTAGTAGAATATCCATGTGAATAAATAAATGAAATTATTTGATTTTATCTTTTCCATATTATAATAATGTTCAAGTTTAAAATGCTTTTTTTAGTCTTATACATTTCCTTAAATTTTTATTCTTATTTATGAAAGATTCCATTATATTTTGATCCTTACTGAGCATCTTAGCTCCCCCTTTCTATGTTTTATTTTTCCCATGATGCGACGAAGTATTTTATGACTAACCTACAGGTATCGTCTTTGGGATCTCAGTGTTGTCTATGGAAACAATGTTTTTGTGGATTTCCATTTTATGATGTAATGTAAACCTTATTAATTTATCTGGTATTTCCAAAGCTACTAAATTAATCGGTCTTTCGAGACTTGATCTTTTGTGATCATGCCAATGATACGTAATAATGCACCGACTCTGGGATTCTTGGGTAGGGCATTATAAAGAATGTATTTTACAAAAAATTGGTGATCAATATATGAATATAATCCTTCATCAACCTATGTCATGTTTGGACCTCTGCAACTATTGGGGTACACGAATGTTAGAAAGGGAAATGATTGGTTGAGATGATAATGAACTAATAAAGGAAGTCCCATGTGATATTCTCTCACATGATGCATCATCCAAAACCAATATTAATGATCTAGTTTCCTCTAAAGTCCCTAATAATTGGATGGTTATTTCTAGGGTTTGGACACTTCATTGAAGGATCACCCAAGTCTTCAATAAACTACATTATTCATACAAACAAGGGGATTAGTTAACCGTATTGTTTTTTCACCTAATTTTCCATCATTTATAAAACTCCAACTAGGTAAGATTTCACCCAATCCTGGACATAATTGTAATAATGGAAGGAATTGGATCCAATAAGTGGAGGGATAACCTCAGCATCTATGTCTTCATACACCAATATTATCCAAAATTGGAGGATAATCCTGAGATGTTGTTCTCCCCACACAGTAGCTAAGGGAAGAGGGAAAAACAAATGAATAAACTGAATTTTTTGGTGAACTAATAGGGGTATGGGGTTTGAAAATAACCAACTCATCCCCATGGGCCCTAAGATCTCCATCTCGGTAAGAGATTTTGTATGACCTTTCAGCGATAGAGCCACCACCATTTTCAACAATTGGCCAATCCAGTGGAGGATAATGCATAAAACTTAAGTGATCAGAATATATCGGATATCCAATGACCTTTTTAGGACCTAGTTCTATCACCTCAACCCCAAAAATATCCAAAAACATGGGAATTAAGGAGGCTTCATGGATCTTAATTTATTATGGTACATATTACAACCTAAATGATCTTGGGTCCTACCAAATAAGAACAAGAAAGGTGTAATGTTCCAGAAATTCTGTATAATTTTTTTATTATATGGAATTAGTTCGAGGCTGCGAAATCTGACGGTGCATGATTCCGAGGCCCAGAGTCCCTGGAATTATATGGAAAAAATTTTATGTTTAAAAATAGCATCTATTAGTGGTTTTCCTATAAAAGTGAAATAACTCATAAATGTTTGCCCAGATCAGAAATATGAGGGCGCCATTGAATTCAAGATATCATGTTTACTCTAGGGTGACTTAAGTTTAGTTTTCTTAGTCCTCTACTGAGAAAAACTAAAATTGGCGTAACTGTAAATAAAATAATTAAATAAATATATATTATTTTTCAAATTATTATAACTCACAAATGGTGCCTCGGATAAAAAATCTGAGACCACCGCTGACCTTGTGAGGGTTTTCTTTGTTTAGGTAGACAATAACATTGTCCGGTGTGTTCCTACTAAGGATTTTAGTTTTTGGCGATAAATAAAATAATTAAATAGCAATTATTTTATTGTAAAAATCAATAACTTATAAATGGTAACTTCTATTGAAAATCTGAGAGTACCATTCAGTTGGTTGGGATGTGTTTCCCTTAGGCAGAACCTAACCTCGACCATCACCGGTCGAGGGTGACTGTTAATAATTTTCTAAACTTTTTTCAGGTATGTTCAGTAAACGCCTGGGAGGCATTTTCTATATTTTGAATCGGTCCTCAGATTAATATTTTGAGGTCACCTTTGAATCTGCATCCCCAGGGTTCGCTTAAGGGAGTCTACACTTCGAACACAATAGGTTGGGTGAAAAAGTAAATAATGTGGAATTTTGAAAAAAATTAATAAAATAACATTTTTTTTGTTTTATTTTTCTTTTTCTTTTTCCTCCAACAGACAAGCGGTGGTGGAAATAACAACGATGTGTCATGAAATTAAATTCCTTGACTCGAAAATTCTTTGTAACAACACTGTTGGAATTAGAAAGGTTCCTTAATTAATTAAATCCCATTAATTCCATAGGAATTAATCACCCCCCCCCCCACCCATCTTATTTATGTAGAGATTGGGGAGGAGTATTGGCACGACTTCACCAAGCGAAAAAGCTCTGGAAAAGTACCACGATGCCAATCACATAGAGCATGGAACTGATCCAGCAGGCAGTGATGAGTGACACTGAACAATGAACACCGACTCTTCCTCAAACATGACATTCTCTAATGGTCTTGAGGTACGGATTTATCTTGTTTTAATTTCAATACATTTTTGAATCATGTATCCTTTCCACCTTGTCTAGACGCTAACGCAGAGGGCGCAGGCCAAAAGAAAAAGGCATAGACCCTCCACTACTTTGTTAATTTATCTGTTAGTTGGGGTACTTTTTATTCAGATTGGATGGAACCCGGAATGAAGGGTCAAGTGGTGAAGAGGGAATCCCGGGGAGGCTGATGGTACCTACGAATAGAAAAACAGGCTACCGGAGATCACCCAGTGACCAGCGGAAGACCTCCAGCATGGCACTAGTATGGTTGCACCAGAGACTAGCATTGGCGGTTGACGGAGGCAACCGGAAACGGATGACCACGGAAGGGAAGGTGGAGCGTCGTCACGCATCGCCTCGCGTTGCCGGCAGAGAAGGACGTAGTCGTAGCCGTGCCAGGTGATGGCGACGTCCAGATCGGGCTGGCCACGGAAGTTGTATGTAACACCCCATGATTTCATTGTACATTATCTCTTCAAAGAAATTCAATAACTTTTGTTACACGCAACACCGAGTTCGAGTGCACCACGACTTACCATACTAGGAACTCAAAAAGCGGTTATGAATAGTATTAACAAAATTTTAAATTTTATGTACTCCATATAATTTTATAATCCATATTATGTGTTTCTTAGACATAATATAAGAAAAAATTCATTTTTTCAGATAAAAGTAGTATTTTTTAAAAATAAATTTTTATCGCCTTTTAATGGAGAACTTTTTGTTAACAAAATAATTGACTCTTTTATATATTCAATTTAATGAAGATAAGTTATACTTTAGAATTAGGACATAAAAATTTAGTTTGGATAAATTTTTGGTACTTTTCTGGTAACTTTAATATTTTTATGAATAGGGAAAATACTAAATTTTAATTAAAAAGAACTTTTTTAATAGAAATAATTTATTTTGTTAAATTATACATTTTAGTGGTTTTAAATTATCATTAGAATATATTTTTATCATTTAATATAATTTATTTCATTGTATTTAATTTCACATTTAAACTATAAAATAAACAAATGTCAATCTTTTGATAGTTATTATTTCTTAAAAACACGCTTTTTGTTTTGACAATGGGAATTAATTTTAAATTTAATTATTCCACTTCTATGTTTTGAATTTGGAAAAATGTATTTCATATTTGAAATCAGGGGTTCCAAATTTTTTAAATATGTAACTTCTATTTTTAGACATTATGTATATTTACTTCAGTAAATATTTTATTTACCATGGTTAAAGGGTAAATCTCGTATATAATGGTAAAAAATATTGTTATTATAATATTAAATTACCCTAACATGTGTCCTATTTCTATTTTTTGATACATTTCAGACCATGGGCATCCTTGGGTAGATTTTGGGACCCCATGTAGCCTCTTGAGAGTGATAATTACACTTTATATAAATTAATATAAAGTAAAGACAAAAATTACATAAACATATATCTTTTAGTAAAATAATTTTTAGAAGCGGATATATAAGATATATTTTAGATTATAAAAAGTAATTTGAAATCTAATAATATTTCCTACATCATAGAATTTTTTTTATAATTTTAAGACATCAAATAAATAAAAAATTTTATGACACAATAATGATAGAGTGTTTACCTCATTAAAGAATGATTTAAATAAATGAGATTATAAAAATAAAAACCATTTTCAAAACCATTCCAATTATTATTGGATGATTTTATTTCAAACATGTGTCATCTTATCATTGACGTTAATGAGTTTTGGACCTTTAGAAACTGAAAATCATTATATAATAAAATAATATTTTCAAACATTCCTAAAGATCCCCTCCTCCCCCTTATAAAAAACCATAAGCTATTACCCATTTCTCACACCTCTCAATCCCCTTGGCTCATCAAAACATTTCCCAATTAATCCCCCTAAATCCTTATATTATTCATAGAAACCTTAACATAGGAAGAAGGCACTTTAAGGAAGCCTTTTGTTTCAAACCAAAGGGAGTTACATGATTTAAAGGTAACATCTCCTCTTAAGTTCTTTTCATTTATTTGACTTCTCCAACCCCCTAAAATATCATTATTCCTTTATTTTATAACAAAAATAGTATCCTCGATATACTAGTTTGTTTTTATGAGAATTATTTTAACTAAAATTACACACACCTACATCTAATGGGAATATAACATAATGTTTCTATGGATGGCAAACTAGTGCCTCACGAAACGATGATAGTTCAATGTTCTACTACCACCTCTTATGGTAGAAATTATGATGGAACTATAATTATATATTATATTTATGATATTTATTTTATCTATAATCTTATTTAATTCTATTTTATAACATACCTTTATTCTTTTCATGTTGTATATATATGATAATTTCATTTGAGGAAGTGCGGACTACCGCCCCTCAAAGTGATATGACTCGTTGATACCATACATGGAACGTATAAAGGATGGTTTTAATGAACATTGGTAATGTATATAAAATATTATATTATAATATAATAATAATATACCTATGTATCATTAGGTATTCTTTCTTTTAAAATAAAAAAATGGAATGGAATTAGCGTTCGTGCGTATGTACGGATTACCATCTCCATGAACGCGATGAGATTCATTCCCCATCGTAACCATTCAAGAATAATTTTTATTTTATTATTAAAAATAATATTTAAGAACATTATATAATTATAAATATGAATAAAATATATATTATCCATATCAAACAAGACTTACGTCACAAAACATATAAACGAATATGAATCAGTTAACACCCGAAACAATGATACTGCTGAAATATTATTAACAAAGAAATATTAGAAGATAATATATGATATCATATTTATGTATTTTGTTCTTATATAATTTAATAACCATTATTTGACTAGTACACATAAGGTTAATGTACCCTTGACCAAGGTCACACTCCTCAATTTATGTGGAAATTTGAATACTTTTAATTTCTTCCAACAATTTCTATATTGGAGTTCCCTTTCAATATTATCTGTGAATGTTACATTAATTTATAATTTTTCCATTTATGTTGGAAATTTTATGAAATTATAAAAAACTCAATAATAATGTGTTGTATTATTTTACAATTTATGATTCTAACATGTCCCTCCATTAGCATATATCAAACTAACAAATCCATTTTGATTGTATCCAAAACCAACTCATGTTACATCCATAAATTATAATAGCTTATTTTTATTATATTAAGAAGAGGTTGTAGTGTTGTTGCATTGCAACAGATATAGCCTTGGGATTATGGCATCAAGAAAAGGATCCATCACTAGAGGCGTGTTATTACAGGTACTGTCTTTATTTATGTGACATAGGAAAAGAAATAAGTTATACAGTAATTTCTTCATGTAAATTAGAAGGTATGTTTCTAATTTTCCCATGTTGTTTGTTGCGATTTATGCATTTTATTCCAAACTAGGAAGTTGAAAAATGAAGCTGTGGATTTCTCAAAATGGGATTCCATAGGGAATCCAATTTCGAGTTACCTAAATTTTTTAGAGAAGATTATTATGATATCTGATGCAATGTATACAAAAAATTTGGAAAAGTTAACTTCTTTATTCAAATGTTCCATGCACAACGAGATTATTATTTTTCATGACCCCACTTGATCTGTTCATTTTTTATTTTTCATTATGTTTAGCATGCAATATTCCAAAGGATGGAAGTGGATCGACTATTAAATAAAGTACCAAGAATTCTGATCACATCCAAAGGCTTATAAGACATTACTATAAGGTTTTTCTTACAAAACATTATTTACAATATTAGATCATGAAAATTTATTATAACTGTTGTTATAATTTAGTAATATATATGGTATGGTTGTATAATATATCGAAAGATCATATATCATGTGCGGTATTCTGAACATCTAAAACACTAAGAGAATTGTCAATCTTCAACATGTAGTTGGAAAATAATTAAAGTTGAGTTTTTATTATATAGACCATAACACAAGAGTGAATCATTTTTGAGAAAATGTGTTAATTAATCGTAGGGCATGAAAATGACTTTAATCGATGGATATTCTACCATATTTCATCCTGGACTATGTTATGACTCTTTAAATAGAGTTAAAGGGGTTTATGCTAAATCTAACCAGTTGAACTAATACTTAAGGGATGCATTCATCTTTTTTATCAATCTATTGGTTCAATCTAATGTTACAAATTTTCTACTTTGGAATTTTTTTCCCAAAACGTTTCATTAACATATTCAATGAATCAAAAATAAAATCTATATTTCAAAATCCATGGAATTCACATATTGTTATTAAGATTTTTTGACTAATATAGATTTCACTATTTTTTATTTATGATGTATGTTTTCTGTAAAAAGGTGTAACCAATTTATGTAAAAAAATTCTTATTATTACGGATTTCCAATTTTGTGATTACCCTTTTTTCAGTCAAATTGTTTTTTGTATGCTGATTTGTAATGTTTGATTATTATAAAAAATAATACCAATTTGATTATGGAATTTTTGTTTCTAGTTTACTAGATTACACATATTTAGATAAATCATGTTTCCATCGAATAAAACTGAAATCCCATTTTAGGAAATCTGGTGATCTCCAACTGCTAAACAGAATAACCATTTTTTGAATAGTGATATTTTTTCCCAATGGAATTATTCTGTTCGTATCTACTATTATGTTATTCTGTTTCATGTCACCAGTTGTTTTTTTATACTAATTTATGTCATTTACTCACATTAATGTTTAATTACATATTGCATGGATCAATATAACTATCTAAAAACGTTTTCAAATTTCTCTTCCTCTACATTGAAAAATCATTGCAGTACTAGGAGGCTATTAAATGCACATTCTAATGACATGAGTTGGACTCTAAGGGGTTGAACTACTGCTGTTGAAAACCATAGTTCAATTTATAGTTATCATTCATTTATTAGCTATTAAAATTGAATTTCAGTTCTGTTTCCACGGTGAAAGAACACTCCATATTTCTATTTCCATGGTGATTGAACAGTCCAAAGTTATGTTTCATTGTTGAAATTTAACCATGATGTTCTTTCCATTTTGAAGCTACGTTTCTATCTTTCTTTTTCAATGTTTCATCTACATTAACTATCTATAAGTTCTGTTTTCATTTATTATGGATATTCATCACCAATTACTATTAAAACAATTCTTATAAAAGGTTAGAGGGGAGGAGAGGGGCAGGGGTTGGGCATGTTGGAGGGGAGGGGCTGGGTAGGTTGGAGGGGACGGGAGGTGAGGGGAGGATGAAAGCAGGGGGAGGGGGCTGCTGGGGGAAGAGGTTGGGCAGGAGGGGAGGGGGGAGGGGAGGGGAGGGGAGGGCAGGGTAGGATGAGGGCAGGGCGGAGGGGATGGGCAGGTTCGAGGGGAGGGGAGGGGAGGGGAGAATGAGTGCAGTGGGGAGGGGGCTTCTGGGGGAAGAGGTTGGGGGAGGGGGAGGGGAGGGGGAGGGTGCTGGGCATATTGTATGGTAGGGGAGGGGAGGGGAGGATGAGGGAAGGGGGGTCTGGGCAGGCTCGAATGGATCCTTTTATTTTGGTCATCTATATGTATTTTATTCTTTTTTCCACGCTTTCTTCGCCTGTTATATTTTTTGTGTGGCATGATATCCCTACTGCTTTGTCTCATGAAATTTGATAGTAAACTCTTATAAGATCTCCATATATTGTATTACTATTGGACATCTCCACTTCCAATTCCCTAGGTATGAAATTTTTTACATCATTGATGCAACTACTATTGGCATGAAAATTAGCTTATGATTCTGAATTACCTCAGTGTGTAAGTCTTGGGATTGTAAGAGGCCTTGATGCGTCAATGCAGCTGCTTTATGTGATCCCACCCATCCTATGTGCTATTCTGAATGTTCTTTTCATTCTTGTGCATTTATATATTATAAATTATATACTTTTGTTGTGTTCTTTATGTCCATTTTAATGTTCTTTTTCAGTTGGATATTTCATTCATGTCCATTTCTCGGTGACATTAATACTTATTCTGCATATTCAGAAATTCTTATGATGTATACTTATGTTGTATATATTCTTATGGTGTATTCTTATGCTTCATATTCAGGTAATCTTATGATGTGTTAGAAAATGAAGATTCCAACCAATCTTATATTGGTGAGGCAAAGATGAAATGCATTGGGAACACCTTCTACTTGCTGGAAAATTACTCTATGTCTAAACATCACAACATCTCTATTTGTGGACAACAATTTTTGTTTTTTATTATAATCATTCCTCAACACATCTCATTTTTTTGATTTGATAAACTATTCGTTAAGTAAATTCTCTTTAACTTTGTGTTTTATAGTATGCAATATTGTTTTCTTAAATGCAGTTTATATTGATGTCAGGTTTCCATCCTTGACTATTCCAAAGTGTTTCACATTACAATTGATGTATCTTAATTTAACATTTTATATTGATGTCTTCTTTGTAGTTTCACTTATAATTCAAAATTATTCACCACTTATTTTTGATTAAATTACATTAAACATTACTATTTCTTTGCAACTATTACAAATAGTACTCTTAAGAAGACAGATAATAAACTATTATGTTTTATAAATAGTAATCTATAGTTAATAATAAGAATTATTTTATAGTGTCATGCATCGCACGGGCAGAGTACTAGTTTTAATTAAAAACTACTTTTTTAATAGAAATAAATTATTGTGTTAAATTATAAATTTGAGTGGTTTTAAATTGTCATTACAATATATTTTTATCATTTAATATAATTTAGTTCATTTTATGTAATTTCACATTTAAACTGGACATAACAAAATTTCAATCTTTTGATAGTTATTATTTCGTAAAAATGTGCTTTTTGTTTTAACAACGGAAATTAATATTAAATTATCTTAGGCCACTTCTGTGTTTTGAATTTGGAAAAATTTATTTCATATTTGAAATTAGGGGTTCCAAATTTCTTAAATAGGTAACTTTTATTTTTAGACATTATGTATATTTACTTCAGTAAATATTTTATTTACCATGGTTAAAGGGTAAATCTCGTATATAATGGTAAATAAAATTTTGTTATTATAATATTAAATTACCCTAAAATGTGTCCTATTTCTATTTTTTGATACATTTCAGACCATGGGTATCCTTGGGTAGATTTTTTTACCCCATGTAACCTCTTGAGAGTGATAATTACACTTTATATTAATTAATTTAAGTAATGACAAAAATTACATAAACATATATATTTTAGTAAAATAATTCTTAGAAGGGGATATATAATATATATTTTAGACTATAAAAATTAATTTGAAAGATAATAACACTTCCTACTCATCTTTTTTTTTATAATTTTATGATATCAAATAAATAAAAAAAAATTATGACACAATAATGATACACTGTTTACCTCATTAAAGAATGATTTAAATAAATGAAATTATAAAAATGAAAACCATTTTCAAAACCTGTCCAATTCTTATTGGATGATTTTATTTCAAACATGTGTCATCTTATCATTGACTTTTATGAGTTTTTTACCTTTAGAAACTGAAAATCATTATATAATAAAATAACATTTTCAAACATTCCTAAAGATCCCCTCCTCCCCCTTATAAAAAACCATAAGCTATAACCCATTTCTCACACCTCTCAATCCCCTTGGCTCATCAAAAAATTTCCCAATTAATCCCCCTAAATCCCTATATTATTCTTAGAAACCTTAACATAGGAAGAAGACACTTTAAGGAAGCCTTTTTGTTCAAACCAAAGGGATTTACCCGATTTAAAGGTAATATCTCCTCTTAATTTATTTTTTTTTTATTTTACTTCTCCAACCCCCTAAAATATCATTATTCCTTTATTTTATAACAACAATAGCATCCTCAACATACTGGGTTGTTTTTATGAGAATTATTTTAACTACACTTACACACTCCTCCATGTAATGGGAATATAACATAATGTTTCTATGGATGGCGAACTACTACCTCACGAAACGATGATAGTTCAATCTTCTACTACCACCTCTTATGGTAGAAATTATGATGGAAATATAATTATATATGATATTTATGATATTTATTTTATCTATAATATTATTTAATTCTATTTTATATCATACTTTTATTCTTTTCATGTTGTATATATAAGATAATTTCATTTGAGGAATTGCGAACTATCGCCCCCTCAAAGTGATATGACTCGTTGATATCATACATGGAATGTATAAAGGATGGTGTTAATGAACATAGGTAATGTATATAAAATATTATGTTATAATATAATAATAATATACCTATGTATCATTAGGTCTTCTTTCCTTTTAAAATAAAAAAATGAAATGGATGTATTGTTCGTGCGTATGTATGGATTACAGTCTCCATGAACGCGATGAGATTCATTCCCCATCGTAACCATTCAAGAATAATTTTTATTTCATTATTAAAAATAATATTTAAGAACATTATATAATTCTAAATATGAATAAAATATACACTATCCATATCAAACATGACTTACGTCAGGAATACGAATTAGTTAACACCCGAAACAATGATACTGCTAAAATATTATTAAAAAAGCAATATTAGAGGATAATATAAGATATCATATTTATGTATTTTGTTCTTATATAATTTAATAACAACTATTTAACTAGTATACATAAGTTTAATATACCCTTAACCAAGGAAAAGTACATGGTAAGGGTTAATTTCACAATCTCTTTATTATCCGAGGTTGTTTTTACGTAGGTGTCTACTAGGACCTATTTATCTTCCACATAGGAGTTTCTTAAAAATGTATTTCAAAACATTTTTACTATTTAGTATACTATGGTTTAATGTAATTTATACCCTTTTTTGACTTTTTATAAAATGGTTTGAAAGGAATCTTTCTGTCTTTTCCAAACAGGGTACTTTATGATCTTTTCAACAAATTAAGGTAAGAATTTTTTTTTAACTTATACAGTAGGTGTGGTTATTCTCCACTGTTATAACACTTTTGAAGCTTAACTTTTAATATTATAAGAATATTTTCAAAATAAATGTTTTATTTTATAATTACATGACTTTTAAATTATTTAAAAATAGAAAGATATATTTATCTCAAATAGTTTTGATTTCATCTATGTCAACATCATTTAATAGATTTTATACTTGTTTGAAGTTCATTTATTATGATACAATTATTCCATATTATATTGAAGGTTTTCTTATATGTTTTCCTATGGATGTGTTATTTTTATACCATTCATGGTTTATGGTTAATGTATTAACATTTAATATGCTAGTTTTAATACGAATGTTTTTGTTATTGTTCAACCTTTTCATATGAGGAGTGCATTGGACTTAGTAAGTGATGGGTGGAGCCCACTATAGCTCCTCAACGCATTAGTAGATATCATGAGACAAACTAGTGACCTGAAACAGGGCCTTGACAAAATCTTATTTGTGGTATTTCCACGAGGCCTTGACTATTCTGTTGTGATGTCTGGCATTATGCATTCTATCATTATGAAATTAGCTATTGATATTATAAGTGATTATTCAACTAGTATAATATCAATGTGAATATGTAAATGGAATTATTTGATTTATGTTTTCCATATTTAGATGATGTTTAAGTTTAAAATTCTTTTGTTTTAGTTTTATACATTGCCATAAATGTTTATGCTTATTTATAAAAGTTTTCTCTATATTGTTATCCTTACTGAGCATCTGAGCTCACCCATTTCTATGTTTTATTTTTTCCAAGATGAGAATAAGTATATTATAACTAACCTATAGGGATAGTCTAAGGTATATTAATGTGTTAAATGGAGACAATTCTGTTGTGGTTTTTCATTTTATAATATTATGTAACATTCATTTATGTAATCTATTTTCCAAGACTGATAAACTGATCAGTCCTTCGGAACATGATTCCATGTAATCATGCTAATGAATTAAAATAATGGACCAACTCTGGATAATTAGGGTCAGGGTGTCACAATTGGTATGAAAGGAATTTTATTAATAACCTTGGAAAATAGATTTATAAAAAACACTGATTATAGAACATTATTCTAAGATAAACTTTGAGGATTGGTATAGAATAACCTCCTAAAATTTTGGTATTGTAGAGATTTTGTGAATTTTACAAGAAATATAGCCGTGTCTGGATATGAGCAGGTAGAGGCGGCTCTGGCACAAATGTAGCTAGGATTGAAAACTCTGACAAGCAGTTTCAGTCTTGACCTGGTGTATCCCGGTACATGATGACGGGCCTTGCTACACTCTTGGTTACGACACTCCCATGGGATATGCTTAGGATAATTCACATTTTCTTTACAAGCCATTATGGAGGATTTAGGAGTAAATATTTCCTCAAATAAAACTTTTTTTATGATTATAGATTATATGAATTATATATTTGATTTACGTTAGGTATTTTAAAAGTCTGGAAGTATGCATTACGATTCATAAAACTAACTTAATGTATGCCATTGTTTAGAAATGGCTCCCAGTATATGGAATGAGAACTCCATGAATATGAATGATCCAAAGAGTAATAAGGATCATATATTTCATAGTATTAATACAAACTTTAGAAAGGAAATAGTCTCCCATGTATTATCATCATATGAAGAAATGGTATCATGTTTTAATAAGATAAGTAAAGAATTATATGTGTCCTATGGATTTGAAGTGAAGAAAAAGAAGAATATACTAGTAGAGAGAAAAATGGATAAAGGGAAGAAGGGAAAAAATAATTTCCCATATGTGATAACTGTGGAAATAATCACCTTGGTAAATGCTTGAAGGGAAGGAGAGTTTGTTATAACTGTGGAGAAAACAGAAAACAAGTACCTGATTGCAAGGGTAAGAAAAAGGATTCAAATGAACAATGTTTCATCTTCAAGGAGTTGGGAAACTTCGTAAATTAATGTTCCAATCATCAAATTATACTTCAAATGAAGTTGTTGGATAATAATCAAGTTATGATATTACCACAGATGAAGAGTAATGACTAGTTTTCATATTTTGATATTAAAGAATGATGTAATTTGAGTGTTTTATCAACGATGTACTGGTTATAATAATTATGTAGTATATAAGGATTGTACTATAGTACTATTTCATTAAGGATTTAAGATTATGTGGTACCAAGAAAAGTGACTCAATATAAGGTTAAACGTTTTCAAAAATACATGGTTGAATGAACGATAAACATTTATATGGTCTTGATGTCATGGTATTGATTTTGTAATAATAGATGATTGATTTGGATAAATTATATTGGATATTATTGATTACATTAGAACTAATTAATGGTTTTTTAACATCATTGTTGGTCATTACAAAATTTTTTGATTTTAGGTGTATATGTAGTATTATTTTATTTATATAAGGAATAAAGATGTACATACCTATTCAAATATATTTTTCTAAAAATTCAGTTTATTACCACATTTTACGAGAATACACGATGAAGGCATTCACATGTATATTATGTGACCTTCCTTATAAATTTTGGACTGTGAGTTCAGATAGAAGTATTGTGGATAAGTATAAAGGTTGGAATAGATTATGTTTGATATTGGATACTATTGTTAAGGTTAAATCATTTTTTGAGAATATTTTTGAATTTTCATAAAAAGGACAACTTGGAGGTTAGGAGACAACCTGTCGCATCGAGCAAGGCCGCGAGACTTGAACCCCCAACCGAAGGCCGACAAGGGTAATCACCTACCACCAGCTTATGTGATTTCCTAGTTTGTATAATATTTTTTTTAAATAGTCTGATAAATGAATTATAAATTCATTATTTTTTGAACCTTATACAATTAGGATAAATAGAATATTTTTTTTAATTCTATTATCTTTTGGAGTGAAAGATGAGTTTGTGGTAGGAATTAGTTGAAGGATGAAACTCTACATGACAAGTATATATTTCCCCCTATTCTATGAATAAATTAATTCTTAAACTTTAGGGAATGGATCTTAAGGCTAAATATGAGTTATCATAATACCTTATGTTTTTTTAAACTGAGGATATTGTAAATCATCATATATTGATGGATTTGTGGCCTTCAATTTTACACTTGTTTGTTATTGATTACCTCAATCACTCCATATAAATATATAATTTTTTCCTCCAATTATGTGTCTCTAATTTCCACCAATGTTCTATTAATCAAGATCATGATTTTATGGTGACTTTTTCGTTTCTCTTTCCCTCTTATTAAGACTAAATTTCATTAACCCAATTTCCGATTTGGGTTTTTCACAAAGGAATTTTTCTTTTTTAAACATTTTATTTTCAAATAAAAATTTCAAATTTTAATTAAGGATGGGATATTGTAACTCCCTATTATTTCATAGTATGTTATCTCTTCAAATAAATTCAAAAACTTGTGTTACATGCAACACTAAGTTCGAGCACACCACGACTTACCAAACTAGCTGTTAAAAAAGCGATTATGAATAGTATTAACTGACTTTTGAATTTCATATACTCCATATAATTTTAGAATCTATATTATGTGTTTCTTATATATAATATAAGAACAAATTCATTTTTTTATATAAAAGAATTATTTTTCAAAAATGAAATTTTACAACCTTTTAATGGAAAACCTTTTTTTAAAACCAATATTTAACACTTTAATATATTAAATTTAATTAAATTAAATTATCCTTTAGAATAGGGACATAATTATTTAGTTTCAATAAATTTTTAGTGCTTTTCTGATAACATTCGTATTTTTATGAATAGTGAAAATACTAAATTTTAATTAAAAACAAGTTTTTTAATCCAAATAATATATAGTGTTAAATTATAAATTTGAGTGGTTTTAAAGTATTATTAGATTATATTTTTATCATTTAATATAATTTATTCCTTTTGATGTAATTTCACATTTAAACTAGACATAAACAAGGGTCAATCTTTTGATAGTTATTATTTCTTAAAAACACGCTTTTTTTCGACAATGAGAATTAATTTGAAATTAATTTATGCCACTTATGTGTTTCAAATTTTGAAAAATGGATTCCATATTTGGAATCAGTAGGTTCAAATTATGTAAATAGATACCTTTTATTTTTAGACATTATGAATATTTACTTTCATAAATATTTTATTTACCATTGTTAATGGACAAATCAGGTAAATAAGGGTAAACAAATATTATTATAATAATATTAAATTAACCTATCATGTGTCCTACTCCTATTTGTTGGTACATTCCTGACCATGGGAATCCGTGGGTTGATTTTGGGACCCCATGGAGCCACTTGAGAGTTATAATGACACTTTATATTAATTAATTTAATGTAATGATAAAAAAAGATATAAACATATATCTTTTAGTAAAAAAAATTTTACAAGAGGATAAATAAGCTCTCCTTTGGACAATAAATATTCAATTTAAAGATAAAAAATTTCCTACATCATGGTATTTTTTATAATTTTTATACTCCAAATAAATAAAATTATTTAAGACATAGTAATGATGTAGTGTTTACCTCGTTAAAGAATGATATAAATAAATGAGATTATAAAAATTAAAAAATTATACAAAACCTGTCCAACTCATATTGGATGATTTTATTTAGAACATTAGTCATCTTATCTTTGACTTTAATGTGTTTAGGACCTTTAGAAACCAAAAATTATTATATAATAAAATAATATTTTCAAACATTCCTAAAGAGCCCCTCCTCCCCCTTTAAAAATCCCTCACTTATAACCCATTTTTCACACCTATCAAGCCCATTGGATCATCCATAATCTACAAAATTAAGCTCCCTACTTCCCTCTCTTCCTATTAGAAGCCTTACCTTAGTCATAAGGCACTTCAAGTAAGCCTTTTGGTTCAAAACAAAGGGAGTTACCCGATTTAAAGGTAACATCTCCTCTTAAGTTATTTTCTTTTATTTTACTTCTCCAACACCCTAAACTCTTTTTATTCCTTTTTTTATAACAAAAACAGTATCCTCAATATACTAGGTTGTTTTTATGAGAATTATTTTACTACACTTACACACACCTCCATCTAATGGGTATGGAACATAATGTTTCTGTGGACGGTGAACTACAACCACACGAAATGATGATTGTTCAATCTTCTACAACCACCTATTATAGTGGCCATTATGATGGAAATGTAATTATATATGATATTTAGGGTATTTATTTTATTAATAATTTTCCTTAATTCTATTTTATATCATACCTTTATTCTTTTCATGTTTTATATATACGATAATTTCATTTGAGGAAGTCCAGACTACTACCCACTCAAAGTGATATGACTAGTTCATACCATACATGGAACAAATAAAGGAAGGTGTTAATGAACTTATGTAACTTATATAAAATATTATATTATACTGAAATAATAATATACATATTTATTATTTGGTCATCTTTCTTTTAAAAAAATACGAAATGGTATTAGTGTTTGTGCGTACATATGGATTACCGTCTCCACGAATGTGATGAGATTCATTCCTCATCATAAATATTCAAGAATAATTTTCATTTGATTATTAAAAATAATATTTAAGAACATTTCATCATTCTGGGTATGAATAAAATACAACATATCCATAAAAAACATGACTTACATAGCAAAATATATAAAGGAAAATGAATCTGTTAACACCCGAGACAATGATACTACTAAAATATTATTAACAAAGGAATATTAGAAGATCATATATGATATCCTATTTATGGATGTGGTTCTTGTATAATTTAATAACAATGATTTTACTATTATACATGAGGTTAACTTATCCTTGACCACGGAAAATTACAAGGTAAGGGTTAATTTCACAATCTCTTTTTTATTCGAGGTTATTTTTATGTAATTGACTACTAGTAACTCGTTATCATCCACATCCGTGTTTCGTAAAAATATATTTCAAATTTTTTTTAATATTTACTAAAGTATGGTTTAAATTCATTTATACCCTTGTTTTACTTTTTATAAAATGGTTTGAAAGGAATCATTCTGTCGTTTTCCAAAGAAGGTACTTTATGACCTTTTTGACAAATTAAGGTAAGAATTGTTTTTTAACTTATATGGAGGGTGCGGTTATTCTCCCCCATTATAACACCTTGAAATCTTCCCTTATAATCTTATAAGAATATTTTCAAAATAAATGTTTTCTTTTATAATTACATTACTTTTAAATGATTTCAAAATAGAAAGAGATATTTCTATGAAATAGTTTCTATTTAATATATGTCAACATTATTTAATGGGTTTTATACTTGTTTGAAGTTTATTTATTATAATAAAAATCTTCCAAATTTTATTGAATGTTTTGTGATATTTTTTACTATGGATGTGTTATTTTTATACCATTCATGGTTTACGGTTAATGTATTAACATTTCGTTTGCTAGTTTTAATATGAATGTTTATGTTATGTTTCAACCTTTTCAGATGAGGAATGCATTGGATTTAGTATGTGATGGTCGGAGCCCACTATAGCTCATTGATGAATCGGTAGGTATCATGAGACAAACTAGTGTCTTGGCACAAGGCCTTAACAAAATCTTATTTGTATTTTTGGCACGAGGTGTTGACTACGTGGTTCTGATGTCCGGCATTATGCATTCCATCATTATGAAATAAGATATTGATATTAAATGTGATTATTCTACTAGTATAGTATCAATGTTAATATGTAAATGTAATTATTTGATTTATATTTTCCCAATTGTACATATTTTTTTGTTTAAAAGGATTTTGTTTTAGTTTTATACATTTCCTAAAATGCTTATTCTTATTTATGAAGGTTTCTTCTATATTGTTATCCTTACTGAGAATATAATCTCACCCCTTTCTATGTTTTATCTTTACCAGTATGTGGAGAAGCATATTATAATTGACCTTTAAGGATATTCTAAGGGATATGAATGTGTTCAATGGAGACAATGTTGTTTTTTTATTTTATAATGTAATGTAACATTCACGTATGTGATCTATTTTCTACGACTACTAAATTGATCGGTCCTTCGGAACTTTATTCCGTGTAATCATTCCAATGTATTAATATAATGCACTGACTCTTGTTAACTTGGGTCGGGGTGTTACAGTGGAGGCCGAGTGGTGTGTTTCCACCCACAGCTGGAGATGGCCATGGCACGAAGCCTCAGCGGTGTAGGAGGAACCGACCCTTGCGAGTCCTGCGGTGACCTGGTGGTGATGCGTGGCTTTGCCACTCCACTACCAGAAAGACTTAACCATTCAGGAGTAAAGGGGGAGCTTAACCCTCTCCCTAAGCCAGCTATCGTGGGGCCCAACAGGTCGCGTCTCAAGCAGGTCGCGCCACTCCATGGGCCGGGTCGCGCAAGCCCCATTGGGCCATGCCCATCCATTGGCTGGGTTGCACAAGCCCAATGGGCCATGCCCTTTGTGGGTCGGGCCGTGTTAGCCCAGTGAACCATACCCATCTGTGGTCTAGGCCACACCAACCCAATGGGCTATGCTGCCCAAGCGGTCCAGGCAGGTTCGCGGCCCAAGGGGTTGAGCCTTCTGTGACCCAGCCCTGTTGGGTCGGACTCGAACCCCACCAGGCCCTGTTTCACCTAAAAAACCATAACTTGAAATTTGAGTGTCCATTTGATGAACATTCTATAGAGTTAGGACCCTTGGAGTGAGATGGTCCTTTTGGTATACTCTACTTGAGTTTTGGAGAAGGTTATAGTATGGCTAGGTTGGATCGAACCAGAATCAAACAGGGCCCTCAATACTAAAACACTTATAAGTCACAGACCGAGTGTCGGATTGACGCGTCGTCTATCTCTTTAAAAACCCTTACAAGTTGAAGGTCCTTTGGGATACTTCTTCGTAGATCTTTATGGATGTTGAGTTACGAATGAAGGAATGAGGAGTGGATCCTCCCAGAATAAAGCATGCTTAGTGTGGTAATCCCGTGGCTAGTTGTGATGTGAAGAATGATTATAAATATAGTGTGGGTCAGTACCTATCGATCATGTGTGGGTCAGTGATAAGCAATCATATGTGGTTCAGCGCATTCCAATCCTATGTGGGTCCGATCCTATGTGGGTCATCTAATTCTGATCCTATGTGGGTTGGCAGCAGAGCTTCTCGACAGAGTAAGATGATCCAGCGATACGAATAATCATCTTTAAATATGTACTTAAGTCATATACCTGGTGTGAGATGATTCTTTACCATCATGGTATTACCTTTTTAGAACTTTTAACTTCGTGGCGTTACCATTTTGGTGTTACCTTTGTGGTACTTTTACCTTCATGGTGTTACCGTTGTGGTACTTTTACCTTCATGGTGTTACCTTTGTGGTACTTTTACCATCATAGTGTTACCATTGTGGTACATTACCATTGTGGTGTTACCTTCATAGTGTTGCCTTTTTGGTACATTTACCTTCTTGGTGTTACCTTTGTGGTATTCTTCCTTCGTGGATCAGTTATGAAAATGGCTTAAAGGTTGGAGCCTTAAGTTTTCTCATGAATGAGATGATTATCTTTTTATAACTTAGGTATATGTATGGGCATATACCTAAGTATAGTTGATGACTACTTCGTGCTTTGTGATTGAAGTCTTTCTTTGTGGTATTTTTCCTTTATTGGATTTTGGGAGACCATTGGGGGTCTCGAGGTCCCTACTGAGTATTTTTATACTCACCCCTCCACGGATAATGCATGCACCATGTTTTAGCTAGGTGTGATGTGGCATGCTTCAGTGTCTACATATCATGATTTCTACCTACCCTTTAGGTATGAAAATTAGTGGACGATCCCGGATTTTTTTTTGTTTTCAGTTGTACTTGTACTTTTCAATTGGGCTTGTATTCCTTCCCCTTTACATTCCATACACTTTTTTACTACAGCAGTTTGATTTGTCATTGCTTCTTGTTGTACTCTTGGATTTTGTGTTTGTACAGGTTTAAAGGAAATTCCTTCTCGTTATAGGGATACACCTTTGTGGTTCTATTCTCCATCCTCTGGCCTATGGAAGGTGAGAATGGGGTAGTCATGGCATATGCCCCGAGGGACAGGTCGTGACAAAGTGGTATCAGAGGAGTCGGTTCTACCAAAGAACTAAGACTCTGAAATTTTCAATTTAGCAATAGTGTTAAGGGTTATGAGTGTGGTTTTCAGTTCGAAGAGTCCAGTGTTGGTTCGGTGATCAATGTATCCATACAACAGGACCCTGAATTCTAATTTCCGACTCATTGAATGAAAACACTGATTGCGTGTGTTTTGGATATGTTTTTCCTTGATTTCTTTGGAGTTAGATGACTAGGTATAAATTAATGATCGTGGTGCACCTGTTCCTTATCAGGATGTCTCCATGTAGACATCCCGGTAGAAATCCTGAGAGAGTACATGATGAAGGTCCACCAATCGAACCTGTGTGGAACAGCATTCTAGCAACCCTGTCTGGATCTGAACCAAGTGATCCTATGTGGATTAGCACCAAGTGATCCTATGTTGATCAGCAACGGATATTAATTATGGAATGTGCATGCTGACTGAGGGCATTTCACGAGTTCCAGTTATAGACACATCTATGTTTTTGAGGCGAGACAGATCCCCAGGTAGCTAAGGACTGGTATGAGGTTGTGGCTAGAGTTTTCCACCTAGTTGGAACACCAGAAGATCAGATGGTGATCCTAGCTACTAATATTTATCAGTTCATGACCATAAGGATGTTACACGTGGTGATGAGGCTTTGGTACATGGATCACTAACTGAGATGGAACCTTTGGGTAGTGTGCCAGCTATATCACTTCCCATTGGTCAGTAGTTACAACTATTGGTAGTAGTAGAAAATACATGTAGTCTAGTGACATACACTTGTTTCAGCATCAGATACCCCTCAGGTTTCTAGGAGAGCCTTTCCCACATGTGTCTAAGTACTGGTTTAAGAGGTGTCTGAGTTTCCATCTAACCAGGGCACCATTCGATCAGATGGTGGTCCTGGTAGAGATCATTCTACGTGGCTCAGTAGGATGAAGACAAGGCGTACATTACCATAATCTTGCGAAGAGGTTACTTCTCTGTGGAAAAGCTTGAGATCCTTCCTCAGAAAATGGGGTCTCTTTCCATAAAAACATCTAAGGGTTGAGTGTTCCATAGAGCTTCGATAGCTTCAGCAGGATGACATGTTGGTAGTTGAGTATTCATCGAGGCATACCGACCATCCCAGGTACTCAATGAATACAGTACGTACAGTGCTTTAGGGATCAGACCTTCAAGCGAGGTGTATTTAGGGACATCCAAGGCATCACTATTCCTCTATACCTTCTTAATTATGTTAGGGTGCTAGATAGAACCTTTTTGGTTTAATGTTCTTTGGCTAAGTGGATATAGACAATGAATGTTAGCAGTGGGAAAGCAGGAAACTCATGCCAGTCTCAGAGACTAGGGCATGTAAAATGTTTTTGAAAGAGTAAGTGATATGGATAGATGAATCTCTAGGGAAGAAGATGTGGAATTGGATCTAGGAGAGTAGCATGAGGTGGTATACATTTCATCATGTTATAACCATCACCCCAATATGGTCCCCACCAGGCTCAGGGAGCTAGAGGATGGAGGAATGGAGTAGCTACAAGTGGTCAAGGAGTGTAACCCAAGGGCTCCAGGAATGATTTGAGGTATGGTGTGTGTCTACTACTAGATTTTGTATTAGTATAAATAGGTACCAATCATTCCTTCTATCCACAAATATTATTCAATACCAAGAGTTTCTGGCTAAACTGATGACTTGAACCTTATGTCTGGAGATACCATTGGGATGAGACTCGATAATCACACCTTTGTCGATGGTGTGATTTGACCCTTGGGGCAAGAGTTTCAGTTAGAACCTATTGGTGTTAGCATCGAGGCCTTACGATGTTCGATTGGTTATGGACAAGACATCAACAGTTCATACTCATATTGATTGTTTTAGGAAAAATTATTTAGTATATCTAAAGTATTTTAATGGGGTTTTCCTTGGTCGGTGAAAAAGGAAACCAAGGCAGCATAAAATAAACTCATGCATAGGAGGGTGCAGCTGATCACTCTTGAGTTGGCCAGCCTTACCCTCATAGAAGCAGGATTTTTGAGTTTTCAGTTCCCAAAAGTAGTGGCAAAGTTTGGGGAAATTTTTTCAAAAGATGATTCCAGTATTACCTCCCTTATGGGGGAGGTACTTCTTCTTCGGTTGGGTACTACCATAAATTTTTACATGACTTATCCAGGGTAGAGGAACCCTTTTTAGCATTGATGAAGAAGGGGGAGCCTTTCATGTGGATGGAGAAGGGTCAGTAGAGCTTTCAGGAGTAGAGACAGAGACTGAAGAATACCGCAATCTTGAGGCTACCAGGATAGTACATTGGGTATGTAGTCTACTGTGACGCATCAGGGACTAGACTAGGTTGTTTCTTGATACAGGAGTTGGTAGTGATTGCCTACGACCCTTGGTACTTGAGACAACATGAGCAGAACTATGCTACCCAGGACCTAGAGTTAGAAGCAGTGGTATTTGCACTGAAGATGTGGTGACACTACTTGATGGGTGAATGGTTTATTGTTTATTTTGATCACAAGAGTCTCAGGTATATCTTCTCACAGAAATACCTAAACCTAAGACAGTGATGATGGCTAGATTTCCTCCAAGACTATGACTTTGAGATAGTCTATACTCCTAGAAAGGGGAAAGTGGTAGCAGATGCACTCAGAAGGAGGTCTCGTATATAGCTGTTGAGTGAGCCGTCAGAGATTCTAGTCACACTAAAGATATCCATCATGGATAAAGATGGGGAATATTACCTCCAGTCTATAACTATCACCCCCCCCCCCCAATTCTTCAGTGTGTTTGGGAGGCACAACTTAAGGACGTTGACTATGAGGCTTGATGTGCTCAAATAACCTCATGATGGTCTCCTGAAGAATTTTATGAAGGCGGGGAGCATGTAATTCTCTTCAGAGTACACACCATGGTACTAGTGATTCTTCAGGAGGAGTTTTTGATGGAGTTCCATACATCCCCTTTAACGGTACATCCTAGAGTGGAGAAGATGTTCCAGAACCTTTGGAATCAGTACTGGTGTCTAGGGATGCAGGAATCAGTGGTAGAGATTGTATCATGATGCCTCACATATTGGAAAATAAAGACTACATAGAGCCGGCAAAATACATATGCTGACCGGAGACAGATACGCTTGGAGTCTGCGGAGAGAGACCATGTCTTCTTACGAGTCTCACTCTAAAGAGGATTGCAGAGGTTGGGCTGGGGTTGAAAGCTACCTATGAGGTCCATCAGACCATTCTAGATTCTCAACAGAGTGAGATAGGTATCATAACTTCTATCTCTTCCCCCACAGATGCACCGGGTGCACAATGTTTTCCATGTGTTGTGGATGAGGATATGCTCTCCTGATCGATCGCACATTATCGACTAGGGTGAGTCAGATTTTGATGATGAGGCATCTTTAATAAAGTTTCTGGTGGAGATAGAGGATCAAAAGGACCGAGTCCTTCTTGGATGGTTGATCTCTCTTGTGTGATTTTGGTGGTAGTACAAAAACATTAAGGAGAGCTCATTAGAGAGAGGCACATATTCATGCTCAGTCCCATCATTTGTTTGATTTTCTTTTTTTTTAATTTTGGGGAAGTAAATCCCTATGGTGGTGAGAATGTACTAACTTAGAATTTCTGTATATTTTTTTATTATATGTATTTATTTTAAGACCGCAAAATCTGGCGGTGCGTGATTCTGAGGCCCAGTGTGCCCGGAATGATCCGGAGAAAAAATTTATGATTTAAAAATAGCACATGTTAGTGTTTTTCCTAAAAAAAAGTAGAATAACTCTGAAATGGGTGTTTGAATCATAAATATGAGGTCACTATTGCATTTAGGATAGCGTTTTTACCCTAGGAACAACTTATGTTTAGTTGTTTCATGCCTCTAGTGATAAAACCATAAAATGGCATAACCATAACTAAGTTAATTAAATAAAGTTATTTTATTTTTAAAATTATTATAACTCATAAATGGTGACTTGGATTAAAAATATGAGACCACCAATGAGCTCATGAGGGTATGATTTCTTTCGGAAAACACTAACATTGACCAGTGCGAGCCAACTATGGAAGTAAGTTTTTGGCCTTAAATAAAATTATTAAGTAACAATTATTTTTATTGTTAAAATCTATAACATCAAATCGTTAAATCGGATTGAAAATATGAGAGTGTTGTTGAGTGCGTTTGGATGTGTTTCCCTTAGGCAGAGCCTAACCTCAACAGGTGTGGGTCAAGGGTGACTATTAATAATTTTCTGAACATTTTTTCATGTACATTCATTAAACACGCTGGCATCATTTTCTATCTATTGAACCTGTGTTTGGATTAAAAATACGAGGGCTCCAATGAATCCACAGTGTTGGGATTCACTTAAGTAAGGATTCACTTCGACTATAGTAGGTTAGCTAAAAAAGTTAGTTTTTCAGCATTTTGAAAAAATTTAATAAAATAACATGTTTTGTTATTTCATTTTTCTTTTTCCTCTAACGGACAAGTGGCGGTGGTGGGACCAATGGTGTTTCATGTCATTAAATGGATTGAATCCTCAATTATTTTTAACAGCACTACTAGAATTAGGAAGGTTCTTTAATTAATTGGACCTCATTAATTCCCTGGGCATTACTCACCCCCACCCTCTCCTATTTATATGGAGATTGGGGAGGAGTATTGGAACAACTTCACCAAGCGACGAAGCTCCGGAAAAGTATCATGATGGAAATCACGTAGAGGATGGAACCAGTCCAGCGGGCGACGGTGAGCACCACCGAATGATGAACATCAACTCTTCCTCAAACAGGATGTTCTCCAACAGTCTTGAGGTAGGGATTGATCATGTTTTAATTTCAAGATAATGTTGAATCATGTATCCATCCACCCTTATTAAGATTCTAATGCGGAGGGCATGGAAAAAACGAACAAGTTATGGACCCTATTTTACTTTTTTAATCTATGTATTCTTCATAGTTCTTTTTGTTTGGATTGGACACAACCCAGAATGGAGGGTCGAGCAGTGAAGAGGGAATATTGGGGAAGCCAATGGTACCTAAGGATGGAATAACAGGACACTGGAGATCACCTGGACCCATGGAAGACCATCGGCATAGCATCAGCATGGTAGCATCGGCGACTGATGTCGATGGGTGACGGCGGTGGCCAGCAATGGCCGACCGTGGAAGGGATGGAAACTCGTCATCACGCGCTGCTGTCGGAGAAGGAAGCGGCCGTATCCGTGGAAGATGAAGACGAAGGCTGGCTCGGGCTGGCCGCAGAAGGTGGAGGTACATCACCATGCCTTCGTGCACCACTGGAGATGGCCATGGCACGAAGCCTCAGCGGTGGACGAGGGACACGACCCTATGGGTCTCACGGCGACCAGGCGAAGCCACGAGGAACCACCACTCTGTTACCTGAACGACTTAGCCATTCAAAGTAAATGGGGGGAGATTAACCCTCCCCCCATTTCAGCTAGCACGAGCCCCAGTGGGCCGCGCCTCCAGCAAATCATGTCCCTCTGTAGTCCAGGCCATGCAAGCCCCAGCGGGCCGTGCCTCTTGTGGGTTGAACCATGCTAGACCAGTAGTCTGCGCCCTTCGCAGGTCGGACCACATGAGCCCTGCTGGCCACACCCTTCCATGGGTTGAGTCATGCCAACCTAGTAGGTCTCGCTGCCCTGGTTTGCTGGGCCAATTCGCGGCCCAACGGGTTGAGCCCGCTGTGACCCAACCCAACTTAGTCGGACCCAAATCAGATAGGGTTGACCCGAATAGGGTCAGACCAGACTCATACCCAATCAGACCCAGTTTCACCTAAAAGACTATAACATGAAATCTGAGCATCTATTTTACGAACTCTCTATGATTTTGGGACCCTTGGAGTGAGATGTTCCATTTGGTATACTCCACTTGAGTTTGGGAGAATGTTGAAGTATGGCCAAGTTGGATTGAACTCAAATTCAACCAAACCCTTGATACTAAAATGCTTATAAGTCGCAGATCGAACACCCGGTTGACGCACCGTCTATCGTGTTGGAACCCTTACAACACAGCGTTCTTTTGGGATACTTCTTCATGGAATTTTTTGGTGGTTTAGTTACAACTGATGGATTGAGGATCAGATCCTCCTGGAATCATGCGTGATTGGTGCGGGATTCTCATGGTTGGATGTGATGTGAATAATTATTAGCGATCTTGTGTGGGTTAGTACCTATCGATCCTATGTGGGTCAACGCTTAGTGATACTGTGTGGGTTAACACACACCTATCTTTTGTGGGTTAGATCCTATGTGGATCAGTGCTCAATGATCATGTGTGGGTCAGCGCATATTGATCATGTGTGGGTCAATAAAGGAGCTTCTCGACAGCATAAGATGATCAAGTGATATGACTAATCATCTGTACTTCTGTACTTAAGTTATATACCTAGTGTCAGCTGAGTCTTTACCTTTATGGTGTTACCTTTGTGATATTACCTTTTTTGTACTTTTACCTCCGTGGTGTTACCTTTGTGGTACTTTTACCTTTGTGGTGTTACTTTTGTGGTGTTACCTTTGTGGTAATTTTACCTTTGTGGTGTTACCTTCGTGGTTTTACCTTTGAGGTACTTTTACCTTCTCTGTGTTACCTTTGTGGAATTCTTCCTTCCTAGATCAGTTGTCAAAATGGCACTAATGTTGGAGCCTAAAGTTTCCTCATCAATGAGACGAGTATATTTTATCAACATAGGTATTTGTATGGGAATATACCTAAGTAGAACTGATAACTTCTTCATGATTTGTGATTGAAGGCTTGATTCGTTGTATTTTTCCTTTGTGCGAATCTGGGAGACCTTTGGGGGTCTCGGGGTCCCTATTGAGTATTGTTATACTCACCCCTGCATGGGTTATACCCACACCTTGTTGTGTCTTGTGCAGATTACGGACAGCATTGATCGAGGCTAAGGGAGCCTGGACTGGATGGTGCTCAAAGGTGGACCATTTGACGTGATGTTTCATAGTTTCTATAGATCATGAGTTGTACCTACCCTTCAGGTGGGATCCTTGGTGGATAATCTAGGTGTTGTTTTCTCTTTTCAGTTGAACATGTACTTTTTAGTTGGGATTGTATTCCATCCCCTTTACTTTCAGTACACTTTTTACTACAATAGTTTACTTTGTGTTTTCTTCTTGTTTTACGCTTGGATTGTGTGTTTGTACCAGTTTAAAGGCAATTTTTTCCTGTTATAGGGATACGTCTTCTCGGTGCTATTCTCCCGCCACTGGCCTATAGAAGGCAGGCTTGGGTAGTCACGGCAAGGGCCCCAGAAGATGGGTAATGAAAAGAGGGCCACAAATATTATATGTAAAAATTTCCTTGTTCAATATGGACAAGGAGTTGGTATAGTTGAGTGACAATTGGTACAGATAAATTAAGGGGATACCCATATAATAATTTATTGTCCATCACTAGTGTTCCCACATAAATTCTGAAGCGAGTGTCCCTATTCAGAAAAAGCCACTAATTCAAGAAAAAGGGTAAGAAACCTAACATCCTTTGGCTAGGGGACATCATTTTTCTCATATAGTATCCCCAAGCATTATCCCCCCCCCCACACACAAACCTCAAATTTGTTCTAATATGAGGCGGCATTGGAATGGAAATTCTAGTAAGGGCACCAATGATGACTTATAATGGTCAGTCGAGTCCCTTTATGGTAGAGAAATATGTTGATATATTCTTTAAAGGATATGAGTGAGTGAATATTGAGATCCTTCATTAACATCTCATTCACATTATTAATAATGATTCTCTCCAATATTGGATTTTGTGTGGTTTTATGTGTGTTGGTGATTTCAAAACTCTAAGGTAATTTTTTGGGGCAATGATGAACGTGCACCACACGCTGTCAGCGTTTTCAAAATTTTCGACCGTTGAGGCGTCCTCCTCTCAACCCGTGTCGCCCCCCTCAGCTCCAGTGGCATTCGGCCCAGGAACACCCCCCCCCCCCCACCCACCACCACCACCCCTATCGTCGGACCACCCTATTCATGGGGATCTGGATCTGGACCCTCTGGAGGTGCCTCCCAAGCCTCTTAAAGCGTCTCTTCCCAGCTTGCATCAGTCAGAGCTCTCCTTCAGAGAGGCATTATGTGGCTCTGGATCTCAGAGGGTATGCTTCCTAGAGGTGTGGCCGGTCTCTTCGACGGTGGTGCGGGAGGGATCCTATATATCCTTAGAGGTGGAAGAGGTGTAATTTTAGTAAGCGGTGGGTTGTTTGAAGTGGACCCTCATGGCTCGCTTTGGCAGAGTGAAGTCGCCTCTGCAAATTTTCAAAAGGTTTGTGGAATCCTGGGACTTGCTTTCTCCGGTAAAGGTTTCTGCACTACATCAAGTTTCTTTTTTCTTCATTATGGACTCGAAGGAAGATTTCATTCATTCCTGGTGCAAATTCCTCCATTCCATTGGCCAGTGACGATTTAACTAGGCTCAATGGTCGATGGATGCACAAAGAGGGAAAGAGAGCCCCAAAGCGGCAGTGTGGGTGTGCCTCCTAGGTCTCTCGCTGCCTTACCAGAATGCTTCCATATTGAAGGTCATCAGTGATTTCCTTGGAGGCTTCCTATACATAGATGATCGTACCCACTGCGGTGATGACTTGTCAGTCGCTCGCATATGTGTCGAACTAGATTTATCTACCCCTCCTCTGGAAAATATTTCTTTTAAGGTGCAGAACTCGGTAGTGTGGTCTCAATATGTTAAATTCCCAGTGTTTCCCAGGTATTGCTCTTCTTTCCTCCTTTAGGGTCATCTGTTGCAAGCCTATAGGAAATGCATACATGGATACTACAAACATCCGCAAGGTGTGTTCTCTAGCGATGGCTCTTCCCTGGCCTTGGTGGCTGGCGTGGAGCACATTCCTCCTAGGGAGGATCCCTCGATAGTAGGGTCTGTGATGGCTGCCCCTCCTATCCTTGCATATGAGCCTCCACCAGCATGTGAGGTTACTCTGTGATTGGATATAGTGTTTTTTTCTCCTCCAAGACACTCCCATGTGCCTGGTGATCTGATGTTTTCCTATCTGAGCCCTCTGCATGCACTTTAGAGGGTATGGAAGCTAGGAATAATGGTAAGGCTTCCTTACCATAGGTTAGTGCTAGGGATGACGCTTCCTCTTCCCTTAGAACCTCCCTACATCCGTTCAGAAGGGCTGGGGGATCTAGATTTGGTGGATGGACCTATCCTGGTGGAAACATTAAGCGAAATTACATATTCCACTATGGCCGAGGATGGGGGATCCAAGGTCTTGGGATATCCCTACGACGAGAAACTCAACAAAGCTAAAACTCCTCTTAGCTTGGTGCGAGGAAAAACCTTACGGATGGCCCATCTTGTGACTTTCCTAGTAACTGATCCATATGGTCAGAGTCCTTATATGTGTATGTATTTGACATTAAGTCAGATTAGGGAGAGAACTTTCTCTCATTGGCAGGAGACTGAGGAGACCGGGGCCAAATCTAGGCCATCTTTACCTTGAATGTTACCTATGATACTGTGGAACTCATGAGGCCAAGGAGATTGGGTTAAAACTAACTTCCTTGATTCAGAGATTACGAAGAATAATATTCTTATTGGGGTAGTCCTGGAACACAAGCAGGACCCTGTTAATATTAATGACTTTTGCAAAAGAATTCAGATGCATCGCTGCATGCAAGTAGACCCGGTTAACATGCATATATGGGTATTCTGGTATAAGGAGATTCTGGTGGATTTCATTCAGGCGTGAGATCAGTTTATCCCTATGAAAGTCACAAAAGGTCGGTAAATCCTATATGTGACCTTTTTGTATAGTAGCTGCAATGCTCACACTAGAGTTCAATCATGGAATGATCTCAAGGCTTTCGACCAAGGGGACATCCCATGGCTAGTGGGTGGGGACTTTAATATAGTCTCTGAACCGAGGGAGAAGAAGGGAAGAGGATATTTCCCTCGATAGGCCAGCTTGGAATTTGTGCAATTCATGGAAGATTCTAGTCTTCTTGACATGGGATACTTTAAAGATTCCTACACCTGGTGTAAAAACCCGAAGGGAAATAGACGATGTTGGAGTAGTATTGATCGTTGCCGTGTGAATGTCAATGTAATCTCCATGTTCCCGAATGACAAGGTAAAACATCTTTTTATGGGTATTTCTGGCCATTATCTGTTGCTAGTTCTATTGTCCCCAAGGCAAGATTCCCACGACGAGTATAGATTCTACCAGAAATGGTCCAAACATCCTAGATACCAATGGATTGTTAGTGAGTCATGGCGGGAGCCTACCCAAGGGAATACATGGGTTTCCATCCATAATAAGCATCGAAGGATGAAGATCAGGCTCTAGGTGTGGTCCAAGAGCCTCCCTCCAGTCAATCAGAATATAGAGGCCCTTAAACATATGATTGGAGCATGGATAATGGTCTTGAGGAGGAGTGGAGTGAATCTGAAATTGAAGACTTTGCAGAGAAGAAGGATATCTGGGCTCAAATGAAACTGAATTAGTAGAAAATGGATTGGGAGAGATCTAGGATTAAATTGCTACATGAGGGTGATAAGAAATCATCTTTCTTCCATTCTTGTATCTGAGAGAAAAGTTGTCATATCAGTCCCAATATCATGCTTGGAGATGGAACATTTACTGATGTTAGAGACACTATAGGTGGCATGGACAATACGTTTTTTTGTCATCTCCTTGCCAACCCTAACCTAAGAATACCCAATAGATACCCCATGGGAGATGCAGAGATCTAGGAAGAACTGGAAACCTTTGTCTCTTAAGGGGACAATGAAAGGCTAGGGAAGGTACCTGAGGAGGATGAGAATCAGGAATCCATGAGGAACCTTAACCCGGAGAGTGCACCGGGTCTAGACTGCTTCCCAGGCGTGTTTTACCAGGATCCATGAGACTTTGTTATGGGTGATGGCATTGAAGAAATACATGACTTTTTAGGGGAGGTAGCCTACCACGGGTGGCCTCGGCAACCACCATGGTGCTCATCCCCAAAAGCAAGAACCCCTCCTCTCTTGAAGATTACAGACCGGTTAGCATCTGTAACATTCCCTACAAGATTTTGGAAAGAATCATCAATTCAAGGATGACTCCACAACTCCCTCATTGGCTCTCCATCGTACAACACGGGTTTTTGAAAGGACGATCCATCCAAGGGGCTATAGCCTTATCGCAAGAGGTCTTGAGGGACATCAACATCAAGATGCATGGTTCTAATAGGGCGGTTAAACTGGACATGAGTAAGGATTATGACAGGATAGAGTGGGGCTTTATCAACAGAATGCTTAGGGCTATGGGATTCTCTCCCAGAGTCCTTGATCTCTTATTCAAATGCTTCATTTCCTCATGGATGGTGATCTCCTTTTTGGGGAAGACTTATGATTTTTTCAAGGCGGCACACGGACTGAGGCAAGGCGATCCCATTTCCACTAGATTATTCATCCTTGTGCAGGACACTCTCAGTCACCTTATCAACAGAGTATTGTCTTAGGGTATTATGCTTCCTTATAGGAGGAAAATGGACCAAACTATTTTTTCTCATTTCATGTTCTCATATTACACCATTTTCTTTATCAATAGTGGTAGGAGATTAGTGAGAATCCACAAGAGGATCATTGATGATTATTTCTCTCAGAGCGGTCAGCTTATCAACAACCCCGAGAGTAATTTCTTTATCTCCAACAAGTGTGACTCTCATCGGGCCTCCTGGATTTGTAGCACGTTGGACATGCAGCATGGATCTTTCTTCTTGATGTACCTCAGTTCACCTATAACTTTGGGGAGACTCCGACTTCATGATTTTGACCACCTCGTGAGAAGAATATCGGACAGAGTGTATAACTGGAAGAAAAAATACATATCCTTCAAAGGCAGGATTTCCTTAGTTAACAGCATCTTGACATCGATTCCCATCCACACCATGTCTTCCACTAATGTTCCAAAGGGAGTCATCATCAACATTGATATGATTTTGTCCTGGTTTGTCTGGGATTCTTGTTCAGAAGGAAAGTGGCACTGGGTGGCATGGGGAAAATGGAAAAGCCTACCAATGAGGGGGGAATCAATGTGAGGAGCTTCATCAATATGATCCACTGTATGCAGGAAAAACTCACATGGGAATCCATTGAAGAACAAATGATATGGGGGAAGTCGATGCCACACATTTGGGCTAGAAGTATGAGAGCCGTCGAAGGCCATGTTTCCCCCTTCTGTTCCAAGATCCATCAGCTTATTCCTGGCCTATAACAGCATTCACGATGGATTGTCGGGGAAGGTAATATTTTATTCTGACATCATAATTTGGTAGACTCTGTTATCAGATTTCTTGGATGCCCTGCACCTATGATCACTTTTAGGAAAGTGAGTCTCTCTCCATCATTCTGCAAAGCTTTTCTAGATGTGGAGCAGCAGGAAATCTTTGACTCTATTGTCTTATGCTCAGAGGCTGACGAATGCATATTCACTCTTTTTGCCTCAGGAGCTTTTACCACCATGGGATTTTAGCGGCTTCAGTTTGAGCAGGATCACTCTCATAATTTGAATGGAACAATATGGTGCACAAGGATTCCTAAAAAGTATAATTTCGTTACTTGGAGAATAAGAAGACAGTTTGTGGTAACTGATGAGAATATTAGGCAACTGGGTATTAACATGGCCTCACGATTCCAGTGTTATAACCACCCTCGGGAAGAAAATACAAACCATCTGTTCTTTGAAGGAGAGTGGGCACATGCTGTTTGGTTATTTTTTGGTAGCAACGCTATGATAACTGACCATATGCACGAGGGGGACTCATTCCTGGACATATGGTTCCATGGAAAAAATGAGGAGGGCATTACCAAAATGGCGAGGTCCATCATTTTCAGTGTCTCCTGCTGGTGTCTGTGGCATGCCCGAAACCAAGCCAGGTTTGAGGGAACCAACCCAACTTCAATGGATATCATACTGCGCACAAAGAACATACTGCTTGACATGTCCTAACTCTTTAGGGACTGGCGTGAAGGACCTCTTCTGAGCCTTCTAAATCTAATAAATGGTCAGCCCATGAATTCTCAGTTCTCCACCAACAAACCAGCGGGGCAATGCGTATGTTGGGAACCCCTCACAATAGGATATAAGCTTAACATGGATGGGTCTTGTATTCGGGGAAATATGAGAGGTGGGGGATTGGTGTGAGACATGCAGGGGATCATAATTCTAGCTTTTTCAGAGACGTATGGTACTGGTGGCCCCCTTCAGGTGGAGGCGAGAGCCATGTTGACAGGGTTATCCCTCGACAACTGGAAGAACATATAGATTATCCAAGTGGAGACAGATTATTTTATCCTTCATGAGGCCCTTCATAGAAAACGTGACATCCCTTGGTCCATTTACTATACATTCAAAAAGTACAAAAACATCCTCAACAACAATATATAGGTGTCCCACACGTTGAGGGATGGAAATAGGGTTAAGGATTACATGGCCTCCATGGCAAGACTAACTTTGAATATTTTTCATAATACCCACCTTTTCAAGGCTGAGTGGGTCAACCAAATTAGAGGGGATGCCCTCGGTCAGCGCTATTATAGCCCCCCCCCCCCAAGGATGCTTACTAGGGTTCTACTTGTATGGCTTGTTTTTAATAAAAATTTGACATTGGAGTGGAGTGGGTGTTGGTTAATTCCAGACATCTGCATTAGGATGTAAATCCTCAAACATTTCTCAAGTGGAGATATCCCACACTTTTGAAAGTTATCCCAATAGTATATTCATATTTTTACATGTGATATATGGAACAAATTAGTTATTTAGAGGTAGTGGGTAATTATTTTTTTACATATATCTGATTGATAATAGATGATGAACTAAGAAACCCATACTACCTTGTGGAGGTTAATGGAATGTAGCTGATTAAAAAATTATATGAAGATATATCTCATCTATAAGGACCATCCACATTCATTGGATAAATTTACACTGGGTTCCTAGGAGAATTTAAATCTCTAGATGGTTTTTATATTATTCAGGGAGGAGAAAATGTTGATCAAATAACTTCAAGAAATGGGATGGTGGAAAAAATTACAATTGTCCAGACCCTAAGGACAATTTTCTAGAGTGTAAAACAGTCTATTGGACTATACCATAACCAAATGAATACCTTCATAAATTACAATATTATAATAATACATGGATGATAATAAGTAGATAGATATAATTTTATATCCAAGAGAGGGAATGAAAAAATTATCCCAGATAATTAATCCAAATAAAAGAAGTCAATACCACAAGGTAACATTGAAGTTAAAAAAGAATATTACTATTCATAACATCATTATTGTAGTTCGTTAGATACCAAGTGTCATTAGTATTATTCAAAAAACCATATCCCTCATCCTAGATGTAGTATAAGATCTATGGGAACTAGAATAAATCTATATAAAATAATGAAATATATATCATAAGAGAAAAAAATACTATAAAAAGAAACACATGGATCCATAATCATCATGTGAATCACATGAACCATGAAGGGTTTCATGAATGAATAACCTACTATTGGTCTCATGAACTGTATAACCCATGGAGATTTCAGGAATGGTGTGATCCATGGGGAATCTCTCCACCACACGAACAGTTAAAAGAGTCGTGTACGCATGACCTAGAAAAGTTCACATGAATTGCATGGTGGTCATGAAATCACACTACCAATCCAATAGATTCTACAAATCTGAAATGATAGAGATATGACCAAGGTACAAAGGTTAAGATTTAAGAAATTTCTGAAAATTAGTTCATGGTTTTATTTAACAAGTATTGGTATATCTTAGAGTGCACGGTCAGATCTCACGAATGAACCCTATAAAAAATCATATGATCAACTCTTCAGAATAGACCATCCAATCATTTATTTTATATTGGAACTTTTTAAGGAGTCACATGACTAGTGGAATTTAAAAAGATCTATGAGTTTAGGGTAATGTTCAATTAATCCACCCCATGCCACCTTATTTCTAGAGAAATCCAAGGAATACCAATGGTCACCTAGAAGTCTAAACGTCACCCAAGACACCAATTGGTGGCTTCCTCAAGGATCAATTATAGAATTTAATTTCGTAAATACTAATACATTATCCCTACAGATCATTATCATGATGGGGTGAGATTTTTTATGCCCACCAAATGAGTATCAGAAAATATAAAAGTGAATAAATACATAAATATGGGGTATAATTTTTTCTACAAAACTAAGAGTAGAATTATTTCTCTTTAGGATCTTGTAATATTTATAAGTAAATGTGGTCACATACTCATATTATTTTCATACGAATGGATCAAGCAAAGTTCATGATCAACTTTTGATCATGCAGACCCCCTTTGACAAGCCTCCCTATTCATATAATGGTGTCTTGAAAAGAATTATTGATCGAGATAAGGCTCCCAGATGAGTTCCTATAAATCACATGAAATTTCAACTAGTGTACACAATAACATCATCAAAAACCCATTAGTAAATAAAGATAGATAATGTATGAATCCTCATACGAAGGCAAGTTATGTTGATCTTAATTGAATTACTCATAATATTCACAATGAACTCACGAATACCCTGGAGATATGATGACCTTGTAACTTAAAATAATGTGAAATTGTCACCTTTAGAATGAAAAAGGTCTTATAAATATTCATTAGATTATATGGTGCCCCTTCATCTCCATAGATGAGGGTAAGTTTTAGTAGTGGTAATGATAGTGCGTCACTATGAGATGCATCCTTGATAATGTGATGCCTGGAGGATAAAGAGATTGAATTTCCTTGAAAACACTCACATGAATAAGAAAGATCTCATATCCTTTTATAATAAAGGAATATGTATTATTGAAAATTTAATATGCTTCTTGTGAGGGTTAAGAGCGATGTACTTTCAGTGAAAGGGGTTATATGCCCCGAGTGATCAAGAATGATCATGTGAAAACCCCTCATGAAAACTACATGACCTTGTGATGGACATTATATATGTCATTATAACCCATGATAGAAATACTTTTTCCCACAAATAATCCAAGGCATGTCATCTTCGATCACAGAAAAGCCTCTCCACGAGCATCCGGATCTCACAAGTTCTCCTAGACATGTTAACCCGACCTTATGAAATCTATTTGAAATGTCGACATGGTTATGTAAAATCCCTTTAATCAAATGGGGTATACTAAATATGGAGATAGAGGAATATTCTCATGGTTTATGTCTTCATGTGGAGACATAAAGGACCCACAATAAGACTATGTGAATCTTGTGATACAAAAAGACCCCCATTGAATTCAGTTCACATTTGTGAGATGCATTCCACACAAGGTAGTTTATAATTTGGGAATATAGGAAAATAAATCCCACCCCATCAACATAATAAAACATGGTGGGAGACTCATACATGGGTGTGAAAGACAAGTCTTCCCAAATTAGAAATTCATGTGATCATAAAAGTCTTACACCATTTAAAATATTAGAATGGCCTATGGGATCACACAAAATAATTATGTAATTCAAGTAATACCTATATAGATCACAAGAATGGAATTTTTCATGTCATCCAGATTATGCTTTGAAGGTTCTATAAGTCGATTGTATCACATGAAACCTAAAAAAACATAAAAATAGATTAATAGTGAGGAACATATGCATTAAAAGTTTGAATGAAAACTAAATAATATGATAGGCTTATTTGAAAATAGATATGATGATGTTAATTCAATTCACATGACCTAACCAAATCACGTGAAAACTCTTGGACAAGACCTACCTATATCATGTGACACTCTCGTGACATGACATTCATATCAAGCTTTATCCCATGGACATGACAATCAAGTCAGGAGAATTACTCCATGATCTCCATCTAAATCATGCGATATCCTACAAATATGTTTCCCAAGTTATGTATGGACACCATGGGATGAAATCTAGGCCTCATAATGACCCTTGGTAAAGTCCTATAGATCATGTAATGGCCATGGGGAAGCTCATAAAGATTATGTGACATGCTCCAAACATGTCATCCTAATCATTTGATGTCCTCTAGAAAGTCATTCAGATCATTTGACACCCTCCTAAAATGGAATTCAGGTCATGTTATGTCCCATGTACATGTCATCATTGATAATTTAATTTCCTCTAAACATTCCATTCAGATTATGTGATGTGCTTTGGAAAAGTCAATAGGATCCTGATATTCTATTTGGACATGTCCACTAGGAATCTAGGACATTTCCAAACATCCTTAGACTTATTAGGTAGATAATCAGAACATGTAAGCTATAAAATCAAGATATTTAATGAATACATCCATGAAAATGATAACCTTTTCTAGTGGACTTACACAGGAATCCCCCCCCCATCCCCCACTAAACTATGAGAACTTTGATTCCTATCTAAGTTGGATATGTTGGATTCCATGTTATGGCCATAGCTCTAATGTCCATCTCCGTCTATGCAAGTTCCTACATGTCTCCAACATTTTAAAAAATGGTATCCAATATATAATATTAATTTATCATTCTTCCTCATACACTAATGGAGTTAGAATCTAATTGATGTAGTACCACCAGTTTCTGGTATGTAACCATTAAATTTTTTATTTTGTGTTTCTAAAGTTTAAGGGTGAAGGATGGTAGAGTTTGGAGAACTTTAGTTATGGTTTGGGGTAAATGGGTATGTACACGGGCTGCACATGGTGTGTCTAAATAGCGTGACAATCTTAGAAGAAACCATGCACAATAGCAATTTTTAGGTAGTAGCATCAACATGGTGGGTGCATGGTTAGGTTGACCATGTGATAAGGTCATTCAAGATTTTCCTTAAATAAGTATCTAGTGCACGGTTTTTTTAACAGTGTAGTCTAACCGTGCACAGAGTCAAATCTAGATCCTAAAAAAATGGATCTCAATTTTTTTCCCTATAACTCTATTTTTTTCTCCTTGGCAACCCTAACTCAATATTTTCTTCCATTGAAAATAGGATAACTTCTCCCAAGCTATTTAGAATTAATCTAGTGCCATATCTTGGTATTTTCAAGCCTGATTCATGTGGTAAGTGTCATTGTTCATCGTTCTTGTCACATTTTCTAATATCTACTTAGATCTACTTCTTCTCTCTTATTTGTTTCCCATAAATATAAATTTTATGGGTATATATATGATTTTTGATTCCAAATATGTTGATATTTGGTCTTTTTTGTATTATAAGAAATCTAAGATGGTTTCGTGTAGATTCGACCCAGTTTCTTGAGAGTTCTTCATCCATTGTCGGTTTTCTTCAAAACGGTCAGGGTAGGTGGATTCACTCTCAACTCCACTTAGTAGAACTGAATTTAATTACTTCAAATTGATTTTTTTTTGTGTATTTGATTATTAATTGTCCACCTTATGATGTCTAGAAACCCTATTTGGTAATGGTTGTTGAAAATATGGAAAATTAGTGCTTTTAATTAATGTGTTTGATTATTGATTTTAAAATGTGGACATTAAAATGGGATTTTTATGGAATGATGGTAAATGGATTCAATAAAAATATTTTCAATAAAATTATTGATTTTGTTGAAATGAAATGTGTGTTTGGAATTAGTATGTTTAAATGGTTTTTAATAAAAGAAATGTTTTATTGAAATTGTTGAAATGGTTTTGGCATACTAGTGATGGATGTTTATATTTCATTTCTAGGTCTTGGTTGAAATATGACCTTGTTCTTAGTGCCAAAAGAGTAATTGAACATTGAATATAATTACCTTGTTATGAATTGGTATATTGATGAGAAACCACTCATTAGTATTCAATTTTCATAACAAATAATGCATGGTTGGATGTGTGATTATGTGAAATGGAATGGTTATTCCAAAACATTAATGGTAAATGGTTTCAAATCCTGGTTTGGTTGTATTATTGGAAATATGACTTGCTGTAAAATTTGTTTTAATAGAACTTGTTCACATTTGGATATAATGGTTTTTGAACATGTTTATATTTAGTTATAAACTATTTTGGGAAATTGTTTTATATAAACTCTCTTATATAATTGTTGTTAACTTTTTTATCCTAATGGAATGGGTAAGGAATTCATTGTGGAAAGAATACTACATTTTATACTCACCCCTTCATGGAAATATGGTTCTTCTACATATGCTAACTTCCAAGACATGGGAAAAGGTAAATTTTCACTTGTATTTTGCACCACCTTAGGATACTTGGGTTGTTTGGTGATGTTGGAGCATTGATTCTTGTGGTCAACTTGGATTCTTTAGTTTTTCTTCTACTTTTTACCTTGTTTTTTAGTTGGATTCCATTTTATCATAAATTAGTGTGGTATATTTATAAAGATGATGGTTTATTATTCTTGTTTTTATCATGCATCATATATGGTTGTTGGTTTATTGGTTTATTTCATAAAGGGTAAATCATCCCCCACTTTCATTTGAAACCATTCAGCATTAATTTCTTTCCTTTAGAATCATTGTGTTGTTTCTTAAGGCCAAGTAATTATTCTTTTTATTATTAATCCAATGAGAATAAGTTGGTCATTACAAATTTTATCAGTTTTTTCAATCCAAAATCTTATTTGAGTCATGTGGTTTCATCTTGTTTTTTTTTTGCAGAACAAGTAGTCATATGTTCTCTTGGTCTAGGAGTTTAAATTCTTCATGTCCAATCCATGGGTTGTGATCGTACAAAGGAGTAGGACTATCAGAATATGAAATGTAGAGTATAAAAATACATAGATAAAAATTTTATGATGAACATCATGTTACCATGGAGTTGGGTACATAAGTGTTTTGGAGCCACTTATTGGATTTTGGAAATATCAATGTCAAAGATTTATCCAATGAGTCGAGCATGGAATGCATTGTAGAGGAATGAAATCCCACTAGGATTTTATATTTCATTTTGTGTAATGATTTATGATTTTGTCCAAAGGTAGAAATTTTTGGAAAAAAATTAAATTGTTTTCAAATAAATGATTTTCAGAAGAGCATAGTTGTTGTATTTTGAAAATAGTCTAATTTTAAAAAGAAAGATTTGAATTTTTCAAAAATAGTTAAACCTGGAAGAGGTTGTTTTGAAAAGAGATGATATGATAGTTTATGTGATCAAATTTTTAATGCTAATACATTATCTAAAATATATTGAGGCATACATAGTTTTTTCTTTGTATAGAAAATGGAACCCAATATATGTCATAGAAACCAGTCAGAAGATCTTGTTGAAAATTTGGTTGCACCAAAGAAACAGGTGAACCAATGGCTCGTCTAAAGAATCGCATAGGATTTTCAAACTGTTGAGTCAGGATTGTATCTTGATACCATTTTTATGATATCTCTTACTTCTGGAAGTCCAAGTGGAGGAATCATGCTTTTATAATAGGGGGTAAGAATACTAGCACTAAGAAAAAAATAAATTGGGAAACCAATTTTCAAGGAGATGGAACACATCTTAATCAGACCACAGGAGCAATCAACCTTCCTCTAATACCCAAGAGTGTTCTTGGTTGTTTTTAGTGTGGTTCAATGAGTCACATCAAGAGAGTGTTTATAGAACAACTTAGAGAATTCCATAATTGCAACAAGATGGGAAATATTAAGCATTATTGTCACATTACTCCATGTTTTGGTGCTCGAGACACTCCTCCAGTATCACATGACCCAAATTCTATGACTAGGTGATGACAACAGAATCAGCCTCATCCATAGAGTAGAGCTATCCAGGGTGATTATATGAATACCATGACTCCACAGAAAGGTAAATCTCAGCAAGGAAACAAGTAGAGTAGTGTAATGATAAAGAAGTTTTATGGATATGAGAAAATGATTGTGGATGATCAGGTTGAACAATCTACTGTTAGAGGTACAATTCTTTTGAATTAAACCCTTATACAAGTTTTTTTGATATTGGTGCATATAATTCCTTCATTTCCACTCATTCTATTGATTTTATATGTTTAAAACTTGATATAATTCCTTCTCTGACCAAAATTAAAACACTTCTCAGTGAAGGATAATGTTGATACATTATGTGTAGAGAATTTTTTTAACTGTTGATGGAGATGAGCTAAAATGGGACTTATTGATGTTAGAGATTGATGTCTTTGATATAGTCTTGGGTATGGATTGGTTGACAACTTTCAAGGCTCACAGCGACTATTATATCAGAAAAGTTAGTTTCATAACTAACGATAGTTTCAAGTATCTCTTCAAAGGAAAAAAGGGTTTTAAAGATAGGTGAAATAGGTTTTTTGGCAGTGGTTGTGGGAACGATCTCATATAAGTTGGAGGCATTAACATTGGTATCAATTGAAAATATTGAGTATTCTATTTTTCCAACAGTTGGGGATCAATTCCACGATGTCTTTACCACGAAATTTCCAGGGTTAACACCCATAAGGGAAGTGGAGTTTATTATTGATCTCTTTATGGTGACCAATCCTATTTCACATCTGTCTTATAGGGTGGAACCATCAGAATTAAGTGAATTGAATGTGTAGTTGAAGGATATGGAATGAAAAGGATTCATTCGGCCAAGTGAATCTCCATGGGCATAATTGGTCTTGTTCATGAAGAAATTAAATAGATCATTGAGGCTGTGTGTGGATTATCATAAGCTTAACCAAGTTACAATAAAGAATTTTTATCCAATTCCACACATTGATGATCTTTTTTATCATTTTTCGAGAGGCCAGTGTTTCTCATGAATTGAATTTTGATCAAGATGTTATCAATTTTTATTTTGGAAGGATGATATTCCAAAAAATAGCTTTATGAATAAGATATATACACAATAAATATGTGTTAATTCCTTTAGGTATTTGGAATGAACTAGAAATCTTTATGGAATTAATGAATCAGATATTTTAGCGATATTAGGATTGTATGTTGTGGTGTTTTTGGATAAAATACTAGTGTACTCAAAGACAATGGCTGAACATGAGTAACACTTGGTTGTAGTGTTTGGAATATTGAGAGACCATCATTTTTATTCAAAACTATCAAATTGTGATTTTTAGATACAAGAAGTATGCTTTCAGGGCCATTTAATTTCTAAAAAAGGTGTTACAATGGATCCTAAAAAGACAAAGTTGTTATTTCTTGGAAACGCCAATACAACATCTTTAAGATATGAAGTTTTCACTGTCTAGAAAGTTATTTCCAATGCTTTCTGCATGAATTATCATGACTAGATTCACAGATGAATGTTTTGACAAATAATAATGTTACATTAAAATTTATTAAGGAATGTCAGAAGTCTTTTCATGAGGTAAATGTTTCTCTTACATCAGAACCTATCAGGATTTTTCCAGAATTAGAACAGTGGTACATAGTGTACTGTGAGGCTTCAAGATCGGGATTGGTATGTGTAATTATGCAAGGAGATCATGTAGTTATTTATGTTTCAAGTAATATGGGAGTTTATGTGAAGAATTACCCAACATGTGATTTGTAGTAAGATACAGTTTTTCATGCCTTTAAGATATGGAGTCATTATCTCTTTGGTGAGAAATTTTCTATATTCACAAACCCAAAAAACATGAAATATATTTTCTCACATAGATATTTGAATCTAAGAAAAAGGATATGGAAGGATTATCTCCAAATTTTTGACTTTGATTTAATGTATAAACTAGGAAAAGGTAATTTGGTGGTCGATGCATTAAGAAGAAATCCATATGCTACGTTGAAGAATGAAGCTTCAGATGGGTGGTAGTTAATATTGGTTCTAGGTGACATGCATGTGGAATGTGAATACTAGGGTGGTGTTTTGGTTTTCTTTTTAGTCTCCAAAATTCTTGATTTGATAAAGATGATAAAATAGGAATAAACATCTAATGTAGAATTCTTGGTTATGAGTTCAAAACACAATGGTGGGGAGATCACTGAGGGATGGAAACAAGATGGAAGTTTGGTTTTATGGTTTAGAAATCAGATGTTTGTACATATCTATTATTAGGAGAAACTTTTTAATTCATACCACCATTCGAGATGGGTAGTACATCTTAGAATAAATATGTTTTATAAGGCATTTAAGGAACATTTTTGGTGGATCAACATGAAAAAAAAGTGGTAGAGTTAATTTTAAAGTGCTAAACATGTTTGAAAGTTAAGTTAGAGCATCAAATACTAGTAAGTATGTTTTAGTATTTACCTATTCTAGTATGGAAATGGGAGGATATAGCCATGGATTTTGTTATAGGCCTCTAATAATTGTTTCTAAAACATGATTATATATGGGTGATAGATGATCGGTTCACCAAGTCATCCCATTTTATTCATATTCCTAAAAAACATATGGTAGAGGATCTATCCAAAATTGATATCTGAGAAGTGGTAAAGAGACATGGTGTACTAGTTTTGATCATCTCAGATATAGATCTATGGTTCACATCTCATTTTTGGAAATCCTTATAGAAATCCTTTGGGACTCATCTGACTATAGGTATGGTGTATCATCCTTAGATGGGTGGGAAATCCTAAAGGTTGATAAAAAATTTGGAAGGCATTCTACGGGCTTGTGTAATAGATTTTTGTGGCTCATGGGAAGAGCATATTACCTTAGTAGATTATAATAATAGCTATTATTCATCGATACATATGGATCCTTTTGAACCATTTTATGGGTGTCCTTGTCATGCTCTAATATACTAGGTGGAAATAGGTGAGACTTCACTAGTTGGGATGAGCATTGTCCAAGAAATGATGGAGAAGAATTTATTGATCAAAAAGAGGGTGGATATGGCACAGAATTATTATAAATCATATGCGGATCATCACTGAATATCTTTTTCATTCACGGTTTGTGATAATGTGTTCTTGAGGATCTCTCCAAGGCATGGACATCATCATTTTGGGAAGAAGGGAAAGTTATCACCTAGATTTATTGGCCTCTTTTAGATATTGGAATGGGTAATAGAGGTGTCTTAGAATTTTGAATTACCAACATGGTTCTTTTTGGTTCATAATGTGTTCCACATATCTCAATTGAAAAGGAATCTTCCTAATCCTAACCATGTGATCAGATGGGATCACGTTGACTTAGATCAGGATGCTTTGTTGGTATATATCCCGATTAATATTGTGGATAGGAAGGATAAACTCATTCATGGATATGCATTGGTCTATTGTGTGTCTTATGGAAACATGGTCAGATTCAAGAAGAAACATCGGATGACGAGATGGAAAATTAAAGAGTAGTGGCCAAAACTCTTTCAGGTCAAGGATGGTTTTCTACATTCCTGTGATGGAATGACCAAAGTTGTGCAGAATGATGTATCCATTTTTTATGGTATGTAACCCTTTAATTTTAATTTTTTATGTTTATAATATTTAATGTTGAATCAGGGGAGATTCGGGTGAACTTTGGATATTTTTGGGCGGGGAAAAGTGGATGTGCATGGGCTGCTCACGGTGTGTCTAAACTGTACAGAAGTCCTAGAAGAAACCATGTACAATAGCATTTTTTGGCATTATCTTCCACATGGTGTGTTCATGGTTAGGGATACCATGTGAGGATGACATGAAAGGATTTCATTAAGCTAATATCTAATTCACAGTTATCAAAGGGTTTGTCTAACTGTGCGGTCTAACTATGCATAGATTCAAATCTAGATCCTAAAAAATAGGATCCCACTCATTTGGCCTCTTAACTCCCTCTTGTTTTCTCCTTGGTAGACATAATGTTGGATTCCTCTCCATTTATGGTAGTAGAACCTATCCCAAGTGATTTGGAATCAATATATATCCCTCCCATTCTGTTTTCCAGCCCAATCAATGTGGTATGTGTCGTTCTTCACCGTTGTTGTCATGTTTTCTTAGATCTACCTCTCTTGTCGTCTAATTTTCTCATATATACACCTGTTATGTGTATATATAAGCTTGTGGATGACAAATATGATAATATTTGGTCATTTTTTGGTAGGATAAGAGATTTATGATGGTTTTATGGAGAATCGGTCCAGTTTCTTGTGCATTCATCATCCATTATTTGTTTTCATCAAAACAGTCAAGGTAGGTGGCTTCACTCTCGACTCTACATAGAAGAACCGAATTTCATGGCTTCAAATTTATTAAAATTTATGGATTTATTTATTAATAGGTATCTTTATTATGGGTATAAACCCACTTTTTTAATGGTTGAGGAAAATCTAGAAAATTGGTGCTTTGATTAAAGTTTTTGATTCTTTATTTAAAAATGTAAATTCTAAAATGGGATATTTTCGGAATGATGGTAAATGGATTTGATAAAAGTTTTTTCAATAAAAAGGACTGATTTTATTGAAATTAAATGGGAGTTTGGAATTTTATTATTTAAATGGTTTTGAATAAAATAATTCTTTTATTGAAAAGGTTGAAATGGTTTTCCCATAACAGTGATGGGTGTTTATATTGAATTTTAGGGGATTGGTTGAAATATGAAATTATGCTCAGTTCCAATGGTGTAATTTCACATGGTATATAATTACATTGTGATGACTTGGTATATTGATGAGAAACCACTCCTGAGTATGAAACATTCAAAATGAAGCATGCATTGATGGAAGTGTGATTAAGTGGAATGGAAAGGATATGAACAAATGTTATTGAAAAATTGTTTCAAATCCTAGTTTGGTTGTTTTACTGTGAATATTACTTACTAGAAAATTGTTTTTAATTGAACTTTTTCACTTTTGGTTGTAAATGGTTTTGTAACATGTTTATATTTAGTTAAAAACTATTTTAGGGATTCTGTTTTATATGATTATTATTAAATCTTCTATCCTAGCAGCATGATTAGGGAAGTCATTAGGGAAAGCCTATTGAGTTTTATACTCACCCCTACATATCACTTTAGTAATTTTTCTGATTCTATCTTACTCGGCATTGGAAATGGTAAATTGTCATATGTATTTAGCACGACCTCGTGATACTTGGATTGTTTGGTGATGTTGGAGCATGGAGTAGTGTGTTCATCTTGGAGTATTTAGTTGTTATTTTGTTTTTTACCTTTTTTTGGATGGATTATACTATATCATACTTTGGTGTGGTCTCTTTATAAATATGATGGTTGATTTGTCTTGTTTTTATCATGCATCACATATTGTTGTTTGGATAGTGGTTTATTTCATAAAGGGTGAATCATCCCCGACATTCATTTGAAACCCTTCATCATTAATTTCCATGTTTTGATGTCTTGGGGATGTTGTTTAAGGCCTTGTAATGATTTGTTTTATTCTCAATACAATGATAATAAGTGGGTAATTACAATTGAATTATGAGAACTCTGATTATTTTCCGTACAAGATACGTACAATTCCATCATAAGGCCCATGGTCTAATGGGAGTCTACCTCAGTGTAAGTCCCAATATGTTCTAACATTATTACCTTTAATGTCTAATAAATACTATGGTATTATTTTTCTTCCTCTTCCACCAATAGAGTTTAAATATCACTAAATTATGACAACATTGATTCCCTTCCAAACAAGATATGTATGACACTTTCATAAGGCATGATATCCAATGGCAATCCACATTAGTGTACACCCATCCATGTCTCTGATATTCTAACCATTGGGACCAAATATCTTTGTGGGATTTTCATTCTTCTTCTCCAATTAGTGGAATTGGAAGAAAACATAATTATGAAGAATCTGATTCACACCATTACTAGGATATATATGATTTTCTCATAATGTTCAAGATACAATTAAAAAATCCCATAGAGCTTCTCCAATATTTAAGCCCCAGACACATTTGAAATGAGGTTGATCACTTGTTATCACTTAGTTTTCATAGAAAGCAGAGATCAGATGGGATTTTGGATTTTCAATGATTATATTATTCACATCATGAATCTCCACCTGGCCCAGAAAACCTCACTACATGATCCCCATTAAGTAGTATGATCTGAAAACCCCAATAAAAGGTCGTCCACTTCAGGGAAATTATCGATGGAACATATAACTATAATGAATCATATTCCTATCACAAGTGGTATATGTAGAATACTCTGTAAACCACAATCCCAATACCTGATTCATAATTTCTACCATGTATGTCCTTTCCACCTGAAGGTAAACTACATGGTTTCAATAAACTACACAAGTAATGATATTATTATTAATGGGACCTGTAAGATGCCTCATAAACATCCAATCCCATCTTTAAAATAATAATTGCCTCCATGGATGGTCGTAAACACTATTGTTTCTATTTATATGTCTTCAAGATATGAGTATCTCCCCATTAATAAGGAATAATGGGGAATAAAAGAGAAACCATGGATGTAACTGATGGACTCATTAATAGACCACTCATACCACATGAAATGATTGAACGCATGACTATTTTCTTATGGTAACTGTCCCCATATCAGGATTAATAAGTGTTTGGTGAACATATCATAATTATATAAGAGGTTCATTAGGTAGAAAAAAATCTCCCCAATAATGGGTTTCACAAGTTTGAACTCACATCCTATTGATAAATGTGAGTTATTAAGTTCCTTTTCTATGACACCACAAAAGACTACCTACGTTTAAAAACAAGGTCTATAACTAGCTGTTGATGTAGGAAAATGTGAGTTTTCACTAGGAAAAAATGGTGACCCTAACATGAATGATTGCACAAACATTTGAACCCTCCCACCAACACAATTAGTCCTTAAGAAAAACCACATGTAATCTATTGGTGGAAACATATATGTACTATAAGAGAAGAAATTTGTTAGAATAAATGATGATCCTTCCTAAAATAAGATTCTTATAAAAATTGTCTCCAAAGATAAAATCCATTATGATTCATGGGTGTGTATTTTTATGGGGTGTTTTTAATATTCATATAAAATGAAATATTATTTATGCATGAAATTTTTAGCTAACCTCAATTTGAATCAAATTAATGATTATTTATTTTGGTTCTTAATTTTAGGAAAAAAATTCAAAACCTATGGGATAAGTATATATATAAGATAATATAGTTAATCATTAGGAATGTTGATATTATATAGTTTTCCAAGAAAATACACTCTGGTATATATACTGGAAATTAGATAGGGTGTTGGAATAGATGGATACATGGATAAAATCATTGAAAGGGTTAGATTTTTTATTAACTAGATTGTAACACCCTAATATTTCATAGTGTTTTATCTCATTAAAGTAATTCAATAGCTTGCGCTACACACAACACCGAGTTCGAGCGCACCAAAACTTACCAAACTAGCAGTTCAAAAAGCGGTTATGAATAGTATGAACTTCATTTTGGATTTTATATACTCTAAATAATTTTAAAATTCATATTATGTGTTTCATAGACATAATATAAGAATAAATTCATTTTTTTAAGATAAAAGAAGTATAATCTAAAAAATGAAATTATACCACCTTTTAATGGAGAACCCTTTTTAAAAACAATATTTGACACATTTATATATTAAATTTAATGAAATTAAATTCTTATTTATAAGAGTGACATAAAAATTTTGTTTTGATAATTTTTTAGTTCCTTTCTGATAACTTTCAAAATTTGACGAATAGTGATAAATACTATGACTTATTTGAAAACAACATTTTTAGTAGAAATAATTTATTGTGTTAAATTATGTATTTGAATGGTTTTTAAGTATAATTAAATTATATTTTTAACATTTAATAAAATTTAGGTCATTATAAGTAATTTCACATTTAAATTTGACATAAACACACGTCAATCTTTTGAAAGTTTTTACTTTTTAAAAAACCCGCTTTTTAGTTTTGCCAACAAGAATTATTTTTAAATTAATAAATTCAACTTATATATTTTTAATTTGATAAAATATATATCATTTTTTAATTCAGAATATCAATATTATCTTAGGGTGTATTTTTTGTATTTTTCTGAAAACATTCAATTTTTGATGAATAGTGAAAAACCACTGCGTTATTATTTAAAACTAAATTTTTATTTAAATAATTATTTATTTTATATAAATTTATTTTAAGTCAAAATAGATATATAATATCTATATATGTTCAATATAATTCATTGAAGTCATTTTATAATAAATTTAGATATATAAAATTTTATTGAAGTTTTAACCTCTTTTACCCACCTTCTAGAAGCATTTGTAAATTTGCATAAAACATAATTTTACCACTTTTTTGAGTTGAATTTTAAAAATCCGAGAGACGCGCTTGACATAAGTAATTAAAATGTGGTTCAATAAGATGAAAATAATTTTTGGTGAAAAGTAACTTTTTACTTTTATTTACCACGGTTAAAAGAAAATTGGGTAATTAGGGGTAAAAATGATATTATAATTACCCTAACACGTGTCCTAATTCTATGGGATAAATATAATTTGATCAAAAAAAACCTTAGGAATAAAATATGATCTACTTTTGTTCACTTGGATTAGATTAGGACATTTATTAATATTTTATTTAAAGAAGAGTTAAAAGAGTTAAATTCGAAGTTTAATAACTAAACCATTTTTAACATAAAGATACACACAATATAAATTCAACTATAAATATTCATTATAAAGGTAAAATTATTTCATAAAAATTGGTATTTTATTTATAATTTTTAGACATTTTATAATTAAATTTATTTATGACGCAATGATGATGTAGTAATTACCATATTAATGAAATATTAAAATAATTGATATTATAAATATCCAAATAAATGTAAATTGAGACTTATGATTAATTTAACTAATTTTATATGTTTATATGACATGTAATGTTTGGTTAAATGAATTTTATTCGAAGTGATAAAGTTTTTATGTCTTTCAAAATAATCAAATACTAAATTGTGTCAAAATTGACGTAATTGAGTTTTTAAAACAAATATTATATTACTAATATTCTTATTAATATATGGTTTTGGAAAAAGGACTTAGATAAGGTAATTTATATTAATAATTAAACACATGGGATTCTCTTGGCTTATTATAGTATGTTTATTAACCATGTAATATAAAAATACCAAGAGACATGGTAAATGTCAAACTATTTAACTAAGAGTTAAATCTTAAAGATAAGGTTAATATGATAACCTAAACCTATCTAAAACTTATTGGTTGAGAGGTTTTTGACCCATACCCACCTTATCCTTTAAATAATTCATTTTTTTCCATTATAAACCGAAAATTATTTTATTATAAAATAATATTCCAAGCTTTTCATAAAGTGACCCTCGCCTCTCTTATAAAAGGGCACTTCCCCTTCACTTAATTTCACACCTCCAAATCCATTTGGCTCTGCCAACCCCTACCCAAATGTCCTAAAAACTTTCCTCCCTTCATCCTAGAGGCCTTCCTTTGGTCATAAATACAACCTATGGAGCCCTTTTGATCAAATCAAAAGGAAGAACCCGAAGAAGAGGTAAATATTTTATCACTTTTTCAAGTTCTTTTCTTCTTCCACTTCCTCTTTCTTTGTTGTTTCTATTATAAAATAATAATTCCAGTATATTATATATACTTTGATGTTATTAAAAAATATTACAACCATATCCATTATTCTATCCATCCTATAAATGACAAAGTCACCATATGTGTGTACCTACGGATTAACATCTCCACTTTGTGGTGTAGTTTGTTATTCAAACACTTAATTATTTGTATGGGTATAATAATGAGTATAACTTATGTAAATAATAAATATAACATGTTAATTATACTTTATATATGATATACCATCAAATTAAATATGATTTCTCTATTAATATAATGATATTGTCACCCATGCATACATATGGATTTCCATCTCCACGAATGCGATTAGATTCATTCACCACCGTAATCATTCAAGAATAATTTTCTTTTTATGATTAAAAATCATATTTATGAACATAATATCATTCTTTACATGAATCAAATACATCATGTCCATAAATAACATGTCTTACGTAATGAATCATATAAAGGGGAAAAAATTAGTTAACACCTAAAATGATGATACTACTAATATATTTTTAACAGAGAAATATTATAAGATCATATATGATATCATATTTATGTATATAGTTATTTTATAATTTAATAACAATGTTTTAACTATTATACAAGAGGTTAACATACCATCGGCTAAGGAAAAGTACAATGTAAGGGTTAATTCGACAGTCTCTTTATTATCGGTGTATGTTTTTACGTAAGTATCTACGGGGACCTATTTATCATCCATATCCTTGTTTTCATAAAAATGTATTTTGAAAACGTTTTTACTATTTACTACACTATAGGTTAATGTCATTTATACCCTTATTTGGCATTATTTGTTTTGAAATAAATCTTTCTGTCATTTTTCAAACAAGGTACTTTATGACCTTTTCGACTAAATTAAGGTAAGAATGTTTTCTTAACTTATACGTTGGGTGCAGATATTTTCCTCTGTTGTAACATCATTGAAGCTTACCTTACATGCTTATAAGAGTATTTTCAAAATAAATTTTTTCTTTTATAATTATGTGACTCTTAAATAGTTTCAAAATAGAAAGAGGTATTTCTTTTAAATAGTTTTCATTTCATCTATGTCAACATCCTTTGATGGATTTTAAACTTGTTTGAAGTTGATTTATTATGATACATATATTCCATATTGTATTGAAGGTATTGTAATCTGTTTGACTATGGATTTGTTATTTTTATAGCATTCAAGGTTAATGGTTAAAGTATTGAAATTTCATATGCTAGTTTTAATACGAATGTTTATGTTATGTTTCAACCTTTTCATATGAGGAATTTATTAGACTTAGTATGTGACGGTTGGAGCATTCTATAGCTCCTCAGTGCATCAGTAGGTATCATGAGACAATTATATGTGGAATTGGCCAAGGTCTTTCCCAATTTGATATATGGTTTTGGTCGAGGCCTTAATCATTTGTAGACGTCTTGGTCGAGGCCTTGAAAAAATGATTCAGAATGTCTGGAATTATACATTCCCCCGTTATGAAAATAGTAATGATGGTTCATGTGGTTATTCGACTAGTAGAAAACCCATGACTATGTTTTATTATGGCATTATTTACTCATCTCATATTCCTGCCATAAAGTGTTCATGTTTATTATTTGTAAAGGCATGTGTTATCAATTATTCATCATGCCTAATGTTTATGTTATCTTCTAATGTATTAATTACCCTTAGTGAGAATTTGAGCTCACCCCTTTCTTATGTTTCATTTTTCTAGGATATGAAAAAGTTAGTTATGAGTAACTTGTAGGCATAATCTCGGAGGCTTGGATGTTTATAATAGAATAAATTATTGTTGTATTTCTTTTCAATTTGTAATATTGAACTTATGTATGTATCTTGTTTCCAATAATACTAAAATGATATATCTTTCGAGATATGATTCTTTGTTTCATGCCAATGATATGTAACAAAGCACATATTCTCGATAACCGGGGTTAGGGAGTTACAGTTGGTATTAGAGGAAGTTTAGTACAAACCTTGGAAACTATATTTAGAAAAACTCTGATTAGAGAACATTACCCTAAGAGAGACTTTGATGATTATTATAGAAGAACATCCTAGAATTTTGGTACTGTAGATATTTTTTGAGTTTTTCAAGCAATACATCCTTGTCTGGATACGAGCAGGTAGATGCATCTATGGTACATATGTACCTAGGGGTAAAACCGAAAAACACTGCTTTGAGCTAGACTCAAATAGGAACCGGTGCACGACAACAGGCCTTGCTGCACTCTGGGTTATGACACTCCCGAGGGATATTCTTAGGTTAATTATCATTTTATTTACAAACCATTATGAAGGGATTATGAGTATATACATCCTCAAAGAAAACATTTTTATGATTATGGATTATATCCATAAACTATTCAATTTACGTTAAGTATTTTACAAGTTTGTAATTATGAATTGCAATTCATAAACTAACCTAGTGTATTCCATTGATTAGAAATGGAACCCAGTAGATGGAATAAAAACTCCAGCAATACGAATGATCCAAAGAGTAATAAGGATCATATTGTTCATGGTATTAATCCAACAATTATAAAGGAAATAGTCTCCCGTGTATTATCATCATATGAAGAAAATTATCATGTGTTATTAAGATAAGTAAAGGATTCTCTGAGTACTATGGATTTGAAAGGATTACAGAGAAGAAAATGATGGTAGAAAGAAATATGGATAAAGGGAATAAGGGAAAGAAGGATAATCCCACATGTGATAACTATGAAAAGAATCACCTTGGTAAATTATTGAAGGGAATGGTAGTTTGTTATATGTTTGGAGAAAAACGAAACCAAGTACGTGATTTCAAGGGCAAGAAAAAGGTTTCAAATGTACAATGCTTCATCTGCAAGGAGTTGGTACACTATGTGAATCAACGTCCAAATCATCAGAGTATATCCCAAATGCTGCTATTGGATAATAATAAAGTTATGATACTACTGAAGATGATGAGAAATGATTAATAGTTCTTATGTCGTTGTTAAATTATTGGGTCATTTGATTATTTTATTAGTGATGTGAATGTTATAATAATTATATAGTATATAAGGATTGTACTACAGTAGTATTTCATTAAGGACATGAGATTGTATGGAACCAAGAAAAGTGACTCAACTGTAGGTTAAAAGTTTTTAGAAAAATATATGGTTGAGAGAAAGATAAATCTTAACATGATTCTGATACTGAGGTAGTGATTTTGGAATAAGATATGACTCATTTGTATAAATTATATTGGATGTTTTAGACTACCTTGAAACTGATTAATGATTTGTATATTTCATCATTGTTGAAGTTTACACCATTTTTGGATATAAGGAGTATATCAAATATTCTATAAGGAATTAGATAGCATGAATGTAATAAATATGTTTATATGATAATTCAAGGTGTTACCATGTTTAAAAATAATACATGTTGAAGGTCTTCACGTGTTATTACGTGGAAAAAAGGATCTTCATTGTGTTTACCTTCCTTATAAATTTTGGACTATGAGTATGGATGGAATTATTTTGGATAAGTCTAAAGGTTGGAATCGATTAAGATTGAAATTGGATATTATTGTTAAGGTTAAATCATTTCTTGAGATTATTTTTGGATTGTTATAAAAAGGACAACACGGAGGTCGGGCGATAACTCGTCGCGTCTATCGAGGGAAGAAGACTTGAACCCGCAACCGAAGGGCGACAAGTGTGCATCACCTACCACTGGTCTATGTGATGTATTGGTTTGTGTAATGTAGTTTTTTTAAATATTATAACAAATGAATTATAAATTCATTATTTTTGGAACCCTATACAATTAGGATAAATAGAATATTTTTGAATTCTATTATCTTTTGAAGTGAAAGATGAGTTTGTGGTAGGAATTTGTTGAAGGATGAAACTCTACTTGCCAAGAATATTTTTTTCCTCTTATTCTATGAATTAATTAATTCTCAAAACATTAGGTAATGAATCTTAAAATGAAAAATGTGGTATCCTAATACCTTATGTTTTTTTGAACTGACAATATTTTAAATCATAATAGATAGATGTCTTTGAGGCCCTCGATTTTACACTAGTTTATGATTGATGACCTCAATCACTTGCTATAAATTTTTATTTTTTTCCTCCAATTATGTGTCCCTAATTTCCGATAATATTCTTCAAATCGAGACTATAATTTGGTGGTGACTTTTTATTCACTTTCCCTCTTATTAAGACTAAATTTTATTAAACAAATTTCTGATGTTGGTTTTCCACAAAAAAATCTATTTTTAACCTTTTATTTTTGAAAAAAATTTCAAATTTCATGGAAGAAATTTATTGAAGGAGGTAGAATGTAACACCCCATGATTTTATAGTATGTTATCTCATTAAAAAAATTCAATAGCTTGGGCTACATGCAACACCGAGTTCGAGCGCACCACAACTTACCAAACTAGCAGTTCAAAAAGTGGTTATGAATATTATTTACTTCATATTGAATCTTATATACTCTATATAATTTTTAAATCCATATTATGTGTTTCTTAAAGAAAATATAAGAACAAATTCATTTTTTTCAGATAAAAGAACTATTTTTCATAAAATGAAATTTTACCTCCTTTTAATGGAGAACCCTTTTTAAATCAAATATTTGACACTTTTATATATTAAATTTAATGAAATTAAATTCTTATTTAGAATAAGGACATAAAAATTTAGTTTGGATAAATTTTTGGTGCTTTTTTGATAACTTTCTAAATTTGACAAATAGTGATAAATACTATGTTTTAATTGAAAACTACTTTTTTAATAGAAATAATTTATAGTCTTAAATTTTGCATTTGAACGGTTTTGAAGTATAATTAGATTATATTTTTATTATTTAATACAATTTAGGTCATTATATGTAATTTCACATTTAAATTTGACATACACACATGTCAATCTTTTGATAGTTTTTACATTTTAAAAAACTCACTCTTTGGTTTTTACAACAGAAACTATTTTTAAATTAATAAATGAAACTTCTATGTTTTGAATTTTGAAAAATATTCATCATTTTTTAATTCAGAATATCAAGATTAGCTTAGGGTTAAATTTTGTTATTTTTCTAAAAATATTAAATTTTTTATGAATAGTATAAACCACTACATAATTATTTAAAACCGGGTTTTTATTAAAATAATTATTTATTTTATTTAAATTTATTTTAAGTCAAAATAAATATATAATATCTATATAAGTTCAATTTAATTCATTGGAGTCATTTTATAATAAAATTATATGTATAAAATTTTATTTAACTTTTAACCTTTTTTACCCACCTTCTAAGAGCATTTGAAAATTTACATAAAACATAATTTTACGGCTTCTGTGAGTTGAATTTCAAAAATATGAGAGACATGGTTGACATCAGTAAGTAAAATTTGTTTCAATATGATTAAAATATTTTTTGGTGAATAGTAACTTTTGATTTTTATTTACCACGGTTAAAAGTAAATAGGGTAATTAAGGGTAAAAATGATATTATAATTACCCTAACATAGGACGTAATTCTATAGGATAAGTATAATTCTACCAAAAACAACCTTAATAATAAAATATTATTGTTGTTGGCCCACATGGATTATATTAGGACATTTATTATTATTTTATTTAAAGAAGAGTTAAAAGAGTTAAATTCAAAGTTTTATAACTTAACCATTTTTAATATAGGGATACAGACAATATAAATTTGACTATAAATATTCATTATAAAGATAAAAATATTTCATAAATAATGTTATTTTATATATAATTTTTATACATTATATATTTTATTTTATTTTTGACATAATGATGATGCAGTAATTAACTTATTAATGAAATATTCAAATAATTTATATTATAAATATCCAAATAAATGTAAATTGAGACTTATGATGAATTCCACTAATTTTCTAGGTTAATTTGACATGATAGGGTTCGTTAAATATGTTTTATTTGAAGTGATAAATTTTTTAGGGCTTTCAAAAAATCAAATACTAACTAATGTCAAAATTGACATAATTGAGTTTTTAAAACAAATATTATATTATTAATTGATATAATATTCATAAAAATCTAAGATTTGGAAAAATGACTTAGATAAGGTTATATATATTAATAATTAACCACATGGGGTTCTCTTATCTTGTTATAGTAATTTTATTAACCATATAATATAAAAATACCAAGAGACATGGTAAATGTCAAACTATATAACTAAGAGTTACGTCTAAAAGATAAGGTTAATATAATGACCTAAACCTATATAAAACCCATTGTTTGAGTGTTTTTATACCCATACCCACCATATCCTTTAAATAATTCATTTATGATCCATTAGAAAGAGAAAATGGTTTTATTATAAAATAATATTTCAAGCTTTTCCTAAAGTGATTGTCACCTCTCTTATAAAAGGGCCCTTCCCCTTCTCTTAATTTCACACCTGAAAAGCCATTTTTCTCAGAAAAACCCTACCCAAATATCTTCCAAACATTCCTACCTTAATCTTATAGGCCTTCCTTTGATAATAAATCCATCTTATGAAGCCCTTTTGATCAAATCAAATGGAAGAACCCGAAGAAGAGGTAAATATTTCATCACCTCTTTCATGTTCTTTTCTTCATCCACTTCCTATTTGTTTGTTGTTTCCATTCTAAAATAATAAATGTAGTGTATTCTATATAATTTTATGTTATTATAAAAATGGTAGAACCATATTCATTATTCTATCCATCCTATAAATGACAAAGTCACCATACGTGCGTACATATAGATTACAGTATCCACATTGTGGTGTAGTTTGTTATTCAAACACTTCATTATTCGGATTGGTATATTAATGAGTATAACTAAAGTAAATAATATATATAACATGTTAATTATTCTGTATTTATGATATACCATCCAATTACATGCGATTTCTTCATCAATATAATGATATTGTTGCTCATGTGTATGTAAGGATTACCGTCTCCATGAACGCAATGAGATTCATTTCCCATCGTAATCATTCATGAATAATTTTCATTTTATGATTAAAAATAATTTTTATGAACATAATATCATTCATTATATAATTCAAATACATTCAATCCATAACAAACATGGCTTACGTAACCAATCATATAAGGTAAAACGAATCAGTTAACAACCGAAATGAGGATACTACTAAAATATTATTAACAAAGAAATATTATAAGATCATATATGATATCATATTTATGTTTATAGTTCTTTTATAATTTAATAACAATGTTTTAACTATTTTATAGGAGGTTAACATACCATCTACTAAGGAAAAGTACAAGGTAAGGGTTAATTTCACAATCTCTTTATTACTCGAGGTTGTATTTATGTAAGTATCTACTGGGACCTCTTTATCATCCACATCCATGTTTTCTTAAAAATGTATTTCAAAACATTTTTAATATTTACTAGAATATGGGTTAAATTCATTTATACCCTTATTTGACATTATATGTTTTTAAATGAATATTTCTGTTGTTTTCCACACAAGGTACTTTATGACCTTTTTGACAGAATTAAGGTAAGAATGTTTTTTTAACTTATACGAAGGGTGCAGCTATTTTCCACCGTTACAACATCATCGAAGATTCCCTTACAAGATTATAAGAATATTTTCAAAATAAATGTTTTATTTTATAATTATGTGACTCTTAAATGGTTTTAAAATAGAAAGAGGTATTTCTTTCAAATAGTTTTAATTTCATATATGTCAACATCATTTGATGGATTTTAAACTTGTTTGATGTTGATTTATTATGATACAAATCATCCATATTGTATTCAAGGTTTTGTTATATGTTTGACTGTGGATGTGTTATTTTTATACCATTCATGGTTTATGGTTAAAGTATTGACATTTTGTATGCAAGTTTTAATACAAATGTTTATGTTATATTTCAACATTTTTGTATAAGGAATGTATTAGACTTAGTATGTGATAGGTGAATCCTGATATAGCTCCTCGATGCATCGGTAGGTCTCATGAGACAATTATATGTGTAATTGGCTGAGCCCTTTCCCAATTTTATATCTGGTTTTGGTTAAGGCCTTAATCATTTTTAGACGTGTTGGTCGAGGCCTTGAAAAAATATTTCAGAATGTATGGCATTATAAATTCCCTCATTATGAAAATAGTAATTATCTTTCATGTGGTTATTCGACTAGTAGAATACCCATTACTATGTTTTATTATGGAATTACTTACTTAGCTCATATTCCTTCCATAAAGTGTTCATGTTTATTATTTGTAAAGGAATGTGTTTTAAATTATTCAGCATACCTAATGTTTAGGTTATATTCCATTGTATATCATACCCTTATAGAGAGTTTCAGCTCACTCCTTTCTTATGTTTCATTTTCCCAGGATATGAAGAAGTTAGTTGTGAGTGACTCGCTAGAATAATCTAGGAGGCTTGGATGTTTATAATGGAATAAATAAGTGTTGTAATTATTTTCAAGTTATAATGTTGAACTTATGTATGTATCTTGTTTCCAATAATACTAAACTGATCGGTCTTTCGAGGCATGATTCCTTGTATCGTGCCAGTTTTATGTAATAAAGCACCAACTCTAGGTAACTGGGGTCAGGGAGTTACTTAGATCATGAATTATGCATGATTAGTGTTCCTAAGATTTCACAAATTTCATTATAATACTGTGGGTATACATGGGTTAATTAAAATTATTATTATTATCCAAATTGTAGGATTTGATCAGATAATGATCATGGATAACCTAGGATAAACTATGGTGTTTTAGGTTGAAAATAATATGTCATGATTCATGGTTACTATGAATGATTTTTTTGTTACATGATTTCTCACTAGGATTTTTACTTCACACATGATTAATTTTGGTTTTAGTAAATGACTTGAACTAGATGTAATCATATTAATACTAAAAATTATTGAATATAAAATGTTTTAAATCATGAGGAACAAAATTAAATTGGAGATATAATATAAAAATTCATCATTATTCCTAACCACAAATATACAATTATAATTAAAAATATCAACTTGGGTGAGTTTCCAGTAAAACCGAATAATTGAAAAATGGGGTTCAATGGGATTATATTTGATGAATTCTATAGGGGAAGGATGGTTTTATTTCCTATATGTTATGAATATGGGATGAATCACCTAGGGATATGTCTTAGAGGATTGGGATGGTGCTATATGTCTGAAAAAGAGGTGCATGGGTCAGTTAATTTCCATAAATAAATGAATATTTTAATGTTTGGAAATAGATTACACCTTAATGTTCCATTTATATTACAATATATTATCAATGGGGAACATGGGAATCATCTGAGTGAATGTAATAATCCATGGGAGACATTGATAGAAAGGAAGTTTTTATGATATGCCAATCATTGAGGAAGACTATGATGATTATGGAACACTTATACTCTATTAATTATTTGGGGATATCATGTTGGTGATTATAATAATGATCCCTATAAGAATATTATTATTCATAATTTATTGTAATTGGATGTTATTTTCAGTAATGATTATCTCTCCATGCATAGATTGAAAAACAATATTGAATAAAAAATTACAATTGATATTACACATCAAATTATGACTGTCTATAAGTGTGAGGATGAAAACACTACTAGAAAAGAAGGTTTTGGAGACCTCTTACACTGGTGACCACCATTGGTGGTCACTATTGTTACCATATAGCAACTACCAATGATGGTTGCAAGGCTTCTCAAAAAAATTAACATTGTCACCCCCTCCCCCACCCTCAAGCCTAATCGAAAACCCTACCCCAAAGTCTCTTTTCCCCTCCCTCACTACACCACTTCCACCACTCGTCTACTCCCTCACTGCCCCGTCGACATCACACTGCTGATGATGCACCACCTTGGCCTCTGGTTCCTGGTTGACGCCATCTGTCATCCCCTCCTTTGTCGCACCACTCGTCCCCTCCCTTATTGAACTTCTACCACCTCACCTCCTCCTCCTCTGACTCCTTGTATTGTCGTCATTGTTCCCCTCCCTCACCACACTACCTCTGACTATGACTCCCCTCTACTACCCCTCCTCTCCCTCGTAGCACCACCCCTGGCTCACTTACCTTTTGAATTTGTCGAGCTATCAGGCATGCCGTAATTTCTATTTTAGGGTTTTAATTTTGGGCAATTTTCAGCACAAATTTGGCATGCATAAAGATTATATGAATATTGCTTCTGAATATTGCCTGAATATTTTTGTGCATGAATATTATTAATCCATATGTGTTTACAATGAGTGTATGAGAAGACTACACACTTTACTTGAGGTTATAAGTTACATACAATGTAGAGTCCATGTATATGTTGACTGGATTGATATTAAGATGTGTTGTTATTTGATTTATACCATTCTTGAGTTTATCATGTATCTCTGTGTGTGTTTTTATCCCATGAGAAAATGTTTGAGGTTTGACCACATGTGTGGCCTTTCATATCCCATGAGACCCATGTTTGAGTTTTATCACATGTGTGTGTCTTAATACTATATGTTTATTATTAATATTATATTTTTTTCCTCTATATGATATTCCATGTTTCAATGTGATGTACTTTGTATATTTTATATTGTTTTGTTCAATGGATTGTACCAATGTTACTTGTGTACTCATCGTGGCACACTATCCCTTAAGGGGGAGAATGATAAGATTATGTATGTTCCATAAAAATTGGATTGAGATATATGATGGTGTATATTGCATTTTTTTAGCCTCACATAGGGTCATGGTAGACTTATGTGATCTGAACCTTGAGGTGACACTGGGGCATAATGGTATTCAAGGACATGACTTGAGACATAGTTTTGGATACAAAGGCCCAAGAGATTGTACAAATGTGTTGGCCTTGTGGATTAACTAGGAGAGATGTGGGGTTTGATGGCCTTATATGGTTTGACTTTATACTCTTACCTTTTAATGGTTTGGAATACAAGACGTGACATTGTGGTTGACTAAGTTCATGAATTTTGCTATAACTACATTTCCATTATGGATCCAATGTTTGTTTAGCACATGACCACTCTGAACAAGGTTGAGTATTTTATTTCATGAAGATTTATTTATTATCACAACATAAACTCTTATACCATTGAACATGTGTTAAGGACAAATTGGTTGTTTCCTACTACTTTCATATTCCCACCATGAATGGGCATCTCAATGCATGTAAAGACTTCATAGTCTGGGGTACAAGGGAAAGGCCATAATGATAGGGGCTAAGATGTGGTGAATGGTGTTTAGAGGTAGAATTGGGATGAAATATATAGGGATGTATCAATATTTTTTTCACATTCTTGTTATTTACCACACTTTTATTGACCTAACTCTTTGGGGGTATTTCGGTTTTTTACTATATGACTTGAGATACCTACCATGGATTATGATTTTTCATTGTTTATTGACTCTATTATGTAATTGTGTATCCTTTTCATTATTGATTACAAGGGTATATTTTCTACACTGATGACATTTACAACCTTACAACTAGTAACAAACATCTTTCATATAAGAATACCTTCTTGAGGCCATGAGGAAAACTATCTTAGAACCTATGATTCAGCATGGGGAATCACATTCATTGTCCCACATATTCTCTACTGATAACATAAGTCAAGATAGATTCATTTTTTTTTGTTCTGGAATTGTATATATCTTATGTTATCCTTGATATAGATTAGTTTGTTTTCTATAAATCAGAGATTGATATCTATCTTTGATGGTTAATATTTATTAACTTTAATGTCACAAAGGCAATGTGAATCCAAGAGGAAGTGAGACAATATTTATACAAAGATACAATTTCTCTAATTTTGAGAAGATTTTTTATCACTAATTGATTTTGGGCACTTTAATCACAAATTATATTTGTTGATTTATTGGTAGGAATTAACTTAGTCACTAAGGTGGATACTTCAAGATTGGTATTTGATGAATTTTTTCATGTACCACACATGAATTCATGTTATTATGTTGTGTTTCATTTTTTTGATTTATCATTTTAATTTCTATATTTATATGTACTTTATATGTTTTGATTATAGTGTATCAAAATTTGTACATTATGATATTAGTGGACCATGGATTCCTGATTGTTCATGTTGGTTTTCTATTTTTTATTATACACAATATATTATATATTTTGATTCTTAAATGCTCGACTCCCCCACCCATCTGATCAAATGAGTTAATTAATGTCATTATATATGACCCATGATCTATCCAACTCCATATTATTAAGAACATTATATTCAAGGGAACCACAGATCATGTTTAAAATAGGCGAATATGATAAGTGTGAGTCACTTAATGGAAACACATTTGAGAAAAAAACCTGATATTAAAATCTCAATGCTGACAAGATTATTGTGGATGACCCAATCGGTTACCTCAGGATAAAAATTAACCAATGATTGTAAAAAATAAAACATTTGTGAAGAAAAATTAGTATACCAGATGTTTGAATAATGAGCTTCCATAGCTGTAATATTCCTTTATTGAAAAATGTTTACTCTATGGAATTATAGAACAAATTAATTCTCAATATAGTTTCTTCATTATACATATTTCCATCTAATATTTTAGAAGTTATGAAATATTTCATTTCCATTTTTTAAAATATTTTAATCAAAATATTAATAGGGACTCTTGAATATAGAATCATCATTTGATTTACCATACCAACATGGTGGCGATGACCTGGGATTTCACTTCCATTTCATTATCTATTGTCTTGTTTATTATTAAGATATATAAATTGTTTATTTTATCAATGGTCCACATGAAATTTTTAAATATTTATTTTAAATATATTTGATATGAAAAAGGCATTTAATATGAAGTCCTATGTAAATGTTTTCTATACATATATTATTATGGATAAGAGTTTAATTGATCTTCAAAGTCAAACATTTAGAGAATATTTCAAGGGAATTATGTAGTTTATTGAGTTCACTAGATGATTTCAAAGTGACTATATTAGTTGTTCGTGTAGAAAATGTGCAAATAGATATCAATTCACACGAGATACCATGATAGGGCACCTATTCTTAAAGGGATTTCTAAAACATTATAACAGTTGGAATCATCATGGGGAAGAATATATTCGTTTTCAAAATACATATATAGTTTATATGGATGTTGATATGAGGATGAATGATCTAATGCATGAAATTATTACTAAAATGGTATGTGGGTTGGCTCTTAAAGGAATTGACATCCAGATTATTGAGATCTGTGAGATAAATCGTTTCCCTTGTGCAGATCATTATTCGAGGAGGTTTTATAAAGTACATGATGATGTAAAAAGGTAATTATATCATATATGTACTTCTTACAATAAATTTTTGTTTATCGTGGAGTTGTTTCATTTGATGACGTTGAATTAGTGGTGAGACACATCATTCGACATGTTGTTGGTGTTATTGAAAAAGTTTCTTTATACTGATGCTAAGATTCCTGAGTCATATTACCATGCTCATAAGTTGATAAAAAATATAGGTTTTACATATGAGACAATATATGCATGTGAAAACAACTTTATATTTTTTAGAAAATAAACTGCCCATTTGGATATTTGTACAGTCTGTGGAGCTTCTAGGCGGAAAGAGAACTGGGGAAATCATACTCATCAAAGTTAGGCTGCAAAATAGGGAAAACTGATTGTTGTAATGAAAATTTGTTACTTTCCCCTAAATAAAAGGTTGAAAAGATTATTTATGTCATCTAAATTTTCTAATTTAATGAGATGTAATGTTAAAAGAAATTAGAAAAGTGATATGTTAACCAACCCGATAGACACTCGTGCATGGAAGGATTTCAACAAGAGACACCCTAACATTGATAAAGATGTTTGTAAAGGCCGATTGGGGTTATAAGTGTATGGTTTCAATACATTCAAGTTGATGGTTGGTTCAAATCATAGCACATGTCCCGTGGTGTTGGTTTTGTATAATCTTCTTATGTGGATTTTTATGAAGAAACAATTTATAATACATTCCACTCTTATTGATGGACCTAGAAGTCTGGGGGATACGATTGATGTTTACCTTTAGCAATTTATTGATGAGTTGAATGTATTTTGGGGAGATTTTGTGATGACGTATGACTATGAAATGAATGAAATGTTCAAACTGTAGGTTTCTTTATTGTGGAGAATCAATGTATTCTCATCTTATGAAAATCTATCAGGATGGAGTATGAAAGGGGAATTTTATTTCCCTTGTTGCAATAAATGTAAAAAATACATATGGATAAAGCATTCCAAAAAATGGTTATACATGGGTCACAAACGTTTTATCCCCCCTCAGCACAGGTTCAGAAAGGACAGAGTGACATTTAATGGAACTATAGAGTTCATCCCAACACCAAAGATCATGATAGGAGTCAAAATGTTATCGCAGATTGAGGAAGAAAACATTTGCACGGTATATGAATTTTAGGATTTTTTGTCTCATCCATTACTTAATATCTGTGGTATGGGTAGCCAGTGCAGTCACAATTTGAAAAAGAAAGTATTTTATACAATCCTCCCTATTGTGAAACTAACATGCTAAGGAGTAATTTGGATGTCATGCACATTGAATAAATGTTTGTGATAACATATTGTGGAACATTTTAGGTGTCAGGGGAGAATCAAAGAACTGTATTAAGTCACGTAATGATTTGAAATAAATGAGCTTAAATATACAGTTTCATTTATAGTTAGCTGAGGGAAACAAAGAATATATGCCTATTTCATAGTATACGATGACTACAATGGAGAAAGATACATTTATTTCCATTTTGAAGATGCTCAAGGTTCCTGATGGTTACTCTTCTAATATTTCAAAGTGTGTGAATCTGAAAAGCAAGACATTACAAGGGTTGAAAAGTAATGGCAATCATATACTACTTCAGCAGTTGATTTCTATCATAATTTTTGATTATTCATCCCTCAATGTTGTTCAATCGTTGATTGCTATGAGTAAATTTAATAGAAATATTTGTTTAATAAATCATCTAATGAGTGATTTAAAATGATTACGGGACTGGATTGTACTGAAACCTTTTCACATTGATAAACTATCCCCGTCCCCATTTTTCAATGTTATGGTTTGGTTGAATGTTCACCTAACTGATAAAGTAATGGTTGTTGGTCCAGTGAAATTTGGGTGGATTTATCCTATTGAGTGGTATCTTAATACATTGAAATGATTTATATGCAACAGAGCTTGTCAAGAGGCATCAATATCCAATTTTTATTTTATGGATGAGTGTACTACTTTTTGTGCAGAATATCTTATGGATGTTGAAACAAAATTAGATAATCCATATCAAATTCATGATGGTCCAATTGGAAAGGAACCATATTTGATATAGATCACATCAAGTGGATACAAGTGGATCAATATATCTAGTTCAATACTCCATCAGTTGAGCCATTAATGTAGTAAGTGTCTTATCACTTTTATTGTTTAACTTTTACATGTTTTTTGGCATAAGTTGATCATTTAAACAATGTGTTATCATTTTCTGGAAACACATTAATGATCTAAAAGAAGAAATGTCTTGTGCAACTAGGTATCAAATTTAATAATCTCATTATGTGTCATTTCCTGATTGGTTTAAGGATTTTGTATGTATTAATTGATTTTCATTATGAGTGAAGTATTATATTAATTTCTTTCTACAGAAATCATTATTGAATTCTATGAATTATGTAGGTTTGTAACCTAAGGGGGTTAGGTGACCCCATGCTAACTGAAGAATTTATCTTACTAGTAGAGGGTCCATCTATAATGGTTCGTTGTTATAGAGCTATAGATTCTAATGAATTTTGATTTCTCATTCAAGATGTTCACGACAAACGAGCAACATAAAAAAGTGGCATCAGTTTTCCATTCCTTGATTCTGTTTATTAATATGGTCAATTGATAGACATCATTGATGTTGTTTATGCACATAGGTTCAAGTACATATTTTTAAAGTATAATTGGGTTGATCCAGTGCATGGAGGTAAAGCTGAGCAATATCAATTTACATCGCTGAATATTAACTATGTGTTGTATAGAAATTAAGGAGTTGATAATGAACCATTCATTTTTAAATTACAATAAGAACATGTATTCTTCGTTACTTTGCCTTCGAATTCTAGTTGGCAAGTTTTTGTGAAAATATCCATACGAGGAGTGGCTTTATTTGAACAAGATGAACCCTTGACTGTTCCCTTTGTTTCCCAACATCTTGATCAACATACCATAGTTCAATGTGCATAATATATTTATTGTTTTTGAGTGGCTGTTAAAGTAGAAACAATCGATTTTCATGTTTAATGAAAGGTATAATTGTTTTCTCACTCTTCATTTTAAAGCCTTTTTTAAAATTATTTAAAACAACCCAAAACTAATTTATTAAATAATAATTTTAATTTATTATTATTCATAATAAACCCCTCCACCTGGATAGCCCCCCACCCCCTCCACCTGGACATCCCCCTCACAGCCCCGGATAGCCCCTACTCCTAACCTCTCCTTGGACAATGCACCCCCCCCCCCCACCCTCCCGAACAACCCACCCCCCAAAACTCCCCCCAGATAGCTCACCCACCCCCACCCCCACCCCCTCCCATTCCCACTCCATAGAATTATTTCTAAACCTCCAGAAATACCAACAGTGGCCAAAAAATCAATTTTTACTCTCTTTACAAGTATTCTGGCCAGATTTACTTGCTTGTTGTTTTTGGGTGGAAACATCAATATTTTTTGTTCCATTTGAGGAGTTTCACTTCTAAAACATGGAAACATTCTCCCTTCAAGATATTTCACCCTATCTCCACATTCATCATTCAAATTGTTTATTTGATCTTCATGCACATTATTTGTATCTTGTAAATAAATATCTAGCCCTCTCACCCTCTTGGATTTTTCTTTTAACTGAGTATATTTTACATTCATGGATATGTTATGTTATGTATCCAATGAATTCTTTTGTTGTGTTCCATAATGACTTATTTAATTGACCTAGTACAATGAATTATTTTCAATTATTCATTAATAAAATAATATATTTTATTTTAAAATGAATCTGACTCATCCTTGGCTTCAAAAAATTGTGTGAGAGTCTTACACTTACTTATTGTCTTAAGTATCCTCTGTCTCTCTACTCTCCTATTTTAGTTTTTCCTTTTCATCATGTATCACTTTGATGTGAGAAAATATATATATAAAAACTTCAATACAAAATAATTCCAATCATTTTCCGCTTATTCCAAATGTGTTTTGTAGCATATAAATACTCAAGTAGAGTATAAAAATAAACTCCACTACCTCTTTGATTCAGCATTGAAATCAACTTTTATCCAGATGTTTTAAATCACTAAATACAATTCCCTACATTCTAAGTCATCAATGGATGGTTTCTCCAAAACTTCAATTAGATCTTCCTCAGTAGTTGGCTTCCTCAGAGAACATAGAAATCTATTGTAGATATTGTTCCAACTTTGTCACTGGTCTTTGAATTGAATATTAGCTCAACAATAATCATGTTTCATTGATTCCCACATGAATATGTCTAGCTAGTAATTTCAAGGATCCTGGATAGCCCACCCACCAAAACTCCCCCTCAAAAAGCCCCCACCCCCACCCTTACTTGCACAACCCCTCCCCCTCCACCTGGACATCCCCCCCAGCCCCGGATAGCCCCCACTCCAAACCTCCCCTTGGAAACCCCCCCCCCCCCACCCAAACTCCCCACGAACAACCCACCCCCACCTGCACAGCCCCTCCCCCACCACCTAGACAACCCCCAGCCCCCACCCTCAGACAATCCTCAACCCCCCTGGATAACCCCCCTCTACACCCACTCCTACATAGCCCATCCACCTCCACCTGGAAATCCCCCCCCCCACCCCCAGCCCTGGAAATCCCCCACTCCTAACCCCCCTGGACATCCCCCCCCCATCAAAAAAAATCCCCCCAGAGAGCCCCCCCCCCCCACCCCACCCCCACCTGCATAGCCCCTCCCCCTCCCCCTGGACAACCCCCCTACCCCCATCCCCAGACAGCCCCCACTCCCAACCCCACTTGGACACCCCCTCCACCCCCCAAAACAAAATCCTCCTTGACAGCCCCAATCCCAACCCCTGCACCCCCCCCCCAACCCCACCCCCTTGGACAGCCCCCCTCCCAACCCCCTGCAGCCCCACACCTACCCATGATAATAGAATTTTTAACTTCTTACTGTAAAATTAAAAAGATATTTCTACTAGAAAATATAATAAGTATTCTATTATATGAATTTTTAATAACTATGTAAAATATTCCACTATAGTAAATCACTTCACTTTAAAAGATCCCTCTAAATACAAGTTTTTTTACAGATAATTTAATTTCTGTTTTTTTAAGTTTATGGTTTTTTAAAATCTATTAACAACTAATTATTCTATATCTTTTTGTTTTATTAATAACTATACAAATTTGAATTTTTTTTAAAACAATCCAATTAATCTTTTTTACATTTTGGATGGTCCCCTTAGTAATTTTTACTATGACTGTCGGTATGTCAGGGGAACAGGCATCAGATCCACATCATCCATCTGAGCCATCTACATCTCAGGTTCGAGGTATGTTTGAATGTAACTATGTTTATTTTTTTATGTAATTTCTATATATATATATATGCACATTTCTCAAATTATGTATAAAATTTCATTACATACCATCGGACTCGACCACTTATTCCTCTCACAAGAGAGGCCCTATTCATGGCATTTCATCACGGAATTCTGACACGACTATTGGTGTTTCATTTGACAAGAGATTTCATCCTAAGGGATTGACTTCGCCTTCCTTATTCATATGATTGGGCATATAATTTGCGAACCACGTCTATTTCCATTAACCACACATGACTAGGCTTCTTTCCCATAGGATATATTTGATCGAATTTGGAGGGAAGTTCAGGTAAGAATACTATTTTATTTGCATCCCTATGATTAAAAAATACTAACATGTGTGATTTTTTTTCTTAAATAGAATAATCTGAAAGTGTTCCCAGATGATTTTTTTCCAATTTGTATGGGAAAATGTCGTAAGATGTGGAAGGATTATAAAGGAAAAGTCAATAAGGAGCATTGTGTACCAAACATGGGTGCCCCATTCATTTTGGAAAAAGTCCCGAGAAGTGTTCTCCCATCTCAGAGGCGCGAATTAGTGTCATATTGGTCTAATTATTCCTTTGCAGTTAGTATATTTATTTTTGTATATATATTTTCAATAATTTGTGACATTATATTTGTTTAAAATATTAATTAATTGATTGTAGGAGGTGTTAGCATGCCATTCTGATAATCGACCATTGCAAGGACCACCTCACCGGCTCGGGACCCATCACGTGTCTCAGATCCGACATGATGTATTTATTATTCATTTTTTTAATGTATTATTTAATATGTTTTTGTGTTATATTTTTATATTTTATTGATATAAATTTATAGGATTAAGGTGCACTGACTGATAAAATGTCAGTGTGGATGAGAACTTGTGATCGAAATGATCCAGAGGATGCAGCTCTTATAGTAAGTTCTTGTACTCATTAACAATACTTGAATGAAAATATATATAAACATATATATGTATATATATTTAAATATTGCATAGGCCCAATTTGAAGATGAGTTATAATAGCTACTAGAGGACCAGTGACAGCTTCCCATGCGAAGTGATGAGATATTCCATCGCATTATTGGTCGTGATGGGCATGGATATAGTTTGGCCTATGGAATGGGGATTCCTTGTTTTGTAGTATCATGTTATGAGTATTTCAGTCTTGTTTTTGCTCGAATGACACAACAGTTATCAGATTTTGAGGCATAGTTCTGCGCTTCTGAGTAGGTAAATGCGCAATTGATCGCTGAGGTTAGAACACTGTGGGAATATGTGTGTCCGGGTGATGGTGCATGTGATCATACGATGCAAGTTTATACTGAATTTATTTATCTACATTCTATTATTTTTGTTTTTAAAATCTTTATAATTTTTATTTTTTGTAGTCCCCTAGCACACTGGATGGAGGTAGCGTCTATAACCACACATGACACATCATTTGCATGAGGTGTGTTTCATTTATATTTATTATTGAATTAATTTTATATATTGGTTTAGACTTTATATGTATAATTGTTTGAGTTTAGAACAATTTATGTTTTTAAAAACTCCAAAGTTTTTTAATTTTATGATTATGATCAGTTATTTGATACTTTATTGTGATTTATAATTTCTTAGAATCCCCATTGGGGGATAGAAATTAGGGTAGGTGGCCCGGGCCTAACGGCCCAATGGCCTTCTGGACCAATGGCCTAATGTCCTATTGTCCTAAGGGCCAAATTTACCACTTTCCTATTGGCCTAATAGCCAAATGTCTTAATAGCCCAATGGCCCAAAGACCCAAATGCTCAAATGCCCAAATTCCCTAATGCCCCAACGGCCGAACGCCCCAATGGCCCAGTGCCCCAAGAACCTAATGGCCTAGCACCCCAACTACCCAACATCCAAACACCCCAATGGACTAACACCCTAATGGCCTAACGCCCCAACAATCCAACGGCCTAATAGCCTAACGACCCAATGGAAAAATTTTCCAAATTAACTGGTGGCCAATGTTGTTTCTTTATACCATGATAACAGTTTTCCTACTCTGTTCCTAGATAGTGTACTATATATATACTATTCTTATTAGTATGTTTTGTTATGAGGTGGATTAACATACTGTTTTTTATAGAAATTGGTAAAGAATGTAAAGATTGAATTGATTGATAATTGATTGGATAAATAATTAAGAGTCATGTTTACTGAATCTGGTGTTGGTTATAATTTGATAATAATCAAATTGACACATTGAACATGTGTAATTGAAAATGAATCTGTTTTTGGGGGTTGCTGGGTGGAGGGGGCGGGTTGTGTAGGTGGGGGATTGTCCAGGGAATGTTTTTTTTGGGGGGGGGGCTATCCGGGGGGTCAGGGTGGGGGTTATCCGGGGCTGGTGGTTTAGGGTAGGTGGTTGTCCTGGGGGAGTGTGGGTGTGGGGGGCTATCTAGGGGGGTTGGGAGTGGGTTGTCCACAATTTTAACATGGAAGTATTTTCATACAAAAATCTCGAAATTCAATCAATTTTTACATACTATGTGGAGTCTCGTTATTGAGAAGTATGAGGCTCATTATTTTTAAAGAAAAATATTTATAAATAAGATAAAAGATGGAAATATCAATTACATTGACTCCTCTATTTGGCATGCTCTCAAATATTCTTTCTCTATGATTACAAAGAACTCCCACTGGATTTTCAACAACAACTCTTTCTTTAGTTTCTGGTAAGATAATTGGACATGAATATCACTATTTGAGGTTATAAATTCACTGGATCTTTCACCTGACACAACTATATCAGTCAAGGATCAAATGGAGGGTTCTTTAAACAATATTCTGTATAATGTTAAGGATATAATCCTGAATCACACTTTTATCAATTGTAAAGACATTTATTATATGAAATTTCAACCAGTGAATGGTTAACTCAAATATTGCCTCTAAAAAAACTATGTAGGAACATTATAATTGATAGGATAAACCTATAAATAGGTTTTGGATTCTTCCCTCCTGTTTTATTCTTTCTTGTAGAATCATTCATGCAGGATTCCCACAGAAAACTTGCTTCATCATGTTGGTATTAACTTATGCTCGTACTTCATGTTGTGTAGTCAACACAGGGATACCATCAATAATTTATTCCTTAGATACTAAACTACTACTAATACATTATGGGCTGAAAAACAATAATTTTTTAGACTAATATGCCCTTCTCTTCTAGTATACAGGATTGGTAGGAAGCTTGAACATAGCTGTCTGAGGGTGGGGGCTATTTGGGGCGGTTGTGTGGCTGTCTGGGGGGAGTTTTTTTTTGGGGGGGGGGGGGTCTGTCCATAGGGGGTTGGGAGTGGGGTATGGGGGTGTTTTTAGGGGGATATTCCGAGTGTGGAGGGGGGTATATTTATGGTGGGGGCTATCTGGGGGTGATTGTGGGGGGGTGGGCTGTCCTGGGAGAGTTTTTCTTAGGGGGGGATGTCCGGAGGAAGTTTGGGATGTCCGGGGGGAGTTGGTAGTGGGGGGTGCCTGGGGGTGGGGGCTATCTAGTGGGAGTTTGGGTGGGGGGTTCAAGGGGTTTGGGAGTGTGGATTGTCCAGGGGTGGAGGGATTTTCTAGGTGGGTGGGGGGCTATCTGGGGGGATTTCGGGGGGCTGTTTGGGGGTGGGTTATTCCAAGTGTGAAGGGGGGGTTCAGGGGGCTTGGGAGTAGGGTTTTCCAGGGGGTGGGAGTGGGGGTTGTCTGTGGGGGGGATGGGGGTGCTATCTGGGGGGTTGTTCAGAGAGGGGAATGTCTAGGGGTGAGTGTTTGTGTGGGGGGGGGATCCTAGTGGGGGATTGGGGGCTATCTGAGGGTGGGGGTGTCCGGGGGTTGGGAGTGGGGGTTGTCTGGGGTGGGGGTTGTCCGGTTTGTGTGGGGAGGGGGGTTGTCCAGGGGGAGTTTTTTTGGGGGGGAGGGCTGTCCGGGGAGAGTGTGGGGGATTCAGAGGATTGGGAGGGGGTATATTGGGGGATAATCAGTACTGACATTTAATCTATATATTTCAATGTCATGAAAATTCATCTGAATGGTTGTATAAACCTCTTTTCAAACCACCTCATCACGTATGAGCAACATAGTAGGTCCCTACTAGAGTAGAGTAGTGAGTCCTATGGCCTAATGTAAACATTTTCCTAATGTACAATTTCATAAATGGAGACTTGCCTAGTTTTCCAAATGGACAAACACCGTAATGGCCCATTGGCCTAATTCCCTAATGGCCTAATTCCCTAATGCCCTAATGGCCTAACGCCCCAACGCCCCAATGCCCTAAAGACCAAACGGCCTAATGAACGAATGGACAATTGGACAAATGGACTACTGTAATAATTACCTAATGTTCTAATTATCTAATTTCCTATTGTCCTAATGGAATATTAGCCTATTGTCCTAATGACCAAATAGCCTAATGACATATTATGTTATTGTCCTAATGGCCAATTGGAAAAATAGAGACTTGGCCAATTGGCCAAATTCCCTAATAGCTTAATGTCATAACTCCATAACAGACAAATGTGATAACATCCAAATTCCCTAACGGCCAAACACCCTAATGGCCAAAGTCCTAATGGTAAAACACCCTAACGGCCAAACGCCCTAATGGCCAAATGCCTGAACGACCAAACATCCAAATGGCCTAACGCCCTGATGGCCTAATACCCTGACGGCCTAACCCCTAACAACCTAACTCACTAACGGCCTAACGCCCTAACGGCCTAATTCCCTAATGTCCTATCACCCTAATGGCCAAAAATCCTTACAACATCCCAATGTCCCAATATCCTAATGGCCTAATTAAAAAATGTAAAAATTGACTACTATCCTAATTACGTAATTTCCTATTGGTATAATGTAATATTAGGCTATTGGACTAATGGAATATTAGTCTATTGGCTTAATGACCAAGTGTACTAATGAAATATTAGCATTTTGGCCAAATGGCCAGTTGGCTAAATGGAGACTTGGCCAATTGGCCAAATTAACAAATGCCTAAATGGCCAAATTTGCTAATGGACTAATGCCCTAATGACCCGATGGCCAAATGGACAATTGGCCAAATGGAATAAAATCTTAAATACCTAATTTCCTGTTGTCCTAATGGAATATTAGCCTATTGACCTAATGAACAAATGGAAAAATGGAATATTAGCCTATTGTCCTAATGGCCAATTGGCTAAATGGATACTTGCCTAATTGTCCAAATTCCCAAATGCCCAAATGGACAAACTCCCTAATGGCCAAATGCCCTGAGGGACAAATTCCCTAATATCCAAACGCCCTAATTGCCAATCTCCCTAAATTCCAAACTTCATAATGGCCTAACGCCCTAATTCCCAAAATGGCCTAATGCCCTAATTCCCAAATGAACTAACTTTATAATGGCCTAACACCCTAACAGCCTAACGGACTAACGCCCTAATAGCCCAATTTGATTATTATATATATACTAACTAAATAAATATGTCTAATTTTTATTTTCATTATTTAGTTTTTTATTGTGTATCTTATTATAGGTTTATTTGAGAGGAATATTTAAATATATTGGAGTTATTTGGATCACTATATATGATGAAGTTTGTCTTTCATTTATTATTTTTAAGGATCCTACTATTTTTGTTATTTAGAATTTATTTTTTTCATATTTTAGCTCTCTTTCTGCTATTTGAGAAGTAGCACTGTAAAGTTTTTTTAAAATACCAATTTAGCAACTTCCTATGGCAGTTTCTAACGGTTAGTTTTTTTTTCAAAATCCAGTGACTGCCAATGGCGGTCGTTGTATGCGATATTTTCGTTACCTATAGCGACCACCAATGGTGGTCGCTATAGCTCGACCAAATAACAACTATTATTCAGCATTGTTAGATCACCTACAGAGATAGCCAATGTCAGTCGCTATATCCCTACAATGATGGGCCTAATGTGACCACCATTGGAAATCTCAAGGAGGCCTCTAAATACCAATAGCAACCGCCCCTGGTGGTCTCTATTGGTCCAATTTATATTAGTGATATGAACTTATAATAGAATCATTATGGGTGTTGATACCTATTCATGAATGGTATTTATCTCAAATGGATGGGTAAAAACTTATCAATTTTTATATTATAATTTTTCAAGTATACTATGATGTTTTTTGAATAAATGTATATTAATTCCTTAAAATGATGTTGAGTTTTCAATAGAACTCATACCTGGTTATTCAAATATTCTAAAAATTATTCAGATAATGGAAATGATTGGGTAGTAGTAACTAATGAAGATACACTAGATGAATCATGATTGGGATTAAATCATCTTAGTGAATCACCATATCATGAGAATATTTTTTTAGAATAATGATTGGTGAATTAATCTTGGTATTTATTATCTTAAACATAACATAATAAATAGTAAGAAAATTTGTCATCTTCCTTATGTTGTCGATTTTTTTGAGCAGTTATAGGGAGATAAATATTTTGATAATATTTATCTTTGATTTTTATATCAATAGTTGAGTGTAAAAAAGGTGGATATTCACAAGATCAGATTCTGTATGTTGTATGGAAATTTTTAATTTATAGTGGTTCGCTTTTCTATTACTAATTCCACCACATGGTTCAAAAATCTCATTAATTGAGTCTTTAGAGGGTACCCTAATTAGTTTATGGTAGTCTTATAGATGATATTCTTATATATTCCACAATAAATGATGAGAAATAAGAACACATGAGAATTGTTTCAAATACCCTAAGGAAGGAGAAACACTAAGACAAAATAAGAAAGTGGGAATTATTGTTATATAAATTATCATTCTTGGGATATGTGATCAAAAGTGATGGTATATCAGTTGATCCATCTATGGTAGAAGTTAATAAACATTATATTAGAAGTACACTATTAATGATATCTATAGTGTTCATGGATTATTTGGATATTATTGGATATTTATGAAGAATTTAACATGAATATCTAAACCACTTGATATTTTAACCCCAAAGGAAGTTATGTTTATTTGGGCTGATGAATGTTTTGAAAATTTCAAAGAATTGAATAAAAGGTTAGTCAGTGTAGCTATACTAATAATACCAAATAGTGGAGAAGTGTTTTGGATTTATAGTGATATATTAAAGTATGGGATTGGATATATTCTTATGAACAATGATATGGTTTTATCTTATGCCTTTTTCAATTGAAGGTGTTTGATAAAATTTCCCTGAATCTTGATTTGGAGTTAGTTGTGATAATTTTTTGGAATAATAATATGATGGAATATATATATTATGAAATTTTATATATATTTATTTATTATAAAAAAATTTATTGTATATTCTCACATATAAGTTTGAATATTATCTAAATAAATGGTTGAAAATGATTAATTATTATGACTTCTAAATACATTAAAATCATGGGAAGGTGAACATGGTGGTTTGAATATTCTGTAAAGAAAATGGTTGAAATTGATTAATTACTGGTGTTTACTATTAGTATTTAGAGACCTCCTTGGGGCCACCAATGGTGATCGCATTAGGCATGTTGTTGTAGGGTTATAGCAACTTCCATTGGTGGTCTCTATAGGTGTCCTAACATTCCTCCAAATAGCGGTCGCTATTGGGTCAAGCTATAGCGACTGCCATTGGCGATCACTATAGAGATTTATGAGGAATTATGTACATTTCATGGGTCATTAAATATGCAATGAGAATGTGTAGTTTCATTATTATTAGTTCTGGGCCTTTGAACTTTTTATGGATTTAATACAATGGGTAATGGTCCATGTAATTCATTGATTCTATTCTTATGGGTCTTTATGCCATATATGGTTACCCTCAAAACTCAACTTATATAGGGGGGTTATATAATAAATAATAAAATTTTAAAGTCTTTTGTCCTAGTTGAGCTATCCCATCAATAAAATATGTGAAGGATTAATTGGTATAAGTTCATAGTTTATCATTATCTATTCATATAGTAGGTACTGAAATGTATAGAGGTAATAATGTGTATTATTGGTGGGGGAAATGAAGATAGATATTATATATTATGTATCTCAATGATTTATATGAAAAATAGTTAAGGATGGTAGATATACTAAAGATTAAGGAAGATCCCTCTCTATTAAGAAGGGGAAAAAGAAAACATAAGGAGTGATGGATAGAGTCATACAATCATTAATTACCTCATTCCAAATGTAACCAATGGAAGAGAATTAAGATATCATAGTCACACTGGTAGGGAACATCATAATAACCATAACAATCATAATAATAGTCCATAGGACTATGTGACTTGGTATCCATAGTTAGCTTCAGATGTGAGTTATCTTTTCTAATCCTTGATTTCCTAGGAGGAACATGTTGAAATCTTTTACCATCATCAAAAAACAATTTTTCATTGGATAAGACCTAACTATAAGTTGGTTTTATTGAAGATCCATCATCCACATCATCCCATATTCCCTAAATTTCATTCTTTTTCTTTAGTATAATAATTTTATCTTGATTCCTTGAGATATTTTCACCATCACTTAAATATTTTCTCTCTTCAAGAACAGGATCAAAGAATTCATTCTTATTCTAAAAAATATATCCTTCCTCTGTTCGATGTAGTATAAAACTTTGTTTTAGTATCCTTGGTTACTTCAGTCTTATGTTCAATATCCTGAGAGTATTTTTCCACTATTTGTGAAATGTAGTCACGACCTATGTTAGTGATGAATCCACCAATAGGAAACTATTCATTCTAGGTCCATTTCCACTTTATCTACTTCTTAAAAGAAGTATCAAGTTTCACATTTAATGAAAAAAAGAACCTATAAAAAATTTTCAACACTTATCTTTGGAATGGTTGATATTTCTATAGTCATGATAGATTTTTCAAAATCTCTCATATTCTACCTTTAGAGTGATATCATTATCCAAGGGAGGTAAAACAATATAATGGATCAGGGAAGAGATTAGGTCATCCTATACCATAACTCTTATATAATGGCATAACTTCACATATTTAGTATTATTATCCATTTTAATTAGAATTCCAACATCAAAATAAATATCAAAAAGGATTTTTGGATTCCATAGGATCCAATCAAGTCCCACAATTTTGATCCAAACATGAGGTCAGGTATTTTTATAGAGAAAGGGTTGATGAAAAATCTCATTCTTAAAAGAAACCCATACCTATCTTTAGTGACATTGAGCCATTACCCCAAGCTCTTATTTTAAGATCCTATGAAAAAATATTATGTTGAAAATTCCACTTCCCGTCAATATTCATCTCTAATCTGAAACCCCCTATGAAGAGGTTATTTTTTGAATAAAATCATCAGTCTTAGAGATTTTTTCTCCCTCAAGAAGAACAATTATTGCAATAACTGAATGCTTAAAAACCATTAAGTGGCCACAAATATCATTTTTATTTATAACAACTCTTGAAGCAACTCGCTTTCAAACTATGCAGTTAGTAACACCATTATGCATAGATGTGAAGTGTCATCTTCCACCGCATGTAGTGCCTCTACTGGAGTTCCCCATAGTAGTCAATTTACCTAATGTGAAACTCATTTTCTCAACATCAAAGGGTTGATTTTTGTGTGCCCTCCCCATTGTGGGTCAACTCATCTCATCCAAAATTCATGGCACATTTTCCACACCTTTACCGATTTCATTCAAATCATGGATCATTGCCATGGGATCTCCCATATTCACCAAGGATTCATCCATCCCCTTCATTACCATATAATCCTCCACTTCAGTTCACATATACTTCATCCCAATCCCAACCAAAGCATGGTGATCCTAAACTATGATCACAATCATTGGATAATTTGGTTCAGATATGTGGGGAAAAACCATGGTAGCCATCATAGCCGCGTTGACCCCGATGTTTGACATGGTCATCATAACCTCCTATCACTAATCACTGCACACAACACCCATTGTAGATCAATGATAATCTATATATTTCATAACCTATAGTAGTTTAAATCTGTGAGAATCCCTCACCACAGCCATGAGAACTGCAACTTCAATTCTCTGATCCTTCAGCGTGACACCAACTGAAGTGTAGTGATCCTCAACTGCACTCACAACCACTGGAAAATCTAGCTTATATCTGGGTAAAATCAAAGTAGCCACCCCCACTTTAGCTTTTTTATCCTCAGCATCAAAAATGGTCTTAAACAAAAAATTCTAGATTATCTGGTTGAGATATTAGGTTTTCTTTGAATTTTTTGATAAGTATTCACCAATATTTTGATATCTTATTGTGGTTTAGTAATAACTACCATACATAGATATATGGTTATTATTAGAGAACCATTCAATAAATTAAAAATATTATAAGATCATTTTCTCTAAATATTGATGGTTGTCGGTATCAATACCTACCTTGTATCAAATTTTCATATTACAATAGATTCCAATAAGGTATTCAGATGGATTCTTATGATTCCCATTATTGAAAAAAGTGTATAACTATGACATGTTGGAATGAAAATAGATAATGAATGATATTGGGATCTATAAAATATGAGGAAGTAGTAGAGAATGTTAGTTCTATTCAACATCACCTCAAGGAATCTAGTAGAAAGAAGATTTAAACTAATGGTCTTTAGGAAGATATGCAATTCATTATTTCATAGAAGGTATTCCTATAAATTTCTCCCAGTAATATGGTTATGGGAATTATAAATAATGGAATGTTTTTTCTACGGTATATTGACCCCTTAAATATCCATATTTGAGTAGGTATGGTTTCATATCATTTGTTTCATCCATTAAACATATCTCATATTCATAATGTGTTTCATGTATCTCTTTTGAGGAATTACATTGTTAATCCATTAAGTGTACTGAACTCATAGGTAATATCACTATAAAATTCTATTTTTTATGAAGAACATGTAGTAGAAATCATATAACATAGATATAATTTGTTATGGATTAAGACAACTCTCCATGTAAAAATACTTTGGTGGAGTCGAAAATTTTGGGAAGATACTCGGGTTGTAGATGAGGTGATAAAGTATAATTATCCTTATTTTTTCATTGGATTGATAAAATTCCAAGGGATAAATTAATTTTAAGGGGGTATAATCTAACAGTATGGTATTTTATATCTATTTATTTCAAATGAGTTTTATGTATTTTATATTTTTCAATACGTGAAAACTAGAGGATACATAAACTATTATATATTATAAAATTCATAGCCTAGTAATTATATTTACATGAATTAATAATATGAAACAAATTTTTAAAAATATGTAGGTAATTTTTGTTTTATTCAAATGTCTTTATTAATACCTATGAAATAATAGTCAAATTTTAAATAAAATCAATTCATGATTAAAATTCCTATATTTTGAAAAAGTATATGTTTCTATATATCATGATTTATTATGTATCTATCTCTATATAAATATTAATTAAATGGATGGTATTTATAATGTATAAATCATTATGAATTCCTCAGTTATATGATGGTTAATAATGAAGATAAAATTGTTTGAAAGAAAAAATTGTTATTTTTCATAAAACATTTTTTATGTGAGGAGTGTTTTTATCATAATAAATTGAATAAATTCTTATTGATTAATGATAAAAATTAAATATTTAAGTTATATATTCTATAAAAGAGTTTATCAGACATGTAAATTTTTACATGGAAATTAAATAAAATTATATTCATTTTTATGTTTAAAATTTTATTCTCCTATAAACAGTTTTCATTGATCTTTTCATGTTTACTTTAAAATTAATATATACAACTTATAAAAGACAACTTCATTAAAAAAAAGTATCACATATTTAGAATATGTATATAAATTTTTTAATGATTCTACTTTCTATTTTGGTCATAGTGATTATAAAAAGGTGTAATTTTTTATTACCTTCGTAATGGTTAAAATGGGTTAACTAGAGAGGGGTTAAACTAAGATATATAGTCAGATTTCAAATTGAAATTTTATAAATATTGTTGGATAAATATATTTTTACCTTTCACAATATTTACATCAATTTATATTCAATTTGGTTCCACATTTCAAAGTAGGTAAGTTTGTATTTTTAAATATTGTATGTAACTCAATGTGTGTCCCTCCCCTCACATATACAAGGAAACTACATATCTTTATTCAAAAAAATGATCCTTATATCTAGGAGAAAACCTACCCAAATTCCAGATTTCAATACATAAATTCTAGATCAATCTTATGGTGTTACTATAAGATTAACTTAATAATGCTTATGGTGTTATCCTATAAAGGTATCCCAAAGAAGAGGTAATCATCTTAGCTAAATCATTATAACATTATTTTTTCTTCTAAATATATTACATTTTTTTAATCCCTATAAATTTAATTAATCCAATATCATAAATAAAAAAAGATGTTATTATGATTATGTGGAAACTATTTTAAACCTCTTTTCCATCAATAAAGATGAAAGTATGGATCATACCACATCTGTATGGTGATGTGATAAATTTTTCATCACTTCCTATCAAGAATGATTATATTGGTGTATTTAATTAATATATACGAATTTTATTATATAAAAATATTATTTAATTCAATATTTTTATTTATCTTTCTATATTGATATTTATTACTAAATTAACCACCATTCATTTGTATGTACATACTACTATCTACACGAATTACATAATTGATATTTATATATGTACGTTTTATTAATATTTCTAAATATGTATATAATGAATAAGTATGGTATTTATTTCAATATTATTATTCAGGTTACGATGGAACTATGATCAATATGCATGTAACATAACCTATAAACCAAAATATACATAAAAAAATCAGTTATCACCTAGAATGATGAAGATAATGAATGGTAATGAATAAATGGGTTATATGACTATATAAGTATAATATTTATACCATTATAATTATGATCTGGGTTATGTTATAGTTGTATGATAAATTATAATTTATTATTTTGGAAGTCATATCTCATATGATGCAAGTGTAAATTTAGGTAATGGATTTTTTTCTTAGTTTTGTTATTGTGGGACATAAGTCATCTTCACAAATTTTTTTCATTCATGTGGTATATATATTTTCCATTTCATATGTTATATCATTTCTTTAATTATATTAATCTTATTTATGGTATTATTTTAGTTTCTTTATTTCATGGTGCATTTTTACTAATGATACCAAATAGGTAAGTGTTTTATGTTATATGGCCACCTTTTACTAGGATTGTGTTTGTTTAACTACCCCATGATGAAATTATATAATACAAATATAAAAAATAACATGTATTTTCTACTCGAATAGTTATTTATAAATATTTTTATCCTATCATTTCCCTCTCTTTGTGTACTCAAATTTCTGAATGAATGTTTTAATGGAAATCTGATTTTATTTATCTCTTCAACCATGAATATTTTTTGCTAGTCTACACATTCATTAAAATATTTACAAGAATATTGTTACCATTCCCCAAAAATTAATTAATTTCATTTTTGACTGTGGTTGAATTTCTATAATATGTTTTAAAATAAATATCATTTTCATTTTATTAATGAGGTACTATTTTAAACATTATGATGAAAATCATTTTTTATCACATACCCCGGGGATGAAATTTCCCACAATCATGAATAATATTTTCTTTGAATGTTTAATTACAAGATTCCATGGGTGTTTTTAGGGAATTTTTTTAACAGTATATAAATTTTAACATCATATATTATTTGCATCAAAATGAAAAGTTTATTTTCATCAAGAAAACATCTAGAAAACTTTTATGGGCATATTTATTTATGAATCCATCTATTTATGTTACTTCTGAATCACTAAGGATATGATCCAATGATACCATAATTATTATTTTATTAGTTTTTTTATCATTATGATGATAAAATATTTATTAAACTCATTTTCACTTCCACGGGATAAGATATAAAGAAACGTTAAATGTTTTATGATATTTTAAAATACATATCAATGTATTATGATTATGTGATGGTTAGATCTGTTATATCCATAAATTACATAGGGTAATGGTTAATGTATTATGAGTTTAATATTTATATGACCAGTTCAGCCAGCCCAAAAATTATTACATGGGTGGTTAGATAAACATAAACATGGACAAATAAGATGTTATACCTTTCCCAAAGTGATTACATGGGTGGTAACTAAATCCTTACATGTGATTTATTTCTTGATGGGTTTCTCTATCATATATTCTATTTGATTTTGATTTTCTATATTTTTTATGAAACTATATATGGAATTGTTTTATTCTTATGGTATTATATCATGGCCCATGGCCTTAGATTCTTCTATGATTCATTACATATGAACATCAAAATACTTACAACAATTTTATTTTCTATAAAATTTTGGGTATGATTGTCAAATATTGAGATCATTTTTTTATAATCATCTACTCATTTTATGATTACTTAGTAATATTTATTGTTATATCATATGGTTTCCCTTACTGAGCATATAATCTCACCATTTCTCATATTTCCTTTCCATGTGTTATAATGAAATGTCTTAATTTGGATATGTATAATAAGTATACTATGTGAGAAGAACATTATGAGAGATAGTTAATATCATAAATAAAATAATTTGACTATGTATCCAGTCTTCAAATTCATTAATCCATTACAGTTCCAATGTGCATATTGTTAATAGATGCATTGAATATTTATCTAAAATGATGTAATGTTTATGTATATAATTTTTGGATTCCCATGGGCATATAATCACATATTTTATCCTTCTCTAAGTGGATTGAAATAGAACTAAATTAAAAATACCAAATCCCATATCCATGAATGACTTCCCAAAATATCCAATCCCACACCATATCAGTATAATCAATTCATCCTCAAACCCAATACCAATTTTATTTTCTTATACACAATGTCTCACTTACCTAGAGAGTTCCAATTATAGGTCGAGAATCCCCACACACATTCTTATAAGTAAAACAATCCTTATTAAAAATCATTATGTCTAAATACCCATGAAATGGTAAACCTCGTGACATCCTATAATATACATGAGCTCCGAATCATCAAGGGATACACCAAGGAAATTAAAATTTTCAATGAATTGCTAACATATTGAATGAAACCCCTCTTGGATCCCAATTTCATGTTTCATCACACATTCCATTTATAAAAAAGTTCATCAGTAACCAAGTAATTAATAGTAACACCTAGAATACATATACTCTCAATAGAAATTGTAACATTGATATAACACTCAAATAAAAAAACATGAAAATTTTTAGGGAATATTCACACACCCTTCACAAGTCACAAATAACATAGAATATAAAACTCATATATTCTCTATAGAGAAATCTCAAAAAATATATACATAGTAATCGTATAAGTCTACTTAATCAATATCATTAGATGAACAGAACTGAATTGATAGAAATCATTGTTGGAAACTAACATAAATTATCACATTAGATTTTTTTTCATAGATAAAAGTTCTATAGTTCAAAATGGTTTATAAATTCAAGGAAGAATCAGTTTAATGAAACATATATATAGAGAAGGAAAAAAGTATACATTAAATAGTGTTTTTACCAGAAATTTTCAAAACACCTCCCATTAAAATATAGTTTAGGATAAGCATTGACTGTTTCATCAAACGGTGATGTACTTTAGTTTTTCTGAAAATGTTATATTACTCACCAGAAAACCCTCATTTGAGACTTAAATAGACAATAAGAAAGTAAAATGGGTGTTTTGTGGAATTTGACTACAATTCTTATGGGAAATTTCATATTGGGTATAATTTTTCCTCCCTGATTTTTTCTTTAGATTGAAATCATGAGATCCCCCCCCCATTAACTTTTTAATCTATTAGAGGTCATAAATAGACATGACTTGTTCAAATATTAACTGAATTAATAATTTCATTTATATTGACTATAACAAAATTCATAGCATAGAACTTCTCCTCTATAAGGTTCATAACTAAACATTATTGGTTAAGATATTTTTCTACTATACTTTTTTATCCATTTTTCACTCCCTATTCCCCACATAGAAACTTTGATTACTTCACTATAAACCTATTATCCATAACATTTCAACCCAAATGATTTTCCTACATTAAGCCACCATGTATATTTATATATCATTCAATTAATGAAACATAAAACTTCAACAAAAAATCATTGAAATTCATAAAATGATAAGGGTGTTGATGGAATCTATAAAGATAAAAAAATATGTAATACATCATGAATTTAATTGTATATTTGATGGTGTTATAATTGGCATGACACTATATTTATTCTCTTAATATTCTTAATGATCTCCCAAAATATTGAAACTATTATCGCATACATTTGAATGAATTTATTTCATACCCATGAGTATAATCAAAAAAATAAAGTTTTCCTAAATTACACTCTATATGTCAATATTTATAGTCTTTAAATGATTATTGAGTACTTTGGGTGGTCCAAAACAACTTAGAATAAACAAAATATATTCTAGGGTCTCTTGAATTATACTTTATCCAATAACAAAATACTATTCTTCATCTAGCCAGTATAGAGGAGATAGATATGACCTACCATATAATATCAATAATTGTGATATCTAAATAGATTTATAATAACCATTATTATATCAGGGTATTTGTAATGTGAGATAAATCACCTTGGAATAGTGAAAATTCTAATCACTTACTCACAATATGTCCTCAAACATCAGAATAATATACTTAGTCTGCTCACTATTCTATGGTTTCTATGATATACTGTATTTCACATGGTTTTACACGAAATTATTATATCTTAATAAAAAATAATTTCAATTCGGTATCCTGATCTCATAGGAATGATACTCAATGAACAATATAATCATACTATCTTTTCTATATACAATATTCCAAAATCATTAGAAAATTGGGTCTACCTAATCAATAATAAATGATAGTGTTCATTTTACTAATTTACAATGACCTATAATATGACACAACATTATTGTGACCTCAGTAAGAAATTCATAAAATAAATATTCACCTAAAATTACATCTATAATGAAATGGGAAGTGGAGTAAAAATTCCATCAAGTCTCTTCTTTATGTACCCCTATGAAAAGTAATTTCTCAAGGAAGGAGGTCGAAATTTAGAATTGAAATATTATGGCCCATTTTCTAAAACTACTAAACAAATAATATATTTCAAAATTTCTAAGATAAACCAATGATAACATAAAATCATAAAAAATCTCAATTTATATAAATTTAGAATTATTTACTCTAAAATATTATAATTTATATTGTAATGAAATGTAGTGTGATCTTAATGTATTTTATAATAGAGGAAATTAGGAATTACCCAAAATGGTAATGTTGGTGACTTCAACCCCTTATCTTTTAGTGGGTGATGGGGAAAGGCCCTTATATAATGAGGATAACCATAATATCTTGGAGACATGGGAATTTTTTCATTCTATTTTTTACTCATCAAGAGGAATACAAAATTTTTAATCATTTTGTCTCTTCCAAAAGAACCTATTGTCTTCCTGGGACAATCAGTGTTCTCGATCACTACTTAGTAGTTTAATGAGGCTTTGGTGCTACTTATCATAGCATTGGTGGATTCGTCTATTCTGTAACGATGTCATATTGATATCATTTCCAAATTATTTCCAAAATAATGGGATTTCTGGAAGTCTTTAATCATTATGCATCAAGGTATATGATATATCATCATATTTTTTCTCATGAATTTTGATTCAAACCTCCTCATTGGATGTTCAAAATTTTCATTAATAATGACCCATCCACCATAGTAATTTGGGTATAGCTTCCCAAAAATAAATTTCCCTTATAAATTAAATATTACCAATGATATATATGTAACTCATTAGTTCACTTTATTAATATTTCTCATATAACATGTACTTTAAAACTTCTTAGAGTGACACATATCAATGATATGATTGATATATAATGCCACCAAGGGAAGTGTTTAAAATTATTATTGATAGTTAATACATGTATTTCAACCAAATAGATATTAATAATTATTGAATATCATATTTAAGTTTAATAGGAGTGAAATCATAATGAATATTATCATGAGATGTCCATTAGAGTTTAAAATGATAAAAATTATCATAATCAAAATGGTGAGAAAATGAATCATACTGAGGAGTTTTCCTAGGTGTGTGGGTTAAGGATTGAAACTATCACCCTCATTATGATACAAAATCTTTGTCTAATTATAAGATTTTTAGGATAAATAAGAGAGATTTAATGAAAAGTTAACTGAGGTTAATATGATAAAATAATCATCCATTATGATGGATGGTGTTTCATCTGTTGTTGTTTCTTCCATACCATTTTTTCATCATATAAAATATCTTCATAGTTATCCACTTATAGTATTAAAACCCATAACAATAATCATTATAAGACTATATGATCTGACCCTATGTTATAAGAGGATACTTGGATGTAATTTGAGTTTAATTATCTCGACGAAGGAAAGAAATCTCAAAGAAATAACACATTCCTTTGGTGTCTATAATTTTCCGTAAAATTTATTATGACATATATTTGAAGTCCTAGAGAATATAGGAAAAGACTAATATTGGGTTTGAGTACTCCACTTATTTTATAATGGGTTTTCATGTTGATAAAGGTTTGGTTTCACAATAACCTCAAGTGCAGGGAGAAAATATATGTTTTATTACATTTAATCAATTTAATATTTTTAATTATTTGTCTCAATAAAAGAATAATGGGGACTAGAATAGAGTGGGAAAATGAAATAATAATTTTTGTGCTTGTATTATGTTTCAAATGTAGTCTGATACTTCATGGATGAGTTGATTGAAGCCTTAGATCTACCCTTGAAGGTGGATTAAAAGCATCATATGAGTTTGAAGGGGATATATTTGATGAATCCCCATTACATTAGGGTATAAGAAAGAATGAAGTGAATAATGAATCTTATATCACTATATAGTTTTTAGATTCCAATATAGTGGAAAATAAGGAGGTCATGTACTTATAAAGGGGATGAATACCAAATTAAATAAATTTTATTCTTATATCCATAAACATATGACAATAAGGTTAGTATGGAATTAATATTGAATTAAGCATATTAATATTATTATTTTTGTGGGTTTTGAGAAGTATACCAACATTATGGTATTGGGAGGGCCTTTCCAAGTCAATTTTAAAAGGAAAATTTCTCTAATAAAATAAAGGATTTAAATGAATTATTCATTAAGGATTGAATGAGGTAACATAAGGATGGAATTCATGGGGAATCTAAACTATCCCAAGATGAGTAGGTAAAGTTGAAGTAGATAGAGGACCCATTGGGAATATATAAAACTATAATTCTCTAGATATTGTATCATATGGTATACCATTTTTTAGTAGTGAATGATAATCTTTTAAAATGGTTGAATTTTTTTCAAGCATGAAAATATTAATCAGACCCGTCAAAGGAATTAATCATCTTCATCATACTCTAAATGTTAATTATTTTTCATGGAAATACCATACAATCAAAGTATTGATCACTATAAATGACTTATGATATATGTTTTTAGACTTGTGTGCCCATTTTTAGTTGTTTTTTGTAACTTTATTTGGGTTAATGGTTGTTGGGTTGGAATTTCTTGACATTTTTTCTTACTAGTTTAGATATTTTGTTTTTTTACATCGTATCCTAATTTTTTTATCTTTATATACATTCCCCCAAGTAATTATTTTCTCAAAATAAAATTTTAATTATAGAGAAAACATAAAAAATGAATAATTTAATCAAGAATTACCACAACCATAGAAAGGAAAAGATTGTAAATTAATTTGGAATGTTTTTTATGTATAAGATATGATTTCATATAACTATTGAATGAATTTAATTTATTTATTATGATATTAATAGGTAATTTATTTCCATTAGATCATTTGTAAAAAAAAATTTCCATTCAATTATAATTATTTATCTCAAAATAACCATCTTAAAGAAAGATGTCTTAATATAAAATAGCTATTACAAAAGACGTATCAAGATTAAACTTATAATAGAAATAGTCTCCTTTTACATTTTTTTCTTTACCAATTCAATAGTTTTATAAAATAAAAAACTAGGAATAAGATAACAAAAAACAATAAAGTGATATTAAATAAAAAAACATGTAAAATTTTATTCACTATAAAATACCATAATTTTAATGTTAATTCCTCATACCTTATATGGGTTCTCACTCATAACATAATTAGATACAATAATAATTATAGGAAACATATTATTTCATGTGTATGAAATTAAAGTATTTTACAGAATCATGAAGAATGAGTAGGAGAATGGAGAAAAATTAATTTCAATAAAAAATTGTTTTAGAAATTATAAAACAATATTTTATACATCATAGCTCTCTTAGGATTGGTAAATTATTTAAATAATATATTATTTTCCAAAACCAATTAAAAGATTAAAAAAATACATATATTAATATCACAATGAAATGATAGATTTTATAATGTAATGAATTTTTCACTTATGTTTTTGAAATATTTTTTCTGTTGAACTTTTTTATCTCTTTAATATATTCATGTATACCAACATAAGGGGATATTTTAAAAAAAATAATTTCTCCTCATTATAAAAATTGATTATCGATAAATTAAAATTAATCCTTTTAAAAAATTTGGATATAGTTTCAAATAAAAATCCATGACTCATTATGGATTCACTATAACGAGGTTGTAATTGAATTATTATAAAACTTTTATAGTTATTTCCATTATCCTCTCATGGTTGAGGTTGACTCTTATTTTTTGGTCCAGGATTTATTTTTTCTTAAAAAATTATATTTTTACTCTTATACCATCTTTATAATGTTGTTGTATTTCAAATAGTGTAATTTATCCATTATTAGTTATTTCATTATTTTTTTCATATATAATATTTTTAAAACTTTTTTAATGTGTTATTTTATGGTTCTTATGATCATTCGACTTCAATTCCCACAAAAATCAATAATTAATGGAATTAGATTGTGATACGGTATACTCCTACCGATTTTATCTTTTCCCAATCTTCCCAAAATTCAGAAGAAATAATATTATACAAATAATTAGAAAAAAAATAGAAAAATATTTATAAATAAGTCCAATTTTCAACAAACATCATTAAAAATTTATATATGTTTTAAATTTATTGAGTAATCACAAACTTGAATATTGACATTTCCCAATTAAAATTTTAAATTTTAAATAAATGAGAGTCTAAACATTAATATTTAAATTGGTCAATTTATTATTATTATAAACATATATTCATATATTGTAATTTTAAAACAAAAAAAAATCATACAATTAGGGTAGTTCCAGTAAAAATTCATATATGACTACAAATCAAAAATCCTCTCAACTTATAATCATAATATTCAAAAAAAATATTATGAAAGAAACCTATGATCTATCATAATATGAAATTATTTCTCATATCACTCAGGTTTATTAAATTATTACCGTAATCAATCTCCATTATTTGAACTATATTTATATGTTTTTAAAATATTTAAATATCCACTATAGAATTCAATTAAAAGTAATGAAAATTTAATTTCAATGGTTTTTCTAATGATGAAGTTTATTTTACATGATGTAGAAATTAAAATTAATGGATCAAAATGGAGGTCTAATCTATAAAGTAAAATGCATGATTTTTAATAAAGATAAATTATAATATATAATTTTTTCTTCCAAAAGTGTTATCAATTACAACATCATTATACTCCTTCTATCATTGACTCCCAAACCTATAAATCCAAATAAATGATGAATTTATTCATTTTTTGAAAAAAAAAATTATTCAATTCTTGTATGGAAATAGGTTTAACATCCATAAAACATACTTTTTCAGTTTCCACTTGACACTAATTTTATTTATTAGATAAATATTATAGGTTGGTTGTTTATAATCATAATATCATCCAAAACAACTTTATAGGTTAATTAATATAGCACCTCTATCCCCACTATCAAACTCCAATAAATAAAATTTTTTATAGTAATAATTAAAATTTAAATAGCTTCTACTGAGAAGTTAATCCACGGTAATTACACTATTATATTTCTTTTCAAATTATTGGGGAACCATTTGAGAATTTTAAAAAAAATAGCTTCTCAACATTCTCTAAATTACCATGAGAGGTTCCATATATTTTTTCCATTTGAATAAAAACCTTTCTAGTATTACATTGAATCAACACATCTACCTATTTTTAATTAAATTTAAACAATACAATGACACCAAATATTTTACAATAAGAAGGATAAAATTATTACTAATATGTATTCATATAAAAAAGTTCATCACTTCATTGATATTAATAAAAGATTAAATATTGGGTAGGTATGACAATAAAATGTGATTAAAAAGTACACAAATGTAGCCTTAATCATTTTACTATAGTTTGATATAATCATATTATGAAAAAGATAAAAAAATAATTTTCTAGTAGTTATTCGTATTCTATGACCCTATCATTAATAATGTAATTGTAAAAAATATATATCAAAATAAGTATGAGAACCTATGGAGAATAATTTTTTAAATATAGGTTGGTCATTTTATGGATTTATTAGTATTAATAATTACAAGTAATTTAAATTTTAAATAATTAGAATCAAGTATAGATATCGCAATAGAATTCATTTTTCTTGTTTTCAAATAAATGAGTTGTATTTTTTTAATACGACGATGATAAAGGAAGGTCAAACTATGTTGTAGAAGATGAGTTTCATCCTATGTTGACTAAGAAAAGGAGAAGTCTCTATGAAATTTGAATAACTTGGATACATAACATCATTATATCTACATAATATGTGTTGATTGATGAACTATGATTCTTGTTATATTCATATACTGATGATGAGACTAAACTATACAACATTTAATATAATTTTTAAGTTTATTGAAATTAGGAAAGATTTAATTTAATAACATTCATTATAATACACCTATTAAAAAAGATTTAAAAGTACATCTAAGTGGGGAAAATATTTGGGTAATTATTTAGAAGTGTATGATGGTTATTTGGGTTGATTTTGTGTTTTTGAGATGGTCTTATAATGATTTGAAGTATTTATGACGGAATTTGGAAAAAGGATGGGATTACAAAAATGTTCAAGTACTCATGTATTAGAATCCACAATTCATTATATCCATGAATAGAGATTCACATATGTGGATCAATATATAAGGATTAAATGTATACATAACCATGTAAAGGAAATGAAATCTTTCCCACCATGTAATGGAACCACATATGAATATTCAATATTGTGAAATTTGAGTGAGAGGATCATTTATATTTTTTTATATTGATAATTACAAAATTTTATTTTATGGATTATTTTGAATATAATTCAAATGGTTCATGCATATTTATGCATATTAAATGATCATCATAATGAGATTAAAATTTATAGTGATTCATGATGAAAATAAAGTATTAAACTAGACGTGATTATATAAGAACAAAATATATGATGTTGTGCTATTGAAGAGTTCAAATATCTACGAAAGAATTAAAATTCACAAATTCAGTATCTTAGACACATGTGGAAGACATTCCAATGTAATTAAGTGAAATTTATTTTTTAGAGGAAATTATGAAATGATATTTCAAATATCACATGTTGATATTACCCATGGTATTTTTTGGAATTTGAATGAGAATTTTACAAGAGTATAAATAAATTTTAAATTTTGATCATCTATTTTATTATTTTTTGGAGTTTCTATATTCAATATGGGAAAGATATTTAAAGGTATTCTATAATAATAAATATCATATGAATAGTAGGAAAACATTTGTGACTATTCTTTAGTTCTTAGATGATCCTAGAAAAAATATTTCAATTCGAAGATAGATTAATCAATAAAATAACTAATATAAGAACACCTACTTATATTAATGAAGAATAATAATGAAAATTTAAATAATTCATATTATACAATATTATCATATAATGTAATCAACTAAGGTCTATCAAAGTACACTAAAAATAGGGATGACCGTCAGAATGAATGTAGATAGAGAGATCATATTTTATATATATGATGATATTTTCATGGGAATATTATATATAAAATAAAGGAGAAGATAAAATCTAACACAACAATAAATAAATAAATAGTGGGAATGAATGTCCTACTCAACTTTTTTTGAATGTATCCATTAAAGGACCCTGTGAGGTAGTTGATTAAATTCATAAGTACTATTTGATGTGACATAGTAAGAAGGAAATTAGGAATCAATTAAAAATATATTTTGAAATAAAACAATACTACAATAGGTATTGGGGACCACAATGTGATTCTATGTTTTCATTTTAGGATACCATTAAATTTTGATAGATTTCATAAATTATATAATAACTCATTGTAAAAGGGACTAAAAATCATGATAAGGAGTATGATTTTAAAGTCAACCCATATAAATATATGTTTTCCTATTCATTTTTTTTACTTCATAATCAAGGTGGGGATGAGAGACACAAATATGAGAGGAGTGTGAATTTAATCAGACTATGTGGATAAAATAATTTTTTAAGAATTTAAAAAATGTGTACTACTGATTCACCCCCACCCCCATTTTAGTGGTAGCAATTTACATGGACACAATATGTGGTTTATTAGATAATCTACACTCCATATAAAAAGTTGCAAACTAAAATAAATATTTCAAGATACCACATGAGATGAAAAAGGAGAGTAATTTTTTTATGGAAACATAGATGTTTCAAATAAAAGTGAATAATAGTTTAAAGAACGTGGTTAATAATTTAATGAATAATTTCAAGAAAACAAAAGATCCACCACTACGTAAAGATCAAAAAATTAGTATGTGTTAAACTAAAATAATTAATTATAATTTTCTGGAGGAATTTTGTTCTAACAATGATTATTTTATGGTAATTAAATCACACAACAATTTTTACTTTGAAAAAAAATTATTTTAAGATGATTCCTATTAATGTTATTGGATATATTGTATTTTTTACTAGAATATTGTAGGATTAATATTCAAAGTTTGTAAAGAAGGATAAAAATAGGTTATTCCTTTGTCGAAAAAAATGAATCATTAAAAAATATCCTTAAATATGTTCAATTAATGTAATAGGTCATGTTTTTAAAAAAATAAATGGCTTAATGGCTGTTGAAACCCTCAAAATAAGCATTACTGAAATCACAAAGAAAGAAATACCTAAATATGGTTATTATTTTACCAGCAGAAGAATGGGAATAAGAGGATGGATGAGACTTGAGAACCACATGAGTCTCTGAGGGATGCATGATCATGTTAAAACTTCAAGGTCACACGAAGACTCTATGCATGGTACATAACCCGCATCACGTCCTATGGATCCCCCCTTCAAAAAACCTTCCACCCATGTGAAGGATATCTAGAAAACTAGTGGCTACATAATTACAGATAGATGAGAACCCCTAGGATGCATGGTTTGTCATTGGAAAGTTCCTAACAAACCCTCCAAAATCCTTTGAAAATATAGAGAATGACATTCCACTATTAGAGACCCCCAATGGTCGCAAATCTCCTCCATCAAATCATCAACAGGAAGAATAAAATCCCATAGTTATATCTATAAAATCATGCATGGCCCTTGAACCATTGTGGGATAAACTAAGGATATAAAGATGAGGAGGAAAGATGGGTTCATAGTCACTAAAGGATATGTGATGCACCCTCAATGACCCATGATGTGATGTGACCCTAGCATTAGATTCATTGCATTGAATTCCTTAGTTATGTCTATTAATCCCCTTCGAAACTCTTGGGATATACTGATAGACTTTTTCATGACTTTCATGTGCATGATCCATATGACCCGTATTGGTCAAGTGATACATCATCTACATATTGAGTAAATATTATAGACATTTTACATGAAATTAGCAATACCTTCAGACATTTCTCATATAAAACAAATGAAATAAATGGGAGGAGGTGAGAAGGGTTCACTATCACTGAATGACATGAGACACACCCATAGAGATCCATGAGACACCATGAGATCTCAACGTCATGTCATCCTCATCTCATGAAATCCCTTCAATTTGCCAGCCTCACCACATGGAAATCCACAGGAAATACAGAAAAATTCAAAGAACTCTAAATACAAATAGATATATTTTTCTATAAAATGGTTCCTCACCCCTATAGGACCCATATTGGTCATGAGACACATCACTCAAAAAATAGAATAAATAACCCCAATTACACTCATGCAATCCCACATGAATCCCACCCATTGTCACATAAATCAAAGGATATATAAAAGTAGGTGTTGGTAGGTACTCACAATCACTAAAAGACATGAAACAAGAACATTAATCCCATAGTACGGTCTTATAGGAACCACATACAGACCATCCTTGTCTCTCGAGACTCCAAAACGAGTCACTGAGCATCAAGTAGCTGCCTCCCAATAGGTGTGTGGATCTTGCAAAGGTTCTTTGGCATATCAGCATGACATCATCTAAGTCCTTATACATGTTAGCGTGATCAAGCATATCATCAATGATCAGTAGTAATCTAATAAAAGAAGTGACTAACGGTCTCTGAAAATTAGGTGATGCACTTGGATCAGTCCATGGTGGAGACTCATCAAACCGCATGGCACCAGGCCCCTTCATCGACTCCATCCTGAACACGTTCCAGAGACGTCACACAAACCGGTGTGTATTTGGGGCCCTAAGGCCTATAAATCCCCCCATAGCATAAAAATGTAATGACTACAATGTGAATATAAATCTTGAGTAGCAAATTCCCATGCATCGAAGTGGATTTCTCAGATAATTTGATCATGCGACCGGACAACCTTCCATTAGGTAATACACCGGTGGGAATCTTTAGTTTTCATGGACTAAGCATAAATCACTTCACATGATCATTAAGGGATAACATGAAGGATATCTAGTAGGTTATGTTAAGAACATCCCACAATCCTACTAGATCACTTAAGACTCAAGAAAAATTGACACTAACAAAACACAGGAATTCTCATTACCATGGTTAAAACCAAGATCAAAAGAAGAAGGATTAAGCAAGGGATATGCTCACCGCCCCTCATGCACTTAGTATGTGTCATTAAAATATTGGAGATATCACTTGGACATGTCTCCTAGATCATGTGACACTCCTTGAACATCTAATCTATGACATGTGAAATACTCTATAAATGTCAGAACAAATCACATGATTCCCCCATAGATGCCAGTTTGATCTTGCAGACCCTCTAGTTCCATCATCCAAGACTTGAGATATCCTCTGGACACATCATCTGACTCATATAATGTTTTTCTCTCAGTTCAACTAATTCTCCCAAAAGAAATTGGACAAAACGAACAAGCTCTCATGACACCCTATAGGAAGGTCACCCAAGACTCATGACTCCCTCTAAAAATGTTATCCTAGTCTCGTGATGTCTCTAGAAAGTATCAACCATGATATGTGACATCCTTGAGACTATGTCACATTAGCTCTTGCAACACCCAACATATCTATCAATCCATGTCAAGTGATGGCTCTCAGGACATGAAAACTTGGTCTTGCGACACCCACCAAAAAACAAGTCCATATTAGTAGGGCATACACAAGATTAATAACATCATATGTCCTCATTGTGTAAGCCCCTATCAAAAGAGAAGCCTTATTTTTTAATCCCTGACATAAAGAGAACTATGGTGATTTGGATTCCTTCCATATTCAGAATTTATAGGCCACCTCTCCCAAAGAATCGACCTCTACATTGATCATCCTTGTTGGGACCATCATATGAGTCCTTTGTTCCAAGCAATAACATTGATTACATGTTATCCCTTGATTCCCACAAATGAGCATGGATCATGTGGTATTATGGAGTTTTAATGGTAATATCATATACTCTATAAACCCCCACAATGGTAGAGGGTAGCCTGATCCTGTAATCACTGATCAACCAAAATACGATGAATATAATTCCTTCCATACTTAGGATACGTAAGACACATTCTCCAGGACCAAGCTTCATACCAAATAGCCAAAGTACTATCCTAGCACACAAGTCTCATACATATACTCTATGAGGTTTATCATCTATCCCCATTATTTCTCACACCGATCATAGATCACCTGTTCTTAGGTATATGTGAATGAACACCTCATTAGGAATCATGAATGAATATGCCTCATATAAGGACTTATACCATGGGTCTAGTTCCAATATAATCAACAAACTATGTGGGTTTTTATTCATATAATATCTTGGATACATAGGATTCCTCGTAATGGATCAATCCCCACATAGAAATGTTAACTTCATCCTTGTATGGAATCATATTCCAAGGAACATTGTTATACAATTACATCACATAAGGGAGCTATTCTTTTCTAGGGAAATGGATGAAGTTCCTTTCATATATAAAGATGGGTCAATTAATGAGACTCCATTTCATCATCTACTGAGATAATTAACTGGTAAACCATTTTTAGGGTAACTGGTCTGATACTGGGATTAGGAATATGTAATGTCCTGGTTTTGGGTGTCACCCAATGGTTCCCCGTACCCAATTGGTAACATGGCCCCAAGCGGATTTCCCCAAATGCCATAGGATGCTAACTAAAAGTGAGGGCCTTGGGTGTGATATTGGGGAAACTATATCCTCATAGGTAGAGTAACACAATGGTAGTAAATAGTAAAAAGTAGTAGAAGCACTAATACCATACAACAAAGTACATCATGGAAGACTGATAGTATAAACAATTGCAGCAAATATATAAATAATGATGCATGTCACAAGTATCTAGGAAAGCATCCAAACAAGTCACAATTATGGAAATACAATACTAAAACCAAATTACTTAAAATAGTAAATAACTCCAAGAGCATCGCAAGTCTTAGCTTGGTCACATGCTCTCCAGCTCCAACAGAAATCAAGTACCTGGTGTAGAAGGGTGCTTTACCTTATCTATACCTACAAACATATAATCTGTTTGGGTTTAAAATCATGACCCAAATAGGATGTGAGCTAAATCCTAGTAGGTATCCACTAAATGATCTCTGTCTAACTTTCAATGAATGTATATAGCAGGCAATATGAAAAATGAAGCAATAAACAAGGAATTATTCAAAAGTAAACAATCTTACAGTTTCCAATTACATTCATTTACATTTATTAATTATTAAAACCATTGAATAATGAAACCTTAGGATCTAGCCTAAGGTTTGTATCCCCTTTGTAATAGAAAAAAAATATTTCTCAAAAGACCATCTAACAATCAAGTAAGACTGAGTCCAAGTGTGTACTTCAGATTGGCAGACTCATCACATTCAACCAAACATTCACAAGAAACCCTCTGGTAAAGTTATCACAATCTAACCCTTGTGGTTCAACATATCATTAAATCAATAATGATATTAAATACCCTCTTGGAAAGATCACACAGTCTAACCCCTTTGGTCCAACAAAAAAAAGACTCTCTGGGAAATTAATCATCGTCAATTCCCCCGGTGGCCTTTTAATGATAAACTACTAAATATTTGAGGAATCACTCAACATCCATTCCCCCTATGGTCTCATAATGGTATACTATAGACACTAAAATGGATAACTCATCATCAATCTCCCCTATGGTCTTGTAGTGTAAATATAAAAAACTCTTGGGAATCCTTCAACATCAATTCCCCCTATGGTCTAACTACACCAGGTTCTCATAGCTCTGTATAATAAAATCACACCCAAATGATATCTTGTATCCCAATGTTATCTCAACTACTATAAGGCGAATTAGTTACAATGAATAACATAGGAATTTAAGAAATATAAAAAATAATCAATCAATTCAAACCTGTCTAGTAAGGCAAGGAAATAAGATGTTCCTCAAAGGAAATCTGGACCAAACGACCATAAACATTCAAACTAGGATACTCACCCATAGGGTGTCCCCTAAATAAGAAATTCAGCATAATATATTAGTGAAAACCCTTAATCTAACAATCAATCTAAGGAATATGATAACACGGTTCAATTTCTTTACACAAAATACTTGACTCATGGTTAATCGGCACTTAGGAATATATAATTCAAATAAAAACTCTAGAAGGAAACAAACCACCTACCTCGATGTTGTACGATGAACACTCTCGAACATCGGACATTGAATCGGCCTAGAAAATCCTAGATCTAGAAAAAGTTCAAAAACATTCAACCTTGAATAACTCAATAGAGAGCAGAAATCAAGAAGATAGGCTCTAGGGAAAGAGAGAACTCACCAAAGGGAATCCAACGCACCCAGTATTGCCTCAATCGAAGCTCGAATGGAGGAATGGTAGGCAATAAAATATTTATGGTTGTATGTCACTCTTTTTTTTGAGACACAAGTAGAAGAATGCTCTTCTAGAGATTAAACATGACCCCAGTCTGATTATTAAATTAAAATGAAAACATACAAAGTGTGCTCATTTAATGTACATGATGCGTACTAGCCTCAATTGGCCCCCACTTTAGGTCATCCACACATCCATGTACTCGGTCGTTACATGACTACATACTGTAATTGGGTACACGGTGTGTACTCAATAGTATAAGGTGTGTACAAAGAAAATTTCTAAAAATATACTTTTTTCCGAAAAACACCCAAAACCAAGATACATAACTAAAATGAAGATCTAGGTTCTTAAAAACTCCCCCCCCCCCTTAAATAAATTCATCCCTGAATTACACTTCCAAGGGTGGAAAAGGAGAAACTTCAAACAACTCTTTCCACTGTGATCGCACGTCGGCCTCCTGCTCTCATGTCTCGTCCTGTACTCGCTTCTGCTTCCATATCACCCTTACTAGAGGAACATACCAACCATGGAGAACCTTCGTACTATGATCCATAATCCTAATAGGGTGCTCCTCCAAAAGGATGCATCCACCTTTGACTCTAATTCCTTCAGTTGAAAAATGTGAGATGGGTTTGAAAAGTAATGTCGTAGATGAGAAACAAGGAAGACATCATGCATAGCCCGGTACCTCTGAGGTAACTGCAACTGATAGGAAACTGGCCCGACTCTCTCCAAAACCTAAAATGGTATGACGTATCATGGTGAATGAATTCCTTGTCTCTTAATCCTCTTATGTCCTATCCTCGATGTTAGACATAAGAAAACTGGATATTCGACCTCAAACTCCAGAGGTCGTCTCTGACGATCTGTATAAGATTTATGGTGAGACTGTGTAGTATGCATCCTCTTCTAAATCAACTCCACCTACTCAGTGGTCTTCTGGAAAAAATTAATTCCCAGCATTTCTTCCTCTCCTCTCTGGACAACATAGGGGTAATCATCATGGCCTACCATACAAATACTCATAAGGTGTGATATGAATCGTTGCCTGGAAATTTTTATTTTAGGAAAACTCTACTAGGGGTATATGTCTCTCCCAAGAGCCCCCAAAATCTAGGATGCATGCTCAAATCATGTCCTCCAAAAACAGAATCGTGCACTTGGATTGGATGTCTTTCTAGGGATGGTAATCTGTACTCAGAACTACCTATGTATCCAAATCCCTCTATAGTTCCTTCTAGGCATGAAAAGTAAATTGGGTATCCCTTTCTAAAATGATAGAGTGTGGAACCCCATGCAACCATACAATCTCTTAGATGTAAAACCTTACAAGCTCATCAACACAGAAGGTATCATTGATTGATAAGATGTGTGAAACCTTCTTGAGTCTTTCAATGACAACCCAAACTGCATCATTCCCTCAAGGTGACCTCAGAAAACCTGTCACAAAATCCCTCGCAACATCATTCCACTTCCACTCGGTAATGGGTTACTACTTTAAAATCCCTTCTGGTTGCAAATGATCTGCCTTCACCTGCTGACAGGTGGAACATCTCGTAAAAAATCTAGAAACATCTCTTTTTATACCTGGACACCAATACTGATGTTATAAATCTTGATACATCTTGTTGACAACTGGATGAACTACCCATGCTGAGGAATAAAAATACTGCATTAGCTCATTGTGTATGTCTACTGACACCCATATGCATCCATGAAAGTGCAAGATCTCATCCTCACCTACGGTCCTCCCAAGAGTAGGTCCCTTTCTAGATACACTCTCTCATAGGACTAGGGCTTCAGAATCAGATAGTTTCCTCATTCGTACTCGATCTAGATGAGTAGAGACAACAGTTTCAGAAGAAAGAAACATTTCCCTCTGTCTATTGTGCACCTCCAAATTCATCTAATTGAATAGAGACATGAGCTGTCACTCACTTCTAGCCTCCTGAACTACATGTATCTGATTCCTCCTCAACGCACCATCCACTGTGTTTCCTTTCCCATGCATGTAGGCAAGCTCAATGTCAAAAGACTTAAAGTACTCAACCCACCTTCGATGTCTCAAATTCAATTCTCGCTGATTAAAGATATACTTTAGGCTTTTTTGGTTAGTAAAAACCACAAATTGATCTCCCAAAATATAATGTCTTCAACAATGAAAATCATGCACAACTATAGTCAACTTGAGATCCTACGTCGGGTAATTCTTCGTATGTGGCCTCAACTACCGAGACTCATACGCAATGACTCCTTACCCTTGTATAAGAACTTTTCCTAACTCAATACCATATGCATCACTGTAAAAGGTGTAAATATTTCCTGAATATTGAAAAATTGGTATCACTGTTGAATTCAACCTCCCTTTTAGCTTCTGAAATGCTGATTTGTAGGAATCTATCCACAAGTACTTTGCACCCTTATTAGTCAGGCGCATCAGTGTCACTGTTAAGCATGAAAAGTATTGTATAAGGCATCTGTAGCATCCTGCTATCCCTAGAAAACTTGGTACCACAAATACGTTCTTCGTCTTATCCCATGAAACTATAGCTCTCACTCTCTATGGGTCTACTGATACTTGTATCATTGAGATTACATGACCAAAGAAGTGAATATGGTCCATTCAAAAATGGAATTTTGAGAGCTTAGCATATAACTGATGCTCTCTCAGTGTACTCAAAATGATCTCAAGATATGTGGAATGGTTGTGTCAAGTGTGAGATTACACCAAGATATCGTTCAAAAAAATAACAAAAGACTCCAAGTAAGGATGGAACACTCGGTTCATCAGTGCCGTAAAAAATGTCAGTGCGTTCATGAGACCAAACAGATTAACCACACACTTGTATAGACCATACATACTCTGAAAGGATGTAAGAGATATATCTGCTGGTATAACATGAAACTGATGATAACTAGATCTAAAGTAAATCTTTGAGAACACTCGGGCTCCTCGAATCTGATTAAATAGATCACCAATCCTCGATAAGGAATATCACTTCTTGACCATCAACTAGTTTAGCTTCAGATAATCTACACAAAGTCTGAGGGTATCATCTTCCTTCTTCACAAACAGGACTCGAGAACCCCAAGGAGAAGCACTGGGTTTGATTAAACCCTTTGCATGTAACTTCTGTAACTGTTTATTGAGCTCATGTAGCTATGGTTTAGCCATCCTATAAGGAGGAATGGACACCGGTGTCACTCTGGGCACAAGCCCAATACAGAAATATACCTATCTCTCTGGAGGTGAACCTAAAAATTCATCTGGAAAGACATCCATGAAATGATCCACCACTGGAGGAAATTCCATCTGTGAAGTCCCCTTTTCATCTAGATATAAATAAGTAATTTGGTATATAATTCCTCCCAACCCAAGATGCTCTGGTCCAACTCTATTTTCTTGGACATCCCATTCACCATTGTGTAGGAAAGACCCACCCATTGGTGATGTGAATCTCACCTTGCAGTGATAGTACTCAATAAAGACTTGAAAGGAGACTAAACAGTCCATTATGAGAATGAAATAGAAGCCTATCATCTCAAAGAAATAGTGGTCTCACAAGAAGTTACACCCACCATCCTCAAGAGGGAACTCCTTGCAATAACATACACTAGTCATCCTAATCCCCAACGGAGTATATAGCATCAAAACATCCTCAGTAGTAAAGATACAGATCCCAAGTCTCTTCACAATAGAAATAGATATAAAACTATGTTAATCCCCTATATCAAAAAAATAATGAGCAAAAACTGAGGCAAGTAGAATCATACCTCTAAATGTAGAGAGTCCAGGATCCTTCTCTTATTGGGTATGCTTCATTGCAAAAGTCTAACCTATATCTCGGCTCTACAACCCTTCTTGAATACCTTGATTTTATCCACCTTGTTTTTTCTAAAAGACTTCTAACTAGATAACACGAACATGACCTACTCCTCCACTTGAATAGGTGGATGAACTGAAGTTCCTTGACTGAGGAGAAACTGGTGGTCCTGCACTTAAATGTGGTGTCATAACTGATCCCTTCTCACTAGCTATTGGTGAGAAGAACTAGACAAAAAGCTGAAGAAGACTCATCTTTCTACACAATCAGCACTCAACTTTGTCCCTTGGGAACTAAGGTCTCATATTCCCACTTTGACCACACTAGTATCATACCACCTGGCTACCTAAAGAAGTATCTCGTCTACTCAGATATCCTCATGTAGACTCCCTATGGTTCTTCCTACTATCAGTCAGAGGAATACCAACACTGGATGCAGAACATCCCTGGCTCCTAGCTCCAAACTCCCTCATATTACAGTCAGTGATCAATTCTGAGTTGACTATAGAAGGTATGTATGTCAACCTGAATACATTCTCTTAGGATCAGATATCATGTCTTAGACCATCCTCAATATTCCTAGATAGAAATGACTTAGAATCCCCCTAAATGGGTGTGAATAACTGTAGCTTTGTGAAGCAAGAAGAATACTCCATGACTAAAAGAGTACCCTATTTCAGGTCCATGAACTCTCAGGCCTGGTCGGCCCTCAAGTTATCTACGTATAAATTATCATAGAAGGGCCACTGAAACTATTCCCAATCCATTAATTGCTAGTGTCCTGCATGTGACATCACATCCCACCATATCTTAGAGGAATCCCAAAGCATGTACTTTTTGAGATTCACCCTCCTCTCAAGATGTGTCTCGATATGCTCGAAGATAGATATCATGGATTTTAACCACGACTCTATACCCTAAGTTCCTCCATCCCCTGAGAAAGTGAGAGGATGATACTACTGAAAAACCCGCATCTACTCTGCCATGGACCGGAAAGGATGTGGTGCTCCCTGGTAGGTCTGTATAAACCTCATGAATCCTTCTCAGAACATTGCATCAGCACCTTTTTTTGGTATAACAATTGGTTCTAAGATAGGCATGATGGGAGGATCTGCTGGTCATCCCTAATCTACCATTTCATATGTCTGATCATTGACCTATATCTGGTGTACAACTAGAGGATATCTTGATGGCCTTACTCTGTAAGGTCAAGTGAAGAACTTATTTCAATATTATCAAGGACTAAAACTTATAATTTCAAGAAAGGAATAGAATAATAAAACATTCAGTCTTTTAAAAACTTGTTTACACAGTGTGTATACCCTCCACATGGATTGTTCCCTTGGGTTTCCACATGGGCATGTACCTCTTTCAAACCTGGTCATGTAACACCCCTACATACGGCGTGTTCATCTTCATACATTGTTTGTACTTGAATTTTCCCTTCGGCCTGAGTTCTTCTAAATAGCTAAAACCACATGGTTCTCTCCTGTGTAACACTACACAGTATGTTCACCCTAGACATGGTGTGAACTACTTATGTTCAAACCACCTATGTTTTTGGTCACATGTTTGGAGACACGGTCGACTCTACACTGCGTGCATGAATGGAACACGGCATGTACAACTTTAGTTTCATCCACCTGTGTCTTTAGTCACATGGTCGAACGCACAGTCTTTACAACACAACATGTACAATACAGACACAGTATGTTCTACCAAACATTTATTACCCTATGTCTCTACTCACATAGTCAGTCACACATTTAAATACTACACGGTATATATATATAGTACACATCATATACTTATGAAAAGTTTTTTCTTCCATAACAGAACAATACATGGTTTGTGCTCATAATACCACACATCGTGTTGTCTAGGTTTCTATACATTAGGCATCTCAAACTCCTCTGAAACCCTTATAAACCTAGAATTTTTTCCAAGGAATTAAAAATTTTGACCCCATCAGAGCCCATACTCCCACAAATCAAAAGTTGTCATCATTATTCACATCATAACTTGAAAAAAATCAATTAAATTTCAAACATGATCCACAAAACTCAGATCCAAGAGGGCCCATAACACCTTAGGGGCCATGGTTTGGCATTCATCCAAATGAAACATTACATATTAGCCATACCCTATGAAAATATCTTGTATTCTTTCAAGGAATCTATCACAACAACATGAATATCTAGCATAATGTATATCCCAACAACATGCAATCAGTAATGCAACCTAAATGGAATGACAAGAATGCATCATGTGTGATCTCTAGAAAGTTCATATATCATGCATAAGATGGAATACCCTCATCTCATCGGATTTCAATAGAAATAAAACCTCAACAATAAAAATGATAGTAGAACAAAAAAATTGAGTCACCCAATGATGAAATTAAATAAACTGTAACAATTTCAAAACCAGAAAAAAAAAATCAATATTCATGGTAACATGGATTTTACCTATATATGGGTTAGTTACTATCAGGAACATATTATTACTAACTACATATTCCTTCCTATCCTTGTCTATAGGATCCAAACAGTAAGTCAAAGAAGAAAATAATCCCTTTGATACCATATTGTAACATCCCAGTTCGGGGTTCCGCACAATGGGGCCCCATACCCGGTTGGTCACATGGCCTCAAGCACATTTTCCCAAATGCCAGAGGCTACTGAATAGTATCAAGAGCCTTGGTGAGATGGTGGGTAAAATAATCCATTTTAGGTAGAGTAACACATACAAAAAAATAGTAAATATTAGCAGAAATATTAATGCCATACAAAAAGTAAACAATAGAAGAATGATAGTACAAACAACTACAACATATATGTAAATAATTATTCATGTAACAAGTTTCTAGGAATGCTTCCAAACAAGTCACAATGCTAGAAATAAAATACTAAAACCAAAGTACTGAAAAATAGTAAATAACTTCAACAGCATCGCAAGCCTTAGCTTGGTCCCATGCTCTCTAGCTCCAATAGTAATCAAGTACCTGATGTAGAAGGAAGCTTTCCCTTATCTGTACCTGCAACCATATAATCTATTTCGGTTGAAAGGCATGACCCAAATAGGGATTGAGTTGAATCCCAATAGGAAAACACCAAAAGATATGTGATAAACTATCAGTGAATATATATAGTACGAAATAAGAAAAATAAAGCAATAAACAATGAAGTAATCAAAAGTAAACAATCCTAGAGTTTGAAATTGCATTCATTTACATTTATTAATTATCCAAACCATTGAATAATGAAACCCCAAGATCTATATTAAGCTCTATATCCCCTATATAATTGAAAAATAGATGTCTTAGAGGACCATCTAACATTCATGTAAGACCTAGTCCATGCTTTTGTTTGGGCTTGGAAGACTTGTTACACTCAACCAAACACTCACAAGAAACCCTCTAGGAAACATCTCACAATCTAACCCCTCTGGTTCAACATATCATCAAATAAATAAATATATAATGACTCTCTGGGAAATCACACACAGTCTAACCCCTTTGGTCCCATAAAAATATACTCTCTGAGGAAGAATGCACTTTCAATTCCCCATGTGGTATTTTAATGATAACCTACAGAATATTTTAGGAAGCACTCAACGTACATTCCCAATTTGGTCTCCTAATAGTATACTATAGACAGTCTAAGAGATCACTCACTGTCAATCCCCCCTATGGTCTTGTAATTTAAATATAACAGACAGTCTGGGGAAGCCTTCAATGTCAATTTCCCTTATGATCTAACTACACCAGGTTCTCATAGCCTGGTGTAATACAATCACACACAAAAGATATCTGGTAGCCCAAATTAATCTCAAATACTACAAGGCTAATTAGTTATAATGCATAACACAAGAATTTAACAAGAAGCAACAATAATCAATCAATTCCAACCTATCCACCAAGGCAAGGAAATAAGGTCTGCCTTATAGGTAACCCATACCAAATGGCCATAAAAATTCAAACAAGGAGATGCACCCACATGGTGTCCCCTAAACATGTAATTTAGAATAATATATCATCAAAACCCCTTAATCTAACAATCTATCTAAGGAATATTATAGAAGGGTTCAATTCCTTAACACAAAATACCCGACTCATGAGTAATCGGTTCTTAGGAATATATAATTCAAAGACAAACTCTTAAAGAGAAAAAACGACCTACCGTGACTTTGTATGATGAACATTCTAGAACATCAGCTCTTGAATCGTCATATAATGTCATAGGTCTATAAAAATGACAAAAGAATTCAATCTTGAATAACTCGAGATAGAAGAGAAATCAGGAAGGGATACTCTAGGGAAAGAGATAACTCACCTGTGGGAATCCAACGCACTTGGTGGTGCCTCAATCTGAGCTCAGACAAAGGAATGGGAGGCACTTGAAGATTTTTGGCAGTATGTCACTCTCCTATTTGAGACATGGTAATAAGAAGGTGCTTCTAGATATTAGATGCAACCAAGGTCCAATTAATCAATTAAGAAGAAAATTACAAGGTGTGTTCATTTAATGTACATGTCATGTACTAACCTCAACGGGTCCCCTCCTTTAGGTATTCCACATGGCCATGTACTCGATCGTTACACAGTTAGTACATGGCTACACATGGCAACCGGGTACACAGCGTGTACTCAAGTGTACGCAGCATGTACTTAGAAAATTTCCAAAATCATTCTTTTCCTCAAAAACACCCAAAATCAAGATCCATACTTGAAATGAAAATCTAGGTTCTTAGAAAAGAGATATAATAACATATAAAAAATATATAAGACAGACCTGTAGTAGGAAATAATTCCCCTCAAAAGGGTGTGATAGGCCCGACCTACCATCCTCTAAACCAATGTTAGTCTCCAAGAGTTTATGTTCCTGAAAATCTAGATTACTACCGAAGTTTGGAAGGTAGGTCTATACTTATCTATAGATGGGGAACCATTGTAAGTTTCAAGAAAAAGTTAGAATGGTATCTCGATGATGAAAACTATTTCATTCCATGAAATCCTAATGAAACAAAAATGGTGAACCTAATGTGAATCTCTCTAATGATAAAATGATTAGTTATTACCCGTTGAGACATTTTGTTTTCCCCTATATGAAAAAAAAATGATAAATTTGAGGTGAATATCTATAACGATATAATTATTGGGTTATAATGTATGTTACCACTTTCTTCTTCAAACACTATACAAAAAAATAAAAAATATCAGAATAACAATACAAATGATCCTTTGTAACCATGTTTCTAAAAAGACCATCCTCATTTTGATATGTCCAAATGAGAGGAATGGTTGAATGGGGAATAAATAAAAAAATGTGTTCAACATGAATATATAATTGACAATATTATTCCTATGATACTACACTAATCATTAACCATGTTACTTTTTTCTATGTAATTGCAGATACTGGTTCAGTAGACCGATTTGAGATGACGTCATCATCATCCAACATTCATTCTAGAAAGTCATCCAGGACTGCAACTTCCCCAGCTCGCTAAGAAATTTCACTTACACAACAACTCCAATAGTTGGTGGAAAGTATGATGGATTGGTAGTACCACTGATATGGTACCATCTCTACCATAGAGGATGCTTGTGATGTTCTCTGTAAATGATGACCAGTGACTCCACATCGCCCAAGGAAGGCTGCTGCTAAACCTATGGATCTCATCTCCATGACCAAAAACTTCAGAAGATTATCCCCAGAATGAAATAAACACCACATTCCATATCTGATGAAGGTGGAATAGGAAGCTATAAATAGATCCCTTTAGGTTCAGGAGCTTCCCAAGAGGGCTCCTGCTAACCTCCGTCATCGACACCATCCTGCTGATACCCCTCAATCAGCTACTGAGGGTACCGTCTGACACACAGCCTCTTATGATTCCAATGTAAGGCCTTCAAGTAATACTCCTCGGAGAATAAAGGAATATGATATCCAATTGAGGGTGTAAATTCCTACTTCTACGGATGATGAATGCCTTCACACTCAGGCAAGAACCACCAAATAGGGTCATATCCCTGCAAAATCTATACAAGTCTATGGAAATATTCCTAGAGAAAGAATAGAGGAGGCTCATATTCCAACTCCTATATATAAATCCCATTGGCATACTCTAGTGGATCAAGGAGGATATAAGTGGGTGTACATCCACATTTCAATAGAAGATATTTCTAGTTTATCATGGAGACATAAAATGTGAAGGATCATATCCCTACATGAACTTTGTGAAAATGACAATATATTTTAGAAACAACTATTGAAATCTGACAAAATATTCCAACACTTTTTCATATGAATGGAGAATTGGATACTCATATCCCTACATCAAGGATAGAACAACACTCTCATCATCATGAATAGGTTGTTGTATTGAAAAAAGTGCTCACTCTTTCCCCTACTCAAGATGATTATCGGCATAATTTGAAGAAGAAGAAAGCATTGGATTGAGATCATATCCCCATTCCAATCAGGGATCACCTGGTGAGAGAAGTACATGCCTCAGGACAGGGGCACATGCCAATCAAAGATGTGTGGTGTCATATTCTAAAGGCCTGGGATTAGGTATATATCCTCATCCTGGATGAGGTTAACTATGTGATTATGGAAAAATCCTTAGTACAGGCTTATATTCCTATCAGTGACTCTTCCTAGAATACTCCAACGGATCATAGAAGTAAGGTGTATATTCATACTTCCAATGATGAATGATTTTGCTAGCCTCATTTCAGGGAAATATAGTATGAGGCACACATTAGTTCTCCCATTATATAGGTTTGTCAACATATAATTATGGGGACTACATATGCAGACCAGACCCATATTCCTAATCACACTCGGGCCAACTTGGTGAGAGCAGCACATTCCATGGGGTAGGATCATATTCCAACATTGAAGGATTGATGGCATATTCCAAAGGCTCCGGATTGGGTTTGTATTCTCATCCTAACAAAGGCTCACCAAGTGATAATTTCACACGCCTTGGGACAAGCTCACATTTCTATCTGTAATGATACATCTCGTTAGTACATTATAGTTGCTTCCTAGAAGTATGATCATACCCCTATAGAATTATAATGTTATATACAAGGTCTAGAAATTTTCAAAAAGCAAGCACATACCCTTACACAACTCCAAAAGGCTGGGTTACATATTAAGACCATGACACAGAACAAGGACTATATCACTTATCTTCTCAATGCCAGCATCCTTGAAGTTTTTCGAGACACATTATCAACACGTCAAGGGTTTTTTTGACTCTTCCATTAAAGCATAAGTAGAAGGAGTTCATTACCATGATAGTCCTTGTCGTGGTAGGGTGGAGATGAATCGGAGGGACTCTACTCCTGACATCCACCATGGTCAACCTCCTCATAGTGATATCTCACATGGAAAATGAATTCATACCCTTTCCCAGGCACCTCTATATGGAGAGGATTTCCAATTGATGACACCTTCATACAGGGATGTGCTCAAATCATCAGGTTCATCTATATAAGGTTCCCCGTCAACTTTCAACAGCACCCCATTATCGTCAGCAAAAAACCATCAGAACCATCCTCTATGGTTTGAATTGATGGAGGAATATAAGTGCGATGATATGGAGTCTAAAATTGAGATATAGAGATATTTATCTAGAAACAATATCCTTGTCATGTAATAGCCTCTCACTATCATTAAATATAAGACTGCAGATGAGGTTGATAAGGAGTGCATGCCTTATCTATGCCAGAATATGGGGGCCAATCATTAGAAACTCGAGTATAGACATCTCCCTTGTATAGGATATGAGTTTCACCTTCAAATTTACAGTATACTCTATTTTCATCTAGACTGGGCTACTATCTCCTTGTCCTGGGATCTGAAACCAAAAAAGAACTATGCAAATCTGCAACACGTTTGTTGTCATTACATCATGAATCATCAGCATCTATTCTATGAAACCACACCATGCATCCATATTTGAGGATGGGGAATTATGGAGCATTACATGTTTCCACTCCCTTAGAATAGCAGAGCCCCTCAGGTGCAGCATCCTGCAATATTATAGCCTCATGTGATATCAGGGGACTAGAAAATTCTAATTCTAGTTATTCAATACAATAGAGTGCCTCCACTACAAAAATATCCATACATTATGGATGGAGAGGGAGGATAGAAAATTGTACTTCAAAATGGGCTCCTCAAAAGAATAAGAAGTCATTTTGAACACATAGAATGATGTTGTGATCAGCTAAACAACTTCACGTGAGAAACAATTCTCATCATGGGTCGTCATTGCTCCTAGTTTTTCTACAAGCACAAGTGTTCCACATCAAGAAGGTTGTGATTATAGTTACATTGACATATATCTAGGATTAGACCTAACCCACTAGGACTGGGGAATATCTACCACCAAATCCACCTGTCGGATCAACAATACCTAAGAATATTTGGGACACATTAGTAGCAGTTGCAAGCGAACCCCAGCCCATTGTGTTGGGGGAATTTATATCTTAGTCACCATCCCCAGGTTCATTATCCCCTGAGAGGACCCTGGAGACATCATCAATGATCCCAAAACACCCCAACCCACTAATATAGTGGCATTTGTACCTACATATCCCACCTGGGTGTAGTAAAATTCTTGATCGGAGCCATTGGATCATTAACAATTTCACCACTCTGTGCTAACTTCATCCTTGAATGACCCCCACCCCACAAGGGTAGGGGAATTTTAAACATAAGCACCACCACAGAGGAATTAAATATTCCCAAGGCTGGGAGGAATCAATCAATGGCTATAATTCTACCAACACCTCTCACCGAAAGACAAACCCATGTTACTCAGTTATTGTTTGGAAACACCAACCAAAAACTCCATCAATATCACTTTTTACTGACCAAAATATGATGAATATATAGTAAGGATAGCCATACCCCATTGGGGTTGCAAGCCAAAATGGACCATCATGTCCAGGGGTTCAAAATAATGACCCTATGTAGGATAATGTTGAATCATCCAATTGTGTCCAAATAAATGTAATGACCACCATTTTAAGATATGCCTCTATGAATTTTGTCACTATCAACAAGAAAAATATTGATCATGAAGAAAATATAGAGGGTCACAACATGGAAAAATACCTCCATATAACGGTGACTTGAATGAACCAAATGAGGTTGCATGCACCATGATCAAAGGATAGCTCCAAAACATGGTAATCTCAAATATCAATTTCCCACCTCACTGATGGAATATTGCCAAGGGAAAGGGAACAACCATATCCCTATAACCTCCTAAGAGATGTGAGGTTCCTTCCCCAAAGAACAGATTGTCATAGTATGGGAGTGAAATTCAAGCTCTTTGACAACATAATGAGGAGCTACTCAGGGGATACACTCCTCCATGGTATCATCTTCTAGAAGAGATAGATTTTCTCACTACAATAAATGATCTAATAGAAATATCGGCTTCAGAATATAATATTGGATTCAGATCCAAGCATCCAACCCAAATACATGAGGAGTTTAAAATGGTCATGGATTCACTCTACTGCAGCAGAAACCTCTCCCCTAATAAGATAACTATTCAATCTATTATGAATCAAAAATCAGAGGGAGGAAAAAGTGGGGCCACCTCATAGACCACCACCAATTCCACACGAGTAGTAGATGACTCTAGAAGTAGTACCCCTAGAGATCCATAACATCATCAAGTCCTTGGCTACTCTAATGGAATCCATGGAAGGGTGACACATGACTGGGCAGCCTAAAAGGAATACATGTCTCAAATTGGTCGATGATACACAACCTATTCCCAACTTTAGAAAACCAAACATCTCTACATTTGACAGTGTGGGAAACCCTAAACAACAAATCACACACTTCATGTCCCAATGAAGACTTATGATGGGACCTTGAGATAAACAGGAGGCAACCAATCTAATGTGCTTTATAAAAACCCTAACTGGGTCATCCTTTATTTGGTATAGAAGTCTTCCATCAAGATTTGTATCAGGATGGGGAGACATCTTTCATCATTTCCTTTATCAAGTTAGTTCTACACTGAAGAATAAAAAAATTGTCGACCTAGAAAACAAATAACAACATAAAAATTTTAGGATGTATATTTTCATAAAAAAGATAAAGGGTTTGACCTAATCACTCAGTATCCCTCTCTTGAAATTGAAACAACCGGAACTCTATACTAAAAATCATATTGAGGATTTACATGAACCTATGATTAAAATGAAATATATAGGAAGATTTTATGAATTTTTTGAAATATACCAATGTCTATAGGAGGCCATTTAGCAAACCTGGTCCAAAACTCAACTCATTCCCATAGCATAGGGAAAAAATCCATCCAAAATAGATTTTGTATCTATCACTCTCAAGACAACAGTGACACATATCTAAATTCCTATGAAATCACCAAACCACCGAGGACCTCTTACCGAGTGGTGACAACCAACAAATTTCCCTCATCCATAAGTATAGATAAATCTGGTTCATTTTGGATTTGAAGAAAAAATAAAAAATGTGTACCACTTTTTTAATGAATATGTCCCCTGTTATTTATTGGAAGCTATGAATAATAACCTGCTCACACTTTCTCAAAAAATGAAGCACAAAGAGGTCAACCACATCGACCATTCCGATTACTACCCTTTCCACAGAAGGCTGGGTTATAATGTATAGAACTATTTCATCTTCAAATACATCATTCAAGGTATGATGGAATCCGTAAAAGTGGTTCTATATAATTCTCTAGAGAAGGTGGCTTGCATTACCATGGTCCAACTGGAAGAAGAGGTTGATTGGTAGATGGTCATGACTATATGTGCATGAAAATTCGACAATTGTATGGATCAAAATATAGTTGACCGATCCCACACCACTTTGATAGTAATGTTATGAAAATCGTAATTAGATCCACCACCCAAGGAAGAGGTGTAAGATGTACCTCTCAATAGATGGTGTAACCACCAGAGGTAGGATGAAACAAAAGGGGAAGAGTCATATTCTCTTCTAATGTATGAGTTAACTATCACATATTTCTTCAATGTGACATCTACTATATGGGAACCACCATATAAAATTGAATCCTCATTAGATGAAGAAATCATATTTGGTTTTGTTAATGCAATACACTTTTCAGACCCCTTATCCAATGAGGAGTTTTCTCTAGAGAATGAGTTTCCCACACATAACCATGGAATGGGTGGCCACATGCATCAAAGTTGAGGATATAGATGTCACCATAGATAGGGAAAGACTCAATATTATGATCACACCACAATGTAAAATACAAATACATGTGATACTTGTGGGAAGGTGCTCTAGTGATCCCAACAAGGGTATAGAGGTGTCTCAGAACCCTCCAACAACTATCTATACCAAATTATTTTTCATGAATGCCCATAAGTATCTTAACCTAGTTATCCCAAATAAAGGGGAAGGTTAGGGTGACCTGTGCCTCTGGTAGACAAGGTTGCCATTAAATCTATGTGAGCACTAGTTTCTTCCAACCCAAGTACCTTATCTTGTCATCCACAAGCCCATTAGAATCCCATACTGGGATACCCTAACCATTGTAAGAATAGTACAATGTTCTAAAACATATTTTGGTCTTCCTTTCCAAGCTCTTAGTCCTTGACGTGTTCTATCTTTTAAAAGAACTTTGAGAGTAACTTTTTGAATCCCTTCAGACCCCACAAGAGTTCAAGACAGAATTCGTTGTAGCTTAGGCCTATTGAGTGAAGACCATGACACTAGAATGTATTGAAACCATCTCATTCACTAATGAATACCAGGAAGATTCCATGTAAGGGAACATCAGAACCCTATATGTCTTAGGTAAACATAATAATGTCAGTGTCTATAGGGTCCTAATTGATTCCGCGGTTCATAGACATGGTGATGAAAGGGGATTGTCAACATGAAGGACCAGCTAGCCTAACACACTATTTGGATAAGATGTCACCCAAGCCTAGAAAAATATTGGGTAATAGAAAAGGGAGAATTATTAGGTGGGTGTATAAGCTTATCTTCAGTGTATTCACGAGATAGTGTCTTCCATAATTGACAAAGTATGCTAAGATTTCATTCACCTCAAATTATTTTTGATGGGATTGAAGAAACCCTCTGAACACATCCAAATTTGTGAGTAAATTGATATGGTGTGTACATTTCACAAATAATGAACTCATCCTCCCTGTCTACAAGAACCCCATCTCAAAGAAAGATCATATAATATCTTTCATTGAGAGAGCCATTGCCATTATCTATAATTGGAGAACCTAGTGCATGGAAGGTAGATAAGTTAAAAATATAAAGTTAACATAACACACCATTGTCCTCATAATGTATCAAAGTCATAGCCCCAACTCTAGAAATGTTCAGCAATCTAGAGTGATATGGTTGGATCCAGGACCCTAGAGGCATTGTAGTACTCCTAATAATGGAATTACTCCCCTGTAAAACCAAACAATAATTCAAGAGGAATATTGATCCTATAGGGAGTGTTAAATTATTTGATATGATACAACCTCTAGTAGAGTAGTGGAAGGATTTGTATAGGTAAGTTATGATGACACCCTTGTTCCATGTCATCCCTTAATCACCAATGTGATGACACATATTCTCAAGCATGTATCCCTAGTTAGTAATATCCACCCATTCAATTATAGAGAAACTAAATCCAACAATCTAATATTTGAATAAACATCTTGGTTAACTTGATGACACCACAAGGTGTAGTCCATAGCTTACAGATTGTCCCAATATGAGACAACATTTTCGCAGACTTCCAAGGAAGGGAATCGACTGGGGAAAATAAAATTTGGTCTAAACAAACATCATAAAAAATAAAAATTCGCTCTATGAAAGAAATAAGTGAATGCATTGTTACCTCTCTCCCTAAGTTATTCTTTTCAACAATGAACATCTTTTTCACTAGAAATAGGGTATATAGAGGATTATCCCATATATCCACAGTAGGGATAAATTTATTATACATCTATCCAAGGGGAGGAATACTTCACAATTAAGGGATATAACATAAGTTAATACTCACCTCTCTATGAGGAAGACGGGATGTGTTGGTCTCATGACACCAATGGAGAATCATTTCCCATAGTAGGTTAAGCTAGCAATAAATGATGAATTGAAAGATCCACATGGCTTTATAGAGACAAACCCTATATAGATCATCAAAAAAAATTAAATAGCACTACCTCACAAAAAATGGCCATGCCCATTCATCAGAGAAGTCTCCACAAGGATAAATTTCCCACCTCAAATACTATCCTCTATCAGAAATGTCTGGAGAAGTGGAAAATATGCTCTAATGGATATGATAAATAGGTTGTTGAGAAATATCACGACCATATGGACTCATGAGAGAATTTTTCCTCTTATAAGACAAGCCCTAAGATTAGGTTGAAACTAGATGACCTCCCGTAGTAATTGTTTCCTAAACATAGTCAATAGATCCATATACCCAGTGAAAGGGAATATTGAAATATAGGGGACTTATAGAGGAATCTTCTAGCAAGCCATGACCATACAATAGAAATTGATCAGATATGGGATAATTTTGAATTCCAGATGAATGGAACCACTATAGGAACTCATTATCAGTAAAAACACGGTATTGATGATCAAAATTGAAATTATAAGAAATCATAGCCCTCTAGTTGGCCATAGATGAATAATTTTAATAAGAACTAGAATCCATATGAAAATAAGTAAGTGGAACATGTCAGAAAAAGTAAACATATATTATTGTCAAAAAAATAAGGGAATGAAAATTCCAGTAGGGACATGCGCATCATATTACTCAGTAAGAGATTCGATAACCATATAGAGAGTTCACAAATCGCATGAACCAAAAATGATGTGTGGGTCTCATAACCCCTGTATGGCATCATGCGAACTCCATAACCCACCTAGGGATTCGGATCACATAACCTAATCATAGTCACATGAATCACAAATGATTGAATGATTAAGATAGTGGATCTCGTGAAGTCCCCAAGGAAAACCATAACCCTCATAATTTAATCCCAATAAATTGTCGAGGTGGACTGTATAAAGCGGTCTTATGGAAGATCACTGATAAAATGGACTTGTGGAGAAGGTTTGCGGATAGGTTTTGCGATAATGGTTTATAGAAACTTCATGTGAGGGAAGGAAAAAATGGGAGAGATCTCAAAAGTAGGTGACCAGTGGAATGAATCATCCTCCACCAACCTCCCCCACCCCCCCACCCCCATGTATTGGTAATTTCACAAAATACCAGAAATCACCTGGAAAATCCATACGTCACTCAAAGAACTGGTTTGCAACATGGTCAAGGATTTAGGGGGGAATTGGTTTTATTTAGATTCGAGTCATTATCCCCTCAAACATCACTTCTAAAGAGGTGGGTCATTTATTTATTCCCACCAAAAAAGAATCAGTGAAATTAAAAAGGTATAAATATATGAAAATGGGTATTAGTTTTTCGTAAAAAGAAAAAGAAAGAATGTGATATATGATACCCATGGATCGTATGAGTCTATGCAGGACTTGTTATTTCATGACCACCTCAAGGTCAAGGGAAGACTCTATGTGTGGTGCATAACCCATGGAAACTACTATGGATACCCCTTCAATGAGTCCTTACTCCCATGTAAAGGATCTCAAGACAACCAGTGGTCAGCTGATGATAGAAGAATGAGAACACCCATTTCATATGGATTGTCATTGGAAATTTCCTGATATACCCTCTATAATCCTTCAAAAATAAAGATAACGAAATTCCAAATATGGAGACCCCCATTGGCGATGAAGCTCATGCTCCAAATCATAATCGAGAAGTATAAAATACCTTTTTGATATCTTTGAAAACTCGTATGACCCCAAAACCATTATGGGATATAATAAAAAAGATAAATAGGAGGGGATCATAGGGGTTTTCCATTTCTAAAGGACATGTGATGTTCTCTCGATGACTGAAGAGTCACCGCAAGTCCTCAACATTAGCCCCGCTGCACGGAAGTCCTCAAGTATGTCCATGCATCACCATCGGTTATCTAGGGATAGATGGATAGACTTATCCACTATAAGATTGTACATTCTCAATATCAACCATATTGGTCAAGCGAGACATCATCCAAAAATATAGTAAAATTATAGACATTTTCTAGGAAAAATCACAATACCTCCCAAACATTATCACATATAACAAAGAAAATAAAGGGAATAAGGTGAGAAGGGATCAGTGTCAGTGAATGACATGAAACGCACCACTAATAATGCATGAGACACCATGAGACATCAGTTTCATGTCCTCCTCATCTCACAAAATCCCTTCAGTTTGTCAGCATCGCCGTGTAGAATTCTGAGGTCATATAAAGCTAAATCCATGATACTCTATAGACAAACAAATATATTTTTCCATAAAACGCTCGGGCACCCCCATAGGACTCATATTGGTCATGCAATACATCACCTAAAAATAGATGAAATATCTTCAACAACACTCATGAAATCATGCATGACTCCTCGTATTTATCAAATAAAAAAGGTGATACAAAGGTAGGAGGAGAGGGCTATTGATGGTTGATCAATGACATATGATGAAAAAAATAAGCCCATATTGTAGTCTTGTGATATCCCGAGGCAGTTTATCATTATCTCACGAGACTCCAAGAAAATTCACCGGTCAAATCGCAGATTCCTCCCAATAGGCACCTGGATCTTGTGAAGGTTCTTTGGCATGTCAACATGACTACATGTAATTCCTTCGACAGGTCTGCATGATCAAACATGTCTTTAATAATCAATAGTATTCATGTAAAGGAATTGGATTGCAATCACTGAAAATCAGGTGATGTGCTCAGAGTGGTCCATGATGGAGACTCATGAAACCGATTTTCACTAGGCCTATTCACCAACTCCTATATGGACTCATGAAATAGATGCCCCAAAAACCGAAGAGTATATGGGATGAAGAGGCCTATAAATCCCCCACCCCGTCAAAAAAATCATTGGCTACTATGAAAAGTTAACTCTCAGGTGGAATAGTCCCAAGCATCAAAGCGACCATCTCAGAGGAACTAATCACACAACCAGTCATCCATCCGTCAGGTAATACACTGGTAGGAAGACAGAGTAGTCCTGATCTAGGAATAAAGAACATCATGTGATCATTCATGGATCACATAAAGGATCTCTAGTAGGTTATATGAAGAACATCCCACAAGACTACTAGATCAGGTGGTACTCAAGACAGAGAGACACTGAACAAAACCAATGCATTCACAAAACAAGGGTTATAACCAAGATCAAGGGAAGAAGAATTGAGAGTGGGACTTTCTCTTCACCCATCATGCACTTCACGTGTGTCATTCAAAGATAGGAGACAACACCAAGAACCATTTCCCAAATCTCACAACACTCCTTCGACATGTTATCTGAGACACGTGAAATCACCAGACACGTCAGAACAAATAACAAAGCTCCCCCATGGATGCTGATTTGATATTGTGAACCCTTTGGGTCTATAACCCAAGACATGAGAAGTCCTCTAGACACATCGCCTATATCTTAAATAACATCATTCAGTAATGTTACCCAAATCTCAATAAAGCAACTAGACAAAACAACCTAGCTCTCTCAAAACCATATGTGCAAGTCAGCTGAGACTCGTGACACCCTCCAGACATGTCATCATACTCTCGCGATGTCTATCGGAAGTTTCATCCAAGATAATTGATATCCTTAGGAATTTGTCACAATGGATCTTGTGACTCCCTACATATGCCTCAAACCAAGTCATGTGATGGCTCCTAGGACATGCCAATTGGGTCTTACAACATCCACCAAAGAGTAAGGCCAGATTAGTAGGGAATCCCATGGGCATGATAACATCATATGTCCTCAATGTTTAAGAACTGATCAAAAGGTAATCCTTAGTGTGTAAGACTTGACATAAAGGAAACTAATACAATTCTAATTCCTTCCATATTCAGGATACATAGGCCTCCACTCCCCAAGGATTAATCTCTATATTGATCATCTATGGAGGGACCATCATACGAGTCACTTTTTCAATGAAATGATATTGATTACTTTTTATCCCTTGTTTATCTAAAATGATCATGGATCATAGGTAATTATATAGTTTTAATGGTCATATAATCTTCCCTATAAACCCCCACAATGGTACAAAGCATCCTCAGTATGTAAGACCCAATTAATCATACTTAGACAACTCTGATTTCTACCATACTAAGGATATGTAGGACACCTTCTCAAGGACTATGATTCATACCATACCCCCCAATGACTATCCCAACACAAAAGTCCCATACATATATTCTATGAGGCTGATCATATATTACCCTTGTTTCTTAAACTAATCATAGCTCATGTGGGCTTTGAGAGATTTTAATGAACACCTCATTAGGAATCTTGAATGAATACGCCTCGTATAAGGAAATATACCTTAGGGTTCGTTCCAAGAGAATTGAAAAACTATGTGGGTTTTAATTCCTGTAATATCCAGGATATGTAGGATGCCTCAAAATGGCTTAATCCCATCATTGTAATATTAATCGACTCCTCGCATGGCATCACATTACTATGAACTTGGTTATATAGTTAAATCACTTAATGTATCTATTCTTTGATAGGTAAATGGATGAAGATCCCCAGATACATACAAATGGGTCTATTAATAAGACTCCCTTTCCTTGTCGGTTGATAGAATTAACTGGTAAACCATTTGGTCAGGGTAACCCGTCCTGTGTCAGGTATAGGACGATATCCAAAAACATATCGTAAATATATTATACAGTCCCAAAGTAGGCAATAATTCCCCCCAAAAGGGTGTGATGAGCCCAACCTCTCAACCTATCGACTTATGCAAGTCCACAAGAGTCATTGGGCCTAAAAAAATATATGACTATTTTCCTTTAGAAAGTAGGTCTATACCCAGTTATAGAATGGGGAACCATTGGGAGTGGCTGGGAAAAGTGATAGCGGTAACCCGATGAGTCAAACTATTTCATGCCATAAAATCCATAACAAATAAAGGATGAAGAAAAATTACAAAATTAAGTTCATGAGAGATATAAAATAATTAAATATTGTGAATCAAGAATCCATTATATAGAATAATTTCAAAAAACTAATCTTTGTATTATGAATATATAGTTGGATGTTATAAGCAAAAAAATTAATGATATTGAATTTTCTTATTAAGAATGTATCGTATTTTCTTAATATTATATACATAAGAAGAAAAGAAATTTTAATAAAATATTTTGATCTATTGAGGATTATAATAGACCCATAAACATGAAGTTAATTTTCATACACATAAAATTAAAATATATGGAACTAGAAAAAATTGGAACTTCATAATAATTAGAGAGAAAGGATGATACAAAATATTATTCTAGTTAGAGTCATGGATTCAAAAAAGACTCTAATCCATGGAAATGATGATTTGAAATGATCACCACCACAAATAACTATATTATATTTGAAAAATGAATCATTTATATCAGAATAAATTTATTTTACTAAATCATTATTCTAATAAAAATATTGGATTTAATAGATAAACAATATTAATTTAGATGTGTAAAAATGAGGATATTCTAAAAAATATTTCAAATGTTGATATAATAGTGTTTCTGAAAGTTTATTCCCCATAAAAAACCTAAAAATGGATTTGAATAACTAGGATAGAAATTTATAAAATTTATTTAGATTAGATCTATAATAAAAATAAATGGACTTAGTGCCGATAAGATAGAGTGTTTTTCAATGTTTAAAAATAGATAAATATAATTTTTCTTTTGATTTATTGACCTATAAAGATAATAAAAGTCTTTTGTTAATGGTGATAAGAGTTTAAGAAATGAGAAAACATTTTAAAACTTTACTATTTTTTATAAAATATATAATATTAACACTATGAATATATTAGGTCTGTTATATAAAATTTGTTATTATGGTTATAAAATTGGTCACAATGTTCATGTGTATTACTATAAATTATCCCAAAACAATTCTTGTGGCCCTCTGAAGAAAGAACCCTAATAGGAATGAAATAAAGTTAAATAATAAAATATGTTATCCACTAAGAGTAAAGAAAATTGATGTTTTAAAATAAATACTGTAAATAAATAAAAAAGAAAGGATGAATGGGATGTTATCATCCCTAATGAAAAAAATAAATTCATCCATGTTTTTCAAAATTCAATTTTGTTTCATATAATTATTTTATATTGTTAAATATTCTAAAACATCTATCCACCATGTGTTTTGTAATGCTTCATAGAAATGGAGAGTTATTTAGAAATAAAAATATTGCATGAGAAGCTTCATGTTCCATAATAGAAATCGAAAAAATGGTGTTTGCACAAAAGAAAAATTGAAAAGGAAAAGTATTTCATGTTTTCAAGGATAAAAATTATAAAAAAAGTCTATATATCATAAATAACCCACTTATTATCAAAACCAAAGAGAATAAAAAAATAAAGGTTATGATACGGAAACTGGAATTGGCAATCAACAGGCCTCAAGTACTTCTATTCAGGCAGTGGTCTTCACTTCTAGACCCTTACTAGCTATGTTGGAATCTGAATCATAAGGGAAGAGTTCAAATGCTCCTAGAAGTGAACCCATTCAGCATCTTCATGCAAGCAGTGAACAAGAGGGGGGATTATTATAGATAAAAGAATCCAAGGCTGTCAGGAAGAGAGCTGTCACAAAAAAGCAAAGTGATCATGGGAAATCTGAGAATCATTTCAAACCCTTGACTAGTGTGTTCTGGGATGATGAACCTGAATAAATATAGATACTTGATAAGGATTTGGATATATTAGGAGAGTACACTGAAGAGAAGCTATTGACTAAAAACATTAAGGCACTTGAACATAGTAGCATCTCGGAAAAAGAAAACAAGAAAGGTAAATAAAGGAATGGTAAAGGTCAAGTGAACATGACACTATATGGGGCCCCACAAACATGGGACAAAACCCTTAATAAATGAGGATTTTTTTACTGTAACCTTCATGTTCTTTGGAATTCCCTAACATCCAAGGCCCTTAGACACTTTAGTATGTCCTACAAACCCATGATAGTTGGCATTGCTGAACCCAAAATTCTTTTTGATAACTGGATAAGATTCATGTGGGGTTCCCTGGGATCTAAATTTATCTCAAAAAACTATTATGACACTAATATGGATCATTTATGGGTTTTAATTCATGATACTATTAACATTATCTCATATAGTGGGTTGTCTCAGAGCATTTTAATCTCTTGCAGCATTGACAATTATAATATTTATGTCTCGTTTATGTATGATTCTAACTCCTATATTAGAAGAAGGGAATTATGGGATGATATGAGGGTAATATCTGAAACTTTTGATCAAAATTGGGTGATCCTTGGTGACTTTAAAACTGTTTTGAAGCCATAGGAAAAAACAGGGGATAATTTCCATCATAATTCATCCTTGGAATTCTCTTTGTGCATTGATCAATGCAATTTTGTTGAGGTCACAATTGTAGGAGATGATTTTACCTAGAGTAGATACACCTAGAAGGGGATCCAAGCAAGAAATATTGATATATGTTTTGTTAAAATGGGTTATCAAAGTGCTTCTCATGGAATTTCAGGGCTCACACTTCCCAAGAATCACTCTGATCACAACCCGATTAATGTATAAATTTGGACATAATTAAGAAGGTATGTTCCTATCCCTTTTCGGTTTAGCAATGGTTGTCTTGTAAGTCCTAGGTATAGGGAAAATGTTTTAAAATCTTGGAAAATTTAGCTTCTTGGAAGCCCAATATAAAGGTTGGCTGGGAAATTAAATCATACAAAGGTTTTTCTCAAGGAGTGGAGCAAAAAATTCATTCTCTAGGCTTGATTTTGGCATTAAGGCTGGTGAGGAGGCTCTTGCATGTTGTCAGATCAGGAATCTGCATCTGAATACTCCATCTAGTGAGTAAATCCAAGCTCATAATATGATGGATGGTCTATTAAAGTTCAAATGGTGTCTGGAAAAAATTCAAAGAAATGTTTAATTGTTTAAGGGGGTAATAAAAACTCAAAATTCATTCACAAGATACACAAAGAGAAGATGTCCCAAGCAGGAAACAAGGCAATCAGCATTAATGTTCTTCTTAACACTTCTAAAAATGTTATTTCCAAGGCTGTTGTGGATTACTTTAGGGGGTTATATTCTAATGATGGTTAGGTTAACAAACAAACGATGGTTGACAATATTAGTTCTTTCATTGAGGATCAGAATAATCAAGCTCTTACCAATCCTCCCCTAAATGTGGAAATTAATGCATCCATGTTCTCTCTTAATATGGATAGTGTTCCTGGTCCATATGGGATTACTAACATATTTTTCATGTTTCATTGGGATGTCTTGTAAGATGATATCACTCAGGAAATTAGGGAATTCTTAACCTATTCTTATATACCCTAAGGGATGAATTAATGCTTTATTTTACTAATACCCAAGAAAGAAAATGTAGTTGATATTAAGTATTTCAGTTTTGTTTAACTTGGGAACACAATTCCTAAGTTCATTAGTAATATCATTATGAACAGGATGGGACAATTGTTTAGTAGAATCATTACACAAAATCAGTTTTGATTTGTTCTTATAAGAAACATTCAAAACTGTCTCTTTGTAGCCTCATAGAGTGTTAACTTGATGAGGAGGAAAGTAAGATATATGAACTTTTCACTCAAAATTGAAATATCTAATGCATTTGATACACTAATATGGAGTTTCCTTTTTGATGTCCTCAAAAGGTATGGGTTCTCGAATGAATTTATCAAGTCGATTAGTACCATTATTAGCTCATCAAGGTTGTCTATTCTTATTAATGGGGTACCTAGAGGCTTCTTCCAATGCACTACAGGTGTAAGGTAAGGAGATCCACTCTCAGTATTGTTATTTTCTATTGCTGAAGATTATCTGAGCATGTGCATCAATGATATTTTTTAGTTTGGATTTTATAAGAAAATTAGGGCTGGAAAGAATGAATTTTCTCCTTCACACTTACTCTATGATGATGAAAGACTTTTTTTCGGAAAACCTTATAAGAAAACAATATTCTCTATCAAGGTGTTGTTCGCAAATTATGAAGAGGTGGTTGTACAGGAGATTAGTTAGAATGAATACTCTATTGTATTTAGTACTCTAATCATTGTTGGTAAGAAAAACAGGATCATCCAAAATCATGGGGTGAAAAAAGGGGCTCTTCCTTTCAAATATCTTGGTGTTTTTCAATTATTGGGAAAATTTAAAAAGAATTATCTGGAAGGTATTTATTCTAGAATTATTAATCAACTTGATAGCTAGAAAAAGGCCATGTCCCTAGTTGGGAGGGTGTGTCTTGTTAACTCATTGATTACATCAAAGTTTGTCTATTCCTTCTCATTGTATATAAGGCCCAAAGGTCTTATCAAGGAGCTTCAATTCATGGTAATGAACTTTTTATGGGATGGTTCTATAAATGAAAGGAAGTTGGTAATTGTTTCCAAGAAAGAGTGTAACAAGATCGTTGATCTAGGAGGCCTTGGAGTCAAAGTCATAAAGACCTTTAATGATGGTCTCATTGGGAAATTCACATGGAGTCTGATTTCAGATAATGCCTCTAATTCCTTTTTTATCAAAAGATTTAAGGGGAGGTTGCTGAATGGGTATAATTAATATCTTAGGTCATCTGTGTGGGAATCTATAAAACATGACTTCAGTAAAATCATGCATGATACGAAGTGGCTGGTGTGTGAGAACTCCAACCTTAATTTCTGGAATATCACTTGGCTTGATAGTCCACTTCATGCTTGCATATGAAATCACTATGAAATAAATAATTTGTCCATTTCTAATTTCAGATCACAATGGAAAATCTTTGGCGAGATAGTCCCCTATCAAATTGGGCATGAAATACAAACATACAAATTCATGGAAATGCATGGTTTTTTTAATATCAATGAGTTCTATAAGATAGAATGTGGGGGCTTTACTCACCTATTTTCTTTGCTTAAGTCTTTTTGGGTACCCTTCATTCAGCCCTCCAGATTCATCCTAATCTAGAGAATTTGTAAAAACAGACTCCCTACCCAGGATTAGCTCAAGCGGGATGGAATTCAACATGTTTCAGCCAGTTATCTTTGTTTTTGCATAGAGGAAAATTCACAACACCTGTTTGTGGAGTGTAGGTATGTGCAACAACTTGGGCCTTATGCAGATTCCTTGTTTGGGCTGGATTTGTGCTTAAGCATGCAGGTTCATGAGCTACTTTCAGTACTGTCCAATGCTAGAAAGAGTGAGAGAATATAGAACCTCCTTCTGGCGGATGGTGTTGCAATTATTGCGGCTGTTTGGCATGCTCACAACACCATCTTGTTTGAGAATAAGTAGATTCATGTACAGATCAGAATGGTTTCCTTTCATAGGGAAGTGTATACAGCTTCTATAGTTCAAACTGGTGGGATGAATAAAAGGTTATTTGATTTGTAGGTCCTCAAAATGTAAGGTGTATCCAGTTGCTCCTGGAGACCCAAAACTCTCAAGTACATCTGGTGGAGACCTCCGATAGGCTCGTGGATCAAGGTAAATTTTGATGGGGCTGTTGTTGGCGTGCTAGGGTCGTCTGGATGTGGCAGGGTATTTTTCACTTATCATGATTTTGTGAAAGGCTTCTCTTCTCATTATATTGATATTGGGGTGGCCTATGAAGCTGAACTATGAGCTATGGTATATGTAGTTAGGTATGTGGTTCAATTTAAATGGAGCTTGTTATGTATTGAATCAGATTCTCAAATTGTGGTGCATGCCTTGAAAACATGAACAGGTGATATGCCATAGAAAATTCTACCTCATTGGATTGAGTGCCTTAATAAAGTCTCTCATCTAAATCTAGTAATCTCACATGCCTATAGGGAAGCAAACCAAGTTTCAGATGCTATGGAAAAGAAATAAATCATGGCGATGACTATGATTTGGTCCTTCGCAGCCCCAAGCTACTATGCTCCACTAGTGGAGGTGGACATGTGTAGTGTAATGTACTGTTGTTTTTGTAATAGTCCCATGTACGCTTGACTTCTCTATCTATTTTTAATAAAATTTCTTAGGGGAAGCTATAACTAGATCGATGTGGCTCAATTTTAACACTCTTTGCCACATCCTTCTTCTATTTTTAAGGAATTTTTTATACCAAAATGTTTTTTTAGTAAGTAATTGATAATTTTTGTGATTTTGTACTTCACTGTGTAAAATATACATTTTTAGTTTAAATCATGTGTTTTATTGTACATTATTGTCATTCTAAATAATTATTTAATTAAATTAGTCCTGTGAATTCGACTATTATTTATTTATTCATTTATTTTTACAATTTCTTCATTCCAGTTAGTTTATCAATTCATTAATTTAATTAATTAATATTTTATTCTTTAAATTTTAAATAAATAACTCATTTTAGTTTTTTTCAATTATTTTAATCACTTAATTGGTTTTAACAATTTAATTTTACTCAATTAATATTTCTTATTCTTTAATTTACTTTATTAATTCTTTAATTAATTGGTTAATTAATTTAAGAAAGTATTTGTAAATATTTTAATTTGTTCTTGAATCAATTTGTTTATTTTATTTAATCTGAATAAAATTCTTTCTTTTAAATAATTCATAATTATTTTTATTATTTAACGTTACTTTGTTTTATATATTATCATTATTATTTTAATTTAGTTTTTAGAATATTATTTTAATTTTTATTGTTGTATGTTTTGCAGATGTTACGGTGGAAAGTCTCACCGCCTCCACCCCTTTCTACACAGAGTCACCATTAGACCCTTTTTAATGTCTCACTGTTTCAAACTAACGGTGAATGTGACACCATTTCACACCATTTCATTCGATCCTTCCACCGTATCCTCCACCTTACTATGTCACAGTGAGCATCACTCATGGTGTCACACCAAATCCCTGCCACCATTTCCTTCTCCCCCTTTCACTCACCATTTCACCTTTACTGTATCACACACTAATTTTAACTTAATCCACTTCACCGCCACCAACTATTTTTTTTTGTTTTTGAATGTGTTTTTTTTTGTTTAGTGTATTTTTTTAGATCACCAAACACAACATTAGGCCTTCATGTGGTTCTACCCTAACTTTCCACTATTCTATGTAGTAATTATGTTATAAATTTTAGTTTATTGGTCGTTCCCAATGACGTGCGGCTGTTAAAATTTAGGCATTGTTTCTAGGGAGGATAGGTGTGATTTAAAAAAAACAAAACAAATATTCACATATAAAAAAAATAAACAAAATCACTAAAAAACACTTAAAAAATCTGTACAAGGAAAATGGAAATTCAAAAAAAATTTTGATCCTACTGCATACAAACTAGGTCTGAGTCTGAATACTTAGTACCCGATAATATAGAAATTGATAAGCACCTCAAGGAATTGAAAAAGAACAAAGAAAAAATAAAAAAGGAAGATAACAGAAATGAAAACATGAACAACCCACTTCCTGAGAATTTGAACCAAATTGGAATGATGAACCCACTTGATAATGAGATAGGTGAGAGGCACAGTTTGAGAGATTTATTTCTACCTTCAGTGTCTAGTAACCCTTCATGCATTAGACTCTCTCTGTGGTCCAGGAATTATGAGATCAAGTAATCGATGCTTAGTAATCTTCCTACCTTCAATGTAATGACAAGTGAAGACTCTCTTGAATTCATTATAGCCTTCTACTGTAGTGTCCAACAGCTACCACTTAGGGGTCTCCCTGAGGAAGAGCTTAAACTAAGAGTGTTTCCCTTCTACCTCAAGGGATATGCTAGGTCTTGGTTTCAATAGTTATAAGAATAAATATTTGTCACCAGGGATCAAGTTTATAATTATTTCATAATGAAGTTCTATCCTAGGAGGTTGACATCTAAAATTAGGCACAAAATTACTGGATTCCTTTAGGATGAAGGAGAACTATTTCATGAATCCTAAGATAGGTCTAAAGGGTTACTTAGCCAGTGTCCAAACCACCAATGTACACCCCAATTCCTAATGGAAACCTTCTACAATTGTCTCACCCCTTGCCACCATACCTTGGTGGATCAGTCTTCTGGAGTATACATTAGTGATAGGACTGCTAAGGAGATCAAAAGAATCTTTACCACCTTAGCTCAAAACTCCCAGCACAAATGCTCTAGGAGGAGAACCATTTTGAGAAAGGAAACTGCCCCAGCTCCTCAAGATGAATCCCAAGCTGATAGGTTCTTTAATGAGAACCCACATCAAACCCTTAAGGAGCAGTGCCACCACTATGGCACGTATGGCCATTATCAAATATGTTTTCCAAACATCGATATGCTTGTCCATCCTCATGAGAGTGTTGTCTTTGCTATCTATGGACCTCAGATGCAGCCTAGGTGTGATCATTTTTCCAACACCTACAATCAGGGGTATAAGAACCATCTAAACCAGTCATGGAGGGAGCAGGGATTCCTCCGACCTACTACCCCTTCTGGATTCCAACAGCCTTCTAGGCACCAATTCCAACCCCAACCACACCCTAAGGCTGAGTCATCCAACTCAAAATATGAGGTGAGAGACATGTTCCATCAGTTGATAGGGAGGTTTGACGAAAAAAAAGGCCAAAAATGATTATGATAATGTTCAAATAGATGCTAGAATGAAGAATTTGGAAATTCAAATGGGGCGGTTGGCTAGGGATGCTAGTAATAGATAAAGGGTAGGATGCCTAGCACCATTGAAGCCAATCCCAGGGAGAATTCCATGGATGTGACCACCATAAGTGGTCTCCAAACTCACCAGGAGCCTAGGAAATAACCCCAAAATGCTGAAATGAGAAACTAGATGAAGCAGAAAACTCAAATCTGAAAGAACCTGAATCTGGAACACTAGACAGCACCACTGGAATCCCTTGAGTTCCAGTTGTTCCATCTCTAAAACCCAAAAAATGGCTTGAAAAACAAAGACAATATAGGGAAGAAATTTTTTGAAGAGGAAGCTGTAGAGATGCCTCCAATTGTGAGGAATTGTTCCCCTGTAATCCCCTATCCCCAAATAATTAAGAAACCAATTCATGATTCTGATCTATTGAAATTTATAAAGGTGGTTAAAAAGATGAACATTGTTATCCCATTCTTGGAATCCTTGATTCAAATCCCTTCATATCTGAAATTACTCAAGAAAATATGTTCAAAAAAAAGACAGTGGAAGAATTTTCCACCTATAGATTAACCAAAGAGTGTAGTGCAGTCTTGCAGAATTTGATAACTCCTAATATTTAGGACCCAAGAAGCTTTGTCATCCCTTGCACTTTTGGAGATATAGGTGGTACATTCAACTGTTTGTTTGATCTGGGTGATACTATTAATCTGATTCCACTGTCACTTTTTTAGCACCTAAGATTAGGAGTTCCCCAACCCACCACTATTATGTTACAACTTGCTGATACATCCATTACTCGTCCAGTGGGTTGGGTTGATGATTTGTTAGTGAGAGTAGGAAAACTCTTTTTTCCAGCTGACTTTTGTATCCTTGATATGGAGTGTGACCAGGAGGTTCCTATCATTCTTGGTAGGCCCTTCCTGGCCACAGGGGGAGCTATAATAGATGTGTCTAAGGGGAAACTGATTTTCAATTTGGGTGAACAAATAGAAGAATTCACTATGTTTAAGAAAATCGAAGAACCCACCCACCCAATCTTCCCAAAAGATGAGATGTTAGTTTCGAAGAGTAGTGTTGATAAGGAGGAAAAGGAGTTTTTGAGAATGATAGCTGAAATCAATAGTGAACCTAAAATCCATGCTACCTCTTGCATGGGGATTAGCTCAAGTAAGGAGATATAATTTGTTGATGAGTACGAGGTAGAATTCTTGTAGAACCTAGATGAGTTTGTTTTGGAGCACATTATTACCCCGAAAGAGGAGTCTATGTTTGAGGAGATATCTTATAGAAGCTCTAGAACTGAGGAAAAATCCTTCTCTACTACCTTCTTCAAGAGGCATCATAAATACCTTGGGCCACCCAGGCTCAAGTGTCTTCCCTCAAGCCAGTCACCACCCACCCTTGACCCCAAACCCCTCCCTGATCATCTCAAATATTCCATTTTAGGAGACAGTTCCGCCCTTCCAGTTATCGTTTCATCCTACCTGGAGTTGAGTCAAGAGAAAAATCTGCTTACTATTTTGAATAAATACAAGTCGGTCATAGGCTGGTCGATTGCTGATATCAAGGGGATAAGTGCATCCTTCTTCATGCATAAAATTCCCATGGAACCTGAGTGTAAGTCCAAATTTGAAGACCAAAGAAGACTCAACCCCAACATGAAGGAAGTTTTGAGAGAATAATTGATTAAGTTTCTTGATGATGGAATAATGTTTCCGATTTCTGATATCCCCTGGGTAAGTCTGGTCCAGGTGGTACCCAAAAAGAGTGGAGTGATAGTGGTCACTAAGGAAAAGAATGAGAAAATCCAGACAAGAGAAGTGAATAAATGGAGAGTCTGTATAGACTATAGAAAATTGAATGCTGCCACAAGAAAGGATCACTTTCCCATGCTGTTTTTTGATCAAATGTTAGAGAGATTGGCAGGCAATGAATTCTTCTTCGTTATTGATGGTTATTCTGGTTTCAACAATATTACCTTTTCACTTGAGTACCAAGAGAAAATCACCTTCACCTATCCATTTGGGACATTTGACTAGAAAAGGATTCCCTTTGGCTTGTGTGGTGCTCCTTCCACTTTTCAGAGGTGCATGATTGAAATTTTTTCATACATAATTGTGAGGATAATTTAATTGTTCATGGATGATTTTTCTGTGGTGTGAAATAACTTTGAGAACTGTCTGACAAATCTGGAACTAGTGTTAAAAAGGTTCCAAGAGACCAACATAGTCTTAACTGGGAAAATTGTCAATTTATGGCCACTGAAGGCATATTTTTGGGACACAATGTTTCTAATAAGTCGATGGAGGTCGATAATGCTAAAATTTAGGTCATACAAAAGCTACCCCCACCTGAAAATTTCAAAGGAATTAGAAGTTTCTTGGGTCATGCGAGGTTCTACAAGAGGTTCATTAAGGAATTTTCTAAGATTGCTAGATCCATGTGCTCCCTACTGGTTAAGGACATGCCATGTTTCATCGATGATACATGTCTAGAGGCCATTAATTTAATCAAGGATAAGTTGACTACTTCACCTATAATAATTTCTCCTGAGTGGAAGCTTCCTTTTGAGGTTATGTTTCATGCGAGTGAATTTGCAGTAGAAGCTGTGTTAGGATAGAGGAAGGATAGAAAACTTCATGTTATTTACTATGCAAGAAATTTGTTGGATAATTCCCAGAAGAATTATTCTACCACTGAAAAGGAGTTGGCTATTGTGATTTTTTCTTTAGAAAAGTTCAGGCAGTACGTGATAGGATCAAGGATAATACATTTCACAGATTATTCATCCCTAAAGTATTTTCTGAAAAAAAAAATGACTCAAAGCCCAGACTCATGAGGAGGACCTTGCAGTTATAGGAGTTTTATTTAGTGATTAAGGATAAGAAAAGGGATGAGAATGTAGTTCAAAATCACTTGTCCTAATTACCCAATTCCCCAAGTAAGGAACCAAAAGAGATCAACACTTCTATCCCTGATGAACAATTGTTTTATGCCTCTGTGCATCAGTCTTCTTAGTTTGAAGACTATGTCTACATTCTAGAAGCTAGAGTCATGCCCAGGGATCTCTCGCACAACTAGAGGAAGAGGTTTATATCCAAACTGAAATATTATTTTTGGGATGACCTGTCACGACCCGTCCTCGGGGCCCGTGTCGTGATTACCCCAAGCCCGCCTTTCATTGGCCAGGGGCTGGCGACTAGCACCAAGGTGTAAAACCCAGAAAAAGGGAAGGCATTGCCTTTGTAAAGTAAACAAGCACCACAGAGTAAGCAAGCGGAAAAGTAAACACTAAGTAAAAGCTGGTACAACAGTAAGTGCGGAAAAGTAAAGGGGGGCCGGAAATACAAGCCCAACTATAAAGTACAACTGAAAGGGGAAAAATAGAAACTGAAAAGTAAAGCCGCAACATCGAGCCATCCTCTGGAAGTCCCACCTCAAGGGTGGGTACAGAAAGCCTCCACTGCTCCTCGGGTCCAGCCGATCGCTCCGAGTGCGTCCCGCCCAGTGGTCCACCTCCAGGTACCGTCCTACCCCGCAAGCCTCCAACACGATCAGCGATGTCCTTCGTCTGCATCCAACACAATGAAGTGCGGGCATAGCTCGTGCAGGGGTGAGTATAAGCTACTCAGTAGGGACCCCGAGACCCCGGAAGGTCCCCTGAAATCCATAAAGGATAATCCACAAAGGAAAGATACAATCACGAAGTAACATCTGATACGGATTAGGTATATGCCCATACATATACCTAAGTCATCAATACTCGCTCGGCTCCAACATCCAAGCTCAAGTACAACCCAGCCCACACAGGAAATCCAAACGTAAAATCCACATAGGATAGCTCAACACAATCCACAAAGGAAAGTAAAACGTAAATCCACACAGGATAGCTCAACACAATCCACAAAGGAAGGTAAAACATAAATCCACACAGGATAGCTCAACACAATCCACAAAGGAAGGTAAAACTGAGTTTCAGCTCACACAGGTTATACTTCTTCGTAAGACGATAGAGATCATCAGATGTAGCCACTGATTCATCTAAGCCGTCGGACCCACAAAGGATCGGTAGGTACTAACCCCCGCAATGACCCACATAGGATCGATCATGAAGTTGAAACCATAGCTATTGGGAAACTTCTTCTCCCTCAAGCACAGTGGTTATGCTGCTACAACCAAGCGCTTCCCTCCAACCTTGGACTGCTGTAGTACTCCACCTATCGAGTACTGTGGGCCTGCTGCTACAACCAAGCGCTCTCATGTGCCGCTACAACCAAGCGCTCCTCCGTCGTGGGTCTTCCGCTACAACCAAGCGCTACCCTGTGCCGCTACAACCAAGCGCACCTCTGTCGTGGGTCTGTCACTACAACCAAGCGCTCCCCTATGCCACTACAACCAAGAACACCTCTGTCGTGGGTCTGCCGCTACAACCAAGTGCTCCCATGTGCCACTACAACCAAGTGCACCTCTGTCGTGGGTCTGCCGCTACAACCAAGCGCTCCCCCTCATAGCCTCCAAAGGTATTCCTTCTGTTGAGTATCGCGGGTCTGCCGCTACAACCAAGCGCTCCTCCACCGTGGGTCTGTCGCTGCAACCAAGCGCTCCCCACTGGGATATCTGTAACACACCGAGTCATTCGATCAGCAGTCGTCAAGTCTCAACCGGCTCTAGGGTTTCCGCACACAGCATGCTCGTTCCGGGAGGGTCTACTCCACGAGCTAAGTAGTCGATGCATCAAATGACATGCAGTCTGGAGTTGATGTATCCCAAGATGTACCGTAGTGGTCACTGCCGAAAACACGGAGGATTTCTGTACTGTTCTCATCAACGTCACAGTCGAATCAACCGAGGATCTCTGTATAGTCGTCGTCATCGAAGTCACAGCCAGCACTAGGGTCCCCGCACACAGCAAACTCGTTCGGGAGGGTCCGCTCCACGAGTCGAGAGGCTGATACATTAACTTACACAAAGTCCGTAGTTTATGTATCCAAAAGTTCTGTATCATCAACAGGACTTCAACGCCGCAGACGGCGCGTCAATCGGATGCCCGGTCTGTGAGAGTTATTGGATTTTTCGTCCAAGGGGCCCGGTTGGTTTTTAAGGCAAAACCAACCCGACCGTACTCCACCTACGTCCAAACCTCGGGTGGAGTTTGCCAAAATATCCGTCTAACTTAGAGGAAATCAACGAAGTCGACTACACGTCAATCGGACGTCCGAAGCTCAAGATATGAGCGTTTCCGCTCTGAAGGTCCGGTTGGTTTCGTGTACAAACCAACCCGGCCGAACCCAAAGTATTCCGAAACCTTGAGTGCGATTTACCGAAACGACCGTCTCGATCCAAGGATTGAATCGCCGCTGACGGCGCGTCGTTCGGAGACCCGTAGCTCAAGTTATGGGCAAGAGACCGAAAACGGTCCGAAGATGGGGTCCGGGCCCGGGCCGACCCCCCCCCCCCCCCCCCCCCCCCCCCTTGGGTCGGCCGAACCGGGGTCTGGCCCGGATGGACTCGGTCCGGTCCGGCCGGGGCGCGGCCCGGCCGGTCGGACCGGCCTGGCTCGGCTCGGCCGAGCGGCCGAGCGCGGCAGCCGCGAGGCGCCGCCCCCGCGGGTTGAGGAAGTCGCGGCCCTCGAGCGGCCGCACTGGACAATCAGCGGACGCGGATTCTGCCGCGTCCCATGTGGGCGAGCCGGACCCGCGCGGCCGCGGGTCATCTGGTTGCCGTCGCCGCAGCTTCAGCCGCAACAGCCTTGTCCGGCAGCGCGCCGGGGTGCCGCAGCCTCTAGCCGCTGGCGCCGCCGGTAGCTTCCGCGGGCCACCGGAGTTGCTCCGGTGGTCCGTTTTCCTTCCCGTTTGCGCCGCTGTTCCTCCCAGGTTCCGTTCTTCATTGTGGGATCATCAAATCGCCCTTGCGCCAAATTTTGTCATCGCCCGCCAAATCCGCGAAACAACGATGAACGGCGGAGGGTTGTCGGGCCGTGTTCGTTTGGCCCACACCCTCCACGTTAGACGGTATCAATCGAGAGGACAAAACAACATATCCAAAAACAATTTTAATAAAATAAAATTCTTCATAAGAATCCGGGTTCTTTATTTTAAAAGAAATGATCCCGGGAATAAAAGGGTATTTCAAAAATAAAATCTCTACCTTGTCAAGTCGTCGCATGCGCGTTCTTCGCGGAACTTGATCGCCGCGGAAGGAGGCAATCGTCGCGTCGCGGAAGGTGTCGCGTTGTCGCGGAAGGGTGTCGCGTTGACGAACTCCGAGGTTCAAGAACAAAAAAATTTAATTAATAATAATTAAATCTGTGCGTTGTTAAAAACCACAAAGGAGTTTTAAAAGAAACCCGAAGTCTTTTACCTCAAATAGCTGATCGAAGATTTCATTGTGGAGGAAGAGACGTCGCAGAAGAACGTTGCAGGAAAGGAAATGTCGGCGTCGCGGCACACGGCGTCGCGTCGTCGATCTCCACGGGTTCAGCGTTCTTCGTCGGAGGCCGGCGTTCTTCGCGTTCTTCGCATTCTTCGCAAAGAAGGGTAAAGGCACAAGAACTTCTGTCAAAAGCCTCTCAACGTGTAATCCTCTAAAATTCGGCGTTGGTCTTATTTTATTATTACGCCAATGGATTTCAAACAGGTTGAGAAACGAATGAAATTAATTCATTGAATTAATATCAACGAATAAACCGCCCAATTAATTCAACGATGAAAACCGCCCAAATTAATTGGTGCGTTAAGAAAAAAACGTGTCAGTTGACTTTCATAATGACGGGTTTTCGCGGGTGCGTTACTTAGCGGAAAAGAAACGGAGGGGCTCGTGTGGGTCCCACCTCACAAATATCCTACCAAGAGGGTAGGATATTTTTTTGGATAGAACCCTATCCGCATCAACTCATCTTAAGCTGCTTTAAGTGGCTTCAAGTGGCTTCCAAGTGGCTTAAGTGAAATAAAATAAAGTTTGTCGTACAATTATTTTATTTCTTAACTTTAAGCCCGAAAATTAAAAACCACACCCGAGAAAATGCAACTCCGAAAGAGGCGTTTCTAAGCAAGTACCGGCACTGCGATTCTATCAGTGCCCTCGGAATTCGATTCCGGACACCAGTTCAAATGTTAGAAAAACCCGCTCGTCCGTTAACTAAACGTACCCGAGCCAAACTTTGGAAAATGATTCCGGGCACATCATGCCTCGGAATCAAGTGCTGTCAGAAGTTGCGTTCTTGTAAAATTCCAAAGAAAATTAAGAAAAAAATTTCCTTGAAATTTACAGGTCTTTACATTACTCCCACCACAGGGCTTTACGTCCCTGTAAAGCTTCACCACAATATTAGGGATACAAAGGTGGTACTGAGCACACATCTGAGCCTCTCGCTCCCAAGTGCTCTCCTGGAGGTTCCCGAGCTGCCATCTGAAGCGCACTAGAGGAATCGATCGTCCATGTAGGACCTGCTCATGTCGATCCTCGATCTCCACTGGGACCTCCGCAAAAGTCGCCACATCATCAAATAATAGCTCTTCATGGTCAAAGATTGGCATTGGTTCGTACACGTATCTCCTATGCTGAGATACGTGGAAGACGTCGTGCACCTGGCGTAACTGTGGTGGTAGAGCCAGGCGATAAGCCACCTTGAGAATCCCGTTGAGGACCTGGAAGGGTCCGATGAAGCTTGGAGAGAACTCGCCGCTTTGGCCAAACCTCCATAATCCACGTCGAGGTGAGACCCACAAGAAGACGTGGTCGCCATCCTCGATCTCTAGTGGCCTCCTCCTCCTCCTGTTAGTAAAAGACTTATGTTGGCTCTAAGTTGTCCTCATCTGCTCATGGATGACTTGGACCTTTCTGGTCCTACAAGAACTGATGAGATTTCTTCTTTGCCGATAAGAGAAATCTGGTCTCATCCCCTGGATGAACCACTTCCTTTGCCTAATACAGTCAATCCTGACATGGATGGTATTAATCCATACCAAGGATGACTTCGTAAGGCCTCGACGCTACTACCAAGAGATCCAACCATTACTCTCAACTCCAAGGGTTGAGTAACACTGTCGGCATCAGTGTGTGGTAACTGAGTCTCCTCCAGTAGATGTCTCACAAGTGAGGGTCAAGTAAACAGTCTAAACTGGAACCTCTTAGTAAAAACACAAAAGAGGCCCGGAATGGAAACATCACAAAGGCATGCGTCTTTTATTATTGCATCTCATAATACAAGGACGCTACACAACAGCAACAAGGAACTAGAAGTACAAAAGGCGTATCCACTAGTTTCACTCATGTCCATCTGCTCCCAAAGATCCATGATCGAAGGCCTCAGCTGCCTGATGCTGAGCTCTCCCATGTCCACCAACTCCCTGTGGTCGGGGTGGACCTCCTGGTGGTGGTGGTGGCAACACCCCGAAGCGTCGTCCACCTCCAGCTGCACGGCCAGCTCCCCTGCCATGGCCGCCTTCTCCTTGCGGCCCACCCTGATCAAACCTCTACCTCTACCTAGGGGGTCCTTCGTTCATCTTCTGGTCATCCGTATGGCGGGTCGGACAGTCACGAGCCATGTGACCAACCCCGCCGCAGGAGTAACACTGTCCGCTCATAGTCAGTTGTTGTTCTCCCCGGGTGCCTCGCACAATTGACCCTGTGTCACGCAGTCGAACACCGGTAGGTCTAGTACTCTTGGACCCCTACGTCACCTATCTACTTCCCACTGTAGAAGACTCTGCCGCATGCCAGCTAGTGGTGGGTCCTCCTACTAGAGACTGCTCAGCAAGGAAACTCTCCACTAAGAGGGCTCGCTCCAACACTCCTGTCTATGTCGGAATGCTGTGAGAAACAACTGAAGCTATGATCTCTCGCCTGAGCCCCTGTTTGAAGGTTCGGGCCCTGAAGAATGGGTCTCGTACCATGTCCGTGGAATAGCACGAGAGATCGGTAAACCTTGCCGCGTACTGGGATACTGTCATGCTGCCCTGCCGCAGTTGTAGTAGCTTCTGAATGCGCACCGCTCGAAGGGTGGCTGGGACAAACTCTGAGCAAAAAAGGCTCTCAAAGTCCGTCCAAAGGAGTGATGCCTCGTCGTTCACCTGGAGCATCAAGCTCCACCATCTACCTGCTGCCGCATGCAGGAGGCTCGCTTCAAGGACCACCATAAGGTCCGCTGGTGTCCTCACTAGCCTGAAAACTCGAACAACTACCGCCAGCCAGTCCTCGGCTGCCTGGGGGTCCGTCTCCCCGCGGAACCTGGGCGGTCACTGGCGCTGGAACTCATGCAGTGCACTAAGGCGACGTGAATCGTCAGCGGCTGGGGCTGGAAGCATCGGTGGCTCGGTGGTAGAGGTACCGTCGGTGCCTCTGCTGTCAAAGGGCCCTGTACCGAGGCATCGTCGCTCGGTGGGATATCGTCACGTACAACACTCGGAACCCTAGCTGGCTACCGTCGTGGGGCCATCCTGAAAGGAAACAGGTGTTCCACGGTCAGGACAGTATACCTGGTGAGATGATACAAGTAATCACAAAGAAAACATGAAACACACATGCAATCAATGTTTTCGTGCATTATGTCGGAAATCTGATGTCAGGGTCCTGGTGTATGGATACGTCGATCGCCACACCAACACTAGGCTCCCTGGACTGATAACCACACTCAATACGCTTAACACTATTGCTTCACATAGAAGAAAGATCAGAGTCTGCAGTAGAACCGAACCCCTCTGATACCAATTTTTCATGACCCGTCATCGGGGCACGTGCCGTGACTACCCCAAGCCCGCCTTCCATAGGCCAGCGGCTGGCGACTAGCACCAAGGCGTAAAACCCGAAAAAAGGTAAGGCATTTCCTTTGTAATGTAAACAGGCACCACAGAGTAATCAAGCGGAAAAGTAAACACTAAGTAAAAGCTGGTACAATAGTAAGTGCGGAAAAGTAAAGGGGGCCCAGAAATACAAGCCCAACAGTAAAGTATAACTGAAATGGGAAAAACAGCAACTGAAAAGTAAAGCCGCAACGTCGAGCCGTCCTCTAGAATTCCCACCTAAAGGGTGGGTACAGAAAGCCTCCATTACTCCTCGGGTCCAGCCGATCGCTCCGAGTGCGTCCCGCCCAGTGGCCCACCTCCAGGTACCATCCTGCCCCACAAGCCTCCACCACGATCAGTGTTGTCCGTCGTCTGCATCCAACACAATGAAGTGCGGGCATAGCCCGTGTAGGGGTGAGTATAAGCTACTCGGTAGGGACCCCGAGACCCCAGAAGGTCTCCGGAAATCCACAAAGGATAATCAACAAAGGAAAGATACAATCACGAAGTAAAATCCGACACTGCTTAGGTATATGCCCATAAAAGTACCTAAGTCATCAATACTCGCTCGGCTCCAACATCCGAGCTCAAGTACAACCCAGTCCACATAGGAAAGCCAAATGTAAAATCCACATAGGATAGCTCAACACAATCCACAAAGGAAAGTAAAACGTAAATCCACATAGGATAGCTCAACACAATCCACAAAGGAAGGTAAAACGTAAATCGACATAGGATAGCTCAACACAATCCACAAAGGAGGGTAAAACAAAGTTTCAGCTCACACAGGTTATACTTCTTCATAAGACGATAGAGATGATCAGATGTAGCCACTAATTCATCTAAGTCGTCGGACCCACAAGGATCGGTAGGTACTAACCCCCGTAATGACCCACATAGGATCAATCATGAAGTTGAAACCATAGCTATTGGGAAACTTCTTCTCCCTCAAGCACAGTGGTTATGCCGCTATAACCAAGTGCTTCCCTCCAACCTTGGACTGTTGTAGTACTCCACCTATCAAGTACTGAGGGCCTGCTGCTACAACCAAGCGCTCTCCCGTGCGGCTACAACCAAGCGCTCCTCCGTTGTGGGTCTGTCGCTACAACCAAGCGCTCCCATGTGCCGCTACAACCAAGCGCACCTCTGTCGTGGGTCTGCCGCTACAACCAAGTTCCCCCATGTTCCTCTACAACCAAGCTCACCTCTGTCATGGGTCTGCCGCTACAACCAAGCGCTCCTCCTCATTGCCTCCAGAGGTATTCCTTCTGTTGAGTACCGCGGGTCTGCCGCTACAACCAAGCGCTCCTCCACCGTGGGACTGCCGCTGCAACCAAGCGCTCCCCACTGGGCTATCCGTAACACACCGAGTCGTTCGATCAGAAGTCGTCAAGTCTCAACCGTCTCTAGGGTTTCCGCACATAGCATGCTCGTTTCGGGGGGGGTCCACTCCACGAGCTAAGTGGTCGATGCATCAACTGACATCCAGTCCAGAGTTGATGTATCCCAAGATGTACCATAGTGGTCACTGCCGAAAACACGTAGGATTTCCGTACTGTTCTCATCATCGTCGCAGTCGAATCCACCGAGGATCTCTGTATAGTCGTCGTCGTCGAAGTCGCAGCCAGCACTAGGGTCCCCGCACACAGCAAGCTCGTTCGGGAGGGTCCACTCCACGAGTCGAGATGTTGATACATCAACTGACACAAAGTCCAGATTTGATGTATCCAAAAGTTCCGTATCGTCAACAGGAACTCAACGCCGCAGACAGCGCGTCAATCGGACGCCCGGTCTGAGAGTTATTGGCGTTTTCGTCCTAGGGGCCCGGTTGGTTTTTAAGGCAAAACCAACACGACTGTACTCCACCTACGTCCAAACCTCGGGAAGAGTATGCCAAAAGATCCGTCTCATTTAGAGGAAATCAACGAAGTCGACGGCACGTCAATCGGACGTCCGAAGCTCAAGATATGAGTGTTTCCGATCCGAGGGCCAGGTTGGTTTCGTGTACGAACCAACCCGAATGAACCCAAAGTATTACGAAACCTTGAGTGCGATATACCGAAAGGACCGACTCGATCCAAGGATCACATCGCCGCTGACGGCGCGTCGTTTGGAGGCCCGTAGCTCAGGTTACGGGCAAGAGACCGAAAACGGTCCGAAGATGGGGGGGTCCGGGCCCGGGCCGACCTGGGCCGACCCCCCCCCCCCCCCTGGGTCGGCCGAACCGGGTTGACCCGACCCGGTCCATCCCGAATGTACCCAGTCTGGTCCGGCCAGGGCGCGGCCCGGCCGATCGGACCGGCCTGGCTCGGCTCGGCCGAGCGGCTGAGCACGGCAGCCGCGGGGCGCCGCCCCCACGGGTTGAGGAAGCTGCGGCCCTCGAGGGGCCGCGCTGGACAATCAGCGGACGCGGCTTCTGCCGCATCCCATGCGGGCGAGCCGGACCCGCGTGGCCGCGGGTCCGCTAACCGCTGCCGTCGCGGCTTCATCCGCGGCGGCCCGCGCCGCCGGTAGCTTCCGCGGGCCACCAGAGTTGTTCTGGTGGTCCGTTTTCCTTCTCGTCTGCGCCGCTGTTCCTCCCGGGTTCCGTTATTCGCTGCGGGATCATTAAATTTCACTTGCGTCAGGTTTTGTCATCGCCCGCCAAATCCGCGAAACAACAAAGAACAGCGGAGGGTTTTTGGGCCGTGTTCGTTTGGCCCACACCCTCTGCATTAGACGGTATCAATCGGGAGGATAAAACAACATATCCAAAAAATAATAATAAAATAAAATTGTTCATAAGAATCCGGGTTCTTTATTTTAAAAGAAACGATCCCGGGAATAAAAGGGTATTTCCAAAATAAAATCCCTACCTTGTCAAGTCGTCGCACGCACGTTCTTCGCGGAACTTGATCGCTGAGGAAGGAGGCGATCTTCGCGTCGCGGAAGGTGTCGCGTCGTCGCGGAAGGGTGTCACGCCGACGAACTCAGAGGTTCAAGAACAAAAAGTTTTAATTAATAATAATTAAATCCATGCATTTTTAAAAACCACAAAGGAGTTTTAAAAGAAACCCGAAGTCTCTTACCTCAAAACAGCTGATCGAATATTTTGTTGTGGAGGAAGAGACGTCGTAGAAGAACGTCACAGGAAAGGAAACATCGGTGTCGCGGCACACGGCGTCGCGTCGTTGATCTCCGTGGGTTTGGCATTCTTTGTCGGAGGCCAGAGTTCTTCGTGTTCTTCGCGTTCTTTGCATTCTTCGCGAAGAAGGGTGAAGGCACAAGAACTTCTGTCAAAAGCCTCTCAACGTGTAATCCTCCAAAAGTCGGCGTTAGTCTTATTTTATTATTACGCCAACGGATTTCAAATAGGTTAAGAAATGAATGAAATTAATTCATTGAATTAATTTCAACGAATAAACCGCCCAATTAATTCAACGAAGAAAACCGCCCAAATTAATTGGTTCATTATGAAAAAAATGCGTCAGTTGACTTTCATAATGACTGGTTTTCACGGGTGCGTTACTTAGCGGAAAAGAAATGGTGGGGCTCGTGCGGGTCCCACCTCAAAAATATCCTACCAAGAGGGTATGATATTTTTTTGATAGCACCCTATCCGCATCAACTCAGCTTAAGCCGCTTTAAGTGGCTTCAAGTGGCTTCCATGTGGCTTAAGTGAAATAAAAAAAAATTTGTCGTATAATTATTTTATTTCTTAACTTTAAGCCCGAAAATTAAAAACCACACTCGAGCAAACGCAACTCCGAAAGAGGCGTTTCTAAGCAAGTATCAGCGCTGCGATTCCATCGGTGCCCTCAGAATTCAATTCCGGGCACCGGTTCAAAAGTTAGAAAAACCCGCTCGTCCGTTCACTGAACGTACCCGAGCCAAACTTCGGAAAATGATTCCGAGCACACCGTGCCTCGAAATCAGGTGCTTTCAGAAGCTGCGTTCTTGTAAAATTCCAAAGAAAATTAAGAAAAAAATTTCCTTGAAATTTACGGGTCATTACATGACCCTATTATCTTTAGAAGGTGTGCTGATGGGTTTTTGAGAAGATGTGTGGTTGAGGATGATATTTTTCCCATACTTGAGAGTTTTAATTCATCACCTTGGGGTGGCCACCATGGTGGAGAGAGGACTACTCAAAAGTTCCTATTAGCTAGTTTATACTAGACAACACTGTTCAAAGATGCTAGGAGTCTGGTTATTAGCTGTGAATAATGACAAATATTAGGAAATGTTGGAAGAAGGAAGGAACTACCCCAAAAATGTATTATGGAGGTTGAAATTTTTGATTTGTGGGGCTTCGACTTCAAGGGACCATTCCCATATTCTTATGAGAATGATTAAATTTTGGTTGTTGTCAGATACATGTCCAAGTGGGTTGAGGTAGTTTCTCTACCAGACAATTTAACCGCTAGTGTTGTGAAATTCATCAAGAAAACATCTTTTCCAGATTTTGTGTGTCTCAATAATTCATCACTAATAATGGGACTCACTTAAAAAATTATAATTTCAAAGGTTTGATGGAGAAGTATGGGTTCTCACATAGGACAGGCACCACTTACAACCCAAATTCCAGTGGGAAAGAATAAGTTTCAAACAGAGAGCTCAAATAGATTTTAGAGAAAAAAGTGTTTATCTCTAGAAAGGATTGGTCAAGGAAGTTGGATGAGGCCCTTTGGGCCTATAGAACTGCTTATAAGACTCCTATATTAATTTAACCATATATTCTACTCTATGGGAAAACATGTCATTTAACTGTTGAGTTATAGTAGATATCTTATTGGGTAGTGAAGGCACATAACTTTTATTTAAAGTCTACTAGTGAGAGGAGACTGTTAGAGCTATGTGAGTTAGAGGAGATTCGAAGACAGTCCTATGAGAATGATGAAATATACAAAGAAATAACAAAGTACTTTCATGACTCAATCATTTTAAATAGGAATTTCAAGGTTGGTGAGAGAGTCCTACTTTTCAATTTTATATTGAAGTTGTTTCTAGAAAAGTTGATGTTAAGTGGTTAGGACCCTTTAACATAGTTAGAGTTTTGGTTAATGGAGCTGTTGAACTAGTTGGAGAAGAGAATCGACCTTTCTTAGTAAATGGTCAAATAATTAATCACTTCTTTGAAGGGAATCCAAAGGGCTTGGCTGCCATATCTTTCATGACCCGACCCGTACCGGGGCTCAAGCTGCAAATACCCCAAGCCCACATCCATAGGCTAAGGGCTGGCGACTAGCGCCGAAGGTACATCAAACTTGGGGAGGCCTTTGCCTAAGAAACTGTATACACACACATAGATAAATCAATGAAAAAGTGAAGATAAAGGAAAGAAACATACAATAATGCTACAAAAGGGAAACCAACATACATGCATCGACCTCTAACCAGTACAAGAAAAGTGTTGAATAGTAGACTGACAAGTAAACTGAATAGAAAAAGGGAAAAAACACGCGCCCAACCAGAAAGGCGCCACAACCCGGAAACTGGTAAATGAAAGTAAATATCAAGGGATTCTCACACCCAGAATGTCCTGCTACAGCCACTGAACGCAGCCCAACCTCGTCTGTCCTCTATGATCCTCCGTAGTCTCGACCGACCTGTATGTCGTCTGCAAGGGCACAACAAGTGCGGGAAAATCCCAAGCAGGGGTGAGTATAAAGATAATCAGTAGGATGCCCCGAAAACTCGAGGGAGCAACAAAGGAGGTACTAAAATAGTGAGCAGTGGACAGATTAAAGAATAGTGTAAGAGTACAATAGTGAGAGTATAGATCAAACCAACAAAAGAAAGGAATTGGAATCGTCCAATCCAATAGGATCTTGACACGGAAAGCATGTGGCATACCCCATGCATCTTTTCCCCTTCTGTAAATATATTAACTGAACCCAAGGGGTGGGAATAAAAGCAGGGTGTATATATATATTCTCAACAAGAAACCCAAATGTGTTTGTAAGGGGATCTCTATCTCCAAGCTCAGTCCAAGAGAAGTCGCCAACAGTTCAAAGGATATCCATCATTAATGCCCAACAGTCCCACACGCTGAAGCTTCATCATCGCTGAACCATCCAACCAATGGTCCCACTCCAGTAATCACGGAGAAAAGTCACCGACTAGCCTCATAAAAAGAGATGAGTCTGAAAGAAGTCATCGGGTAACCCACTGCCTAGCCCCGCTGGAGGGTAAACCACAAGAGGTCGTCAGGTAACCCACTTCCCAGCCCCACTGGAGGGTAAACCACAAAAGATTGTCAAGTAACCCACTATCTAGTCCCGCTGGAGGGTAAACCACAAATGGTCATTGGGTAACCCACTGCCCAACCCCACTGTAGGGTAAACCCTAAAGCTAACGAGTAACCCACTACCCAGGCCCAATGGAGGGTAAACCCTAAGAGGTCAATGGGTAACCCACTACCCAGCCTTAGTGGAGGGTAAACCCTATGGTCAACAGGTAACCAACTACCCATCCTCACTAGTGGGTAAACCCGGAACTGGTCTGATAACCTCACATTGCCAGTTCCATCACTGGGTGTCACTAGCTCCGCTACCATGCGTAGGTTTAGAGTGTGTCAAAGGAACCTCCAACCAATGCTCTTTCATGTTTATACATTTAATGAGATCTCTAAAGAGGCTCTGCTCTCCCAAACAGATTACATCACTGTAATCCTTATGGAAAAACACGTGAGATAGACTACTTACTTGCTGGAAACGGGCTCCCAGTGGATAAGTAATTCAACACCACTTTATGCCCACAGAACGTCTCATGGGGCCCGCTCCTCGAACCTAAAAGAGGACGGGTGAAAAGTGCCATTGCGATGCTCTCAAAAAAACACTCCAAAATGACTACTCATTCTACCCAAATGGACGTCTGATAAAAAAATTCGAAAAACGCTGCACACATCTTAAAAGACAACTTCTGGGGCCCATGCCTCTACTCCGACTTCAATGCCTGAAACCACCACGGTCAATTTCACATCAATTTCAGGGTCACAACACCGCTGACGATGCTTAAAATGGACTCTGTATGCAGAAGCTGCAACTCCCCGTGTTATATGCAAACAGGGCCCTGTGGGGCCCACACCTCGACCCCAAAACATTCCACACAAATCATACCATTGTGTTCCCTTCAGATAACTACGCGGTTTAGGCTATTTATTTTCCCTAAAAAGACTTATGAAGCATAACTCGTAAAAATGCAGCATACTCCGAAAGCCGCCTCGTGGGGCCCACGCCTCAGGATGAAATTCAGGCGGGCAGATTGCGTTGTCGCAATCCCCTTGGAAAAACACTCAGAAACGAGTACTCAATAACCCCAAATGGATGTCGGGTGAAAAGTGGTGTTTCACTATAAGACATGCAAACTAGGCCAGGTGGGGCCCGCACCTTGTCTCTAACCCGAACGCTTCGGAAAGCATCTCAAAAAGTCTGCACGAAGACTGGCGTCACACTGCCACTGACGACGGGTCAATCGGACATCCCAAGTAGGATTTAGGTACGACCCAAGAATAATTAATTAATTAAACAATTAATTAATTATTCACATTAAGCGTTTCGTGCCACCGAGCAATGAAACCAAATCGCAAGGGTCCCGAACCAACTTTGGAAGGACCGATGTAACTCGAGGGCCACCGCGCCACTAACAACACATCAAACGGACATCTGGCTCCCGAAGCATGTCTATCGCAAGCTTTAATAATAATTTATTATTATTAAATGAAAGCATCTCGGATCACCCGCCCTCGGGTGTAGAACTCAAAAACCCTGGAAACAATTTAAAAAGTCTGCCTCGCTGACACGGACCTGCATCCATAGACGGTGCATCAAACGGACGCGCCATTTAGAAGATACGGCCCCCCGAACACAAGGGGGCCCGACCGGGCCGGTTCACCCCAGCCGGCCCGGACCGAACCACCGTCCCATGGCCCAGCTGCGGGTTCAACTGGACTCAGCGCCACCCGCGGGCCGTAGCCCGCTCCAACAACACCGGACCCCCTCGGGTCTGGTTCTTCAAATAGACCTGCCAAAGGCCGTTCTTCGTCGCCCAGCAGGACCCACGTATCGCGGGTCCTTGTCCCCAGATCGCTCCCCTGAGCAATGACCATGGGGGACTCCTCTAACCACGACAGCCTGCTGGACTCCAATGCCTCTGAAGCCTCGGTTGTGCCACCTCGGCTCCTCCCAGATTCACCGACGCCGCCATCTGCCGCACCCGCCGAACGTTGTGGCCGCCCGGGTTTGTCCTCCGGCCGCCGCCCATCGCCGAAGCCGAAGCATCAGCCAGTGCCCCCGACTACTCTGGTGGTTGGAAAAAGTATCCTACATCGGTTTTGGGATCCTTGGGGTCAGGTCTTTACAATGTCGCCCCTCGCTCATCGATCCATCATGATTTTGGCGCGTCTGAAATTTTGGACGAAGAACGCTCAAGAAAGGAATGTAGAACAGGGATCAAACGATGGTCGTGTTCATTTGGACATCATCCTAATTCTATAAATATATAATTAAAATGACGAAATTGAAAGAAACTCCAGAAATTGATGAAGGTACAGAAATTTAACAGAAATCCTACCTTGATCTGGTCATTCCGTGTTGGCGATGCATCTGCTGCGATTTGGCTTCATTCCACCAGAGTTCGCTCCACAATCTGGCGAAGAATGCTGAAGAGAGTCAAAGAATGCTCAAGAGAGAGAGAGAGAGGGAGGTAGAGAGAAGCTAAATTAGGACTTTCCCCTAATTCCACAAATGAATTTATAAACTCTCTCTGAAACTCTATGGACGGGTGAGGATTACGAAACCTCCACGCCCGCCTATTTCATATCGCACCTGGGAAAAAAGCCCCATTTCAAACACAACAGAAGTCACAAATTTCCATTCGGAGACTTCATTTAAAATTTATTTGAAAGGAACATCAGTGATAAAAATTATTAAGTCATTATTTTAAAAATGACGATTTTTTTCCTGGGAGACATCTCTCATAGCAGGCCCGTGCCCGCAACTTTTACACCCCGCCTAGGGTAAACGACATGCTCTAGACGCAATTGTTGCCTCATATTTCCGATCTGAGCTATTTTTTAGGAGAAAACACAACCCCACCACTTGCATAGTATAAAAACACCTAATATTTTTATAAAATTTATTCTGGGCACACCGGGTCTCGGAATCACCTGCCATCTTCGTGCCTAGCTCTGGAATTATATGTAGAAATATTTTAAAGTCTTACAGGGAAAAACCCGGGTCTCTAAACCATTTCCTCCTTCAAGATTTTCATCCTTGAAAAGAAAAAAATGTAAAAACATCTTGGGATACAGAGATAACACCTAGCTCTCCCACTCCCAAGAAAACTTTCCCAACACCATGCTGGAACAACACACAAACCAAAGGGATGGTTCGTATTTATAAGGTCTACTGCCCTTGAGGACATGCGTAGGAATATTCCCACACCTCATCAGCTATGACACGTGGAAGACGTCGTCCGCCCACTCCTACCGTTGGGAGTTTAGGGCATGACGGTAGGCAACCTCTCAATTGCTTTCACGATTTCTGAATGGCCCAAAGAAACTCGCGGGACTTCCCTGGCCGAACCTATACTTTCCATGTCGTGACCAAAATCACAATTTCGTCCTAGAACATGGTCTCTTGATTCCGTCTTTCAGAATACCCATCGGGTACATCGCCCATGGATATCTGATCACGCAGTACCTCGCTGTAGACATCCCCCTACCTGTGACTCTCTCACATGCTCAAGGATGGAAGGAGTCAACACCATTGACTGTAGGGAATTTGTACCCTCCTTCTCCACCAAGGTTAGCCGTAGGGAAGCTAAATACTATGAACCTTCCCGCACTAGACATATATGGGACTTCCTTCTAAGGGAACCTGCTACAACACTGCCATTTTACGAAACATAGACTACCTTGATGTCATAGTCCTGCAGAAATTTCAACCAGCACTGTTGCCTCAGGTTCAAGTCTCTCTAGGTGAGGACGCACCTGAGAAATTGGTGGTCTGAGCAACCCACAAATCATTCTCCCAAAATATAGCGTCTCCACACTCTCATGGAAAAGACCACCACCACCAGCACCACATAGTGAAATTCATAGCTATGATTATAGGGTGTTCATCACCTCGATCTTTACTCGATAATGGTTTCAAGATTGATGTTGAGCACCCAAGGTACCAATGAACAGGGAAGGCGAGCAAACTCATCCAACTTCCAGAGGCTAGACACAGACAGCACGTGGCATACCCCACGTGTCTTTCCCCCTCTTGGAAGGAGATTAATCCCCAAAATAGGAACTCGGCCAAACCCACTAGTGGCACCTCAAGAAAATGGAGGTCAAGAAGAAAAGCTCCACTAGAAAATCCAGAACCTACTCTGACACTCCACCAAACAACCCCTCCATGAATGCGCATATTAGAGGGACTCATCCCCCACACCTCAATACTATCCACTTTTGGTGGTACTGATTCTCCCTCATCGTTTGATCGCATCAAAATATGCATCTTAGTGGGGGAAGAACCCCCTCTTTCCTGTGCATTCAAAGCTATGTTGGACAACACCAACACAGAGTTACATTGCTACCCTGTGTCACCCTCGGTAACCCTTAGAACAACAAGTTAGACGAAAAGAGTACCTTACACAGTGTCTAACATGTTCTACTAAGAGAAGTAGAAAAGGACATAGAGCGTACCTCTTATCATCCCATGCATTGCAGGATTGTAGACATCCATAGCACACAGCCACCTGTGGCCCCATATGTCAGCTCCCAGAGCCTTACATGGGTCTCCTAGTAGTAGTGGAAGGACCTCGAAACGTTGTCCGCCAACCACAGGTCTTCCTGCTTTTCTACCAACACTGCCTCCCTGGGGACCACCCTGTCCTCACCTTGGAGTTCTCTGATCACAACACTGCCTCTGTCATGGTGGTGCATCTACCAACTATCTGGAAGACTCAGCACATTTGGTTGGATAGTCTCATTCCACGTGACCTCTCACATCACAAACATAGCACTTGTCCTCCTTGGGCTGTCTCGGTGCCCTATATTGTCCCCGACCATGTGCCTAAGTCTCATTAAGGGGAGACCTCCATGGTTAAGGCCCTGCCAATTGATGTCCCTCTGAAAAAAATTTCTCAGTCACCAGTGCCTACTCCAGCACCCTGAGATGGGTGAGGATGCACAAGGGCACTACGCTGGCACGAATCTCCTCTACAGAGATCTCGCTCAAAATTTTGTGTTCAGAAGTTTCTGCCATGAACCACATCCACAGAGTACTGAGTAAGGTCTGTGAACCTAGTCACGTACTCAGCCACGACCATCACTCCCCAGTGAAACTCCAGAATCTCTTGAAACCAAATAAAGAATAAGTAGGAGTGGTAGTACACCTCACAAAACAGCTGCTAGAAGTAATCCCACAAGAGTACCAACTCATCGTGCATCTGTGTAACCTTTTCTCTACTAACGCCAAACTGCTTGGTGGAAAAAATAGTAGTCAAAGCCTCCATCTAACCTGTCTATGTCCAAAAAATCCTAAAGAGGTGAACCACCGACTCTACCCAACCCTTCACAATCTGAGGGTATGGCTCACTGTGGAACCGCAGCGGTCTATAACACTGGAACTCACGTAGTGCGCCCAGCCAACACTCGTCATCATCCTTCGCTACCAATACTATCTACTACTCCACTAGTGCAGGTGCTACTACTTGTCCTCCTGGAGAAATGGTAATTCTATGATGAATCTTGAACTAAGGCCTCATCGCTCACAGAGTCTTTGTCACGAACCAGAGATAGTATCCTAGATGGCTATAATCGCGGAGACATCCTGAATCTGATCAAGGAGTACCACGGTCAAATGAGAATATATATACTAACAACGATGGGGATCTGACTCAAGAACGATAGTTAAAGACTCAATCCTATATGATGCACAATCCAAATTCCCTACAACAATTGTCTTAGTGTGTCGAGTCGACATGCGGGTTATTGGGGTCCTGGTGAATGGATACGTCGGTCGTTGCACCATCACTGGACTCCCTGTCCTGAGAGCTGCTCTCGAGACATATTGACAATATTTCCCCAAAACTCAACCAATTTTTTTAGGGACGTCCGAACAATTCCCCAAGGAACAAACCACCTCTGATACCAATTTGTCACGACCCGACCCATACAGGGGCTCGACCCGCAACTACCCCAAGCTCGCCACCATAGGCCAGGGGCTGGTGACTAGTGTTGAAGGCACAACAAACTAGGGGAGGCCTTTGCCTAAGAAACAGTATACACACACGTAGATAACTCAATGAAAAGTGCAGAGAAAGGAAAGAAAGATACAACACTGCTACAAAATGGAAACAAACATACATGCATCGACCTCTAACCAGTACAAGTAATGTTCTAAATATTAGTCTGACAAGTAAACTGAATAGTAAAAGGGAAAAACATGTGCCCAACCAGAAAGGTGCCACAACCCAGCAACAGGTAAACAAAAGTAAATATCTAGTGAGTCTCACACACGAAAAGTCCTGCTATGACCACTGAATGTAGCCTAAGCTCCTGTGTTCTCGACGCTCCTCCGTAGTCTCGACCGACATGTTCGTCGACTGCAAGGGAACACCAAGTGCGGGAAAAGCCCAAGCAGGTGTGAGTATAAAGATACTCTGTAGGATTCCCCGAAAGCTTGAGGGAGCAACAAAAGAGGTACTAAAATGGTGAGAAGTGGACAGAACAAAGAATAGTGTAAGAGTACAATAGTGAGAGTATAAATCAACCCAAAAAAAGAAAGGAAGTGGACTCATCCAATCCAAGAGGATCTAGACATGAAAAGCACCTGGCATACCCTAAGCATCTTCTCCCCTCCTTGAAGGAGAGTAACTGAACCCAAGGGGTGGGAACAAATGTAGGGTATATATATATATTCTCAATAAGTAACCCAAACGAGAGTGTAATGGGATCTATATCTCTAATCTCATCCCAATAGAAGTCACCAACAGTTCAAAGGATATCCATCATTGATGCCCAACAGTCCCGCACGCCGAAGCTACCTCATCGTTGAACTATGAAACCAAGGGTCCTGCTCTGGTAATCATGAATAAAATTCACCGACTAGCCTAATTAAAACGGCCGAGTCTGATAGAAGTCATCGGTTAACCCACTACCCAGCCCCGCTGGAGGGTAAACCACAAGAGGTCTTCAGGTAACCCACTGCCCAGCCCCACTGGAGGAGAAACCCCAAAATATCGTCAGGTAACCCACTACCCAGCCCCGCTGGAGGGTAACCCACATAAGGTTATCAGGTAACCCACTCCCCAGCCCTGCTGGAAGGTAAACCCTAAATTCAATGGGTAACGCACTACCTATTCCCACTGGAGGGTAAACCCTTAGAGGTCAATGGGTAACCCACTACCCAGCCTCACTAAAGGGTAAACCCTAAGGTCAACGGGTAACCCACTACCCAGCCTCACTGGAGGGTGAACCCTAAGAGGTCAATGGGTAACACACTACCAAACCTTGCTGGAGGGTAAACCTAGAACTGGTCTGATAACTCCGCACTGTTTGTGCCATCACTGGGTGTCACTAGCACCACTACCATGCGTAGGTTCGGAGTCTATAAAAGGAACCTCTAACCAATGCCCTTTCATGTTTCCATATTTAATGAGATCTCGAAAGAGGTTCCGCTCTCCCAAAAATATTACACCGCTGTAATCCTCATGAAAAAACAGGCAAGATAGAATACTTACTCGGTGGAAATGGACTCCCGGTGGAAGATTTATTCAACACTGCTTTATGTACACACGGAGTCTCATGGGGCCCACACCATGGACAGGAAAGAGGTCGGGAAAACTGCACCATTGTGATGCTCTCATAAAAAACATGCCAAAATGACTACTCATTCCCTCCAAATATACGTCTGATGAAAAAGCCACAAAATGCTGCACACAGCTTAAAAGATGGCTTGTGGGTCCCGCAACTCAACTCCGTCTTCAATTCCTGAAACCACCCCAGTCAATTTCACCTCGATGTCAGGGTCACAACACCGCTAACGGCGCCTAAAACAGACTCCGGATGTAGAAGTTACAACTCCTCGCGTTATATGAAAATGGGGCCATGTGGGGCCCACACCTCAACCCTGAAACACACCACGTAGATCGTACCATTGTGTTCCTTGTAGATAACCATGTGGTGTAGACTATTCATTTTCCCTAAATGGACTTATGAATCATAAGTCGTAAAAATGCAGCATACTCCAAAAGCCGCCTCGTGGGGCCCATGCCTCGGGCCTGAATTCTAGAGGGCTGATTGCGTCGTTGTAATCCCCTAGAAAAAACACTCATAATAGAGTGATCAAACACCCCAAACGGATGTTGGGTGAAAAAGTTGTGTTTCACTGTAAGACGTGTGAACTAGGCCATGTGCGGCCTGCACCTTATCTCCAACCTGAACACTTTGTAAAGCGTCTCAAAAATTCCGCATGAAGACTGGGGTCACGCTGTTGCTGACAGGGCTTCAATCGGACATCCCAAACAGGATTTAGGTCAGACGCAAGAATAATTAATTAATTAAACAATTAATTAATAATTGGAATTAAGATTTTACTGCCATCGAGAAACCAAACCAAACTTCAAGGGTCCTAAAACAGCTTTGGAAGGATTGACGCAACTCCAGGGCCACCGCGCCTTTGACGGCACGCCAAACGGACGTCCAGCTCACGAAGCACGTCCGTTGCAAGCATTAATAATAATTTATTATTATTAAATTAAAGAATATTATTTCACCCACCCTGCAGCCACAGACGACATGTCAAACGGACGTTCCGTTTAGAAGTAACGGCCCCCCGAATGCAAGGGGGCCCGACTAGGCCGGTTCACCCCGGCCGGCCTGGACTGAACTGCTAGCCCACGGCCTAGCCACGGGTTCGTCCTGACTCACTGTGGCCCACCAGCTATGGCCCGCTCTAGCAACACCATACCCCCTCAGGTCTGGTTCTTCAAAGTAGACCGGCCAAAGGATGGTCTTCGTCACCCAGTAGGACCCGCGTACCGCGGGTCCTTGTCTCCAGCTCGCTCCCCTGAGCGCTGACCTCGGGGGTCTCCTCCGACCACGATGTCCTGTTAGATATCGGTGCCTCTGAAGCCCCAACCGCTCCGCCTAGGATCCTCCCAGATTCGCTGACACCGCCGTCCGCCTCACCCGCCGAACGTCGCGGCCGCCCAAGTTTGTCCTTCGGCTTCAGCCCCTCACCGGAGCCGAAGCTTTTTCCGGTCCCCCCAACCACTATGGTGGTCTGAAAAACTATCTGACACCAGTTTCAGGATCCTTGACACTGGATCTTTAAAACTCTTCCCCTCGCTAGTCGATCTGTCACGGTTTTGGCACATCCGAAATTTTGGACGAAAAATGCTAAAGAACATAATGTAGAACAAGGCTCGGATGATGGATGTGTTCATTTTCCCATCATCATAATTCTAGAATTATATAATTAAAATGAAGAAATTGAATGAAACTCCAGAAATTAAAAAAGGTGCGGAAATTAATCAGAAATCCTACCTCGATCCGGTCATTCGACGTTGGCGACGCGTCCACTGCGATCCCGCTTCGATCAACCGTAGTTCGCTCCTCAATCTGGCGAAGAACAGCGAAGAATGCCAAAGATCATCGAAGAAATCCCGAGAGACAGAGATAGAGAGGACATTAGTTCATTCCCCTAATTCCACAAATGAATTTATAAACTCTCTCTGAAACTCTACCGACGGGCGAGGATTCTGAAACCTCCACGCCCACCTATTTTATATCGCGCCTAGGAAAAACACCCCATTTCAAACTCAACAATAGTCTCAGATTTCAATTCCGAGACTTTGTTTTAATTTTATTTGAAAGGAACGTCAATGATAAAAATCACTAATTCATTATTTTAAAAATGAAGATTTTGTCCCTGGGTGACATCTCTCACAGCAGGCCCATGCCCGCAACTTTTACACCCCGCCTAGGGTAAACAGCACACTCGGGATGCAACTGTGACCTTGGACTTCTAGTACGAGATACCATTTAAGAGAAAACACAACCCTTCCATTTTCATAGTATAAAAACACCTAATATTTTTATAAATTTTATTTCGGTCACACCGAGTCTCAAAATCACACGCCATCTTCACGCCTAGCTCTGGAATTATATGTAGAAATATTCTAAAGTCATACAGGGAAAAAACTAGGTCTCTAAAATATCTCGGTTGAAATAATGAGTTGTTTCAAGTCTAACTTAGGACTATAAACTCAGCGTTGCATGGGAACTAGCCCATGGATGGTTAGATGTTTTCCTTTTATTTTTGTTCTTCAATAAAGTAATCCCTACTGCTTGATCTCCAATTCAATTTCTTAACTGCTTGATGGTGCTTCATGATCAATTTTTGTTTTAGAGAGAGAGTTGTTGCTACCAGAAACATGGCCAAGAAACCCCAAGGGAGAAATCCACTGCATCATAGGGATAACATTTCAATCTACTCACTCCCTTGGGTTACTTATCTTGAACTTAAAACACTAAAATCTTATTTTTCTTATTTTAACTTGCAGGATAATGAAGAGTAGTAACAACCCACTACTTTTGACGATGATTTTTTGATGAAATCCAGTGTTAAAGGTCCAATAATTCAAGGAAGTGTTGTTCTACCCTTTTTCACTTTTCATTACCTGCTTAGTCTTCACTGTGAATTAAGTGTGGGGGGCTTCCCCCTAACCTATGAAAAACGAACATGTTCTCTTGAATGGGTGTTTAGATAATCATATCTAGAGAGTTGAAAAATTATTTTGAACAGATTTGTGAAACATGATTTCACCCACTACTTTCAATTTCATTATGCAGCTACTCCACATCAATGCTAATCATGTTACCATTTGAAGTAAATTGATAAAATCATTTGTCTCCTCTTTAAAAATTCAAATCATGAACAGTTTAGGAATATAACTATACTTGGTAGCTGGTGATGGTTGGTGGGGTTGGGTTCTTTTGTTTTTGTTTGTTTGTGTTTTTCTTTTCACTATTTTTGTGTGGCAAAGAAAAAATTTTGAACCTCATTGCTACCCCTCCATAACATTTTTCAATTGAAATGTCCATCTATTTTAAACATAAAATATCTCCCACCTTGAGATACAACATTGGAGATAATATTGGGTTTTAATTTTTGGGGAGAGGGGTCATTCTAGAGTCATTTCAAATTCCCCCTTCTTAAACCTGAGTTTGAACCTGAGTTTGTGATTGTTTAAAAAAATGGTCAATTTTTTTCAAAAGTCTCAGAATTATTTTAAAAAAATTCAAATTCTTTCATCAATTTATGGTAATTGGAGGTTCAATAGTATTTCAATTATGTCTTGTAATTGGATAACTTTTTTTGGGTGTTGACAGTGGAACTTAGTTAGAAACTATTAAGCATGAGTGATTGAAAAGTGTAATTATTCACTGTATCTATGAACCATTCTATTTAGGGACATATGATGGTGTGTATAACAGGATGGGTTTTTTGGGATAGGATCATGACTTAGAGTAACTAGAAGTTCTCACTGGAATCTAGGGGACTCACATTTTTTTAAATAATATTCAATCACTTTAGTAAGTCAACTTGAATGATTATTAATTAAGTCCTTTGTAACTGGAGTAAAATGGGAAAATGGGATCCCACGGTGATTATCTTAGTCAAGTTGCACTGGGTGCATTTCTGTGAATAAATAAATCCAATTTCAATATTAATAAGTGCTATTAACAGTTCTCTGTACATGGAATATGGCTAGGAAATATTAAAATATAGTTCCCTTGTCAAAAAATGAACTCGTTAAGGTGAGGGTAATTTTGAACCTTGATAAAGAAGGGAGCAATTGACTTGGTCGATTTTCATTTGAGTTGAATCAGTAAAGTGACAAAATTAATGGACTTTAATTTTTAGAACTTGGGAGAAGGTTATAAAGGAAGGTTCCCTTGGTTAAGTTTTGAGTTCCACTTCATCTAACCTATCAACACTCCTTAAATAAGAACTTGAATCGGAAGGTGAAGTAGGATAGTTAATGAGTACAAATAGAAGGCATGACATACTTGACAGTGTATGAAACTGTGAGTCTTTTTACTTCTAGTGAGTATTTTAATCTAGGAAAGACACTATTTTTGAACACCCTTGAAAATCCTGTCCCATTGTTTGGTCTTGCTCCTCTTGATGTTTAAGTTCAATCATGCACTTTTTAAACTGAAACTCACAAATCATCTTTCTATTTTGAATTCAACGGCGTATGCTTGTTTGAGGACAAACAAGGTTTTAAGTGTGGGGTAGTTTGATGTGGCTCAATTTTAACACTCTTTGCCACATCCTTTTAATATTTTTATTGACTTTTTTATACCAAAATGTGGTTTTTTAGTAAAAAATTAATAATTGTTGTGATTTTGTACTTTGCTGTGTAAAATATTCATTTTTAGTTTAAATCATGTGTTTTATTGTGAATTATTATCATTATAAATAATTATTTAATTAAATTAGTCCTATGAATTCAAATTTTATTTATTTAATCGTTTATTTTTACAATTTTTTCATTCAAGTTATTTTATGAATTCATTAATTTAATTAATTAATTCCTTATTCTTGAAATTTTAAATAAATAACTCATTATAGTTTTTTTCAATTATTTTAATAACATAATTAGTTTTAACAATTTAATTTTATTCAATTAATATTTATTATTCATTAATTTAACCTATTAATTCTTTAATTAATTGGTTAATTAATTTAAGAAAGTATTTTTAAATATTTTAATTTTTTCTTGAATCAATTTGTTTATTTTGTTTAATCTAAATAAAATTATTTCTTTTAAATAATTCATAATTATTTTTATTATTTAACTTAACTTTGTTTTATTAATTATTAATATTATTTTAATTTAATTTTTAGTAAATTATTTTAATTTTTAGCGTTGTTGAATGTTTTTTAGATGTTACGGTGGAAAGTCTCACTGCCTCCACCCCCTTTTACACGGAGTCACTATTAACCCCTTTTTACTTTCTCACTATTTCAAACTAACGATGCTTGTTCCACCATTTCACACCAATTAATTCGATGCTACCACTGTATCATCCACCTTATTATGTCACCATGAGAATCACTCATGGTGGAACACTCAATCAGTTCCACCATTTCCTGCTCCCCCTTGCACTCACCTATTCACCTTTACTATCTCACACACTAATTTTCACTCACTCCACTTCACTGCCACCAACTGTTTTTATTTGTTTGTGTGTGTGGATTTTTTAGTTTATTTTTTTAGATCTACAAACACAACATTAGGCCTCCTTGTGGTTTGACCATATCTTTCCACTGTTCTAATTAGTAAATAGGTCATAAATTTTAGTTTGTCTCCCATGCCCAAAGACGCGTGGCTGTTCACAAATCCTGGACTTTTGGGTATACCATGTAGACATAGAGATGACTAATAAAATGATCTTTTTAGAGAAAATAATACGACGTATTCATTCTCTAAATAATTTAATAAATGATATAGTTTTTATTTTAAAAGGTAGATGATGAATGTTGTTAAAAAATTATATTGAGATTATAATAACTCTAAGTACATTGTATTTATTATCAATAAGGGGGAGAAGAACTAACATTGAATTTTTAATAGGCTGGGGCATTGAAAAAAAGGTGGAGATTGATGTTCTTAAATAAATGATTCATATTTATTTAATATATTTCTAAGATGAAATTATTTAAATTTATATTATAGAAAATAATCCATTACAAATATTTATATGTAGAAGTAGAACTGTTGTTGATACTTGAACAAATTGGTTGGGGAAAATCAATTTAGCAGACTCATATATGAAAATTGATGAACTATTGTTCTTGTTATTGGTATGTGATAATTATAAAAATGCCTTTGATTAAATTTTATAGTGTTTATAAGTGTTCATATAGTGGCACATTTGGTTTTGGGTGTTGTGGTAGATAATGGATTTGTTAAAGAATGTATAAAGAACCATCCATGTGAGAAAACTAATTGGATGATAAGATAGAAGTTTTGGAGGATTAAAATGAGTTTTTTTATTTGATAGAAAAATATAATGATTTAAAGTGGTTTTCATGTAATTTGATTTAATGGTGTGATTTTGAAAAAAAATCTCACATGTAAGGGGACCCACACTTAAGGTGATCTATGTATGGAGATTCATGTTTATGGATCCATGTATAAGGATTCAGTCTATACAGAACCATGTCAAGGGAATCACATCTAAGTTACAATGTAACGTGATTCATAGATGGATATTAAATATATATAGATTCATGTAAGTGGTTCATTTATCCATATTTGGATGTCAATAATCAAATAATAATATTTTCTAGAGAATTTAGAATATAATTCAGAAGATGAATACATTTTCCATCAATGTAATTAATCATCACAATGATATTTAAATTCACAGTCATCCTAGCTGAGAATCCAAAATTAAATAAAAAGTGATGTTGTTAGATAAATATAAACTACTATTATGGGTTTTTAATAGTTCCACACTAAAATCCATGGATCCACTTCACAACATCATAATATCATATACATTTGAAGATGATTTTAATGTAATTATATTTAAAAGGTTTTTATAGGAAAATATGTATCAATATTTCAAATATCTCATAAGAAAATTTCCCTAAGTCTTTTAAGGGATTTGAATGAGAATTTACCTAGAGTTAAAATAAGGATCTCGTGTTTTTTATTTATTTTTAGTGGTTTCTAAATTTAATATCGAAAAAAATATTTTTGAGATATTTCTCATAAATATCACGAGAATAGAATAAGAAATGGTTTGATAAACCATTGACTTTATAACTATCAAGGAAAAACTATAGTCATCCAATTAATGAGAACACAATTATGTACCAAAAATATAATGTATTTTCGTAATAATGAAGGGAAATAGGGATATGATTTATAAGTTATATGATAAAACAATATCATAGATAGATATTACCTAATGTATTTGAAAGATGACTAAGAAGGATAAAGGGCAACACACAAGTGGAGTTGTATATCATATTCATGGTATTTAATGACATATTATTGAGAACATATCAATTCTGATTTAGGGGAAGAGTATGGATATCCTCCCACTATATCAAAAAATAGAGGGAGTAAAAGTGCTACACCATTTTTTTGAAAGGGTTTATTCAAAGACTATATAAGGCATTCATGTCTAGTCATTAGGACTGACCTATGAAGGATAATTAGAAGGTCATGGGAATCTGGTGGCATTATGTTTTATAGTAAAAACAGACTCTTATGGGATGTTAGAGACAATGGTGTGATTTTTTTTAAGATTTTCTAGAGACCATTCCATTGTAACCACATTTTTAAATAGTTTAATTATCTTTATATAAGAAGACTAATCAATCCCATCAAGGGGTTGGATTTCATGGACAATCCTTATAAATAATTGATTCCTTATGAATTTTTTTGGTGAATAATCTTGGTGTATCTATGTTGAAAAAAATTTAGTGGATAATGAATTCATTCATTCATATAGGTTAAATTAAATTGGAAAATTTAATAAAAAAGTGTACCACTAATTTACCCACACACTCTATAATAATAATCTATCTGGGACTATAATTTCTAATATAATTCTAAACTGGAATAATCATATCACATTCAATAATTATAATATATGTATTTAATAACTATTATCATGGTAAATAAATTATTTCAAACAAAATGAAATTGAAATACCTTATGATAATGTCTCTTAGATGAATAATGGGAAACAATTCAGTTGGTTTGAGGATTCCTCCTTAAAACATGAATATAACAATCTTTCTTAAGTTTAACTAAGGAGAGAGAGTTACTAATGAATATTCATGATTAATGTAAATAAATGGTTAAAAATATGAAAGAAAATAAAACTCTTCATTGTATAGTGGTGATTTTCTTCCATAATCATTTGATTAGAATGATTTTACTGATTCCACGTGTATTTGTTATAAATTTTCATCATTTAATTTTTTTATTGTAAAAATCCTAAAATTTAAAAATTAGTAATAAAATAAACCTTTCTAAAAAATTAGACTGTTACTTAAAATTTCATGATATTCATTTTATTTCTACGATAATATATTGAGAATGATGGTAAATATGCTAAAAATTTAAGAGGAGTATATTGGATGAATAAAAAATGATTAGGCACTATATATTGTTATGCCAAAAAATAGAAAAATGAGGGAAGGGAAGAATATGATTTTTGGGTTTCCACTTTTTCAAACCCATTATTCCCTTTTATTGTCTCTACTACATCCTCTTGGTGTTGTGTAGTGGATAATGGATACATGTCTAAGAATTCCTCTCACTATTGATGGACCACTTTTATTTGTCTTACAAGCTATGGTTATCATCTTAGACTAATCCAAAAATTTTATTAGTCAGATCAACTAGATTTGGGTTATATCACCTCTCATTGAATATATGAAGAATAAAATCATAGTATTCAGATGTAGGTAAATAGGTATGGTGGGTTTTGGGAGAAATAAATTTTATAATGGTGGCTGAGACTATAGGGTTTTGGGGGTGGTATCATTAAACAATGGGTATACCTTACAGTAAAACCCTCAATAGTAGGTTTTTATGAATAAACCATTTAATGTCATTAATAATCTGATAATTTGATGTGTGATATTCTGTATTACATACAAGGGTTTATTAAGAACATTTGTAATGTAATTTATCCTATATCTTGACTTTTTATTTTTACAGGGACTTTTTACATCGTTGTTGCGACCCTATGAAATAATGGTGTGGGATTTTCCCTTCATCCAAAATATTTGTAGTTTAAATTAAATTCTAGAAATAAGATTCCTAATTTACTATATTATTGTGGGGTTTTATTGCATTTTTACAAGGCCATAATAAATATTAAGTTCAGGCTTTCCCCAATAGCTTGATTATTATGGAATAAAAAACCACTATGACCTATGAACTATTATTACCCAAGTTTATGTTTCTATTATATCATAACAGGTTTTTTGCAAAATAATAGTCAAATTTTGGGTTTTCACCAAAATAATTTGGTGCATGTAGTGGATTCTAATGCCCTAATTCATTCATTAAAAAAATTATGGGTTTTTCCATTTTGGAATAATATTTTTCCGTACTATATTATTTTTTAATTTTTTCCCTTTTTCATTTGCCCTGGTTAATGAAGTAAAAATAGTATAACTCTTTTTTATTACATTTTTATTCATTATAAGAGTGTTTTGGAGGATTTAGGTAGTTATTTTAAAGAATCTTATTTGGATTCATTATAACAATATGTCTTATCCAAAAGTACGAACCCAATTTTTAAAATATATGATTAATTTTAAAAACAAATGAAAAAATACCATATTTGACACCTATAAAAATTATATTTAAAGTCTACTAATTTATGTACCTGTTTTTTCTTAGTTAAATAATTTGGAGTTTATATACTCTATATATGAATCTTTAATGTTGTATTTTTTGGTGTTTTATAATCACTATGGATGTGACCATATCATTCCTCTAAATTTCCACAACTTCAAGCTGAGAAGTTATAACCACCATGAGGGATCCTAGCCTATTTTATTTTATATTCCATATAAATAGTAAAAATAGTAGTTAAAAAGAAATACCTTATAGCAATGGTTGATCACCTATATATTAATTTTTTATTCATATGACTTCATTATTTTCTACTCAATTATGGTGTAATTTCCATAATCATATCTAAATATTTAGTTTAATTCATATATCTCTAAACATATTATCTTCCACAAATTATTTTATTACCAATTTGTTACATTAAATTTAAAAAAAAATTAGGAAATCCCCACAAAAATGTGGAAGGATTTTTTATACACTAATCAAAATTATGACATAAAAATGATGTATTATAAGATATTTGTAGACCCATAATTAATTATCAATTTTTTGAGTAATTGATTCATCTTGAAATAATGTTATTTATATTGTATTCATCATATCATGATCCAAATAACCAAATGGTGTCTCCTTCTAGGGTTGTTTGATGTGTTTTTTTTAACAGAATCTACAATTCTATTGGTTTCCCTTCAATAAATGAACATCTACCTGTTTTATATATTCATTAATCAATAGTTTGGGGCCTCCAAACTTGGAGAATATATTATTCTTTAAAAATATTTAATGAAAATATTATCATTTTTTTGAATTTGGGATCCACTTAAACCCATTTTAACTAATATTCTATGAACATTAAGATGTATTATTAGGAAAAACTATTTATAAATGGGACCCTCAATAATGATTACCTAGAAAAAAAATAATTATATTCTCATTATTGGATATTGTGTTATTTTATCACTTTTTATAATTTTCCAAAAAAAATTTATGTGATCACATGATACTACAAGGATCCCAACATGAATGCATAATATTGTCCAAACGAGTTAACATTGAAGGGTCTTAGACATTGTTTGTTGAATACAATAGATTTATTTAATTATTGGAAAGTGATATGATTCCAATATGCTTTCCCCTTCAATTTCAACAATATATCTATGAATATTCTCCATTAAAACTTTTTATTAAAGACAAAAGGATCATATAAAAAGTCTTATGGATGTTTAAATATAATTTTATATTTTTCAAGTCCCAATCTAATTAGTGATGTTGGAAAACCATGGTCATACTATAAAATATTACCTAAATTAGTGTATAACTATAAATTCCATTATTATTTTCACTTATTGGACTCATATGAGGTGAAAAACATCATTATTGATAGATAATTGGGTAGAATATTCTTTTATCTTTTAATATACTTGATCTTTTATCATACTCATTGTGTAATAGAATCCATTAGATTAAGAATGTATTTATAGATTATTTTATAATATATTAGAGTTTTGTATGACTAGTGTCAATTAATATAGTGAAATGAACTAGATAATGTCTAATGTAGACAAACATTAAAGTCTAAAATGAATTATTCTATAATAATTGTTGTGAAATTAAAACATGTATCTATAAATGTAATATATTCATTGTACATCAGAAATAAAATTCTATCATTTATTTATTTTGGAAAACAAACCACAATATTTTCACTTTGAATACATATTAGATGAAATGGTTTTACCCAATTAAGTAATTCCATGATTGGGGTTGTCATTGACCATTTAATTATATTTTTAAATATTATTTCCAAAATTTATTGAATGATAACTCAAAATAAATTTCTAAAATATTATAGAGGGGGTAATAAAATTGGGAAGAATATTGAAAAAATAATTTTTAAAGGAATTAATGTCCAAAAAATTGTTAGATACCCTCGCCATCATGGTTGTAAAAATTCCATTATCACTATTTATTTTCATGGGATTAAAAATTATCCCATCCTATGAAATATAGTGGGTGAGAAATATTGAATATTTCACCAATAAATGGCACTTCAATCTGTTTACCAAGGGACTTTTTTGCTCACATCATTCTGAAATCTTTTTTATGATTTTTTATAGATATATTAAATTATCTGACACATATATAAACTTTTTTATTAAATATTATTTTTTAATTCCTATAATATTACATGAAAATTAAGGGTTATGAACCACTAAAATATAGTGAGTATCTTATATATACATAGTCGCATTCATAAATAAGAAAAAAATTACAGGGGAATGTAAAAGTGGTTTATTCTTAGTATTATAATGACATTGAATTTGGTTATTGTTTGTGTTTCTAACTTTATTTTGGTATTATATATTTTTTTATTTATAAATTAAAAATCTATATACATAAAATTAATTATTAAAAATAATTTAATTGTTAAAATTTAATTTAATTTTAGTTTATTAAATTTATTTATCTTTTATTTTTTAAATACTTCTTTTATTTTTTATATAAAATTGGTTTTATGTGTTTAAAAAATTTAATAGTATTTTTTTAATTTTATTTAGATTATTTTGATCCTTGTTTAATTTATTCATATATATCTTTACCTTTAAGTAGGTTTTAATTGACACTTGGTTGACTTTTATTCTACTCTTAAATGAGCTTCACAAATATAAAGTTACCTTTATGTATGTTTATAAGTACCATTATATAGCTTTAGAGTACACTTATGTGAACATTACTATATGACAGTCACCCTTACATAGGTTTCCTATACCCTTACAGAATTTTGAGAAAATACTGATTACCCTTACACAAGTTACACTTTACCTTTAAATAAGGTTAATATTATAGTATCATCGATATTAAGAACTAGAGTATACATTTACATGGTTATAATAAAATATGATTTTACCTTACATAATTTCATTATAAATTTATGTTAGTTTCATTATAACCATACATAAGGCGTGCTATACCTTTTCACAAAACATTTAAAATATAAATTAACATTACACAACATTACTATCCACTATTACACAACATATTGTACCATTACACCATATGAAATTTTCCCTTACATAAAATATGTACAATACACTTTACCTATACATTGTGAGAAACCATATCCTTATTAATTTAGTTAAATTTTAAAATTTACAATACACATGTAGCTAAAATTGGAGCATACCATTACGTATTCGTATTCAAGGATATACCTTTAAAAATTTATTGTATCATTCAATTAAACTTCCAAGAATTTTACATAATGCTCTTACTCGAGCTATTCAGTTACTCTTACAAATGGTCTCCCATGCACTTTAGAAACACCAATAAATATCATGGTATTAACACAATATAATTGATGAAAAAGTATTCTCACAACTAATCACATAATATCCTTCTAACTAGTGAACACAACCACAATGAATGGTAATGGTATCATCTATCTTGTTCTAGTGGTAGCATAACATAACTAGTTATTGTTCCACATAACAAGTAGTAGCATCACTCAAATGGTAGTGGTAACTGAAAGGTAGTGGTATTAAGAATATGTTACCATTAGTTAAAATATATATATATTACTATTAGATAAAAGATAATAATATTATTTTAAATTATTATTTATGTATATTATGAAAATTGTTATAAATTTTAATTTAAAATAAATTTATTTTACTTTTTTTCAAATATAATTAATTAATCATGAAATGTTTTAGAGAATAATTTAGATATACAAACTCACATAAAATATTTGTGTTATAATTATCTATTTTAGTGATAACCTAATATTTCAATATACATAAATTGTATTCAATGTATTCTCGGTTTTTTTATTGCTTGTATAATGCATGTTTTCATTGATAGTTATATTGGAATTATTTTAAATGTTTTTTATGAAAACAAGAGAGTGATAACTATTGAACAATTATCATGATCATTAAAACTACAAGTTTATGGTATTATTCTATGTAAATTATTTTATAACATGTTATTATGTGATTAGTCATTTAGATAATCCTTTGTAACTCAAGATGTTCTTGGATGTTAATCACATTGGATTAGTTATTGGAATATAATCAATATGGAATTTAATAACATAAACATGAAATAGTTTATTCACTTACAATAATAGATAGAGTAGTGAAACACATAAGAATAGAACATTAACACAATAATTGAAAAGTACTAATACCCTACTATGATATCTATTACAATGATACAGTCAAGAGGGACAACATCATTGGATCATTTACTATTGAAGTGATCTATATCCTTATATTCGAACAACATTCATCGTCATCTACTACACTTCTATGCCTATATTATAATTTTTTTTCATTATTATATCTTTTTATCATCAATTTTTTCTTATATAGTAGGATTCATATTTTAAAATAAAAAATATTTCTTAATTGGTTATTCCTTCTATTTCAAATGGAATGTCAGTTTGTGGCCCCTAGGTAAATGGTTGGTTGGTTGTGACTTCTATTAAAGGTTAGGTGGAAGGTGACTCCTATCAATGTTCATTTGATTTATATTACAATGGTAGAAAAAGGTATGTCTATAACTAGGTTATAAATCCATAAGAAAAGTTAATAATTATTGAATACTAGTCTTCTCACTGAGTAGATAATACTGAAGAGTATATTGGGATCTTAGTCATTCCAAATAATATAATAACCATTAGGTGTTTCTTGTTTTATTTTCTGCTACAAAATTTATACTCTTAATTACTTTAATAATTTTATTTCATTAAAAATTTTGAAACATTACTATTCACTCACTCCCTACTAGTCATATTTGTGTCCTCACTAGGACCAAACAATTTTTTTTAGAGGTTAGTTATTTTCATGAAGTATGTTATTAATCTTTCAATATCATTTTGTACTAACCATTATCCTCCCCCTAAAATTTTTGGAAAATATCCACTATTTCATTATTGAAATTTGGGAATTTAAGTTGTTGTATCCCATTATACAACCCTATTTCAATGTCAAGTATTATGTATACTAGAAGTTTTGGATGGATGTATTTATAAAAGAACATATGTCCTGAAATTTTCCTATAACGTCAAAATATTATAAATTCTAAGTGGTAGATTAAGAAACTTTTATATGAATGGATACTAGAAAATGTGTTCTAAAATATAAATTTTTGAATTAAATGTTTTATTCTTTATATATAAATATTTAAACCCTTTATCATCATTAAAAAATGTATATATATACTCAAAGAATTTAAAATTCACTTTGAAATTAATTTATATGTGTCATAGAACTATTTTGAGCATTCATAGAGATGAGTTTCAAGAATTTAGAATGAATGATCAAAATATAATCAACTGTATGTATAACTGATTAACTAAAATTATAAAATTTACAGGCACAGTTAAGGACAATGTGATAAATAATATCATTATTGATAAAATACATTGAGATATACATAAATGGTGTCACTCAAAAAATATTTCAATTTAAGAATGGAATGATTTCACTTTGTATTCAATGGATAAAATGATAGGGACACTTCTACAATATGAGATGGTGTAAAATAATGATATATTTGAAGAACATTACAAAAGAACAGGTATTTCATTCAACACTAATATGATGGATTTTTCTAATTATTTTGATTTAAATTTGTAGAAATGTTGGAATTGTACAATAGGATATTTTACTAATGTATTTTATAAGCACATGGAGGGAAATAGAGTTTCAAAGAATAATTCTAGAAGAGATCAAAAAATTAATGACATAAATGGATGTATTAAATGTTAGAGTACTAAATATAAGGTATAAAGATTAATATTCTCATTACTTTAGAAAAATGGATATTCCAAATCAGATTTTTTAAATATTGCAATTGGAATTAAAAGACAATAAGTTCAAGGATTTAAAACAGACATTTCATAATGGATGAAGTTGTAAAATGGATACATATCCGGAGTAGTGATGAATTTTTGAGTTCAAATGAATTATACAATTTATGATTAATGGAGAAAACTATGAATTATGTAATTATTGATTCTAATCATAAATCAAGTAATGAGTTTAAAATTTAAACTAGAGTTAAATAAATAAAAATAAAAATAATAAATGTTTCAAGATGATATTTTTAGAATGGATGAACTTTATGGGGAATTTAAATAATTATTTATGAATCTAACGAATAAAATGGAAAATTTAATATTTTTCCTTTAATAAATTTGGAATATAAAATGGTTTTAGATTCTAAACTAGTTAATATCAAATATGATAATGAAATATTGAATAATTTATTTCAAAAAAATAATGAATATTAAGACATGATATTTATATCAATTCATAATGATTTATCAAAAATTGAAATGGAATATAATGAGCTCAATAAAGAAAATAATAAATTTTCAAATACATGGTAATGTTCAAATCTGAAAATATATGATGACAAGGAATTTATGAAAAATGATATTGAAAATATAAAAAGGTAATTTACTAGATTAAAATAAATATTATCTGGTTTTTAAAGGAAAATAAAAATATGATAAGATGATGGTTATGAGAAAACACAAAAAATAAAAAACTAGCATTGGTTATAATATCAAGATTCATAATATTTCTAGAAATAATTTTGTTAATGAATGTAGATGAAATGTATCTAATATTACATACATTAGATGTAATTTGAATAAGAATTATGAAAATGAATGTTCATTAAGATTTAATCAAAAATCAATCCACACAATGAATTTTATTTCTAAGAATATATATTATATATTACCATAAAATAATTTTCTTAAATTTATATAATTCCGAAAAAAAAAATTATTACTAACCTATTTGGAAAAAATAGCTTGGGGACTAAAACAATCAACTTTCTAATCCTTTCATTAGAAATACTATATAATGAGTTCTAATAATAAATTGTATATATCCAAATATTGTTCCAGAAACATTAATATTTATATTTATAAATTTTTATCATTTAATTCATATTTTGGAGGCACTGTCACATTTAGTTAAAACTCTAAATGCAAGTTCAATTCTTTTAAAGATGTATGAATATTCAAAAAAATTATAATTTAAAACATACTATATGTATTGGTATTAAAAAAATTTATCTAACATCTCACATAATTTTGATGATAGATTGAGTTTAAAATTTGGAGATAATAAATGTATTATTTATAAATACAATACTATATTATTTTATGTAAATAGAAAAAAAATAAAATAAATCTATATATTTCTCAAAACTAACCTAGAAAAATTTAAAGTGTTTAAATTTTATAGAAGCTGACCATATGATTACACACATATGGTTGGGACAGGATGATATTCAATAATCGTATATGTTTTAAAAACATGGATTGTTTTTAAAACATCCAATGTTTGACAAATGTAATTATTTTATAAGTGGTTATTGTCTAATGGTTAAGTAATAGAAAGAGAAATTTAGACATGTTTACAATGTTGATAATGATATATATTTATAACTACTTCACATTTATTTATTTGTACCCCAAATAACAACTAGTTTAGGAAGTATGGAATATGTTTTTTGTAATTTTAGATGATTTCAATCGATTCAGTTAGACTCATTTCCAATTTCAAAAAATTGAATCCCTAAAAAATATTAATTCATCATGTAAATAGATTCAAAATAAAAAATTTCATTTAATAACATCTATTATAAGTGATAATGAAGAATAATCTTTTGACATTGATTTTGAGAAATTTTGTGTAGATATTGGACACTACCATAATTCTTCTTCCCCTAGAAAACCAAAAAAATGGTATTGTATAGAGAAAAATAGAAATATTCAATAAATTGAAAGAACCATCATAAATGAATTCAATTTAAAAAAAATTGGGCAGATTCTATTAACACTTTTTTTTATATCATAAATAGATTTTACATTATTCCCATGTTAATTATTAACCCAAATAATATTTTTGTATAAAATAAATATAAGATTGGTCACTTTAGTGTTTTTGGTTGAAGAGTTTTTATTTGAAAAATTTATGAAATTGTGGATAATATTGATTCTAAAATTGATGAGGGTATATTTATAGGATATTAAAATAATATTAAATCTTATATAGTGAATAAAATGAAAACCATTATAATAGAAGAATATGTCCACATAAAATTCACTAATAATAATGAAAAATAGTGTGTGTATTCTCATAATCATGATAAAGAATTTAAGGAGTTAATTTTTTTTAATATAAACCTAAAATTAAAAATTAATAAGTTTAGGTAGAGAACATCTATTCTCAATCCAATTTTATGAATTATAAAATACATAGGGAACATAATCTAGATAATTTAACTGGAAATGATCAAAATGGAATAAGAGTTAGAGAATAATTTATTTAATTTTTTATTATTCTAACATTGTTGAATATTTTGTACCAATTAATTTTAATGAAGATTTTAATTATTCAAACTAAATAAATTATATTTATGATGAACATAATCAATTTCAAATAAATTATGTAGATAATTAGGTTGATTTTCCTACATATAAATAGTCTATTGGAACAAAATGTATTTTTAGAAATAAAATTGATGAGTCTGATAACATAGTAATAAATAATTCTACACTAAGTTCCCAAGGAAGTTTATAAACGAATATATTGATTTTGAGGATTCTTTTTCACATGTTCCAAAAATATAATCCTTTTATATTATTTTAGGATTTTCATCGTATAAATATATTATTTTTAAAAAATGAATAAAAATATTTCATTTTTAAATTGTGTAATTTATGAAGAGATGTATGTTAATCAACAACCTCATTTCTAAAATAATTAATTTCTACATCATTTTTTCAAACTATATGACACTTTTTATGGTCTAAAGATGTTCTATGTGTTTGATAGGATATACTAACTATATTTGTTTATTGAAAATTGATTTTAACATTGGAAACTTTTATCTATCATTATTTATAAATAATATTTCAAATTCTATTGTAATTAAAAAATATATATGTTGATGACATTGTATTGGAGTACAAAAATGATATTATTTAAAGTGATTTTCTCAAAATAATGAAAAATGAATTTTACATTTTCCTAATAGTTGAATTAAAATATTTCCATACAATTCAATGTGTATAAATAAAATACCTCATTTTTTTAAATGAATGAAATTTAGAAAAATATTTGACTAAAAAATTCAATCTATAATTATTTAAGACTATGAGAACCCCAATGAGCACCAATTATAAAATGTATTTGGAAGACTTTGAAAAATAATATAAATATAAAATATAGAGTAAATATTGAAATTATTCATTATTTAACATCCTAAATGCTATATATTATTATTTCAGTATGCATGTGTGAATGATACATTTAAAATCAAATAGAAATTCATTTAAATTATATTAAAATAATATTAATATATATTATAAAAACAATTAACAAGGTTATATTTATCTTTAATTTTAATTATTTTAATTTTTCATCATATTCTAACAATGATTTTAGAGGTTGACAACTTGATTAGAAAAGAACATCAGGTGTGTCTCACTTACATAGTAAATGGTTAATATCATGGAGTACTAAAAATAAACTATCTATTTCATTGGCAAATTTAATCTTAGTACATTTCTGCAATAAATATTTTTCTTACTATATATGTATATATCAAAATCAATTTGATTTCAGTGATTATTTTGATATAATTCTTATATATATTGACCAAAAATATACTATTTCAATATCTATAAATAATTCAAAACATTATTGGATAAAAAAATATTGATGTTATAATTTATTTCATAAGGAATCATGTTAACAAAGGATATATCACTTTAGATATATTCCAATGGAACGCCAACATACATATAACTTTAACAGACTTTTGTATTCTCTGAGGTCATAGAAATTAATGTTTGAACATGGTTTAATGGATACTTACTGAGTAGGCAAATATTTTCTTTCTACTATTCTTATTTCAATGTAAAAAATCATTAATTTAATTGGTGTTTTCCCTTGTTTTCTAATATTGGGGAATATAATTTTTTTTAAATAGTATAATCATATACTAATTAAACAATTTATTAAATTTAAAAAATTGTGGAATGTATTTTAATAATAATATTTTCAATAAATTTGGAGAAAATTTATAGTTTTTTAAATAAAATTAAAAGGTTGAGAAAATTAAATTTTTTAAAGTCAAGTATTTTATTTGTTTTTTAATATAAAAATGGAGATTGCTTGTGTTTATAGTGTGGTTTTAGTATTATATCTTATTATTTTTACTATTTTAGTAAATGGAAAATAACTTAATTTGAAATTATTTCATAAAAATTGGTTAAATATTAATAATTAATAATATTTTATTTTATTTATTTTTTCTATGTTTTATTTTTCTTATTCTTTAATTAGTTGTTATATATAACTAATTGCATGTTTGTATAATTTTTTTATATATTTATTTTACCTTTACATAGAGTATTTTTATCCTTTTGTAAGTTCATTAATCATAAATTTACCATTACATGGGTTTTCCTTTACTCTTATATAACATTTATTCTACCTTTAGTGAGATTTAAAAATTAAAAGTTACCCTTAAATAAGTTTCCAATTACCTTTACATAGCTTTAAAGTAACCTTACATGAACCTTACAATCTCTGAGTTACCCTTATATTTTATTCATATTCTGTTACACAAACCATAGGAAATATGGATTTCCCTTATGAAAATTACATTATAAATTTACTTGAAGTTAAATATAACCTTAGGAAGCTAGTAATGACTTGAGTTCACCTTTTTGAAATTATTTGAAAATATTACATACCTTTTTGTATGTTCATTATATTGTTACAATAATTTCATTAATCTCATGTATAGAATATATTGTACCATACACAATTCTTATAAAATACAATTTACCTTTACACAACTTTTCAATCTACCATTACATAAAAAAATTAAATTTTCAATACATAAAATATAAAAAAAATTAGACTACATTAAATCTGATTTAATTTTAAATAGTGGAAAACCTTACCTTAATTCCTATTATTAAAACATGAACATAAAATTACACATTAAGTTAGAGGTGGGACTTACCTTTACACATTCTCATTCATAGATATATCATTTCTCGTCTATTCTATCATATACTTACACGTCCCATGAAACATAATTCCAAACCTTACACAAGATATCTGGTAACTCTTATAAGGGATCTCCCATGAACGGTAGTAGCATATATCCTTCCAACAGTAGAACCCTTATATCCTTCTAGAGGTAGCACAATCATAACTAATGGTAGAATATACTCAAGACTAGTGGGAGTGACCACATTACATAGTAACAGTACAATACATCTTTTATATGGGTAGCTCCACACTATAATTAGGGAAACTACATAACTATTGGTAACAACACTATAATAGTAGTGGTAGAAGAACTATAGTGCAATCAATCATCTACTACAATCATTTAAAATATATATCTACTACTATCAGATAAAAGATATTATCATAATTATATTTATTATTATTTATCTATATTATGAAAAATATTGTAACTATTATTTTAAAAGTAATTGACTATATTTTTCTCAAATATAATTAAATTTTTTATTACATTTTTTTTTAGTATAAATGCTTTATACAAAAAAAATACAATATTTATGTTATGATGCAATGTTTTAGTGATTAATTGATATTTCTTTATACTATAATTTCATTTTATATAGTCCTAATTGTTTATTATTATTTGTAAAAATGTATTTTTATTAATGGTTATATTTTATGTATTTTGAAGTTATTTCATGTAGGAATATAATTATGTGTTCAGTCTCTGATGATGAGAATGATAATTCAGACTATAGGTAAATAGTTTTATTCTATCCTTGTGTGTTTGTAATGTGGAATTATTTGATTTCTAATATAGATGATCATTTAAAATCAATAATAATTTAGAAGATATGAAACTATATTATCCATTATAATTTGATCAGGGAGTATTTTTAAAATATAAAATTCAAATAGTTTATTCACATAAGATAATAGAGATAGAATTGACATTCTGAAGATTTTAACATTTATATGATAATTGTGATACACTAAACCCCTATAGTGAATAGTATTCCATCATTGTGATCTTGAAGGACATCAAAATTTCATCATATACTAGTTTTTTTATCCATGTTCGTGATCTAAAAAGACAGTCATCATCATTTCATCCACTACTGAGATAATGTTATATCTATTTTTTCTTATTGTATATTTATTTCTTATATTTGTTTTTATAAAAAAATTATTATTTTCCCATTAAATTAATATCATACATATGTTATTCCTTATATTTTAATATGAATTTGTGGTTGTGATTCTATAAAAATGTATGGTGGATTTTGGTTCCTGTAAAAAAGACTAGGGGTTGCGACTCAGGTAAAAGCTACATCGGGTTAAAATACTAGGTGGGAGAAATGTATGTCTATAACTATGTTATAACACCCTAAATATTTAGGAATTAATTAATACCAGTACTATCACTATATAGAGAATATTTTATAGTGGACTATGATCTTGGTGACCTAAACTACTATATAAAACATCTTATGTTATTTGTTTCATTTATCGGTGCCAAATTTAAACTGTATCTAACTATAAAAGTTATATTTCATTTAATTTTTATAAAAATCACTTTGAAACCCCCATATAGTAAAAATTTCCACCTCATTAGGACAAAATATTTTAATATTTATTATCCATCAAGAAGTAAATAATAAAAAAGTTTAGATAAACATTCAAGAAATTTTTTCAATAAAAGGGAATGGAAAATGAGCATTTCTTATTGAATCATATAACTTTGTATATAAAGCAAAAAATCTCCCACCCATCACCATTATAATGGTTTTAATATCTTAATGATTATTTTCTAAGGTTATTTACCTTTTCTTATGTACTTCATAGATTTTTCTCACTCATTCACATTTAGAAATGTTTTAGATGTCTAGGTGTCCCATATTTTCAGTACATCCTTAATTATAGTTTCCTTTATTCATGGTAACATGAATTGTGGTTGTAATGTGAGCATCTATATTTCTTAATACTCACCTTTTTTGTGAAATAAAAAATTTGAAAACATTTAATATCTATGATTCTACATTGAATTAAATATTTTCATTATTTTACCACTATAACCAACCTATGCACCTTTTTCTTTGAAGTTTTAAAAAAAATAGTAGTATGTTCTCTCATTCTATGAATATTTAGTATAGTTGGTTTATAAGTACTTTTTTCAACTCCAATTTTAGTGTTTTCATAATCAAGTTATCTAATTTAGAAGGAAATTTGAAAAAGGAAATCCATAATAATATCTCTTTTTCATTGACGTCTTCTTCTTATGTCTTCCTCTTTTCTCTCCACTTCCCTACAGATAAAATCTATCACTCCTATCTTCAACTATAATTTCTTATCAAACTATATATACATATATTTTTTAGTGATGATTTCATGTAATTATTTATTATTTTATATATGGTATAGGTAATATATAATGTTAAATTGGAAAATATCCTCTCCAAAATAGAAAATAATTCTACCATGATTTGTTTAAATAATATCCATCACCATGGCTCTAAAAGATCAAAATGGATGACATTCACTTATAATTATAATTCCATATATAAAATAAGAAATTCAGTTGTAAAAATATATTTCCCAATATTACTCAATTTTCTTCTAGAATTTTAATCTATTAAATAATGGATTTGCCTTCCTGGTGATGGAAAATTCCCAGGGTTTCTTAATTTGAGATTGATAAAATTATTTTTAGGCATGATATTGATATTTTCCCATAAATGAAAAGGTATTTTTATTTATTTTTTTGACATAATTGAATATATAATAAAGAATACACCCACATCACATAGTTTTAGTAGGTTCTTCTTTATAAAAATAAATTATATTTATTTTTAAATGAAACTTCATCTTATGTCTTCCAATTTCTTCTTATTGGATATAAATTCCATGATTAAATTAGTGTACAATAGAATTTTTGAATTTTACATTTATATTGGGATATTAATCTAAAACTAATTAAATATATATGTGATCTTTTTATACTAGGATTCTATATTTCTATAGTATATTCTATTTGAAATTGGAAGAGGTTGAATGTAAGGTTACACTTTTTATATAATCAAAGTGTCATTTCTATATGTTTTTGTTTCTTTTTTACCCCCCTAAAAGATTTATTTTCTATGTACTTTTTCCATTTCACCATTCCTATAATAAATCTCTTTTTACCTTCATTTTACATATATTATTCATTCAAATTCATATCCCTTATGCACCTCAACATTACAACCTTCATTTCCTCTATAAAAAAATTAGTGTTGCACAAACAAATTATTAAGTGGTCTCTAAGAAAGTCTTTAGAGAAACACTGTTAAGCGAGGTTAAAAATTAATTCTTTATTATTTGTGATTTTTTTAGAAGTCCTTACAATTATACATAATTAACACAACTAGAGTGATATTATGATCACTTTTATTAATTTCTTACACCAACAATTACTCAATAGAGGTATTAAATTATTAAACATGATATTAATGTTTTTCATGTTTATATAGTAGTGGTTGTGATAATTTTTTCCTTGGGGAGATAGGTTAAGGACCATAGTAACCTTGGGGAAAAACTAAAGGAAAATGGGTTCGTTTCATATTTTACTGATATAAATATTTTTTAATCATTTATTTTTGTTCACTAGATAAAAGTTTTCTCAAAAATAAATTTGAATATATGGTTTTAGATAGGTATATTCATGAAACACACTTCACACAATTTATTTTCCACACAATTAGCATAATTATCCTAAAAAAGAATAAAAATCCACACATTTCTTGTGAACTTCATTGGATTTTGTGTTTATTTATTACATTTAATGGATAATAGAAAATATAATAATTTTTACAACTTTACCACTTAGTCTACCTTCTAAGTGGATTCCCATATAGTCTGATGACCTATCCTTATATGTAATCTATCTTTCTCTAGTAGTATGGGATATTTATTAATAATTCATTCATGATATTTTTTTACAATATCATGTTTCTTTTTCATAAATCATATTTTTATACTACGCTGATAAGAACTTTTTAATTGGGCTATGAAATATAGTAAATATAATTTTACCGAAACCAAAGCTTCACTCTAGGTTGTTGGAACATTCTGTAAATCTCTTGGATGTGCTCCCACACATTAAAGGGAGATTATCTATCAAATTATTCAATGATTTTTATTTTATGGGTTTATATAGTCTACATTGGTGGGAAATATTTATCTAATTATTTCCTTTAAATTTCATCCTACGTAGATATTGAACTAAATATAAATAATTTCAAACAATCATTTCCCATGTCTGTTAGTTGTGCATTGTGTGGACTACCACCTCCATGAAAAATTATGATTAATTTTTATTCACCACATTAGAAGGAAGTCATATGGAATTAAATATATAATTAGTATATATGTATAATATTTTATATTCTTAAATGATAATGATGTTTCTTTTTTCCCTTTTATATGGAAAATGAAGTCAACATCCTTGTTTACGCATTGATTACAACCACCAGGAATGATTGATTTTCATATTTATTTTAATTAATACATTATAAATTTGATATTTAGAATGATTTTAAGTGATAAATATTATTTTTATGAAATTATTATTATTCTTTGGTAAACAATTAGAAAACCCTTTGCCAAATTACCATTAAACAACTACTATAAATATTAGAGTTTAAAAGTATGCTCAATGAGAAAAATAATTTCTTTATATTATGTAATAACTTCACATAGGTTATATTATTCCTATATTTATTTACAATTATTATATATCAAACTAATAAACTCAAAATAATATCATTATTCTTTTGGTTTAATTGTATTATAACTAAATCACTTTATAATATCCAATTATTATCATATGTTCTTTTTTTTGATTGGTTTAACTATCTATATGAAAAATTCCGTAAATTTATATAATATATTTATATAATAATTTAACTTATTATAATATATTATATAAATAATTATAATATTATTTTTAATTTTTTTGGGATTAGAAATATATAAATTTATTGCATTATTTAATAAAATAATCTCCAATCACTAAAAATAATCTAAACATGGTCATCAAAAAATTCAACATTATAGATCATAATGAAATAACAATGAATGAAATTATAAAATTATATGTAAGTATAAATGATAATATATATTAGGTTTCATGATCTAGGATGATTAGATTTATAAGAAGAATGAAGAACATTGTCGTTATTACAATGTAGTTCAAAAAGATCAAGATTACGCACCCCTGATATCGAGAATAGATAATAAAACAATGAATGTACCATTAGAGAATACTTATAAATTATGTTTAAAAGTGGAAATAGATATTAATTTTTTTCTATAATGGGATATTAATATAGTAAAATTTGTTATATAGGAGGTTAAAGTGCATTTCAACTAAACAGAAATTAAAGTAAGTGTTTCTTTTTCTCAAATTTAGTTTTTAAGAAATATTTCTTAATTTTCACCATGATAAATTTAATATAGTGTAAATAATATTTATTTAATAAATTTTACAATATTCTTTGGGTTTTTAAGATACATGTTATGTTTTTATAATATATATTTTTATTCAAAATATACCAAATTTTAAAGGGGTTGTGATTAAAATTGGACTCAAATCATTAGGGCTTCTTTGTCTTAATTATATACTCCATGGGACATTCTTGATAATATGGAATATAATTTCTTTTATATGTTATATTAAATTCACAATAACATTCACATTTGAAAGTTATTTCCATTCAAGATATTTTATTATTCTTTTAATGATCTTCCTTTGAATCTCATTTGACTATTACATTACAATTCTGTAAGAGTTTCTTTGACTCTACTTCTAAATTTTTGGGTTATAGACATTATTAAATAATTATAATTTTAAATATATTGTTGAGAAAAACAATAACTTATTTTATTTGTTATAAAATCTTTTCCCTTGGGAAATTAATTCTCATAATCAATAAATACCTCTTTATTCAAGCTTCTCTAAAAAAATTATATTGTTTGGTAGAATAATTCTTATTTTTAAACATGAATATTTTATTCTCTATCCATATTATCCTTCCCACCAATTTTATACTCCCTTTATTGGAATGTTAACATGGATTTGTTTCTAGTATTTTTATAATTCTCTTTACTAAAATTAAAATGAATAATTTAATACTCTTTTTATGTTCAAGTCTCTCAAAGAGTGTTATATATATAATATTTTAAAAAACTGGTTTTCATCTTATCAAAATATAATGATTTGTCTTTAAATCCACCTCATTTTGGTAAACCTAATGTATTTTCAATGATCTATTATCATTGATTATTTCAAAAAGATAAATATTTTCCATGTTCTTACATCACCTTATAGAGAATATCTTTAGAAAGATACACATAACATGTTATTTTTTATGATGATATTGAAATAAATTTATATGGATTATTTTTGTGTTTTTTGTAATGTGAACAAATATTTTAACTAAAAATACAATTTTACATGAAAATTTCAAAGTATTTTTTCATGGTTTTTTATTGAATTTTTTCCACACTATTATAAAATATTTCATTTAGAATGGTTTCAAAAGATCAATGTCATTAATTAATTACAAATCCATTTTTATAAAACATCTATAAAGATTTATTTCATTAATATCATTTCCCTTTGATATGTTTTATATTGGATTATAGGATATTTTATCAATATTACCATCCACATTTTTTATCTGAATGACTTATGTAATGTTATTTTATATCAATGATATGATCTAGTAATTGCTTTATTTTTCCAAAGAATCTAATAGGAATATGAATAATTTTTCATCCAGTTTAATTCTATTACGAATAAAATGTTATCTATTTCTTTTATTTAAGGGTGTTAACCTTGATGATATACGTCTATTAATATGGGAAATTGTTGACTTAACCATATACCATTTATCTATATTGTGAAAATACCATATGCACTATTATCCTAGTTGATTGGTATTTATATAAAATGTTACTTAATATGTTTAGACACCCATTTATTTTTCACAGTTATATCATATAAGAATAATTAATGAAATTATGAATGGTTTCTTTAATTCATTCCATTTTAAAAGGATATGATACCCATTTTAATTTCATGGGTTCCATGTTGTATGACTGATTATAAAAGGACCAAAAATTTATGGATAATGATGTTTGGGGCCATATATATCCCTTAAATTATTTTTTTATATTCATATCTCATAATATAGTCATTCATGGACATATTATTTCTATTTACATAGGAATGAGGATATTTTTTCTCAAATTATCAAGCATGTAGATAATTTTTTTCAAACAAGTGTAGGGATAATGATCCCCCTCCAAATTTTTTTCTATGCTTATGGTTTGTAAATATTTCCAATTTATATTCCATGATATTCCATACTTTTATTCTAATTCAAATTCCAATGTTATTCCCTCTTTGTAATGGACCATAATGTTATCAATTGAATTTCACTTTTAATTATATAAATATATAATATTTATAAAATCACACACACCATATGATAAAAAGAACAAAAAATTATTATATTAATTAGGAAACTAAATTTAGAGAAAAAAAATGTGAATAAAAATTGAAAATATTAAAATGGGATAAAAAATATACAATAATATTACTAAAAAGTGAAATTTTGGATATACTCAATCAACCAAAATAATTAAACTCATGAACAATACTAAAGAAATGAAGCATAATATTAGTAATGCATTATGAATTTTCAAAATAAATACATATCATTCAGATAAAATAGAAGTTAATGAGTAATGAATGATATTTTAGATATTCGTAAGACGTAAGGATCCTATATGAATATTAAAATATAATATCTGGAATAGTAATATGTCTATTGTAATAGTGACCTAAACATTAGAATTATATTATGATAGTTTGGAATAAAAAACTAATAGTTTTAATAGTATCCTCACCTATATATGTAATAAATAATATTTAGGTATCTTATAAAATGTTGATATAAAATATTTATACCATTTTATATGTATAAAATTATTAAAAATGATAAATTAGGTGTTTGTATTTTTATAGAACATAAATATTTTATTTTCACTCTTATGATAAAAATAATTATATTAAAAAATATGTATTTTCATAAAATAGATTTATATTTTAATATTATATTTTATTATAATGATATGATAATATTATGTGACCATAATTAATATTTCAAAGGGTCATAAAATAACTTATAATACTAATAGAAGTATTTTTCAAATTAATATGTATTTTATTTAAAAATTAAATTTGTTAAATATTTAAATTAAATTTCATAAAATGGATTTCTTTTCTGGAATATACATGTTTAGAAATGGATAGGGTAAAAAAATTATTTTCCTAAAATTTCTTATTTTTTTGTGAATTGAAAACTATGGTAAAATAATGTATTTAACATTATAAGAGAAATACAAAAATTATTGATTCATAGATGATTTAATAAAACATTAGGTAAAACTCACATTCATCATTCCTTATATATAGTAAATTAGTCAACAATATTCATAGTCTTTATCCAAAATGACAAACTAATGAATATAATACTCAAGAACACCCCTACCACATTATAAATACAACACTTATCCAAACACATTCTAATCCCATGAGCATTTAAAAATTATATCAATATCTTATCCTAATTTATCATCTAATCCTTGTTTTCTTGTTCTACAACAAAGATAATGTCATCACTCGACCCTACCCAGGCTTTAGCCGAAACTACCCCAAGACCACCTCCATAGGCCAGGGGATGGCGATAAGTGTTGAAGGCTAAACAACTCTGGGAGGCCTTTGCCTAAGTACCTGTACACACACACAGCCCACTCAATGCAGAAGTATAGAGTAAAAAGAAAATCAAAGTACCAACTGCTATAATAAACCACAAATGTGCATCGACCTCTAAACAGTACAATGAAAGTGTTGAAGGTAAACTGAAAAGAAAAGGGAAAAACACATGCCCAACCAAAAAAGTGCCACAACCCGGCAACAGGTAAACAAAATTAAAACAGCTAGGAGAGTCCCACACCTAGAACCCGATTAAGACCACCGCACACAGTCCAAACTCCTGAACTCCTATGCTCCTCTGTAGTCATGAGAAACCTATCTGCCATCTTCAAGGGAACACCAAGTACGGGCAAAGCCCAAGTAGGTCTGAGTATAAAAATACTCAGTAGGATACCTCGAAGGCTCGAGGGAGAAACAAGGGAGGTACCGAAGAGTGAGCAATAGATTGAATAGGGAATAGTAAAGGAGTACAACAGAGAATGCAGTAAAGAGTACAACTCAACCCAACAAGAGGAAGGATGTAGACTCGTCCAAACACAAGGAGCTAGTAGCGGTGAGAAAATGAACTTCTCATTGAGTCTTCGCTACCTATAGCAGGAGAGTAGACTCGTCCAAGCACGAAAAGCTAGACACAGAAAGCACGTGGCATACCCTGCGCATCTTTGCCTCTCCTGGAATGAGAGTAACCAAATCCCAAGGGGTGGGTACCAGAACAAGGTATATACATATCTATATACTCAATCATGAATCCCGGACAAGATCGTAAAGGGATCTCCAACTCGTAGCTCAGCCCAAGAAAGTGAGTAGCCAACAGTTCCAGAAGTAAACACCATCGATGCCCTGCATCACACCCGTATACCTCAAACTACAAGCCAAGGGGCTCAAATCACTGCACCTTGACACTATCCTCTTTGGGCGGCACTGACACGCCTGTACAGTTTTAGGTCATGTCTCAAGGACGCGTCTCGGTGGGGAAATCTCCCCTCGTACTTGAGAGTTATGGGGAAATTCAAACCACACCTCTTCATTATCACACAGTCGAGAGGTATTCTCAAAGTCAAAGTTATCACATCACTGACCTGTACAACCAAGGGTCCCACTCTTGTAGTCACGAAGAAAAGCCACAGACTAGCCTAGAAGAAAGGACTGAGTCTGAAAGAAGTCATTGGGTAACCCACCGCCCAGTCCCGCTGGAGGGTAAACCCTAAGAGGTTGTTGGGTAACCCACTTCCCAGTCTCTGTTGGAGGGTAAACTCTAAGAGGTCGTCGGGTAACCCACTGCCCAGTCTCTGCTGCAGGGTAAACCCTAAGAGGTCATCAGGTAACCCACTACCCAGTCTCTGCTGGAGGGTAAACCCTAAGAGATCATCGGGTAACCCACTGCCCAATCTCTACTGGAGGGTAATCCCTAAGAAGTCAATGAGAAACCCACTACCTAGCCCTGCTAGAGGGTAAACCCGAAGAAGTCAATGAGAAACCCACTACCCAGCCCAGCTGGAGGGTAAACCCGAGGAAACTATGAGCAACCCACTACTCAGCCCCAGTAGAGGGTAAACCCAAAGAAGTCTATAAGCAACCCACTGCCCAGCCCCGCTGGAGGGAAAACCTAGAACTGCTCTGGTCATCCCTACTGGATCGTACAACACTAGCCAACAGAACACGGAGTGGGTATCACGCAACCACCCAACTCCATAACAATTCACCTAGTAGAGGTTCAGCACCCGTGTAGTGTAGGTCATGCGGATACCTGGAGCTCTGCCTGGGGAAACACACCATGGTAGATCACGGAAAGAGGATATGATCTCGATACTTGGCTAGGGTATCTCTGCCCAGGATCACTGGGGCTCTGTACCCAGCTAGAAAACCCTTTAGGGTAGAGAATCGGTGCCCACGTAAAGTATTGGTCACACCAAATCTACAATAACTCTACCACGGAACGTGAAGTGACGTGGTACTGAAATCCCACATGGCTAAAGGAACAGGGGAACCACAACAACTCCACCGATCGATCCGTCGAGAAACAGGACTAGGGGGACCCACTCAACCCTGCTGCTCTGAACTTCGCTATTAGAAGGACCCTCTACGTCGCGAGAGGTCAAAGGTACGTAATGTAGAACACGGCGCACACATGGGGCCCACATGACGTGTGGCCCTAACTCATCTCCGAACCAAGCACAAAAATGTTCTCAGATTCAAACTACAACGTGTACCTCTAAGCATTCCCATATACTCTTAGAGTATACCACATTTCTAGCCCAAATTCTATCGTGCACACAGCACCCAACGTCAACACGAAGGGCGAAACACAGTTTTTCCAACCTGCTTCCTCCACGGCCCTATCATGGCCAACAACATCTCTTTAACCATATATTTCACTCACAATGGAGTGGACACGGTAACATACCAAGGGTTCCCTACAAACATTGTAGGAAGAACCACCACTAGTACATCTTTCAAGCTTCCACATTTAATAAGATCTCAGATGAGACCATGCACATCCAAATTGGTCACATCGTTGTAATCCTCACATAAAAACACGTGAGATTGACTATTTACTCACCTCCAATAGACATCCGACTTAAAAGTTGTTCAACACTGCTTTACGCCCAAACAGCGTCCCGTGGTCCCGAGCCTCGGCCCCAAAAATAGTCAGGCTCATCGCACTGTTGCAATCTCCTCGGAAAGACACGTCAAATTGGCAGGTTACTTGCTGGAATGGATGTCCAGAGAAAAAGATACATTTCATTGTACCGCACACAAGCGGTGCTTCATGGGACCCACATATCAGTCCTCAAGTGCAATGAACAAATCGCACCGTTGCGATCCTCTCAAAAAAGTACCCAAGTTTGACTAATCACTTTTCCAAAAATGACACATAGTGAAGAAGTTGGAATTCACCGTCACCTCCCAAAACAACCCTCTTGGGGCCTGCACCACTGTGTAGAATTAAAGTGGCCAGATTGCTCCATTGCAATGCCCTCGGAAAAACACCCAAAAACAATTGTTTGCATGCCCCAAACGGATGTCCGATGAAAAAGTTGTGAAACGTGGCTCGTAGCTTAAAAGACGGGTCATGGGGCCCATGTTTCAACTCCAGATTCGATGCCTGAAAACCCTCTGGAAAACTATGCCTCGACGGGAGGGTTTCAATTCCGCTGATGGTGCTCAAAAAGGACTCTGTATGGGTCTGTGCCGCTCAAAACAAGAATCTCATGTAAGTGTTAAAACCACTTAACGGCGTGTCGTGCCGCGGAGCCCCTCGTCTCGAGAATTACAAATCCCTGATATCATCTCAAAATGTTCATCTCGAGCCAAGGAGTGCGTCGACATAGATGGCTTGTGAATCCGACACTTGGTTTGCATTTTAGGGGCGTTTTAAACAATACTGGACCGAAATGGGGTGGGCCAGGCTGGTTCGGTCGGCCCACCCACTCCCAGAACCGGCGGTCCGCGGTTCATCGGGAGGACCTCCCATCCACGCCCGGACCGGCTCGGTCGGTCTGACTTTTCCTAGTGGACCAGTGAGATACAGGTCCTTGCTGCTCTCGTGGTCTCGACGACCCCGGTTTGTCGCGACGACCAGCCAAGCGGCCGGTTCCGTGTCGCCCGGAAGAACCCCCTGCCCCACGCTCGTCAGTCGTCGCCCCCAGCTCGCTCGGCCACCACGCTCATGCCAAGACACTGTCCATAGACGCCTCTATAGGCCACTCACTGATTCCCTTGACCACCTCCACCAGAAGAAGCCCGCGCCGCCACCAGTGAAGGTCAGACCACCTTCCGGACTGGCTGAGTTCGCTGGAAAACACCCAAACACCTCAAAACTTTGTCGGACCGCTGCGGATGTCTTGGGACTCATAATTCGAATTAGAAAAGTGAATCAGAAGGATCAGATAACAAACTATGTGATTATGGGCTTCCCTTGAAATTTGAACTTTGATTCGACATATATAATTGAACTTGAAAGAAGGGTTCAGAAATTAAAACGCAAAACAAAATCTCCTACCTGTAGGGGCGTTGCCCGATGCTTCACAGCCGATCTGCACCTCGCCGTTGTCGCCCCCATCATGATCAGAGGAAGAGGAGGATGAGGTTGAGATTTAGAGGGAAGTGTTGAGGGAGAAGGTGGGATTTTTCAGGGGGCGGAACGAGGATGGGGGAGAGGGAGAGGAGAGTTTAATTAATTATACTCTTTTTAATTGCAAACTCAACCCCTGAAAACACCTGCATCCAAAACCCCCGACGAGGTCAAGATTAAACCTCCCCTAGAGTAAACACCCCCTCTAGAGAACAATAAAAGCCTCATAATTTTAATCTGAGGATCCGTTCAGAAGTTATAAAACTTAACGCCTGATGCCGCTAAATTACGAAAATGTCCCTGGGGCCATTTTCCATAGAAGGGTCGCGCCCGCAAAAATTACACCCCTCCTAGGGTAAAAGTCACACTCTGAACTCAAAGGTGACCTCGATTTTCCCATCCGAGCAAACTTTTAAGATTTATATTATTTATTTGTCTTTCCTAGTGTGAACACACTGAAAATTTAATTCTGGCCACACCGAGGCTCGGAATCGCACACCATATGAAGGCGCTGCTCTGGAATAACATCATGAATATTCCAATGTTTTTTATAGTAAAAACCAGGTTCTTACATAAATCCCTCATTCAAGATTTTCATTCCCAAAAATCAAAATCGGGGAACAAAATAGGGTACCAAGCTCACACATAGGTCTCTCCTACCTAGGAAAACTCTTGCACATTTCTGCGTCATCGTGCATGGACTAAAGGATTTGGTCCATCCACGTGGGGTCTGCCCTCGCCGATAACGTGCATAGGTTCATGCACACTTCTTCTCAGGTGAGTCACGTGGGTGGCGTTATTCACCCAAACCAACCTTTGGGTTTAGGGCAAGGCGGTAGACAACCTCGCCATCCCTTTACATATTCTCAAACAGCCTGAAGGCCCTCAGGGGTAACTCGCCTCCCTGATCGAACCCCAACACCACACATCGTGACTGGAATCACCGTTTGGTCCTTGGACAAAGCCTGTTGATTCCCTCCATCAGAATATCCATATGGTGAAACACCCAAGGATATCTGGTTACGTAAGATTTCCCAATCGATGTCCCACAACCAAGACTCTCTTACACACTCAAAACGCGAAGGAGTCACCACCATCGACTAAATAGAAAGGTTCCAATCCTTCTATTCCATTAACACAGGGTTACACTAATTCCCAGCGTCACCCTAGTAACAACTGAATCAAGGAGCAGGGAGAAAATCATTTCACACACAGAGTCTAACAAGTATACTACAAAAATTATAAGAGTCATAAAGTATACCTCTTATCACCTCATGCTCTGCAGGATCATAGACATCCAAAGCTCACGGTTGTCCGTGGTCTAAACTGTCAGCTCCTAGAGCCTGACATGGACCACCTAGTGGTGATGGGAAAACCTCGTAAAGTCATCCCCCACTACTAGATCCACCTGTTCCTCTGCTAGCACCATCTCTCTGGGTGCTACTCAGATCACGGAGCTACCTCTGCCACGGGGGTGCACCTGTTGCCTACCCGATATTCTCAGCATGCCTGGTCGGGCAGTCTCGTGCCAAGTGACCTCGCTCATCGCAAGCATAATATTGACTCTCTATGGGCTTCACTGGTACCCTCTAGTGCCACTGTGGTGTACGACCACACACCTGAGTCTAGTTATCGGGAATCCACCTGCGTTGAGGTTCTTTCAGCCGACGGCCGCAAGCTGCAGTAGATGTATTGGCTCTGTCGAGCCTGCAGCCACCACCAACTGCAGAATGCGACAGGAATCTCTATATAACTAGCGCTTGATCTAGCACCCCGGAATAAGTGGGAATGCCCAAAGGTACTATGATAGCACAAATCTCTCTGAGGAAACCCTGCTCGAACTTCCACGCTCGAAAGTTTCCATCATTGACCAATTCCAGGTAAAAATGTACACTGTCTGCGAAACTAGTCACGTACTCAGCCACTACCATCCCTCCCTGTTAAAACTTCAGGAGATCCTGGATCTGAACGAAGTATATGCAAGAGGGGTAAAAATACTCACGAAACCGTAACTGAAAGTTGCCCCACGAAAGTGATGACTCATCGAGTAACTGAGTCACCAGACTCAACCAATGCCCAGCAGCTCCATGGAAAAGGCTGGAAGTCGAATCCACCATAAGATCTGTCAGTGTCTGCACAAGCCTGAAGAGGCAAACCACTATTTTAAGCCACACCTCTACTACTTAAGGGTCTGGCTGACCATTGAACCTCAGCGGTCTCTGTCGCTGGAACTCATGGAGCGCGCTCAAGCTCTGTCTTCTCTGGTGGAGCTGTCTACTTCTCACTAGGTGGGGCTACTGCTACCAGCCCACTTGGAGAAAGGGACTTGCATGATGGGTACTGGACTGAGGCCTCATTGCTCACAGGTTCATTGTCGTGAACCGAAGCCGGTATCCTAGCTGGCTGTCTTCGCGGAGACATCCTGAATGTTATCAAGGAGCGCCATGATCAGATTAGCATATATGTATATGACAGTAACAACAATGGGGATCTGACTCAAGAAGGATCATCAAAGACTCAATCCTATGTGATGCACAAAACAATTTTCCCAGAAACGGGTGTCTCAGTATACCGAGTCGACAAGAGGGTTATCAAGGTCCTAGGGAATGGCTACGTCATCTGCCGCACCATCACCAGACTCCCTGGTCTGAGGGCCACTCTCGAGACACTTTGACATTGTTTCCCTAGATCCCAACAAATTACTTTTAGGGACATCCGAACAACGTCCCAAGAAATAAACCACCTCTGATACCACTTTTTCCTGACCCGACCCTACCCGGGCTCGAGCTGCAACTACCCCAAGCCCGCCTCCATATGCTAGGGGCTGGCGACAAGCGCCGAAGGCTAAACAACTCAGGGAGGCCTTTGCCTAAGTACATGTACACACACATGCAACCCACTCAATGCAAAAGTGCGGAGTAAAAAATAAAATCAAAGTACCAACTCCTATAAATAAACAACAAATTTTCATCAACCTTTAAATAATACAAAGCAAGTGTTGAAGGTAAACTGAAAAGAAAAGGTTAAAACATGCACCCAACCAAAAAAGTGCCACAACCAAGCAATAGGTAAAGAAAAGTAAAACAGCTGGGGGAGTCCCACACCTAGAACCCAACTAAGACCACCACACGCGGTCCAAGATCTTGAACTCCTAAGCTCCTCTATAGTCACGAGCAACCTGTCCGTCATCTGTAAGGTCCCACCATGTGCGTGCAAAGCCCAAGAAGGGGTGAGTATAAAAATACTCAGTAGGATACCCCAAAGGCTCAAGGGAGCAACAAAGGAGGTACCGAAGAGTGAGAAATAGATCGAATAGGGAATAGTAAAAGAGTACAATAGAGAACATAGTAAAGAGTACATCTCAACCCAACAAGAGGAAGGAAATAGACTCGTCCAAACACATGGAGCTAGAAGTGGTGAGAATATGAACTTCTCATCAAATATTCGCTACCTATAGCAGAAGTGTAGACTCGTCCAACCACGAGAAACTAGACACGAAAAGCACGTGGCATACCCCACGCATCTTTGCCTCTCCTAGAAGAAGAGTAACCAAAACCCAATGAGTGGTTACTGGAACAAGGTATATACATATCCATATGCTCAATCAAGAAGCTCGAACAAGATCGTAAGTGGATCTCCATCCTATAGCTCTTCCTAAAAAAGTGAGTAGCCAATAGTCCCAGAAGTAAACACCATCGATGCCCAGCAGTCCACCCGTCTGCCTCGAACTACAAGTCAAGGGGCTCAAATCACTGCACCTTGACACTATCCTCTTTGGGCAGTACTGATTCGCCTGCATAGTTTTAGGTCGCGTATCAAGGATGCGTCTCGGTGGGGAAATCACCCCTCGTACTTCAGTGTTCTGGGGAAATTCAAACCACACCTCTTCACTATCACACAGTTGAGAGGTCTTCTCAAAGTCAAAGTTGTCACATCAGTGACTCGTACCACCAAGGGTCCCACTCCGGTAGTCATAGAGAAAAGCCACATACTAGCCTAGTAAAAAGGACCTAGTCTAAAATAAGTCATCGAGTAACCCACTGCCCAGCCCCACTGGATGGTAAACCCTAAGAGGTCGTCGTGTAACCCACTGCCCAGTCTCTACCGGAGGGTAAAACCTAAGAGTTTGTTGGGTAACCCACTCCCAGTATCTACTAGAGGGTAAACCATAAGAGTTCATTGGGTAACCCACTGACTAGTCTCTGCTGGAGGGTAAGCCCTAAGACGTCCTCGGGTAACCCACTGTCCAGTCTCTAGTGGAGGGTAAACCCTAAAAGTCAATGAGCAACCCACTGCCCAGCCCCCCTGGAGGGTAAACTCGAAGAAGCCAATGAGAAACCCACTGCCCAGCCCCGATGGAGGGTAAACCCAAAGAAGTCGATGAGCAACCCACTACCCAGCCCCGATGGAGGGTAAACCCGAAAAAGTCTATGAGTAACCCACTACCCATCTCCGCTAGATGGTAAACCCGAAACTGCTCTGGTTATCCCTACTGCCAGGTACAACACTAGACAACAGAACACGGAGTGTGTATCGCACTACCACCCAAATCCAAAACAATTCACCTAGTAGAGGTTTAGCGCCCGTGTATTGTGGGTCATGCCGATACCTAGAGCTCTACCTGGGGAAACACGTCATGGTAGATCGTGGAAGGAGGATATGATCTCAATACTCGGCTATGGAATCTATTCTCAGGCTCACTGGGGCTCTATACCCTACTAGAAACAACCTCCTGGGTAGAGAATCGGTGCTCGCGTAAAGTATTGGTCACACCAAATCCGCAATAACTATACCAGGGAACGTTAAGTGACATTGTACAAAAGTCCCACATGGCTAAAGGAGTAGGGGAACCCAAAAAACTCTTCCAATCAATCCATTGAGAAAAAGGACCAGGGGGACCCACTCAACCCTGCTGGTCTGAACGTCGCTATCGGAAAGACCCTCTACATCACGAGAGGTCAAAGGTAAGTAAAATAGAACACGGCGAACACTTGGGGCCCAGACGATGTGTGGCCCTAACTCATCACCAAAACAAGCACACAAACGTTCTCAGATTCAAACTAAAACATGTACCTCTTAGCATTCTCATATACTCCCTGAGTATACCACATTTCCAGCCCAAAGGCTATCGTGCACACGACACCCAACGTCAACGTGAAGGGCGAAATGTAGTTTCTCCATCCTGCTTTCTCCACGGCCATAGAACGGCCAACCAAATCTCTTTAACAAGCTACTCTACTCAAACAAGAGTGAACACGGTTACATGCCAAGGTTTCCCTACAAACATCGTAGGAAGAACCACCACAGTTACATCTTTCATGCTTCCACATTTAATAAGATCTTGGATGAGACTATGCACATCCAAATCGGTCGCATCGTTGTAAACCTCGTGGAAAAACATGCGAGTTGGAATAATTACTTGCCTACAACAGACATTTGATGTAAAAGTCGTTCAACACTGCTTTTCACCCGAACGGTGACCCATGGTCTTGAGCCTCGGCCCCGAAAACAGTTGGGCGCATCACACCATTGTGATCTCCTTGGAAAGACACATCAAATTGACTGATTACTTTCATGGAATGGATTTCCGGATAAAAATATGCATTTCATCATACCACACATGAGAGGTGTGTCGTGAGACCCGCATCTCAGTCCCGAACCACAACAGATGGATCGCACCATTGTGATTCTCTCAAAAAAGTACCCAAGTTTGACTAATCACTTGTCTAAAATGGACACCCGGTGACGAAGTTGGAATTCATCGTCAACTCCCAAAATGTCCCTCATGGGTCCCGCACAACCATGAATAATTAAATCAGGAGTATTGTTCCATTTTAATTCCCATAGAAAAACACCCATAAACGACTGCTCGCACGCCCCGAACGGACGTCTGATGAAAAGGTTGTGAAACGCAGATCACAGCTTAAAAGACGGGCCATGGGTCCCACGTATCAACTCCGGATTTGATACCCAAAACCCCTCTAGAAAACTCTTCCTCGATTCAAGGGTTGCAATGCCACTGACGGTGCTCAAAACGGACTTCGGATGTTTCTGCGCCGCTCAAAACAGGAATCTTGGGTAAGTGTTAAAACCACTTAACGGTGTGTCATGCCACCGAGCCCCTCGCCTCGGGAATTAAAAATCCTCAAGATCATCTCAAAATATTTTTCTCAATCCAAGGAACACGTCGACGCTGACGGATTGCGAATATGACACTTGGTTTTCATTTTGGGGGTGTTTTAAACATTGCTGGACCGAAACCGTGTGGGCCAGGCCGGTTCAGCCGGCCCACCCACTCCCTGAACCGGCGGTCCGCGGTTCACCACGCATACCGCCCGTCCATGCCTAGACCAGCTCTGCCGGTCTGTATTTTTTTAGTGGACCCATGAGACGTGGGTCCTTTCCGTTCTCAGGGTCTAGATGACCCCGGTTTGTCACGACGACTGGCCGAGCAGTCGGTTCCGGGTTGCCCGGAGGAGACCCCTGCCCCGCGCTCGCCCATCGTCGCCCCCAGCTCGCTCGACTACCGCGATCACGCCGAGCCACCATCCACCGCCTCCTCCTCTGGTCGCTCGCTGATTCCCTCGACTGTCTCCACTGGAAGAAGCCCGCACCACCTCCAGGGAAGGTCAGACCGCCTGCTAGACCGGCTGAGTCCGCCGGAAAACACCCATACGCCTCAAAACTTTACCAGACCGATGTGGATGGTTTGGGTCTCAGAATTAAAATCAGAAAAGTGAATCTGAAAGATCATATCATTAAATATGTGATTATGGGATTCTAATTAAATTTGAACTGTGATTCGACACATATAATTGAACTTGAAAGAAGGGTTTAGAAATTAAAATGCAAAACAAAATCTCATACCTGCAGGGGCATAGCCCGACGCTTCACGGTCGATCTGCACATTTCCGTTGTCACCCCCATCTTGATAGGAGGAAGAGGAGGATGAGGTTGAGATTGAGAGGTAAGGGTTGAGGGAGAAGGTTGGTTTCGTCAGGGGGTGGAATGAGGATGGGGGAGAGGGAGAGGAGAGTTTAAGTAATTAAACTCTTTTTAATTGAAAACTCAACCCCTCAAAACACCCGAATCCAAAACCCCCGACACGGTCAACATTAAACCTACCCTAGAGTAAACACCCCCTCCCAAGCACAACGGTGGCCTCAGAATTTTAATCCAAGGATCCGTTCAAAAGTTATAAAACTTAATGCCTGATGCTGCTAAATTACAAAAAATGCCCGTGGGGGCATTTTCCACAGAAGGGCCACGCCCACGAACATTACACCCCTCCTAGGGTAAAAGGAATGCTCTAGACTCAACAGTGCCCTTGGTTTCCCATCTGAGCAACCGTTTAAGAGTTATTTTATTTATTTGGTGTTCCCAGAGTGAACACAATGAAAATTTAATTCCAGCCACACCGGGGCTCGAAATCGCACGCCGTATGAAAGCGCTGCTCTGGAATAACATCAAGAATATTACAAAATCTTTTATACCAAAAACCAGGTTATAAAAGAATTCCCTCTTTCAAGCTATTCGTCCCCTAAAATTAATACCAAGGAATTACATAGGGTACCTAGCTCACACATAGGTCTCCCATAACCAGGAAAACTCTTTCACAGTTATGCGTCACCGCGCATGGTCCAAAGGATTTGGTCTATTCGTGTGGGGTCTTCCCTCGCCGATGATGTGCATAGGTTCACACACACTTCTTCTCAGGTGAGGCATGTGGGAGATGTTATGCACCCAAACCAGCCTTTGGGTTTAGGGAAAGGAAGTAGACAACCTCTCCATCCCTTCGCATATTCTCAAATGGCCTGAAGGCCCTCAGGGGTAACTCGCCTCCCCAATCAAACCCCTACACCACACGCTGTGACTGGAATCACTGTTTGGACTGGGACAAAGCCTGGTGATTCCATCCTTCAGAATATCCATATGGTGAAACACCCAAGGATACCTGGTTATGCAATAGTTTGCAGTCGATGTCCCACAACCAAGACTCTCTTACACACTCAAAAGGAGAAGGAGTTGCCACAATCTACTAAAGAGAAAGGTTCCACAACTTCTATTCTATTAACACAGGTTTACACCGATGCCCTGCATCACCCTGGTAACAACTCAAGCAAGGAGCATGGAGAAAATAATTTCACACAAATAATCTAACAAGTCTACTACAAAAATGTAGAAGAGTCGTAAAGTTTACCTCTTATCACCTCATGCTATGTAGGATCGTAGACATCTAAATCTCGCGGTTGTCTGTGGTCCCAACTGTCAGCTCCTGGAGCGTACCATGGATCACCTAGTGGTGATGGTAAGACCTCGTAAAGTTATCCCCCACTACCAGCTCCCCCCACTCCTCTGCTAGTACCAACTCTCTGAGCACTACTCAGATCACGGTGCTGCCTTTGCTATGGTGGTGCACCTGCTGCCTGCCCGATATTCTCAGCATGCTTGGTGGGTAGTCTCGTTCCAAGTGACCTCGCTCATTTCAATCATAAGACTGACTCTCTTCGGGGTGCACTGGTTCCCTTCGGCGCCAATTTGGTGTACGACCATGCCCCTGAGTCTAGTTATCGGGAAGCCACCTGCGTCGAGGTTCTGTCAGCCGATGCCCGCTAGCTGCGGTAGATGTTTCGGCTCTGTCGAGCCTACTACCACCACCAACTGGAGAACGTGATAGTAAGCTCTCTATCACCAGTGCCTGCTCTAGCACCCCAGAATAAGTGGGAATGCCCAAGGGTACTATGATAGCACAAATCTCTTTGCGGAGACCCTACTCGAACTTCCACGCTCAGAAGTTGCTTTCATGGACCATGTCCGGGTAAAAATGTGCACGGTCTGCGAAACTAGTCGCGTACTCAGTCTCCGTTATCCCTCCCTTATAAAACTGCTAGAGATCCTAGATCTGAACAGAGCGTAAGAAGGAGGGTTAAAACTCCTCATGAAATAGTAGCTGAAAGTCACCCCATGAAAGTGAAGACTCATCAAGTAACTGAGTCACCAAACTCCACCAACACCAAGATGCTCAGTGGAAAAGGCTGGCGGCCAAATCCACCATAAGATCTACTATTGTCTGTAAAATCCTAAAGAGGCAAACCACTATCTCGAGCCAAACCTCTACTGGATGAGGGTCTGGATCACCACTAAACCTCAGCGGTCTCTATCACTGGAACTCACAGAGCATGCTCAACCTGCGCTCAAGCTCCGTCTTCTCTGTTGGATTGGTATATTTCTCACCAGGTGAGGCTGCTACTACCAACCCACCCGGAGAAATGGACTCACATGATGGGTCCTGGACTGAGGCCTCATCACTCACAAGGTCATCATCATGAACCAAAGTTGGTATCCTAGTTGGCTGTCTTCGTAGAGACATCCTAAATGTTTTCAAAGATCACCACATTCAAATGATCATATATGTATTTGACAGTAACAAAAATGGGGAGTTGACTCAAGAAGGACCATCAAAGACTCAATCCTATGTGATGCACAAACCAATTTTCCCAGCAATGGGTGTCTTAGTATACCGAGTCGACAAGCGGGTTATCAAGGTCCTGATGAATGGTTACGTCGGTCGCCACACCATCACTAGACTCCCTGGCCTGAGGGCTGCTCTCGAGACACTTTGACACTGTTTCCCTGGATCCCAACCAATTAATTTTTAGAGACGTCCAAACAACGTCCCAAGGAATGAAACACCTCTGATACCACTTTTTCACGACCTGACCCTACCCGAGCTCGAGCCATAACTACCCCAAGCCCGCCTCCATAGGCCAGGGGCTGGCAACAAGCGCTGAAGGCTAAAAAACTCAGGGATGCATTTTCCTAAGTACTTGTACACACACACACAGCCCACTCAATGTATAATTGAAGAGTAAAAATAAAATAAAAGTACCAACTTCTATAAATAAACCACAAATGTTCATCAACCTCTAAATTGTACAAAGAAAGTGTTGAAGGTAAACTGAAAAGAAAAGGGAAAAACACATGCCCAACCAGAAAAGTGTCACAACGCAGCAACATGTAAACAAAAGTAAAACATCTGGGAAAATCCCACACCTAGAACCTGACTACGACCACCACAGGCGGTCAAATCTCTCGAACTCCTAAGCTCCTCTATAGTCACGAGAAACCTGTCCATCATCTGCAAGGGCACACCAAGTGTGGGAAAATTCCAAGCAGGGGTGATTATAATAATACTTAGTAGGATACACCGAATGTTCAAGGGAGAAACAATGAAGGTATCGAAGAGTGAGAAGTAGATCGAACATGGAATAGTAAAGGATTACAACAGAGAATGCAGTACATAGTACAGCTCAACCCAACAAGAGAAAGGAAGTAGACTCATCCAAACACATGGAGCTATAAGCGGTGAGAATATGAACTTCTCGTCGAGTCTTCGCTAAATATAGCAGGAGATTAGACTCATCCAACCACGAGAAGCTAGACACGGAAAGCACATGGAATACCCCGTGCGTCTTTGCCTCTCTTGGAAGGAGAGTAACCAAAACCCAAGGAGTGGGTAATGTAACAAGGTATATATATATTCATATGATCAATCAAGAAGCTCAAAAAATATCATAAGGTGCTCTCTATCCCGTAGATCAACCCAAGAAAGTGAGTAGCCAATAGTCCCAGAAGTAAACACCATTGATGACCAGCATCCCACCAGTCTTCCCCGAACTGCAAGTCAAGGGGTTCAAATCACCGCACATTGACACTATCCACTTTGGGCGGCACTGAATCACCCGCACGATTTTAGGTCGCATCTCAAGGATGCGTCTCAATGGGGAATGTGCCCCTTGTACTTGAGAGTTCGGGGGAAAGTCAAACCACACCTCTTCACTGTCACACAGTCGAGAGGTCTTCTCAAAGTCAAAGTTGTCCCATCACTGACCCGTACCACCAAGGGTCCCACTCCTGTAGTCATGGAGAAAAGCCACAGACTAGCCTAGTAGAGAGGACTGAGTCTGAAAGAAGTCTTCAGGTAACCCACTGCCCAGCCCCGCTGGAGGGTAAACCCTAAGAGGTCGTCGAGTAACCCACTGCCCAGCCCCGCTAGAGGGTAAACCCTAAGAGGTTATCGGGTAACCCACTGCCCAGTCTCTACTGGAGGGTAAACCCTAAGAGGTCTTCGGGTAACCCACTGCCCAGTCTCTGTTGGAGGGTAAACCCTAAGAGGATATCGGGTAACCCACTACCCAATCTCTGCTGGAGGGTAAACCCTAAGAGGTCATTAGATAACTCATTGCCCAGTCTGTACTAGAGTGTAAAACCTAAGAATTCAATGAGTAACCCACTGCCCAGGCCTGCTAGAGGGTAAACCCAAATAAGTCAATGAGCAACCCACTGCCCAGCCCCGCTGGAGGGTAAACCCGAAGAAGTCGATGAGCAACCCCCTGTCGAGCCCTACTGGAGGGTAAACCCGAAGAAGTCAATGAGTAACCCACTACGCAGCCCTGCTAGAGGGTAAACCCAGAACTGCTATGGCCATCCCTACTAGATGGTACAACACTGGCCAAAAAAACATGGAGTGGGTATCGTTCAACCATCCAACTCCAAAACAATTCACCTTGTAGAGGTTCAGCACCCGTATAGTGTGGGTCACGCCGATACCGGGAGCTCTTCCTGGGGAAACACGTCACGGTAGATTGTGGAAGGAGGATATGATCTAGATACAAGGCTAGGTAATCTCCACCCAAGCTCACTAGGGCTCCATACCCCACTGGAAACAAACTCCTGGATAGAGAATCGGTTCCCGTGTAAAGTATTGGTCACACCGAATCCACAATAACTCTACAAGGGAACGTGAAGTGACGTGGTACTGAAAGCCCACATGGCTAACGGAACAGGGGAACCCAAAAAACTACAGTGATCGATCCATCGAGAAACAGGATCAGGGGGACCCACTCAACTCTACTGGTCTGGACTTCGCTATCGTATAGACCCTCTACATCATGAGAGGTCAAAGGTACGTAACGTAGAACACGGCGCAAACATAGGACCCACACGACATGTGGCCCTAAATCATCTCTGAACCAAGCACACAAATGTTCTCGGATTCAAAATACAACATGTACCTCCCATCATTCCCGTATACACCCAGAGTATACCACATTTTCATCCCAAAGTCTATCGTGCACACGACACCCAATGTCAACACAAAGCGTGAAATGCATTTTTGCCAACCTGATTCCTCCATGGCCCTAGCACGACCAACCACATATATTTAACCATCTACTTCACTCACACGGGAGTGAACACGGTTAAATTCCAAGGGTTCCCTACAAACACCATAGAAAGAACCACCACCGATATATCTTTCATGCTTCGACATTTAATAAGATCTCGGATGAGAGTCCACACATCCAAACAGGTCTCAATGTTGTAATCCTCGCGGAAAAAAATGCGATATTGACTATTTAATCTCCTCCAATAGACATCCGACGTTAAAGTCGTTCAACACTACTTTATGCCCAAATGGCGTCCCGTGGTCCCGATCCTCAACCCCGAAAACAGTCAGGCGCATCGCAGTGTTGCGATCTCCTCAGAAAGACATGTCAAATTGACTGCTTACTTGTGTGGAACATATGTCTGGAGAAAAACATGCATTTCACCATACCACACACGAGCGGTGCTTTGTGGGACCCGTATCTCAGTACCAAAGTGCAATGAATGGATCACACTGTTGCGATCCTCTCGAAAAACTACCCAAGTTTGACTAATCACTTGCCCAAAACGGACACCCGGTGAAGAAGTTATAATTCACCATCAACTCCCAAAACGCCCCTCATGGGGCCCGCACAACCATGAAGAATTAAAGCGGGCGGATTGCTCCATTGAAATTTCATCGGAAAAATGAACAAAACGACTACTCGCATGCCCCGAACGGATGTCCGATGAAAAAGTTGTGAAACGTGGATCGCAGTTTAAAAGAGGGGCCATGGGGGGCATGTCTCAATTCTGGCTTCGATGCTCGAAAACCCTCTAGAAAACATCGCCTCGATGATAGGGTCCCAACACTGCTGACGGTGCTCAAAACGGACTCTGGATGTGTCTGCGCTGCTCAAAATAAGAATCTCATGTAACTGTTAAAACCCCTTAATAGCATGTCCCGCCACCGAGCCCCTCATCTCGAGAATTACAAATCTCTGATATCATCTCAAAATGTTCGTCTCGAGCCAAGGAATGTGTCGATGTAGACAGCTTGTGAATCTGACACTTGGTTAGCATCTTAGTGGCGTTTTAAACATTATGTGACCGAAACGGGGTGGGCGAGGCCGGTTTGGTCGGCCCACCCACTCCCTGAACCGGCGGTCCGCAGTTCACCGTGCAGACCACCCATCCACGCCCGGACCAGCTCGGATGGTTCGGATTTTCTGAGTAGACACATGAGATGTTGTTCCTTTCTACTCTCGGGATCATGACGACCCCGGTTTGTCGTGACGCCCGGCCGAGCGGTCGGTTCCATGTCGCCCGGAGGAGCCCCCTGCCCCGCGCTTGCCCGTCGTCGCCCCCAGCTCGCCCGACCACCGCGCTCATGCCAAGCCGCCATCCATATCCACCTACTCTGGCCGCTCATTGATGTCGTCAACCGCCCCCACCGGAATAATCCTGCACCGCCGCCAGGGAAGGCCAGACCACCTACCAAACTGACTGAGTCCGCCATAAAACACCCAAACACCTCAAAACTTTTCTGGACCGATGCGGACGGCTCGAGACTCGGAATTCGAATCCAAAAAGTGCATCATAAATATCAGATAATAAAATACGCGATTGTGGAATTCTCTTGAAATTTGAACAGCGATTCGATGCATATAATTGAACTTGAAAGAAGGGATCATAAATTAAAATGAAATACAAAATCTCCTACCTGCAGGGGCGTAGCCCGATGCTTCACGGTCGATCTACACATCGCCATTGTCTCCCCCATCTTGATCGGAGGAAAATAAGGAGGAGGATGATATTGAGAGGGAAGGGTTGAGGGAGAAGGTGGGTTTCATCAGGGGGTGGAATGAGGATGGGGGAGAGGGAGAGGAGAGTTTAAGTAATTAAACTCTTTTTAATTAAAAACTCAACCCCTAAAACACCTGCATCCAAAACCCCTGACGTGGTCAAGATTAAACCTCCCCTAGAATAAACACCCCCTCCCGAGCACAAAAGTGGCCACATAATTTTAATCCAAGGATCTTTTCAAAAGTAATAAAACTTAACGCCCAATGCTGCTAAATTACGAAAACACCCCTGGAGCCATTTTCCACAGAAGGGCCACACCCGTGAAAATTACACCCCTCCTATGGTAAACGGCACGCTCCAGACTAAACGGCGCCCTCAGTTTTCCCATCTGATCAACCGTTTAAGAGTTATTTCATTTATTTGGCGTTCCCAGTGTGAACACACTGAAAATTTAATTCCGACCACATCAGGGCTCGGAATCGCACGCCGTCTGAAGGTGCTGCTCTGGAATAACATCGAGAATATTCTAAAGTCTTTTATAGTAAAAACTGGGTTTTTACATATAAATACAATGTGGCTTTATTAGATTACCTAGAGTTGACATCAAAAGGATATGGTAATACACTTAACTCAGTCTTTTATTAATTTCTTCATCCTCATCCCACAAAACAATTCCACTAAAAATGGAATAATAACTCTAGTAAAATATATAGGCTAAAATAGTATTATGTTAATGGTAATTTTATCATTCAAAATATTCTATTTTCTTATTCGAAAAAATAAAATGAAAATATTTTTATTGTATTGGTTCACCACCTTGGTGGATGATGAGTTTTATATTCCCATTACCACATTCATGGAAGGCTTAAATGTTCTTTTAATTTTATAAAATTCATTAAATGTATATCACATATTCTTTCACATTATGAAATAAATATATGAACATCTATTAAATAAAAATAAACTAATTTACTATAGTCTTTAATATCGCATAAATGAACAATCTACGTAATGTTAATTTTTTACTAAGTGAATCATCTATATGTGACAAAAAGAATGATATTTAAGACCATTTCAATTTATGGATTGAAATGAATACAATTTTATTTTAAATCTATAATTTTATTGTCATTTGACAATGAAATTAATAATTATCCACAAGTGATCTAAATTTGGAACCATGAAATGAACTCTCTTTAAAAATCAAAATTAGTCATTATTTATCCCTAAAATGGGAATAAATGAACATTATAAAATTATAATACATAAAATATTTATGTAATTTCTTTAATTTAAAAATTATTAATTGTAATTTTTTTGTCCAAAATTTTAATTTTACGTGAATAAAGATTTTGTAACATAAGTTAATTGATCTCTATGAACCACACCATTTCTATTAGGTTCCCCTTTTTTATTTACCTCATATTATATAACTATTTTACTTATTTTCTTATTCAGTATTCTATATATGTGACCTAAACATATAAACCTATTAAAATTCACATTTCATTTGTTGGGGTATACATGTTTAAAAATGATCCCCTCTCAATTTCTCTCGATTTGAAAACTTGGTTAAAAGTAAACTCTATGCTCCTTGCCCCTTTTTATGTACCACTTCTTAAATTGATTTGAAAAACCCATGATTTCTAAAATCACTCATTTTATCATGGAAATATATTCTATTTCAACTATGTTTTTATGGAAAATATTATACCATTACCCTGTTTGATGACTCATTTCACCTTTTCCTAAAGACCAACATAAGTTATACATTTTAGAGGGATTTCACTACCTTTTCATTTTTTGAACTAAATTATACATCATTTTTTATAGAAAAACTATATAAATTTAAAATAATGATTAAATACCTTATTTTAAAGAAACCATTATGATATTCCATCTCTTTATTCTATAATACATGGTTGTGCAATTGAATTTCTATCAATGGGAAATTGATATGTTTTTCATTATATTTGATTTGACTATATGGAACACATTTTCATGTACATGTAATGATGGGTCCACCTAGATATAACTTAAATAAATTTGGTAATTTTTTATCTCCTAGTATGAGATATACAGGATCATAGAGTGATAATAATCCTTTGTGGGACTTTGTGAACCATTTGATGTTGTCTTGGTAGGTATCCACAACTTATACTTGTGTCTTGGTATATGTTTCTACAATATTTCAACATTTTCATGATCCTCGGATAAATATTCATCATATAATGATCTGATGTGATTATTAATAATGATTATATTATATGATATCATGTTATGTCATATGACTCACATGTTTTAAATCATTATGATGTTTATTCCCTTTTTAGGATTTTTAGCTCACCACTATATTTTATGTATTCTACAGATTATCCTATATTGTATTGGAATTAAAATGTATTTCTGAACTCATTATGGATAAAAAAATAGATATGTTGTTTTTTTAGTTTCTTTATTATGGTTTATGTATATAGACTTCCCTAATACACAATACCATTATGATCCCTGATTCGTATTTAATGGATATTTTTGTTAAACAATAATGTAATAATATGTGTAAAATGATTGGGTCACTATAGTTGGTATTAGAGGAAAGGGTTTGTTATTTATGAGGTTTGGTAATATATTAATATAGTGGGAACACTAGGGATAAGTCTATATATGAGGAAATATAGGTGAATATTGGGGAAGTATAGAGCATGTGGTTTCTAAAAGATTATATCTATATCATGATTATATCAATGGTTATGGATCTTGTGTAGTTGTACGTATAGATAATAACCTTGAAAATTTAATTTTTATGTTAAGAATATTTTCATCAGGTTCATGAAAAATGATCATTTCATGATACATTGTTTGACACTCTACTAAAATTTGCCTCAGAAAATTCATAATCACTATTTAAACCAAAATGAGGGACATCAATAATGAGGTAAAATTCCCTTAGAAGAATCTCTTACTTCCCCATATCAATTTTTCGATAATATATATTGGAAATTTGTTTAAGGGAGCTCTGAAAATTGTTTCACTTGTTATATATCACCATTTCCTCCCTCTCCCATATTTTATCCTCCCTTACGATGGATCTTGTTCACCAATTACCTTCCATTTTCTTGGAAAAATGTATTTCATTCTATATTATCATCATTGGTTATTTTAATTGTGTGATACATGTTATGGACCTCTCTTCCCCATTTAAAATGTTTCTACATACCTTTTCACTAACCTCATCCATGGTTTGGTGTGAATTTTATTTTGGAAGACTTTAATTCTAAGAGTTTTGATGGCACGGTTGTTCTTGTTGTTTCTCTTAGTTTTCTTATACCATTGTATCTCTTTGTTGATTCCATCACTAGTTCCTACAACACTCTTATTTCCCAAATTCAATGTTTCTGACCCCATCAAGGTCTAATGTTCTAGTTTCTTTAGGGTATTTTGGTTAATCCTATTTCATCCCTAATCAACATCCGAAGAGTTTGACCCAAGGATGGTCTCATACCTAGATTATTTTTTGATACTCATTTGGTTGTAATGGTTTGAGTGTCCTATTTATCAGGATTGATGGTCTATAGATGGATAAAATGAATCTCTATTTATCTTTTATGGAGTTTTTGTGGTGTTTCATTTTGTTTCAGTGTTAATCCTAGTAACGGGGAACGTGGTGTCATGTCTGGTTGTTTCTTCATTTATTATTCATTTCTTTCATATTCTATGGGATAGTGTTGTTCTTGTAGATATCTTTCTAGTATGTGATAATGGTTCTGTTGGTGATGGTAGTGGTTATATGGTTCTTGTAATGTTTATTGTGTGTTTTTCATCATCTTCATAGTGTTCTGGTTATGGATTTGGGTTTGAATATTTATGTCATTATTGGTTTTCGATAGTAACATAATCTGATGGTTTCTAATGAGTGGCCATTTTCAATTATTGATAACGTTCATGATTTATTTTGGATGGTCGCATCAATCCTTTAAGGAATGTTACAACAATGATTTTGTTCAAGAGAATGGTCATATTCACTAAAAGATGGATTAAGGCAATCAAGAAGGTGGTGGCGCGCTCATTGTGGTGCTAGGTTCAATATAGTGACCCTTATATCATGGTATGTTTGGTTTTTTGTATCTTGAGTTTTAAAATTTAGAAATTTAGTCTAAATGTGTTTTGATATTTGTCTTGGTTTTTGGTTGTACTCAGTTGTGCGGGATCCCAAATCACTTTCATAAAAAGTGGATTTTCTAAAATAGAAAAAAATAAAAATGGATGAAAGGGCATGAACTAATTTTTTGTTAGAAAACTAACTTGGAAAATTACTAGGAACAATCTTGGATGAAACCTAAAGCCTCATAATTTATTATTGATTCTTTATTTATGTTTTATTCCTCTTTTGTTCATTGTTTCCGATTTATATTTTTATTAGTTTATATATTATCATCCATAAGATTATATTGGATATAGTAAATGACTAGAAATATAATCAAATAGTTAATGGTGTGTTAATTATCTATTCATGATATTAAAAAATCGAATAGTAATATAGTTTTATATATTCATTCATATCATACATGTTTAGTAGAACTATTCAATCTCCACCATTGAATATGGGTTTGAACTATCTAGATTTCATCAAACAAATAAATTTTTTCATCTCATACATATAACTCTTCTGGGTGAGTAAAATGAGGGGCATGACCAATTGCTGATGGATCACTGTGAGGGACTATTGATGTTGGGTGGTTACCCTCTGAGACACTCTTCCATCTCGGATGGAAACACCTCCTTCCCCAGCTGGGGCGCTACCTCAGGGGAGTTACCTCTTCGTGGGGGGAGTGGGGTTTCCCTGTGTGGAGTTTTTAAAAAGGACACAGAGGGGAATTCCTTTTAGGATATAGATAACTCTTCTATGATCAATTTGGTTGGATAGAAAATCATATAAAATAATTTTCTACATCCATTATTATATTTTGATGTTATATTTGGAATGGATTTTTTGGACTTACATAAACCTAACCTCAACTATTGGGAGAGGACGATCTCTCTTCACATCCCAGGTCATCCTCCAATTCTATAAAAGTTTTAGGAGGAGGAAGAATCACCTTTGTAATCATCATAAAAAAATTATTTACTTTCCCAATGAAAAATTATACATATAAAAAATTATTGACGAAAATAATTGAATCATTCTTGAATACATTCCCATTATGAGGGATTATTCTAATGTATTATATAAAGAATTTTTTTTCTTCATCCTGACTGAGAGGATGAGTTCTTAATCTATCTTATATAAAGATCTCTTATTATATCAAAGAATACTTATATAATGTCCACCATTTATTTAAAACAACTAAATAGGTGGTTATAAGAGAATCTAGAAATGATTTTTTATACCCAAGTGCTTCACTATGTAGTGCACCGTTCCTCTTCCTCAAGAAGAAGGATTGTAAAATGTGACTCCAAATTGATTATTATGTAATAAAAAATTATTAAAATGATCAAATATCCATGAACTTTGATTGATGATTTGTTTGATCTACTATGTGCATCCTGATATTACTCTAAGGTGTAATTTTGGTCAATAAAACGCTATTTAAATGTAAATAATGGGGATATTCCCAAAATTGCCTTTAAAACATATTTTGGACATTATGAGTATAGATATTATCCCTTCAGACTCAAAAAATATCTTGTAATTTTAATGGAATTAATGAATACTATTTTTAGATTTTACAGTAAATTTTATTTGGGAAGTATTTATTTATGACATTATTAATATACTCAAATAACAAGGAGGAGAATAAGTATAATTGGAATGCCATTCTAAATACTACATGAAAGAAGAATCCATATGAAAATAATAGTAAATATTATTTATGTGTGAAATAATTATCAATCATGGGACATGTTATCACAAAAAAAGTGATATTTTTCAATAACTATAAGACAAAGAAAATTTAGCAGTGTCTGAGAAAATAATCAATAATGATGATATATATCTTACATAGAATAATTTGGTATTGATGATGATTTTTTATAAATTTATCATGATTATAAAATGTTTTAAAAAATGAATCGGAAGGGTGTATGGTTTGTATGGATTTATAAATGAAATGTGAGAATTATAAAATTGAAAAGTAAGTTGATCACTTCACCCATACATACATTTCCCACAAGTGGGGAATTTTTTATGGAATATAATGATGCGTAAAAGATGTTCTTAAGATATGTACTGATGAAAATGATAATTTTATATCCTATGAATCAATAAAGTTGAGATTACATGATTAGAACTATCAAACACGTGATCTAGAGCGGGATATAGTAATCTTTATATTGAAATTTGGAGGCATTAACTGTATGGGTATAAGTGTGAAATATATATGGATCATAAGAGCATTATATATATTTTTATATAGAAGTTTCTTAATATATGGCAACAAATATTTTTAATGATTATCAAGGACTATGACTCCTCAATCCACTAAAATCCTAGGGATGAAAATAAATAAAAATATTATCTAGATAGAAAGGTTATGATGAACTTATCAAGGATGAGAATTAATAAGTATATATTCATAAATACATGCAGTGGATGGAAATGATGATGAAAAAAGAAGAAAATCCATCAATCAATTCTCAAATTATTTCTCAATGAACATTTTTTAGATGATAAAGTATTATCAAAGAGATGATGTGGAAATATAGAATAAGGAGGACCCTATAATAATTGGAAAATCCTTGGATTTTAAACTAATGAATAAAGAGTTTTTATATTTGGGTTAAGACAATGTGTACTAGAAAATACTAATACAAAGTGAGAAATTTTAAATGATGAACATGGATAGACCATCTTTATCCACTTAGGGAGTAGGAATATGTATCAAAAACTCTAAGAAAACTATTGTTAGTAAAATATGAAGAAATAGATCCTAGAGTATTAATTAAAATTATTAGTATGTAATAAATTTAATACTAGAAGGAAAAAATTATAATGGGATTATGTTATTTTTACACAAACCATTAAGGAAATGGGAAAACATCACTACAGAAATTATCCATAGTATTTTAAAGAAATAAAAATAAGATAATGTTAGATGTATGATGGTAGAAGTTATTTTGAATAATTCACATTTCATCACTATTTTAGAGAACTTATCACATTATCAACTTACAAGGATATACATCTAAGAAGTGGCAAGGTTATATGGAACACCACTATCAATTTTATCTAAATTAGATCCATCGTATAATTATATGGTCTAGAAAAGTATCTAACATTATTTGTGAACTGAGTTGAAAATAAGTATTGATTATTACCCCTAAATGATTTCCAATTTCAATGATCTATCCAAAAACTGTTGAATATATTGATAGTATTCTCAATGTACTTTAATGGTTGATGGTATCAATATCTTACTTTGGTCGTGTTATCTTAAAATAATAGTTTCCAGTGAAAAAGTCAAATGGCCGCATATAAATCCCTTTAGGAGAAAAAATGTAGAACACATGTGTGTTGGGATGAAGTTAATGAACATAATAAATTTGGTCTTAAAACAGTCAAGAAAATTGTAAACAAGGTCAATCCCATTTATCAGAGTATTGATGCCACTCAAAGCCAACAAATGTTCTATGATGATAATATTCGATGTGACCCAGTGTTTTTGGTAGGGGACATATTGGTTATCTAAATATATCAATGTGAAAGAGTCATGGGATTTGGGTGAAGGATAAGCTATGTCCCTTGTTTATTATCCCCTTTGAGATTCTTGATCATATTTCAGTTTTTGATTATCTACAAATACATTCACATACCTTGTCTCAATTATTTAATATATTATACATACCCCTCTTAATGAATTATATACAAGATCCCAACCATGTGTGTTTTTCAGAGGTGGTACATCATGAAATTATCCATCCTATATGAAACATTCTAGGAAGAACATAGAATATAGATATATAGTTCTATACGAAACCACAAGTCACCTAGTCAATGTAATATAGAAAATCCATAAGTATGAGGAGGTAACATGTGAACTGGATGAGGAGATAAATAAAAAGTACCCTACCCTATTTTCACCTAAGTATGTAAACCAAAATATTGAGGGGCGGATTTCAAAAGGCGGGGGATGTAATGTCCTATAATTCTATCAAATGAATTTACCTTCAGATTATATAAACGTGTCAGCTCATGTAAAGCACATACACCACATGATATAACAAAATATTATTATATCAATTTGAACATTAAATTTATATAATAAAAATGGACATAATAATTGAAAATCATAAAATGGGATAACCAATTGAAAATAATGTAACTAAAATATAAAAATTTGGATCTTTTGGATCCATCAGAATAACTACACTCATGATCAACACTATAGAAATGGTTTATAATTGAACAATGAAATTTTGATTTTGAATAAAAAAATATATCACCATTCTATAAAATACATGTTAATGAATAATGAATAAAATATGAGGTATTTATAGTAAGTAGCGATCCCATATGACCATTATAAATTTGATCATCGAATAGTAATTTGACCATTAGAATATTAACCTGACTATTAGAAAAGTAATCTAAAAGTAAAAAAATTTAACATACTCAATATAATTGTAACCTCTAAAATGTTAATGAAAAATAATATATAGGAATATTATAAATTTAAAATATGATATATTTATATCATGGAATTTTTAAATAAATTTTTAAAATGTGAATTTTTGTTCTTGTATTTTTTAAATAAAATAAATGTTTTAATTGAACAATTATAATAAATATAATTATTTACAGAAATTTTATTTTCATAAAATTTACTGATAAATTAATATAATAGTTTTTTATAATGAGAACATAATATTATCAGAGTATAAGTAAAATTTTAAATGGCCTGAAAATTTATTATAATATTATCATTTGTATTTTCCAAATAAATGAGGTTTTTATTTAAAAATTGAATTTCTAAAATTTATGAAATTACATTTATAATATATATTTCATTTTTTGAATATACATATTGTAAAATGGTTAGGGTTAATTTTTTTCATTTTACTAAATAGTTTATTTTTTAGTGAATAATGAAATACAGTAAAATATGGGTTTTAACATTATGAGATTGTTAAATGAATTTTTAATTCATGGATGATATAAGAAAAAATTATTTCAAACCTAAATACACAATTTATGGTATATAGTCACAAAAAATAATATTATTCATATTCTTGAATTTAAATGTTAATATAATGAATATTATATTCAAAAAACACTTCTCTCATCCACGTATAAATATCACCCATTTTACTCACACATCTTAATCCTTTTACCTTGGATAATATCTAACCATTTCCCATAAAAATCATCCTCACATCATTATAGTGATTTTTTTCTCATCCATAGTCTAATAAAATCAACATTAATTGGAATCAAAAAAGGGAATATCCATTAGAGATTCTAATACCATCAACCGAGTCTTTTATTTTTTTTTTCATCCTCATCCTGAAAAACAATTTCCTTAAAAATGGAAAAATCTTAATAGTATCATATAAATTATTTAATTTAAATATTTTAATTGAATTTATAAAATCCATCATATTTCTATCTCCACTGATTCTAAAAAATTACTGCATCGTCCATATTATGTCAGTTCACCACCTCTGTGGATGATGACATTTCATTTCACATTACCACTTTCAGGGAAGGTTTAAAATCAGTTATAATTATACATAATGAACTAAATATGTCTATTTTATATTTTTCACACAATTAAATAAAAATATATCCAAAATTTAAAATAAAATGAAATTATTTTTTGATGTTCATCAAAATAACCCAAATGAACTAAACCCAAAATGTTTACTTTTTTACTAAGTGAATTGTCTCTATTTAAGAATATAAAAGGATATTTGGGGACATTTAAATTTATGGATAGACATGAAAACCATTTAATTTTTCTTTCATATTTTTATTATTTTTTGACAAGGATGATAACATATATCCACATGTGATCTAACCATGGAACCATGAAATGAACACTGTCAAAAAAGATAAATTAAAAATTTTATCTCATTAATATGTTAATAAATTAAACTATTATAATTATAGATTAGAAAATATTGATAGAAATGGTTTTTAATTTATTAATTAATTAATTAATCAAAATTTATTATCAATGATGTGATGTTAATTTTACTAATGATTCTCTAACATTATTTAAGGGATCTCTCATGAACACCTTCTTTCGAGGGGTAACACTTTCTATCTCTTTACATAACATTGTCTCACTATTTTTCATATTTACATAGTCTATACTATCAATTAATATCCTATAAATATATAAATATTAATATTCAATTTTCCTTTATTGATACATACATGTTATAAGAATCCCCTTTATTAATTTCTATCAATAATAAACCCGACTAAAGGGAACACCTATATTTTATATCACTTTTTGAGTACCACACCTTAAAATGTTTTAAACCACACATATTTTCTCAAATCACTCATATTATCATGCAATACCATTTTAGTTTATATATATTTTTAGGTATTTTATTATTTTGTTTCCCTATTTAAATAATCATCTCCCTTCTTCCTAATGTCCAATATAAGAGTTACATTACCAAGGGGATATCTATACTCATATTCATGTATTCACATCACTTGGACTTCATCTTCAATGGAATAGGAATATGGATTTGAAAGAATGATTAAAACCCTTATTTCATAGAAACAAATTAAGACATTTCTTCTAGTTATACTATATGACATAGTTATGCAACCCATTTCATTCCATGGGTAATCCTTGTGTTTATAGCATATGTTCCATTTCCTAATGTGACACACATATGAGTGTACATGTTATCATGGGTGTGGATAAATAAAAATCCAGTTCATTGGGTAATTATTTTTCCTCATGATATCATACATATGGGATTCGGGAGTGAACCTAATGTATGATGGGACATTCTACGCCATGTGATGTTGTATTGAAAGTTATCGATGAATTATGTCTTTTTCATGTTATATGTTTCTTCCACTTTCTGATGTTTTTGTGATTTCATGATACCATTTTCTATATGTAATTATCCTATTAGATTATTAATAATAATTTACTTTTATGATATCATGTTATATTGTTTGATTCACGTGTTATGCAATATTTTCATTCTTTTTCATTTACTGGGTTTTTCAGTGTTCCAATTTATTTTATATATTCCCCAAATTATTATTTTAAACTCTTAGATATAAAAATGAATTAGGAGCTCGTTATGGATAATTAAAAAGATATGTTATTTAGTTTTTTAGTGATGTTTTATGTGCCTATTCATTCAATGATACTAGGTTATTTCAATCATTGGATTGAATTTATTAGATATATATGTTAGAAATCAAAAAATAGTATTTATAAATTTCATGGGTTTCTATAATAACATATCATATTATTCGAATAATGTTTCTGGAAACCTTTTATTCATGTATTATGTTATTCAAATACTTATCCAATTATTTTTAATCTATTCTTGGTAGGGTATAACAATGTTATATATACTGATTAAACACATATATTCACCTTATGCTCACTTATAATCATTCATTATTATCACTTATGTTTAACCCAAATGAGAATTTAAATAAACTTTTCTTATGTAATAATTTCCACAAATTATGAAGAAAATTCTTACATGATATGTTTCTAGAAGATTAAATTGTGTGGGGGACTTGTGAGATATATTAAAGTCTTCTTCAGGATTAAGAATATTTTTATATAGTTGAAAAAATGTTCCTTAGTTGATAAATACATGAGTTTTGTTTATTGATTGTTTTACATATTCTCTACAACTCTAAATGTAAAAGGTATTGGGAATTTATAGCAATGAAATATTTAATTTTTATATATTTAATGAAAATTTTCATGTTTGTAGGATACTAATAGTTTTTATCAAAGCAGGGTTTAAATAACACTAGTGGTTAAGTTAATAGTTGATGATAATTAATGGGTTGTCAAGTAATGTGTTATCATAATTTAGAAGGTATATATATCCCTTTATGTTATTTGTGGTATTATTTCGAATTTTTTTAACTATGATAAGGGAAATTTAGTGAAAATACATGGGATATGTTAAAGGGATAAGTAAAGGTGCATGATAATATTCCAAAAATTTGGTGAATTTTTGAGTATGTGGTTTTCCTAAAAATAACATATATGTCCAAATAATATAAGTGGATGTTGGTTTTGGAAATGATATACCTTTGTATTATAACCCTAAAAATGAAATATTAGGTATTAAATCAATTTTAATCTTGTTCATGAAAATGAGTTATAATTTCAAATCTGGTTTTATCATCTAAGGGGATATGTTGTGGTTGATTTACATTCCATCTAATGAACCATTATGTTGGATTTTATTATTATGTCTACTAATTATGCTAGAGAACATAATATATAAATGAACATGTATGAATAAGAATTATTCAAAGAGAGTCACCAGTTGAAACAAACATATTATATACTGAAAATGAAGGGGATGTGATTGAAGACATCTTTATATTCATATTTTTAATATTATCCTAACTTTACTGGTTTTATAATTTGGTTAAAATAGAATCAGGGAAATGAATCTGATAAATGTGTGTATCAAAAAAGGAATATTTACTATAAATGAATAATGAACATACTTAAATAGTCTATAATCTTGGTATATACTTATTATGATAGGAACAAATAGTTTCATAGTATTACCTAAGGAAGTGTGGTTGATGTGTTAAATGATATTAAATATTGAAAATCTTATCTATTTTATTTAGTAACATATATTTATCAATTTTATTCTCGTATATTATATGATATGTAAGTATTATGTGAAATAATAATGAATTGTTTTTTTCATTAATGTTTTAGAAACAAATATTAAATGGTATCAATAACATTGAAAAGTGATTTTATGATATGGTTATATTTTTTAGCATAACTATTGGAGAACAATGAGAATGTTATGAAAAACTATTATTTATTATACATTTTTGATGTGGAGGAGATACTATGTTGATTAAAATTGATAAAAGTGAGTTATATATTATTTATATCCTTGAAACTAAATTCTGATTTAATGAAAATGTGATCCATGGTTTTTTTTGTAGACTATATCTCATTTTCAAGATTCTCATATATATCGACTATTGTGTGAAATTATGAATAGTGTTCCGATAAAATCATTATCTTTTTATAAAACACATTATTTCATTATGGATTTGTTTTTAGGAGATTCATATGGTTTTCAGATATCTTTGTTATGGACTATATGATTATTATATACATATTCTTTTTTAAATGATTGTATTAATGTTTTCTAAAGAAGGAAATGTAACTTAATATACCCTAATAGAGTAAGGAAGATGTCATATTAATGGTTATGTCCCAAATAAAGAATATTTTATGAATACCCTCACCTAATTTCTTCTGTAAGTAATAATTAAAATTGTTAGGATGTAATTATTTAATGGAGGTATAATGTAATGACATGACATTTTGATTCCCTTAAAATAAAACCATCTTCAATGGATTAGGTACAAATACACATAAAACTAATGAAAAGTCCAAATAAAATTAACCTTAACATATTAAAATTACATGAAGGATATAATCATTATTAAATAAAAAATAATGATTAATTAAATAATTATATATTATTATTTATTTAATATTTTTAAATAGATGCCTTTCAATAAATAATTTAAGAAATGGTATTGTATTTTACCTTAAAAATTAAATTTATCAAAATTAAAAGTCTTTTATAATATTTAATAGTAATATTTATTAACTAAAATATCAATATTAAATTATTTAAGAAGAAATTTGAAATTAGATTAAAAAATTTAAAGATAAAAAATGTTATATTTTAGAAAATTAGTTTTTTATTATATTTTATTTTAAAATATAATTTTGAATTTTGAATTTATCACATTAGTATTATCATAACATAATTTTTTGATAATTTTCTAAAAAAATTATTTTTAGGTGACAGTGTAAAATTTCATTTTTACAAATATCATGAATTTTATTTCATTGTTAAATTTTAAGAATTATTTTTGAAATATTTTAAAGCCTTTAATATAAAAAAATATTCACTTTCAAATACGTACTGTAAATTTTAAAAAAATAGTTCCAATGTACGAACTTGTAATTGATGTTTTAGAACTTATGTAAACAAATTCAAAAAAATTATTTTCAATATATTCTAGACATATTGTTTTAAGATTTATTTTCATTTATTATATTAATTGAATTAAATTAATGTATTTCATAATTTGGAATTAGTGGAACCAAATTATATAAAAATTTCCATTTTATTTTTTTCATAAAAGATAATTAACTTAGGTAAAAACTAGTTACTGATGTAAAATCTAAAACTATAAAATAAAAATCAAAGAATAAGTGACCTTAAACATGTTGAAAACATGTTTTGGAATTTATGGTTGTGTCCTATCTCAACCATGTCTCTTTAAATATCCATCATTCTGCTATTTTTGAGACACTTTCCTTTATATTGACTTCCCATTGTTGAAACTTTCTTAGTATTTTAAAGAAATTCATTTCTTTTTAGTTATAAAAGGGGAACTCATTTGGTCACATCCTCTCAAACCGAAAACCAACATAGTTCAGAAAAAATAATTTTAAAAAACTTCTAATAAATCATACACACCTTCAACATGTTCTAGTATCTTTATAAGATCATCCCTCAAATGCATAACAACCTTTTCAAATGATATAATCAAATAAGTGAGGTAAAGATTTCTAACAGCTCAATTCTCATTAATATTTCTCTATGTTCACATATTCATCCTAAAATTATATTACACCATGATAAAATTATAACATAGTCTTCATTATTATAAAATATTGATACTATAATGATGGTACAAGAATTAAATATCATTGCCATTTTAATTATGAAATATGAAACTTTCATTCATGTGTTATGCAAACAACTGCTTGCATAATGAAAAAACATTAATTTTCCTTCATTACCTAAAATGTATTTTTAAAATAGTTATTTACATATAAAATTTAAATATTTTTTAAATTTTTATATTCTAAAGTGATATTCATTTTTTCTCATTTTCCCTAATACGTAGATAACAACATCATATTCCATGCATATGTGTGGACTATTACCTCCATGGAATGATTAGTTTTTATTCATCACTTCATAACCACATTAATAGGATGTCCATGATAATAGATTTATTTGATAAAAATAATTTTTAGGAAATTATTAAGATTATTAAAAATATATGCAACCTATTGATAATATGAACAATAAATAATCATGATATATTCAATCATAAAAAAGAAATTTCTATGACTAAAAAAGGGTTTTTATGTTCTATTGAATGACTTAATTTAGGTAATATAATTCTTAAAATTATTTCTAATAAAGATATATCACTCTATAAGACCATAATTTATATCATAATGCTTCTTCCATAATCATATTAAAATAAATCACTTCATAATCATCCATTACTTATGATATGTTCTTGTTTGGTTTGGTTTGACCACCTACCTAAAAGTGATATAAATTTATATCATGGATAACTTTGGGATTTTAATTGCTAGTAACATATGATATAAATAATTAAATAGTGTGTTGTTGTTTTTTTTATAAATTTAATATAAAAATGTAACTCATTATTTATAAAAACACCTTTCGTTTACAATGTATCATCGAAACATGATCATCACCAAATTCTTCATTAAGGATCATAATAAATAATACCAAAAAATTAAGTTATAAAAGTTGAATAATTATAAAAAATAAATTCTTGTACCTTTTTATGATCTATGAATAATGAACATTGTAGAAGAATTAAGAACAATATCACTATTATAAACTTGTTGAAAATGATATATATTACCCACATCCAATATTAAAATTAACTAACCAAAATACATGGTGTGAATAATTATAAATGGAGGTTTTAAAATTTTATATATATGAAACAATTTATAAAATGGGTGATTGAAATATTATTTTTTTTTATAAAGGATGTTAGAGAGAATTTATATTATACAAGAATAGAGTTGAGGGAGTTATTATCTCAAATCAAATTTCTTAGACATATTCCTTAATCTTCACCATGAAACACTTAATATGTTGTGAGTAATACCTAATGAATTAATTTTACCATATTATTTGTGTATTTAAGATGCATATCATTTATATTTTATATTTCATCTAATTCAAAAGATATTATAGTTAAATTTTATTTTGATTAAAATTTTACTCAAACTCTAAGGGTTTCCTTGTCATGTTTTCAACTCTATAGGACATGTTCGATGTTATTCACCATAATTTTTTTATATGGTGTATTCACAACCCAATTACATTTAAATATTAAAATATATTACTTTTCATGAGATTTTAATGTTCATTTCATGATCTTCTTCTTATTCTCCATGTATTCTTAGATTACCAATTCTATAAGAGTTTCATCAGTTCAATTTATGATTCATTGGGTTATAGTATTTCATACATGAATAGAAATTTAAATATTTATTTTATATTTAAATTTAGTAACATTATAACTTATTTTTTATTTTCTTCATATAAATTACAGCTCATTATCAATAACATAGTATTTGATTAAATGATTTCAAAAATAAAAGTGTAATTTTGGTAAGAATGGCCCCCATTATAACCAATCAATATTTTATTCCAAATATATATTTTATTTCATAATAATATTCTCGTATGTTTTTTGGAATTATAATTCGAATTATTTTAGATTATTTTCAAAATTTTCTTTTCTTATATACAAAATAATTATTACTCTATTTATGATGAGTGTTTTAGAATAAATTCTTTCAAAATATTCAGAATAATGGTTTTCAATATCTTTAAATGTGACTATATTATAATTAACACAAAATAATTTTATAACCATTATTTCTTTCATGTATTTATTATTGGATTTTCTTTCCCAATGGTATTTTTTTCTAAAATGTTCACTTTAACTTTTAGAAACAATCTATTAAAAGATGCAAGTAATTTCTAATTTTTATGAAAACAGTATAAATGTTTTTGAAAGATTATTCATAATATTTTATTCTATGTGATCGCATATTGTCACTAACTATTTAATTTTATATGAAAAATTCACTCCATGTTTTTAGGGATTATAAATGAGATTATTTTTCTCTTAGTTATTTAAAATATTTCATTTAAAATGATTTCAAAATTTGATGGACATTTATAATTTCCAAATTTATTTTTATAAATATATTAGAATTTTTTTTCATACAAGTCATTATAATTTGGAAAATATTTCAATTGATTGAAAGAAATTATTTAATTATTATCTTGAAACTTTTTTTATGAATGGTTTTTGTAATGTTATTCTCTATAAAATTTATGATCCATTGATACCTTTGTCTTACGTAAGTATCCACTACCAATAGGAATAAAATTTCTCTATATTCCAATACCTTTCCAATACAATGTTTTTTTCATATATTATAGGGTGTTCACCTTGATTCGATACATTCACTAATTGGGGAAATTATTTACTCAACTGTATTACCTAATTCTCTACAATGAAAATGCTATATGGTCTATTATATTGATTGAATGGTATTTATCAAGAATGTTACTAAATATCATGGGATACTAGTTTTTTATCTAGGTATATATCATTTTGTGATAATTTAAGGAATTATTAATGTTTTACTTATGTAATTATATTTTAAAAATATTTTAAACCCATTTTATATCTATGGGTTTCTTATGCTATGATCGATATTACATGGAACATAGATGCATGGATGATGATGTGTGGTGTCCATTATCACACTCCAACACATTTTTTTATCTTTTTCTCTAACAAAATAATTTGGAATGGATATAATGATATTGTTCACACAAAAATGGACACAAGGATTTTTTTTACATGTTCAAGTGTGGACATAGGGATATTATCCACATAGCTATTGTAATAATGATTTTTCTCACAAAGGATTTAATATGAATATGGTTGTTCCATATTTCCATGTTGTTTTCCATGAACTTTTATACTTTTATTGTTGTAAATATTCCAATTTTATGATTCATATATCATTCTTATTGACTCATGTCTTCATATAATTTTGATTTTTGTACTGTATTATCCCATACATACACCCTAATTTATGATCTATATTTTTTGGGTATAAATCTTATATATCCGGATTATACCCATATTCTCATATTTTGATCACTTATGACCACTGACTATTTTCAATTATGTTTACACTCATTGATAATTTTAGGTAAACCTTTCTTTCTTTTTTTATTTCCTGGGATTATGATGAAATTTAACATGTATGATTTTCCAAGAAGTGTATCTTGTGAGGTGGATTTTTGGGACATTTTGAGGATTTTTTTTGGATAAAGAGGTTTCTTATATAGTGGGGAACATATCCCCTGGTTAAAAAATTAATTCCTTTTTTAGTTAATGTTTTCTATTAATTATCAATAACACTAAATCTAAATGGTATTGGTAAGGTGTTATAATGAAATATATTCCTTAGTTTGTGTAATTTATATAGTCACATTTTAAGGTTGATATAAGAAACAACAATATTATTTAATTTATCACAAATCACTAAAAAATATTTATATAGCTATGTGGATCTTCACAATTATTCCCACTAAATTCTCTAAAATATTATTTCATTTATAGTACACTCTTGTTTAGATAAATATTTTTATTTTAAAATAGGGGCCCCATAATACTAAGAGGATATTAATCGACTGATATAAATATATAGTCAAAGATAGCCATCCCATTTTGTACTCTTGGGAACTCAATACAAAATTATTATGGTTTATTATCATTCACTCAAAGGGAAACAACTAAAGTTTATTATTTTCATTTAATAGAAGAAATCATTATTTAAGTATTTAAATAATAGGTTTCCATATTTGAAATCATCTTTGACTGGGAGAGAGTGGAGCGCCCAATGAATATATGTTTTCTAAAATAAAAAAGTCAAACATCCATAAAATAAAAAATTATATGATAATGATTAACATTCATGTAAAAAAATAAATACCCACCCATGTTGTTCATCATATACTAAGGATGGATGTCACTATTTTAAATTGATGTAGAATGAAATATTTACTAAAACTATTAAAATATTCTATAGTTAAATGATTTGAGGATAATCCACTAGTAACATTGAACCAACACAATTCCCTATTTGTAAATATTTTTTTATTATTGATCCCCAAATTTATGAACTAATAGTGAAATGAAATGGTAAAACACGGTAGGATTAAAAACTAAATGACATAATCTACTGAAAAATTAGAATTATATTTAATTTGAAAAGTTTGATTCCCCAAAAAAATCATTTCACATACTTTTAGAAGGAATTGAAATAATTGTTTTTAAAAGTCCTAGGTAATACATCACTCTTAGATCAATTTTAACTAATACATTAATAACTTGTTAAATTATTAATAATGAACACAATTTAATTAATCTATCATTCATTAAATATAATCTCTATTGTAAATGAATTATCAACAAAAATATCTTGCGTAAAATCACCTTCCATCAAATTGTTTTTTATCCTTATTAATCTTTTTTATTAGTTAAAAAATATATATTAAAATAATAATTAAAAACAATGAAATATTAAAAAAATATAAACCATAAAAAATAAATCATTCCAAAAAATAATTCTATAATTATTTCACCATAATTTAAGAGGCTAATAACTCATAAACCATTTTGAACAATCATAAGAAAATAATCCATATTAGGGAATATATATGTGATGAAGTTTAATGACCCTCAAATGTTAGTTTTTATGTATGAAGTTGCATTCATTTTCGATATTCTATTTTTACTAGAGTACCACAGTTTTCTAATGAGAAAATAATTATATTGTTGAACCCTTATAGGGTGGATATATGAAAAATGTATTAGGTGTGATGAATTCATTCCTTCTAGAAAGGCTTCATGTAAGGCTATATTCTTCGGTTTGTTGGGATTTGTGTGGGATGGTTATTTTTATATGAGGATTGGGTTAGCTTATAATGTGGTGTTCAGATTTTGATAATGAATTCCTTTAACTGTGAAGATTTTATATGAGAATTCATGTCTACTATAAGTCACTTATTGGAGTTGAGCTAGGATTGGAAATGGGAAATGTTTATGATATCATTTTGGTTATCATGACATGATTGGACCAGTGGTAAACCTTATTTAATTGTGTGATGTATTGGAAACATGTTGTGGATGTATTTCATAGTTTTTGAAACATGATTTTTTAGTTTTTCTTCTCTATTTTTATTAAAATAATCTATTTTGTGTGATAATTAACAATTTGTGTAATTTGTAGATTAAATTAATGAAAATGTGTTTCTGTTTTAAGTGTATTTTTAGTGTATATTTTTTTGGGTCTTTTCAATAATAAAATTAATTTACTCTCTATTTAAATTAATTAATTATTTTTATTATTATTTTTTAATTTAATAATGTTCAATTAATTAATTTAAATTTTAGTTTTTTAATTTAATTATATCTGGTTTTTTTTAAATTATAAATATATAAATTATTAAATTTGGTTTTTAGTTATTTAAATAATTAAATTAGTTTTAAAATTTAATTCTGTTTATTTATTACTTTTAATACCTTGGTTCTATAATTTGATTAATTCATTAATTTATTAATGCTTTAATTAATTTATATAAACTATTTTATAATTTTTAAATTAATTTTGAATAAATGGTAACATGCAATTAATTATCTAATGTATAATTAACATTTTTTTAACAACTTCATCTTTTTCAGTCTTTCAATTGTATGTAATATAATTTTATATTATTGAAAAATGATTGTTTTAATATATTTTTTTCATTGCATTATAATTTTAATTTATTTTATTCTAATTTATTTTATTCTAATTTATTTTATCATAATTTATTTTTGTTCGTTATGTTTTTTTGTTGTGCATGTGTTGATGAGTTATCGACACCACCTATCGGTGACTCGAGTCACCGTTACACCCCATCGGTGACTCAAGTCATCGATACATACCACCCTATCTAACATACCAACACCTTCATATCAGTGACTCAAGTCATCGATACATACCCCACATCACTCACCATCACCCTCTCCCCTCCACTCCTCTTAACCTACCAATACCCTTCCAACCTATTAATTCCACCTCCCATGACTCACATACACCATATCATCTCTCATACTCTATCAACCTACTAACTCCTCCCCCTCTATATTATCACCATCCACAATTTAAGAAAAAACAGTAACAGCATGAACAAAATCCAACCCCAGTAGAGTCGAATAGAAAATCATAGTGGCCCAGCAAAACCAAAAATCATCAACATTAGTAGATCAAACCACAATAAAAAGAACACTTCAAACCCAATTTTTGTCCAGAATCAATAATACAAAAACCAGGAAGTATGGAAACTTCCATATCTAAAAATATTTATGGATGATTCCTTACACCACTACTATTGCGCCAACACCATGAAACATATATGATATTACATAATGAAAACCACAACTCACTGATCGAAACTGCCTACTCTGCTCACCCCTACTAAGTTGAACGCAAATATGATCCGCCGCACCCCCTATGTCACCATGACTCTAGGCATTGCTGCCTCCCAGTCCTGCCTCCTCCTTTGGCCCCTCTATTGAATCCATCTCCCTCACCGCCTCCAACCTGATCCAACCACATCCATCATTCCCTATCTGCTACCCGAGCACTACGGCAGATCCCCCTTTCTCCTTCCCACCCATGCGGCACCACTTGATCCCTCCTCAGTGTTGAATAATTTCTTTATGGAATTTATTTCACAAGTTTTTTTCTCCCCCTTATTGATGGGTCAATGGGGTTTGACCCCATTAAGTATGTCGTGTGGTTTTAATTACATTGTAAATACATCTTGGTTTTTTCTTATATAAAGAAATGAAAACCTCTCCATAAAATCATCCCAATTTGGTGGTACACAAAACATCATTTGTGTTAAAATATTTTCCATCAATCTTCTTTATATTCTCGCTTGTGTTTTCATGTTGAACGGTCAGTCATTTCCAATATTTGGTATCAAAGCGAGGTTTTCTTAATCCACAATGTCGATCTCCGAGCCCTCATCACCCGACTCTCCCAGACATCATCGTCACGTCCCAGACCCCTTGTTGACAGTTATAGAGGCCCTCTGGTGGTACATCAAGTGGTGAAGGAGATCGGGGGATCGGTGATGTATCTGATCCTCATGAAAATAAATTACAGTGACGGGTCCTTGATGATGAAGGTCATTCTTCAAGCACGTGGTCTTGGGGATGTCGTCGACACATGCAGTGCGGAACTCCAGGAAGATCGGAGGGTGCTGGAGGCTATCCTCCGCACTGTCCCACCAGAGATGATCTTCATACTCATCGTCAAGGCAACTACAAATAAAGTGTGGGACACCATGAAGGCCATGTGCATCGGCATTGATCGCATTCGCAAGGACAATGCTCAAAATCTCCGAAAGGAGTACGAATTCATTGTTTTTCACAACGTCGAATCGGTGGATGACTTCGCTATGCGGCTCAACAGGATGGTCAACCAACTCATGATCCACAGCAATCTGGAGCCTCAAGACAAGGTCATTGAGAAGTATTTGCGCATTTTCCCCTCTAGGTTCTCCCAAATTTCCCTTTCAATTGAAACACTTCTCAATATTTCGACACTCTCTATGGAGGAGGTAACAAGGAGACTTAAAGTGGCGGAGGACCATTTTGATCTGGTACCCACCGCAAAAACTAGAGGGAAGCTACTCCTTATCGAGGAGGAGTGGGTTTCATGGATAAAGGAGCAGCAAACAAGGGAGGAATATTTCAACAACTCCAAGTTTGGAAACTGGCATCACCGAGGACCACGAAAAAAGACTAGCAGTGGTAATAGTAAAAAATGGAAGGGATGGCTTAGGATACGATGGTGGTCGTGAAGTCTCAAGGGACAAATGCCATAATTGCGGAAAAATGGGTCATTGGGCCAAAGATTGTCACAGCAGACCGAAAAGACCTGAGGCCCTTCTAACCCAAGGTGATGACGATGAGCCCTCACTCTTTATGGAAAGTTCATGCACTGCAGTGCTCGATTACCCACCACCGCAATCCGCCACCACCAATATTTTACAACCACAATGCAGCCCTCTACAACTGATCGTGATGAACGTCTTCGCACAATTGGATCAGGAGGAGGCACGTGATGACATCTTTTGGTAACTCGACACTGGTGCCACCAACCACATGACTGGGTCCCACGCCATCTACTCCAATTTTGACTCTGGGATATGTGGCACTGTAAAGTTTGGAGATGACTTTATCATCAACATCGAGGGGTGCAGGATCATCTTGCTCACTTGCAAAACTGATGAGAACTGCATGCTCATGGGGTGTACTTCATCCCGAGGCTCACCAAAAACATCATTAGCATCAGAAAACATGATGAGAACGGTTGCCAGATACTGATCGAAGACGGAATCCTGAGGATCCGTGACCAGCAGTAGTGTCTACTGGCCAAGGTGAAGCGCTTCCCCAGACGAATGTACAAGCTCAAACTCGACATTTCACAGCCATTATGCCTTTCTGCAAGGGGCTCTAAGAAGTCATGGCATTGGCATGTGAGGTACGACCACCTGAATTTTCAGGCTCTGCGTAAGCTCGCTCAATGAAATATGGTGCGAGGGCTCCCACAAATTGGTCAGTTCAATCAAGTCTTTGAAAGCTTCCTCATTGGGAAATATCGATGAGTGTCTTTCCTTGAACAAGCAACGAATCGTGTGGAGCAAGCCCTCGACCTTTTCCATGGTGACCTCTACGGGCCGATCACACCGACGACACCAAGAAGGAGCTACTACTTTCTACAGCTCGTAGATGACATGAGCCACTGCATGTGGCTCAATATACTTGGAAGCAGGGGCCAGACTCTGACGAAAATCAAATTCGTTCAAGCCACAGTGGAGGTGGAGATAGGGCGCAAGCTGAAGGTTCTCCATATGGACCGCAGTGGCGAGTTCACTTTAGTATAATTTGGTGAATATTGTGCCAAACGTGGCATACAACATCAACTCACGGCCCCCTATTCACCACAACAAAATGGGGTCATTGAACGGCGCAACCAGACAGTGGTTTTCATGGCTCAAAGAATATTGAAGGTAAAAGGCCTTCCCAGGATGTTATGGGGTGAGGTTGTCTCCACTGCTGTCTTCATCCTCAACCAGGCACCGACATGTAGCCTTGGCGAGTTGATTCCATACGAGGCCTGGCATGGAAAATGATTGGTGGTGCATTTTTTCCACACTTTTAGTTGTATTGTGCATGTCAAGAATGTGAAACCTCGCCTGAAGAAGTTGGATGACCGGAGTACGCTGATGATATTCATCGGGTATGAGTCTGGGTCCAAGGCATACCACGTGTATGACCCTGTCAGCAAGCACATGCATGTAACGCGTGAAGTCATCTTCAACGAGAAGGAACAGTGGAATTGGACTTCTCATGATGAACAAGGTTTGTTTATCAGTGAGGAGCCATTCACTGTCGAACACACAACGGAATGTATGCCAGGGACGATGGAGGCCAACGATACTGTTGGTGAATTGGTATCATCACTCACACCCACTAGCACACACTCTGCAGACACTAAAACCCCAGATGTGGTCAAGGTGATGCCCATGCCATCAGCCGCAGTGGAGTTCGTCTCACCCCCATCCGACATGGTGGAAGCACTTTACGTTGAGCACGACGATGCCCCACTTCAGTTTTGCACTATTGACAACATCTTCGGGGCCACAACACCACTTGGGTTTTCATTACGTGAGCTTAACCCTGGTGAGCTATATTTCACTACGACTGATGAGCCAACCACCTTTGGTGAAGCAGAACAACACCAGTGTTGGCGCAAGGAAATACTTGAAGATATGAGGTCGATCGAGGACAATAACACACGGGAGCTCGTCGATCTCCCCATTGGCCATCGTCAAATTGGGATCAAGTGGGTCTTCAAGGTGAAGCATGATGATCTTGGTGCGGTAGAAATGAACAAGGAGAGGCTTGTTGCAAAAGGATACATCCAACATAAGGTGATCGACTATGAGGAGGCCTTTTCCCCTATCGCATGCATGGAATCAGTGTGGCTCCTCATCCTAGTGGCATCACAAGAAGGGTGGGAGGTCCATCACATGGATGTCAAATCAGCATTCCTAAATGGTGACCACCAAGAGGAGGTTTACATCGAGAAACCACCTGGCTTCATCATCAAATACCACGATAATAAGGTTCTTAGACTCCAGAAAGCACTCTATGGCCTCTGCCAAGCACCAACAGTGTGGAACGCCAAGTTGGACACCAGTCCTTTGACGCTTGGGTTTCACAAGAGACACTCTGAGCATGCTGTGTATACTCATGGAAATAACACTATTCATCTGATCATCGGGGTGTACATAGAGGTCTTGATCATCATAGGCACTGATGTCACCAACATCAACATGTTCAAGCTGGATATGAAGACGGTATTTTGGATGAGTGACTTGGGATTGCTCTCCTACTACCTTGGCATCGAAGTGAACCAAGGGCCCAACGGAATTTCCCTACGTCTATATACCTATGCGACCAAATTGTTGGAGAAGAGTGGTATGTGAGATTGCAACCCCTGTCAAGTGCCGATGGAGGCCCTCCTAAAGCTAAGAAAGTCTAGTACTTGCCCGTTGGTTGATGTCACTTAGTACCAGAGCACCATCGGCAGCCTCAAGTACCTAGTGCATACACGTCCATACATTGCCTATGTGGTAGGTTATTTAAGTAGTTTCATGGAAGATCCACATGAAGATCACATGGCCACAGTCAAACACCTATTGTACAACATCGTCGGGACACACAACTACGGTGTCTGCTACACAAGGAAGGAAAATGATCGGTCAATCCTATTGGGATTTTGCGATAGTGACATGGCCGGCAACATTGAAGACTACAAGAGTACTACAGGGGTGTTCTTCTCCCTTGGAGACAAACCAATCACTTGGCAATCACAGAAACAAAAGGTGGTGGCGTTGTCTTCATGCGAAGTAGAATACACTGTCACGACAACTGCAACGTGTCAGGGAATCTGGTTGGCTTGACTGTTAGGGGAATTTCTATACTCAGACCTCAGTGCGCCGATGCTCAAAGTGGAAAACAAGTCCACTATTTCCTTAATCAAGAACCCCGTCCTCCATGACTAAAGCAAGCACATTGACACCTGATTCCATTTCATTCGGGAGTGCGTTGATGGAGGAAAATTCATTCTCAAGCACATTCACACTGAGGAGCAGCTTGAAGACATTCTCACGAAGTCACTTGGGCGTGTCAGGTTTCTGGAGTTGCGTGCGAATATTGGAATCATTGAGATCCAGTGAATGAGACAAAAATTAGGGGGGTGATTGTTGACTAATTTCTTTATGGAATTTATTTCACAGTTTTCCCCTCCCCCTTATTAATGGGTCAATGCGGTTTGACCCCGTTAAGACCGCCACGTGGTTTTAATTACATTGTAAATACGTCTTGGTTTTTTTGCCTATATAAAGAAATGAAAACCTCTCTAGAAAAGATTCCCAACTTGGTGGTGCAGAAAGCATCATTTGTGTTCAAATATTTTCCTTCAATCTTCTTTCCATTCTCGCTTGTGTTTTCATGTTGAACAGTCAAGAATTTCCAACACTCCCCACCACCTTCTTCTTTTTCAATTTATTTTCACTTTTATATTGTATAATACATATAATAAGATTAATACAATAATAATAATAGTAATATTTTTTTAAATATATATATCTATATGATATAAAATATATATATATTTAATAATTAGTATGACTAATATAATATAACAGTCTAATTAGTTTAAATTGATTATTATTATATTTATATATTTTTTTCTACTTTAGTAATAATAAGTATATGTTAATAATATATATATATATTATATTTATATATGTAATGTATTTAGTGTGTTACGTCTTTTTATTTCCTCTTTTTATTGTAGGATTGGGTAGGAGGTGATAGTGTGTAGGGTATTCTAAACTGATTATGGGAAAACTTTGAGGATTTTTGGGTCATTATAAGAGGTGGAGTACACTCACTAAGAATTCACTGAAAATCTAGGGATGTGTGCATCAAAGTGCACCATGTGGATCCATTTCCTATTATGAACATCATTTTGTTTTTTTTCATCTCCAAATAATAGGAGCAATGACTCCTCTCACAAAATGGGAGGGGACACTTCACACTCATCCATTAATTCCATCCAAACCTCACATACTAGGGATCGTCTTCAACCTAGAGATGAGTCCCTGCTCTTCTATCTCCTACTCCACCTTCATCCCCTACCACTTTGTGCTCTATTTTCATGGTTTTTTCTTTTGTTCTCTGTAAATTCATGTGTTGCTTATTTGTTGAATTGGATTGTATGTTTTTTTCTATGTTATTGATTCTTTATATCTTCATCATGTGTTGGTGATATTGATTATCCAATAATGGGGATCTTTTTTGTGAGGATAGATCCACATTATGAAACCCGATGAAATATGGAGATTTTTTCCTCATCGTGATAATCAATTTTTTATTATTTTCTTTATCTGATCATGACTATGATTTGGTTGAGTGAGAGAGAAACCTAGAGAATGAATCATATTCTACTTTTTTGGATTATCTTTTAGCCCCTTCTAATATTAATTTTTTAAACTGAGAAATTGAGATGAGACGTACAATGTAACAAACTCTACAGGTTCATTTTTATTAGTGAAATCCTATTCATAGTGAGTCAGTTGAGGGAATTAGTTTGTAATTTGGAGGGATGGTTGAGCACTGAAAACTTTTGGAGTTTGATTTTTCATTGTATAGGTGAGATAGGTGTGTGATCTGATCCATTGGGCATGCACTATGTGAGTCGTAAATTGGTGATTTAATTCTTTTGTAGATCTAGGATACAGAGTTGGGGGTGGATGAACCTGGGTCTGGCCTTGTTCTCATGGACTATTGTTTTCTGTGTCTTACTATCATTTTATTGTTCAATGTGTGTTTTTGTTCCTTGTGTAGGGTGTATCATTATGTATTTCTTTTGAGGAGTTTTGTTTCTTCTATTATATTCTATTCATTCACTATTTTTCACCTCACTATGGTTTTCATCACTACTTTGATTATTATTTTTTTGTCTTCAAAATACAAAAATACAAAAATATTTTCGGAACAACCACATTGACTCTCGACATGAATTCCTTAAGAGCGACCCCAAGGTTATCCACTGTTCTATATCTTGGTTTTTATAAATGTATACTAGACCATCCTCTCGACATGGACACAATAATATTTTGGCACAGTTGTCGGGGAAGAAACATTTTCCTGAGTGGTTTTTCCAATTTTTTCTAAAAAAACAAAAAAAACAAAAAAAAAACAAAATTTCCATTATCATCTGTTTTGAAAATTATGACAAAGATAATAATGATTTTTATGATCTATTTGATGTGGAAATATTGTATGAGTATGTAGAATTTTTTAAATTTTAGTTATATACCCGACCAAAAAGAGATCCTTTAGATGCTACAATGGTCGTGACAGATCAGACAAAATTACCATATGCATAGAGGTACAATCAATCTAAGAAGATTCGAGAGGGGGAGGTACCTTACAAGATGATTTACTGGCCACAAAGTGAATAGTTGACTTCCTTAGCCCAGCCTACCTAACTCAAATGAACCAAAAGAGGGAGAAAGTGTTCCAAAAAATCAAATAAGCTCCTTCTGAAAAACCGCTGAGATTAAAGGAAAAAAAGTAATAGGAGATCCGTGAAGTTGGAGCTGCCTATTTTTGAGCCTAGAGAACCCTCTGATTTACTACTGGATATTCATGAGATGCATCCCGAATATATTTTAAAGAGATGGAAAGAGAAAGAACATACTGATATAGAAGATGTTCGACATAATCTAAGAGATCATGTTCATTCCTTCACCTCATTTAATGATTTTTGTTGCACTAATTTGTTTAATGATTTTTCATTTTTTCCATAGTACAATCCAACACAAGACATCCTTTCCTTTGCCTTGGAGGACACCACATTAGAGGTCATGTGTTTTCAAGAGAGGATAGAGGAGTTTCACTACCTCACTCCTCTCGCATGCATAATACAAGGAGCACTGAATACTCATGGAGAAGAGCATTCTGACCAATCTCAGGGAGAATTTTATTTTATTGAATAGTCCTTGCATTTATTTTATTCTGATTTTTCTATTACTGATAATCATTTTGATTCTCCCTATGTAGGTTCTTGAAGAGTCATCTTAGTTGTGTGCTTTCCTAGAGTGTCTTGATGAAGAATCCCCTACTGCGGAAGAAGAATATTGTTGGGAGTTGTGCACTACTGTTATAGAGGGTGTTGACACAATTCTAGTAGTCAATGAAGAATCCATTAGTTTGGGTGAACCAGAAGACAATTCTCTCCCTAGAGATGAAGATTTAGAACTTTTTCACCCTCAACCCAATGTTGAAGAAGAGGGATAGTACCCCTACATTCTATTTACCCCCCCCCCAACATTATGATAGGTTTTCCACTATTAAGGAGGGAGTTTTGATTGAAGCGACAGTAGGGGTACTGCAATGTGGCAAAGCACTAGAGTTGGAAAGAACCAAATCTAGGGGTTCTTGAGCAAGAATCCAAATCCCCCGTCAAACTGAGGTAGATCCACTAATTTTCCACCTATGAAAAATTAATCTGTAGTACCCCCTGGGGGTTCTCCCAGGATTATCCTTCTTAATTTCATGCTTTTGTTTTTTTAATGCAAGTTTTTTTAAGTTGTATGTTTTTTCATGTAGGCAATAAAATAGTAGTAGTTACATGAGGCAATCATTCAAGATTAAGGTGGGAAACACGTTGGAGTTCATGGATAAAACTCCCTAACTCAACCAGGTTGCATTTCATATTGAGCTTTAAAATTCTGAAGACTAATGGACATTTGTTTTATCATATAGGTGCTTGAATGGAGTATCCATAGTCCCTATAGAAAGCTAACAAAGGGAGGCTAAAAATTTTAGAATATTCCACTCAAGGAAGTACTGTCTTGAATTTTCCATAATTTTAATTATTTTCATTCATGTTGTTTTCTTCTTGGAATTAAGTGTGGTGGAGTCCCCTTGGTTTTTCAAGAAAATTGTGAATTATTTTTTCCATCATTGGGTGTTTAGCTACATGTATCTAAAGTGTTGAAAATTTATTTTCAGGTGATTTTTAAAAATTTCTACACCCACTACATTCATCCTCATTTTGCTGCTGCTGCAAAATATTTCTTATCATGCTACTTCTTGAACTGATTTGAGAAATAATTTGTCTACTTTTCAAATTCAAAGAATGAATATTTCAAAACACTATTCCTGCTGTTAGGGAGAGGGGTCATTTTACCACTTCAACCTGGAGATGAGTCCATGCTCTTCTGTCTCCTACTCCACCTTCATCCCCTACCACTTTATGCTCTATTTTCATGGTTTTTTCTTTTCTTCTTTGTAAATTCATGTGTTTCTTATTTGTTGAATTAGATTGTATGTTTTTTCTATGTTATTGATTCTTCATCTCTTCATCATGTGTTGGTGATATCGATTATCCAATAATGGGGATCTTTTTTGTGAGGCTAGATCCACATTATGAAACCCGATGAAATCTGGAGATCTGTTCCTCATCGTGATAATCAATTTTTTATTATTTTCCCTATCTGATCATGACTATGATTTGGGTGAGTGAGAGAGAAACCTAGAGAATGAATGATATGCTACTTTTTTGGATTATCTTTTAGCCCCTTCTAATATTAATTTTTTAAAATGAGAAATTGAGATGAGACGTACAATGTAACAAACTCTACAGGTTTATTTTTATTAGTGACATCCTATTCATAGTGAGTTAGTTGAGGGAATTAGTTTGTAATTTGGAGGGATGGTCGAGCTCTAAAAACTTTTGGAGTTTTATTTTTTATTGTATAGGTGAGAGAGGTGTGTGATTTGATCCATCGGGCATGCACTATGTGAGTCATAAATTGGTGATTTAATTCTTTTATAGATCTAGGATATAGAGGTGGGGGTGGAAGAACCTGGGTCTAACCTTGTTCTCATGGACTATTGTTTTATGTGTCTTGCTATCATTTTATTGTTCAATGTGTGTTTTTGTTCCTTGTGTAGTGTGTATATTTATGTATTTCTTTGGAGGAGTTTTGTTTCTTCTATTCTATTCTATTCATTCACTATTTTTCACCTCACTATGGTTTTCATCACTACTTTGATTATTATTATTATTTTTTAAATACAAAAATATTTACGGAACAACCACATTGACTCTCGACACGAATTACTTAAGAGCGACCCCGAGGTTATCCACTGTTCTATATCTTGGTTTTTATAAATGTATACTAGACCATCCTCTCGACATGGACACAATAATATTTTGGAACAGTTGTCGGGGAAGAAACATTTTCTTGAGTGGTTTTTCCAATTTTTTCTAAAAAAACAAAAAAAAATAACAAAAATAAAAAAAAACAAAATTTCCACTATCATCTGTTTTGAAAATTATGACAAAGATAATAATGATTTTTATGATCTATCTGATGTGGAAATATTTTATGAGTATGTAGAATTATTTAAATTTTGGTTATATACCCGACCAAAAAGAAAGCCTTTAGATGCTACAATGGTCGTGACAGATCAGAAAAAATTACCATATGCATATAGGTACAATCAATCTAAGAAGATTCGAGAGGGGGAGGTACCTTACAGGAGGATTTACTGGCCAAAAAGTGAATAATTGACTTCCTTAGCCCAGCCTACCTAACTCAAATGACCCAAAAGAGGGAGAAAGTGTTCCAGAAAATCAAATAAGTTGCTCCTTCTGAAAAACAACTGAGATTAAAGGAAAAAAGTAATATGAGATCTTTGAAGTTGGAGCTGCCTATTTTTGAGCCTAGAGAAACCTCTGATTTACTACTGGATATTCATGAGATGCATCCCGAATATATTTTCAAGAGTTGGAAAGAGAAAGAACATACTGATATAGAAGATGCTGGACATAATCTAAGATATCATGTCCATTCCTTCACCTCATTTGATGATTTTTGTTGCAATAATTTGTTTAATGATTTTTTATTTTTTTTTCATAGGACAATCCAACACAAGACATCCTTTCCTTTGCCTTGGAGGACACCACATTAGAGGTCATGTGTTTTGAAGAGAGGATAGAGGAGTTTCACTACCTCACTCCTCTCGCATGCATAATCCAAGGAGCACTGAATACTCTTGGAGAAGAGCATTCTGACCAATCTTAGGGAGAATTTTATTTTATTGAATAGTCCTTGCATTTATTTTATTCTGATTTTTCTATTACTGATAATCATTTTGATTCTCCCTATGTAGGTTCTTGAAGAGTCATCTTTGTTGTGTGCTTTCCTAGAGTGTCTTGATGAAGAAGCCCCTAGTGCGAAAGAAGAAGATTGTTGGGAGTTTTACCCTACTGTTATAGAGGGTGTTGACACAATTCTAGTAGTCAATGAAGAATCCATTAGTTTGGGTAACTAGAAGACAATTCTGTCCGTAGAGATGAAGATTTAGAACTTTTTCACCCTCAACCCAATGTTGAAGAAGATGGACAGTGCCCCTGCATTCTATTTACCCCCCCCCCCCAACATTACGATAGGTTTTCCACTATTAATGAGGGAGTTTTGATTGAAGCGACACAAGGGGTACTGCAAAGTGGCAAAGCACTAGAGTTGGAAAGATCCAAATCTAGGGGTTCTTGAGCAAGAATCCAAATCCCCCATCAAGCTGAGGTAGATCCACTAATTTTCCACCTATGGACAATCAAGCTGCAGTACCCCTGGGGGGTTATCCCAGGATTATCCTTTTTAATTACATGATTTTGTTTTTTTAATGCATGTTTTTTTAAGTTGTATGTTTTTTCATGTAGGAAATAAAATGGCAGTAGTTCCATGAGGCAATCATTCAAGATCAAGGTGGGAAACACATTGGAGTTCATGGAGAAAACTCCCTAACTCAACCAGGTTGCATTTCATTTTGAGCTTTAAAATTCTGAAGACTAATGGAAATTTTTTTATCATATAGGTGCTTGAATGGAGTAGTCATAGTCCGTATAGAAAGCTAACAATGGGAGGCTAAAAATTTGAGAATATTCCACTCAAGGAAGTACTGTTTTGAATTTTCCGTATTTTTAATTCTTTTCATTCATGTTGTTTTCTTCTTGGAATTAAGTGTGGGAGAGTCCCCTTGGTTTTTCAAGAAATGTGTGAATTATTTTTTCCATCATTGGGTGTTTAGCTGCATGTATCTAGAGAGTTGAAAATTTATTTTGAGGTGATTTTTAAAAATTTCTACACCCACTACATTCATCCTCATTTTGTTGTTACTGCAAAATATTGCTTATCATGCTACTTCTTGAACTGATTTGAGAAATAATTTCTCTACTTTTCAAATTCAAAGCATGAATATTTCAAAACACTATTCCTGCTGTTAGGGAGAGGGGTCATTTTACCACTTCAAATTGCCCCTAAATTCGTTTTTAAAAAAAGATCATATTTTTTCATATTTTTTAAAATTCCATCAATTTTTTTCAATGTTTCCTTCAGAACTTGATGGCCATCTGGCTTCACATTTCATATAAATTATGTCCTTCTAAGTGGATAGCAACCTGTTGGGAGTTAATGGTCGCACTAAGTCTAAAGGTGTTGAGGATATATAATTGTTGAGTGAAGTAGCACGTTGTCTTTATAGATTATCTATTTAAGAACTTAAGAATAGAGTGATATATGATATAATTTTGTAGAATTAAGATCATGAATTTAGGAAACATGAATCATTAATTGGATCCCAGGGGACTCATTTTTGTAGAAAAAATTAATCACTAAATTGAACCTACTTAAATGATAATTAGTTATTTCCTTGGTAATTAGAGTAAAATGGGAAAACGGGATCCCATGGTGAGTCTCCGAGAAAAGGTGCACTGGGTACATTTATGTTAATAAGTAAAACCCAATTTCAATTTCAATAAGTTCCATACACATTGACTTGCTAATGAAACATGGATGCAAAAAATTATAATAAAGTTAAAATTGAGCTCAATTAGGGGAGGTGAATTTTGAACCCAAATGAAGAGGGGAACAGTTTACTTAATTAACGATCATTTGATTGGTATCGGTGAAGTGATTCAAAAAAATTTGGTCTTTTATTTTTTTGAACCTTGGAGAATGTGAATTTGGATGGTTCCTTTTGTCATGATTTTAATTCCACTTTTATCTAACATGTCATCACTTTTTGAATTTGAACATGAACTGGAATTGAAGTAGGACAATTAGGTGACTTCGTATAGGAGGCCTGACATACTCTATCAATTGATGAATTTGTGTTGCCTTTGATTTCTAATGAGTTTTTGAAACATGGAATGACCACTTTCTTTTAGGCATTCTTTGAAAGGCCAGATCGTGTACTGATTCTGATCCTCTAATTTTAAAAAGTCTCGTCATGCACTTTTTGAATTGAATCTCACAAATCATTTTTTCTGTTTGTAAAAGACCAAAACATGCAATTTTTTAGTACAAACAAAGATTTAAGTGTGGGGGAGTTTCATATGTCTGTATTTCATTGCTTTTTGCCGCATCATTTTTTAGTTTTTCTTCAATTTTTTTATTAAAATAATCTATTTTGTGTTGTAATTAACAATTTGTGTATTTGGTACATGAAATTTTTGAAAATGTGTTTTCATTTCTAAATTGTGTTTTTAGTGTTTTTTTGTTGTTTTTTTCAATAATAAAATTAATTTATTCATTCAATCAATCAATTAATTATTTTTGTAATTAATTTTCATTTTAATAATATTTTATTCATCAATTTAATATTAATTTATTGATTTAATTAATTCATCATTTCATTTGTAATTGAAAATAAATAAATTTTGCACTTTAGTTTTCAGTTATTTAAATAATTAAATTAGATTTAACAATTTATTTATATTTATTTAATACTTTTAATTCCTTTGTTCTTTAATTTGATTAATTCATTAATTTATTAAAACGTTAATTAATTTATATAAACCGTTTTATAATTATTAAATTAATTGGCAATAAACAGTAAAATGAAATTAATTATTTAATGTATAACCACAAATCATCAACAGCAGCAGATCAAACCACAAGAGAAAGAACACCTCAAACCCTATTTCCGGTCCTGCTATTGCGCGAACACCATGAAACAGGTCCGAGCCTACATAAGGAAAACCACAACTCACCTTTGCTCGCCCCTAATGAGCCGATCCCGGATCTAACCCGCCACACCCCCTACATCACCTGGACTCCCGGAGCCACTGCCTCCCCCTCCGATCCCCCTGTTGAAGTCGCCTCCCTCGCCGCCTCCACCACGAACCACCTGCATCCGCCATCCCCTATCCGCTGCCCGACCACTGCGGTGCCACCCCCTTTCTCCTCCCCACCCCTACTACGCCGCTCGAGCTCTCCTCCCTACCCCCCGTGTTCCTTTTATTTACATTTTCATTTTTTATATCTTATAATATATATAATAATATTAACGTATTTGGTGTGTGACGTATTTATGTTTTCTCTTTTTTCCACTGAATGTGCAGTGTATTTATAAACTGATTATGGGAAAAATTACAAGAGGCAGAATACACTTACTAAGAGTTCACTGAAATGCTAGTGACATGTGCATCAAAGCATGCCACGTGGATATGTTGCCTGTTAAGAATTATATTTTGCATTTTTTTGTTTTTGTTTTTTTTCTCTGAATAAGAGTAACGGCGATTCCTCTCACAAAAGGGTGGTGGGAAACACCACACGGATGAATGCATTCCATCCACACCTCACAGACTTGGGGATCGTCTTCAACCAGGAGACGAGACCTTTCTCCTCCGTCTCCGGCTCCACATTCATCCCTCGCCTCTTTGTGCTTTTTTTTTTGTGGCGTTTTCTTTTTTTTCTCTATATAAATTCATTTGATGCTTTTCTGTTGAATTGAATTGCGGTTTTTGTGTGTGTTGTTCGTTCTTTATCTCTTCGTATTGTGCTCTTGATCTCAATTCTCCATTGATGGAGATGTAATTTGTGAGGCTAGATCTATGTTATGAAACCCAATGCGATCTGGAGATCTGTTCCTCATCGCGATCATCATTTTTTTCAGCTTCACCTTAGGAGATCGTGACTGTGATTTTGGCGTGAGAGAGTGAATCCTAGAAAGGGAAAATATGCCACTTTATTGCATCATCTATTATCGCCTTCTAATATCAATTTCTCTCACGGAGCGATTGAGACAGGACTTGCATTCTTTCAAACTCAACAGGTTCATTTTGATTAGTGATATCCTTGTCAGAGAGAGTCAGTTGAGGGAATTAGTTTGCAATTTGGTGGTATGATCGAGCACTGAATACTTTAAGTGTTTGATTGTTCACTATATAGGTGAGAGAGGTTTGCGATCCGAGCCATCAGGCATGCATTGTGTGAGTCATGAATTGGTGATTTAATTATTTTTAAGATCTCGAATTGAGAGTTGATGGTGGATGAACCTAGGTCCGACCTTGTTCTCACTGACTACTATTTTCTATGTCTTGCTATTATTTTTTGTTATGTTTTTTTATCCATTTGTTGTGTTTGTATTTTTATCATCTATTCTTAGTGTTTTATTTCTTATGTTTTTCTTCTGTTTATTCACTATTTTCACCTCGCTGGGGTTTTCATAACTGCTTTGCTTCATTTGTTTTGTTGTTTTCAAAATAAAAAAAAACATAATGAGATTTGGAACAACCACCTAGGCTCTCGACACTGCTTCGTTGAGAGCAACCCCAAGGTTAGCCACTATGCTATATCTTAGGTTTTATAAATGTAAATTTGATCAACCTCACGACAAGGAAACCATCATAACTCTACTCCTTTTTATATATTATGGACCATGTTGTGATTTTATGACCACTTCCTGAGTTAGAGGATAGTGTCCCATGATGAGGTAGTGTGACCATGTATCGAGTGAGAAGATGGTGGAATATGAAGTGGGGATACATACACACCCTGGGTGATAGAGCATTGGCATGTGGTTATGAGTACATGGTCAACCTAAGTGAGAGGGTGTTGGTACTGGGATACTGATGTGTGACTTTCTCAATGTTTGAGTGTGTCAGTTTTTGAATTTTTCTCATATTATGACTTGAATAAGAAGGAACTTATTAGATTCTGAGATATACCAATGGAATGAGTTGCCTTCTCTTCTAGACTACATATGTATAAGGAATTTTTATGAGTTTTGTTGATTGGAAAACTCACAAAATCCCAACATGTTTATTTTATTTCATTACATTTAATTTTTTCATGTGAAAACATGTTCAACTATCCTCTCCATATGTTTTCATGATTCACTGGTGGTATCCTCATGGATTTTTTACTCAAACTATATATTGGAAACCTGGTGTGTATATAGAAATATTTTTTCAATTATTCAACAACGGGCAATGTATTTATGCTGAGTGCTTGAGTATGCATTTAAGGGTATGGATATAGTCAATTCTTGTTCGTACATTAAGTTCATTTAGGAGTCTTTCCTCTATCTTTCCAATTTTTTATCATATGTATTGGTGAAATGCTTGTGGGGACCTTTTCACTATTGATACATGATTGGGATGTATCGATTTATTTAATAACGTGCGATGTTTCTTATCATGTCATCAAAATATAATGTTTCTAGACAACTTATTCATCACTTAATATTCCCTATTATATTTATATGGTTGGTGTTTATTTTATATTGATGCAATAATCTCTTTAATGTATTTTTTAGGCCCTTGACAGTAGTCCAAATACTGTTACGAATGTGGAAGCATGTATGAGGCCATATAGTGCATCATTATGGCCCTTTTGAGTGAAGTACAAGGTATTCAAAAATACTATGAAATAACTCTTCTTTTTTATTTATTATTAATGGTTTTTTTATTATAAGAACCTGGATCTTCTTTTTAGGTATGTCTTTCTTTTCTGGTTATTTTTTAGGAAAAGAGGTGTTTCGGGAATGTTCAGGAGTGCACGCTGTGTACTTTTTAAGTACACACCGTGTACTCGGGTACCGTAGGTGACTGTGTACTGGCTGAGTAACAACCACGTACATAGACGCGTGTGGTGACCTGGAGACCGCCTAAAGCGGAGGCCGAAAAAGGAAAGTGCACAACATATACTTTTAAAATACAAACCATGTACTTTTTTTCCATTAAATGGACCGGGGTTGTGTCTAATGGACATAACGTCCTTCTTCTCAACCTATTTCTTCCAAGTGTATCCGTACGGCCGTGGATCTTCTTTGAGCCCCTGATTCATTGTCCGTCCTCCAATTCAACTTCTGTCAGTTGTGTTGGAATCACATCTGTGAGTTCTCCTTTCTTCTTGAGCCTTATCTCCTGATTTCTCCTCTCTCACGAGTTATCTTTGGTTGAACGTTTTTAGCGTTTTTGTTGATCTATGGTATTCTAGGGTGATTCAAGGCCTGAGGTTCATGTATATCGATCTCAAGACTCTGAGGTAGGTGGTTTGTGCCTTTCCGTAGACAGTACTTGAGTTATATGTACAAAAGTGTCCAATAACCTTGTTCGGGGTATTGCGTGTTTATGGTTTTAGCCATGTTAATCCCTGCTATGCCATGTATGTTTGAATAAAGGTTGTTTAATTTTAAATAGGGTTAATTTCATTGCTATGGATGTGTTTTCCCATGTTTGTTTGATTTTGACCGTTTGGTCTTGCCTCGCCTATTAGGCTGCTTGTTTTCCATTCGTAGTGTTGTTAGGATGAAGTGATTTTTATCTGATATGTTGTGCCATGCCTTGTAGCTATTTTATCCAAGTACTACTTTGAGGTTTACTTTGGCTGCTGATTATCATTTGTGCACAATTGCTTTACACGGGGCTGCGGGAACCTGGTGTAGTGAGACTGTAACATCCCAGGGAAATGAAAAATAAAATATTTTCATATTTATTAATATTTGTGAATTAAATATTAATTTTACTTTAAAAGGGTTTCTATGTTCGATAGCGTACCCGATACGTAACAATGAGTTTTTTTGAAATTTTACGTTGCACACTAATAATATAATATTATTATTTTAAATGGAAGTTAACTCTTAGTCATTGAATTGGTGGGAATGAACAAAACTAACTATAATATGATTATACATGTTTGTTAAATGTATTTACTTTATCCAATAAAAGTTAGAGGCTTAAAATATAAATGAATCTAATTTTAAGCATAATTTACATTAAAAGGCCGATTTACCACCTTTTAATGGTGAAACCTCTTTAAATATAGATTTGGTCACTTTAATACATTATATTTGACCAAATAAAATCTTTCTTTATAATGGGAACATTAAAATTTACTTTGTGTAAATTTTTGGAATTTTTTCTGATAAAGTTTATTTTTTAATGAATAATGAAAAATATTGTATTTTAATTCAAAAATGAATTTCAATATAATTTATTTATATGGTTAGATTATATTTTTAATTGTTTTTAAGTGTAATTAGAATATATTTTTACAATTTAATCCAATGTTGGTCATTGGAATTAATTTCACTTTGAATTTGGACATAAAAAAGTATCAATCTTTTGATAGTTATTGTTTCTTAAAAACACGCTATTTGTTTTAACAATAGGAATTAATTTTAAATTAATTAATTACACTTATATGTTTAGAATTTGGTAAAATAGACATCATTTTTTAATTCGTAATATCAAATATAGCTTAGGTTGAATTTTTGGTATTTTTTAGAAAAACTTCAATTTTTTATGAATTGTGAAACCACTTAGTAGTAGTTAAAAAAACTGACATTTTCATTTAAATGAAGATTTACCACTTATGTGAATTTAATTTCGAAAATCCGGTATACATGTTTGTTATTAGTAAGTAAAATGTGGTTCAATAAGATGAAAATAATTTTTGGTGAATAGTAACTTTTGACTTTTATTTACCGCAGTTATAGGTAAATAGAGTAATTCACGGTATAAAGAATATTATAATAATTACCAATTACCTTAACACTTTTCCTAACCATATTGGATGAGTAATGGCCGACCCTGGGCATCCTTGGGTCGATTTTGGGACCCCATGGAGCAACTTATGAATGATAATGACTCTTTAGATTAATTAATTTAAAGTAAAGGCAAAAAATGACATAAACAAAAATATTTTAGTAAATTAATTCTATTATAGTGTTATATAAGTAATATTTTTGAATATAAATATTCATTAGAAAGATAAATATATTTTCGACATCATGGTAGTTTTTTTATGATTTTTAGACATCGAATAAATTAAATTATTTATGACACAATAATGATGTAGTGTTTACCTCATTAATAAATCATTTAAATAAATAAGATTATAAATATTAAAATAACATTCAAAACCTGTCCAATTCTTATTGACTGATTTTATTTCAACCATGAGTCATCTTATCTTCAACTCTAATGATTTTTGGACATTTATAAACCGAATATCATTATATAATAAAATAATATTTTCACACTTTCCTAAAGAGCCCCTCCTCCCCCTTATAAAAAGAGACCATTTCTAACAAATTACACACACCTATAAAAACTATTGGCTCGTCCAAACTTTGACCAATTAAGCTCCCTACATCCCACTCTTCCACCTAGATGCCTTACCTTAGTCATAAGGCACTTCAACAAACCATTTTGGTTCAAACTAAAGGGAGTTACCCAAATTTAAGGTAACAGTTTATCTTAACTTCTTTTCTTTTATTTTACTTCTCCAACCCCTAAAATATTTTTATTACCTTATTTTATAACAAAAAAATTATAATAAATATACTATAATGTTGTTATAATAATTATTTGAACTACACTTACACATACCTCCATCTAATGGGTGAAGAAAATACTGTTTTTGTGGATGGAAAACTAACGCCTCGCGAAACGATGATTGTTCGATTATCTTCTACCACCTATCGTGGTGGCCATTAAGATGAAACTATATTTATATATGATATATATTATGTTTATGTTTTATTTATCCTTCTATATTTTTCTTTTATATCATACCTTTATGGTTTCCATTATGGTTAAACGCGATAATTTTATTTGAGGAAGTGCGGACTACCGCCCCCTCAAAGTGATACGACTCGTTCATTCCATACATGGTAAGTATAAATGATAGAGTTAATGGTATTATATATGATATTATACTGTAATTATGATATACCAATGTATCATTATGTTTTAATTTCATTAAAATAACAAATAGAAATGAAAGTAGCGTTCATGCGTACATACGACTTACCGTCTCCATGAACAGTGCATTTCATTTCTTACCTCAAGATGATATGTACTATGGTATATATATATATACTATATATATATTATATATATGACATATAAATAATGAATATCATTTTGGATATAATGGACTATTGACAATATGGACAACTTGTAAATATAAGGTTTTCATTTTTGACTCAAGTACCAAATATCGACAAAACGACCATTATTAACTTAAATGATTACATAATGTTTATAACGTGGTAATAATTGATATAAAAGGACTAATAAACATGAAAAATGTTCATAAGAAATTAGAAATTAACTTTTTTTATTATTCAGGATATTAAATAACGAACGGGTCAAGTCAGACACAAGGTAAGGGACTTAGTCTAAATATCCTTTCATTGAGGCATATTTTGTTTTAATACGCGACATTATATTATACACTGTATAAAAACCCTTGAATTTTCAAAGGGAATATTTTTCTATGAAGCATTTTACTAAATGACAAAAAGGAATGTTTATTTTAACGTAATCAGTGACAACGACCTTTCCACCACAGCGAGTATTATTTGTTCTTTGGCTTCCTTAACAAGCCGTAATGTTTTTTTCAAGGAAAATAAGTACCATTTACTCTTTTATGTATTTTGGTATTTAAAATGGTTTTGATAATGGATTTGTTATGTTAATATATTTAAGTGATATATTGTGATTAAAATGTGTAAATTTTTTCTTTCCTTTATATTATGTCTAATGATTTTATAATGGTACATGAACATTTGATGGGTGGTTACGTGATAAACCAAATGATGGGTGGTGTCGTTATTAACCAGGACGGGTGGTTACGTTATAACCTCCAATGCATTGGGTATGGAAGTCGGCCATATGGCTATTCCATTTAGTGATATATATAGAAGTCGACCATATGGTTATTCTATTTAAGTATGTTTATGTCCCAGGTTATCTTTATATGTTATGTGTTATTTATATGAGTTTTTTGGTAATATTTTTGTTATAAAAGGGTATGTAGTGATATTTTATTCAGTGAAGAGTATTTACTACTTCACAAAGGGGAAAATTATTACTTATGTTAAAGTATTCATGGTTTACTTGTTGTTTTTAAAAACTAACATCTTTCAATCTTTGTGCATCCCTTACTAATATTTTTATGCTCATCCCAAGTTTTTGAAATGTTTTCACATGATATAATGTGGAATAGGGTCATGGATGTGATCATGGAAAAGTCATGTTGTCTTAAACATGGAACTAGACATGACTATTTTTTTCAAGAGTTCTTGTATTGTGAAAAAAATGTAAACTGAGTAGAAGTGTCTACTTTGTATTATTTTTGAAATGAAAGGTAACAGTTATGGTCTAATTCTCTAAAACTATAAACTTGAAAAGAGCCATAATGTGAATTTTTCATTTTATTCATGATTATGTAATGTTTTAAGGCCGGGTCCTTATAGTTGGTATCAAAGGTCAGTTTAAATAACTTTAGGAGTTAGAATATTGTTAAATAAATGTCTATAAATTAATTTATGGTAATATTGAAATGATATAGAATTTAAATATTACCATGTTGCTTCGCCTAAGATATTTCTGTGTTCAGAACGGTTTTCCACAGAGGAAATAGGGCAACTATGTTGGGACAACATCAGGAGGAAGAAAACCTTCCAAATCAGCAACCCGAGATGGTCGGAATCGGAACTGAACAGTTTGTTGCAGTGACGGAACAATTGACTCAGGATATAAATGGTGGTGGTATCCATGAATGAGATTAGCCATATCAATCGTAGAGGAACACGTTAGTAGTGGAGCATTTCATGAGGCAACATCCTCCATAATTCATAGGATCATCTGACCCTGTGCTAGCAGAAGTGTGGATTAAATCACTGGAGAAGATTTATGATGTCATGGGGTGTTCAGAACATCAAAAGGTTAGTCTTGAAGATTACCGTTTTGAAGGTGAAGCTGATTAGTTGAGGTCGATGGTGAAAAAAATCAGGTTTAGTGAGGAGATTGATGCTCCTGATTGGGATGAATTCAAAGGTATGTTTCTTGATAAATATTTTCCTAAGTTGGTTCGTCTTAGGATGGAAAAACAATTCCTGGAATTAAGGTAGGAGGATGGCTCAGTGGCTGCTTATGAGGAAAAATTCACTCGACTCGCAAGGTATTCTCCAAATTTCATCTGATATGTTGATAGTAAGATAAATCAATTTTACTTAGGATTGAATCCACGATATCGAATATCATTATCCTCTTGTGAGTTCTAAAGTTATGAAAAACTTGTTCAATGTATGGAGAAGGTGGAAATGAAGTTTTCTGATGATTAGGTGTTTGTTGACAAACAACAGAATAAGAGGTCCAGTTGACAGTCAATGGGAAAGAATTCATCAAAGAAGCCTATAGATAAGAAAATTAAATATCCAACTTGTGAGAAGTGTGGTAAAAAGAATCCTGGAGAATGTTTATAAAAGTATAGAAAGTGCTTCCGTCGTGGTAAGTCTGGTCATATTGCTCGTAACTGTAAGTAAGATGACCAAGTAAGCAATGAAATCCATCAGTAAGCATTTTTAAGTGTAGTGAAATGGGTTATTATGAAAATGAGTGTCCAGCTAAGAACTCAACTAAGGAAAAGTAGCCAGACTATAAGAAGAAAGGGGTGGTGAAATCCTTTTCAATTACTTTAGCAGATGTTGGGCCATCAAAAGAAGTAGTATCAGATACGTTGTTTGTTTTTTCAGATTATGCCAATGTGTTGTTTGATTCAGGGTCTACACACTCTTTCATTTTTGAGAAGTTTTCTAATAAACTAGGAATTCCATCTCAAGATATGAATACAAAACTTTTGGTAAAAACACCTGGAGGAAATGTTGAGACAAAAAGAAAACATTAGAACCATCATGTCCTTGTGTGCGGTAAAAATCTACCTGAAAACCTTATTGTTTTTCCTCTAGTAGAGTTTGATGTTATTTTGGGAATGGATTGGCTGTCTGTTTATCATGCTAAGATTTACTGTAAAGCTAAAGAGGTTTCATTTCAAAAAGATTTACAGTTTGTGTACAAGAATGAAACCTTGATTTTGATAACATATCAAGAAGCTGAGAAACTAGTAAAATATGGAAATGAATGTGACCTTGCACATATTATTGAAAATAAAGGAACTAATCATATTAATGATGTTAGAGAGGTAAATGAGTATCTTGATGTTTTTTTGAATGAGTTGCTTGGTATTATTCCTGATCGAAAGTTTAATTTACTGTTAACATAGTTCCTAATGCTAAGACAATTTCAAAACCCCCTTATCGAATGGCTCAAATTGAACTTTTAGAGTTAATGAAGCAATTTCATGAGTTATTAGATAAAGGTTTCATTTGACCTAGCACATCACTATGGGGTTATCTTGTCTTGTTTTTTAAAAATAAAGATGGTTCAATGAGACTTTTCATTGATTATAGAGCATTGAATAACATCACTATTAAGAACAAGTATCCTTTACCTCATATCGATGATTTGTTTGATAAGCTCTAGGGAGCTCAGTATTTTTCGAAGATTGACTTGAGATCAGGGTATGATCAGTTGAAAGTAAAGGAAGCAGACATTTAAAAGACCACATTTCATACTAGATATTGCCATTATGAATTTGTAGTTATATCTTTTGGGTTAACCAATGCACCAGCTGTATTCATGGATATTATGAATAGAATTTTCCCCACGTTCTTGGATAAGATTGTGGTTGTGTTCATTGATGATATTTTGGTTTATTCTAAAAGTAAATAGGAGCCTGAAAGTCATTTAAGGGTCATCTTGAAAACCTTAAAATAAAAAGAAAACATTTTGCGAAATTCAGCAAGTGTGAGTTATGGTTACAAAAAATTTCTTTCCTTGGTCACATTGTTTCAAAAAAATGGCATAACTGTTGATCCATATAAAACAAAAGTTATTGAATAATGGCCAAGACCCACCGATATAACCATGATCTATAGTTTTCTTGGTTTGGCAGGATATTACTGGAAGTTTGTTGATAATTTTTCACGGTTATCTAGTACAATGACTAAGTTAACTCAAAAAGGTGTTAAGTTCATTTGGACAAAATAATGTGATGATTGTTTTCAAGAATTGAAAAGAAGATTGGTGAATGCTCTAGTTTAGGAACTACCTTCCAGAAATGGTGAGTTTCTTATTTATAGTGATGATTCATTGAAAGGACTTGGATGTGTCCTTATTAAAAATGATTAGGTAATTTCTTATGCTTCACATCAGTTGAAACCTCATGAGTTAAAATACCCTACACATGATTTGGAATTAGTTGTTGTTGTTTTTTCTTTAAAAATTTGGAGACATCATTTGTATGGAGTAAAATGTGAAATATATACTGACCACAAAAGATTAAAGTATATATTCACTCAGAAATAATTGAACATGAGACAAAGGAGATGACTAGAATTAATCAAGGATTATGATTGCACGATCCATTACCGTCCGGGAAAATCAAATAAAGTGGCTGATGATTTGAGTCAAAAAAGTAATGTCTCATTAACCATACTACGTTTGGAACGAGATCCTTTGGTTTTTGAATTGATGAACTTTGGAATAGAAGTTGTTGGTGTAGGAAATTCTTCTGTTTTGTTTTAGGTGTCAGTGAAATCATCTCCATAAGATAGAATAAAGCAAGAGTAGAAAGAAGATAGTGAGTTGCAAAAAAAGGAAGAGTTGGTTCAGAAGGGTATGTTGCCTGATTTTAATGTTGATAATGATTGTGTTTTGAGGTTTGGGAAGAGATTGTGTGTTCCTTGTGATTCACAGTTGAAGAATGAGTTGTTATGTGAAGCTCATAGTTCTTCGTTTTCATTTCATCCTGGTAATACTAAGATGTACAAATATCTTCAGGAGTATTACTGGTGGGATGGAATGAAAAGAGGTATTGCTGATTTTATTGTGAAGTGTTTGACTTGTCAGTAGGTTAAAGAAGAGCGACAATTACCAAAAGGGATTTTTCAGTCTTTACCGGTGCCAGAGTGGAAATGGGAAAATATATCCATGGACGTTGTTATGGGATTATCGAAGACATATCGAGGTAATAATGCAATCTGGGTTATAGTTGATCGATTGACTAAATCTACTCATTTATTTCCTATTCGAGATACTTTGTCTTTAGATCAACTTGCTTGGTTGTACGTTAAAGAGATAGTCAGGTTGCATGGAGTTACCCTCTTTATTGTATCTAATCATGATCCCAAGTTTACTTCTAACTTTTGGAAAGGCCTTTAGAAGTTGTTGGGTACTGAATTAAATTTTAGTACATCTTTTCATCCTCAATCAGATGGGCAGTCAGAATGAACAATTCAGACCATGGAGGATATGCTACGTGCTTGTTCACTGGATTACCAGGGAAGTTGGGACCAGCATCTTTCTTTGGTTGAATTTTCTTATAATAACAATTTTCATTATAGTATAAAGATGACTCCATTTGAGGCATTATATGAAAAGCGTTGTCGAACTCCAGCTTTTTGGGATAAAGTAGGTGAAAGGAAGCTGATGGAACCATAATTGGTAGAAGAGATGGTAGAGAAATTTCAGTTGATTCAGAAGCACATGAGAACAGTTCAGAGCAGACCGGAAAGTTATGCAAATAACTAGAGGAAGGATATTTCTTTTAAAGTAGGTGATCATGTCTTTCCCAAAGTTTCTCCATGGAAAGGTGTGATGCATTTTGGTATGAAGGTAAAGTTGAGTTCGAGGTTCATTGGACCTTATGAAATCCTAGAGAAAGTTGGATCAGTTGCGTATAGAGTGGATTTACCTCCATGTTTATCCCAGGTACACAATTTTTTTCATGTTTTGATGTTGAGAAAGTATATTCCAGATCCATCTCATCTTTTGAGTCCAGAGATAGTTCAGTTGGAAGAGAATCTCTCTTATGAAGAACAACCAGTCCAAATTCTTGACCATAGAGAGCAAGTTTTGCGGAATAAAGTAAGGTAAAGGTTTTTTGGAAAAACCATATTATTGAAGAGGCAATATGGGAATATGAAAATGTTATGAGGAATAAATACCCCGACTTATATTGATAAGTGAATAAAAATTGCGAGGATGCAATTTTCAAAAGGGGGAAGGATGTAACATCACAGGTAAATGAAAAATAAAATATTTTCATATTTATTAATATTTGTGAATTAAATATTAATTTTACTTTAAAAGTGTTTCTATGTTTGATAGCGTACCCGATACGCAACAATGAGTTTCTTTGAAATCTTATGTTGCAAACTAATAATATAATATTATTATTTTAAATAGAAGTTAACTCCTAGCCGTTGTATTAGCGGGAACGAACAAAACAAACTATAATATAATTATACATGTTTATTAAATGTATTTAATTTTATCCAATAAAAGTTAGAGGCTTAAAATGTGAATGAATCTAATTTTAAGCATAATTTACATTTAAAGGTCGATTTACCACCTTTTAATGACAATCCCTCTTTAAATCTAGTTTTGGTCACTTTAATAAATTCTATTTGACCAAATAAAATCCTTGTTTAGAATGGGGACATAAAAATTTACTTTGTGTAAATTTTTGGAATTTTTTTTTGATAAAGTTCAATTTTTAATGAATAGTGAAAAATATTGTATTTTAATTCAAAACTGCATTTTAATATAATTTATTTATATGGTTATATTATCTTTTTAATTGGTTTTAAAGTTTAATTAGAATATATTTTTACCATTTAATCCAATTTTGGTCATTGTAATTAATTTTAATTTGAATTTGGACATAAACAAGTGTCAATCTTTTGATATTTATTGTTTCTTAAAAACATACTATTTGTTATGACAACAAGAGTTAATTTTAAATTAATTAATGAAACCTCTATGTTTAGAATTTGGTAAAATAAAAATCATTTTTGACTTCGGAATATCAAATATAGCTTAGGCTGAATTTTTGTTATTTTTCTGAAAAACTTCAATTTTTGATGAATAGTGAAACCACTTATTAGTAGTTAAAAAAACTGACTTTTTCATTTAAATGAAATTTTACCACTTCTGTGAATTGAATTTAGAAAATTTGACATACATGGTTGTTATTAGTAAGTAATATTTGGTTCAATAAGATAGAAATAATTATTGGTGAATAGTAACTTTTGACTTTTATTTACCGCAGTCAAAGGTAAATAGGGTAATTCAAGGTAAAAAATATTATAATAATTTAAAATTACCTTAACACTTGTCCTAACCTTATTTTATGAGTAATGTCTAACCATTTTCATCCTTGGGACAATTTTGGGACCCCATGGAGCCACTTATGAATGATAATGACACTTTAGATTAATTAATTTAAAGTAAAGGCAAAAATAACATAAACAAAAATATTTTAGTAAATTAATTTTTATATGGTGTTATAAAATTAATATTTTTGACTATAAACATTAATTGGAAAGCTAAAATTATTTCCTACATCATGGTATTTTTTTATAATTTTTAGACAATGAATACATTAAATTATTTAGGACACAATAACAATGCAGTGTTTACCTCATTAATAAATCATTTAAATAAATAAGATTATAAATATTAAAATAACATCCAAAAACTTTCCAATTATTATTTTCTTATTTTATTTCGATCAGGAGTCATCTTATATTTTACTCTAATGATTTTTTGGACCTTTAAAAATTGATTATCATTATATAATAAAATAATATTTTTATAGTTTCTTAAAGAGGCCCTCCTCCCCCTTATAAAAGGATACCATTTCTAACCAATTCCACACACCTATAAAGCCTTTTGAGTCATCCAAACTCTACCCAATTAATCTTCCAAAATCCATCTCTTCCACTTAGAATCCTTAACTTTGGTAGAAGGCACTTCAACAAACCATTTTGGTTCAAACCAAAGGGAGTTACCCAAATTAAAGGTAATTGTTTCTCTTAAATTATTTTCTTTTATTTTACTTCTTCAACCCCTAAAATCTTTTTATTTCATTATTTTATAACAAAACAAGTATCCCAAATACACTAGGATTTTGTTATGAGAAGGATTCTAACTACACTTACACACACCTCTATCTAATGGGTGAAAAAAATAATGTTTCTGTGGATGGAAAACTAACGCCTCACAAAACGATGATTGTTTGATTATCTCTTACTGCCTATCATGGTGGCCATTTAGATGACACTACATTTATTTATGATATATATTATGTTTATTTTTTCTTTATACTTTGGTATTTATCTTTTATATCATACCTTTATGGTTTCCATAATGGGTAAATGCGATAATTTCATTTGAGGAAGTATAGACTATCGTCCCCTCAAAGTCATATGACTCGTTCATGACATACATGGGACATATAAAGAATAGAGTTAATTGTATTATATATGATATCATACTAGAATTATAATATATCAATGTATCATTATGTTTTAATTCCATTAAAATAAGAAATAGAAATGAAATTAGCATTCATGTGTACGTATGACTTACCGTCTCTATGAACGGTGCATTTCATTTATTACCTACAAATGATATGTACTATTATAAATATATATATCTACTGGATATATATGATATATATGATATCTAAATAATGAATATCATTCGGGATATAATGGACTATTGAAAACATGGACAACTTATAAATATAAGGTGTTCATTTTTGACTCAAGTAACAAATATCGACAAAACGACCATTATTAACCTAAATGATTACATAATGTTTATAAAATGATAATAATTGATATAAAAGGACTAATAAACTTGAAAAATATTCTTAAGTAATTAGAAATTATCTTTAGTTTATTATTCAGGAGATTAACGAACGAACGGGTAAAGTCAGACAAGAGGTAAGGGACTTCATCTCAATCTCCTTTCATTGAGGCATATTTTGTTTTAATACAAGACTTTCTTTTATACACTGTATAAAAACCGTTGAATTTTAAAAGGGAATCATTTTCTATGAAGCGTTTTACTAAAAGAAAAAAAGGATTGTTTCTTTTAACGTAAGTGGTGACAACGACCTTTCCACTGCCGTGAGTATTATTTTTTCTTTGGCTTCCTTAACAAGACGTAATGTTTTTTTTCAAGGAAAATAAATACCATATACTCTTTTATGTATTTTGGTATTGAAAATGGTTTTTATAATTTATTTTTTATGTTAATATATTTAAGTGATATATTGTGATTGAAATGTGGAAATGTTTTATTTCCATTATATTTGTTTTATGTGTTATGATTTTATAATGGTACTTAGACATTTGATGGGTGATTACGTGATAAACCAAATGACGGGTGGTGCCGTGATAAACCAGGATAGGTGGTTATGTTATAACCTCCTCTGCATTGGGTATGGAAGTCAGTCGTATGGCTATTCCATTTAGTGATATATGTTGATGTCGTCCATATGGTTTTTCCATTTAAGTATGTTTATGTCCCAAGTTACCTTTATATATTATGTGTTCTTTATATGGGTTTTATGGTAATATTTCTTACAAAAGGGTAAGTAGTGATCTTTTATTTATTGAAACGTATTTACTAATTTATAAAGGTGAAAAGTTTTACTGATGTTAAAGTATTCATGAATTACTTGTTATTTTGAAAAACTAACAACTTTCCTTCTTTGTGTATCCCTTACTGAGATTTTTATGCTCATCCCAAGTTTTTGTAATGTTTTTCAAATGACATAATATGGAATAGGTCAAAGATGGGATAAAGGAAAATTCATGCTGTCTTAAACATGGAACTAGACATGACTCTTTTTTTCAAGAGTTCATGTTTTGTGAAAAAATTGAAACTGAGTAAATGTGTCTACTTTTTTTTGAAATGAAATATAATAGTTATGGCCTAATTCTCTAAAACTCTAAACCTGAAAATATTGTTAATGTGAAGGGGGGATTGACGTTGAGTGCTTCCTAAGAGTGTCTGTTATAATTATCACACTACGAGACCAAAGGGGGGGATTGACGTTGAGTGCTCCCTAAGAGTGTCTATAGTTACATTACGAGACCACATGAGGAATTCACGTTGAGTGCTTCCTCAAAGTGTTTGTAGTTTACCATTAAAAGACTATATGGGGAATTGACGGTGAGTGCTTTCTCATAGAGACTTTGATTACACATGACTATAGGGGGAATTGATAGTGAGTGCTTCTTCAGAGAGTCTCTGTAATATCTTCTCTTGTATTTTGAACCAGAGATGTTAGGCTGTGAGAACTACCCAGATGGTTACTTGTAATTATTTTGGTTGATTTAAATACTTAAAAGTAAATTTTTGTAAATGAAACTGTAGGACTGTTTACTTTTGAGTACTTATGTGGTACTGAAACTACTACAAATATGGCATTTATCAGCGTTAGAAAAGTTGATTAATAGCGATAAAAAATCACAGTTTATTGAGGCGGGGATATAGGGGGTATTTTTTATCCGTGCTCTGAAAAGCGCTGATAAAATCCCCTTTAATCAGTGCTAAAAAAGCGCTGATAAATGTGAAAAAAATTTAAAAAATAAAAAATAATTATATAATGCGGGGGGAGCTTTTAACAGCACTTGACCCCCACCCATTTATTAGTGCAAGGCAGACCCCACCTCACACTCTCCCGAGCGCTTCCCTTCTCACACAACCCCACACACGCACACCCCTTTACTTCCACCCGAACTCGATCCCGCGACCTCCCCCCTTTCGCAGCTGCACCTTTACCACTACTCCATTTCGTTTTTTCTCAATTTAATGATATATCTATTTATATAAATATAGATATATTTATTCTTATATTAATATAGATCCATATTAATATAAATTTATTTATTCATATATTAATATATATATATATATCTTCATTCGTATATTAATATATATTTATATTTTTAGTTATAATTTTTTATACGTATATTTATTGTTATATTAATATATATTTATAAGATTAGTTTTAAATATATTTAAGAAATATGTTTTTTACATTTGTTTATAAATTAATAAATACATACATATATAAAACAGAGAAACACACACACATACACATATATATTTACGAATAAATACATATATATGTGTATTTGAAAATTTATAGAATGTTAGAATGACCATAACTTATAATCCAGAAGCCTATTTCAACTACACAAATAGTAAAATTGAAGAAAATGAAACAATCTTTGATATTATATGTGGTACATGCCTAACAGACATCTGGATCAGAAGTTATACGTGTTTGAATGTTAACAAATCGGGATATCCTAACTAAAAACTCAGTTTTGGAGGTCTTCTGGGCCTTTTTCGGCCTCAAAAAATATGATAGATGCTTTTCTTCAATTACTAGCGCGTAGATATCATCACAAGATTCAATTTGATATGATGTAGAGCTCAAATGGACACCCGGATCAGAAGTTATGGCTGTTTGAAGTTTGAGTTACATTTTCAACTTATTTTAGATCTTTTATTAATTTTTTCGATTTTTTGTGTCTTCAAATTGTTATTAAATGATTTTTAGTCAATAATAATTAGAAAATTATTAATTAATAATATTCTTTAAAATATTTTAAATCCATTTTTACTGAATTTATTATATATTAAATGTAATAGTCTATTTATACTTATCTAAAACATATTTAAAAAATATATATTATATTTATATAAATATAAATATACTTATATAAAAATATTTTATTTTTCATGATTTTTTTGAAACATAAAATTTATCAGCGGTAGTAAAAAGCGATGATAAATCCCATCTTTATCAGCGCTACTAAAAGAAGCGCTGATAAAGGGGTCCCCTTTATCAGCGCTGATCAAGGGGGGCCTTTATAAGCGCTAAAAAAACTGATGAAAAAGGGTCACTTTTAACAGTGCTTTTTTTAGCGTTGTTAAAAGTTCCCCTTTATCAGCACTTTTTTAGGGCTCATAAAGGCCCCCTTTATCAGTCTTTTTTGGCACTGATAAAAGGGTTTCACTTCCCTTGCCCATTTTTGTAGTAGTGTGATTTTTTTTACTTATTTCCTGCTATATATATATATTCACCGACTGTTAGGCACATATATTTGGGTGGTTGACTATTGGGATTTTGTCTCACAATTTGTTTGGTTCATGCTTTTGTTCCCAAACATATTATATTGCTGCATGTATAGATAAGGGCAAGAAACCTTCTACTTCAGGTATGTGATTGCTATGGAGATGGGGAGCATGGGATCAAGTTGAGGCTTGCAATGTTGTGGATCTATTTACTTGCTTTTCTTTTATACTTTGGTTTAGTAATGTATTCCATCACTGTGATTTTTTGGCTACTTTCCTAGACATATGTATCATACATCATTTATTTATGCATTCTCCGGTTGTCATTACTTCCATTGTTTACTTATTGCATGTTTTACTGCTTATGCTATTGATATTTGTTTACTTCCATGGTGTTACTCTGCCAATGAGGGCATAGTTTCCCCACTATCACACCCAAGGCCCTCGCTGATAGTCTGAAACCTCTAGCATTCAGGGAAATGCGCTTGAGGCCATGTGACCAACCAAGTACGAGACACCTTTGGGCGGCTCTCAGAACCGAGATGTTACAAAGTGGTATCATAGGAGGTACTTTTCTTTTTGAGTTACTGGTTGGAGCCTATAGTCAGGGATAATAAGGAAATAGGTACTTGGTAATAAGATATGCTCGGGAGTAGCTAATTCGCATACAGGGAAAAGCCAATTTACTTCGTTATTGCAACTTTTCTGGTTTTTCAATTTTACAGTTGACTTGATTTCACCGTTGGGTGATTCACATATTTTGTGTTATTATTATTGATGTTATTGAGTTTCTATTTTTGTTTCAACCCGATGTGATGAGGGTATTCTATATCATGCATCATATATGCACTTTCTATAGTTCGCAGGTCATACATTCTTGCCATGTCATTTAGGGTGCATTAACAATTGCATGTTTTTGTGAAAGAGGTTGTGTTAGATATGCATTATGTTGTTATAAATGCCATGATAGAATACCTTATTTTTGATAGGGTATTGAATTTTGTAGGTTTTATTGAATGAACACCAAAATTTGGTTCTTGAGGTGTTATGGTCCCTCATGGATTGGAATTTGGTGGATCATTGTCCTGTTTTTCTTGTATATGACATGAATAAGATGTAAAGATTTGATTCGTAGGGATTATGAGCCCTCATGGATCAAAATTTGGCACCTTAATGTTCGTTTCAGTGTTTTCTAGGCTTCCGGAGTAGTTTATGAAGATTACTGTCTGGAAAAACCCAGAATACACAGTGTGTACTGATGAATAGACACCCTATGTTCTTTTGTTTGGGATGGAACTGTTTTTATTAAGTACACACCGTGTAATGTATATACATGCTGTGTAGTATCTAAACGTGTAACTGGATATATGGGCCGAGACATGGGATTGGGAACTATTTGGGGGAACACGTCATGTACCGGTTGTACACATCGTGTTGTGTAGACCATGTGTCCACCCGTGTAACTAACAACACAGGCAGTTGAAACCTAAGCAGTACACACCGTGTCCATCTGGAACACGCCATGTAGAGTGAGCCGTGTAACCAGCTATGTGACTAATAACAAGGGTTGGTGAAGTTCATCTAGTACATGCCGTGTCTGGCATTGACACGCCGTATAGTATTTTTCTAGGAGAACCATGTGTCTTAGCCATGTAAGAAATCCTGGTAAGGGGAATAGGATTCAATTACACACCATATTTTAGGACAACATGCCATGTGTATGGGGTATTAATGAATAGGGTTGACAAAAGTACACTCCCATGTGAAGGAATAAGGGAACAAGCTATGTAGGTATTATACACATCGTGTACCCATGTTTTTAAAAACATGAAAGATTTCCTTCTCCTGTTCTCTTATTACAATTCTAGTTTTCAGTCCTTGATAATCATGATCTTAAGTGTGTGCTTGACCTTGGAGAGTCATGCCACCGAAACACCCTTTGGTTGTATGCCAGTTATAGGGTAGTGATCAGACACAGGACATGGCTGATTAGGGACTACCAATAGATCCCCTAATTGTGCCAGTCTTGGAACCAACTATTATTCCAGATACAGGTGCTGATTAATAGTTTCTAGAGGGATTTATGAGGTTTATTCAGACATTATAGGGAGTACTGCATCCTTCCCCATCTATGTAAGAGTTGACCCGGATCTTTTAGTGGAAAAATCCCCCCACATTCTCATGGGGTGGAGGACCTTAGGCTAGAGATTCATGGTTAGAAGCCATTCTACCTAACTTCAAGTATTTGGAGATTCTTCCAGAGAGGAGGGTGAAGATCAATAATTATATGCTTTGGGACTCTTCCAAGAGATAGTGGGATGTGATCTCATAGGTGGGACACTATCAAGTTATGGCGTGGGATGAGTTTCAGCATACCTTCTATGACTACTTCTACCTGGAGACTTTAAGGGCCGATTGAGCCTGAGAGTTCATGAGTCTCGAGTAGGGTACTCTTTCTATTATGGAGTATTCTTCTTTCTTCACAAAAGTAAAATTCTTTACACAATTTTTAATGGGAGATGAGTTATTCTTAGCGAGGAAGTTTGAGGATGGTCTCAGACAACACATTGAGGCTCAGGTGAACATCATCATTTTGACTTTCATCACTTCTATAGTCAACTAGGAACTGATAACGGAGCACAACAGGAGGGATTCTAGAGCTGTGGGCCAGGGTGGTTCAACATATATATTTGTTATTTCTCCAGCTGATAGTAGGAAGCGACACATGGAGTTTAATAGTGGAGATATGAGTTAGCGGGATGCACCTTTAGGGAGCTAGGAGGTATGATACCAGTGCTGGAAGGTCAGGCATACAAGGTCACATTGACCAAGAGATTTAGTGGAGTGCCAATCTTACAGTAACATGGGTAATCTATAGCACTTTTGTCAGTTATTCTCACTAGCAGTGGGTGACATGGGTTCTTATATGACTTCGTGTTCAGGAACAACACCACCCATTTATCATCAGTCTGGGAACTAGAGTTCTTCTAGCAGTTTAGGCCGAGGTGGAGGTCATGGTCGTAGTGGTCAGATGTAGGGTTTTCGACATCCACAGGGTGGATATGTTCAGGGATCCCAATTAGCTTCACAGGGATGCGGTGCAGGGTAGGCTTTTGCGGTGGAGCAGACCCAGCAAGAGTAGGATCCCGGACCCTCTACAGTTCGAGGTATGATTTTAGTTTCCTATGTTTTATCTTCTTCTCTTTTAGATATAGGGGATTCCCATAGCTTTATATATATTACTATTGTGGAGAGCCTTGGGCTCTGTATCTTTTCTTCTACTAATATCATAAGGCTAGATAATCTATTGGGGACTAGAATGGCTAGTGTACGTCAGTTCAAGGAGTTCCCTCTTGAGTTTGGTGGGTGTCACTTATTTTTGGAACTCTATGTCTTGGAGATAATAGGCTGTGATTTCATTCTTGGAATGTACTAGTTAGCTCCCTTCTAGGATATTGTCGACTACTATCACTGTAGGGTGAGTTTCACATCACCATAGGGAAGATTGTTTCTTCATAAGGGCGAATGAGATGTCCAGGCGAGTAGAATGGGACCCATGCATCATGGGTTTGGAGGAGTTACAACCCATATTGTTAGTCTATATTTGGATGACTAGGGGATGTCATAGATGAACTTTCCTCTAGCGGTGGATCATTTTAAGGATGTCTTTCCAGAGTAATTTTGAGGTATTCCTCTAGAGTGAGAGGTGGAATTTTCTATTGAGCTTGTTCCAGGAGTGGAACCAGTGTCCATTCCTCCTTATAGGATGGCTACATCAGAGTTGCAGGAGCTCAAAAAGCAGTTGGAGGAGTTGCAGGCAAAGGGTTTTATCTGACCCAGTACTTCTCCTTGGGGTTCGGCTATCCTGTTTGCAAAGAAGGCAGACAGTACCATCAAACATTTCGTGGATTATCATAAGTTGAACTAGTTGACAGTCAATAACCGATATCCCTTGCCGAGGATTGATGATCTCTTTGATTAGCTTCAAGGAGCCCAGGTGTTCTCGAATATTGAATTGAGGTTCACATACCATCATTTTCATATTAGACCATCTGATATACCTCTTACAGCCTTCCGAAGTAGGTATGTTCTATACATATAACAACCCTGCTTTTTATTACAACTTAAGCATGCTTTATTACATAAAACTTCAATTGATACAACAAAGAAGATCGAGAGGTTTAGTGTCTTTGGGGCTTAGGATCATTACATAAAAACTTTAAACTTTAAATACAACATCTTTATTGAAAACTTCCTTTACATGACCACTACATTCCTTCGTACTAGGCATTGCATGGGATAACCTGAGGACATGCATAAGAAAAGGGTGAGCTATAAAGCCCAGTAAGGGAGTAAACAATGAATAACATGATGAGTGAAATACATGTTAGGAAATAGGAATATCAATAGAGCATAATAGAAACATGAACATAAAGTCATGATAAAGCATGATAATCATAACACAGAAATGTGGCAACAACACTTAACATTGAATTAGCATGAGCCAAGGCTCATTGCACATGGAGCATGAGTAAACCCTCATTGCACTTGAAGCACGAGTAAACCCTCGTTGCACTTGAATTAGCATGATTCAACACTCATTGCACATGACGTATCATGATACTATACTTTACCCAATGCATTGGAGCGCTATAAAGGGCGCACCCTTCTTAAACATTTCATTTCATGCATAAGTGTGCCACATGGATCATAAAACATGGATTCATATAACATAATCATTTATTCCACGATAAAGGAATGTGTAATTCATACATGAAACTTTACAATCAATAAGTAAAAGTGCATAAAGGTGAATACCCTTGATGGAGAAATGGGCATGGTATTCACTACACAATGACAATGGCTTAGAAAATCGGTGCGATTTCGGCAGCATAACGGCGTGACATAAGAACTCATAAAAAGGGTTGATGGGAGAGAAAGGGGTTCCTCATCATATTTACATGTAATGGACAGTAAGGAGGTCATATATATACATGTCCCAACAATTGAAATGGAATTTAAATTCATGATACAAAAGTATTGCTTGAATGTAAAAGAAGAGAGAGAAGTTCCTTTCAGAATTTCGGCATAGTAACGGGTGTACAAGGGAGGCATTTAATGAGAGAGAAAGGGTTCTCCCATCATTCAAACAATAAGAGGGAAGTATGGGGGAGGTGCGAAACCATATCCCAACATTCATAATTGAAATTAAAAGGGCAATACAACTTAAAGAAAATTGACAAAAATGAGAAAGGAAGAAAAAAACCCTTACTTGGAAGTGTGCTTCCAACGGCTAGAGAGAGGCTTGTGAGAGGCTTCTTGGGAGCTTGGGTCACCTTGAGAGGATTCTAGAGAGAGTAGGGAAGAGGTTGGACGAACTTCAAGGGCTTTTAGTGAGGAGGAAGTGGGATCTTGGGTGGGTTTATATAGGAAAGGTGAGAGAATTCTTTATTATTTAGGTTTGGGACCCCTTATATTAAAATAATCCAAACCACAAACCATCCCATGGTATTTGCCCATGGTTTCTGGAAAAGGAAAGAGGAAAACAATATTTTACAAGTTCAAGGTCCGAACTTATTAAAAAATTAGGGTTTCTTATGTGGAGGTGAGTCACACTCCCATGGAAATTAATTTAAAAAGGGAAAGTGTTGAATAAGTCTTGAGGGCTCTATTAATTCTTTGAAAAGTGAGTCAAACAGACCCAAAACCTCATTATTTTAATGATAAAACACATATTGGCCGAACATAAGGATTATGGTATTTTATTACATCACCATTGGGTCATTATGATGTCATAAAACACATTATATATTTAAATGGTATTTAATTTTTACCCAAAACTTTGACTGTCTCAGAAAATTATGAAAAATTCACCGTTGGATAATTTCGACGTCCTGATTCCAAAAATAATATTTATTTTATCTAAATAATTTTCTAAATATGTGAATTTTCACTTTTAAAATAAAAACCGACATTTATAAAAAAATTCACGGGTTTTGACAGAAATGGCTTTCAATCCTTAATAAAAATTTTAATTGCATTCATAAAATTATAAGATCATTTATATTTAACAAAAATTAATTTAATGTTAATAATAATATTTTATTAAAATATTATTTAATTCAAAAATCCTTTAATTTAATAAAATATAATTCTTAATTAAATAATAACTAAAAACACCATTTGTACTTTAAAAACTAATTACAATGTATCAAAAAAATTATATTCATTATTATATACAAAAAATAATGTATATGAACATGGTACTACTTATTTGTTACATAACCCCTTAAAATAGCCGCATAAGACCAAAGGGTAAGGTGTGTGATGGTGACAGACTCTTGGGGTTGCTCGAATAACATCGCTCGAGTGGTAATCTCTATCAACATCCATTTTTCCCGTAGACGATCACGTTCGAGCTTGACTTGATGAAGCTCAGCTTGGGCTTGGTCAAGGGCAAAGCCCAAATACGCCACCTCCTTTCTGAGCTCCGACAAATGGGCTTCGTAAGGGGAAATTCTACTGGATGAGGCCATCACTTCCTTTGTCTGAGTAGAAAATTGGTTCGTTAAAGACTTATATTTAAACCACGCAGATGATCACTGTTCAACGGCTATAAAAGTAACGGTCACAAATCTTAAAAAAAGTTGACATCTTATAAAAACATTTTTCATAAAGAAACATTTAACTGGATCAAGAGGGATTTTCCATTAATGAAATTTTGGGTCGTTACAACATTCCCCCCTTAAGAAATTTCGCCCTCGAAATTTTCCTTTTCCCATACTAAAACAAATGTGGGTAACTTAGCTTCATCATATCCTCCAACTCCCAAGTTGCTTCTTCAAACTTGTGGTTTCTCCACAACACCTTGATGAGGGGCATTGTCTTATTTCGTAGAACTTTTTCTCTACGATCTAAGATCTTCACTGGTTGCTCCTCATAAGAAAGATCGTCTTCTAATTGTACCACCTCGGAAGAGAGTACATGTGAAGGGTCTGGTATGTAGTTCCTTAAGATGGATACATGGAAGACATCATGCACCTTGGCCATAGTAGGTGGAAGTGCTAGTCGATAGGCCACAGCCCCAACACGATCAAGAATCTCGAAGGGGCCGATGTACCTTGGACTTAACTTCCCTTTCTTTCCAAACCTCATGACCTTTTTCCACGGAGATATGTGTAAAAACACCATGTCTCCGACTTTAAACTCAAGGTCTCGTCGACGATTATCTGCATAACTCTTCTGTCGACTCTGGGCTGCCTTGATATGCTGCTGAATGGTTTTCACCTTCTCCACCATTTCTTCAACCATTTCTGGTCCAAGCAGCTTACGTTCACCGACCTCATCGTAACATGCCGGTGTTCTACACCTTTTCCCATACAGGGCTTCATATGGTTCCATTTGGATGCTCGAGTGGAAACTATTATTATAAGAGAACTCAACTAGAGGAAGATGTTGATCCCATCCTCCTTTAAAGTCCATTGAGCACACTCTCAACATATCCTCAAGTGTTTGGATAGTCCGCTCGGATTAGCCATTAGTTTGAGGATGATAGGCCGTACTGAAGTTCAGTTCAGTATTCAGAGCATGTTGAAGACTCTTCCAAAACTTAGAGGTAAATCTTGGATCTCGGTCAGACACAATAGATAGTGGTACACCATGCAACCGTACCACTTCCCTGATATATATCCGTGCCAGTTGATCCAAAGAGAAATCCTCTCAAATAGCAATGAAGTGTGCAGTCTTTGTAAGACGATCCACAATAACCCAGACTGCATTGTTGCTTTTGGATGTCCTTGGAAGTCCAGTGACGAAGTCCATGGTGATGTTCTCCCATTTCCATTCTGGTATGGGCAATGGTTGCATCATCCCCTTAGACTTCTGCCTCTCTGCCTTCACTTGCTGACACACCAGGCACTTTGATGTATATTCAGCGATCTCCTTCTTCATATTATCCCACCAAAAGTTTTCTCGGAGATCTCGATACATCTTTGTGCTCCCTGGGTGAATAGAGAAATTTGAACTATGTGCATCATCCAAAAGTTCCTTCTTCAGCTCCGAACTTGATGGAACACATAGTCTTTTCCCAAACCGCACAATTCCTTCTTCATTAACATTAAACTATGAGGATTTTCCCTTTTTGATAGCTTCCACTTTTCCTTGGATTCCCGCATCATCCTTTTATGCATCCTTTAACCTTTCCAAAAGAGATGGTTGAGCAATCATTTGTGAAAGGATTGATGATGTTCCCTTCTTTATGATTCCCACGTCCATCTTCATCAAGTCTAAGAAGATTGGATCCTTCTCAATTCTCATCATTGATAGAATTGCTGGATCCTTTCTAAATAGGGCATCCGCCACCTTGTTCGCCTTCCCAGGGTGGTAATGTATTGAACAGTCATAATCCTTGATGAGATCTATCCATCTTCTCTGGCGCATATTACGCTCTTTCTGTGTGAATATATATTTAAGACTCTTGTGGTCAGTATATATCTCACATTTCTCTCCATAGAGATAATGCCGCCAGATTTTCAAGTCAAAGATCACCGCCGCCAACTCTAGATCATGCGTTGGATAGTTTCGCTCATGGATTTTCAACTGCCTTGAGGCATAGGATATCACTTTATCATTCTGCATCAGCACACATCCTAAGACCTTCTTCGAAGCATCACTGAATACCACAAAAAGCTCCCCACTTGTGGGTAAAGTGAGCACAGGTGCAGTGATAAGCCTCCTTTTCAACTCCTTGAATATTTCTTCGCATTCATCACTCCAATCAAACTTTACTCCCTTTAGAGTTATCTTGGTAAGAGGGTTGGACAATCGTGAGAAATTTCTCACAAATCGTCGATAATATCCAGCTAACCCCAAGAAGCTACGGATATCAGTTACTGATGTTGGCCTCGGCCATCCCTCAATTGCATCTGTTTTGGAGGGGTCCACAGATATCCCATTGCTTGTGATGATATGGACCAAGAATGAGACCTCCTTCAACCAGAACTCACACTTTCTGTACTTGGCATAGAGCTTCTCCTTGCGCAAAGTCTCCAGTACAGTTCTTAAATGCTCCTCATGGTCCTCCTTAGTTTTGGAGTATATTAGAATATCATCTATAAAGACTACCACAAATTTATCTAGGTAATCTCTAAAGACTCTATTCATCAAGTCCATGAATATTGTTGGAGCTTTGGTGAGTCCAAAAGGCATTACTATGAATTCATAGTGCCCGTACCTTGTACGAAAAGCAGTCTTGGGGATATCTTCCTTCTTCACCCTTACTTGATAATATCCCGACCGCAAGTCGACCTTGGAGAAGTATTGTGCTCCACGCAGCTGATCAAACAAGTCATCGATTCTTGGGAGAGGATACTTGTTCTTTATCGTGATTTTGTTAAGTTCACGATAATCGATGCAAAACCGCATTGACCCATCCTTCTTCTTGACGAAGAGGACTGGTGCACCCCATGGTGATGCACTTGGGCGTATAAACCCTTTATCCAGATTCTCCTGTAGTTGTTTCTTCAGTTCTTCAAGCTCAACCACAACCATTCTATATGGAGTCTTGGATATTGGTAGCGCCCCAGGTATAAGTTCAATTGAGAATTCAACATCTCTTCTTGGAGGAAGACCAGGAAGTTCCTCGGGAAATACTTCAGCGAATTCCCTCACAATAGGCATTTCTTCAAGGGTGGTTTCTTCCTTGGACTCAATCATCTGAGCCAGATATGCGTGCTCATAAGGCAGTAATATCCATGCTTGAGATGATGGAGCTAAAGAAGATTCATCTTCCTCCTGACACTTGTAAATAATCGGGGGTCGATTCTCCATATGGAGTGTGATTTCCCTCTCCCGAAAATTTATGTTGGCTCTATATAAGGAAAGCCAATCAATGCCAAGAATTGCATCAAATTCCACCAAAGGGAGTATGATGAGGTTCACTGGGAAATTCAATCCACATATTATAACAGGGGAGGAATTATACTCATGGGATGGAATGATTGCCCCATTTGCCGTACTCACCGACATATTTACTTCCATGATTTGTGGTGGTGTAGGGATTTTTCTACTAAACTTTTGAGATATAAAAGAATGCGTAGAACCTGAATCAAAAAGTACGTTCACTATTCTTGAATGAATAACTAGCGTACCTGTCACCACTTCGTTGTCGGGGTTCACTTCGGCAGAAGTGATGGAAAAAGATCTTCCTTGTTGTCTTGGAGGTTGTTGATTGCCTCCGATAACCCTTGGATTAGGGCACTGATTCGCAAAATGACCCGGTTCTTTGCATTTGAAGCATTGAACAATGCGTTGAGGTTCGAACGGAGCGTTCCTCTCCTCTGTCGCAGCGGCGGGTCCTTGCTGACAGTTAACAGCTAGGTGCCCTTCTCTTCCACGCTTGAAGCATTTTCTTGTCCCCATAAGGCAATTTCCAGGGTGCTTCTTTCCACACTTTTGGCAAGTGGGGTGCTGGAATTTCTTAGCGCCGTTGGATTTATCCATCGGACCACAAGCATTGAAGTCCACCTTCCGCTTCTTGTCCCCATGATACTCCTGTGATTCTCCGATCTCCATTTCAACCTTAAGGGCACATCAGACAATTTCCTCATAGCTGTCAAAGTCACGGATCGCTAATGCTTTCCGCAAGCTAGGCTTCAGCCCACCAAAGAAGCGGTCAACCTTGCATTCGGGGGTAACGACAAAGCCAGAAGCGTATCGTGCAAGCCTTGTGAAGTTTTCCTCGTACGCTCCCACAGATTCCTCATCTTTCTGCTTGAGGGAAAGGAAGTCCCTTTCCATCTTAAGACAGAGGGTGCGTGGAAAATATTTATCGAAAAACATCTTCCGAAATACCTTCCATTCCAAAGCCTCGATCTCCTCCTCAGGCTTCATATTTTTGATCAACGTCCACCATTGATCAGATTCACCCTCCATACGATAAGCCGCCAGGAGAACCTTCTCTTTTTCAGAGCATTGGAGGATGGAGAATATCTTTTCAATGGAGTTGATCCATTGTTCAGAAATCGTGGGATCGGATGATCCACACAAAGTAGGAGGCCTTTGTCTCATGAAGCTTTCAATAGCGACTTGTTCTTTCTTAGGGGGGGTTGAACGTTCCTCTTGACCAGTGATTCTATTCAAAACTTGAGTTAGCTGAGAGAGAAGCGTGACAAAGTTCGTGATTCCCGCTCCCATTGGATTGGGCATCTCATAAGTACAATCATCACACTGATCTTCACAACGGTTGTTAGCCCGAGTTCTCCTATTACCGGCCATTGGCTGGAATAAAAGTAAAGTTAGGGGTAACACATAAAGAGTAATCCAAATACAAAAGTTGATGACTTATAAATAAACTTTAATCTCTTTAACTCATGAGTCTATAGGATTCAATCCAGGCTTTTCATGATCTTCCTTCTAACATATATTCTTAGGGGCATTTTTTCCCTTAATAAGGGTTCATACTAAGATTGTGAATTTATCAAAACATATATTCCGGGAGTGTCGTAACCAAGAGTGCAGTAAGGCCCGTTGTTGTGCACCAGTTCCCGTTTGAGTCTAGCTCAAAGCGGTGTTTTCGGGTTTTACCCCTAGGATACATCTGTGCCAGAGCCGCCTCTACCTGCTCGTATCCAGACAGGGATGTATTTGTTTGATAAACCACTTACTTAGTATTTACCAAAACATAGGGATGTTTTTATTATGATTAGTCTTATATCTAAGGCTTTTCTAGGGTTTCCTAATCCCAAAAATAACTAAACCTATCCTCTGATACCAACTATGACAACCCTGCTTTTTATTACAACTTAAGCATGCTTTATTACATAAAACTTCAATTGATACAACAAAGAAGATCGAGAGGTTTAGTGTCTTTGGGTCTTAGGATCATTACATAAAAACTTTAAACTTTAAATACAACATCTTTATTGAAAACTTCCTTTACATGACCACTACATTCCTTCATACTTAGCATTGCATGGGATAACCTGAGGACATGCATAAGAAAAGGGTGAGCTATAAAGCCCAGTAAGGGAGTAAACAATGAATAACATGAGGAGTGAAATACATGTTAGGAAATAGGCATATCAATAGAGCATAATAGAAACATGAACATAAAGTCATGATAAAGCATGATAATCATAACAAGGAAATGTGGCAACAACACTTAACATTGAATTAGCATGAGCCAAGCCTCATTGCACATGGAGCATGAGTAAACCCTCATTTCACTTGAAGCACGAGTAAACCCTCGTTGCACTTGAATTAGAATGAGTCAACACTCATTGAACATGACGTATCATGATACTATACTTTACCCAATGCATTGGAGCGCTATAAAGGGCGCACCCTTCTTAAACATTTCATTTCATGCATAAGTGTGCCACATGGATCATAAAACATGGATTCATAAAACATAATCATTTATTCCACGATAAAGGAATGTGGAATTCATACATGAAACTTTACAATCAATAAGTAAATGTGCATAAAGGTGAATACCCTTGATGGAGAAATGGGCATGGTATTCACTACACAATGACATTGGCTTATAAAATCAGTGCGATTTCAGTAGCGTAACGGCGTGACATAAGAACTCATAAAAAGGGTTGATGGGAGAGAAAGGGGTTCCTCATCATATTTAAATGTAATGGACAGTAAGGAGGTCATATATATACATGTCCCAACAATTGAAATGGAATTTAAATTCATGATACAAAAGTATTGCTTGAATGTAAAAGAAGAGAGAGAAGTTCCTTTCGGAATTTCGGCATAGTAACGAGTGTACAAGGGAGGCATTTAATGAGAGAGAAAGGGTTCTCCCATCATTCAAACAATAAGAGGGAAGTATGGGGGAGGTGCGAAACCATATCCCAACATTCATAATTGAAATTAAAAGGGCAATACAACTTAAAGAAAATTGACAAAAATGAGAAAGGAAGAAAAAAACCCTTACTTGGAAGTGTGCTTCCAAAGGCTAGAGAGAGGCTTGTGAGAGGCTTCTTGGGAGCTTGGGGAACCTTGAGAGGATTCTAGAGAGAGTAGGGCATAGGTTGGACGAACTTCAAGGGCTTTTAGTGAGGAGGAAGTGGGAGCATGGGTGAGTTTATATAGGAAAGGTGAGAGAATTCTTTATTATTTAGGTTTGGGACCCCTTATATTAAAATAATCCAAACCACAAACCATCCCATGGTATTTGCCCATGGTTTCTGGAAATGGAAAGAGGAAAAAAATATTTTGCATGTCCAAGGTCCGAACTTATTAAAAAATTAGGGTTGCTTATGTTGAGGTGAGTCACACTCCCATGGAAATTAATTTAAAAAGGCAAAGTGTTGAATAAGTCTTGAGGGCTCCATTAATGCTTGGAAAAGTGAGTCAAACAAACCCAAAACCTCATTATTTTAATGATAAAACACATATTGGCCGAACATAAGGATTATTGTATTTTATTACATCACCATTGGGTCATTATGATGTCATAAAACACATTATATATTTAAATGTTATTTAATTTTTACCCAAAAATTTGACTGTCTCTGAAAATTATGAAAAATTCACCGTTGGATAATTTCGACATCCTGATTCCAAATATAATATTTATTTTATCTAAATAATTTTCTAAATATGTGAATTTTCACTTTTAAAATAAAAACCGACATTTATAAAAAAATTCACGGGTTTTGACAGAAATGGCTTTCAATCCTTAATAAAAATTTTAATTGCATTCATAAAATTATAAGATCATTTATATTTAACAAAAATTAATTTAATGTTAATAATAATATTTTATTAAAATATTATTTAATTCAAAAATCCTTTAATTTAATAAAATATAATTCTTAATTAAATAATAACTAAAAACACCATTTTTACTTTAAAAACTAATTACAATGTATCAAAAATATTATATTCATTATTATATACAAAAAATAATGTATATGAACATGGTACTACTTATTTGTTACATAACCCCTTAAAATAGCCGCATAAGACCTAAGGGCAAGGTGTGCGATGGTGACAGACTCTTGGGGTTGCTCGGATAACATCGCTCGAGTGGTAATCTCTATCAACTTCCATTTTTCCCGTAGACGATCACGTTCGAGCTTGACTTGATGAAGCTCAGCTTGGGCTTGGTCAAGGGCAAAGCCCAAAGACGCCACCTCCTTTCCGAGCTCCGACAAATGGGCTTCGTAAGGGGAAATTCTACTGGATGAGGCCATCGCTTCCTTTGTCTGAGTAGAAAATTGGTTCGTTAAAGCCTTATATTTAAACCACCCAGATGATCACTGTTCAACGGCTATAAAAGTAATGGTCACAAATCTTAAAAAAAAGTTGACATCTTATAAAAACAATTTTCATAAAGAAACATTTAACTGGATCAAGAGGGATTTTCCATTAATGAAATTTTGGGTCGTTACAATACAAGTATGTGGTTATGTCGTTCGGTCTCATTAACGCGCCTGTAGTTTTCATGGAACTGATGAACCAAGTGTTCCATCCATACTTCGATTCCTTTGTGGTAGTATTTGTGGATGATATCTTGGTGTACTCTCACACTCGACACGACCATGCTACCCATCTTGATATCATTTTGAGTACAATGAGAGAGAATCATTTATATGTTATAATCTCAAAATGCCAATTTTGGATGGACCAGATTCACTTATTTGGTCATGTTATCTCAGAGACAGAAGTATCATTAGACACAGATAAAGTGAGAGAATTAGTTTCCTGGGAGCGGTCGAAGAACATATTTGAGGTACAGTTTTTTCTAGGGCTATCTGTATACTACATAAGTTTCATACAAGACTTTTCACACATATAAGCAATACTGATGGGTCTGACTAAGAAGGTTGAGAAGTACTTTTTGTCAGATTCTTGTGATTCAGCCTTTCAAGAGCTGAAAGAGAGATTGAATTTACCACCGATACTAATATTTAAAAATATGGGAAAGAGCTATACTGTGTACTGTGATGCTTCATGTATCGTGCTGGGAGCTGTGATTATACAGTGGGAAGGGTTCCTTGCATACAGGTCTTGACAGTTGAGTCCACATGAGAGGAACTACCCAATACATGATCTCGAGTTGGATGCAGTTGTTCATTATTTACACTGTTAGAGACATTATCTTCTAAGAGAGAATTTTGTGGTTTTCACTAACCACAAATATCTCAAGTATATCTTTACTCAGCATGACATGAAATTGAGACAATGAAGGTGGGTTGGGAACCTTCAATCCTTTGACTTTGAACTTGCCTATATTCTTGGGAAAGGTAATGTAGTAGCTGATGCGTTGTCCAGAAGGACTCAGATACAGGATGTTCAGGAGGCCAGTATTGAGTGGAAGCTTGTGGATCTGTTCTATGAGATGCATTTGGGTGTGCAAAATAGACAGGGGCAGACATTTCTTTCTTCTTTAGCTGTTACCTCTACTCTACTTGATCGAGTGAAAATGAGGCTGTTATCGGATTCAGAAGGCCTAGTTCTATGGAAGAGTGTGTCAGGAGGGGACCCTATTCCTGGAAGGACAGTAGGTGAGGATGAGATCTTGCATTATCATGGGTGTGTGTGGGTGCCAACAGACATACACGAGGATTTGATATGGGGCTTCTATTCCTCAGTTTTGACAGTTCATCCTGGTGTCACCAAGATGTATCAAGATCTGCACCGTCAGTATTGGTGGCCAGGTATGGAGGGATATGTTGTTGGTTTTTCCTGAGGTGTTCCACCTATCAGCAAGTGAATGGAGATCATCAGAAACTAGTAGGGATTTTTCAGCAATTACCCATTCATGAGTGGAAGTGGAACAATGTCGTGATGGACTTCGTGACTGGTTTATTGAGGTCATCTTGAAAGAATGATGCAGTTTGGATTTTCATTAATAGGCTCACGAAGGTTTCTCACTTCTTGATGATTAAGGAGACATTCAATGTTGTGAGCTAGGAAGGTTGTATATCCAAGAGATTTTATTTTTACACAGAGTTATGCACTCCATTGTTTCAGATAGGGATTCCCATTTTACTTATCACATCTGGAAGAGACATCAGAGGGCCTTGGGTACACATGTACTTCTGAGTACAACATACCACCCCCAGACAGATGGCCAGTCTGAGTGTATTATTCAGGTTCTTGAGGACATGCTTCGAGCATGCATCCTAGATTTTGGAGGTTCTTGGGAGAATCACATACCTCTTGTGGATTTTGCCTACAATAATAGTTTTCAAGAAACTATTCATATGGAACCTTTTGAGACTTTGTATGGTAGACCATGTTGATCACCCTTATGCTGGCTGGAGGCAGGAGATGCATCTTTGCTGGGACATCATCTTGTCTAGGAGACCACAGAGCAGATATAGTTGATTCAAAAGAAGATGGGTACAACAAAATCATGAAATAAGTCTTATGCTGATCGAAGAAGATGACCTATGGAGTTTGAGGTTGGATATAAGGTTTTCATTCATGTCACACTGAGGTTGGGACACAGGAGGATTATGAGACAGGGTACACTTTAATCGAGGTACATCAATCCATTTGAGTTTTTGGAGAGGGTCAGGCTGGTTGACTATCGACTGCTGTTACCTCAGAGGTACTAGGCTATGCATGACATCTTCCACGTTTCTCATCTTCGATGTTACTTCTCATACTCATCTCATGTTTTTCAACCTGATGAGGTTGAGCTCAAGGTGGATGCCTCGTCTGAGGAGAATACTATCTAGTTTTTTTATCGAAGTGCGAAGGTTCTCCATGGCTGGTCTGTTCCTCTGGTATGAGTTCTATGGCAGCACGGGCGAGTACAAGATGAGACCTGGGAGAGGGAGGCTGATGTACCATCACAGTGGACAGAGTTATTGGAGGTTTCTTCTTATACACTATCTTGCTAGATAAATTCAGGGACGAATTTCTTTAAAGGGGGAAGTTTGTAAGAACCTGAATCTTTTTTTCAGGTATGTATTTCTTTTCTGGTTGTTTTTAGGAAAAGAGGAGTTTCTTTAAAATTCAGAAGTACACACCATGTATTTATAAGTACACATTGTGTACTCAGTTTCTGTGGGTGATCATGTATTGGTCGGGTAACGGCCAAGTACATCACCATGTGTGGTGACCTGGAGACTACCTAATGTGGAGGTTGGAAAAGGCAAGTACACACCATGTACTTTTATAATACATTCCATGTACCTTTTTTCATTAAACTGACCATGGTATCTTCTAATGGATAGAACATCCTTCTTCTCAACCTATTTTGTCCAGGAAAATCTATACGGCTGTAGATCTTCTCTGAGCCCCTGACTTTCCATCTGTCCTCTGATTCGACCTCTGTCAGTTGCATTGGAATCACATCAGTGAGTTATATTTTCTTCTTGAACCTCATCTCCCGATTTCTCCTCTCTCACGAGTTATCCTCAATTGATCGTTTTTAGTGTATTTGTAGAACTATAAAATTCTAGGGATATTCAAGACCTTAGGTTCACGTATATCGATCTCAAAATTCATAGGTAGGTGGTTTATGCCTTTCTGTAGATAGTCTTTGAGTTATATGTACAAAATTTCCCAATACCCTTGTTTGGTGTATTGCGTGTTTATGTTTTTTATCCCTGTTAAAGAATGTTATTACTTGTATGTTTGAATAAAGGATTTTTTATTTTAAATAGGGTTAATTTCCATGTTATGGATGTGTTTTCCCATGCTTGTTTGATTTTTACCGTTTGGTCAAGCCTCACCTGTCAGGATTCTTTTTTTTCATTCCTAGTGTTGTACGGATGGAGTGATTTTTATCTAATATGTTGTGCCATGCCTTGTAGATATTTTAGACAAGTAGTACTTTGAGGTTTACATTGGTTGCTAATTATCGTTTGTGCATGATTTATTTACATGTGGTTGTGGGAGCCTAGTGTAGTGAGACTATATGGGAAATTTACGTTGAGGGCTTTCCCAGAGTGTATGTTATAATTATCACACAGTGAGACCATAGGGTGATTGACGTTGAGTTCTCCCTCAGAGTGTCTATAGTTATTTTATGAGACCACAAAAGTAATTGACATCGAGCACTTACTCAGAGTGTCTGTAGTTTTCCATTAATAGACTATTGGGTGAATTGAATGTGAGTGCTTCCTCAGAGAGTCTTTGATTTAAAATGACTATATGGGGAATTGATGGTCAGTGTTTCCTCAGAGAGTTTTTTATATCTTAACTTGTATTGTGATTCAAAGGGGCTAGGATATTATAACTACCTATAGGGTTACTTGTAATTGTTTTGGCTGATTTAAATACTTAAAAGTAATTTTTTGTAAATGAAACTATAAGACTATTTACTTTTGAGTACTTTTGTGGTACTGATTCTTTTCGCTTATTGGCTGCCATATATATATTCACCAACTATTACGAAAAGATATTTGGGTGGTTTATAATTGAGATTTTGTCTCACACACTATTTGGCTCATGTTTTTGGGCCCAAAAAGATTATATTGCTGCAGGTATAGAAGGGAAATAACCCTTCTACTTTAGGTACTTGATTGCTGTGGAGTTGGGGAGAATGGGACCAAGCCGAGGCTTGCAATGCTGTGGAGCTGTTTACTTGCTTTTATTTTGTACTTTTTTTTAGTACTATATTCCATCATTGTGATTTTTTTGGCTTCTTTCCTAGACATATGTATCATGCATCATTTATTTATGCATGCTCCAGTTGTTATTACTTCTATTGTTAACTTATTGCACGTTTTACTACTTCCACTGTTGATATTTGTTTACTTCTGCAGTGTTACTTTTTCAATGAGGGCATAGTTTCCCCACTATCATACCCAAGGCCCTCACTGCTAGTCAGAAACCTTTGGTATTCAGGGAAATGCACTTGAGGCCATTTGACCAACCATGTATGGGGCACCTCTGGGCGGCTCTAAGAACCGAGACATTACATTTATTTTATAAATAGGTTTGTCAAAAATTATGTGTGAAACTATAAAAATATATAGTAAGAACCAATATAGGGGTTCCTTTATGTTTTTTAGGGAAGTGGAATTAATTTTATTATTTTGTATATTACAGTTTTTATATTCATCGAGTGTTATTAAATATTTTTAATTTAGGTTATTTTCCTTACACCCAAGGTGGAGTGAGTTTGTGAGTATATTTATCATGTTTTTTTCAAGTGTGTTTACATTTCATGTATTTCATTTTTTGTTATCAATAAATGCATTTATCAATTAAATGATAAAAATAGTTTAATTTTTTTAACAAATAAATTTTTGAAAGAATATAATTAATTTATCCTATATATTGTTGTGATATTTTTAATGGATGTATATGATTTATCTCTAGTTATTTTTTAGATTGTCGTCATTAAATTTGAAATGAAGAAAAATCATCATTAAAAAATTAGAAATATTTGACTTGGAAGCCATTTATATTCTTAAATTTAGTGATTTAGATGTTGATACTTTCGATGAATCGGAATATGATGATGAAATAGTTGAGAAAAAAAAGAAATAATATCCATCATCGAATAGATAAATAGACGAGGTAAATGAAAGTATAAGGGAATACATCAATTCATGTGTTTTAAGTGTGTCATATTAAATAATTTTTTATAATTTACATAAAAATATGAATAGTTATTATGATTATTATTCAGAAGAAATTAATTTAAGGAATATGTGGGGTAAATTTTTTTAGGAAAAAAATTAATTTATAGAAGTCAAAAGGAAATCCATCTGGAAGATAAAGAGATATCCATTGAAAAATGAAATAAATGATAAATACATTAAATTTGTTTCATATAATGAATAATTTCTAGAAAAACTATTGTACTTCTTGGATAATGTTATGAAATATGACACATCATGTTATAAAAAATATGGAGGTGAAGAAACCAACATGGAATAACTTTTGATAGCTGAACACGAGTCCTATCGTTAAAAAAAATATTATTCTCATGAATTTATATAAATAATATTTTCAATATTTTTTTATGTGTATTTAAATAATATAATCCAAAAAAATCAATCATTTTATGGGAAATTTCATCATTTTTTAGAAATTTAAGGTGTTTTGAGATTATAAGATAAAATCACATAATTAAAGAAAATTTAACAGTTTTTAATCTCCTTAGTATTTAAAGAATTAATTTTATATATTTATCCAAATTGATTAATTCTATTTTACGGTCCCCACATTCATGGGATAAAATATTAACAACTATACCTATTACAGATTCAAAATACTTGGGGACCAAATTAATATGTCAATATGAAAAAAATAGACCAAGATAATTGACCTCACCTCTTTAAATGATAAATATCCCATGCTACAAGTGTCAATATTAATTTATAACAACTATGTGAAAAATATAAATCAAAACATCACCTATACATTAAATATAAACTTCAAATTTGGTCATTAATAGGATTTCTAGTGCATTAATTATTAAGAGGTTGAAGGGTATCTTTAGAATAAAAAATAAGACTTCGATATATTAAGTGTAACTTTTATTACACACGTCCAAATTAATTTAAATGTTGAAAAATGATAGAAAATTTATTTTCTGAAAAATTATAGAATACATTTTACTGGAATTTTTATGGGAAAGACTAAACAGAGTAAACATGTGGGTTAGAGAAACTGGATAGAATATTTCCCACCATGATTTCCTATATATTTTCATATTGACTTCAATTAAAAGGACAGTTGGATTAAAGAAGTGGTTTTTGATAGATATGATTTATTGTATAATATTATTTCTATATATGAAAATCAATCCATGATGGTCTAATCACCATGTGGTAGTGGGATGAAGAGATATGAGGATTCCACGCTTTTGAGTTTGGCACTTCAATGTAGTCTTATTATATTTTAATGGGAACTATTTTTCACGATTAAAGGAGGTCTATTTTTTATTAATTCACTTTATTATGTTTTCTTATATAATATTTATCATCTTTTAAATGTACAATATATATCTTAATATTTATTTTTCATTGGGTGAGGTCTCCCTGTTGAGCATAATGAGATCAATTAGTTTTGGTTCCTCAAAGGCTTTTGGGAAAGCGAATCGCTTTCTTAGGAGGATAAAAACCCATATTTGAGGTTATGGTATAGTTTATTGGACTAATAGGTTATCACTGGGTGTTCTCTGAGTGATAATTTACAAATATAATTTTATAATTCTATTAAAAAAGGATAAAGGGATTGTCCAATGATCAAAACTTATCCATTTTTTCTCCCTTTAGCTCATCATTTTTAATCCATATTTATTTTTATTTCTAATCTCTAAAATTTATTTATATTTTTAATATGAAATAGTAAAAATTCAATTTTATTAGTTCATTTCAAAAATAAAATTTTATTTAAAAATTAATTAAACAAATAAAAAAAGTGACAATTTAATAAATTTGTCTGCAACCTCATGGTGAGGCAACCCCATGGTCACCAATTTTCTACATTTTAAATGCTAAATAATATTTTCTAGGGTTTTAGAGAAAACCCCTTATCCTTAACTAAGATACGTTTTCAGGTATGTTTCTTATATTTTTCTATTTGTTTCTAATTTGAGGATTTTAGTCAATATATTAGTGTTTTAAAAAAAGGCCTTCTTACGAGATTAATCTAATGCATGTCCATATTATCAATAATATGAGGAGTCTATTCATGGAGAATTTTTAAAATTTGAACAATTTTTTTCCTAAGAAAAAAATGATTTGGTGATTCAAAAAAGTATTCATAGAGTAAGAAAATTTGAAATTATTTCCAATTATATTAAATAATTAAATGAATTAAATACTTAAAAAGAGCCACATGAAATGAAAAATAGAGTTCCATATACTTTTGATATTGAGTAATATTTTGGGGGTAAATTAAAAAAACGAATTTTAATCTCCTTTTATATATGAAACTGACAAAATTATAACTTATTTAAAAATTGATTTTTCTTTAGAAAATCCAAAGTCTTCCGAAAACAATTGGGTTGTGTTTTTTTAAAATGAGATTTGATATGAATAATCTAATTTTTGAAATACTAAAATTGATTTCAATACATTTTTTTATAACATGGAAGATGATCTCAAGAAGATAATTTCGAATTTATTAAATAGAAAAATTTATTATGAAGTAAATATTGAGATCCTAAAAATTTATAAATTTTTTCAGTAACATGAATGCCCTTTCAAATATGTAATTTTACTAAAAAACTACACCATTAATCAATATATTAAACTTGATCATTAGGACTATGATTAGAAATATTCTTTTTTTGAGCCAACAATTTTTGAAGAATTTTTAGAGGAAATTAATATTATGAAAAATTTCAATACAATTTCTATCCACTCTAAAACAATTTTCGAACACGAAAATCCATAAGTATAATTATTAAATTTTGATCCATTTTTCCTTAATATTTTGATAATAATTATTTTATTGTTTCTCTCAGTGAATATTTAATGGCTATTTCATTTTAGTGGACTAGTTTTTTGTATAAATAGGAATTAAATGATGAAATTGATGAAATAATGGTATGCTCAGTTGAGGAGTGAATTGGTACACATTATTATAGTGGTACCATGATTCTTTTTTAAGAATAACTCAATTTTTAATATAATATTAAAGATGACCCACTTTATATGATTAGAATTCAGAAACCACTAGTGGTTATTTATGAATATAAAGTGTTGGTAAGTTTCCCTTATTGAATATTCCCACTTCCACTATATCATTGGAACATCAATGTCATATAATAAAACCTAAAGAAAGTTATTTTGGGGAATATTTTGTGAGCTGAATAATACTAGATAAAAATAGATTTGGGGGTTCATCAGGAAGAAACCACACCCACCTTCAGATTGTCTATGATTAGCTGGAACTTCCTAACTAGAGGTAGTGAAATCCTATCACCCACTTGGGGGGTTCATACCAAGGCCCTTTTTATTAGCATTTTTTTCTTTTTAATTCATTGAATTCAATAAAATATTTATTTTTTTTTCATGTAGGTTTCAATGTTATAGTTTTTATGAGGCCTCCTCATCGGTGATGTTGGTAAAAAAAAACAAGGTTTCTTCCTTAAATCCCACTTATATATGTCATTTATTATATAATTGATTTACAAATATCTTATAAATTATACACAATGAAAAAATAGTACAAAAAATCATGGAGGGGAGGAACATTTTTTAAATATTATGATTTTTTTTTACTTTTTTTCATTTTTTGTTTTAAGTACATCTTATAATTAGGGGTGTGTTAATTTTCTTTTCTTTTTTTCTTTTTCTTTATTTTTTTTTGATTTCTAATCCTGTGTGCTCAAATGAGTATTATTTTTGTTTTTTAAACCCATTTTAGAGTGAAAAAATTAAATCCTTAAAACCAAACATAAATTAATGTTCAAAATGAATTTGTTTTAAGTTCAATGTTTTTGAAATTTCATGAAAGCATCTCTAATTTTTGAATCTCATGCCACATATTACAATATTTGTAATTTAAATCTCAATACAATGAGGTTTATGAACCCTTTTCAGTATTTTCATTATATTCACCACATTTATTGAGATGAAATATCCATTATTACTTTAACTAGTACATGATTATTTTCTTCTAGAACATAAGGTTTGAGGTGTTTTTTATTTAGATTATTGTTGAGATTATTTGGATTTTAAACCCCCTTTTTAGGAAAATAGTTTTTTATTTTTCCATTCTATTAAATGGGATTATTTTGGTCCCATGGTATCCATGTATAGCCTACTATCATAGCCAAATTATATTCCAATTTTATCTTTCCAACCCACTGAAGATGTGAAAATGCATGATCTAGTTCAACTTAAGATACAATGAGAAGTTGACTTGTGGTGTGATACATCATTTGGGCCATCATTGGAATGAAAATAATTTGTTTAAGATACGTTTTTATTATTAAAAATAAATTACTAATATTTTTTAGTCTCTTGAGAATTCAAAGAAAATGGATTTGTGCCTTGATGGAGATTCCAATGAAATAAGGTTATTACTATCTAAATATTTTCTGAAAAAAATAGAAGATATATGTATTTTTATATATAAATGTTGATGGTGTGGAATTTCAATGATATTTACAATTATTCTATGTGGTTAATTTTTTACAATGGTAAGTGAGGAGGATACCATACCTGCCTGAAAATTATAATCATTCATTATTTATCTAAAAAGATCCAAAATCTCCTTGGTTGGACTCAATGGTTTTGATATCTAAAACCTACCAATCATAATCTATAGAAAAAACCAAAAATTTCACCCTGATAAATACATATTCTTGACTCTCATTTTGTGGATATGTATAAATTTATCAAGCCTATGGTTTTTCTTGAATTCTTTTAGATCAGAAAATCCTCATTGAAAAAATATATTTATGTGTTGAGAGAAAATTAACGTGAGGTAAGTATGTTGTGTGAATGAGAGGAGAAATGAAGTGAAATGGATTTAAAAATATGAATGGAGAACTTGAAACATTTTTTGATGAGGTGTGATATCTTTTTTATGGTGTAAAATAGATGGATCTCAGGGGTATGCATTCTAAATTTTCCTTGATTTGATTTTGGTCCAAACATTTCATGGAATCTATGTTCTAGAATTTTTTGAATTGAGTGAGATAATATTTCCTCTATTTTAAATTTTATTTAAATGATATAATCCCCAAAAAATTATCATATTTTAAAAAATTAAATCATTTTTGTTACTTTGATGAGTTTTGATATTAAAGTGAAAATTACTTAATTATAGAAATTTAACTATTTGAAATCACCTTTGTATTTCTTAAATAAAATATTATTTATTGATCCAAATTGGTTAATTATTTTGTTAAGATTATTATTTTTGTGGGGTAAAACTTTTTAACTAGAAACATTGGGGATTCTAAATTGTTGATTCTAATATAAACCAGTTAATGTGGAAACTATTTTTAGCATAACTAATTAACCCCACATCATAAAATGATTAAAATATTAGGATAAAAGTATCTAATATCATTTATTTAAGCTGGATATGAAATATAATTTGATATAACACCTCTCTATTAAATTTCACATTAAAATACCATAATTAGGATGGCCTTTAAGCATTTAAATCATGACGAAGTTGAAAAGATTATTCAAACATAAAAAGAATACTTTAGTAAATTAATTGTAACCATTAATACATGTTTCTAAATGAAAATAAATATTAGAAATTGATAAATATATAATTTTCAAATAAATATAAAGAACACCTATTTTAATGATTTAGTTAGGAATGAGAATTAAATTGAGCCAATATCCAGAGGATAAAAACTAGAAATAACATTTACCACCTCTGTTTCCTATATATTTTTGGATTCACATTATTTCGAAGGATGTTTGGATTGAAAAAGTTGGATATGATGGAGAATATATGTTTGGTAAGAAGAGACCCATTTATTATAATGAATATATGAAGGTAAATACCCCATTTCTAAGTGGGAATAGAATATCACATGATTCTTTCATTTTGATTTTGGTAATTAAATGTATTATTATTATATTTTACTAGAAGCTGTCTTCATGAGTAATGGGGGTCCCATTAATTTCATGAATTCACATTCATATATTTCATTATAAAATATTTATCAACTTATTAATTTATAATAGTTATCTTATAGTATAAATTTAATTGGGTTAGGTCTCTCTATAGAGAACAATGATTTAAATTAGTTATTGTTTCTCGGAGTTATTTGCGAAATCAAATCAATTTCATAAGAAGTTAAACAGCTATATTTGATGTCTTTTTATGGTTTCTAGGAAATATATGTATTCAATTAGTTTTTATTGAGTGATAATTGAGAATTATAATTTCATAATTCAATTAAACAAGGATAATAAGAGTGTTCCAGGATTAATGTGTGTCCTTTGATGTGTCATTTAGCTCATCTTTTTCAGTTCATCATACTTTTGATTGCTTATCTATAACATTGATTTATATTTTTTATATAATATATATTAATTTTTTTATTTTACTTCAAATATCCAATTTTATTTCTAACCTAAGAAAAAATATATTTACAATGTGAATGTTGGACAATTTAGTTTGAGACCTTCTCATGAGACAACCCCGTGGAACTGTTGTGCTATGTTTTTAAAGGGGAAAATATTGACTAGGATTTCATTAAAAAATATACAAAATAAATAATCATAAATTAATAATTAAAATGAAGGGAAAAATATATGTGAATACACATATGAGTTTCACAAAAATGATGACCCCCTCGATTAAATTGAACACCTCATGTTTCTAGAGGAATATTAAAAATATACGTTGAACCATAAAGTAGAAAAACATGTTATCAAGGAAGAATATTTGAGAATGGTGAATTCAAGATTTATTGTGGATTAAAACACTTTTAACATGTTCAACGTGACATTAAAAATAAAATATAATTTAAGGGTCATTAAACTCGTGTGGGTAAATTATTTGAATCATTAAGATATTAGAAATGTTATCCTACATTGAATATTGATAAGTAAAAAAATAATAATTATGTAGGTTCCTCAAATAAAGATTAGAATGTATATATTGATATGAAAAGTGAGAATACTTATTTTAATATGATAAAAGTTAGGAATAAATTCTAGAAGTACATTTCCCATTCTTATAAGTGAAAGGAAGTCATATCATTCGATGGAACTTCTCGATCATTATAAAATAAAACTATAAATAAAATAATGTGGAGGATTGAAGGGTATTTATAGTGCTACATAAATCATATGAGACTAAAATTATTGATAAAATCATTCACTTCCATTATAGTAGAAAGGGATAAGGTAGAGAATATATTAATAAATCAAATAAAATTTAAATATATATTAATAATATCTTATATAATGAGGAATAAATAATTATAAAAATCAATGAAAAATCAATTTGAATACCTAGATGAATCATATAGGACATGTGACACTATTACTCAATCTATAGAAGATTTAATTAAAAATATTCATGTATAAGCTCTATATAACATAATATAAATGGAAGAAGGAAAAATTAAGATAGATGTAAACTACCAAATATTTGTCATTTCCATGAATTAATACTAGAAAAAAATCATAGATTATTGATAGTAGTTTTTCATTAGATATGACATATGATGTGGAGTTTTTTTTTGAAATTTTGAAGATCATATTGGAAGATCTGTAACATTATGTTATAATTGTTTCCTAAAATTGAATGAGTTGGGGATGGTAGTGTTTTTGATTTGAAGCTAAAATCCAATGATGTTTTGTTTTTTTATTGAATTATGAGTAACATAGTAAGTGTTATCTAACCATACGATGATAGAAATGAGTTTTTTATTGATGGATGGTTTTATCATGTAGTAGTTGAGTTATTGGAAAACAATCAATTTAGTGAGAACCAGAGGTAACATTTTTCAAATTAATGATCTGACTGACTATTGTTAGATATGTTCTAGAGATTAAAACTAGTTTTGGAATAGAATATTTATCCCTTTGATCCATTATAATGTGAGAATGATGAAAAAGGATGGATTTTTAACTATAAAGAATATATAAATATGGTGTATATGAAATTTCAAAAGTGAAAAATGAAACAAGTAAGTCATTGGATTATAGAGATTTAGTCCACTTAACCACATGAACTCATAAATTCTAATGTTTATGACTAGTGAGACATCAAACCATAAAGGGTGATCAATAATGTATCATATTTATTGATTAATTCACCTTAATGAATAGTTCTATGTTCATGAAACATAAATATAAATCTATGGAGATTTATAATTCATTTATATGGGATATTGAGAATGAACTGGTTTGATACATCTAGAAGATAAGAAAAGAAAACAGTATTAAGTACATTTATAGATATTTTAAATCATACATTTAAAATCATAAAATAAAGTATTTGTTTAGTACACTCCACACTCTTCATAAATACGAGGTTTCTAAATGTAAAATCATTAGTTTTATTGATATGTGGTGGACTATACCTACAAAATATAAACTCTAAAAATTATAATAGATATAATTTATACATATGAAAGAAATATTCAAAATAGGTTTTTATTATGAATATAATAAAAAATGACTCCTTATGACATGTGTTATTAAAATAAATATAAAATTATGTATATTAATGTTTTTTCAGATTCTCAATATAATAATGATAAAAAACACGACCTTAATATATTTTAATGAAACATATACTGATGGAATCATCTAATGATAGACATCCAATGGACGGATATATATATGATGTAATAAATAACACCAGAATATTATTGATTCTAGTGGTTTTCATGTCATTGAAAGTAAATCATAGCTATTAGAATAAGTATATAGTTTTTCTGATGAATTAACAAAAGATACAATAATTACTTACAGCAAAGTTGATGAAAAGGAAATAATATCTGAAAATAAGATCAAACAAGTATCTTCCAATCACATTAGTGATTAATATACACCTAATTAATCCAAAAATTTGAATTTATATAATGTAAAAGGTAGTTTTAATGTGTAAATATCAACAAAATATAGTAATTTGTAGTTCATATGAGAATAAACCTAAGAGATAACAATTAAATGGATCTTTTATCTTATATTGGACCTCATCATATCTCAGAATATTTTAAGAATAAGTATTTACTATATGAAATTATTGGAGCATTAAATAAAATTTATAAGAATGGAACATGGTAATTAATTACAAGACCTTAAGACAAATAAATTACACTAAATAATTGGGTGTTTTTTAATAATCGTAATCAAAGAGTTGGGATTTTTTGGAATAAATAGAGGCTAGGATATAAAGGATACACCCAGGTGTAAGGTTTTAATTTTTAATAAATATTTTCAATTATTTAATGACTAATAAGTATGAATTTTTTTTGGTTGTTGTTACTCGATCGACCTATAATGTCTATTAGATAGATATAAAGTCGGAATTATAGAATTTGTGAAGTTGAGGGAGAATCATTGGTTAAAAAAGAATAAGTCATTATACATGATAGAGAAGTAACAAACAAAATAATTGTGTAAATGGAAGATGGACACTCAGGTTTTGTATCCATACTCAATAGATTCCAAAATAAGTTAAACTTATCTTATGGAAATGAGGATAACTAAATGTATATAAATTATGTTAACCTAGGAACACAAATTATTAGCAAATATACAATAATGAGATATTTATATCTATTGAAAAATATAATTCTTATGAATATTTCAATCAATAAGTGAAGATGAGTATTGAATTTTCCTTGAATTGAGAGTTTAATTTCATTCTTGTACTACAAATTAAACAAAAAGAAAATTACATCTTTATTTCATAGTAAAAGTATGCCCAGACTTATGAACAAATTTATAAAGGGGGACTCAAATTTATCTTTCACACTAATTACTACTAGTATGAGATTGATTAAATATGACACTAAAAGAAGTGTGATTTAATGGGAGTTCTAGATATTGGTCAAATATTTCCACTATCATACAATATTAATTTAAAACATAACATATGTAGTAAAGTTTTGTGTAAGATTATAGAGTGATATTAAAGAATCATAAGATAGATAATAAGTGAATTTTGATATATAATAAACTAACTCTAAATTTTTTATTTTTTATATAAAATATATAATGAGTCCAATTTCATAGGTTTCATGGATACTGATTGGGATTAATTTTATAATGACAAACAATTAATATCTTTAGGTGATATAATTTTATGAGAAATTTGTTTATGTTTAAATAGTATGAATCAATTTTTACCAACATTATGTATAGCTCAATTAGAATATATTCCTTACACCCATGCATACACTCAAATGAAATGGATAAAGTTATACCAGATGAATTAAATGTCGATTTTCAAAATACCTTGAAAATTTTCTAAAAAAATGAGAAGGAAATTTTAATTTCAAAGAAACAAGTGAAGTATTATATATCAAAACATATAGATATCGGATATAATTTAATTAAATAAAGGGTTTCAATTGGGGTATTAATGTTCATGTATATATCCATAAAGTATAAAATTGATGATGTATTCATTAAATATTTACCAAGGAAGATACTTGTGGAATTGCAGTTAAAAAATCATGTTTTTCCCACCCCCACACCCAACTAAAGATGTTGGTTGTCCACCACTATAAAGTACATTATGATGAAAAATGGCTAGATGAATTTAACTCTTTAAAAGGGGGAGATTAGGTTTGACTCCTTTTTTGTTCTTAATATTAATTTGATGTTATTATAAAAAGGTTGGGGGAATTGATATTTCCATAAGTTAAAAGTGCACAAGATTATTTAAGGGGAATTCATCAGTACCACGGATACAAAATTTCTTATCATAGAATAATATAATTCTCTAAAAAAGTGACTTATATATCAGTATGGTTGTAGTATTTTTTTCATTGTGAATGGTGTGGTTTGGTGGGATGTACGTAGTGAATAGAGATGATTTTTATTAATAAAAAATACAAATGGTGAGTTTGAAGACCCCATAGATTAGGAAGGTATTGTGTTTTTACTAAATATTGTATGATATTTTTAGATTATCACATTAAATTAATGATTTTTCTTTATTATTAATGATGGTTGTGTATTTTCAGGAGAGTTGAATCTCTAGTATTTCAATAGTTGATATGAATAATTGATGTAGAGATGGTTTGATAACTTTAGGGGAGGATTCACATGTTTTTATGGTTCATAATCTATCATTTTTTGATATGATTCACATAATTCTGTCAAATTATGGTTTATTTTATATTGATATCCTCAAATATAGTTCACTTGTGTGGACATTGAGGTAAAAAAGTCACATGTTAAACTACTAATGTTATGATGAATAGATAATAGAATGATATGAGACTCCTCAAAAAACTTCCTATAGTCCCTAAAAGTTATCCTTTAGAAATATGATCATTAATATGATATAGAGAATGTTTTAAAAAAATGAATTAAGATGTTTATGAATTATTGAATTTTACGAATGAGTTCAATAGTTTTTATAGTCATAAAAAATTATTTGGTATCTAAAGGGTTCTCTGAAAGATAATTTGAATATGAATGCATTGTGACTACAAAGGAAGGTAAATAATACACACCATATAAATCTATGATTTAAGTATAGGTGACCATAGATAAGATTGGTCAAAGATAAAAAAGGCTAATGTTAATGGATCTATTTTAATTTTACATGAATAAGAATAGATATATAAAATAATAATAATATTTAACAATATAAAATGATGTGGAAGCTAAAACAACCAAATATAAGATAGTTACCAAATACCTAGAAGATAGGTTGATAAGATGATATAATCATTAGAAATTTGTAAAACAAAATATCTTAAAATAACTAGAAGATGATATGGTCTAATTCCTTGTTACTAATTTATAATAAGATGTTGTTAGAAAAAAGTATTTAGTAAATATAAGTTGTTAAAACAAAGTCTTGAAAGAAATTCCAATATTTATTCTATATACCCTCACCAAAGTAACCCATATCTAATTTCTACATTATTATATTGTTAATAGAAACAAAAAATCATATGTTAAAGAACTTTATAGTTTAGTAGTCTTGTTAAACTAGATATATACATGAATCTCATATTACAATTGGAATCCTAAAAAAACAATTTTTTTCATTTATAATTCTATTTTCACCCTTAACATATCTGTAATTATCAATCATTAAACAGTTATTTTTTATCATAGGGAAAATAAGTCCTAATAAAGTAGTCATCTTAGAAACACATTATTGGTGTGAATAAAGTGTAATATATCATTAATATATATGTATAATCAATATAGAAATGTAAATAATTTAAACACATTCTATTTAGATTGTAACTTGAGAAACATATGGCAGGAATAAATGATGATAGAAAATTCCATATAAATAATCACATGAGCATGAAACATATCCATTGATATCCTAATGAATAGAATAATCACATCGAAATATATATCTAATATCATAATGGGGGAATTAATAATGCAGGGCATCTGAAAAATATTTTCCATACCTTTCACTAGACAGTTTAAAACTATGGGTAAAAATCCATTTAATTTGGCCAACTGATTTTTCTAATGATACATATTGATGTATCAAGGAGCTATCTATAAAAGGTACCACACATTTAATAATAACTAAAATGAATTCCATATATGAAATGGGTGAAACATAATGAACATTAACATTTTTATTAAAAAACTAACATATGAAATATTAATACATACCCCGATAAACAAAAATAATCATAAACCATCTATAGTAATATGGTTACGGATAATACAATTATACATCCCCGATCAAAATAATCACAAACCATAAAAATAAATAATAAGGATGATATTAATACAATATATTCCTTGTGTATTATATTTAAAATAATGGGATTATGTCTTTGATGAATATAAATACAATAAAAATTATATTAAAAACATTATTGAGAAAAATAACCATCACACATTGAAAATCACCATTTAAGATAAAAAGTTCCAAAAATATTGTTATGATGTGTTTCATTTAAAATAACCTTTAATACATGTCAAATAATATTTTAAAATTTATTGGCAATGAAGGTGGAAAATTCTCTTCATGTCTTAGATGTTTAAATAAAGGTTACTTTCACATTTTTAGTAAAAGGAAAACAATTTTTTTTGTAAAATTACATGAATATTCCTTTAATTTTTTTTATAAAAAGTTCCAAATGGGAATAAATTTATTTACTAAATCATTTGTTTAATGTGAAATTAATTTTTAAAAATACTTTTGGAAAATATGGATTTCAAAGAAAAAGAATCTTCAACTGAATAGAGAAATATTATTTCATTTTCTTAAAAAATATTATCAATCATTTTTAGTAAAAAAGGAGATAAACTGTTTATATTTCTTGAAACATTAATTATTAATTATTGGAGACTAAAAAAATATTTTTTTAAGGTAATAATACCAAATAATTCACCTAATGGAATCATCAACTTATACAATTATGAATAATGATGACATTATAAAATTAACCCTGGTGACATCTGAATTATAATAAAAATAAAAGAAATAACATAAAATATAACTTTAATTAAAATTAATATAAATAAAATCAGGATATAACATATCAAAGGGTAAGTATATACAAAAACATAAAAATAAAATAGTGATAAATATGGATTTTGTCTCATGGAAGTAAAAGTGAGATGAGAAACCCTTACCTTAGGTTCGATATCATTTATATGTGTCCGAAAATACTATTTAATAAATATAGGTTTATTGTACATCTATTATCGAACCATAATTATACATAACATAAAAAATAGGATCCTATTATAACATTTATGACCCGTTTGTGTTTAATATTTCATTATTTTCTTTGTCTTGGTTGTTAAATAAATTGTTATCTCATCTGTGTTTTTTAAGAATTTTCAGGTTCTTGTACATTAGATATTCTTCCATAATATATATAATTATATAAATGTTTAAAAAATATTATTTTATATTCATTAGATACATCCTTAGAATCATTCTTGAAAATTGGATACATAAAATGAATCGTGTCACTTCATGGAGATGGTTGGTCATATGTACGCACGAGCGACAAAATCATTCCATTAACAGGTGAAAGGGTATAAAATTATATGATTTGATAATTTTATAAAAATTATATCATTTAATATATATCATATATAATAATATAATATATCTTTATTACATTCCATGTAAATAATAAGTGAAATACTAATCATATAACTTCATGAGATGGTAGTACATCATTGAAACGTGCAATGTCATCATATTTTAAAAGGAGTGGAATATAAGAAGATATATTTCATATTACAAAACATTATGTATAATTATATAATAATTATTATATATATTCAATAAATTAATCATTATATCCAACTTTCAGATTATTTTATTTGAAATAATTTATAATAGTACGTGAGGATGTAAGTCATCATACTCATGATTTATGATTTTTTCCCATTTTATAGAAGTGGATATGGATAAATAGTATTACATAAAAATAATAACATCTAAGTATATGTTATATGATTATGTAATTAAATTTTCCGTGTTAACAAAAAATTTGTGTTTATAAAACAATAAGGAAAGAGAAAGATATTAGTCATGACAAATATTTTTTTTAAAGAACCCTCTTATGAGTAAGTTGTAGGATTGGGTGGCCTTTTATAATTGGGGGAGTAGCATTGCTGAAAATATACTATTTAATAATGGGAATCTTCTATCATCCCTTGTTTCTAAAAAATTTAAAAATAACCGATTGTAGGGATTTTATGTTTTGGAAACACCTCCTATACACACAATAACACATGTTTTTAACATTTTATTCATTATCCTTTATGGTTACATAGTTTTACCAAATTAGTTTTCACCATGATAATTTGTATCTTTTTATTTACCAAAGTAATTTATTCCTTAATAATTAAATTAAAATGAGACTTATTATATAATTAATACCCATTTCATATAAATATTTAATAAAATGTATTATTAAATTTTTATTTCTATGGTTTTTTAATGAAAACTAATGTAATGCGCAAAACCACTATTCAAGCTTAAACATGGTAATTAAATTTTCTTTTAATAACAATTTATTATGAAAAAAAGTTAATTTGACCTTATTAAAAAATATTAAATATGAAAATTAATAATATTGAATCCATTTTATCGAATTAAACTCAATGAAGTGGAAAATTTTCATTTTAATTTAAACCCACACATGCAATAACAAAACAGTTTTCCAAATTGAAACCTCTAATAAGTATAAAAAGGAATAATATAAAAATTAAAAATTAAAATTAATCCAATATCAAAATTTTATTTATGATAATAAAATTATACTAATTTTATTATTATTACATTTTTACTAAATATTTAAAATTTAAATAATTGAAATTAAAAAATAGTTTTCAATAAAAATCATAATGTTTCAATATTAATAAAAAACATAAACATTTCAGAAAATTCTAAAAATCCCATTATAAGAAAATTCTGACATATTAGTTTGAAAAATTAAATCCATTTTGTAAAATAAATTTTTTAAATGTGGTATATTTTAATTACAATTTATTCATGCAAAGTTAAATGAAACAACATTTTAGAAAAATATTGTTTTTTCATAAAACATTTACATTTCATCCTAATGATTTATATTTTATTTCTAATCAATAGATATAAATTTATAATATTTTATAAACATATAAAAAAAATAATTTACTCAAGTTATTTAGTCATTTTTATGCCCTCCAATTTGATGGCTATTTTATAATTGTATATTATATTACATTTCCTTTAGACTCTGGGTTGCATGTATCACATGATATCAAATAGATTAATTTTAATAAAATATATTTTGTGGGTAATTTATTCTTGGTGTTGCATATGCTACACGCTATTGAATACAATGTTTTTCTTTTATAATCTTTTTGTGTTATATTATAATGCATTAAATAAATTGTGAACTTACAATTTAATCTTGATCGTGGTAATCAAGGGTTCAAAATTTGAAAATTCTTATATTGGAAATCCAAATCGTAAAAAGATATTAGTAAAAAATACTCTTGAAAAGAGGGAAAATTAATTATGAAGGATATATAGAAGAATACATAACTATGTTTGCAAATGGGAGATCATTAGTGGGAAGGTAAGATATATACATGGAGGAAAACTATAAATAATTATAGACAGTGATAGAGATCATTGATCTACAAAAAGTGATTTTCCACAAGAGTATAAAATATGTGATGAATTAATATACCATTTGATTCGTGAAACCTAAAGAGAATAGGATGAAATATTTGCTTTATAATCCTTTTCCTAGAGTTTAGGGATCATTTTACCATATAAACTAAGAACCTAGGAAAATATAACTACTATATATTGTTCTATTTCATAGGTATAATTTCATCCTATGTTTCTACTTCGATCAATTCCCACATCATTCCAACCTTCAAGAAATGACTATCCAAAATGAATGTTTACGTCAGAAACAAAAATATTATATCTTAATAGACCATAAAAAGAATAAATAGTCATTCCACTTGTCACCATATATCATCTATGACCAAAAAGTTTTACATGAGTTATGTAATAATACATTAATCAGTAATGTTCACCAGAAAAACCCAATGTTCAAATTAATCCATTCCATTTTTATTTATAAATAAAAGAGTTTAATTAAATAACATTTCATATAAACTAGAAAAAAATTATTAATGTGGTAGACACTACTCCATTTTCAACCTTTGGTTATGGGTTTAATCCCCATGACCTTACTATATATGAAAGGTTGTCACCCTTCAGGTGGGTTATCCATTTTCTAGGACTATATTAATATATTTCATTTAATGTTCCTATAGAGACTCCATATTTTCAATTTATTACATTATAATTTTACATGGATTATTTTTTGAGCCGTGGGATTAGATAACACGAGATTCTATGGATCGATAAGCCCAAAATTGATATTTGTAAAATATTAAAGATATTAATATCATAAGTGTTTAGTTTTCCTTAATAGTGAAATAAATTCTAAAAAGAGACTCATATCAGAAATATGATTCTAGAGTCATAAGCAAAAAAAATTTATTTACCCTAGGAAAGATATAATGTTTTTTAATGATTGACATTTTTGAAAAATCAGTCACATGCTTAAATAATAAACTAATATAAATAAATAAACTAATTTGTTTATTTTGACACAACAACCTAGAATCATCTATAAAAAAAGTTATTTTCTGAATTATTTGGTTTAACCATATAACCCTAGGATTTAGATGAGTTGTTATAGGAGAGTTTTGGTGGAGATTATGGTAGATAATAACATATTGGAGAATCAGGTCAGCAAAACACAAATCGCTTATGAAAACAGAGTTTGTGGATCTCACCAATGTCTATGACATAGATTATTTATTCATTAGTAATCATTCTGAAATATTGTTTGTACATTTTATTTATGTTGTTTAATCATTTTTATCCCATTTCAAATATGTATCAATTCAAAAAATAAGAATTTATTCATGCATTAATAGTTGATTTATTTATGGTTGATTTACTGTTTTTGTATTAATTAATACCTTTTTATTCATTTAAATGTATAAAAAATAGATCAATGATGAACAAATAAAGGTATAGGTTTGTTCCTCATGTTTATGGTCTCTATTTTTTCTCCCTCATATCCTCACATGTTCATCACAGGTTGTTTCATTGGACCTTCTTTCGACGAATACTCAGTAATCGTTCATTGTGTGAAAATTATTCAGTGTAATAGATTAATAATGAAGGTAAAACATATGATCATGGATTCATTCTGGGATCACTGATAGTGGAGTATTAATAGAGGTAGATTAGAGTATTTCATAGGTTCCTTTCTTCCCATATTGGGACATGATCATGAAACAAGGAAAGAACAGTGGACATATGTGGCCAATCAGCATATGTGGCCATATTCTGGTCGAAAATGATGGTGGAGATTGATTAAGGCCTGATCTGAGTATCCTAATCATTATTGATGGAAATAATAGTGGACATGATTGTTGTTTGAGCATAAACATGGATTTCTATGTATTTTTAGAAAATCATGAGTTACATAGTATGTAATCCAGTGATACAAACAGTGTGGGGTCCTAACTACAATGACCATATTTCTATAGTGCAGATAAGGATCACACACCATGTTATCCCTACCACACACCATGGGACCCTTCATTGTTTAATTAGTGTGTACCATGGGGTGCACGATCAATTATAAAGCCACGCACATAGGATGGTACACATACATGAAAAGTGTACACTGGTATGGAAAAATATAATAGGTAGGGTGAAACAAGACCTCTATATGGCATATACCCATCAGTGCACACTATTTATCTGGAGGTCTATATTATGTGTGAAATATAAAAAATGTTAAAATGGGGGTTAGGATAGACATTCCATGTACCCTCGTACATGTCTTGTACCCCTATGAGTTTGATTAAATCCCTTAGTTTCTTCAGTATTGACAAAGTTAATTTGAGATTGAAACCATGTTAATTTACCATGAGGGTACAACACACCATTATGCCCCGAGCATAAGATTTTGATCCCCTCCATAGGTTCAGTATTAGATATAGTTTAGTAAATCCCCCTCTATGGCCAGAGATGGGATCCTTTACCATTTTAGGATGGGGTTTTGGGAATCAGTGTGACATATATTAATGGGGCATTTATCCACTATTTATAAGGTCATTCCAGTGTGGTTCATAGTATCATTGGGAATACGATCCACTATATAGTGTTTTGATACAGATTTGGATAATGGTGTCCCTTATCACTCATTAGTGTGATCCCCTATCTACATATTGATATCTTTATATATCTAGTGAGATTTATTCATTGGGACCAATGATATTTACCTCTTGGATAAATTTCACCAGTGAAAAAATATCTCTTGGTGAATAATATACCAGAAATACCGGTTCCTTGAAACCTTAGATGGTATCATGTAGATAGAAGTATGTTTGAGACTCCTTAGTGGTGTGGGGTCCTACCAGAGTATTTTTGGGTTCTTTGATTACTGTTATAAGATGAAGACTCTTTATTCATAATGATTAGGGATTTCATGTTGTCCTACCATGTTTTTTATACTCACCCATCCATGGGATCTTTCCCCATGTGTCTTTTCTAATGTCGATGATAGTCCTTTTGATGGATTTCTAGAGATGATAGGACCAAGAAGACCATAGTGAGATTTTAAAAGTGAGGTGTGTACCAGTGATTTCATTTGAGAGTATTCCTTTCCTAATTAGTATATTGGTATTTTTTATTTTTATTTTTATAGACTTGTATTTTAGACACCTTCTTTCAAGTACATTTTATCATACTCTAATTGTTATTTTTTATAAGTATGCATTAATTGGTATTAGTTGTTTTAAATTTATTAATTTTATGGGATAAGAGATGTGTGTGTGTAGGTACATTAGGATAATGAATCCTATGTGTGTGATATGTCTACTCAGCATTGGTCTCCAGCCCCTAGCCTATTAGAGGTTGGTCTAGGGTAGTCATGGCTCGGGCCCTAGTGGTTTGGGTCATGATAGATTGGTATTAAGAGAGTATGTTCTATATTAAGTATGGATTCTAGGAGATTGGTTTGAGATATATAGATATATTGTCAAAGTGTTTCGAGTTCGGCTATCAAAATAGGGTGCACAATGTTGATGTGGAGACTGATATATCCATTCACGCAAACTCTAATTACATATTTTTCGACTAGGTACATATAGGAACTAGTTTTATAGAAAAATTTCTACATGAATACTATAATAATGGGTTGTGGTATCTATTTCCTTCTATGTTCATCTCTACAAATTTACACTATAATTGTGGTAGATATTTTTTATTTACAGTTGCCTTCGAGAAGGCAGTCGTCTAAGATTACACTTCATAATCACAAATATGATCATATGAGTGACAAGGCTTCAGTATAAGGGATTTTAAAGGTGGTTGTACCTCTATGTGGTTTACCAGTTATACCACAACTGGTTCAGTATCAGTTAACACTAGATGTATCAGATGGGGATGAACACAAGATGATTATGATGTATGTGTTCCAAAATAATAAACCTCCCATGTTTCAAAGTGATCCTAACTCCCATGCAGCTATGGACTATTTAAAGATAGATAATTTATATTTTATCATTATGAGTAAATCTGTAGAGTATATTGAATTCCTCATAGCGAGTCTTCTTTAAAAAACTATTGGGAGATGGTAGATCATAGAAAGAGAGTTTAACAATGAAACAAAACACTCAGGGTCAATCATTTAGCTTTTATTCAGGAATGATTTTTATCTAGACATGTATTGATTTTTTCTAATCCATGAGATAATGCATGTATAACAGACCAGTAGGACTATGGTTGAGTATTCAATGAGTTTTAATGATCTCTAGCAATACTCCCTGAATGGCGTGAGAGATCCGATCTTCAAGGAATATCCCTTTAAGTAGGTATTACAATGGTATATCAAGGATTTAGTGAAATGAATTTATATTGAACCACATTAAAGAGTTATTGGGTGAGATTAATAAGTGGAGAGTTTCCCCATAGAGAATATACTAATAGTGGTAGTAGGTAGCAGGAACATAGGATATGAGTCTGATCTTGCAGGTAGAAGATAGAAGTCGCATGGGTATAGTCATACCTTAAATTTCAAGAGATGATCCCAGGATAGAGGATCAGTTGTTTAGGTCTCTCAGGATGGATCTAATCAGCTGAGGGAGAGTCTATGTTTATCCTATAATTTTTGGTGACATCTTTCACTGGATTCATAGACCCATCATATAACTGATTGAGTGATGATAGAGGGACCACCTTGATATGGACAAAGGAAATAACAAGGAGATGTAAATTGTAGTGACCATAGATGAGTGTCATGTAAAATAGTAGGAGGTTGTATGAGGTTTGAGATATTAACACTACCAACCCTATGATCTCCATGAAATACCCACAGCAGTAGTTGTCAAGGATGAAGACAACTTCATGCTACATAATCCTATAACCCTGAGTCTCTTAGGATGATTTGAGGTATGAAATTTTTCTTTTCTACATTTGTTTCAATATATATAGACATATGTGTGAGCCATTAATTTCTTATTAAATCTATAGTTTGGGACATATATATTATGATTGAGCCCTTGGCTCAACCTTTGTGCTTGGATACTCTGACAGGAGGTAACCTAGTGATCATACACTTCTGAAGATAGTGTGATCTGACACTTTGAGGATAGAGTATCATATGTGTTCTCTTTTTAGAAGATATACAACCTCACGACATAATCTTAGGTATGGAATGACTATCCAATGTTCATGTTCAGATTGACTGTTTTAGGAAGAGGATATGATGTGTCCCCAAATATGGATCATGGGTTTCCTTTATGGGGGTGAATTAATCCCAAGTGAAGCTGGTTAGTCTCATTCATAGAATGGTATATTTGATTACTCACCAGTTAGATACCATGAATCATAATGTAGTATATGATATGGGATATGAGTTTCATGTTGTGGTGGTAGAGTGCATGTATGTATTTCTTGAGAACATGCTATGATTAACTCCATAATGAGATATAGACTTTTGTATATAAATACACCCTATGACAACCCTGATAGCTATTCCAACACATTAGATGGACCATTCTGATCTTCCATATATAATGGTGAAGATAGAAGACTTTCATATGAAGAGCTTGGTGAGACCCAATATATCTCCTTGGGTAGAAATAATTTTTCTTTAAATGAAGGTATATGGGAGCTCCAGGAGATTTTTTTTATTTTTTCTTCCTAAATCAGGTGGATGTAATGAATAAGTATCCACTACCGAGGATTGATTACCACTTCGATCTTCTCATTGGGGGGAGATGGTTCTTGAAGTTAGACCTTAGATTAGGATATAACCACCTCTATGTACCAAATGAAGATATTTTGAATATGAATTTCTATTTTATCTATCATTTCTTTTTGTACTTTGTGGTGCCTTTTGGTGTAAAAAATTCCCCAATAATGTTCATGGGAATCATGAACCAAATCGTTCAACCATTTCTAGACTATTTTGTGGTAGTCTTCATTGAAGATGTATGAGTGTACTTGATTTATGAGGAGGAGAACATTAGGAACTTGAGGATGGTTTTAGATATACTCAGGGTTCACCAAGTTTATAGAAATTTGTTGAATTTATATTTTTGATTCTATAGGTCAACTTACTAGGACATAACATCTCATAGTCCGGAGTAAAAGTGGATCCGGTGAAGGATACTTCAGTTCAATCATGGGTGACAGCTAAGAGGATGACCAAGTAAGGGAATATCCTTAGGTTATATGGATACTATAAGATGTTTTTACCAGATTTATATAGAGTAGAAAAATTCCTGATGGATTTAAACCAAAAGGGTAATCCTTTTAAAAATAAAAATGGGTTAGTAAGCCTTTGAAGAGATGAGATTGAGGTTGGCAAGAACCCCCATTTTTAGATTATCATATGAGGGTTTTTTGTATGTAGTGTTCTACAATGCCTCAACATACAAATTTATTTGTGTTCTATTGAAGAGGAAGGATATGATTTCCTATGGTTCCATGAATTTGATAAAACATGAGAAGAACAGAAGGGCACATGATATATAGTTGGAAGCGATAGTCTTCAAGCTGATGATGTGGTGACATAACTGAATGGGTGAGTGTTTTGGAATATAATCTAAACATAAATTTCATAATTATATATTCTTTTAAAAGGAATTTAACACGGTAAGGATGTGATGTTTTGAGCTTATCTAGGACATTGACTTTGATATTACCTCTTCTGATGAGAAGTGGGACATGGTTGTTGATTCTCTTAGTAGGATATATTGTTTATAGTTTCTAAGAAAAGTGTTAAAGTAGTTACCCTCTTTACGTTTTCCCTTTTTTCTTGAGGATGGAGAAGGAAACTTCATGTCGATGGTTGTTACCCTTCACTTTTATAGTAGGATTGGCAGGAAGAACATAGAGATACTAACTGTGAGACACTATATACTCATATATCCAATGGAAATTCTCATGAATTATTTTTAGGTGGTGGAATGTAAATATTTTTTGAGGATGGATGATGGTTATAATTTCAATAGTAATGGAGGAGATGATATTGTTCTAAACACCAACCTTAGAAGTACATATAGGAATTAAGAAGATGTTCTATGACTATCAATGGTATTATTTTTGGATAGGGATGAAGATAACTGTTGTAGAGTTTGTCTCTCAATGCCTTACTTGTTAGAAATTGAAGGCTGAGCACCATGTTTCAGTGGGTTTTTATCAACCTCTTGACTTTCCACAGTGGAAGTGGGATGGAATAGCTATGGAATCAATGTTAGAGAGTCCATGATTTTCTATAGGTCATTATGACATATGGGTGATCATAGAAAAACTACCCATGTTGGAACACTACCATGTTATTCTCTAGTAGCATTAAATAGAGAAATTGAGATTCTTGTACATGCCGGAGATAGTACATCTTCATTGAGTGACCTCAAAGATCATTTTGAACTATGATTCTCCCTTCACATCATGATTATGGAGTGGTTTTCATTTAGTTGCATTTTAGAATAGTCTTTCCCCCCTTATATATGAATATATTAAGAGGTCCATTCAAGTATATCATAACATAATACATGATTGCATGTTAGACTTTGGTCATTGTTGGGAGGATCACCTAACCTTGGTGGAGTTTTCATACAAAAAAAATCTACCATTCCACAATAGGTATGGCAACAATAGAGGATTTATTTGACTGACCTCATAGGTCACCACTATGGTGGACTATTCCAGGTGAGTCAGTACTCATGATCTCAGATACGGTGAATGTTATGATAGAGATGATTAAAATCATCAAAGAGTGGATAAGGACTACATATATTAATCAAAATTTATTTATTAAATAATGATGGATGTCTTTTTAGTTTGAAGAGGGAAACTATGTGTTATTGACGGTCTCCCATTAATGAGGTTTGCAATAATTTTTCCATGGATTTATCTTTTTTTAGTTTTATCGGCCCTTTTAAAATACTGTGTATAGTTTCTATGGTGTCATGCCTTTTAGATCTACCTTCATAGTAAGACTGGGTGCATGATGTATTCTATATGGAACAACTAAGGAGGTGCGTGCATAAGTGATCAAATGATAAGAAATGGGGAGATACTGGCATCAATGATTGATTTACCTTAATAAAGTACATGATGGAGATCAAAAAATTTAAATTAACATATCCTTAATGGGTGAGATGTTCCCTTCATGCATGTCAGTTGATGGAATTAGAACCTTCTGGAGAGAACCCAGGAGCAGGAGACATAGATGCAGGCTCAGTACCATCATCATTTTTAGTATATTCTTCAATTTTTGGCAGAAAATTCCCAAATATAGGGAAAATTTAGTGAATATAATTTTTTTTATGTATTAAATCATAGTATTATGTGGATTTTTTTGAGCCAGGAGAAAAGATGTTGAGATATTATGTGACCCAGTAAACCCATTAATGATATTTGAAAAATATTGAATATATTAATATCACACACACATAGTTTTCCAAAAAAATGTGGAATTAATCCCAAAATAAGTCTCAAATAAAGAATATGATGTTGTTTTTGAGTTCAAAATATGGATTCTAACCTATGTAGGACATCCGATTTTTAGTGCCAGGAATTTTTAAAAATGTCATCATGGGAATAAAATAAAATTAATAAATAACACTTTTTTATTTTTTTTATTTCGACAAAAAATCCTTGAATCTACTATTTAATCATTTTTATTCCTAATCCCTTTGGTTATCCATATAACCATTGGATTGATATTAATATTCTTGAGAGATCATTAGAGGTGACTGTAGAAGATTACAAAATATTATAATATTGGATCAGAATCACAAGGATCTCCTAGGATAATGGAGTTTATGGTTCTCACTGATGAATATGGTAGGAAATTGTATTTATGTGATTTCACCCCATTTTATTATCCCATATATAATGTGGATAAATTACAAAAGAAATAATTTATTCACAAATTGATAGTTGATTTAATTATGTTTATTTTATTTTGTACTTATTCATTAATCCTTCTCCATTATTCATAATTTTCCAACAATATATAAGACCATAAAGAAAAATCATATGGTTTCTTCCGCAAGATTATTTTATTTGATTTTATCACCCATTTTTTCACAAATTTATCCTGGGAAATTTTATTGGATTGTAGTTCAATTAATACCTCGTATTTGATCATTACTAAACCATTCTTTAGCCCAACAAATCAATAATGTGGGGATGGATTATGATTGAGTCTATAATCAAGGATCATCAATAGTGGAGGATGAATGAAGGTTGGTTATACCAATTTGAATATTCCTTAGTCAAATTATTTCCCTATAGTTATGAAATGAGTGATAGCAGTGTTTTCAAAATCTATATATGTGTCCAGAATATGGTCAATAGTGATGATGGATCTTAATCGAGGTGTAATATGTGGATCTTGGGCGTGATCAAAGGTAGGTGCAGTGGATCTAATAGTGTAGTGATCATACATGTGAATTTATGTGGATTATAAAAAATATCTACTTATAGGATGTGTAATCCAGAGATACACTCTCTGTGGGACCATTCTATGGTGCTAGGTTATCCACAAAAAAGGTAAGGATCACACCCCATGTCGTCCTTACCAAACATCTTGTGAATTTCCACCGGTAGCTTAGGATGTACCCTAGGGTGAACAGTAAATTAAATGGATAGATATATAATATGGTTCATGGGAAGGATAGGTGTATAAGGGAATGGTAAGATGGTTTATATAGGGTTCTGGTCAACCACTACACACCATGAACCCCATAGTGAACACTATTTATATGGTGGTCTATATGTCGTGTGAGATGTCAAAGCATTAGAAAACCATGGTTTTCTAAACACACCATGTACCCCTATTCCACTACATGTTCACCCCTTCATGGTGTTTTGGATCCCTTCATTTCATCACTATTCACCATGTTCATTTTGGAGGGATACCTTGGTTTATTCCCAAATCAGTACAGTTCTAATATCATGACGCAACCCAATGGGTGCCATTCCACAACTCCCCATGGTTTCCAATAAAAGGACAGGGGCCAGAGACTAGCGTTATATAGGTATTTTACTAATATGGCAGGCCTTAGCCTAAGTACATATATACATGCACTTATCTCCAAGCCCATACAATGAAGAAATTTAAAAACAAAAGAACAAAAATGCATGCATAAATCTTAATCCATCAACCAATTTATGAAAGGAAGTAAGGGAAATTAAATGGTCTAAATAAAATACCACCAAAAAGAGTATGAAAACAAGTAAAACCTGAATGTCACGATGGTTATTGCTGTAAATATATTATAGGAACACACCTCATTCTATCTGTTCTCACTATGAACTGTCTGGTCTTCATACCTTAGGGTCTCTTTCAAAGGGTTTATCATCTTTTTATGATATTAAATGTGTAGGAAATTCCCATGAAGGGGTGAGTATAATAGTACCCAGTAAAACATATAGAAACCACAAAGCATACAAAAAAAATCATATTCTGTGCTACATAGGTATATGTATACAACACATATAACATGAGTATCTAGATATACTCAATAAAGATAAACAATATAAAGGTTTTGGCCCAACCCTAATGCCAGCCTAGGATTCTAGATTGAAGGTTTCAGAAAGCCCTCATCTATGAGAATACACTTCATTAGTCAGATATCACTGATGATGTTCTTATAAGAGGTTGTTATCATTAGGTCTCACCATTATAAGTATGCAATGGAATTATAAGGAAATACACTCCACATATGAGGATCACCCCCAATGCCATGGGGTATACCAACAACCCAATATAGTTTAACCCACTATGTATAGGATCATCACTCATGCAATATTGTTCATGAAGATACAATGAAATCCACATAGGGAAATAAGATGTTAAAGGATCTCACTCTAAGCCTCAATGAAGGATTCCGACAACTTTATCCATGAATCCCTGCTAATGGGATCATTGTCTAATCGATAGGAGGTGATTCCATAAAAACCATTATGGAATGGATAGTGGAAAAAAACCCAATGAAACATGTCCATGATAAAGAGTATATGGTATCTAAGAAAACATTTAATGTGTAAATTGTATATATTAGGGGTACACATTGTGTCCCTTTGACCCCATGTCCTAACCATATAAATGGATATTCTATATATCCATTTATAAGTACACAGTATGCAGGTTTCTGTGTACATATCCCAGTGTTCTAGTATATGGTTTATCTAATGTACACCTAGCCTTACCATATCTATGTATGAGTACACGACATTCCCATTCCCCTGTACTCTAGAGCATATTTGTGTACCCACCAAGTTACATGTTGATCCTTTGGGTAGGGGTCACATTAAATGCAACTTAGTTATATTTCATGTGTTACTTATCTTCATCCTAAAACCCTAGACCATACTAGGAGGTCCCCACATGGTGTGTAGCTTCAATGTATATTCCATATATATCAAAAAAATTTCATAAACCTTGGTTCTTCCTTCATATTGTGCTCACATCACCACCTCCTTATAAATTATCCTATATCTTATCGGATATCCTAGATTTAGTCCCACTAGTCCTAGTTTTGGCCACTCAACAGAGTCCATTATTCTAAACCATTTAGTAAATTACCATTATTGGTTCATGTCATTGTTTTTACACCCTTCTTGAATCAAGGGGTCACTAATCCAGTCTTATGCACATGATGATACCACCATTGCATGATCCATACCCCATTTCAAGTCCAAATCTATGATACTAGATCATTTCACCATGAAATAGGTTCACCAAGATCGATTCCATGGTATTTTGGTCCAACCATGGGCCAACAAATTCCACTTCTTATGAAAAAAAAATTTTGGTGAGGAAATCATAGGGAACAATAATTAGGAGTTGAAATTGGTCTATATTCTTATCTATACAGATTTTTTATTTTTAGAACAATGAATGTAGAAATAAAAATTAATCATGGACAAATTCTCCAAATTTCCGAAAGAAACTAACAATCCTTCAATATACAGGATCCACATATCAATATACTGGTTGATTGATCTATGATCATTGTATAAAAGATAATGGGGAAATTAAATCCAATAAAAAAAATCCATACCTTGATTTTGAATGATCACTAAAAAATAAATTAGTTGCATCATGATCATTGGTGTGATCCACTAATATTTCCTCACACTATTCATCATTTGCTGATCTGATCATTGTCTTCGAGTGGAATCCCTTTAAAAAATATCCAATAGTTCCCTAGTTTTCTAGGATTTAATTTCTAAAAATAAGAATACCCTCATAACCAAATACTTATAGAAGTTGTTAGGTCACTAGTTCACCAAGTTAAAATGACATAATTTATTTAATAATTTTATTTATTTCAAACTGACAATGAATATTTCCTAAATTCCCCATGCTGACAAAGTTTATGTCACTCCATGGGTAAAAAATCATGTTCTAAAATAAATGGAACCATCATATTTATAATCCTATACACCATTTATAAGTTATTAAACTTTTCTAAGAAAACTCCATCATCATGGTATTTAATATATTTAATATATTTCAAACATTCATTCTAGGCACAATATGCCTCAGAATCACATGTTTTCTCAGCTCTCGTTCTCAAAAAATCCATAAAATATCAAAAAATAATAAATTGAAAATTTGATTAATTACAATCTCCCCACCTTGGGGATTTATGACCCAAATATTCAGAATATGTAGATAGAAAAAGAGATATGGGTACTGAGCATGTATCTAATCCTCCCAATACTGGGTTATCTCTTGAATATTATCATGCTTCCATCAGAAATACACTAAATGAATCACTCTCCCTTGAAGTATCCTCTATTTCTGATACTCAATATCTTTCAGTTACTCGGAAAAGGTAGCTCCATCATCAATGTTCAACTCTCCCCAGTCAATAACGTGCAATGGGTCTTTCACATAACTTCTTCGCTGCAACATGTGGAAGACATTGTGTACCAATTATAAATACGGTGGTAGATCAAATTGGTAAATCAACTCACATATTGTACATAGTATCTAGAAAGGGAAAATGAATTTTGGAGATATATTTCCACCTGGGTAAATTCTTAGTAATCCATGTCAAGGTAAAATCTATAAGAATAGATGGTCTCCTGATCAAACTCCAATGGCCTCCATTGTCAGTCTGCATTATATATTTTATGGATCGATATAGTCCTAATCCACTCCTGGATGATCTAAAACTTCTATACAGTGGAAAACACAACTTTGAGCACATTAGTACTAACTCTCAGGGGTTAGTGCAACATTTTTGTGACCTATGGGGTTTCTCGTACAAAGTCTTGAATGGTGGCATACCAATTGTGTAATGGTATCTATTGTTGTATGTAAAATACCCCAATGGTAGTTGATACACACTACTACATCCAATTTCTAGCATGAAATCTTTCATAATGTCATCCAAAACCTAAATGGTCTACTCAGTATGGATTTTATTAAATGGGTGAAATATTGTTCTTAAGAAACAAAAAGTCTCAAAAACCTACTATAATTCCTTCCATAATTAGGATGTGAAGCGAAAATTATAGTTAGAAATGATATTTGATAGAAATCCATGGAGTCAGTAAATATACTAAGATAAAGGAGTCATAATCTTTGTACAAATCTATTCTCTCAGATACCTAGGATGTGAGTCAACATAGCGAGTTATTCTACGATCACCCAAATTGAATCATGTCTCTTAGACACATGTGGTAATCCTATAAAAAATTCCATAGATATTTGATCACAATTCCACTCTAGAACCTTATGTAGTTGAGTAAAAACCTCTAGAATATGGTACTCATCTTTCACTTGAAGACAATTAAGGCATCTAGAGACAAAATATATAACTCACTTCTTCATTATGGGCCACAAAACTGATATCGGGGGTGTTAGTGTATATTTTCCACACCTAGATGTACCTATATATTATATGTATCAAACTCTATCAGAACCTCCTCCTACAAAGTCACTAGTATAAGCACACATAATCTAAATATGGAAATATTCTTTCAACTCTCTCCTCTAGTAATATCTTTATGGGAGTCCTCATCAATATCTTCCTCAAGTCCTGAAAATCTTGGTAGCACCTCTCTGTCTACAAGGATGGTTTCCCATTTTGAGTCAGAGCTATCACAAGTGATGATATCATATAAAAATCTTGTATTAATCTAATGTAATATCCTAACTACGCAATGATGGTCAGCATCTCCATCATGCTATTGGGTGTCTCCTAAGACAACATTTCATTGACCATATTTGGGTCCGCTGCTACTCCATATGCTGAGAGAACATGTCCTAGAAAGTTGACATACATTATCGAAAACTGTCACTTAGAGAGTTTCTTATAAAGCCGATACTCTTAGAGTACATATAAAACCATCATCATGTGTCTATTATTCTTCTCCTCATACACCGAGTACATAAGGATATCATCTATGAAGACTACCATGACCCATCCAAAGAAGGGATGAAGGACCTGGTTCATGAGTTTCAAGAACAATGCTAGGGAATTCTTTATGCGAAATCACATCACCAACTACACATAGTGACCTTAGAGACATCTAAATGTATTCTTTGGTATATCCCCATCCTATACTGTTAACTTGTGATATCTTTACCCAAGTTAAACCTTTAAGAACCATAGTTCCCCTATCAACTAATCAAAATACTCATCGATCATCTATAGTACATACACGTTGTTCACTGTCACATAGTTCAAGTGATAGTAGTCCACACATAACCTCATGATACCATCCGTGTTATTGGAAAACAAAATAGGGGCTACCTAGGGTTAAAAACATGTTCTAACAAATCCATTACTCCAAAAGACCTCTAACTTCATCCTTATTTTGGGGAGATCTGCATGATATATTCGATTTTTTAGAATAGATATCAGTGACACCCTATAGTATAGATGAATGCATAATTCTATCTCTTGGCGGGGATTTAATCCTAGAACATCCTTAAGAAATGAATCCTCATTCTCCACCAACATTTCATGGAACTGGAAACTCATGACATCCACTTAACCAAGGATCATGCTAGCTTACTGAAGAGTAATTGACTATAACCTCCTATGAATGACACCATCATACACTATCTAGTTTTAATTTTCACCCATAAAGAAAATCAAGGTTCCACCACTTTAGACACACCACATCCTCTAACTGAAATAGTCAATCTGGGCATGAACTATAGATAAACATTCCATACCAATGATGAAATATTATGTACTAAACACTGATATAAAGAGATTCCAATATAAAATCTTGCATCTAAGAGTGAGGTAACAATATCAGAACAAGTCTGTGATCACTCATCCATATCCAGCATGAGTCTCTAAGCATAATTATTGAGTGAAGGAATCTACCATAATCTCTATGTCCCGAACTATATAATTGAAAAAAATGAATGAAAAAACCAATGTCTAACAGTAATGTATATATAGTATAAAATACATATTTTGTGCCTAAAATAAGTCCCAAAGCCTCTGGATCATAATCCATAACCACCAGCATCTACATCTTCCCTTGTCCTCCAGCTGCCTAATCCTAGAACAGACCACCTAGGTGTGTTTTTGGTAAAAGTATCTAGAACCTGAAAATTCTCTCCCATATCCTTTTACACATATTCCTCCAAACATACAAGTCTCGTTCTATCCCAACATCTTCCTTTAAGGCCTATACATTTTCTCCATGTCAGTTGTATGGTGGTTTGTAAAATATCATGCAATATGTCCATAGTCATTACATGAATAGAACCACCTCTATCTGGGATGACTAGACCCAGCCGGTAGGGATTGGACCACATATCCTTTGTCCTATGACCTACTCTAGAAATTACTCACATGTCCATGTCACTGAGATTATCATCGTAACCCTACTACAAAGGTTGCTTCTCATGTGGGCCCACTAGTTGTGTCTACTCAGCCAAGAACTCTCAACCACCAAATATCGCTCTAGCATCTCAGCGTAGGTAGGAATAAATAGAGGCAAAACATAGGCTCATATGTTTCTATGAAGTAATCACTAGATGTTTTAAACCTAGAATAATTCATCATGAACTATATCCCTTGATTACTTTGAGAGGTTGTTGAAACTCATGAATACTCTACTACTATGTTACTACCCTACTGGAGCTACATATGCTCCTAGATATGTATAGAACTCAAAATAGTTGGAGATAACTCTTCTCTAAAATGGAAATCAAACACTGACCATGCTAGAGTCATCTCATTGTACGATTAAGTCACTAACCCCCAACATCATCCTACTGATCCATAGAGAAGGCTTGCTTCCAAATACACCATTTGATATATTAGTGTCCTGACTATATGGAAATGTCATTTCACCACCTCAATACAGTCATCAGAAGTATGTGGGTTGGGTTTACCTCAAAACATGAGGGTTCTCTATCACCAAATCATATAATTTATGGTCATCATGCACACAACATCTGTATTTATTGTGGGTGTCATCTGTTTCTCTACAAGTGGTCATATAACCGGTACACCACTGAGAGGTAACATACCTAGAATTGGTCCCTATATCTATGCCTCATCAATTAGATAACCATCCTTATGATCCTAGCACTGAATCCTAACTATTTAACATCATGGAGGCATCCTGAAATAAACATGATGTACCATAGTCAATGAGTATATATGGAGAGATAACTCAATTTGGATATGAAAACCCTAATGCATTATTATATAATTAATGTTACATTATTTTTCTTACAACCAATTTTATCATATTCCAAGTTGAAAGGTTGGTGATTATAGTCCGGGTGTATGGATAGATCATTCACCGAACCAATATAGGAATCCCTGGCTTGATAGAAAAATTGAAACACATAACATTGTTTTTACAAACTAATCTCACAGACTCCAGTCCAAAGGTAGAAAAAAATCCTCTGATACCAATATATCATGACCTGTTCGAATGGGGCCAATCCCATGACTCCTAATCCCACCTCTAGTATTCTAGGGGATGGAGACTAGCATAGTGCAGGTATTTTAGTAACATGGTAGGCCTTAGAATAAGTTCATGTACACACACACACACACCTCCAAGCCCATAGAATGATAAAATGTTAGAAAAATTGAACATCCATGCATGAAAACATCTAAGACCCACAACCATAGAATAATAGGATGTAAAATAATCTAAATAGTTCCATATTAAAGCCCTCCAAAAAGTCCTTGAAAATAAGACAAACCTAAAAGGGAAGATGGGGAGTAAATTCAAGATACCAAAAGAACATACCTCAGTATTCCTAGTATAACAATACACCATCTAGTCATAGTACCTAGGTGACTCTATCAAAGGGTCAATTGTATTCAAAAGACATGAAATGTTTTCAAAAATTCCATGTAAGGGTGAGTTTACAAATACATAGTAGGACACCTTGAAACAAAAATTCATATAAAAAAAGAACAATAGTTACCTCTATACATTTATATTTCAAAAGCACATATAATAAGAATATCTGGATATGCTCATCAAAGAAACAATGTATAATGGTAATGTCATAACATTAATTCCATCCTAAGATTTATATTCGAAGGTTCCAAAAGAACGCATCTTGGATAATACAATCCATTTGTTAGATAGTAGTGATGATGTCCATCCGAGAGGTAGTGCTTGCCGGGTCTCACTATTATATGTATACACTGGAAGTCTGAAGAGACACAATACACATATGGGGATAACTTCTAAGGATGTAGGGTATATAAAAAACACAATCTGGATTAAAATTCCATGTATAGGTTCGATTACCATGCAGTTTTGGTCATGTAGATACTAAGAAATCCCTATAGGGAAAGAAGATGATATAGGATCACACTTTGACCCTCATGGAAGGATTACAACAAATCTATCAAAGAAATCATGATAAATATATTTTTGTTATTTATATAGAAGGTGGTTCCATACTAACCCTCAAGGAATAATTATAGGGAACACATGATAATGAAACTAGTCTAAGATACTGAAGACAAGGGTTCTAATCTAACATTTAAAGAGTATACAGTGTGTAGTACGGGTACTTTTCGTATTGGACATGGTTCCTATATGTGTAAAGAACATGTATTTGTGTATGTATAGAAGTAAATGGTGTGCTACAGCTTGTTTCATTCTTCTCGTATAGTAGTACATGGCTTTTCCCATGTACACCCATCATTTCGATGTCTGTGTAACTGTAAATGGAATTACCATGCCCATGTACTATATCCTGTGTCTGTATACCCTTTGTTGTAGACATCAAGCCTTTGAGGAGTGGTCGCACAACCTATGATAATTATTTTCCTCCTAAAACCCTATATTTTTATATGAGGCCCCCATAAGGAATTTAGATCTGAATTACATATCATGTTTATTAGGGTTTTCCAGAAAACCTGATTATTCTTTCCATGTTTGTGAAACACCTCCTTAGAAATAAACCTCCATCTCACCTGAAATCATGAATCTACTTAGTCTAGGAATCATCATGGCCACTTTCAAAAATTTACTCTTGAAAAATGTTTTGTAAATGTCCATTGTAGTATCCCATTTTCATTCACACACCTTACTCAAATAGGGGTTCTCCAATAAGATCTCATCCATAAATTTATACTATCAACTCATGATCCTTCCTCCATACCGAGTCCAGATCTAAGATATCAGATCACTGCACAAACAAATTGGTGTGAAATAATCAATTCAACAGTATTTGGTTTGAACCATGAGACAATGAAAAACACCCATGATGAAATACAAATAGTGGAGAAAATTATGAGTAATAATCATTGGTAAAAGACATAAGTCTATGTTCTTGGTGACCTTGATTTATTTCAATTATAACGAAGAAGTAATACATAATAATTAATCATGATGATATTCTCTCAATTTCAAAAAGAAACTTACCCATCCTATAATATGCATGATTTTCGGATCATTATGATTTTGGATTGGTCCAAGTTCTTCATATAAAACACAATTGGTATTGAAATCCAATAAAAAACAATTATTCAAATTGATTCAAATCTATCGCTGATGAAGAGTGGAGTTTCACCATGATCATCAGTGGGATCTTATGATTCCACCTGGCATTGTTCATCAATCATTGATTCCACATTCTTCCACCAATGAAATCACTTTCAACAAATCCAATGGTCCTATGGTTCTCCATTTTTTATAATTTAAACCTAGTAATCCCCCATAATTGTATACTTATATAAGAGGTTATCTATGCGTCAACAAAATAAAATAAATAACCTGTTTAATTATTTTATTCATTTTACACATGCAATGACTTTTTCAAAAAAAATCCCCATTCCAATAAATTTTATGTCATTCATAATGTAACACCCATATTCTGAACTCAACGATGACCTATATTTATAATCCATACCCCCATTTATAATTTATTCCAATTATTTAAGAAAACTACACATGCATACTATTTAATATATTAATATATTTCAAACATTTAATCTGGACACATCATGCCTCAAAATCACACACCTTCTTAATTCCTGGACTCAAAAATAATCCATACAAAATCACAAAATAAAAACTAGAAAATCCAAGTCCTTATATTGAAATTATGTCCTCAGCATATGATTATAATCCCCTCTATGAGTATAGTATTGGATAGAGTCTAGTGAATCACCATGTGGGACCAAGGTGGAATCATCTATCATTCCTCGATGAGGTTCTTGGAATTTGAATGACCTTCATGAATGTGGAATTGATAATCTATCTATATTTATGTTTCATTGGGTATCATGGTATCATTGGGAATATGATCTCCTACATATTTGGTTGATCTATATTGGGTTTATGGTGTCCCCAATCAATCATGTGTGTAATCCCCTATCTGCATATCGAGATCTTCAGAGATCCAGTGAGATTTCATGGGATGATGCCAATGATCATGACATATTGGATAAGTATCACTGATTATTTAATTTCTTATGGAGTATGTTATTATGGAATTCTAATTACCATGAATCCTCACATAGAATCATATGGATAGAAGTATTTTTAAGGGTACATGGAGGTGCGGTGTCCTTCTTGAGTATATTGGGTTTTCTTTATTATTATTATGAGATATATACTCTTGATGATTTATGTATAGTGATTTTGGGGTGTACTGTAAGGTAATATTATACACACCCATGAATGGGCTATACATGAATTTATAATGTATATGTAGATGATATAACTATTTAAATATTCTTATAGGGTCCAGGAATAGGAATTTTATAACAATCCAAACAGACTGAGGTGTGTACTACTAGTTCCATTTAATATAAATCCAATCCTACTTAGTATGCTGGAGTTATTTTGATATTTATTTTGGTTGGATTGTACTATGGGACATTTCCTTCTAGTACTTTTTTTTGAACTATGATTTTGGGTATCTAGTTTTATGCATGAATTCTTATCAGTTGTTTTATATTTAATTATTGTAAGGGAATTAGGATGTGTAAGTTTGTATATATACATTAGACTCAGTAATAAATTGTTTTCCATGTTTCTACTCAGGGTTGATCTCTATCCCCTAGTCATTTAGTGGTCAGATTAGGGTAGAAATAGGTCAGGCCCCTATGGTTCGGGTTATGACAGTTCCCACATGTGATGAAACATAATGAACACAACATCATATATCATACAAACCATAAATGGTAACAATAACATTAATTTTATTTACACAAAATGTAAAGAAATTATTTATAATATAAATTTTTTATAAACTAAACCAATAGGTTTTATCACCAAAAATGTCTCTAAAAATATCCCCAATCATGATACATTCATGTCACATAAACCCTCATAAATGGGTCTTTTTGAAATTTAACATTTTATCAACCTTAAAATCATAATCCTATGTTGGTATCCATGAATTCAAAATTAATCTTATATGATGACATATATTCTTCCAAAAAATTAAGACAATACTTTTTACATTTTATGATACTTATAAGAAAAATACAATTGGGAAAAATATTTATAAAACACAATTATTTATTGTAAACACACAAGTAATTAAAACATTCCACTTAGGTTGTATTAAAAAAATCATTGACCTTGATCTCTTTGAATCTTTTAATTTTTATCCCCCTTATTCTTGTAGAATTCGATTTCATAGTACCCAATGTCCTAATAGTTTAAACACTGGACATTTGAGTTTTCATTTGTACCATTTCATTCAGGTTCCTTATGTCTATTCTCTATAGACATGTAGAAAACTACCATTACCTTAAAGTAAGTACCATGGTGTTTCTATCCTCCATTATCACATGTGGGGAAAATTCATCAGTCCATTATTCTCCTTATCCATTATTCTCCTTATCTATTTTTCTCTTCGTTCCTATTCTTATATTTTTACACTTGAAATCCATAATACATGATTAATTATATCTATTTAGTGATTGGACATGATAATATATCCCTATATAAAGATTTTTTTGGGATAATAGTTACTTTCTATGTATATTTTATGACCATAAAAGAAATTATAAATCATTATCTTTATATTACATATGTAGTCCGTTTCATGCCTTACTAACATTTTAAATTTTCCTTCACATATAGAAACTTTTTCCTCTTCCTTTTCCTTAGACTCAAGAATTATCTCTCTATATAATGTCATTTCTCATGAGAGAAATATTTATTCCAGAAAATCATGTTCAAATCGTACCATTCCATTATTTTTATTTCCTCTTCATCCTTAGTGTTTTGAATTAATGAACAAAAATGATACACATCTCTTGATAGATGATAAAACTAAATTACAATCATCTGTTAAATCTATATCACCTTAGGTTTAAACTATGTCAATCATGCTCATAATCTATCCAAATCATTATTGATGTTTCATAAATAATATATGAATTAACCAAAGTATATCCCCCAAGAGTAACAAACTAGTTATACAGTATATCCCATTTTCATGCACCAGGTAATGATCGAGTCATGTCCAACATGAATTTTTTAGAGTTATTATACAGATACCCTAGCCTTTTACACATATCAATAAATGATTTTAATTATAATAAAGCAACACATTACAAGACAAATATCATAATGTCTAGGGTCTTAGAAGACTAGGTACATAAAACTGAAAACATGGGACTAAATAAAACATTTATTTATTTAATATTCATAAGGATATCCTAACTTCCATTATACACATAAAACCTCATAGGATAACCTAGGGATAACCAGAACAAAGGGATGAGCTAAAAATCCTAGTAAGGGAATAAACATATTAATGAATCGTCAGTACATGGGTTAAAAGGAATGACTTAATGATATAAAAGGCATGGATCAAATAGAATATTAACATATAAACATGGTATAATATGAACATGGAGTCATATAAATGTGTAAGAAACATAAAACATGAATTTATAATGATTCAAGGCTCGTTTAATGTAAAAGAGCACAAGTCAAGGTTAACCACCAAGACCGTTGCACATGGTAGCACGAGTCAAGGCTAACCACCAAGACCATTGCACATAACTTCTCATGAGACTCAAATTTACACAATGTATTAAAGAACTATCTAGTCTCACCCAATTTAACATATTCATGAATATGTTTTCCATATAAAGAATCATAAAAAAACATACGGGTACCCACTGAATGAAATGGGTATCTTAATTATGTTATAAAGCATAATTAATGGGCGTGTCATATAAGAGTCCATGAAAAAAGGAATTAAAAAAATACATGTAAATTTATAATGAAAAATAATCATATATCATTGTATGTGATGTCAAATAGAAGTGACAATATGTAAGAAGAGTATTTAATAAAATTTAGCATTAAAACATTTTAGCATGGTTTTAAGGGAAACACAAAAGAGCATTTAAAATAGAAAAGGGAATAAAAATTTATATAAAAATAGAAGTGGACCAAGAAGGATTTAATAACAAAAATATTAATTTTATAAAAACAATGGAGGCTTAAAATAGATTATAGTATGCTCTTAAAATTAAGAAAGAATTCAGGAAGTTCCCTTAAAACGAGTTTGCTTTTCGGGAAGTATTAGAGAGGGAACCACTTTAAAACATGTGTATCCCCAAAAGATAATGATTAGTGGAACATGATACATGAGTTTGGATCATTTAAAAAACATTTTTAATATTTAATTAAAAATAACAGATAAATTTATTTGGGTAAAAAGAAAGATAGAGCCTCCCGAAGGCATAATAGAGGTTCGGGTAGAATCCCTTACTTTAGGCATGATGGTGTCCTTCACATGATCTTAATGTCCTAGATAACCAAATTAAATTAATTAATTAATATTTATAGAAATTTTTTTACATTTAATTAATTTATTATAACCTTATTAAGTTCATTAATAATTTTTTTAGGGGTTTAGAGGTTCAATTTCATTGTTTGGGAGCATTTGTTTCCTTGGGATTCATGATTGGTTTACTCATATACATGTTAGGATAAAAATGTATGATGAGAATGGTAATAAAGAATTAAAATTGCATGATATTAATTAACATTCAGAAGATATAAATTTCATAAAATTAATTTTGTTATTTGGAGTGAAGTTGGATCATTATATAAACCTTTAATGATAACAGTTTTGGTTAATTATTGGTTCTTTGATCACAACAAACTCATTTAGCATTATAAATTAATAACATGAGTACAAAAGATTACAGAACCTTACATAAGATATAATTAATATATTATAGTCTATTTCAACCATAAAAATGATTTCATGACCAGAATTTAATATGGTAATTGAAATTGAAAACCAGTCATCCTTGAATGTGATAAATTAACACATCCCGAATGGTGTTTTCATTTCTAGTATAAAAGGAGGAGGAAATGAGGTATGATGATGAATTATTACATTATAATAACAAAATTAAAGTACATGTAAGTCACTGGATTTATCATAACATTTTTAAACAAGTATTTGAGGAATGAAAAAGAAATAAAGGAACTTGAAAGAAAATAAAATAAATGAAAAGAGGAATTTACCTATTGAATATATCTTCCTTAAGAGCCTCTTTAGAGGAGATGATTTTTTTAAGATACCAAGGAATGATGGACCTTTAATATGGTATTATGGATAGATTTCAGAAGAATTTGGACTAGGCATAAGGCTTTATAGGAGAGAAGAGAAGATGTAAAGAGGGGTGGTATTTATAGTGGAGGATATGAGGTGTTTCCCATTATTTTAATCATTAGTTTAATATTATTTATCAATACAAGGAATTTTATTGATTTTTGTGAACAAAAATAGTAAAAATAGAATGTATTTTCTAACCAATGGCCATATACCTGATCTATGACTCAAGAATGATGTATAAATTCATTTATTTAGTATTTATCATAAATCAGCATATGTTACTATTCACCAAACATTCATATATTTTAGAAAAATCCAAAAAAATAATCCCAACCATTTTTCAACATGAAGAATTAAAAAATGAACTAAATATTATGAAAATATTTTCTAAATATTAGAAATTTAATTTTTAATTAAAATTTTAATTTACTTGAAAAATACAAATATTAAAATTAAAACTGCTTTTTTAACACTTTGGAAAATTAACTAAGGTCACTTAAAATTATCTTATAATACTAAGTACTCAAAGTAATTATTTATAAATACATTTTATGAAAATAATTTTTATTTTAAATTATTAAATTAATCATATAATTGTAATTAAATATACATTAATTAAAAAATACCAATACTTAATTAATAATTTTTAAAATATTTACTTACTTATATTATGTTATATTTATATAATATTGTTACTAATAACATGGATAAATTATATATATATATTCATTAGTGAGGTTACAATTAAATTGTCTAGTTTACTATTCATAATTGTCACATTACTATTCCAAAGGTCAAAGTTAATATTTCCTCAGTATACGTTCCTTAACTTATTGAGAGACCTTTTATTTTAATAATTATTTATTTATAAGGTTTGTATTGTGTTCTATATGTAAAATTATTTTATTATACTATTATACATAATTATAAGAATGGAATTTCATTGATAAAACATTGGATCATTACATTCCCCCCCCATAATAAAATTCACTCTCAAAATTTCATTTTACATTCTAAGACACAAATAGGTGTGGGTAATTTTTCTTTATTGCTTCCTCTAGTTACCATGTTGCCTCTTCATACTTATGGTTCCACCAAAGTACATTGACTAGGTGAGTATTCTTGTTATGTATAACTTCATATCTATAATCCAAGATCTTCACTATATGCTCCTCATAAGAAAGACCATTCCTTAACTATACCACCACTGAAGATAATAATTCTGAAAGATCTGGTATATATTTCTTTAAGAGGGATACATTTTGTAACGACCCAAAGTTTTTCAATGGAAATTTCCCTTCTTATAGTTATGTCATAAAATCACATGAAAAAACAACATGATGAACTACTATGTGCTAAGTGACCTAAAAATATAAGTTTGTCACTTATATGTTTTGAATTTTTAAAATCTGACAAACACAGTTGTGTTCAAGATGATTTTTGGAGTCTAATGAAACAAAAATAAATTTCGGTGAATAGTAACATACCCTTGTAAAAATTAACCTACCCTTATGAATATTAATATGACCCTTATGAATAGAAAATCATCCAACATATGATTAACCTTACCCATGAATAATTAAATAAAATTTAGACATCTTAGAAAGTGACAATTTGACCTTAGTAAAAGTTTTGGTATTTTGTAAGTCATAAATAATTAATTATAATTAATTAATTAATTTAAAAGAAAATGTATTTTCTTAAAATGTGTTCAATAATTATTAAATAAATGTCTTATAGTTTTTAGTTAATTTTATAAGACCCTACGTAATTTTTGAAAGAACTATAAAATTAGTTTTAATTTTAAAGATTGTTTTAGGATTTTAATTAAATATTAAATTAATAATATTTTGAAAATTATTTTTGAAAAATGGACTTAAATTTTGGATTCTACACATTGAAAAATGTTAGGGGTAAATTTTTTGGATTTTTCTAAAATACTTGAATTTTTGATGAATGGTGAAATACCGTAATTTACAAAAATAAACCAAATAAGCTAATTATAGAGTCATGTGTGATGTTATGCTGATGTAAGCCAACTTGGTTCGGTATCACATGATAAAATTACTATTATTGATCTTCCAAGACTCAATATTACTTTTTCTTATGGGAAATTAATAAACTAATGTATTTTATATTAAAGAAACCCCTCTCCCCTCCACTATAAAAACCACTCGTCACACCCTCATTTCATCACACCTATCAAGCTCCAAGACTTCTTTAAAATCTGCCAAAAAATGTTCCCTATCCCATCTCCCACGTCCCAGAGTTTTTGGTCTCATCAAAAGACCATTCCTAGCTTCCTTAAGGAGGATCTCAAGAGGAGGATTTAAGAGGTAATTTCTCTCTCTCTTCTCCTTTAATTCCCTTTCAAGTTCAAGTTCATTTCTTGATATCTCTCCATCTATATTCATCCAAATGGTATTGTAACTCCAGTATTATACATGTACTAGAATGTTATGATGCAAATGGGATGTTATATCATCCAACCCCTTTCCCTCTTACTTTTATTTTATTAAGGAGAATGTTGTTCCTGAGGTGTTAATTTATCACCTTCAAGAACGACATGTTTTCTTATTCCATTTCTACCTTCAAATCTGGTCATGAAACCATTTTTATGGTAGAAACAGAACATTTTATATGTATTATCTCCTATTTAAGGTTCTGGAACTATCTTATGACCATATTGCTAAGTGATAAGTTAAAACAAGTTCATTATGATCAAAAAACCTCCCAAATTAACCCAAATGATCATCATTTCAATCTTATCTAATTATTCACCCACATGGATCTAATATAATTAATTATAAGATCATTAAAACTTCTGTAATATCATTAATAAGATTAAATATCAGTTCTGGATGTTTACCCATGTTCTACCCAAACATTAATTTAAGAATACAAGTGAACCACTCAAGAAAACCATAAAAACAATCATTACCGAATAATGTTTTTAAAATCAATAACTCATCCAAAGGCACATAATATAACTTAATGAAACCATAAGGAACTATATTAATGTAGAAAAGGTTCTGGATTTCTAATTAATGAATATAATGTCATTATATAAGACATTAAAGATAAGGAAGCATTCAGATACAAGGTAAGGGGAACTTCTCGAACCCAACTTTCATCCTTCGGGTTCTCCCTCATTCACCCCATTTTTGATATGGTTACTACTTAATGATAATTTGTTCATAATTGTCTTTCCTTTTCTGGGATATAAATGTTTACCACTACTTTTTATGTCAAACAAAATTACTTCCAAAAGAACTCTTCTTTTAAGAACTCACCTTTTACTTCTCATTCAAGATTTGCGGTTCTTGTATCAAGTATGTTATTCCCTATTTATTTTGGGAACCCAAAGTTTATGAATGTGTTATTATGAGATGAAACCCATTAATATTCATGGGTTAGTTTTTTCATTTATTCTATATGTTCATTGTGGCATTCATGATAAATTATAATGTTATGATGTGACGGGAGTGCCCAGAATTATATAGCGCAATATGAATGTTTAAAAGTGACAGGTGACCCCAAAATTATACAGCGCTACAATGCATTGGGTAAAGTGATTAATATCATGAGTAAAATTGTAATGACGTGTGAACAAGATTCTAGCTTGGTTGACAAGTATGTGTGGTAGTTAACCACTAAGACATGATGTTTCATTTTTATGCATTTCCACATTTAAAGTCTTTTATTTATGCCCCTCTCATGTTCATGATCTTTTTATTATGTCATGATTATGCTCACCCCATGCTATATTCTTCTTATCTATCCTCTTACTGGGATTTTAGCTCATCCCTTTTGATTTATATCCTCAGGTGGCTACATGTACTAAGGAGAGGAAAAGTAACGATAAGAAGCTAGAGAAGAAGAAATTAAGTAAATGTTTAATCTTGATGTTGTAATTGTTTTATATGGTCCTAGTTTTCCAAAGACACTAAACCTTTGGGTAATCTATGTGTAATAATACTATGTTTTTTATCTTTTAAATGATGTAATATTAATGTAAGAAAATACAGGGTCTCTATACATTGGAGGAAATCATGTAGTTTAGACATGGTAGGTGGAAGTGATAGTTAGTATTCCATATCTCCTACACTATCAATAATCTCAAAAGGGACAATGTACCTAGGAATTAGATTTATTTTCTTACCAAACCTCATGACATTTTTACATAGAGATATACATTGAAATTCCATGTCTCTAACTTTGAACTCAAGGTCCCATTTAAAATTGTCTGCATAAATATTCTATCAACTTTGGGCTACCATGATCTACTACTAAATAGTTTTCACCATCTCTACTATTTCTTCGACCATATTAGGTCCTAGTAGCCTAATCCTCACCAACTTCATCCCATCATGCTAGTATTATGAACCATTTCCCATAAAGGGATTCATATGGTTCCATTTCGATGTTGGATTAAAAACTATCGTGGTAAGAGAATTCAACTAGTAGAATATGTTGATCCCAACCTCCTTTGAAGTCCATAGAACATGATATCATTATATCTTCCAATGTCGTAATTTTTCACATAGATTGTCCATCACTTTGAGGATGACAGGCCATACTGAAGTTCAGTTCAGTGCTTAGAGCATACTGGAGACTTTTCCCAAACATCAATATGAATCTCATATCTTGATCTGATACAATAGATAGTGGAACTACATGCATCCTTACCACATCTTTGATATATATCTATGAAATTTGACCAAATGAGAAGTCCTCTTAAATTTTGATAAAGGTATAAGTCTTTGTAAGATGATCCACAATGACCTATATAGGATTGTATCCTATGGATGTCCTTGGAAGTCCAGTGACAAAATCCATGGTGATTTTCAAGAACTTCCTTGTTGGTATGGGTAGTGGTTAAATCACCCCCATATATTTTTTCCATTTAGACTTCACTTATTGAAATAATAAGAACTCTAATGTATATTCAGAAATCCCATTCTACATATTTTCCCACCAAAAGTTATCTCGGAGATCTTGATACATCTTTGTGCTACCTGGGTGAATAGAAAAGGTTGATCTATGTGCATCATTTAAAATATACTTCTTTATATATATATATATATATATATATATATATATATCAAATCATGACCAAAATCTTACAAATCATTCCTCATCAATATTGAACTCATAGGATTTCCAATTTTTCATAGCATCGACCCTTTTCTGAATTTCCAAATAATTTCTTTGAGCATCCTTTATTTTCTCCATGAGTGATGATTGAGAAATAATTTGAGAAAGTATGGATTATTTTATTACCTTAATTATTCTCATTCCCATCCTTTGAAAATAAAATATGATTGTATCCTTTTCAATTATCATCATTTATAATGATTTAGGATCCTTTCTACTTAGAGAATCTATCACCTTATTTTCCTTACTGGGATGGTAGTGGATTGAACAGTCATACTACTTGATGAGATCTTACCATATTTATTGGTGAAAATTGAGCTCCTTCTATGTGAATATATATTTGAGACTCTTGTGATCATTATATATCTCACACTTTTCCCCATATAGATAATACCACCATATTTTCAACACAATGCTCACAACTTCCAACTCTAAATGATGCATGGGATAGTTTTTCTCATGGATATTAACTTGACTTGAGGTGTATGATATAAATTTATTATTTTCATCAATATAGAACCTACTATTTTCTTTGAAGCATCAATTTATTTTGAAAATATTTATCCACTTGTTGGGAGTGTGAGTACAGGTGCAGTGATAAGCCTTTTTTTGAGACCCTTAAAGCATTCTTCACATTATTGAGTCTTGACGAACATCACTCCCTTCTGTGTCATCTTAGAAAATAGGCTTGAAAATCATAAGAATCTCTCCAAAAATTTTCAATAATACCCAGATAGACCCATAAATCTACAGATCTTCATTACAGATGTTGGCCTAAACGACTCTTCGATTGGCATTTTCTGGTAAGGGTATATAGATATTCCTTTGCTAGTGATAACATAACCCAATAATGATACTTAATCTATCCATAACTCTCATTTAATATAATTTTCATAAATTTTCTCCCTTCTCAAAGTCATTATCACATTATTCAAATGATCCACATGTTCCTCCTTGCTCTTGGAGTAAATCAGAATATCATTGATAAAGAATAACAAAAATTTCATGAGGTAATATCTAAAAACTATATTCCTTAAATACATGAATATTGATAGATAATTAGTTAGTTCTAAGGTAATCACTATGAACTCCTAGTGTTCATACCTTGTTCAAAAGGATGTTTTGGAAAAATATTCCTTTATCACCATTAATTGGTGATATCCTGACTAAAGGTCCACCTTAGAAAAATAACTAGCCCCACAAAGATGATAGTACAAGTCATCTATTTGAGTTAGGGGATACTTGATCTTTATTATGAATTTATTGATCTCACGATGATAAATTCATAGTCTCATTGAACCATCCTTCTTCTTAACAAAGAGAACTGGTGCACCCCATGGTGAGACACTCAGGTGTATAAAACCCTTCTCCAGATTCTCTTATAATTGCTTCTATAGCTCTTCCAGCTCAATAGTGGCCATTCTATAAGGTTTTTTGATATATGTAGGGATATAGAAATAAGTTAAATTGATAATTGAACCTCTTAAACAAGTGAAAAACCAAAAAATTATTCAGGTAATACATCAGTGTAATCCCTTATAATGGGAATATCTTCAAGCATGATTATCTCCTTTTCCTCAATAAAATTATCTTGATATTGTTGCTCACAAGGTATTAGTATCCAAACTTCAGAAAATTATTCTAAAGGATATTCATCTTCCTCCTTACAATTTTAAAGAATTGGTGAATGCTTCGAGATATGAAGAGTGATCTACCATTCCAGATAGTTTATGTTGTCTTTGTATAAAGATATCCAATCCATTCCCAAGATAACATTGAACTCTACTAAAGAAAGTATTACAAGATTTTCTATGAGGATTAGTGCACAAACATTTTCTGCGAAGGAGTTATAAACCTCAGACTTAATAATTTCCCAATTTGTTGTTATCATATATAACCCAACCTCCAAATATTGAGGTGGTGTTTGAAAAGTGATACTAAACTTGCAAGATATGAAAAAATGCATAGAACCATAATCAAATACTATGTTCTTTATTCTTGAATTAATAACTAGCACACCTGTCACCACTTAATTTTTTGGATCCATCTTTTTAGTGGTGATATAATAATAGATTGATGCCTTAGATGTAGTTGTTTATTTCCTCTGACAAGCACTGGCTTAGGGGAATTGTTCACATAATGCCCAGCTTCTTTGTAGTTGAAACACTACACTACAGGCTGAGTGTTGATATGAAACCCACTTTCATCTTTCATGTAAGTGAAATTTTTCATATCCTATCATCTGTTTTTAGCTAGATATCCCATTCAGCAACATTTAATCAATTCTTTATTCCCTTTAGATAGTTCCCAAGATTCTTCTTCCTAGAATTTTTACGTCTGTGATGTTAGATATTCTTTCCATCATGGGATTTATTTTCTAGACCACCCATATTAGAGTATATTTTTTTCTTTTTTTTTCACTAGGACCACGAGACCAATTAGAGTCTCCGATCTCTATTTCAAACTTTAGGGTACAACCGACAATCTACTCATATCTTTTTTAAGTCTTGAATCGCCAACACCTTTTGTAGACTTGGATTTATTCCACTAAAGAAGAAATCCACCTTGATTTCAGTGTTCATGACAATGTCAGAGGTGTATCTTTCAAGAATTGTGAATTTTTCTTCATACAATCCGATGGACTCATATTCCTTCTGCTTGAGTTTGAGGAACTCTCTTTCCATCTTGAGATGGAGGATTTGGGGAAAATAATTATTGAATTTTTTTCTTCAATTCCAACCAATCCATGGAATCAATTTCCTCCTAGGACATCGTATTCTAGATCAGTTTCCACCACTGATTAGCTTCCCCATCAAAATGATAGACCATCATTATAACATTATCCTCTTCTAAGAACTGGAGGACACAGAATATAATTTTAATGGAGTTAATCCACTATTCCGTGAGGAGGGTATCCAAATATCCACTAAACATGGGAGGCCTTTTCCACATGAATAATTTTATGGAAACTTTCTCTTTCCATATAAGAGGAGGGTGTTCCACATGATTCATGTTATTGTTCATAACTTAATCTATCTGATCAATTGCTATCATTATGTTTTAAGAACACATTCCCATCATATTTGGAATATCATTATGGAAATATTCACATTACCTATCACATTGATTGTTGGAATGTGTTCTTCTATTTCCCTCCATTAGCTATGAAAAAAAATATAATTAAGTGTCATGAATAATTAAATAAAAATAAAAAAAGAAATCTTTAAACATAAAATCAAAAAATCTTAAAGTAAAAGTTTATCCTAACTTGTAATTCCCTAGGTTAAAATATAGGTTATCCTTCATTTTTTTCTTATCATATATTCTTATGGGATTTTTTTTCCTTAATAATTGTTCATAATGAACTTATGAATTTACCAAAGCATATCCTCTGGGATTGTCAAACTAGGAGTGCTGTAAGGCCCATTGTTGTGCAAAATTAGCCATTTAAGTCTATCTCAAAGAGATGTTTTTGGGTTTTACCCCCAGATACATCTGTGATAGAGCCACATCCACTCGTTCATATCTAGAAAGTGATGTGTTTTATTGAAAAACCAATAAATCTATACTTACCAAATTTTAGGGATGTTTTTAATATATTTAGTCTCATCCATAAGGTTCTTACTAAAGTAATAAAATCCTAATCTCCAAAAATAACTTGTCCATACTGTGATACCAACTATAGAAACCCTAGACTTTTAAACATACCATTACATGATTTTAAGCATAATAAAGAATTTTATTACAAGGAAATGATAATAAAGTATTGTGTCCCGGAAGACTAGGTACATAAAACTGAAAACATAAGACTAAATAAAACATTTCTTTAATTAATATTCATAAATATATCCTAACTTTAATTGTGATAATACATCTTTATAGGATAACCTAGGGATAATAATAACAATGGGATGAGATAAAAATCCATGTAAGGGAATAAACATAAGAATAAAGCATTAGCATAAGGGTTATAAGGCATGAAATAATGAAATTAAAGCATAGAACATATGGAATCATAACATATAAACATGGAATCATATAAACATGGAGTAATAGTAATTTGACAGAAACATAAAACATGAAATTACCATGATTCAAGGCACATTTTACATAGAGGATCACAAATCAAGGTTAACCACTGAGACCATTGCACATGGTAGCATGAGGTAAGGCTAACCGCCAAGACCGTTGCACATAACATCTCATAAGACTCAAATTTACCCAATAAATTAGAGAAATGTATAGCTTCAACCATATTAACATGTTCATGAATATGTTTTACATATTAATAATCATACATAAACATAATGGTACCCATGAAAAAATTGGGTATATTATTCATGTCATAAAGCATAATGAATGGGAATATCATACAAGTGTCCATGAAAGAATGCAATTAAAACATAAATGGAAATTAATAAGGTGAAATAAGTATATATCATGTTAAGTGATTTAAAAAATAAGTGACAACATGTAATAAGAGTATTTAAGATATTTTAGCATTAAAACATTTGTGCAAAGTTTTAAGGGAAATAATAAAGATAATTTAAAATAGAAAATGGAACAATATTTTATATATAACTAGAAGTGAACCAAGAAGGTTTTCGTAATTAAAATATTGGTTTTATATAAATTATGTGGGCTTAAAAAATATTATATTGTGCTCTTTAAATTGACTAAGAATTTGAGAAGTTCACTTAAAACTGGTTTTCTTTACAAGAAGTATTGAGGAGGGAACCATTTAAAAACATCTGTATTCCCAAAATAGAATGATGAATGTAATGTGATACATGAGTTTGGATAATTTAAATATAATTTAGAGTATGTACATAAAAATAACTGATAACTTAATTTGGGTAAAAATAATGATAGAGCATCCTAAAAGAATAATGGAGGTTCAGGTTGAATCCCATTCCTTAAGAATGATGGTGTCCTTCACATGATCCTAGTGTCTTGGATAAAAGATTATAGTCATTAATTAAGATTTCAAGAACCTATTATACATGTAATTTATTTATTATAACATTATTAAGTTCATTAATGACCTTTTTGATGGGTTTAGAGGTTCAATTTCATTGTTTGGGAGCATTTGTTTCCTTGGTTTTCGTGATTAGTTTACTGATATACATGTAAGGATGAACATGTAAGATTATAATGGTTGAAGAGAATTTATGTTTTATGTTATTTGTGAACATAAAAATTATTACATGTTTATAATATTCATTTAGTTATTTGGAGTGAAGATGAATCATTATATAAAACCTTAATGATAATCGTTTTGGTTAATTAGCAGTTCTTGATCACTTTATTTATAAATTAATAACATGTGTAAAAAATATTACCGAACCATAAATAAGATATAACACATATATTATAGTCTATTTCAACAATAAAAAGAGTTTCATGAATAGAATTGATGATGATAATAGAAATTGAAAACTCGTCATCCTTGATTGTGAAAAATTAACACATCTCAGATAGTGTTTTCATTTTTGGTATAAAAGGAGGAGGAAAGGAGAGATTATGATGAATTATTACATTATCATGAAAATGTTATATTAAATTTATGTTATTGGAGTTATTGTAACATTTGGATGAAAGGAATTAAGGAATGAAAAATAAATAAAGGAACATGAAATAAAATAAAAGAAATGAAAAGAAGAATTTACCTCTTGAATATATCTTCCTTAAGAGTATATTTAGGGGAGAGGATTTGGTATTTTGAAAAGAAAAAGGGTTAATGGAAGTGTGAGATGGTATTATAGAGATATTTTTGAATAATTTGGATAGGCACAAGGCTTGAGAGGTTTGAAGAGAAGAGGTAAAGAGGGGTGGTATTTATAGTGGAGGAGAGAAGGGGTTTCCCATTATTTTAATCATTAGTTTAATATTTTTTCTCAACACTAAGAATAGGCAAGATTTTTGTGACCAAAAATATTAAAGAGATAATGTTATTTAGAATTAATTTCCATTTACATAATCCAGGACTTAATTATGATGCATAAATTCATTTATTTAGTAGTTATTATAAATTACCATATTTTACTATTCACTTAAAATTCATGTATTTTTGAAAAATCCCAAAGAATCACCCCAACAATTTTTTGATGTGTATAATTTAAAAATTAACTCTATTTTATAAAAATAACTTTCTAAATATTATAAATTTAATTTTCAATTAAAATCATAATTTACTTGAAAAATACAAATTATAAATTTAAAACTGATTTTCTAACAGTTTGGAAAATTAACTAATGTCTCTTCAAATTATCTTTAAATAATAATTCATAAAAATAATTATTTATGAATACATTTTATTAAAATAAATTTTCTTTTTAAATTATTAAATTATTCATAAAATTTTAATTAAATACACATGACTTACAAAAATACCAACATTTAATTAATAATTTTTAAAATATTTACTTACTTATAATATGTTATATTTATATAATATTGTCACTTATAAGATCGTAAAATTATATATATATTATTATTAGTGAGTTTACAATTCAATTGTATAATTTACTATTTATAAGGTTCACATTACAATTCCAAATGTCAAGTTATTATTTCATTAGTATATGTTCCTTAACTTATAGAGAAACCTTTTATTTTACTCATTCTTTATTTATATGGTTTGTATTGTGATAAATATGTAATATTATTTTATTATACTCTAATTCATAATTATAATAAGAGAAATTCATTGATAAAACATTGGGTCATTACATATTACCCCGAGTTACATCTATACAAGAATCACATCCACTTTTTGTATCGAGACATGGATGTATTTATAGGTAAACAATACAATCACTATATTAAAAAAATATGATGGTATCCTATACTTAGACATTACCATAAAATTCATTAATATTATTATATTCTCTAATTTATGGTTTCCTAAATTTAATTCCCATGGTTTATACTATACTTCCAAAAAAAGAAACTGCAATGACCCCGGACCTAGTAACCCAGATTCAGAGTCTATATTATTACAATGGAAATAGATATAATTAATTGAATCTTGAAGGAACCTATAGTTTTTTAGTATTCATAAACTATATCCATACATTAATTTATTAATAATATTTAATACCTAAAATACACAATGTTTTGTTATTTGATAACACCATTATTACCATTAGCACATCCATGCATATCAATCATATAACACTTCCTAGTATCTTGGAGAAAGTAAAACATAAGAAATGGCTGATCTCAAATACTCTATAATGGTATAAAGACAAATGAATCTTTCATGAATAAATATGTATAATAAATATGGAAAGGTAAATAACAAAAACACATCCCATTTAAACAATAACTTGGGAATAATATGTCACAAATAAATGATGATCAAATAAATCCTATAAATCATCACATAAGCTTGAATCTTATAAATGGATATTATAACTAATATAATAAAAACATGGGTATAAATAACTTATATAACAATTATAATTTTCATAGTATTGGAAATATAAAACATACAAGAAGACATTTTAAAATACAATTTAAAACTATGTTTAAAAATACGTTTAATTTGGGAGAGAGATTTTTCACACGAGGCCTCTTGATGCATTGAGGCGTTATCTATAACTGGGTCCCACCGATCAATTAATACATACAATGTATTTCTCATATGAAATGGGTGAAAAAAATCAACATAATTTTTTTTTGAAAAATTAACATATGAAATGTTAATACTTCCCAAAATTAATAAGCACATTAAAAAAACATACAGAGTAATATGTTTAATAGTAATAAAATTTACAACCCTAGTCAAACAGATCACACACCATTAAAATAAAGAATAAGTATGATATCAATGCAATATAACCCTAATGTATCATAAAGTATAATAATGGTTTGATGTTATTAATGACTTGAAATACTGTAAAAATTTCATTAAAAGAATTCATGTGGAAAATAAAATTTTCACTTTGAAAAACGAATTTTGAAACAAAATGTTTTCAAAAAATAATAAAAACAATTTTCATGGAAAATTACCTCAAAAAAATGTAAAATAATCTTCCAAACATCAAGTTTTCATAAAGGAAAATAATATGTTAATTTCATATATATTAAAACATATATTACATTTGAATATTTGATAAAAGTCAAATATGTTTTGTATGGAAAATAAAATGAATATTCATTTAAAAACCAAATTTTCAATATTTAAGAATGGGTTATAATTTAATTAATAAATCATTTAGAATATTTTAAAACATTTTTTTTACAACATTAATTTGAATAAAAATAAATTTTCAACCTTTAAGAAAAATAGTTTTTATTATTTAAATCATTTTCCCAATAATTCTATGTATAAAATAGGGCAAAATATAACTACATGAAAAGTACCTAAAGAACTAGAGGAGATGAAAATATATTGGTTTTATGATATTAATTCCAATTAACTCTCCCAATTTATTATTAAATACAAACAATCAGAAATCATGATGAGAATGTGAAATAAGTCCCTTTCACTTTGGTAATATTTTTATCATATCACCCCTAAAATAAATAACAACATGTAAACCCATAAATACCATGACAAAAAAGTGGGCCATGATATAATGCATTAAAGGGGTAGAATATACACTAAAAAATGATGAAGTGGTGAATATGGCATATGTCTAATAGAAGTAAATGTGAGACAAGAAACCCTTACCTTAGTTTTAACTTACTTCATATGTGTCTAAAACTCATGTATAATAAATATATAGTTTTTAACATCTTTTGCATAATCATACTCATATACCATATTCCATATATGATCCTCTTATAAAATTTTACCACCCATTTGTTTATAATATTTCATCATTTTCTTTTTTCACTATCAAATAATGTAAATTATCGACGTTTTTTTCCCATTATTGACATTTTTAATCATCGCTAATACATTTACAGATGTTTTTGCAGAACATTAGAAAATGAGTTTTCAGAAATTTTATAATATTTATAAATTCGTCCAATTATCAACCCCAAATTATTCAACATTTTTTAGAAACTTCAGTAAATGAAACATCAATTACTGATGTTTCTAAAAAAAATTGGTATTTTTTTTGAATTTTTCCATTTTTTTACAACAAAACAATATGTTATTTTCTACACAATAGAAACATATACACCTTCCACACACATTACATGTTGGCCTCCCCCATATGATACCCTACTACTCTTCATATTACACACAACCCCACAAAACACCCTCCCTCCACCATCCATGATGCACGATGGCCACCACACACATGCAAGGAAGAAGAAAATCTACCTTTGTAAGAATTTGAACCCACAATGTACAAAGTAATACCTGAATTACAGAAAAACTAACCTAGGTAAATTTTTAATATAAAAATTTATTAATGTATATATATATATCACTATTTAAAAAATTAATGTATTATATATATAATTTTATTTATTATTTTACATATTGTTGGACTCCTCATGTATTAATCTTTTTTTAATGATCACATATATTATTCAATCTAGTTAAATACTTTAAATCATATCCCATCAAGTGTATTTATGTTTAAAGTTTTCTCAGGATTTAAGAAGACCCATGCAAGATCTTAATTGCTCTATATCTAGTTTACTTACTTTACACTATCACTAATCTACTCTCAAAATACCTTCTTTGACAAATAATTAAGTCTAATCCTTTCTATCATCATAATTATTTAAGTATGAACACAGTCACTTTGAAAAGTCTAAGACACCGTGAGTCTGCCACTGGCTATGTATTTCTAGCACCGTGAAGCAAGACACCATGAAGTAAGACACCATAAAGCATGACACCGTGAAGCCTGACACCGTGAAGTTAGGCACCATGAACAAGACACCGTGAACAAGACACCATGAACAAGACACCGTGAACAAGACACTGTGAACAAGACATGGTGAATAAGACACCGTGACTGCGAGGATACATGACCATGAGACACCGTGACCATTAGACACCGTGTGAAGAAGACACCGCTTCCATGACTTACTATGACACCGTTTCTTAAACTATTTTGTCATTTTTCAATTTAAATTATATTGGATATATTTGTTAATTTTAATGCACTGACATAATTAATGTTTCTTTGTATACATATAATCGGACAGTACAAGGTACAAGGTGCAGAATACGTGCAACTTGTCAGCCCCAACACATTCATTCTATGTTAATAGAGAAGTGTAGCCAAGAATCATTATAGGTGATACAAAAAAACAAAAAATCAAGGTTGTGAGAACTATAATGAATAATATACTTAGAGGAAGTTTTGAAAGAAAGGCACAATGCATGAAACTCGACACTGCTGAACAGACTAATCATATTTGAAGCTAAAATAACAACTTCCCTCGATTGAACCTCATGAAGAACACAAGTTGAATCACGACACTCTTTTTTCCACACAACATCCCGAGAAAAACTCAAACCTTCACTGCCTCAATCCAAAGGAGTCCAGGGCTGCAGTGACATCACATAAGATCATTCTAAACTCATCTATATGTATTATTACTCTTCTGTGATCTTTTTTTCCTAACATTACGAGAAGTGTGTGTGCTTCTGTTTGTTTAGATACACACTGACTCCTAAGATGAACTGGAGGATACTGAAATCCTCACACCAAAATCCTTATACCTTTGTGTATCCCACGTAGAACTATATTAGAGGTTTGGGGACCTGGAAAACTTGTGAACTGTTGTTATCGCTTTCCCACGTAGAACTATGGTAGAGTTCTGAGGACCTGGATAGTCTTGGTACTATTGTAAACCCCGATCCAGGGTGTGGATAAAAGTTTATTTATTTAAACTTCTTGGTGGTAGGTTATCACCAAGTGGAGTGGATTAGGTCTTATTTTGATACTGAACCACTTGTTTCTTATCCGCTGTGCTGTTAATATTTAGTTATCTCTATTTTATTGATTTACTATATAATCTAGAAATCACTAATTTCACTTTGATATTTAATCTTGGAAAGAAGTTATAACTATCTAGTCTTAGCAGAATAACTTTAAAAGTAATATTAATAACTCAAATTAATATTACTGAGAATTAATCAATCTTATGAGAAATTACTTAAACCGTCAATCTCTTATAACAGTATAAACTTGATTAACTGGGCTATATTTAATCTTTGTGGAAAACCCTTTTAGAAAAACTTTTTAACATAAAGTTTAATTGGAACTAAATTCACCCCCCTCTTGAGTATCCACTCTGACCATCATTTGGTATCAAAGGTTGTTGATAAAAGTTCTTCGAAATCCTCTGTTTTTTAAAAGTTTTCAACTGTGATTTTAGTTGTGTCTTAAAGATTGAAAATTCATGTTTTGTCTAAATTTTTATCCCTTTAAATAAATTTTCTATAATCTAATTATGGATAACAGATTAGAAAGTGTATTTACCAACAGGCCACCCTTATTTAATGGTGTCAATTATGCCCAATGGAAATCAAAAATAAAAATCCATTTAGAAAGTATGGGATTTGACATTTGGACTTCTATAGGGATTCAGTATAAGATTCCAGAAACTGTTAGAACTACATGGGATGGACCTACGAAAGATGCTTACAATAATAATTATAAAGCAATGAATTCCCTGTATTATGCTTCAGGGGATTAAGAATTTAATCTAATATCTACTTTTAAGAGTTATTATGAAATATGGGATACTCTAGCTATTTCCCATGAGGGAACAACCAATGTTAAGGAAATGATACTAAATACATACACTATTAAATATGATAATTTTAAAATGAAATATGGTAAATCTATTTCTAATATGTATCTCATGTTTAATGAGATAGTCAATACAATGAGATCACTGGGAAAAGTTGTTCCAGCAAAGTATCAAATCATGAGGATACTAAGATGCCTACCAGACAGTTAGAGAGGAACCTCGATCTCTATACGAGAATCATGTGACATTGGAAAGATACCTATCAAGGAGCTGATTGGAAAATTGATGATGTATGAATAAGATCTGAAGGTAAACAAAGAGGAAGATAATGAACCTAAGAAGAAGTCAGTGGCATTTAAGTCTACTACCTCAAAGACCAAGGACAAAGAGAAAGTTCACATAACTAATGAAATCTCAATAAGTGAAGGTTCATATTCAGATTGTGATGAAGAGATGTCTCATATAGCCAAAAGATTCAAAAAATTCTATAGAAAGAAGAATTTTTTCAGAAAATCAAATTATAAGGGTAAGTATGACCAACAAGGTAATTGGAAGAGATATTGGAAGAAAGATGATAAAAATGATGAGATAGTCTGTTATGAATGTAATAGGAAAGGACATGTTAAGGCTGACTTTCCAAAATTAATGTTTAAGAAAAAATATGATTATAAGGAAAAAAATATAAGAGTGATATGAAGGAAACATGGAGTGCTTCAGAAGACAGCTCAAGTGGATCTAAAGCTTCTGATTCCTAAGAAAATAATCATGCCAACATGTGTTTCATGACTAAAACATCTAAGGTACCTATTTCCACTATGCTGAATGATTACTATTCTGGGAATGTAAGTGATTCAAATAATGATGATAATATGTCTAAAGATGAATTATTTGAATACTGTAATATGTTAGAAGATACTTGTAATGAACTAAAAGATAAGTACAAATAATTAAAGAAATAGTATGCCTTAACTAGTACTTTTAAATCTGATCTTAGTATAGAAAAGGAAAATAATGCTCAACTGTTAAAGGAGAATACTGAACTCAATTTGTCTAATGAGAAACTTAGAAAAGACTTAGAGAATTTCACAAATAGAAAGAATACTAAAACCCAAATGCTTGGAAAACAAGTTGCACCAAATTATACTACTGTTTTAGGATACCAACCTAGACATAGATGAGTTGTTAAGAAAAAATTTATTCCAAAATCCTGACAGTATGCTGCTAGTTCAAGTTATGGAAACTCTTATGATTTATCTAGATGTTAAAATTATTACAGACAAAACAAAGTTTTTTAATCAAAATCATTTGAATATGTTAACCATTGGAAACCCATTAGACAAATATGGGTGCCGAATGTTTTATATTCTAACCTTTCTGGACCCAAGATAATCTAGGTACCAAAATTATCATCTATCTAAATATGTTTTGTAGGAAACATGCTTGAAAAGATCCTGTATTAAGATATGGTACTTGTATAGTGGATGTTCAAGACATATGATAGGAGAATACTCATTCTTTAAGAGCTTAATCAAAGTTGATGGAGTACATGTCACATTTAGAGATAACTCAAAAGAAAAAATCATCAGCTTAGGCCAGATTGGTAACACTGATTCAATTTTAATTTCTAAAGTACTATTTGTTGATGGATTAAAATACAACCTGCTATGTATTTCTTAGTTGTGTTATGACGGTTTCAATGTAAAATTTTAAAATGATTCATGTAATGTTTTTAATTCAAAAAATGTTTTGGTACTTACTCCATTATGAAATTAAAATGTTTATGATGTAGATTTGGATTCTTTAGCTATACAAAATGTTACTTGTTTAAATGATTTTCATAAAGAATCTTGGGTATGGTACAGAAGACTAGGACACTGTAATGTGCAATCACTTAAAAAACTGACCAGGAAAGGTTTAGTTAGAAACTTACCTAAACTGGAATTCCCACATAACAAAGTGTGCAATCCTTTTCAAAAGAGAAAACACCACAAAGTTTCTTTCAAATCAAAGAAAAAAGTTTCTACTTATCAAACTCTCAAGTTGGTTCACATGGATTTGTTTGGATCATCAAGAGTTTCAAGTCTAAATGGGAATCACTATGATTATGTCCTTGTAAATAATTTTTCTAGGTACACTTGGGTATAATTTCTTTCTCACAAAAGTGAATATTGTTCTTATTTTATCAAGTATTCCATGTCTGTAGAAAACCTTAGTGGACTTGGTATCAAGACCTTGAGAAGTGATCATGGCCGTGAATTTGAAAATCAAGAGATTGAATCTTATTGCTCACACAATGGCTATAGTCACAACTTCTCTGCTCCTAGAACACCTCAACAAAATGGTGTAGTTGAAAGAAGAAATAAGACTCTTCAAGATATTGCAAGAACTATGCTCAATGAGTATGACTTACCTATTTACTTTTTGGCTGAAGCTGTTAATATAGCTTTCTACATTGTCAATAGAGCATTGATTAGACCGATTCTTAAAAAGACCCCTTATGAGCTTTGGAATAATAGAAATCCTAAGGTTAATTACTTCAGAGTTTTTGGTTGCAAAGTTTTTATCCTTAATACTAAAGATAATCTCGACAAATTTGCTCCAAAAAGTGATGATGGAATTTTCCCCGGTTACTCAATCTCAAGTAAAGCCTATAGAGTATTCAATAAGAGAACCAAATGTGTGGAAGAATCTATACACATCAAATTTGAAGAAACTGATCCACATCAACCTAATAATCCTCTTGAAAATCTTGAAGAAGATATGTCCATTCTAAACCTTAATGACAAGAACAATGAACCTGTTGTTAAGACAACAAGTTCTGGAAATTATCTAGAATCTGTTTCTATAGAACCCAACCCTGTAAATAAAACTGAAATTTCTATCCCTACCTTCTCTATACCAACTAGGACCCAAAAAAATCATCCTTTATATATTTTAGTAGAAAATTTAGATTGAGGGACACAAACTATAGCTTCTCTGAGAAACCAGGTTGAACATCAATCTTTTCTTTCATATCTTGAACCTAAAAATATCAATGATGCAATAAATGATGAATTTTTGGTGATGGATATGGAAGAATAATTGAATCAATTTGAAAGGAACAAAGTTTGAAAACATTTTAAAAGACCTCAGGGCACTTTGACCATAGGCACAAAATGGGGTTTTAGTAATAAAGTTGATGAAGCTGGTAACATAGTCAGAAACAAGGCTAGACTAGTTGCACAAGGCTATAGTCAAGAAGAAGGAATTGATTATGAAGTGACCTTTGCACTAATAGCTAGACATGAAGCCATAATAATCCTTCTTTCCTATACTTCACATTTGAATTTCAAACTATATCAAATGGATGTCAAGAGTGCATTCTTAAATGGGTATATAGCTGAGAAGCTCCATGATCTTGGTATGACAGATTGATTACTTTTCTTATTTCTAATGGTTTTACAAAAGGAAAAGCTGATCCTATACTTTTTATAAAACAAATTTCTAATGATTTTTTAGTTGTTCAAATCTATGTATATGACATTATTTTTGGATCTTTGAAGAACTATTTGTGTATTGATTTTTCTAATATGATGCAAAAAGAATTTGAAATGAGTTTAATGGGAGAACTCAAATATTTTCTTGGATTTCAAGTCATTCAAAATTAATATGGTATTATTTTAAATGAAAGTAAATATAAAGAGGATCTTCTAAAATGTTTTGGATTGGATAGCACTAAAATTAGTGACACTCCCATGAGTACAAATTGTAAGTTTTATCTTGATGAAAATGGAAAATATGTTGATCAAACCAGTTATAGAGGAATGATTGGAAGTTTACTCTACTTGACTACCAGTCGTCCTGACATTATGTTTAGTGTGTGTCTGTGTGCTCGTTTTCAAGAAAACCTTAAGGAAACATATTTTAATGTTGTAAATAGAACATTCAAATACCTTAAGAACACACCCAATTTAGGACTGTTTTATCTTAAAGGACAATCATTTGAATTAGTTAGTTATTCTGATGCTAACTTCGGAGGTTGTAAGATAGATAGAAAAAGCACCTCTGGAACATGTCACCTTTTAGGTAAGTCACTAGTATCATGGTGTAGTAAGAAACAAAATTATATTTCATTATCTATTGCAGAAGCTGAATACATAGCTGCTGGCAGTTATTGTGCACAAATTTTGTGGATGAAGCACACATTATTATGGATATCAATTCAGACATGCAACTATAAATTGTGACAACACAAGTGCTATTAACATCTCAAAAAATCCTTTTTAACATTCTAGGACTAAGCACATTGATGTAATACATCAATTTTTGAGAGATCATTATCAAAAAAGTGATATCACTTTGGAATTCATTAGTACTGAATATGAACTTGCTGATATATTCACTAAAGCACTAAATTTTGAGAGAATAGACTACATTATACATGAACTTGGAATGATAGATCTCAAATAGATACCTTACTTGTTACTATTTTAGGTCTTACTGTATGATATCTTACAGTGTTATACTTTACTGTTTAATGATTATGGTTTCTCTATTACTATCTCTCATGTTTACTATCTCACTGTAAAGTTTTATATTTATGGTCTGATAGTTAAGTATTGTGTACTTAATGTCTGACATTTACTGTCTCACCGTAATGACAAGACATGGTCTCACCGTAAAAATTCTTTATGTTTTTCTTTAAACCTATATCATGGGAATTATCCTTTTCACCATTTTATTTTCCCTTGTTTTTATTTTTGCGACGTTTGGTATTCCTAAATGATAAAATAAAGCATGCATCACTCGATTCTTCACTCGAGGTTTCTTCTACCTACTCTTTTCGAACCCTTCTTCATCATTGCAACCCTTTTCTCACCCGAACCTTCATTGAATTCCAAGAAATAAACTTACTTCATCATCAACACCTAATAAGCACAGATCGAAAAAGAATAATATTAAACCTAAGATTAACCCCAAATGACCTTTAAATATGAATATGGTAAACCATGCTGTTGTACCTAAGAAATATATTTTCCACAAATGGCTTCTGTCTAGTAAGTTTTTGGTATTGAAAGTGTTATAACAGAAAGGATGGTTAGAATGGTTTTTGAAGGAGGATAGATCCATCTATCCTAGGTTAGTATCTCAATTTTACCAGTACGCACTGTTCTTATTTGATTCTGTTGAGAGTTATGTTGTAAGAATCTAGGTCAATGGCCAGTGTAACATCCCAAGTAATTAATAAATAATATATATTCTTATATATGTCTATTTATTAATTAGATAGTGTTTTAGAGGCTTAAATGAGAATAAATCCAATCTTAAGCATGGAATACACTAATATTTTTTTAAAAGATTGTTTTACTACCTTTTGATGGAAAACAATTTTTAAATCAAACTTTTGAAACTTTTATAAGCTCTATTTGTGAAAATAAACATATTATTTATGATTGTGACATTTAAATTTACATTGGATAAAGTTTTCGTATTTTTCTGACGATGTTCATTTTTTAATGAATAGTGAAAAAATACTGCATTTTACATCAAAACTGCTTATTAATATAATTTAATTATATGGTTAGATTATATTTTTAATTGCTCTAAAAGTGTAATTTGAATATATTTTTACTATTTAATCCAATTGTGGTCATTACGATTAATTTCACTTTGGAATTGGGCATAAAATAATCCCAAACATTTCATAGATATTGTTTCAAAAAACCCGCTATTTGTTTTGACAAAGGGAATTATTTTTAAATTAATTATTGCAATTTCTTTGTTTGGAATTTGGTAAAATGGATTACATATTTGGAATCAGAGGGTCCAAATTATTTAATCAAGACTCTTTTGTTTTTGGACATTATGAATAGTAACGACAGTAATTATCTTTAATTATCTTGATTAATGAGTAATCAGGTAGTTAAGGATAATAAAATAATATCATAATAATTAAAAATGACACCAACATGTGTCCTAATGCTACTGGTTGTCTCATGTATGACCATGGGATGCCTTGTGCCAATCTTGAAGACCCCATGGAATCACTTTTGTGGGAAAGTGACTTTTTATCTTTCTATTTTTAAAGAAAGTAAATATAACAAAGAACGTATCACCTGAGTAAAAGTTTTTTAATTCTGTCTACATAGATGATATTTTTGAATATAAATATTCATTATAAAGAAAAAAAATTTCCTACATCATGATATTTTTTTTATAATTTTTAGACGTTAAATAAATTAAATTATTTATGACATCATGATGATGCAGCAATTACCTCATTATTTAACGATTTAAATAAAATAAGAAGATAATGTAAAATCTAAGACCTACACTTGTCAAAGACCTATTGGATGAGTATATTTAGAACCCTTATCACCTTATGCTCGAAATAAATCAATGTGGGACCTTTAAAATATGAAACCCACTTGAAAATAAAGTAACATTTTGTAACTTTCCAAGAGTGCCCCTCCCCTCCTCTTATAAAAGGCCCCCACATCTACCTCCTTACCCACACCTATCAAGCCTTTGACTCGGCCAAACCCTGCTCATTTTGTCTTTCAAAATCCCTCTCTTACTCCTAGAAGCCTCACTTTGGGCATAAGTCTTCCCAAGGAAGCCTTTGAGATCAAATCAAAGGGAGTTACCCGATTTTAAGGTAATGTTTTCACTCGTGTTTTTTTGTTTTATTTTGCTTCTCCAACCCCCTAAACTATTTTTATTCATTTATTTTGTAAAAACTCTAGTATCTTCAATATAATAGGATGTTTTTATAAGAATCATTTGAGCTACACTTACACACACCTACATCTAATGGTTAAAGAACATACTGTTTCTTTGGATGGCGAATTTCTGCCTCACGAAACGATGATTGTTTAATATTATTCTAACACCTTCAAAGGTGGCCATTATGATGTCACAATATTTATATATGATATATAATATGTTTATGTTTTCCTTAAGCTTCTGTATTTTTTATTTATGGCATACCTTTATGGATTTCATTATGGATATACGCGATTTCTTAATTTTAGGAAGTGCGGACTACTGCCCCATCAAAGTGATTTGATTCGTTAATACCATATGTGGTATGTATAAAGGATAGATTTAATGATTTTATATATGATACCATACTAGAATTAAAATACTATTAAGTATCATTATGTTTTAATTCCATTAAATATGAAATAGAAATGGAAGTAGCGTTCATGCGTACATACGACTTACCATCTCCATGAATGGTGCATTTCATTTCTTACCTCTAAATGTTATGTAAATTTATAAATGCATGAATATAATGGATATATATGATATATATGATATCTACATCATGAATATAACTCTGGTTATAATGGATATTTTACCACATGAACAACTTGTAATTATAAAGAGTTTATTTTTGACTCAAGTACCAATGATCGTTAAAATGACCGTTATTTACTTAAATAATAACATAGTGTTCATGACATGGTAATAAGTGATATAAAAGGAATAATGAAATTAAAAAAGGTTCTTAAGCAAGTAGAAATTAACTGAAGTTTATTATTCAGGAGATTAAAGAACGATCGAGTCAAGTTGGACCCGAGGTAAGGGACTTCGTCTCAATCTCCATTCATTGAGGCATATGTTGTTTTATACACAACCTTATTTTATACAGTGTATAAACCCCTTTGACGTTTACGTTTATCCAAAAGGAATATTTTTTATACGAAGTGTTTTACTAAATGGAAAAAGGGAATGTTTTTGTCGTACGTATGCGGCGACAATGACTTCTCCGCCACCGTGACCATTATTTGAGTTTCAGCTTCCTCTATAAGCCATACCTTCTTTTTAAAAGAAAAATAAATACCATGTTTTACTTTTCTTTTATTTTGGTATTGAAAATGGTTTTTATAATGTTTTTATATCAATGTGTTGTATTGATATCTTGTGATTGAAAGGTGGAAATGTTATGTTTCCTTTATGCATGTTGTATGTGATACGATTATGTTGTGGTTCTTCGTAATTATTATGAAGACGGGTGGTTCCGTGATAAACTAAGGGTGGGTGAGCCCAATATAGCTCTCCAATGCATTGGGTAACGCGAAGGAGTTAACCTTTAAGGTTTCTCCGAAGAGAACCTATCTTATGAGGAACAACCGGTCCAGATTCTTGACGACACGGAGCAAGTGTTATGGAATAAGGTGATTCACCAGGTAAAGGTTTTGTGAAAAAACCATATGGTTGAAGAGGAAACATGAGAATCTGAAAATGCTATGTGGGAAAAATACCCCCACTTATTCGATAAGTAAATAAATTGCGGGGACACAATTTTCTAAAGGGGGGAAGGATGTAACATCCCAAGTAAGTAATAGATAATAGATATTCTTATCTATGTCTATTTATGAATTAGATAGTGTTTTAGAGGCTTAAAATGATAATAAATCCAATCTTAAGCCTGGAATACACAAATATTTTTTTAAAAGATTATTTTATTGCCTTTTGATGGAAAACCATTTTTAAATCAATCTTTTGACAATTTTATAAGATCTATTTTTTAAAATAAACATATTCATTATTATTGGGACATTGAAATTTACATTGGATAAATTTTTGGTATTTTTCTGACGATGTTCATTTTTTAATGAATAGTGAAAAAATACTGCATTTTACATCAAAACTACTAATTAATATAATTTAATTATATGGATATATTATATTTTTAATTGGTATTAAAGTGTAATTTGAATATATTTTTACCATTTAATCCAATGGTGGTTCTTAGGATTAATTTCACTTTGGAATTGGGCATAAACTAATGCCAAAATTTTCATAGATATTGTTTAAAAAAACCAGCTATTTGTTTTGACAACGAGAATTATTTTTAAATTAATTATTGCAATTTCTGTGTTCGGAATTTGGTAAAATGGATTACATATTTGGAATCAGAAGGTCCAAATTATTTAATCAAGACACTTTTGTTTTTGGAAATTATGAATAGTAACGACGGTAATTATCTTTAATTATCTTGATTAATGAGTAATCAGGTAGTTAAGGATAAGAAAATAATATCATAATAATAAAAAATGGCACCAACATGTGTCCTAATGCAACTGGTTGTCTCATGGCCGACCATGGGATGCCTTGTTACAATCTTGGGGACCCCATTGAATCACTTTTGTGGGAAAGTGACTTTTTATCTTTTTATTTTTAAAGAAAGTAAATATAACAAAGAATGTATCACCTGAGTAAAGAATTTTTAATTTTGTCTACATAGATGATATTTTTGACTATAAATATTAATTAGAAATATAAAAAGATTTCCTACATCATGATATTTGTTTTTATAATTTTTAGACATTAAATAAATTAAATTATTTATGACATCATGATGATGCAGTGATATATTCATTATTTAACGATTAAAAAAAATAAAAGGATAATGTAAAATCTAAGACCTACACTTGTCAAAGACCTATTTTATGAGTATATTTCGAACCCTTATCACATTATCCTTGAAATACATCAATGTGGGACCTTTAAAATCCGAAACTCACTTGAAAATAAAGTAACATTTTGTAACTTTCCAAGAGTGCCCCTCCTCTCCTCTTATAAAATGCCCCCACCTCTACCTCCTTACCCACACCTCTCAAGCCTTTGGCTTGGCCAAACCCTGCTAATTTTGTCTCTCCAAATCCCGCTCTTACTCCTATAAGCCTCAATTTGGGTAGAAGTCTTCCCAAGTAAGCCTTTGAGCTCAAATCAAATAGAGTTACCCTATTTTAAGGTAATGTCTTCACTCGTGTTCTTTTGTTTTATTTTTCTTGTACAACCCCCTAAACTATTTTTATTCATTTATTTTGTAAAACATACAGTATATTAAATATACTAGGATGTTTTTATAAGAAGCATTAGAGCTACAATTACACACATCAACATCTAATGGTTAAAGAACATACTGTTTTTGTGGATGGCGAATTTCTGCCTCATGAAACGATGATTGTTCAATATTCTTCTAACACCTTAAAAGGTGGCCATTAAGATGTCAATATATTTATATATGATATATAATATGTTTATGTTTTCCTTAAGCTTCTGTATTTTTCATTTATGGAATACCTTTATGGCTTCCATTATGAGTATACGTGATATCTTCATTTTAGGAAGTGCGGACTTCCGCCCCCTCAAAGTGATTTGATTCGTTAATACCATATGTGGTAGGTATAAAGGATAGATTTAATGATATTATATATGATACCATACTGGAATTAAAATAATATTAAGTATAATTATGTTTTAATTCTATTAAATATGAAATAGAAATGGAAGTAGCGTTCATGCGTACGTACAGCTTACCGTCACCATGAACGATGCATTTCATTTCTTACCTCTAAATGTTATGTATTAATATAAATGCATGCATACACTAGATATATATGATATATATTATATCTAAATCATGAATATAATTCTAGATATAATTTATATTTTACCACATGAACAACTTGTAATTATAAAGAGTTTATTTTTGACTCAAGTACCAATGATCGTTAAAATGACCGTTATTAACTTAAATAATAACATAGTGTTCATGACATGGTAATAAGTGATATAAAAGGAATAATGAACATGAGAAAGGTTCTTAACCAAGTAGAAATTAACTCAAGTTTATTATTCAGGAGATTAAAGAATGACCGAGTCAAGTCAGACCAGAGGTAAGGGACTTCGTCTCAAACTCCATTCATTGAGGCATATTTTGTTTTATACAGAACCTTCTTTTATACAGTGTATAAACCCCTTTTAATTTTATGTTTATCCAAAAGGAATATTTTTTATACGAAGCGTTTTACTAAATGGAAAAAGGGAATGTTTTTGTCGTACGTATGCGGTGATAACGCCTTCTCCGCCGCCGTGACCATTATTTGAGTTTCGGCTTCCTCTACAAGCCATACCTTCTTTTTAAAAGAAAAATAAATACCATGTTTTTCTTTTCTTTTATTTTGGTATTGAAAATGGTTTTCATAATGTTTTTATATCAATGTGTTGTATTGATATCTTGTGATTGAAAGGTGGAAATTTTATGTTTCCTTTATGCATTTTTTATGTGATACGATTATGTTGTGGTTCTTGGGAATTATTATGATGATGGGTGGTTCCGTGATAAAATAAGTGTGGGTGAGCCCGATATATCTCTCCAATGCATTGGGTAATGTGAAGGAGTTAAACGTTAAGGTTTCTCTGAAGCGATTTAGGGAATATACTGTGATGGTTATTCCAAACGTAACCAAGAGCGTTACTCCCTATGTAAGAATGTTATGAATGCCTCAAGTTACCTTTATGTCTTATGATTTCTATGATTTATTAATGATTTGATGAGGTATTTTAAGGTGATTATGTTTTATGAGTAGAGTATGATTTCATTGATTCTTATGTATACATGTACTCATGTTTCCTTTCCATATTTTCATATTCCTTACGGAGCTTCTAATGCTCATCCCAAGTTTTTGAAATGATTTTCACAGGTCAAGGGAAAGGTACATGATGTGATGATAGTGTCAAGGAAGTGTCAAGAAAGAATCCATATTTTATATTAAATATGTTTCCATTGATGGGAAAAATGAATACTATCTTTTATGTAACCACTTTGTTTAAATGTGGATTGTAATGCAAGTTTTATGTTCTAATTCTCTAAAAATCTAAACCTGAAAAGATCCTCAATGTGTAATCTTGTAATAACTCAAGATTAAGTAAGGTTTAAGGCCGAGGCCTTATAGCTAGTGATGCTCATTCTCTTTGAGGTTATGGGTTGTATACCATAGGATACCACATGAATTCATCTGTGAGGATTATCAGAGAGGACCTCCACCTTCAACCGAATTCTTTGATTTAGAAGATGCCCTAAAAAACTTATCTAGAAATGGAACCCAAAGGGGGACCATTACTGCTGAATTAGATATAGAATCAAGACATCTATTCATGTTTATACAGAAATTAGTTAGTCCAAGAAAAAGTGATTTTGCTGTTTCAAAATATCAAGATGTGTTTTTAATTCACCTTATGAAAAATGGCCATAAGATCAACCTATGCAAGTAAATCATACACCATATGTGTGAGTTGATCAAAGTTACATCCAAGTAAACTTCTCTGTTCTACTCTCGGCTAATCTCAGTCATGATTCTTGCTAAATGTGTGGTTGGACCTAATGAGTAAGTATTTATGGACTGTGAGTACTGTCTCTCAAAAGACACCATCAAAAGAATGATGATAAACTAGAATCCTTGGAAAAAGGAATGAGTGGAAGACAGTGATAGAGTTTATGAGAAATTCAATCTTGTGGATTATCCATCAAGACCAAAATACATTTATGATCCTGGTTTGGAACCAGATGAGATTGTTGAGTATCCTGAAGAATAGGAAGAAGAGGATGTAGTACCACCAAGGGAAGCTGTTACTGTTGAAGAAGACAAGAAAACTGATCCTCTTGAAGTTCTTGAAGAATAAGTCCATGCTGTTAAAGAAGCTATCAATCTGGAAATTCAACCCGAGGCTGAAACAGAATCATTTTACAAAGAACCTGAAAAGCATGCCATGGAAGAGACTCCAGTAGAAGAGCCTATTGCGGAAGAGCTACATATTTTTCAAGAGGTCAATCTTGAGGAACTCCCTCTGGAACAATCTGTTCCTGAAATCATCCCTTCAGCTGAAGAAAGGACGTAGCTAGCCTTTCATCTAGCTAGACTGGAAATGAGTGAGGAACTTAGAGCTGAGTCTATGTAATTAGACCAAGATCCTAAGCCTCTCAGTCCTAAGAAGGAGGAACCTGTTGAGGGGGAGAAAACCCAAAATCTTGAGTCTATTGAAGCCCCACATCCAACTGAGTCAAGTCTTGTGGACACTCTGTATAAATTTCCTAGTTTCTATTATGTGAATGATTTTTAGTAGGTTACAGCAACCAGACATGATATTTCCTCCTTATTTCAGTTGAAATTAGTCTCTAATTTTGCACCTGAGAAGGAACTTGAGCCTATCCCAGCCCCCACTCTTGAACCGTTATCTGAACAGTCATCATTTATGAGTAAGGATGATCTGAAATAATTTGGTGCTACTATCTTATCTGGAGTTGAGAAACTCATTAATATCCAACCTTGTCCTATGAAAAATTTAAGTGAGAGAGATTCCTCACTATTAAAAGAGAAAATTATTTGGAAAATACAACCTAAGATGATCTATGAGATTCATGAAGTAAGAGTTGAAAATAATCTTCTCAGTAATGAAGTGAAGTCCCTAAGAAGTATGGTTGAAGACATACAGAGATAGCTACATTCGAGATCTGAATTTATTGCTCCTCCTATAGAACCTACTATCCCTCAAATCACACAAGTTGGTATGTCTCAGATTCAACCATATCTAGCATCCTTGTATGCAAAGATTGCTAAAAGGAACAAACAAATTGTAAAGGAAATGAAAGAGCTTGTTGAAAATCTTAATAAACTCACTGATGAGTATACAGGGTGTCTTCAAAAGGTGCTTAATCAACTAAAATCTCTGACCACAACTGTCAAAGCATCTGGTCAATCCTCTAAACCCCCTTTAAACAATGATCTGATCATAATTGTAGTCAAAGAAGAGCTTCAGAATGTATTTAGTGGCTTAAATGCGGTTTTTTTAACTGAAGTGGTAAAGAACAATGATAGAGTTCTTGACCTAGTACAAATCCACTCCAAAATTGATAATGATTCTCAACAAGAGATTGCCAAGAAATTGGATTTATACTTCAACAGAATCTTCTCCATGACTGATATGACAAACCATTTCAAGTACATTGTAGAAAATATGTAGATTCCTCCTATGACTCAGGATTTCAAGAACCAAGTCCAAAAGCTCATAGAGATTACTCGTTTATTGGACAATTTTATGGAGAAAAAGGATGATTTTCAAAAATCCATGCAGTACGGTGGAGAGATCATTGCAGATTTCATCAAACTCACGAGGCCCTATCTTCATGTACATAGTACAACCATTGTTGCTCCAGTGGATACACCTCTCAGACCTGGGCTTCCTACCTTATCCTCTGACCTAGCCTCAACCACCATGTCTGTCGGACAAGCACTTAGTCAGATCAGGCTTGTGATTCTTGATCAACAACTGCCTAGATCTTCTACAGCTCCTACCTTGGCTCCCTCATTCTTTGAAGGCCTTCTTTTACCCTCCCTATCAACCACCTCTCTGCCTTCTTCTACCTCAACCACTACCCCTATGGCTTCCTCTTCTGCTGCTGCTAAAGGAAAAGAGAAGTCCATCCCATGAAGAAGCACAGTGATTACTTCTTTTTGATAGGGATACTATTGATTTTTTATTAATCTGTTGCTTTGTATTACAAACCATGTTTACTCTTAATAGATTGTGCACTTTTTGACCTCTATTTTTCAAATATTTGATAATACCAAAAGGGGGAGAAGTTTCTCTATTCTAGTATTTTATCTCTTTTTTTCTCTATAGTTGTTTCTCTATGCTAGCCTTTTATCTCCTTTTATCTCTATAGTTGAATCCAATATTATAATATAACTATACATGATTTGTGATCATCAAAAATGGAGATATTGTTGGACTACTCATGTATTAATCATTTTTTTATGATCAAAAATATTATTCAATCTAGTTAACTCATATAAATCATATCCAATCATGTGTATTTATGTGTAATGTTTTCTCATGATTTAAGACGATCCATGAAAGATCTTAATTGATCTATATTCAGTTTACTTACTTTATACTATCATTGATCTACACTCAAAATACCTTCTTTGACAAATACTTAAGTCTAATCATTTCTATCATCATCATTATTTAAGTCTGAACACAGTTACTTTGAAAAGTCTAAGACACCGTGGGTTTTCCACTGGCTATGTATTTCTGGCACCGTGAAGCAAGACATGGTGAAGCAAGACACCATGAAGCATGACACCACAAACAAGACACCGTGAACCAGACACCATGAACAAGACACCATGAACATGACACCATGAACAAGACACCATGAAGAAGACACCATGACCACAAGACACCGTGAGTGCGATACACCGTGACCATGAGACACCGTGTGAAGGAGACACCGTTTCCATGACTTATTGTGACACTATTTCTTAAACTATTTTGTCGTTTTTTAATTTAAATTATAACATCCATATTTGATGATTTTAATGAACTAACATAATTAATGTTTCTTTGTAGAAATATCATCGGACAATACAAGTTACGCGGTGTAGAATACGTGCAACCTGTCGGCCCCAACACATGAATTCTAAGTTTAAATCAAAGTATGGCCAACAATCATTACGGGTGATACAAAAAAACAAAAAAAAGGCTGTGAGCACAATAATGAAGAAGATACTTGGTGGAATTTTGAAATAAAGGCACACTGCATGAAACTAGACACTGATAAACAAAAGAAGCATGTTTGAAGATAAAAGAACCACTTCGCTCGATTGAACCTCACGAAGAACACAAGATGAATCACGACACTCTGTTTTCCACACAACTTCCTGAGAAAAACTCAAAGCTTCATCTGACTCAATCCAAAGGAGTCTAGATCTGCAGTGACATCACACAAGAGCATTCTAAACCCATCTCTATATTCTTTCTCAGTTGTGATCTTTCTTTTCCTTTAATTACGAGCAATGTGTGTGCTTCTGTCTGTTTAGACACACACTGACTCATAAGCTGAACTAGTGGATACTGAAATCCTCACACCAAACTCTTTATACCTTTGTGTATCCCACATAGAACTGTGGTTGAGGTATGAGGACCTGTACAGCCTCTGTACTGTTGTTGTTTCTTTCCTACGTAGAATTGTGGTAGAGGTCTGAGGACCTAGACAGTCTTAGAACAATTGTAAACCCCGATCCAGGGTGTGGATCAAAGATTATTTATTTAAACTGCTTGGTGGCAGGTGATCACCAAGTGGAGTGGATTAGGTCTCGGCTTGAGACTGAAACACTTGTTTCTTATCCACTATGATGCTTATATTTATTTATCTCTGTTTTATTGCTTTACTGTATAATCCAGAAATCACTAATTTCACTTTGATATTTAATCTTGGAAAGAATTTATAACTGTCTTGTCTTAGTAGAATAACTTCAAAAGTAATATTAATAACTCAAATTAAGATTACTAAGAATTAATAAATCTTCAGAGAAGTTACTTAAGAAGTCAATCTCTAATAATAGTATAACCTTGATTAACTGGTCTGTATTTAATCTTTGTGGAAAACCCTTTTAGAAATACTTTTTAACAGAAATTATAATTGGAACTCAATTCACCCCCTCTTGAGTATCCACTCTGATCGTCACATATATTAACATATATATATAATATAATTTATAATTTATGTTTTATGTTTATATTTTTAATTTTATATTATATATAAATGTCTTTATATATTACATATATCTATATATTATAAAATATATATATATATGATTATATTATATATACATATATGTTAAAATATTATATTATATATATGTATATGTGTTTGTTTATATATATATATATCATTATATATATATATATTTACATGAGTGTGTTTGTGTTTAAATATATATGTGGGTGTATACATATATAAAATTATAATTATATATAGAAATATAATTATCCACATTTTAAACAGTCGTAAAAATATCACTAAAAATTCTATGATTTCTTAAAACCATGAATGAGTTTAAAATATATATTTGGTTATATATATTATTATATGTATATATTTATATATATGTGTGTTTGTGCCTATATATATATGTATATGTTTATATATATATTAATATATATATATTTAAATATATATTTACATAAATATAGGGAAATGTGATTTATAAATATATATATTTTTAGAGATGTTTCTTAGATAACATCTATAAATTTAACAATTAGCAGTGTTTTAAAAAAAATCACTATATTCATGCTTTTTTCTATTTTGGGTGTTAATTGCCTTATTTTCTCAAGCATGTTTTATCATGAAAGTTCCCATTCTTATACACTTTATATAGTGAAATAATCTCAATAATTATATTAATGTTCTAAATATTATTTTTGTTTGTTAGACATATCCTAAGAACCATTCTTGAAAATTGGACATATAAAATTAATCACATCACTTTGTGAAGATGGAAGATGATAAGTATACAAGATCAATGATATAATTCCTATAATGGGTGAAAGGGTAAGTAAAAATATTATATATTAATTTTATATAATTGAATCCATGTTATATTTATCACATATATTCATTAAATTTAACATTATCACCTTCCATGTAATGGGTAAGTGAAAGAAATAACATCGCTTCGTAAGGCTCGTCTTCCGTACACACAAGCAACGTTGTTGTGTTTTAAGAAAAATGAATGTGATAAGTTATATGGGATATTATAACTCCATATGTATAATATTATAATAAATATTATAAATATATTTGATAAATCCTTTAATATATTAAAATGTGAGAAGTGTAGATGGATAACGGGTTACATCAGTTCGTGAGGCAGTAGTCTATCGTACACACTATTGACGATTTAATTGACAATTTGATGGAAGTGGAGACAAAGAAAAAATAAATAATAAAAATAATTAAATATAAATATATGGAATATAATTATTCTATTATATATGTAGTTTTAACACATTATTTAAGGTTCTGAATGAAAAAGGAAAGATAAAGATCTTAGTGAAGGAAATTACCATCTCCTATAGAAACCTCATTTGGATATTTTCTTAAGGAGATTAGGGTTTGACATTTGGGAAAAAAAGGAGATATATAATGTGGATAAAGTTGTTTGAGAGGTATTTTAAAAGGGTTAGGTAGATCCAATGGTCTTGAGATGTGTGAATAAGTGATGGGAGTGAGATCCCTTTTATAATATAGGAGGCGTGAATTATTTCTACAAACCAAAAAATATTTAATAATGGGACGTCAATATCAGCTCATGTACATAAAAAAATTGATAAATAATATATTTTCGTGATGATATAGTCAAGAAAAACCTCTAAAACAAAAAAAATATGTTTTTTACATGTAATTCCTAATCCTTAATGTTTTATTAATTTTTAAATTTTAGTTTTCACTATAAGAACTTGTATCTTTTTATTTACCTAGGTAATTTAAAATTACAAAAAAATTAAAATGTTCCTTATTAGATAATTAATTCCCAGTAATTACAAATATAAAATCAAATTTATAAAATAAAAATCACATGTATGTGGAAAATTATTTTTAAAACAAGGTCATATAATGTGAAAACTCTGATTTAAGCCATAATCATGATAAATAATTTTTATTATCTTTTCTAATTGCTATGTTTTTTTTTAATTTGAGATTATTAAGAATTAGTAAAAAAAATTATTCCAAAAATGGAATATATTTTTTCAAATTAAACTCACTAAAGTGGAAATAAAATTTAAAACTAAACCCAGATACATAACAAAAAGAGGTTTTCCTTAGATAAAATCCTCATAAGTATAAATAGTTTTAAAATATCAATTCTATATAAAATTATTTCCAATAACCAAAAATTTATTTATCATAATATAGTTAAACTAATTTTACTTTTAGAAAAAAATTTAAATCAAAATTTTACCTTTAAACTATTTAACCCAAAATTAAGTTTTCATTAAAAATTATTATTATTCACTATTCATCAAAAATAAATCCTTTCAGAAAATTCTAGACAAATTATTGTTAGATATGTTGATGTACTAATTTAAAAAATGAATTTAATTTTGTAAAATTAATTTTATTAAATTTCCAAAAATATCATCTTAATGTATGTGTGTAAAGTGTAATTAAACCACCATTTTGAGTGATAAAATTTCAAGAAAACATTCCATTTTCTTCCAAATTAATATTATTTTAAAATCTAATCCATAGATATCCATTTATTTTATTTAATAATGACATTAAAAATATAATTTTCATAATATTTTTGCCCTATTCATTCCCATTAATTTAACAAATATGTTGTAATGGTATAATATATTATAAATCAATTAGATATGTTGGGACCAAGTTGGATGGATAAGGAAGTATGTAGAGTTTTCTATTACAGAGTGTTGTATTTATTGTCAAAGAAGATAAATCAATTCACTTTGTAAAGGACTTTTAAATCAGACGATGCTTTTATAATTTTTATTAAAAAAATATCATAAGTTAGGTGAAATTGTGATTCATACCTTTTGAATGAAAGGGGGAGAAATGATGCTTCCAGTCATATTCAATTTTTATTGGAAGGAATGATGTTGCTGGAAGATAGGGAAGTTTCAGTACTTTCCATTGTAACTCTGACGATGCTAAATCACGCCTTTCAAATGATATATATCATGATAGTGGAGTTCATGATGAATGATAAAGAATGGATATGGGAAGTAGTGGAGAGAGAAATGAAAAAGGAATGGACAATCTGGAGGCGACAAAAAAGATCAGTTTAAAGTAGCACCATTTTCCAGTGTTTTCCAAATGTTAGGGCCTGAAAAGCAGGGGATGAAAAAAATTTGTTTTTGGTAATGGATGTTGTGCGCAAGATTAAAGATGGTTTAGATTTTTGTGTGCAAGGCATGATTCAAGGTCAGAACATCGAAAAATGGCAAAGGTATGGAGTGTGCAGAAAATTGGGCAGAGTGCACGAAAAATAAAGGCTGTGTGAAATATCAGTGTGGTGCATGAAAAATAAAGAGGTGTGCGAAATATTAGTGGGGTGCGCGAAAAATAAAGTGGTGCATGAAATATTAGAGGGGTTCACGGAAAATTAAGCAGTTCATGAAATATTGGTGTGGTGCGCAAAATAGAGGAATGATGTTTTTCGTGTAAGAGGTGTTTCGAAATCAGAAGCTCAAAAATTTGCAAAGGTATGAGGTGCATAGAAAATTGGAGCATTGCGTGAATTGTGATGTTGCATGATTTTTTGTTATGTGCATGGAGAGGGTTTTATGTGCAGATTAGTGTTTTTCACTTATGGTTGAAAATGAATATAAATACGAGGTGACCCCCTCTCATTTGGTGTTGCTTGACACTTAGAGAAATATCGAGCTCTGAAGTGCGTAAAATTATATGCTATGTGAGTGGCATGAAAAGAAATAGGTTTGTGTGAAAAGAGGAAAGGTGCATGAAAAAGTGGGAAGTTGTGTGAAAAGTGGAAAGTTGTGCGGAAAAAAGGAAGTTGTGAGAAAAAGGTTTTTCGTGCCAAAAGGGAATTTTTAAGTGCAAGCCATTTGAATTGCGCACAAGGTACCCTAATGGTTGCATGAAAAAGTTATGGTCTTCGCATGTATTCAGTTGTGCATAAGATAGTTCTTACCAGCTTCTGGGTAATAAAGTGAAGATTTTTACTTCAGAAAATACATTTGTTCAATTGTAAGGAAGCACTGAAATACTGTAATTCCCTATTTTTGCTAAGAGGGTGCACACACACTTGCATATTTTTTTCCAAGTTCTAAAAGTGTGTAAGGATATATCATACTCATTGTATTCCACATCAAATAATTGTTTTCTAGTGGATTTTGTGGTTTTAGATTATTTCCGTACCATACCAAGGACGTAGCTACTCTTGTTGAGTAGTGAACCTTGTAAATATTATGTTCCTGTGGTAGTGTGTTTTCAACAGGGAAGAAACTCTTTAATAGGAGATGAATGTTATTTTAAAAATAAAGAAACGTAAAAAGAAAAAGACATCACTAATTCATCCCTTCCCCCTCTTAGTGATACTTAGATCCTAATTGAGAACTTCAAGATATGGGGTTGTGTGTATCAAAAACTATCAGAGAGATTAAATATAAAGAAATATATTTCATGGTCCATTTAAAATGAGTGTTGTGTGTCACATACAATATTGAGTATAATGTTATTATTTTCTATTATTAGGGTGTTACATTTGTTTAATGTAAAATAATTTAGTGCTGATGTGAAAATAAATGGGATAATCTAATGGAATTCATGGATTAAATTCTTTGGATAATAAACTAACAAAGGATTCCCAAGGAATTTAATATCATGAAAATCAAAAAAATATATTAATATTCAGTTTTTTATTGTCAATGATTAAAAATTCATAAATGAAAGTGCCCAATTGTAAAAACGATATACAGCCCCCTTCTTTCATATCTGACAGATAATCACTATTGTAGATTTGGATAGTATCTACATGTGGGGGATAGTTCAACAACACAATGTTATAATGAGTATCACTTATGGAAGGGATTATCATTTTATGTCTCAATTCTAAAGGGGTATTCAGGAGGCTCTGGGATCCAAGGTTCTTCTATGTACAACTTATCATCCTTAGACTAATGATCAATTGGAACAAACTATTCAGATTTTAGAGGATATGCTGTGAGCCTATGTTTTGTATTTTGGATGATCATGGGAGTAAAATTTAGAACATGTAGAGTAATCTTATAATTAATGTCTCTATCCACTGATTCAAATTTAACCTTTGAGGCATTGTATGGATGTCCTTCACATTCACTTATTTGATGGTTGTAATTAGGTGAGTTAGTGCTTGTCGGAACTAGTCTCATGCATGAGATGCCTAAGAAGGTTATGTTGATCAAGAGGTGGTTGGTGACCCTGATAAGTAGGCTCAAGTATTAAAATAAACATTATATATGACCTCTAGAGTTTTAGGTTGGTCATCATGATTTTCTTCAGGTGTGACCTATGTTTGGGTAATTCTTTATTAACAAATAGGGAAAGCTAGAACCAAGTTATTTAATGATACACAAGATAGTTGGATGGGTTAGTATAGTGGAATATCTATTTATCCTTCCACATTACCAAAGCTCCATGCATGAAGTGTTTAATGTGTCACAACTTTAGAGATATCATCAAGACACTTATATTCTGGTCTACATTGATAACTATAATCATGAGGTAGACGCATCTGTTAAGGATCATCATAAATCGATATTTGACTATAGTGATAAGTATATTGGGGGAATGAATATAACTCTAGTTTTAGTGAAATTATAGAATGAGTGTATTACATATGATACCTAGGATAGGGAGTATAATATGTGAGAATAGTCTCCAAACATGTTCATTGAGTCACTATAGTGATTCTTGGATTATCTCAAGGATAATTTTTTATATGTTGGGGGTCTTGAATGATCTCATATATTTCTAGGAACATATATCTTTTAGTTTTGGTTGATTATATTTTATTTGGGGTTTCCATATTCATTAGACCATGGTGGTTCAGTCCCTTTTTGAGGATGGAGTGAATTTTATTAGGAAAATGACATAATGTTTGGAGATTTATTGTTTTTTGAATAAATGGTGTCTACAACACCCCGAGATTTTATAAAAAATATTCTTTTAAATATTATTGATGTCTTGTGTTGTACTCTACACCAAAAGGAGCTTACACTACGCACATCCCCGACTTGGCTTACTTTACACCCAATCACGACCTTCCACGATAGCGTGTGTTGTACGCAATATCGAGTTTCACTAAACAATGATATGTTATTAAAATATTATATAAACTAGCCATTATGAATAGTAATACCCACTTTTTGAAATTTTATAAATTTTATCTTTCAAAATGGACTTCATTTTTGGATTTGGAATATCGAAATTATCCTAGGGTGAATTTTTGGTATTTTTCTGAAAACATTCAATTTTTGATGAATAGTGAAAACACTGGGTTACTATTTAAAAACTGACTTTTTATTTAAATAATTATTTATTTTATTTAAATTTATTTTAGGTCAAAATTGATACATAATACCTATATAAGTCCAATGTAATTCATTGGAGTCATTTTATAAAAATTTTCGATATATAAAAATTTTATTTAACTTTTCACCGTCTTTTACCTACCTCCTAGGAGCTTTTTACAAACTTACATAAAACTTAATTTTACCGCTTTTGTGAGTGGAATTTCGAAAATCTAAGAGACAAGGTTAATATCAAAGACTAAAATGTGGTTCAATGAGATGAAAATAATTTTTGGTGAATAGTAACTTTTTACTTTTATTTACCACCATTAAAAGTAAATAGGGTAATTAAGGGTAAAAATGATATTATTATTACCTTAAAACATGTACTAATTCTATTGGATAATTTTAATTTGACAAAAAACAAGCTTAGGAATAAAATATGACCATTTAGGTCCACTTGGATTAGATTAGGACATTTGATATTAAATTATTTAAAGAAGGGTTAAAATAGTTAAAATCAAAGTTTAATAACTAATTCAATATTAATATAGGATTATACATAAGATAAATTCGACTATAAATATTCATTAGAAAACTAAAACGTTTTCACACCTAATGGTAATTTATTTATAATTTTTAGACATTAAATAATTTAAGTTATTTATGACACAATGATGATGCAATAAATATCCTATTAATGAAATATTAACATAATTGATGTTATAAATACCCAAATAAATGTAATTTGAGACTTTTAATGAATTCCACTAATTATATAGGTTAATATGACATGCTATTATTGATTTAATTAACGTTTTTCTAACTAATCATGCTGTTATGGTTTTCCCAAAAATCAATTGACAAATAGTTTCAAAATTGACATAAAATAATTTTTAAAACAAATATTATATTATTAATTGTTATTATATTCCTAAAAATATGAGGTTCGGAAAGGATACTTATATCATGATAGGGGTATCATTAATGGACCACTTGGGGGTCTCTTGGATGTATATGGTTTGTTTATTAACTATATAATATAAAAATACAAAGTGACATGGTAAATGTCAATCTAATTAACTAAGAGTTAAAACTAAAAGATAAGGTTAATATAATGACCCAAACCTATATAAAATCTATTGTTTGAGAGTATTTAGACCCATCCCCTCCTTATCTTCGAAATAAATCTATTTGGAGCTATTAAAAACCAAATATGACTTTATTATAAAATAATATTTTATGTTTTTCCAAAGGTGCCCCTCCCCTCCCCTATAAAAAGGGAACCCCTTCCCTCTTCTCTTCACACCCATTTGAGCCTTGAAGTTCAGCCAAACACTGCCAATTTCTCTTCTCCACTTCCCTAGAAAAATTCTTGAGGTTCTGGTATTCTCAAAAGATCAACTATACTTCCTTAAGAGGAAGCTTAAATGAGGTTCGTCGAAGAAGAGGTAATCTCTTCTTTCGATTCTCACAAGTTTCTTTCTTCTTCTACTTCTTCTTCTTTAGTTGTATCATTATGAAGTAATATCATCAGTATTAATTATATACTGATATGTTATTATAAATATGAAACAACCTTATTTCACCTTCTATCCATCCTACGGAAAATGAAATCATCGTGTGTGCGTATGTACGGAATACCGTCTCCACGCCGTGGTGTAATCTATTTTCGACCACCACCTTACTTGGATGGGTATAATGGTGTAAATAAATAACTATATATGATTATTGTAAAGTGATATTGATTATGAAACATTATACATACACTTAAATACAATTCCACGATCATGGGAATGCTATCATCGCTCGTGCGTACGCACGAACTACCGTCTCCACGACGCGATGAGATTTATTCTCCATGTTAACCATTCATGAATGATTATAAAGTATACATAATGAATAATAATGAAATATATGAAATGATAATGATACTGGATTTATGTATATATATATATATATGTATTTCATCTTCTTAATTCCATTAAATTCCATAAGGAAACGAAAACAGCGTTCATGCGTATGTACGACCTACCGTCTCCATGAACGGTGTATTTCATTCCATTTATCGATCTATCATATATATAGGTATATGCTGAATATATATTATATATAAAACATGTTTTACATTCTGGAATTATGTAAATCTGTATATAAGTAATAATATCAAGAACAACAAGTCGAAACACGTATGAAAAATGAAACTATTTTACCCAAAATGATGCTTTAACAAGGAATTTACAAAAGAACGGGTAATATAAAGTCATAAGTGAACCATATATGATATCATAACAATGAATATGATTATGTAATAAGTCATTGACATTATTTAAATCATTATACAGGAGGTTCAGATACATACAAAGCATATCAGACGTAAGGTAAGGGATAACTATTCCAATCTCGTTCTTATCCGAGATTGTTATTCATAAGTATTTACTGGGGTTATTGTTATCATCAATTCCCATGTTTTTTAAAAAAATTTCATGTATTTTTAATGTCCTTTTTACCCATTTTTGAAATTTACCACATGTTATGAAAAGAATCTTACCTTTGTTTACCACACGGGGAACTTTTTGACTTTTTCGAAAAAAAATTACGAGAAGAATGTAATTTTTATCTTATATGGCGTGAATGGATTTTTACGGTTTCATAACGCCTCATTTTCAGGAAGCTTACTTTACAGGATTTTATGACTATTTTCAACAAAATAATTTTCTTTTAAAATTTCATGGCATTTTGTAAAAAGAAAATGATTTTGAAGAAGAAAGGATATTTTCCTCATGAATTCATTTCAAGTGTTTTATCAAAACCATTTTCCTTCTAGGATGAAATTATTTCATATGTGTATGTTTCAAGTATAATGTATCTATTATTTACATTGTTTCAATTTTATTATGATGAAATATCCATTTGTTTTATATGGATTATGTGATGATGGGATGATGTTTATGAAACCCATTTTATTCTTTAGATTATGATGAATGTATTATGTATATTTTGTGGCACAAGTAAGAATGATTTCATTATGAGATGGGTGGGACCTATATCTCCCTCCAATTCATTGGGTAAAGATTTATATGTCATGATATAAACATGGTTGGAAAGGTAAGTTAACCCGATTCTGTAATGTAGGACTGGAATGAGGAGTGAACTCGATTCAGAAAGGGACTTTGTCCACTAAGACGGTATTGGAAGCAATGCCTTGGATACTATGGAAATCATATCATGTGATTAATGGTTTCCACAATCACATGTTTTATTCCCATGCTATTTTATCATGATTAATGTATCTTTATGATCTATGCCTTATGTACTTCCATGTTTTATGTCATTGCTCAAGGTTTTTATGTTTAAACATTATGTTCATGTTTTTAAGTTCAATTGTATATGATTTGTTTTATTTTATCCATGCTTACCCTTATTGAGAATTTGATCTCACCCTTTATATGTTATCTTTTCCCCAGGATTTAAAGAAAGGTTTTAGGTAAGAAAACAAAAGGGGAAGATCTTTTGGGAGATTTTGAAGATCTTTCACCACGATTATAAGATTATGTTCTGAGTTTCAAAAGACACTAAAATATTACGGTCCATTGGTGTCTGGTTTTGTTATGTATTAAGTATTCTAAAAAAGAAATGTAATGTCCATTTACGTAAATCTTCAGGTCTCTATAGTTGGTATTAGAGGAAAGTTTTAGTTAACCTTTGGAAACTAGGTTGTGAAATCTTTAGTGAGATCCCTAGAGATATTTCTATGTATGTCTAGGTATGTCACTAAGGTTTAGTATAATTATAGGTTATAGTACTAGAATTATGGTAATGATATTAGAATTAAACCTAAGATTTTCTATATTGAAGGTACTCCCCCTTTATTATGTTGTTTTCCTAGCATGATTTTTGCCTCTCACATTGTTATTTTTGGGTTTTAGACGATGGATGAAACCTGAAGGAACCGTGTTGATCAATGTAATGGAAAATGAAATGATTGTCCTCCCGAGCAACCAAATGTGATGGGATATGGAGTGAAAAATCATATTGCTATACTTACAGAAGTTATGAATCATTATGGATTTTTAAATGACAAGAGAAGGGAGCAATATTCTATTGAGTCCTTTATGAGGAAACATCCACCGTATTTCAATGGGTCTTCTAATCCACTTGTTGCTGAACAATGAATCAGTACCATTGAAAAGATATTTTCCATACCTCGCTATTCAGAACATGAAAAATTCATTTTAGCTGTTTACTGTTTAGAATGTGAAGCAGACCAGTGGTGGACTCTAATTAAGAATACAAGGCCCCATGATGAAATTGAATCCATGGAATGGGATGAGTTGAAGAACTTGTTTTTCAGTAAGTACTTCCCTCATATTCTTCAAACAAAGATGGTAAAGGAGTTTCTTGAGCTTAAGTAGAAGGACGATGACTCTGTTGGTATATACAAAGCGAATTTTACATGACCTGCAAGATATGCATCTAGCTTTATCATCCAACCTGAAAGTAAAGTTGATCGATTTTTTAGTGGCATAAAACCAAGTCTTCGAAGGGAATTAGCTATAAGAGACGTCAGTACCTATGAAGAAATTGTGCGCTGTACTATCAAGGTAGAAATGGAAGTTGGTGTTACATATCCATCTCATGGTTTTGAAATGAAATGAAAGATGGAGTTCAAGGAGAAATCTCATAATAATGGTGAAAAGAAGATAAATGTTTCTTTATGCTCAATGTGTGGAAAGAATCATGGTGGATATTGTATTAAAAGGAATAGAAAATGTTTTAACTGTGGAAAAGAAGGTCATCGAGTAGTTGATTGTCGAAGTAATGGGAAAAAGGTTGCTAATGATGTGAATAGAGAAAAGACTACAGAGAACGCTCCACCAACACTTCAATGCTTCAAGTGAAAGGAAATGGGGCATTATGCTAATCAATTCTTGAATCCAAGTGTTAATGATTATCAACGTGAGCAACCTCTTAAGGAAAAGGAAAAAGGGAAGTCACATGCGATCACAATTAGAAATTTTGAGTATGACAACTATGTGGTGGAATGATTATGTGTTTATGTAAAGGGACTCCAAAATAATGTTGTGGAATCTCATTTACAGTATTATGGAACATTGTAATATCTATGTAATGGTTTATTGTGGTTTTCATTAATTATATGGTACCGGTAACCATCAAAAGTGATTCCAATATTTTGGAAAGTAGATGATATGAGAATAAAGAAGGGATAAGGAGCTAATGAAATGTTTGATAGTATTAATGAGCTCATGAATAATATAAAGAAAAAGTGATATCATGGTTTGAGTATATAGAATTTTTGGGATTTTTGTATATGGAAAGTGTTACCTTGTGACAACATTCATGTTTTCACTATGGTTCAAGAGAATACATGATTAAGGTATTCACATGTTTGGGATGTGACCAACAAGATATATCGTATGATATATGGGGGATAAATGATGGTATTCACATGCTCGGTAGATGAAATTTCTAGTAATTGTTTTATTTATACTATGAGCTTAGATAGAAGTATTTTGGATAAGCCTAAAGATTGAAATTAATTAAGTTAGAAATACGATAATATTTTTTCTATTTTATTGTAGGAATATTATTATAATGTAGTTTTAGAAAAAGGGACAACCTGCAGGACGAGAGACAACCCGTTGCGTCGGACAAGGTTGTGGGAATCAAACCCACAACTGAAGTGCGACAGGCCTTTATCGCCCACCACTGGCCTACACGAAGTCCCTGTTTAGTAGAAACCAGTTTTATTATATTAAGCAGTATGATATATGAAGAATAAGTCCATTTTAGGAACCATATATGATTAACCTCACTATAGATGGACTTATGTATTTTTGATAACTTTTTCTAACCTTTTGTTTGAGACAGATGGAATGACTCATCATTCCATCACATGATCTGCTAACACTTCATGAATGACAAATTCAACTTCATTGCTTTAAGTGATGAAGTGGAAATTGTCCAAGGAATGACCAACAGTGAGACTGTACCAAAATCAAGAAAGTATTTCTTCTAATTCCAATTTCTTCAATTTTAGGGAAATGATCTTGAGAACTAAAAATGTTGTCCTAGTGCCCCTATATCTGATGAATCAAATGGTACCTTATATCATAACAAATCTATGGCTTTGTGATTGTTTGATTTTTCATAGCCATGTTCTCTACCACTCTCCATCAGAACATGATGGTTAGATTTCTCTTCCATATCCATATTTTCACCTATGTTCTCCTATATGGAAACCCAATGATTAGTTAATTTGGGTAACCATTACGTTTCATACTTTAGTTTTTAAAGATTGGTTTTGGTATACCTTTTTACGATGTGGGTTTCTATTAAAGAATCTTTCGAGTAGTAAACCATTTATAACCCCGACGAATTTCGAGGGCGAAATACATTTTAAGGGGGGTAGAATGTAACACCCCGAGATTTTATGAAAAATATTTTTTTAATTTTATCGATGTCTTGTGTTGTACGCTACACCAAAAATAGCTTGCACTACACGCATCCCTGACTTGGCTTGCTTTACACACAATCACGACATTCCATGATATCATGTGTTGTATGCAATATCGAGTTTCACTAAACAACGATATATTATTAAAATATTATATAAACTAGCTATTATGAATAGTAATACCAACTTTTTGAAATTTTATAAATTTTATCATTCAAAATGGACTTCATTTTTGGATTTGGAATATCGAAATTAGCCTATGGTGAATTTTTGGTATTTTTCTGAAAAATTTCAATTTTTGATGAATAGTGAAAACACCGGGTTACTATTTAGAAACCGACTTTTTATTTAAATAATTATTTATTTTATTTAGATTTATTTTAGGTCAAAATTGATACATAATACCTATATAAGTTCAATGTAAGTCATTGGAGTCATTTTATAATAATTTTTTACATATAAAATTTTTATTGAACTTTTCACCATCTTTTACCTACCTCCTAAGAGTTTTTTGCAAACATACATAAAACATAATTTTACCGCTTTTGTGAGTGGAATTTCAAAAATCCGAGAGAGAAGGTTAATATAAAGGACTAAAATATGGTTCAATGAGATGAAAATAATTTTTGGTGAATAGTAATTTTTTATTTTTATTTACCACGGTTAAAAGTAAATAGGGTAATTAAGGGTAAAAATGATATTATTATTACCCTAACACATGTAATAATTCTATTTTATAAGTGTAATTCGACCAAAAACAACCTTAAGAATAAAATATGACTATTTAGGTCCAATTGGATTAGATTAGGACATTTATTATTAATTTATTTAAAGAAGGGTTAAACTAGTTAAAATCAAAGATTAATAACTAATTCATTTTTTATATAGAGTTATACATAATATAAATTCGACTATAAATATTAATTAGAAATATAAAAAGATTTACTACCTAATGGTAATTTATTAATAATTTTTAGACATTAAATAATTTAAGTTATTTATGACACAATGATGATGAAGTGATTATCTTATTAATCAAATATTAAAATAATTGATGTTATAAAAATACCCAAATAAATGTAATTTGAGACTTTTTGTGAGTAACACTAATTTTATAGGTTAATATGACATGTTAGTATCGATTTACTTAAATTTTTTCAAACTAATAATTCTGTTATGGTTTTCACAAAAATCAATTTCCAAATAGTGTCAAAATTGACATAAAATAATTTTTAAAACAAATATTATATTATTAATTGTTATTATATTCCTAAAAATATAATGTTCGGAAAAGATACGTATATCATGATTGGTGTATCATTAATGGACCACTTGGGTGTCTCTTGGATGTATATGGTAAGTTTATTAACTATATAATATACAAATAAAAAGTGACATGGTAAATGTCAATCTAATTAACTAAGAGTTAAAACTAGAAGATAAGGTTAATATAATGACCCAAACCTGTCTAAAATCTATTGGTTGAAAGGATTTAGATCCATCCCCTCCTTATCTTATAAATAAATCAATTTGGAGATATTAAAAACCGAATATGACTTTATTATAAAAAAATATTTTAAGTTTTTCCAAAGGTACCCCTCTCCTCCCCTATAAAAAGGGCACCCCTTACCTCTTCTCTTAACACCCTTTTGAGACTTGAATCTTGGTCCAACCCTGAAAATTTATCTTTTCCACTTCCCTATAAACATTATGGAGGTTCTGGTCTTCTCAAAAGACCAACTCTACTTCCTTAAGAGGATGCTTAAAGGAGGTGCATCGAAGAAGAGGTAATCTCTTCTTCCAATTCTCTCAAGTTTCTTTCTTCTTCTACATATTCTTATTTAGTTGTCTCATTATGAAGTAATAAAATCAGTATTACATATATACTGATATGTTATTATATATATGAAACAAACGTATTTCACCTTCTGTCAATCCTATGGAATACAAAATCACCGCGCGTACATACGTACGGAATACCGTCTCCACACCATGGTGTAATCTGTTTTCGACCACCTCTTTACTTGGATGGGTATAATGGTGTAAATAAATAACTATATATGATTATTGTAAAGTTATATTAATTATAAAATATTATACATACACTTCAATACAATTCCACTATCATGGGAATGATATCATCGCTCGTACATACGAACGGACTACCGTCTCCACGACGCGATGAGATTCATTCTCCATGTTAACCATTCATAAAAGATTATAAAGTATACATAATGAATAATAATGAAATATATGACATGATAATGATACTGGATATATATATATATATATATATATATGTATATATGTATGTCATCTACATAATTCCATTCAAATCCATAAGGAAACAAAAACAACGTTCATGCGTACGTATGGCCTACCGTCTCCATGAACGGTGAATTTCATTTCATTTATCGATATATCATATATATATATATGTATATTATGAATATATATTATATATAAATCATGCTTTACATTATGGAATTATGTAAATATTTATATAATTAATAATATCAATAACAACAAGTCGAAACATGTACGACAAATGAAACAATTTTACCCAAAATGCTGCTTTAACATGTAATTTACAAAAGAACGGGTAATATAAAGTCATAAGTGAACCATATATGATATCTTAACAATGAATATGATTCTATAATAAGTCAATTATATTATTTAAATCATTATACAGGAAGTTCGAATACATATGAAGCATATCGAACGTAAGGTAAGGGATAATTATTCCAATCTCGTTCTTATCCGAGATTGTTATTCGTAAGGATTTACTGGGGTTTTTGTTATCATCCATGCCCATGTTTTCTAAAAATGTTTTCATGTGTTTTAAAAGTCCTTTTTACCCATTTTTGAAATTTACCAGAGGTTATGAAAGGAATCTTACTTTTTTTACCAGATGGGGAACTTTTTGACTTTTCCGAAAAAAGTACGAGAATAATGTTATTTTTAACTTATACGGCGTGAACGGATTTTTACGGTTTCATAATGCCTAATTTTTATGAATCTTACTTTACAATATTTTATGACTATTTTCAACAAAATACTTTTCTTTTAAAATTTCATGGATTTTTTTAAAAAGAAAATGATTTTGAAGAAGAAAGGATATTTTTGTAAAAATTCATTTCAAGTGTTTTATCAAAACCATTTTACATCTAAGATGACATTATTTAATATGTGTATGTTTCAAGTTTAATGTCTCTATGATTTACATGGTTTCCATTTTCTTATGATGAAATCTTCATTTGTTTTATATGGATTATGTGATGATGGGATGACGGGATGACGTTTATGAAACCCATTTTAATCATTGGGTTATGATGAATGTTTTAAGTATATTTTGTGGTACAAGTAAGAATGATTTCATTATGAGATGGGTGGGACCTATATCTCCCTCCAATGCATTGGGTAATGATTTATATCTCATGAGATAGACATGGCTGGAATGGTAAGTTAATACGGTTAAGTAATATATGATTGGAATGAGGAGTGAACTCAATTCAGAAAGGGACTTGTCCACTAAGATAGTCTTGGCAGCAATGACTTGGATACTATGGAAATAATATCATGTACTTAATGGCTTCCACAATCACATGTTTTATTCCCATTATATTTTATCATGATTAATGTTTCTTTATGATCTATTTCTTATGTACTGCCCTGTTATATTTCATTGCTCAAGGTTTTTATGTTTAAACATTATGTTCATATTTTTATGTTCAATTGTATATGATTTGTTTTATTTTATCCATGCTTACCCTTACTGCGCATTTGAGCTCAACCTTTATATGTTTTCTTTTCCCCAGGATTTAAAGAAAGGTTTTAGGTAAGAGAACAAAAAGGGGAATATCTTTATGGGAGATGTTGAAGATCTTTCATCACGATTAGAAGATTGTGTTCCGAGTTTCCAAAGACACTAAACTATTACGGTCCTTTGGTGTCTGGTTTTATTATGTATTAAGTATTCCAAAAAAGTAATGTAATGTCCATGTACGTCAAGCTTCAGGTCTCTACAGTGTCACATTATAGGAATAGTAAAAAATATGATGTTTCTCTATGAGTATATAAGGATTCAAATGTAGTTTTGGGTTTTCTATAGAATATGGGTTGAGAGCTCTCTATTGGTAACTTTCACATCATGAATATTTAACATGAAATGAATTTGTTGTCAGGAACAAGATGTTAACTGTTTAATGGTGTGAAATGGTTACATGTCATGAAACTAGTTTATGCCATGAAATAGCCAATTGGGTATATTTTAACCCATGACGATTCATTTTTTCCATGCACCTCACAAAGCTATAATTTCACATCGTTAACGGGTTTTACACTATGAAAATCCAACGACATACATTTTTAAACCCCACGGTCAGTATAATTTTATTTCATTCCTGGTGAAACCATCTCTCTTGGATCTTAAGGAATATCAATGACATTTTGGAGTTCGTTCATCCATTCTAGACATCTCGATCAAGATCTGATCCCCAATGAGTTGTTTTTCTTTTTCCCCTCTCTCTTCCATCTGATCCCCATTATTATAGTGTAATATCTTAATTTTTGTTGAATTTGGATGTTTTTGTGATCTATTTTTCCTTTTTATATCCATCGCATGTGTTCGTTTCTAGTGTTACATATTAAAACTCTTTCTTTTATCCTCTAGATCATGGTAGTTATTCTATAAAAATTCTCTGTTCCTATTTGTTTATTTATGTTAAATATTATATGATTCTTCCAAAACAACATGCACATTGAAAAATTGAATAATTTTTTATAATAATCAAATATTTTGACTACTCCATAGACCCCTTAAGATATAATGTTGTTAGGTCCTATATTGAGTCTACCCATAGGGAGATACTACCCTTGAATAACAGAGTACCATTTAATGAATTAAAATATTTTTTAGCACGGTATGAGTCTTCATGTGATTTCTTTTGACAGATTAACCTTAAAAATGACCTTGTTAATTATTCCATAAATAGAGATAATTTTATATAAAATGGGTGGTCCAATTTGAATAGTAATGGATTATTGAATAATTAAATGAATGGATGTGTAATTCAAATAAAAATGGAAATTGGATAAATTAACCATTATGGATTATGATATTAAGATGTGTTATTATTGTCATTAGGAATTCTATTTTGGTTGATACTAAAATTATTATGGAAAGGGAAATGCTCGGTGATGTTGAAAAGATAATATAAAGGGCTAAAACTATTGATGCCAAAATTCTTTTACAAATTGAATTTTCTAATGAAGATGAAAATCTTATATAAATGGATTTTTCTAGTGATGCTGAAATTCTTATATATGGGGCCTAGCCTATTTATGCTATAACGATTATATATCTAGACCTATATATCTGATTATTAAATGGATATTTTGTTATGTTTGGTTTGGTTACATCTCATTCTCAAAGATACTATGACATGATGTTAAAAAGGTTGGTTGTCTTTTTATATAAATTGAATGTTTTATACTCTTATTTATCACTTCATTACAAGAAAAAATTATCAGACTGGTTTTTTTAAAATGATGGTTTTGGACTACTAATTTTAACTCCCATACTATTTGAATCTCCATTTGATACCTTAATCATATTACATAGATTCATGTTTATACAAGGTAAAATGATCATGCTATTGATCAATTTTTATGGGATGGGTTGGAGCATGGAAGAGAGAATGACATGGGGTTGAGGATTGAGGTCATTGAGTTATTTCAGTCATCATGGTCCAATATCTTTATTACTTTCGATTTTAAATTTAGATATACCCAAACATTAAATTACATTTTTTCTTATTTGATTTAATTGGTTTGTGCATTACCTACCAGTTTTATGTTGTATGTTTTGCACTATCTCCATTACCATGATATTTATTTATTTATTATCTATACTATATAAATAATCTATGCCATGGGGTATAGTATCCCCACTATGTTATCTACAACCTCTTTTCTAGTCGCTAGAATTTTACATATGGAGAAGTATACTTGAGGTCTTGTAACAAAACTGATTTATCCACTTGAGAGAGTTCTAGATTGGGAGAGATTATAATAGAGATATCATTACCCATTGTTATATAATTGATTGAATAAATCACATCCCCTCAAATTCCCTGAGTTGAATCCTTATCTATCATAGCTCTATGGGTTTTTTTGATATGATGAAAATTAGATCGAAATAGTTTAAAGAGAAAAAATCAATGTAATTATGTATCTATTTGGAAAAATCAAAGATAATTATTCAAGAAAAAAGTATGAGAAATACATTAAAATAATAGATTATTGAAATGTTCCTTGGATTATAATGATCCATGATCGAAATAAAATAGCTAATTTATTTTATACATATGATCACTAATGATAAATAATTCTTGATTCTCATGAATATCCCACTCTGATTGAAATGTTTTATCACTAGTGTATGGTGAAGTAAAGGAAAACATGTTATCATGTCTTTTCAAAGGTCATTGAACCTAAAACATATAATCCATCCTAATAATTAAATAATATATTTACATCTAAAAAATTAAGAATTCCCAATAGTTTTTTATATTACTAATCATAATCAAACATGATGGAAAAATAAACCATTTTTGTATCTTTTTCCTAAGTGGTGTTTCGATCTTCTAGGAATATAATATTATCTCAAAATAAAAATTCAATTAATCAATTACATAGGAAGATCAGAATGAAAAATATTCAACTATATCACACATTTCAAATACCAATGTAAAATTAATAAGTTGAGTAACTCCCTCAATTGTAATTCATTTATTATAATTAATTAGGATATACTATATTATAAATAGTTTTCCATAACTCTTCTAATAATTTCTTTAATGATTATTACTAGTAGTCCTCTCATATGACTAAAATCTAAAATAATTTGGATTCTATATATATTTAATTTATTTTTATATCCTTTTAGAACATATAAATATAGTTCCGTGAGGGTGATAATTTTTTAAATTCTTTAAATTCAAAGTCTTCTCCCATTGATGAAAAGTTCTTGTCTTATAAGGGTAGCCAGATATAATGTGTGTCACGATTTCACATTAGTAAAACGCATGCTACCATCTCCCCTAAGAAAATCCCATGCTAATTTATTTCTTCTAGTTTAATCTATATTAAGAATCATCTCACTCCCTCTACAACCATTTATAAAACTAATTTCCCCCTTCATGGCATAGAATAAAATCATACTACATTTCACATCCACTATCCATGTCTCTACCCTTAAAACTTTTTTCACCACCTCTACTTTGGTTTTTAAATCATGTAAAATCAAATTTCATAGAATATTAAGATGAAGTGTCAACTATAACTCCAAGAACTCCCCATAATTACTTAACATCATCAAAACATGATAAAATTACTAACTGTACATATTCTTGAATCCAAATCTTGTCAAATTATCATGCAACTTCACTTCCAAAGTCATCTCTAACAACATGAAAGATTCTCCCTCAAGTTTGTAATTAGGAACCAAACCTTCAATGTATTTGGTTAATGAGAAACTTAATGATTTAAATAATCATCTAAAAATAATCCTCAACTTCATAAACTCTACGATCATGATTAATGGTACATTAATTCCACTTATAAAACTCTAATATATGATCTACATCCCTTCCCTCTCCAAATAAATATTATTTTTAGAAACCATTATCACTTGAAACAATGTGTTTAAGAGTTATTATATAGTATATATGATCTTAGAAAATTACACATGTAACTTCTAAACTCTCATATTTTTATCCTTTTCCTTATAAATAATCTCCCTAAGATGAGTTATATCTATAACATCTCTAAATTATAGGGACAATCACATAAGGTGATATGTAGAAATTCCCAATCCAAAAACCGTGGAACCAAAAATATATGACATCATTTCAACAAATAAGTGAATCTATTTACCCTTTATTGATTCCTTTATAATAAAATTTTAATCAAAAAATAATAAATAATTTATAATAAATTCAATTAATATTTTTATGTCTCCTTTAAAACCACATTCAGTTATGAAAATGAATTTTTAAATTCCAATGTAGATATATATCAGCTCTAAACTACATATTAGGATGGATGAATACATTTCCCATTGCAGTCAACCATTATTTCAAAAAATCATAAGGAATAAAAATAAATATCATATATGAACCATTCTGATTTATTGGCATATATGAACTACATGGTAACTCTAGATTCATCATAAATATGAAATTAATGCTTTTTATTGAAACTAATCGTGTTATTTCCACCCTAGTCCCCACATATACAAATTTCCATGTACATAACCTTTAAAAATCCTCTCTAATAATTTTTTTTATGAACCAAATTAGGGATCTTGAATCCCAAATCTAGGATGGGACCACCATATGGCCTCATGCATATTCCATGATCAACAATAGTAATAAACTAATACTATGGAATAAATGTAACCATTAGGGAATGCTTTTCCTCAAGTAAGAAGCCAAATATATGAATCATAAGTATGGAATTTCCTTTAATGTCTAATAATTTTAATTAAAAAATTATATAAAATAAATCAAAAATCAAAATAGTGTTAATCATAAATTAAAATATTTTTATTTACTAATTTGAAATAACCACCAAATAAAAAACTCTAATTCATTGTAAAAGGGTCAAATTCTCGCACAAAATGCAGTCATAAAATTCTATGGATATTATACACATAAATTATAAGGACCATTACCTAATAACATCAAATAATTTATTTTAAAAAAATTATAAAAGAAGATATCAAGATTAACATAGATATATTTGGGGAAATGTGAGTGTAAAATCTCTTCAAATGAGCATTGGAAAATTAAAAAAGGAAGAAATACCTAGATATGGGTATTATTTTTTCCAAAAAAAAAGGAATAATAAGGTTTAAAAATAATCATGGATCATATAATCCTCTAAGAGACACACAATCGTGTGTCCATCATAAGGTCCCCAAAAAGAGCCATAAACAGATCATAGTCAGTGGATGGCCCTATAATGTCCCTTCAACAAGTCATTTTTCTCTTGTCAATGTGACCCAGACAACTAGTGATCACACAGTGGAATCCATATTAGCATCCCCAAGATACATGATTTCTCAACCATCGGGTTTCTGACAACACATCCAAAATTCCATAAAAAATAGGAGGAAAATATCCAAAAGATCTAAGACTCTTACGGTCGAAAAAGAAGGCGATGAATGAATGATGTGTAGAATTATTATCCTTGAAAATATTTAAGAATTATCATGAGATTCAGAGACATTGTAATATAAACAAATAAAATAAAAGGGGAGTAGGTGGGAGCCTCTTATGGTTATAAAAATCACACGATGCACGCTTGGATGTCTGCAACACATAGTAATTCCCCATCAACATGTCTTACTCATCTCATGAAATATACATGGTATGTCTTCCTATTCATAGGAAGGGACTTTGGTATGTCTAGAAGTACTCATGATCCCCCTTTGGCACCACCAGAAAAAATAGATGGATGTTTACATGGAATTGTCATGCACCTCCATATGACCATTTTTGGGAATATGATACATCACTAGGAGGTACAATGATTGAATTCAACAATAATCATGAAATCTTGTGAGATCCATAACATTTTAAAAATAAACAATGGAAATAAAGAGAGAAAATGTGGGACCCTTTCATGGTAATAAAACTCATTCAATTCCCTGAGGGTTTCTACAGAACGGGCTCATAAGACCACTTAAAAATCTGACCGGATCTCACATAGGCCCCCTAACAAGCCATCCTTGTCTCACAGAAAATAAATGACAAGTTTATTTAGATCACATGAAGGCCTTTTTATAGGAGTTGTGATCTCATGAAGGCCCTTGTACATGTTGATATGATAATATAGAAGTCATTCAACATGTCTCATGGTTAAAAAAACACATTAATTGGAAATAATATAATAAAGTAGGCATTAACATGGTGTAATTTTAGTCACTGAAAGACATGAAATGCCCTTGGAGTGATTCATGACAATACCTCATGAAGACATGTGATGTTGAAGACCTCATCCGATTCCAGCCCAGATTCACACAATACATGTCGTGAAAATAGGCCAACAACTAGGGTGGTGAGGCCTATAAATCCCCCATCCCAGCCTCAAATAATGGGTTGTACTTTTTGTATTTAGATGCACTATAACACAAAAGCACCATAATGGATTTCTTTTACTGGTTAATCTCATGATCGAAAAAACATAGCATCATGTAAGATATGAGAACAATGGGAGAAACCATGAATCTTGCATAATCACTTCATGTGATCTAGAATAGATCCTATAAAGGACTTCTAGAATGACACATGAAGAACATCCCAAATATGTTATAAATCACATGATACTCAAAACAGGCTATCATTGAACAAATATAAGTAATTATAAATATAAATTCTTGAAAAAAGACTAAAATATGAGAGATTTATGTGAAGAAAATAAATTCTTATCCTAATATGCTTCTCATTAACCACCCGGGACATGCAAAAACACAAGGACATGTCACCCAGATCACAAGATGCTCCTATGGTATATAATTTTGAAAATTTAAAGTCCCCTATTCATTTTAAATAAATTCACATAGAACCCTCTAGATATGCCTTCCATGTCGGGAGAAAACCACTCGGCTAGACATAGAAGCCTCATAGTGTCCTTCATATGTGTCAAATAACCCATATGGCATCATGAATTCATGTTAGAGGAGTCACGCTGTAGCACCCAAATATGTCGATGGGATATTTTGATGACCCTTGATCAAACCAACTAGGTTTCATGATGTCCTACAGCCATGTCATCTTTGACATGAGTCACCCTCTAAGTCTTGTCACATTGGCTCTCATGATTTCAATTTAACACAATTATACATCTCATATGATGACACTAGTGTATGTCATTTAGATCATGTGATGTCCTATAACCATGTCATCTATGATCATGTGATGTATTTTAGTATCAAACGGCTATATATTATGATGTCCTTTGGACAGTTCCTCATTGATTATGCAATAATCATCAGACATGCCATCTAGGTTATAGTATATCCCCCAGAAAAGTCAACTAGATCATGTAATTTTCTTTAGAAATTTTAGGAATAAAACCTATGACAAGAAAAGAATACAATAAAGGAATGAGAAGTGGACAATCAATGCATGTCAAGAAGACAAGAAAGCTAGGTCTGTAATTGAAATTACAATGTGTAATCCCCAAATATCTGAACTAAAAAAACTCTAATTCCTCCCATAAGTAAGATATATAGGATACCTATCTAAGGCCTAAAAAACTTAGTGTATCTACCCTAACCAAAAAAACTACAAAAACTATGATTCATGCTATAATTAGTATGTGTAGGATGTATATCCAAGACCTGAGCTCTATAAAGAACATCCAAGGAAAACATCAATGTGTAGGCCTTGATTAACTGAACTTCTTGACTCAGATTCTTACCAAAATTAGGATACATAGGACACCTCACCGAGGCCTGATAATAATATTAATCATCTTGAGGGATATCCTAGTGCATAAGTTCAACATCTATATATAGTAACACCAATTATTTTCAACCCTTGTTTCTCACCCGAAGCATTGCTTATGTGAGCATAGGGGGTTTCAATGGTCATATCACTCACATCACGCCTCTCCAACAACCCGATAAGTGTTAATGGACCGAGAGACCAAAGAAAATATGAAAAATATAATTCTTACCAAAATCAAGATATGTAGGATGTCTTCTTGAGGCTCAATCTTGAATACCCAGTGCCTCAGTTCCCCCCCACCCCACATATATATATATCCTTTCCATTTTATGTTAAATTTCACGGTATTAGTGAAATATGGGTTTTAATTCTATAAATATACAGGAAAAGTTGGACACATTATAATGGATTAATCCCATCCTAAAAATATTTATCACTTCCCTACATGGCAGAAAAATATGATGTATGTGATTATACAGTTTCCTCGCCTAGGTAGATGCCCATTACTAGTAAAGGGATAAATAACCTAAGATACATACAAATGGATTCACTAAACAAACCCCCTTCTTCTACTCATAAAAAGGGTCAACCTATGATCATTCCATTTTGGTAACTAGTCCCATATTGGGATTAGGAATAGATTAATTAATATATCATAAATTTATAATAAACTCCCAATGTATTCAAAAATTTCCCTCCAAAAGGGTTCGATGAGCCTGAACTCCCATCCTCTCAACCAATGTGTCTTCCTAAGAGTCATTGGATCTGAAACCCAAATAGAACACCTACCTTTTTGAAGTCTTTATATACCCAGTAATGGATGTGGTAACTATTGTGAGTTTTTAGGGAAGTCTAAACCAATGGTAAACCCAATACAAGTGATCAAGAAAGCCATTTAACCCCTAGAATCAAACCATCATGATGATAATTAATAATTGAATATCATTCAAAAATATAAAAAGGAAATAATTCCATGTTCTTGATAATAAATTCCATTCATTAGATGAGGTAATCCACCCATTTAATCTCTTGTTTAAAAAAAATGGTGAACACGATGTGAATCTCTCAAATAAATGGATGGTCTATTAACCATGTGTTGGCCCTTTTTCTTTCCATACTCTATCCAAGTAATGATACCTACAAAGAACCCTGAAATAGAATTATGTTTCACTTACCAAGTGTTAGGTAAAATTGTTGGAATAACAAACAAATATTATATTCTTGATATAAATTTTATAGTTGGTCCTCTATTACCAGGATTCTCATTAAATAAGTGCGTCCTCACTATTATAATCCCACGTGATCAGAATGGATAGATCAGGAATAAAAGGAAAATTGTGTTAACCATGTATATCTCATTGAACACACATCATGCATATGGAATTGAACCAATTAGTAAACTTGTTCATTATTTCCTGAATTACTATAGATAATACTCTCATTAATAGAATCTTGATTATAGATATTGTATTCATCATCTAGAGACCATCTTTCTAAATAACCTATGGTTTTAACCCCCACAGTTCAAAAAATGATCTCAACTACTATATGGATTATACACAAGGTGGTGAACATAATTATATGTTAATACCACAAACATGGTATAATATCATCCCTAAAATATACTTTTTAGGGTCTTCAAGTACAAAAAACGATGAGCCGATATTTCCAATGGATAGTTGCAGCAAATCCAGTGGACCTCGTTGCCCTATACAACCGCTTCATGAGCTATATCTGGAGAGTGAAAACCACCAACTTCTGTATCTAATGTAGGTGGACCAGTGATTCATATAAGTATCCCTTTCATGTTAAGGGCCACTTAAGAGGGCCCCTATTAGCTATTGTTTCCAATATCATCCAACCGGTACTCACTAGTCACCTACTGGGGGTATAAACTGACACATTACTGCCTATAATTCCCATTCATGTTCAATAAGGAAGAAACATCAGGAAATGAAGGATCTAGATAAATGTGAGTGTTCTCATATCCCCACTCCCACTAATGGATTCTAATGGCATATTCGAGATTTAACCATTAAGAAGGATTAAATCCCTTATAAATTAGAGAAAGTATATTGGAATATTCCTAAAACATTCATGGGGTAGGAGTGTATCCCTACAGCCAAACATGAAGCCCACCGACATATTCTAGTGGAACATGGTGAAAAAGAGTGGGATCATATTCCAACTTCAATTAAAGATATCTTCTATTATATTGTGAATATGGAAAATATATAGGCTTATATTCATGCACACACTTTGCTAAAAATACATTACATCTCAACAATAGGTGAATAAATTCATTGGAATATTCTGACATTGGTACATATACAAGGATATGAGGACATTCTTATCCCTAGAGCCTGGATAGCTCAAAACTCTAATCATTATGAAAAAATGGTTTCTCCAATGCATGTGTCCATTCATGAACACATCTATTAAGATTATCGGTATATTATAGTAAAGGATAAGCACCTGAAAATGATTATATTATAATTCCAACTAGGGTTCACTAGGTGAGAGTTTAATATTCCTTAGTACAGGGGACATGAAAATCCTAAATGTACAACGACATATTCCAAAGGCCTAAGATGGGGCTCCTATTCTCATTCAAGTTGGGGATCTACATGTGAGAGAGGAACATGCCTTGGGACATGACCATATTAATGTAGAAGAATTATTTTGGTATACTCTAAAGGCCTATGATAAGTCTTATATACCCGTTCTACATGGGGATAACCAATTTTTAATGAAACCTTGATCATATTCCTATCAGTGAATCTACCAGGAATATTCAAGAAGATCACAGATACCAGGTGTATATTCCTACTTCAACAAATGAATAACTGCACCAGAAAACATACAAGGAAATAGAAGAGGAGGATCAGACCCCTCCTCCGATTACTAAGGTTCATCAGCATATTATAGTGGGGAATGAATATTCATACTAGGTTCATATTCCTATTAGAATCTAGGCTCACCAGGATAGAGAAGCACATGCCTTAGAGAAGGTGCATGTCCCTAACAAAAAAACACTAGTTAAATATACTAGAGGCTAAGGATCAGGCTCATACATTAATTATGACAGAGGTTTAGGATTTGATAATGGAACATGCCACAAGATAACCTCACATTCCTATCAATAATGGGGAATATTATTGGAATATTCAAGAAACTTCTCAATAGTGGGGTCATACTCTTACAAAAACAAATGGTTATAAAAAAGTTCCATCAAAATTCACACAGTAGGGACGTATCCATACAAAAATTCCTAAATTTTGGTAGAAATATTCTGACCAAGACCTAGATGGAGACCCATACTCTAAAATATCTCAATTCCTGTTTCCTTGCGGTTGTTCAATACACATTCTCAAACACCAATAGTTTCCGCAAACTATTTAACCAATGAATAAGATGATCATTAGCATGATAGACTATCTCATTGTAGTGTATAGATGGATAATAGGGACTCTACCCTAGACATTTACCATGGTCAACCACCACATAGAGATATCTCCCTTGCATAGGTAAATCCTTCTCTTTCACAGAAACCTTCATATATAGAGGTGTACAAAATGTTGATGCCTTTGTATATAGTGGTGTTTGAAACATAGGGGTAAACTGTATATAGTTCCCCTTCAACATCAAGTATCACTCCACTTTTATTAGTAAGCGACCCATAGAAGAATATTGTATGGTTTGAGAAAATGGAGGTTTTTAAGATAGATGAAGAGGAGGCTGACATTGAACCATGTAGAGAGTTGGTCGGAAACAAATTCTCCTCATGTTTTTAAGGCCATAAATTTCCAATTATGAGGTCCTAGATGTGGTAAAAAAATGAGTGCATGCCTTATTTATTCTAAAATATGTGGGCTACTCATTAGAGACTAAAGACTAGACACATCCCTTATCTCATATATGAGGTTCACCTTCAGAACAACATGATACTCTATTTATAGCTAGACCTAATTGTTATATCCATGGATTGGGATCCAAAACTAAAAAAGCATAGCGCAAATCTACAACTTGATTTCCAACATTTCAACACAACCCTTTAGAAGTTGATCATAGAAGCCACATCATTCAACTGTAATCAAAGGCAGGGAATTTATGGATAATTACACTTCGCATAAACCCCATAATAAAATAACCCCACAAATATAGAGTCCTATAATTTCATATGATCTAAAAGAATATGGTGACTAGGTAATGATCAGGCTAGTTGGTCATTTCAATAGAATTACCCCTCTTTTATAATTCCCAGAAATCACGAATGGAGACAAAGGATAGTCAATAGGTCTTTGAACTGGGACCATCAAAGTAATAAGAATTTAGTTAAGACAATAAATAAAAGGTTTCAATAAACTTAAAGACATATTTTAGAAGGTGGCTCCTATCATGGGATGCCATCCCACCCAGTTCCCACAATATCACAACTACACATCATCAAATGAGCCGTAGTTGCACCTACTATAATAGCTGTACATGAGAAGACCCATATCCTCAGACAAGGGGAATATCTACCACCTCCTCCACCTATCAAATTACTAATTCCCAATAGGATTCATGACATAACAGAATCATCTACAAATGATCATCAGCTCACAGGGTAGGGGAAATTTATTTCTCAAAAACTCTCCCCAGGTTCATTATCCCATAAGAGGGTCTTAGAGAAATTAATGAGGATTCCATATCAACATTAGTCCACTGGGATGGGGGAATTAATATCAAATTTTCCATCCCAGGAGTCATCAAATCCCCAACTAGAATCATTGGATCCTCAACATCATGATCTGTCAAAAGTAATTATTGAGATAAATAACCCCAAGACCTTTAGGCTTGGGGTATTTTTGTCGTCATCACCACCATAAAGTGAATCAATATTCTCTATGTTGGGAAGTAAATATTAACTATCAGTATCCAATATATTCCTCCCACTACAAGACAAACATATACTATTTAGATGCCATTTGACAACCATGAGTGGAGACTCCCATAAGATTATTATTTATAGTTTGGGATAGGTAGAACATAAAGAAAAGGAAATTAGACCCCGCCATGGTTTCAAGAAAAAATGGACTAATATAGCCAACTGCTTGAAGGAATAAAATGAAGAAAGTATTCAAGAATGATCCTATTGTGCTAAAAATAATGGTACAACCACCATTTCCAAATATACCTATTTTAATTTCATCAATGACAACACAACCGATATTGTGGATAATAACGCAAATATAAAGTGTTACAACACATGAAACCTACCCTGAGAGGTGGGTGATTTGGATGCACCAAATGGGGCTACATGCACCCAGAACTAAATGAGGATCCAAAATATTTCACCTAAAAATATTGATTTATTGGATCTATGGTAGAACACTTCCAATGAAAAAGGGAATAGTGTGGGTACATCTTAATAACCACCCTAAAGAGTTTATGTTCTTTCCAAGTAGGAACATTTTTCACAACATACGAGTGAGATAAAACTCTCAAATTTCTCAATGAGGAGATACTTAGGTAAAACATTCATGCTAGGTTTAATCTTCAAGATGAGATGAATATTCTCCTTCCCATGATTGATCTTCCAAAACAATAGGTATCTAAGAATCAAAACAACTTTTAGTACAGGAATCCACTCTGCATAAATTAGGATGTTGAAAATGATTGTAACTTCAATCCAGTACGGTGAATGTTTCTCCCTCAATAGTGTGATCCTTCAGTCATATGAAGTATCTATAGTCAGATATAGACAAAGGAGATTCCACCTCATTGACCACATTCCACTCCATGTAGATAGGAGGCGACTCAAATTGTAGTCCCACGAGAGATTCCTAACATCATCAAGTACTTCGTGACTTGAATATAAGCCATGGAAGGGAGGAAAAAATTAGTGAAGCCTTAGATGATCCCATTTCCAAATGGGTACATGAAACTACCCCCAACCCAATTTTGGAAATCCTACCTTCTATAAATTTGAGAGTGTAGGAAACTTGAAAAAAAGATCACACACTTCATATCATGATGTGGGCCAATGATATGACCACAAGATCAATACGAGGAAACCATTATAGGGAATTTTATAAAACAATTGACAAGAAGATCTTTTATTTGATACAAATATCTTCTAGAAAGTTTTTTTGTATGATGGTAAGACCTTCATCATCAATTAAAATAATTGTTCATCTCCATGTTGATGAAAAAGAAAATCACAGACCTGAAGAACTGCAAAAAATGTTAAAATGAGAGGGTGAATGACATCATAGCTAGGTGTAAAGGATTAACCTATTAACTCATCACCCCTATATAATATGATATACTAAGAGAACACTATGTTTAAAAGCACATGGATGAGTTTTAGACACCACTAATCCTAATGAATTACATAGGTGGGATCATTGAGATCGTAGAAACAGTACAACACCTTGAGGAATATATTGAAAGAACTCGATCTCTCACAAACCAACTTGGGTCGACCCTGGACCGGTCACCCAAGACGATTCGTGGCCAGGCTTGAGAGGAATTCCTGATCCTCCCAGGACAGTGACAAGAACCATGACATAAATAGAGAACAATGGGGGAATGGTTTCACCCAATAAAAAATAAGCATCAGAAATAGAATAGAACAAAACAAAATAAAAAAATGACATAAATGAGAAACAACGAAAAACAACACATACTAAATAGACCACGACCAAGAATACTTGTGACCCTGAGAGTCCCACACCAATCCAAAACCAAATGTCACCCATAGTGAGCAAGATCAAGTCAAACCTATAACAGAAACTAAAAACAAGAAAACACTATAGGATTGAGTATAAAAACTAAGTAGGTGTGCCCAAAAATATATTACCAAAGCACTACCATTAAATAAATAATTCAACAATTTTAGGTTTTAAATAAATAATATAAAAAATGGGTTTCCACACACAGTTTCATTTCTAAAACAAGTAATAATAAATTTCCCTTTTTAATTTGAAAACATGTTTAATGTTTGAAGGAAATAGTCACATTACATTTTAAAACATTTTCACTAAAAATTTATAAATCCAAATTTTAGTTGTTATTCAAGAGTAAAACCACAAAAAACACACAAAGCACAATAAGAGAAATGGGAATGTATCAAATGGGGACCAAAAACTGAACTAGGACCCTCAGTCGTCTACCAAATAAAAATAAGCATTAAAGAAAACAATGATTGAACCTTGGATATTGTGAAAAATCTAGAACGTACTACACCAGAGACCCATCCATAAGTCATGCCTACTCTTAATGATGTCATAACGCCCAAACACTCGGTGTTTCCCTACCTGGACTAACTGAGGGGCCCAATCCCCTAGCAGAGCAAAGTCTGTACTAAGGGCCACTAGCCAATGCGTTTTCTAAGCTAGTGTAACAATCATTCTCAGAAGATTCACTTACTATGCCAGGTTCCCATGTCAACATGTGTAATAAAAAGGGGTGAGTCAACAATAAAAATCAAGTAACTAGTCACGATGCACAAACATCACACACAACAACTCACACAATCGACGTACACAGTAGAATCACCCCTGAGTCACACCAAAGAAAGGTTTTCAAATAATCAATTTTATCAAATTACCAAACATGCCTTGTGAAAATTTTAAAGAACACCATACCTTTAGAGAAAGAAAAACTTTTTTTCACATATCAGAATAGAAAATTTGAAATCAAACCAGAACCACACTTTAAAGATCATGAATTATATTAAAAGTCCAAACAAACATTCTTTCATTATTGCGTTTCAGTTCATTAAGAAAACCATTCAGGTTCCATGCATAAAACAAACATCTTCGTTTACATCAAATATTTATTCCAAAAATAATTATCTAATATTATTTCTCATTTTTAAAAAATTATTGAAATATCAAGAAATTAATAAATTCTAAATTTAATGGCGAGTGCTGTGGGGGACCTACCTCAACTTATAGCTCGATTACAACGACGTGACATGTATCACACTTGTGCACAAGTATGCGCAACCTGATGATGACCACAATATCATGGAATTACCTCGCCAATGCACTGAAATAAATGAACAAAAACAAAAAACACATAACCAAAGACTTAAAACAATCCAAATTAACAAACAGTGCAAAAAACCACCTTGACATACTTTCAAAACATAATTTGCTCTATCTGTACTATTTAATAAACCACTTTAAAATTTATAAAACAATTCAAAGAGAAACCCACAACTTTACACACCTGAAACCTGTTCAAAAACCCTTTTATAATTAAATGTGCACGCTCAACACAATATATTAGAATGTGTACTACTTTCACTATTAAAATAAAAAATTAGAGAATTTAATAAAAACTGTTAAACAACACACAACTAGATTCATCATAACCCACCTTAATTCAGATGAGAAGGCTACAAAATATAAAATGAAAAACTATTTTCCATTTTAAACCAATCTTCGCACTACACCAATTAATAAAAAAATAGAAAATCAATAATTTAAGTGAAATAATTAACCAAACAAAAATTATCCACAATACCACATAATTTCTTCTAAAATCAATATACTCAATTTTTTAAAAAAACAATAAATTAATATTAAATGAATGTAATTCGTGCATAAATTAAAATACCTCTAAATTTAAATGGGAAGGGGTTGACATGAGGTGCGATCGATCAACAGAGTCACGAGATAGTCGAAAAGGGGTGTCTTGCACCAGTAGGGAGGGTCGTTGGCTGGGAAAGTGGCTGGAAGGAGGCACGACGGCAAGAAAAATGGTTGGTAGGAGAATCCACCGGCTGGAAAAGAGGTCGGTAGGGAAAAAGAGGGCAGCCTTCAGGGAAAGGCCGACAAGAGGGATGACCAGAGAAGGTTGCGCCGGATAGGGATATTCACAATGGGGAGAGGGGTAGGCTGTCCAAACAGTGGGTGTAAGGAGGGGGCACGCCGGAGGGTACTGATGACGGGGTAGCTGGTGCGACTGGTGCAGGGTGGTGGCCAAAGGCATGAGAGGTCAGCGGGAGGGAAATAGACCTTATGGAAGGTGATTATAGGAGGTAGAGGTGGATAGAAGTGTGGCGTTAGAGGGTGTGTTGTTGGTGGGAGGAAGACCGACGGTCAGAGGGTTAGATGTTGTGGGATAGAAGGGGAGAGGGGGTCACTGCGCTACTGCTGGCCGGATGAAGCAGGGAATCACGGTCAGTGCAGAAGGCCGACACAAAGAGAGAGTGGAGAGGGGAAGGTGTAGGGCAGTTGGATGATGCACGGAAAGAGGCCGAGGGAGTCTGGCTCACTCGACTAGAACATAGAAAAGGGGATGACGGGAGGACAGTATAGGGAGGATGGATGGCTAGCGTGTGCAGTGCGAGGAGGAGCATAGATGAGGATGTGGCCGAGAGGTCGGTAATAGGCTCGGTAGGGGAACACCGACAGGGTAGAGGGTGGTTAGAACATGCGTGACAGGAGAGCTCCAGACCGGTGGGGCTGGGTGGGAGGGAAGGTGCCAGAATGGGGAAAAAAGAGGGGGAGTGCGGTGGACTGTGTGTAGAGGGAGAAGGAGAAGAACATATTATGGGGTGGTAGCACAAGGTATTAGGGTAATCGAGGGCTCACGATGGGGAAAGAGAGAAGGGAGAGGAAGAGTAGAAAAAAGAAATAGAAAAAAAGAAAGAAAAAATAAAACAAAATAAAATGAAAAGGAACTAAAAAAAACTAAAACTCACCAATAAATAAAGATGATAAAAATAATAATAATAAACCATCATTAAAAATAACACTAATAATAATAATAATATCTTTAATCTATAATATCAATAATAATATTGGAAATTATAATAATAATAATGCTTATCATAATAGAAAAACAAATATAAAAATGATAAAAATAATAATCTGAACAACAACAAATAATTAATAATAAGAATAATATAATATTAAATTTATTTATTAATGATTTCTTAATTCTTAATGATAATAACATTAATAATTTTTTTAATAATTATAAAAATATTAATGAATTTTTTTAATAATAATATTAATAGTCATAATGATAAAAATAAAAATGATAAGAATATTTATTTCATTTTAATAATAATTATAAAATTATTACCATAAATAGAAATTATAAATAACACAATAAATCACAAAATTTTCTCATTTTAATTTTTCCAAGACAGACAGATCGTGCCGTTGCCTAGGAGAAGCCCTACAGAGTTTCCAAAATGTACTCCGCCTATGTGCCTAATGAAGTCAACTCAAAAAGGCGCAATTTTTTGGAAAAAACTCAAAAAAAAAATCCGGACTCAACACAACCCAAACAAATTTATTTAAGGCCAAAGAAATAATAAAATAAAATAATTGAATAGGTAGGGGAGTGAAAATTCTCCCCACCCTAATGCTTTCCTCCCCCAGAAAGCCACAATAATACGTATACTGAAAGATAAAACTTCTTAAGTGCCACCCACCTCGAAAGGTTTAAGCCCCTCCAGTTGATCGATCTAAACAAACACCAAAATCCCATAACACATAACTCATCCTTAAAACATGATCACCTTAAATGTCACCAAGAATAACCCAAAACATCAATTTCAACCAGGGAATGAATGAACATAAACAACCTCCGACACTTATTCTCATAATCTTAATCCAATGAAACCATTGGGTGTAATTCAATCCCATCATTTAATTAATAGGAAGAACTTAAAACTGGGTGATTATTCATGAGACCACCAATCACCCAAAATGATACCCGAAGTGAAACTCTGATATTGACACAGGGAGGTCCGAACAGACTCCCCACGATAACGACCAGGATTACACTAAATTACTTCTAGTGTAACTCTATGAGACCCACTATGGGTCTCCCCACCATACGAACTAATGAGATTAACTAAACATGAAGGTTTTCCATACAGAACAAAACCCACACCATGAGGGGGAGAAGGGAAGGCCCAACTGATAGAGCATCGAAAATATTTCCATTACTATATCAATAACATCAACCCCTAAGAAGAACACAAACCATTCCACACTAATGATATAGAATATACCAATGTCATTTTACATTGATGGGATTCTCTTGACTACATTCTAGATTCACTCTAGAGCCTATGGCTGGAGCACTGATGATTGACGCATATCCTGCCTCGCAGTCTGGCTTCAGAAATTCCCCAACATAACACACAAACTAGAATTTTACCAAGCACACTTCCATTCAAATAATGGTTTCAAGGATGTTTGAAAAAACAATTCTTAAAACTGATGGAAAATAAACACCACAAAATTCTACAAGAGACGCCTACTACATCCGAAGAACACAACAAAGAGAAAACTCCAAAATAATCCCCAAACATATCCCTACTCCTGCTGACGGGCTGAGGTGACCTTCGATGAGCCAGGTTTGGCTTCAAAGAACCTATTGAAAACACCCCGACATAATCGCTACAAGTGACCCAGATGTCCATAAGTGTGGCAGGGTTTCGAAACACTCATGAACATCAGCCTTTGGTGACCCTGCTTACCACACTGGTGACATATCATATCATTTCGTTGTGAAGAAGATGAATGAAGGTTTGAAGACCTCTTGATTCCTCAACTAGAGCCACCAACATCAGGTCACATCCCATTCTTCCCATCACCATAATCTGCAGTGATTCCCAAGGACAAGGAAGGATTCACTACTGCAAGTTCTCCTGCTAACTCAGCTTCAGCAAGAAAGGCTTTCCCCACAACATTTGAGAAGCATGATAAGTTGATCTCTACCACGTTTTACTGTAGTTCAGGTTGGAGTCTAGAATCAAATTGTTGAGCCTTCCTGGGGTCATTTTCAAAAAACCATTGGTCGTAAAGAACTAGGTCCAAGAAACGTCTATAGAATTCTAGTACCGATTCAACGCCCTGCTGAACACAACACAACACAACTACATCATCTTCCTCAGCTTTGTCGACTCATAGAAATATTGTTGTATGAACAAAGACATGGAGAATTACCAAGTGAGATCATATCAAGGCTTTATTCAAGATACATAATTTCATCATTTCTAGGTTGGACATTCAAGCATAAAGTTATCCAACTTCAACTTCAATGACTCAGGAAACCTAATAAAACTAAAGTTCCTCTCAATATTCCACAACCACTCCTCTGCTTCTAATGGATCTTCTTGATCATGAAATATGAGAGGGTTCAACTTCCAAAATTCCAGAACATAGTCTATAGGTTGATAAATTGGATGATTTGCTAAGGGCGCACCACCCGAAGCTGCACCATGGTCATTCATAAAACCATCATGTGGGTGAACACTAAGGAACAAGGAAACAAAGAATTTAATAAAAACATGGTAATTGTCATTTCAAATACCAAAATAACACTTTTCACAATAATTTTTAAAATTAGGGGAAAACCAGACGATCCACTTGAGGGAACTAGTGTCATTGGGTGACTCGAACATATGGTTGGAAGCCACACGCCAGTCACGCCACCGTCATAGAGAGTAGTAGAAGGAAAGTTTTCCAGTTGTACATGAATTTAAAGGAACTATGACCTTACAGGGCTACTTTTCCAACTCCCTTTTCATTTACCAACATGAAAAAGTTAAAAGGAAGCAAAAAGTCACCAACAAACCGGACATCCCATAGTAACCCGAGGTACGGAACGAGCAAAGGTTCCTGACATTATTCTCATCCGCACACCTCGAGTACCAATAATTCTACTTCTTCTACCATGAAAACCCCAAATAACGATGGGCACTCTAAAAAACAAGGTATGCTAAAGATTTGACCTGCTGTAATAGCATTTTGTCATGAACCATACCGGGTCAACCCTAGACCGCTCACCCAAGCCGATCCGTGGAAATCCCTGAGAGGTATTCCCAATCCTCCCAGGCTGGTGACAAGTGCCAGAGCATCATTAGAGAACAACAGGGGAACAATTTCTCAAAAAAAACTAAGTAGAATAAATAGAATAGAATAATAAAAAATAAGTAAATAACACAAAAGAGAAAGAGAAACCAACAACACATACTAACCAAACCAATACCAAAAATCCTCATGAACCCAAAGGTCGTTAACTAATCCACACCTAAATCTCACCCAAATCGAGCAAGATCGAGTCGAACCTGCAATAGAAACTAAAAAAAGGAAAACACTATAAGCGCATTACATTTTAAAACATTTTCCTAAAAAATGTATAAATCCAAATTTTAGTTGTTAGTCAAGAGGAAAACCACACACAACACACAACACATAATAAGGGAAATGACAAAGTAGCAAACAGGGACTAGGAACCGATGTAGGACCCTCAATCGTCTACCACATACAAATTAGCACTAAAGAAAACCAGGGTCGAATCTAGGAGCTCGTGAACAATCCAGCCCATACTGTACGTGTGACCCATCCTGAATGTATACCTACTCTCAATGATGTCATAATGCCCAAATGATTGGTGTTTTTCTATATGAACTAACCGATGGGACCAATCCTCTAGTAGATCAATGTCTGTACTAAGGGCCACTAGCTAGTGCATATTCTAAATTAGTGCAACAATCATTCTTAGAAGATTCACTTTCTATGCCAGGTTTCCATGTCAACATGTGTAATAAAAATGGGAGAGTCAACAATGCCAATCAAGTAACTAGTCACGATGAGCAAACATCACACACAACAACTCACATAGTCGACGTACACAGCAGAATCACCCCTAAGTCACAACAAAGAATGTTTTTCAAATAATCTTTTTTATCAAAGTGACAAACAGGCCTTGTGCAACTTTTAAAGAACACCATCCCTCTAGAGAAAAACAACTATTCTTCATGTATCATAAGAGAACATTTGAAATCAAACCAGAACCACACTTTAAAGTTTTTAAATTATATTAAAAGGCCAAACCGGAATTATTTCATTATTGTACATTAGTTCATCAAGAAAATCATTTAGGTTCCATGTATAAAATAAACAACTTCGTTTACATCAAATATTTATTCGAAATATTATTATCTAATATTATTTATCATTCATAAAAAATCAATTAAATATCATGTAATTAATAAAATCTAAATTTAAAGGCGAGTGTGGTGGGGGACCTACCTCAACATGATGCTCGATTACGACGACGTGACATGTCTCACACTTGCGCACAAGTACGCGCAACCTGATGACGACTGAAATATCGAGGAATTACCTCGCTAATGCACTACAATAAACACAAAAAGAAACACATAACCACAGACATAAAACAATATAGACGATCAAATGGTGCAAAAAACCACCTCTACATACTTTCAAAACATAATTTGCACAGTCTGTAGTATTTAATAAACCACTTTAAAATTTATAAAACAATTCCAAAGAAACACCCATGACTTTACACACCCAAAACCTATTCAAAACCCCATTTAAAATTAAATTTTCACCCGCAACACAACATATCAGAACGCATACCACTTGCACTGTTAAAATAAAAAATTGCAGAATTTAATAAAAACTATTAAACAACACACAACTGGATTCTATCATAACGCACGTTAATTAACATGAGTAGGAAACAAAATATAAAATGAAAAACTAATTTCCTTTTAAATCGAAACTTCACACCACACCAATTAATCAGAAAAAATTCCAAATCAATAATTTAGGAGAAACAATTTTAAAAACAAAAACTATGTACAATAGAGTTTTTTATACGGTTTTTAGAAAAAAATTTAAAAAATGGTAAGGTTAATTTTTTTTTCAAAATACCCCTCAAAGGCGGCATCCGCAATGCAGCCTTTCGCCCAGATCTTTGACATGGAAGAGGGGGCACCAGCGGTGCCGCCTTTGCCCTCTCGCCCTATAAAAGGGAAGCCCCCCCCTTCTCCTCACTTCCAAACTTCCATTCCCTCTCATATTCTCTCTAGAATCTTTGATTTTTCTTGTGCGGTGAAGGTTGTGGGCTTTTTTTTTCCAAAACATCATTTAGAGGTATGATTTTATTTAATTTAATGTGTTTTTAGTTGAATTATTTTTAGTTGTAAATATTAAATTTTTTAGTAGATTAGATTGTCTAATTACTTTGTTAGTTTTAAATATGATATTTTGGTAGCATAAAGATTATGTTTTCTAAGCGAAATCCTTGTCTGGATACAAACAAGTGAATTTGGCTCTAGCACAGATGTACCTAGGGGTAAAACCCGAAAACACCGATTTGAGCTAGACTCGAACAAGAACTGGTGCACGAAAATGGGCCTTGCTGCATTCTGGTTTGACACTCCCGGGGGATTGCTTAAGAAAGTCATATTTCTTTATAAACTACTAAAATTTCTGAGAAAACAATGATATATTAAAAAAACACACATAGAGTACTATGTTTATAGTTGTTATTATTAGCTTCGTAATGATCTTAATAGTTATTATTTAATTAGATTGAATATTTTGAAATTAATTAATAAATAAATGATTAATTAGGATTAAGTAGAAAATAATTAATAAATTAATGATTAAGTAGAAATTAATTGATAAATTAATGATTAAGTAGAAATTAATTAATAAAGTAATGATTAAGTAGAAATTACTTAATAAATTAATGATTAAGTAGAAAATAAATAATAAATTAATTATTAAGTAGAAAATAATTAATAAATTAATTATTAAGTTGAAAATAATTAATAAATTAATGATTAAGTAGAAATTAATTAATAAATTAGTGATTAAGTAGAAAATAATTAATAAATTAATGATTAAGTAGAAAATAATTAATAAAATAATGATTAAGTAGAACATAATTAATAAATTAATGATTAAGTAGAAAATAATTAATAAATTAATGATTAAGTATAAAATAATTAATAAATTAATGATTAAGTATAAAATAATTAATAAATTAATGATTAAGTAGAAAATAATTAATAAATTCATGATTAAGTAGAAAATAATTAATAAATTAATGATTAAGTAGAAAATAATTAATAAATTAATGATTAAGTAGAAAATAATTAATAAATTAATGATTAAGTAGAAAATAATTAATAAATTAATGATTAAGTAGAAATCAATTAATAAATTAATGATTAAGTATAAATTAATTAATAAATTAATGATTAAGTAGAAATTAATTAATAAATTAATGATTAAGTAGAAATTAATTAATAAATTAATGATTAAGTAGAAATTAATTAATAAATTAATTATTAAGTAGAAAATAATTAATAAATTAATGATTAAGTAGAAAATAATTAATAAATTAATGATTAAGTAGAAAATAATTAATAAATTAATGATTAAGTAGAAAATAATTAATAAATTAATGATTAAGTAGAAAATAATTATTAAATTAATGATTAAGTAGAAGATAATTAATAAATTAATGATTAAGTAGAAAATAATTAATAAATTAATGATTAAGTAGAAAATAATTAATAAATTAATGATTAAGTAGAAAATAATTAATAAATTAATGATTAAGTAGAAATTAATTAATAAATTAATGATTAATTAGAAATTAATTAATAAATTAATGATTAAGTATAAATTAATTAATAAATTAATTTTTAAGTAGAAATTAATTAATAAATTAATGATTAAGTAGAAATTAATTAATAAAGTAATGATTAAGAAGAAATTAATTAATAAATTAATGATATGATTAATAAATAAGAGTTAAAAATAACACTAACTCAAAAAACGGAGTGAAAAAAAAATATTAGGAATGATTAATTAGAAATGAATTAAAAAAATAAAGAACATGTCATGAAAATATAAATCACACAATATTTCGAGGTTCTGGCCTTTATTGGAATGGATTGGATATCAAAATTTCAGAAAACCTGTTCTGAAATTTTGATATCCAATTCGTTGCAATAAAGGCCCGAAGCTCAAAATATTGTGTTCTTTATATTTTCACGACATGTTCTTTATTTATTTACTCTACTAAAAAATTATTAATTTTGTAAGAAATAACTAATGATTAAAGAATGATGAAGTGTAGAAATATTCGAGTTTAAGATATAAGATTGTTTAATTAAATATTCACAGTATAAAAACTTTTTATTTTTGAATGTTTTTTTGAATATAAAAAATCAGTCAATGTATTAAAAATAATTTGGATTAATAATATTATATTGTTAACCATCAATGTCACTTAAATTATCATAATCTTGATCAAAAACCTTTTTTACATAGAGCATAATGTTTTCTTGTGTGTACTGCTATGGGGAGGTTATTCAAACTGAGCAAGGAGCTTCTTACAATACCCAACCAATAACAGTGGTTAATACAAGTGATTGTGTAACCCTAAGTGACCTTCAATACAGAATTACTGGCTCATGAAATCTAGTACCCGATCAAAAGATCAAGGCAATGAGTTATAGACATTTGCAGTTCTCATCAACATTGTGGCATATAGCTTGTCCATTGGTTGATGATGTGCACTGGATGCAAGTAATTAATTTGTTTTCTCAACGATTGGATGGTACGATGATGGAGTTATATGTTGATGTTTCTACTGTACAACAACAACATCCAATTGTACATAGACATAGAATTAGAAGAGTCAATGAAGATAGTCCACCTCATGAAGTTGAGACTATTCCAAATGATGAAGAAGAGGACAACCTACTTGATCTCTTGGATATACATGTTAACCCAACATATGACGAGGAGTTTTGTAATAACGAAATAGATGATGATAATAGTGCCGATGAGGAAGGAACAACGTAAGTTTTGAGAAATGCAGTAGTTGTACAACAGACTTGACCTACAATAAATCATCCACCACTTTTTGCATCTTGGTCAGAAGCAATGACACGTGTGCCTGAATTTGAAGATAATGTTCTTACACCAGTAACAGAGTTTCCTGGAGTTATATGAGATATGTTTAGTGAGCTTGACAAAACTTTATATGTTGGAAGAAATTTTTCAAGTAAAGATGCATTAAAAAATACGTTAAAGAGATTTCACATTGAGAGGTACTGCATCTATGTAGTTTACGAATCAGATCATAGAAGATATGTCATACGATGTGAGAAATATGGGGATGATTGTAGATTTCAATTGAGGGAGATTCCGGACATTGCATTTGGAGGTTGGAGAATCTCAAAGATTGAGGCAACCCATACTTGCGTTCATCCAAGCCTGACACAAGATCATGCTTCATTGGATACAGAATTTGTGTCATCCATTATTGTTGAGATGATTAAGACATGTCAAGATGTTCTGATATCCCTTGTGCAAGAGAGGATACAACCGACATTTGGTTATACGATTTCGTATAATAAGGCATGGAAGGCGAAACAAAAAGCAATTGTGAAGGTTTATGGTGATTGGGATGACTCATATCGAGTATTTCCGCAATTACATGCTATACTGAGTCATCATAACTAAGTTGTATTCCATATTGATACAAACAAATATGTGTCCCATGATAACAGACTTGATCCATCTTGTGTTCGATTTCATCGATTGTTTTGGGCATTCCTACCATGTATCTCCGCATTTCGTTTTAGTAAACACTTCATTCAGATTGATGGAACGTTTTTATATGGAAAATACAAGGGTGTATTCTTGATTACGGAAACCCAAGATGGAAATCGTTCACCTCTCCCGCTTGCCTTTGCCATTGTAGAGAAAGAACACTATGAATCATGGAGTTGGATTTTCGTATGTATCAGTAATCATTTTCCTAACATTCATGGTGTTTGTTTGATATCTGATCGACATCGGGCAATTAATGAGGAAATCAATGTGGATCGTGATACATTGGGTTATCCGAATGCACATCATCGGTTCTGTATTAGACATATTGCTAGAAACTTGCATAAGAAATTTCACAACGAACCGATGAAGAAGGCAATCACCAGACATGGTATGTATTGTATTTGTTTTTTTTATATCAACGTAAAAATAAAGTCAAAATATGTGAAATATAATCTATTCTGTGTAACATATGAGTCGGATCAACGATGGTTTGAAGCAAGTTTTGAACAAATCCGCCAGGTTAATGAAGAAGTTTACGATTATATGATGCGGATTCCAAAAGAAAAATGGACATTGGCATATGATGGGGGGAAGAGGTACGGACACATGGCCACCAACATTGTAGAGTGCATCAATGGTGTCTTCAAAGGGCTGCGCAAGCTACCTATAGCTACCCTAGTTCTGGAGACATTATATCGTTGTGTGAAGTACTTTGTTGATATACAAAAACTATCATCAGATGGAATACACCAGGGGCTAACGTACGGAAGAAATTTTCAACGAGATATTGAAAAGAACATTGAAGAAGCTTCTCGTTATCATGTCTGTCTATTTCGGCGAGAAGACTCTCGATTTGAAGTTCAAGAGAAGTCGAACCCCATCAAAAATAGCGTTGGTGAAAAAATGGTGGTATTACTAGGAACGAGGCAATGCCAATGTGGGAACATTCAGGCCTTACGATTTCCATGCTCACACGCCATCGTAGCGTGTGCCTCTATTAACATATCATGGGAATCATATATTGATCCAGTGTACCAGATGGACACCATTGCTAACTGTTATGCTGCGCCATGAACACCTATTGGCGAGTTTCGTTATTTCCCAATGCCTGAAGGTCAGATGATAGTGGTACCTGATAAGAATCGATTGCATCCCCGTGGGAGACTGGAGGCCAGTAGGATGTGAAATGAGATGGACTGGCCTCAAGAACAAAGACAGAGTTCGAGATGCATCATATGTCATCAAGAAGTTCATAATCAGAAACGATGTCCTAACATTGTTGGGTCGACTTCACACTCTAAGGCCCAATGATGTATTGTTGTTATTTATAGATTGTTATATTATAAATTTGTTCTTATATATTCCTTTTATCTCGGTTTTTAAGACATAATGTGTGTCACGACCCCCTCCCCACAAAGTGTACCCCCTCCTTGGCCGGCAATGTGAGAAGTGAGATAATGACCCCCGAGTCCTGCCTCCAGTAGGCCCCGAGATGGAGACTAGCACCGAGGGTATAATAAACACACAAATGGGAGGTGTTACCCTCTAATAGAACACATGAAAAAGAGAAAGATAACATAGACACTAATCAACTCGAACTCAAAACTGAAATATAAAAGAAACCCATGTACATATATGAAATGTCATGCAAAAGTACTATAACTGAAAGGGGAAACTATAAGTACTCAAACATTTGAAGAGCTTTAATAGATTACTCCATTCTCATTTTACTAGTTCCACTGTACGTCAATTAATTCTTTAAACATTAATTAATCATGAACAATTCCACATTAAACTAAAAAGACATCACATAAGAAAAATCAACTGCTCCTTTTAAAATTCACATCACCTTTAAAATCTAGTATCTCCATCCCCGTGGATTTTCACCATTTAATCAAACTTTCATTACAGAAATACTTTCCCATATTCTCAGGAATTCTACAGAAGTATCCTATGCTACTAAACACAAAGGAGGCTCAACACAAGCAGCATGCAAACAACAATCACATCCATGGGCTCTTGGCCCTTTAACAAACAAGAGGGTAACTCAGAACCCTTTTAGAAATTATCAAACAAGGGATTCATTAATCCATATTGAACTAATTAGTAAGCTGTCACAAAAGGTTTAACATGCTTACTATGCTAAGTCTACCGATAGAAGTCCACCGATAGAAACACTGTTCAGGTCTACTGATTGAAGTCTACCGATAGAACCTCACCGATAGAAACACTGTTCAAGTCTATCGATAGAAGTCCACTAATAGAAACACTGTTCAAGTCTACCGATAAAACCTCGCTGATAAAACCTCACCGATAGAAACACTGTTCAAGTCTACTGACAGAAGTCCACTGATAGAACCTCACCGATAGAAACACTATTCAAGTCTACTGATAGAAGTCCACTGTTAGAACCTCACCGATAGAAATATTGTTCAAGTCTATTGATAGAAGTCCACCGATAGAGACACTCTTAAAGTCTACCGATAGAAGTCCACCGATAGAACCTCACCGATAGAAACACTGTTCAAGTCTACCGATAGAAGTCCACCGTTAGAACCCACCGATAGAAACACTATTCAAGTCTATCGATATAAGTTCACCGATAGAAACATTGTTCAAGTCTACCGATAGAAGTCCCCCAATGGAACCTCACCGATAGAAACACTGTTCACTGAACCTCACCGATAAAAACACTATTCACCTACCGATACAGTTCAGAAAACTAGAAACAATGTTTAGAGAACTGGAAATTTGGTAAAGTGTTGAGGATAAGTCACCTTGACCTCCCGGAACACCTCCAACACCACATTTTCACAAAGTAATGGATGAGAGAGGTCCGGGCCATTCCAATGTGACTGAGACAATAAATATGAAACATACCATACTGTGAGAAATCATATATAAATTATAAATCACATCCCTTTATAATAAACATCTATATAACACAGAAAAATGTTTTATATATGTAAATATATAAAACCATATATTACAAATCACTCAATTATAGATAAAATCATATCTTATTAATATGATTTGAAGAAAATGACTTATTTTGGTAAAAAAAACTTCATAAAACGTTGTGAATAAACATGACATGTCTTGCATTCGACAAATCACAATATTTTACTGATCATGATGTTATATTTACAGTTTACACTTATAACTTATTTCATTTGTTTATATGCAGATGAATGATACCGTACTACTCAGTCAGAAGGCTACCCATTGTTCACAAGTTGTGATAAATTGTGGTCCAGATCGATTGATCAGGGTGCGTCGAGCACATCATTTTCATCACACAGAGCCTCCTGTTTCCATTAGACCGTATTTGCATCGTGCTGGCTTCTATGGTCTTGCTGTATCAGATTTTACATTTGTAGATCATCACCAACTAGTTGCACTCATGGAGAGGTGGAGACCAGAGACACACACATTCCACCTGCCTGAGGGAGAGATGACCATCACCCTCCAGGATGTAGCTGTGCTTCTTGGTCTTCCTATTCTGGGGAGACCCGTTATTGGATCGACTCGGGCATCTTGGCCCTATCTGGCTCAGCGCTTGTTAGGCATTGATATTTTGTCTGATCGTAGAGCTACCGATGGAGCACCCATATCCATGTCTTGGTTGGAGGCACAGATTCCTCATTTAGCTGATGATGCTGATGAGCAGACGGTGATGCATTATGCTCGTGCATATATATTATGACTTATTGGAGGGACCATGTGTACATATCATTCAGGGATGCGCGTGCACATGATGTATCTACCTCTGCAGGAGGAATTTGATCAGGCAGGGACTTACAGTTGGGGATCCGCCTGCTTGGCATACACATATCGAGCATTATGCAGGATATCCGACAGCCGGTGTACATGTCTCGGGGGATGTGTCATACTTATTCATATGTGGGCATGGGAGCACTTCCCCAGATTTTACCCTGATCTTGTTGGTCCGCCGGTTGAGATGGAGGTGTTACATGATGCTCCGCATGGACGCTTGTATGATCACTCATTTCTATTCGCTTATGATGCTAGTTATTGAATTTAATTTCTCATTATTTATCACTATTGATGTTGTATTTTACAGGTGGTGTCAGCGACACGATTTCACTGCGGTGCCGAGACACGATTTGGCCGTATATCGGCTAGAGATGGACTTTCTCATACCCCATCAGGTATCTATATATATATCCTATATCTGTTTAACAACTTTAATATCATTATATTTTTAGTTTAGAGTTTTTATAACTAGGGTAATATGTTATTTCAGATTTCATGGGTTCCATACTGCTCTGTTATAGATCAGTTGCCGTCATACTGCACGGTTGGCCTTGCCGATGTTATGGCTGTAGTGCCACTCATTCACTTTCATATTGTTGAGTGGCACCAGCCTGATAGAGTCATGCGCCGGTTTCTCTTGACTCAGCGGATTCCATCACCACCACGGCAGACAGATCGGATTTATGGGATGAAGCTGACAGGGAGGCAGGATGACGACTATCATCGAGTACATGTTGTATTCATTGACTATTGGCGCAGACGCGCAGTGTTTTGTATTCAAGGAGTTCCTACAATGCAGTTTTCTCTTTCAGCACAACACGAGTATGATCCATGGTATAGAGTGAAGTCTATACTATATCTTACCCGATCAGTCAGAGAGAAGCATATGATTGTAAGTCAACTAAATTATATTACTATGTTTATTGAGTTATTTTCTAATTCATTTTTAATATGTATACAGGAGAGTCGCGCATACAGTCTTATTCATATGAGCGATGAGGATGAGGACCGAGTATTCAGTCGGGAGGTCGTTCATGCTGAAGCGCTGGACCTGAGGGCATCTATCCAGGCTTTTACCCAGAGCCTCTTCGAGCGTCCGGCACAGAGACAACATGTTCCTGATGCAGAAGAAGATCCTGCAGCACCTGCTGCTAAGGAGCCATGACCACGACGACGTAGACCATGTCGTCCTGCACGTCAGGCCTCACCAGTTCCATAGGCAGAGGTCGGCGCTCTAGTAGTTCAGTCTGAGCCGATGCAGGATATTCCTCAACGGTCATGGGATCCATCTTTTCTGACGGGATATCCTCAGTTTTCTCCATCTTGGACTCCATATGGATTGTAGCCTTTTGGTGCAGAGTTATCACAACCTTGGCCTCTAGACCCATCACAGAGTTCGAGTATAGTTCCACCACATGATTCATTCCCCACTGCGATGATGTCGGGTCCTTCTACCACCAAGGTGGGAGAAGGATCTGGAGGGAAGTACGAGGTAGAGTTGACATTTTCTCCCACCGGCACAGAGGTGGAGGATAAGACGGTCGATGTTCCAGTGCCTGAGTACCAGCCTTCTCTAGGTCATCAAACTCCCCAGAGATCTCATCGTGGACGTCCTATTATTAGACCACCATGTGGGACAGGCTCTCCTCACTGTAGACATAGACATTGATTGTTTATGTTCTTTTATATGTTTAATGTCTATGGAAATGAAAAAGAATATATAAGCTACATGAAACATAAAAATGGTTCAAGTACGTGACTTTGAAAGACTATAAAATATAAACTATGAAATGAATATAAATGAAACATTAAACATTGATTAAACATATAATAAATAGTTGAAAACAAAAGTAATTTCAAGTACGTGATTTCGAAAGACTAAAAAATGAATATACTATTATTACTATGAGCTGTTCTTATATGGTTATCCAGTATTTCAGTTTTTATTTATATTTTAGGCATAGTTTATATTTGATACCATTCAAAGTCTACTTCTTGAAAGATATCATTAATTATTAAATTTAAAATTTATAACTTTAAAATCATATAAAATATACAGCATAAAATTAGATATGAAATTCACAGTAAGAAAAAACATAAGGTCCAAAAATGGTGTGTTTATGTGGAGCTTCTGGTATTTGTTGCAGTAAATTGGATATCAAAATCAATACTGGATATCAAGAAAGGTTGAATCCGCATTTCGTTTTGCGGGAAACACCACCGCAGTGTCTTAAATGCAGCTTAAGTGTTCAATTTTGTTTCATTAAATCTAGAAAACCACTCTTTTTTACCGAAATATCAGTCACATATCCAAATTAACCCTCCAATTCTGACGCCCCTGGGTTCATACCATTTGATGGGGGGAGAGACGTCCATGGTAAACCTCCGAGTGAGAGTGAAGGAAGACACACTTACTGTTATAGATAAAACCCTTCTACTGACATGAAAATTAATCAGGAACTCACATTTCTAATGTCATTGAAATTTTTTATCTATTATAACAGGTTTTATTTACATATATGATATATATTTTATACCTTATTATTTAAGTTAGGAATATTGTTTATTTTTTAAAGTTATGCAGACTTTAACAGAATAATTGTTTATCCTTCATTATCTTCAAAAGCCTTTTGTAGGACCTCATTGATCTATTCATTCTAAACACTCACATACAAGTATACTATAAAGGTATAAAAACCAATAATTTTTTCCAGGTAATCAAACCTGAAAGATCGAGGCAAAACAAACTTGTAGGACATTAGACATTTGTTTTGAGAACTCATATGCCTTCCGATGAATTCTAGATAACGATGGAGATGAAACACGTTCAAGAAATAAATAAATGTAGAATCATTAACAATATCAGAGGTGTCCCTCATAAAGCAGTCAGAATATAAACAATTATTCTGTTAAAGTCAGCATACCATTAAAAAATAAACAACATTCCTAACTTAAATAATAAAGTATAAAATATATATCATATATGTAAATAAAACCTGTTATAATAGAAAAAAAATGTCAATGACATTAGAAAAGTGAGTTCCTGATTAATTTTCATGTCAGTAGAAGGGTTTTATCTAAAAAAGTAAGTGTGTATTCCTTCACTCTCACTCGGAGGTTTACCATGGACGTCTCTCCCCCATCGAACGGTATGAACCCAGGGGCGTCAGAATTGGAGGGTTAATTTGGATATGTGACTGATATTTCGGTAAAAACGAGTGGTTTTCCAGATTTAATGAAACTAAATTGAACACTTAAGCTGCATTTAAGACATTGCGGTGGTGTTTCCCACAAAACAAAATGCGAATTCAACCTTTCTTGATATCCAGTATTGATTTTGATATCCAATTCACTGCAACAAATACCAGAAGCTCCACATAAACACACCATTTCTGGACCTTCTGTCCTTTCTTACTGTGAATTGCATATCTAATTTTATACTATATATTTTATATGATTTTAAAGTTATTAATTTTAAATTTAATAATTAATTATATCTTTCAAGAAGTTGACTTTGAAAGGTATCAAACATAAACTATGCCTAAAATATAAATAAAAACTAAAATACTGGATAACCATATAAGAACAACTCATAGTAATAATAGTATATTCATTTTATAGTCTTTATAAATCATGTACATGAAATTCCTTTTGTTTCCAACTATTTATTATATGTTTAATCAATGTTTAAAGTTTCATTTATATTCGTTTCATAGTTTATATTTTATAGTATTTCAAAGTCACGTACTTGAACCCTTTTTATGTTTCATGTAGGCGGTTTTGAAAGCTTATAGATTACTTTTCACTAACATTATTTTGGAAAATCCGTTTGTTTTCAACTATTTATTATATGTTTAACCAATTTTTAAAGTTTCATTTATTTTCGTTTCATAGTTTATATTTTATAGTCTTTCAAAGTCACGTACTTGAACCATTTTTAAGTTTCTAGTAGGCGGTTTTGAAAACTTATAGATTAATTTTCACTAACATTTTTTTTGAAATTCTTTTTCTTTTCAACTATTTATTATATGTTTAAACAATTTTTAAAGTTTCATGTATATTCGTTTCATAGATTATATATTATAGTCTTTCAAAGTCACGTACTTGAACCATTTTTAAGTTTCAAGTAGGCGATTTTGAAATCTTATAAATTACTTTTCACTAACATTTTTTTGGAAATTACTTTTTCTTTCAACTATTTATTATATTTTTAAACAATGTTTAAATTTTCATGTATATTCGTTTCATAGTTTATATTTTATAGTCTTTCAAAGTCACGTACTTGAACCATTTTTAAGTTTCAAGTAGGTGGTTTTGAAATATTATAGAGTACTTTTCAGTAACATTTTTTTGGAAATTACTTTTGTTTTCAAATATTAATTATATTTTTAATCAATGTTTAAGGATTTATGTATATATTTTTCATAGTTTATATTTTATAGTCTTTTAAAGTCACGTACTTGAACCATTTTTATGTTTCAAGTAGGCGGTTTTGAAAGATTATAGATTACTTTTCACTAATTTTTTTGGAAATTTCTTTTGTTTTCAACTATTTATTATATGTTTAGTCAATTTTTAAAGTTTCATATATATTAGTTTCATAGTTTATATTTTATAGTCTTTCAAAGTCATGTACTTGAACCATTTTTAAGTTTCATGTAGGCAGTTTTGAAAGCTTATACATTACTTTTCTCTAACATTTTTTTGGAAATCCCTTTTGTTTTCAACTATTTATTATATGTTTAACCAATGTTTAAAGTTTAATTTATATTCGTTTCATAGTTTATATTTTATAATCTTTCAAAGTCACATACATGAACCATTTTTATGTTTCAAGTAGGCTCTTTTGAAATCTTATAGATTAGTTTTCAATAACATTTTTTTTGGAAATTCATTTTGTTTTGAACTATTTCTTATATGAATAATCAATGTTTAAAGTTCCAGTTATATTCATTTCATAGTATATATTTTATAGTCTTTCAAAGTCACGTACCTGAACCATTTTTTAGTTTCAAGTAGGCGCTTTTGAAAGCTTATAGATTAGTTTTCAATAACATTTTTGGACATTCATTTTGTTTTTAAATATTTATTATATGTTTAATAAATGTTTAAAGTTCCAGTTATATTTGTTTCATAGTATATATATTATTATCTTTCAAAATCACGTACTTGAAACACAATCTCACATAAGAAATGCAGAATATAATGCGCAGGAAATGAAAAACTTGAATTCCGCATCGGAAATGCAGAATGGATTTAGAGAAACCTATCTTATAAAAGGGAGTTCTAGGTGAGGGTTTCTGTCAGAATCTAGTCTACTGTAATGGAAGTACTGTTGGATATTTAGTAGCAGAGAAATTCTACTGAAAATTTTTGTTTTGTTTATATATATATATATAAAACAAAAACAAAATAAAAATAAAAATTTTTAAAAAAAATATATAGGGGAAAGGCGGCATCGCGGATGACGCCTTTCGGGTAAAGGCCAAAAGCGGCACCTCCGATGCCTCCTTTTCCCCGAAACGTAAAGGCGGCATCGGCGATTCCTCCTTTAAGGGGCATTTTGACAAAAAAATTTAACCTGACCGTTTTTAATTTTTTTTTCAAAACCGTATAAAAAAACTCATGTACAATACCACATAGTTACTTATAAATTAAATATACTAAAAATTTAAAAAAATGATAAATTCATATTAAATGAATGTAAGAAATACATGAATTAAAATAACTCTAAATTTATAGGGGAAGGGGTCGGTGTGGGGTGCGCTTGATCAACGGAGTCACCAGATAGTCTAAAAGGGGTGGCGCACACCGGTAGGGAGTGTCATTGGCTTGGAAGGTGGCTGATTGGAGGCATGAAGGGCAAAAAAATGGCTGGCATGAGAATCCATTGGCTGGAAAAGAGGCAGGTTGGGAAGAAGAGGGTTGCTTGTAGGGGAAGGCTGGCTGGAGGGATGACCAGAAAAGGTTGCGCCGGACAGGGAGATTCATGATGGGGAGAGGGAGAGGCCGGAGGGGGAACACTAGAGGGTACGGATATAAGGGGGAGCCAGTGCGAACGGTGTAGGGTGGAGGCAAGAGGTGTGAATGGTTATTGAGAGGGACACCGGCCTTCTAGAAGGTAGTTTTAGGAGGCGAAGGCGGATAGAAGTGTGGCGTCGGAGGGCATGAGGCCAGCGGGAGGAAGACCGATGACCGGAGGGTTGGCTATTGCAGGATGGAAGGGGAGAGGGAGTCGTTGTGCTGCTTCTGGACGGATGAAGAAGCGTGTCGTGGTCAGTGCAAGTGGCCGAAACCGAGAGGGAGTAAAGATGCGATGGTGCAGGGCAGCTGGACGATGCACAGAAAGAGGCTGGGGGAGTCAGGCTCGCTCAACCAGAATATGGAAAAGGGGCCAGTGGGAGGCCGGTGTAGGGAGGATGGCTAGTCGTGACACACAGTGCGGGGAGGTGTAGGAGGGTGCACAAACAGGGAGGGGGGAAAGAGGTCTACATCGGGCTCGGTAGGGGCGCATGGTACAGGGTGGCTAGAGCATGTGCAATAGGAGAGCGCCAGACTGGTGGGGCTGGGTGCGAGGGAAGGCGCCAGAATGGGAGAAAGAAGAGGGGGAGTGCAGCGGCCTGTGTGGAGAGGGAGAAGGAGAAGAATGGGGGAGTGGGGTGGCAGCACAAGGGATTAGGGTAGTAGGGGGGCTTGCGACGGGGAAAGAGACAAGGGAGAGGAAGAGTGAAAAAAAAGAAATGAAATGAAAAAGAAAGGAAAAATAAAACAAAATAAAATGAAAAGAAACTAAAGAAACTAATACTCAATAATAAATAAAGAAGATAAAAAATAATAATAAATGTAAAGCCTCATTAATAATAACACTAATAATAATAATATCTTTATTCTTTAATAATAATAATAATATTGGAAATTATAATAATAATAATTCTCATCATAATAACAAAACAAATATAAAAATAATAGAAATAAAAATCTTAACAACAAAAAATATTTAATGATAATAATATATTATTAAAATTATATATTAACGAATGCATAATTCTTAATGATAATAAATTTAATAATTTTTTTAACAATTTTAAAAATATTACTGAAACTTTTTAATAATAATCATAATAGTCATAACGATAAAAATGAAAATGATAAAAATATTAATTTCATTTTAATAATAATTATAAATTTATTACCATCAATATAAATTTTAAATAACACAATAAATTAAAAAAATTTCTCATTTTAATTTTTTAATGATAGACAGATCATGCCATTGCCTGGGAAAAGCCACACCAGGTTTCCAAAATGAGCTCTGCCCGTGTTCCCAACAACGTTAACTCAAAAAGGCGCACTTTTTGAAAAAACTCAAATTTTTTGTCTGAGACTCGTCCTGAACCCCAAAAAAATTATTTAAGGAAAAATAAATAATAAAATAAAATAATTGAATAGGTCGGGGTGTGACAATTCTCCCCACCCTAATGCTTTCCTCCCTTAGAAAGCCACAAAAAGACCTAGAACAAAAGATAAAACTTCTTAATTTGCACCCACCTTGAAATTTTTAGGCACCTCCATCTGATCGATCTAAATAGACACTAAAATCCTATAACACATTACTCATCCTTAAAACATGATCACCTTAAATGTCACCTAGAAGAACCCAAAACATCTATTTTAGAAATGGAATGAACGAAATTAAACCACCTCCGACACTTATTCTATTAATCTTAATCCAACTAAACCTTTGGGTGTAATTCAATCCCAACATTTACTCAAAGGGAAGAACATAAAACTGGTTGATTATTCATGAGACCAAAAATAACCCAAAATGAAACCCAAAGTGAAACTCTGATATTGTCATAGGGAGGCCCGAATAGACTCCCCACCATAATGATCGGGATAACACTAAATTACTTCTGGTGTAACTCTACGAGACCCACTGTGGGTCTCCCCACCATAATAACTGATGAGATTAACAAAACTTGATGGTTTTCCATACAGAACAAAACCCCCACCGTGAGGGGGAGAAGGGAAGGCCCAAATGATAGAACATCGAAGCTACCACCATTTTTATATCAACAACATCACCCCCTTAGAAGAACACAAACCATGCCACACTAAAGATAGAGATTATAACAACGACTTTTTACATTGTTGGGATTCTCCTGACTACATGCTAGCTTCACTGTGAAGCCTATGGCTGGAGCACCGATGATTGAAGCATCTCCTGCCTTGCAGTCAGGATTCAGAAATTCCCCAACATAACACTCAAACAAGAATTTTACCAAGAACACTTCCATTAAAAAATGGATTCAAGGAGTTTTAACAAAACCATTCTTATAACTGAAGGAAAAGAAAATACACAAAATGCTACAAGAGATGACTACTACATCCGAATCACACAAGAAATAGAAAACTCCAAACTAATCCCCAAACATCTCCCTACTCCTGCTAATGGGCTGAGGCGACCTTCGACAAGCCAGGTCTGGATTCAACGCACCTATTGGAAACACCTCGACAAAATCACTACAAGTGTCCCAAATGTCCATAGGTGTGGCAGGATTTCCGAACACTCAGGCACGTCAGCCTTTTGTGACCCTGCTTACCACATTGGTGACAGATCATATCATTGTGCTGTGAAGAAGATTATAGAAGGTATGAAGGCCTCTTGATTCCTCTACTAGGGCCACTAGCTTTAGATCGCTTCCCATTCTTTCTATCACCGTCCTCTCCACTGATTCCCAAGGCCGATGAAGGATTCAACATCTCAATTCATCCTACTAACTCAACTTCAGCAAGAAAGGCTGTTACCACAACATTTGAGAAGGTGGTTAAGTTGAGCTCTACCACATTCGACTGTAGTTCAGGATGGAGTCCAAACTCAAATTTCCAAGCCTTCCCGGGGTCATTTGCAAGAATCCATTGGTCGTACAGAACTAGGTCCAAGAAACATCAATATAAGTCTAGTAATAATTCAACACCCTATTGAACACAACACAACTACATCATCTTCCTCATCTTTGTCATCTCAGAGAAATATTTTTGGATGAACGAATACTTAAAGAATTCCCAAGTGATATCTTATCAAGGATTTCATTGAGACACAGATTTAAATTATTTCTAGGATGGACCTTCAAGCATAAAGGTAGAAAACTTCACCTTCAATGACTCAGGAAACCTAATTAAACTGAAGTTCTTCTCAATATTTCGCAACCAATCCTCTTCCTCAAGTGGATATTCATGAGCATAAAATAGAGGAGGGTTCAACTTCTGGAATTCTAGAACATAGTATATAGGTTGATCAACTAGAGGATTTTCTAAGGGTGCACCACCCGATGCTACACCTTGGGTATTCATAAAACCATAGTGTGGGTAATCAATAAGGAGCATGGAAATAAATAATTTTATCAAAACATGATCATTGTCATTTCAAATAACAAAATAAAAGTTTTCACAATTATTTTTAAAATTAAGGAAAACCCGAACGATCCACTAGAGGAAACTAGTGTCGATGGGTAACTCAGACATATTGTTGGAAGCCATATTCCAGTCACACCACTATCAGAGAGAGCTGTCTAGGGAAATTTCCCCATCTCTACATGGATTTCCAGGACCTATGAGCTTACATGGATACTTTTATAACTCCCTTTTCATTTCCCAACATAAAATAATTCAATGGAACCAAAAAGACACCAACAACCTGGACATCCCATGGTAACTCGAAGTTCATAAAGAGCAATGTTTCATGACATCCTTATTGTCCATACACCTCGAGTCCTGATAGTTCTACTCCTTCTACCATTAAAACCCCAAATAATGATGGGTGCTCTGAAAAATAAGGCCTGCTCAAGATATGACCTGCTTTGATACAATTTTTTCTGGAACCAACCTGGGTCGACCCTAGACCTGTCACCCAAGCCGATCCGCAAAAAGGCCTAAGAGGTGTTCCCGATCCTCCTGGGCTAGATACAAGTGCCAGAGAATCAACATAGAACAACAGGGGAACAATTTCCCAAAATAAAAAAAATAACTAAGTAGCAAAAATAGAATAGAAAAATAAAAAATAAATAAATGACATGAAAGAGAAAGGACAACCAATAACACATACTAACCTAACCATGACCAAAACTCCTCATGACCCCGAGTGTCTCTCCCCAATCCACAACCAACTCTTTCCCATAGTGATCAAGCTCGAGTTAAACCTACAAGAGAAACTAAAAACAAGAAAAAACAATAGGAATGCGCACTAAAACATAGTAGGCATGCCCAACAATCTATTCCCAAAGCACTACCTTTAAATAAAGAATTTACAAATTTTAGGTTTGAATTAAATTATATAAAATATGGGTTTCCACACACACTTTTATTTCTAAAACAAGTAATAATACAATACCATTTTTAATTTAAAAACAAGTATAATGGTTGAAGAAAATAAGTGCATTATATTTTCAAACATTTTTGCAAAAAAATTAGAAATCCAAATTTTAGTTGTTGGTCAAGAGGAAAACCACACATCACACACAACACACAATAAGGGCAATGGGAAAGTATAAAATGGGGACCGATAACAAAACTAGGACCCTCAATCATCTTCCATATACAAATAATCACTAAAGAAAACATGGTTCGAACCTAGGAGCTCGTGAAAAATCCAGAACATACTACACGTGTGACTCATCCTGAAGGCATGCCTACTCTCGATGAAGTTTTAATTTCCAAACTTTTGGTGTTTCCCTACCTGGACTAATCGAGGGGCCCAATCCCCTAGCAAAGAAAAGTTTGTTTTTAAGGGACACTAGCTAGTGTGTATTATAAACTAGTGCAACGATTGTTCTATGAAGATTCTCTTACTATTCTAGGTTCCCATGTCAACATGTGTAATAAAAACGGGTGAGTCAACAATTTCAATCAAGTAACCAGTAACGATGCACAAACATCACCCAAAAAAACTCACACAATCGATATACACTACAGGATCACCCCTGAGTTACCCCAAAAAAAGTTTTTCAATTAATCTATTTTATCAAAGCACCAAATGGGCCTTGTACAACTTGTAAAAAATTCCATCCCAATAAAGAAATCACAAATTTTGTTCAAGTATCAGAAGAGAACATTTTAAATCAAGCCAGAACAACACTTGAAAGTTCATGAATTATATTCAAAGGCCGAATGATAATTCTTTCATTATTATGTGTCAGTTCTTCTAGAAAATCATTCAGGTGCCATGAATAAAATAAACAGCTTTGTTTACATAAAATATTTATTCTAAAAAAAATTTCTAATATTATTTCTCATTCATCAAAAATCAATGAAATATCAAGAAATTCAAAAATTCTAAATTTAAAGGCGAGTGCAGTGGGGGACCTACCTCGACTTGCAACTCGATTACGACGACGCGACACATCTCACACTTGCGCACAAGTACACGCAACATGATGATGAATGAAATATCGTGGAATTATCTTGCCAATGCTCTAAAACTAATGCAAAAAAAACACATAACGAATGACTTAAAACAATCCAAATGAACAAACGGCACAAAAAAACACCTCGACATACTTTCAAAACATAATTCGCTCCGTCTACACTTTTTAATAAACCACTTTAAAATATATAAAACAATTCCAAATAGAAACCCATAGCTTTACACACCCAAAACCTGTTCAAAACCCATTTTATAATTAAATGTGAAAATGAAACACACCATATCAGAACGCATACCACTTTCATACTTAAAATAACAAATTCTAGAATTTAATAAAAACTATTAAACAGTACACAACTAGCTTCTATTAAAACACACCTTAATTCACATGAGAAGACTACAAAATATAAAATGAAAAACTAATTTATCTTAAAAACCAAACTTCACACCACACCAATTAATCAAAAAACATGATAAATCAATAATTTAGGTGAAACAATTAACAAAACAAAAATTATCTGCAATACCACATAATTTCTTCTAAAATAAATATACTCGAAATTTACAAAATAATAATAAATTAATATTAAATGAATATAAGTCATGCAAGAATTAAATAACCTCTAAATTTAATGGGTCGGGGGTCGGGGCGGGGTGCGCTCGATCAGCGGAGTCACACAACAGTCGAAAAGTGGTGGTGCATGGTGCGCTCGATCAGTGGAGTCAAGAAACAGTCGAAAAGGGGTGGCGCGCACTAGTAGGGAGGGCCTTTGGTCAAGAATGTGGTTGGTAGGAGGCACAATAGTTGAAAAAATGGCTCGATAAAGAATCCACTGACTGGAAAAGAGGCCGACAGGGAAGAAGAGGGCTGCCGGCAGGGTGAGGCCGGCTGGAGGGCTGACTGAAGAAGGTTACAGCGGATTGGGGGATTCTCGATGGGGAGTGGGGGAGGCCGGCCAAATAGTGGGTGTAAGGTGGGGGTGCACCGGAGGGTGTACATGCAGGGGGAGCCGGTGCGACCACTGCATGGTGGAATCCAGAGGCATTCGAGGTCAGCGGGAGAGACATCAGCCTGCTGGACGACAGTTGTAGGAGGTAGAGGTAGCTCGAAGCGCGACATCGGAGTGTGCGAGACTGGTAAGAGGAAGAAGGATGACTGGAGGGTTCACTGTTGTGGGATGGAAGGGGAGAGGGGGTCGCTGCGCTGTTGCTGGCTGGATGAAGAAGGGCTTTGCGGTCAGTGAAGGAGGCCGACACGAAGAGGGAGTAGGGAGGGGAATGTGTGGGGTTTCTGGATGGAATGATAAAAGAGGCCGGGGGGGGGGGTTTCTCGATTAGAATAGGGAAAAGGGATCGACAGGAGGATGGTGCAGGGAGGATGGCCAGCCGGGGCGTGTGGTGCAGGGAGGCATAAGAGGGCGTGCAGACGGGGAGACGACTGGGAGGTCAGCAATGAGATCAGTAGGGGCGCGTAGGATGGGTACTAGGTGGATGGAGTGTGCTTTAGGAGGGTGCTAGACCAGTGGGGCTGGGAGATAGGGAAGGCGCCAGAATGGGGGAAAGAAGAGGGGGAGTGTCGCGGCCTGCGTGGAGAGGGGGAAGGAGAAGAACCAGGGAGAGGGGTTGCGACACAAGGGATTAGGGTAATAATGGGGCCCGCGATAGGGAGAGAGAGAAAAGAGTGGAAGTGTGGGAAAACAAATAAATGGAAAGAAAAATAAATAAAAAATAAAATTAAATAAATTGAAAATAAACTAAAAAAAACTAAAACTCATCAATAAATAAAGATGATAAAAATAATAATAATAGTAAAGCCTCATTGATAATAACACTAATAATAACAATAATAACAATAATAACAATAACGTTAATCTATAATAATAATAATAACAACAACAACATTAAAAACAATAAAAATAATAATGCTCATCTTAATAATAAAACAAATATAAAAATGATAAAAATAATAATCTTAACAACAAAAAATCATTAATAATAATAATATAATATTAAAATTATTTATTAATGTTTTCTTCATTATTAATGATAATAACATTAATAACATTTTTAATAATTATAAAAATATTAATGAAACCTTTTAATAATAATAATAATAGGAATAATGAGAAAAATAAAAATGATAAAATATTCATTTCATTTTAATAATAATTATGAAATTATTACCATCAATAGAAATTTTAAATAACACAATAAATCACAAAATATTCTCATTTTAATTTTTGGAAGATAGATATATTGTTCCATTTCTTGGGAGAATCCATGTGGGGTGTCCAATATGTGTTCCACCTGTGCGACCAACTACGTCACCTAAAAAACACACACTTTTTGACAAAACTCAAAATTTTCATCTGAGACTCGACCCGATCCCCAAAAAAATTATTTAAGGCCAAAGAAATAATAAAATAAAATAATTTAATAGGTTGGGGTTTGACATGATCTGATTCTCGACTCATATATTCAATATGGGGGAATATTATAGGAAAATCAGAAGCTACATATGTCACTCTCAATCTAGAAGTAGTTCCCATCCAAGCACCTAGGCACGTCCTGAACCACCTAACACCTCTTTTCAAGTTGTGACAACCATGTAAGTACCCTCAACTATAATCATCGAGAAATTAAGGTCACCTATGATTTGAGAAACATATAAAAATAATACTAATTCAAAAATGAATAATTTTATAGTTAATTCTTAGAGTCCATGTATAATTACATTCCCACGGCACCACATCCCAAGATGCCTAGTGAGGTAAACCACACCAAACACCCCGACCACATCCCTTTCCATAGATGTATTGTTCACAATATCTTGGAATTATTTATCTTTAATGTTGACCTCTAAGGAATGGTTGACTATAGATAGGTGGTTCTAGATAAATCCCCATAGTAGGAGGCTTTCATATCTATTTCCTCATCAGAAGAAGAGGATGGTTGGTAGAATGTGTCGTTCAGGCATGAATTCAAGTTCAAAAAATGGATGAATCAGAAGATAGTTGATTGAGATCATTCCACCAAAAGAGAATAGATGTGAAAACCCACAATACTTCCACCAACCAAGGAGGTAACACCATATATACATCCCAAAAGTGTGCATGAGTAATGAAAGGTGGGATACATAGAAGTGGAGGAGTCATATTCTGCTCTATTGAAAGTTCTGACTCTTAAATATTTTTCCAATCCTATATATTCTACATAGGTACTGAACCGCCAAATAGAAACCTCATTGGAGGAAGAGATCATATTTTTTTCCTTCAATATGAAACACTTGGTTTTTCCCTTCTTTGATAATAAATTTTCCATAAAATATGAGTTTCCCATGCATGATCGTGGAATAAGAGGTCGCGTGTGTAGTAATTGGGGACGCAAAAAACATCACAGGCATGGCCAGACCTAATATTTATATCATATACCCATGGAGGCCATGTATGAAACTAATACCCATATGAAAGTGGTCTAGCCAACATAAAAGAGGCATATATGTTTTCCAAAAACCTCCAGTAGTCTCCCATGCCTAATTTTTTTACATGACAACCTATTGGGGGTTTGATTATATAAGCATCCCCAAAAATTGGGAATATTGACAAGACATATGCCATTGGTAGTAGATACTCCCAAAATCTCCAATTAAACACTAGGATCATCCACCACAAATTACTTGGCTCATGAGATGCATATTATGGATTAACCCCACCTCATGAAACGTCGACCTCTGGCACAAAAGTATGATATTCTAAAACAGTTGGTGATTTTCCCAACCATGCTACTAATATGGGATGTGATACATAATTAAAAATAATATAGGGAGACACTAAATGAAGCCCTCTAGATCCCATGGGAGTTTAAGATAGGAGTCTCTGCAACTATGGTTTATTGAGTTGAGACCATTCCATCATAATTCTAGGTCTCTATCTCTTTCACTGACCATGATCATAAAGAGGTCATCCAAGGGAACATCATACCCCTATATCTTTTATGAAGACTCAATAATGTTGACGTCCAAATAGATTTGATTGAAAATCGTTATGGTACCAAATTCATCTTGGTTCAAACCCTTTGGCCTTTGAGATACAGCAAAGGGGGCTTATCTCCCATAAAGTTAACCATTCAAGGATATGATAAGTGTGAAAAAGAGCTCTTATGAAGATCCAAATCTAAGATCTTCTTTGGGATCACATATCTAATTCCGATTTTATGGTTATCAGATAAGAAACCACACATAATGTCCTTCTTTGATGGTCTTGGATCCATAGTCACTTGAATGTAACTTTGACATTCCATCAATGTTTGAAATAACCCATCGATGTAATGGTCAACATAATACATGGTGAAAATTCCCACTTCAATACGTTTATATCCACATATTCTGAAGAATATTTCTATAAAAGGGGAGTAAATCTACCAATGGAGGATGATGATAGTAAGGTTTCATCCCCCAATGGCATGGGGACCACCTATGCCAATCCCATGAGTATTCATGGTAGTGACTATGTTGTCCCCATAAATCTGGTTGTTGTAGTAGACTTAGTACTAGAAGTCCAAACCCCTTTATCCATAGTGATTTTGTAAAAGAAAATAAGTTCTAGAGTCTCTCTCTAATGAATCAGTATGTATGAGATGATAATACATATCCTCAATGTGTCTCCCAACAAGACAGTGATAGAGAATCCGCTAGATTTCTAGTTTCATCTAAAAGTGTCTCCATAGATTCATAAGTGGAACAATATGAGGATGAACTCATAAAATCCCCTCCGAAATTTGAGGAGGGTTTATCCACCACCATTGATGAGATCATGAAGATAAATATTGGAACATAATAATACCTATAGCCTACAATAATTACTGATTTATAGATGTGACTATGTATCACATTGGCTTACATGATGAGAATTGATGCTTCCATAAGGCATCCAGGAGGATGCATCCATCTCATGCCACCAATTTCAAGGTAGAATTTGACAAATTTATCAAATCTGATGTTGTCTGAGAAGTGTGATAGCCAAAATGTCCTGCTAGAATTTTACCCATAAAGTAAAAGAATGGGTAGATTAAGGTCAAAATTTATTTTAGAGACCTTAATCAGAACTATCTAAAGGAACATATAATATTTATGATCACATAACTCTTGATCAATGTAACTGTTAGATTCCATGACCTTTCCTTCATGGATGGATATTCAGGGTACAACAAATAAATATGGGTTTTAAAGATAATGAATCCAATTCCTTGAGAGTGACTTAGAGGATATTTTGAAATCATTTTATGTGCTTTAGATTAATGAATGTTGGATCCACATATCAACATGCCATGTGTCACATTGTTAATCCATTACTTGGAAGGATAGTCGAATGTTATGTCAACATAATGGTAGTCAGATCCCGAATGTGATATAATCACTTCCCAGATATCGAAAGACTCTTCGATAAGCGATGATAGCATAGTCTCAAGATGAATCCATTGAATTTATATTTTAGGGTAACATTATATAAGTTTATTGGATTTATGTTTTTCTGTAGTGACAATGAGGATGAACCAGATAGGACTAGTGCAATTTTAGAAATTTGACCCCCAAAAATATTAATTAACATATGGGGATGCAATGGAACTTCACCTAAATTAGCTGTTTCATAGCCAACTTGGCCAACATATCACTCCCATTCACCAGGATAATGAAGAAGTGAGTCACCTATCAACATGATTATGACTACCAAAAAGCCTTCAAAATTATAAAGAATCTTTTAATACACCAACCAGTTTTGATACCTTCGGTGGATGGGATGCCTATAATCATATATGTGTCCAAAATTAAATTCTCGCTGGGTTCCATCCTCACACATGAAAAAAATACAGTGAGTTAAAATAATATCTACTAACTATGTTAAAAGATGATAGGTACTGATACTTGATACTTTTATTTCAATAAGAACTACCTTGCACTCATATTTGTAATAAAAAAGTAAAGGCATTAATTTCAGCACCACATAGTTCATTTGGTCTCTCGTATTGAACCAATCAAGTACATACTTGGATTTCCAATGTTAAATGGGTGCCTAGACTGGTGGGAGGTAATTATGAAGTAATAAAACAATGAGTTAATATCACAAAAATCGGTGAATGGGAAAGCCGAGGCTAATTTCATCCTAGACAATCCTAATATGAATAATACACAAGGGGACTACGAGCTTCCTGATGATGAGCTATTCAATGCCCATAATACCCCCTGACCAAGTGAGATGTATTTTGATGGATCCTCCAAGATTCCTATTAAAAAAAGGATGGAAAATCCAATGCTGAATTTGGTGGGATTAGTGATTGTATTTTTCTCTCTAGACATAACCATTTTTTCATACTCTATCATATTATCTAGGGGATGCAAAAATTGTAATGTCCCGGATTCGGGTACCATGCAATTGGTGCCCCGAACTCGGTTGGTCACATGACCTCAAGCACATTTACCCAAATTACAGAGGTTGCTGACTAGCAGCAAGGGCCAAGGACTGATAGTGGGGAAACTATGCCCTCATTTGTCAATGTGTAGCGCAACGGAATAAAATATAGAAACATACAATAATGGAAACAGTGAACAATATAAAACTAAAATGGACATCTGAAGAAAAAAGAGAAATAGCATTCAAATATATATAATGATGCAGCATGTCACCAATTTTATGAAAACAGCCAAAACAGGATACACTGCAAAACAATACAATACAACTCAAAATACAATGTACAACCAAACAAAACCAAAGAAGAGCAAACAGAATGCAGTATCATCGCAAGACAAATCTCAGTCCCATGCTCTTCTACTCCTCTACTACAATCATGTACCTGTATAGGGACCCTTTCTCCTTTCAACACCTGCAACAATGTAATCTATTAGGGCCTAAGACATGACCTAAATAGGGTGTGAAAAATAAATCCCAATAGGCATCCACTAAAGGCCCGTGCCCAACTATCAGTGAAAATGTGAAACAGAAGTGTGTAAAAGTAAATACAGTAAACTAGTAAGTACTCAAAAGTAACTATAACTACTAGTTTCATTGACATATTAATTATTACTTATCACCTCCATGCTTGTTCTTTATCTTGGAAGGTACAACGTAGAAAATAACCACAGTGAATATTCTAATCATTCGTGTCCTCAGACATAATATCCTTACCCTCAGGTAACAGAATCAAATACATGTAGGTGATTTCCCTCAGGAATAACAATCATTGTCCTCAGGCATACGTGATATTTCCCTCAGGCACAGAAACTACCGCCCATAGGCATAAAAAAGGTTACCCTCAGGCTAACCAAACACTGCACATAGGCTAATAGAACACTGCCCTCAGGATAAGGGAACCGGGACGAGCAGAAAAAATAAACAAGCAATTTATATAAACATTATCTCAAGAAAATTAAATGCACAATATAGTAATTGCATACCCCTGGGTATCCTGGACAAACGGATAAACAGAGGAATGCACCACCGTGGTGGTCCTGGATCCAAGCAGTGATCTGAAATAGCAGTTTAAACTTATCATTAGATTATCTATACAATTATAGATATCTTTTTGCAAAGGCCGCAGCCATACGACACCCCAACCATGGGTTCGTAGCACAACGATACAAAAATTCAACTCAATAGTTGGAAATAAATATTAGACCACCTACCTCGATCACCCCTGATCGATATACACGAAAGACGCCTCCCGAAACACCTGAGAACGACATAGATCTTGGATAAAAAATGAGTTCAAACCCAAATAACTTATTCTCATGAAATAATTGGAAGGAAACACATAAGGAGAGGAAAGGGCTTACCCACACGGTACAAACATGATCAACGGTGGAAGTAACCAATTCCACGGTGTGTGATCAGGAGGTCCTCCAAGCCTCAACCTCCTCTCCCTGCTCCAAAACGAGTTTTCTGCCTCCTCTGCCAAATGAGGATGCTACTACCTATTTTAAGTGAAAAAACACAACTACACGACATGTACTCTCAAGTATACGGTGTGTACTTTTCATTTTTTAACTGTTCCTCTGGCGGCTACTTTTCACCACTGCACTGTTCGTCCATCGACATGAGTACACAATGTGTATTTTTGAATACATGGCGTGTATTGTCGCTCCACTGGCGGCTACTCCCACCACCTTCTTATTCACATTCTGACTAATTACACGGTGTGTAAATACCAAGTACACGGTGTGTAGTCAGTTTTTACACCCTTCGTCGCCGACAAGCCTACACACCTTTTGTACTCATCCCACATGACCAAAGTACACGGCGTGTGGAAAACTACACGACGTGTACCCAAAAAATTTGAGATTTTTCCCCATTTTCCTTATTTTCTCAATAACACTTAAGGAAAGAAAAAAAGAAGGAACTCGTACCACAAGAACAAGAACTGAGTTCTTACAAACTTCCCCCCTTAAATCAATTAATCCCCGAATTTTACTTCCAAGGGTGGTGTAGATAAAGATGTTAACAACTCTGGACACTGAGCACGTATGTTGGTTTCCCGCTCCCAGGTTTCAACCTGCACTTAGCCATGCTATCATAGAACCCATACGAGTGGAACTGACCAGCCTCAGAGAAGCTTCATGACCCTATCAACAATATGAATCGAATTCTCATAAAAGGATGCATCATCCTGAAGCTCTACCTCTTCAGGCTGAAGGATGTGAGATGGGTCTGAGTGATAACGGTGCAGCTGAGATACATGGAAGACATCGTGAATGGCCCGGTACCTATGTGGTAACTGTAACCGAAAAGTAATCGGCCTGAATCTTTCCAAAATTTTGAATGGACCCACATACCTCAATGAAAGATTACCCTGTATCCTGATCCACCTGTGTCCCAACCTCGGTGAAACACGCAATAAAACCTGATCCCTGACCAAGAACTCCAAGGGTCGTCTGTGGAGACTGGCATAAGAATTATGATGAGACTGTGCAGTATCCATCCACTTTTGTATCAACTGGACCTGCTCTATAGTCTCATGTACGAGACGGGGTCCCAATAAAGCTGCTTCACCTACCTCCAACTATTATAAAGGTGATCGGAATGACCTACCATATAAAGCCTCGTAAGGTTCCATCTCAATAGTTTCCTGAAAACTATTATTGTAGGCAAACTCGACCAGGGGTATGTGCTTCTCCCAAGAGCCCCCAAAGTCAAGGAAACATGCACGTAGTATGTCCTCAAGCACCTGTATTGTACGATCTGATTGGCCATCAGTCTGATGGTGGTAAGCTGTTCTCAGAAGCATCTGTGTACCCAGTGCCCTCTGAAAACACTTCTAGAAACGAGATGTAAAATGGATTTCCCTATCCGAAATGATAGAATGAAGGACCCCATGAAGGCGTATTACCTATCGAATATAAAACATTCCGATCTCGTCAACACCAAAGTTCTCCTTGATTGAAAAAAATTGAGCTACATTCATAAGTCCATCCACAACAACCCACATGAAATCATTGCCATGAGGTGACCTCAGTAACCGAGTAAAAAGTCCATTATGACATCATCCCATTTCCACTCCGGAATGGGTAACTTCTGTAACAATCTGGCTAGCCTCTGATGCTCGGCCTTCACTTACTGACAGGTGGAAAATCTCGCAAAAAACCATCTACTTCTCATTTCATACCCGACCACCAATACTGACGTCTCAAGTCATGGAACATTTTGGTAACTCCGGGGTGCACTGCCCAAGAAGAAGCATGTAACTCCCACATCTGATCCTCACGTATTTCCTCTGGAACCTAAAATCATCCATGGACACATAGTACTTCATCATCTCCTATCGTCCAACTCGGAGGTGGTTCCTCACTTTCCACTGACTCCCATAGGACTAGGCCTTTCGAATCTGATAGCTGTCTCATACTCACTCTATCCATGAGGGTAGAAGTCACATCTAAGGATGAAAGATAGGCTTGCCCCTGACTATCGTGCACCTCCAAATGCATCTTAGAGAACAAAGCCATTAGCTGCCTCTCACCATTGGCCACTTGCACTGCCTGTATCTGAGTCCTCCTACTTAGTGCATCAGCAACTGTGTTACCCTTACCAGGTGTATAGGTAAGCTCAAAGTCTAAGGACTGAAGGTATTCAACCCACCTTCGCTGTCTCAGATTCAAGTCATGCTGAGTGAAAATGTATTTAAGACTTTTTTGTTCTGTAAACACCACAAAAAGTTCTCCAAAGAGTTAATGTCTCCAACAACGTAATTCATGAACAACTGCGGCCAACTCGAGATCATGTGTCGGTTAATTTCGCTCAAGTGGCCTCAACTACAGAGTCCCGTACACAACTACTCAATCTCCCTGAATCAACACTCCTCCAAGAACAATACATGATGAATCACAGTAAACTTTATAGCTCTTAACTTGCTCTAGAAGTATCAGGACTGGTGCTGATGTCAACCTTCCCTTCATCTCCTGAAAGGTTTTCTCGCAAGCTTCTGACCAAATGAACTTCACACCCTTCGTAGTAAAACATGTAAATGGTGCTGATAAGTGGGAGAAGTCTTGTATAAAGTGACTTTAGTAACCATCCAGCCCCAAGAAACATCGTATCTCAAACACGTTCTTAGGATGCTCCTTGGAAACTACAGATCTCACCTTCTCTGGGTCTACCACAACTCCTTCCTTTGAGATGATATGACCCAGGAAGTGTATCTGGTCCATCTAGAAGTGGAACTTTGAGAGCTTATCATAAAGATGATGCTCTCTCAATGTACTCAGTATGATATTATGATGGGTAGCATGGTCGTGTCGAGTGTGAAAGTACACCAAGATATCATCCATGAAGACTACCACATACGAATCCAGATAAGGGTGGAACACATGATTCATCAGATCCATGAAAATTACTGGCACATTCATGAGTCCAAACGGCACAACCATGTAATCATAGAGACCATATTTCCTCCGAAAGGCTCTAAGTGGTATGTCTGAGGGTCTCACGCATAGCTGATGATATCTGGATCTCAAGTCAATCTTTGAGAACACTCTTGCTCCTTGAAGATGATCGAATAGATCATCAATCCTCGGTAAGGGATACTGGTTCTTGACCGTTAACTGGTTCATCATTCGATAATTTACACAGAGTCTGAGCATACCATCTGACTTCTTCTAAAAAAGGACCGGTGAACCCCTAGGAAAAGTACTGGTTCAGATAAAGCCTTTTCCTTGTAACTCTTCTAACAACCTCTTGAGCTCCAACAACTCAGGTGTAGCCATCCTATAAAGAGGAATGGACACTGGTGTCACTCCTGGCACAAACTCAATAGAGAAATCAACCTCTCGCTCCAGAGGTAGATTTGAAAAGTCGTCTGGGAAGACATCCCTGAAATGATCAACTACCAGAGGGAAATATTTATACAACTTCCCCAGTCATCCAGATATAAGCTCGCAATCTGGGCTATCACTCTAGCTCTCCCACGATGCTCAGGTCCAACTCGGCTCGCCTGGACATCCCATTCGCCCTTGTATAGAAACTCTCTGTCCTCTGGTGAAGTGAAACTCACCCTACGATGATAGCAATCTACAAAGGCTCAAAAGGGTACCAACCAGTCCATTACGAGAATAAAATCATAGCCCGTCATCTCTAAGATATAGAGGTCCCAGAGAAAATGACACCCACCAACCTCTAGGGGGCACTCCTTGCACTGACGCACACCAGCCGTTCTAGTCCACAATGAAGTGTATAGCTCCATAACATCAGAATAAGAAGAAACATAGAGCCCAAGTCTCTCCACAACGAGCACATATATAAAGCTATATGTAGCACCTGTATCGAAAAGTATAGAAGACAAAATAGAAGAAACTAGAAATGTACCACTAACAGTATAAGGACTGGGATTTTTCTTTTGTTGGGTTTGTTGCACTGCATATATTTTCCCAGTGCTGCGGCCCTGTGACACAGCCTGGTTACCTTGAGCTAACCTGCCCTGCTGTCTCTGAGATCCTGGTGTCTGGCTACCACGACCGTGACCACCACCTCAGCCTGAACATTCTAACGTATTCCAATTTCTTTACTGGTAAGAAGCTATTGGTCCTACTCCCACATGCGTAGTATGACAGAATGCCTCTCACTAGCCACTGGTGGAAAAACCCTGCAAAAACGCTGGAGATGACCCATCATACCACAAGCTCGACACTCTACTGAGTCACGTGGACACTAAGGTCTCTTGTGCCCCTCCTCTAGACACTGGTAGCACATGATCTGGACACCTGATGACATATTATGGATATTACTACCACTGTGAGAGAAATACATCCATCTCTTCCTCTTATCGATAGAAATAGTACCAGAAAATGGTGCCGAACTGTCTTGTCCCACACCACTACCTTCCTGAAGGATCCGCTCAGTAATCAGTGCCCGGTTCACAATAGCATGCACTCTGGGTCACCTGAGAATATTCACCAGTGCTTGGATGTTGTATCGAAGACCATCCTCAAAGCGTCTAGCCCTCAACTTCTCATCACCCACTAGAACAGGTGAAAAATGCTGAAGATCGGTGAAGTGGGAAGAATAATCCATCACCGACATGGCACCCTGCTACAGATTCATGAACTCTCAAGCTCGATCTTCCCTCAGCGTCTCGGGGAAAAAAAATTCATAGAAGACCGCCGAAAAATCTTTCCACACCATGTCTCTGTGATGCTCTGTCTGGGTGGTAACATCCCAAAATCTCTTGGAAGAATCATGCATCATGTATGTAGTGAGATTGAACCTCCACCCTGGAGGCGTCCTTAAATGCTCAAAGATAGTCTGCACAGAACCAAGCCAAGACTCCACATCCTATGGTCCGCTATCCCCTGAAAATGTATGCAGATGCAGCTACTAGATTATATGAGTCAGCTCTTCCATAGATGTGGCAGCCGACGGTGCTCCCTGGATGGTCAGCATAAACCACATAAAGCCTTCATGGAACTGCACATCTGTGCCTGCGTCCGGTATAATGGATGGAACTACATCTGGAACTGCTGGAGGATCCATCGATAGCCCATGGCCTACCGTCTCTTGAGTGTACTTGTTGCTGCTGTCTTGGAAAACAATGCGTGGTCGTCTCGATGGCATGACTCAACAAGGTCAAATACACGCATTAGATTTAAGATTATCAAGGACTAAAAACAAGGAGTGTAGGAAGGTAAATGGAGAATGAAAACATTCAAGTTCTACAAAACAAGACTACATGAAATTTATAATAACTACACGACATGTACCGTCAAGTCTTTCACATGGGCGTGTACTTCTTCCTGAACTGGTTGTGCAACACCCCAAACACACGATGTGTTGGCCAAACACATGGTGTGAACTAAAATTTTCATCCCCTTCCCGAGTCCCTCTACATGGATTAGCCATACGAATCTCTTTTGAATGAAATGACACGGCGTGTATAGGTTCTACATGGATTGTACTGGACGAGCTTCACTGAACCGTGTTTTCCGTTACATGGCCAGGTACACAGCTCAGACCACACAGAGTGTTCCAGATAGACATGGCATGTACAAATTAATTTCCAACTGCCCGTGTTGTTAGTGACATAGCAGGCTACTCAGCTGACGACGTGTTACACCCACACACGACATGTACACCACCCTATTTTTCCAGCCACACGGCTGAGTTCACACAGTCTCTCATAGTTTGAGACTACACGATGTGTCCCTCAGGTAAACGACATGTTTATTAAGAGGTAACACCGACCCGTTTTTGTTACTTACACGGTCAGGTACCCAGGTCAAACTACACGAAATGTTCATCATTTACACGGCGTGTATAAGATCATATTTCTCTGCCCGTGTTGTTAGTTACACGGCGGACACATGGTCAACACAACACAATGTGTATAATAACTACACGACATGTGCCTTTAAGTTTCACTATCTCATGTTTCTGCATACACGACCTATGATAAGGGTAGAAACTACACAATGTTTACATACAGTACACAACGTGTACTTAAGTTTTTTCCAATTCTTCCCGAACAGAAGAGTCAACGAAATGTAATCAAAACTACACAATGTGTATCCTGGGTTTTTCCAGATAGTAAGCCTTAGAAACATCTCCAGAGCCCAAAAAAACACTGAAACCAACACGTAAGTTCCAATTTCCGATCTGTGAGGGCCCATACTCCCCACAAATCAAAGCTTGGCATCTTATACGTGTTTTAACAAGGATAAAAAGTTGATGATCCACCAAATTATGGTCAATGAGGGTCCATACTTCTCAAGAAACAATGTTTGGCATTCATTCTATCAAAATATCACACAATGTTACCCTATCAAATAATAGGTATTCATCAAAGCAGCTATCACAACATTATGATTTTTCTAGCACAACATATATCATAACAACATACAATTTCTAATGCACCTACATGGCATGGAAACTATGTTTAGCATGTGATTCAAAAATGTGCCTAGATGATGCATGAGATGGAATACCCTCATCTCATTGAGTTGCAACTAAATAGAACCCAGTATAAAAATACAAACAACACACCACAAGTACGTCACCCAACGGTGGAAATCAACTGTAAAATTACAAAACTAGAAAAATTGCAATTTAATGAGGAAGATTGACCTTTTCCTGTACATGGATTAGCTACTCCCGGGAAAAACATATTTACAATTATTAATTCCATCCTATCCCTGACTATAGGCTCCAAAATGTATGTCAAAGAAAAGAACCTACCATTGATACCACTTTGTAACATCCCGGATCCGGGTGCCATGCAACGATTTCCACGAACCCAGTTGGTCACATGAACTCAAGCACATTTCCCCAAATGCCAGAGGCTGATGACTAGAACTGGGGGACAAAGACTAATAGTGGAGAATCTATGCCCTCATTTTTCAAAGTGTAGCGTAGCGGAATAAAATATATAAACATGCAACAGCGGAAACAGTGAACAATATACAATTGAAATGGACATCTGAAGTAAAATAGAACCATTATTCATATATATATATATAATGATGCAGCATGTCATCAATTCTATGAAAGCATCCAAAATAGGATACACTGGAAAAAAACAATAAAACTCATAATACAAGGTACAACCAAACAAAACCAAAGCAGAGCAAACAAAATATAGCAACATCGCAAGCCTAAGCTCAGTCCCATGCTATCCTACTCCTCTACTAAAATCATGTACGTGTATAGGGACCCCTTCCCCTATCAAACCATACAACAATGTAATCTATTTGGACCGAAGACATGACCCAAACATGGTGTGAAAAATAAATCCCAATAGGCACCCACCAAAGGCCCTTGCCCAACTGTTAGTGAAAATGTGCAACAGTAGTGTGCAAAAGAAAATTTAGTAAACTAGTATGTAATCAAAAGTAACTATCACTATCAGTTTCATTGACATTTTAATTATTAATTATCACCTCCAAGCTTGTGATTTATCTTGCAGGTACAATGTATAAAATCACCATAGTGAATATTCTAAAGAGACATGTCCTCAAACATACTATCCTTACCATCAGGTAATAGAATCAAATACCCATCGATGATTTCCCTCAGGCATAACGATCATTTCCCTTAAGCATACCTGATATTGCTATCAGGCACAAAAACTACTGCCCACAGGCATAAATAATGGTTACCCTCAGGCTAACCAAACACTGACCACATGATAATAGAACACTTCCCTTAGGATAAAGGAACCGGGTCGAGCCCAAAACATAAAAAAGAAATTTATATAAACATTATCTCAAGAAAATTCAATGCAAAATATAATAATGTCATACCCTCGGATATCCTGACCAAACAGCTAAACAGTGGAACGCACCCCCAGGGTGGTCCTGGATCCAAGCAGTGATCCCAAAAAATATTTTAAACTTATCATTATATTATCTATACAATTCTAGATATCTTTCAGCAAAGGCCTCAGCCATACGACACCCCAACCAATGGTTTGTAGCACAATGGTACACAAATTCAACTCAACGGTTAGAAATAAACATCAGACCACCTACCTCGATCACCCCTGATCGATATACACAAACGACTCCTCCAAAAACACCTGAGAACGGTGTAGATCTAGGATAAAAAAATGTTCTCAAACCCAAATAACCTCCCCTCCAAAAATAATTGGAAGAAAACACACAAGGAGAGTAAAGGGATTACCTGCGCGGTCCTTACGTGATCGACGACGGAAGAAACATATTCCCAGTGTGTGATCAGGAGCTAGTCCAAGCCTCAACCTCCTCTCCCAGCTCCAAAACATGTTTTCTACCTCCTTTTCCAAATGAGGATGTTGCTGCCTATTTTAAGTGAAAAAACATAACTAAACAGTGTGTACTCTCATGTACCGGACATGTACTTTTCATTTTTTTAACTTTTCCTCTGGAGGCTACTTTTCACCGCCGCACTATTCGTCCATCGACATGAGTACATGACGTGTATTTCTGAATACACAGCGTGTATTTTCACTCCGCTGGTGGCTAATCCCACCACCTTACTATTCACCCACCGATTGATTACATGACGTGTAAATACCAAGTACACAGTGTGTAGTCAGTTTTTACACCCTTCATCACCGATAGGCCTACATGCCTTGTGTACTCATCCCACATGACCAAAGTACATGACGTGTGGAAAAGTACACGGCGTGTACCCATAAAATTTTAGATTTTCCCCATTTTCCTTGTTTTCTCAAAAACACTTTAGGAAAGAGGAAAAGAAGAAACCCATACCTCAAGAATAAAAATCCGGTTCTTACAAAAATAATGAGGACGAATACCAAACCCAAAACTTTTCTTGAAATTAGCCTTACAACATCCTATAGACTCCCTGAATATAAATGTGGATTTAGAGTAATTGATATACCAGATGAATGGTTAATAACCCATCAAAAAGGAATAATTATCTTCCCTAACTAGAAAAATAATGGTACTTATTTAAGAGTTACCATTTTAGAACACATTTCATCATGTTCCATGATAAAGAAATGATCAATTTGATGCATTGGATAATGCATCCATGTTTATAGACAACCATGATAAAGAGAAAGTGATATTCTGTATCAGACACCATCAGATGGTATCATTAATCATCATCTATGATATAGAATAAATAAATTTGGGAAAAAACTCTATATATCGTGATGAATGAGTATCCACACCTTGGTGGATAGATCCCAAAATCAGTTACCTATAAAATGGATATTTTTTGATAGACTGAGGTAGGAGTGAACACATTTGGAATTATGTGGGAAATTTTACTCTACAATAAATTTTGAATGAAAAAAAATCCATCTATAAAATAGATTATGATTGAATCCTCCTCTAATTCATATTAGAAAAAGAGATATCCCTATCATCATTGTTGAAGTCCTTGTAGGTTCCTATAATGCTCATCAGTATGGGACCAAGATCTCCCTTAAAATCAAGAGGTCGGTTTTGATATAGAAAAAATGATTCATCACTATATGGAATTAACCAAAAAATTTCATTCATTGTGGATCCATGGAAAATTCATCCATAAACCCCTAGAATTGATATATATAGCTAAATATTCCTAGACCTTATCAGCATGGGGAATGTATTTTGTGGGTCTATATCCACTAGCCACAACTAAAAATTTCCAGTACATACTTACTGATAATAACTTGTTTTCTTAATGAGATGAAGAAATGACCCTCATGGATGTTGGGATGAACAATATCATTATCTTTGGGAAGTCACATATCATCATAGGGTTCAGAGTATGTGAGAGATAGATGTAAATAGAAAATACCATCACCTAAGAACCACATGTGGCTTGATTTCTTCCATCATAGGATAGGTAGTGGTTCTTCAACCTCTAGTCTTGGTCCGAAAAAAAAATATTCCATTACTTTAACATCAGGTGATACTTTTCCTTACTGCAAGACATTAAGTTTCATGGTATATGTCTTTACTACATGGAGTAAAACTACACAGATTCATAGTGTTAATTTTCAATCACTTTAGGTGATCAATGTTCTAAACGTATAACCTTAGACTAATTGAATTATGTCCTTTCAACACAAAATTAAATTTAATGGGTTTTCTAGAACTATATATGGATTTATTATCATCGTTATGAGATACTTAGGGACAAATTGATCCTATATCATGGCCCATCCACCACATAATACCATGTTCCACTATCCTATATTTAATCACCTCTTCATGGTGAGAGGACCCCTTTCTATTCCTTATTTCTCACACCTAGAATATCTCACATGATCTTAAGAAATAAGTAAGGGTATCCGCACACAAAAAATGAATAATATCCTAGGATAGGTTCATCATGGCCCTTAATGAAAAACCAAAAGCTCTATATCATGTGTCCTTTTCACATGATATAAAACTAAATATTTCATTAGTAACCATATGTGACATCATTTCTATCATCACATGATACATTGTGATTCCTGAGTGTCCAATCCTATGCATAGCTACAATAATCAACAGAAACAATACCCACCTTCACATATGGGGTAGGCATGCGTAGAGTGTTTCCTATGCAAGAACCAAGTGTGAATTGATTTATGTTCTCAATGGATACATAGTGATTTCCAGATCTCCATCTCAGGCACTAGTCACAACAAATTAGTATACCGATGACACCATAATTGTGTACGGTTCAGACATGTTCATGGAGATTTCATAAAATCTATGTCTTCCCTGACTCATATAACCATAGGATACATAGAAAGACCTATAATTTTATTCATGGGACCAACCTTTGTATTATTATTTTCACAATAGTGGAGCCCACGTCCTCACTACATGAAGTTAAAATGAACCACCCCTCAAGAACTATGTGTGTCTCAATTCCTACCATAATAGGATACATAGTGAAACATAGATATTCAATATTGATCCATGTTACACCGAACAATAAAACAAATTCACCCCCAAAGCATAGGGGTAAGACATAAAATCTTGTTTTTCCAACATACCGGCCATATATATGTATGGATTTCTTGTGCATGAAATATATCAGACACAAATAGGTCACATTGGTTCCCACGTCCCTATAAGATGATGTTAAACTACAAGGAAAATGTCCTAGTTTCCTGAAATTAAAACAAAAATGTCATTACCACATGATGATGAACTACATAGAAAATTTTATTACTGCTTGAAAATAAAATTCATGGAGATAGATACGTACCCACTAAAAGAAGATAAACTATTCATACCATTACCCATTTTTCATCACTTCTAAAAGGACCACAAGAGCCTTACCTTAGTAAGCCATAATACATGATTCTTTCATCATGTTTTAAAGATGACTCAATATATAAATCATAACTCATGTCTTGAGTGCCTCAAGTTTCCAAAAAACCTTCCATGGCCTTGGAAAAGATACCCACTTCAATAGAAAATTATATTAACGTTTCATTTATGCCTATTTGTCTTTCATATGTTCTTATTCTCATCAACCAAATACATCACTCTGTAAAAATGGATTTTCGATCCTTATGAGCCCTGACATCACTATGGTAGAACTCATTACGTCAATGTTTTTAGGTTATTCTAAGTATTATTTTTCCATATAATTAATCCTTACATGAGAAACTCAATCCATGATTTATAGTATTTTTACCTCCTAATGAAATGGATGATGGGGTGCCCTTGTCCTTGGATATCATAATTCGGATGTTTTATATCATCCAAAATTTTAGGTTTATGTGCTTCATGAATTTAAATTGTATTACCTTTATTCAAAGATGTATGCCCTTAAAAACTAGCCTATAATGTTCCAAATCATAAAAATAAAAACGGATCCAAAAAGAGTCACAAAATATTTTAGGTTGAAATCTAATAAAGGGTGTCTTGATCAAACGTCAAATATTATCTCGCAAAACTCTTCATCTCTTTAGATTAGGAAAAAATGAGGGTACGAATGAATATGGATTAAATCTTATAGGGAATAATATATTGTTGTAGTAAAATACAATCTATTCTATTGGTACCTCTGGTTTAAAAAAATGTTATATTAATGATTTGTCATATCTCTTTAATATGACAATATATTTAGTAGGTGGTGACACAAATTTTAGGATGGTCAAACACTTCTTGGATATTGAAATCTCCTCATATCAAAGGTCATCATTTGGGTTCCTTGAATAATGAAAAATATTTCGTGTCCCTTGGAAAAAATAATCTACATCAAGGGACCCTTTGATTAAATTTCCATGTTATCATATGTATCGTACATAAGAACCTATTTTTTTCAACCAAATGCATCACTCTACAAAAAGAGATTTCTGATCCTTAGGGGCCCTGACATCACTACAGTAGAATCCATCACCATGGTTTGTTTTGGGTTATTACAGATTTGATTGTCTCATATCATTCTCTTGACCTGAGAACTTTGGACCATGATTTGAAATCTTTATACCATACTATTGAAGTCTTTTCAAAAACCATAACATTAAATCATCATATTTTGTGCCCTATTTCAAAAAATGAATATGAAACTCCATTACTGAACCATTAATGGCCCATAACTAATGATTCAAAACAACCTGATATAGGGATGAAGCTTCACAATGAATATGTAAACTGAACATGGGTTCTAGAAGAATTCATAGATAAATTTCCTCCCATTCCCAACTTTATCCCCCTAGACATTTGAATTTCCAAAAATGTTTCTCTGCCCTTAGAAGGAAGTGGGGATAATATTTTCATGACCAATATATCAATGTATTAGGGCCTTGACCTACCAAATAGAGGTATCCCCTCCTATAAAACAGGGATATTCAATCCTTGTGATCACCAATAACACAATGACATAACCCAAAACCTCAAGGTGTTACAGGTCATCCCTATCATGTCTTCCCCATACCATTTTCACAAAATCAATCTTTTGGGTTATGACATATATCACCCCTACTCCAACCATCCATGTGGGAGTACTTTCTCTATTATTTATCCCTTAACCAATAGTACCCCCATAAACCTTCCATGGACCTTGGAAAAGTTTGTAGATACCTATGCTTTTCAATGCTACTAATGCATGTGGTCTTTTAACTACTAACCAAAGACACATCATCCTTATAGGATAAGTTCTCTTATCCTCATGATCCCCAACAAAATCATGGAAGAACTTATAATCTTAGTATGTTTTGGGTCATTCCTGGCATGTATGCACCGTATTCCATGATTATTGATTAGGGTATGGCAGTAAGACATTAAACTATATAGAATTTTAAGGTCTGTGATAAAAGACCCTAAACTACATAAATAGAAGGTCCAAGACAAATGAACATAAACTATAAAAGAAAAAGGTTAAATCAAAAGGCCATAAACTACAATGATAAAGTTCTGACAAAACATAACTTAAACAATAGTGATAAATGGTCCAAGATAAAAGACCATAAACTACACTGATAGTGGTTTGAGCTAAAATACCCTATACTACAGTGATATAGGTCCGATCTAAAAGACCCTAAACTATAGTGATATAAGGTCCGAGCTAAAATATCATAAACTAATGAAATATATGGTATGAGATAAAATACCCTAAACTAAAACAATATAAGGTCCAAGATAAAAGAACCTTAAATATAGTGATACAATGTCCGTGATAAAAGAACCCAATCTACAACATATTAGAGATCTTGTGTGTAAGAATGAAAAAGCCTGTAAGGCCCACCATGTTTAATTAATGAATATAAATATTCTCTCTCCAATATTATTGGATTTGATAAAGGATAGAGAAATATTTTTTTGAGACTTGTATCCTACCAAATTTTCAGTCTTAAAATCACGTTATCTAAAGATAAATACAGTAGATATATCGAAAAGGTATCCCATGTTGGTTGGAATTAATGAGAACCTATTGAAAATAATCTATCTTTATTTAATAATTCATGTCCATAAATTTAGCTTTAATTGATATTTTACAAATTCTGGGTATCATAAATAATTCAAATAACATTAGATCAGTGAAATGTCATGAACATCATGAATGAAAGAAGATAGTAAAACAAAACATGTTGTTCAGAATATATATTCACTGATATCATAAAAAAGGGGGAATCTCCTTGTTTATGAGCCTCAAAAAAATCTTATAAACAAATATTACATAGAACTATAATAATATTTGATCTGATAAGTTCGCTAGGTTGGTAAGAGTCTGGTGAAACGTGTCAATTGAACACTGAAGTGCCGCTCACCACACCTCTTCTGCTTCTATCACAGGATGGAGATTTTTTTTATTATAGTATTCCACTCCTAAAATATCGTTTGAGAAAATTATAATGAGGAAGATGCTACTCATAGTCCTACCTTAAAAGAGACATGATTTCCTTATAACTCCTTATCTACATAGTCTAGAAATCCAGCTGGGCTTACAAATTATACATAAACTGGATACTTTTTTTAAGTTCCTCCAAAGACTCCTTTATTAGCTCAACAAGGGGAGCCTCAACTTTAAAATAACGTAAGTCCAACTCATTAGAGTCCAGATATTTCCATTTTAGGATAATTTGTTTCATGATGTCGTAAAGCGATCGATGATCAAAACCACCCCCCATAAGTCATTAATAATCTGATCAAGTTGTTCCCCTTGGTCAAAAAATGTTTCAAAAGGGGTATTAGTAATCAAGGCATGAATATGCTTTAAGATCAGCCTATATCATGTCATGGCCTTTTTTACTAATGGTATGGGCACACCCAAAGGTGGAATATCTGAATGAGATGACAGGGAAATATGTGGAGATGCTCCATATATCACCACCTCAATAGAGGCATCCCCTTTTATTAATAAAGGAGGTATTATTCACTTTAAATAATATATCCTGCTATCAGGATAATCATTTCTAGGGAGTGGGTGATTCCTCAAATCCTAACTCATGTCTTGAATCAACTCCATTATCGCTACATAAAAGGATGATGACAAAGAAAATGTATTTTTCCAAAAGATAAAAGAATAATATTTGCACACAACCTAGATATAATAGTACCCAAAATTAGGGATAATATTAGGTATGAAAGGAGGGATAAATGGCAGATATAAGAATGATGTCAGCATCATTATTTTCATGTTCCAATATCATCCAAAACTGAAGGATGAGGCTAGGCTGTCTCTCTCCTCACACACTAAACAAAGAAAGAGGAGAGACTATTTTAGTTCATCTAATTTAAAAATAAAACTAATAATGTGTATATAGATCATCTATGATCAGGTAGTCCACCCTAGAAACAAGAACCCCATCCCATAGAGATATCTTATACGACCTTTCACTAAGGGATATGATTACATTTTTAATTATTGTCATAGTTAGTGCTCGAAAATGTGTGATGTCAAAGATATCAGATCAACCCTATGTATCAATAACCTCTCTATTTCATAGTGATATAGCCCTAACCCGAAATATATTCAGAAATTAGAGATGAGATTGGGAATCAGGGGTACTAGTGGAATTATACTATTCACAACCATGGAAATGGTTCCATATCCATACAACAAAAACTAGAAAGAACCAGTGATAATCTAGGGGATGTTGCATTGCTGAATGTGTTCCAGGAGATGGTAAAGGAGTGAAAGGGTCAACACTAACTGATTGAGGTACCATACTTCATCTATTTATTCTTCTATCACCATAATGCTAATATGGATTCTAACATATGCATCCCCAATAGAGAAAATCCATCATTTTATGAACATGTCCTTAAATATAGCCTTCTTAAGGCTCAAATAGATCTCCACGTTCACAAAAAAAACCCTAGACATTCTGATACCCAGCTTCCAAGATAGACCAATATGAGCCAGAATGGCCAAAAACTTATTGGGAAGGGCACCGATGGGGTCATATAAAAGTTAAACTAACCTCCTTGTGACATAGGAAATTATTTATATATTATTTTAATGAGATGAGAAGTAACATAATTATATCATTATCATCCACTCTTTAATAATGGCATGAAGTTACCCTTCCCAGACTGGTGGATTCAAATAGTCATCTAAAACATATACAGAAGGTAGGAACTCATCATACATCACTCCAAGAGGGAGAATCCCACCAAGTTACTATATATTTTACATACTAATTCCCTCTTCAGTAAGGAAAAAATATAATGTATTTAAATTCCAAGCACCTATGGTTAATCATCTCTCGAGGAATATTATGCTGGAGATAGAAAATAAATTGAGAAATACATACTACTTTATAAATATGGATCCCATATAGGTGGTCAGTAAAATCTACGTAGCATTGCCTAATCCAGAATGTCTATTCCCATTTATCAATGAAATTACCACATGGATGAGGATACCATTTATATCTCTATATTCAAATCAAATTATTCAAATAAGATATGAATATACTCATGTATCTCTGAGAAATAGAATGAGAAGAAAAATCATAGCCATCCGGTATAGCAATGGAACTTTTTATTACATGATTACTAGATCATTTTAATGATAAATAACATAATAGTGTTATAAATCCAAGGTAAAATGGTTAAGTGTGTTTGAGAAATTATTCTTACACAATAATTTAACATAATGAAAAATATTTTTTTTAATTACATATTCTATTGATTCGTATTGGCCTTTAAATTATCCTTAGTAAAAGTAATCACCTTAGGATATATATTAATGAAAGTGGTGAACTAAAATCCCATTAAAAGGATAAATAAGGACATGGATGAATATACCAAGGGTGATCATAATAACCACCATCATAACATAATCACAGGAACATCATCATAATCACGATAGGAAGAATTATATAATGTCATGGAATGTGTCAATTCATAAGACAGAACATCATGTCTTAATGGTCAACACCACATATAGCTATAAACAATGCTTGCATCATGATCATGAAAAACATATGTGCATAATAATAGCTTCCTTAGTCTGAAAAAATATATCATCATGTTCTTTCATATTTGACATTATCTCATGAGATACATCACATTACCCAATGCATTGGAGCACTATATAATTCTGGTCACACCCGTTAAATTAGAACATTTACATAGTCATGCATGCCACATAGAACATATACAAATATTTTATATAAAATAACACATGGAATGGAATTGGGTTATATGAGAATTTTATAAAGAATATATTCATGAATAATCATTTGGTTTCCAAAAATAAAAATATAATAACATACCTAGTATAAAAATTACCAATCATGGTGATGAAGAAACAATATCAAGAGAAGTAAAATATGTGTTTTTTAAGAAAGATGATTTATTATGAAAAAATCATTGAATTTGTCACAAAATAAGATTGGAAACATGTAACCATAAAAAAGAAAAGGTAATAAGGTGGAAATTATATTTGAGGAATATTAAAATAACACCAACACTAAAATTTTTCACCAAATAGGAATAACTAAAAGAAAGGAAATTTGGTTTGAGAACCTCATTAACTTATATATGGATTCACTCATGACTTTAATATCTTGGATAATGAAATGATATTTATTAATTAATAAATCTATAATCTCTTATACCTTTATTATATTCTTTAAAATTTTATTAGTTCATTTATGGCCATTGTGGTGAGTTATAGAGTTTAATTTCATCATTTGGGAGTGTTTGTTGTCTTGGTCTCCATGATCAGTTCACTTATGTATATTTATGGATTATCATGTAAAATGAGAATAGTTATACATAATTCAAGTTATATTTTATTAATTAATTCATGAAGTTTAAATTTTCTTATATATTATTTTGGTTCCATATATGATAATGATTCATCAGATAAAATGATAATGATAATCATTTATAATAATTTTACATTTTTTGGATCATTACAAATTAATTTTGTTTTATTATTTAATATTATGTACATATGTTACTTGAAGGAAAAAAAGTATAACAAAAAATTTAAAATCTATTTCATCTATTATAAAAGTTTTATGAAAAGACTTGAAGGTGGCAATAAAAAATCAAAACCTATCATCCTTAAAGGAGATAAATCAATTCCTCACAGAGAATGTTTTAATTTTTAGAATAAAAGGGATGGGGGAAGAAATTTGATGATAGATTATTTGATTAAAATAATTTTTTTGTATATATTAGATACATGTGTTATCATTATACTTGGATTAGGGGATGTGAGGAGAGACTAACAAATGGAAAAAATAAATTAATAGGAAAAATTAGATTTTACCTCTTAAATTATTCTCTTTAAGAACCTCCCTAGAAATATTGGTTTGGTTTTTTATTGAGAAAAAATGATTATATATGTGATGAAGAGGATTGGGAAGATGATTGAGTATAATTTGGAAAATCTTAAATCCTTGGAATTTGTGAGGATAATAGGTGGTGAGGGGTGGAATTTATTAGGGATCATGGGGTGTGTTTTGAGTATTTTAATCATTATTTTATTATTTTTTCTCATGAATATCATTAGATTTAAACTTATCAGTAAATATATTATATAATTAAGGACACATAAGTATTATGGTTATTACATTATCCACACCTCTACTATGACTCAAAAAATCATGTATTTAGCTAATATTGTAAACTATCATATTTCACTATTCCCTAAAATTTAAATTATTTTAAAAAAATAGAAAAATTCAGCCTAAATTTTTTTAAACATGTAGAATTCAAAAGGGAACTCCTTTTTATGAAATTAATTTTATAAATAATTGAAATATAATTTTTATTTAAAATCATCATTTATTCAAAAAATTAATATTTAAAAATTATAACTGATTTTATGAAATTTTGAGAAAACAATAATGGTATCATAAAATTATCTTATAAAAATAAAAAAACATTTTAACTTATGAATCTATTTTATGAGAAGAAATTATTTTATAAAATTACATTAATTTGAAAATTTTAACTAAACATTTATGTTTTCCAAAAATATCATCCCTTAATTGATCATTTTTTAAACATTTATTGATATATATAATGATATAATTATATCATATTATCATTTGTAAGATGCCTAAATTTTATTTATACAGTCATAGGTGAGGATACTATTGTATTAGTTGGATTACTATTCATAATGGTAAAGTTACTATTTCAAGGGTCAGGTTTCTATTCCATCGGTATAGGTTCTTTAATTTCCCCGAATATTACATATTTCATTATTACCTAATGAGAAAAAAGTGTTTATTAGGATCTCTATGAAATGCATTTTTTAATACCATATGACATAATTATAAGATAGGGAAAAATTCCATTGATTAAGGTTTGATTTATTACACTCTTCCCCCCTTTAGAAATTTCTACCTCGACATTTAATTTTACATACTAAGATGTAAATAGGCAAGGTTTGTTCTCCATCAATTACTTCTTCTGGTTCCCATGTTTCCTATTCATACATATGGTTTCACCATATAATTTTTAATAGGTGAGTAGTCTTATTTCATAAAACATTATCTCTATAGTCCAATATCTTCATCATCTCTTCCTTGTATGAGATATCAATATCCAACCGTACTACCTCTAAATTCATTACATGTTAGGGATCTGGAATATGATTTCTCAAGAGTGATACATGGAATATATCGTGTCCTTGAGACATGGTTGGATGGAATTTTAGTTGATAGTATATATATTCGATATTATCATTAATCTAAAATGGTCCCACATACCTCGGAATTATATTACATTTCTTCCCAAATCTCACGATCATCTTCCAAAGAGAAATGTAGATGAATAAAATGTCTCTATACTTAAACTCATAGTCTAGTCAATGATTTTATGCTTAAATCTTTGGTCAACTTTGGGCTTCCAAGATGTGATGATGAATTGTTTTCACCTCCTATACCATTTAATTGACCATTATAGGTCATAACATCTTATGTTTAATGACTTCATCATAGCATGATGTTGTTCTACATATTTTCCCATAAAGGGATTCATATAGGGACATTTGAATTCTCATGTAGAAACTATGGTTGTCTGAGAACTCAGCTAGAGGTTGATGTTGGTCTCATCCTCCTTTGAAGACCATAAAACATTCTCTCAACATGTCTTATAGTGCCTGAATGGTCTGATTATAATTTAATTTAGTTTAAGGATGATAATTCATACTGAAGTCAAACAAAATTTTTAGATAATGTTTTATAATTTTTCAGAACATGGAGGTAAATTTTAGATCTCGACCAGATAGAATAGGTAGTGTCACTATAAGCATCTATACCACTTCTCTAATGTATACCCAGTTATGTTTCTCTTGTGAGAATTCCACATGAATTTTGATAAAGTGATATGTATTTGTTAGATGATCCACAACAACCCATATAACATTTTTTCCTCTATATGTATTCAGATGTCTAATGAAAAATTTCATCATGAATTTTTCCCATTTCCATGTTGTTATATGTAATGGTTTCATCATCCCATTAGAATTTTGCTTTCAGCCTTCACTTGATGACTTACCATTCAAATTATTGTTTATTCCCTGATCTCATTTATTATAGTTTCATAGAAATAGTGCTATCAGAGATCTCAATACATATTTGTACTTCCTAGGTGATTAGAGAATGTTGAACTTTATGTGTCATTTGGAATATCATTCATTATCTTTAGAATGGATGGTACACACAACCTTAAACCAAATCTTACGACTCCTTCCTCATCAATTTTGAACTCTAAGGATTTTTTTATTTCTTATAGAATCCAACTTCTTCTAAATTTCCACATCATTTCATTTCACATCCTTTTTTCTCCATGATGGATGAATGAGAAATAGTTTTAGAAATGATTGATGATGTTCCTTTCCCAATGATTCCCATGTATATCCTATGGAAATAAAATAATACATAATCCTTATCAATTCTCATTATTTATAATGATGTAGGATCCTTTCTAATTATTGAATTAACCACTTTATTTTCCTTACCAAGATGGTAGTGGATAGGTAATTCTTAATCCTTGATGAGATTTAACCATTCATTATCATGCATATTTACTTCATTATGTGTAAATAAATATTTAATGCTATTATAATCAGTATATATATCATGCTTCTCCCTATATAGATAATTCTTCCATATTTTAAATGTGAAGATCATTTCCTTTAACTCTAGATCATGTGTGGGATAGTTTTTCTCATGCAATTTCAACTTCTGTGGGGTGTACACTAACACATTCTCAATTTTCATCAGTACACATCCTAATACCTCCTTTGAAGCATCAATTTATTCCAAAAATATTTCCCCACACATCGTAGTACCGATGTACTAATAAACCACTTTTTCAACTATTTGAAGAAGTCTTTCCATTCACTTTTCCATATACAATTTACTCCCTTCCAAGTCAACATGGTAATTTGGTTTGAAATTAATGATAATTAATTAAAAAATACTAGGCATTATATATCTGTACTATGGAAACTATGGATCTATGTTACTGATATTTGCCCGAGCCACTCTTCTATTGCCTTTGTCTTGGAAGGGTTCACATATATTACTTTGCTGGTGATAACTTTCCCTAAGAATGATAAATATTCTATCCAGAACACACATTTACTATACTTTGATGATAACTTCCCCCTTCACAAGGTCTTTATCATTGTATTGAAATGATCCTCATTTTCCCCCTTTGTCTTGGAGTATATTAGAATATAATTAAGAAATACTACAATTTTTTTTGTGGTAATAACTAAATACTATAATCATTAAGTACATGAATATTTATAAATAATTATTGAGTTTTGAAGGCATCACTATGAAATAATAATGAACATACCCCATTTAAAGGCAATCCTGTGAATATATTCGTTCCTCACATTTAACTGGTGATATAACTATTGAAGATCCAACTTATAGAAATAATTTCTGCATGTAACTCATCAAAAAAGTCATATATTAATTCAATCAAATACTTATTCAATATCATGATTTGTTTATCTCACAATATTAAAAGTAGAGTCGCATTGATCCATCTATATTTTTGATGAAGAGAATTAGTTCACCCCATGGTGATGCACTTATGTGTATGAAACCATTGTCTATATTCTCTTTTAACTGATTCTTGAGTTGTTCCAACTAAATGGTAAAAACTAATTAAATACTATTTCATATAGGCATATATCTAGGAATAATTTCAAATCAGAACTCAACCACTTTTCTAGACGGAAGACCATGAAATTTTTCAGGGAACACATATATATAGTCCCTCATTGTGAGAATGTCTTGTATCATTATTCTATACATTATCTCAATAATTTAAGCTAGAAGGGATTTCTCATATATAAATAATATCCACAATTGAGACAATGATTCTGAAAAAGATTCATCCACCTCCTTAAAGTTGTATAGAATTGGAGGATCCCATGAGGTGCGAAGGGTGATCTCCATTTCCCAACCGTTGATGTTGGATTTATATATATATCCAATCCATACCCAACATAGAATAAAGCTTCACCCAAAGAAGTAATAAAATATTTATCTTAGAGGATCTATTCAAAAATATTAACTGTGGAGGATTTATATACATTGGATTAAATAAATGAATAATTTTTTATTCTCACAAATAACTCAACCTCCATATATTGATGTGGTGTTTGAATTTTTTTTCTAAACTTTAAAGATATGAAAGAATGCATAGAACAAAAATATAATAGTACATTTTCTATTATTTATTTAATAACTAGTGTACTTTTCATTTGATATTTTTTGGGCTCCACCACCAAATTGGTGATGAAATAAGTTTTCCTTTTCTACTTTGGCTTTGGTGGCTGATGATGCTGATTACCATCATGAAGTTAAGTTTTAGTGAACTGATTTTCATGGTGCCCTTTCTTCACATGGTATAAGCATTGAACCATAGGTGGTTCACTCCTTTAATCCACCATATTTTCCATCTTCTTCAAGTATCTTTAAAATTCATGACCTTGGTGGCCTTCTCTCCCACACTTGAAGAATTTCCCCTTCACTTTGAGGAAATTCCTATTATGGTTCATCCACATTTTGACACGTGAGTGGTTAATATTTTATTCCACCATTGACATTAGATCCACCAGCTTGAAACTAAAACTTTCATTTAATATATCCATATCCATGGGACTATTATTCAATATCCATATCCACTTTGAGAGAAGATCAAACAACATATTCACAAATCCCAATTTTATGAATAGATATATCCTTTCAAAGGTGTATTTTTAAACCACTAAATAATATATATATTTTTATTTCATTATTGTCAATAAAAATCAAGGAGACCCTTCGAAGAACTCGGATATTTTCTTCATATCCCATGAAAGTTTCACATTCCTTTTTCTTTATCTCTATGAATTATCCACCCATATCTATATGAAGAGTTCGAGTGAAATACTTATTATAAAATATTTTCTTAATGTATTCCCACATCATATTTTTAGTTTAATCCTTTTGTATTGGTGCTGTTATTCAATTACCACTATTGTTAGGCCTATAAATATAAATGATAGACAACTAGAGTCACCTTCTTTTTATCAGACCAATGAATCATAGAAAATATCTTTTTTATTGAACTGACCCACTATTATTCGACAAGTGGATCAGGAGATCCACTAAATGTTGGTGGAATTTTACACATAAAAGATCCAACATCCAATTTATCCCTCATAGGTGAAGGAGTAAGTTCTACATTATTTAGGTTATTAATCATTCTATGATATATATGGGTAATCATCACCATGAAAATTATTACTCCATATCCCAAGACATTGGGGATGTCATTTAGAAAATTTATCCATCATCCCTTATAGGGGTTTTTATAATTGTATCTCCTAATTCCCACCATTTTCTAAAATAGAAAAGTATTGAACAAAAAATAAGTCAATATGTTCTGAATAAATAATTTACTTTATTGTAAAATTTTATCCAATAAAATATTTTGAGGGATACATATGTATATAATTTTTCTAAAATAAAACTTCTTGGGTGACTTCATATACTTAGTCTAATACTAAGGGTTTTCAATAATTTTGTCTAATAATAATTCCCAAATTAACTAAATAATAATCTAATAACAACTATAGAAACCCTAATTTTTCTTAAATGAACATTATATCATTTTAAAGATAAAAAACATAATAGTGTTACAAAAATAGAAGATCAAAGGGATCGATGTCCGGGGAGAATTTGAATTATACATAAATATTACATAAAAAAACAAAAACATTATTTATTTACTTATTATCAAGATTCTTATTATACTTCACATTATCCTTAGTAAAAGTAATCACCTAAGGATATACATCAATGAAAGGGGTCATTTAAAATCCTATTAATAGGATAAATAAGGTCATGAATCATTATAACATATGAGAGAATAACAATCATCATTATAACATAAGAATATGATCATTATCATAATAATGAGAGTAAGAATTAGATAAATTAATGAAATTTGGAAATGAATTAAAATGAAACATCATGTATTAGTGGTCAAGACCAGACATAGTTGTGATCAAAACTATCATCATATTCACAGATAATATATGTGAATAATCATAACATCATCATTGTGAAAAAATATTGCAAAATGTCAACACATATTTATCAATATATCACGAGATAAATCATATTTACAAATGCATTAGAGTGATATATAATTTAAGGTTCACCCTTCACATCATAATATTTACATAATCATACATGCCACATAAAATATATAACAATATTTACCATAATATAACCCATGAAAAATAAATGGTGTTAACTAGAGTTTTATAGAGAATAATTTAATGAATAAACATATGGGTTACCAAAATAAAAAGGGAATAACAAAATTGGTATAAGAATAATCAATATTGGGGAAGAAAAAATAATATCAAGAGAATTAAAAGTTGTATTTTTTATATAGAATATTTATTTTGGAAAAATATTCGCATTTGTCACAATATCAGATTAGAAAAATGCATATCCCTAAAATGATATGGTAAGAACGAAAAAAATTATATTTTAGGAATAATAAAAAAATGTTCAAACTGAAATTTTTAATGAGATAGGAATAACCTAATGAGAGGAAATTGGGTTTGATAATCCCCTTACCTTATATTTGAATGTTTTCTTCACTTCAATATCATAAATAATAAAATTAGATTAATTAATTAATAAATTATGAAACTCTTATATATGTATTTGATTCATTATAGTTTTATTAAGTTCATATATGGCCATTTTGATGAGTTATAGAGTTCAATTTTATCATTCAAGAGTGTTCGTTTTCCTAGTCATCATAATCGGTTCAGTTGTTAACATGTTTGGAAGATCATGTTAAATGAGAATAATTATCCAGAATTGAAATTATATGTTATTAATGGACATATAAAATTTTAATTGGTATTATATATTATTTGTTTATATTCAAGGATGATTCATTATATGAAACATTAATGATAATCATTTAGATTAATTTGGAAATTTGTTTCAATCATTACGATCAAGTTTTATTATATAATTTAATATTATGTACATAAGTTAGTTCCAGAACATAAAAAAATTATAACATAAATTTTAAAAACTATTTCAACCATTATAATGGTTTTATAACCATCCTTGAATGTAGTAAATTAAAATGAAATCATTTCATCCTAGAAAGTGCTAAATCAACCGCTCTTAGATGATGTCTTCACTTTTAGAATAATATGAAGTGGAGAAGATGTTTGATGATATATTATTCCATAAAAATCATAATATTAAATTATATATAAAGTAATTGAGTATTCCTTATACCTGAATTATGTAAGGAGTGGATATTATAAGGAAATAAAGTATTTGAAAATAAATTAAAAGAAAAAGTAAGATGATTTTACACCTTAAATTCATATCTGTGAGAACCTCCATTGGGAAATTGGTTTAGAATTTTGTTGGGAAAAAATGATCAAATATTTTAAGAATAGTCTTGTGAATATTATTTGTTAGAATTTGTACAATCTTTAATTCTTGTAATGTGTGAGGAGAAGAGGTGGTGAGGTGTGGAATTTATAGGGGATGGGGCATTTTTTGATTATTTTATTAATTATTTTATTATTTTGGATCAAGAATCTCAGTATTTTAAAACTTTTGACTAAATATATAAAATAATGTAGTATATTTAGATAATATAGTTCTAACATCATCCATACCTCATCAATGATAAAAAAATTAATGTATTTGGCTAAAAATGTAAATTATCGTATATCATTATTCACCAAAATGTCAACTATTTTAGAAAAATCCCAAAAATTTGCCCTAAAAAATATTTGATGGATTGAATTAAAAAATGAAATCCATTTTATGAAATTAATTTTTAAATAAGTGAAATTTAATTTTTAATTAAAATCCTAATTTATTTGATAAATAACATTTTTTAATTTATAAATGATTTTTTGTCACTTTGTAAAATTAATTATGGTTTCATAAAATTATCATACAAAAATAATAATAAAAAAATATTATCCTTTTAATATATTTTATGAAAATAAATTTCCTTTTAAAACATTTTATTAAATATACAATTGTAAATTGACTTTTATGTTTTAAAAAAAGATACAAACACTTAATTGATCTTTTTTAAAAAATTTATTTAGTTTTACTATAATATATTTATATCACATTATCATATTATCATTTATATTATTCCAAAATTTAATTTATACATTCATGGATGAGGTTACTATTAATTTGGCTGGATTACTATTCCTAATGGTCATCTTTCTATTCTAAGTGTCAAGTCACTATTACATCGGTATTGGTTCCATAATTTCTATGAATATGAATAATTTCATTCATAATTTATGATAATGATGTTTTTATTGGTCTCTTTATTATATGTATTTATTTTTTAACATATAAAATAATTACAAGAAGGTGATAAAATTCTATTTATAAATGTATGGGTTGTTACATCTAGACCTAAGGGAGTTTTTCCCTTAATATAAGACAACCCAGGGGATTGAGCTACAAATATAAGGATACTAGGAAATTTTCTACTAAATAGAGTCATAAACATTTGACACCCAGTAGGATTTCATGTTGAAGTTCAAGGGAGGGATAAAAATTTCATCCCATAATCCAAACCTGTATAGAGGATTCTAGTGTGATGGAGGATAATTCAAGTGCTCAGACAAGTGTAACCTCTTCAGAATTTCACTATCAAAACCAATTCATTATTGGGGGTCAACATTGTGTTTTTTGTTGATAATGGAACATTTATTAGTCATAGTGTAAGACCATTGATGGAAATCGTAATCCGTATAAGAAAAAGTATGTGGCATATTTGAGATAGATAAAATAAATACTTGTCAATGAAAGGACATACAATTATTACAGTATTATGTATATCACATGAATAAAAAAAATCATTCAAAAAATTACATGGTGTATTTTTTAGTAACATGAAACCTAATGATCTCAAAGGTTTTATAAACCCATAGGGATTCATGCAACCGTATAACCCCTCGAAGGATGATGACCACATGACCATAACAAAGTAACGTGAGCCACATAATAACAAAAGGGGAATGTAATCAGAGCTATAAGATCCTATAGAACCGTCAACATAATCCATCATCCCCATGTAAAAATTCCAAAAAAATACTAAAGTTTAGTTCATAAGTTGATTTGAGTGAGAACAATGGAAAAACAGTCTTGGAGAGTGGTTCTCCCGGATAGAGGATCATATAGAGGTCATGTGAGAAGATCTCATGGGATGGTCATGTGAAGAGGTTACATGAAGGAAAAAGGTTTCATGCTCTCTAGATATTCAATTATCCAATGAATGACACCACTCCACTCCCAACTATTTATAGGGTATCTTATGAGATAACTAACATCGCATGAAAGACCAAGAGAAGCCCAAAACACCAATATATGATAGCATCAATGAATAAGGTAGGCATTTACAGTCCTAAAAAATGAACACCCCCCACAAATGTCACTACTGGGGGGGGGAGGTATTTTTTGAAACCTACCAAAAGAGAATAAAAAAATTCCCAATGGTATAAATAGATGGATATTGGAATTGTTTTCATTATAATAAAAATGAAGTATAAAGTGAAAAAAGACCCATGGGACGTGTAATCCTCTAAGAGATGCATGATTCTATGACCATCATAAGGTCATGTGAAGGATCTATGAGAATATCATACCTCAGGGAAGGCCCTATGAATATTCTTCTACATGTCTTTATGCTCTTGGAAAAGTTCCCCAAACAACCTATTTCACAAAAAGGAAACCATAAAGATCCCCCAAGTCATGCAGTGTGTCAACTAGTAGGTGCCTGAAAACCCACACAAAAATCCATAAACAATAAGAGAAAAATATCCACAAATTTGGATACTCTTACTATCATCAAACTCATGCAACACATCACTAATTAGGATAATGATTGTCCTCAACAACATTCAATAAAAATCTTGAGATCAATGACCATTGTAAAAAAATAAATTTAATTAAAGGGGAGGAGGTTGGAGCATCTTACGGTCATAGACAACACACAACATGCCCCTAGTGGTCCATAAAGCACCAGAACACCCCCATAGTTGTTTTTTACTAGTCTCACAAAGGTCTTCTAGCATGGTTTAATCAACACGTGATGGGCCTTGTGTATTTCTAGGCAAACACATGCCCCCCCTTTGGCTCTACTAGTACAAACATATTTAATTGTACTTAAACTGCTCACATAGCTCCAAAGGACCTTTATTGTCCACACGATATGTCACCAGGATGAAGAGTGATTGTCTTTGACCACACTCATGAAATATCATGAGATACCCCACTATTGTAAAATAAACATATGAAATAAATAGGGAATATTCAGAAGCCTCTTTAAATCATAAACCTTAGGAAAAGCATGAAATATATTGGCAACATGGTCTTGAACGAAACTTTGAAAAAGATAACCTTAGCACACGGAGGCCCTTGATGAGCCATCCTTATCTCATGGAAAGTCTTATACAAGTCTCTGGAAATCACACGAAGTCATTTTCAGAGGTTTCTTAATCTAGTGACGGCCCTTGGACTTGTCAGTATGAAAAAACGAATGTCCTTCGACTTTCCCTCAAGGTTCAACAAGACCCCATTAATTTGAAATAATCCAATAATGTAGGTGTTGAGGGGATTGTATTGTGGTCAATGAATGTAATGAAACGTCCTTTGAGTGATTCACAAAAATACCTTGCAAAGATGAATGACACCAATTTCTTCCGCAATTCCATATACGCGCCTCACAAAGAGATAGATAATTAGGGTGGTGAGGCTAATAAATCCACCACCCCAACCTCAAGGAAGGGGTTGGAATTTTTCAGCCATACATACCGACACTCCCAAGATCCAATGAATATTTCTTTAAGAGGTTGATCTAATGACCAAAAATCTTCCCACTATGTAAGATCTGAGGAACAACTAGAGAAACCATACAACATGCACAAGTAAAACGTGTGATCACTCATAGATCACATGAAGGACATTTGGATGGACACACAGAGAACATCCCAAACATATTCTAAATAATGCGAGACATAAAATTATATAACATTGAAAAAATATAATTCATTAAAGATATAATGGCTATAAAAAAGATAAATTATGGGAGACTTGAGTGAAGAGTATACACGTTGTTCCAGATGCACATCGCATCAACCACTTGGGTCATGTGATAGCACCAAGACATGTATCCCAGATACTGTGAAGCTCCTATGGTAAATTATTTTATCATGTGAATTCTCCTAGACATGTCTAATAAAGTCACATGTAACTCTCTTTACATGCCATCCATGTCATTCAAAACCCTTCGGGATATCCATCTAAGCCTCACGATGTCCTTCTTACCTGTATCTTGACCCATATGGTGGAAAAAATTTATGTCAAAAGAGTATTAAGGTAGTATTTGGGAATGTCATATGGATCTTGTGACGTCCCTCAGACACACTATCTAGGTTTTGTTATGTCCTCCAAAAAATATTAGACATGATATCCGACAACGACCAAGGCATGTAACATTTACTTTCGCGAAGACCCTCTAAGAGTTTTATCTAGCTATTGGGATGAAACAAGGGTATGTCAATTAGATAATGTTACGTACTCTAAGAATGTAACATAGGATTATGTGATGGATTACAAGATAAAACAGTGATTTCTTGTGATGTACTATGGACAAGTCATCCTTGATCATGCAAAAACTATCAGACACATCATCCAGGTTACACAAAACCCCTCAAAAAATTTAACTAGATCATGTAATTGTATTTTGAATTTTTAGGAAGACACCCTATTGCATGAAAAAAAAATCAAGGAATGATGAATGGACATTCTATACATGTTTAGTAGAAAATTAGGCTTGGTATATAAGGGGAATATTATTGTGTAATCCTTTAATAACATATTTATGATTAATCTAGTTCCTTCTATAACTAGGATACATTGGATCCTACTTCAAAGTTTGATCTATATATTAACCTACAAAGGGATGTTTTAAGGACCAATAGGGGCCTATATACCCTAAGAGGGGTGGGGGGGAATCAGGGTATGGATATTATTTTTCCAAATTATTCTTACCCAACTAGATCTCAAAATCTTTATTACAAGGGTCACATTGTTTGCACTTGTGTGTATATTATGATCACTTCATTTCTTCTTTATCTGATGATAATTCTTTGTATGCAATGCAAGGAAGAAAGTAGGCAAACATAGAGATTTTTACTTCATTCACCCTCACTGGGCTATGCCCAAGGAGTATAAAACAGAAATGTGCCGTTGTACCAAATCCACTAAGGCTCACTACCAATTTACAATGTTTGGGCTAGATCACTTCTATGCCTAGGCTCACTACCTTTAAAATGTTTAGGGTCAGCTCACTATTTTCCCAAGGGTCACACCTTGTTTCTCTCTCTCTAGCTCACTGCTAGTGGATAGGATCACCTTGTTCCTCTTCCTTTGCTCACTGCTCTGGAAAGGATCCACTCACAGTTTATAGACCTATAGGTCTCTTCATTATTAGTAATGAATGCATCCTCCATTGTATGTAAATGCTCTGTTGAAGTCCAACTTTCACCCGTAGATGAATTTCTCTTTTCACCAAGGTTATCATCCAATCTCCCAGCTTCCATGCAGCCCTGAACCACTACCGTGAAACAACCTTACTTGGAACCCTTCTCTAAGACGACGCGCAAGTATCGGAACACAGGTCAAAACTGGCGCACAAGTCCAACACAACCACTTGCATGACACAAGCTTCTCCAACTACATAATTGCACGACACACTTCCTTTCATTCCCAAACCACCTTAGGTGTGCAACCAAAAAATTTCACGCTTATTCAAAATCTAGCACACAACTTATACTTGCACGACCACACACCCCTTGCGCGACCACCACACCTGCGCGATGGGAACTCTGATTTTTCTAAGTGTTGAACTATACCCCGAATGAGGAGGGGTCGACCTATATTTATAGGCATTTGGAAACCCTATGTGATGGCGTGAAAGTCTCCCCTCGGTGCATAAGTTTTGGCACACAAGTCTCTGCCGCCCAACTCACTTGCGCGATAAACACTAAAACATGTGCGACCCTTCTTCCATTGCCATATTTTGATGTTATGATATTCAAAAACATATGGCGCACACGTTTACAATCCCTCAAGTACTTTGTGTGCAAGTCTCTTTGCCAAAATACAATTTTCTTCATTTGTTGATTTAAAGGCCCAAAAATTTGGCGAACACTGGAAAACAATGCCACCTTGTATCTGCTTTTTTGTACCACCCCCAGATCATCCATTCCTTTTTTGACGTTCTTGAATCAAACACGGATTTTTAACCACAACCCTTGAACTCAACATGCCACCAATAAATCTAATTTTTCAACAAGTTTGTATGTCATGGTTTTCTTTTTCAACAATCACAACACAGATGTCCACTTTGTCAACAGACACAATTACCTAAAAAAGGCTTCAATGATGCCTTGTGGGATTTTTTCCCAACATATATCCTAGTGCATAATTATTTTATCTATAAGAATTAATACCATTAATTTTTCATCCCTTGTTTCTCAAACCAATAATAACTCATTTGATATTTGGTAGTCGTAATAATCATATCATTTTAATTATAAGACTCTATAATGGGAAGGATAACCTTAGTGTGAAAATCCTGATCTAAAAAATAACATGGTATTTCCCATATATAAGGGAAACCATAGTGTATAATCCCCAACCAAAACAAATTTGAAAACTCCAATTCCTATTATAACAAGGATATGTAGGACGCATTTCTAAGGCCTAATCTCTATATTAACATCCAATGGAAATGATATTGAATAAGTCCTAATTAACTCGACAAAAAGGAATTTTATTTTTTTATAACTAGGATATGTTTTATGCCTCAATAAGGCTCAATCTCTATGTTAAACATACCAAGGGATATCCTACTGTATAAGTTTCACATCCATATGTAGTGAGACTGATTACTTATTATCCCTTGTTTCTCACTCTGAGAATGAATCACACAATATTAGGGAGTTTCAATGGTCATATCATTTGAATAATGAATATACACCATCTAGGTAAATTTCATTGGATATTCTCTGATGATTGACATGATATAATTTCCTACATAGAATGGTATATACCATGTGTATAGTACTAATGTAGTGAACGAACTACAAGAACTCTGATTCATGAAATAACCAGGACATATAGGATTAATTCCTAAGGAATGAGCTCAAATAGGCATCCAATGCAATGCATTTCCCCTTACGTATCTATCATTTCAACCATCAAAACCCAATCATTCCCTTGGGTTGACCTTTTACATCATCTATTAGTGGTTTGAGTGACCAAATGAAAAATGAAATCTCAAATTCTTGACATTATCATGATATATAGGTCATCCCATCAAGAATCAAGAATCAATACCTAGTGCCTCAGTTCCAAAAAATATTTCCTTTCTGTATGATGTTAATCTACATAGGTTTAAAAAATTATGTGGATTTCGATTCCTGTAAAAAACAGGATACACAAGACACCTCATAATGACTCAATCCTCTCCATAGAATATTAACCACCTCCCAATGTGGCTACAATTTTGATTTACCTATTTATATGGATTCCTCACATAATAAGATTCACATTACTAGGAAAGGGATTAAGAACCTCATTTATATAAATATGGATTCACTAATTATACCCCCTTCTTCTGCTCATAAAAGGAATTAACCCATGAGATTTTTATTAGGGTAACCAATCCTGTGTTGGGATTAGGAAGATATTAGTGAACATATCTTAAATATATAATAGAGTCCCAAAGTACAAACAATTCGCCCAAAAAAATGGCGTGATGAGCTCGAACTCCCATCATATTGACCAAAGTGTGTTTCTATGCATCATTGTATCTAAAACCCAAATGGAAGACCTTCCATTAGATATAAGATCTATACTTAGTTATGGATGTGGGAACCATTAAGTGTTTATATGGATGACTAAACCAATGGTAAACCCAAAACAATTTTCAAACTTTGAATTGAACCCCCCACAATCAAACTTTCATGCTGATATTTAATCCAGGAATATCCATCACAATATAAATTTTCCTAGTTCTTGTAAAAAAATTCCATTTTTCAGATGACGGAATCTATCCACATCATCTATTGATGAAATATTGAGTATTCATAACATGAAATATTTTCTCTTGTCATTATCATATAATCCCATTTAAGACCAATTATAATCCATGTAACCAATATTATTGAAAATGGGTTAAATAATTTACAACTAATTTATTTATCAAAAAACTAGAGAAAATCTAAGTAAAAAAATGAAACAATATAGTCTATTATTTTCCAAAGCAATGTAAACCTTCATACTTCATTCTAGATAAACCTCCATTATGAAAACAATATAAATAATTGAATTAAGAGAAATTAATAATTATTCAATAATTATTTTTCTATGCTCATAATATACACCCACTTTGAATCATCATGCACACATGTGGTTCCCAAATTTCATAGTTCACCAAATCCATATCACACTATTGATGAAATATAATATCCATATCAAATACCAATCCCTTATATATATACTATAAAATTCATAGATATTTATCATAAAAACGGATTCGATTTCCCAAAATCTTATTACATTGTAAAATAATCTTATTCAAACAACCCTAAAAACCCCAACATTAAACAATTCCAATATTAAAATATAATAAATCATATTTTTCTTAAACAATAAAAAATTATTTATCATGAAATATTCATATAAGAAAACTCATGGTTTAAATTCAAAATTCATTCCCAACTAACAGCTATATTTTTATTAAAAACCCATGAGCCCAAAGTTTTTGAAATCTATAAAAACATCAACTATAAAATTAATTAAAATAATCAATTATATAAATAACCAACAAAGTAATATTCACTAAAATTTAATCAATCTCATAATAAGTAATCCTAGTCCCATAAGAGTGAACAAAATCCACTTAACTTGATTGGTGATACTTGATAAACCTAAAACCATAAATCTAATCTCACTAACAATAATAAAATCCAAAAAATCATATCAACAAGATTATTATATCATGAATCTTTAATTTTTAATTATAACACACAATCCTAAGACAATGATTTAATATAAAGTGGTATAACTACCTAAAGGAAAATAAATAGAAAGATGAACAATCTACAGAATGTGGAAAATATAAGATCATTTATATTAAACCTTAAGTATGTTGTTGATCTAATGAATAATATATATAAAAATATTTTTCTATAATTAAAAGTGAATTTTTTTTCTCCCATGTAAATATGGATCATTCCAAAAAAAATCTAATGTGTATTATGAGTCATTTAATATTAGAATTATGTTTTTAAAATAAGAATCTTGTAATAAGAACCTAGTCAAAAATTTACTCTACATGGTTATCTAGGACCATTGATGAACTTGTTGTACTGGCACATAAAATTGATTATGTTTTTATAGGTGGTTTATATCATAAGTAATACACTATTTAATCCCTTAAAAATAATTGATTTATTTATTATGTGAATTTTAAATAAATAGTACAAAAATAAGGGGTGGGTTTGAAAATAATATTAAGAAAATAACATATTTTTAAGATGTTAATAGTTGAAAAACCAAGTGGATTTTAAAAACTATGTGGTATAGTGGTTGTTGTGATTTAACTACACATATTTCATGTTCATTGTTCTTACATACTCTTTCAGGTTTGTAGTAATGTTTTTGTTGAAATTAATTGGAATCCTAATTAATTACTAAGCTTTTATATCAATCATTGAGAAACAAAACATTAACACAAAAAGAATATTGTGATGGTCCAGAATATATGAATTTAATAAGAGCATATATAGTATATAGAAATATAAATAATGTGGGAATGAAAAGTATTATTGTGTTTTCCAATTTGAGAAACACAAGGCATGCACTCATAACCTCATACTGATCAGTTAGAAATTAAGAGCATATCAATCACATTCATGAAAAAACATTAAAATATGAAATAATGTAAGATGAATGGAATTAAATATTTTAAAACCCAAATTAATCCAATATAGTTTCTAATATTTGAATCGTAACTACCTTGACATGTGTGTAGCTCCCTCACAACAAACACCCACTATTTAGCTTGACATCGTGTGGAAGATGAAGCTCAGGAGAATCTCTTAATTCAACCTTGACCCACCTATTGGGATAGGGGCCTCCAAAAGTTCATGTATTGGTGGATATATACTTTGGTTATAGAAAATGTCATATATTTCTTCCTTGTTTGATCTTACAAATGAGGTTCCCAAGGTTCAATTGAATAGGCAAAGTAGAAGGTGGTTTTGGCCACACAGATTTCTTAAAACAAATTAGACGATGGGTTTAAGAATAAATATAGTATTATATTAATTTGGAGAATAATAAAAACATGATTATACTCCTCTTTAATAAATCAAAAAAAATTTCATCTTTTGGACCCTACATACTATGATATGGATGAAATATAGAACATAACTTTTGTCTTCGTGTAGATTCGGTTCCTTGGATATACCAGTTCAGTTGGGCCACCAGATTATTGAATTTAGCTTGGGTGTCTATAGAATATTTTTAGCCCATTTAATTTTGAATCATTCCACAAGTGATCATCCAAATTTTATGTATTTATTATAGTAAGTTTGCACATGATTGCACATATATTCTTGGATTACTCCATAATTTGGCCCAAATTTCTTCAGCTTCGTTATGGGCCCTCCAAATCACTTCCACCAACAATGAAATTATCTATATAAGTGAAATTACCATTTTAACATTTATTAAAACAAAATAATTTAATAAAAAAATGAATTAATTTTTTAATTTATGCTAAAAAATCTGTTTATCAAAATGGTATAAGGGTAGAAATGAATAGTGAATTGCTAAACAATCACACCCTCACATCTAAAAATTTTCAGTCCTGGTAAAAGAAACATTTAAAAAAATTATGAACATAGATATTCCATACTTCATTAATAATCAACATTAAATTAAAATATAACTCTTCATAGAAATGCGGTCAACTCAAAAATCAAACGAAGGAGTTATTTTCAGTGATTATAGAAAAATATGTCTCATAAATTGTATCAGAACAAAAATCAAGGTGGTGAGTAATTACAATTTGAAAAAATAATTGAAAATTAAAAAATGTCACTAAATATCCACTTGTATGAGTGAAAACCAATTAATTGCGTTCTTTTCAATTTCTATCCTATAAATATAGTTTATTTTAAAATTTTATTACTTAAATGATTCTTTCTATTGAACAAAACCAACATCATTTGTAATAATATTTCAAGACCCACTAACCTAAGCATTCCTAGAATTAAAACCTTAATCTTTCGACATAGATATCCCTATATCTTGTATATTTCTCCACTCCCCTCATCTGTAAATATTTGTTATTCAAAATTTGAACATTGAACAAATATCCCACTCATCACTCAACCCTTATTTCATATCATCATGAAACTAATAGTAATAGTTATAACAATATCAATTGTTGAGGAAGAGTGGTTTTTGACCATGATTAGTGACAAACCATATATTTATATATCTATTTAGGGGATACAATATTTTGATAACACATACACAACCATAGGTCAATCCGGTAATACAAGGAAAAATATTATATAAGAAATGAATGTATGAAAATATCATTATGGAATGATGTTAAAAATTAAAATTACTTATATTAACATTTTATCGAGTAGAAAAAAATCACACATTTTGGTTGCAAGAAAATATGTGTGGATATATTAGGTGACATAATTTTCCTATAAACTACTAACAAAAATAGTGACACTCTTCTCAAAGGATTGAAAGTGATAAATCCATTTATATCATAAAAACCATTGTTCAAGAAAATTGACATCTAAATGGTAAATTCATGCTAAACCACAACTTTAATCACTGAAACAGTTTTTTAAAATGTTAATACAAAATTTAATAGAGAAATTACTCATACATTTTCAATATTTTCTATGATTATGTAGAATCCTTTTCCATGATTAAGTAAGAATAATTTCCCATGATTAAGTGGGAATAAAAAATGAATGTTTTGGAAGAAAATTGAGGGGGTGGTATAGGAATGTAATAATACTATTCAACAAGAAAAAAGAAAAAAATAATAATGATGATGAAAATTCCAATGTAACCCAAGAATATACCCATACCTCATACCTATAGTATAAATTCACCACTCTTTAATGAATCATAATGTGGTATGTAAGGATAAAACCTAGTGGATATAATTGTTAATATGATTCATTAATTATATTTACTCCACTGGGGAATCTAGAATGTCTTTATGGATGTTCTTCAGGCACTTCCCATTGACAGTGAAGGTCTGTTTTCTTTCTTCATTATGAACCTGAATAACAAAAAATGGATAAACATTAGTAGAAATGTTTAGAAGAAACCAAAAAGAGTGATGCATACCCAGATTCAAATTTATCTATGTATTTAAACAGGCGACCTTTTTTCCAATTTGGAATTGACTATGAAAAATGTGGTGGTTTTGCACATCATTGGTTCACTCCTTATAAATCTAGGAGTTCTAATATGAATCTCTATGCATTATCTATTTCTCCTATATCTATAAATTCCTCTTATAACTTTCTATAAAAATATTATAATTTTATTTTTCAATGGACTAGTAGGCCTTGTACTATATATCAGCAAGGGGATGACAACCCTTTCCAAAAACATTCTTATATGGTGACATTCCAATGGGAGATTTAATGGATGTACGATATAACACTAATGAAGCATTGAGTCTAATAATCCAATATTCTCTATTGGGTTGAAGTACTTTTTCATTAACTTGTTTTACCTCTCTATATTACACCTCAACTTGACCATTGTTTTGTATGTGACATGTGGTAGAAACTCAATGCACTACCGCATACCGACACATATTTGATTATATTGTGTGGTTACCGAAATGAGAACCCATGTCATTAATAATGAACATAAGTAATGAAATCCTACAAAAAATGTGGGTTCCTAAAAATAACACTAATGTATTAGAATCATCTTCTCTCATGGATCATGCATTTACCCATTTTTACATTTAATAAACTGCCAAAATAATGTACAAGTTTCCAATGGAATTGGAAAAAGTCCCCATAATGTCAATTCCCTAAGCATAAAAAATGTAATACAAGAGAAAGGTTTTTCAAGGAATTTAATTTATTTTATATACATTCGAAATTCATTGACTATTAGAAAAATATTTATATAAATCATGAGAATCTGGAAATAATGTTGGCCAAAAGATACTAGAATCAATGACCTTTCAAGCAGTCCACTGGGGAAAAAATTGGACCCACCAAAAAAGAGTTTGGAAGAACATATGTACATACCATAAATTTCTATAGAGAACATAAATCCTAAGGAATTTATCACTACTTGTGCAAAAAATGTAGGGTCATCACAAATATACTGAAAAGACTCATGTTTTAGATGATCAACATGGTTTTTGTTGAAATCAAATGGAATGTGTGATGATACCAAATAATTTTTAATTTCAGCATACCATGAAATAATATCTTCTAATTGGAAAAATTTCTAATAAAGAAACATTTCATTTATGAGAATACAGGGTGATGAGTTAATGTTATTAGATGGAAGGATCCTATTGATATGATTAAACACCACAATCTCTGCTTCTTTCTTATCTATAATTTATATATTAAATTATTGAAGTTAGAAAATACAAATAATGAGAGGTTGTTTGAATTCGAGTTTCTTGAGGTGATACTGGAGGGATGTATGGTATGATAACAAAATGAATTTTGACCCAAAAATGTATAACCTAAATTTATCCAAGGAAAACATAGTGGAAATTAATTCTTTTTAAGTTGGGTCGTAGTTTTATTAGATATGGTCCAATGTACACAACACATATGAAATGAAATGTACAACACGATCAACATGTTTTGATAAGTCATCCCTAACTTCATAGGTATATACATCACACATGATCTAAAATAGTAAATACCATTAGGGTGGTTGGATTTCAGAGGGTGATGTGAGACTCCATTTCAATTTATTAAAATCTTCCTGACATTGATTATTAAAAATGCTATTTTTAATTTTAGATTAATTATAAGAGGGGAAGTGCAATCATACTAAATTCAAAAATGAGATGACGGTAAAATCTGACATGTCCTATGTAAAATCGTACATGTAACACATTTTTGGGAAATAGTAGGGAAGAAATGAGATCCACTTTTGAATTATACACTTGGATACCATCCTCCTAAATGACATGTCCATATACTATACCTTACCACACCATGAAATTGAATTTATAATAATTTAATATGATATTATTTTCAATACCGCAATGTAGGAAAAAACAAAGACTACTCAATCACTGATTAAAATAGGATCCATATATAGTGAAATAATCCATGAATACTTAAATAAAATTATCTAAGTAATCCGACAAAATACTAACCATGCATTTCTGGAAAGTATATAGATCATTTCACATACAAAATTGAATCCACCTATAAGAAAATGTGACAAAGGGTAAAGTGCATAATTTATTTTCCTGATCCTTAGGGGAAATATGGATCTAAAAGTATCTATAACACCTATTTGTGGGACATACCCACTATCCAATATAGAAAATTATTAATGAATTGAAATCATAGAGGGTCCTTCCTAGTGTGTTGGTTTAGTTGGTGATAATATATAAAAACATGAAATCTAATATGCACATGAGTCAGAACCAATTCATTGATTTGATTTCTAATTATAGTAAGACTAATTTCTTAGGAACAACTTGCACTATACTGACACATTTACTGCCAAAGATGGGGTAAATCATTAAAGTAGCCAATAATTTGGTACCTCCTTTTTAATTACATCTCAGAGGATTGGTTGTAGTCGATGTTGTGACAATATCACTAGTTTAACAACATTAGTTAATAATATATGATGTGTTAAAATTTATGGAATAATAATTAGAATTTCATAAAGTGTCTATCTCAATTATTTTTTATACTCCCTCTAAATTTGAATAAGTCACAATTCATGACCGGGTGGGAGTGAACTAACAATTATGACATGCAACTTGTTTCCATTCTCAAGATATGAATATTTGAAATTTTTTTTGTGTGGTTCAAGTTATAATTCAATGGTATTTTCAATTTATGGGAGTGAATGTGAAATTGAAAGGTTACGGATCTCATCAAATAGATTAGTAGTGACACCCTCAGATGAGGAATGAGTTTTTAAAAGCATTTTCGTATCATTAATGGTCATGGAATCCTCAGAGTTTAATAAATGATCAATAAAAAATATGAATGGAAATTTTATAAATCATTAAAAACTTATATGCATGATTCAATTTCTAGAATATTTATTAATGATCAAAACTCTAAAATGGGATCAGGGTAATCAAAAGAAGTTTTTTTGGGTAAGGGAGTACATTAATAGAATTAACTAAATGTGGGTAATGTTCTTCTAAGGGGTGATTCGTGGTATCAAGTACGTTAAATTGGACAATGTCACCATAAGAATCTATAGATAATATAACATTATGGACATAAATTATGGTTTTGGATATTTTCAAAAAATTTATCCCAATATAATTGGGACATATTTATTTATCCAATCATCTTCCATTTTTATATGCATAAAAATACACATGATAAATAAATTTTTTTTCACTTATAAGAATATCTTCTAAAACTAGTGGTGTCTTCTATACTCCAGTTTGATAGTTGAATAATAAATATAGGGGGATTTAGTTCCCTAACCTGTAACTAATAGAAAATAGAGCGATGCATCACATTTTTAGAAGCACCCAAATCAAGCATAACATTGGAAAAATAAATACCCTTCTATGGTTCATAGAATTGAGAATGTTTTGGATCATTTCCTTTGGTGGGAGGTGATGGATCTATCAATACTGAAATGTTCCTCCCCATGATCACATTTTCATCACCTAGAATTATTCTTCAGTATGAAAACATCTTTTTTAGAAAGATGGAATATCATGGAATTTTTCTCATAGTATCAAGTAAGTTGAAGTTCACCAGCAAATGTTTTTGAATGTTTCAAATATTTATTTATCATTAACAGTTTAATTTTTTTTCTTGGATATGTGTTACTTTTCAAAAATGGAAGATAAATGGTTGGGCTAGGTGACTCATCAACAAACACACTCTTTTTTATTGGGTGTTTTTTCTATGGAAAAGGTCTTTCCTCTCTTGGATAATTCTCAGATGTTAGGGTTGTAGTTTCTTAGGGAGGGAATGATTCTAATGGGGTGGTTATTTTAATTTTAAGTTGTGTTCCACTCATAAGGGTTATGTAAATACCATTTATCTTATCATAAGGGTTTCCTAGTGGTTGAGAAGGTATTTTATCGGACCTATGACTTTGTATTTCCCCCAAAAAGTCGGTGTGTTTAACTAATTGTAGTTTTAGGTCTTGTGTGGATGCTTGGGCAGATTTTTGGAATTAGAAATTATTTGTAGCCACATGTTTCATAATTTCATCTAGGCTAGGATAATTTTTTGTTGGGGGTGTTTGGAAAGTCCTCTGTGGTGGTGGGTGAATACTCTATCATGATTGGATATGTGGTTGTTGAGGTTGGTTTGAATACCCCCATTCATATAGATTCAGTTGTCTTTACACTAAGAGTTGTATGGATATTATGGTTCTCAACTAACAGGTTAGTTATAGGGGAAACATTAAAATATTGAATCAAAACTATCATAAGGTTTTCTCAGTTGAAAAAATTGGTCAGAATAATTGGTGTCTGTAGAATAAATACCACAATGAATGGGTGGAGGAGATTGGGATTTCCCTTGAGAAAGAGAAAATTGATGGAGAAGGGTACATTCCTCTTCAAACACCATTTCCACTATATTAAATTTTTTGGTACATTTCCAATAATGGACACCTAGAATGGGTACACTAGTACTTGAGAGGAATTTTTGAGTGTTCTAATCCATGTTCTCAATGGGGGTCATTGTAGTGATAGGGTTTTTTTCAACTATCCCCCACTGGTTGAAACATCAATAATGTTTTGATCATTTGGAATTAAAACATTATAATTTTTTTCTTAAAATGTGATCAATTATTTTGTGGTGTGGGAAACTTGAAAAAACCCATTTAAATATTTCCAAATATTCATGAAGTGTTTCTCCTTGTGATTGTATTATATCACTAATTTCATTCTTTATTATTATAGTTTGATAGGTTGAGAAATTTTTTTATAGAGAAAGTTGCTTCATGTACACAGAGACTCTAATCAAATAATTAACATAATGTTGTAAACTCTATGTAATTTATTCTAATTAAAAAGGTAATTCCCTAAGAATTACTTGTTTTTTATCCACATTAGTAGGTTTTAATGTAGAACACACTATATAAAATTATTTTAATTCTTATGTTAGTGGTCTTAATAAAGTCCATGTAATCTTAAAAATAAGAGAATTAGAGCATATTTTAGTTCAATGTTTGGTTATTTTCCTCACATAATAATATAAGTGTGTGGAATATAAAAATCATTGAAGGTTATTCCTTTTAGTGTTCTATTGTTTTCATCAATGTTATAAAAGTTAGGTTTTGTTTCTAATTTGTTTCTAGATGAAGAGTGGTTTAGAAAAGTAGAAACTTGAGGTGTTTCCTTCTTCAAAGGGTTGTCCTATGTGTCTAAATATCATTGATGTAAGACCCTATCTGGTTTGGGTTCAAAAGGAGATAAATATCCTAGATTATAATGTGTTATCCATAGTACTAAAAGCTGAAGCACTCTCCAGAAATGTCGATAAAACATTAATGTGTTGTTATGAAACGTCAGATTGATTATGTTTTTCAAGCCAATTTATATCATAGGGAATACACTAGGTCATATCTCAATGAGTTTTTATTGGTTTATAGTGTTCATTTTTTTTATTAAAAGTGCTATAATAAGGGTGGTTTTTAATTTTTTTTAATAAAATAACTTAATTTTAAGTGTTTAATAGTTCAAAAATCGGGTGGATTTTAAAAAATATGAGATGAAAGGGTTGTTGTGATTTCACTACACATATTTAAATATTATTTTTCTTATAGATTCATTCATTAATAGAGAAATTATTTGGATAAAATTAATTGGAATACCAATTTATTCTTAATCTTTTATATCATTTCTTGAAGAACCAAACCATATCATAACAATCATATTTCCAAGTTCCATCCCTTATTCATGGTATAAGTGCTTAAAAATCAGATTTAAATCTAAATAAATAGGGTATGAAAAAATTATTCTATTTTTTCCATTCTTAGAAACACATTTAATGCACTCAAAACCTCACACTTATATGTTTGAAATTAAGAGCATATCAATCACATGCAAGAAAAAAAATCAAATATAAAATAATGTAAGATACATGGAATCAAATGTGTTGACCCCCAAATTCTTACAAATTAGTTGATAATATATTTTTCCAAACACCCTTTACATGTGTGTATCTCTATCACTATGATTTATTACCATTTAGCCTAATACTGAGATGAGGAGGAAGCTTGGGTGGATCTCCTTCATCATCCTTGATCCCCCATTGAAGATAAGGGAATTTATAATTTCATTGATGAGGAGATGAATCATTTATGTATCTAAAATGGAAGATATTTTCTCATAGTTCAAACACACAAATGGGGTTCCCAAGGTTATATTTTATAAGAAAAGTCGAAGGTCCTTTTGGCCACAAAGATTTATTAAAACAACTTGGCCAATGGTTTTTGGTTTCTAGAATGTATTATATTAATTTGGAGAAAACTAATATGTTATTAAAACACATCTTAAAGAACTAAAATAGAAATTTGGAAACATTGGGACAAATATATCTTGAAATAAATATAAAATTCATAACATAACTTTTGAATTCATGCAGATTCTATTCGTTGGACGGATCAGACCAGTTGGGAAACAAGAAGGCCGAATTAGGCCTGGGTGTATTCAGCAAAGTTTAATCCCACTAAATTGTGGATAATGTCAAAAAATATCATCTTAATTGGATGTATATATTATTATCAGTGTGCATCTCAGTACATATTTTTTCTAGGATTCCTTCTCCATTTGGCCTAATTTTCGTAAACTTCTTCCTGGGCACTCCAAATCACTTCCACCTACAATAAAATCATTGAAAAAGTGAAATTAACCATTTTAAAAGTTATTAACTCAAAAAAAATTGAATCAAACATGATTTTATATATGTTATTTTTTTTAATTTCCGATACAAAATCAGTTTATCAAAGTAGTAGAAGGGTAAAAATGAATTGTGAATTGCTATGCAATCAATAGAGAAACTATTCAGCTGCTACCATCGACCATCCATGAGATTAAAATTCAACATATATGTTCACATAGATATATTAAAATACCATTCAATCTTCTATAAGTAATCCATGTGACATGAAAAATAATACATTATGGAAAAAAAGACTATCCACTAAGATCATTAAGTGTTCAATAAACCTTTTAAAAACTCAATAAAAACAATGATAAAAACCATGAAAAATAAATAGTGGAATTATCTATCAATAATTGGTTGGAAAATTAAAGTTTTTATATTAATTTGAAAGTATTATAAAGGGGTCCATAAATTTTATTTTTATTTGAGTGAAATTTATGCATGATTAATAGTTCTCAATGATGGTTTCTTTATGACATTTTTGATGGATGAATTATGTAGTTTCATAGTCTAGGTGATGCATTGGATTAGTAGTCTTGATATTTTTTAAAATAATATTGGATATTATTATAGCATTATGTGATGACCCAAATTAATGGGTTAGTCATCTCAGACATTTATAGTTTCCTAGGTTTTCCCAAGTTTCCTTATTTGTTTAATTACATATCTGAAACTACTCCAGAATGAATTTTTTATTAGTTAATATAAATCCAAATATATCAATTTATTATATAAAAAACAACCATGGATATACCTTGAATGATAAAAATATTTTAAAAATTATTAACTATAAATTTTTAATTTAATAGTCCGTAATCATATCTGGATATCAAATGAATGTGATATTTTTTTAGGTCTTTTAGAAAAACATTACTAGGTATGTTATACTCACCCCCTTGACCTATACCATGACGCATATATAGTAATGTTTATTTTTTTACTTGTATTAAATGTGATGGATATCATGTGTAGGGACGCATAGATACAATATGCATATCTTATTCCCAAGTTTAAATGGAATGATGGGTTATCATTGGATATTATGCATTAAAATTTCATATTATTTTTTAATATTTAATCATGTTAAAATAAAAAATATATCATTAAATATTAATGATAATAATTCATCTAGTTTTACATTAAATTATTTATGTTAATATAAATTTCACATAGAATGTGGGATTATATAAATTTAATTTTAAAGGTTGAGTACACCTAATAAAACATTGTGCAATCATTTTATTATTTAGTGTGTTATTAGAATTATTTTAGGAATCAATTGAAGATTCCATTTTTAAAAAATTCCTAGAATGGGTAAATGGTTTTTAATTTGGGAAAAACTTTTACCAATGATTTTTAGTTATACATTGGTAATTGTTTCCAACCTCAGGTAATCAAGGGATACACGTTAGGCCAAATAACATTTTTTCATATATCAAGATGAAAATATCGATCAAGGAATTATAAAATGGTATTAAAGTGAAGGATGTGGAGATGAGAAAGTAATAGGAATAGAGATAGGTTGGTCAATTCAAGAGAGGTCAGAATAAAAATGATCAATATAAATTTTAATGTTATGATGCATTTAATAAGGATGTATACATAATGTGATGTGTTAGTTTTCCCCATGTATGGGAAATGTTGATTAATTTTCCTTTGGTTTTTTTTCTTGGACACAAATGATCAAGATGGGTGTTAAATTTCATGCATCATGTTGTTTCATGAATATATTATTTTAATTTTCATTACATCTAATAGTTGTTATTCCTAAAATTGATGAGTTATTTAATAATAATAATAATAATTTTTTATAAACAATGAATTAATACATAGGGTTATTTAATTAAATAATACTGATATTTTCCTATAAAAAATATTTTCATCATTTTTAGTGATGTTTTTTTCAAGAAATTATTTTTATAAAATAAGAAATATTAACATTTTTAGTTTTAATAATTATATTTTTTGATTTTCTTATTAATTTTAAATTAACCAGATTCATTTAATTGAACTTATTTATTTATTTAAGAATCAATAAATCAGAAATCATAATTTCATATAGTGGTTTTAACGAGGGATTATTTGAAATCTCCTGAATCTGGGAAATTATTTATGAAATAAATAAATAAATAATTATTGTTAATTTTTTAATATTACATTAAGAAACTCATATAAATTCAATTGAAAAATTTCATCAAGTAAATTATGGGTTTGTATATTTTAAAAAATATTTAAAAATGTGAAATCATGATTAAATTATTTTAAATCTTCAGTTTGTATTTATTTTGTTTTTCAAAATATATATTAATTTTATTTAAAGTATACCTAGTTTTATGGTTAAAATATAATGTCCTTTGATTATTTACTTATTTATCTACTTCTAAATAAGAATGATTAATAATGATATAAGATGATTATGAAAATCAAGGAAACATTTATTCACAAATATATGGAACCACTAAATAGATTGTTTGGAAGGGAAATTCTACTCATTCCATGGAAAATTTTGAAGGACTAATGAATGGTTCAAGATTTTAAAATTTTTGGTCGTTTTTATAATTGTTTTTTTAGGTGGAGAATGAATATGAAAAATAGGGGAAATTTTAATCAAACATTAGGATATTTTGGGTTTTTTAATTTCAAATTTTTTATTTATGGTTTGATTATTTTTCGACATCAAATTCCCCAATAATGAACTCAGAAGGAGATTATAGGTTTTTTGATCTATTTCACTCAAACCGTGATTTATTTTTGTTATGTAAGGGTATTATCATTTTGATCTATTTAATAATTTTAACTCTATAGTTTATATTTCGAATATAATTTTTATCCTTAATTGGATTAGAACATCTAAAAATTATATAATATATCTCTTCATTTCATATAAATATATGAAGAAAGGATATGTAAAAAAATTGTGATATATTAAGGCATTATACTAGTGTTCTTAATAAAATTTATCTTCCTCAAATTATAATTTATGATATAGTTCAATCCATATATGATGGTGAAATTTTAATAAAATATGAAAGGATAGGCTATCTTTATTTTTATCTACCGATGAATTTATTGGGAACTATAAATAGAAGTATAACTATGATTTAATCTACTATTCTTATTCTTTTAGCGGACATGAGATGTATGATTATCATATGAATAAATAATAATTACTTCATATTTTTGGACCATTTAATGTAGTTTAGCTTTCTAAGGAGAAAAGTTTTGCGAATTTTGTCATTCAATCAAAAGAGGGATAAATAATTCCATCTCAAAAAATGAGTCAAATAATTTTAATTAGTTCTATTATTTACTAGAGTTAAAATGTTGTTAGAAATGTATTAGTTTAGGGATAAGTAATAATGTTTATGTTTTTGGTATTCATGGGTCATCATTTATTATTGTGTAAAAGAATTTACAATATATTTAGAGGAATTATAAATAAATTAATAGTATGATATCTAATTAGTAGATTGGTGATCAGGTTGAGCCTATTGGTATTCAGTGGGTAAATCATATAGGCTTATAATAAAATAAATATATTATTATAGAGTAAGAGTAGATTATTTCCCCTTGCATTTTTATGAGACAATTGAATAGAATATGGATCCCAATATGATATAGGGTAGCTAGGAACATAGTTATGATTCTAAAAATGACTCTTTAAAAGAATGACATAGGTATATTTCTTCTAATAGTTTTAAAAAGTATAATATAAAAGGTTAATACATCAGAACTAATGGAGTTGTAACTACACCTTACAAAATCAAGGTGAAAAATTCATTATTTGTATATTAAAAGATTAATTCCTACCATTTCTACTGATTTGGGTACCAATGGTAGTTTTAAACCCACACATAAGAAGGAATGACATATATTAGATCTCATCATATCATTATATATCACACTAATCAAGATTAGGGAGATGAATACCATCAAAATGATTTATTTTATTATAAATAAAATACCATTTCTAATAAACCAAAACCTTTATTTTATTTTAATGGTGGTGGGTATGGATCAATTGTAATTTTACCTAGATTCAGAGGCACATTTCCCAAGGATATATTGATGTCTAAAACTATTAGATAATATTTTCTAGAAGGATACTCATTATGTGGAATGGTTTAAAAAATGGTGGAGGATAGATACTTACTTTAGTAATGTGATATAATTGATTTTGTGCAGCTCATTAGGCTATCATTGTTTTCAATATTTTTGATCTATTTTTCATTATGTGTATTTTAATATTAACCATAATGTAATGGTTTTTTTATTTTATTTTAATAAATGACTAGGTTTTAGTTTTCTATATTCCCTTCTTGAACTTTTATAATTGTAATTATTTTTTATACTAATCATTATATTAAAATTATTACCTAATTATATTACCTTATGGAATGTGATCATTTATCTTATAGGTCAATCCCATTTTTAATTATTTAAATTATTCTTATATATTCTAATAGTACAACTATTATGATCAGCACTAAAATTACTAAATTTTTTAAATCAAATTACAACAAGAGTTGAACAATTACTATAAATAAAAAATCTCCATCATTATTTAACATAACTAAATAAGTAAATGAATATTCTAATTTAAGTGAGAGACTATTTACGTATAGGTGTGAATGTGTGTCCCCATTAATTTATAATAAGAATCTTATATTTTTATTATTATTAGTACTACTATTATTTTGATTATGATCATTATCATTATCCCCATTGTTAAACTATCATCATATCGATAGTCCAATGGTTATGGATAAAGATTAATATAATGTTGGTGGAATTCAAAATTCCCTACCACATTTATCATTTTAGCCACAATTTTATAGAATTCAATTGAATATACATGTGAAATATTAAAATCACTGTGATTTTTCATGCATGAAAAGAAGAATATGTGGAATATTAGTGGGAATAAGGTTTATTATAATATCATGCATCTTCCATGAGTACAGTAGTAACATGGAGAAACATTAGAAGACATGGGAGCTAATTGTGTATGGATAAAATTCCATTGGATCATGTTAAAATATTAGGGATCAGATATTGTCTCCCAATGGGGAATTTGGGTTATTCAAATATTTATTATAGGATAGTTTGGTGTGAAGAATCGTGGAGTGGGCGTGTGGTATGAAATTTATTTTCCACTAGTCAAATGTGTTGTTTAGTTTTATTGTATCCCTCTAATACATACTATAACTCACTCTTTTTGTTGTTTTTCTCATATTTTTCATCATTTTCATTGTCAATATTATTGAGAATTATTGGATAGTGGAAGGTATGGGTGATCACTGTGGTAACTATGATAGAGAAAACCAAATTTTACTAACTAAGAAGAATAAATTTGTTTATTATGATAATTTTTTAATCAAAACATACTATTAAATCATTTTACGTCTTGTAACTTTAAAAAAAAATAATCTATTTTATTTAAATTTTTTTTTACCATGGTCAAATACGTATTTTTTTGATTATTTGAAGAATAATTTTATGAGTTGGATTATCAGTGTAGGATTAACAACACATGTTCTGGTCAATCAAGAGTCTTTTACGGAAAGCATAAACAAATTTCAACATTCTAGGAAGGATAATTTGATTATTCCAATTGGTTATTCAAATAGAAAGTGAAATAAAATATTTAAATGTATTATTTTTATATAGGGGTTAAATATTTAGAAATACATTATTATTTGGAGAGGATATTATTATATTATATTTCAAATTGATAAGATGATAACCCATGCAAAGGGATTTGGATCAATATATTTTAAACCCATTTTACATATGATTCATGAGTGAAACCATTTTTTTAATTCATTTTATGGTGTATCATATTATATAGATGTATAGATCAAACTATTTGGTTTTTAAGGGTTCATTGATACATAAAAACTTTATGGGATATTTACTCTCTAGTTATGGTATCTTCTATAACAACCCTGCTCTTTATTAAAAACATAAAAATGATTTATTACATAAAATCTTCACTTGATACAACATGGATGATCGAGAGGTCTTGTGTCTTTTGGGATTAATATCATTACATAACAACTTAAAACTTTAAATGTAACATCTTTATTTAAAACTTATTTTACATGACCACTTCATTCCCTCATACTTAGCATTGCATGGGATAACCTGAGGACTTGCATAAAAAAAGGGTGAGATATAAAGCCCATTAAGGAAAAAAATGGAATAACATGAGAAACACAATAAATGTTCGAAAATAGGAATATCAATGCAGCACAAGAGAAACATGAACAGAAAGGCTTAACAAAGCATGATAATCATAACATGGAAATGTGAAAAAACACATAACATGGAATTAGCATGAGCCAAGGCTCATTGCACATGGAGCATGAGTAAACCCTCATTGCACATGAATCATGAAAAAAACCTTGTTGAAATTGAATTAGAATGAGTCAAAACTTATTGCACATGATGTATCATGATACTATACTTTACACAATGCATTGGAGTGCTATCAGGGCACACCCTTTTGAAACATTTCATTTCTTGCATAAGTGTGCCACATGGATCATATAACATGGAATCAATCAACATAATAAGTTATTATACAATTAAGTTATGTGGAATAAATACATGAATGTACCATTAAATATGTATATGTGAATAAAGGTGAATACCCTTGATAGAGACATGGCTATGGTATTCACTTCACAAAGATCTTGGCTTGGAAAAAACGCGGTGCAATTTCAGTAGCATAACGGCGTGACATAAGGATTCATTAAAATGGATGATGAGAGGTAAAAGGGTGTATCATCATATGTACATGAAATTTTCAGTAAGGGGGTCATATAGATAAATTTCCCAACAAATGTAAATGAATTTATATGCATAATACAAAAGAATTACTTGGATTTAAAAGAAGAGAGAGAAATCTCTCAAGCAATTTGGGAATGGTAACAGGTGTAAATGGGAGGTATTAATGGGAGAGGAAGGGTTATCCCATCATCCAAAAATAAATAGGGATGTATGGGGAGGTGTGAATTCATACCCCCAACATTTTTAATTGTAAACAAAAGGGCATAACAACTTAAAGAAAATTGGATAAAATGTGAAAGGAAGAAATACCTTACTTGGAAGTGTAATCCCAAAGGCTTGGGAGAGGCTTGTGGGAGTATTCTTGGGAGCTTGCGTTACACTTATATGATTATAGAGAGAGGAGGTAATGGTTTGGTCGAACTCCATAGGCTTTTAGTGAAGATTAAGTGGGATCTTGGGTTGGTTTATATAGGAAAAGAGAGAGAATTCTTTATTATTTAGGTTTGGGACACCTCACATTAAACTAATCAAAACCACAAACCAGACCATGGTTATTTTCAATTGTTTTAATAAAGGGTAGTTTAAAACAATAATTTATATGTTCAATGGCCTAACTTCTTAAAATAATAGGGTTGCTTATACGGACGTGAGTACACTCTCAAGGAAAACAATTTAAAAAGACAAAATGTTTTATAAGCCTTGAGGGGTCCACTAAAGTTTTTTAAAATAAATCAAACAAAACCAAAATCACATTATTTTAATGATAAAATATATATTGTTTTAACATAATGTTTATAGTATTTTATTACATCACTTTTGGGTCATTATGATCTCATAAAACACATTATATATTTAAATGGTATTTAATTTTTACCCAAAATTTCGACTGTCTCAAAAAATTATGATAAATTAACCATTGGATAATTTCACCATCCTGATTCAAAAAATAATATTCATTTTATCTAAATAATTTTCTAAATATGTGAATTTTTACTTTTAAAATACAAACTGACATTTATTAAAAATTCATAGGTTTTTACAAAAACAACTTTTAAACCTTAATAAAAATTACAATTTCATTCATAAAATTATATGATCATTTATATATAATAAAAAGTAATTTAAAAATAATAATGTTTTATTAAAATATTATTTAATTCAAAAATTCATTAATTCAATAAAAAATATTTCTTAGTTGAATATTAACTAAAAATACTATTTCTACATTAAAAACTATTTACAAAGTAACAATAAAAAAATAAATTCACATTCCTTATAAAAATATAATGTATATAGTCATAATTCAAGGGTTTTGTTACATAACCACTTATAACATGTGCATAAGACTGAAGGGTAAGGTGTGCGATGGTGACCGACTATTGGGGTGGCTCAGATAACATTGCTTGGGTGGTAATCTCTATTAACTTACACTTCTCCTGTAGCTTGTTCTGATCAAGATTAAAGTGTACAAACACGACTTGGGCTTGGTCAAGAGAGAAACCCAATGGAATCACCTCCTTTTCAAACTTTGAAAAATGGGCTTTGTATGAGGCAAGGTTTCTGGATGAGGCCATCACTTCCTTTGTTTGAGTAAATTGGATTTGTTAAAGCTAAATATTTATACTAATCATGTGATCTCTAGTCAATGGCTATATTAGAAACAGTCACAATTCATAATGGTATTTTAAAATATAGAAACATAAAACTAATGATGTTCACATTTTATATAACCATAATAAGACATTTAATTAGATCAAGAGGAATTTCCATTAATGAGTGTTTGGCTCATTACAATCTTCCCCCCGTAAGAAATTTCACCCTCAAAATTTCCTTTTCCCGCACAAAAATAGATGTGGGTAACATTTCTTCATCATTTCCTATAATTCCCACCCCAATTATTGAAACTTGTGGTTTCTCCACAACACCTTGATGAGGGGTATTGTTTTATTTCGTAGAACTTTTTCTCTTTGATATAATAACTTCACTGGTTGTTCCTCGTAAGAATGATCATCATATAACTATACGACCTCTGAAGAGTGTACATGTAAAGGGTCTTGTATTTACTTCATTAAGAGGGATACATGAAATAAATAATGTACTTCAACCATGGTAGGTGTATGTTCTGTTGATAGGCCAGATACCCAACACGATCAAGAATCTCGAAGGGGATGATGTACCTAGTACTTAACTTCCCTTTCTTTCCAAACCTCATGACCATATTCCCTGAAGATATGCATAGAAATACCATGTCTCCAACTTTAAACTCATGGTCTTGTCGACGATTATGTACATAACTCTTTTGTCGACTATGGGCTGCCTTGATATGCTACTGAATGGTTTTTACCTTCTCCACAATTTCTTCAACCATTTATGGTCCTAGAAGCTTACGCTCATCGACTTCATCCCAACATGTCGGTGTTCTGCACCTCTTCCCATACAGGGCTTCATAAGATGCCATTCATATGATTGAGTGGAAACTATTATTGTAGGATAATTCAACCAGTGGAAGATGTTGGTCCCACCCTCCTTTGAAGTCCATAGAACATGATCTTAACATATGCTCTAGTGTTTGAATAGTTCACTCAGATTGTCCATCTGTTTGAGGATGATTGGTCGTTCTAAAGTTAAATTCAGTATCTAAAGCATGTTTAAGACTTTTCTAAAACATAAATGTGAATCTGGGATCTCGATCAGATACAATAAATAGTGGTACTCCATGCTGCCTTACCACATCCCTGATGTATATCTGTTCCAGTTGATCCAATGAGAAATCCTCCCTAATTGCAATGAAGTGTGGAAAATTTGTAGGAAGATCCACAAAAATCCATATTTAATTGTTGCCTTTGGATGTCTTCAGAAGTTTGGTGACAAAGTCCATGGTGATTCTCTCCCATTTATATGCTGGTATTGGAAATGGTTGCATCATCCCCTTAGAATTCTACCTCTCTGTCTTCACTTGTTGACACACCAGACACTTTGACGTATACTCAACAATATCCTTCTTCATATTATCCCACCATGAATTATCTCAGATATCTTGATACATATTTTTGTTTCCTGGGTGAATAGAGAAATTCGAACTATGTGCATCATCCAAAAGTTCCTTCTTCAGCTCTGGACTTGATGGAATACATAGTCTTTTCCCAAATCTCACCATTCCTTCTTCATTAACATTGATCTATGAGGATTTTCCTTTTCTCATATCTTAAATTTTCTTATGAGTTCCCACATCATCCTTTTGAACATCCTTTAACCTTTCCAAAAGATACGGTTAAGAAATAATTGGTGAAAGTATTGATGATGTTCCCTTCTTTATGATTCCCATGTCTATCTTCATCAAATATAAAAAGATTGGATCCTTATCAATTCTCATCAATGATAGAATCACTTGGTTCTTTATTCATAGAGCATCCTCCACCTGTTTCTCTTTCCCAGGGTGGTAATGAATTGAGTAGTCATTGTATTTGATCATCTCTAACCATCTTCGTTGGTGCATGTTCAACCTTTTTTGTGTGAGTATATACTTGAGGCTTTTGTGTTCTGTATATATTTCACAATTCTCCCAAAGATATAATGCCACCAAATTTTTAAAGTGAAGATCACCACAAAAAACTCCAAATCACATGTAGAATAATTTTTATCATGAACATTTAATTTCCTTGAAGCATATGCAACGACTTTATCATTTTTCATCAACACACAGGCCATGTTCTTTTTCGAAGCAACACTGAATACCACAAAAAGTTATCCACTTTTGGGTAAAGTGAGAACGAGCACAATGATAAGCCTCATTTTGAAATCCTTGATGATTTCTTTGAATTCATCACTCCAAGAAAACTATACTCCCTTCTAATTTAGCTTGCTAAGAGGGTTGGACAATCGTGGGAAATTTTTCACAAGTCATCGATAATATCTAGCTAACCCCAAGAAGCTACGGATATACGTTACTGATGATGGACTCAGCCATCCCTCAATTTCATCTATCTTGGAGGGATCCACAGATATCCTATTTCTTGTGATGATATGGATGAAGAATGAGACATACTTCAACTAGAACTCACACATTCTGTATTTTTCAAAGAGATTTTCCTTCCACAAGGTCTCTAGTACAGTTATTAGATGCTCCTTATGATCCTCCTTAGTTTTGGACTATATCAGAATATTATCTATAAAGACTACCAAAAATTTGTTGAGGTAATCCCTAAAGACTATATTCATCAAGTCCATGAAGATTGATAGATAATTAGTGAGTCTGAATTGAATTATTATGAATTCATAGTGCTCGCATCTTGTATGAAAAGTAGTCTTGGGGATATCTTCCATCTTCACCCTTACTTGATAATATCTTGACTAGAAATCCACATGGGAGAGGTATTGTGCTCCATGCAGCTGATCGAATAAGTCATCATTTATGGGAGAGGATACTTGTTATTTATCATGATTTTTTAAGCTGATGATAATTGATGCAAAGGCGCATTGACCCATCCTTATTCATGATGAAGAGGACTAGACTACCCCATGGTGAAGCACTTGGGCGTATAAACCCTTTATCCAGATTCTCCTGTAGTTGTTTCTTCAGCTCCAAAATCTCCATAATAGCCTTTCTATATGGAGTCTTGGATATTAGAAACGCCCTATGTATAAGATCAATTGTTAATTTAACATCTCTTATAGGTGGAAGACCATGAAATTCCTCAGGAAACACTTCATCAAATTCCCTCACAATAGGCATGTCTTCAAGGATGATTTCTTCCTTAGACTCAATCATCTGATCCAGATATACATGCTCATAGGGTAGTAATATACATGCTTGAGATGATGGAGCTAAATAAGATTCATTTTTCTCCTTTCACTTGTATAGAATTGGGTGTTGATTCTCCACATAGATAGTGATTTACCTCCCATGGTAATTTATGTTGGATCTATATTAGGAAATCTAATCCATGCCATGAATTTCATCAAATTCTACCAGAGGGAGTATGAAGAGGTTCACTGGAAAATTCAATCCACATATTATGATAGGGGAGGAGTTATATTCATGGGATGCAAAGATTTCTCCATTTTACGTAATCATCAACATCTTTACTTCCATGATTTGTGGTGGTGCTGGGAATGTTCTAACAAAATTTTGGGATATAAAATAATGCATAGAACCTGAATGAAAAAATACATACATTATTATGGAATGAATAACTAGAGTACCTATCACCACTTTGTTGTTAGGGTTCACTTGGGTAGTAGTGATGGAAAAATATCTCTATTGCTGCCTTGGAGGTTGTTGGTTGCCTCCTAAAACCCTTGGCTTAGGGCACTGATTTGCATGATTCCCAGGTTCTTTGCAGTTTTGGCATTGAAAAATGCATTCAGGTACAAATAGAGCATTTCTTTACTTTGTTTCAGCCATGGGTATTTCTTGTCTATAGTTACCAGCTAGGTTTCCTTCTCTTCTACACCTAAAGCATTTCCTCGTCCCCTTCAGGCAATTTTCAAGGTGCTTATTTCTGCACCTTTGGCATGTGGGCTACTGGATCTTCTTAGAACCATTGGATTTATACGTATAACTGCTAGCATTGAAGTCCACCATATTCTTCATATCCCCATTATAATATTGAGATTATCTTATCTCCATTTCAAACTTGATGACACATCATACAATTTCCTCATAGCTTTCAAAGTCATGAATCACTAGCGCCTTCTATTGGCTAGGATTCATCCCACTAAAGAAGTAGTCATCCTTCTATTCAGGGGTAACGACATAGCAGGTGGCATATCATGCAATCCTTGTGATTTTTTCCTCTTACACTCTGACATATTCGTCATCTTTTTTCTTGAGGGAAATGAAGTCCCTTTCCATCTTAAGTAGGATGGTGCACAGAAAATATTTATCGATAACCAAATTCTGAAAATCCTTCCATTACAATGCCTCAATCTCTTCCTCATGCTTCATATTTTTGATCAACATCTACCATTGATCGACTTCACCCTCCATACAGTAAGAATCTAGAAGAACATTATCTTGTTCAGAACATTGAAGGATGGAGAAGATCTTTTGAATAGAGTTTATTTATTGTTCGGTGATTGTGGGATCAGATGATCCATTAAAAGTAGGAGGACTTTGTCTCATGAAGCTATCGATAGAGACATGTTCTTTCTTTGGGGGGGGGGGGTTGAAAATTCATCTTGACCCATGTTTCTATTAAAATATTGAGTTAACTGAGAGAGAATAATTGAAATGTTTGTGATTCCTACTCCCATTGGATTGGAAATCTCATTAGAACAATCATCACATTGATCTTCACATTAGTTGTTAGCACGAGTCCTCCTATTACTGGCCATTGGATGGAATAAAAGAAATTTTAAGGGTAACATATAAAGTTTAATCAAAGGAAAAAACATATGACTTATAAATAACTTTTATTTCCTTACCTTATGAATCAATAGGCTTCAATTTATGCTATTCATGATATAGTTTCTAGCATATATTCTTATGGGAATTTTTTTAATTCCCTTAAAAAGGGTTCATACTAAGTCTGTGAATTTACCAAAGCATATCCACTAAGAGTGTCTTAACTAAGAGTGAAGAAAGGCTCGTTGTCGTGCACCCGTTCCTATTCGAGTCTAGTTCAAAGTAATATTTTTGGGGTTTTACCCATATGATACATCTGTTTCAGAGCCACCTCTACCTTCATGTATCCAAACAGGGATGTATTTTCTTAATAAACAACTTACTCAATAATCACCGTAACATAGGGATGTTTTTATTATACTTATTCTTGTCTCTATATATTCACTAGGGTTTTCTAATCCTAATCCCAAAAATCACTAAACCTATCCCCTGATACCAACTATAATAACACTACTCTTTATTAAAAACTTAAACATGATTTATTACATAAAATATTCACTTGATACAAGATGGAAGATCAGGAGTTATAGTGTCTTTTGGGAAAAGGAAAATTACATAACAACTTAAAACATGAAATGCAATATCTTTATTGAAAACTTCCTTTACATGACCACTACATTCCCTCGTACTTATTGTTGCATGGGATAACCTGAGGACATGCATAAGAAAATGGTGAGATATAAAGCTCAGTAAGGGAATTAATATGGAATAACACGAGGAATACAAAAAATGTTAGAAAATAGACATATCAATTGATCACAAGAGAAACATGAACATAAAGTCTTGATAGATCATGATAATCATAACATAGAAATGTGGCAACCACACATATCATGGAATTAGCATGTGCCAAGGCTCATTGCACATAAAGCATGAGTAAACCCTCATTGAACATGAAGTACGAGTAAAACCTCATTGCACTTGAATTAGTTTGAGTCAAAACTCATTTCACATGACATATCATGATACTATACTGTACCTAATTCATTGGAGCGCTATTAGGGCACACCCTTCTTAAACATTTCATTTCATGCATAAGTGTGCCACATGGAGCATATAACATGGATTCAATCAACATCATAAGTTATTCCATGATTAAGTAATGTGGAATAAATACATGAATGTACCATTATATATATATGTTGATAAAGGTGAATATCTTTGATAGAGACATGGGCATGGTATTCACTACATAATGATCTTTTCTTGAAAAAACGCGATGCAATTTCGACAGCATAATAGCATGACATAAGGATTCATGAAAATGGTTGATGAGAGATAAAAGGGTGTCTCATCATATTTACACAAAATTGAAAGTAAAGAGTTTATATTGATACATTTCCCAACAAACGTAATATAATTTAGATGCATAATACAAAATAATTACTTGGATGTAAAAGAAGAGAGATAAATCTCTCAAGGAATTTCGGCATGGTAACAGGTGTACATGGGAGGCATTAATGAGAGAGAAAGGGGTCTCCCATAATCTAGAAATAAAGAGGGAAGTATGAGTGAGGTGATAAATCATACCCCAACTTTTTTAATTGAAAACCAAAAGGCATAACAACTTAAAGAAAATTAGAAAAAATGAGAATGGAAGAAATCCCTTACTTGGAAGTGTGATCCCAAAGGCTCGGGAGAGGCTTTACAGAGGATTCTTGGGAGATTGGGGCACCTTGGGAGTATTATAGAGAGAGGATGTAAGGGTGTGGTTGAACTCCAAAGGATTTTAGTTAATATGAAGTGGGAGCATGGGATGGTTTATATAAGAAAGGAGAGGGAATTCTTTATTATTTTGGTTTGGGAAACCTCACATTAAACTAATCAAAACCAAAAACCATCACATGGTTTTTGCACATGGTTTTTCCAAAGGGGAGTGGAAAAAAATATTTTATAAGTAAAATGGACGAACTTCTTAAAATAATAGGGTTTCTTATGTGGAGATGATTCACACTCTCAAGGAAAACAATTTAAAAAGACAAAATGTTTTATAAGCCTTGAAGGGTCCACTAATGCTTTGTAAAATAAATCAAACAAACCCAATATCAAATTATTTTAATGGTAAAACATATATTGTCTGGACATAATGTTTATAGTTTTTTATTACATCACTATTGGGTCATTATGTTGTCATATAACACATTATATATTTAAATGGTATTTAATTTTTTCCCCAAAATTCAATTATCTCAGAAAATTATGAAAATTCACCGTTGGATTATTTTGATGTCGTGATTCCAAAAATAATATTCATTTTATCTAAATAATTTTCTAAATATGTGAATTTTTACTTTTAAAATAAAAACCGAATTTTATAAAAAAATCAATAGTTTTGATAAAAGCATCTTTCAAACCTTAATAAAAATTACAATTGCATTCATTAAATTATATGATCATTTATATTTAATAAAAATTAATTTAATAATAATAATATTTTATTAAAATAATATTTAATTAAAAAATCCATTAATTTATCAAAATAGATTTCTTAGTTGAATATTAACTAAAAATACTATTTGTGCTTTAAAAACTATTTTCAACGTAACAATAATAAAATGAATGCACATTCTTTGTACAAAAATAATATACAGAGTTATAGTGCTAGAGTCTTGTTATATAACACCTTATAAAACCCTCATAAGACTGAAGGGTAAGGTGTGCGATGGTGATAGACTCTTGGGGTGGCTCAGATAACATCGCCCGAGTTGTATTCTCTATTAACATCCACTTCTCCCGTAGTCGGTTCCGCTCAAGCTTAACGTGTTCAAGTTCGGCTTGGGCTTGGTCAAGAGAGAAGCCCAATGATGCCACATCCTTTTCGAGCTCTGAAAAATGGGATTCGTATGAGAAAAGTCTACTGGATGATACCATCACTTCCTTTGTCTATGTAAATTGGATTTGTTAAAGCCCTTTATTTATACTAATCAGGTGATCACTGTTCAACAACTATATTAGCAATATTCACAATTAATAATGGTATTTTAAAATCCAGAAACATAAAAAAAATGAAGTTCACATCTAATATAACCATAATAAGATAGTTAATTAGATCAAGAGCAATTTCCATTAATGATAGTTTGGGTCATTGCATCCTCAATCTTTATAATAAAATGAATTTTTAGTTGTAGTTACTATGATCATTTAATTTTTTAGTAGATATAGATTCTAAATTATTTCAAAACAATTTTTTTAAACTTTTGAATATTATTTCAATATTAATATTTTATATGAGTGGATTACAAAATTATGTTTAAACTATAAAATAGATGTTTTCATTTTATGTGAATATAGGATAATTTAGGTACATTTCCCTTATTTTGTATAATTTAAGAAACCTATTAGTGATAAATAAAAATAAAATAAGGAAAATAAAAATGAACTATAAACCATAAGAAGAAAAATATAATCAAAGATAATGATGATAGTTTTGGGGGATTATCCCCATCTAAGGATCCTTTTATATTTCCCACCACTCAATTGTATTAACAAGATCATACTTATTGTATACCTATTACCCAAGTCAATTAAGATTCAATTGGAAATTATTCTAATTATATTAATGATTATAAATGAGTGAATAAATTAATTGGTAAAATATTAATTACTAATAATAATTTTGATCTTCTAAGAGATGGATATTATTTTGATGTGTTCTAGAATTTCTTGGCAGATGATCAAGGAGAATCTTCCTTGGAACAGGAAGATATGAATAATGATTTGAAAATATATTCAACTGTAGTTTAAATATTTCAAAAAAATATCATTATCATATATATAATGAGGTACATTTTCCATAATTTATATAAAAACAACATAACTAGAACAATAACTATACATAATCTTTTTCTTGATATAAATCCAATTTTTTTTAAAAAATTAAATATACAGTTCATCTAGACTCATATAATCTATTGAATTGTTATAATACAACATTCTAATTAAATTATGCAAATAATAATGATGACTTGATTGAATAAAAATATTTTAATTCCCAGAAAAAATCATTTATACATGGTGTTTTAATAGGGATAAAATATATTTTAGTTATACTTTCATCATATAGTATTTTTAATGTTTTTAGTTTTATAAATTATTCTTCATGTAATAGTAATATAATATATCTCTAGAATAATCACATTATTAATATGAAATCTTTGATGTCTGAGTTTTTTTAAATATAAATCCATTATGAGTCTCAATAAAAAAGTCCGACAACTCATTAAATTTGAATTATACATTACTATTTTTGGAAATTTGTTTATATGAAAGTCCTAAACAAATATATGCATGGTTCTATTTCATTTGAATATAAAATATAATGATTATCTAAGAAACTATAATACTTGGTATAGATTATATATATATATGAATGGTTGTATAACAATTAATAATATTGGTTATTCTTAAAAAATTGAAATTGGTCATTCTAAAAAAATAATTTTCATGATGGTAACTGATGATAAGAAATTTATTTATCCCATTATTCTGAATAATCCATGGATCCCCATTTTAATATATAGGAATATTATTTTCCAAGTGTAAAAAATACAAAGGGACCAATAATAGAAATATTATTACAAAAAATCTAAGAATAATTAATCTTTTTCTCATGTCTTAGATAAATTTCAAATTTATTCATCTTAATGAATGAAACATATACTAAATTTGAACTAGATTATATATGAATCTATATATTAGTAGTAGAAAATAAATTCTTCGAAATGATATCTCAGTATTTTGAACTTGATGAACTTTTCAAAACCAAGGATGAAATAAAACACGAGAAATTAAATACTCTATTGTTAAAAGATATATATTGGAATTATTTCTCCTTACGGAAATTCCATAATAGAATAAAACATTACAATGAAATATAAAATTAAAAATTCAATAATCATTAATTTTAAAATGAAGATTAAATTTCTAATTATGTTATTAATTATTCAACCCCTACTTTTAGATGATATTTCTATGGGGAATTTATTAGGGATAACGTTATTATTGAATATTTATATAAATATAATGAGAAGAAAAATAATCATTTATATTAAACAAGTTAAATGTGACTCCTCGTTTTAATTTGTTTCACATAAATATTAATGTTTAGAGATGTTTGAAAGATTTTTAGTTAGTTCATTTATAATATTTTGTAATATTACACACAATAAAATAAATAATTTTATAGTTGAATAATTTGTTATGATATTTTTTAAAAATTGGAATAACTCCACATTAATTTCATGGATTCTTAATAAGGAGATTGATTTGTTATTATATACATTTTCTTATTATAATTAGTAATACCATACCCATGTTCAATTATATTATACCGATAATATGGATTGGGAAAATTGAAAATCATAGTGTCTTATTTAGAAAATTAGGATTCATTCTTGGGAGAAACATAAATGAAATCCAATACATAGACTCTAAATGCATTAGTATTCTTTTTAATATATCAATGAATGAAAATATTTCCAGGAAACCTAACATCTCCAAGTCATTGGAAACCACCATATATTCTTAAATTTTTAGAATTTCTAAATGCATTAGGTTTAATTAAGTATTTATTTACCAAGTTTCTTCTACTCACAATATTTTTAGACAATCCATTTTCTTCAAGGGAAAACCAAAAGGTTATTTTAATGTTTGAACAGATTTTGACTAGGTATCACACTTTATTAATTTATTTTTTTAAATAATATTTATGAACGTGAATTTAAAAATAATTGATCTCTTTCAATATTACTTCATTAATGAGTCAAAGAAATTATATTCATCTTATAATCTTATATAAGATGGTAAATTTATTTTATTTTTTTACGTATATTTATATACTCCAAAAAATATTATGTAAAATATTTTTTCATTATTAAAATGATACATGTTATATTTTTTAGAATAATTATTTGTTTTTCTATTTTGGTATAGGAATTTTATTTTTTAATAAAACTAAAATTAACTCCTTTCCCAATGTCATTAGTAGAAAATTACATTTTGGATTCCTTTTTGATATATTGTTTTTTAGAAGTATAAAATCAAGATATCTAAAAATTTCTAGTAATAAAACTATTTTGTAATTATTATTATAGAAATTGATAATTTTTTCACTTGATGTAAAATTTTTTCATGATAACAATGTTATTATCCCCATGTTCATTCATTCGTTCATACTAAATATCCATCTAAGTAAAATTGAAAAAAAACTAAAACAATGATTTATAAAATTATTTGGAGTAGTTTTATCATTTAAAGGACTCTTATTACTATTTTCAGGAAGAATTTCATTAATTCTATAGAAATGGGAAGTCTTGGAATTAGAAAAACCTCATAATTTAGTGTTGTACTGGTCATGAATAATACATATACTAAAAACTTATAATAGTATATATTATCACTAAAAATTATATTAATCAAGAACATACTAGATGTAAGCTTAATCATTTGGGATCAAATATGTATCCATACATGCATAATAATTATACTAAAATAATTTCAAATACTATATTGATTTTGATTATAAATTCTAATTTTATTTTTAGGGCATCTTAATGGATTGATGTATTTCAAGATGATAAATGTGATGGTCCCTTTGAATTTAATTATATACCCATTTATGAAGTTATAAACAACATGGAATATTATAAATTATTTTATTTTTTCAATATATTCAAGCATTATTGATTTCATATTCATAAAGAGGGACATTCTAGTTTGTTTTCTCTAATATAAGGAATTATTAACACTAATCTATGCTACTGATTTATAGTTGGTAATGTTTTTATTGGTAAGATGTTTGGGGAATTTTAAAATGATATTATTCCCCCTCACAATCAGTATTAGTGTATTGAATATAGTGTAATAGGTTTCCACAAGAAGATGGATTATAGTGGGTTGTATTTCACATTACTTTATCATGTTCCCTCTATTATCGAGCAGTGGAATTTTTTGATCATTTATTTATATATTGTGATATTTTATATAATTTTTCAAAATTTATTTTAAACATATTTAGTTTTGATAAACTTTTTAATGATATAAATTATATCATGAAAAGAATTTATAATGGAGAGCTTAGTTTTTTTAATGTTAAGGTTAAAACCACTTTTTTGAATTCAAATGACCTATTTTTGGGTTTAGGATATCCATTATACGGACCATAGGATGATAGGGAATTAAATCCAATTAAATGGACCCAAGGCCAATATTTTTTCCCCAAAGGCCCTTTTAGAGAATAATACTTCTATTTTACCCAGGTTTCCATAATAATATCTCTATTATAGTTCCCACTAAAATTTTATCCACCAATACAATGCTACCAGTTCTATACTTTTAACACTTCTATAGTTATTCTAATATATTTCTATAGTAATTTTTTAGAATTAAATATAAATTTTAATTAAATTTAGAAAAGTTTGATTACTAATTTAATATCAAATATTGTTTCTTTGTGATATCTAGGAGTTAATGTTTCTTCTAGATACCAATTTATTATAAATTTATTATATGTATTCCCACACAAACATAATTGATTTAAATTAATATAGATGGTATATATGAGGATTTATTAGTGCATATAAATATTATTATGTCAATCAAACTTATAGAATTTTTATTAAAGGATCCTTTAATTGCTTATTTATTATGAGAATTGCATTTGAATTTGTTGAATGTGATATAATTCATGACTAATTAAATTTAAACGAATGTTTCACACTCAATTTATCCAGAAATAGACCTCAATTAAATTGAAACTTTTATTTAAAATAAACCAGGAGAGGATCCTTGGATGATTCTTATTAAATGTGTGGATTACCCGAGCTTCATTAAGTACTTCTAATTATATAATTCACCATTCTATAAAGTTGTATGGTTAGTTACTTATATAATATCGAATAAGGGCTTAAATATTATTGCTTTATCATTATATTTAATATTTTCATGATTATTTTAATTTTCATCTCTTATGTTTTTTATAATTTTTAGAAAAGATAATTTTTTCACTGAATAGTGAAAACGAAAGGTTTTTATTATGAATTTTCATTTATTTTAAATAATTTAAAAATAAAAATATTATTTTAATAAATATATAATATCAAAATTATGTATTTAATATATTTATTAATCGAATTGATATCAATTAAACGAATTTAAAATTTAATTTTGATGTTAAATCTATTTTAACTTATTAAAATTTTATCTTTGTAAAACTGCATTTTCATCATATATGTGGGTTTAATTATACATAAAATTATACCCCTTATGTGAATAGAATTTTAAGAAATTTAATCAATATTTTTAATAAGAAAAAAATATATTTCAAAATATTGTAAACTTAATTTCCTATAATTATGAATAGTAACAGATGTAAAAATTAATTACAATGATTTTGGCAAGGTTAACTTGGGATAAAACATGAGAGATAAGGGGTAAAGTGACCTATAAACTTATATAATCAATATTTGTTTTTAATATTTTTACCATAATGATTCTTAGGTTATAAAATATTCCATATTGTGTCTTTGTGACATTATAAAAACGTTGATGGAATTATTTATTCTGAAAAATTTTAATTATGTCCCCACACCAACTTATAAAAGTCCACCCCTATCATATCCTATTAACACTTCTAAATCTATTTATTTCATAAAATAAATATAAAAATACATTCCTAACTTACCTCATCACATATTATAGTACATAGTTTTATTATTAATATCTTCTATAAAAGATCTAATTGAAAACCTAATAGAGCTTTCGAAAGACGTGGTATAATCCATAACTACGTGTTTTCTTTTTTATTTATTCTTATAACCCATTAAAATATTATCAAACCATGATGATATAATAAAAACGTTATTTGAGATACATTTATATGTTATTGTGTTAATATGATGACCTAGATACATCTCATCTTCCCTCAAATGGGAATCGAAACCAATAACTATGTGTACTTGAGACTACTTCTTCGTGAACGGATGGAGTTCATTTTCCTTCACCATTTATGACGAACTATTATGATGATGGATTTAAATATATATATATGTATATATATTATTTTAGCATAATAATAAATCTATAATTATGATATTTGATATAAATTTTTTAATTTCCATTCGGTGAGAGATATGATAACATCAGTCATGTGTATGGAGGAACACCGCCACATTAGGTGTTGTGATTCGTTATCATTTATGCTTAAAATGGAAGGTAATAAGGTTAAATTTAATAAATATATGTGATATTTATGAAATATAAATAATTATTTAAAATTTCACATATCACTACATTTCTTCCAACCTTTCAGAAGAAAATAATGTCGCCCATGTGTAGGGTGGACTACCGCCACACAAACTGATCATATGTGTTTTTCATTTCTATTTTACATGGATGGTAATAAGGATAGATTTAATTAATATATATAGTTCATATAAGTGATATATATATATGTGTGTGTGTGTGTGTGTGCGTGCGTGTGATATATTCTACATAATAATGGATTTGTAAGGATGATATATTATTTTCCATTCATATGTTCTATTTTTCAGAGAAAATGGAAAAAAATGTTCATGCGTATTTACACATTATGGTATCCATGAATCATTTAATTCGTTTTAAATATATAAAACTAATGTATTTACATAAATATATTTATAATGAATATATATGATATTAATTTCATGGTTAATATTTGGGAAATTATTGAACTATGATTAACGTAGGAGGGAAAAAATTCCAATTGTAAAAATAAGTGAAAAACAAACAAGTTATTACCCAAAACATAATTTTTAAAACGAAATGTTAATAATTTAGTAATAAAATAGTATAAGTATATATTATATTTAATTATATATATGAACATGGTTATATAATATATTTATAAAAAATATATATTTATAATATAGTATGGTTGAATGTGTACTAAGGATGTCAAAATGTAAGGAAATGGATTTATGTATCATTTTTTAAATCTATGAGACACATTCCACACTTTTCACCTTTTCCATTCATGTGGTGTATAAAATTCTCATGATAATTCTCCCAAAATTTATTCATGTAAATAACCATTATAGGATCTATTTTAATGTGGTTTACAATATAAATGTTACTAAAGTGGTAGGGGATTTTTGTCTCAAATTACCTTGTATGAGAAAAAACTTATGTTTTAAAAATATATTATTATATGATGTATATATATTTAACCTAGGAAATTTTATATAATTAATATACATATAATCATGATATTAAAAATTCTATTTTATGTTTTCTCAATTGGGGTCAAAATTCAAAAGATACCAAAGTGTTATAGGTTTGATATTATAATTTCACGGTTTATTGGGATTGTTTATGATATTGATTTTGATGATTAAATATTATTATCAAACCACCAATAAAATATTTAGTTTTCTTATACCTTGTTCTTTTAATGAGAATTAATTTTTTTCACTTAATTTTCCTCTCTATGTTCCCATGAATTCAAAATAATCTTATAAAGAAATATCATCATTCATTATTCTTCACTAGAAAACCATTTATCTTAAAAATCCATGTTCTAAAAAAATAATTAATATTTTAAAATTATCCAAAGTAATTAGTAATGTCAATTTTAAACATTTTTTAATTCTAATTAAAAAAATAAAGGAGTATTCATGTTATTTTTGAGAAAATACCTGTTTGGATTTTAACAAAAATGTGAAGGGAATCAATTTTTTAACTTTTATGACATGAATAAAATTCCCCACCATCATGTTAACTCAATATTTTAAAACCTACATTATAGGTTTTTACATCTATTTTCAATGAAAATTATTTTAAACATCCTTAATGTTTTGAAATGTATTTATCACGTGGAAGTAATATTTCCCTCAATAATTATTTTTTAATGATCTTTAATGGTATTTTAATGGAAAAGGTGAAAAATAAAATTTTAAAGTATTTTTTAATTTGAAAGAGTATTTTCCTCAAGAAGTTTTAAAAATGATATTATATATTATTTTCAAAGAAAATGATAGTGAGAATTTTGTATATTCTAAAAATTATAAATCAAGTGGAAATGATATTTTACTCTAAAATTGTTTTCAAATGATATTAAAATCTCATTTTCAAAGAAAATGATTTGATTTTTTTTTAATTTTAAAAAACTTTTTTCAAGAGTAAAATGTATTTTATTTATAAATTTCGTCCATCTGATTTTTCCAAATAAAACGATATTAAAAATGGTATATTTTTTAATAATTATTTTTCATGTGGAAAATATTTTTTCATTCAAAATTATTTGAAAATGAGATTTAAAAATTATTTTCAAATATAATTATTTTTAAAATGATATAGAATTTTTAAAAAATCGTGGTTGAAAATTTATTTTAAACAAAAAATTCTAAATAGTCTTTCAAAATCATTTTCCATCTAAGATGATATCTTTTCATGTTACTTATACTGTAATGGGGGTTTGATTCAAGGAAAACATTATTATTCATTCTATAAATGGTTTATGTTTATGATGATTTGTTTTTATGAAAATAGTTTACTTCAAAGGGTTATACCATGATAGAATGCATATAAAACCTGATAATTTTTGCATGGGTTTTCCGAGGTCAGAATAATGAAACCCATTTTTATGGGTTCTGATATGATAAATGTTTTTTTGTTCTTGTGGAACATGTACATATGATATTAGTCATGTGACAGGTGGGCCACATGACTCCCACTAATATAGTGTGTAGTGACTAGTATTATATGTTTTCGAGGGGAATATAATAGTTTATCCCAACCTTAAAATAGGGTACACTAGAGGTTATCAAAAGACCGAAGTAGGTAACATGTGGTTATACTAAGACTAACATTCTAAGAATAAATTTGTAGTTACCCTTCACATATTATTTTCTATGAATATGTTTATTCCAAAATTCAATATATTATGACAATTTTAGGATCTTATCAATTATGTTCTTTAATTCCTTTATAATTCATTCATTTTTAATGTAAATATATTTTCCATGACCTAATATTATGATCATTGATATGTTTTTTATGGTTTGAAAATGTTATTATCATGTTATCATACAGATATGGTCTTGATATATTTATATATATCCCTTATTTAAACATACTATGCTTATAGTCTCACCCATTCATATGTTTCCTTTCCAAGGCTATGAAGAAAAGTTTTATGTATGGTATATTTATAAAGATTACTAATGGGGATGATGTTTATGGGAGACCAGGATGATATTTAACAAAATAATATTATTTTTTTATATTATCCAATGAAAACACACTATTATGGTCTATGTCCATGTACTTATGTAATTTGATAATTATTTATCTTAAAAAATAAAATATTTATATATGAAAATATAAATTCATAATAATTAGTATCATAGAATAGGGGTTTTTAACTTCTGGAAACCAATTTATGATAATGTTAGTGAGAACCCTTAGGATAATCCAAAGCATAGGATAACATTCAATGTTGTGTTAAAAAAAAGAGTGTTGTTTTCCTAAAATATATCTCTATTTGGATACTATATTTACATGGGGTTTTGATAAAAAGGTACCTAGGGAAAATAAGTATTAAGAAGCTATATCTTCCATGAATTCAGTGTCACCTATCATATGACATCAATCTCTAATATGTAATTTCGTTGACACTCTAGTGGTATATCTACTAGTTAATCCATAAATTTTTTATAAAATACCCTCAAATATTTTCATAGATTATTATCTTGTCTGATATAAATTAAACCTTGTTACTAATACATTTTAAAGAATGTTTATTGATTTAGAATTCCTATAAATTATTTTTTATGACTATGAGGTTTTATACTATGAAAAATAATTCCTCACACTATCATTTTTGGTTTTAGTAAATCAATGGATCCGGGAGTAACTGGGTTATCATTTAATGTGATGTATTTTTTTTGAGAATCCAAATGGGTCAATGAATGGAGTCAAGGATATTGTGATTATTAAAAATCAGTTTTCATAAAACATGATTGAAAACATTCACCTTAACCAAATCTCAGACACACCTAATAAGGGAAATATGGAGTTCATTGAGAGTTCGGGTGGTGTCTACTATAGGGGAAAGAATAATTAGTTTACTATATGCTGAGAATATCCGAATAAGAACTCAGTGGATTGAATCAAACAATTGATAGGATTTTTTGAGTGTTGAATATAATGATGCAAAGTAATAATTTTTAGGGGAAAATAAATATTTTAGTCAATGAAATAGTTGAGAATAATAATTTCCTTAAGACATCATCAACAATTGAATGTTTTAAATTTAGAATTTTGGACATTATGAAGATCTATGTTATATGAAGAAATATCATGAAGAATATATGCATATTTATATTAGTGGTGGTTATTATATTTATGATAAATATATTATGAATTACATATGATAGGAATGAGGTATTAAAGAATAACATGATGAATCATAGTTAGTAGCTTTAGGATGAGGTGGAATAATTGATGTTTTTATGCATTGTAATTCAGAAATTGTGTTATATGAATACTTAAATAAATAATCATTGTTTGAAAAATGTTTTTTAATGAATTATTTTCAATATTATATTCAATGGCACTGATGACCATGAAATTTTATTTAACAAAGAGGATATATTTTATAAAAAATACTTGAATAAAGGAATACTAATAGTAATTTGTTTTGAATTTTAATAAAATGGTTTTTAGTTTGAATGAATTGATGACTGATATGGATAATATAAATTGGATAGTATTGATGGATTTGGATCTGATTAGCGATTTGATAAAATAGTGGTGGAGTTTGCAACATTTTGGATTTATGGTGTATATTCAATATTATGCGATTCTATTTAAGGAATAATGGGAGAGACAATTTTTAAAAAAATGCATGATTTAATTATGGCTTTATCATAATAAATTCTATTATAAAATTTATCAAGAATACATGAATAATGAATTAAAATAATTTTTCTGTAAAAATTTAGATCTTATTTATGATATTTTGGGGAATAATGCTCAGTTTATTTTGGAAACATAGTGGTATAATAAAAAAATTTGACCTTTTTATGGTTATTAAGGTTAACCATTTATGGAATGTTTTAATGTGAACCCAATATTTTGGGTTCAAGATTAATGTGTTATTTAAAAATATAAATATTTATACACATTTAATAACTTTTGATAACCATTTTTAGATGATAACTTGATATAGAAGGAATGAATTATAATTAATTTATGGACCTTATGATCTATTGGTGTTGGATTAATTAAAACTAATCTTCATTTAATTGAGTAAGATATTAAGTGGAAATTTATTGGTCCAAAACAAAAGGATGATGTTGTTCTTATGAAATGGAATGAAATCATGTAAATAAATTTTCTCACATTTTCTATATTGATAGTAAAAACTACATCAGCATTATGAAAAGCTTCTTGATAAAAAATGTTTTCATATCAACTTCATTTTTGATTGAGAAATTTTATTTTAACTCATAAAAAATTATAGATTTTTATTGGTTAACATTATCATTAACATTTTTCTTATCACTCTACATTATTCCTTGTGAATTTTTTTCTATTCCATATCCATATTTACAGTTATCTCTTTTTTTCTCCATTTTGGAAACATATTTTTGTCTCATATCTAAATAACATCATATTTACCATTTAATTATTTAAGAATAATTAATATTAACTGATTTTACATAGGAATGTTTTTAAAATTTAATTTTCAAACCCATTATTACCAAGAATAAATTGAAATATAGAAGATATAATTTATTTCAGTGTTAAAATGTAACACCGTGATATTTGTTGATTTCTTGTTCAAATAAGTTAATATTTTATAGATATATTATGTTACAAACAACATTGAATTTATCTTTCATTAAATGAAACTCCATGTCTATATTTCATTACACTCAATTCCATATTTAGCATCAATTATATGAAATACCTAGTTTTAATGAAACATGACATACTACTAAAATATTATTATTTAATATGGTAGTTATCACCTATCCATCAAAATGGTGTTTATGAATATGATTATCTATGAAATTAAAACATATAGTTTACAAAAATATAATTTTAATTTTTTTATCAATTAATATAAATTTAAAAAACAACTAATCAAAAATAATTGAAATCTTTTTCCAAAATAAAATCTTTTTGCATGAAAAACCCTTTTATCACAACTAATTAAATAAATCACATATAAAATTTTTTTTATTGAAATTTATATATTATTATTTTCATTAATTTTTTTAACTTTCATCTTATGTGTTATAATTTAATGAGATGAGAATAAATCTAATTTTATGAATAAAAAGTATATTTTTCTAAAATGAAGATATGTTGTATTTTGTGCACTTATTTTAAAAATAATTTTTTTTAAATATTATAAAATTTAAATTAAAAAATGAAAATTAATTTTTAAATAATATTTATTAAATTTAGTAACATTAATTTTTGAAAATTTTCTAAAAAGTTTAATTTTTCAGTGAAAAGTGAAAAATAGTTATTTTTACGAAAAATTTACATATATTTAATAGAATTTTAAAACATTAATTTTTTTTAATATAGAGGTAATATTAAATATTATTTTATTTATATATTTATTAATTCAATTCTTTTCTTCTGTATAAATATCATCTTTAATTTCCTTGTTAAAATTTTAAAACATATGATAATTTTCTCTTCAAAAAACTGTTTTCATCATGTTTGTAGGTTTAATATTAAATTAAACATTTCACTTATAAAAATGGATTTTTGAAAAATGGATTAAATATTTAGAATAAAAATAAATTATTTTATCTAATAATTTCATATAAATTCCATAACATTATGAAATTTAAAATAAGTAATAATTAATTACCATGGTTAAGGTACAAATGGGGTTACTAGGGTTGTTAATCATAAAAAATATTGGTTTTAATAACCTAATAACATTTTTAATTCATGTTGGATTATAATTTTTCATCATTTAATCTTGTAAGTTTCAAAAATGTTGAATTATGGATCATTTCATCCAGATGAAAACATTGTTTGAATTATTTCATTAGAAAAATTTCATGTGTGTCCCCCACCCCACATATAAAAGGCCACCACCTGTATTCTTTTCTTTACACCTAAAAAATATTATGGTTCGTCCAAGCCCTACTAGAAAATATTCTTCACTTTCATGCTCTCACCCTAGAAGAATTAATTTTATTATCAATCCATTATAAAAAGGATTTTTGTAAAAACCTATATAATTTCTTGGAAAAAGAGGTGTGGTCCTTAACTATGAAATTTCATTTTATTTATTCTTATATCAACATAAAATCATTTTAAAACATGATAATATAATAAATCAAATATATATGATATACCGAGATATTACTATGTTAGTGGAATAACATATATCTATATTATTTCCCTCAAATGTGAAATGAAATTGTTGATTGTGTGTACAGCATACTACCACATTGTGAAGAAACATTGTTAGTTCTCCACCCTTGTTTCTCAAATATTTCTATGATAATGGATTAAAAGTATATATTTTATACTTTTGAAATTATTATACCTATTTATTTTTTATATATCATATTCATTTTTTTACTTTCTATTCCATGAGAAATATAGTAACATCAGTCATGTCTATGGAGGACTACTACCTCATGAAGTAATGCGATTCCTTCGTCACATACGCTGTACATGGATAATAAAAAGAATAAATTAAATGAATATATATTATATTTATGATATAAATATATTTAATTAATTATTATCTCATATCATATTTTTTACCTTCCAACCTATTAGAAAACAATAACATTACTCATTTATATGGTGAACAACCACCTCACGAACTAATGTGGCGTGTTTTTATTTCCATTTTACTTAGAGGGTAATAAAGATATATTACATAAGTATATATGATATATGATATATATATATATATCATATATATATAGATATATTATATTACATTCTAATTATTCTGTAATTCTGATATATTATTAAAATTTCTTATGTTTCATTCATTGAGGAAATGAAAAAATATACATGCATTCATATGACTTACTATCTCCATTAATAGTGTAAATCAATTTGTATCTCTAAATTTAATTGATTAATATAAATAAAAATATGATTAATATATATTATATGTATTTAATGGTTCTATTTATGTAATTAATAAAACTATGATCAAAGTAAAAGGACTGAATATACTAAACCAAAACATACATGAAAAATAACGAATTTGTTCTCTAAAATGCAATTTTAACAATTGATTAAAAACAAAATGGTAATAAAATTGTATAAGTATAACATATACAGTATGATATATATCAATATGGTTCAATAATTGATTTCTAAAAAAAGTTTATCTATTATCTAGGAGGGTCAAACATTTATATGATTTCGAGACTTAAGGTAACAAATTTTCGTCACACATTTTATATTTGTGGGGAACATTCCATATTCACCATCTATTTAATTTATGTGGTGTATATATGTCTAGTAAATTTATTTTATGATTCTTATCATAATAAATATAGCCATTTAAATATCCTTTTTAGGATCTCAATTTCATGGGTTTATAGTTCATAGATACCAAAGTGATAAGGGGGGTTTTGTCTCAAATATCCAACTTTTGGACATAAGTTATGCGAGGAACCTATAATCTTCTATAATGGGAATATAATTACTTAATTAAATTTTATATCATGAATATCCTTATTTTAAATATATTAAAACATTCATTTTATGTTTTTATTTAATAGGGATAAATATTCAAAAGATAAGAAAGTGGTAAAGGTTGGATGTTATAATCTCACTGTTTATCGATTTTTTTTAATATTATATAATATATGATAAAAATTTATCATACATATTCCAAGAAACTACAAGATTTTAATATCCTATACTTTTTTATGAGAATAAACGTTTTACCTTTATTTTCCTCTCTTTATGTACACAAGATTTCAAAGTATTGTCTTTAAGAAAAAATCACCATTTTTTCTCCCTTCGGATAAAAACACTTTTTATTCCAAAAATATGAATTTAAAAAATGTTTTTAATTTTACTAAAATTTTCCTGATATTTAATAAGTTTAATTTCTACTCACTTTTAAATTTTCTAAAAAAATTCCCTGGAATCTTCATGTTATTTTCTAAACAAGGCCTATTTAGATTTTATCGATTATGTAGTTGTAATATTTTTGTAAATGTGTATATATTGGAAAAAATTTCCTTTTATTAAAGAGAAATAATGTTTTAAAACTTATTTTATATGTTTCAGAGGTTATTTTAAATGAAAAGTGTACTGATATTGTTTTATGTGTTAAAACTTTTATTTCATGTCAAATGAATATTTTATATTAGAATTATTTTTAAATTGTCATTATTGATTATTTTCAATGAAAATATTTTTAAAAATATTTTCTATTTTCAAAATTCAATTTGAATGGTAAATCTCCGTATGAATTGTTTTGATATTATCAATTAATATTTTTTTAAATAAAATTATTTTTAAAATTTTTTATGTTTTAAAAAATGTTTTTCATGTGGAAATTATTTTTTTCATCAATAATTGTTTTTAAATGACATATAAATTATACTTTAAACAAAAATGATTTTAAGAGTGTTTTATGTATTATAAAGTGTTTTTCAAGTTGGAATAATGGTTTTCTCAAAAAAATTCGTACTATATTTTAAAATTATTTTCATAGAGAGTTATTTTGAAAATATTTTATATGTTGAAAAGTTTTTTTCATGTGTAATTGGTATTTTCCTCAAGAATAATTTTTTAATCATCTTTAAATTTTATTTTCAAAGAAAATGTTTTTGAAAATGGTCTATGTTTTAAACCATTTTTTAAGTGGATATTCTATTTTCCTTAAGAAATAATCCAAGTGATATTTCAAAAACATTTCCACATAATATGACATCCTTCGATGTTACTTATAAATTACATTGGATATTATCCAAGGAAACCACTCTTATTATTTCTCTTTATGGTTTAGGTTTATATTGGCAAGATATTTATAAAACCTATTTTTCTGCCTTGGGTTATACCATGATATAATTCTTATGAATCTTACTTATTACATTGTTTATGATATAATGAAATGATGAAATGATTATGAAGACCATTTATTTTTGTGGTATCTTATATAATGATTTTTTATGATATTGTAGAATAATTATAAATGATTTTAACTATATGAAGGGTGTGTAATATATCTCCGTCTAATAAATTGAGTAATTATTAATGTTATATAAGCTTAAAGAGTACATGGAAGGTTATCCAAATCCTAAAAAATGATACATGGGAGGGTTTATGAAGCCCAAAAGCGTGTAACATGAGGTTATCCAAACTCAAAGAAGGTACAAAGGCGGTTAGACCTACCATAACATGTTATTAATGTAATTATGGGTATCCTTGACCTAATAATTTATATGATTATTTTATGTCCACAATTACTTGTCTTATAACAATGTTAGTCAATCATGGATGATGTTCCTGTATTTCTTTAAGACTAATGCCTTTTGAATGGCCAAAATTTATGAAAATACTAAAGATTATGATCTTTGATATGTAGTTTATGGATTCATTATATTATACTCTTGTTCTCATACCATTATGCTCTTTTTATTTTTATGTGTATCCCTTATTTACATTTACTGAGAATATCATACCAAATTTTCTTATGTTTCCTTTATTAGGAAATAAAGAAGCATTTTATGAAGGGTATGTTTATGAATAGTAATAAATGAAGTGATTGTTATATGAGATGTTGAATAACATTAACCAAATATAAATATTTTTTTACTATTCTCATAAGACACTAAACTATTTTGGTTGTTAGGTGTGTACTTATATAATGTATTGAATATTAATCTAAAAATTAGGAATATTTTTGTATGAAAATCCAAGGTCATTATAGTTTCTCTCTTATATAAGAAGGGTAAACCTATTGAATATTAAAATTATCATTAGGTAAAAACATAGTTATATTTGGGTAATCATGTTAATAAAGATGAGGTTTCATTATGGAGTAGGATATGGGAATTAATTAAAATTCCATTACTCTTACAATAATACGAGATGATGTAGGTAAAAATATTCCTTTTAAAAGAATTATGGATAGTTATTTACAAGTTTCATACAATAATAATAACAATAGGTGTTGTCAATTTTATCATTTTAGGTATTAATATTGAATCCTTGTTGTTAGTGCTTATATTTACTTATGGTGCATCTAATTATATGAATGATATAACTAAAGTTAATCATATTACTGATGAAGTAGGAATTACCTATATTCCATTAAAATTTTAATAAATAAATAATAGGCTATTTTAATTTTTAATGACCAACAGTAATTAGGTGTACTATAATTTCTATAGATCCTCAATATATATTTTAGCTTACACCTAAAAAGGAATGGGCTTGATATGATTTGTTTAGATATTTTCTATGTGATTCTAATATATCTATTTGGAATGAGAAACCAGATAGCGATTATATTTATTGTGATTTGAATATTTTATATTTGGTTTAAATTTGTGTGATCCCATAATAATAAATGATTTTTTTTGGCTTGTACATTTAACAATTACATGATAATTTGGGTGTAAATTTTGTTTTGTTCGTGTTTATTTATCTTTATAGAGGTTAATGTATTGATATAATATTTGGAGAATTTAATTTTAACATATTAGGTATATTATTGATGGATAATGTAGCTATATATGATATTTTCTGGTTGATATATGATTTTTTTGTATTAATTACTGTGTCTATTTTTATTATTGGAAATTTTAATTTTCATGTTTGTCCCCATATACTTATTTTATAAATTATATTAATTTAATGTATTCATAGTGCAATGAATCACATTCTTAAAAAATCATTAAAATAATTGTTTATATTTTTTTGTATAACAGATCCTAGCTGAATGAATATATGATAATACTTTATATAATCTAGGCCATGGATCCAATCATGGTTGACAAACAGGTCCAAAAAATTCAGGCTGAATTTTCATAATAGAAAAGTGAAACATAGTTGGAGTATGTTGGCTGGGGGTGATATAAATAAAAGATATTATTTATTTAGTGAATTAATAAAATCCATTTATTGCACACATGGAGAAATGTGACTGGACTGTTTTGGTGGGTAATAGTAGTTTGTATATCCATTGATGTAGCGGTTGACATTCATTTAGAGATGCTACAAAGAAAACTTTTGTAATCTCTATGATGTATGATTTATGAATGGTAATGTTAGTTGGAATTATCAATAGATTTGGATATATTTTCTGATCATGGTTGAGAATATAGTATCTTATTAATGGATAAAATTTTTAGGGGCATAATAGATAGCTTTTATAATAGTGATTGTAAGGGTTGGGCCCATCTGATCCACCTAATGGAATCCCAAGCTGTGTTGGAATTAATAAAATATAGGAATTTGAATGAATTTGTTCACAAGAATGAAATTAAAGAACTAAGTTTCATTTGATTTTCACCACTAGGCCTTGTTATATTTAACAATGATTTTTGGGTTTTAGAGAAAAATTCTATTTGGTTCGGTGGGATTTATAATTCTTATTTAGGATATTATTGAAACATTAATTGTTAAAACTCAATATTTGTAAAAAATGATCAATTGGTATCATTAAATGAATACAAAGATTTATTGGGTGCGTAATCAAATTATGGAGTGTGTTTATATGATACTAGTTAAGACCCAATTATAATATATGTATTTGTTTATCCTTTTGTAGTAATCCTCATAGTAATTTATGTTATAGGTGAAAGGAAACTTCAAGTGGGGGTGAATAAAAGATTTGAAAAGATTATAAAATATAATATCATAAAATAGTATTGTGATATATTAATGTAATGTTGTTAGGAATAGAAAAAAATGGATGAAATTAACAATATTAGAATTATATTGGCTAAAGGAACAATTTATAATATTAAAAATCTATATATTAGAGTATATAAATTAAATTAGAAAAAATTCACAATGAAAAAAAATGACTAAAAAAGAAACAATGTACATGATTAAATTCCATAAGTCCCATAAATTTTATATTAAAATATATCCATGATCTTATCTATATAACTATTTAACTTTTAGTTTAATGTGGTAGGAGGATAAATAAAATATTATGAAGAACCAATTTCTTAGATAGAATCTATCTGATAAAAGGATTGAAATAAATTTTTTTTCCTAGTTTCTCTATGATAAAAAAATAACTATATCCTTACCCATGGAATTCTTGGATCATGAATAATTATAAATATAATGAGTAAAATAATAAATCTCAATGCCTATAGAATAAATTATGATAAAAAATGAACAAATATAACCTTTAATATATAAAAGAAAGAGGTGATCACAACCAATATTGTGTTGATCGATAGACTGTATGTTCGGGCCTTGAAAAAAAAATCTCTAAAATATAAAAAATCATCTAGAATATATGATTAATTATTTAAAATGATTTGAATGTTTAAAATATTTAAATAATGAGAAGACTTTCATTATAATTATTGGTGAAATCACAAAATCTATAGCACTATAATTAATGTATATAGATATTTTTATAACGAAAAAACATATAGTGTAAAAAGAAATAATGTTGTGTATCTCTTATTTGATAAATAAATTATATTTAGTTTCATTTTGTTTCTTTAAAAAATATAGGAAGACATCATGTTATCAAGTGGCATTTTTGTAATTTCTTAAAATAAAAAATTGATATAATCACTAGCTGATGTGATAATGGAGAGGAATTTGATAATCATTCATATAAAAATATTTATATGGATATTTTAATTCAATATAATTTTGTCCTAATTATAACTCCAAAATATAATTATATAATTAAAAAAAAGAAATATAAATAAATATGAGATTTGTTTTTCCATGTTCTTCGAATATTCTGTTGCTTAACATTTTTTTGGGTTGAATCCATAAACATTATCTGCTACACTATTAATCATTTTTGATTCAATATATTTTGATGAAAATAATATATAAATTAGGTAAGGGAAGGAAATATAAAATAAAATAAATTTTATTTTCTAATTATTGTGTATTAATTATGAACATAAAAGATAACCATAATAAATTTTATTAGATATTCGATGACAGAGTTTTTTCCGTTACAATTATGCAAATATGGCTGACTAGAATTTAATAAATGATCAAATATTTTTGATCAAATAGTAAACAATGTGTTTAAAGAAAATATTCAATTTTATAATTAATTTAATAACAATCAAAATTAGAGAATTTAGTCAGATTATTTTTTTAAAATTCTTTCCATATTAGAATTTGTTGTTTACCTACAAATATAAATAACTACACCATTAACATTTTTATTAGTATTGTTTACCAATATATGAAACAAATAATGTTTTTTTGAAATGTGTGTACAAAAAAAGAATTAAAATATGAACTTGAATCCAAGGAATGTAAATGATGACTAGGATGATCATATTTAGATAATCTATAGGTAAGTTGACTTAAATAAATTTTAATACAAAATGAATTTGAATTCTGTAAATAATTCTAAAAAATATTAATCTATAGGAACCAAATGGGCCTTCAAAGAAAAATGTAATGAAAATGGAACCATTGTTTTTAATAAAGATAAAATTATTTCTAAAGGTTATAATAAAAAACATGATATAGAGTATGAGATATTTTTTTTCAAGTTTATATATTAGAATATATCAATAGCATATTAGTGATAACATCCCATATACATTTCTTATTATTACATATAGATCATAATGTTTTCTTCCACAATGTATATGTTTTTAAGGATGATATTATTGAACATCCTCCTAGTTTCGAAAATCTAAATTTTAGGATCATGTTTTGAAACATGTTAGGGGACTTTAAGCCCTAAAATAATCTATAAGAGATCTGAATGATTGATAATTCTGATCAATAATTCAAAAAAAATACATAATGGGATATCATACTCATTTTATAAAGAAACAAATTAAGGAAATTATAATTATAAAATTCAATGTTAATGGATTAATGTTTTCCTTCTACATAGAAATAATATATAGAATTATTCTAAAAACTAATAAAAAGTATATTTAAGATGATTATGATGAGTGAAATTTCATTATTTTATGGTATTCTAATTATATATAAACTTAATATAATAATTCTATCTCTATATTTGTATATCTGAGATCAACTTAAATGTATTGGTTTTATAATGTATCAATTACTAATGCACTAATAAGAACCTCAATCAAACCTGATATTGATGAATTTATGAAAGTAGTTGATCAAAAAAATAGAGGAATCATTAAAATCAGATTAATCTAAACATGCATTTGAATAAATGTCATGTTCTTTATTTTTTAGGGTGAATGATGATAAGAAAATATAAAAAGATTCCATTTAATATAATAAAAATGGTTATCCCATTATATAATGTGATATTTTACATTTCTATTCATATCAATATATGTTTATATTAATGATTTAATTAAATACTGATTTCAGAGGTCATATAATGGGTAGAAAAGTTAATACAAAACATATCAATTCTTAGGAGAGTCATTAGTTTTTAATTTTATTAAGAAAAACATTCAATAGAATATTTCAATACTGAAATGAATTATATTATAGAAAAGAGTTTTTTTCCATATTAATGTGGATGTAGCACACACACATTAATTTTAGAATGATTTTGAATCAAATTTTGATTTTATGGGACAACACAAATATCATTTATTTTTATAATATAATATATTATCACTCAGGATGTAATCACATAAAATTATGAAAATACTCTATTTATGATCTATCACCAAAGTGATATATTATTATCAAACATTTTAGTATTGAAAATTTACTTGAAGTTATCTTTATTAAACATTCAAAACACACAATATTCGAATATATAGAAAAGAATATTGTAAAATTCAATCATAAGTGATTATCCTCCATTTTAATATTCAATAATTTTTATAGAAAATCACATCAAAAAAATGGAGTATGATTTATTTTATGTTTATGTGTTTATATTAATTTTGAAAAACCATAATCAAATTGAATCAACATTGAAAATACCACATCCAGAATCAAATTATTTACATAAAGAAAAATTGATAAATCACACGATGTATTCCGAAAGGTGGATATTTGCTTATATGATTATTTTATAGAATGAATTAGGAGTAATATAATATTTTAACATTGTATTTTTTATTCCATTTTATTTGATTTCAAAACAATATTATAATTAAATGAAATTAAGTGTCAAGATTATTTTTTAATCAAATAATAAATTCATATTCAATAGTGGGAATTGAAATTGACAAGACATGTTATTTAAGATAAATGTCCATAATTCATCAATCCTCACATTATTATTAATAATTTCATCTTTTATATTAAAACCATAATTTTTGTATCAATCTCTCATGAAATTTCTCGTACCCAACAATTTTTTGGCCAATCATTCTATTTTGTTTAATCATTCAATTTTTTAAGAACTTATTGGTGGTGAAATAAGGGAAAATTTTCCATGTAAATGGAATGATTTTACCATATATCTATAATATTTTATGGATGTGGTAGGTGTGTACTTATATGGAGAGTCTACATTAGTCTCATATAAAATTTTGAAATAGAGTGAATAATTTAAAATATACAACATAATTATCAACATTTTAAAATCAAAGGTTAAGTCACATAGGATTGAAAATATTAGACAATAGTAGAAAATTGTTTTTCCAAGAATTCAATAATTTTATCTTCAGTATAGAAGAGAAAAATATGAAGTCAAGGTATTAGATTTATGTTTCCTAGAATATCTATAAAAAATGAGACCATTTAAATACATATAACTCATGTGTGACTACATTGATCTAATATGTTATGGATTTATAAAATATAATATGCTTTCATATAAATAAATCATCAAAAAAATGTCATTATGTTGTTGATAGATGATGGAGGTGTCAATTTGGGTGATACACCAATGATAAAGGAAAATCTATTATATACACTAAACATGGCTTCTCCATGCTAAAATGTCATCTTCTCATGCCTCCACGTCACCCATATTTCACTATTCCTCCCTCCAAATCGGAAACATTCACCTTCTTTCCATCCCCCGATCGGGATTTTCCTCCATCTTGTGCTACCCTCTCTAAAACTTCTCCCCAAATCCCCTCTCCCTGCTCTCCAGTTCCCACTCCCCTCTCCAAATCCCTTGAGTTCCTTCTCCCCTCCCCGATTCCCCTCTTATTCTACCTCCAAACCTTAATGCATATCACCACACTACCTCTATTCATAGCTCCCTATTAGGGTTTCAATTCCTCTGTCTCTTCCATCCCATTCACAGTCGCCTCCCCACGATGCTCATAGGGTTACACCTTGACATTTACCTCTACTCCTCCATCGTTCTGGCCTCCATGTTCGGCTACCTCTACCTCTTTAACTACCATGTGCGCATTCATCTTGTCGGCCTCCTCCTTCACGTTCTCCGTGTCATCCTGATCTGCGTCCTCTCTCCCTAGATCCATTTCATCTAGATCCTATGCGTCCTCCGATAAAATAGTGGTGACCATTAATCATAGTGTATTTCAATAATATTTGAGATGATACTATTGGCATCGTGTCAGGGTTATTTCAAAATCTTGGTTGTCAGTGACTCTCAATCAGGGGTTGAGGAGATTTACATCAGCTAACAGATTGGATCGTTAACCCAATTATCAGCTCTCTCTACCTCCTCAACTAACCTTGACATTTTTATTAGATTTCATTCATTCTAGGTTTCAGTTTTTGGACAACATCATAAAGAGACAAATGACAGTCTCTAGATCCCATCTCCTGTGTTACATGATTCAGGGTCTTCCTATTTAAATGAATCTAGGTTCATGTTCTCTATAGAGACATACCCCCATGAACAATTCCAGATTCAGGATTTATCAACACCACCTTCATCATAATAAATTGTATATTCGGTGATATGTAACTCTGGTTACGTATGAAATAAAATCATTTATAGAACATTGGATTATTTTGTCATCATCCTTCACAATTATTTTCTTAACAGATCATTTTTATTTTTCTATAGAGATCGCCATGAACTACTTTTGATCTTCTCCTAGAAGATTTAGGTAGCATCCTCCTCTCTTCATTCCGGTTTTATGAATAAATGCATACATGCTTTTTTGATTCGTTTCTTCATTAGGAAATGGGTTCAAAAGGAAGAGCATGTTTCTGAATGGGAATGTGATGGTTCAGTTGATGTTGGTACCTAGTAATACTATACTACTTTTTATGTAAGATCATCCACTCTGTTTATTTGTTTGAGCTTTTATGGATGTAACCATGCTATTCATGTTTGGGAATGTTCAATGGCTCTCCTCTTAGCTGTGAATTCATAGTTGAGACTCTTATCCATTTAATGTATTCGATTCATTATTGGTCAAAGAAAACATTGTGTTCATTTTATTTAGCCTCCTAGATCAATTACAGTCCCACGGTCTATTATTGTATCAATCACCAATCCATACCATAATTGTACCATCTTAGTTTGTTTTTATTTATTATGATGTAGTAACCAGCTTTACATCCATTTCTGTGGGAGCTCCATTATACATAGTACCTAATTGATGATCCATTTTTTGTAATACTATTTCCCCATATTCTAATTTTTATTACTACAATCCACTTACTATTTTACTATTTATTTGATATATATTAACTAGTATTATAACTATTTCTATGGGATCTGCATTAAACCGAAATGCGATGAAGATGGGTGAAGTGTACCTAAACAAGAAGGTTAATTATGTTTCATATGCATTTTAAATATTATTTTTTATCTAATATGTATCAGTTTTTTACATATTAATGATTGAATATTATTTTTGTAACTTATATATATTCAGAATTGAAATATGCAGCCTCATATTAATTTCAAAATTTAAATATGCAGGTTTAGAATTGAAATATGTAGGATCATATTTACTTCAGAATTGAAATATGCAGGTTTATATTTATTTCAGAATTGAAATATGTAGGTTCAAATTAATTTCAAGTTTATAAATTTTAAGGATTGAATATTATTTTTGTAACTTATGTGTATTCAGAATTGAAATATACAAGTTCATATTTATTTTAGAATTGAATAGGTTCAGAATTGAAATATGCAGGATCATATTTATTTCATAATTGAAATATACAAGTTCATATTTATTTCTGAATTGAAATATGTAGGTTCATATTTATTTCAGAATTGAAATAGGTTGGTTCATATTTATTTTAGGATTTAAATATGCAGGTTCATATTAATGTTAAATTCTATGATTTTATTTGTCACCAATAGTTTCTACTTAAACATCTAGAGATATTCTCTATATCGAAAAACATGTCGCTCAATTTTGATAGTGAGGCTGTAGTGAAACTTAATCTATAATTTTCTCGAGACACCTTGGACACAAAAATCCATACCACTGAACTACACACTAGAATGAATGGATACTTAATCATGAATGACTTTACATGTCTTCTTTGATTCAAGTATCTTTATCACCATCACCTGCTTTATAATGTAATGATATCAAAGATTTAATGTAATTTAATCTCACTATTATTTCTATTTCCATTTGTATAATGATTAATTTATTGTTTTTTTGAAATCATTGTTTGATTGATACATCATTCTTCAGCATCTTCTAGGAAGAAAGTGTTTCATGTACTTTTTGAAATGTATGTTTCAATTGTTGTCTATTTTCTTTACATGCTATGCTATTTTGAAGAGATATATTATTTGATCATATTTTCCAAGATTGAGTTGCAGCTATATTAATAATCTTTCAGGTTATTGACCATGGGAAATATTAATATAAACTGTTTGTTTTCCCTATGGAAACCCATCAATTCGTCCATATCTAATATTATCTACTGCAAACCTACTATATTTAGTTTATCTCTACTCTTTACATTTTAGTATTTGTCATTGCTTAATAAAGTTTCTTATGTCGACAAAATACACATGTTTTCCTCAATCGATCATCATTGGATCAAATATATCATATTATAATCATGTTGCAGGAACTGATGATGCATCTAAAAATCCTTCTAAGGTAATATCTTTCTCAGTATAGGCATATATTTTGTGATGCATCTTCTTCCTGATATGGCTTCTCTTTATGCATGATCCTGTATAGTATTCCAGATCCATGGAGTACTCCTTATAATGAAAATCTTATCTAAAAACACGATGCAACATCAAATTATTTTGCTAAATGGATTGAAGCGACCTCTAGTTTGACTCATCTTCACATGTGTTCTTGATAAATCTCATGTATGGTATGTTGCAGTGAACCAAATTCTTCCAATAGAATCCAACTTATGTGAACTAGAGTATGGTGTAAAATTCTGTAATATTTCATATTGCCTTCTCTGAAGATTTTAGTGTAAAGTAGGTGTACCATGATGAAATGTAGTTTTTTTCATCGTGATTCCTAAATTGAGATGGACGTTCATAGATGCTAAAGTGTGGTCTTGATTGAGTGCATGTTTTCCTACATCCATATTCCATGTTGATTAATATTCATGGTATTCATTTCTTTTTGTTATCTACAAGTGAGGGTGTCATTCAATTCAGATTCAAGAAATATGAAGCATTTCCAAAATTAATGGCCAAATCACTGTAATCACATCACCCAATATTATTGTTCATATTACAATGATGATAAATCCATGAAATGAATTATTTATGACATATAATATACTATTACACTGTAATATATTTTTTATGAGATGATAAAATAGTACATATACTATAATCTCTTAGAAGATTTGAATTCAATATTGATGCAGCGAGTTATAGAAATACTCATCACTTCCATAAATATTAAATTTGAGATCAAAGCTTGATAACCATGATAAATAAATCTATAGTAAGAGATAATTTGCATGATATATTAAAATAATCCTAATAATTTAATATTGAAGTTTCTTGAAATATGAGTGTAGTGGTTCCTTCATCGTCATGAGTCCTTAAAGTTCATATAATGTGGAGTACAGATGTTGGTAATGGGAGGTTTTGAATGTGTGATTTCCAATGTGAAGTTCATTAATAAGAAGATGTTGTTGTTGCAGTGAGCCCCAGCAGAATTGCCCATGCTTTTGTAAATCATGATCCAATCCGGACCACAAACATTTTATAATTTTAAATATTTAGAAGATAATATCAGATCTCTCTATTTTCCTCTTTACCCAAAGAAGTTTTTCCTTGAGAATATGGTTATTGTTAAAATGGATTGATGAATTGAATGCTTTTATTATGGTAAATATCAAATATTCATACTCACATTCATGGATTATTGGATCATGAAGGTATGAATTTTCGTTATTTCATTTAATGTTACATATAGCTTCATTTAAAGTCTCATGTATCACTTTTGGATTTAGATTTTAAAGATATTGGATATACCACGTGAATTTTAATGAATCACAAGAAGACCACCATATTTTCGTGGTACTGTCTATACATATTTCTTAAATCATATAACATACCTCTTCTACCTTGAACTTTGACCATTTAGTAAAGTATTGATATTTAAAGACCCTATATATGTCATTTTCAATACTGGTATACTTTGTGTCATATCTCCTTTATAAATATTTCATTTTTTTATCTTTTTATGTACCATTCATTATAAATAAATAGATTAGTCTTTCCCAAATCCTTTTTTCTATAATGCCCCAATATATGATCTCCCATCTTTTTTTACCAAATATACTTATTGACCAAATTATATTTCCATGTTAAATAGTATCAAAAGGTATTTTCTCAACTATTTGAAGTGTATTTCCATGATTCCATAATATGAAATTTTTTTCATGATTATTTATAAGTAAACAAGGTAATTTTAGTGTCATCCTTCATATCATAAAAATTTTACGTGTTTACCGTGATATTTATCTTGGGACCATGATTGGATATTGTCCCCAACAACTTATATTTTCTTTCCATCCATTCTTAATGTCCATTCATTTGGGGAATAGATAAACATGGAATCATTTGCTGAAACATCTATATATAAATACATATACTAAATTTGGACTGAAACTATTGTACATTTGCTGCTACAGAATTATATTTTATTTATTTTATTTTTTTAACAGTTTTGATTGAGTTTATTTCAAGTTTTATGTATGGATATATATATGGAAGATGTTTATTGGTCCATTGGATGGTTTTTGTGGCCTAAACCACAAGGTTCTCCTTTAGATCATACCGAGGTCCCACTAGGACCTACTAGGAGGTAGGTGCATATGTTATCCACACCATAAACCTGGTAACTTCCCGTTGCCAATTAATATGTAGTTACTTATACTCACATGAATTTAAGATAAATGGTTTGATTTTTGTCTTCATATAAATGAACTATTAGGGGGGTAATCTGCATGTATATCGCTGGAAGAGTATTAGTGGGCATCTACATCCCCCACCTGATTTGGTTTTTGTAGATTCATGATACTTTTATGTTAACATCATTTATGATAATATATTTTCCCTTAATTGTTTTCGATATACATAAAAATTCAAGGTGCTTAGAATATTCTCTATACTAGCGATCTCCCACAAGCTCAGAAATTTTATATATCTATTTCTCAAGATTTTAGGTTTGATTTCCCTCTTCTATTTTTCTCAATTCTCAGCAAGTTGAATTTATAAAAATAAAACATTCTCCGCTGTTTGTTGACTAACATTAACTGGCCCAATTGATCCGAAGTAACTATAGTTCTATTTCTATAAATTGTATAATTTATATTATGTTAGCAACTGTTTTTTGATGATTACTTGAGTTTTAGATGTAATAATGAGGTGATATTTACTTATTTTGAAATCTTACAAGATTATTGAAAACAGGCATAACTGTATAAAAGTCTAGCTAGATCAATTTGGTACTCAAATGTTGGCCCAAAGCTGTTGTAATTTTGCAGCAACAGAATTATCTTTTTATTTGATTTTATTAACTATTTCAATTGAGTTTATTTCAGTGTTGTAGCCTTTCGGTTGTGATCAAGACTTCGAATGCATGGTGTTCGGATGATGGTCAATGTGATGTCAGGATCTTCACCTCTATTTACATCAGCCTCACCCAACATACTTAACAAAACATTATACTTATTTATTTTTAGTTACATGACAATCATTCCAACTTTAAATATTATAATGATCATAATTTAGTTACTCTATTTGAATCATTTTCTAATTTATTTAATTTATTTCATCATCATGAATGTCTAATATAAGTTTCTATTCCTTATTAATTATACTAAATATTTACTACACTTTTTATGATTTATCAACAATTTTTATAAATTTTATTCAATAATTACGTACCACTAATTTGTGTTTTAAATATATTTAATATTAATATGAATTATTAAGTTCAAAATTGGTATTCTATTAATGAAAATAAGAATTTTTTTTATAGCACTGTTCAAATGCACGGGAGGGGTACTAGTATATTTATAGAATACACTATTACTAAGATGATGCCAAAATATAATCATAATAAAAACTATGTTTTTAATTTGAAAGATGAAAATATTATTCATGTCCAACAGAATGATCATTATTAATATCAGTCAATCTATGAGTTCCATAGAAAATCTAAATCATGTAAATTTATACTTATATGAGAAGCATCTAGAGGTTAACATTTTAATTATAATGACCAAATATAATAATAAATGTGATTAAATGAAAATAGGAAATATTGAGAGTAGTATAAAAGAATTTTATTTTACTAAAATATGCTAAATCGTTTTGAACTATGGCCAACATTGAATGTTAAATAAAACAAAATATTTTTGGACACTGGGTTTTTCATATATCCATTCTAATATATTGACACATTAAAAAATCTATGGAAGGTATGTACTAAAATATACCAATGTATTTTTCATTTTAAACATAAAATTATAATATAAAAATTAAGCATGATATTGAAGATAAAAAACTAAGGAATTGTTTGAAAGAAACTACGATAGGCTATAGAAATTAGATTCTAAGTTTGAGAAAGTAGTGGTGAAATATATTAAGAGAATACTAGAAGAATAAGAATATATTTTTTGAATAAACATTAAAGCATAAATAATTTGAAAATTTGAATGAGAGAAATATTTATACCATGTATATACTTGGATGATTATTTCATCCTTTTTTTCATCATCTGTGCTAAAAAACATGATAAAAAAGATATTTTTTTGAAAAAAATTTCTTATTATATGTCTCTATCTAGGTAGGTAAAAATTAAATGAAAATAGTTAAATATTAAGTATTTGTCTAATTTAATTTCACAACTTTCAAAGGAAAAAGTGTACAAATTAGTCTTTTAAAATAATAAGGTGAGGTAACATTAAATTTTATTAACATATTAAACCATTGAGAGTTCACCCCTTTCATTATCATTTTAATGTAACTCTATAAAGGAAAATTTAAATGGATGGAAATCATAAACCATTTTTAAATAAATTACAGTAAATAAATTTAATTTATAAACCTCTAAATACATTCAAAAAACCATATTAAATAATATTTATGAAGCTAAAATCATGAACTAGTCTGAAGAATAAAAATAAGGAAGAAAGTGTAACACCCTAAGATTCATGTACATTAAAATTATTTTATGTATTTGGGAAAAATATTAATCATGGTTTATTTTATATAGTTTTATTAGTTTTATGCTGTATTTGATTGATTTGTTACATTTTTAGAAGAAAATGTTCGGGTGCATGTAATAAAAAATAGGATTTTTTTGGTTGCTATATTGAGACCACCAGCTACGTTTTAGGAGGATCTGGCTGGATTTATTACCATACTACCAATTTTGAAACCCCTACAGTGTAAGGAGTGAGATATGGAAAAATAACTTTCGTGTCTACTATGGTGTGTGGGGATATAGTTATTGTCCAATTCCAGAATAATAGGATCTATGTATACTATGCGATCTATTTCTCAGCCAAATATTTAGCCTGGCATGTTTGCACGTGGTCTCTAGATTTGATGTGTGGTCTTATTTTTTTTATATTTAGTATAATATTCCTTATATATGTTGATAACTATTTTTATAACAAATATTATCCTATGGACTTACAGGGCTACCATAGGCATTTTGTATTGATCATTGACATCAAAACCCAGACTCTAATATTCCTTTAATATTTTTATTAAGAAAATAAAATAGTAAATTTTGAAAGTGTTAAGATCAATGTTATTCCCTTAGGTCATTTTTTATTCTAATTTTTCATTATTTGTTCATAGTTATGTGGATTTTCAATTATATCTATAATTATAGACTTAGAATTCTTTGTTTTATTGACATTTATCTTTGATTTTATATGATACTATTGTATATTTGTTTTAAATAATTTCCTTGTGCTTTAATAATGTGGGAAATTGAATATATTATGGAAAACCCCTTTTGTTTATAATTATAAATTGATAATTATGAAATTATAAAATGATTTAATTCATGTAAATTATTGAAAAAATGATTTTAAAGGAATAATTGTTTTATTTTAAATGTTTGGGCATGGATTTGGAATAACAGGTTGGTGTCATTTCAAAGGTCATAGTGTATGGTTTTCAAATACCATCGTCAAGGTAGGATGTATTATGGAATGAAGTTTCAATATTATAGTAGGATGAATTATAATAGTGGAATTATAAAACTGATGGTAACAACAATCTTGACTGTATTGTTGTGTGTATGTAGATATGTGTGTGTGTGGATGAGAAAGGACATTCCAAATGTGAATTTTTGGAAGTAATATTTTATTATTTTCTCACATTAGTTTCTCTTATGGGTTTTTGTAAACTATTTAACTACTGTTCAATTATTTTATATAAAATTTTCAAAATTATTTCTATCCTAGTTTCATGTGTTGGGAATCATTTTTCGAGCTACAAATGATTAATTACTCACCCCCAGATGGGGAACAATAAAGCATTTATAGATGTCATCTACTGGGATATAGGATATTTATTGTGTAATTTTTCACCAATGAGGTATAATGATACTTTGGTCTTATTGGGTGGTATTAGATTTCATATCTTGTTTGGTTGTGACTTGATTTCATTGATTCATGTTGTTTTATGGGTTTTTTCATTTTATATTCATTGTTCCATAGTCACATTGAATTTTTAGATTGATTGGTCATTTATTTGGGTTTTACTTTGTGTATTTATGAATCAAACAAAAGTACTGGGTGTTAATGTTTTATATTGATGGGTTGTTATATTTTATAGAGAAAATTGTCCCCCAAAATATTTATTTAGACCATAGAAATTATAACTATATTTTTGTGTCTTGGGATGTCACTAAATTTTGGGGTCCGTATTATACAATGACTTGGGGAGGGATGTAACTAATTGTATAAATTTTGGTTAATCCATTTATCTATTACGATGGAAGATAGGATATGGGAATATCGAAATACCAAATTAATATCATAAACATTAATTCCTATCCTTTTTATGATTAAATTACTGTTCTAGGGTGGATAGGATAAAAATGTGTTCGATAAAATATCATCTTGTATTATCATCTCATAATCAAGGGTTTATGATATGAGAATTTAATTTCATTCATTGTTAGTGAGAATTATTATTAGGATTGTATTTTAAATATTGATTTTTATTATAAATAAATTGACCAAGGTTTCCCGAAGCCGGTGTCTTCATCATCACATCAGAGCAACATATAATAAAACGAATCCCAATAGGATGTATAGTTTAGTAGTCCTGATCAACTAGATACATGAACGAATCACATAAAAATTGATTTTAAAATACGACATTGTATTTTACCACAAAACACCATTATTATTTAGTATATCCTAGCATATCATTCAATATATAATTCCTCACTTCACGTTAAAGGAAATATATGAAAGGGGTTAAAACAAGTTCTCAGTAAGGGTATGTGAAAAGTGGATGATACCATTATTAAATAAGGAATACCAAATATGCAATGGTATATAACTGAAACATAATTATATTTAATCAATAACTTCATCATAATAAATAATAAGGAATAAATAATTTATGATAAAATAATTCCATATAAATAATCACATGATTTATTAAAAATTTCAATAGATGTTATAACTATTCGAAAAATCATATGTACCTCAATAATTAATATCATAGTGGGGGAATAAATAATTCTAGACATCTTATATATATATTCAAGGCATCATTCAAAGACATCTTAAATAAATGGGAAAGGCCTCCTCTAGATACCCAAACTAGTATGCCTCATGAGACTTACCGATGCATCAAGGGGCTATAGTGAGCCCCTCACATAACATACTTTATTAAATTCATTACTCATAATAATGTTCTGAAATATATTCCATTTAAACGTTTATATAAAAAATATCAAATTAAATGTTAGTAATTATCCTGATCAATAAACATAATCATAAACCCTTAATATTAATACAAATAATGGTATCAAAAAATTCAATTCATATTCAAAATGACCATAAACTATCCATATAAATAAAGAGTATGGTGTCACTTTAAAATATTCCAAGTGAATAATATATATAAAAAGGGGTTTGGACATTGATTGATAGAAATTCCATAAATATATCAGTCAAACATTTTGAGGAAAATAAACTTTAGACATTTAAAATAATGTTTCAAAAACTAAAAGTTCTCAAAATAGTTGAAAAAATAGTTTATTTGAAAATATATTTTGAAACATATAAAGTAATCATTAAAAAATTGAGTGGTCTTGAAAAATTAATATTCAATTCATGTATTTGAAAATAAAACAAAGATTTCCATTACATATTTTTAGGAAAAGATAAAAATTACCTTGTTTCGAAAATTAGTGACATATTACTTTTAAAGACAATTAAAAAAAGAAAAAAAATCAATTTTTTTTATTAAACCATTACTAGAGTGTTAAAAAAATTTTGAAAACATTTTTAGAAAACATCGACATGGATGAAAATGATTTTGGGCCAAAGAGATAAATAAATTCAGTATTCATGAAAAACACTTTTTCAAAAAATTTAACTACAAAAAAGTGTGTAATTGGTACTTTCAATTAATGATTATTGAAGAAACATAAGATAATAAAATAGACATGGATTGGTATAGAAATTTCAAATAATTCACTATTGGATTACATAAACAAATTCTTCTTGATTAATGACGAGTTTTGGAATAATCCTTTTCAACTTTGTTAACTATTTAATCATTATCCCCATGAATAAAATTACATAGAATTAAACATTAAATAACAATACGGTAAAAATATTCCATATATAACATATAATAACGGTATTATATACCTAACACATAATAAAAAATTGGTGATTATGGAATATTTCTACTAAATGTAAATGTGAGGCGAGAAACCCTTACAATGATGATTGTATTGAAGTGAGAATTGAGAAATGAATTGATTATGTGTCATAAATTTAATTCCACCCAAAAAATTTGAAATAAAACATAATACAATCATATATCATTTGACATATAATAATGGCACAATGTAATCAATTAAGTAGAATGATCACCTAATGAATGAAAATTAGGTAATGAAACCCTTTAAAATAGTTTGAATTACATCATATGCATCCATAATTCAGGTATTTTTAATATAGTTTTATTATACATTTATTAAGAACAAAAATAATATATATCATTACATAAATGATTTATCTATAGTGTGTTATGAATTTTTTATTAAAAATTATTTGTTAAAATTGCATTTATAATGATAATTACATCATTTTTTATGTATGTTTTGGTTCAATAGTTTGTTCCTTTTACATCGATCATGGTTCCATAATATCTGTAATATATAATTAATATATATATTTAAATATTTATTTATAGTAATATAAAAAATTTATAGATATAAAATGAGTTATACTATTCATGGAGATGGTTAGACATACGTATGCATGAATGATGTTTCTAATTTCTAACTACAAATCATGAATTTCTATTTATTTTAAAGGGGAATGAAGATATAGGGGAAAATTTTGTACCAAAAATCATGGGGGTCTACAATAGTTATGTTTGATGTAATCATCCATTACATGGTTAACACCCTGGACTAAAAATGAACAGAGTAAAAAATTAAGAAATTTTCTCAACAAGACTCACTCTTGAGGCCAGGAAATCAACAACTACATTTCCTTCACACCACATTTGACATATATCTATCCATCTATTCAAAAACCCTGTAAATAACTAAATAGGATACTCAATGTACTATAGGGTAGCTCTCATCCCACAAAAGGAGTTGGAAATTATAATTCAATCAGTTTTCATAGCAGTAAGGTGGGTGTCTTTCTGGAAACATATCTACAACATATTGAGTAGTGCATCTGCTTCAACCTTAAGGGAGTCACCTCTACCGAATGAGGATGAGAAAGACATGATAGCAGATCCCTTTGTTTCCCTAACCACTCATACTCCCTACATAAACCCCATTCTATAAGAAAAATATTTGTTCATCTGGAGACCGGAGTGTTGGGGATTCTAGCAAACCCAACATCCATGCAAAGCTGTAGTACCTTTGTTGGGAAATAACATACCCATAAGGAAGGTTCTGAGTGAAGGAAACTCATAAAAGTAAATACATATACTATAAAACTTGATTATGGTGATTTTTATTTTTATTATCATTCCAAAACAAGATCCCAGTGTCCACCTTACCTCGTTTGAATTTTTTTATTCTAGAGACACCAACAACCCACTATGAAGAAGATGGATCACACCTTTTTTTTCTCGTCAAATGGAATTAAAGAAAATAAAATAATTACAAACCTTCCAAGAATAATTATTAGTTTATATATATATATATATTATAATAAAAAAATATATCATTATTATAATCCATGTAAAAATAATCTGAAAGACATTTCATATATCTATGTAGAGGCGGTGGTCCACATGTGCACATGACCAAAATTATTTTATTACAACAGATTAAAAGGTAAGAAATTATATTTTATTTTATAATTAAATAATTATTTATAGTTCATAAATATATCATATATTAATATTTTTTATCTATACTACAATAAATTTAAAGCTTAAGAGAAAAAACAATAACATTGCTCTGTGTGGCGATAGTCTGATATACACACGAGGGACGTCATCGTATCCCAAAAAGAATATAAATTAAAAATTTATATGAGATTTAATAGTTATAGAATTATAATAGTGTCATAAATAATATATAAATATGTTTACATCATTATTATATCAATTCTTTAATGTTAGTGATTTAAAAAGAATTACATCGGTTCATGTGGTGGTAGTCCACCATACACACGAACGACAACATCATTTTACATCTGATAGATTTAGAGATTGATATAGGTTAATACATTTACATAATAATATATAATTATTTGTAACATATTTGTGTTATTATATTATATTGAGTTAATATTTTTTAGGTGGTGGAAGAATAAATTTAATAAAAACACTTGTTCCAGAATGTCACATCCTATTCAGATGACCTCGTTAGGTTTGCATCAGAAGCCTTAATATGATATATTTATAGAAAAATAATACCTATATAATGTTGGTGGTGGATTATATAAAATTTTCATGATGTTATTTAATGATTCAAATTGTTATTTCATTTTTATGTTTAGGGGATAGGAGTGGTCTTTTATAAGTGGGATATATGACACACTACAAAATTTTAAAAAGAATAAAGTGTACCCACATTTAACCAATGAAAAATGATATTAAATGCCCAATTATTTAACCAATAGAGAGAAAAGTATTAAATATTTAATTAATATTGTATTTTGATAAGTTTTTGAGTCATTTTACCACTTTTTTTTAGTTTAACCACTCATAAATCCATTTTCACCTTAATTATGGTAATTAATATGTACTAATATTAGTATTAAAAATGGTTAAAAATTAAGTTATAATTATTATATAATATTATTTATTTTGTATCTCAAAAATGAACACATTATTATAACTTCAATTAATATATGTTGATGTATTTAATTTAAAATTAATCCTATAGATGCAATGAAAAAGTGATTTTCCAATGGGAAAATTTTAATTAGTATAGAATGTTTTAATTTAAAAATTCATTATGGAAATAATTAACTTGAGAAAAATTATATTAATAGATATATAATTGAAAAACTTTTATTTTTTAAAACTCAATTTTTTAAATTATTTAAAATAAATGAATATTTTAAATAAAACCCAATATTTTTTTTACTATTTATAAAAAAATTAATATTTTTCAAAAAATTTATAAAATTCCACCCTAAAATGATTTTAACCTGAATATTTAAAAAATATGTTAATTTTTTGAAATAAATTTCTTAAATTGGAATCGTTAATTTTATAAATTAGTGCACAAAATATAACTAAATTGCCTTTTAGAAAAATAATGTTTTAATCATAAAATTGGATTTATTCTCATTTCATTCCTAGAAAACACCTAAGATAAATAATTAAAAAATTAAATTAATGTATAAAATATAAATTTCATTAAAATAATTCCCCAATAAGAAATTATTTAATTTATTATGTTTAAAACCCATTACACCATAAAACTAATTTTTCAGAAAAACATTTCTTATACTTTCAAATGATTTTTTTATTTTCTATTCAATATAAAATTGAAGAATTTATTTTAAAAATGACTAAATAATATTATTTTAATAATTTAGTTAAAACACTTTAAAACCAATAAATTAAAAATAATTTTATTATGGCCATTTTTAAATAAATGTCATTTTGTAGTGAATTTTTTTTCTTTTGATGTCGTGGTAGCGCACATAAAAAGATATTAAAGACATTGAATTTATTTAAAAATAAATATATCATAATTTCTTATGGTGTTTCAATAACTTCTAAGATTATAATTCAATTTCATATACACTATTGAAAATGAATTTCCTATCTTAGTGTCTAGGTGCAGTATATTTTACCTCCATAAATAAATTTCATCCTCAAAATTTAATCTTGATTTCAGTAATGAAGTGTTTGAAAACTGAAAACACCCTTATTGAAATTCCACATCATGAAAAGGGTTCATAAAACATACTATTGATAATATATAATGGGAATTATGAATTTTATGTTCCAAAATCACATAACTAGGTTTCCAAATAGAAGAAAACCAGTGGAAAGTGAAGATGTTGACATGGAATAAAACTGAAAATAATTATAGACAGTGATAGAGATAATTGGTAATAATAAATAGGATGAATAAAAAACCATAAATCTATGATTATATAAGAGATCTTTTTACTCATCATATATATGGTTATTAAATAATGTTTTTTAAATAATTTTGTTTCTAGACATGAGGGACTATTTTACCAACTAGAATAGGAATATAAGGTAATTTACATACCTAACATGTCTAATTTTACTGATTATAAATTTCCTTCATAATATCATCCTTCTTATAAATTATGAATATTCAAGATGTCTTTTTTATGCCTGAAGCACTAAAATTAACTTTTCATGGATCATAAGATGCATAAAACTTTTCCAAGTATTTATATATATAAATATTTACCAACAAAAACATGTTTACTGTAATTTATCCAATATAATAAAATAATATCTAAAATTTAGATATACACTAATATTTATAATTAATCTATTCCATGAGTATTTACCCATTAGACTCATCCAAAATATTTCTTTCAAATTCAATGTATAAAAATTTATAAGGATGTTCACCAAATCAACATGATATTATCTAAACAATATAATGTGGCTCTTAATGTGACATTCCAAATATATGAATACCTTGATCACCATAAAACCAAAATGAAAAAATAAATTCATATAAAAATAAAATATTAAATTTTAGTATACGTTCCTCAAATCTAAACATACAATAAACTCTATCAATGATAACATAAACTGTCATATCAGTAACCAATTTCAATGTCACCAATACCATTCCATAGATATCTCTTTATCATTTATATCTCAACATCTTAAAAATATTAATTTTTATCTTCTATCAATCATGTGGTTTTTAAAAGATCTAAATGCCATTGAATCACTTTTATTGGTAACATTCCGTATGTGTCTTCAAATCCTAATAGAAAAACCACAAAAAATAATCCTTACAAATTTTATGATACTTATACTAAAAATATCATTAAAAAAATACTTATATAATAAAAATCATGAGTTTAAATACTTATAAACATTAACCGTTCCACTTCATTCTTACACCATTAACTAATATTTATCATCTCATTCATTAATAACTCCATCCATTCATATGTAATTTGTAGTCTCTTTACTATGAATAATATAATCAGTAATTTTTCAACCTTTTTGATTCTATTTTTGAGATTTACCACAAGGACATTGATTTCCAAAATATTCTGACATTCCACATTTAAAACTTTTTACCATTGATGATACCCGAAGGAGACCATTATTATTATCCACTATGTTAACGAAACTATTCATTTTCCATTGTTTATTTCATTCATTTTGTCCTGATTTTACAAACATAAAACATCTCCTTATTCTTCTATAACATTCACTTAGAGTTATCATCCCATATTCTTGAAATATAAGAAATCGAGTCTTCTTCCATCCATAGTCACTACCAACAAAGCTATTATTCAACTATATCCTCATATTTATTAGTTTGTCTAAGGGTTTTTAATAAACAATTTCTTAATAATATATCATGGTAATTCATTAGAAATAATAAAAATATCATTCACCCTAGTCAATATCAAATTTTGTTTCTCATAAAAATATTTTTAATTTCATTCAATGGTAATTGAGTTCCTTCTCGTTCCCACCATTGACAAAAAAATTATAGTATAATAATAAATAATCATATTAGGAAAACAAATATTCCTAAATAATAATTTATAGGTTATGGAAATAAAAAAAAATATTTTCAATAAGAGACACATTATCATTAATCATAGTCCATTCATGGTCAATATACATTAAAATCAATTATAATGTTTCCAAAAAAAATTTAAATAACCCAAGCATATCCCCTAAGAGTGTCAAACTTGGTGAATGTGAAGGAATGTTTCTATGTATATTGTAATGTTTAAGTCAATCCCAATACTTATTTTTTAGAGATTTTACCTTGGGTATATATGTTCCAAAATCACATCCACTTGTATTATCTAGACATGGATGAATTTATAGGTAACCCATATAATATATAACTTAAAAAACACTATGATTTTATCTCATAAAAATACTGATCCCCGATGTCATTCATAGTGTAATGTTATCTAATCTAGTTTTTATGAGTTTATTTTCAATTGTTTATATTAAACATCCCTTGATACCAATTATAAATACCGAAACCATTTTATCCTAGAGCGGGTGTCTACTTTATTACATTAGCACTAGATATAAGTAAACACATCTTGAAGGATAATATAGTTTAGTAAACATGGTAAAGTGGAAGAATACTTAAAACTCATATTACAATTGAAAAATAAAATACAAAATAATACTTTTTTTCTATTACTATTATTCCTTTACCATATTCCTATATATATGTAAAAATATAGATCCTGTAATCAAGGAAGATAATTCAAAAGAAATGGGTGAGCTCAAGTACTCAATAAGGGTATTGTCACACCCTGTCCACTGGGGCCCGTGCCGTGACTACCCCAAGACCACCTTCCATAGGCCATGGGATGGTGACTAGCACCAGAATAGAGTATCCCTATAATAGGAAGATATTTCCTTTAAACCTGTACAAACACACAATCCAAGAGTACAACAAGAAGAAACCATGAAGTAAAGTGGTATAGTAAAACGTTTACTGAAAGTATAGGGCCGAGAATACAAGGCAAACTGAAAGGTAAAAATACAACTAAAAAGAGAAAAACAGCTCCTATAACATCCACCGGGGATCCTACCTGAATGGTAGGTACATCTCATGATCAATAGTCACTGCAACATGTCACGTCAAATAGTCCGCTGTTGAGTACTTTCCAATCCTGGTTCATTAGCCTTGCTCCACGTTGTCCATTAGCTGCACAAGACACAACAATGTGCGGGTGTATCCAGTTCAGGGGTGAGTTTAACAATACATAGTAGGGACCCTTAGAACTCCATAGGTCTCCAAGAGTTCCACAAATGAAAACACCACAAAGAAAGACTTTAATAAAAACACACGAAGTAGTAATCAACTCTACTTAGGTATATTCCCATACATATACCCATGTCATCAAGAGATAATTTTCTCATTCATGAGGAAACTTAAGGCTCCATATTTTAATCCATTTTCACAATTGATCTACGGAGGAAGAATTCCACAAAGGTAATTCCATGAATGTAAGAGTTCTACAAAGGTAACACCATTATGGTAAATCCACGGAGGTAAGAGTACCGCAAAGGTAACACCATGAAGATAACACCACGAAGGTAAAAGTACCACAAAGGTAACAAAACAAAGTTAAGAGTACAACAATGTTAACACCATGAAGGTAAATGAGCCAGCTCACACTAGGTATAACTTTAGTACATAAGTACAGATGATTAGTTGTATCATTGGATCATCTTATTCTTTTGAGAAGATCTGTTGTTGACCCTCATAGGATTAGTATGCACTGACCCACAAAATATCGCTAAGAACTATCCAATGCAAGATCACTATGTGCAGAACCACACAGGATCACTAAGCTCTAACCCACACATGATCGAGTGGTACTGACCCACATAGGATCGCTAATCATTTTTCACGTCACATCCATCCATGAGATTCCCAAACTAAGTATGCTTGATTTAGGGAGGATCCTGTCCTTAAGCCATCATTCATACCTCATACACAACTAAGTTCCATGAATAAGTATCTCAAAGAACCTCCATGTCGTAAGGGTTCCAACACGACAGACAACGCGTCAATCGGACGCCCGGTCTGTGACTTATAAGCGTTTTAGTTCCTAGGTCCTAGTTGGATTCAGGTCTGATCCAACCCGATCATACTCCAAAATTTTCCTAAACACAGGTGGAGTAAACAAAAACAAACATCTCACTCCAAGGTTCCTTACACAACAGACAGTTCGTTAAACAGACACCAACATTTCATGTTATGGCTCTTTTAGTGAAATTGGGCCTGGAAGGGTTCGGGTCCGGTCCGACCTGGTTGGCCTGGCCTGACCCGACACTGTTCGGGTCCGACCCGACCCATAGGGGTGCGACGTGACCTGCAAGGGGGTGTGGCATGGCCCATGGGGGGCATGTCCCACTATATTGGCATGGCCCGACCCACTGGGCTCGCGCAACATGACTCGCAGGGGGCGCGACCCACTAGGCTTGTGCGGCCCGACCCGAGGTGGGCGTGGCCCGCTTGCTGGGGCCCACCCCAGCTGGCGTAGGGGGGAAGATGATCTCCCTGGTTTTCCCCAAACAACCATAGTTGTTCGGTTTGTGAAGTGGCGATGCCACATGGGGCCGCCCGATCACCACGGGACCCATAAGAGGGCGTGTCCCTTCACTACCACGACCTCCTCTAGCGGCACGTGACAACGCGCCACACTGTCTCCGTGACCGACTGGTTCCAGCTTCTCTGTTCGAATTCCATAGCTATAATACCATGATATCCTCTTCTTTTGGTGCGCAATGGCGTGCCGCCTCCTCCACGGTCGGCCGATACCGGCCACCGCCATCACTCGCTGGGGCCGATCGCTAGTGCTGTCATGCTAGTGTCGCACCGATAGACTTATGTGGGTCACCAGGTGAGCTTTGGCGGCCCGTCATTCCATCCAAAGGTGCCAACTGACCTCTCGGGACACACTCTCCACCGCTTGTCTCCTCGTTCAAAAATATTTCCCATCTGAACCAAATCCCATAAATAACACACTAGTAAAACAAGTAGCAAAGAGTTCAGGCCTTATTTGTTTGGCCCGCACCCTCCGTGTTAGCTTGATAGGAAGAGGGTAGAATATGATTCAAAAAACTCTTGAAATTAAAATAAGATAAATACCTACCTTATTATATTTGGAGAACATCCATGTTTGAGGAAGAGTCAACGTTCATCATTCCCACAAAAATCATCCAACAACGCCGCTCAATCGTCGTTCTTCAATTCGTGATTTGGTGGCGCTCATCACCACTCGTTGGAACCGGTCCCGTCATCAAATTGGTTTACATCACGACACTTTATCAGAACTTCATCGATTGGTGAAGTTGTGCCAATACTCCTTCCCAAAATCTATATAAATAGGAGATGGGGAGGGGTGAGTAACAGGCATGGAATTAATGGGGTTTAATTAATTAAGAAACCTTCTTAATTCCAATGGTGTTGTTATGAAGAATTGATGAGTATAGACATTTAATGGATTGACACATCGTTGGTCCAGCTATGCCGCTTGTCTATTGGAGGGGAAAAAATTAAAATAAAATAACATAACATGTTCTTTTTTTTTCTAAAGTCTGTAAAATTAACTTTTTCACTAGACCTACTACGATCGAAGTGAAGCTTCTCTTAAGAGAATCACTATGCTACAGATTCAATAGTGCCCTCTTATTTTTAATTCATGCACCAGTTTAAAAGATATAAAATGCCACCCATTCATTTACTGAACGTACCTTAAAAAATGTTAAGAAATTTATTCTGGGAACCCCGATCATAAAAATCACACGTCGTCAATTTTTGCAGACTCTTAATAATTCCATTTAACTAAAAAAAATATATGGAAAATATGGGTCTTTACATTATCCAAACCTTAGGGCTCTTCATCCTCAAAAATCCACAAAATTGACTAAGGAAACAAATGGGGGTACTGAGCACGAATCTGAGCCTCCCACTCCCATGTTCTCTCCAGGAGGTTCCCATGCTGCTAGAAAACATGCACTAGAGGTATCAATTATCCACAAATGAATTTCTATTGTTGATCCTCAATCTCCACTGGAACCTCCATTAACGTCACCCCATCGTTGATGTCCAGCTCACCCCAATCAATGATGTGCGATGGATCATGCATGTACCTATATAGCTGCGACATGTGGAAAACATCATGCTCCTAGTGCATCTTTGTAGGAAGATCCAGGTGATATGCCACCTCAAAAACTCTGCTGAGAACCTAAAAAGGTCTAATGAACCTCAGAGATAACTTGCCGCCTCAGCCAAATCTCTGCAAACCTCATAAAGGTGAGACCTGTCGGAAGACATGGTCTCCCTCCTCGAACTCCAATGGTGTCTGTGTCGTATCAGCATAAGAATTCTACCTGCTCTGTGTAGTCTTCATCCACTCTTGGATGATCTGCACCTTCCCAGAGGAATCTCGTACAAACTCTAGACCCATAAGTGTTGAATCCATCAGGTCTGTCCAACATAGAGTTGATCTGCATGGTCGACCCTACAATGCCTCAAATGAAGTCATACCGATGGTGGTGTGAGAACTGTTGTTGTATGAAAACTCCTCCAAAGGAAACTGATCCTCCCAACTATGACCAAAATATAGGATGCAAGCATGAAGCTTATCCTCTAGTGTCTTAATGGCCTGCTTTGTCTGACCATCCGTCTGTGGAAAAAAAGAGGTGCTCAAATGTATATGAGTACCAAACTCTTCCTGCAATTCCTTCCACAATCGGGATGTAAAATGTGTTTCATGGTCAGAGATGATCATCGATGGAACAACATAAAGTCTCAAAATCTCTTATATGTAGAGGCATCCCAAGCCATCTACTGATCTCTGCTTTCAGATGGGTAGGAATTCGGCCGACTTTGTGAGCCGGTCAATGATCACCTAGATAGAGTCATGTCCCCTGGACGTACGTGGAAGCCCTGTCACAAAGTCCATGGAGATATCATCCCACTTCAAATTTGGTTCCTCTAATGGATACTCTAAGCCTACTAGAACCTGATGCTTGACCTTCACTTGATAACAAGTGAGGCATCGTGAAAGAAAATCTATCACTTCCTTCTTCATCCCTGGCCACCAGTGCGAACTCCGAAGGTCCTGGTACATATTCTCCACTCCAGAATGTACTGCCCAAGGGGACATATGAAACTCCCTCAACACCTCCTCCCATAGCGCCACCTGTACCATGGTGCGTCCTCTAAAGAGGATAACGTGCTCCCCACCTTCAAAAATTCTATCAGGTTCCTATCCGGAGGATATCTAGGCACATTTTTCCTCACTTTCAATGTACCCAAGCTATGCCTCCCAAAATCGCTGAAGAATTGGGGGAGTGAAAGTCATAGAATGGGGGTAAGATGCTCCATCTCTATCCAAAAAATATATATACAACACGACTAGCTACTTTATCCCCTAACTATGCTACTAGAAACCAGACCTCCTGTTGAGTGTGTCTGTCACTATGTTCCCCATCCTAGGAGTGTGGACTGTCTCAAAGTCATACACCTGAAGTAACTCTAGCCAATGTCACAGAATCAGGTTTAGGTTATTTTATGAGAAGATATACCTGAGACTCTTTTGATCATTATAGACTGTAAAACATTCTCCCATCAAGTAATGTTGCCACATATTCAAGGTGAAGATCACTACTGCTAACTCTAGGTCATGGGTAGCGTAGTTCTGTTCATACTTTCTCAGTTGTTGAGAACTGTATATTATCAATGCTTGCTCCCGCATCAGGACACATCAATGTCGACACACTGATGTGTCGCAGTAGACTACATTCCCAAAGCCCTCTTCTTGTAGCCTTAAGATAGGGGCAGTTGTCTATCTCTGCATCTGCTCTTGAAAACTTTTTTGACATCTCTTTATCCATATGAAGGGATATCCCTTCATCGTCAATACTGACAAGGGTTCCACAACTATGGAAAAGTTGGGTATGAATCCTTGGTAGTACCCAGCCAAACCTAGGAGACTCTGCACCTCGTTCACACTCTTAGGTAGCTCCCAATATAGCACAACCTCTATCTTGACTAGATCCAATACAACTCCATCCTCTATGATAACATGTCCCATAAAGTGGACCTATCTTATCCAGAACATGGACTTCTACAAATTACCATAAATCTGGTGGTCTCAGAGTGTATCTAGAACTTTCTTTAGATGATATGCATGATCCTATTATGTCACTGAGTACACTAAGATGTATTAAATGAAGACCACCATAAAGGGATCGAGGTATGGTTGGAATATCCTGTTAATGAGTCCCATGAAAACTGATAGGGCGTTGTTCACGCTGAAAGGAATAACCAAGAACTCATAGTTTCCATACAGACATCTAAAGGCCATCTTCTGCACATCCTCATCTCGTAACATGAGATGATGATAGCCTGATCTGAGGTCTATCTTTGAAAACCAACGAGCTCCCTTCAGCTGATCGAAAAGGTCATCGATCCTAAAAAGTGGATACTTGTTCTTCAGGGTCATCTAGTTCAGGCACACATAGTCCACAAAGAGTAACAAAATCCCACATGCCTTGTTGGAAAACAAAACCAGGGCTTACCATGGGGAAACTGTAACAACCTAATATTTTATGAGTATTATTATTTTTAATTTCATTGATGTCTTGTGTTGTACGTGACACAAAAATTAGCTTGTTCTATATACAACACCGTATACGCAACACTATTCTTGTCTCGTGTTACAAAATTTTTCAATTTTATTTGATAGAAGTTATTATACGCAACATTGTGTGTGTATATATATATATATTCAATGTATAAATGAAATACGGTTGGATTATATAATACACAACAACAAAAGAATATTTCACTACACATAACCCTGACTTTGCTTGCTTTACACACAATCACAACATTCCACAATAGCGTGTGTTGTACGCAATATCGAGTTTCACTAAACAATGATATGTTATTAAAATATTATATAAAATAGCTGTTATGAATAGTAATACCCAATTTTTGAAATTTTATAAATTTTAACATTAAAAATGGACTTCATTTTTGGATTCGGAATATCGAAATTATCCTAGAGTGATTTTTTGGTATTTTTCTGAAAACTTTCAATTTGTGATGAATAGTTAAAACACTGGGTTACTATTTAAAAAAAAACTTTTTCATTAAATAATTATTTATTTTATTTAATTTTTTTAGGTAAAAATTGATACATAATACCTATTTAAGTTCAATTTAATTCATTGGAGTCATTTTACAATAATTTTCGATATATAAAAATTTTATTGAACTTTTCACCGTCTTTTACCTACCTCCTAGGAGCTTTTTGCAATCTTACATAAAACATAATTTTACCGCTTCTATGAGTGGAATTTCGAAAATCTGAGAGACATGGTAAATATAAAGGAGAAAAATGTGGTTCAATAAGATAAATTTTTTTTGGTGAATAGTAACTTTTTACTTTTATTTACCACGATTAAAAGTAAATAGGGTAATTAAGGTTAAAAATGATATTATTATTACCCTAACACATATCCTAATTCTATTGGATTAGTGTAATTCGACCAAAAACAACCTTATGAATAAAAATTTTCCCTTTAGGTCCACTTTGATTAGATTAGGGCATATATTATAATTTTATTTAAAGAAGAGTTAAAATAGTTAAAATCAATGTTTAATAACAAATAAAATTTAATATAGGTTTATACATAATATAAATAAGACTATAAATATTAATTAGAAATATAAAAATATTTCCTACATAATGGTATTTTATTTATAATTTTAAGACATTAAATAATTTAATTTATTTATGACACAATGATGATGCAATAATAGCCTTATTAATGAAATATTAACATAATTGATATTATAAATACCCAAATAAATGTAATTTGAGACTTTTTTTGAATTAAACTAATTTAATAGGTTAATATGACATGTTAGTATTGCTTTAATTTACTTTTTTCGAAACAATCATGCTGTTATGATTTTCACAAAAATCAATTACCATATAGTGTCAAAATTGACATAAAATAGTTTTTAAAAAAAATATTATATTATTAATTGTTATTATATTAGTAAAAATCTAAGGTTCATCCAAATGAATTATATAAGATTATATATATTAATAATGAACCACTCGGGGTTTGTGTGCCTTATTATAGTAAGTTTATTAACCATGTAGTGTAAGAAAACAAGAAGACACTGTAAAAGTTAAATTATTTAACTTAGTGTTAAATCTAAATGATAATGTTAAAATAGTAACATAAAGTTGTCTGAAACCTATTTTTTGAGGGTATTTCTACCCATATCCACTTTTTATTCAAAATAAATCAATTTGGAGGTATTATAAACCGAATATGACGTTATTATAAAATAATATTTTAAGTCTTTCAAAAGGTGCCCCTCTCCTCCCTTATAAAAAGGGAACCCCTTCCCTCTTCTCTTCACACCCTTTTGAGCCTTGATGCTTGGCCAAAACCTGCCAATTATTCTTCTCAACATATATAGTTATATCATAGTGGTTCTGGTCTTCTCAAAAGACCAACTCTAGTGCCCTAAGAAGAAGTTTAAAGGAGGTGTGCCGAAGAAGAGGTAATCTCTTCTACCGATTCTTTCATGTTTCTTTTTTCTTCTACTTCCTCTTATTTAGTTGTTTCATTATAAAGTAATAACATCAGTATTAAATATATAATTATATTTTATTATAAATATGAAAAAACCCTATTTCACTTTCTATCCATCCTATGGAAAACGAAATCACCGCACGTGCGTACGTACAGAATATCGTCTCCACACCGTGGTGTAATCAGTTTTCCCACCACCACCTTACTTGGATGGGTATAATGGTGTAAATAACGAACTATATATTATTATTGTAAAGTTTTATTGATTCTGAAATATTATACATACACTTTAATATAGTTACATGATCATGATAATGATATCATCGCTCGTGCGTATGTAGGGACTACTGTCTCCCCGAACATGATGAGATTTATTTTCCATGATTAACCACTAAAGACTGATTATAAAGTATATATAAAAAATAATCATGAGAAATATTACATAATAATGATACTGAATTTATGTACATATATGTTTCATTTACTTAATTCCATTTAATTCAATAAGGAAACGAAAACAACGTTCATGCGTACGCACGGCCTACCGTCTCCATGGACGGTGTATTTCATTTATCGATCTATCATATATATTTATATAATGAATATATATTATATATAATTCATGTTTTACATTATGTAATTATGTAAATCAGGATATAAGTAATAATATCATGAAAAACATGTCGAAACACGTACGATAAATGAAAAGATTTTACTCAAAACACTACTTTAACATGGAATTCACAAAAGAACAGGTAATATGATGTCATAAGTGAACCATATATGCTATCATAACAATGAATATGATTCTATAATAATTCAATGACATTATTTAGATCATTATACAGGATATTCAGATATGTATGAATCATATCGGACCTAAGGTATGGGATAACTCTTTCAATCTCATTTTATTCCGACATTGTTTATTCGTAAATATTTACTGGGGTTATATTTCTCATCCATGTCACTATTTTCTAAAAATGGTTTCATGTATGTTTAAAGTCCATTTTAACCATTTTTAACTTTTACTACATGGTATGTAAGGAATCATTCTTTTTTTACCATACGAGGTACTTTTTGACTTTTCCAGCAAAAGTACAAGAAGAATGTTTCTTAACTTATATGACACAAACTGATTTTTACGATTTCATAACACCTTATTTTCATGAAGCTTACTCTACAATATTTCATAAATATTTTCAGAAAAATCCTCTTCTTTTAAAATTGCATGGAACTTTGTGAAAATAAAATGATTTTGAATAAAAAAGGATATTTTCCACAAGAATTTATATCTAGTGTTTTATCAAAACCATTTTCCATATAAGATGACATTATTTCATATGTGTATGTTTCATTTATAATTTCTCTATGATTTACATGGTTTCACTTCGCTTATGATGAAATTATATCCATTTTATTTATATGGATTATGTTATGATGGGATGATGTTTATGAAACCCATTTTATTCTTTGGGTTATGATGAATGATTTATGTTTATGTTATGGAACACGTAAGAATGATTTAATTATGAGATGGGTGAGACCTATATGTCCCTACAATACATTGGGTAAAGATTTATATCTCATTATATAGACATGGATGGAACGATATGTTAATCTAGTTCAGTGATATAAGACTGGAACGAGGAGAGAACTCGATTCATAAAGGGACTTTTTCCACTAAGATGGTCTTGGCAACAATGCCTTGGCTACTATGGAAATCATATCATGTGATTAATGGTTTTCCACAATTAAATGTTTTATTACCATGCTATTTTCTCATTATTGATGTTCCCTTATGATATATGCCTTATGCACTTCCAAGATTTATGTCTTTGCTCAAGATTTTGATGTTTAGATTTTATGCTCAAGTTTTTTGCATTCAAATGTTTATGGATTAATTTATGTTCTCTATGTTTACCCTTATAGAGCATTTCAGATCACCCTTTTTATTTTTTCTTTTCCCCAGGATATAAAGAAAGGTTTTAGGTAAGAAAATCAAAAGGGGAAGATCTTTATGGGAGATGTTGAAGATCTTTCACCCTGAATAGAAGATTACGTTCCGAGTTTTCTAAAGACACTAAACTAATGCGGTCTTTGGGCGTCTGTTATTATCATGTATTCTGTATTCCGAAAAAGTAATGTAATTTCAATGTATGTCAAGCTTGGGGTCTCTACAATTGGTATCAGAGTGAAGGTTTAGTTTACCTTTGGAAATTAGGATGCAAAAACTTTAGTGAAATACCTAGAGATATTTCTAAGGTATGTATAGGGATGTCCCTAAGGATAAGAATATGTATAGGTTACAGTCCTATAATTATGGTAACGATCTTATAATTTAAACTAAGATGGTAGATATTGATGGTACCACCCATTTATTATGTTGTTTTCCCTAGCATGATTTTTGACTCTCAAACTGTTCTTTTTGGGTTTTAGAAAATGTCTTGAAACAGGAAGATTCATGATAATGGACTATATGATGGACAATAGAATGATATTCTTTATGAGAAACCAAATGAAACGGGATATGGAAGTCCAAACATCGTTATTATGTCTAATCAGAAATCTCAAAATATGATCAATAATCTCAACTTTGGTAAGTTTCCCGACTCAGCTAATAAGAGAATGATGGAGTTTCATGATGATCCTAGAGGAAAAAAATTCAATTTCTGTCATGTAAATCATGTGGGAAGAGGCATAAAAAAGAATGTTTCAAAGGAACTGGAAGATGCTTTGGGTGCAGAAAAGAAGGACACAAATCTAGTAAGTGAAAAGGAAAATGTTTAGTTAACACCATGCAGAAGGATAATGGTATATCTACGACATCAACAATGATTAGATGTTTTAAATGTGGAATGTATGGGCATTATGCAAACCAATTCCCTAAGGGAAAATCTCATAAAGAGAATTAGCATGGTCATATTTGTATTTATGTCGATGATGATGAGGAGACTACAAATGATATATGATATGAAAAAAGTGTTGATTCTTGGTCAATGGTTTAAGAAGGCAGTGGAATGATTGTATGTTTATCAAGAGTTATGTTGTATACGTAATTTAATAGTACTATGGAATAAAGAAACATCTAAGGATTGTTACACTATTGTTTTTCCTAATGTATTTGAAAGTATATGTTGAATGGTACTGGTAACCATGAAAGGTTATTCAAATATTTTTGGAAAAATGATGATATGCGCATAATGAAGGGATAATGAGAAATTGAAATTTTGATAGTATTCATGTTCCCTTGAATGATATAAGGACAAAGTGATATCATGGTTTGAGTATATAGAAATTTTGGGATTTTGGTATGTGGAATGACTTAACATTTGACATCATTAATGTTTTCTATATGGTTCTATAGTAATTCATGTTTCAAAAGAATACATGATTAAGGTATTCACATGTTTGGAATATGACCAACAAGATATATCTTATGATATATGGGAGATAAATGATGGTATTCCAATGCATGGTATATGACCTCTCTAGTAATCTTTTTCTTTATACTATGAGATTGGATAGATGTATTTTTCATAAGACTAAATATTGGAATGGATTATGTTGGGAATAAGATAGTATTATTTAAGGATAGAACTTGTTTTTCGATATTATTTTTGGAATGTTATAATAGTATAGTTTTAGAAAAAGGACAACCCATAGGATGAGTGAAAACCCGTCGTGTCGGAAAAGGCTATGGCAATCGAACCCACAACTGAAGTACGATGGGCCTTTATCGCATACCACTGGTCTACAAGAAGTCCCTGGTTAGTAGAAAGTAGTTTTATTTTATTAAGCACTATGATAGATGAAGTATAAGTCCATTTTAGCAACCATATATGATAAATCTCTATATAGATGGACTTATGTATATTTAATAAATGGTGCTAAACTTTTTGTGATAGAAACAAATGGAATGACCTATCATTCTGTCGCATGATCTGCTAACACTTTACGAATGAAAAATTCAACTTCATTTCTTTAAGAGATGAAGTGGAAATTGTTCAAGGCAGGAACAACGATGAGATTTTACCAAAATCAAGTAATTATTTCTTTTAACTAAATAATTATTCAGTATTAGGGGAATGGTCTTGAAAACTAAAAACGTTTTCCTAGTACCCTCATTCCCCATAAATCAGATGGCACCTTAGATCATCACAAATTTATTGCTTTCGGATTGATGGCTTTTTCATAGCCATGTTCTCTGCCACTCTCCATCAGAACTTGATGGTTAGATTTATCTTCCATATCCATATTTTGACTTATGTTCTCCAATGTAGAAAACTAGTGATGAGTTAATTTGTGTAACCATTACATTTCATACTTTAGTTTTTTTAAAGTTATGTTTTGGTATACCTTTTTATGATGTTGGTTTCTATGAAAGAAACCTTCAAGTAGTAAACCATTTATAACCCCGATGAATTTTGAGGGCGAAATTCATTTTAAGGGGGGTGGAATGTAACAAACCATGATTTTATGAGAATTATTATTTTTAATTTCATTGATGTCTTGTGTTGTACGTGACACGAAAATTATCTTGTTCAATACGCAACATCGTATAGGCAACAGTATTCTTAAATCGTGTTATAAAAAATTTCAAGTTTGTTTGATAGAAGTTATTCTATGCAACATTGAGTGTATATATATATATATATATTCAATGTATAAATGAAATACGAGTGGATTCTATTATATACAACAACAAAAGAATCTTTCACTACACGCAACCCTGACATGGCTTGCTTTACACGTAATAGCGACCTTCCATGATTGCGTGTGTTGTACACAATAACGAGTTTCACTAAACAACGATATGTTATTAAAATATTATATAAACTAGCTATTATGAATAGTAATACCCAATTTTTGAAATTTTATAAATTTTATCTTTCAAAATGGACATCATTTTTGGATTTGGAATATCGAAATTAACCTAGGGTAAATTTTTGGTATTTTTCTGATAAAATTCAATTTTTGATGAATAATGAAAACCCTGGGTTACTATTTCAAAACCGACTATTTATTTAAATAATTATTTTTTTTATTGAAATTTATTTTAGGTAAAAATTGATATATAATACCTATATAAGTTCAATGTAATTCATTGGAGTCATTTTATAATAATTTTCTATATATAAAAATTTTATTTAACTTTTCACCGTCTTTTAACTACCTCCTAAGAAATTTTTACAAACTTACATAAAACTTAATCTTACCACTTATGCGAGTGTAACTTCGAAAATATGAGAGACACGATTAATATCAAGGATTAAAATGTGGTAAAATAAGATAAATATAATTTTTGGTGAATAGTAACTTTTTACTTTTATTTACCACGTTTAAAAGTAAATAGGGTAATTAAGGGTAAAAATGACATTACTATTACCCTAACACATGTCCTAATTCTATTGGATAAGTGTAATTTGACCAAAAACAACCTTAGGAATAAAATATAGCCCTTTAGGTCTACTTGGATTAGATTAGGACTTTTATTATTATTTTATTTAAAGAAGAGTTAAAATAGTTAAAATCAATGTTTAATAACTAAAAATTTTTAATATAGGGTTATACATAATATAAAGTCTACTATAATTATTGATTAGAAAGATATAAAAATTTCTTACATTATGGTGGTTTCTTTATAAATTTTAGACATTAAATTAGTTAATTTATTTATGACACAATGATAATGCAGTAATTACCTTATTAATGAAATATTAACATAATTGATATTATAAATATCCAAATAAATGTAATTTGAGACTTTTTATGAATTAAACTATATTATAGGTTAATAAGACATGTTATTATTTATTTAATAAACTTTTTTCTAACTAATCATGCTGTTATTATTTTCACAAAAATCAATTACCAAATAGTGTCAAAATTGACATAAAATAGTTTTTAAAAAATATTATATTATTAATTAATATTATATTCCTAAAAATATATGGTTTGGAAAAATGAATTATATAAGGTTATATATATTAATAATAAACCACTTGGGGTTTTTTTGTCTTGTTATAGTAAGTTTATTAACCATGTAGTGTAAGAAAACAAGAAAACAAGAAAACAAGGTAAAAGTTAAATTATGTAACTTAGTGTTAAATCTAAATGATAAGGTTACAATAGTAACCTAAACTTGTCTAAAAACTATTTTTTGAGAGGATTTAGACCCATCCCCACTTTAGTTTCTAAATAAATCAATTTGGAGCTATTATAAACCGAATATGACTTTATTATAAAATAATATTTTATGTTTTTCCAAAGGTGCCCCTCTCCTCCCTTATAAAAAGGGAACCCCTCCCCTCTTTTCTTCACACCCTTTTGAGCCTTTATGATCGTCCAAAACCTTCCAATTACTCTTCTAAACCTCTCTAGTTATATCATAGAGGTTCTGGTCTTCTCAAAAGACCAATTCTTGTTCCCTAAGAAGAAGTTTAAAGGAGGTGCGTCGAAGAAGAGGTAATCTATTCTACCGATTCTTTCAAGTTTCTTTCCCCTTATACTTCCTATTATTTAGTTGTTTCATTATAAAGTAATAAAATATGTATTACTTATATAATGATATAGTATTATATATATGAAAAAACCCTATTGAACCTTCCATCCATCCTATGGAAAATGAAATCACTGCGCGTGAGTACGTACGGAATACCATCTTCACGCCGTGGTGTAATCAGTTTTCCACCACCACCTTACTTGGTTGGGTATAATGGTGTAAATAAGTAAATATATATTATTATTGTAAAGTGATATTGATTCTGAAATATTATACATACACTTCAATACAATTCCACGATCATGGTAATGATATCATCGCTCGTGCGTACGTACGAACTACCATCTCCACGAATGCGATGAGATTCATTTTCCATGATTAACCATTCAAGTATGATTATAAAGAATATATAATAAATAATAATTAAAAATATTACATAATTATGATACTGGATTTATGCACATATATGTTTCATTTACTTAATTCTATTTAATTCAATAATGAAACGAAAACAATGTTCATGCGTACACACGGACTACCGTTTCAATTAACTATGTATTTCATTTATAGATATATCATATATATTTATATACTGAATATATATTATATATAAATCATGTTTTACATTCTGGAATTATGTAAATCAGGATATAAGTAATAATATCAAGAACAACATGTCGAAACACGTACGATAAATGAAAAGATTTTACTCGAAACACTGTTTTAACATGGAATTTACAAAGGAACGGGTAATATAAAGTCATAAGTGAAACATATATGATATCATAACAATGAATATGATTATTTAATAAGTCAATGAGATTATTTAAATCATTATATAAGAGGTTCAGATACGTACGAAGCATATCAGACCTAAGGTAAGGGATAACTTTTTCAATCTCATTTTTATCCGAGATTGTTTATTCGTAAGTATTTACTGGGGTTATATTTATCATCCATGTCCCTATTTTCTAAAAATAGTTTCATGTATTTTTATACTCTTTTTTACCAATTTTTGACTTTTACTACATGATATGTAAGGAATCTTCTTTTGTTTACCATACGAAGTACTTATTTACTTTTTCGGAAGAAGTACGAGAAGAATGTTTTTTTAACTTATATGGCATGAACTAATTTTTATGGTTTCATAACACCTTATTTTCATGAATCTTAATCTAAAAGATTTCATAAATATTTTCCAAAAAAGACTCTTCTTTTAAAATTTCATGGAACTTTGTGAAAAGAAAATGATTTTGAATTATAAAAGATATTTTCCTCAGGAATTTATTTCAAGTGTTTTATCAAAACCATTTTCCATATAAGATGAAATTATTTCATATGTGTATGTTTCAAGTATAATTTCTCTATTATTTACATGGTTTCACTTCTCTTATGATGAAATTATATCCATTTGTTTTATATGGATTATTTTATGATGGGATGATGTTTATGAAACCCATTTTATTCTTTAGGTTATGATGAATGATTTATGTTTATGTTGTGGAACACATAAGAGTGATTTAATTATGAGATGGGTGGGACCTATATCACCCTCCAATGCATTGGGTTATGATTTATATCTCATGATATAAACATGGATGGAATGGTATGTTAATCATGTTTAGTGATACATGATTGGAACGAGGAGTGAACTCGATTCAGAAAGGGAGTTTGTCCACTAAGATGGTCTTGGAAGCAATTCCTTGGCTACTATGGAAATCAAATCATGTGATTAATGTTTTTACACATTTAAATATTTTATTCCCATGCTATTTTATCTTGGTTGATGTTCCCTTATGATATATGCCTTATGTACATTCAAGATTTATGTCTTTTCTCAAGATTTTGATGTTTAGATTTTATGTTCAAATTTTTGCATTCAAATGTTTATAGATTGTCTTATGTTATCTATGTTTACACTTACTGAGCATTTCATCTCACCCTTTTTATGTTTTCTTTTCCATAGTATATAAAGAATTTTTTTAGGTAAGAAAACCAAAAGGGGAAGATCTTTATGGGAGATGTTGAAGATCTTTCACCATGATTAGAAGATTACGTTTTGAGTTTCCAAAGACACTAAACTAACACAGTATTTGGGTGTCTATTATTGTCATGTATTAAGTATTACAAAAAATTAATGTAATGTCCATGTACATCAAGCTTTGGGTCTCTACAAAATCATTATTCCTTATGAACCCCTTCCTCTCTAGTTCCTCCAACGGTACCCCTGGTACAGGTCGATGTAAAAGTCCACCTCTATACAAGGAGGTAGTCCCAGAACATCATGAGGGAAGACATCAACATATTGGTCCACCACTATAGGATATATAAAACTCTCATCATCAATTGATCAGTGGGTAAAGCTATCCAACTGATGTTTTATTAATTGAACCCTCCTCTAGGCAAGTCTATCCTATGATTAAAAGGTTCCCTTCTCACATGTGAATTAAAACCTAGTCCCATCTTCATGGACACACCACATTTTATTCCTAAAATAGTCAATCTCAGCATAGATTATGGATAAATAATCCATACCCAAGATTACGTCGTAAAGGCCTCAACGCCACTACTAGAAGATCCCAGCCGAAGCTCTCACCTCCTCGAGTAAGCTCACACTACCGGCACCAGTGTGTAATCATCAAATCCCCTCCCTTAGGAGTCTCTAGCTGTAAGGATCGAGCCAATGGCCTCGTTAGAATCTCTGAGCTCTGAATGAGGGAAATGGAAATAGAAGAGTGACTGGAACCTGTGTCTATAAGTACGGTATCTAACATGGAGTAGACACAAATTGTACCTCTAATCATCTCCAGAGCGCCATGGACATAGGCCTCAACTGCCTGGAGTTGTGATCATATCTATCCACATGCCCCCCTAAGGTCGGGGAGGACCACTTGGAGGTGGCGGTAGTAGAACATCGAATCGCTGCCCATCACCTGCTACATGGACATATCCTCTACCACGTCTTCCACCATATAGAACATTTTCCTCGATCCTATGCCTCTGCCTTGGAGGTACCTCAACCGTTAGCAATTCATCCATATGGTGGGTTGGGTAGTCATGAGCCACATGGCCCTACCTGCCGCACGAGTAGCACTGCCTACTCCTCATCTGTCCTCCTCTATCCTATGAGCCCCTCATCACCGACCCTGTATCATGAGGTCATACACTAGAAGGTCTGTCTAGCTTGGGTCCCTAAATCGCCCATATATTTCCTTCTTCAGATGACTCTGTTACCTTATGTTTGGTGGTGGATCTCCATGTCGGTGCCTGCTCAGCTAGTTAGCTCTCCACCAAAAGTTATTGCTCTAGATCCCCAACCTGAGTCGGAATGCTGGGTGATATCATCGATGATCTGATCTCCCGTCGAAGACCCTACTCAAAGGTCTGTTCAATGAAGAAAGAGTCTTATACCATGTCAGTGGAGTAGTGGGAGAGATTACAGAAACCTCGCCAAGTACTGGGCCACAATCATGCTACCTTGCTGTATGTGCATCAACATTTATATACACACTGAGTGTAGAGTCACTAGGACGAACTCTTACCTAAAAAGTACCTCAAAGTTCGCCCGGGTGAGGGTTGCCTCATCGTGTAACTGTAGTGTTAGACTCCACCATCTTCCAGCTACTCCTTGGAAGATACAGGCAGCTAGGATCACCATCAGATCAGCTGGTGTCCCAACTAAGTGAAAAACATTTGCCACAGCCTCCAGCCAGTCCTCATCCACCAATGAATCTGTCTCACCTCAGAACCTCAGAGGCCTCTGCCTTTGGAACTCATGCAACACACTTAGTCGGTGTGCACCCTTTGCTAGTGGGGCTGCTGGAATCTGCTACCCAACAGGTGCTGGTGCAACTGGTGCACCACCCGCTGGTTTAATCACCATATGATGTCCCTACATTGAAGCCTTATCGTTCGGTTGTCCATCATAAAGTATTATCTATTGAATCCTAGATGGTTGTTTTCATGGTGGAATCCAAAAAGAAAATAGGCACACCATGATCAAAAGTTATACCTGGGGAGATGACTCAAAGAGATCAAACAAAAACATTTCAAAAACACACGCAATTAGTGTTTTCGTGCACTAAATCGGAAATCCGAATTCATGGTCCTGGTGTTTGGATACGTCGACGGCCGCGCCAACACTAGATTCCCCAAACTAAATAGAACACTAATAACACATAAAACTATTACCACAATGATAAGATAATTGTCCTAGTACTTCGGTAGAACTGACTCCTCTAATACCACATTGTCACGACCCATCCCCTGAGGCCCATACTATGACTACACAAAGCCCGCCTTCTATAGGCCAGGGGATGGTGACTAGAATCATAATGGTGTATCCTTATAATGGGAAGGAATTTCCTTTAAACCTATACATACACACAATCCAAGAGTACAACAAGAAGCAACCATGAAGTAAAATTCTATAGTAAGAAATGTACTGAAAGTAAAGGGGCCAAAATACAATCCCAACTAAAAGGTAAAAGTACAATTGAAAAGAGAAAAACTACTCTTGGATTGTCCACCGAGGATCCTACCTGAAGGTTAGGTAAAACTCACGATAAATAGTCACTGTGGAACATCACGCCAAATGGTCCACCACTGAGCTCCGTCCAGTCTTGGCTCCCTCAGACTCACTCAAAATTGTCTGTCATCTGCACAAGACAAAATAAGGTGCAGGAATAGCCCGTGCATGGGTGAGTATAACAATACTCAGCAGGGACCCCGAGATCCCCGTAGGTCTCCCAGAGTTTGAAAAAGAAAAATACCACAAATAAATACTTCAATCACAAAGATTGAATCAATCATCAACTATACATAGGTATATGCCCATACATACACATATGTTATCAAGAGATACTCATCTCATTCATGAGGAAACTTAAGGCTGTAACTTTTAATACATTTTCACAAATGATCCAAAAAGGAAGAATTCCACAAAGGTAACTCACAACGGTAAAAGTACCCCAAAGGTAACACCATTAAGGTAACATCATGATGGTAAGATTACCACAAAGGTAACAACATGAAATTAAATGTACCAAAATGGTAACACCACGAAGGTAACACCATGAAGGTAAATGTACAACAAAGGTAACACCACGAAGGTAAAAGAATCATCTCACATCTGGGATAACATAAGTATATAAGTACAGATGATTAGTCACATCACTAGATCATCTTATTTTGTCAAGAATCTCTACTGATGACCCACACATGATTGGTATGTGCTAACCCACATAGGATCATTGAACACTAGACCACATAGGATCTAACCCACACAAAATCGATATGTGCTTACCCATATAGGATCACTAAGAGCATACACACACAAAATTGATAAGTACTGACCCACACAAGATCACTAATCATTCCTCGTGTCACAGCCAACATGACATTCTCGAACTAAGCACGCTTGATTCCAGGAAGATCCACTCCCCAATCTATTGGTTGTACCCCAACCACCACGAAGATCCAAGAAGAAGTATCCTAAAGGACGTCATGCTTCCTTTTATAAAGGACCAATGTGATTCATTTTCTTCCTTTCTCCTCATATTTTTCCTCCTTTAATCTCCTTCCCCCTCTATTGTCCTATATTTCGGTTGATGTTGGACATCTTGTAGGTGCGATTTTCATGGTGTTCGTCTTCTGGGGTTCCTTTTTTGGTCCTGCTGATGATTGCTACAATTGACGACTCTGGCTGCTTCAACCCAACCTTGATCTTGTGTTCCACCACCCCTCTCTAGGTCGGATTTGGAGCGGTTGTAACACATGGGTTTTGGGTTAAGGGGTTCGACCGTATTCATTTCTCTAGGCGCTTCTGTTTAGGCTCGACCATACTTTGTGGTTCTGGTTTTAGCCTCACCACATTGCCACCGTTTGGAGACCTAGGCCACTCTTATCCCTACCCTCACCATCAAGGCCCTTTTTCATCTCTCCAAGTTGGATTCGAAGCGATGGTCCTTTAATAGATTTGGGAGGTGGGGTTCGACGGACGATGGTTCCCCTTGCGCGGTATGCTTTGGTTCGCAGTGAGGATTTGATTGAGTAATTTTCATTGGCATTCGATATTCTCGAAACTAGCCCGATGAAGGTTATGTTGGTGTTTTTTGTTATGTATTTTCTCTATCTTGGTTATGAAAGAATCCATCAGTGGTTCATGCTGCTCATACTCTGATCTGCCGTGCTGGTCCAATGCTTCTTTACAAGTCGGTAGGTGAGGCAGTCTTCATGGATGGTTTGGGATGTGTTGTTCGAGTGGATATTGGTCTCTAGGAGGTGCATACAACATGATACAATGTTGAATATGGTTATAGAATGGAGATTATGGTGGTTTGTTCTTTGATGTATATGATGGGGGTGTCTCTTGATTTTCTAGGATTGTGGGATTTTCTCTGGTGGAGAGACAGATCCGGCCGGCATTCGTTCTGGCCGGTGACTGGAACTGTGTTGATTGGTATGGATGATGGTGGTGGCGATGACAACAAAGTTTGTAGAGCGATGTTGGTTCCGGTGAGGTCGAATGAGACCCTCATATCAGTGTTTTAGTGGTTTTAGAATCTAGGAGGCACAGTGCGGTGCTATTCTCAAAGCACGAACATTCAGTTTATGTGTTTTGAATTTCAAAATTGTTTTACTTTGGGGCGCAGATATGGTTGTTTTTTGCTTTTGGGTTATTTCTGAGTGAATTGTGATGTGTTGTAATTTTGTGAAGTTTGACACTTTATCTTAAAAGTGTTTTCAGAAAATTAAAAAAATGGATTTTGAGGTTCCAACGTGATAGACGACGCGTCAATCAGACGCCCTGTCTGTGAGTTATAAGCATTTTTGTTTCAAGGGCCCTATTGGATTCAGGTCTGATCCAACCCGATCATACTCCAAATTTCTCTAAAACAAAATTGGAGTATACTAGAAGGAGTGTCTCTCTCCAAGGGTACCATCATCATAGACAGTTCATCAAACGGACACTCGAATTTCATGTTATGACACTTTTAGAGAAATTGAGCTTGGTAGGGTCCATGTCTGGTCCGACTTGGCCCGAAACAGACTGGGACAACCCAACCCGGTCGGAGTCTGACCTGGTGGGGCTGTGTCATGGGGGGATCAGACCATGGGGCCATGGTATGGATCAACCGGCTAAGCTGGCGTGGCCCGCCCCTCAGAGGGTGCGACCCACTGGGCTAGCATGGCCTGGCCTGCAGAAGGGCACGGCCCTCTGGGCACACGCGGCCTGACCCGGGAAGGGCGCAACCCGTTCGGCTTGCCCTGCCTGGCATGCGGTGAGCATGGCCCGCTGGATGGGGTCCGCCATAACTAGCGATGGGGGGGGGGGAGAGGATCCCCTTGATTTCACCGAACGGTCTTAGCCATTCTGTTTGTAAAGCGGAGGAACCATGTGGCACTGCCCGGTCACCGTGGGACCTGCAAAAGGGTGGGTCCCTCCATCGTTGTGGCTTTGAGGTGTAACCTCCTCCAGTGCTGCGTGACAATGCACCGCATCGCGTCTGTGGCCAGCCAGTACGGGCCTCCCTGCTCGACCACCACGACTATAAATCCACGACCTCCTCATTCGGTAGTGCGCGACGACGCGCCTCCTCCTCTGAGGCCGACTGGTGCCAACCACCTCCAACATCTGTCGACATCAATTGCTAGTACTGCCATGCCGGTGTGGTGCTGACAGTCTTCTGCGGGTCATTAGATGAGATCTAGTGGCCCGTCTTTCCATCTGAATGTGCCAACGGACCTCTCGAGACACCCTCTTCACCGCTTGTCTCTCTGTTCCAAAATTCTTCAAATCCTAGAAAAATCCTACGAAGAACACACTGGGAAAACCAGTAGTGAAGGTTTCTGGCCTTGTTTATTTGGCCCGTGCCCTCCGCATTAGCCTTATAGCAGGAGGGTAGAATAGGATTTAACAAAATATTGAAATGAAAACATGAAAAATTACTACCTCAAGATCATTGGGGAACATCTGCATATGGTGAAGAGTTGGTGTTCATCTTTCACGAAACAAGCCACCAAAGATTCCACTCAATTGTCGTTCTTTGATTTGTGATTATGTGGTGCTCGTCACTGCTCACTGGAACCATTATTGTCTTCCAAGTATTTGGTGTCACCACACTTTATCAGATCTTTGTTGCTTGGTGAAGCTGGGCCAATACTCCTCCCCGAGATCCATATAAAAAAATATGGGGAAAGGTTAGTAACACCTATAGAAATAATGGGGTTAAATTAATTAAGGAACCACCCTAATTATAATAGCGATGTTACAAAGAATTGAGGAGTCAATCCATTTAATGGCTTGAAACATCGTTGGTCCCAACGCAACACTTTTATATTAGAGGAAAACGAAAACGAAAAAGGAAAATAAAATAACATAACATGTTATTTTATTAATTGTTTTCAAAAGTCCGCCAAATTAATTTTTTCACCCGACCTACTGTGGTCGAAGTAAAGCCTCCCTTAAGAGATTCCAGGTGCTGCTGATTTAATGCATCCCTATGTTTTTTAATCAGAGAACCATTTCAAAAGATATAAAATTCCACCCGTGCATTTACTGAACACACCATAAAAAAAGTTCATAAATTTATTCCGAGCACACCGGGAATCGGAATCATGCGCTGTTAATTTTTGCAGACTCTTAATAATTCCATATAATTAAAAAAATTACATGGAAAATTTAGGACATTAGTGGTATGCTAATAGTTGAAGATATCATGAGTATATAAAATTTAAAAAATATGAAAAGCTAAATATCTTAAAACATATTTAATCTAATTCATATCTTGAGCCAAATTAATATTACAAGAGGAATAAGGGTTGACCAAATAATTCAATATGAATAATAAAATGTGTGTAAAACTTATCCATTGATATTCTAACTAATTGAATAATCACATGAACATCAATTATTAATCACATAATGAGGGATTTCATAATATTTTACATTATAAACATATCATCAAGGCCTCATGATAATACCTATTACAAAAAATGGGAATGTCCTCGGTCAAATACCCAAACTGTTTTGTCTCATGATACCTACCGATGCATCGAGGGGGATATTATGAGTTCTGCATGTTAGTTTCTAAGTCATATGAATTACTTGTATGAAATGTATGAAAAATAATAAATGTAAATATTCATATTAAAAAACCCGAATATGAAATTTTAATCATTACCCCAATCAACAATAATTATTATAAACCATTCAGAGTAATATGAAGAATGGTATCAGAATAGTATATCCACAACAATACTAATCATAATCCAACTATATATTTAATAAAGATGATATCGATACAAAATATCTTATGTGTATCATAAGGTTTTCTAATATTTATGGATATAAATTCCATAATTATATCATTAAAACATTTTCCTAGAAAATTAACTTTATAATTTTAAAATCACGTTTTAAAAACTTAAAGATCAAAAAATATTTTGATAATAATTTAATTGAAAATATCTTCTAAATCGTATAAATTAATCATTATTATAGAGAGTGCTCTTGTTTTTGGAAAAAATTGTTATCTATATACAAGTTAAAAACAAATATTAAATTCATATTTCTCAAAGAAATGGAAAAAGCTATCCTATTTGGAAAATTATAATAATTTTCCATTTATTTTTTTTAATAAAATAATTTAAAAAAAATTATTTAATGAATGATTTTAATATTTTTGAAAACATTTTTGAAAGTATTTTTTGTAAAATATGATATGGTATAATCAAATTTTTAATTTAATAATGAAACAAAGTCATGTTATCTTAAAAACATTTTCTCAATCATCTTACGAACCGAGGAGTTAAAAAGTTTACTTTTACATGAATATATTATAAATAACCATGGAAAAATAAAATAGACTATTATTGAGATATAAATATCAAATAATTCTCCCAAGGGAGACTTAAACTTAAGAAATTTCAATTAAAGAGAAGATTATGAAATAAGCCTTTTCCAATTTGGTAAAAGTTTTAATTATAATCCCCTTAAAAGAAAAAACATCAATTGAAACCATAAATACCATGAAGATAAATAGAATTTTTATATGAAATATAAAATGGCTAGTATATCAACCACAAAAAAAGGAATAAGTGGAGAATATGTGATATATATCACTGAAGTAAAAGTGAGATGTGAAACCATTACAAAGCTCAAATTGTTGAAGTGAGAATTAATAAATGATGTTATTATCTGTGAAAAATGTAAATAAACCCAATAAAAGATAAAGTAAATCATATATAACATGTTTTTATTTCTCACATAATCATTGAAAAACCTATCTATCAATGTAAATGTATAACCTAATGACTGAAAATTGATTTAATAAACCCCTTAACTCATGTCAAATTCATATATTTGTCTCAAAAAATTATGTATATTTAATAAAAAATTATTATGAGTTTATTATATGAACACAAACTTATAAATCATTCCATATATTAATTACTTATGTCATATTATGGCCGTTTTATAAAAAAAAGCTTTAATAAAATCCCAATTTCGGTTAATAATTGATTTATTTTTCATATTTGTTTTACTTCAGTAGTTTAGAACATTTTACTTTGAATAGAGTTGAATCATATAAAAAAATATGAATCATGGTATTAATATAATATATATTCATTGTATATATGCATTATAGTAATATGTAAAATTTATATACATAAAATTATGTACACCCTTCATGAACATGATATAGTGTACGTACACATGAATGTTGTTTCCATTTTCTTGACGGATGAAAGTAAATAGAACTAAAGTTTAAAAAACATTCTAGAAAAAGTAATATTTTATATATATCACTTATAGTATTAAATTTTATATTTATTACCATCCATTTAAAAATTAAATGAAAAACATTTCACATCTCTACGTGGAGGCGATAGTCCACATGTGTACACGAGCAACGTTACTATTTTCCAATGGATTGGAATGTAATAAGTTATATATAAAATCATATTTCTATAATAATTAAGGGGGTTCATATATCATGTATATTCATTAATTTTTACCTTAATACCTTCTACGTAAAGTGTTATTGAAAAATGAATCACATTGCTTTGTGAGACGGTATTCCACCGTAAACATAAGTGACATTATTATATCCCCAAAAAAATAAAAAGTAAGAAGGTATATGCGAAATAAAAATTTCAGAAATATAATAATTCCCAAAATATCAAATTAATATGTTTAATATATAATTATATTCAACCATTAATGGTGGTCTTGGAAAATGAATTACATATGTTCCTGAGGCAGTTATCTGACATACACACGATAGATAGTTTCGTTTTCCATTCGATGAATGTGGATATAAATATTGGATGTTCCTTTAATATAATAAAAAATAATTATATTTGAGATATTGGTTTTTAATATTTTTTAATGGAATATTATTTTAATGATATGGAAGAAGAAATAAAATAAAAATACTCATTTAAGAATGTTTCATCTTCTTCGTAAAACTACAGTATATTTTTATGAAAATACATCATTGGTCAGCTTTATGATAAACACAAACCACATATGATTTTGATAGAGCCTTTGGGAGGTAAATTGTTAAGGGATTTACCAAACCAAAGGGTTTTAAAATAATTAATGTGAGAGGAGATTGGGTGACCATTTATAAGTGGGGGATATGACACACATGTAATTTTTAAAAAGACTAAAGTGTACCCATGGTTTTTACCAGCAAAAAAGCTCAAAAATGGATAATTCACAAACATTAGAATAGATAAGTCTGAAATATAGTCATAATATTTGGATTTAGTTATTTTTATAGTTCATTTTATCCCTTAAATGTTTATGTTTATGTTTATGAACCTGGTAAACCAATTTGTATCTTAATAATGGTAATTAATTTACACATCATTTACTATTCATAATGAGAAATAATTAATTTATCCTGATTAGTTAATATTATTCCTTTGGATTAAAAATATGAAATCCATTTTTAAAAATTATATTCATATAAAGATATGAATTTAAATTAATATTAGACCCACATACATGATAAAAATCAGTTTTCCTAATATATATTTCCATATGTACATAAATTTTTAATATCCAAATTCAATATGGAAATGATTCTAATGTCATAAGTTGGATTTAAAAATATATCATCAAACCATGATTAATTTTAATGTCATCATAAGACATGATTTATGTATTTAAATTCATTAAAATAAATGATAATACCTTTTAAAGGCCAATATTTTTTACAATCCATCAACAAATTAATATTTTCAAAAAATTATCAAAATATAAATCAATTATATTTTTGAAATATTGATTTGAAAAATTTCTTTATTTTTTTCAAATAAAATTTTAAAATCATTTGAAATTTAATTTATATGTAAGTTCATAATTTTTGACAAACCCACCTTTTAGAACAATGCATCTTTTAAGTGTAATATTTTCTTTTTTACTATGCCTAAAAAGCACTAAAGAAAAATGTTAAAAATATTAATTTTAATATAAAATATAAAACATTCATTAAAATAAATAACCAATATCAATTAAATCAATTTATTATGTTTAAAACATATTTCACTCAAAAAAACATTTTTTCAGAAAAACATTTATTAAAATTTCAAATGATTCTTATTTTATTTCAATTCAATAGATAAAAATTGAATTTATTTTATACATGTTTAAACCATATAAATTTAGTAATTTTTTAATCTTATTCATACCCAAAAAGATATTTATAAGGTTATATTGGTCGTGATTAAACAATATTATTTTAAAAATGTATCATATTTCATTTATACTAGACATTGCATATGCATCACAAGCTATCAAAGAGATTGAATTTTTTCAAAGATAAATATTTTATAAATCTTGGGATGTTAAATTTTCATATAATATTGGTGTTTCATTTCATATATTATATCAAATAATATAATACTCATTTATTTCAGGTTTATTAGGGTAACATAAAATTTTCATCAAATAAATAATTTTATATTTTATTGAAAACTAAATGGAGTTTTATTATATTTATAAAAATAGGAACATATTAGATATCATAATAATATGTATGAATAATTTAATGAAAATTTAGTCTCACCTGATCCACATAGAAATTAACAATTGGGTCCAATGCATTGCCCATGTTTCCCAATATGAAGAAGGAAAATATTAGTGATGGACTTAGAAAACTAGAGAACATAGATTGGTATTAAAAATATAATACTCATTTATTTTGGGTGGATTCCACACTTGAAGCAGAGAAGGTGTGTCTAAATCAGATGAATGATATTCATGAATTCTTGGGAACACAAGCACATCTGATAGTGAAAGTGGGGAAGTATATTTTAGATGATCTTGTATGAAAATTTTGAGTTTTATATTCTAAAGATAATTTCAAAAAATAAATTATGTAGGAGTAATTTTAATATTGTTTCAATAAAAAAGTCCATCCCCACACACTAATAATTTCATGAAGAATCAATTTCTTCAACTCAAAATAGGAAAATCTATCCATCATAGAGTATGGAGATATATTTATAAATTTAGTACTATATTATATAAAATTTACTAACCGAGTATCTTTGAAGGTACGCATAATTTATTAAACACTAATAACAAATATTCACTATAAGATGTGTTTTCCTTGTAATACAAAATATGAAAAAATAGTAAATATAGAAACTATGGAAGAAAGAGATATTTTTGGAAATCAGGGTTGAAGGACATTGTTTATCACTAATGTAAAGGTGTTATATAACACACTATGAATAATATAAATAGGAATACCTATATAAAATTTGATGGAGGTTCTCATAATTAGACCACATGATATTTTAGCTTTCCTATACAAACTAATATACACCATGTTTTTATATATTATTGATAATATTACAAAATGATATGAGACTCTATATAACCTCCTTGAAAATGTGATTTTTTTTGAAATGAGATATATACATCATTATTATTGTAATTATTTAAATTATATTATAAGAGATGCATATAATTTTCCTCATACATTCTATGCTCCAATCAAGAGAACTCATCAGAATAATTCTCATTTTATGAACTGAGAAAAACATAGTGAATCTAGGAACACAAAAACTCTTTATGTTATTTAGTATTTTCAATGAATAAAGGATATAATAGTATCTCTTAACAAATATTATTGTTTTGAATAAGTGTTATGGGAGGACTAATATAGGCCTTAGACAATTAACTATATGAATATTTTGAATTCAACAATTTTAAATAATTTTTTGATATAGGTGAAACCTACTCAATTATTTCCTCTCATGTGGTCAATCCTATGAGTTTTACATTTTGAGATAAAGAATTATGTTTTGAAACTAAAACCAAATGTGGTTCAATGTGTGTGTCAATCCATTCAATTTTTATCCTGATCGCCAAAAATTGATGGGGCTAAAGTGGTTTGGGATTTCTCATTTGTAGATATGGATACCTATGACATGATTTTTTTGAATGGTTTTGGTTTCTATAATTTATGGAAATTATAAAATGTTATTCTCAAATGGTGGGTTTCAAATCCTTTGATACTATTGAGAATCAATTTAACGGTGGTTAAGATATAAGTGTTTATAGAGGAGGAGATTTGGTACTGATGTATGTGTCTATATATTTTTATTTGGAAGTGGTATTCTTGGAATTTGATGATGAAATTTGATATTGGGTTTTTACACCCACTATTGACCTTTTTCTATATGTCTATCATGAAAATTTATAAGTATAACCACTTGAAGGAGAAATTGAATTTATAGTTTATCTCTTACTAATGAATATTCCTATTTCACTTCCACATTATAATATAGAATTAATATAATTAATATATTTAAATTTCCAACTAGAGCAGTTGGAAATCAATGATTTAATTTGAATGATCACATTCTCATGAGAAAGAATGGTTTTATGAAATAATTTAAATATAAATATCAGTATTTGTTGGGATTCTCATAAACTTGACCATGTTATGATAAGTAAGTATTTTCAATATCCGTACTTTTAATATTTTTAACAATATATGTGGATACCATTGGTTCTCTAAAATTGAATTATGATCATGTTATCACTAACCAAAAGTTTTCAATAATAATATTATAAAGGTATAGTTTCATATTAATTATAGTAATTATAAATACATTGGTATTCCCGTTTCTATTATCAATGAACTACTATTGATTATGGAATTAATGAATTGAATATTTAAAATGTATCTTTATTCCTTTATGGTGGTGTTTGTTGATGATATTATGGTGTACTCTAGGACTAAAGTGGATCATGAGGAGCACTGGATATAGTATTGGAAAACTTTGTGGAATATCGCCATTATGGTAGGTGTTCAACATGAGATTTTGGGATATAAGGGGCATGATTATTTTGTTATCTCATTTTTGAAAAATGATTATATTTATATCATGATATGATAGAAGTCGTTACCACATCACAACCATCGAATGAATTTTTTTTATACACACTTTCCATGGGTTACTAGGAAACTATCAATGCTTCATTCATGATTTCTAATGTCATGCCTCACCAATGACAACATTAGAGAGGAAAAGTGTACCATTCAAATGGATTTATGAGTTCCCAAAATATTTCAACGGGAATAATGACCATATTACAAAAAATACTCTTATTACATTTTCTAGAGTTTGGATAGGGGTATGTGGTTTGTTATGATGCTTCTGGATATAGGATGGCTTGTGGTCTCATGTAGAAAGATCATTTTGTTTCTTAAAACTCATGACAATTATGATTGAATGAGAATAAATACCCATCACATGATTTTTAATTTTTTACTATGGTTCATTCTTTAAATATATGGATTCATTATCATTTTGGTGAGAAATTTACATTTTTTATGAATCATATGAGCTCAAAAAATATATTATCAAAATTAGATTTGATTATAAGGAAGAATAGTTGAATGGAATATGTATAGATGATTGAAATTTAATTGATGTATACATAGGAAAAATGAAATTCTTTCATGGAAGAAATGATCAGAATTTGTCACATTGATACAATAAAAAGAAGATACTTCTACCTCATCAAATCAAAAAGTTCTATTTTAGCTTCCCCAGAATGATGGTTTCACCAAACAAATAACTATGAGAGTGGTATTTGTTCATAGAACATTTCCAATATGATCCCAAATCTATCAAGGTTGTTCTACATATGAAATATATCACTCCAGTGGTATTACCTCTGAGTTATGTACATGTGATGGGTATCATATATACATTATTAATAGAGAAACACATAACACATCATGAACTAGAGAGTGGTTTGGTAGAACCAAAATATAATAGGATAGCATCCTAATACAATTAATAATTTCAAATAGAATGATATAACCTATGTATAGTTTCACGTTCTTCGTTAATATAATAACCTTCTTCCATGGTGAAATTTTTAAGCACACCTTGACACCAACATAAAGATCCTGATCTTGCCAATGATTGTCATCAGAACTTTTCTATTAACTAGGAGCTTCGATGATGTGTTTATGAATAAATACCACATTATTTTCCATTTATTTATCTATCAAATGTCCCAATAGATTTATTTATAGAACATAATTATAGAACATTGGAGTTCCACATATCATTAAATAGAGGGCTTCATTATGAGACAAATGAATGTTTCGGTGAAAATTATTGTTTTAAGAAAACAAAACTACATGAAGGTTTTGATCAAAATTTTCATTAAAATTTTAAAAAAATGTCACAAAATCTCCTCTAGGATTTGAATTATTCTCCCAAAATAGACATCTGTCAGAGTATTATACAATTTTCTATAACACAACTTAGTATCAAGATCTTGTTAAAGGATCTATCAAAAGTTTTAGGTAAATCTCGGATCCCAATCAGACATATTGAAATTTGGTACTCCATGAAATAATACCACTTAATTAATGTATATAATAGATAACTAATCATGAAAAATGTATTATATGATTGTAATGAGGATTGTTGACTGGGAAAAGTAGTCAGCTATAATCCATATAGTATTATCTCCTAAAAACATTTCGGGGTGTCCAATAATAAAATCCTTGTTGATGCTTTTCAATATTCTTTATTTCTATGAGTGTTGTATATAAAAACACCTTATATATTTTTCTTTCAGAAATAACATTCTAATATTATAGGAATTGATATAAAAACTGTTTGGTATCTCTATTAATTTCATCCCACCATAAATACCCCTTCAATTCTATATATATGTTAGTACTTCATGGATTAATCGCTAAAGATAAACTATGAGATTATTCTAAAAAATACTTCAAATATAGTATGAATCGAACGAATAAATAATTATTTAACCATATAATTCAATCATAATCATTGTTAAACTCAAGAACCATTATAACATTCTTTTGTGCCACAAAATCTTCCTTTCGCACCTCATTAATATTCACATGGATATATGGTTGAAAATTCTTTATTAAAGGATACAATTATTCCAAACCTTCTGTATTTCAAGATCCGTCCTTATTAAATAATTAAATATTGGTTTTTTTATTCCTAGTCACTGATAAGAAAGGATAGTCCTTGAACACCAAACATCAACCACCTTGTTATATTTCTCAAGGTGATAATGTATAAAACAATCATAATATTTAATTATCACTATACATATTATTTAGGTCATATTCAAATCCTTCTATGTGAATATATATGTTAAACATTTAAGATGGTATATATATCACACATTTCTCTATAAATATAATTCCTCCATATCATTGATGAAAAAATACCAATGTTAAGTCAAAATATTGAGTTGGGTAATTTATCTCATGAATCGTCAATTTTCATGAGGCCAAAGCTCTAACCACTTATTTTTTCATTATAAAACATACCAATCCCATATTGTATACATCACTATGGATTATTAACCCTCAAAACTATTGGTTAATGTATATAGTTTTAAGATGGTTAATATTCTATTTAGTTCCTTGAAATTTTCTTCAAATTCATCTTTCTAGAGAAATATGGCTCCCTTAGAAGTTTACATGGTTAAAGTATTAGATAGTACATATAAATTATCCACAGACCCTTGATAATATCACTCTAAAGCAATAAAACTATGGATCTTAGTCATCAATGTTGTTATGGGCCAACATTTAATGGCCTCCTTCTTTGATGAATCTAATGATATGCCCTATATTGAGATTATATGACACAAAAATGAAACATGTTCTAGTTAGAATTCAGATATTTCAAATATTGAATATGGTTTCTCCTCCCATAGTTTATTTAATATAATTATCATGTGATCTTCATTATCTTCCCTTAAGTTTTTGTAGATAGTAATATCATTTATAATTACTACCATAAACTAATAAATGTAATATCTAATGAATCTATTCATTAAATTGATGAAGATAATATGGGATTAGTATGACATAATGGAATCACTACATATATATTGTTCCCATAACAGTTATGTAATAATTTCATGGGTATATAATCCATCTTTTCCAAAAATAAAATGATATCCATAATGAATGTTAATTAGAGATAAGTATTGAGCTATGAAGAGTTAATCAAACTAGTCATCAGTACATAGAAGAGGAAAATTATTCTTTGTTTTGATCTTGTTCAGTTGTTGATAATTAATAATAATTTACAATGATCCATTTTTATTTTAAAATAAGGATAACAAGTGAACCCCAATGTGACACACTTGGTCATGATCTTTTTTGGATGTTGAAAATTAATACACAGTTACATCGATCCATATTTATTTTCAATCAGGGACACTCTATATTAATTCTATGAAATTGGTGTGGAACCAGGTATGAGTTATTTTGAGAACTAAAAAACTCATTTTGGTAAAACTCTAGGAATATATTGTATAAATACATAAAGAACTCTCAAAAATAGGTATATCATTGATATTGTGTTTCTCTCTAAGTATATGAGTTAATCGTCCCTATATTTGGTGAACCAACACCCATATAATGGATTTGATCTCAATTATATGTTCAAACATAGAATCACATTGATATATAATCAAATATTTTGTTAGAATATAAAAAAGGACTTCCCTTTATAGATAATTTATTTGGGTTTTATGTGGAAAATTCCAACCCATTTCTAAGATAACCTCAAATTTAAGAATATGTACAATGATAATATTTTGAAGAAGCATATTTCAAAAATATTCAATTGGATAATACTTTTTTACATTAGTTGTGATTATCATACCAATAGGGGTTTTTAATACTAATTCTAAATATAATAATTTGGGTGGAATACTCATACCCTTCCAAAAAATTTAAATATAAAATAATGGGTGTATCTAGGGTCAAATATAACATTAGTACTTCTATATTTACATGTATTTTTACCATTCACCACATCATTGTCACACCCTTCTTTAGAAACTATGATCACATGACATTTTCATTTGTATCTTGAATGATTAGGTATTTGATGTTGATCATCATCATTAAACATTGGATTTTGGAATTTGTTATTATAATTACTTTACTCCTTTCAATATAATCACTATAGTGATGGTGGTGAATTATTTGTAGCTTTCTCAATATTCGCATCATTAGCTAACTTATCCCCATTATTTGAAAAATCCGTTTCTTGAAATCCTTCCACTATAACCATAAATCCTTTACTAATCCCCTTAAAGGAAATCTCCTTGATTGTTCTTCTAATACTTTTAGCATCAAAGAAGGTCCATCTTCGTATTTACATGGTTCTTAGATTCTCCATTAAATTCAATTTTTATTTCCAAATTAATACCATGATATTCATACTAGACAAGGATATCTATTTCCCCCTTTCAATAAAATCTAATAATTCTCTAATAGATAATGATGACTGTTATGAAAAACTGTATTTTTATACATGTTTTTAAGGGATTTAATAATTTATCAACCATTCCATTATATTATATGATAATACTAGAAGAATACCATACAAGTATTATGACATTTAATCCATAGATACCAGTGGATTTGTCATCCATCTATTTTAGCTAAAGAAACTCTTTATGCATATCCATACAAAGAATATGGTGAAAGTACATATTAAAAGATAATTTATTTTAATCATCCCAATACATGGAGTCCATTTCATAATGTTTCATCATATTTTATATATGATTCCCCCATTGATCAGCTTCACTTTGCAAATAGTTGATAACCAAAAATACCTTTTCACATAAGGAACATTGGTGAAAAGAAAATACCTTTTCAATGGTTCATATCCATTATTAAGTAACTAGTGGATCATAAGACCCATTGAAATATGGAGGATGTTACCTCATGAAAGTGTCAAGAGAATTTTTTTCCTACTACTGTAGTTTTGGAAGTCTAATACGATTTATATCTTGAGACTATTGAGTGAGAATAACAGAAATATTTTTCATTTCATATACCATAACGTTTAGATGCATAAGAAGAAAATCATTTCACTGTCTATCACACTCATCATTAACATAATTTCTTTGGGTTCCATATATTTACTAAAAGAAAAAAGCATAGTGTTAGAGATATTAATCATCATGGGGAACCACTAAATTCTGAGAAATACCTTATAAAATTATAAAAACATGAAAAAAAATTAATCTAGGTCACCTTAGGTTTATACAGAGTAATTTATGGTCATCATCTATTTATGTCATCAGTGATGGTTCATAAAGTGTGTGTGAATTTCCAAAGTTTATCCCCTAGAAGTTTCAAACCAGGTTCATAGAAAGTTTCATTGTCATTCCCCAAGTGTTGATCAAGTCTATCTCAATACACCTTTTTTTGAAGTTATTACCCATAGTTACCTCTTTTCTAGAGCCACATATACTTGTTGTATACATGTATGGATTAAATTTTGTGGAAACCATCTAGTCTATACATTCAAAAAATTCAATTAAATTTTCATACAGTTTGACTCATCCATAGATTTAACCATAGAAATGTCCATAGGTATATCACTAAGGTTTTGTAATCCTTGTATCCAATGGATAACTAATCATATCCTCCGATACACACTATAATGACCCAATATTATCAAAAATTGATATTAAATTATTTTTTATGAATAATCAATATATTATTCAAAAAAACACCTGATGACCATAATAGTTTAGTTTATTTGGAGACCTATAAACCCAAACAAGTGGACCATAGTTAAACAACATCATCTCCAAATACAATCCACATATGTATCCCCTTTTTTAGACATATCATACATAATACATTTCTTTATAAATTAGTGAATGGAAACATAAGAAAGGGTTAGCTAAAATTCTCATAAGAGTAAACAATAGAGGTACCTAGGTTTAATATGGAAAATAAGGGTATGAATCCTGAGAAAAATATTTTAAAATGATATAATTCATATCTATGATCATAAAATTTAGTCATGGAATAATTATTATTGTCTCATAATACGTAAATCATAAGGAAATTAAATATTTTGAGCCATGAAAGAATAACATGGTCATAATACATTGATTTTTGGAATAATAATAATTATATAAAATCATATATATTTTAGTCAAGGCTCATTTCAAAGGCTATCATAGTGTAATGGGTTCACTCCTCAAACCATAATAGTAGACCGAGTTCACTCCCAATACCATCATATATATACAACAAACCATACTATAAAAACATTTATATTACTTCAATGTTGACAACTATTCTTTACAAGGTATATCAAATTCATGACATAACCATTTAGGTATAGTATTTTTAGAAACTGGGAAACATAAACAACGAGTTCACAAGACATATTTATTATCTCCCACCGATTTCATCATAACTAGACCCTTTTTTGAATTTCTTACTTAATACCCATCTTCATTATTTGGGAAAGGAAACATCTAAAAGGGTGAGATAAGATGCTCAGTATGGGTAAAAAAAAATATATGAATAATAACATAAACATAAGATAAAAAACATAACATTTTAAAATATTATCTCACATTTGAAAGATCTTGATATTATGCTAGGAGATAAATCATAAAACTTTATAAGAATCAATTAACGTAATCTAAAAAGTCATAACATAAGACTTGATGTTTTTTGGCATACACATAAATATATAATATAATTTCATATTAGTCAAGGCTCATTGCCAAAACCATCATAACAGACAGATTTTATTACTGAACTGATTTCACTCCTTGTTCTAGCACTGTATTACTAAACCAAGATCATTTTCTATTCTATCCATGACTATATCATGAGATATAAATATTTACCCAATTAATTGGAGGGAGATACAGGTTGAACCCAGTTCATAATGAAATAATTCTGACATATGCAAAAAAATATAAATCATTCACCATTTCCTAACACAAGTAATAAAATGGCTTTCTTAAAAATTATTCCATCGTTACATAATCCTTGTAAAAAAAAAATTTAATAAATAGAACTACATAAAAAAGATAATAAAATAATAAGTATAATAGGGTCAGTATACTTGAAACATAAACCTATTAAACAATTTCATCTTATAATGAAAATAATTTTGATTCAACACTTGAAATTAATTCTTGAAGAAAATATAGTTACTTTTTCAAAAAAAAATTCATTTCTCAAAATTACATGAAATATTAAAAGAAAATAATTACTTTGAAAATAAACTTGATATCTTGTAAATTATGGTTCATGTAAATATGGTGTTATAAAAACATAAAAACCCATCATTCCATGAAAGTTAAAATAAAACATTCTTCCCGTACTTTTTTTTGGATAAGTCAGAAAGTTACTCGTATTGAAGAACGAAAAAAGATTCTTTTAAAAAAATCTACCAATGGGAAAATTGACCTTAATTTTTTCTAGAATATGATAAATAATATTACATATTTAAGAAATTTTCACTTGGATGATAAATATACCCTAGTAAATACTTACATACAAACAATCTTGGATAATAATGAGATCGTGAAATTATCCCTTAATATAGGTCTAATTTATACTATATGTATTAAAAACTCCAGTATAATGATTTAAATAATTTCATTAAATTATTTTAAAAAAAATATTCATTTTTATGATATCATATATGAATATATTATGATCATTTTATTAATAAAATTTAATTTTTAATTGTTATTTGGGTATTAACTTCTTCATTTCCTTATGCATGTTTTGTTGAATAAGTTCTAGTTCTCCTTCATAACTCATAGTTATATCATTAAAAAATACAATTAAAATCATATATATCATATTTATACATTATATCAACTTATATAATCATGCTTTAATGAAGATCATATAGAATGAACCGCATTGAATCATAGCGATGATAGACCATACGTACGCATGATCGATGATATAATTCCCATAATTGTTTAATGATATTAAATTGAATGGTGTATAATATTTCAGAATCAATAAAATTTTATAATAATCATAAAAAGTAATTATTTCAATCATTATCACCATCCATGTAAAGACCCAGAAATTTCAAAAGAATTTTTTTTCTTAATTTTCTTTGGAATTTTACAAGAACGCAGTTTCTGACGGCGCCTGATTCCGAGGCTCGGTGTGCCCGAAATTAATTTTCAAAGTTTGGCTCGAGTATGTTCAGTGAACAAACGAGCGGGTTTTTCTAACTTTTGAACCAGTGCTCGGAATCGAATTCCGAGGGCACCGATGGAATCACAACGCCGTTATTTGCTTAGAAACACCTCTTCCGGAGTTGCGTTTGCTCGGTTGTGGTTTTTAATTTTTGGGTTTTAAGTTAAGAAATAAAATAAAGTTGTGCGACAATTTTATTTTTATTTCACTTAAAGCCGCATGAAGACCACTTAAAGCTACTTAATCTGAGTTGTTGCAGATAGGGTGCTATCCAAAAATATCCTACCCTCTTGGTAGGATATTTGTGGGGTGGGTCCCGCACGAGCCCCACCGTTTCTTTTCCACTAAGTAACGCACCCGCGAAAACCCGTCATTATGAAAGTCAACTGACGCGTTTTCTTAAATTCTTAACGCAACATTTAATTGGGCGGTTTTATTCGTGAATTAAATGGGCAGTTTCTTTCGTTGAATTAATTTTGCGAATTAATGGGTCGTTACTTACCTCTTTTTCATTTGTTGCGTAATAATAAAATAAGACCAACGCCAACTTCTGGAAAAATGTTCGTTGAGAGGTTTTGACAAGTTTTGTGCCTTCATCCTCCTTCGCGAAGAACGCGAAGAACGCGAAGAACGCCGGCCTCCGACAAAGAACGCCGAACCCGCGGAAATCGACGACGCAATGCCGTGTGCCGCGACGCTGACGTTTCCTCTCCCGCGACATTCTTATGCGCCGTTCCTTCCTCCGCAACGAATTTTTCGATCTTCTGTTTGAGGTAAGAGATCTCAGATTTTTCTTTTAATTTTCCTTTGTGGTTTTTGACCCAAGAAGGATTTAATTATTATTAATTAAATCTTTTTTGTTCTTTAACCTCAGAGTTCGTCAACACGACACCCTTCCACGACGACGTGATGCCGGATACCGCGACGACGTGATGATCGCCTCCTTCCGCGGCGACCAATTCCACGAAGAACCCGCGTGCGACGACTTAACGAGGTAGGGATATTTATTTTAGAATTACCCCTTTTTTTATATTCCCGTGAACGTTTCATTAAAATTAAAGAACCGGTTTCATATGAACAATTTTAATTTATTAAAATTGTTGTTTCATTGTTGTATAATTTCTCCCGTTGTTATTAACTAACGCGGAGGGTGCGGGCCAAACGAACACGGCCCGACAACCCTCCGCCGTTCTTCGTGGTTGTGCGGATTTGGCGGGCAATGGAGAAACGTGACGCAAGGGCTTTTTGATGATTCTGCAGTGAAGAACGGAACCCGGGAAGAACAACGACGCAGACAGGAAGGAAAACTGAGCACCGGAGCAACTCCGGTGGCCCGCGGAAGTTACCGGCGGCGCCGGCAGCCGGAGGCGGCGGCGCCCCAGCACGCCGCCGGATAGGGCCGCGACGGCGGTGGCAGTCAGTGGACCCACGGCCGCACGGGTCCAGCTCGCCCGCACGGGACGCGGAAGAAGCCGCGTCCATTCAATCAGTGCGACCCTTCGAGGGCCGCGACATCTCCAAACCGCGGGGGCAGCGCCCCACGGCACCCGGGCGCTCGGCCGCTCGGCCGAACCAAGCCAGGCCGTCCCGACCTGCCAGGCCGTGCCCTGGCCGGACCGGACCGGGTCGGACCGGGTCGGGTCGACCCAAGGGGGGGGGGGTCGGGCCGGGTCGGCCCGGGCCCGGACCCCCCGTCTTCGGACCATTTTCGGTGTTTTGCCCGTAACTTGAGCTATGGGCCTCCGAACGACGCACCGTCAGTGGAAAAATGATCCTTGGATCAAGACGGTCGTTTTGGTATATTGCACTCAAGGTTTAAGAATACTTTGGGTTCGGCCGGGTTGGTTCTTACACGAAACCAACCGAGCCCTCGGAGCAGAAACGCTCATATCTTGAGCTACGGACGTCCGATTGACGTGCCGTCAGCTTTGGTGGATTTATCTAAGTGAGACGGATATTTTGGCATAATCCGCCCAAGATTTGGATGCAGGTGGAGTACGGTCGGGTTGGTTTTGCCTTAAAAACCAACCGGGCCCCTGGGACGAAAAAACCAATAACTCTCAGACCGGACGTCCGATTGACGCGCCGTCTGTGACTTTGAGTTGCTGTTGACGATACAGAAATTTTGGATACATCAACTCTGGACTTTAAGTCAGTTGATGTATCAGCCCCTCGGCTCGTGGAGCGGACCCTCCCGAACGAGCTTGCTGTGTGCGGGAACCCTAGAGCTGGCTGCGACTGCTACTTCGACAACGACGACTGTGCAGAGATCCTCAGTGGACTGCGACGATGACTGTACGGAGATCCTCAGTGGGTTCGACTGCGACGATGAGGAAAACCGTACGGGAATCCTTCGTGATTTCGGCAGAGACCACTACGGTACATCTTGGGATACATCAACTCAGGACTACATGTCAGTTGATGCATCGACCTCTTACCTCATGGAGTGGACCCTCCCGAAACGAGCATGCTGTGTGAAAAAACCCTAGAGCCGTTTGAGACTTGACGACTGCTGATCGAATGACTCGGTGTGTTACGGATAGCCCGGCGGGGGAGAGCTTGGTTGTAGCGGCATATGGGAGCGCTTGGTTGTAGCTGCAGACCCACGACAGAGGTGCGCTTGGTTTTAGCGGCACATGGGAGCACTTAGTTGTAGCGGCAGACCCACGACAGAGTTGCCCTTGGTTGTAGCGGCACAGGGGAGCGCTTGGTTGTAGCGGCAGACCCGCGACAGAGGTACGCTTGGTTGTAGCGGCACAAGGGAGCACTTGGTTGTAGCGGCAGACCCACGACAGAGTTGCGCTTGGTTGTAGCGGCACAGGGGAGCGCTTGGTTGTAGCGGCAGACCCACGGCAGAGGTGCGCTTGGTTGTAGCGGAACAGGGGAGCGCTTGGTTGTAGCGGCAGACCCACGGAAGAGGTGCACTTGGTTGTAGCGGCATAGGGGAGCACTTGGTTGTAGCGGCAGACCCACGACGGAGGAGCGCTTGGTTGTAACGGAACGGGGGAGCCCTTGGTGGTAGCAGCAGGCCCACAGTACCCGATAGATGGAGAACTACAGCAGTCCAAGGTAAGAGGGAAGCGCTTGGTTGTAGCGGCATAACCACTGCACTTGATGGAGAAGGAGTTTCCCAATAGCTTTGGGTTCCACTTCATGATCGAACCTGTGTGAGGTGAATCCTGTTTTCTTTCCTGTGTGGATTGTGTTGTGCTATCCTGTGTGGATTACGTTTTTCATTCCTCTGTGGAATACGTATACTTTCTTCTGTGGACTGAGTTGTACTTGGGCTCAGAGGTTTGAGCGTATCGGAATTGTTGACTTAGGTATATGTATGGGCATATACCTAAGTAGTGTCGGTTGTTACTTCGTGATTGTATCTTTCCTTTGTGGTTTATCCTTTGTAGATTTTGGGAGACCCTCGGGGGTCTCGGGGTCCCTACTGAGTAGCTTATACTCACCCCTGCACGGGCTATGCCCGTACTTTGTTGTGTTGGTTGCAGACGACGGACAACGCTGATCGTGGTGGAGGCGTGCAGAGTAGGATGGTACCTGGAGGTGGACCACTGGGCGGGACGTACTCGAAGCGAACGGCTAGACCGAGGAGATGTGGAGGCTATCTGTACCCACCCTTCAGGTGGGACCTTCAGAGGAGGGCTCGACGCTGTGGCTTTTATTTTCAGTTTCTGTTTTTCCCTTTCAGTTGTACTTTACAGTTGGGCTTGTATTTCCAGCCCCTTTTTCTTTCAGCACAGCTTGTTACAGTTTTTACTTAGTGTTTACTTTACCGCTTGCTTACTCTGTGGTGCTTGTTTACTTTTCAAAGGCAATGCCTTCCCTTTTTCCGGGATTTATGCCTTGGTGCTAGTCGCCAGCCCCTGGCCTATGGAAGGCGGGCTTGGGGTAGTCACGGGACGGGCCCCAAGGACGGGTCGTGTCAAATTGGTATCAGAGGTGGTCGGTTCTACCGCAGACTCTGATCTTTCTTCTATGTGAAGCAATAGTGTTTAGAGTATTGGGTGTGGTTATCAGTCCAGGGAGTCCAGTGTTGGTGCGGCGGCCGACGTATCCGTACACCAGGACCCTGACTTCTGATTTTCGACTTAATGCACGAAAACATTGATTGCATGTGTGTTTCAAGTTTTCTTTGTGATTACTTGTGTCATCTCACTAGGTATACTGTTCTCACCATGGCACACTTGTTTCCTTTTCAGGATGGCCCCACGACGGCAGCCAGGTAGGGTTCCGAGCGATGTGCGTGGCGAGTGCCCACCGAGCGTCGAGGACTCGGTACATGGCCCTTTGACAGTCGAGGCATCGGCGGTACCTATACCCGCCAAGCCACCGATGCTACCAGCCCCAGCCGGTGACGATGCACGTCACCTTAGTGCACTGCATGAGTTCCAGCGCCAGCGACCACCCAGGTTTCGTGGGGAGACGGACCCCCAGGCAGCCGAGGACTGGCTGGAGGCGGTCGTTCGAGTTTTCAGGCTAGTGAGGACACCAGCAGACCTTATGGTGATCCTCGCAGCGAGCCTCCTGCACGCGATAGTAGGCAGACGGTGGAGCTTGATGCTCCAGGTGCACGACGAGACATCTCTCCTCTAGATGGACTTTGAGAGAATCTTCCGCTCTGAGTTCGTCCCAGCCACCCTTCGAGCGGTGCGCATCCAGGAGCTACTATAGCTGCGGCAGGGCAGCATGACAGTGGACCAGTACTCGGCGAGATTTACTGATCTCTCACGCTACTCCACAGATATGGTACGGGACCCGTTCTTCCGGGCCCGGAACTTCGAGCAGGGACTGAGGCACGCGATCAGGGCTTCGATGATCTCCCTCAACATTCCGACTCAGGTAGGGGTGTTGGAGCGAGCCCTCTTAGTGGAGAGTTTCCTTGATGAGCGGTCTCTAGCAGCAGGACCCACCACTTTCCGGCATGCGGCAGAGTCTTCTGCAGCGGGCAGTAGACAGATGATGTAGGGGTCCAAGAGGACTAGACCTATAGGTGGTCGACAGCATGACTCTGGATCGTTTGTGCGAGGCACTCGGGGTGGACAACGACTTTCCATGAGAGGGCAGTGTTACTTCTACGACGGGATTGGTCACATGGCTCATGACTGTCCGACCCTCCATACGGATGACCAGCAGATGGACGAAGGACCCCCCAGGCAGAGGTAGAGGTTCGATCAGGGCGGGCCTCAAGGAGCAGGCGGCCAAGGGAGGGGAGCTGGCCGTGCAGATGGAGGTGGACGACGCTTCGGGGTGTTGCCACCACCACCACCAGGAGGTCCACCCCGACCACAGGGGACAGGAGGACATGTGAGAGCTCAGCTTCAGGAAGCTGAGGCCTACGATCATGGAGCTCCGGGAGCAGATGGACAGTAGCAGGACTAGCTCCAGACCTGGAGACTTTTTTTCATGTTGCTTCTAGTTTTGTTGATGTATGTTTGTAGATGCTTTGTGTCTTTGTACTTGAGCTGCAGTAATAAAAGACACATTTTCTTGTGGCATTTACTTCCCTGTCTTCTCTTGTGTTGTTACTAAGAGGTTCCGGTTTAGACTGTTGACTTGACCCTCACGTGAGAGGTACCTACTGGAGGAGACCCAGTTACCACACACTGATGTCGACAGTGTGACTCAACCCTTTGAGGCGAGAGTAACGGTTGGATCTCTTGGTAGTAGCGTCGAGGCCTTACGACGTCATCCATGGTATGGGTTAGTATCATCCATGTCGGGATTGACTATATTAGGCAAAGAACGTGGTTCATCCAGGGGATGAGACCGGATTTTTCTTATCGGCAAGGAAGAAATCATAGCAGCTCTTGTGGACCAGAGGTGGTCTAGGCCACGATAGAGAAGGTCCAGGTCATTCAGGAGGTGGAGGCCACTGGAGTTTGAGGATGGCGACCACGTCTTCATGCGGGTCTCACCTCGACGTGGATTATGGAGTTTTGGATGAGGTGGAAAGTTGTATCCATGCTTCATCAGACCCTTTCAGGTCCTCAAGAGGATTGGCGAGGTGGCTTACCGCCTAGATCTACCGCCTTTGTATCCCTAGTTTGTGTTGAAGCTTTATGGGGACATAAAGCCCTGTGGTGAGAGTAATGTAAAGACCTGGAAATTTCAAGGGAATTTTTTTTCTCAATTTTCTTTGGAATTTTACAAGAACGCAGTTTCTGACGGCGCCTGATTCCGAGGCCCGGTGTGCCTGTAATTAATTTCCAAATTTTAGCTCGGGTACGTTCAGTGAACGAACGAGCAGGTTTTTCTAACTTTTGAACCGGTTCTCAGAATCAAATTCCGAGGGCACCGATGGAATCGCAACGCCGGTATTTTCTTAGAAATGCCTCTTCCGGAGTTGCGTTTGCTCGGTTTTGGTTTTTAATTTTTGGGTTTTAAGTTAAGAAATAAAATAAAGTTCTGCGACTATTTTATTTTTATTTCACTTAAAGCCGCTTGAAGACCACTTAAAGCTATTTAAGCTGAGTTGTTGCGGATAGGGTGCTATCCAAAAATATTCTACCCTCTTGGTAGGATATTTGTGGGGTGGGGCCCGCATGAGCCCCACTGTTTCTTTTCTTCTAAGTAACACACCCACGAAAACCCGTCATTATGAAAGTCAACTGACACGTTTTCTTAAATTCTTAACGCACCATTTAATTGGGCGGTTTTATTCATGAATTAAATGGGTAGTTTATTTCGTTGAATTAATTCTGCGAATTAATGGGTCGTTACTTACCTCTTTTTCATTTTTTGGCGTAATAATAAAATAAGACCAACGCCAACTTCTGGAAAAATGTTCGTTGATAGGTTTTGACAAGTTTTGTGCCTCCATCCTCCTTCGCGAAGAACACGAAGAACGTGAAGAACGCGATGAACGCGAAGAACGCCGGCCTCCGACGAAGAATGCCGAACCCGCGGAAATCGACGACGCGATGTCGTGTGCCGCGACGCCGACGTTTCCTCTCCCGCGACATTCTTTTGCGGCGTTCCTTCCTCCGCGACGAATTTTTCGATCTTCTGTTTGAGGTAAGAGATCTCGGATTTTTCTTTTAATTTTCCTTTGTGGTTTTTGACTCAAGAAGGATTTAATTATTATTAATTAAATCTTTTTGTTCTTGAACCTCGGAGTTCGTCGACGCGGCACCCTTCCACGATGACGCGACACCGGATACCGTGACGACGCGACGATCGCCTCCTTCCGCGGTGACCAATTCCACGAAGAACCCGCGTGCGACGACATGACGAGGTAGGGATTTTTATTTTGGAATTACCCCTTTTTTTATATTCCCGTGAACGTTTCATTAAAATTAAAGAACCAGTTTCATATGAACACTTTTAATTTATTAAAATTGTTGTTTCATTGTTGTATAATTTCTCCCGTAGTTGTTAACTAATGCAGAGGGTGCAGACCAAACGAACACGGCCCGACAACCCTCCGCCGTTCTTCGTGGTTGTGCGGATTTGGTGGGTGATGGAGAAACGTGACACAAGGGCTTTTTGATGATTCCGCAGTGAAGAACGGAACCCAGGAGGAACAACGGCGCAGACAGGAAGGAAAACGGACCACCGAAGCAACTCCGGTGGCCCGCAGAAGTTACCGGCGGCGCTCCAGCGCGCCGCCGGACCGGGCCGCCGCGGCTTAAGCTGCGGCGGTGGCGGGCAGCGGACCCACGGCCGCACGGGTCCAGCTCGCCCACACGGGATGCGGTAGAAGCCGCGTCCGTTCAATCAGCGCGACCCTTCGAGGGCTACGACATCTCCAAACCGCGGGGGCAGCGCCCCGCGACACCAGGGCGCTCGGCCGCGCGGCCAAACCGAGCCAGGCCGGCCCGACCTGCCGGGCCGCGCCCTGGCCGGAACGGACCGGGTCGGACAGGGTCGGGTCGAACAAAGGGGGGGTCGGGCCGGGTCGACCCGGGCCCGGACCCCGTCTTCGGACAGTTTTCGGTCATTTTCCCGTAACTTGATCTACGCGCCTCCGAACGACGCGCCGTCAGTGGAAACGCGATCCTTGGATCGAGACGATCGTTTCGGTGTATCGCACTCAAGGTTTCTGAATACTTTGTGTTCGGCCGGGTTGGTTCGTACACGAAACCAACCGGGCCCTCGGAGCGGAAACACTCATATCTTGAGCTACGGACGTCCGATTGACGTGCCGTTAGATTTGGTGGATTCCTCTAAGTGATACAAATCTTTTGGCATACTCCGCCCGAGGTTTGGACATAGGTGGAGTACGGTCGGGTTGGTTTTTCCTTAAAAACCAACCGGGCCCATGGGACGAAAAAACCAATAACTCTCAGACCGGGCGTCCGATTGACGCGCCGTCTGCGACGTTGAGTTCCTGTTGACGATACGAAACTTTTGGATACATCAACTCTGGACATTAAGTCAGTTGATGTATCAGCCTCTCGGCTCGTGGAACGGACCCTCCCGAACGAGCTTGCTGTGTGCGGGAACCCTAGAGCTGGCTGCGACTGCTACTTCGACAACGATGACTGTGCAGAGATCCTCAGTGGACTACGACGATGACTGTACGGAGATCCTCAGTGGGTTCGACTGCGACGATGATGAAAACCGTACGGGAATCCTCCGTGTTTTCGGAAGTGACCACTACGGTACATCTTGGGATACATCAACTCCGGACTACATGTCAGTTGATGCATCGACCTCTTAGCTCGTGGAGTGGACCCTCCCGAAACGAGCATGCTGTGTGCAAAAACCCTAGAGCCGGTTGAGACTTGAAGACTGCTGATCGAATGACTCGGTGTGTTACGGATATCCCGGCGGGGGGGCACTTGGTTGTAGCGGCATATGTGAGCACTTGGTTGTAGCGGCAGACCCACGACAGAGGTGCGCGTGGTTGTAGCGGTACAGGGGAGCACTTAGTTGTAGTGGCAGACCCACGACAGAGGTGCGCTTGGTTGTAGCGGCACATGGGAGCACTTGGTTGTAGCGGCATACCCACGACAGAGGTACGCTTGGTTGTAGCGGCACAAGGGAGCGCTTGGTTGTAGCGACAGACCCACGACAGAGGTGCGCTTGGTTGTAGCGGCACAGGGGAGCGCTTGGTTGTAGCGGCAGACCCACGATAGAGGTTCGCTTGGTTGTAGCGGCACAGGGGAGCGCTTGGTTGTAGCGGCAGACCCACAGAAGAGGTGCACTTGGTTGTAGCGGCATAGGGGAGCGCTTGGTTGTAGCGGCAGACCCACGACGGAGGAGCGCTTGGTTGTAACGGCACGGGGGAGCACTTAGTGGTAGCAGCAGGCCCACAGTACCCGATAGATGGAGAACTACTGCAGTCCAAGGTAAGAGGGAAGCGCTTGGTTGTAGCGGCATAACCACTGCACTTGATGGAGAAGGAGTTTCCCAATAGCTTTGGGTTCCACTTCATGATCGAACCTGTGTGAGGTGAATCCTGTTTGCTTTCCTGTGTGGATTGTGTTGTGCTATCCTGTGTGGATTACGTTTTTCTTTCCTGTGTGGAATACGTATAATTTCTTGTGTGGACTGAGTTGTACTTGGGCTCAGAGGTTTGAGCGTATCAGAATTGTTGACTTAGGTATATGTATGGGCATATACCTAAGCAGTGTCGGTTGTTACTTCGTGATTGTATCTTTCCTTTTAGGTTTATCCTTTGTGGATTTTGGGAGACCCTCGGGGGTCTCGGGGTCCCTACTGAGTAGCTTATACTCACCCCTGCACATGCTATGCCCGCACTTTGTTGTGTTGGTTGCAGACGACGGACAACGCTGGTCGTGGTGGAGGCGTGCGGAGTAGGACGGTACCTGGTGTAACACGCCGAGATTTTATGAAAAAATATTCTTTTTAATTTCACTAAAGTCTTGTGTTGTACGCTACATAGGATCTTTGACAACACACATCCTTGACTTGCCTTGCATTACACGAAATCGCGACCTTCCTCGATAGTGTGTGTAGTACGCAATAACGAGTTTCACTAAACAGCAATATGCTATTAAAATATTATTAAAACTAGCTGTTATGAATAGTAATAACCACTTTTTGAAATTTTTTAAATTTTATTTTTCAAAATGGACTTCATTTATGGATTCGGAGTATTGAATTTACCCTAAGGTGAAATTTTGGTACTTTTTGGATAACTTTCATATTCTGATGAATAGTGAAATTACTAAATTTTAATTAAAAACAAATTTTTTAATCGAAATCATTAATAGTGATAAATTATTAATTTGAGTGGTTTTAAAGTATATTTAGAATATATTTTTACAATTTAATACAATGTTGGTCATTGGATGTAATTTCACATTTAAACCAGTTATAAACAACTGTCAATCTTTTGATAGTTATTTTCTCTTAAAAACAAGCTATTTGTCATGACAGCGGAAATTAATTATAAAATTAATTAATGCAACTTATATGTTGGAAATTTTGTAAAATAGAAATCATTTTTGAATTTGGAATATCAATTATATCTTAGGGTGAAATTTTGGCATTTTTCTGAAAAACATCAATTTTTGATGAATAGTGAAACCACTAAGTGGTTGGTTAAAAACTGAATTTTGCATAAAACTTAATTTTACCACTTCTGTGAATTGAATTTCGAAAATCCGACAGACACGGTTGATATCAGTAAGTAAAATGTGGTTCAATGAGATAAAAATAATTTTTTGGTGAATAGTAACTTTTTACTTTTTTTACCGCAGTTAATAGTAAATAGGGTAACTAAGGGTAAATATGATATTACTTTTACCCTAACACATGTCCTAATTCTATTGGATAAGTGTAATTCGACCAGAAACAACCTTATGAATATAATATGACCATTTAGGTCAACTTGGATTAGATTATGACATTTAATATTATTTTATTTAATGAATAGTAAAAATAGTTAAAATCAAAGTTTAATAAGTAAATCATTTTTAATATGAGGTTATACATGAGATAAATTCGACTATAAATATTCATTATAAAGATAAAAAGATTTTCTATATAATGGTATTTTATTTTAAATTTTTAGACATTAAATAATTTAATTTATTTATGACACAATGATGATGCATTAATTATCTTATTAATGAAATATTGACATAATTGATGTTATAAACACCAAAATAAATGGCATTTGAGACTTTTTATGAATTCCACTAATTTTCTAGGTTACTATGATATATTAGTGTTGATTTAATAAACTTTTTTCGAACATATAATTCTGTTATGACTTTCACAAAAATCAGATATCAAATAGTGTCAAAATTGACAAAAAATAGTTTTTAAATCAAATATTATATTATTAATTGTTATTTTATTCCTAAAAATCTAAGGTTCAGCCAAATGACTTAGATAAGGATATATATATTAATAATAAACAATTTGGGGTTCTTTTGGCATGTTATAGTAAGTGTATTAACCATATAGTGTAAGAAAACAAAAAGACACGGTAAACGTTAAATTAATTAACGTAGAGTTAAATCTAATTGATAAGGTTATAATAATAATCTAAACTTGTCTAAATCCTATTGGTTGATAGGATTTCGACCCATCCCCACTTTATCTTCGAAATAAGACCCTTTGGACCATTATAAACCGATTTTTACTTTAATATAAAATAATATTTTGAGATATTCCTAAGGTGGCCCTCTCCTCCCTTATAAAAGGACACCTCCTCCCCCTCCTCCTCACACCAATTTGAGCACTCAAGATCGGCCAAACCCTGCCAAAATCCCTTCTCCACTTCCCTATAATAATCCTAGATGTCCTGGTCTTCTTCAAAGACCAATCTTAGTTCCCTAAGTGGGGGATTCAAAGAGGCGTTTCAAAGAAGAGGTAATATCCATTACCGATCTTTTCAATTTCTTTCTTCTTCAACTTCTTCTTCTTTAGTTGTTTCCTGACAAAGTAATAACATCAGTATTAATTACATACTGATATGTTATTACAAATATGAAACAACCCTAATTCACCTTCTATCCATCCTACGGAAAAATGAAATCACCGCGCGTGTGTACGTACGGAATACCGTCTCCACGCAGTGGTGTAATCTATTTTCCACCACCACCTTAATAGGATGGGTATAATGGTGTAGTGATTTACTATATATGATTATTACAAAGTGATATTGATACTGAAATAGTCTACATACATTTCAACATAATTCCACGACCATGGGAACGATATCATCGCTCGTGCTTACGTACGGACTACCGTCTCCACGACGCGATGGGATTCATTCTCAATGATTAACCATTCATGAATGATTATAAAGTATATATAATAATTACTAATGAAATATATGAAATAATAATGATATTGGACTTATGTAAATTTATATTTATGTCATCTACTTAATTCCATTCACTTCAATAAGGAAACGAAAACAGCGTTCATGCATACATACGGACTACCGTCTCCATGAACGGTGTATTTCATTCCATTTATCGATATATTATATATATATATATATATATATTCTGAATATATATTATATATAAATCATGTTTTACATTCTGGATATAAGTAATCATGATTCAAGTAATCATATTAATAATTACAAGTTAAAAACACGAACGACAAATGAAACGATTTTACCCAAAACGCTACTTTAACATGAATTTACAAAAGAACAGGTAATATAAAGTCATAAGTGGACCATATATGATATAATAACAATGAATATGATTCTGTAATAAGTCAATAACCTGATTTAAATCATTATACAGGAGGTTCGGACACTTACAAAGCAAGTCGGACCTAAGGTAAGGGAAAATATCACAATCTCATTTTTATCCGAGATTGTTTATACTTTGGTATTTACTAGGGTGTATTTTATCATCCACATCCATGTTTCCTCAATATGTAATATTTATATCCTTATACAATAGTTTATATCCAATTTTACCATTCGGTGTGTTTTTAGTAAAAGATATGAAAGGAATCTTTTGTCGTTTTTCGTACGAGGTACTTTTTGACTTTTCAGACAAAAGTACGAGAAGAATGTTTTTTTAACTTAAACGGCACGAACGGATTTTTACGGTTTTATAAAGACTTATTTTCATGAAGCTTCCTCCAAAATATTTCATGACTATTTTAAATAAAATCTATTTTTTTAAAATTGCATGATGTTTTGTGAAAAGAAATTGATTTTGAAGAAGAAAGGATATTTTCCTCAAGAATTCATTTCAAGTGTTTTATCAAAATTATTTTCCATCTAAGATAATAAAGGGTTCTGTTTCTATCCATATTTTTACATTGATTTGACTATGTTGTGATGGAATTATGTTTATGAATTCCTTTATCTTATATGAATGGTTTTATGATGTCATGTTGTTTAGGAATCCCATTTTCATTACATGGGTTATGCAACGATGTGTGATTTATGATTTTGTGGAACACATAAGAATTGTATCATTATGAGATGGGTGGGACCTATGTCTCCCTCCAATGCATTGGGTAAAGATTTTATATCTCATGAGATAGACAGGGCTGGAACGGTAGGTTATACCGGTTCAGTGAAACAGGACTGGAATGAGGGTGACTCGGTTCAGAAAGGGACTGTGTCCACTAAGATAGTCTTGGCAATGAGTCTTGACAAACAAGAAATGATTCTCTATGATTATGTGTGTATGCCACATAGTTTCATGTTTTATGTTATGATTATTGTGATTACATTTCACTGCCATGATTTATCCCATGTTATGAAATTATGATCTCTTTTGTGGGTTAAGATTTCCAAAAGTCATGTGCTTGTGTATACGATAAGATTTATATTTATTTTGTTTACCCTTACTGAGCATTTGAGCTCACCCTTTTATGTTTTCTTTTCCCCAGTATATAAAGAAAGGTTTTAGGTAAAAAAAGGAAGATCTTTATGGGAGATGTTGAAGATCTTTCACCACGATTAGAAGATTACGTTCCGAGTTTCCAAAGACACTAAACTATTACGATCCTTGTGTGTGTGTTTTTGTTATGTACTAAGTATTCCTCAAAAGTAATGTAATGTTCATGTAAGTTAATCTTAGGGTCTCTACAGTTGGTATCAGAGGGAGGTTTAGTCAACCTTTGGAAACTAGGATGCGAAAATGTTAGTGAGATCCCTAGAGATATTTCTAAGGTATGTCAAGGGATGTCCCTTAGGTTAAGTATACGTATAGGTTATAGTACTAGAATTACGCTAACGATCATAGAATTAAACCTAAGATGTTAGATATTGAAGGTACTCCCCCTTTATTATGTTTTTTCCCCTAGCATGATTTTTTCCTCTCACACTATTCTATTTGGGTTTTAGAAAATGGCTGGAAAGAAGATGATTCACGATAATGGAGAATATGATGGACAATGGAATGATATTCTTCATAATGAAAAGGGATTTGGAAGTCCAAACATCATTATTATGCCGAATCAACAGTCTCATAATATGATCAATAATGTAAAATTTGGTAAGATTCCTGACTCGGCTAATAAGAGAAAGACGGAGTTTCATGATGATCATAGAGGAAAGAAAGTTCAATTTCCCCTATGTAAATCATGTGGGAAGAGGCATCAAGGAGAATGTTTCAAAGGAACTGGAAGATTCTTTGGGTGTGGAAAATAAGGACACAAAGCAAGTAAGTGCAAAGGAAAAGGTTCAGTTAACACCATGGATGAGGATAATGGTATTGCTACGACATCAACAATTGTTAAATGTTTTAAATGTGGAATGTACGGGCATTATGAAAACCAATGCCCTAAGGGAAAGTCTCATGAAGAGAATCAGTATGGTCGTATGGTAAGTATTTATGTTGATGATGGTGAAGAGACTACAAATGATATGTGAGATGAAATAATTGTTGAAGCTCGGCCAGTGGTTTAAGAAGGTAGTGGAATGATTACATGTTTATCAAGTGTAATGTTGTATAAGTAATCTCATGGTACTATGGAATAAAGAGACATCTAAGGATTGTTACACTATTCTATTTCCTATGTTTTTAAAGTGTATGATTAATGGTACTAGTAACCATGAAATGTTATTCAGATATTTTTTGGAAAGTAGATGATATGCGCATAATGAAGGAATAATAAGATAATGAGGTATTTGATTGTATTCATGAGCTCATGACTGATATAAGGAGAAGGTTATATCATGGTTTGAGTATATAGAATTTTTGGATTTTGGAATGTGGAAAGAGTTAACATTTAACTGCATTCATGCTTTCACTAAGGTTCAATGGGTATTCAAGAGAATATGTGATTAAGGCCTTTGAATGTTTGGAATGTGACCAACAAGACATATCTTATGATATATGGGGATCAATGACAGTATTAAATCTTTGGTAATCGTTTTCGCTATATTATGAGAGTGAACTGCAGTATTATGGATAAGCCTAAAGATTGGAATGGATTATGTTGGACATAAGTTAGTATTGTTTGTTTTTCGATGGGATGTTATAGTAATATATTTTTAGAAAAAGGACAACCTGCAGGACGGGCGACAGCCCATCGTGTCAGACAAGGATGTGGGAATCGAACCCACAACCGAAGTGCGACTGGCCTTTATCGCCTACCACTGGCCTACAGGAGGTCCCTATTTAGTAGAAACTAGTTTTATTATATTAAGCAGTATGATATATGAAGTATAAAGTCCATTTTAGAAACCATATATGATTAATCTCACTATAGATCGACTTATGTATATTACTTTTGCTAACCTTTTGTTTGATATAGATGGGATGACCCGTCATTCTATCACATGATCTGCTAACACTTCACGAATAACAAATTCAACTTCATTTATTTAAGAGATGAAGTGGAAATTGTTCAAGGCACGAACAACAATGAGATTGTACCAAAATAAAGTAAGTATTTATTCTAATTCAAATTCTTCAACTTTAGGGAAACGATCTTGAGAACCAAAAAAATGTTTTACTAGTGCTCTTATATCTGATTAATCAGATGGTACCCTAGATCATCACAAATTTATGGGTTTGTGATTGCTGGCTTTTCCATAGCCATGTTCTCTACCACTCTCCATCAGAACACGATGGTTAGATTTCTCTTCCATATCCGTATTTTCACCTATGTGGAAACCCAGTGATTAGTTTATTTGGGTAACCGTCACGTTTCATACTTTTGTTTTTAAAGATTGGTTTTGGTATTCCTTTTTACGATGTGGGTTTCTATTAAAGAAACTTTCAAATAGTAAACCATTTATAACCCCGATGAATTTCGAGGGCTAAATTCATTTTAAGGGGGGTAGAATGTAACACCCCGAGATTTTATGAAAAAATATTCTTTTTAATTTCACTAATGTCTTGTGTTGTACGATACACAGGATCTTGCACAACACACTTACTTGACTTTCCTTGCATTACACGCAATCACGACCTTCCTCGATAGTGTGTGTAGTATGCAATAATGAGTTTCACTAAACAACAATATGCTATTAAAATATTATTAAAACTAGCCGTTATGAATAGTAATAACCACTTTTTGAAATTGTGTAAATTTTATTTTTCAAAATGGACTTCATTTATGGATTCGGAGTATCGACTTTAGCCTAAGGTGAAATTTTGGTAGTTTTTGGATAACTTTCATATTCTGATGAATAGTGCAAATTACTAAATTTTAATTAAAAACAAATTTTTTAATTGAAATAATTAATAGTGATAAATTATTAATTTGAGTGGTTTTAAAGTATATTTAGAATATATTTTTACAATTTAATACAATGTTGGTCATTGGATTTAATTTCACATTTAAACCAGTTATAAACAAGTGTCAATCTTTTGATAGTTATTATCTCTTAAAAACATTCTATTTGTTGTGACAGCGGAAATTAATTATAAAATTAATTAATGCAACTTATATGTTGGGATTTTTGTAAAATAGAAATCATTTTTGAATTTGGAATATCAATTATAGATTAGGGTGAAATTTTGGCATTTTTCTGAAAAACTTCAATTTTTGATGAATAGGGAAACCACTAAGTGGTAGGTTAAAAACCGAATTTTGCATAAAACTTAATTTTACCGCTTCTGTGAATGGAATTTAGAAAATCCGACAGACACGATTGATATCAGTAAGTAAAATGTGGTTCAATGAGATAAAAATAATTTTTTGGTGAATAGTAACTTTTTACTTTTTTTACCGCAGTTAATAGTAAATAGGGTAACTAAGGGTAAATATGATATTACTATTACCCTAACACATGTCATAATTCTATTGGATAAGTGTAATTCGACCAAAAACAACCTTATGAATATAATATGACCATTTAGGTCCACTTGGATTAGATTATGACATTTAATATTATTTTATTTAATGAATTGTTAAAATAGTTAAAATCAAAGTTCAATAAGTAAATCATTTTTAATATGGGGTTATAGATAATATAAATTAGACTATAAATATTAATTAGAAAGCTAAAAAGATTTCCTATATAATGGTATTTTATTTGTAATTTTTAGACATTAAATAATTTAATTTATTTATGACACAATGATAATGCAGTAATTATCTTATTAATGAAATATTGACATAATTGATGTTATAAACACCACAATAGATGTAATTTGAGACTTTTTATGAATTAAACTAATTTTCTAGGTTACTATAGTATATATGTGTTTATTTAATCAACTTGGTTCGAACATATAATTCTGTTATGACTTTTACAAATATCATATATCAAATAGTGTCAAAATTGACACAAAATAGTTTTTAAATAAAATATTATATTATTAATTTTTATTTTATTCCTAAATAACTAAGGTTCGGCCAAATGACTTAGATAAGGATATATATTTTAATAATAAACGATTTGGGGTTCTTTTGGCCTGTTATAGTAAGTGTATTAACCATATAGTGTAAGAAAAAAGAAAGACATGGTAAAAGTTAAATTATTTAACTTAGAGTTAAATCTAATTGATAAGGTTAAAATAATAACCTAAACTTGTCTAAATCCTATTGGTTGATAGGAGTTTGACCCATCCCCACTTTAGCTTAGAAATAAGACCCTTTGGTACAATTATAAACCGATTTTGACTTTAATATAAAATAATATTTTGAGATATTCCTAAGGTGCCCCTCTCCTCCCTTATAAAAGGACACCTCCTCCCCCTCCTCCTCACACCAATTTGAGCACTCAATCTCGGAAAACCCCTGAAAAAATCCCTTATCCACTTCCCTAAAATAATCCTAGAGGTCCTGGTCTTATTCAAAGGCCAATCTTAGTTCCCTAAGTGGAGGATTCAAAGAGGCGTTTCAAAGAAGAGGTAATATCCATTACAGATCTTTTCAATTTCTTTCTTCTTCAACTTCTTCTTCTTTAGTTGTTTCATGACAAAGTAATAACATCAGTATTACTTACATACTGATATTTTATTATAAATATGAAACAACCCTAATTCACCTTCTATCCATCCTACGGAAAAATGAAATCACCGCGCGTGCGTACGTACAGAATACCGTCTCCACGCCGTGGTGTAATCTATTTTCCACCACCACCTTAATAGGATGGGTATAATGGTGTAATGAGTAACTATATATGATTATTATAAAGTGATATTGATACTGAAATAGTCTACATACACTTCAACACAATTCCACAACCATGAGAACGATATCATCGCTCGTGCGTACGTACGGACTACCGTCTCCACGACCCGATGCAATTCATTCTCAATGATTAACCATTCATGAATGATTATAAAGTATATATAATAAGTACTAATGAAATATGTGACATAATAATGATACTTTACTTATGTAAATTTATATTTATGTAATCTACTTAATTCCATTCACTTCAATAAGGAAACGAAAACAACGTTCATGCGTACATACGGACTACCGTCTCCATGAACGGTGTATTTCATTCCATTTATCGATATATTATATATATATATATATTGAATATATATTATATATAAATCATGTTTTACATTCTGGATATAAGTAATCATGATCCAAGTAATCATATTAATAATTACAAGTTAAAAACACGAATGACAAATGAGACGATTTTACCCATAATGCTACTTTAACATGAATTTACAAAAGAACGGGTAATATAAAGTCATAAGTGGACCATATATGATATAATAACAATGAATATGATTCTGGAATTAGTCAATAACATGATTTAAATCATTATACAGGAGGTTCATACACTTACAAAGCAAGTCAGACCTAAGGTAAGGGAAAATATCACAATCTCATTTTTATCCGAGATTGTTTATACTTTGGTATTTACTGGGGTGTATTTTATCATCCACATACATGTTTACTCAATATGTAATATTTATATCCTTATACAATAGTTTATATCCAATTTTACCCTTCGGTGTGTTTTTAGTAAAAGATATGAAAGGAATCTTTTGTCGTTTTTCGTACGAGGTACTTTTTGACTTTTCCGACAAAAGTACGAGAAGAATGTTTTTTTAACTTAAACGGCACGAACAGATTTTTACGGTTTTATAAAGCCTTATTTTCATGAAGCTTCCTCCAAAAGATTTCATGACTATTTTCAATAAAATCTCTTTCTTTTAAAATTGCATGATGTTTTGTGAAAAGAAATTGAATTTGAAAAAGAAAGGATATTTTCCTCAAGAATTCATTTCAAGTGTTTTATCAAAATTATTTTCCATCTAAGATAATAATGGGTTCTGTTTCTATCCATATTTTTACATTGATTTGACTATGTTGTGATGGAATTATGTTTATGAATTCCTTTATCTTATATGAATGGTTTTATGATGTCATGTTGTTTAAGAATCCCATTTTTATTACATGGGTTATGCAATGATGTATGATTTATGATTTTGTGGAACACATAAGAATGGTATCATTATGAGATGGGTGGGACATATATCTCCCTCCAATTAATTGGGTAATGATTTTATATCTCATGAGATAGACAGGGCTGGAACGGTAGGTTATACCAGTTCCGTGAAACAGGACTGGAACGAGGGTGACTCGGTTCAGAAAGGGACTTTGTCCACTAAGATAGTCTTGGCAATGAGTCTTGACTAACAAGAAATGATTCTCTATGATTATGTGTGTATGCCACAAAGTTTCATGTTTTATGTTATGATTATTGTGATTACATTTCACTGCCATGATTTATCCCATGTTATGAAATTATGATCTCTTTTGCAGGTTAAGATTTCCAAAAGTCACGTGCTTGTGTATACGATGAGATTTATATTTCTTTTGTTTAACCTTACTGAGCATTTGAGCTCACCCATTTATGTTTTCTTTTCCACATGATATAAAGAAAGGTTTTAGGTAAAAAAAAGGAAGATCTTTATGGGAGATGTTGAAGATCTTTCACCATGATTAGAATATTACGTTCCGAGTTTCCAAAGACACTAAACTATTACGATCCTTGTGTGTGTGTTTTTGTTATGTACTAAGTATTCCAAAAAAGTAATGTAATGTTCATGTAAGTTAAGCTTAGGGTCTCTACACCTGGAGGTGGACCACTTGGCGGGATGTACTCGGAGCGGACGGCTGGTCCGAGGAGCTGTGTAGGCTATCTGTACCCACCCTTCAGGTGGGACCTTCAGAGGACGGCTCGACGCTGTGGCTTTTCTTTTCAGTTGCTGTTTTTCCCTTTCAGTTGTACTTTACAGTTGGGCTTGTATTTCCGGACCCTTTTTCTTTCAGTACAGCTTGTTACAATTTTTACTTAGTGTTTACTTTACCGCTTGCTTACTCTGTGGTGCTTGTTTACTTTTCAAAGGCAATGCCTTCCCTTTTTCCAGGATTTACGCCTTGGTGCTAGTCGCCAGCCCCTGGCCTGTAGAAGGTGTGATTGGGGTAGTCACGGCATGGACCCCAAAGACGAGTCGTGACAATCCAAGTATGGTGGTGGTAAAAAAACATATTACACTATGGTGTGGAGACGGTAATCCGTATCTACGCATGCATAGTGATTTTGTTTTTTGTAGGATAGATAGAAAGTGGAATATTGTTGTTACATAATCCTAATAACATTTCATTATATTTTATATACTATATTTATTACTTTATAATTAAAAAACACATGAATAGTAAGTATAATAATAATAAAGTTTGAAAGAATATGTATAGAAGAATACCACTTATTCAACGTGGTTCCTCTAAATGTCCTCTTAGAGAACAAGAGATGGTTTTTGAATAATACTTGAAACTCAAGAATGTAACTACAGAAGTTGATATGGGAAAATGATAGGGTATGGCCGAGCTTCAAGGTTAAAAGTAAAGTAAATAGGTAAGGGATAAGTTTCCCTTTTATAATTGAGCTAAGGTGTACTTTTGGGATCCCCAAAAATATTAATTTAATATAAAATAAAATCCTATACAAAAAAATCCAAAATGTCTCCATTTAGAAGCTAAGATGTGACAGGGTTGAAATATCATCAAAAAAATAAATTTATGTATGTTTTTCTATCAAATTAACCCTTATAATTTAAATTAACAATTAGTTAATCTATTTAATTTTTATCAAGGGTAAAAAATATTTCAATATTAAAAGGGTGAAATATTCATCTTTTTGATGTCAATTTGATAATAAATAAACACATTAGAATATTTCTGACCATAAAATAATTATTATATATATTTTAAAACTATTTTATTATTTTTAAATAATTTAATAAAAAGTTATTTTGATACATAATCAATAGTGTTACTTTTTACACTAATCAATTCACTGATTTTAAAAATATATTAAGATAATAAGTTAACATAGATCCGAATATTTTATTATATTACTAAGAGTTCTTGATCATATAGAAAATTCCTTATACATATTAATTATCCCAAATTATATATATTTTATTATTTGTAAAAAAATTTAATTATTTTCTCTATTAATAAAATAATTAATACATCAATTTTGTGTAATTATTAAACAAACATATTTTAAGAAAATAAAAAAATAAAATACTAAGATGAAGATAAATATACAATATTTCAGAATAATATTTTTTGATGAATTTAGTTTTGTGAAAATATAACATTTAAAATGTTATACTTATTAAATTATGAATGTGTCAACATTAAAATCACCTTAAATAAAATAATATTAGTGCCACAATCTATTTTATGAGGATTTAAATGGTCACTAACTCAATAGTTGGATGATTATAGTCAATATATACTCAAAAAATAATATATTTTTTCTAGTTTTTGGATTTTAGTTTTGGTTATTATAATTTTAATAAAAAGGTTTTACCGATTTCACATCAATTAATTAATTTTTACATCATCAAAGTATAATTCTTTAAGATAATTATTTATTTCTTAAAAATTAAAATTAAATTACCATGATAAAGAAAAAAAAATTATATTTCAAAAGTGTATTTATAATTGAATTTATCTTCTGTATAACCTTATATAAAAAATGATTTAGATTTTAAAAATTGAGTGAGACATATTTAATTTTTTTTAAATAAAAGATAAATTAAATTCACTAATCTAACCCAAGTAGTTTTCAATGTACAAAATTTCTACCAAAGAATGATTTTGGTAGAAACAACATGATCCAATAATATTAATACAAGTTTTAGGATAATTTTATAATAGTATTCTTACCCTTAATTACCTGATTTACCTTTTTATCATATTAATTAAAATCACCAAATTTATTATTCATAATGGAAAAAAATAAAATAAAGCTATTTCTTTAATTTATAAATACTGATTCCAAATATAAAATCAATCTTTAAATATTACAAACAATGAGGTTTCATTAATTAATTTAAAACTAATTATGTTCTCGGGAATATAAAATAGGTTTTTAAAGTTAAAACATTGCAAAATATTGAAATATTTTTACAGATGAATTTAATGAAAAATTAATTCTATTTACATGAATTATATTTAATGAAAAAAATATATTCAATTTATAATTTAAAATGATTAAATATAAAATTTTAACAATATAAATTATTTTGATGAAATAAGTTGTTTTCAATTAAAATTTAGTGTATTTTTACTATTCAGCAAAATTTGAAAGTTATCAAAACAATTTAAAATTTCAGCCAATGTAAATTTTTATATCCCACTTCTGAAAATCATGATTAATTTTTAATGAAAAAACTATTAATTTGTCAAATTAATAATTTAGAATGGATTAACCATTAATAGGAAGAAATTACCCTTTTCAAAAATATAGGTTTTTATACGTCAAATAGGGTTTATTCATACTCTATGACAAAAATATCTATTGGATGAATATCAAAAAAAATTTATTAAATATAAATAATATGTATTTCGTTAATTTTTTTACTAATTATAAATCACTCAAAATCTTAATACAGAAAAAATGAAAATATATAATTGATTAGTATTTTTCATAAATAATTGATATCGAATGACATCACCATATATTTTCATACGATAAAAATATTTATTCCTTATAATATAAAATTATATTTTAATATGGTCATTTTAAACTAAGGGTATCTCATTGTTCATTTAAACTAATGATCTCATACAACGAAAGGTATTGAATAATTAAAATTATTTGAAGAAAAAATTTCATAAAAACAACAGAGTTCTATATTCTACCCCCATAAAATGAATTTCACTCTAGAAATATTTCATATGGATATAAAAATATGAGTATATATGTCCCTAATCAAATCCTCATGTTCCCACGTAGCTTCCTAAAATTGGTTGTTCCACCACAAAACTTTAACCAAGTGTGTGGTCTTGTGTAAAAAACGTTTTCTCTATGATATAGAAGATCTATTAGTGCTTCTTCATAAAAAAGATATTTCTACAGCGGTAGAAATTTTGTGTTTTGTTGATATGTAGGAGCAGGTATATACATTATTAGGAGATATACATGGAATACATCATGAACTCGGGATGGATTTGGTGGAAGCGCCAATTGGTAAGAGACCCTCCCAACACGATCCAGAATTTTAAAAGGACAAGTATACTTAGGGCTTAGCTTTTACCAATTTCTCAATATCATTAGTCTCATCTAGGGAGATTTATTTAGAAAAACCTTGTCACCCACTTCAAACTCTAGGTATTTTCATTAGTTGTCCATATAAATTTTTTGTCGAGTCTAAGCTGCTCGTGTGTGTTGTCAAATAGATCTGAAATTTTCTTCCATTTCATCAACAAGATTATGTACTAATATCATTCCTTCCCCAACATAATCTATGAAAGTTGGAGTTTTTCACTTCTCTCTATATAGGGATTCAAAAAGATCTATCTAAATACTAAGGTTAAATCAATTATTGTATGAAAATTCCACCAAAGGTAGGTTTTGATCCCAACCACCACCTAAATCCATAGAGAAAGCTAGAAACATGTCTTCTAGAGTTTGAATTATCCTCTCAGATTGACCATTTATATGATGATGATAATTAGTTCAGAAACATAACTATGTATCTAGATTATATTAATAAATTCTCTAGAACACAGAGGTAAACCTCAAATCCTGATCAAATATAATGAAAATCTATTTTCCATAAAATTCTACCACTTTAGATATATCCTAGAAAGATTATTAAGAGATAAATCCTCTATAATTTAAATTAAATGTGCCAAATTCATAATTAAATAAACTATAACCTATATATAATTATGGCCTTTATATTTTGTGATGTTTGAAAAAAATATATGTAGTGATGTTTTCTCATTTCCATTATCGTATGGGTAATGGTCGTAATATACCCTTATAATTATATCTCTTAGCCTTAACATGCTGAAAAAAAGCACAGAGAGACATATTTAGAAATATCTCATTTCATTCTATCCCACCAAAAATACTCTTGTAAGTCATTATAGATATTTATGCATCTAGGATTAATAGAGAATAAAAAACTATGATCCTAATCCAGTATCTACTTCTTTTATTCTGGTATGGATAGAATAAAAAACTAGTTCATGAACCTTAGTATTACATCATAATCAAGATTTGATTCAGGAATATTTCTAACCTTATTTTGTTTCTCTACATATTCCTTATACTCCCCCTTAATCTTAACTTATATATATGGTTTAACAATCCTTTTATAAAGATATGATTTATCCCCTTCCTTTATAATTTCACGATCCATCCTTCAGGAATACATTAATATTGGATCTTTTTTGATCCTCATCATTGATATGATACCATGGTCCTTTCGACTGAAAGCATGTTCCACCATGTTCAATTTCCCATGGTGGTAATGTATTGAGAAGTCGTAATCCTTAATCAACTCCATCCATATTCTTTATAACATATTCATCTCACATTGTGTTAAAATATAAACTAAACATTTATGATCATTATAAACATTACACCTCTCACCATAATGATAATGCCTCGATATCTTTAATGAAAATATTACCAAATCTAACTCAAAATATTGTTTTGGTTAATTTTGATCATGTATTTTAAATTTTCATGAGGCATACGATATGAACATATAAATTTTCATGATAACACTACCCATCCTCTCCTTGGATGCATCACTTTAGATCACAAAGCTTTCCCCAGTACAAGGTAGTTTGAGCATAGTTCCACTGACAAACATTATTTTTATCTCTTTGAAACACTCTTCACATTACTCTGTCAACAAGAACATAAATCCTTTCATAGGAAAGTTGGAGAGTGTATTACATAATAATGAAAAATCTTTCACAAAATTTCCATATTATCCAAAAAAACCCTCAAAACATTAGACCCCAGTTACCGTTGTTGGTCTGGGCCAGGTTCTAATAATATCTATTTTTGTTGGATCCAATAATATACCCTCTCTTGAGATTATGTTGCAAAAAAAAGAAACCTTTTAAAGCTAAAATGGAATCTTGGTAAATTTTTCATAAAGATTATCTTTTCTCAGGGTCCTCATTAAATTTCTCAAGTGATCTTCCTGTTCTTACTTACTTTTCAAATAGACAAGAATATCATCTATAAAGAAAACCACACATTTACCAATATATTCTTTAAATATTCTATTCATTATATCCATGGAGATAGTAGGAGAATTATTGATACCAAAAGTAATAACGATAAATTCATACTGTCCATACAATGTATAGAATGTCTTCTTCAGTATATCTCCCTTATTGACCCTTAATTAATGATATCCTAAATGAAGATCAATCTTGGAAAATTATTGAGCACCACATATTTGGTCGAATAATTCATCAATGCGGGAAAAGGGATATTTGTTTTTGATAATGATATTATTAATTTCTCACTAATAAATGCCAAGTCTCATTGATCCATATTTATTTATAAAAAACAGATTAGGTTCTCCCAAAGGTGATGAAATAGGGCATATGGATCCCTTTTCAGGATTCTCTTGGATTTTATTCTTCAATTCCTAAAACTCAATTGGGGCCATTCTATACAATGTCTTTGAAATATGAATTTCACCGATATGAGTTATATTGAAAACATAACTTCACAATTTGGTGGATGACTTGGTAATTATTTTGGAAATACATCACCAAACACCCATACAATGGGTGTATTATTAAATTTTAGTTTCTCCCCGACCATTTTATATAGATAAAATTATTTTATAGAGAAAAAGAACCATATTATGGAATATGTTTCTAATTGAAGGTTATATTCATATTTAATTGATAAAAGATCATATGTTGCTATAGAATATGAAATGATACTTCCCTTCCTTGGAAATTTATATGAGATCCATACAGAGAAAGAAAATCAATGATAAAATTTACAACAAATTGTATTATAGTAATGATCACCCGATTTGTAGGAAGCACATTCCCAAAAACTTCAAATAAAGAATAATTATAAAAATTTGACATGACCATTGTTCCATTATAAGTTGTAATAGTTAACTAAAAATATATTTGCGGAGGTGATATTTTGATACCCTTAGAAAATTATTTATAAATAATAGAGTGGGTGGATTCAAAATCTAATAAAACATTTTCTACTTTATAGTGGATGGTATGTGTACATTTCACTGCTTCATTATCGTACTCCACATCACTGATGGTGATTTAATGTGACTTGCCTTTGTCTTTGGCCTTAATAGTATTATAATGTCTATCATCATTAATAACCATTGGGTTAGAGAATTTATTGGAACAATTCCCCAGTTTCATGCACTTGTAACATTAATGTGCTGGAGGTGAATTATGTGTATCCTTTCCACTATATGCATCATTAGACATATTTTCCCATTACTTTAGTATTCAACTTCCCGATAACTTTATTTTCAACATTTAAATTTTTTAGTACTGTCATTAGTACAATTTACTATGTATTTCTTTCCACATAGTGAGAATAATGGAAAAATCATCTTCTTTTTAGTGTGCTCTTTATATTTTCCCTTGAATTACATTTTTATTTTCTTTTCAAACCAATAAGACTATTGGGTTCTTTCAATGTCTATATCAACCTTGTGATAACATCAAATTATTTATTTTTAGCTATTTATGTACCTTATGGATAATGACATTTGGATACATGGTTTTAAGCTACTCAAGAATTGTTCAATTTTACCATCAGGTTGGATAATAATTCCATTAGTATACCTTGAGTATCTTGTAAAATTTTCTTTGTTTCTACCGATAGATTCATCAACATTTGTTTAAGTTCAAGTAACTCCTTATCCATCTTTGTTCAAAGAATATGAGGAATGTACTTATTTAGAAATATGTTCATGAAATCGTTTCAATCAATGGATTCAAGTTCATCCCTTTGTCTGTTATTCTTGTTAAGGATCCACCATTTATCATCTTCACCTTCCAATTAATAGACAGATATGATGACTATATCATGTTATGAATATTGGAGATCATAAAATAACTATTTAGTGGTACTAATCCATTGTTCATACACTAATGGATCAAAAGAACCACTGAAATAAGGTAGATGTTTCCCCATGAAAGAATCAACCGAATGTTATTTCCTCATTTTATCATTTTGAAGTCATAGATGATTAATATTTTGAGAAAGTTTTGTGAGCATAGTTAGAAGTTTTTTCATTAAATATCCCATAACATTTGGTTTATTAGAAGGAAAATCATTGAATTTCCCAACACATTTAGTATCAACACAGTTCTTTGGGGTTCCATCCATTGACTAAATAAATAAGCATAGTGTGAGCAACAATAATCATAATGTGAAAACCACATATTCAAGAACAAAATTTAATTTTAAGAAATATTAGGTTTTATCCTAGGTTATTTAGGATCATTTCTAAAATAATAGCATTGTAAACTATACTTTGACATATCATTTGGGCTATTACTATGATTTTCTTCTCCTTGTTTTCAAAAAGGTTAATTATACATTTCCTCTGATACCAACAATAATGGACCATAAATTATATAAATTTATATGACTTTCATTATTTATGAATATGAATTAAAAAATATAATAAGACCATAACAGGACCATATAGGTAGAGTGTATTTAAAAACTGAGAAACATAAATAACTAGTACATAAGATATCCACATTTTCTCCCACTTATTTCATCATAACTAGAACACTTTTTTACATATCTTACTTAATACCCATATTCATGACTTGGGGAAAAGAAACCTATGAATGGGTGATGTAATATTCTTAGTAAGGGTAAAAAAAGGGAGATAAAAGTCATATCATAATCACAAGGAATATGAATATAACATTCAAAAATATTATCCTGCATAAGAAATATCTTGATATCATTCCATGGAATAAATCCTAAATGTTCAAAATAATCAATTAACGTAATCCTAAAAGTCGTAACATAAGATATGATGTTTTTTTGGAATACACGTAATCATTTAAAATCATTTCATATTAGCTAAGGATCATTGAAAAGAACATCATAGTGTATGAAGTCCATTACTGAACCTAGTTCACTCCTCATTCCAGACCTATATTACTAAACCGAGATCATTTCCCATTCTCGCCATGTCTATCTCATTAGATATTAATATATACACAATTAATTGGAGGGAGATATATGTCCCATACATCTCATAATTAAATCATTCTTACAAGTTCCATAAAACCATGAATCATTCATCATAGCATAACCCCAGGAATAAAATGGGGTTCTTAAACATCATTCAATCATAACATAATCCATTTAAAACAAAATTATTTCATAAATTTAATTCTATAAAAAATAATAAAACCATAAGAATAATATGGTTAGTATACTTTAAACATAACCCAGTTAAATAATTCCGTCTTATATGAAAAATAATTTTGATGGAACACTTGAAATTAATTCTTGAGAAAAATATACATTCTTCAAAAATAAAATTTTTTTTTCAAAATGCCACACAATTTTTAAAAAATATTTATTTGAAAATAAACTTGAAATCATTTAAAATACTATTCATGGAAATACGGTGTTAGGAAAATGTAAAAATCTATCTTGACATATATGTTAAAATGAAACATTATTCTCATACTTTTATTAGATAATTCAAAAAGTACCACACATCAAAAAAAGACAATATATTCCTTTAAAAAAATTCAACTATGGGTAAAACTTACATTAAAAAATCAAAGAATAATAGAAATAATTTACATATTTAGGAAACATGGTCATGGATGATAAATATACCCAAGTAAATACTTATGTATAAATAATCTCAAATAATAATGTGATTATGAAATTATCCCTTACCTTAAGTCTGATTTGCATCGAATGTATCCAAACCTCAAGTACAATGATTAAAATAATTTCATTGACATAATTAATAATCATATTCATTCTTAATATATCATATATGATCATATTATCTAATATTTTTCAAAAACAATTCATTATTACCTGTTATTTGGGTATTAACTACTTCATTTTCTTATGCATGTTTTGATGAATAAGTTGCAGTTGTACTTTATAGTTCCTAGTTATATAATTTAAAAATTAAATTAGCATTTTATATCATATTTAATCATTCTATACATTTATATAATTATGATTTAATGGTGATTATGTAGAATATATCACATGGCATTGTGGAGAAAGTAAGTTGTATGTACATACGAGCGAGGATATCATTCCCATAATTCATGAATGGTATAAAAGTGAATAGTGTATAATTTTTAAGAATAAATAACATATTTTAATAATAATATATAGTTATTATTTTCATCATTATACCCATCCAAGTAAGGTGGTGGTGACAATTATTTTACACTGTGACGTGGAGATGACAAGCCATATGTACACACACATAGTGATTTCATTTTTCGTAGGATGGATATGAAGTAGAATATTTTGGCTCCATAATCATAATGAAATATTATTATATAATTGATACAATATATTATACTTTATAATGAAACAACTAATGAATATGAAGTAGAATAATAAATAGGTTTGAAAGAATCAGTAGAGGAGATAACCTCTTCTTCGACATGCTCCATCTAAATACCCTCTTAGAGCACTAGATATGGTCTTTGATGAAGACCAAAACCACTATAATGTTTCTAGGGAAGTTTAAAATGGTATATTTTTTGGTATGAATGATATTTGAGGCTCAATGTGATGTAAATAGGTGACAAATGAGGTTCCCTTATATAATTGTGGTGATGTGCACTTTTGGGATCTACAAAATTATTAATTAATAATAAAATATAACACCATAAAAAAACATATAAAAGGTATCAATTTAGAGAAGGAAATTACAAATGGTTTTAATATAATAAACTAATTGATTTTGGACAATTTGTTTTGTGAATTTAAGAATTATGATTTTAATTAACACTTAGTTACTCTATAGAATTTTAAACATGGGTAACAAATATTTTAATATTAATAGTTTGAAATATTTATTTATTTAATATTAATTAGACCATAAATAAATACCTTATAACGTTTTAGAACATATAATAATAATTATATATATATATTTTAACAATGTTTTATTATTTTTAAATAATTTAATAATACATTATTTTGATAAACAATCAATAAAGTCAATTTTGACTCTAGACAATTCATTGATTTTTTAAAAGTATTAATATAACAAGTTAACTTAGAATCATATATTTTATTTCATTAATAAGAGGAAAAGGTAATCTAAAAGATTAATTATACATATTAATTAGCTGAAATTATATTTATTTTCACATTTTTAGTATCATTTATTTGTTACCTCTATTAATAAAATAATTACTACATCAATTTTGTGTAATTATTTAATATAAATTTCAATTAAAAAACTAAAAATAAAATACTTTGTTGAATATAAATCAACTAAATATAAAAATAATATTTTTAGTCTAATTTATCTTCTAGAAAATCCAACATTTAAAATGAAATACTTATTAAATTATGAATGTGACAACATTAACATCACATTATATATAATAATATAAGTGTCACAATCTTTTCTATAATGCTCCAAATAGTCACTAACATGACCATTGGATGTTTATAGTCAATATATACTTTAAAAAAATATTTGATCATTTTTATGGGTATTTTTATGGTTATTAAAATTTTAATAAAAAAAGTTTTATTGATTTCTAATCAATTAATTAATTTTTACATCATGAAATTATAATTCATTAAGATAATTATTTATTTCCTAAAAAATACAATTAAATTACCATGATAAATAAAAAAAATCTTACTAATGGGTATTTATAATCAAATTTATGTATAAAATTACATTAAAAAATTATTTAATTATTAAAATTTAATGAGATATATATTACTTTTCTTTAAATAAAAAATTGATTAAATGTCTTAATCTTATCCAAGTGGCTTTTAATGGACATAATTTCTAATAAAGGATGATTTATGTTGAAATACACACATCCAATGATATTGAGAAAAGTTTTAAGAAAATTTTATAATAGTATTCTTACCCTTAATTACTTGAAATACCCTTTTATCATATTAATAAAAATTACCGATGTTACTATTTATATTTCCCAAAAATAAAATAATGATATTTTCATAATTTAGACCTACTAATTAAAAATATGGGATACATACTCCAACATTTAAAATATATTTGTTTCATTAATTAATGAAAAATTAATGTCATTTTCAGAAAGAGAGAATGAGTTTTTAAAGATAAAACATTACAAAAGAATGAAATGTTTTTACATATGAGTTCTATGTATAATTAATTATAAGAACTAAAATTATATTGAATGAAAAAAATATATTAATATTATACGTTAAATCCATTAAATATTATAATTTAATTTTATAAATAATTTAATTGAAAAAATTTTGATTAAAATTTATGGAATTTTTAGTATTCATCAACATTTGAATGTTATCAGAAAAATATTAAAATTTCATCTAATGTAAATTTCTATGTACTACTTCCAAATAACATGTTTATATTGTCATATAAAAATTATTAATATGTCAAAATACTAATCTAAAATGGGATCTATAATAAATGGTGAAATATTATCTTTTTGAAAAATATAGGCTTTTATACATCAATTAGGGTTTATTCATTTTCCATGAAAAATATACCTTAGATGAATATCAAAAATATTTTATTAAATATAAAACAAATATATTTAAATAATTTCATCTACTAATAGAAATTAAATAAATTTGTTAATATAAAAATACAAAAATATAATTTATTTATATTTTTCATAAGTAATTCGTAGAGAATGACTTCAACAGAAATTTTCATAAATTAGCCATATTTATTCCTTATAATCATAACTAATAGGTTAAAATTGTCATTTTATACTAATGGAGTCTCATGGTTTCTTTAAACTCGCGATTGTGTGCAATTAAAATTATTGAATAATTAAAATTATTTAAAGAAAATATTTCATAAAAACATTTGGGTGTTACAATAGCGGACATAATCCTTTACTCAACTATGATCACTCCATATTCAATTATAGTCTATCTTATGAGATATAAATCTTTACCCAATAAATTAGAGATATATATTGGTTACAATTATCATAAAATTTAAATAGAAATTATGTGTGCTACAAGATCATAAAATGGTTATCATATCATAAATAATTAAATAAAATTGGTTTAATAAAAAATTCAGCATATTATAACCTATAGAAAATATACTGGTTTCAGAATAATTTCCTAATTTCATCATAGAGTAACTCCTGAAAAATGTGGGTTTCATAAAAATTTTATCATTGTATAACTTTTGGGGGGAAAGGGATTCATACACAAAATGCCACCATAATCATAGACCAATCATAGAAATAATAAGAAGGGTATGATTTGATTATATCTCCAGTTTGCCATATATAACATCAACGAATGCCATCTTCTATGGAAAGTGATTTTGTTCAATTATATAAATAACATATTTAAGAAAATATATTTTTGTATTTGAAAAAAACATTTTAAAACCTAGATTTTTTTGAAAATAATTTTATTTGAAAATAATTTTTTTATAATGTAATATTTAATTAATATAATATTAATGATTAAGGGAAGTTGCGTTCATACCATACATGTTAAAACAAATTTTCCTATCACATTTTCTGTAATACCCAAATAGACATTTTTTGAAAAATTGCATGAAGATGACATTAAAATAATTTTCAAAATAATTTAAATAATAGAAAATTGTATTTTAAAAATAATAAGAAAATAATAAACAAAAATATATATTTTTAAACAAATAATGGCTTTAGAAGAAAAAATATTTCCAACCAAAGAGATATGTAAATTCGGGTTTATTAAATACATTTTATCAATTATTTTAAGTACCAAATTGTGGACAAATGGAACTACTAATTTAAAATATAATGGATCACTATATTATAATAAAATGTATGTGTTTCTTGAGTTATTTATCATTATATATTATCATCAAAAGCATAACCATAAACAATCCTGATAAACAATGAGATTTAAACATTAAATTATTACCAATTTGATAAAAGTGAATCATAGTCTTTGCGAAGTAATAACATAAAATGCAATATAACATATCATGAAGATAAATTAATTAATTATATTACATGTCAAAAAGGTGGTATATACATGTCACGAAAGAATAGACGTGCATAACATAACATATGTCTTATAGAAAGATAATTTAGTTAAAAATTCCATTCCTTATGTATTTTTTTCTTCATATAAGATAAAACCTCTTATATAATAAATAGATGTATATTATAAAAGTTTTATTAAATAATATTTTTATATATCATAGCATATATTATTTTTTATGTCCCTTGATTACTAGTTTATTAAAATTCCATGTTAATGTTATGTTTTAGGTAATAAATACTTAGTTTTTCATATGTGATATGATTTGTTATTTTTTATACTCTTAAATTATTCATGAAATAATCATACAAAGAAATTTATTCATTATAAAAATACATTATTATTATTATATATATATATATATATATAGATTTTTTAGTAAAATTTAGTGATATAAAATGAAAAACACCGTTCATGGATACAATAGGTTTTAGATGTGTATAAATTATTCATCTATTTTCTCATTGGGTTGATAGAAAAATTGTAAATGATATATTATAATTAAATAATATTTTTTGGTTATATATTTTACATATTATTATTAAACCCATTATTAATACCTTCAATGTAAATCATGATCAAATTACATTTCTCTATGTGGTGGTAGTCCTCTGAACACACGAGTTACATTATCATATTCACACAATAGGGATAGTATGAAGTAATGAGTGATATAATAATTTAACAATTATAATAATATAATAAATCCCTCATTATTTACATCCTTTAGAGGTGGTAATGGAAAAATAAATGAAAATGGTTTGCGAGGCGGTAGTCTACCGTACAAACAAACAATGATTTTATAACCCATTCGATTGAAGGATAGATAGTTTTAGGTAATGAAAATAACATAAATAAATATAATCATATATAAGATATATATTATATTATAACCCCATGGTATCATAATATTTAAAACAGGTGGAGGAAAAATTTAAATAAAAATGCTCGTTGATGAAAAATGCCTCTTCTTATGGTATCCTCCACAAGTTTGCATAAAAATCCTTCATTGGTTAGATTTATATCAATAATACTGATTTTATGATGAGAGGATGGATGTTTAAAATTTAATTTGATATGTATTAGCTGAAAAAATGGGTTTCAAATGATGTATAATATATAATAGTGGTGACCTTTTATAAGTCTGGCGAGGGGAACATATGTAATTGTTTGAAATAAATAATTCCACCCATGTTTTTATCATTTTAAAATGCTAAAATAATGATAAATTATAGTAAATATAATAGTTATTTTTGAAATATGTCAATAAAATGGGTGTTGGAAATGTTTTATCTTATATTAAACCCTTATCTTTTTAGTTTAACATCTAGTAAAACAATTTCTATCTTAACCGTAGTAAATAATGTTTAGTGTTTTTATGATTCATTTTGGTCAGAAATTAAATTTAACATATTAGATAATAAAAATTACATTGATTTCAAAAGTTGAATAAAATTTAAAAAATTCATTTCATTGAAGTGTAAAATGATAATATAAAATTAATCTCATAGACGTGTGAGAGATATTGTTTTTAAAAGGAAAAAAGATTAAAATATAAGAATGGTTTTATATTAAAATTTAATATGAAATTTATTTAAATGAACAAAATTGGATTAATTAATGTTTAATAAATGTAATTTTATTTTTAAAAAAATATATAATATAAATTCACTTTAATAATAAATAAAATCAAAAATGTTATTTTAAATTGAAATTCTTCAATTTTCAATATTTATCAAAGTTTAAAAATTTGTAGAAAGATCCCACAAATTCAGCATAAGATATTTATGTTATTATTTTTAAGAAAATAAATATTAATTTCTAAAATTAATTTTCCAATATTTTCTTAAAATGTATTTATTATCATTAACATAAATAAAGTAAAAGCATTTTTTTTGTGAAAATTGTATTTTCAAATCATATAAAGTCTTTAATAAAAATAAAAACATTATTATCAATATTATTCCATTATGAATATCAATTTTAATTAATATTTAAAAATTAATTATCAATTTCCAAATTTCAATGTTTAATAGGTTGGTTCTAACCATCGTGTATATGTGACTATATTAATAATATATCATGGTTTTGTTAAAACACAATGTCATGTGTAATAAAAGATATCCCTGTGTTTCATGTAGTGTGAGCTAACTGATTATTGCATGTAAAATAATTAATTAATGAAATTTAATTTATTCGAAAAAATAAAAAATAACTCATAGTGTTACTTGGTCATAAAAAAATCTATAAAACAAATAATGTAAATAAATGTATCGATAATAAAATTTTAAGATATAATAAAGGTTTTCAATTTTTTCATAAATAATTTCTTTTATAATAAATGTTATAAATATTTAATAATTACTATAATTTCATAATTTTCTTTTACAATTTATTAACAATTATGGAAATTTCATCAAATGTTCAAATTATTAATAATAATGTGTAATTAAAACTAATATTTCATATTTTCTAATAATATTGAATTGTTTTTTAATTATTATAAATAATACAATTATTATTACTAATTATATAAATTGATACTACATTTTAAATAATTACAATTTTTAAGGAATTTTATTAATTTTTAGTATTTTTTATATTTTTTAGAAGGTATAACAAAAATTTTTCTACTTATAATTAGATATGTTTTTAATAACTATTACTTATTTTTAATTTTTATAAATTTTTTATTAAAAAAATTTTATAATGTTTTTTATGAAAATGAATTCATAATAAAAACGTTTTTCTAAAAAAATTATTTAAATTAACTTTCAATTATTTCATTAAAACACTCATTTTCTATTTATTTTTTAAAATATATATATATATATTATAATTTCTTAATAAATTTTATTTAAGTGAAATTTATTTTTTAAAGTTAATTGAAAAAATTAATATCAAATCGACTTACGGAAAAAAATTTATATATTTATATATAAAACATTACCCATTTTTTTTAACATTTATATATATATATTCACAATTTTATATGTATAAATTACAAAATTTCTTAATTAAGTTTATTTTTACACTTTCTTCTAATCAAATATAAATATAAAATAAATGCATACATTCATACAGACACACACACACACACACATATATATCAATAAAGTTATATGTTTTTTTAAATCACTTTATATTTTTATATTCAGGGACGGAGATGGGAAAAAGGAGAAAGGTGGTATTAATGTATATAACATCTCCAAAACCATACAAAACATGATAGTGGTGATTTCTTTAATGTCCCAGAATTTTTTTATATATATATTTTAAAAATTTATAGAATTATTTTGAGACGACACGCTTTGATGACACATGATTCTCAGGCCCGGGGAGCCCGAAATATAATTTTAATCTTTATTTAGTTCTAGTAAGTAAACGTGCGAGCGGGTTCTTCTAACTTTTGAACTAGTTCTTGGATCAAAAATCCAAGGGAACTATTGAACTTGTAATTCCAGAATTCACCTAGAAAGGATTTAACTTCATCTGGAAAGGGTCAGACATAAAAGTTAAATTATAGTTTTTTTGGAAAATAATAAAAAAAAATAAAAAAAATTAATTTTAGTTGTTTTCTCACAGTTGAGCAGTGGATGACGACACATTGGTACAATGGAAATGCACAATAAAGAAATCTCTTTAATCGCATGTTTTTTCATAGTGTAATAGATACGTTGTTTCATAAATGAAACATCCTAACTACTTAATGTCGTGGCATAACAGAAACATTGTGGCATGTTTTATTTTAATAAGATAATGTGTTATAGAGTGGAGAATTAAAGTGTTCAAATCCTTTGACAAACCCATGAACAAATTCCTCCCCTACGATGAATGACGAACGCCAGAAAGATCAGTAGCAACGTCGATGCTTTACAAAAAACAGGACATGGAAGTGGATAATGCCAATGGAGCATGAATCCTTGAGGACATAGCACTTCAATGATGAACGTCGATCGAGGTAGAAGTGGGTTTAGTTTTAGGTTTTCCACGTTCTCCATTTTAAAATATAAACTCGGATAAACCCATGAATAGTTTTATCTAAAGATAGTCTGTTCTTGCGAGAGGGTGATTTTTCTTGGGGTTTCTATATGGGATTAAATTATTGTTAATAGAAAATCCTCCAAAAACCTACAACTATTTAAAGAATCTAACGTGGAGGGTGCTGGCTGACATGATCAAGGCCTAAACCCTCTCCTCTTGTGCATTCATTGTGGATGAGAATTTTGAAATGGGTGGAAAGACAGATTCAAGGCCTTCGTAGGGAAGGTGATACCCTATGGAGGTCGTAGGTGAATTTGGTGTGAATAATAGACTATTAGTGTGGACCTTATTGTCCATGAAAGAGCCCGCTAGTGTGCCATGACACCGTGGTGGGAGGATCCAGCGGCTGGCAGAAGAGATGCGACCTGCAGCCCCGCACCACGGTTCATAAGAGCATTCAGTAGATTGACTACGTGCAGGAAATTTGGACGGTTAGGTTGGATGGTCACGTAGTAGGAGCCGTGGTCACTTGATTGTGGCGGGAGGCGTCATCCCCATGGACGACCTGTGGGGCGAGTGGACCCAGATGTGGCCGCATGTCGCGTCCCAGCCAGGTGGAGAACTTTTCCGCCTCTGGAAGGACATGCAGGACACCGGGCCAAACCCATGGCCTAATTGAATGCACTGAGGCCGGGTCGGGTCTGGGTTGGGTCGGTGGAACTCATGTCGGGTCGTGTTGGGTCAGACCGAACCCAGACCCAAACAACCCCTTTTTGAAAAAATTCCAATATCATTCAAACTTGGTGTTCGATTGACAAGCCGTTTGTAGCATTGGAACCCTTGAGATGAAGCTGATCTTTTAGCATACACTTTAGAGAATTTCATGGATGTTGATTCTCGAAAAATGGATTGGGGAGTGGTTCTCCTGAGATCAAGCGTGCTACATGTAGAAACCTTGGGGTTGGCTGAGACTTAAAAACTACTGACGAGCGACCCTAGGTGGATAGAATACTATAGTCTAGTGGGAAGTGACTTCTATGTGACTCAGTAATCCCATGATGGGGAGTGGTTTCTGTGTGACCTGATAGACCTACAGTACTCGACAAGAGGATTACCTTAGTATGGCCATACGTGGGAAGTGTCTTCTATGTGACCCGAGATGCGCACAATGGGGAGCGCCTTCTGATTTACCTAGAATACCCTTATTAGTCATCATTGATGAGTACCATTGAAATCATAAAGTCAATGGAATGAAGCATGTGTTTGACCTGACAAGCCTACTGTAGTCATTTAGGAGGAGTTCTCCAACAGCCCATGGTGTTCGACGTTGTGACTAATGGTTCTACATTCACAATCTAGAATATTCCTTGTGTTAGCTATATTGGTTCTTGATTATTATTGGTGATCATGATTCGTGGATTGTTTGTGGACTTCTTTGTGGTATTTCCTTGTTATTTTGGGGACCCTACTAAGTATTTTATTACTCACCCCTACACGGTCTTCTCTCGCATGTGTTGTATCAAGTGTAGACGTCTGCTACCTTGATGGATGAATTGGTGGCCCTTAACCTGGTGGTTCCTAGTGAGACAAGGCAGAAGATACGTACTTCTATAGCTTCTAGCAGCTACTCTATACTTACCAATCATGTTGTTTCTAGTGGTTGGTTATCCAGAGTCACTTTTGTACTTTCCTATTTTCTAGTTAGTCTTTTTTTGGGGTTTCTATTCTGGCCCATTTAAATTTTTGTTGCACTTGTACTCGGTGATTATTTATAGTATTCTTCTTGTTTGGGAGCAACCAGAAGCGTGAATAAGGTGTATAGTTTCTTGGGAATATCCGGATACTACCAGAGGTTCGTACCCAACTTCTCTATAGTAGAATCACCTTTATCAGCCTAGACATGGAATGGACAACCCTCCTTGTGGACAAAGAAGTTCCAACAGAGTTTCTAGGATCTTAGGAAAAGACTGATGAGTGTCCCCATATTGAGACTAATAGAAGAGGACGTTGGGTATATAGTCTTCTACAATGCATCATGGACTATAATGGGATGTTACATGATGCATGAGAGAGTGGTGATCACCTAGGGCTCACAAATGTTGAGGTAACATGAGAAGAACTTTGTAACCCATAACCTAGAGTAAGTAGGAGTGGTCTTTGAATTGATGACTTGGAAGCACTACTTTATGGGTGAGAAGTTTACCATCTACTCATAACAGAAGAGTATCAGGTATATATTGTCACCTAAGGACTTGAATTTGAGATAGTGGTCGTGGATAGGGTTTTTTTTTTCAGGACTATGACTTTGAGATAGTCTGTAATCCTGAGAAGGGGAATGTGGTGGCAATTGCACTCAGTAGGAGGTATGGTTTACAGCTACTGAGCGAGGTGAAGAAGAAACTAGCCATGATGTAGATATCCTTTGAGGATGATGATGGAGAATATTACCTTCAGTAAACGACTATCACCCCTCCACTCTTATAGAGATTCCGGGAGGCATAGCTTGTGGATGTGTACTGTGAGGCTTGTTGTACTCAGTTATCCATAGGACAAGATCCTGATTGATTTTTGGTAGGTGGGTCGAACGTCATCCTTTTTATAGGATACACTATAGTACTAGTGACAATGTAGGAGGATGTGTTTAGGTAGTTCTATACATCCCCTTTGGTGGTACATCATGGTGTGAAAAAAGATGTACCAGGACCTCTAATGTTAGTACTGGTGGCAAGGGATGAAGAATGCGATGGCAATGTTCGTTTCATGATGCCTCACTTATCAGTAAGTGAAGGTTGCGAATTAGGTTCGAGCAGGCTTGGCACAACCACTTGATGTACCAGAATGGAAGTTGTATGGTATCTCCATGGACTTTGTGATAGGGTGACAACGTATGTCTAAGGTCCATGATTCTATCTGGGTGTTCATTGAATGACTCACTAAGTCGGCGCACTTACTACCCATCCAGGAGTATGGATCGGTAGAGGGATTAGGTCACCTCTACATGTAGAAGATATTGCAGCTACATGAGGTGCCTTCGATGATCATCTCATATTGTGATGCACACTTTACATGACCACTGTGGAAGGGGTTGTAGGCGGAATTTGGGACTCAGCTGTGATTAAGCGTTGAATTTCACCCTCAGACAGATGGTGAAATAGAGCAGACCATACATAACCTTGAGGACATGATTCATGCTTGCATCCTTGATTTGGGTTGCAGTTGGGAGGACCACCTACCACCGGTGGAGTTTATATACAAAAACATTCATCACTCCACCCTTGGAATGGCACCGTTGGAGGCCTTGTACGGGAGGCCATGTAGATCACCTCTATGCCAGACAGAACTAGAAGAGTCTGCACTCATGGGTACAAAATTGATACATGCTACCACTAAGAAGGTGCATATCATCCTGGAGCAGATGAGGACTACACAGAAAAGGAATAAATTTTATGATAATAGGAGTTGGAGATCCTTGGAGTTTGAGGAGGGAGATCATGTTTTCATTTGGGTCTCACCCCAACAAGGATTGCAGAAATTTGGCTGGGGTGGCAAGTTATCTCCAAGTTTCATCGAAACATTCTAGATTCTTATCAGAGTTGGTGAGGTGGAGTACCTCTTAGATATTTTCCCTTAGATGCATCATGTGCATGATTTTTTTCACATGTAACATTTTAGGAGGTACATTCATGATCCATCGCACGTCATCGACCGGGGAGAGCTGTACATTGATAATGGGGAGACATTTATGGAGTTCCCGGTGGAGAGAGAGGTCCAATAGAAGTGGGTCCTTCATGGATGGTCAATTCCTTTGGTTCACATTCGGTGGAAGCACAGAAATATCTAGGAGAGAACATGGGATCTAGAGGCTCAAATTCATGCTCAGTAACCCCATTTGTTTGATTATCCATTGTTTTGGATTTTGGGGATGTAAATATCTAAGGTGGGGATACTTTAATGTTCACGAATATCTATATAATTTTTTTAAATTGAATGGAATTATTTTGATATGACACAATTTGAAGGCATGTGATTATGGGGCCTAATGTTCCTGAAACAAAATTTTGAACTTTTTTATATTCACTTAAGTAAACGTTCGAGCAGGTTTTTATAAATTTTGAACCAGTGCTTGGATCGAACATCTGAGGGCATTGTCGAACTTGAAATTCTAGTATTTTCCAATAAAGGACATAACTTCAACTGAAAAGGGTCGGATAGAAATGTTAATTTTTGGACTTTTTAGAAAATAATATAATAACATAAAAATGTTATTTTATATCTTTTCTCACTATTGCATGGTGGAAGATAGTGCTGCAGTGCAGTGATGAGAAGAATTGAAAGAAGCTCCTTAATTTTGTTTATTGGATAGCATACCAGATATGCTCTTTCATAAATGAAACAGCATAACGACGCAACATCACCACATTACATAAACTATATGATGTGTTTCATATGAACAAGATAACACATTAGAGAGTGGGAAATTAAACAATGGAAATTCTATGACAAAACTTTGACAAACATCCTCTCCGATTGTGAATGACGAATTCTAGAATGATCACTAATAATGTCCATTCTTTACGAAGAATATGATAGGGAAGCTAAGAATTCCAATAGAGATTGAATACTCATGGTCAAAGCATATCAATGAAAATAATCGATCAAAGTATGTTTTTTTTTCATTACGTTGTCCCCATTCTCCATTCTAAATGACGAACACATATCAACCCATAATCATGTTGATATGAAGATCATATGTTCTTGCAGGAGGGTGGTGTTTCTTGGGATTTTCTATTCAATATTAAATTATTATTGATAGAACATCGTCCCCAAACCCAACCCTATTTTAGAACACTAACACTGAAGGAGTGGGATGACAAGAATAAGGACTTATCCCCTTTCCTTGTGGGTTCTTCATGGATAAGAATTTTGAAAGGGGCGACAAGGTAGATTCAAGGACTTTATAAGAAATTAGATCACCCATATAGGATTGAGGTGCAATCGATGGAATGAACGGACCACCAGTACAAAATCAATGGTCCATAGAAGACCCCCCTAGCATGCCCGTGCCAGTAGTGGCCAATGGGCTAGAGGCGGTATAAGGCCCTGACCATAAACCTTACTTAATATTGAATTAAATGAATAATTCCCGTGGAGGATCTTTTCAGGTTTAGAGTTTTAGAGAATTAGGTCTTAACTATTACATCTCAAAAGATTAAAAAGTAGACACTTCTACTAAGTTTCCATAAAATAAATACCTTTGAAAAGAAACATGTCTAGTTCCATGTTTTATCTAGAATGACATTCCCTTGATCCCATCCTTGACACTATTCCACATTAAGTCCTATGAAAAACATTTCAAAAAAAACTTGGGGTGAGCATAAAAAGCTCATTAAGGGAAACAAAAAGAATGAAAACTGTTAGTCTTTCAAAACAACAAGTAAACCATGTATAATTTATCAATGTAATACTTTTCACCTTTATGATGTAGTAAAAACTCTTCACTGAAAATAAAATATCATTACATACCCTTTTTTAGCCAAAATATTACCATAAAACCCATATAAAGATCACATAACATATATAGGTAACTTAGGACATAAACATAATTAAATGGAATAACCATACGGTCGACTTCCACACATATCACTTAATGGAATAGCCATACGACCGACATCCATACCCAATGCATTGGAGGTTATAACGTAACCACCCGTCCTGGTATTCACAGCACCACCCGTCATATGCTTTATCACGTAACCACCCGCCAAATGTCCAAGTACGATTATAAAATCATAACAATTATAAAGGAAATAAAAAATTTCCACATTTCAATCACAATATATATCTTAAATATATTGACATAATAAAAATCCATTAAAAAAACCCTTTCCAAAACCAAAATACATAAAAGAGTATATGGTATTTATTTCATTTTAAAAACATTATGGCTTGTTGAGGAAGCCAAATACAAATAATACTCACGGCGGTGGAAAAGGTCATTATCACCATGTACATTAAAATAAACATTCCTTTTTGTATTTTTGTAAAACTCTTCGATAAAAATATTCCTTTGGAATAATCATAAAATTCAAAGGGTTTTATACACCGTATAAATGAATGTTGTGTATAAAAAAAAGTATGCCTCAATGAAAGAAGATTGAGACTATGTCCCTTAAAAAGATCATTTTTAAATAAAATAGATATATTATGCGTATTCACTATAAGTACACATAAAGAAAGTACAAATACAAGATAAGACATAATAATATCATGACATAATTTTAAAGTAGGATATTAACCCAAAGAACAAAAATTGGGTAAATAAGTTCCCTTACCTCGGGTCCGACTTGACTCGATCGTTCTTTAACGTCCTGAATAATAAACTTGAGTTAATTTCTACTTTCTTAAGAACCTTTTTAATGTTCATTATTCCTTTAATATGAATTATTTCCATGTTATAATCATTATGTAATCATTTATGTTAATAATGTTTGTTTTGTCGATATTTGGTTCTTAAGTCGAAAGTGGACTTCTTACAATTACGTGTTGTTCGTGTGGTCAAAGGTTCATTATATCCAGAATTATATTCATGATTTGGATATCATATATAGCATATATATCCAGCATATATTCATTTTATACTATTCCATAACATTTGGAGATAAAAAATTAAATGCATCGTTCATGGAGACGGTAGGCCGTACGTACGCATGAACACTACTTTCATTTTTTGTAATAAAAATGGAATTAAAAAAAATGAAAGATTTATATATTATAATTCCAGAATGATATCCATAATTTAGATTTAATATATTACATATATATCCATTATATATATGTACATATAATTGTACATAACATTTGGAGATAAGAAATGAAATGTACCATTCATGGAGACGGTAAGCCGTACGTACGCATGAACACTACTTTAATTTATTTTCTTGAATTAAATGGAATGAAATAATAATGATATAAAGGTATATTATAATTTAAGTATTATATCATATGTAATACCATTAATTCCATCCTTTATACATCACACATATGGCATTAACGAATCAAATCACTTTGAGGGGGCGGTAGTCCGCACTTCCTAAAATTAAGATATCACATTTACCCGTAATGGAAACCATAAAGGAATGCCATAGATGAAAAATAAAGAAGATTAAGTAAACCATAAACATATTATATATAATATATAAATATAGTGACATCTTAATGGCCACCATTAAAGGTGTTAAAAGAATATTGAACAATCATCGTTTCGTGAGGCATAAATTTAAAAAACCCAGAAATAGTATGTTATTTAACCATTAGACAGAGGTGTGTGTAGGTGTAGCATTCATCCTTATTATAAAAACATCCTATTATATTTAATATACTGGTGGTGTTTCAAAATAAAGGAATAAAAAGAGTTTATAGGGCTGGAGAAGCAAAATAAAACAAAAGAACACAAGAGAAAACACTACCTTTAAAACGGGCAACTCTTTTTGATTTGAGATCAAAGGATTCCTTGGGAATACTTTTGCCCAATGTGAGACTTCTAGGAGTAAATTAGGGATGGGGGGAGACAAAATGGGCAGGGGTTGTCTGAGCCAAAGGCTTTGGAAGTGTGGGTAAGGTGGTAGAGGTGGGGGCCTTTTATAAGAGGAGAGGAGGGGCACTCTTGGAAAGTTATAAAAGGTTACTTTGTCATAAAATGATTTTCGGATTTAAAAGGTTCCAAAATAATATATGTTTAGGATAAGGTGATAGGAGTTCTAAATATACTAATCCAATAGGTTTTTGATATGTGTAGGTCTTAGAGTTTACATTATCTTTTCATTTTATTTAAATCGTTAAATAATGAGGTAATCGGTGCATCATCATGATGTCATAAATAATTAAATTTATTTAGTGTATAAAAATTATAAAACAAATATAATAATGTATGAAATATTTTTATCTTTCTAATGAATATTTATAGTCAAAAATATGACTTTTATAACCCCATGTAAAAATTGTTTTTCTAAAACAACACATGTTTGTGACATTTTAATTTTAACTTTAAATAAAAAGTTATTTATGTCATTTTCCTACCAAAGTGGCTTCATGGGGTCCCCAAGTTGACCCATGGATTGTATTAGTCGTCCATGACACATCCAATGTGGGTAGGACATGTGTCAAGTTCATTTCATTTTATTAAAACATTATTCTTACCTTAAATTACACTAGTTACCTATAATCGCGATTAAAAACATAAAACTTACTATTCACCAAAAAATTATTTTAATCCCATTGAACGACATTTTAATTCTTAATTAAAACCATTTTTGTTGGATTTTTGAAATTCAAAACACAGAGGTGGTACAATTTCATTTAAATGAAAAATCAGTTTTTTTAAGTACCACTTAGCGGTTTCACTATTAATCAAAAATTGAAGTTTTTCAGAAAAATACCAAAACTTCACCCTAAGATATATTTGATATTACAAATTCAAAAATGATGTCTATTTTACAACATTCAAAACATATAAGTTGCATTAATTAATTTAATAATTAATTCCTGTTGTCCAAGAAAATAGCGCGTTTTTATGAAACAACAAGTATCAAAAGATTGACACTAGTTTAAGTCCACTTTCAAAGGGAAATTAATTCCAAAGACCACTATTGGATTAAATGGTAAAAATATATTCTAATTAATCTCTAAAACCAATTCAAAAGATAATCTAATCATATAAATAAATTAGATTAAAAAGAGGATTTAAATTAAAATACAACATTTTTCACTATACAATAAAAAATGAACTTTATCGGAAAAATACCAAAAATTTACACAAAGTAAATTTTGATGTCTCGATTATAAAGAAGATTTTTATTTAGTCCAATAGAATGTATATGAGTGACCAAAACTATATTTAATGATGGTTCGCCATGAAAAGGCAATAAGTGAACCTTTAGTGAAAATTAGGGTATATATGCCTAAAATTGAATTCCTTCGGTATTTTAAGCATTTATCTATTATTGGATAAATGTAAAAACATTTAAAAAACATATATAATCATATTTTAGTTATTTCTATCCATTCCCGCCAATACAATAGCTATGTGTTAACTACCATTTAAAATAATATTATTTTATTACTAGTGTGCAACGTAAGATTTCAATGAAACTCTTTGTTGCGTATCAGGTACGCTATCGAACATAGCAACCCCTTTATAGTAAAATTACTATTTGATTTGTAAATATTAATAAATATGAAAATGATTTATTCTTTATTTACCTAAGATGTTACATCCTTCCCCCTTTTGGAAATTGCGTCCTTGCAATTTTATTCACTTATCAAAATAAGTGGGGGTATTTATCCCTCATAGCATTTTCAGATTCCCACGTTGCCTTTCAGCCATATGGTTCTTCCACAAAACCTTTACCTAATGAATTACCTTATTTCGCAACACTTGCTCTATTCGGTCAAGAATCTGGACTAGTTGTTCTTCATAAGAGATATTCTCTTTCAACTGAACTACCTCTAGGATCAAAACATGAGATGGATCTGGCATATAATTTCTCAACATCGAAACATGAAAAACATTGTGTACCTGAGATAAACTCGGAAGTAAAGCCAATCAGTAAGAAACCGATCCAACATTCTCCAGAATTTCATATGGTCCAATGAACCTTGGACTCATCTTTCCTTTCTTACCAAATCACATCACACTTTTCCATGGTGAGACTTTGAGAAAAACATGATCACATACCTCGAAAGAGAGATCCTTCCTCCTTTTGTCTGCATAACTTTTCTGTCTACTCTGAGCTGTTCTCATGTGTTTCTGAATCAAATGAACTTTTTCTGCCATCTCTGCTACCAATTTTGATCCCATCAACTTCCTTTCACCCACTTCATCCCAAAAAGATGGAGTTCGACACTGTTTACCATATAATGCTTCAAAAAGAGCCATCTGTATAATAGAATGAAAACTGTTATTATATGAAAAATCAACCAAAGAAAGATGTTGGTCCAAAATTCCCTGATAATACATCGAAAAAGCATGTAGCATATCCTCCAAAGTCTGTATTGTTCGTTTTGACTGCCCATCGGACTTCGGATGAAAAGCTGTACTAAAATTTAATTCAGTACCCAATGACTTCTGAAGGCCTTTCCAAAAGATATAAGTAAACCTGGGATCACGATCGGACACAATGGAGAGGGGAAATCCATGTAACCTGACTATCACTTTAAGATACAATTGAGAAAGTTGATCTCGAGAGAAAGTATCTCGAATAGGAAGGAAATGAGCAGTTTTAGTCAAGCGATCAACAATAACCCATATTGCATTATTACCTCGAGGTGTCTTCGGTAATCCCACAACAAAGACCATGGATATGTTTTCCCATTTCCACTCTGGCACTGGTAAAGGCTGAAGCATCCCTTTCGGTAATTGCCGCTCTACTTTAACCTACTGACAAGTCAAACACTTCAAAGTAAAATCAGCAATATCTCTTTTCATTCCATCCCACCCGTAAGACTCCTGCAGATCTCTGTACATCTTAGTACTGCCAAGATGAACTGAAAACAGGGAACTATGAGCCTCACATAACAACTCATTATTCAGCTGTGAATCACCAGGCACACATAATATCTTCCCAAACCTGAAAACAAAGTCATTATCAATTCTAAATTTAGGCAACTTACCCTTCTGAACCAACTCTACCTTTTTCTGCAACCCACTGTCTTCCCTCTGCACTTGCTTAATTCTGTCTAATAGGGATGATCTCACTAATAACTGAAACAAAATAGAAGAACTTCCTGCACCAACAACTTCTATGCCAAAGTTCATCAAATGAAAAACCATAGTATCTCGTTCCAAACACAACATCGTTAATGAAGCATTACTTTTTTGTCTTAAAGCATCAGCCACATTATTTTCTTTCCCCGGATGGTAATGAATTGTACAATCATAATCCTTGATTAATTACAGCCATCTCCTCTGTCTCATGTTCAATTATTTCTGAGTGAATATATACTTTAATATTTTGTGATTATTATATATTTCACACTTTACTCCATACAAATGACGCCTCCTATTTTTTAGAGAAAAAACAACAGAATCTAATTCCATGTCATGTGTAGGGTAATTTACCTCATGAGTTTTCAACTGACGTGAAGCATATGCAATTAACAGATCATTCTTCATAAGGATACAGCCATGTCCCTTCAATGAAGCATCACTGTATATAACAAACTCACCATTCTTGGAAGGAAGTGCCAAAACTGGAGCATTCACCAATCTTCATTTCAACTCTTGAAAACAATCATCACATTCTTTTGTCTAGAAAAACTTAACACCCTTCTGAGTTAGCTTAGTCCTTAGACTAGATAACAGAGAAATTTTTTAACAAACCTTCGGTAGTAACCTGGAAAACCAAGACAACTACGGATCTTAGTTACATTTGTGGGTCTTGGACATTCTTCAACAACTTTTGTTTTAGCAGGATCAACAGTTATGCCATTTTTTGAAACAATGTGACCAAGGAAAGAAATTTGTTGTAACCAAAACTCACACTTGCTGAATTTCCCATAAAATTTCTTTTCTTTTATGGTTTTCAAGATAACCCTTAAATGACTTTCATTCTCCTATTTACTTTTAGAAAACACCAAAATATCATCAATAAACACAACCACCATTTATCACCTGATTCAACTGAGCCATCAGTGCAGTAAACCGCTCAATTCTGATTCCGACCATCTCTGGTTGCTGATTCGAAAGGTCATTATACTCTGTATGCCTTCCTAGAAAAGATTCTCTATTTCCTCTATGGAAGACCATTCTTATCATATAAATATCTTAGGCGAGGTAACACGATAAGCTGTAAATGCTATATCATTTCAATCATGCCATAAATTAATTTATAATTTAACATTTTTCTAACTCCTAAAGTTGTCTAAACCAACCTCTGATACCAACTATAAGTCCCCATCCCTAAACCTTACTTAATATTGAATTAAATGAATAATTACCATGGATAATCTTTTCAGGTTTAGAGTTTTATAGAATTAGATCATAACTGTTACATCTCAAAAGATTACAAAGTAGACACTTCTACTAAGTTTCCATAAAATAAAAACTCTTAAAAAGAAACATGTCTAGTTCCATGTTTTATCTAGCATGACTTTCCCTTGATCCCATCCTTGACACTATTCCACATTAAGTCCTGTGAAAAACATTTAAAAAAAACATGGGGTGAGCATAAAAATCTCAGTAAGGGAAACACAAAGAATGAAAACTGTTAATCTTTCAAAACAACAAGTAAACTATGTATACTTTATCAAAGTAATACTTTTCACCTTTATGATATAGTAAAAAATATTCACTGAAAATAAAAGATCATTACTTACCCTTTTGTAACCAAAAGATTACCATAAAACCCATATAAAGATCACATAACATATATAGGTAACTTGGGAGATAAACATACATAAATGGAATAACCATACGATCGGCTTCCACACATATTACTTAATGAAATAGCCATACGGCCGACTTCCATAACCAATGCATTGGAGGTTATAAAGTAACCACCCATCCTAGTATTCACGGAATTACCCATCATATGGTTTATAACGTAACCACCCGCCAAATGTCCAAGTACCATTATAAAATCATAACAATTATAAAGGAAATAAAAAATTTCCAAATTTCAATCACAATATATATCGTAAATAGATTTACATAAAAAAAATCCATTATAAAAACCCTTTTCAATACCAAAATACATAAAAGAGTATATGGTATTTATTTCATTTTAAAAACATTATGTCTTGTTGAGGAAGCCAAATACCAAATAATACTCACGGCGGAGAAAAAGGTCATTGTCACTGTGTATGTTAAAAGAAATATTCCTTTTTTCATTTAGTAAAATGCTTCGTATAAAAAGATTCCCTTTGAATAATCGTAAAATTCATAGGGGTTTATACACCGTATAAAATAAAGTTGTGTATAAAACAAAATATTCCTCAATGAAAGGAGATTGAGACGATGTCCCTTACAAAGATCATTTTTAAATAAAATAGATCTATTATGTGTATTCACTATAAGTACACATAATGAAAGTACAAATACAAGATAGGACATAATAATATCATGACATAATTTGAAATTAGGAGATTAACCCAAAGATCGAAAATTGGGTTAAGAAGTTCCCTTAGCTCGAGTCCGACTTGACTCGATCATTCTATAATGTCCTGAATAATAAACTTGAGTTAATTTATACTTTCTTAAGAACATTTTTCAAGTTCAATATTCCTTTTATATCACTTATTTCCATGTTATAAGTATTATGTAATAATTTATGTTAATAATGTTTGTTTTTTCGATATTTGGTTCTTAATTCGAAAGTGGACTTCTTACAATTACGTGCTGTTCATGTGGTAAAAGGTTCATTATATCTAGAATGATATTCATGATTTGGATATCAAATATATCATATATATCCCGCATATATTCATTTTATACTATTCCATAACATTTGGAGATAAAAAATTAAAACCACTGTTCATGGAGATGGTAGGCCGTACGTACGCAAGAACAATACTTTAATTTTTTGTCATATTAATGGAATTAAAACAAAATGAGAGACATATATATTATAATTCCAGAATGATATCCATAATTTAGATGTAATATATTATATATATATCCGTTATATATATGTACTTATAATTGTACATAACATTTAGAGATAAGAAATGAAATGTACCGTTCTTGGAGACGGTAAGCCGTACGTACGCATGAACGCTACTTTCATTTCTTTTTTTTTTTGTATTAAATGGAATGAAATAATAATGATATAAAGGTATATTATAATTCCAGTAGGATATCATATGTAATACCATTAATTCCATCCTTTATATGTCCCACATATGGCATTAACGAATCATATCACTTTGAGGGGGCGGTAGTCCGCTCTTCCTAAAATGAAGATATCGAATTACCCATAACGGAAACCATAAAGGTATGCCATAAATGAAAAATACATAAGCTTAATTTAAACATAAACATATTATATATAATATATAAATAGAGTGACATCTTAATGGCCACAATTAAAGGTGTTAAAAGAATATTGAACAATCATCGTTTCGTGAGGCAGAAATTTTCCAAACACAGAAACAGTATGTTCTTTAACCATTAGACGGAGGTGTGTGTAGGTGTAGCTCGAATCCTTCTTATAACAACATCCTAGTATATTTAAGATACTGGGGTTGTTACAAAATAAATGAATAAAAGGATTTTAGAGGGATGGAGAAGAAAAATAAAACAAAAGAACAAAGAGAAAACACTACCTTTAAAACGGGTAACTCTTTTTTATTTGAGCTCATAGGCTTCCTTGGGAAGACTTCTGCCCAAAGTGAGGCTTCTAGGAGTAATAGAGGGATGTGGAGAGACAAAATGGGCAGGGTGTGGCCGAGCCAAAGGCTTTGTAAGTGTGGGTAAGGTGGTAGAGGTGGGGGTCTTTTATAAGAGGAGAGGAGGGGCACTCTTGGAAAGTTATAAAAGGTTACTTTATCATAAAATGATTTTCGGATTTAAAATGTCCCAAAATTATATATTTCGAGGATAAGGTGACAGGAGTTCTAAATATACTCACCCAATAGGTTTTTGACATGTGTAGATCTAGGATTTTACATTATCTTTTCATTTTATTTAAATCATTAAATAATGAGGTAATTGCTGCATCATCATGATGTCATAAATAATTTAATTTATTTAGTTTCTATAAATTATAAAAAAATATCATGATGTAGAAAATATTTTTATATTTTTAATGAATATTTATAGTAAAAAATATGACTTGTATAACCCCATTTAAAAATTGTTCTAGTAAAACAACACATGTATGTGTCATTTTAATTTTAACTTTAAATAAAAAGTTATTTATGTCATTTTCCTACCAAAGTGGCTCCATGGGGTCCCCAAGTTGACCCATGGATTTTCGTGGTCGTCCATGACACATCCAATGAGGGTAGAACATGTTTCAAGTTCATTTCGTAATGTTAAAACATTATTCTTACCTTAAATTACGTTAATTACCTCTAATCGCGATTAAAAACTTAAAAGTTACTATTCACCAAAAAATTATTTTAATCCCATTGAACCACAATTTAATTATTAATGACAACCATGTATGTTGGATTTTTGAAATTCAAAACACAGAGGTGGTAAAATTTCATTTAAATGAAAAATCAGTTTTTTTAAGTATCACTTACTAGCTTCACTATTCATCAAAAATTGATGTTTTTCAGAAAAATACCAAAACATCACCCTAAGCTATATTTGATATTAGAAATTTATAAATGATGTATATTTTAAAAAATTCAAAACATATAAGTTGCATTAATTAATTTAATAATTAATTCCCACTATGAGAGAAAATAGCGTGTTTTTATGAAACAATAAATATCAATAGATTCACACTAGTTTAAGTCCAATTTCAAAGTGAAATAAATTCCAACGACCACTATTGGATTAAATGGTAAAAATATATTCTAATTAAAATCTAAAACCATTTAAAAAGTTAATCTAATCATATAAATAAATTATATTAAAAAGATATTTTGAATTAAAATACAACATTTTTCACTATTCATTAAAAAATGAACTTTATCGGGAAAATACCAAAAACGTAGACAAAGTAAATTTTTATTTCCCAATTCTAAATAAGAGTTTTATTTGGTCCAATAGAATGCATAAGAGTGACCAAAACAATATTTTATGACGGTTCGCCATCAAAAGGCGATATGTGAACCTTTAGTGAAAATTACGGTATATATGCCTAAAATTGAATTCTTTCCGTAGTTTAAGCCTATATCTTTTATTGGATAAATGTAAAAACATTTAAAAAACATATATGATCATATTTTAACTATTTATATCCATTCCTGCCAATACAACAACTATGTGTTAACTACAATGTAAAATAATACTATTTTATTATTAGTGTGCAACGTAAGATTTCAATGAAACTCTTTGTTGCATATCGGGTACGCTATCGAACATAGAAACCCATTTAAAGTAAAATTAATATTTAATTCGTAAATATTAATAAATATGAAATTGATTTATTCTTTGTTTACCTCGGATGTTACAGGCGGCACACCGCGACGGTGCACCGGGAGGTGTTTCCAGCTGGCCTGGTGGCTGGCGGTAGAGACGCAACCCACAACTATGGGCTGTAGTTTGTAGAAACACGCGGTCGATTGATCGCATGAGGGAAATATGGCCAGTTAGGTTGGCCAAAAAATGTATTAGAATCCATGGTCAGTTGACCAAGGTGAGTGGGGTTATCCCCACAGATGACCTGCACGGTGAGGGGAGCCGGACGAAGCCACCTGCCGCATCCCAGCCAGGTAGAGAACCACTTTGCCTTTGGTGGAATGGGAAGGCCAGCGGGCCAGATCGAAACCGTGGCCAAAAAGACCAGACTCAGGACAAGTCAGATCTGAGTTGGGTTGGTGGTCCTGAGTCAGGTCAGCCAACCTCTAAATGGGTTGTGTCAGCTCAGTCTGACTGGGTCGGATCAGACCCAGACCCAACCTCCCCCTTTTTGAAAAATACCAACATCTTTCAAACCGTGTGTCCGATCCACGAGCATTTTTCGGTATTGGAAACCTCGCAATGAGTAGAATCTTTTAGAATAATCTGCAAATAATTTCATAGAAGTTTAATTTTTATGAATGGCATGTGGAGTAGTTCTACTAAGATCAAGCATGCTACGTGCCGAAACCCTATGATTAGTTGAGACTTGAAGACTTCTGAGAAACCACCCTGTGTGGATATGATCCTATGGACTAGTGGGAAGTGGAATCTATGTGACCTAGTAGACCCACACTAGGGATCAGATTTTGTGTGACCCAACTGGCCTACAATACTCGACAAGAGGAGTACCTCGGTATTGTTATAGGTTGGAAGCAACTTCTGTATGACCCGACAAGCCCACGATCAGGAGCGGCTTCTATGTGACCCAACATACCCACAATAATAACAAGGGATTATTACCAAAGTAGTGCTAAGGTTATTGGGAAGTAGATTATCTATGACCCGACAAGCCCATTGTAATCACTTTAGAGGAGTTCTCCAATAACCCATTTTTTCGACATTCTGACCAGTGGTTCTGCTTTCCTACTCTACATTATACCTGGTGTGAGATTTCTTACCTAATGATCGTGCTTGGTGATTATGATTTGTGGTTTATTTGGATTTCTTTGTGGTATTTTCTTGTTATTTTGGGTCCCTACTGAGTATTTTGTTACTCACCCATGTATGGGCTTTGCCCTCACGTGTTGTGTTTGGTACAGATGACCATCACCTTGACAGAAGACTTGGTATCCTTGGACTCAGTGGTTCTCAGTGAGACCAAGCATAAGGGACATAATTCTAAGGCTTAAAGCAGCTACTATGTACTTAACCATCAAGTGGGATATCTAGAAGATGGTTATTCATAGTCTCTTTTGTACTTTCTTTTTTTCCAGTTAGTCTTTGGTTGAGTTTGTATTCTGACCCATTTGACTTTCAGTTGTAATTTTACCCAGTTGTTATTTATAGAGGCCATTTTTTTTACTTTTCTATCTTTGGAATGTTGTTGTGGATGTGCATGTGTATAGGTACTCCGGAAACTGCCTCCCACTTTCCGGTTCAGACCTTCTAGGCTTGCTACGAACCCCTGGCCTTCAGGAGGCAGGCATGTGGTATGTCAAGGAATGGGCCCTAGAGGACAGATTGTGAAAAAGTGGTATCAGAGGTGATACCCATCCTTAAGTGTAGTACACTGCATGGGTTGAGATGTAGGGCCCATAATGAGGATGTTGTTCTCTAATGGAGGGGCGAATGTGACACCCATGAATGATTAAGGGTTACATGACTAAATAATATGACTCATGTCAGCATAGTGCACCTTCATTTTCAAGAGGCTACCTAATTAGAACTCCACATTTAAGCGTGATTGGACAGAGGTAGTGATCCGGATGGGTGAACTTATGGGATGTTTCCCTGGGTGTGTGTGAGTGAGGAAAAAGAGCACTGTAAAGGGAATGTGTTGGCTTGTTGGGGATGGGCATGCGTGAATGTAATGCCCCAGAATGATAAATTGTAAAATGACCAAATGATATGACACATGTCACCAAGGTGCACCTTTTTTTTGGGAGCATACCTAATTATAACTCCATAGTTAAGCGTGCTTGGCCTGATGTAGTGATCGAGATGGGTGATCTTCTGGGAAGATTCGTATGGTGTGTGTGGGTGATGAGAAATCACACTAAAAAGGACATGTGTTGGCATGTGGGGACTATCATTAGTTAGATGATCCGTTCGGGCATGTGGGTGGGTCCCAGTGTGAGGACCACATGTTTTCCGAGAAAATGGTGGTACCTGGAGGGCCAAGGCCCGACATCCATGTTAAAGGTATGATGTTTCTGTTGTTACTAGGAATCAGTTGTCAAATTTGGTATCAGAGGTGCTACCCATCCTTAAGTGTGGTACACTTCCTGGGTTGAGATATAGAGCCCACAATGGGGGCGTAGTGCTCTAAAGAAGGGTCGAATGTAATACCCTAGAATGATAAAGGGTAAAATGAAAAAATAAAATGACTAATTTCAGAAAGTTACACCTTCCTTTTTGGGAACCTACTGGATTATAGCTCCACAGTTAAGCATGTTTATCCTGGAGTAGCAATTGAAATTAGTGATCTTCTGGGATGTTTCCCAGGGTGTGTATAAGTGAGGACAATGCACACAATAAAGGACATGTGTTATCCTGTGGGGACTGTCATTAGTCAGATGACCCATTTGGGCATGTGGGTAGGCCCTATGGTGGGGACCACGTGTATGTGGGACAACTGGTGGTACATGGCGGGCTAGGGCCCAATAGCCATATTAAAGGTGGGGTGTCAGTGCTGTCACTGGGACCCAGTTGTCACAATTTCATGGGATATTATTGTGGTTATGTATCATTGGACTTGGTGCATGAATGATTTGTATAGTGAGGAATAGAGACCATGGGATTAATAGTCATAAGTGTGGTGCACTACATGGGATGAGATGTAGAGCCCACAATGAGGACGTTGTTCTCTAAATAAGGGAAAATATAACACCCCATAATGATAAAGGGTTAAATGACCAAATAATATGACTCTTTACAGAAAGATGAATCTTCATTTTTGGGAGCCTACTAGATTATAACTCCATAGTTAAGCGTGTTTGGCCTAGAGTACTGATAGAGATGAATGTTCTTTTGGGATGGTTGCCTGGGTGTATGTGAGTGAGGAAAAATCTCACTGGAAAGGACATGTGCTATCTTGTGGAGACTATCATTAGTTAGATGACCTATTTGGGAATGTGGGTGGGCCCTAGGGTGGGGACCACATGTCTGAGGGACAATTGGTGGTATACTACGGTCTAGGGCCTGATATCCATATTAAAGGCGGGGTGTCTGTGCTGTCTCTGGGACCCAGTTGTCACAATTTCATGGGATATTATTGAGGTTATGTATCTTTGGAATAGGTTCATGAACAGTTTTTATTGTGAGGATTAGAGAGCATGGGATTAATAGTCCAGGAGATCCTCTTATCTCATGATATGTTTGTTTCAGTTTATGGTCATCCTAAACGATAAAGCATGTTGCTTGATGTGGTGATAGTAGCTTCTAGGAGGATTTCTAAGTGGAAGAGTGTATGTTTTTTCTGGGATTATCAATCCTTAATTTGGTGGTTTACATTATCGTTGGTAATAGTAGTATAACTGAGTGTCATATTATTTATCAGTATATTGGGCCTCTTCTTCTTAAGTGTATGTCTATTGTATATGATGACACTTGTTATCTTTATTATTTTCTCAACTCGTGAGGTTAGAGCTTCTGAATAAAAATTGTTACATCAAATGAATATATTTTTATATTAACATGTTAATATACATACCTAAATATATATAAATATGAATATATTTATATATCATTACATGTATGTTTTGAAATATTTTTATATTTATATTCTCATATTAATATAATTATATATATATATATGGAAAACCTTATATGTAATATATATATATATATATATTTGTATTTTAAACCTTACATGTTATTTAAAATTCTTATATTTGTATATTCATAGGGTAATATATATATCCCCGTGTCTTAATTACTTAAATAAATATAATATATTCTAAGACATTTTATTAAAAATAAATACGTGTCAAATCTATATACACATACATAAAACCATCCATAGATACATACATACATGCATACATACATACATGCATACATACATACATACATATATATATATACTAATAAATTTAAAAAAAACATTTATATATGTATATAGACATGTTAATATATATATATATAGACATATTTATAGCTGTTTACAAAACCATATTTACATGAATTTAAATAAATGAAAATAAATCATAATATAATAATCAATTATTGTTTAATATCACAACTGCAATTAAAGTATTACCATAATTATAGCAAGCTGACCCTAGAAAGCTGGGATCTGATGACTACTGCAATTAAATTATCATGATGACAAGAAATCAAATCCTATATGACTGAAGTGTTTTGTAGTCTATGTAAACTAAATATATACATGAGTCTTCTATTATAATTAAATACACTAATTACAACACATATTTTTTCTTTCAAGGATATATTCACTCCCACTTACCATATCCTTGAATTTCTTCCTTAGTACACTTATTTGATTATTAGGGAAGGAAAAAAATAATGGTTCTCTCAACTGATCTACAAGGGTTAAGTATAGAAGAAAAAATGTTAAATAAATAAGAATTGTCAACATCGCAAGGTAAATATCTAATCACACATGCCTTGTATTCAATAAATTTAAATTTTAATGCAAGATTAGACATGTAAAATAAAAAATCACATAGATAACAACAACAATAATAATAAAAAAACTATCAATAAAGGAAATTCTTAATTATTGAAGGTCATTTTTCATAGGAACAAAGAAGTATTACCATGAAAACCTATCATTAGATAGTTTAAAATAGACCAGTTCCAAACCAATTTGGTTTTTCCAACCTTAACTCTATTGTTAAGACCTTTCAAAAGACAATTTTAAACATATTAGTTACAAACACAAATGGGGTTTTCAAATAAATTCATCCCAGGATTCTAATGATGCATAAAAGTGAATAATTTATTTGTTCGCAAACCCATAAATGTTGGATTAACTGGTCCCCATCCCATAGGGATTGCATTAACCGGTCCCCAACCCATATAGTACATGTAAAAACCATTCCTCATATATCAAATAATCTATTTAAATAAAAAATTACCGTATTAAATATTCATATTGTGTAAAGGATAAAAATTTATACATATTTCCCCATTCAATCAAATAACATTCAATGTAAACACTCTATATAAAAATAATATATGTTTTAGGAAATAAAAATATCCCTGATAAATGATATGGATAATTAGGGAAATTCAATGTTTAATGATCATAGGAAATTGAATTTTTAAAGGTTACTATAAGTAATCAAGGTAGTTAATTTCAAAAATATAAGTGGTCCAAGAAATCATAAACCATCCAACTAAAGAATTAGAATGGTATAGATACAAAATATCCCAATTAGAGTGAAAATAAAGGTATGTTTTTTAATTAATGGAAATACTATCATAATATCTTTTAGTAATATTTTTGAGGGAAACACCTTTTTCAATTTGAAAAAAATTTTAAAAGTGTTTTTATTTTAAAACCTCATTTCAAAACATTTTATTATATAATTATACTATGAAACTTAGAAATTAATGTTCAAATTAAGGATTATGGGTTAACCTATACATGTCATATGATGTAAAAGGAACATTCTCTTTTCATGGTAAAAATATTAGAAAAATTCCTTGTTCGAAAGAAGATTATAAGAATTATTTGAAAAAATATTAAAAAGGGAAAAGGAAAAAATATATTTAATAAACCATTTTTTAATGGTTAAATTTTTTTTGAAAAATTTTATAGAGAATAGGTTTTTTAGAAGAAATCATGTTAATAGACTAAAGAGAGAAATGAAGTCTGGTTTTATTAAAAAAAATTCTAAAACAATTTCAGTCTAAAAGAGTGGAGAAATGGTACTATTAAATTTTAAAAAGAATAAATAAATATAGGAGAAGAAAATTAATGGTATTACTAAATAATCATCAATTCATTTTACCTAATGAAAATTCAGTTGTAAACAATCCCAAAAAATTGAGACTGTGAATCAAAACCTTTAAAGGACCATAATGTTGATGTGGGAATAAATAATTTAATACATTACATGTGGAAAAATATAAATCCACCTAAAAAAGTGCAAATTAAACAATATATAGTAATAACTGATTACATACACTATATTAGAATATTAATGAAAATCTAGATATTATATAACCTAATGAAAATGAATCCGGTTGTGAATGTTTATTACCACATGGTAAATTTTTAACTCCAATTCGCATAGAAGAGATAATTGAAATTGAAACTCAAAATACCATGAATATTAAATAATTTATTATATAATATTTCAAAATGATAATTAGATACACCAAACAAATGTAGTAATTGGTGAATGTGACATTTATCTTCCAGATTCAAAAAGTGAGATGAAAACCCCTTACACTTCCTTTCATTGTTTGGGTGAACATTCTTTAACCACAAGTAGAATAATTATAAACATGTTAATAACTTATTGAAAAATAGTAATATTTTTTATAATATAATATATTAACTTATTATAAAATCTTATTACCCTTATTATAGTATTTTTTTTAACTATCTCAGTTATTAATCTCCCAATTTGTCGAGAATGTTTTAACTTGTTATTTTTTTTACTATTATATAGATAATGATTTCATAATAATTGGAATATAGAAAATATTTTAATTATCAAATATATTTTTTATATACATATTTATAATAATCCATAATATTTTGATATAATAAATTAAATTCACCATTCATATAGATGGTAGGTCGTATGTACGGATGAACGCTACATTAATTTTTTTTGTATTAAATGAATGAAAAATAAATAATATATATGAATATTGTAATTATAGTAACATATTTATTTCATATATTTTATATATTTATAATAAAAATAATATTTATAAATTCCATTTATGGTATGAATGAATCATAATGCTTTGAAGAGGTGGTAGTTCACACTTCCTGAAATAATGCTATCGTATCCCCACAAAATGGAACACATAAATGTATGTGTTATATAGAATTATAGAAGTAAAGGCATAATAAATATCATATATATCATTTATAAATATAATTTAAACAATAATTCCAAACCATGGGATGTGGTAATGGATAAAATGAACAACATCATTTCATGAGACGATAGTTTGTCATACACAAGAGTAGTATGTTTGTTATCCATTAGATGGAAGTATGTTTTTTTAGGTATAAAACTTAGTATAAAATAATATTAGTATATTTATTATATTATATATATATAATAATGTAATAAATATAGTTTAGGGTTATGACAATTAAAATAAAATAAAGATTTTGAAGAATGATGTTACCTCTTATTCGGGTAACTCCTTTTGGTTTGCACCAAAGGGATTCTTTGGTATTTTTTCTATATAGGTTGTGGATAATAGGATGATTTGAGGGATTTTTATGATATATTTGGGGTTTTTGTTGATCCAATGTGTCTTGATAGTTGTTAGGATGTGGGAGGTGTGAGATCCTTTTTATAGTGGAAGAGGAATGACATTCTTGTAAATTTTTTAGAATAGATTTTCACTCATGTTTTTCCAATGAAACATGGATCATATAATGGTCCAAATTATATAAAAAGGATCTTATGATATAAATATATCCATAAAATGGATTTTTTTACTCGTTTCAATGTTATTTTGACCCTTAATTTTATAGTTTATTCCCCTTTAATCTAATTTTCTAAACAATCACTATAATTAATTTTAATCACCTTCACAAGTAATTATTATCAAAAACTATGTTTAACTTATTAGAAATTACAAATTATGATGATTCCAAATATTTGATCAATTTTGAAAAATTAAAATCACATTATTGGTAGAAAATCATTTAAATTTAATCCAGCAGATGGGACGATGAAGCATGTTTTTAAGGTAAAAATGTTCAAAGGATTAAGATATATATATATGTCCAATTTGAAAGTTAAATTGAATAAAAATATATATATCGGATTAATATATGTAAATTTCATCTAATATAACTTTAAAACCAATTAAAAATACATTTTTTCCATTTAAATAAATATGAAGAAAAATAAGTTTTTAGTTCAAATTAGGTGTTTTTAACTACAAATAAAAAAAATAAAACCTCATAGAAAAATACAAACAATTTACCCCAAGATAATTAATAAATTATTATTTCAAAAATAATGTTTAAATTTACATATTAAAATTAAAAAAGTTCCAAAATTTTATTTAATATACATTCACCATTAAAATGTGTAAAAATACCTTTATGAATATATATATATGTTTTTATGTGTAAAATTGGGTTTATGATTATATTAAGTAAATTAAATCAATTGGATGAATATAATAATATTTTATTGAATATATAATACATATATATTATCATAATTTATTTAATACTATTCATCATTACTGATATAATGGCTAGGTTATATCTTATTATATTAAATAATAATGTTTTAAAAACATATTGGTTTTCGGTAAAACATTGTCTTTCATGTTAAAAAAGTCATCAAAGAAACTCATTGTTCCATATCAGACATGATAAATTGGTATCACATGAATAAGAATCTATATCGTAGATTTATTTTACATAAAATAATAAATATATTTTAAAGTCTCAGGATATTATATTACTTTATATGCTGGATGTTGTATGTTATACATGTAATTGAATACAATGTTATTTATGTATAATTTTTGGGTGTTACATTCTATTCAAGTTAACTAAATTGTCTACTCTAAATTTAAACATTCCCTTGGAAATAATTTTTTTATTTCCTAGTTTGAAATCCCATATCAATATAAGGGTTTGTAAAACATCCTCTAGATGATATATAATGAGAAGTACAAATTTGAAATGGAATAACATTTAACTTAGTCTCTAAGTAGGATAACATTATTAGAATGTTTAAATTTGTAGATGGAGGGAAATAGTAAATATTTATAGGGAGTTATTGAGGTCATCAATCACAAACTCATTAATACTTAATGGAATATTGAGCGCCTAAAATCCAAAAATCATTGATTATTTAAAAGAACATCGGTTCAATAAATATTAAGGTATTCGTATACCATTTTTTAAGATTATTTTCATAATGATGGAGAATTCATTTATTAAACAAGAATATTAGAAAATTTATTTAACTGATCAGTTTTCATTTCATATGAACAATTCAAAATTTCGGTTATGTTTTGGTCAATTTCCAATTCATACAAAAAGTAACCATTATTTCTGGACCACTAAAATGAAAATTTAACAGATCATAAGTCCCTTCAAAGAGTGAAAAGTGTTTTTCATTTGTATCTAACTATTATCTAAATCTAACATGGTTAATACACTAATCTTTAAACCTAAAAATAACACTAATTTTTAATAATTAATATTTATTCATCAAATTATTTCCCTAAAAGTAATTAAATATTAACTATGAAATTTCATTGGTCAATGGTTGGTGTTAAACCCTTATTATCCTTCAGTCATGGGATCACGTACCACAAACATTCTACACTATATGTGTTGTGACCTAGTATATAGGTTATCCTTTTCAAAAACCATGTTGGTACAATTCCAACAACAAATACAATGGATATCATTGAAATAATTTTAATCTGTAAATATCCTTTTAACAATGGTTTTCAATTAAAATTTATTAAAAAAAATACTTTATCCATTTATTTCCACATTGGTCCTTGTATTTTTTAATGTTTAACCTATGTCATTATTTATAAATATATATTTAAATCCTTAAAAATGGTTTATAATAAAAATGTGAATTATCATATGAGTATCCCCAAGAAGGGTCTAACCAGCTTTAAAGTAAGGCATATCCTAATGTACCAGGTTATGGTTATGTCATGCCCAACACACTTTTTTGGAGTTTTTACCCCAATGTTTTTCTGTGCTAAAACAAAATCCACTTATAGTATTCGTACAAGGATTTGGTGCTAGAAAAACCACATAATCACTATCTTTCAAAAAAAATTGGTGTTATTATATTTTTTCCCTAAAAGAATATATTGTAGTTATGTTATATAATCTATATACACCTAAATCAAGTTCCCAAGGATTCTACTAAACTTCCTATGATACAAACTGTAGTAACCTAACTCTAGAAATCCCAAATTTGGTGTCTATTACCATTACATTGGCATGATGATACAAAATAAAATCTTGAAGGTCCATAAATATTAGTAGTCTTGGTAAAAAAGATACATACATGAGTATTTTATTGAAAATAAATTAACTAATTATGTCATTATTTTTTACTTTTGACGATAATTTTATTCTCACTTATCAGATCCTTTCATATCATTCCTATTACAATTCTAGGATTCCTTGGGAATGAAACAAGACAAGGATTATCTCAAATTCACATTACCTCTTATCTATAGAGGATTAAATAAGTAATATATCATAATAATCAATACAGAATGGTAAATAACTAAACACACATTCTATGTAATCAATTAAATGACAATATAATGCATCCATATATATCTGAAAGAATGTAATCTCATGGATAAGAATAATAATAAAACCTGAATTATCAATTAAGGTAATGATTACTTATTTGAAACAATATGTCCTAGGTACATAGAACCATTACCGTCAAGAAGTTTACAATATGTTTTAAAACATACTAGTTACGATCAAATTTTGTTTTTCAATCCTTAACTCTACTAACACGACCTTTCACAAGATAGTTTAAAACATACTATTTACAAATGTAATGTTTTTTGTCTAATTAAATTCATCCCCTGAGAATACTAATACTTTGTGATTATTACATTAAATGATCTAAAACCTATATAAATTGCACTCATCGATCCCCAACCCATAAGGATTTTATTAACTATTCCCCAACCATTATAGTTCATGTCCAGAGCATTCCTTATACATATCAAATAATCGATTTAAATTAACAAATTTCCTTGTAAAATCTCCATATTGAGTAAATTATATAGATTTATCAACATTTACCCAATAAAGAAATTAAATTTCCAATTTAACACCATATGTAAAAATGATATAAAATTTATAAAATAAACTTTATTGGGATAAATGATATATATAATTTGAAGATATTCAACGTTTATGATCATTGAAAATTAAACATTTTAAGGGGATTAAAATGAATCAAGATAGTATTTTTATTACTATACTTAGTCCAAGAAACCATAAAACATAATAAAGGATCATAAGGATGGTATCAATATAATATATCTTAGGTGGATTAAAAATAATGGGGTTTTTATTGATTAGTGGAAATACTATAAAAATGACATTTAAAAAATTCATGAGGGAAATATCCTTTTCATATTAAAATTTTTTTTATAAGAATTTTGATTGAAAACCAATTTTAAAATATTTTAATTAATAATTAAAATTTTATACTTGATTAGGAATATTTAATGAAATTATGGATGATAAATTCATACAGGTCATATACGGTAAAAGGAACACTCATTATGAATAGTAAAAAGGTTTATAAATGACTTGTTTTGAAGAAGAAAAGAATATTCCTTTAAAAACATTTGTAAAATATAAAAGGGTAAATAATTATTTAATAAATCATTTTGGAAAGGTTAAAAAAATGAAAACATTATTTATGAAAATGTTGTTTTTAGAAAAAAACAGCTTCTTCGACTAAAGATAGAAATGATGTTAGGATTTCATAAAAATATTTTCTAAAATATTTTGAGAACCAATGAGTGGTGAAATTGTAATATTACCTTGATAAGGTAACAAATAAACACTGGATAATAAAATAAAAGTATTTATTATGTAATTATCAAATAATTTATCTAATGAAAATTCATGTGTAAACAATCTCAAATAAAATAAGACTGTGAATTAACTCCTTGTAAAGACCATAATGTTAATGTAGGTATAAATAAATGAATAGATTAAGTGTGCCAAATTAAATTAAAGATATAAAATTTTAAATAAATAATATCTATAGTAAAAATTTATTACACAAACAATTATAAAATATTAATGATAATGACAAAGTAATATAACACAATGAAAAGGAATTATGTTATGAAATTTTGTAACCACTTAGTAACTTTTAATGAAAATCCACATAGAATAACTAATTCAAATTTAATGTCAAAATTTCATAGATATAAAATATGTCATTATATAATATATCAAAATAGGTAGTAGATACACCACATAAAATAAGTAAGTGTTTAATTTGATATATATATCTCATTGGTGGTAAAAGTGAGATGGAAATCATTTACCTTGTGTTTTATTTTAGGGTGAATGTCCTTTAACCTCACGTATAAGGGTTTTAAACGTGTCACTAATTTATAAGAGTACAAAATTAATTGTTATAATATCTTATAATAACTTCTTATAATATATTATTACCCATTTTTTAATAATATTTCATTATTTTCACAATTCTAGGTGTAAATTTCCTAGTTTTCGGGCATGTTTTATCTTTTTTTGTTCTTACTACTTAGATCATGATTTAATTATCTATAGAATGTGAAACATTCTATAATTTCCACATATATTCTGTATATATATTTATATTAATTCATAATATTTTGAGATATGATATGAGATGCATCATTTAGGGAGACAGTAATCCATATGTACGAATGAACGATATTGTAATTTCTATATTGTATTAAAATAATTAAATGAAAATGATATATAGGTATTTTATAATTTCAGTATCATATTTGTTTTCATATATGTCACATATTTTTATTAAAACTATTTTTTATACATTTCGTGTATATCATGAATGAATCAAAACACTATGATGGTGAGGTAGTCCACACTTCCACAAATGATGTTATTGAATTCCCAAAAAACATAATACATGAAGGTATGTGTTATATAATAATTATAGATGTAAAAATACATAATTAATTATTGGGATTGTATTTCCTCAACAATAATCAATATTTTATAAAGATTTTGATATTGACAAATACCCATGTTTTTTTACTAATGATGTTTTGTTAAGTCTGTTCTATAGGAATTTTTATTCTATTTAACAAAATTTACCATTATTGGAATGGTTCTAGAAACACTGTTTTGTCCTTATGTTTCAATAGAAAGATAACATTTGTGTATGGTATAAATCCTATGTTATACTAAAGAGTTTGTGTTTGGATTGGAATCCTTACATGAATAAAATTACCACACATATGGATCAACAACCCTACATTAGAGTCTGTATTTACTATTCATATACTACATTTGGAAAAATTAAATGTATAGCTAATCAATCGTACGTTCATGATTTAATGCAGAAAAGGAGAAACATATGGATCATTATACAAAAAATACTTTTCCCTAAATTACATAAATATGAAAGTATAGTTATGGAACCATATGTTGGTAGGAATCCTATGATAGGCAAAGGAACCCAAAACATTTCATAAGAACCCTACGCTACGTTAGTCAACCCTAAATTATGTTCTTAACAGAGAAGTTTTTCAAACCGCATTTTCAATACGAGAATTATGCAATGTTCATGTCAGAATTAAAGACTGATTCAAGGATCATTTTGATTATTTCAACGAATCATGTTTACTAGAGAAAATATATCCTATTTCTGAGGGGAGTTATAACTCTCCTAGTCATTTTAAATGTGAATTTTCACATTCAATCAGGACATTCTTTTAGATATGGAATACCGAAGCAATATTTTGATTGAATATATTCTATCAAATTATCCGTTCATATGTTTTGGATATCTGACTCACAAATATGACTACTTTTGTTGAAAATTATTTACTATGCTACTATGAAGAACAAGAAATTCTGAAAGAAGCTTCCCTTTGGAGATATAAATGTTCAGTATTTTACTATTCTTTATGTTTCTACCTTATTGAAGATATTTTGGAAACTAGATTATTTCAAACTATTTTATTTTTTATTATTATCATTTTTAAAGAAAAAGATCCATCTACTGTCAATTGCGTGATACTACAATTGTGAAGTTTAACATGCATCAAAAAATTAATATCCTTTGATTTGTTAGAGTTTCAACTGCTCGTACTCAGTTGTGGTGGATAATCATCTTCTCAATTTAATATGTGAATAACCGATTATCAATTATCTAAAAATAAGGCTTTGTAATATTTCTTGTTCGTATGGTTTCAACTACTTGTACTCAGTTGTATATTTTTTTCTTGTGATAAGAGGACCATACTAGTGGAATTTACCACGATTTTAGAGACAATGATTGGAAGAGTGGATGAGGGAATAATTGTTCCTTGAACTACAATAAAAATATATGTTAATTATTTATGTTTATCCATTTCAAATTTTCATACTGAAGAAAAAAACTGCATATCCTCATAAATTACAGAGGGTGTCAAAAGCCAAAATTGATGGAGGAATTTGAGAAGACAAAATTTAGCCCCCTATTTTGTGTTAGATTGTATGTTATAAACTAAAAATTGGTATCAGAGGTGATATTTTGAATAAATCTATATCAAACCAAAAAGTAAAGGTCTAAAAAAGATGACAACAGATGATTTGAGAGAAGGAATGTCCATCGTATGAAATCCATATTTTAATTCTGAAAATTATAGATTCCAAAAGTCTTGAATGATTATCTATTTAGAGAATCATGGATTCAGAGTCTACAAAAAATTTATTAATCCTTATCGGATTTAAAAAAAAGAAACTTGGGATGAAAAAATAGAAGACGGATAAGATATAAACTCAATAGATATGAATGCTATTATTTTTGGTCTTGGACCAGATTAATTCAATCATGAATCAAAAATTCCGAATCCTATAAAATATATAAATCTATTATAGTTTCTTCTGATAGAATAGATAAAGTCAGAAAAATGAGATATGTTACAGCCAAGCTAAAATTCTACATATTTAGAATTTTTTATGGTGAAGCTATCACACAGATGATTGGATGTATTATATGAATTATTAACAATATTACAGGATTAGGAGAACCCATCAAATAATTTGTTCAAGATTTCAAAGCACTTAGAGTACTAACTTTAAAATAGAATGGCACATATGCTGCTATTGGACAATCATCACCTGTCAATGATATGAAAATGAAATAACTTATTTGGAAAATGATGATGTGTGAAGAAAAAAATGAAATATAAAGCTGAATATAAAAATATTATAGGAATAAAAGAAAATAATACTCTGATCAAGGCATGAAGTCAATGAATATTAAGAATTCAGATTCCTCATATTTTGAAATGGAACTAGCTCAAATATCCAGAATTTTCATCCCATTCTACAAGAAGAAAATGGGATTCAGAATAGTCTTCTAGAAGAATGATAAAAAACTGAATGAAGTTAGATGTTATGAATGCAAGAAATTGGGTAATAATAGACTTGATTATTATCAACTGAAAGACAATAAGGAAAAATAACATAAAAAAGATATCAGAAAAATTATCATTATGAGTATAAATGAAACTAGAAATGAAATCTACATGGAGGGTATTTGAAGACTCCATCAGTCCCTTAGAGTCTGATTCAGAGAAAGAGAAATCAAATATAACGTCCAATATCTGTTTTATGGCCAATGAAGAAGAATAAAAGTTACAAACTTATTCTTCTTCTAATTCTGACACTAGTGGTTTCACAAAAAATAATCTAGTATCCTTCAATTACATGTTAGAAAAAAATATGATTTTTTAATAAAAAATCCCACGTCTTTAAAAAATATTCATAATGATGTTTTAGGTGAAATATATACCATGATAAAACAACATTAATATGTACATGAAAAGACCAATTACTCAGCATCAAAATGTATAAATCATGAAAAGAAAATCAAGGAATTATAGGATGAAGTAGAATCCTATAAGAGTGATGATATTTTATTTTACTAAAGGGGAAAATATCATAAATGAAATTATTGGAAATAATGTTAGGGGAAATATATAGAATAGGAAGAAAGGGTAGGAAATCAAAATTGTATAAAAAATATTTTATACCCAATTCATAAATTACATAATGTTAACATTCTGGGACCAAAGGCCATGCCAAAAATAGTTATTATTTATAAAATAATAAAATTAGGGGGATTAAAAGAACTTTTATTTCCAAAATTTTTATTTAAACAAATGGAATGAGTTATTAAAAAGAAAAGAAGATCTGGATTCCCAAATCATTTCTCTCTAATGTTAACATTGTGATGATGGTTTTTATATTTATTTTTCTAACATTTATTTCTCTATGTTTAAAGATAAGCTGATTAAATTTAGATCACTATGAATGGACAATGTTTAGAAATTGGATTTAAAATACTTGTATAAATAGAGAGTAAATATTTTAACTACTAAGAGAAATAAATCATGGATTTGGAACAGAATAAATGGAAACTATATTATTTGTTCTTTGCATATATTATCCAACAAATAGTTAGTTTCTGATTTTCCCAGTCCAATGTTGGAAAATGATAGATTATGTGATGCATGTCAAAGTAAAAAACAACACAAATCATCTCTCGAATGTATTAACAAAATTTCTACATCTAAACATTTAGATCATGTACATAAAAATTTGTTTGGACTATCAAGGATATAAATTTTTTCTGCTGAATTATATGTTTGTGTTTTAGTAGATGATTATTCTAGATTTACAAGGGTTTATTTTCTAAATCTCAAAAGTGATATTTTTTCTTTTTTTCAATTTTTCTGTAAAATTTTTCAAAATGATAAATGTTTTAAAATAGATTCATTATGATGTGATCATGGTCGGTAATTTGATAATAAAGTATTCAATCGTTTTTACTCAAATTTATGTATTAAACACACCTTTTCTACACTAATAACACCTCAAAAAATGGATTTTTTTAAAGAAGAAGTAAAACTATTAAAGAAATGTCTAGGACTATGAAAAATGAATAAAATATTCTCATATATCTTTAGGTGTAAGATTTAATCACAACATTAAATATCATGAATAATGTTTTAATTAGGTTTGTATTAAAAAAACACTTTCTAAACATTCAAATAATAGAAAAATAAATTGAATTACTTTAAATTTTTTGTATATAAGGTGTAAATATGGAATATTGTGGATAACAGTGGTATGTTTGATCCCAAAGCTGATAATGGAATATTTTGTGGATATTATATAACCTATATAACATATAGAGTGTTTAGTAAAACGAAATGGATTATTGAAGAATAAGTTCATGTGAATATTTATGAAACCAATCCTTTCATTAAAGTAAATCATCAAAATGATGAAGTCACTATCTCTTTTGATAACATAAGACTTGAAACCCCTGAAGATGATTTTTAAAATGATATTAATAATGTTCAGTATAGTTTAGAATAACATGATACTAATGAACCTAAAAGTTCCTTTCCTAGACAGATTAGAACCTCAACAAACCATCCCTTAGAAATTGTAATAAGAGATCTAGAAATACAAATTAGAACTAGAAAAAATGTAGGAAAACTAGCTGAATGTTTGGCCTTTTTATCCCAGTTAGAACCTAAAACTATAGAGGAAACCATATATTATGAGTATTGGATGATGTCTATATAGGAAAAACTAAATCAATTTATAAGTAATCAAGTTTGGGAACTAGTAGAGATACTAACCAATTATCCAATTATAGGAAACAAATGGGTCATTAGAAATAAATAGGAAGATCAAGGGATCATTACCAAGAATAATTCCAGATTATTATCTCAAGTATATAATCAAGAATAAGGTATAAATTATGATGTCAAATTTTATCCCGTAGTTAGATTAGAATCCATTAGATTCATTCTAGCTTTTGAATCTGACATAAACATTATATTATATGATATGGATGTTAAATCCACCTTTTTAAATGGTTATATAATAGAGGATGTTTATATTGAACAACCCCTGGTTTTGAAAATCTTAAAGAAATGAATTCTATTTTTAAACATAATAATTATATCTATGGACTTAAACAATTACCTAAGGATTGGTATGAATACTTATAATTTATATTTTAAAAAATTGATTTACTATTGTATTGAATGATTTAGCCGTTTTTTCAGAAAACAGTTTGTTCTAATATTTTATTAGTTCAAATTTAGGTTGATGATGATATTTTTGGTTCAACTAATAAAAATACATGCCATGATTTTTAAAATTTTATGAAAAAATAATTTTAAATGAGTATTATGGGTGGACTAAATTTATTTGTAGAATTTTTGATTTATCAAAAAACATTATGGAAATGTTTTAAATCCATATAAGTATGTTATTGATTTATTGAAAAATTTTGGACTTGAGAAGAATAATACATATAAAACTTCTATGTGTACCAATATAATACGTGATTTGGAAGAAGCTGGGAAACCAGTTGATAATAAATTATATAAAAGAATGATTTGTGTTTTTTCTAACTTACTACTAGAAGACCATACATTATGTTTTATATATGTGTTTGTGGTAGATTTAAAATATATCTAAAATATTATCATATTAATATTGGTAACATAATTTTTAGATATTTAATGGGAAATTTTTATCAATATTTTCTTTACCTAAAAAATCAGGATTTTAATTTAATTTCATTCTCAGAAGACGACTTTAGAGGTTTTATATTAGATTGAAAAAGTACCTACAGAACGTGTCACTTTTTAAGAAAATCATTAGTTTCAAGGTCCAGTATGAACAAAACTCAATTTCCCTATCAACCGCAGAGATTTAATATATGTATACTAGCTGTTTTTGTTCACAACTGTTGTGAATTAAAAAAACTATAATTTAATTTAGATTAAACAATAATAGTATACCAATTTTATGGGATTACACTAGTTCTATTAATGTTTCTAAAAATCCTATAATTCATTCTAGGACTAATCACATTGATATAAGGCATTATTTTCTAAGAGACCATGTCCTTAAAAAATATTTTTATTTTGAATTTATTAATATTGAATATTAATTAGCTAATATTTTTAAGAATCAAATTTGTAGAGATAGTTTTGAATTTATTAAGGGGGAGTTAAGAATATTGGAGTATATGTGATTGTTTATTAATTTATTTCTAGAATTACTATTTTTATTTTTAGAAAAATTTATTTAATATTATTTAATTAATTTAATTTGATTAAATTTTAATTTTTTTAGAAAATAATTTCATTTTAATTTTAATATAGTTGTCTTTTCAATATTATGAAATTTATGATTACATCCTCACTCAAGATGAGAAAACCATTGGTCTTCTCCCGCTCTCCCCTCTACAATACATCCTTTCAGATAACAGAGTACCTATCTCTTTCAATTCCCATTACTGAAAAACCTAAACCTTCAATCCCTTTAGAAAACAAAACCTTTGGAGATGGAAACCTTATAAACATCTGTGGATTCTAATATGGATAGAATTATCTATGCTTTAGGAAAATCTCACAAGGTGTTACAAGGAAAAGTAATAGATGTTGGCTATCTTGATTCAAAAAATCTGTTGCTCAAGGAAGAGATACATTTTCAAGGTCTGGTTTGTGCATTTAGGAAAGATAAAATTCTAATGATTTATGAATCAGAAGTTAAATAAATTTGTTAGAATGACTCTTTTAGTTTTGGTTTTAAATAATACACTATTTTCTCTTCGATTAATAATATTTAATTTTTTCTATCCTCTGTGGAAATGGCAGAGATGATCCACCGTGCCCATTAGGGGGAGTTTCAATTTAATTTAAGACATATCAGTAGTGGAATACAATCATTTTAGGAAATTATGTCTTCTTTTTTTTGAAAAAGAATTTTCATGAATGTTTTTACTGAGAACATTATTATGACCATTATTTAATGATGAATTTTATTCAATCTGTGATCATGCCTAGGACTTCCAAGCTTGATAAGATCCTTTATCTACACATGTATACCATGTTTCTTTGTCTGAGTAATGTTATGTTAAACTTAGTCAGTTTATGACTAGATATCTAAACTATTGATGTCATGAAGATGTAAAGATGATATATTATCACTATGGTAGGATTATATCTTTTTTTCTAGAAATATAAAGAATGATTTTGAATATGTTTTTTTAAAATTATCACCATAGTAATACCTTGAATGATGGAATAATTAAGAAGATTGGTTTTCTCTAGAGAGCCTCTTGCCACAATTTTCTACCAGTTGGTGCAAAGAAACAATAGAAGTTATTAACAGATTCTCATGGAGAGCAAAGGGTTATCTCTTCATTTGGATAAGTTCATCAGATTCTTGATGATGATGGAAATTCAAGGAAATAGGAATCTCTTATTCAAAAAAGAAAAAGAATTACATTTAATGTTCTAGAAATTGCTGTTGAAGACCCTGTTGGAGGAGCGAATTCCAATCCACATGGTGAGAAAAGAGAAGCCGAGAGTGATGATCAAGTGAATGAGAAATTTGATCAGGAAGATAAACGTCAATAAGATCACATGGAAGATATTACTGACAGTAGAAATTAAATTGGTCTGGATCCTAGTGTTTTGGGAGGATCTAATTTTGGAAATAAACCATAAAGAGTTGGAGATACATGCTAGGATATAATTGAAGTTGATCAAGCAGTAGCTAATTCTTTTAAATCTTCTGATTTAGAGGATAATTCCCAATTTTTAAAAATATTGCTTCTTGAGGCTTAGTATTTGTTTTTAAGAGAATAGTTTGTAGCTAAGAAGAAAAAGTTTGAAGAATACAATTTTGTTTCTGTATTGAGATCATAGTTTGAAGCTCATAAGCTACATTTAAGAGAAATCAATGGAAATCTAATTTAAATTGGATATATTAAAGAGATTATTACCACGATGCCAAGATAATTTTCTTCATTAATGGAAGTTTCTATCAATAAGATATATTTGGATGATTTTATGTTGATGATAGGGAGATATTTTTAGTCTCTCAGAGCAAGAAATCAAGTATCTGATTTTTCTCAATAGTCACTGCTAGAATTACTTAGAAATATTAAAGCAATTACCTCTATACTTTCCGATTTTAAAGATAGGATACACACTCTTCTATTTGATAGCATTCCATTAAATAAAATATTGGAAAATCAAAGACATCTGGTGAGTTAACTGACATTGAGTGAACCCTGGTTGGGACCAGTGATTAATAAATTTAAAGAAAAATTGATATATTTCATCCAGTCAGAAGAATATTTTAATGAGTCTATGAAGATCAATTTGGTGGAATATCTGATGTTTCAAAATGATTCAAGGAAGATAATTTAGAACTAGTAAAAAGTTTTCAACAACTATTTTCAGGGCCTATTGCTGAATCTGGTTGATCTTAGCAGTGTAGTTCATTAAATTCCTCATCCAGAAAAACCATATATCTCTGATAAAACTAAAATTCATCCATTTAATTTTGAATACATTTGACTATGAATTGTACTTAATATATTCCAAAAATTATAATGTATTTTTTTTTCATTTTCTTCATATTTAGTTTTATTTTCTTTTCTTCTAGTTTAATACTTAACTTTCATTATTATATTTTATTCACATAACAAAGTTAATAACTATTCATTCATAGTTTGGTGATATATTAAACTATATTTTTTTCATATATTCCTTCACAACAATATTTTTGACATCACCAAAGTGGTATAAGTTTTATGTTTATGGAATAGAGACTATCTCTGGGGGTGATGGGGAGAATATTTGAATTAAATCTATTTTCTTTTGAAATATTTTCATTATCAAAATAATTCTACAAAATAAAAATTTCAAAAAATATTATATATATACTTTTGTGTTATACAAATCCTGTATTTTCTTTTATTTATGTTAAGGATTTTGTTATAGGTTTTGTGATCATCCAAAAGGGGGAGATTTTTTAGCATGTGTTGTCTCATAAATACTCTATATTTTATGAGGATTCTGATGTTCACAAATACCCTTTTTTTTACTAATGATGTTTTGTTAAGTGAATTCTACATGAATTTATATTATATTTAATGAAATATATCATTACGTTAATTATTTTGAAAACAATATTTTCATCCCTATTTTACATTAGAAAAAGAATGTTTTTGTTTGGTATAACCTACGTTACACTTATGAGTGTGCATTTTGATTGGCATACTTATGTTCATAAAATTGGCACATGCATGGATTAACAACCCTAAATTCGAGTCTGGATATACTATTCATACCGTACATTCAAGAAAGTTGAACATATGGTTAATCAATTCTATGTTTGGGATTTTATAATGATAAGGGGAAATGTATGGATTATTATAATCACGCGACATTATTCCATATGTTATGTAATGATGAAAGTATAGTTAATGAACTGTATATTAGTAAGAAAAATATGCTAGAAAAGGGAACCATAAAAAATGTAAAAGAACCCTACACTACTCAAAGGAACCCTATAATATACTGCTCAAACCTACGTTGTGTTCTTAATAGTGAAATTTTTCATTTTGTGTTTTCAATATGATATTTCTAAAACATTAAAGTTATAATTAATGACCGATTCAATGATCATTTTTATTGTTTCAAATAATTGAGTTCATTAGAGAAAATCTCTCCTATTTTTGATGGAAGTTACAACTCTACTAGTCATTTAAAATTGGATTTTCCACGTTCAATTAGGATATAATTTTTTATTTTGAATATAAAATAAAGCTTAAAATTATATATATTCTCTTAGATAATTACTTTATATGTGAGTGATAAGCTATTCATATAAAAGACTACTTTTATTGGGAATTATTTACTGTGATACTGTGAAGAATGATCAATTCTGAAAGAAGCTACACTTTGGAGATATACATGTTTAAAATTATTCTACTATTTGAGTTTATACCTTATTGAGTATTTTTTTTCAACCGGATCACTTTATACATTTTCATTCTTAGAGATTATCATTTCTGAACAATGATACCCACATACTATAAATTTCATGCTACTTCAATTATGATGTTCAACCTATTTCAAAAAATAAATATCTTTTATTTTATTATAGTTTTAACTGCTCATAATCATTTGTGGTGGAGTTTCAACTTCTTAATCTGATCTATGGATAACCAGTTCCCTATTATATAACTAGAAGGCTTTTAAATTTTTATTGTGCGTAATGTGTTAGCTTCCTGTAATCAGTTGTGGATTTTTGGTCTTATGATAAGTGGGAAATACTAGTGGAAGTTACCAAGCTCATAGAGAGAATGATTCTTAGAGTGGATTTGGGGATCTTTGTTCCTTGAAACAAAATTAAATTTTTTTTTCAAAATTATTGTTTATGCACATTATATTTTCATAAAGAATAAAAACACTTCATATCCGTATAAATTACTTAGGTTATCAAAAGACATATTTTTTGGAAGAAATTGAAAATTCACAATTCAACCCCTATTGTGTTTTACTTTGAATATTACAAACTAAAATTAATGTCATATAGACCGTATATAAACATTTTTTCTACCATAACTCCTAATCCTAATAGGTGGTAAATGAAAAATGAAAAATTACATTCCATGAGGCTGTATTTCATCTTACTGAAGAAGGATATGTTCGTTACCCATTAGTTAGAAGTATATATAATATTTTGTCAAAACATATTATAAAAATATCTCATTTTATAAATGATACTGAGATTATTTTATAAACATGTAATAATAATATATGAGTGGGTGGAGAATGAAAATTAAACAAAATATCTCGAGGAAGGGTGTGACCTCTTATTTGGGTAACTCCTTCTGGTTTTCACCAAAGGGATTCCTTGGAATTATTTTTTACCAATTTGAGTCTTCTTTGATTATCAGAGATATTTTTATAAGATATTTGGGTAGATTTTAGTTCAGAAAAAGATTATTAAATGTGCGATGAAGTAGGAGGCCTGAGTTCGTTTTTATAGTGGATGAGAAGTGGCATTTCTGTATATTTTCTCAAATGAAATTCCACCAATGTTTTTCTGATGAAAAATGGATGAAATAATGGTCCCAATTTAATACATGGTATGATACATTTTAAATATTGATATCAAATGAATTTTTTATAAGATTCTAAGTCATTTTTTGCTTAAATATTATGGTTTAGTCCCGTTTTAAGCTAAGTTTCCTCTTTATCACTATAATTAATTTTAATTAATTTCAATAATATTTTCTTAAAAAAATATTGATTTTATTTCATATTATAATTTATCTATATTAAAAATATTGAATTTATTTTTCATAAATCCAACTACAAAGTCCCAAAAATTAGTTTAAAATAAATTCTGCAGATTGGATGAGAAGGTAGGTTTTAAAAGTAAAAATATTCAAAAGTTTGAGATGCGTTTATATCCAATTCCCAGTAAAATTTATTCCAATGACTGAAATTGGATTAATTGATTTATTATTTACCTAATTTGAGATTAAATAAAATTAAAAATATAAATAAACATTATATATCATTTAGAAAATAAAGAAATATCCAATAAAAATTTGTAATTTTAACCATTCATAAAAAATTGAAACCACACAAAAAGAAAAAAAACCATCATAATCTAAATTTAATGTTTAAATTATGAAAATAATGTATATATTGACATATTAAACATATAAAAGTTATAAAAATTCAATTTAAATTTGGAAATCAGTTAAAAGGTAGTAAAAGTTCTTTTATAATAATATACATTTTTATGTGTAAAATTGGATATATTTTCATTTTATTCCTTCCAAATATATTTGATGAATATAGAAAATTTTAGATTAAATATAATATATATTTATATTATAATATATAAGTTCATACTTTTCATAAAGTCTAATTTAATGGCTCAGATATATTTTATTATATTAAATATGAATATTTTAATATAATATTGTTGTTTGGTAAAACTCGGTCTTACGTGAATATAATTCATTGATGAAACTTATTATTTTTTGAGACGCACACTAACTTACCATCACATTAATTTTAATCTATATCTTATATTTATTTCATTTAAAATAGTAAATATATTCTAAATTCGTGTGATATTATATTCCCTTATGTGCATTTTGTTGTTTATCATACAATCTATCAAATAAAATATTCATAATTTAGAATTTTGGGGCCTTAAATTATCCCCACATTAATTAAATTTCTTCATCAAAATTTAATTTCAACCTAGGTAATAAGTTGTCTTATATTTATTATGGTGAAACCCCATATCATTATTAGGGTTCATAAAACGTCATCTAGAAAAAAGAGAATGGGACGTACAAAGGTCTCATGGAATAATATATAACTAGGTATTTATATATGAGAACCTCGGTGGAACGTGTAGATACATATATGGAAGAAATTCGTAAATATCTTTGTTGAGTGATATAGGTCGTCAACAATAAACAACTGAACAATCAAGGAAATTTTAGGTGACTCAAAACCATAAATTCATGATGATTTAAAAGACCATATATTCAAAAAAATAAGGTATTGGGATAAATTTATTATTTTATGGTCCTTTCCCTTTTATTGGTTAATTATTTTTTTGACCAATAATATAAGAAATTTTACTTACTTGATATGTTTTATTCTCATATGAACAATTACATCTTTTTTTTGTACTTTTATCAATTCTCAATTCATCCAAAATTTACTTTGATGCCTGAAGTACACAAATACTCTTTTTATGGATCATAAGACCCATAAAGAAGGGAAATGTATTTTCATTTATTCCAAACTATACTCTAAATAGAATATGGTTTTAACATTCATTTTTAAACTATAAAAAGTAACACTACTAGATCATCATCAAAATTTATTCATCAAATGGTATATCTAAATGGAATTACCTATTAACCAGTGCATTGGGTAGGATAGTGGTTGGAATTAAACCATTATAATCATTTACTCATGGGTTCAAGTCAAATGGTCTTTCAAAACATAATGGATTGTCACCTGACATACATGGTGTCCTATTCTAAAACCATATTGATATAATTCAAAAAAAAATATTATGGACATCCTTTAAATAAGGTTAATCAGTAAATAGCCTTGTTAATAAGGTTTTAATACAACATAAATACATAAATACCCCATAATTTTATTTCCAAATTGGTACTTATTTTCCATAAGGTTTTACCTATTACAATCATTGTAATTATCTATTAAACCCCTACATAATGTCTTGTATGGAAAATATGAATTATCCCAACCGTATCCCCTATGATTCAAAATCAGGTGTGAAGTAATGCCCATTGTCTTATAATAGGTTTTTATCAAGTAAGGACAAAAAAACATTTTTTTTATTTTTTCCATAGTTAAATTTTTTCTTAAACCACATCCACATATAATATCTATATAGGGATGTATTTATATGAAAACATGGGGAGACAATTTGTGTCTCCTCATACTAGTAACTTAGAGTAGTCTATAGTCTTGGCTTGGTGGTAGGTAGTCCGGTTCGGAGCTAACTAACTACCAACATCTTCTGTGGGTGAACACTGGGATTGGAGATCACCAAATGGTTTAGTTATATCAATGTAAGTGTATCCTTGTTCGTTGTAGTTGTTCATTGGGGTAAATTTCTTGAGTCATGTTCAGATAGTGATTGAGGAGTTTTCTATTGGGATAATGTTTGAATATGCTTGATCATTTCAGGAATGTGGTGTAAGTTTTTCTTTGTGAGAGTTTTACTTTTTTAATTATTCACAAGAGTTGTTTTGGCCTTTCGGGGTTGGGCGAAACATGGAAAAGGGGTCCATTTCGACCATTCGATTGGGTTGGGTTTTTTGCTTTTGGCCTTATTGTGTATTTCTGAGGAAAGAATGTTTTATGGTGGGAATAATTGTCACATAAATGAATTAGTTAATGGTATTTTTCATTTAATTTACATTTTTTATTTTTTGGGGGGTTTCCCATTCATTTTGGTGGAAATGGTGGGTTTTCAAAATTTGGGCCAAACATTGAGCCCATTTCATGATTAAAAAATAAATTTTGTTTTTTAATAACTCCTTCATTTTTCTAAATTTTACACTCATTCCACTTCCCAATTTACATCCCTTGGTATATTAAAACCACCATATCAATTTGGACCACATATAAATCCATAATAATTATGGATTTGGGTTTTTATTGACGTGTTGGGAAATCCTAAAGGCCCATTGCTTTTTTAAAATTTGTTTTCAATTCTTCAATATATCATATATTTTTTATTTATTTTTGGTGATTCTAACTCTCATCATAATCCAATTATCCAAGGCTAGATCCCATGTTATCGTCCCCCTTTTTAGATCTCATATTCATCACGAATTAGGGTGAAAATTTTCTAGATTTCTCAAATTGTCAATATTGGAAGAGGTAAATTGTTTCTTCCATAACTCCTTTAATTTTTACTATTTTCCCTCAATTTTAGTTCTCACATAACATAATCATCCTTTTTAGAATCTAAATTTATTTTTTGATTGTTTTGTAATTCATATACTAGGGTATTTGTGGTGGTTTATTAAATATATATCAATTAAGTGAGTTTCCTCTCATGTTCCTCTCATTTTGTTTGGGTTTCTTCCACATTTCTAGAGTTTATAAAATTTCCATCATCTAGGGTTCTTACCTAGAGTTTTATTTTTTGTTTTTTTTGTTTCTTAAATCTTGTTGACGAGTTCTTGATTTCACTTCCTTGTGGTGCAGTGGTGATTCGATTGATGTTTTAGACAACAGTTTGGAGTTAATGGCCCAAATGGTAGGTAGTTCCATGTGTATTCATCATAAGATGAGTTATTTTTGCCTAATTTATATTTTTAACATGTTTATCATACATTATATATGGCGTGGGAACCATTTTTGGTAATATTGATTAATTTTGGTTTTCAAATTTTCATATTTGTTTGAAAATGGGTGTTTTTCATGTGTATCTTTTTTGGTATTATTCGATGTATTTTTTTAACACTTGAGAATGGTTTAATAAATGATTCTAGGGATGATAATTATATTTTGGACTGGTATTTGTGTTATTTTAGCCTAAAAAGATGTTTTTAAAATGGGTTTTTTAAGAAAAACATGGTTATACACCTTTGGATTGTTTTATGAAAATTTTAAATGATTTATTGTGTTAAAAAAGCGGTAAAAGAATGTACATATACCATTGTGGTTAGTGTTTTCACCTATAATTGGTTTTTGAAAGGTAATGTGGTGATTTAAGATTTAATTTTTTTTATAATGTTTTATAAATTGATGAAATGTTTTATCAAATTTCATGAAAGGTGTGAAACTTGTTTTGTGGGCTATTTTGTGTGAGTATGATGTGAAGAATGAATTTTATTTGTGAAAGGTGTATTATGTGACATGTGTGTAGGCTGTTTGGTGGGTGTGTGATGTGTAAGTGGTATTTTCATGTGAAAATTATATTTTATGGCTTGTTTAACTTGTTTGATCACAAGAGGGAAACCTGAGTATCTAGGTGGGTGGATGTGTGCTAGTATGCTATTGATCTTGTAGGGTTTGGCCTTAGTTTCACGTAGCATGTTTGACAATGAAAACACTAAATAAGCTATGATGATTATTATGATGATGATGTTGGGGAACTACTTGGTTATGTGTATTCTCTATACTAGTGGCTCATGTGCACAAGAACATATATTATGATGGTTCCTTTCACCGATATTGGAGGTACCTGGGACCCACAACGAGGTAGTTCGTATGGGTTATTTTCCTATCGCTTGTGATCATTAGATAATTTATGCTTACCATTGGAATATTTTATGTATAAATGGAATAATCAGTAGCTTTGGAATTTTGTTTAAAAGCGTTGATTCCTTAATGTATCCCACTTGAAAACTGTTTTTATTTAATGTTGCATCTCTTTAAAATTCTAATTAGTATTTCATGTTTATGAAAACATGCATGATTTTCATCATTGAATTTTTATGACATGAAATATTTTTGTTGTGGAATCTGACTGGGATTTTGATCACACCATACTTACACCTTTGGGTGTAAGAAGACATGGTTATTTTGTTGTAGGTTTTGGTAATGATTTTCGTGCCAATGGTTTGGATTTCTATCAGTCCTTCTTGGTGTAGTGTTGTGGAGATGGATTGAGGGTGGTTACTCGTTCCACGAGGAGGTTCTCTGGATTTCCATTTTGGGTTTCTTCATTTGTTATAGTCTATGGGAATTTTTTTAGTAATTCATTTTTTTAAATATGGTTTGTTTTGAAAAAACTAGATTTGTTATGTTTTATTCGTTTGTTGTTTTATTTTTATAAAAATGGGTAAATTGTTCCCAAATTCCATTTTGTAATACACAGGCTCCTGTTCTATCCCATGGAGATCAAGACCACCCTTCAGGCCTTTCCATGGGCTAGGTCGGGTGCCAATTTTATTGGTAACTAGATTCAGTTTGTGACACTATATAACAAATACATTAGGATGTTACTCGATTCTTATCCTCAATGTATATATAAGTGTTATATTTTCTAATAAATGTTTTCCTAAATCTTGTTTCCATGGTTACTATTAAAAATTCTATTGTACCATCTATAGAGGCCCAACCATAGAAATCTTGGAGCCAGTTTCTACAACCATTACATTAGTATGATTATATAGAATCAAATGCACAGAGGATAAAGAGTTTAGTAGTCTTGGTAAAGAATATACAAACATGAGTCTTGTTTTAAAAATAAATACACTAATTAAGAAATATTTTTTTTATTTCATGGATGAAATTATTCCCACTTATAATATCCTTAAATATATTTATTAGTACAAATCATGGATTTATGGGGATGGAAACAAACTAAGGGTGAGTTGAAATACTCAGTAAAGGATATGTATAATAGATGTAATAATGAATAAATTATAATAATCAACATGTAAAGGTAAATAAAATATCACAAATTCCTTGTAAACAATAAAATGATAATGTAATGAAACCATAAATATTTAAAAGGAAAAATCCCATAGATAACAATAATAATAAAAAATAAATTCTAAATAAATGAAAATTCTTAATTTTTGGATGAAAAGTTTCCTAGGTGCATAGAATCATTAGTATCAAGGCTTTTTACAATATGGTTTCCAACATACTTCTTGCAAACCAATTTAGTTTGTCCAACCTTAAATATATTGTCAAGACCTTTCACAATATTTTCTAAAACATACTAGTTAAAATATGACTGATTTTTTCCAATTGAATTGGTTCTTCTATACTACCAATGCATCATGGGGATTACATTAAATGGTCTCAAACCCATGGGTATTGCATTAATTGGTCACCTACCCATATTTCCTGAATTAACCGGTCCTCAACCCAAATAGTGTATGTTAAAAACTTTTATCATAAATTGAGTAATCTATTTAAATAAACAATGTGCCTTATCAAATATCTGTACTCAGTAAAGGATACATATTTATCAATATTTCTCCATTAAATAATTTAACATTCAAATTAATCACCATATTTAAAAATGATATATGATTTATGAAATAAACATATCCATGATAAATGATATAGATTATTAGTGGAAATAATTTTTTAATGATTATTGGAAATTGAATATTTCAAGGGGAATAAATGGAATCAAGGTAGTATATATCAATAATATCCTTGGTCAAATAAATAATAAAACATAATAAGGAAGAACTAGGTCGGTATCAATAAAACATATCCCAAGTAGATAAAAACTAAAGTATTGTTGTCATTGGTGAATGTAAATACTATAAAGATATCTCGTAATGAAATTGTTCAAGGAAATATAATTTTCATTTTGAAAAATCTTTTTAAAATACATCTCTTTGAATATGACATTTTAAAAAAATTATATTTAATAATTAACTGTAAAAAATGCAATGGAATATTCAATGAAAGGATGGTGGGTAAATCTATATATGTCAAATGAGGTAAAAAGGAATTTCCTTTTTCATGGTAAAAAGGCTAGCAAAGTACCTTGTTCGGAAGTTGGAAAAAGATTCCTTTGAAAATACTGGTAAAATAAAAAACAGGTAAAAATGTATTTAATAAATTATTTTGGTATAGTTCAAAATCTTTTTATAATTTTCTATAAAAAATAGTGTTTTTAAAAGAAAATAGGATTTCTGACTAAATATACAAATCTAGTAGGGTTTTATTAAAAAAATAGAAACATATTGAGTACCAATGATTTGAGAAGTGGTACTATTACTATGAAATATTCATGTGTAACTATAGGAGAATAAAATGAAACTTTTTATTAAATATTGATCAAATACTTTCATCCAATGGATAATTCATGTGTAATCCATCCCAAAAAAAATTATATTCCAAAGTAAACCCTTGGAAATGACATAATGTTGATGTTTGAATAAAAATATGAATATATTATGTGTGTCAAATGTAAATACATATAAAACAAGTGTAAGTACAAAAAATGGATAAAAAAAATTTATTACATAAATAATATTAGTATATTAATGACAATGAAGAATTAATGCAACCTAATGAAAAAGAAATTGGGTTTTGAAATTTCATTATCACTTGGTAAATTTTAACTCAAATACTTATAAAAGAAGTAATTTGTTTTGAAACTCAAATTAACTTGAAGATAATATATTTCGTGACATAATATATTAAATAAGTAATTAGAAAACCCACAAAAAAGTAATTAAGTGATGAATGTGAAATTTATCTCACGGATGTAAAAAGGGAGAAGAATATACCTTACCTTCTATTTCCTTTTCAAGTGATCATCCTTTAACATCATGTAAAATGGGTTTAAAAATGTGAATAAATTATACAAGAACCATAATAATTTTCAAAATATCATATTAAATTATTATAATATCTTTTTACTGGTTTGTTAATGATCATTTATTATTTTCACTATTTCATGCATTAATTTCCTAGTTTGTTGGGTATGTTTTAACTTGTTTTTTTTTGAAATTACATAGATCACTCATATATATAATTTAAAACATTATTTAGTTATTATATATTTTAATTATATATGTATTTATATTAATCCATAATATTTGATGATAATAATTAAAATCAGTCATTTATAGAGACAGTATGCGGTATATATGCATGAATGATAATTTCATTTCTTTTCCATGTTAAACGAATAAAAATTAAATGATATGTATGTATATTGTAATTATATGATCATATTAATCTCCTTTATTTCACATACATATTTTAAAATCATCTTTAATATATTCCATGTATACCATGAACGAATCATATCTCTTTAAGGAGGTGGTATCCCACACTTCCAGAAACAATGTTATCATATCCCCAAAAAATGGAACACATAAATTTATGTGTTATATAAGAATGAAATAAGTATAAATACATTATAAATATCATAAATATCATATATAAATATAATTTACTTCATTATTTATTACCGAGATAGGTATAAATGAAAAAAAGAACAACATCGTTTCGTGAGGTGGTAGTTCGTTGTACATAAGAAGGGTTACTTCGTTAATCATTAGATGGATATATGCGTATCTGTCAGATGAAACTTTAAAACAAAAAAATTTAAGTATATTTATTATATAGATAAAACTATATAAAAATTGAAAAATATTATTTTATGTGGTGGATAATGAAAATAAGAAAAAACATCAGGAAAAATGTTACCTCTTATTCACGTAACAACTTTTAGTTTTTTAAAAAGGGCTTTCTTGGTTTTAATTATTTCCAATGTGTTGTTTATTGAATGAGAGTATTATTTTTTATGAGCTAATATTTTAGATTTTAGTCTATATAATTTTGATTTAGAGGTGTGAGTGCCTTTTTATAGTTGAGGAGGTGTGAAATTTTTGTAAATTTTTTAAAAGGGAATTCCACCAATGGATTTCTTATATAAAGTGGATCCAATAATGGAGATAATTCATGATAAGAGATGATATGATGGATATATTTACATCAAATAGATTTCGAAAATTTTTCTAGGACATTTTATTACATAATATTAATATTTAGTTTCTTGTTAACCTAATTTTCTTCTTAATCACTATATAAAATTTTAATCACATTCACTATGTTTTTTTCTAGAAAACCGAGTTTACCATATTATATAATTTGAATTAATCTAATTAAAAATATGAAATAAATTTTTCCTAATGAAAATAACACAACTTTTAGAAATTAAATTAAATTTAATCAGATATACGAGACTGCAATTCGGGTTTTTAATGTAAACATTTTCAAATGTTTGAGATGTGTTTATATCCAATTTGAAAGTGAAATTGATTAGAATAACATAAATTAGATAAATTTATTTATAATTTATAACTCACTATAAATTGATGTTAATTCTTCCAACGAAGATATATCACATCTATTCGTCATGCACTTCTCCAACTCTTCAGCGTAATAAACTCAACAATATGTGGTTTCAAATCCTCCTTATTCACACATATAAGGATCGTTTCTTCAATTGATACATTTTATACAACCAACCTCATGATATAATGTGAATGTTTTTCCAAAATAGCTTATTATTTTTCCTTCATGTTAGTATAGTTAAACAAGAAGGTCTTGTTACCTATTCATGTGAATGATTAATAGATTTTATGAATTTTATACTACTCTATTTCTGAAAATATATCACTCTCTATATAATCCTAATTCACATTCAGCGTATATTACAAATGGTGACCACTATTGGTATTTATAAATGACCATCCAACACCTTTGGACACCTAAAATCATATAGATCCCCTCTTTCCACTATCTTATGAATTTAGATACACTGATATACACATCATATATTCTTTGACTAACATACTGCAACTTTTTGTAATTATTATTCATCTTTCCCAAAAACATAACATAACTTTTCAATCACTTTAAAGTGAAAAACCTCTCAAATCACTCATCTTTATTTCTCATCATCATTCAATTTCTGGTCGATTAAGAAAAAATATTTAAACCTTTATATGATGTGATACAACGGCTTAAAGAACTTTGTATCTCCATCATTAACTCATTTCTCATAAAACATTTCATCAATAAACTCTATCCATACATCATAAATATATCATGTTCTCAAATATTGATTCTAGATGTCTATCTGAACTTGGTTATGTCACTAGATCCTTGATGTAGTTCAACATCACATGCAAGAAATCCTCATGCTTCTAAAGCATGAAGACAATCTCATGGATTCGATCAGATGATGTTGATTGATTATATGAGATATACTCCATTCATTTACTATTTTTTAAATTGGATTAACAGTAACTGTACAACACTAATCCCACATAAATTGACACTTCATGAGGTTGATACTTAATAATTTACTATGTCCATTCGATCACTCATCCATGAAACTAAGTCCCACTCCTTGAACATTTCACACACATTATCGCATGTTGAACATCTCTATTTATTCTACAAACATGCTATATGTGTGCACCATACACCTATTCTATTCAAACAAACATGTGTACAATAATATCTGAACCAAAATATCTCTACAATCCAATACTCATTTGACCATCCATGTTGTCTTACTTTTCTAACAAAATAAAAATATAAAATATCAAAATTATATGTGAAATCTATATAAAATTCTTATTTTATCTTTAATATTATATATTATACACATAAAATCAAAATATATTACCAATTACATTAAAATAATATTAAAAAAAACTCAAACCCACTTCAAATTCATTATGATGAAAATCAATGTGTTATCATCAAATCAAAACATGTCTTAGACAATAATATCATCTTTAAGTGTAACTTATATACAAAGATTAAACATTATTTCCAAAAAAGTTCAACAAAAAAATTAATTTTCATTACAACTTCAACAATAATAAACCACTTGGGTTTGTAACTTATAATCCTGATATTGATACATTATAATATACTTTTTATTTCAACTTTTTTACTTGATGTTTGTCTATGTTTTTATTTTTATATCCTCCATCCTTTTGAATAAATATTTCATTATCAATATAGAGTATTCTAAGTCAAGAATAATTAAAAATAAGTGACGGTTCACCTGACCACAATACAAATATATGATTTTGATAAATAGTACTTGAAATAGTTTGATTGATTGTTTTCATCCCAATGATCATCAAAAGATTATTACTTATCACTGACAAACAATGTCTCATTGTGATAATGAGTCATTGGATAAACATATAATATGGTAATCATGTCCTCTATAATTTATATAATTTCCTTATGTTGGTATATTCATTTTCTTATTAGAGAAACATTTTTTTATTTCAATATAAAGTAAATTTGTTTTTTTAAATAATTTTTTATCTATAGTGATCAATATTGTCTTGGAGAATGAAAATATAGTTTTTAATCCAAAATATCATTTCATTTTTAATCTTCACTAAATATTAATTTTTTATGTTTTCTATACATATGTACATTTTCAACATTATAAATGACAATATTGTATTAAATTATAGAATGAAAAGATTAATAATGTAGTAGGGTTTCGTGTTATAATCAATATGTAAATTTTTTAAGGAATGATATAGTTATACATATCCTCAAAATTTCTTTTCATTTATCCCAAAGTAGATGGAGGATGAAGACATTATTTATAATCACAAGTCTCATTTTTAAAACCTATTCAATCAAAATATTATAATGAAAAGATCTTATCTGTACAACGTCATCAATTAAAAGGTATAAAGAACAAATAATTTTCTTTTTGATTCATTAATCATTAGAGATAAAAACAATTATTAAAATAAGAAAACATAGTTCCTAAAAATTTATTTCTTATAAATATATGAATTATGATCAACCTAAGTGTCAAAAAACATAGATTCTCTCTCAGTTTCATTGTCTATGATAAATAGATTATATTTTCATTGAGTTGGACGTCAACAATTTTCTCACTTATGTAAAGGTATATTAGTTATATTAATATTTTCAAATCTTTTGGATTCCATGTATCTCTTTAATAGTTTATAATGGACCTATATAACATAATTTTATAGTACTTAGTTTATATATATCTATGGATTACTATATAATTTTCATAATTTGAAATGGTACAGATTCAGAATAATATACTAAACTGAATGGGTAGTTCCTAAAATAAAACTTGACCAACACAATATAAATAAGGGTTTAAATTCATGTATTTTGATTTTTCTATACTAGAATTTGAGAGATACAATTTTAGGAGAAAATTAACTCAATGATATATCCCTTATTGATTATCAAAATCCATGATAAAAATATACGTGTAAATGAAAGGAAAAAAAGTGAAGATACATTTCCTACTATTAAAAAATACCTCTCAATGAGAATAATAATTACCCAAAAAATCACTTATAAATGAAAAAAAACATACAACAGTAATCATTCTTCGTTTTTTATTTTTAATGTTTAAAAAGATACAAGGGTCCCATAAAAAATGATAATATTAAGAATTTATTTTTAAAATCAAACATTCAAAAAAATTTCCTAACTGAGTTTTATAAAAATATAAATGAAAAAATAAATTCAAATTTTATTTTTAATTATAAAAATATTTTATATATTTTTTAGTTCTTAATTAAAAATTTGTAAAAAATTATTTTTTCAATAATTAATACTACATATCAACTCAAGAAACTGATACTTGTATTTTGTAGCAACATCCCTTTGTTATAGAAGATAAAATATTTTTTCAATATTTTTTATTATATAACACTAATTAAAAATGTATTTCTATAGCTTCATTGTTATTTGGAATTGTTGTTGACCTTATCAATGATATATTATGTGTTTTCTGACAAATAAAAATTCTTATTTTTGAGAATTGTATATGAATTAACAAATTAAAATATTTTCACAATATTTATTTATACATAGATGGTACCACTGTTATTTATTTTTTCATATTGAAATTATGTTTCATAATTTTATATTTTTGTATCTCGTATATCTATTATCATCATTATCATTTTCTTTATCATCATCATCATCATGTTCTAATGATAAAAATTTGGATCCTGAGAAATAGTATGGTACTTTATCCATTTTAAATTATGATTATGGGCCATATAATTTTGTTTAAATAGTTCGATAAGGTGGTGACCTAATTAGAAAGAATTTATGATTTTGTTTTATTAATTACTAATTTTTAATGTTTAAGTAAATATATATATGTTTTCCTGTGATGAATTTAATTTTTTTTACTATCATTTAAAAAATATAGTTTTTTAAAATGTCATTGTTTTTAGTTAATGTTATTATTAAGGTTAGTGATATTATATAGGAAAAATATTTATAATCAATTTGTAATGATGGAAATGAAAATGGTAAGGGTTGGAAAAAATAAATTTATTAGGAATGTATTATTTGGGTTTCATATTTTTATATCAATTGATAACATTTAACATGCATATTTTTAATGATTTTTGTTTTCTATTAATATGATGAGTAATGTAAACACTTTTTGTAAAAATTATAGGGATAAGAAAACTTTTAAAAATAATGAATAAAATTAAATTTCATTAATTTTACTTTAATAATACAATGTTGTTTTTTAAATTAATATATGATGATTTAAAAAATAATAATTTACAACTATTTAAAATATATTTAATAATTTCTATTATTAAATATATGAGTTTAGAAATAATTATTGATATCATATTTATGTATTAGTTATAAAATGTCATTTAATAGGATATTTTTATAAAAAAATTATGAAGAAGGATTGATATATTTGGGATGGTATAAGATGGTATTTTATCATTTGTGACTATCCAAAAGGAGGATTAAAGGATGTTTTTTCTTAAATGTATTTGTATATGAAAGGGTGTATGTTTTTGATATGGGTTATGTTAACAATGGATAACAATGTTAAAAATTATTTTGACCTTTTAGTTCATATATATAAATGGTGTTGTGCTGTTCTAAGATCAATTTTTGTAAGTGTTAATTTGGTTAACATGATTAAATGAGTTACAATTTTAAATTTAAAAATCCTGAATTTGGGATTATACAGTATTTAGTTTTGAATTAATATTTATTGGTTATGATGGAGATTAAGTATCCATATGAGTATGTGAAGGTGTTATTAATAATTAGGGTGGGGGTTTTTAAATAAAATAATCCTGGAATTTAATTTTCATATTATAGAGTTTTTTTCAATAAAATATTTCAAACAGAAAGAGAATTTATGAGATGTGTTTATAAGAATGGTTGATGCAAGGATTGATATTTTTTTGTTTTATAAATCTTTAAAGATAAAATTATATCATCTATAAATAATGATTAATTTTTATATTTAATATAATTTGGAGTAAATTATATTTATCATATTGGTTTTGAAACATTCAATAATAGTTATAATGATATATGAGAGATTCAATATTTAATCCACATAAACAATCTGTAACCCAAATAAAAATTTTATATTATGAAATAAATAGGTTTATATGGTATTATAATGATATTAGAAGATATTTAATTGTTAATTATGAAATTTTGGGGTGAATTAGACAATTTCAGAAGATAAATAAATTGTTATTACAAATTATTTATTATCCGGATTCTTTACAAAAAAATATTTTTCTTACAAGTTTGATCTAATGGAATATATATGGTTAACGACATAATTATATAATCTATATTCTTGTAATGGACTCCATTATATGTTTCATTGTTAGAAAACATATAACACTAACTAGGATTTCAATGATTGGACTTTAGAAGCCCTCCTTAAACCCTAAATACATTCATCGATCCTATTAAAGGTGAAAATATGAGTGACATTTCATTATGAAAATTTAAAACCAAATTAAAAATAAAAAATTTATAAATATTGATTTGAGTTTTGATTTTTGATTTTAATTATATTAAATTGAAACTTTAAAGATAAAATACAACCTTGAAATTGAGTATTCTGATAGCATTGGTTTGATAAGGATTAAATTATTTATATAAGACCTCATAGAAATGTTTTTTAAATTTATTTGGGATATTTTTTGATCCTCTAATGGAAGTTATGGAATAAAGTGGATGATAATAGTTTCTTAAATTTGCAATATAAGGGTTTATATTTTCTAATAATTAAATTACCATTTTAGATAATAAGGTTTCAAATGATACCTCTAAAAAATTGTTGCTAATACATATTTAGTTTATCAAGTGAACTTTATATTTGAATTATTATTTTTACTAATATGGATATTTAGAGTTCCTTGAAAGTATTCATACCCAATCTGAAGAATTTAATAATTTTTTTCTATGTTTATAGTGGTAGTAATAAGTTATAAATAAATAGATAATTTCCATAAGTTGTAAAATATTTTTCATAGAGAAGTTAATGGTGAGAATTTGATTGAGTGTTTATCATTATATTGAAATAAAAGTATTGTAGGGAACCCATTCACAGTGAATACGATAAATTTTTTGTTATTTGATAATTATTATAATTTTTTCAATATGAAGGGATTATATAAAATCAAATTTTATTATGGAAAAAGTTATAATGGAGGAGTTAAAAGGAGAGTTTCTAATAATGATATAAGAATTTTATAGGGGGTTCATGATTGGATTTGTTAGTAGATAAATATTTCTGATGTGGTAAATCATTACGACATCATTACATTGTCATTGTATATATTTTATTTTTAAATTGTTTTGGATGATAATTATAACTATTTAATTTTTTAGTTAGTTTCTTGGTTACATACGTTTTTCTACTCAGTAAACTTTACTATGTATTTAAATGTTTTTCAATCATTTAATAAATACATGGATATCTTAAAGGTAATTTATCCCTGAAAAAAATTAATAAATTATTAAGAAGTTGACATGAACTAAATGAGTAGTATATGAAATTATAAGGATTTATTTCAAATAGATTAATTATTGTAAAGATTTACTAATAAACTAGTAATATTATTAATTATGCAATATTGGATAATAACTGGAATGAGTAACTTTATTAAATTAAAATTATTATTATTTAATTAAGGGGAAACCGTATAATCTACCTTCAAGACATTAGGGATTTTAGCCACCCATTTTTAAAGGCAAATATGCCTATATGTCCTTGAGCCTTGTATTGTAATAAAAATGGCATAGTGGTTTCTCCCTTTTTTTCTTAAGTGGAATTAGGCTTCACACCCTCAGTTTCCTGGTTCTGTGTGTGTGTTTGGTTTCTCATAATCCCCTCTACCTATAATTAACTATTATTGATTTTATTTTATTTTTTTTATTTTTAATTTTTTGTTGTTATTATTATTATTATTTATAATTTTAATTAATAAGGAAATTAACTACCTATATCATTGGGTTCATGAACCTAAAGGAAATAAACATTTCTATATATCCTCTCTTAATCTTCCCTGCAAGGAATATGAACATTAAAATTGAGTTGATCTCCTTCCATCATCATATAAATTTTATTTTCTCATGAGACAACTCATGCCCACAAACCCTTTTCTAGATCGAATAACATAGTAATTTTTTAAATGTAATAAAATACTAACCATAAATAGAAAAATATACCACCAAAGGATCATTTAATTCTAGAGTTTTTTAGGATTATAAAATATTAATACATATTAGAGTTTATTTTATATTCTTCACATTTTTATATTCCTTCACATAAGATAAACTATTAATCATGGATATTCACTATTTATCCATCACTTATCAGTAAACCTGTGAAAAGCATTTGAAGACATGTGGTGAGACCAAATTTTCTAAGTAATGAGTTTTAAAGAACAAGTGAAATACTTTCTATTTTAAAATGATATAAAAAAATTATTAGATCATTTCAATTTATATGATATATTTTCATATAAGTAAATAATTTTTTTAAACATATAAATTTTAATAAATAAATTTTTGGGATTGAAAAACGTGTAATAAGAGATTATTTTCAAAAATAAAAATTAAATTACATATTATCTTGAAACCCCATTTTATTTCTAAACATAATATCCTTTGAATTAATTTTATTTTAATCCTCTGCAATATCGAAACATTACAGTTGATAATATTACCAATTTATATAATTTAATAATACTAAAAATACATCAAGAAAACCTTATGTCCACTCAAAAAATTGAAGAAATAAACATCTATTAAAGCTAAAAGTCCCCTTGAGGTTATGAGATCACCCAAATTTCGTCATCATCAGAATCAATAATCTTTTGATGTATTTTAAATAAATTTTTTTTATAGGATAAATTTTTCATTAAATCTTAATTAAAAATAATATTTAAACAGCTTCACATATTTTCAATTTAATATATATAATAATGAATTACATCCTTGAAATTATAATTATTTAATACATAAAATGAATATTTTAAAAATCATAAAAATATACCTTGAACTCAAAAATAATTTAAATCATATTTTTTATATTAAGGACTTATAATATTTAAAATGGGAATTTTAAAAAGAAAATTTCTAATAAAAAGGTATTTTATTTAAATAGAAAAATAAAAAATACTTAAAAAAATATCCTCTATAATTATGTTATTTGAAAAAATAGAAATGTAATAAAAATTATTTTCCCTATAAGAAAATGGGCTTATCCAACATTGAAATATATTTTTATAAAAAACAAATTTCCATCACCTTAATCCTTATATGGACATGAAATCACAATATAAAGAATATCACTTCCCATAGGAAGACTTCTAATATCATACTCTCATTTTTTTCACTTTTTATAAAGAACTAGAAACTATAAGGACATACACTAGGACCTATATGACACATAGATAGTATACAACACAACGTAATGTTTGTCTTTATTTATCAAAATTGAAATCATGTTTGATATTATAGTATCTCAAAAAACAAATTCCATAATAAAATATAGCTTTCATCAACAACTGAATTTTCATGTCATAGTAAGTGGAATATTGAAAATAACATCTCTAATTTGATAAATACATCAACAATACAGATATAAAAATAAAAATATTAAAAAATTATTTTAATATTCTTATATTAACTTAAAATACTCAAAAAGAACAAAAAAATATGCTTCTATGATAGACGAGTCCTTACAGGCTTACAAAGTTTGGTAGATTCTATTACTATTTCTCGTTGAGATAAAATTTCTTATAAAAGAATATATTTATATTATTTTCTTGTTTCTATTAAATTATTCTTCTTGTTCATGATATATATTGACATGATAATGAAATATTAAATATATATCTTCTTATATTTTTTCTAAAGGATTCATTTGAGGAATAATAGGAAGTTATAGGTGGATTAAATCTAAGAGTGTGAGAATACATTTATTTGGATTTAAGATTACTTTTATATTGGTTCTAAAAAACACAACATGCCACTTATATAGGAACTTTTACGTTTCCCTTACCCTTATGTGATGGATTAGAGACCCTTATGCATGATATATATAATGAAGGTTACTGTTATGTAATTTGTGAAGTACCCTTCAGTGTGCTTTGTTTACCCTTACATAGAATATTTGTTTCATTTCTTACCGATATGGTAGGTACTGTGTACCATGACATAGTGGGTCATGTACCATTACATAGTTGGTGTGACCCTTATGTTGCATACAAATACCCTTATAATGTGGTTGTGTTGATTACATGGTCTTCAAAAGATTTTCCTTATCACTACATGCCAATTTTTATAATGAATTTACATTTGAACATGTAATTAATAATACTTTTAAGTAAATTCATTTTTATGATTCAATATTTATAATATTTATTAAAAATCATAAAATATATTAATATATTAAACTAACTCATTATTATCATATTTTATATATTCAACAATAAATTAGAATTTAAATTTATTAATTCAATGTAATGACTTGAACTGCTATAAGTGAAAATTTCCTTTTGATTTAATTAAATGTATTATTTTGAAAAATAAATATAGAAAAATGATGCACTCCATTTGTTCTATAATATCCAATTGAATTTAAATTACCATTAAGTATCTTTACCATTGATAATGTATCTTTTGAACATTGATCACATTACTAGTATAAATATAGGGTTTTAACAAATCCTTTCGATATAGAAAAAGACGGCGATGACCTCAATGAGTAGAATAGTTCCATATAAATACCATTTTTTAGAGTTTCCAAGGAAGATATAATTATTTGGGATTTTCCCTAGACCAAGCCCATGATGATATCCAATAACATAAGCCTGAGAGAAACCATTTACGAGTGAAGTTCGAGCTCATCGGGATCATAAACCAATCCATGTTCGTTGAACAACCCCATGAATGCACCACCATCACACACCATACTAGTAGGGTATATTATGGTAAAATAAATGGTTATATATCAAGAACATATAATTTTTATTATAAAAATTATTTTTGTATATCATAATGAATATAATTTCATTCCATTATTTCTATTTTTTAAAAAAAAGAGTATATTTGGTTAATATTCAATTTAATTTTGGAAATATATTATTGTGAATTAATGAATTTTTGAATAAAGAAATAATTTAATAAAATATTATTATTACATTACTTTTGTTAAATATAAATGATCATATAATTTTTTTGAAGTCAAATGTAATCATTATTAGGGTTTGAAAACCGTTTTTGTCAAAACCCATCAATTTTCAATGAATATTTATGTAATGGCCCAGACCTCTCCGGCCCATTCCCTTGTCAAAAAGGAGATCAATAAGTGTTCTGGAGGGTAAAATAAAATTTTCCCACACTTTCCAGAAATTTGAAACTACACGCCGTGTAGTTTGAATACACGCCGTGTAACCCTTTTCCGGGTATACCCCATGTTGCAAGCCGTGTCCTTACTATGTGGAATAATGGGTGCACACCGTGTGACCAGTTCTACACACCGTGTAGTCTTTCCCCGCGTACGCGTTACCAGTCAACGGCCATGTGCCGTGTTAGAGCCGTGTCCTTGCTGTGTGCAATAAATGAGTACACACCGTGTGTCCAAACTACACGCCATGTAGTCCTTCCCTGCGTATGCGTTACCCTCAAACCGTGTGTTGACCAGTCAACGGCCGCAGAGCCGTGTTGGAAGCCGCGCGGAGACTATGTGAAAGAACCTAGTACACACCATGTACCATAAAGTACACGCTGTTTACTTTTTCTTTTCATGCCTATAAAAGGTGGGGTACCCTCCTCCTTTTCAACACACACCTCTCCTCCCCTCTCCTATGAGCAGAGCTCTCTCAAGAGACTCAAAGGCTCTTCCTTCCCTAACTTCTTCGTCCGAGCTCCGATTTACGATCCGTCAGTGGCCACAGGATCGTAACGACAAGGCGGATCTTCAGAGCTTGGATCCGTTGTCATTCCTTTGGCCTTTCCTTTCCGACTTCCACCCGAGGAGGTCTTTCCGGTACTCGACGGAAGTGACGGACGCTGATGAACGCCTTCTAAAGTTGATCCGGGGTAGCGTTTTGATCAGAACCTATTGAGGTAGGTATCTTACCTTCATCTCTCTAATTTTTTCATCAGGCAGGGAGGGTATCCATTTGTTTTCATGAGAAATAGTTGAACCTTTAAATAAAGATAATAACTGGTTAAAGTACGGGGATGGGAAGTTGTGATTGCTGTTACTTTATATCCTGTGATATTATGTTGTGAATTGAATGAGTTTCTGCCTACAGAAAATCACGGTTGTTGGGGGCCTTTGCTTTCCCAATTAAATGTTGCCCTCTCCTTCTGAATTTTTCTTATGGATGGAAACTTTGTGGAATGTGGAATCTGGTTAATCACGTAATGTTGGTTGTTTAAAATATGGAACCCTTGTGTGATCACCCCGGTTAAACAAAATGGAATAATGAACATGTGGGTGTTGGATTGGTTACGTGGCATGTGTTAGGGGTGTTTTTTGGGTTGTGGATTGGGTGAGCAGCGGGGATGTGGTTGACTTGGTTGTGGGTTGCTGTGAATGTTGTATTGGTAATGGGAAGCAGGGTGGCAATAAATGGTTTTAAAGGGGTAATGATGTACGGTGTGGTTTTGGTTATGGTGGTTGGAAGCGGGGCTGCAGGGATGTGTTTAAATGTGAATAGACTATGGGTTGTGATTAATAATAAAAGCGGAAGAGTTAATGAATGGTGGGTCGTGGTAATGAAACAGGATTAATAATAAATGGGGTTGGTTGGTTGATAAGAAGGACTTGGTTGTGTTGGTTGTGTTTTCCTAACTTGTTTTGTGGATGGAAGGGATATGTTTTACGAACGATCGATGTGGTTGGTTGTGGATAGTTTTACAGTAGTTAAGGAACTAAATAAACTACTTTTGCTGAAACATGAAAACCTAAATGGGGTTGGGGTTGTTTTTTGTATGCATGCTTCGTAGTAGTAGTGCCGAGGAACATGCTAAATTTCTCTGTTTAGAAGCCATAGGTTAGGTTGTGTGGTTGATATATATATATATATATCTTTTGTGTTTTATCGCACCCCACTCATGTTGAGAACTTAGTGCCAGACACTCCCATTTCATGAGAGAGGGTGTTTTCCCCTAGTTACTATCTCTTTCCTGCTCCTTCTCCCCTAGGCTATGATGTCTTGAGGTGACCTTACACCTAAGATTATTCGAGTAGGTTTTGATTGGGGTGTCATTAGCCCAAGACTCTTCAGGAAGGTTCTACTGTTTCCCAAGAATCTTCGGGATGAGGTCCAGGTGTGTGCGGGGAGGATACGTGGTTGTGAGGCCAAGGTGTGTGCGGGCGGGATACCTGGTTGTGAGGCCCAGGTGTGTGCGAGCGGGATACGTGGTTGTGAGGCCCAGGTGGGTGTGGACTGGATACTTGGTTTTGAGGCCCAGGTGTGTGCGGGCGGGATACGTGGTTGTGAGACCCAGGTGTTTGGGGGCGGGATACGTGGTTGTGAGGCCCAGGTGTGTGCGGGCGGGATACGTGGTTGTGAGGCCCAGGTGTGTGCGGGTGGGATACATGGTTGTGAGTCCCAGGTGTGTGCGGGCGGGGAGAGTGTGGCAGTGTGAGGACGTTTTCCATTGGGAAGAGCAGCTAACTAAAGGGAAATGGTGCGGGGGTACCCAAATACTGTTGTTCTTATATACTACTACTACCTATTGTGATTTTATTTTGGTGAGTGTGGCTGGTGAGGTTGGGTGGATAGAATTCCTTGTTAGGTTTCTTCTGTTGTTCTCACTGTACATTAGGATGTCTCCCCACTTGTACATGAGACCTTTAGGTTTCCTTACTGAGTATACTTGTATGATCACCCTACGTTTACTTTCAGGTTTCTAGGAGGACTACCAGGGCCGTGCGGGACCCTACTAGTCAGACAGTTGGAGTTGTTACTGTTGTTGTACCTTTGTTTTCTTTTTGTATTGTAATTTGATATTTCTTGTACTTTCACCTTATTATAAAATTATTTAAACATGCATGTGGGCTTGGTTTGGGTTTATTTCTATACACTTTCTCTTTTCCTTTTTGGTGATTGACATGTCCTATTTTCCAATCCTAAATAAATAAAAAGGGTAATGCCTCCCATTTTTTTGTGAAAACTCATACCCTTGGTGCTAGTCGCCACCCCGGGGCCTACTGGAGGCGGGACTCAGGGGTCATTATCTCCCTTTCACCATTCCCAGCTCAAGAGGGGAATATTTGGTGGGAGGGGGTAGTGACAGAATGGTATCAGAGGTGATGGTTGAGAGATAGGATGGAGTCTAAAGTTAGGCACAATGTGGATTGACTGGGATTGTAGGGAAACACTGTTAGTTAATCTTTGTGCGTGACAAAGGCCAGGGAAGACCAGCTAGGACACATGATTTTAGGGCCCCCCGTGATCCGATGCAAGGACTCTAAGCCTACCAAACGACCAAGTGAGACTACATTGATTGCAGGGTAGAGACCCTAGGTAAGGTACATGCATCATCATGATTGTGTTTTACTTGATTTGGGCGTTCTGGGAAAGAAATTGAAATAAAATGATAAAATAAAACCTTGAGTTTTCTTTACTACTTGGGATTAGGAGATCCTTGTTTACCGTACAGCTATGCCACCTGGACGTCATCCCTGGGTGGCTCAGACGGCTGAGGCCCAGCAGATTCAGGCAGTCGATCAGCTGAGGATTGACCGAGAGGAGGAAGATATCCAGTGGAAGAAGACTCTCTGTTCTTTTCAGCGGCAGACCCTCAAGATGTACGAGGGTAGTACTTCGGATACGGAGATGGAGGGGTGGCTTGAGGAGCTATGGATCTCTTTTACCTTGATCCATGCTCCGAGGGAGTACTGGGTTCCCCTAGCAGTCAGTCAGCTAAGAGGTGCGACACAATAGTGGTGGACACTATACCTCGGAGAGAGGATAGAGGTAGAGGTTCCATGGGCTAACATTGAGAATGAATTCTGAGAGGAATTCCTTTCTTCCATGATCAAGGCGGAAAAGCGACAGGAGTTACTCTCCCTTCAGCAGGGGAGTATGTCAGTACGAGAGCTGGGGATCATGGTCAAGGATCTCCTGCGCTTTTCTCCGGATCTCTTTCCGGATGAGGAGTCTCGGGAGAGACGTTTGGAGGAGGCGCTTCGTCCATCGCACCCGTATGCTGTCACCCCCTTCACCCTCTCGATGTACTTGGTGGTGAAGAAGAAGGCAGAGGTTTTAAAGAGGATTCACTCGCTGGGAGGTGAACCCCGAGAGGGGATCCAACCAGGCTCGTCGAAGGGGAAGGAAGTTAGCAGTAGGTCTCCTGTGACGGGACCTTCCAGGTTCAGGCCAGTGGGGAGCATGCCCCAGCAGTTCCAGTTCAGATCTTCAGGTCCTCGTCCCTTTTTCACGAGCCCAGGGCCAATGTGTTTTTCTTATGGAGGTTTCATGCACTTTCAGAGTCAGTCATCGACTCGAGCTCAGTATGGTGGAGGTGGGCAGGTTCAGCGCCCACCTCAGAATCACCAGTTGCCAGCAAGGACCTTACAGCAGCAGCAACACCATGCTTCTCCGAGGTCAAACTTTGCGGGAGGAGGTCGACCTCAGGGTGCTCCTCAGGGACCTCAAACAGGGCATGGTCGGGGTGGTGGACGACCTCAGAGAGGCAGAGGAGATGGGCGTGGACAGTTGAACGCAACAGAGTTGACGGCTCCAGCAGGACAAGAGGTGGTGCGAGGTACGATTTGTTTGTTCAGCACTCTTGTTTTTTCTTTGTTCGATTCGGGAGCCTCACAATCCTTTGTTTCACCTAGTATAGCCCATGATTTGGGACTAGACGTAGAGAGAATTTCCATACCACTGGTACTGAGTACACCCGTTGGGGGCCGGACCAGTGTATCTTGTGTTTGCCGGGGATGTGGACCGACATTAGGACCACATCGATCTAGTGGGGACCTACTTCTGTTACAGATGCAACCATACGATGTCATCCTAGGCATCGACTTGTTGTTTTCTATTGGTTCAATTATTGACTGCTTCTAGATAATAGTCATGTTCTCAGACATGGATGGTCAACGCGTATCTTTTGTTGGTGAGAGGAGATATCAGGCGGGAAGCTGGGGTGTGGAGCCTCTCCTTTACTTGTAAGGTGGGTTATTAGTGGTTCCAGCTGATACCGAGATGATGGATGTCCTGTAAGTTGTTGGGGAGTTCCTCCATGTTTTTGCTAAGGAGGATGCAACTCTACCCCCCCCCCCCCCCCGACGTGACATTGAGTTCGGGAAACACTTACAGCATGCTGCCTGTCCGATTTCGATGGCCCCTTATCGGATGGCACCTTCGGAGTTGCGGGAGTTGCAGATTAAGATTGACGATTGGATGGAGAAGGGTTTTGTTTGACCCAGCGTATCGCCATGGGGTGCTCCGATTTTGTTCGTGAAGAAGGAAGATGGTGGTCTGAGGCTATGCATTGACTACCGAAGGTTGAACTAGGTAACAGTCAAGAACCGCTATCCCCTCCCAAGTATAGATGATCACTTCGACCAATTGAGGGGAGCATGTTGATTTTCCAAAATTGATCTACGATCTGGATATCATCAGCTGATGGTAAAGGACAGTGACATCTCGAAGATGGATTTCAGGTGCAGGTATGGGCACTTTGAGTTTGTAGTGATACCGTTTGGAGTTATGAATGCACTAGCTGTGTTCATCGGACTTATGAACTTTGTCTTCCGAGAGTTTCTGGACCGGTTCGTCGTTGTGTTTATCGATGACATCCTGATCTACTCAAGATCAGAGGAGGAGCACGTTGAGCATCTCAGGGCAGTCCTAGAAGTCCTTCGACACCACCAGCTTTACGGGAAATTGTCAAAGTGTAAGTTATTGACGTAAGAAGTACACTTCCTTGGGAACGTGGTGTCTCAGCATAGAGTATTGGTGGACCCGTCTAAGGTAGAGGAAGTTGTTTATTGGGAAGCACCCAAGAGCGTGGCAGAAGTTTTTAGTTCCCTGGGGTTAGCAGGTTACTATCGTAGGTTCGTTTCGGACTTCTCTCGAGTTGCTGCTCTATTGACATCTTTGACGAAGAAGAACCAGGTATTCCTATGGTGCGAGCAGTGCCGGAATGCTTTCGACAACCTAATGGAAAGTTGGTCAGTGCTCCGGTACTCAGATTTCTAGAAGAAGTGTTATTGTATGAGGTGTTTTGTGATGATTCTAGCCTTGGTCTGGGGTGCGTGCTGATGCAGAAGAAGGGAAGTGATCTGTTATGGGTCTAGGTAGTTACGCCCTCATGAGAGTAACTATGCGACCCATGACCTGGAGCTTGTAGCAGTAGTGTTCACATGGAAGTTGTGGCGACATTACCTCTTTGGGGAGCGCTTTGTAGTCTTCTTAGACCACAAGAGCCTGCGTTATATCTTCTCCCAGCGTGACCTGAACTTACAACAACAGAGAGGGGTCGAGTTTCTCCAAGACTATGACTTTGAGATCTCTTACACTGAAGGCAAGGGAAACATTGTGGCTGATGCCCTGAGCAAGAAGTCACATTAGGAAGTGGTTCAGGAATCTTCTGATGCTTGGAAGGCGATGGGAGAGTTGGCTGCCTTGCACTTGGATGCAAGGGAAGAAGGTGTTAGAGGCTGTTTGTTTCATATGACAGTGCAGTCCTCCTTGTTGCAGCAGGTGGAAGAGTCCCAGTGGGGGGACTCTGAGGAAGAAGTGATGCGGGATCATGTCGATCAGGGGAACGCTCTAGAGGGATGGTAAGAGGGCAGCCGACATCGGATGCTTTTCCATGGAAGGTTGTTTATTCCAGAGGCGATGCATCAGGGAGTTCTACGTGAGTTCCATATATCAGCCTTAGCGGTACATCCAGGAGTTTCGAAAATGTACTGAGGCCCGAGGGAACAGTTTTGGTGGCCCGGGGTGAAACGTGCAGTGGCGGAGTTTGTGGCAAAATGCCTAGTGTGTCAGCAAGTGAAGACTGAACACCATGTTCCCGGTGGTTTTTTTCATCCTTCAGATGTCCCCGAGTGGAAGTGGGATGACATCTTGATGGACTTCGTCACAGGACTACCCAGAGCTCAAGGAGGTTGTGATGCTATCTGGGTGGTGGTGGATCGTCTGACGAAATCAGATCACTTATTAGAAATCAAGGAGTCAGGCCCAGTGAGTACCTTAACATAGAGGTATGTAGACCATGTGGTGCGTTTGCATGGGGTCCTGAAGACTATCGTCTCAGATCGGGATACTTGGTTTACCTCATGAGTCTGGAGGGGGTTACAACATGATTTTTGCACCCAGTTATGCCTTAGAACTGCCTTCCACCCCTAGACCAATGGGCAGACGGAGCGGACAATCCAGACGTTGGAGGACATGCTGCGAGCATGCGTTCTGGATTTTAGAGTATCATGGGTACAACACTTGCCTTTATTGGAGTTTACCTACAAAAACAGCTTCCACTATACTATTGGCATGACACAGTTTTAGGATTTGTATGTAAGGACATGTCGTTCACCCATTTTCTGGGCAGAGGCTGGTGAGATAGGTGCTCTTGGGCCAGAGGTCTTGCAGAGCACCACATAGAAAGTCCAGCTTGTATGTTCGAGGATGAAAGCGGCTCAGGACCGACAGAAGTCTTATGCTGATCGTCGGAGGAGGACCTTGGAGTTCGAGGTGGGGGATCATGTGTTCTGGAAGGTTTCCCCTCGACGGGGGCAGTGGAGGTTTGGGAAAGGGATAAAGCTCTCACCTAGGTTCATCAGACCATTTGAGGTGATGAGGAGAGTCAGCGAGGTGGCATATTAGCTGGCCCTGCCACCTCAGTTGGAAAAGGTTCATGACGTCTTCCACATCTCCCAGCTTCGTCGGTACTTACATGACGACTCCCACGTTATCGACTGGGGAGAGATAGATATGGGAGACGATGTGACCTTCGAGGAACGACCAGTAAGAATTGAGGATCGTAAAGAGAAGGTTCTCCGTGGACGAACCATTCTGTTGGTTCGTGTGTTGTGGAGGCATGGCGGCCTCAAGGAAGAACTTGGGATCGGGAGACCTAGATGCACGCTCAGTACCCGGAGTTGTTTTGACTTGTGTTTTGCCTTGTTCTTCTGAGCTTTGTTGTTGTACAATGTACCCTTGTTATATGGAATGCTTGGATTTTCAGTTGTGAGACCTTTTGTTTCCTTGTTCCCTGGTAAAGTGTAACATGTTCGAATGTGTGGGAAAAGTAAATAACTGACCCTTAATCGAGACGCATTAATGCGGGTGCGATTGAACCCATGCAGGTGAGTCAGTGTCGCCTAAAGCGGATAATATCTCGACATAGGAGAAAGAATTTCCCAAACCCACGTGTTGGGGAAGTGTGTAGGTTGTGCGGTGTTGGGGGCAGTGTGAGTTGAAAAATCCTAATGTATGGAAGTGGGAAGACCCGATTCTTAATCGAGACGCATTAATGAGGATGCGATTAAACCCGTGCAGGGGAGTCAGTGCTGCCTAAAGCAGATAATATCTAGACATGGGAGAAGTAATTCCTAACACCTATAATTAGGGTTGGTGGTTGGGTTCTTGTTATAACGAGAACCCTAAGAGGTATCTTGTTGGGTTTACTATGTGTTGGTTTTTGAATTCTCGGGGACGGGAATGTTTTAAGAGGTATCTGATGTAATGGCACAAACCTCTCTAGCTCATTCCCTTGTCAAAAAGAAGATCAAGAAGTGTTTTGGAGGGTAAAATGGACTTTTCCAACACTTTCCAGAATTTTGAAACTACACGCCGTGTAGTTTGAGTACATGCCGTGTAACCCTTTTCTGGGTATACCCCGTGTTGCAAGCCGTTTCCTTGCTGTGTGGAATAATGGGTGCACACCGTGTGACCAGTTCTACACGCCGTGTAGTCCTTCCCCATGTACGCGTTACCAGTCAAGGACCGTGTGCTGTGTTGGAGTCGTGTCCTTGCTGTGTGCAATAAATGAGTACACACCGTGTGTCCAAACTACATGCCGTGTAGTACTTCCCCGTGTATGCGTTACCCTCAAACCGTGTGTTGACCAGTCAACGGCCGCAGAGCCATGTTGGAAGTCGCATGGAGACCGTGTGAAAGAACCGAGTACACACGGTGTACCATAAAGTACACGCCGTGTACTTTTGCTTTTCACACCTATAAAAGGAGGGGTCCCCTCCTCCTTTTCAACAAACACCTCTCATCCCCTCTCCTCTGAGCAAAGATCTCTTAAGAGACTCAAAGGCTCTTCCTTCCATAACATCTTCGTCCGAGCTCCGATTTATGATCCGTCAGCGGCCACGGGATCGTAACGACGTGGCAAAACATCCGAGATTGTATCTGTTGTATTTACTTCGGCATTTCCTTTCCGACGTCCACCCATGTAGGTTTTTCTAGGACTCGACGGAAGTGACGGACTCCGACGAACGTCCTCTAAAGTTGATCCGAGGGAGCGCTGTGGTCAGAACCTGTTGAGGTAGGGATCTTACCTTCGTCTCTCTAATTTTTGCATCATGCGGGTTGGGTATCCTCTTGTTTTCATGAGAAATAGTTTAACCTTTAAATAAATATAATAACTGGGTAAAGAAAGGGGATTGGAATTTGTGATTGACGTTACTTTATATCCTGTGATATTATGTTGTGAATTGAATGAGCTTCTGCCTATGGAAAATCATGGACGTTGGGGGTCTTTTCTTGCCCAATTAAATGTTGCCCTCTCCTTATGAATTTTTCTTATGGATGGAAACTTTGTGGAATGTAGAATTTGGTTAATCACGTAAAGTTGGCTGTTTAAAATTTGGAACCCTTGTGTGATCACCCCGGTTAAAAAATGGAATAATGAACATGTGGGTGTTGGGTTGGTTATGTGGCATGTGTTGGGGGTGTTCTGTGGGTTGTGGATCAGGTGAGCAGCGGGGCTGCGGTTGACTTGGTTGTGGGTTGGTGTGAATGTTGTGTTGGTAATGGGCAGCAGGGCTGCAATAAATGGTTTTAAAGGGGTAATGATCTATAGTGTGGTTGTGGTTATGGTGGTTGGCAGCGGGGTTGCAGGGATGGGTTTAAATGTGAACAGACTATGGGTTGTGATTAATAAAAAAGCGGAAGAGTTAATGAATGGTGGGGTGTGGTAATGAAACAGGATTAATAATCAATGGGGTTTGTTGGTTGATAAGAAGGGCTTAGTTGTGTTGCTTGTGTTTTCCTAACTTGTTTTGTGGATGACAAGGATATTTTTTACGAACGATCGATGTGGTTGGTTGTGGATAGTTTCCTAGTAGTTAAGGAACTAAATAAACTACTTCTGCTAAAACGTGAAAACCTAAATGGGGTTGGGGTTGATTGTTGTATGCATGCTTCGTAGTAGCAGTGCCGAGGCACGTGCTCAGTTTCTCTATTTAGAAGCCATAGGTTGGACTGTGTGGTTTGTATATATATATATATATCTGTATTTTTTGTGTTTTATCGCACCCCATCCATGTTGATCACTTAGTGTCGAACACTCCCATTTCATAGGAGAAGGTGTTTTTCACTTAGTTACTAGATCCTTCATGCTCCTTCTCCCCTAGGCTAGGATGGCTTGAGGCGACCTTACACTTAAGACTTTTTGGGTAGGGTTTGATTGGGGTGGCTTTAGCCCAAGACTCTTCGGGCAGGTTCTACTATTTCCCAGGAATATTCGGGATGAGGCCCAGGTGTGTGCAGGCGGGATACGTGGTTGTGAGGCCCAGGTGTGTGCGGGCGGGATACGTGGTTGTGAGGCCCAGGTGTGTGCGGGCCGGATACGTAGTTGTGAGGCCCAGGTGTGTGCGGGTGGGATACATGGTTGTGAGGCCCAGGTTTGTGAGGCTGGGATACGTGGTTGTGAGGCCCAGGTGTGTGCGGGCGGGATACGTGGTTGTGAGGCCTAGGTGTGTGCAGGTGGGGAGAGTGTGGCAGCGTCAGGATGTTTGCCGTTAGGAAGAGCATCTAATTAAAGGGAAATGGTGCGAGGGTACCCAAATACTCTTGTTCTTAAATACAACTACTACCTGTTGTGATTGTGTTTTGGTGAGTGTGGCTGGTGAGGTTGGGCGGATAGAATTCCCTGCTAGGTTTCTTCTGTTGTTCTCATGGGACATTAGGATGTCTCCACACTTGTGCACGAGAGCTTTAGGTTTCCTTACTAAGTATACTTGTATGCTCACCCTATGTTTACTTTCAGATTTCCGAGATGACTACCAGGGCCGTGAGGGACCCTACTAGTCAGACAGTTGGAGTTTTTGCTGTTGTTGTACCTTTTTTTTCTTTTGGTATTGTACTTTGAGCTTTCTTGTACTTGCACCTTGTTATAAAATTGTTTAAACATGCATGTGGGCTTGGTTTGGGTTTATTTCTATACACATTCGATTTTCCTTTTTGGTAGTTGACTTGTCCTATTTCCCGATCCTAAATAAATAAAAAGGGAAATTACTCCCAATTTTTTTTGTGAAAACTCATACCCTTGGTGCTAGTCGCCACCCCGGGGCCTACTGGAAGCGGGACTCGGGGGTCTTTTTCTCCCTTTCACCATTGCCAGCTCAGGAGGGGCATCTATGGTGGGAGGGGGTCGTGACAATTTATTTTCATTTTAAAAGTAAAAATTCACTTATTTATAAAATTATTTAGATAAAATAAATATTATTTTTGGAATTAGGACTTAAAAATTATCCAATGGTGAATATTTCATAATTTTCTGAGATAATCATTTTTTGGTGTAAAAAATAAACACCATATAAATATATTGTTTGTTTTATGACTTCTTAATGGCCCAATAGCGATGTAATAAACATCATAAAAGTGATATTAGGCCAAATATATGTTTTACCTATAAAATAATGTTATTTTATATTTGTTTTACTTATTTTATAAATCCTTAATGAATCCTCTAAAATGTATTATACATTTTTTGATTTTAAGTTCATTTCGTTAATAATGCCACTCATCTCCAAGGCTAATATTTTTATATAATAGACCCATGGACTTATAAAATAACTTTTTACACTCCTACATGGAAATACACATGGGGAAAACAATGTTATGGTTTGTGTTTTTAAGTATTTAATTATATAGATTCCAAAACCTTCGTTTAGTTAAATATTAAAGAATTACCATCTCATTTCCAACGTAAACCCACCCCAAAGCCCTCTTACCTTCACTAAATATCCTTGGATAACATCCTAACTATGTCCTACACTCTCTAGAATCTTCTTGGATCACCCCAATCTATCATGAATCCCCTATTCAAGCTCTTGAAGTCACAGACTAAAGTATGGGTTTCTTTGCTCTCTCTTTTTTATGCAGGTTTCCTTATATTTTTACACACTTTTATTTTAAATTTATAATTATGGGGTAAGTTTTCAAACCTGCTACATAATTCCTTTAATATTTTTGAATTATGAGATACCCCTTTTTCTCTAATTAATCTTCCCTATGTACACCTATTACCATGCTAAAATTTTGGAAGAGTTATTTCATTCCTCCTAATTCTTCATGTTTTTTTATTATGTTACACCTTCTATTTATCAAAAGTACTTATATTGTTACATGTTTTTATATGGCCATAGTACTTTCCATATCACTTTTATATGATGATAGACCCCTTTCTCACTCATCAATCTTTTTTATGATTTTTTATGCCACGTCGTTATGCTTCTGAAATTTCATCATGATTTTACCTGCCAAAATCATCATGTAGGGAATACCATACCCATTCATCTATAAAGGGGATTCACTTTTATGGACATATAACTTTTTATTGATGACATATATGTATTTATTCCACACTACTAGATAATTTAATTAATTATGAAGAATAATTAATCCATGTTTTATGATCTATGTGGCACACTTAAGAATGAGAATGAAATGAAAGTGAGGGGTATCCCTAGAATTATATAACTCTCCAATGCATTGAGTAATGTTTATATCATGATATGTCATGTTGGGACATGGTTTTAGCTAATTACTTTATGGGACTTTTTCCACTTTGATATCTTGGTAGTTTATACTGATCTATGATGCAATGTTTTAAGAAGTTTCTACATTTACATGTTCTGATTATCATGCTATATCTTGTCTTTATGTTAATATTTCTTTTATGATCCATTGATATACCTATTTTGTAAAATGTATTGTAATCCTCATGAAATTCCATGTTTTTAACTTACTAGGTTTTATAGACCACCTCATTCCCATGTATGTCTTCAGGATATCCCATGTAATGTTAAGTATGTAAGAATGCTGTGGTTATGTAAAGGATGTTTTCAACAATGATGCTATATTTAATGTTTTAAGTTGTTATGTAATGTTCCTAATTTTATAAGACACTATACTTCTTAGTATATTGGGTTGTATTAAGTTTAATTTTTTTTGTTAAATCATGTATTAATGAAATAAAAACATCATTGTTGTTATAGTAGGTATTCGAATAATGTTTAGTTATTTTTGGGATTAGGATTAAAAACTATAGTGAAAGGCTTAGGAATTTGAATATATATAAGAAAAACATCCCTCAATATTTGTGAGTAGAGATTAAGTGTTTTATTGAAAAAATAAATCCCTATATGGATACAAACAAGTGAATGCGGCTCTGGAACAGATGTATATAAGGGTAAAAACTGAAAAAAAATCTGTGCTAGACTCGAATGGGAAATTTTCCATGACAACGATCCTTTATTCAACTTTGGTTTGACACTACTAGGAGATATTATTTGATAAATTCAGATGAATAGACGAAAAAATTATTATGTGAACAAAAAAATCCCATAATAATATACATGAGGAAATAGATAATGGATACATTAGATTAATGACTAGAAATTCAGAAGTTATAGAAATAAATTTAATTTATAAGTTATTCATTTAATGTCAATAGATTCCACTTTATGTGTTTAGTAGTTTAGAATAATTTTCCCTAATTTTACTTTTATTCTAGCTAATGGATGGTAATATGAGGAATCAAGATAAAAACTGATGTAAAGATTACTGTAATGACTACCCTAATGAGATTCTTAATCCGATGAGAGAGAGAATCAAAAACTTTATCTCAATACTCTCTCATTTAACTCAGACTGTAAATATAATCCTAGATGAAGACGAATGTAACCCCCCACCCAAGAAAGAACAAGTCATAATCAAGTACTTCATGATACAAAGGCCTCCTACATTTAATGGATCATCAGATACCTCAATCACTGAACAATGGATCAACTACTTTGTGAATATATTCTTCTTCCTACCAGGTTCTAAACAAGAGAAGGTTCTTCTGGATGCTTATCATATGGAGGGTGAAACTGATAAATGGTGTAAATTTATCCAAAATAAAAAGACTGAGGAAGAGATCAAGGTGATGGTATGTAATCATTTTCATAAAAAGTTTTTTGATAAATATTCTCCTCACACCCTCCAACTTAATATTGAAAAGTAATTCCTTTCCCTTAAGAAAAAAAAAATGAATCCATGAGAGCATATCAGGAAAATTTCACAATGCTTTCATGAAATGACTTTGAATTTCATTACCCATGAATGAATGGTTAACCAATTCATTTATTTAATAATAGATAGCCTAAATAAATCTTTTTTTGATTCATGAATTGGTATCTAGGACGAAATTGTCTGATATTACCACAAATTTGAAATGGAGATAAGAAAATATTAGGGGAATCATGTGGAAGGAAGCGTATGGTGGAGTCAAATTCTAGAGGTTTTATATAGAGGTCTAATGGTGCCATAAAATTTCAACACCCCACTTGCTAATGGTGTAGAAACAAAAGCACTATAAATTTCATAAAGGGGATGAGGAAATTATTTATGTGTGGGAAGGAAGGGCACCAAGCCAGTGATAGCTGACTTGAAAAACCAGCTACTGTGATGGAGGAAGGGAATTCCCCAGTAGAACCTCAGTGTATTTTTCATTTCCAAAACTATAAGGAAATGAGTCATTACTAAAACCAATGCACTAAACCAAGGTTTTTCAGAGGCAACCAAAAACCTCCATGGTTTTAAGGGAGAGATTTCTCCATCACAGCTTCCAATGTGAATCCTGAAAACGAGGTGGTGATATATAAACTAGTTATTCATTCATAAATATCGAAAATAATTTATGATTCTGGTTATACATATTCTTTTATATACCAAATTTTTAGTAGTACAATACAAACAACACTATAAATAATCTAAGTAGAGATCCCAGTGAAAATGGAAAATGGGGAAATTATAGCATCCCATGTATTTAAATCCTCCCTTTACAAAATTTGGGGATTGAAATTCCAAAAAAAAAACATTATCATACTTCAATTAGTGAAATATGATGCCATTTAAGGCATGAATTGTCTTTCCCTATATTGACCAATATAAATTTACGTGAGAGGGAAATCACTCTCCATATGTAAAATCAACCCTCGATTCTATACATGTGCAAGGAAGGGGATAAATATTCTTTAGCACCATCATACCATGAATAGATATTACTGCCATATGAGAATGCATATATTTCTTCAATTAGAGAGTCTAAGGAAGGAACCATCCTCAAATACATGCCTATTTTGATGGAATTCACTAATGTGTTTCCCAAGGAATCTCCTGGTCATCCTCCTAGAAGAGATATTGAATCCTTTATTAATATCATTCTTATGCCCTCGCCAATATCCATAAATCCAAATATAATGGTTATTGTGTATCTTTAGAATCTAAAGAAACAAATACATTGAATATTGATAATTGGTTTATATATCCATGTGCTTCACCATGGGGAGCACTAGTCCTCTTCATGAGGAAGAAGTTTGGGCCAATGTGCATTTTCATTGATTATTGAGTGCTCAACAAAATCATGGTAGATAAAAAGTATGATTATCCACAAATTGATGAATTATTTTATTAGATATTAAGAGAACAATACTTCTCAAAGGAGGATCTATGGTCGAGATATTACCAAGTAATAGTGAAGAAGAAGCATATCCTCAGGATTGCTTTTCATATAAGGAACATGCACTATGAATTCATAGCAATGCCATTCAGACTCACTAATTCTCCAAAAATCTTCCTAAACATGATGAATATAGTATTTGGAGATTACCTAAACATTTTTAGTAGTTTTTATTGATGGTATTATAATATACTCCAAAATTAAGAAGGATGATGAGGATAATTTTAGTACTGTTCTAATGACCTTGAGAATGGAAAAGCATTATGCCATGTATAGAAAATGTGAGTTCTGGTTGAAGTAAGTCTCTTTTATCGAGAATACCATCATAATAAATGTGATCTCTATAGACCATTTAAATATAAAGGCCATTAAAGGATGGATAGGGCCAAAATATGTGACATATATCCATAGTTTCCTTGGATTAGTGGGGTATTATAATCGATTTATGAGAAATTTCTCACAATTGTCAAACCCTCTAACCAAGATAACATAGAAGGGATTATAGTTATTGTGGATGATAAATCCGAAGATAGATTCAAGGATTTAAAAAAGAGGCTTATCACTGCACCCATTCTCAAACTACCCACATGTGGGGAGCTTTTTTTATATTCAGTTATCCTTTGGTGAAGGGAATGGGTTTTGTGTTGATGCAACATGACAAAGTCAATGCCTATGCTTCAAGGCAGTTAAATGTTCATGAGAAGAATTATCCAACACATGATCTAGAGTTGGATTCAGTGATCTTCACATTGAAAATTTGGTGACATTACCTCTTTGGGGATATGTGTGAAATATATACGGATCACAAAAACCTCAATTATATATTCACAAAAAAAGAGTTGAATATGTTCCAATGAATATGCTAGAGATGATCATTGCATATGAATGATAAATTACCAAACATTTAGGGGAATATAATACTTTGGAAAATTATATAATTAGAAAAAATCCAACATATATTTCATTGTTGAGAATTGAGAAGGATCTGATCTTCTTAGACTTGAAGTGTATGGACATAAGAATCATAATGGAAAGAACGTCATTAATCCTTTCAAATTTTTTATCTCAACCATCTCTTTTAGATTGGTTAAATGATTCTCAAAGAGATGGTGTTGGAATTTAGAAGAAAGTAGAAACTATTGAAAAATGGAAATACTTATAGTTTAATGTTAAGGAAGAAGTTATTGTAAGCATTGGGTCAAGACTACGTGCACCAAAAAATCCTAAATTAAATAAGCTATTGTTTGGTAATGCACATACCTAAACCTCTATATCCATCATGGAAGAATAATGGTGTATCAAGATCTTGGAGAACACTACTGGTGGAACAATATGATGAAGTAGATCGCAAAATATACAACAAGATGTCTTATGTGTCAAAAAGTGAGGGTGTAAAGGAAAAAATTTAAAGGGATGATGCAACCATTACCCTTACCTACATAAAAATGTGAAAACATCACAATGGAATTTATCACCGTACTTCCTAATAAAACTATGGAAACAACTCTAACTGTGTTGTCATGGATTGTCTTAAAAATAATTCAGAATTCATTGCGATTAGAAAGGATTTCTCATTAGATTCTTTTCATATATATACATGAGAGATGTGGTGAGGCTGCATGGTGAACCACTATATACTGTATTCAATAAAGAACAAATATTCACTGATAAGTTCTAGAATAGTCTTCAACATTCTATGAATAATAAGTTAAAATTCAATATGGCCTATCATCCTCAAACCATTGTCCGATCTGAGTGGACTATACAGACACTTGGGGATATGTTGAGAGCATGCTCGATGGACTTGAATGGAGAATTAGATCAACATCTTCCTCTGGTTGAGTTCTATAACAACATAATTTTCCACTAAAGAAAACAAATGTACACCTATGAATACTTTTATGGGAATATGGTTATAACACCTACATTCTAGGATGATTTTGGGGAACATAAACTACTAGGTCTCTAAATTCTCAAGGAAATGGTGGAGAAGGATAAGACAATTCTGCAACACATCATTGCTGCTTAGAGTCGACAGAAAATCTATGCTGAAAATCATCACCAAGAAATAGAGTTTGATGTTAGAGACATGGTGTTCCTATGTATATCACCATGGAAGATATTAATGAGATTTTGGAAGAAGATAAATCATATTCCATAGAACATAATCCCTTTTGAGATCCATGATCACATTAGAGCAGTGGCCTACTGACTAACACTCCCACCTAACCTATCTCAAGTACATGATGTATTCCATGTATACCTCTTGAGAATGTACATGAAAAACCACTCTCTTGTACTCAATCCATAGGTGGTACTATTAAAGAATAAAATCTCTTATGAGGATAATCTAGTGAAGATCTTAGATCATAGAGAAATATTTCTACGGAACAAGACAATGCACCTGGTCAAAGAGTTGTAGAGAAACCCCACATTTGAAGATATAATGTGGAAAACAGAGGATGTGATGAAATATAGTTACCCTTATATGTTTTAATGAGGGAAATGAAAATTTCATAGGTGAAATTTCTTAAAGGGGGAATATTGTAACGACCAGAACTGTTATGAGTTAAATTTCACTATTGATTTAATTAAATTTCTTATTTTGTAAAATGGATATAGAAAACACATGCAATCCATTAGTATTGTAATATCCAATTTAATTTAAATGACTATTAAGTATAATTTTCATTTATAATATATACTTTGAATAGGGAACAGATGAAAAGTATAAATATATGGTTTTATAAAATACTATCGACACAAAAAAAGGTGGTAATTGCCTCAACTATTAGGATAATTCCATATGAATCCCATTTATCAAATTTTACGAGGGAGATAAAATTTATGATATTTTACATAGACTAATCCCATGAAAATATCTAATAACTTAATTATGAGAGAAACCATTTACGGGAGAAGTTCAAGCTCATAAAGATCATGACCCTAACCACGATCACCGAACAACCCCCATTAAATCCAAACCATCATAACCTTACTCTTAGAGAGTATTATGGTGTAATAATGGGTTATGTGTCATGACACTTGAATTATTATTAAATACATTAGTTTTTTTATAATAATTAATATAATTTCTTTTTATTATATTTTTTAAATCACAAATAATATCTTTGCTTAATACTCAAATTTAATTATGAAATATATTGCGTTGAATTAATGGAATTTGGAAATAAATAATATTTTAAAAAAATATTTTCATTAAATTAGTTATATTAAATATAAATTATTATATAATTTTAATGATGTCAAATGTAATCATTATTATGGTTTGAAAATAGTTTTTTTTTCAAAACCTGTCAATTTTTAATGAATGTCAGTTTTCATTTTAAAAGTAAAAATTCAAAATTTTAGAAAAATATTTATATAAAATAAATAATAATTTTGGATTTTGTACGTTGAAATTATCCAATGTGGAGTTTTTTATAATATTCCTAGATTGCATAATTTTTGGGTAAAAATTAAACACCGTATAAATATATAGTGTGTTTTATAACATCATTATGGCCCAATAGTGATGTAATAAACACTACCAAAAATACATTTGAAAAAATATATGTTTTAACTTTAAAAAATTTGATTTTAGATATGTTTTACTTAATTTACAAAGCCTTAGTGAATCCTCCCAAATGTATAATATATTTTATGATTTTAAGTTCATTTCATTAATAATGTGACTCACCTCTACATAAGAAACAATAATATTTTTATACCATTGTAAATTGGACTTATAAAATAAAATTTTACACTCTTATTTGGAAAGAACCATGGGAAGGTTTGTGGTTTTGAATATTTAATTACATAGATTCTAAAACCTACGTTTGTGAAATATTAATGAATTCCCCTTTCATTTTCTATATAAACCCAACCAAGCTCCCACTTCTTTTCACTAAAAATTCCTTGAGAACATCCTTACTCTATCCTCAAATCTCTATAATCATTCCAAGGCACCCCGATCATTAAATAATTCACACTTCATGCTTTTGATGTTACACACTCAAGTAAGGGTTTCCTTCCCTTACCATTCTTATCCATGTTCACTTATATTATTACACCCTTATATTTTCTATTAAAAAAGTTGAGGAATGTTATTAAACCTCCCCCATACTTACCTTTCTATTCTTTAATGATGATAGACCCCTTTATCTCTCCTTAATCACTCCCATGTACACCTGTTACCATGATAAAAGTTCATAAGAGATATTTCATTCCTCCCCTTTATTCAATATTCTTTATTATTTACGACATATGTTGGGACATGTATTTATATTACCCTCTTAAATTCCATTTCATGTATATATTATGATAGAACCCACTCTCTCTCATAAAAACCTTTTATTAATATTTATTCCATGTCGTTATACTTCCTGAATTGCCACTGATTTTCCAGGCGTAAATCATCGTGTAGTGAATACTATACACTACTAGAAAATCGACCTATCCCCATGGTTTTTCCCAAAACCGTGAGGATAAGTAACCCTATACCCACTTTTTTTATAAAACCATGCACAAATGTAATTTTTCAGGAACTATACCCATGGTTCTCCAAAACCGTGGTTATAGGGGGGGTCTATCCCCACTGTTTCCCAAAACCATGGGGATAGGTCCTGAAAAGTCACCTATATCCACCGTTTTCAAAATCATTGGGTATAAGGGTACCTATCCCAATGGGTTTGGGTAAAACCATGGGGATAGTTCTGGGCTAAAATACGTATACTGATGGTTATGAAAAACCATGGGTATAGGTTTCTCGTGTGTGCGCAAGAAATATTTTTTCCCTGTGGGAAGGAATATTTTTTTTGGCGGGAGTCCTATAACCACAATTCTTCCCTATATACCCATAGTTTATTTAACTATATTTAACTAAATATATATACACAAATAGGTGATGTTAGGTTAGTGGTTAGACATAGAGTTTGCATTGAAGATGTTGCAAGATCGAAATCCCCCACCTGCATTATTTTATAATTTATACCCACGGTTTAGAATCTGTGGGTAAAAGACTTTGACACTGTGGAAATTGGGTATGTTTCGTTGACATGGTGGCATAACAGCTATACCCACAGTTTTGGAAAACTGTGGGTATAGGTTGGGGACCTATACCAATGCCTTTCCAACCCATGGTTCCCAAAACCGTGGGTATAGGCTATACCCATGATTTTGTGGGCTATACCCACGGTTTTGAACTATGGGTATATGTCGTTTATCCAGTAGTGATACCCATTACTCTATCAATAATATTCAACTTTATACACATTTACCATTTTATTGAGGAACTAAATGTATGAATTACACATTCCTTGATCATGGAATGAATTTTTATGAAAAATGAATCCAGGTTTTATGATCTATGTGGAACAATTAATCACGAGAATAAAATGAAAGTGACCGGTGCACACCAAATTATATAGTGGTCCAATGAATTGGGTAATGTTTAGTAACATGATACATAATTTTTGGATAGGTTCTACATTATTATTTTATGGGAACTTGTCTACTATTATTCCTTGTCAGTTTATACTTGACATATGATGCAGTGTTTAAAGGTGTTTCCAAATTTTCATATTATGATTATCATGCGATATCATGCCTTTATGTTCATGTTCCATTTATACTCAATTGATATTATTATTTTATAACATGTATTTTATTACTCATATTGTTCTATGTTTATTCCATTGCTGAGATTTATAGCTCACCCCCTTTTTATGTTTGACCTCAGGTTATCGCCTGAAATGTTATGTACGAAGGAATATTACAATCATGAAAAGTATTATTTCAATAAAAATGTTGTATTTCATGCTTTATGTTGTTAGGTAGTGTTTCTAATTTTCAAATACACTATACTTATAGATCTGTATGGTTTTATTGAGTTTAATTTTATATCATTAATTCATTTACGAAAATAATAAAAAGAATAGGGTTGTTATATTCAATATCTTTGAATATGTTTTAAGTTATTAATAGAAGAATTACCCATATGTTTGTAATAATAATTTTGATATCAATACAAAAAAAAATTATAGTTAAGTATAAAATTTTAAATGAAACTATATTAAGGTAACATTATGTTTAATAAAATCCAATCCATATTTTTTATTATAAAATAAAAAATATATTTAAATTAGTATTTTTTATAAAATTAATATTTTAAATATAATTTTCCCAAAATTATTGTTATTTGTAGAAGAAAAGATAATTTTTTTAAAATATTCTTTATATCCAAATATTTATTAGTTTATTATAATTATTCATAAAGTAAATTAACGAAAATTAGTTTAAAATAAATTTAGATTATAATTATTGAGAAGTTACATTATACCCCCTTAAGAAACTGCATCCTAAAAATTTAATTATGTAAATAAATTTCCAATTTATTAATTATATGTTAAATTTTTTTTATTATTATATTGATCACATATGATTTTGGTAAAAATCTATTTATTTAGAAATAAATTTAAATTTATCCCAATAAATGATTTAATTATAATATTCTTAATCATTCCAAACTCTCAAAAAATGAAACTGTTAACTAATATATAGGATTAATTAAATAAATTATATGGTTTTGAAAATTAATTTTCATCATATATACCTTCAATCAAATAAAATTTTGCATCATAGACTAAAAAATAAATCATTAAAATCAAAAAATCTAAACCTTTGTTCTAATAACAAATAAGAGATCCCAAACCTCCACTCTCAAGTCCAGAGGTAGTAACATTATATATTTCTGAAAATAATAATAAAACAATACATATAAATTAAAAAAATATTTGGCCCTAGGAACTTTTAGTTCTACATTTTTACAAGAATTTTAAATCTTAATTTATTTCAAATTTTATACAAAATTCTATTACCATTTACCTAAAATCATTCAAGATAAATCTTAATCAATGAATTGCACTATTGATCATTCATTAATTAATAAACCAATTAAAATAATTTAAATCATGGGTTGAGTATAATTTGTTTAAATAATGTTCCTTAAAGCAAGTGTTTAACTCATTTCTCATTGAACACAATGTTAAAATACATTCAAAAACATTTCCTTTTAAATAAATTATTTTGAGTAAAATAAATCATTTGATATAAAACATTTTTTCCCATAAAAGTAATTAATGGTTTTACAAATTCATAAAAAGAGATGACATTCTATATATTTTTTATGAAATACTATTTTAAAAACCCATTTTATTTATAAAAATAATATTCATTGAATTAAATCTATTTTTCTACTTAGATATTTAAAAACATTAATTTTGATACTAATATCTCCTTATAGAACTAATGATACCATGAAAATGATATAAAAACCTTATTTATACAAAAAATATTAAAGAACTAAACATCACTTTATAGAAAAAGCCCAAATGATGATATTGGTTCACACCCCATTGTTCATAATCATGATCAATACCCAAGTGTCAAATGTTAAACCAACATGTTATTGTATTTATTTATTTTATCATTATAATTCCTTTAAAAAAACATTTCAAAATCCAAAAATCTATGTAACTTAATTTAAAATAGTAATATCAATGCATATATAATTAAATTAATATACAATTCCTTATAAGATAAATATGTGATTTTATAAATATTTGATGTAATCTAAAAATTCATATACAACCCTAATAACCGATTCTTCAAAATTGATCTTGAGATATTTCTTTTCATAACATATATTGATTATAAATGAGAAATATAGTTAATGGATATAAAATAAATATAATCCTATATGAAATACATGGAATTAATAGAATTTCATAAATAAAATTACTATTTTCAAAGTCATCAAAATTTATATTATAAAAAATACATTTATGAAATATTTTTTTTATGTTTTGTAAGATTTAACATTGGAATTTTAAAAATAAAATATCTCGAAAAAGAAAATATTTATTAAAAGAAAACAAATTGAGATATTAATAATAATTTCTAGTATAATAATAGTTTTGGAAAAAGAGGTGTTTAGTAAAAACATTTCCCCATATAAGAAAACTAGTTTAATAAACATTGAAATTATTGTTTGTAAAAAAATATTTCCCTACAATAATCCTTAAAAACACATAAAATCATAATATAAATAACATATTTTATCAATGTTATAATACTAATATTATTCATATAATCTTTCTCAATTTCCAACTTACACTCGAAATATTAAATATATAAAAATGTATATATGTGGATCTTTAATATTCTATAACTCAAAGGAAAGACTTATCCTCATAAAAATAAATTGTAAGTTAGTTAGTTATACTAATATCACCCAAACTTTATTCATATAAAAATATAAAATCCTTTGATATATTATTTTTATCCATGGAACTTAGACATATATTATAACTAAAAAACATTGAAAGAATACTATGTTTGATAGTCTATAAAACATACAACATCAATCATAAATGAACAACATAATATTATTACTTTATATCTATTATAACATATCCATTAAATTCATGAGTATGAATTGAAATAACATGATAATTACATTAATATAATTTCTATAATTAATTAATATTTATTAATAAAATCTTTCGAAATAAACACTTAATTGCTATTATTGTCAGTTTACACTTCAGAAATACATTTTAATTGAAAATAGATTTTATTTATTATTTTGAGAGAAACTTTTAATAAAAATTGAATTTATAATTTATATGTAAATATAAGGATGTTATTTTTTATATTAGTGTATTAAAATTATTATAGGATGAATTTTTGTAATTTTTCTTCAAAAATTATTTTTCCTGTGAGTAGTGGAAGATACTAATTTGTTTTGTAAACATTATTCATGATTAAATAATATAAAATGCTAATTCTATTTTATAATGATTTAAAATTTTAATTATTTATATTCAATTTTAAATAATTAAATTAGTTTCATCAAAAAAACATCTGATTATTTTTTGAATAAAAAATCATTTTCTACTTGAAAGGAACTTTTCTGAATGAGGGGTTACTAATGAATTTTGAGTTTTCTCTAAATTTAATTTCCACCACTTTTACAAATATAATTTTTAAAAAATATTTTCCAAATTTGTTTTCAAGAGAGTAATAATTGTTAAAATAATCTCTTTTACTTCTGGTCAATATAAGTTGTAACCAGGGTAAATATTTTTTTTACCGTAGTACATGTAAAATAGGTTAATTAAGATTAATGCTAATATGATAGTTTTTTAAATTCATTAAAAAACATTACCCTTTTTAGTTTATTGAGTATATTACATACATAATTATACAAACATTGATAACATATCTTTTTTTAATTTATATTTTATTTTTATATTTATATATTTTATTTAAAAAATAATGTTAAAACAACACTTTGATGGTTTTAATATATATACATTATTATTGAATGGATGAAAAATATATTATATTTCATAATAATTTTTTTATCAATACATGGATTAATTTATTTATCATGGTATTCATTTTCATTTTTTATTGATGAATTAATTACCTTAAATGGTTACACAACAAAGGCACAATTCATGTGAAAGTAGTAGAAACATTGAGATAAATTATTTAAAAAACACTAAAAGTATTGTTTTTTGTTTTTTATTGTTTCCCATTAATGTTAAAGATAAATGTAACATATTATATAAATTTTTTAGTTCATTATTTAATTCCATTTAATTTATGTTGTTTTCAAAAAAAAATTAAATGAATTTTTTCAAATTTCACATTAATGATATTTTATTTCAAATAATATATTATTTAATTATTTAAAAATATGTAAGATATTTCTATATTAAAATAAGGATTATAAATGGTAGATTTAATCCATTTTTTTCTTATAATTAATAGTTTAACACATTAATATTAGAAAAGTACATTCTATGGTTTGGGTAAAGATTGGTTAACCAATGTGTTAAAACCAAAGATAAAAATTAATCTGATATCCAAATTTTTATAAATATAATTGAGTGATTATAATAATACCATATCTTCATTATAATTTAATATATTTTATATCATATCCAATTTACAAATTTTAGACACATATTCTATTATAATATTTCATGTATTTCTAAAAATTAAATTAATCATTTTTATAATAAATAAAATATTATTATATTTTTTAAAACTAATTAATACATTATATCTATAAAATGGAATGTTATATGGTTAAATATATTATAAATGTTCAATTTAATGGTTAAATTTCATTTTATAGATAATTTCATGACGCAACATGTGTAAAAAACTTTGATATCATGATAATTGTCAAAGGGTTAATAGGGCATAAAACTATGAGATAAGTGTAAAAATGAAAAAATGATTTCAAAGTTATATTTTATGATAGGATATAGATTCATACACACATTATATTATAATTTTATCAATTTTTTTCATTCATTCATCAAACTAATTAATATTAATTTAATAATATACTTAATTCCAAGAGTGTCCCTCCCTTCAATTATTTGAGATCACCTCCTCTACTTCAGTATTCACATGGTTTTATGAATAATTATCATCCATTAACTATGCTAATATAATCCAAGACTCCTCAACCACATCTCATAGCTTCTATTATTTGTAACTGACTACCCTTCATGGCATAAAGTATATACCAACATGGGTTTCTCAATAAACATGTATATCTTTTGATGAAACAATTTCAACTTTATTTCGTCTTAAAAATCAAATAAATATATGGTATCTATTAATAAAAATTAAATTTAATATAATAAATATAATTAGTTATTATTATTATGTAACAACCATTTTCAATACTCTTCGTATCCATTGTAAAATGATATTGTCACTTGAGTGTATGTGTGGACTACCACCACTATCAAGCGATGTTATTAATTTTTTATATCCATTTTACAAGAATGATAAAAAGTATAATTTGATGAATATATATGGATGATATGATATTATAATGATTATTGGTAGGAAAAATAATATTTACATTTATTTCCTTCTATCCATAAAAAAACTAACATATTTCTTATGCTTATGTGTGGAAAACTGTCTGCACGAAGTGATGTAATTGGTTTCTCATCATCAATTTATATGTATAGTAATAAAAGTTAATAAAATTATAAATTATGAGACTATTGAAATTTTAAAAATTATATACATTATGGATCCATTATACATTTATAAATATAATGACTACCTAACTAAAATATCTATGATAAATTGACTGGTTATCTCTAGGATAAATAATTTTAATAAATAATTTTTAACAATAGTGTTACAACTTGTTATAAGTAAACCATATTTGGTCTATAAAACATATCCACAGTTATGTAAAATATTTATAATAAATATAATATTATTATATTATATTATCAATGTGTATGATGAAATGTGAGACTTGAGGTGCATGGTTTTTGTCTCACTTTTATTTCTATGAAACACATTTCACATTTACCACTTTTTTGTCATATATACTACACATGAATTTATTCTACAACACTACTTATTAAAATTATTATGATTTACTAATCCATATTATGATCCCGATATCAAGAGGTTTTATATCAGATATTTCCATGGTTTTAAGTGTTTTATGTTTCATTTCCATTATAATCATGAATGTTTATGTATGGATTTTTTTTAAAACTATAGGATATTTATTTGATAAACCTCATTTATTTCAATTAATATTATTAAATTATTTAGAAAAAAAGTTTTCTTATCAATTTTTTCACTTTATATACTGTAAATAATCATTTTATGTTTCAAATGAAATCTAATTATTTTTTATTATTTAGTTAGGAATATTTTTATTCGATATTAATGTTTTCATAAATATTTTATCAATATTGTTTTGAATACCATACTATAAATTGTAAAATTCATTTTCAACCATATATAAATTTTTTAAAAAGAGTTTAGATGTAATATTTTTATTTTTTTGAACAATGTCCTATTTAGTTTTTTATCCAAAATATTAAATCAATATTTGTTTTCATATACATTGCAAGAATAAATTTTTTTCTATCATTGCAAATCAATGTTTTGAAGAATTATTTAAATGTTTTAAAAATATATTTCCAAACATATTTTTCCTGTAATATTATTGAAAATTATATATTTTTAATAGGTTATTTTAAATAGAAAAGTAATTTTCTTCAATAAATACCCCAATTGATATTTTATAGGTATTTTCAGCTAATATGACATAATTTAAATAATATTTACTTGGAATATGATGAATTGATAACATTATTAATATTTATTTGTATATTCTATGATCATTCTGATGAGATGTTTAACAATATTATTTTTTTTAAAGGCCATGTCATGATGAAAAGTTTATTTGTCTATCATAATCAGTTTATTCCCTTATGATATGATATATGATGAAGTATTTATGATATTATGGAACTTTTATGAATAGATTATGACTACATGAGGGATTTCTCATAAATATATATACATCAGATGCATTTGGTATATATGGATATCCTAAGAGATAATAAGGATTGGAATATGTTGAGAACCCAATTCGGTAAGGGCCTCTATCCACTATAATAGTTGCGGGAGTGAATCATGACTATTAATATAAGGGAATATGGATGAAACCAATCCAATATTATAGTAATGATAATGGAAAATTTAAAATAAAATAGTTTTCTATTATTATATTTATTCCAAAAACATGTTTCATATGTCAATGTTATGATATCATGGTTCATGTTATGTGATTTTGTTATAATTCATTTGATATCAACATCAACGATTTATTTCATCACTCAAAATTATTATATATGATATTTTAGATGTAGTTTTAAATTTTCATTCTCAATTTTCATACCCTTATACTGATTATATATTTATGTGATCGTTGACATGTGCCTTGTTTACCCAAATGATCACCTTATCTTACCCTTTTGTATGTTTCCTTTCCTCATATAATTAATAAATTTTAAAAGTAAGGTGTATTTAAAGATTATTATGTGGGAATATCCTTATTGGAAATGTTTATGAACTTTCATGAATTAATAAATTTGTGTATCTATCCACCTAAGATAATAATATTTTATGGTTCTTGAATGGATCATAGATTTATGTATTGAATATTAATCTAAAATCATGTGATATATATGTATGATAAGTTGGGGTATCTATAGTTGGTATCAGATTAAGGTTTAATTAATATTTAGAAATTAAGATTAGAAAAAACTAGTGAAAACCATGGGAATTATCCTTTGGGTAGAATTACATTCTAAAGTATTTGTAAGATATATATATATTGTGGTTATCATAGAAAAATATCTATTATGGAAACTACAATTGGAAACTATTTTTGAATAGATTTATATTAGGGTAATAATCCTGAAAATTGTTGGTCAACGTATACATCAATAATCATTTTTCTTGAGAGTGAGTTTTTCCTATCTACACACCATGTTTTACAGTCTTGGGAAATAGTCGTGGGTTAATTTTAATTTTCTTAAAAAATAATTATTATATGTTTAAATATATAAAAACAAGGTATTTTCCACATTAAATCTAAAGTGTTATATATTCAATATATGATGTTGTGATTTAGACATCCACATTTTTTACATGATGATTTTTTCCTATAGTGATTACTATTTCTCACAAAATACTTTTTCAATTTAGATAATGGATTAAACCATTAGGATTTTTTCAATGATGAATACGGAATATAATTGAATAATTATATACAAGGTTAACCAAATTAAATGGTACAAGTAAGAAAAAATATTGTGATTTTTCAAAAATAGTAAGCTCATTGTATGATTAATAATGTCAACGTGTGTGAGTTTCTTGGCTGTAGAAATTAAAGAAATATTGAGCATCATAAATACTATAGAGGAAAAAAGATTCAACTTCATACATGTCATGTATGTTGGAATAAAAATCAGGTAAATGTATCAATGTAATGAGAACATGTTTTATATTTAGAAATTATGGCCATAGAGAAAGTGATTACTATAGAAAAATGAATTATTAGATATAACTATATGAAGCTCGTCATAAATCATTATTAATCCTTTAATTCATTATGTATGGAGAATATAGGAATTATAAGAACTAATGCACAAATTGAACCCTTAACTTATAGACCAAGGAATGACCAATGTTATTCCATGCAGTGAATGAAATTATTGAATTTTACATATATTGAGATTTGATTGTTAATATGTACAAGTGATATATTAGGTATATTTTGTTTAAAATAACCATGAAACGTCTAAGGATATATCCATAGAAGTATTTATTTAAGAATTTAAAAACATATTTAGTGGTAAAAACTATTTTGGGGTGAATATTTGATGGACATCTAACCTCCATTCATTATTCATGTTAAGAAAATAATGTTTAGTTGGGTTAAAAAGATTAATATATATTTTGGATTATATTTATGACTGTACACATGATTGGTGATCATGAGAATGTTATTTATGATACATTTGGTAAATTCTTCTACATTTATGAGTTTATGGAGTGTATTGGAATATTTGTAAGAATATATGATATATTTTAGGATTTATGTGATGAGTTTTTTAGGTGTCTTGTAAATATTATAATGTTTTAGGGAGAATACTCTATTAAGGTTTAAATAACCACTTCGATTAAAATATGGTTTTATTTTATGTTAATTTCAATTTATTTTATAGTTGTACATAGATTAAATTTGTATTTTAAAAGTGATTCATAGACTATATTATATTTTTAAAATTATTTAGGGTCTTGCTAAGGATTAAATTTGAGATTAGATCTAAATTTTATCCATTGAGTTTTTGGTATTTTCACATTATTATAAGATAATATAGTTTTTTATCATGGAAATTTCTGATATTTTGAGAAAATTTTCATTGGGATGAGGTATATCTAACCCTTAGGTTTAACTTGTGGTTTCACATGAAATATTATTTTTTAAGAATTCAATTAAATTATTAGGAATGTAAGATAAAAGATATAGGATACCTTTTTGGTAAATACATTGTTTAATGTTGATGTTATTTTGTTTATATGAGATGAAGGGTAATTTAAGATATTAGTTTAACCTATAGTGTGCTTGTGGAAATTTTAGAGAAAAATTTATTATTTATTCACATTAGAGTTTATAAAGTTTATATATTAACTTAACATGTTCTTAAAATTTTGTATCTATTTATTTTGTAAAGATAAAAGGAATAAAATCATATAATTTTATTTTTTATATGTTTCATTGGGTTTCTGATTTCTACTTGTATGAATATAAAATAATTAATACACATATTTTTTGTAACACACTGTGATTTTATAAAATGTATCATTTAAAATTTATTATCTTTGATAGTTTATGCTTCACATAGCACATAGTTTAAACATGTAATATACTATTAAAAATGATCATTTAAATAGTAACGAGACCCTTCAGAATAGTTATTTGGAAAATATTATATTAACCTAACATTTAGAAGTATAAATAAAATGTTGGTGTATTATAACTGAAAATATGTTATATTTATATGATGGAATAAGTAAATAAATATTTTAAAAATAATAAATAAAGTGTTGATTTTTCTGTGAAACTTAAATGTTTATTTACTATTTTATAAATCAAATAATAAAATAAAAGAATATTTAAAATTGTAAAATAGATAAATAAATTGTTATTTTTTCATGTGATTATAATATAATTTTACGAAACATTAAATAGTTTTTCAAAGTGTAAAAAATTGAGTTATAATTTTAAAAATCTGTATTTGTCGAGTAACAGATGATTCTAATTAAATATTTAATTTTTTATATTTAAAAAATTATTTTAATAAAATGGAGTCCATTTTTGTATTCTAAATTTTGGAAAATGTTTTGGGATTATTTATTAGATTTTCCTAAAATAGATTATTTTTTTTGTGAAAAATGAATTGAAATGATTTATAGTATTTATTATTATAAGAAAATAAATGAATGATTGATTCATGCATTATATATAGATGATTTTAGAACGATTATTTATAAATCACATGTACTTGTTACTATATTCAGTCACAATAATCAATATAATTTATAGTCATGGGCCAATATGATAAATAATAAATAAAATAATAAATAAACACCTCACTCCACCACTATAAATACCACCCCTCACCACTCTTTCCCCTCACACCTAAAAATATTTGAATCTAGATTATATTCTACACATTTTCACTTCCAATCCTCCCCCACATGATATATTTTTATTGTCTCATCATAAGACCATTTCCAAGTCCTATAAGGTAGTTTTGATGGAGGAAACACTCAAGAGGTAAAACCTTCTCCCTCACATTAAATTTCCATTATTCTCTCATCCTTCCCTAACCTTCCCTATCCAAAGTGAAATGATAAATCCATTATATTTTACATACTATATTTTTATTATGTTAATTTCATTTAAAATATAAATTATCTTATCTCACCCTATTTATTATAATAATGAAAACATCATCTGTGTGGTGTCGATTAACAACAATCATGGAAGAAGCGTTTTCATTTTTCAATTATACTTTCAAGGATGGACATAAAAAAATTAATTGTTAATACAGAACTCAATATATGTAGTTAATCTTATTTAATGTTCAAAAACCATTATATATAAAAAATATTAATTCATAAGACAAAACTATTTTCTGAGTATCGAAAAAACACTAAAATATTCTAAATGCTCATTGTTAACATTTTATCTAATCATTCATCATAATGTATTGAAAAAATGATATATATAACCATTAAATATTTTAAAATTCCATTAATAAAAGATGATTTAAATTCTGAATTACTATTTATATTTTACATTATTTTTCATACATGTATACAAGTGAACCATCATGAATACCTAGGAAACGAACACTCCGAAATGAAGAAATTGTATTTTATAACTCATAAAAAAGATGATGAATGAACATAATAAAATTATAATAAATCAAATAAATGTATAAAATTTTATAAATTAATTAATTAATGTATTTCATTTCATTATACATGAAATTAAGATCATGTTTTGACCACTTTTAGAATTATGGTAAGGGGTTTTCTCTTCTTACTATCATTTCTGTGAGATATTCCTTATTCACCACTATTTCTCATGTGGGATGCATTTATACTTAACATTGATGTTTAATGTCTTTAAATATATATCTCCATTGATTTTAATGTTTTTTTAATGTTGTTTAATTTTATGGGGCATACGGTTTTGACTATTTCCAAAGTGGTAAGAGGATTCTCAAAAACAATTTACTTTTTTGGGTTATTCCTTGTTTATTCTAAATTTTCTGGTGGGTGTTCATTTAATATTACAAAAACATAATTTATTTTTCTTAAATATTTTTTTGGGGATATACTTGTTATATTATTTTATGAAAAATATAATTTATTTTCAAAAATAACACTTTATTCGAATGTAAAAGGATATTTCTCTCAATAATTTCTTAATGATGGTATTAAAGTATTATACCTATTTCAACACCCTAAATTTAATATTATGATTAATTGGGATTTATATTTTAGGACATCATCTACTATATTTTATTAAATTTTTTATGATAAGTTTTACTATGGATTTTCTCTCTTTATACCATTCAAAATATTACTCAGAGTAGTAATTTAATATGTTTCTAATAGGGAAAAGTAATTTAAATTTCATTTTTATATTGTTTATGTTTCCCCCCATTCATATGTGGAATGAATTGAAGTTATTAAGTTATAGGAATGGAAAATTATATTCCCTTAATGTATCAATCAATCTTATGATAGAAGTCATGTATGTATTTGGCCGAGGCCTATCCAATTTATTTTTAGATATAGAATTGGTTGAGGCCTTAACAATTTATTTTTAGATGTCTTAGATGAGGCCTCGATGATATGTTCATATTTCCATTATTATGAATTCCATAATTATGATATTAGTAATTGATAACCCTTGTGATTATTCAAATAATATAATATTCTTGGTTATGTTTCATTCTCAACTGATTATTTATATGGAATTATTCAATCATCATTCATTCCAAAAATATTATGATCAAGATTATTTTTAATGGAATGTGCTTTTAGGTAATCATATTTCCATAATATTTATGTTTATTATTGATACAATGGTATGGATTACCCTTATTGAGCATCTAAGCTCACCCCTTTATTATGTTTTATTTTTCCCCTAGATGTAATGATATATATTATGAATGACTTTAAGGTATAATCTATAAGTTTATAGGTTTTCCAATGGAGTTTATATGTTATTTTCCATTTAAATGTTTTAATGTAACAATTTTTTAAATGGTTTTCAAAATCTACTAAACTATTAATCCCTTTGGGATGTAATATATTGTTCGTACTAACAATGTAATCGAGTAAGGAACGCACATCAGGATACTATGGTTGGGGTCTTTGTATTTTTGAGAAATATATGAGATTGTGATGGACATTAATTAAAAGATGAAATTATATTTCTCAAATAAGTATTTTTTATTTATGTTCAAATAATAAATGTTAAAATAATTCCTAAAATTTAGGAAAATATGAATAAAAAATTTATCCCATTAAACTCATTTTCGATTAATCAATTGTTTTTTCAGACCACATTAATTTATGTTTTTAGGCCATTAATTGTCTTATTATCATTCACATTATTTTTATAAATTACCTTTATTAGTCCCCATAATTATTTAGATGTTAAATATTCCTCTATGTCTATATTTTCACTTACCTCTAATTTTTTACTATTTAGGAATCTAGTAATGTTTTATTCCAGATTATCTTAATATTTATCTTCCCACTGCTGAGCGGATGTTTTATTAACCATTTTACAATGGGGGTATTTTGATAAAGGGAATATTTGAAAATAAGTCCCTTTATATCTAAAACATGTTAAAATTTTCTTGGTAAAATTTATTAACGATAAGACAATGTAAAACCCATATATTTAAAAAAAATAATACGTTCAATAGTGTATACACCACGCATCCCCAAGCATAAATGAACAAAAAATATTATTATTTTATAGTTTTTATAGAACAACAATTGAATTGGATTATATGATGAGATGAAACTGAATAATTAAAAAGGTATAAATTTCTTAATGAATATAAATTTATTTATAAATTCTTAGTAAATAAACAACTAACTTTTAGTAAAGATGTTTTTTTCTTCAAATATAATTATTATTAAAAATTAGTTCTTATAAAATTCATTGAGAGAATATTATAATTAATTTTTGAAAAATTAATAACTTTTATATGATAAAAATTATTTCAATTTTAATATCAGCATAAAAAATTTATCTTTTTTTTGGGATTTTTCGGAAAGGTAATTTTCCAGTTAATAGGGGAAAATACAGATTTTTATTGAAAACAATATTTTTTAAAATAATTTTAAATATTAATTTTTTTAAATTGTCTAAATGTAACAATAGTTCTATTATATTATTATTGGTAAATTAGTTTCATTATAATTAATTTTATTGTATATTTATTTATAAATGTTTTACCTTTAAAAAGAAAGTTATCAAAAAATGAATTTTTCTGTAAATTAGTATTTATCAAATATAGAAATTAAGTACATAAAAATTAATTCACTACTTATAATCATGAGTTAAATTTTTTTTAAATTTTTTCACTGTATTTTTTATATATATAAATAATAGATATAGTAAATTTTGGTTCCCATGGTAAAGGTAATACAGGTTAATTTGGGTAAGAAATAATATGATAAGGCTGCAGAATAATTTAAACACCTTCACATATCTCATTGTATTAGTTTATTTTATCCATAATAATCCAAACATATAAAATATCAAATTTTCCATTTAACACTGATTTTTATATTTACAATATCTAATTAAAGGTAAATGAATCAAATGATACTTTTCTTTTTTAGAAAATATAATATATTTTTGATTGAAATAAAAATGAATACGTTTGGTTATAAATATTTATTTTAAATGTGAATTTTTTTGTCATTATATTTTGTTTTAAATTTATAGATATGAAATAATTACCTTAAATATTTACACTGCACTGACCGAGTGTGTTTGCATGTAGTAAAGAAATCAAGTAAATTATTTTAAAACCAATATTATTAATATTTTTTGGGGGGTTATTGTTTCTTAATAATATCTAATAAATTGAATTATACATGGCATAAAATATGAACCATTTTCAATTTTTGTCTCACTTGACCTTTATAGTAACTTTATTTACCCATAAAGAGAAAAACATTGATGTCATGATAATTTTTAAAATTGTTAATAGAAAGATAAAACTGAGATATAAGGTTAAAAAAATTTCCAAAGCATGTATGGATTTTATCTTAAGAGGGAATTTCAGATAATACTTATATTATCATATAATTATATCAATTTCTAGAAATGTTTCATTGAAAATTAATATATATTAACTCAATACATTATGTAATTCAAAGAGGGCCCCTCCCCTCACATATAAATTAGAACCTACTCCAATTCATTAAAAATATTTTTTTTCCTTATATGTAAAAAATAAAAACCCTAATATCTCCTTATATTCCTTCTTCCACAACTTATAACTTCTGGTATTTCCAATCAACCACCCTTTTAAGGATTCATGTATAATCAAAAACTTGTTTCTCAGTGTTGTGATATAGCTCTGAACCATTCGTTTTAAATTTTTGTTCTTCTAGTAACAACTATATATATTATAAATTATGATATATATGATTAAATATCTAAAATATATTTAATTATTATTATTATGTGAAACCAATATCCACCCTCCTCCCATCTATTGGAAAATAATATCGCTCGTGTGTACCCGTGTAATACTATCTCCAAAAAGTGATGTGATACATTTTTCATCGTTATTTTAAATGGGTATTAATAAATTAAATTTTAAATATTAATATATATATATGATATTATAACTATTATATAAAGGTTAATTATTATTTACAATTATTTATGTTCAATCCAATGAGAAATTTAAACATCACCAATTCCCAATTCCAGATCATTGTATCCATGAGGTGATATGATTAGTTTTTCATCACCAATTTATATGTATAGATATAAAAGTGAATAAAATGAGAAAATATTAAACTTGTGAAATTATCACAATTAAATATATAACGGTTCAATGAACAAGGTATAAGGACATGTAAATTTAAATCGAAACATGTATGAAAACTGAAGTAGTGATCACATAGAAAAGTTATTTGAATAAATAATTCTTAATGAATGGGAAATAAAATATTAAAATTGAATAATATGTGTTATGATATATATATATATATATATCTATTGTTATGGAATATTTTAATAATAAATATAATAATATTAAAGTGGAGGTTCAAACTTTTAAGAATAAAAAAGAGACTTGATGTATGAGATTTAATTTGACTTTTATTTATTTTAGACATATGCCATATTCCGCACTTGTTTATTTCATGTATTGTAGAAAATATCCATTATATTATTTTATTAGTCTTATCATGAAATTATGGGGATTTAGTAATCCATATAATTTTCACTCTTTTATGAGGATTTGTATTAAATATTACTAAAACGATAAGAGATTTAGGTTTCAATCCAATTTTAATCAGGATTTTTATGCACAATTTTGTCTTAAGAAAATTATATAATAATTATCCAATAAATACATTTAGACATTAATTTCCTTTTATTATTTCATAAGAATTGATTTTTTCTTTGATTTATATCACTTTAAGTATTAAAGTAACTAAAATAATTATTTTAAGGAAATCCAATTATGATTTACTATTATGTCGAGAATCTATTTCTATCATGGTGATATTTTTGTTAAAATGTTTAAAATAATAACATTAATACACTCATATGAATGGTTATTTCTATTTTACACATATTTTAATTTTTAATTATTTCTTAAAGCGAATATTATTGATATTTTCTATATGTGAATCTTTTTAGTTTTTTTTACAGAAATACTAGAAAGCAACACTATTTAAACATAATGGACATAAATATAATTTCCCAACATCATAAAATATCATATTATAATGATTTATTTACATGTTTCTATACTAATTTTTAAATAAAAAAATTTCCGTGATCTTTTTTAATTTTTTAGATTTTGAATAATTTATTTCTAAAAAAAATGGTATTTTCCTAAATAAATATTCCAATTGATATTGTAAATTAAATTTATCCAATATATAATTAATTTATGATATTTATTATTTAATATGGATTTTATCCAATTAAGGCATTTTTATTCATTCTCTAGGTGGTTTTTAGTTTATGTTTATGAGATTTTTATAAAACCCTTTTATTTTCCATGATGTTTCTTATGATAAAATAAAGAATATTTTATGAAACATATTTCCTCTCCATGGGTCATCATATATATTTAATGATGTATTATCTTATAGAACACATATTAATGGATTAGGATTATGTAATGGGTTGTAATGAAATTAAGTATCCCTTCCAATTCATTTGGTAAAAACATGTATCTAATGAGAAAATTAGAATTTAAATTATTAGTGAACCCAATTTAGTAGTGAAATCTATCCATTTTAAAATTATTAAGAGTGAACCTTTAATATGACTAAGATTAAATAGGGAGTGAAACCAACCAACTATGATTTTATTTTAAGTGCACCTCAACTATGGAAATGAATATTATTATTATATTTCTGCAAGAAACTTATTTCTTATGCTATTGTTATTCTCTCTTGGAAAATTTTATTTGATTACTATAAGATTAGTGTATTATAAAATACTAAGACTTATGTCATGACTCGATATTATGATATATTACTATCTAGTTATCATTTTAAAATTTTAATCTCTTGTTCTCAACCATCGTACTAATATTATATTTATGTAATCATTGGTTTATCTATTTGTTTACACATAATTAGAATTGTAACTCACTTTTTATTATGTTTCTTTTTCCTAGGTAATGATTAAAATATTTCAATAGGGAGTGTTAATGAAGAGTATAATATGGGAAGTCAATTGTGGGAGATGTCAAATATCATTATTTAAATAAGATTATTGTGTATGTAGTCTCCATAAAACAAAAATATTAATAGTTCTAGCATGGATAATAATGATATATATTTAATATTAATCTAAAATATTGCCATATCATGGAAAGAAAAGTTATGATTACTATATAATACTTTAAATGATTATCCCAAAGTATTTATGTACATAAATTGTCCATACATAAAACTCCCAACATTGAGATAATATTTTTATCATATTATATTTCCAATAAAATATTATATGAACTCCAAAAAAATTAATATCTTATGGTCAAGTACTTGATCACATAAAAAGAATGAGCGGTAATATTATCATGTTATATTGTGAGATAAGGTTTTATAAATACTGATGTTCATATTCATGTCACATTTCATTAATATTTTTTACTTTTTGGAATATTAATTGACATGTTAATCAAATATTAAATATAAAAATATTCATTTATTTTATCAAAAGGTTTTCCAAGAAGAAGAAGATAATGATGGTGTGGATTTAAATATGATGCTTTATGCATAACGTTATGATACACTATAATTAATTTTACACAGCTACTCAAAATAAAAACATGAACCTTATTAAACCCCTTTAAAGATCCATTTACATTTATATGGGGTATTGGGAACACTTTTTCTAACCCTATATAAATATTAGTATGCTTAAATATGAGGTATGATGAGCTTATTTGGGTTCAATTTACCCTTATGTACCATGTTTGTTTCTTCTCTTCCCTTTACCTAAGCTGATATTTACCCTTACTTAGAAGACTGATTATGTTTACATAGTGAGTGTTACCCTAACGTATTGTTAATCGACACTTATGCAGTGGTTGTGACCCATAAATAGTATTAAAAACATATACGTTACCCTTATGCAAGATATGTTATCTAGAATCTACATTTACTTTGTTATTTAATATTATGTTTATAGAAACTCATTTTTATATAGAAGAACATTTTATATATTAACTTTTTATAATCTATTTTTAACTATTATTAATAGTTTTATAATCCATTAAAATATTCCATTTACTCATTAATAATAATATATTTTTTATATTTAGATTTACATTAAAATTTATCTTTATTAATTTGGTAACATCACGAATGTTTTATATCATAAATTATCGTATTAACAATATATTTGTAATCAATGTTTTTATTCTAAAAAATAATTATTATATAGTTTATAATTATAAATTATATATTATTAAATTGGACATTATTTTTAATGAAAATACTTCTGAATGATTTCATAGAAAATAAAATAGATATAGTTAAATATTTTTTTTAGTTGAATATTTTAAATTTACTAATTCCAATATTGAAGTGGTTTATAGAAATAAATTTAATTTTATAGAATAATATTTATGTTAACAAATATATTAGTTTTATTTAATCATTCAAAAAACATTTCAATAAAATTTACTTAATATAAATTTATTCTAGAATTATGGAGATGATAAAATTCACATATTCTTCTATTACCCCTTTCTCTATTATGCAAATGTGGAATCATTATCTTTTCATATTTTTATTTTTGTGTCTACTACAAAATTTTTTATTACTTATATAAATGTTAATGATTTTTTATAAATGTATAATCGAGTGCGAGTTTAGGTAAATAGACCATATTTAAGAATTGTAGATATTTTTTACAACTTCTCAATGATATTTTTTTTACTTTATGATGACTTTTACACCTAAAATGAACGATTAATATTAGATAGATAATTATTTATGGATTTATATATATATATGTCAATTAAGGGATTTACGACTAATATTTTAGATAAATTTTTTTTATCAATAGTAACAAAGAGAGTTGTATACAATTTTAATTATTTTTTTGATCCATCTATGGATTGTTATGAGGCATGTAGGTAAATAGTTTAATGATTTTAAAATGAAATTATAAATTGTTGTCTTATCATTAATTAAAAAAATTGTTTTAATTATAAAATTATTTTTTTCTTGATAACAATGTTTCCTACATTAATGAATTTCTTGTTGGTGTTTTTAGATAAATTATGACCTTCCATAGAATATAATTAAGTAATTAATTTTTATAGAAAAAGAATTTTGAGATGTAATAAAATTACATGATTGGTTTTAAATTGAACCATGTGAATTGACCAACCATGGATTTTGAGTTAATAGGTTTTCATAGGGGGTGGTTTTTTTGTTTCAGAAATCAATTAATGCTCATTTATCCTCTAATAAAGTCACATTGTTCTATTTTATATGGAGGGACATAGAATTTTTTTAGTATAAGAGTTGAAATGGAATGATTTTTTTGTTTTGTTTTCTAAAATTGTAAACTATGGTGTGATGGGGGGGGGGGGGTCTAATTGTGGCCTTCACAAAAAATCTAGTCTTCATTTACTCTGAGGAATCCGTAGTAATCTTATTTATCCTTGTTTATTTCATTAATTAATAAAAAACATTCCAAAATATGCATTTTAAATTAATTGACATGATGACTTGGGTTTCTTGGTTTTTTTAACAAACTTGGTAATGTTAAGATAAATCATTTATATAGATTCATTTGGTTTTTTAAAGGTACATTCATTTTATGAATATTAGTTAAATGTTCATTAAAAAGAAAAAAACCTCACTTCTAACAAGATGGACTGTTCATGAATTATTTTATATTCTTTAAAATAATTATTTACAAATTATAGATTCTGAATTTGGGAAAACAATTTTCATATTTTTAATTACCATTTCAAAATTTTATTTACAATTTTTTGTAATTTTCTAAAAAGATATATTTTTTATAAATAGTAAAAAATACTAACTTTTATTAAAATATGTATATTATTTTAAAATATTTAAAAGGTTAAATTTTATTTTTCTATAATTTTGAAAATTTAAGTTAGTTCATTTTGATTAAAAATTATATGATTAGGATATTTTTAAAAAAATTTATACTCGAAATTTGAATAAAAACATTTTTATACTAAAAACTATATAAAAACGATTTTTGCATTACGTTTTTCATTTTAATCATAAGTAAAAATTTTAACCTTATATGAATATAATATTGATAAATTTATTTCTTATTTTTATTCTTAATTTAAAAATTTATTATATATTCCCCTTGTATTTTTGGACCATATGGCTATCAACATTATTAATTCTCGTTATTGTTGTAAAGAGTAAATCAGATAATTGAAGTTGAGAATAAAATGATAAAGATTATAACATTACTATAACACTTGAGTTAATTATTTTGATAGGTATATAAAATATACAATGAACCAAAATTAAAATATATATCCTCTTATTTTAATTGGTATATGATATTTATCTTTATATTATTTTATAAAATGTAATGAAAAAAATTATCATTCTCTTTGGGTTTTAATAATTAAATTTCTGAAAATGGTACACATAGACGATATATTTGGTTATGAATATAAAATTTAATTATAAATTATTTAATTTCATCATTTTAACTATTTTATTATTTTTATGGATGACACAATTACCATAAAAGAATTTATATTACTGATGTAGTGCTTGATCAGGTAGTAAAAATTAATAAAATAACTATATTAACACTAAATGTAATATTATTTAGTTAATTTTTTTGTTTTGATTTTTATTTTAAAAAATATCATTTCATATACTTGTTAATTCATTATATTCAAATTAAATTATAGTCATGGATTTTTTAATGTGAAACTAAAAAAAATAGTTTGAAAATTGATATAAATGTATTTTCTAATAAATAATATTTTATTAAATTATTTATAACCCCAAAATTTCTTATTTTTGGGAAATTGATTATGATATTGTTAAAAAAATTAATAATTTTCTATTTATAGAATATATTTTTTATTTAACAAAACAGATCCATATAGTGTAAAAATATATTTATAGAAATAATTTTCAAAAGGGGTTAAAGTTGATTTAAACAAAATGTTAAGGGTAATAATGTAATTAGAATAAGTATTTTTTCATGGATTTTATTATTTTGACCCAAAATCATTATATATTTTCTATAAATCATTTTTATCCATTTGGACATGGAAATTAATTAATAATAATATAAAATTTTAAAAACTTCTATTGCTACCTCTCTTCTCCCATAAGAAATAGAAAATATTCTTCTAATTTCATGACATTGAGAAATCCATTTTTTTTAATAAATTACCTCACAAATAAATTCCTTACGTAAATACTCATATTATATGGAAAAGTTTTTATTATAGATGAAAACTATGCTGTTTTTTGGTGTAAACCTTTAGAGGTTGTTCGGAGAAGAGGTATAGTTCTTAACTGAGCCTTTTGTTTTATTTATTTTTATAGTCCCATTAAAATCTTATTAAAATGTTGTTAAATAATAAAAAAATTAAATTCCATACACATAGAAGTAATTATGTTAATTTTATAACCTATACCATATTCTCTTCAATATACAGGGAAATAAAAGCAACGTTCATGTGTATGAAAAACAACCACCTTGCGAACAAATATAATTTCTTTCACATCACCACATCCTGCAGTGTGTTGAAATGGTTGATCTAATGTATACTTATGGAACTTATAAAATATTTATCATTATTAAATGATAATATATAATTTACATTCATGCATTTTTGTTCACATAAAAATGATAACATCATCTGTGCATACTTATGGACTAATGCCACCACGAAGAGATGTGATTCCTTTTTCATCACCAAATTAAATTTATGAAATATATAAGTGTATTTAATATAAATTTTTTGATAATATGATATAATGATAATTTTAAATGATTGAATAATACATACTATCATTCTATAATGGTAATTGAAAAAATGAAAATTTACTCTTTTGTACGTACGACATAACATCTCTATGATTGTAACATAGTTCATAATTCATAACCCTATATAATGGTTTTTAAAGTATATGTTTATATAATAATGATAATATTTTCATGAATATTAATTTTTATAAGGACGAATAATTAAATCATTGACCGTATTAAACTTACAGAATCCATTTTGGACTTACATGCCCAATTTTTTCAGAACGGCTGACATGAAGTTAATTTAATAAAAAATTAAATATAATATATTATAAAATAAAATAGAAGGAATAATAAAGACAAAAAATGTTCTTAATAAAATAAACAATTATCATATTATAATTTTTATATAATATTATAAGCATACAAGTTGTGTCAGACACATGGTATATTGATCTTAACTTTAAAACCTATTACTCTAATTTGTGAGGGTATTTTACTGGATATTTAAATGTAATATGAAAATTATTTTCAAAGGAACCTTCCAAGTTTTTTTTTCTTATTTCATGTTATTATTAATGTAGATAATATTATATCTATAATTAGACCATGGTTAGTCTCTTTTTGGTAAATAAGTTTATTTTAAAAAAATACTTTCAGGGGTTCTCAAGTTTTCTAAGAAAACAGCATGTATATTATTTTGAATTTATGTTCTCTTATAATGTGTTTTATGAAATAATTCGGGAATTAAATATTATTTTTTTAGTATGTCAATTATTAATTATGATCAATAATTTTGATGATATTGGATAACACAATTTTATAATCACACGGTTTAAAAATGACTAAATGGGTTTTTTATTTTTTATACTAATTTCAATGATTTGTGTGCTTATCAAATGTTTTTAAAATTATTTTCATAGGTTCTAGGAATGGGTAAAAACATAAAATAATTTATATTAATATTCCCGATGATTCTCCTCAAAAATTAATTTTTTTTTATTTTTGAAAATATTTATATTCTAGGAAAAGTAGATACTATGTAGAAGTGCCCAATTTTTTATAATATATGTGTTATTATGTATGAGTTAGTACCTATTTATATCTAACTATAGAAAAACACTGTTAAATTTAAGAATGATAATTATTGAATTAAAGGTCATAGTTTGTAATTATTAATTTTGGGTCCTTATAGTTTGTATTAGAGAATCAGTTTATATAACATTAGAGATTAGGATAGTAATAATTTAATACCCTTGAAATCTAGTAATTTATAGTTACGCTAAATAATATAAAATTAGGATATTACCATATTTATTTATTAAAAAAATGTTTGTTTATAATGTTTTTCCACAGAGGAAATAAGGAAGATGGAGTAGGAAGGAACCTAGGGGTCGGTACCTTCCAAATTAGTAAGAAGGATGGTTGGAATTGGAAAAAAACACTTCGATGCTATAGTGGCTCAGTTTATAGAGGAAACCAATGGTGGAGGTATCCTTGTTTGAGAGAAACCAAATCTTCCACATAAGAACATGTCAATAGTCGAGAACATTATGAGACTTCACCTGTGACATCCTGACCCGAGTAACACTAAATAGTTCCCCAAGACAGTTGGTCATATAACCTCAAATGTGCCTCCATGTATTCTAGAGGGTGAAGTCTAGTAGTGAGGGTCTGGTAAATCAGTTTATGGAGACTATACCCTCTTTTAGAATAATAAAACACCAACATAGGAAAAAAAGAACAACCAAGTGGATAAGTGTATAAATAACTAGAACAATACCATGTTATATGATAGTAAAAATAAGAAAGTGAAATACTCAATTAAAAGGTAAAACAAGCTATGAAAATAAAAGTTTCATGTGTCTACAATGAAACTAAATGTAAAGACACAATAACTGCAATGCATGTTCTGAACGATGTCTGTTTCCCTCACCCAAGGTCCAATACCAAACAACAACCTATCCCAAGGCCTTTCCCTTGTCCTATCCTACAACAATAAATTCTACTCAGGTACCGATCTAGCAGCCCGAATCGAATGTGATTACCACTCAGTAGGCCACCACCAATGGTGTCTAAAAGAACTCTTGTCAAAATACAGTGTATATAGTTTAATGAATAAATAAATATGATGCATAAGAAAACAGTTATCACATTTTCATTTAATCTTTAATACTCACCTTAGGACAAATTTCAATTCATGTTTCTCATTTTAATCATGATTCATTGTTATCATTTATTTTGTGTTGAATGTAATGTAAAGCACCCCAAATCTCATCTAGTGTAGATTTCCAATCCTAACACTCCAAATCTCATTCATTGTAGGTCATCATAACCATTACCCCAAAATATCTAACTTAGATAAATATTGGTGCAGAACTCCATGTCCACGTCCCAACCTTCAATTGGTCTAGACCACCATGTCTATCATAAAAAAATAGGAATCATTTAATCAATCTCTAATTAAAAATAATTAGAAGCATCATTCCATTTCTGATCTAATAATTAGGTAAACATTACAAAGGCTATTAGTTAACTCAGAAATTAACTATGAACATATACCATTAAATATCTCATCAATTAATTAATCAAGCAACACAATTATCATTCTATAATTAGTTTTTCATAATTAATTATCCATCTCAAATCTCAAATTATCATAATTAATTCTCATAATTAATTATCTTTAATCAACATAATGACACATAATTAATTCTCACAATTAATTATCATACATATCCAAACATCATTTCATAATTAAATTAACATAATTAATTATCTCAACAAAATTAATATAATATCTCAATTAAAGATCACAAACCATAAAAATTATCTAAAATAATTATCTATTTGAGCTACCCCCTTAGTTTGTTCTGTGATTCAATTATTAATTAATCACCGAGGAAATCACAAGTCAATTACCCATTCCTAATTTATCCAATTTAGAAAATCAATTATCAGTGGAAGATAGAAAATCAATATAATCACATATATATATAAAATCCAAAACAATAAAAGTTTTATTTAGACCACTTGCCTCAATTTATTGAGTGATGTCAGCCCAATGGAAATTCCAAAAAATTGAGTGGCACAACGTCGTTGATCAATATCTGGATCTAAATACCTAATCCAAAATTAATATCAAAGGCATCAAGATCATGAAAATATATATCTAATTCCACAATCCAAGATATAGATTATTACTCTTAGGTTTATATCCATTGAAATGGTGGAGATATTACATGAAAAGTTGAAATAATGATAGATGTAAGAATGAGATAAGAAACGAGTTGAAATCCACTTAATTAAAAAGAGAATATCTTCAATACAGGCAATCGATATTAAAGAACATTGTATGAATAATATTTTAATCCCTCTACAGGCTATGAGAGCATCTTGAATTTTTTAATTTGGAGAAAAGGTTGAAATATGGGAGTCTAAAGGGATGGGGGTTGGTTTGTTTTAAAAATATATTTTCAGATAATTAATCATATGTGCATGGTTTCCTGGGTAGGGGCGCATAGTTTAGGAAAACTCTGCACCAACCATGATGACCTCTTTGTCCAGGTTTTCATGGTTGGAATGGTTTAATCACATAGTTTCTCAAACCATGCGCAAACTGTGCAGGCCTCTTTGTCCGAGTTTGCATGGTTAGCTTGGTTTAGTCGAACAGTTTCTCAAACCGTGCGCAAACAATGTACATCCTACTGTCTATTAGTTTTTCATAAAAACATTTCACCCAAACACATATCACAAGTCACTACTCAAAAATAAAGGTACTTAAAAACATCAAAACTACATAAAAATGCACTCGATATGAATCCAAAAAATGTATGGATCTTACAATCTCCCCACCTTATAATAACTAATCTTTGAGATGCACTCTTGAACTCTCTAAGATTCAAAGTCAAAATTATTGGGAAATTGAGCCCTCACGACTGCTTCCCATTCCCAATTTTCTTCATGAACACTTCCATGTTTCCATAAAACATGAACTAACTACACAATCATTCCCTATAACACATTCAATGTGATCCAACACACGTATTTGGTTCTCCTTTAATGAAGAATTTATCTCAAGGTCATCCTCTTCCACATAAATCTCATGAGAATGGTTGGGGTGATACTACTATAGTTCCGACACATGGAAAAAATCATTCATATTGCCGAATTTATGTGGATGGGATAATCGGAACACCATTGGCCTGATTCTCTCCAGTACCTCAAACGGTCCTACAAACATGGGCACCAACTTTCCCTTCCTCTGTATCATGTGGTGAACCAATCTAGGAGACATCGGAAGGAATACATGATCAACCTATGTAAACACTAAGAGTCATATTTGTTTATCAGCATATGAGTTCTACTTACTCTGAGATGTGTCCACACATTTCTGAATCAACTGCATTTTCTTTGATGTCTCTTGAACGCGACTCAGTCCCAACAGCTCTGACTCACCCTCCTCTAACCAACATAGCAATGATCTAAAAGTTATACCATAAAGTTTATCATATGGTTCCATATGTATAGTTTATTGATAACTATTGTTATAGTAGATCACCACTAAATCCACGTTCTTATCCCAGGAACCACCAAAGTCATGAACACATGCTCCCAACATATCAGCTAACACCTGAATGGTATGCTCCAACTACCCGTCTATCTATGGGTGGAAGGACGTACGTAATAAAAACTGTGTACTATGAACCTTCTGTAATCCGTACCAGAATCTTGATGTAAATCATAGATCACGATATGAAAATATAGTCCATGGAACCCCAAGAAAACAAGCTATATCTCATATATACAATTTTCCAAACTGTTCTATTGTAAAGGGTTCCCTGATAGGCAAGAAATGATCTATATTTATTAGGTGATCCTCAAAGACCCCAATAGACTCATTCTTTCTATGTGTCTTTGGATGTCATACCATTAAATCCATTTTCACATCATCCCACTTCCAATTTGGAATATTCAACGGATGTAATAGGCCTCTAGGTCGTTGATGCTCAACCTTTACCTACTGACAGGTGAAGCATCTTATTACAAACCCTACTATCACTTTTCTCTTGTTTATCCCCCAAAACTGTCATCATAGTTCATACTATATTTTTTTCACCCAAGGATGTACCACCCTCATTGAGGATAGAAATTATCGCATGAGTTCCCCATGCATACACATAGGCACATAAACCTCATTTTTCAAAAAAAAGATCTCATCCTCATATATTATCCAGTCTAAAGGTGTATCCCCACCTTTAAGAATTTCCCTTAAGGAAAAACACACCAGATCCTCATACTTCATGTCCTGATCCATCTCAAGAGTATAGAATCTACTACTACAGAAACTATAGTCATCCTATCCTAACTCTCCTCAACTACCACATGCATTTTCTCTTGAAAATTCATCATCTTCCACTCTACACTCGACTCATATAATAACCAAGACTTAGTTTTCTTGATATAGGCATTAACCACACTATTCCACTTTTCGGGTGTATATGCCAATTCAAAATCAAAAGACAGCATATAATCTACCCATATTCTATACAAAAGATACAAGTCGCGATGTGAAAGATATACTTAAATATTTTTTGATATGTAAAAACTGTAAAATTTTCTCACCAAAGATAGTGTCAACAAAAATTAAGAGAATAAACCACTACTACCAACTCGAGGTCATACATAGGGTAATTTAGTTCATGGGGTCTCAACAGCAAAGACCTATAAGAAATGAATCGATCCCCATCCATCAACACATCTCTGATTCTTATTCTAGAAGCATCACAATACACTATGTAATCCTCATACGACTCAGGTAAGATCAAAATTGGTTTTTTTCAAACACTTCTTCAACACCAGGAAAATATTCTTGCATTATTTTATTCAATCAGACTATATCCCTTTCTATTTCAAACCTAAAATTAGTGTTATTAAATGGGAAAGGTCCTCTATGAATCTCCAGTATTAACCAGCTAATACCAAATTGATTTGGATATCATAAAAATTCTTCAACTCCTCCCAATAAACCACTTGCTTTAATTTTTCTAGCTCAACTGTCACACCTTATTCCAAGATGATATTCCCCAAAAGTGTACCCTGTCATTCCAAAACCAACATTTAGATATATTGGCATATACAAGATGTTCTCTTAGTTTACCCAGGATGATGTAAAGATATTGGAAATGACCGTCATGAGTCTCAGAGTACACTAAGATATCATCCAAAAACACCACCACAAACGGATCTACGTACATATAAAATATCATTTTCATCAAAGTTATAAATACTACTAGATAATTTTTCAACCCAAACAACATAAAAATAAACTCTTAAAGGCCATACTTGCTTCTAAAAGTAGTTATTGTTATATCCGAGGTCCGAACTCTTGCCTAATGATTCCCTGATCTCAAATCAATCATTGAGAACATAGAATCCACCTTCATCTGGTCAAATAGATCATCGATACATGGAAAAGGATATCAGTTCTTCATTGTCATTTTACTCATCTTCCTGTAATTGACAAACAACCATAGACTCCCTTATACATTATTTTCAAACAAGATAGGTGATCCCCAAGGTGATGTACCTCTATGGAAATAACCTTTATCCTAAAGCTCCGTTAACTTCATGTTGATCTCTTGAAGCTCAGTCAATGCCATTCTATAAGGTGGAATAGATACTGGATCAGCCCCCATAATGAGATCAATAGTGAATTCTACATCTCTATCTGATGGAAACCATGAAAGGTATTTAAGAAAGAAATCCATAAATAGTTCTACTACTGGTGGAATGAAGTCATACGAACTAGTAACATCATCCAGTAGTAGATTAGAAACTTGTTCTGTGAGATCTTTTAGTTGCTGAGTAATTGGCCCAGCATGGCATACATGGATATCCCATTCTCCAAAATGATCATATTGATCACCCTTATGAGATAAAAAGGTCACTATCCAATGGTAACAATCTATGTGGGCTCAGTATGCGACTAGCCAGTCCATCCCCATAATCAGGAAGAAGCTGGTTGTATCAAGCATATAGATATCCCAATGAAAATGATACTCTTGGATATCTATTGAAAATTCCTTGCATAAACAGATATATGTAGACCATATTCCCAATGATGTAACAATATTCATCATCCCACTTACAGAATCAACCTCCAGGCACAAACCATTAACATGATTTGCAGATATAAAGGATTGAGAGGCAACAATATTAAATTAGGAAGTATATAATATTGAAGCAACTAGAATAATAATTCTCATTTTCGATGGACTAGCCTCACTCTCCACAGGCGTAGGCTACACTTCATGTAACTTTATTACACCTCATCCCTCTGGTGTCGTCTGACTCACTTGAGTATCACCACTCTGATGATACAGTTGATCATACCTGGAAGAACCACGTCCACTACCTATACAGCCTCATCTCGTAGAGTTTTATCTTCCATAACTATATGGTGTAGAAGACCCACTTCCCACACTCTAACTATGAGAAGCTTCTCCCTCAGCACTAGGATACCACTACTTCCTACAGAACTTATATTGGTTCCCTATCTTGCCAGAAAACTGGAACTCCACTGGTGGTTGTGGACAATGTGTATGATAGTGTCCCTACCTACCGCACTGGTGGAATATCACATGAGTAAGATCCAGTGAAACCGTTACTCTTACTATCCACGTTGCTCTCCACTATCCAGAATATGGTTCCCGTAACGACGCTTCCGTCTCTAAGTAGGTACTCTCCCATATTGTCCAGTGATCGCTAACTATCTAGTACTGGAAAATTATTTGAGGTTCCCCTTTGATATGATTTCTTGGTTAGAAACCTCTAATAATTTCATTAGCCTAAAGATATTTACCTGGGAATTAATTTCACACTTAATTCCATCCTGAAATAGGTTTTCTGAATAAGCCTCATCTACCTCCGAAGATGGAGGAAAAAACTGTAAATCTGTGAAACATCTAACATAATCCATTATGGACATTTTCCCTTGGGTTAGATTCATAAAATCTAAAGCCTTCTCTTGTATCAGTGTCTCTTGATAGAAGTGATCCAATAAATTCCATGGAAATTCCTTCCATAACATAAAATCAGTATGTCCAGATCATACATAATTGTCCCACAAGCACATCCCTGATCCCTATAGAATGTAAGTATCTAACATGAGCCTTTTCCCAGCTAATGTCTCTAAATGGTCATGGATCATATCTATCGATTCAATATAGAGTTCAACTCCATCAGGTCTACCCACACTACTAAAAGTGGAAAGGTTCTACAGCTGAAACTGCCTTGTCAACTCAGACCTACTTTTTAGAACCTACCCTGGGTCTCTCTCCATGAATTGCATGAAATGTGAAAAATTATCTGGGAACTGCTCCCCTTTCTCCACATCTTTCACCTATGGTGCCTCATGTTCCCTTTTTAGATGTTCGTTCCGTGCCATACCCCTCATTCTCTTCCTCAAAAAGCATCATGAAGGCATATATCTAGTAATAAAAACACACATCTTCAGTATCATAACATAAACTTATAACATTTACATACGAGGATATGCTATCACAAAAAGTTTCAACATGTCCTTTCCCCCTTTTCTCGCTACAAGGCCAACACCGATGCCTTATCACTACCCTTAACCATCCCACTTCTAGGTCTAAGATAACAAGGGATCATATATTCACATTAATTAATTCAACCATTAATTAATCACATTATCCCAAATTAATTAATTAATTAATTAATTAATTAATCATAATCACTTCATCAATAATAGTTCTCTTTAGACACTCATTTCTTATCATTTGGCATCATTATTTCAATTTCACTACAAGGAAAAATAGTTCAAGTTAAAAAACTTTCCCATAACCCAGTTTCCTGTGAGTGCCCAGGATAATTCATGTCGCAGAAACTCTGAGTGACTATAATGATGCATACAGACTGAAGTATTATGCTTCTTTAGGCCACAAATAAAAATTTAACAACTTTTTAGAAAAAATATCACAACACACCACAAGTGCATCCCCCCGAGGTGAAATAATATCCTAGTGTAACAATAAATAATAATCACAACAATCCCACCCCGAGTACTCAGATTTCCCCATACATTTGTTTGAAACTCCCATTCATGAGCTCATTACCAAGCCGAAAATCTTCCAAGTATCTAGTCTTCCTTTCCCAAAATAGTAAGACAAAAGAAGAAGAATGAAAAGAAAACTCCTCTGATACCACATTGTGACGTCCCGATATGGGTGCCACTAAACGGTGCCGTGAGCCGGTTGGAAACATGCTCTCAATCATGCCTCCCCATATGCCTGAGGGTGTCGAATAGCAGTGAGGGTCTTGTAAATCACTATTGGCGAGACTATACACTATTTTATCAAAATGAAACACCAATAGAAGAAAACAAAAAAAATCCAAGAGTAGACGTGTATAAATAACCAGAACAATACCATGTCATATGATATTCAAAACAAGAATATAATATACTCAACTAAAAGGTAAAACATGTTAAGACAATGAAAGTTTTATGTTTCTACAATGAAACTAAAATTAAAGACACAACAACACCAATGTGGGTCCTGAACCACTCGTGGTTCCCTCACCGATGCTCCAATCAAATACAACAATCTATCCTAGGGAATTGATCTTTTCATATCCTATAACAAAAAAGTCTACTCGGGTGCCAATCAGGAGGCTGAGAGTGGGGGTGAGAACTACACAATAGGCCACCACCAACTGTGTCTAATACAAGTCCAGTCAAAATACAGTGTATGTAATTTTATAAATAAATAATCGAAATGCATAATTAAATAGTTATCACATTTTCATTTAATATTTAGTCATCAAATTAGGCCTAGATTCAATTCATGTTTCCCATTTAATCATCATTCATTATCATCATTCATTTTGTGTTTAATGTCATGTGAAGAACCCAAAATCTCATCTAGTGTAGTTTGCCATGCCTAACAGTCCATATGTGATTTGGTGTAGGTATTCATGTTAAGCACCCCAAAATCTCATTCTTGGATAACTATGTGGGAGGAACACCATGTCTAAGTCCCATATTTGAATCGTTCTATAAAGAAATGTCTAGAACCATAATAATCTGTGTCATTTAATCATTCTTCAATTCACAAGAATTAACCATATCATTCCATTACTAATCAATCAATTAGTTAATCTTTTAAAAGTCAATTAAGTAACTCAACAATAAACTAATAACATAACCCATTAATTAATTCATCAAATAAGTAACAAATCCACACAATTCTCATTCCATAATTAATTATTCACAATTAATTACCCATATAAAATAACAAATTATCATAATTAATTCACTCAATAAATTATCTTTGATCTAAATCATAACACATAATTAATTCTCACAATTAATTATCTTACATATCCATACATCATTTCATAATTAATTTCCCCGATTAATTATCTTAACACTATCAATTCAATATCTCAATAAAAATATCTCATCCCATAAACAATCTACAAAACAATTATCTATTTTAGACACCACATACCCACATAATTTTCTCTATTTTTAAATTATAAATTAGTCACCAATGCAATCAAAAGTCAATTCCCCATTCCAGATTACTCCAATTTAGGAAATCAATTATCAAGGGATGATAAAAAATCCATAAACTCACATTCACATATCAAATAGATGACTATTGGTGTTATATTTAGACAACATACCTCGATTTATTAATGGATGTTAGCCCAATGGAAATTCCCAAAATTCCAGCATCATAACATCATTTATCAAGAACCAGATCTGAATCCCTAAACCAAAATTAAGTTCAAATGCATCAGGATCATACAAATGTTGATCTATATCCACAATCTAAGATATTGATCATGAATAATAGGTTTAGATCCATTTAAACTATGTATATTTACCATGAAAAGATCCATGGAAGATAGAGGAAATAATAAGAGAAGAAACATGATGAAATCCACTTACCAGGAGGAGAGCAGATATTCAATATGGGATTTTGATCTCAAAGAATGATGTTTTAATCACCTTTAAATCCTTCATAAAGGCTTTTATATCACCTAGAAGCTAATATTCCCTGTTAAAGGTCAATATATGTGAGTCTTGGGGAGTTTATGTGGTTTTAAAAATATATTTTCATATAATTAATCTCACACACACGGTTTCTTGGGCAAGGGTGCTTGATTAGGGAAAACCATGTGCCAACTGTGCATACCTATCCATCATGGTTTGAATGGTTGTGAAGGTTTAGTGGTACAATTTTTCAAACCATGCGCAAACTGTGTGGACCTCTCTCTCATGGTTATAGAGTTGGCACAATTTAGTCGTATGAGTTCTCAAACCGTGCGTAAACTGCTCACAACCCTATATCTGTCTGTTTTTCATAAAAACAAAATTACCCAAACACACCCCAATACAATAATTAAAAACAAATATACATAAAAATGTAAAAATTTACATTGAAACATGCCTAAGATAAATCCATAAAAGGATTATATCTTATATCACCCACAAATATTTAGTAGATATTGTGACGCATGGGTAAGAGAAGGAAGGATTAATGTTATATAAAATGTATTTTATGTCATGGGATGATCATATCATCAAAATATAAGTCTTTTTATTTAATGTTTTTATGGTAAATCCTAAAAATGGTGGTCATTGGTCGGGAATATAAAATAGAGAGAAGAAATTAATTCTTTTAGATGTGATTAATTTAAGAATATTTTCTTTGATAAATATTATCTGATGGAAGGAAGACTATGGTTTGAAACTTTTATCATGGAAATGAGAAAAATGGAGAAAAATACATTTGATCCCTATGAATAAAACGTCACCTTTTTTGAAAGTGATGCACCAAAGTTTTTCTATTATTTGGATAGTAAAACTGATCAGTTTTACCTAAAATTTAACTCAAGATATTAAATGGAATTTAAATCTTGTGAAGTGAAAAGTTATGATAAACCTATTTTAAGTGAAGTGAAGGTAGAAAACTACTTTTATTAGGATTGTGTATTACATAAAATTTATAAGAAAAAGTTTTACAATTTTATGGAAATTTGGAAACAAATATCAAATAAACATTGACGTAAGAAAACTAGGTTGCCATCATGTGATAGGTGTCATAAAAATAATCTCATAAAATGTTTTATAAAAATTTGGAAGTGTTTTACATATGTAAATACGTGACATGGGGATCATGATGGACCGGAAAATTATTAGATGAATAATTAAAAGTAAATGGTAAGAATCACTAATTGTAATTATTTGGGGAATTATGACAATTTTTGTAAGATGTTAGTTACCCAGGCTATGAATCATCATGATTCAAAGAAAAAAGTTCCATAAAATTAAATTTCTAATACTCTAATTGATGTTGAGTCATATAAATAAGTGGTCATATATAAGTTACTAGTTAATTAAAATTATTAGAAATTGATTTTTGACTCCATATATTCACATTCATTCATTTTTGAGAAATTCATGATTAAAATGGAATAATTTTATCCTGATAATAATATATGACTTTTAGTTAAAAATCAATGTGAAAATGTAAAAAAAACCAAGAATTATATGAATCTTCCAATTGTTATTATTGATATGTTCATTCCGAGAAAACTTTTTGATCTATCCAATGTAGAGTTTGATATTATTTTCTGAATTGATTGGATTTTATATTATTATGTTAAGATATATTAGAGTGTTAATAATTTTTTATTTAATCATTTCATACCTATAATAACCTTTGATAACCTACCATGAAATAGATAAATTGATTGGAAATTTCATTGAATGTGGAATACCAAATATTTTTTAAAATAATAATATTTTTCAAATTAGTTGTTTTCCCATAAGTTAATGAATACATGTATTTTTTTCAAGATTATTTACTTTGTGTTATTCCTAATCAAGTGGTTGAGTTTAGTGTTGGATTAGTATTATATGTTGAGCCTATTTCAATACCCCCATTTCAAATTTCTCAATAATTAAATTTTTAATTTTAAAAAATTACATGTGTTTATATATAATGGTTCCATTAATCATATAACATCACCATGTGGTTTAATTATTTTTTTATTAATAATAAAGGTGTTATTATATGGATTTACATTGATTACATAGCATTAAATGACAACATTTTTACTAACATGTACCTTATTCCTCATTTCAATGATTTGTTTTCAGCTCTATGGAGCACAATATTTTCCAATGATTGATATGTTGTTAGGTACCATAGGTTCAAGTGAAGGTGGATGATATTCTGAAGGTGATTTTGAAATAGACATGGGAATTATGAGTTTTTAGTTATTCTATTTTGGTTGTTTTATTTACAAAAATAATTTATGAATAGTATGAATAGAGTTTTTCAGGACTATTTAGACAATTTCTTTATGTTTATTAATGATATATTATTATATTCTTAAAGTCATAAGGAGAATGAAATAAACCTAAAGATTTATTTTCAATCATAAAATTGAATGAAACTATATGTAATGTCTTGTAAGTATGAATTCTGGTAAATGTTGATTTCTCTCATAGGATATACTATCTTTAAAATGGCATAAATTTTAACCTAAATACCCTTATAGTAGTTGAATAATGGAAAAGGTAGAATAAAAAAAGAGAATCCCATTATAGTTATCTCAACTATTAATGTAAAATCTATTATATATGCATTACCACATGTTATATGTTCACTAATAATAAATAAATAAAAATTAAATGGTTATGGAAGAGTTCATAATTGGATAAAGAAGAGTATTTTTTATGACCATCGATATTGGTATGATTTTTTTGTTCATCACAAGTTAGATGTAATACATATTAAGAGTTTTTTATAATATAATCTCAACCATTTTAGACACACCTTGTATGAACAAAGATAAATTAATGGAACAGGTCGATCTTGCCCAGATTTGCACACATCTGAAACATGAATTATTTAAAGATTAATGATCATGAAATTTAATGAATCCAAAAACATATTAGAAAGTTTTTAATGAATGTAATTTATTATTTTGTTAATGGATTTTATATTTTAGGTTAATTTATGGTTATGTTTTTTTATTTTTCTCATTGCATCCGAAATTGGAAAATTACTAGTTTAAAAATTCATGACTACCCTGTCATAATGAAAGATTACTGCATAGTTATCTTAAAGAGATGTTGAGTTCATCAATATGGGATGTGTTGACCAAAATTTTATATTTATTATGAAATATTTGTGTTGAAAAATATGATAATAGTGTATCATTTATGCTATAAAAAGATGTTGTATTAATTTTATGTAAATTGGAGAAAATACTCCCACCGGGATTATTTGAATCAATAGAACATTTAATATTTCATTTATCATATGAATTAAAATTTGGGAGACTAGTAAAATTATGATGGATTTACCAATTTTGGAGATGTATGTAAAATTTAAGGAATACTGTCTGTAATAAAGAATTAGTTGAAGGGTCAATTGCAGAAGCGTACATGTAAAAGGAAATTAAAAAAATATTTTTCTCAATAGAAATATCATTAAAAACATAACTAGATGGGATTTAATGAGAAATATTTTGATGATTTCACAGACGATAAATTTTTTTTTTAATCAGCCTAAGCTGGTTTTGGGTGGTTATCATGGACAATGGAATTCAGATGAATAACTTCAGAGATATCATACATATGTTCTTCTAAATTGCAATTAAATGGAATGATTTTTTAGCAAGTAATGGTTTTTATTATTTTGTTAAAATTTTACAAAACATTTTTTTTAATTAATGCATTTTTAAAACATATGATGAATATATCATAAAACAAATTATTAAAATTACATCTGTTTCACTAGAAGAATGTCACCAAAAAAATTTCATATGGGTTTCAAATATTGGTAAGTTATGTTCCTCTTGATTAAAAAATAAATCATTTTTTCCTAGATATAAATTATAATAAATTTTTATTGTTTATAAGAAACCTGATGTGAAAATAGAATTTATAGTAGATTATATATGGTGAAAAAATCACCATTGAATTTGTTATAATATTATAATTGATATATTATTAATTGATTTTTGATTCTATACATGAGTATTTGGTGACTTAGTGAAATAAATAAATAGTTGTGTTTGTTTGAAAGGATATCATCATAAAAATTTTACTGTACAATTTCATGGTAATTTGTATGAAATAATTGTGTTATGTTATTTGGGTCAAAATTATATAACAATGTCTAAATTTGATTGGTTTGATAATGATCGAGGGTTGTGAGTTCATCCATAACATAGAGTCATTTACATAAAATATACCTGTATTCTTTCATCAAATGAACCATTTATTTCATAACATCAATAAGATCTTATTTATTATACTATTAATATAGTTTTTTAGAGAATTGAATTACTGTAGGAGAGTGATAAAAATGAAATCATATGACAATTAGTTTAGTTAAACTGAAAATGGTTTTGTGGAAGTGATAATGTTAAAATTTTATAGATGCATCCCAAAAATATGTCACTTACTTGAATATATATAAAGTTAGATGTTGAATCCCCTATTTAATGACCAATTATATAAATAATATTGATGAGGTGATACATGATAATGAAAATGAAAGTATTATTGAGGTTGGAAATGGGGATGATGAGGTGAAAAAAATTACTCAAAGGAGATGTTGATCAAGAAGAATATTGACATATTATATTCATGTATTTATTAGTTTTTATATATTATATTTGTAATAAAAAATTTTTATAGGTAACATATTTTGTTTTAGATGGATAAACATGACGAACAATTTTCTTCCTTCACAGATTACTTTAATTCTTAGTTTTAATATAGTTGATATCTAAAGTGACATTTATTAATATTTAAGAATATTATATTCTAAATGATATCTATTTGTATTTTTATATTTGACAACTATATTAACAAATATTTATTGGTAAAATTATTATTTTCTATTATTTATTCTTAAGTAATTATTACATTTTGTTATTTATTAGATTTATATATTTCATATCTGTGTTAATAATATCATACTTAAATGATTATTTATTTCACATGTCTAGAGATTCTCCTAGTGATCTATTTCATTATTTACCAATGCTATAATGCCTACTGATGAGCTTGATTCAAATGATCCATGTGATGTTTTTCCTATTAAGAGGTGGAAAAATCTTATTCTATTGAGGATTATTGTCCCTATTATAGATAAATACCCCAATATATATTTTGACCAATGTTTATGGAGGTATGTTTAATTTTTTATGATATTTATTTTACATTATAATTTTTGTATTAATTTTGGTAACAATATTCTGGTTAATTTTTTATCTTCACAGTTTTTAATATTTTATTTTTTGTGAAGGTTGGTGTGATTCTAATAAATTATCTTTCTGAGTTGTGGGTGGCATGAGACCAGGTTCACATCATCCTTCATCACCTAAGGTTTGGCCATTGGAATGTACGTTTTTAAATAATATTTATTTCTTAAAATTTATTTAATTACTAATATTTTTTAATTCTATTACTAGATTTATTTTCCTCAAATGATGATATTATAAAAGGTCATATATAGGATGCATGGGATATTTTTATAAATAAAAACTTTTAATATGTTTTATAACACCTCATAATAGGATCTATAGTTAAATCTTATGCTATAGGTTTTGACCAGTCTTAAATTTCCCATCGACCTGAATACATCTAAGATCATGTGTGGGATTAATTTTTATCCTAGAGCATATGATATACTTTTAGGAAGAGTTTATCATCTATAAATAAGATTAGGGGGAGGCAAAAGGTAACACCATAGTCCAGGAGTTTTTCATTTTGGAAACATCAAAAACATATGGCATGCAATTTTATTTTTTAATGTATATATACATTAAATTTTATTTTAGTTTATTTTATAATGACCTCAACTGACACATATATTATGAATTTTTATGTTTATAAGAAGATTTATACAGATCCAAGTATAAGAAAACATATTGTAGTCTTATAGTTATATATCGTGTAATTTTTTTTAATAATATCCCCAATATTAATTTTATTATTATTTTAATTTGGAATTAAATTTTGATGAAACATAAGAGGATATGACTTCTAATTCTAGAGAGATATTAGTCGAGAGAGAAGAAAATTCCATTGATTATTCCAATTTCGAGGAGGGGGGCTGGATATATATGACGTAGCATATTATTGAGAGTGTTTAGGTTATTTTTATTAGTTCCTGAATAACACCTAAAAATTATTATAGTACTTATGTGATGTCATCGTGGAGCCAAAATGGTTCTCGTGGAGAGGCATCGTCAATGCCATCATTTACTGGATAGTATGAGGAGTGGTTGAGAGATTAGGAAGACACAATTCAACAGATACATAGAGAGGGGGATGAGCATGAGAAGAAATATCAAAGAGTTGAGCATTAGATAGAATATATGTGATGGCATCCAAGTGGAGTTGGTATAGAGTATCCCCTATGTGATATTTTTAGTGATCCTACTCCACCCAACACTTTAGGATTATTTTTAACGTTTTAATACTTTTATGTAATTTGGGATGAAAAACATATTATGTTTGAAATTTTTTCATTATTATTATGACGATTTCAATTTAATGAATGTTTTAATTTTTCTAATTTTTCTAATTTTTTTATTTTTTAAAATTTTTTAAGTATTTTTATTAATAATAAATTTTTAAATTTTTAAATTTTTTAAATTATGACATAATTTTAAATTTATTTCATTACTTTAATTATTCATATATTTTTAAATTTTTTTTAATTAACTTTAAATAATTTTATTTTTGTAATTATAATAAATTAATTTTATATGATTAAATTTTATTATTTATTTATAATTAGTTTTAAGTATTTATTAAATTTTTTGTTATTTCTTAATATATTTTTTTCTTTAAAATTTTAATTATTTTAATTATTTTAATTACTCGTAAATTTTTTTTAATTTTGTTTTACTTATTTTTAATTTTTTTAAATGCAATTATTTATGATATTCTATTATTGTGTAGTAAATAATCAATTTTGACAATCCCTAATTATAGTTTATTTAATAAGTTTGAACCTTATTTGCAACAAATATTTTATTCATCATGATTATTCTCTATTTGGGACGATCCATCATATATATTAACAATTGTGACATCAGTTTTTCCATAGTGTAGTATTAATGGAATCATGTGGAAAATTAATTTTAGTGATGTGAGTCCGTTTCAAATGGTACACTACAAAAAAATGATACTTCAGTAGACGTAGCCACATTGTCCCACATACTCACTATCCACATAAGATATGATAGAACATGGGACCTTTCTAAGCAGATTCAGACCACTTCTCCATTAATGATATCATTTTTCAATACCATATATTTTTATTAAAATTACTAATTGAGTAATCTAATTGACATATTCCCTTTATCAACACTCAAAATGGGTTTTAGAAATGGTAAAAAAGAGTGGTTCATAACATCGATGATAATAGGGGGTCCCCTTTCTCAATGTTGATAAAGGTATAACTGGAAGCAATGTGTTGTTAATATAATATCACACCTAGGAAAAACAAAAAAACACTATAATTATCAAGCAATGGCTCTATACATATAATGTGACACCAATAATACTAAAATTTCCACCCATGGTATATGAAAAATACACTGCAATATACATTTCAAACAATGTTTTATGTAATTACATATTCAACTGTCCAAAAAACACTTAAAATCAATAATATTTCATCTTGTAATGCTAATGAATCCCTTTAAATATGTCCTCTTATGGAATCAGTTACTGAACAAATCACCTCAACCCGAGCATAAGATTTCTCTTATATAAGAAAACAATTATTATGTTAGTAATACTGTAAATAAATGAATAAAACATTAATATGAAATAATTCTCTAATAAAATTTTAATATTTAATAAAAAGAAATATTTGGAGTAATACTAGTCCCACCATTTCTCCTATTGAGGTTGGGTTTATTTCTACATGACACAAATGACCTATAGATCATTTTCCTAATATATCAAAACAAACTGAATGTGTTTTCTTAGTCTTGATTACGTCACTAGTTATTTTACTAAAATTAGTTTCAATTATAAATAATGACACATTTGGAGTTATATCAGCCACAACATGAATTGTATTGATGTACCACTAATTCTTACCTATAATAAATTAATGATGTTTTTTTCCTAGAGTATCAAAACAGTCGGAATATATTTTCATGGTTTTTATAGCAGTTGGGGTTTTTTAATAAAATGTAATTTCAAACTAGAAACATGCATGATGAGTTATACTAGTCACATAGTGTTTCGATTTGATATGAAACTACTTCATTCATGTCTCATATGACCTATTAATCACTTATCTAAATTATCAAGACAATCAGAGCATGTTTTCTTGGTTTTAAGTGAGAATCATGTTATGAACTAAAATGAAAATTTTAAACTGAAATTGGGAACATTGAGTCATACCGGTCACACCATTCATTGGATTGAGGTGTGGTTGATTAATACATATATCAAATGACTCATAGATAATTTTCTAAAATTATCTTAACTATATGAATGCATTTTATTGGTTATCAGTATGTCACTTGTTGTTTTTTACTTAAATTAATATCCATCTTAAATAAAAAGAGTCCCCTTCAATGATACTAGCCACACCGTATATCGTATTTTTGTGAGGATTATTTTTACACGTCAAAAATAACATATATATCACTATAGTAAAATATCAAAACAATCAGAATTCAATTTCATGATTTTCAATAAGTCACTTGCTGTTTTTACTTAAATTGATGTCAATTTTAAATAAAAAGGGACACTTTGAGTTATACCGACCACACTGTACATCATATCGATGTGATGCATATTCTTACAAGTCAAATATGAAGTATATATCATTTTCATATTGTATCAAAATTTGACAAATGTTTGTTCTTGGTTTCAATTATGGAAGTTGTGTTTTTTACTAAAATGTCATTTCAAACTTGAAACACACATTCCGAGTCATACTGTCCACATCATACATGTATTTGATGTGATACAATTTTATAAACATAAAAAATGACTTATGAATTCTTTTCTAAAATTATTAAGTAAACCAGATCATGTTTTCTTAGTCTTTAGTGAGTGACATGTTTTGAACTAAAATGTTAAATTTAAACTGATAACAGACACTTTTGTTCATACCGATCACACCATGTGTCATATTGAAATGTGTTTGATTCCTAAATATGAAAAATTATTCATGGCCTATTTTCCTAAATTAGAAAATCAGTATGGATAATTTTTATTAGTTTTCAGTATGTCACTTTTTGTTTTTAATAAAATTAATGGAAAGATTAATTTAAGATACACACTTTGATTGATACCGACCACACCATGTGTCTTAGTGAGGTGAGGATAATTTATTCCCATCAAAAAATGACTTATATTTCGTTTTCCTAAAATATAAAAACAATCTGACTACATTGTCATGGTTTTCATTATATTACTTGTTGGTTTTACATAAATTAATATCAATTTTAAATAAAAAGAGAATCTATGAATTATAATGGTCACAATGTGAATTGTATTGAGACAAGGTTGATTCCTCCATGTCACAATTGACATATAGATCATTTTTCTAAAGAATCAACACAATATAAATGTTTTTTCTTTGGTTTTAGTTTGCTAAGTATGCTTGTTTACTCAATGTCATTTAAAACTGGAAATAGACATTATGAGTCATACTAGTCGCATCATGGATTTTTTTGATGAGAGAATACTTTATACACATCATATATGAAATATAAATAATTTTTCAAAATTATAAATACAATCATTATTCTTTTTATTGGTTTTTAGTGAATGACATATTTTGAACTGAAATGTCATTTTTAAACTAATAATAGAGATTTTTAGTCATACACGTCACACCGTGCATTAGATTGAGGTGTGGTTAATTAATACATGTCAAAGATGACACATGGATCATTTTCCTAAAGTACCAAAACGATGGGAATGTTTTCAGACTTTTCAGTATGTTATGTGTTCTTTTTTCTAAATGAAATGTCAATTTAATATTAAAATTTACAGTTAAAGTCATACCTACCACACCATGTATTGTATTGTCATGCAGTTCACTCATACACATCAAAATAACTTATGGAACATTTTACCAATGTATCAAAATAATCTAAATTCATTCGATCAATTTTTAGTATGTCACGTTTTCTTTTTACAAAAACTAATGTCAATTTTAAATAAAAATAGACATTCAGTGATACAAGTCACCTGTTGTTTTTTGCTTTGTTTTTATTAAGTTATTTACTATGATACCAACTATATTGAACTATAAATTTCAAAAATAGATATAACATCATAGCATATAAATATTCCTTATATAACTTAATGATCCATGCCAGAATAGTTTAGGTCTAGTGTATTTGGAAACATTGATACATAAATTACTAGTTCATAAGAGTCCCTATTATGTTATTCATTACTAGAATCATTATTATGTATATAATTTATAAAACCATTATTAATAATCTATTGATATGAAACTTGTGAAAGTGTGATCACAGATGCTCAATAAATGGAAACAAGGGAGATAACATTGATAATATAAGAAAATTAACATACAAATATTTTATAAAATGATGAGAAAATAGTTAATTACATAAAGGGACACACTTTGAGTCATACTGAACACTTAATGTGTTACCCTGATTTTCATTTGAAATCCTTTTCAAAATGGAAACACTTGTACTGTCGACATTTATCACTTTCTTTCAAGTTCCCTCCACTGCTTTTTTAAGGAAAGTGATAAATGCCGACAATGTATGGGTGGAATAGTTTTGAGGGAGAGTAAGTCTATATAAGACAGGTCTTGTATGATTAGTCAAACATTTAATTTATATTATGATAACATATTATAGAAGAGGTAAAATTATGAGGATAAACATAGTATGTTAAAAAAAATTACATTCTTGTTGAATTCAGAGTTGTAGTCTAGAATTCGTATCTCTCAAGAGCATGATGATTTTCAAACAAACATCCACAAATCTATCAAAGGTATACATATATATAAGTAAATAATGATAATATGATAAATAATAAAATGAATTTAATAAAAAAATGAAAAAATTGACTACTATTATCGAAGTCACATCTTCATGTTATTTGTGTACATTCTTTAATCAGGTATTCTTCCAATTAATTTATGAAAAAATCTATACCATCTTGTCAATATGAGTTTTTTATAGTCATTGTAGTAATAGAAAAATATAAATACCCAAAATATTAATAAATATTTTAAATGAAATAGTAATTATCTTGAAAAATACATTTTTAGGGATACTATTTTGTTCATGGAATATGATATCTCTCATAAATTTACAAACACAATAACTGTAATCTTTTGCATTGGTTTGTTTCGAACACTAAAAAAATATTGAATTGAATAAATAATTTGTTTCGATATGTGTTTAGATAGTGAAATTTTATTATATTTACCATTATACTTATCTAATCATAGAATATTTCTTCATCATTTTTCTTAGACCCTAGCCCCATTTCTTGTTTTTCATAAATGTTATGTCATGCCCCATCATAAAAAAATCCCCATTTAAAGATAATATAAATTATATAACATTATATTTAGTCACAAAACATTGGATTTAGTCTATAAAAAATTTACAAACATTATATTGTGCGGATGGTTTGTTGGATATCCATGCTTTGAATATAAGAAATAAATCGTTGTATTATCCAAATTTACTCTAATGAGCATACAATGATATCTAAAAAAAATGAATATGTAATGAAAGATATGAAAATATATTTGATATGAATACACTATTTAGTCTTACCTCTACATCATTGGTATTAAATATATTCTATCATCTGAATGTTTTTGTTGAAATTATTGGATCATACCTACCACTATTTACTCTTTTTTTGTTATCCATTTTGTCTTGTTATATAGATGAGATGTGAGGAATAAAGTCATTAAAAAAATATCATGGTAAAATACCTTAAATGTTTTTTTCATATATACGTATTAAAAAATATGATTTTTTCTCATAATTAACATCGTATATCATCTTTTGGAAAATTAAATCATGAAAACATACCTCATGTATGCATTTACAACTAAGCCACCTAGACAATCAAGTTTGAGGATTTCAATTACACTCTCAAAACTAATGATTTAAACATATTTCTCTCAATAAAAATATTCATTAAAATCAACTACAAGATTTTGACCATCTTTTAACTGTGTATCCACATGAAAATTCAATGATAGTAAGTGCAGAAATTAAATGAGCAAGGTAATTGTGCTTTCAGTAGATATTTTTGATTGGTTGGTTGATCCTTTCTATAGTTTTGATTCAATCATTCAATTAATCCCATTATCATTTCCAATATATAATAACATTCATCAATTCAGAACTTTTTTCATTAATTGATAAAGTTTTGGCTTGAAAAGTATATTGTAAATGAGTAAATACATGTCGACATGCCTTTTTAAAATATGTGACGGTCATGTGGTGAATGCTCCAATACCTTTTTTAGAAGTATGAATATATTAATCATAAATTGGAATATGTAACTAAATTCTCATCTCTTGTAATACAATAATTAACACTCTCCCATGACCTGTTGAACGTGGTCTGCTGTGTACCATGTCATTTTGGATATTGAACATTGTATCCCTCACTATAAGGCGATCGATGGGAGTTGATAGATATATATCACAGTCATTATCACCCTATATAATATCATTATCACAAGGATATCAGTTTTGGTCTAATTCACATTTCACATAAACATGTTTTAGAATATATATTACCACGACTCAGATATCTCTTTGAGGGGAATGAATCTCTTTATAGCAATTGGGGGTGGGGTTGGATCTCCACCCATTGGTTTTTCTTGAGTTGTTTCTTATCTTTTCCACCCCTATTAAATATTCCATCATCTCTATCTACCATTGGAATTATTCTTAATGCATAGTTATTATTTCTATACTTTATTTTATTAATTCACTTTGATCCTCCTCTTTCTTTTTCCTCAAAATATGTTTGGGGTGTCAGCCCAAAAGCATCACCTCTGACACGACCATACTATTCTGATCACTTCATGGCCACAAATTGTATTTCTTCATTTGGTATAGGTGTTTTTATTAATATGGCTATGTTAGATAAAAAATATATGAAAATAAGTGATCCTTTTTATATAATAGGTTAATATTTATATTATGTAATACATACACATGTTTTCCACACTTCTTTGTGTATTTTCATCTATTAGTATATCATCTTTATTTACACATGCCTCCTTTCATATCACATGGCATGGTATAGAAGTGAAATTGGATTTAGAGTCATCAATCTATATAAAAATAGTGAAACATAATTACGGTGTTATTTCATGTCACATAAATGTATTATAATAGATCTAAAATGTGTACCATTCTATTTTCAAGTGAATTATTCCTCATCCTTACCTTAGGGTTGGGGTACACTGGTTTTTCTGGTTTTTCATTATTTCTATCACTAAGTTGTTGATTCATAAATAAAAAATTGTCATTCAATGTGATGAATACACTTATCTTGAAACAACATATTACAAGAAACAATGTACATAAAAAGAAACATCTACATGATGACTACTAAACACATCCCACAATTCATAGGATATCAGTTGTTCATAGATAAACGGTGCGGGTGGGTTTCTTTTCCATTCAAAATCTTTAAGATGATGTCTTATTAGAATAGTGTTAAATTCCTTATAAATCATTCCAGTAATAATTAACACTTTTTATTATGGTATTCGCTTACTATAAATGAAGACTATAATGTATGATGAAGATTAAATCGATGTTTCATTGTTCTTCTAGTAAATTAATGAAATGATATCATAATTTTACCATAATATCTTCCCACATCGGTGTCTTAATCGCAGAAAAAACATGGTTCCACAAATCTTTATCATTAATCAGGCATAGCCAAGTGACAATTCCAATATAACAACTAAACATGGCCTTATTGGGGTCAACATACTGGCCTTGTGCATTCCATCCGACCACTAACATGATGTATTTGACTTTTTTCTTAAGGATTTTTTCTAACACCATCAAACATTGATGATCTTATTTTTTCTGTGTTACTAGTCCTTTATCACCTATAATTTCCTCATAATCAACATCGTCAAAATATTACTCTCAACCCATAGCATTTTCCTATATATATATTCATTACAATTCTTTCACTGGGAGAAAAAATATATCATGAAACCTATTATTCCTCAGAAATGGGAGTAGCAGCACATGTTGAAGGTCATTCCTCTACACTAGAAGTATCAACATGTTGAGAAACCAATTGTTTTTTAAGATTGTGATCACATTCACATTTGGAATTCATTATCTAAAAAAGTGGTTTAATATTTAATTTAGAGTACATAAATGCACCAGAAAAAGTATAATAACATGAGGTAACATTGTGTATATTACAATAAAAATAAACCTGATTATTTAAATCCATATTTATTTATTAAAGGATAAAGGAATTTTACCCATCTATCAATGATCCCAATTTTTTCATTGTATTCTATTCATATATATAAAAAATATTCTATATTGGGGACACTATGAAATTATTTTGACATCACAATGAAAGGTTAATACTCAGTTGGATTTTTTTCTAACCCTTCAGTGATATTGTTTGATAATAAAATAATTTACCACTTTTGGTTTTCAATGTCTAAACAGAATATACATTTACTATATGTGATGCAATTATAAATAGTTCATATTTGTACCCTTATTTACAGAAATCAAATTTTAGGAATCCTAATTCATCTATTTTAATAAAACTCTGGTTATCAACCCACTTACATTAAAACATCAGCACTTTTAATGTTTTATAATCGAACTACCATATTTTTTAACGATTCTAATTTATGACATATTCTCATAAATTGGGTATCTTTCCATAGTACCAAAATCATGCATCGCTTTAACCACAAGTGTAACTCCACTATGTTTTATGGTTATGTCTTCATCATGCTCATTTTTATAGAACATATAACCATTAATTTCATAACTATTGTAAGATAATACATACACACTTCTTACTCTATATAGACATCAAATTCGTTCTGAAATTGAATCTAGATTTTCATATGAATCCATCAAAATATGGTCTTGAAACCATCCTATAAACTATTTTTTATTTTTTTTGATATACATATTTAATCCCTTGATTTAATCAAATTCCTATGAATTTTTTATTGGGTTTCAACATATAGGGAATCCTCTAAACTGTTATGAATAATATAAAGGTGGCCTACTCCTAATCTGTAATATTGATTGTGATAATATATATTCCATAAACTCTATCACCCGTAAGATGACTAGTGTGATGATATTTCGGTAGACCAATTCTCTCAACACAAGATAAGTATTTAGTATATAATTCAATTGCTTCATCAACAATCTAACAATTATAAAATAAAACCCTCTTCCTGTCTTTAATTTTTGCCATACCGTTTCAAAATATTCATATACTTTTCAATGGGATATATCCATCTATAGTGTATAAGACCTCATTTTCAAGTCTCTCTCACCAAGTGAACCATCAAATACACCATCATATTAATAAATGTTAGAAGGAAAAAAATTATAATTCACATAATATGATGAAAATTTCTATTTCCATAGTCACCAATTTCACCAAGTCTATAAAATTGTTGAATATATAATTGAAAAATAAATAGAGCTTTGTTAATGTATGATGATTATTATAGGGAAAAATTAAGCACAAATCTATAGGAATTGGATCACGACTCAAAATATGGAAGTCCAATGATTTATTATCATTTAAATTAATATTAGTCATTGACATGATGTTCTTGATATTCGATAAATACCCCTATAGAAGCTTTACATAATTCAAAATGTTGAAAAACTGATATCTCTCCTTCTTGGAATGATTGTATGCAACTGGAGGTAGAAAATTTCTAATTTAAAGACAATTTTTATATAGTAATTCAAAAAAAGATGATATCTTTTTCTAAACAGTTTTGGTATGGTTTTTTGAAAATAGTTTACCAAAACTAGTGTCCAAATCATTTACTTTTCAAACCGTTAATCACCTGTTAGTAGATATGGTGTTGTTTGTTCTTATAAACTTCCATTGAATGGTGTTATCAACGATTGGTACATTTTCATTGAGGTATAAATATTTGAATTCTTATAAATATTGTTTTCTATGAATGTTTCAACCTAATTGACTGTGTAGCGTATTCGTAGATGGGATTCCCTTGAGTTCATTTAATGATATATCCTGAAAAATTTCCATAATCAGGAAATACATTTATCATCTCATACAACATGGATCTCAATGTGAAATATTTATTTTTAGAATCATAATACAACATAACATCTGAATCCCATAATAATTTCAAATCCTCTATCAACAGATCCAAATAAACAACTATATCATTACATGGGTTTTTTGGTCCCGATATAATCATAGATAACATGATGTATTTCTTTGTGTATGAATATGGTGGGAAGTTATAATTTAGCAACATAAGTGGCCATGTATTGTGAATTATTCTTTGAAAACCAAAAGGATTCACTCTGTCTGTAGATAACACAAGATGAAGGTTTCTTGGTCCATTTTCCAAATCAAGATACTCATGATCAATTATATTCCACCAAGGAGAGTTTTTTGGATCACATAGTTTCCCATAATTAATTATTATGTCTATGTGAAATGTAAATTGTCCTATAGTCTCCTCACATCGACATAGGTTCCTAAACAATGGAATGATTTGAAAGTACCACACCAATTTTGTAAGACTGGATTAAACATTCATGTATCGAGAAGTGAAACACATTGGGAATTAAATATGTAACTTTTGGTCCTTGAGAAATAGTATACACTCATTCGAGAAGGCGTGTATTATTTCAAAGATCATGCCCATCGAGCGTAGAATTCATTTGGCATTTTATGTTCATCTCAAGAGCCCATTATCTTATGAGAGAATGCCATTCTAGAGTGAAATAAATTCGGTACAACTAGAATCACTCCATCAATTGGAAACTTTCAAATTATACAGATTAAATACATTTGAAAATGATATATATATTTACTGTAAAATGTTTATAATATAGTCTTTTCACAAATCATTAAATTCTTAAACAATTACGGGAAATCCTGAAGTTGATCTTCAACTATTCTCTTCATTTTCTCTATAAGATATTCATTATCATTTGCATATGTAACCAGAACCTCGATGCAATATTATTCATTTTCCACACTTTTAATCATATTATATGATCCATAAAACACAATGTTATCACATCCACTATCTACATTCACTTTCCCCCATTTTTATTCTAGCACTTGTAACATTGATCTATTCCATGAAAGATCATGTGTACTTCCAACTCCAATGGAAATTTTTTTGATGAATAAAAGTAATGTAAACACATACAATAGATTTGATAAGGGTTATGTGAATGATATTTTTTAGATAAGATGAAATATTTAATTCCATATTCATACAATTTTTTCAAATGATTTTTATCCATCCATTTATTATTCAAATCCATCTTATTTGATTTTGTAATTTTAATATTTAACAATATAAATACATAGAATGTTGATAAAAAAATTAACCAACGCTAAATTGAGTAATATAAATTAATTATATTTAAATATTTATCCCCATTATCCACTTTCTAGAACCAAAGTCCTTCATTTGGGATTTTTTAGATAAATCAATCTTCAACTCTACTATCATTTCCTTCATTGGTCTAACTAATATATGTTTACCCACATAAAAGAAGTAAAATTAATAAATTCCCATCATAATACCCATTTATATTGCATAAATTATATAAATTGAACTACATGAACATTAATTCTACCATGAAAGAATTGAAATTAATGTTACAATATCTTGGTGTCCACTTATGACCACAAAAAATCCATTTGAGACTGGAATAGAACCTGCTATCTAATTTTGCATGAAACCTTTCAGTTGATTTATATACATATCTTCCTCAAAGTATCTATGATGGAATATAATCATGACATCCATTTGTTCTAGAAATAAACCTTCAATGGAACTCAATCCATGAAACATATAAATTATTTTATGCTTTACAATAGTATAGAAATACTACATATAATCTAATCCTTCTAATTATTAAAATACATATACAATTAGAGGCATTGTTCACTATTTACTATAATCCACTTTCTCCATTACATGATAAATCTAATTTTTATATAGGTATACCCTTAATATTTTTAATTGTATTATCTTTAATATATCCTAATTATAGAGGGAATTAAATAATTCTTACATTTTCTACTCACACTAAAATGAAGAAAAAATCCGACATTTGTTGAATACTAAAAAACAGAAAATACACCTTACTTAACCACACATTCTCCATTAGGGACACTCCTATAGTAAAAAAACCATAAAAATACAAAAACTAGATAGCGTGTGAGGTAATTAGTGTAGTATACATCTGGACCAATTTCATATTTCATAGGGTTTCCATACTTCCTAACAAGTGGAAGTGGGAAACAAAAAACCAATGATCATCACATGAATGAATATAATATATTTGTTTTCCTAATTCTATAAAAATATAAACTTGAAAATTATTGAAAAACTACATATCATTTGTCCTTTTACAACAATTTATAAAATCACATTTAAAATCCAATTAAAAAACAAACCATTTATAAAAATTACTATTTGAAATAACACACCCTTTTTAAAATAAATCATTCAATTCCAGCAACACTTTTTTAATACCACAATTAATTTTTTAAATCATTCAATGTGACTTCAGGGCCTAACGATCTTAATAATTTAAAATGAATGAAAACCTTCTATATTTAAAAAATTTCATTTAAAACTACACACACACATTATTAAAATGAAACAACCATTAAATACACATTCAAAAAATTCACATCCCTTTATGAAATCTAATCTGGTGAGTTCATAAATAGTTGGCATGTAACCTAAGTCCATGTCAAGTGTTTAAATCATTTTAAATCTATTTAAATACAATGAATCATATGTTGAACACATATAATTTTTTTAAAAGAATTTCAAAACACTTGAAATATTTTAAAATTGGAACTTAAGAATTTTCACAAAGACATAAATCCTAAGAGAGGCCCTCTATAAAATATTAAGAAATAATAGTAGAGTCTTTGGTGCTTGGAACACAGTTCTGTTGGGTATCACCATTTAGATGGTAACAATTCTTTGAGCGATTGATCATACACCATGGATTATGGGTCAAATATTGAGATAAATTATTCTTATTTAATTTATTGAGATGTTAAGGGAGATTTTATATATTCTATTCATGAAAGATAATGTGTTTAGTGATTCTACTGATCACACAAACTGATCATGAGGAGAATCCAAGTCCAATGGATGAGGTAAAAAATAGGGTCGAGCCTAGTAAAGATGGTTAGTAAAATTATATATGTAAATATAGGAATTATATTACTATAAAAAAAAGATAAGTATCAAATAATAATTGGATAAATTAAGGGAAACAAATCTTAATAATAGGGAAATTGAAGTTTAAAAGGAGAATCCAGATCCAAGAGGGTAGAAGGAAATTCCTCAATGATTTTGATCATTATTGTTGGATGTGTAGTATAATGAGGGATTAAGGATTATGATTATTGTATATTCAAAGGATTCCCAAAATTTTAAATATGGACTACATATAAACCATGTATTTTTGTTATATAAAAAATGTATAAATTCATTCCAAATGACTACATGAAAATGATGAATCTATCACAAACACAATCTTTCAAATGTAGATAACACCCACCTACTCAGAGCATACACATAGCCTGAATTCACATTATCTAGTGACCCACTTGTCTGGATGTGAGTCTGTAAAAGTGTATCATAAATATATTTCCTCTCATATAGTTACTAAGGTTTTATTTGACCAATAAAAGAGGTGAGTGATACATCAAGTAACAAGGATCACAACATGGGTCCACCATGATACCAATGTAAACAACAATATTTCCAAATCAATTTTAATGCACCAATAGGGAATTTGAACAATGAAAAAATAATAATCAACCCCCTTAATGGTTTGAAATACTGAAATTATCAATCTTTTTAAAATATTCCTTTGTATGTTATTATTTATGTTATTCCAAAACACATTTTCAAGGAATACATGAAAATAGAAAACCATTTGAAAATTCAAAGAATCAACATATCTTTATTAAAACATGGATTTTCACTTTGAAAATCAAATCCTCTAATGTTATAAAATAATCCAATTTATTTGAAAAAAGGGGTTAATATTTAATATAAAACCATCGACGCTAAATAAAATTTTCATCCAAAATTGTTATATTAAGCTTCAAAATTATAAAACCATGTTTAACTAAATTAAAATGAAAAAAATTGCATTTAAAAAACACATGAATTAAAAGAAGAAGAAATTTCATATAAATACATACATGGAAAATCTAAGATATAAAAACAATGAATCTGAGACAAGTAACCTCCATGATGAAGTTGCTTAGACCCCATAACCAATGGATTTTCCTCTATAAATTTGTAATCACATAAAATTTTCTTCTATGTCTGATAAGATTATTGAACATAAATATATCTATCTATCAAGAATACTTATTAATGTGAAAAATGGAATACATATAGCTGCAGTAGGGTCCGACAACAGTGGATTCAAGGTAAGTGGTGGGGATGGTGACATTGGAGGCTACAAAGGGGTTTTCAGTGGAGGTGGGTTTGTGGTGGAAGAGGCATCACAACAGAAGTGGGGTCTAGTGTGTAGAAAAGATGAATTAATAGTGGATATGGCTATAAGAGAGGATCCATGGTAGAGGTGGGTTTGTAGTGAATGATGTTCAGTGGAGGAGGAGGGTATGCGGAAGAGGAGGCTTCACGGGAGAGAAGTGGTCATGGTGGAGGTGCAGTTATGGCGGAGGAGCATTCGTAGTAGATGAGCATTCATGGTGGAGTAGGGTTCCCAACTGTAAAGGGGTCGCAGCAGAAGAGCGGTCAGCGACAACATAGATGAGTTTGGAGCAGAGTAGGGGTCAACAGCATAGGGGTCGAATTTCACAAGTGCTTGAGGTCTGTGAAAGAAGGAGGGGATTATTAGTGTTAATTTATAAAAGCGGGTGAACCTTTTATCAACACTAGCTAAAAAGAAATGATAAAGGTATGTTTTATCAACCCTAGAATAGAAAGCACTGATAAAACTTGCCTCTACTAGAAAATGTTGATAAAGATACAATGTTTAAAAATTGTTTATACTGTTATATATATATTTATAAATATATATAATAAATGAATGAATGAATGAATAAATAAATAAAATAATAAAATAATAAATAAATATTTATATTTATATATATAATAAATATATTTATATATTTATATATATGTATAAATAATATTATAAAATTATAATAAATATATTAATTATATATATTTATCAATTTATAATATACAAAATAAAAAATATATATATTTAAATAAATATAAAATTTTAAACATATATATATTATATTTATAATTTTATAAATTTATTATATATATATATATATGAGATTATTGATTTAATTAGCATATTTCTTATAATTTTATAATTATTAAAATGAATATAAATATATATACTTAAAATTATAATAATATATATATTTAAATAATTATAAAATATAAAAATTATATTTATTATATTAAAATTTTTATTAATACATATATTTAATATATTACTTATAATTTTATAATTATTTAAATATATATATTTATATATATTTATGTCTTTAAATAAAAAAATATTTATATATATTTATAAATATACATATAATAAATATATTTATTCTAATTTTATAATCATTTATATATATATAAGTAAAATTTTTATAATTATAATTATAAATATTTGTATATAACTGTTACTATATTTTTATAATTATATTTATTTATAAAATTATAATTATTATAAATATATTTGTCATAATTTTATAATTATTTAAATATATATATATATATAGAAATAATTATAAAATTATAAATAATATACATATAATTAATATATTTATTTTAATTTCGCAAGTATTTATATATATATATATATATATTTACATATTAGTATATATTTATGAATACAAATAAATAATTTTTTTATAATTATCATTATTAACATAATGATATATTTATTATAATTTTATAATCATTTACACACAGACACACACATTATTTATAATTATAATTTTAAATATTTGTATATAGTTATAAACATTTTTATATATTTATCAATATATTTCTATAATAATATACATCTATAAAATTATAATTATTATAAATATATTTATTATAATCTTATAATTATTTAAATATATATATTTATTTACAATTATAATTACTAATAAATATATTTTAAAATATATCAATATATTTTATAAACATATTTAAATGTATATATATATTGATATATAAATATAAAAATATATTTATAAAATTATTGTAAATGTATTTATTTTAAATTTATAAAAACTATTTATATATAATTATAAATGTATTAAATATATATATCATTTAAAAAATTTCAATAAATATATGTCTAATGAATATATATATATATATATATTCATTAAATACATATATTTATTTATAATTATAAATATAAAAAAATATATTTAAAATTTATTTATACAAATTTATGAATATTATAAATATATTTATCCATTAAGAAAATTATTTTAATTTAATAATGTTTAAATATATATATATATATTTATAATTATAATTATAAATAAAATATAAAAAGTATTTATATATTACTAAATATTTATAATTATAAATATAATAAATATATTTATTATTTAAATATATTTATAAGGATTTTAAGTATTTTGAGATCATAATATATTCATGGGAACATAAAAAAAGAATATTCCTTGTAAAAGATAGATAAAAAAAAATGAGTCACCATATATATGTCGACAACATGAATATTAAAGACGGTGTAATATAAAAATGAATATTGATGATGAATACATAGCATATGAATATGCACGAATTGATTGACTACATTCATTGGAAACATATATATATATACACACACTTATTTAATAATATTTATATATAATTATAAATATATATATTTAAAGATATTTTAGTATAATTATATATATATATATATTTGAATTATTATGAAAATATTTATTAATTATAAACATGAATTTTTTATTTAATGTATTAAAGTAAAAATTATTTTTGAATAAAAATATAATAATTTATATAAATTAATAATATTTTTTATTAAAAACTATTATCAGTGATATTATTAGTGCTTATAAAGGCCACCTTTTATGATCTCTTTCTGTTTAGTGCTGATAAAACATGACACATCCCTTGTAGGGATCTCTGTTATTACTAGTATTTCAATTTTACATTACCTGATGTGTTTCCCGTGATACAGATCTCCTAAACTTTCATACTTTATCAAATTCAGGTTTACAGAAAATCCTATAATTCCATAATACTCCCATTTTTTCCTCAAAAATATAGAAAACAGTTGGATGATGGTATTCAAGTTTTCTTCTCTCTATTTTCAATGCGTTGTATAGATTTTAGGAAATCCAACCATATTATATTGAACTAATTGATATGATTACATATTCTTCCACTCTATCTTGTACAGATGAAGCCATTAATAAACTACACGTATAATTGAGTGATTAGAACTCATTTGAGTATCAATAATGCACAAACAATTTTAGAAAAAAATCATCTACTGTATTTCTATGTTTTGAGAAGCTACCTACATATGATGTGGTAAGAGATACTAGGATGATGATACCTTTTTAAAAATTGTGTCAATAGGATATACTCTTGCCCAACAGAAAAATTATGGTTTTAATCAAATTATTTGGTTTTTATCTGATTGCCTATGGCCTAACATCATCTTTACTAGTTCCATCAAAATCATGTATAAAGGTCCTCCTCTACCTACTCAATATAATTTCAAAATATCCTTGAACTTATTTACTCATCGAATTGACAATTAAATAAACATTTAATTATGTTCTGAGCTCCTATAAGAATGAATGAATATTAATTTTATTTTTTTCCAATACCACACACTCTAGGAAATAATGAGCTCTAACGACATGGATATCTCTTCTCTTATAAAAGTATTGTTTTATTAAATCTCAATATCATATTAACTATAGAATCTCAGGGACATCGAATATCGGCCGATCACCCTTATTGTATATACCCACGAACTATAGAAAAAAATCTTATAAAAATACCCTTATAAAACTTCTCACAGTGATGATTAACGGGATTCGGTGTTACAACCATGAATTTGGTAGAGGGCCTAACAGACCTACAACAATTCTATGACACAAACTGTTGGGTTTCAGTGTGAGGCTTGTTTTCAAGATATTTTACTATCTATTATGTATAAATCATATGGATTATATATATCCATAACAATATTATATGTATCACTCTTTCTCAATACCCTTATTCATATTTAATACACCAATGTAATTATCACCAAATAAAATAAATTCCAAATTCCAATGGAATTTTTTCCAAAAATATCATTTCTCTCATACGTAGCATGCTCGAAATAGTATTATTGAAAAAATTTATAATTCAAAATTTTATAATTTTATATTAAATGACACTTATTGTTTGATCATTTTTAACTTTATTTAATTAGAATCATTAATTTTTCACATGGATGGATTCATAATAAATATCTTTATTTTCTCAATATATTCAGACATACATTTAATATCATTTTAATTGTCTACATTTATTTAGTAACATACTCTTATAAAATACTTTTCATATTTTTATTTTTTAATTTATTGTATAGGTCCCCAAAGAATCAAATTAATAATATTCACTTGGAGTACATCCCCTGATATCTTATGTATTTCTTTAATTTTATTTAATATTATATCATAATATAAGGATATATATTTACATTACATAATCAGGAGTATTTATTCATGTATTCACTCCCTTAAATTAGAAGAAATTTAAATGGAAAAAACTTATAGTATTAATTCATCACACATAGTTAAATAAATATTATATCACAGAGTGGAAACATCCCCTTAGTATATATTTTTAAAACAAAAAAACATTTAAGATATTACAAGTATTATTTTCATTAGAATATATTCATAATTTTAATCATGATACTATCATTGTACCTATTTATCCTTCAAATATAAGGAAACCTGTTTTAAGATATCCAATGAGAATAAATATATTTATAAGGAAAATATAAAACAAAATAACCAAATTACATTAGTACATTAATAATTACAATAACTTTTCTTTTAAAAAAATCATTGTGATCCAATAAATATTTTCATACCTAATAAATGAACTTCTTAGACTAAATTTTTTCATAAAATATTTCATAAGAAATATAAAATATAAAAATTACACTCATCATGTTTTATTTATTATCATTAAAAATAAATGAAAATTTATTCTAAAAGTTTATACCTTTCGTGATTAATAAATATCATAAAAGTCACTTTTAACATACGCTCATTAACAGACCTTGTGAAATCCTAATATTTTTGTGAAAACCTATAACAAGTATAGATAATTCATGTAGGAAACATGGGAAATAAATTCAATACAACCCTTATAATCACTATTATAAATGGAATATCATACTGGGAAAATTCAAATATCACATAATAGAAACATAACCAATTATCTCTTACCTTTTACTATTTGAATTAGAGTGCTATAATGGGATCACTTATCATCTATTTTCAATGAAACCAAACATCATTGGTTTATAAACAATCTCCTATCCCTGACTATAAAAAAACCACTTGTTAAAAAACCATGAATAATAACAAAATAATAACACATAAAATATTTCAAAACAACATTCTTTTCACCCAGAAAACATTTCTATATGTTTAAATATCTATTCCATTTAAAGAAAATTATTTAACAAATACCTAGAAAAAATGGAATGAGGGGTTTTTGTCGAAGAATATAATAGTTACTTTAATTTAATCCAATTATCAAACAGTAGTTACAATGAGTGTAAAACCCAATGATGTTGTTTTCAATAAAATATAATTTTCATTCTCCACTTTTCTTCAAAATGTTCAGTATAATATATATAAGTAGATTCCTTTCATTATTTTTTGAAATATAGTTAAAAAATAAATAAAATTTTCTTTTTAAATTCCTTAACATCAACATAATTAGTTACGTAAAATAATATTAATTTCATGGAAATGAAATAGAAAAATTTATAAAATAATTATTTAAAACATTTATAATAATTATTTTAAATTAATGCGTTCCTTATATTAATTATAAACCATCACATAAATTATTTATCTTCCCAATTATAAGATTTATATTAAATACTTACTTTCATAAAAAACATTTTCAATTTAATTATTCCTTTTATTTTTTATAATATGAATCATTTAATTACATAATATATTATGTTTGCATAAGGCGTTTTATTGATATTAAACACATATGTGAAAAATAACTTATGTAGGTTGAATAATGCCATAAAGTTAAATGTTATTCCATATCTAAAATAATAATCCTGTTAATTTTAAAATTTTTATTTATAATTTTTTAATTTTAATCCAACTATGAATGAGGGATATAAAAAATTAATGGTATTATAATCTGAGAGAAAGTAGGTCGTACGTACGCATAACATATATATTTTTCATTGATGATGATAGATCAAAAGAATGTATTATTTTATAATTAAAGAATTGTAATTATATAATTAATAAATATTAATTATTTAAATTAATTATATATATATATATATAAATATCATCCTTGTGATCCAGTGATGATAAACAAAGCACCTTACTTCTAGAGGATGTGGTCCTCACGTTCAGACAAATATTGTTATCATTTTTCAATGGATGAAATAATATTAAGTTATATGATATATTACCCTTACAAAGTTATAAATTTGATATGAATATCATATCTACACATTAAATCTATCATTATATCTATGATTGAGAGGTTTTTATTGAAAACCATTTACATTGCTTCATGAGATGGTCGTCCACCGTACACACAAATAACAGTTTCATATCCCCTTTGATGGAAGGGGAGTTTGATATGGTTCTAAAATTAATATAATAAGTTATCAGTTTATGGAGTATAATGGTGTTATAATTGTTTCATCATTGAAGAATATTTGGAGTAGGTAAAACATGAAAAAATGAAAAAATTTATTGGTTAATAACTATAAAAATTGTTCAAACTACCACTTAAGGATTACACCATTTCCTATAAATCCATGGATTCTAGAACATGGGGATATATATAAGGAAGCTATTTTTCTATGTATTGGATGAACCAAAATGATTTAGAAGTTAGAATATAATTAACAAGTACATTCCCTTTTATAAGTGAATAGAGTGTAATTGTAGGAAATAAATAAATTATTAAATTAATATTAATTTGCTTTTATGAAAAACTGGAGAAAAAAATCATTTATTCCAATTATATAATGAGAATGGTTCAAAAAACATTCATACACTGGTGAAAATACTGGATTTAACATCGACGTAATAAAATCCATTTTTATAAACCAATGCCAATAGTATGTGCGAGACCTTATTAATGTCAGTTTTCAGTAAAACCAACGCCAAAAATTATTTATTGATGATTTTTCGCATCAGTTTTCGTTAAAACCGACATGAAAAATAATAATTTTTTTGCCTCACTTTTAGGGAAAACCGATGCCAAAAGAAAAAATATATATTTTGGTGTCGGTTTTAGAGAATACCTACACTATAAAATTTATTTTAGTCGTCATTTTTCTCAAAAACCGACGCTGAAATCAAAAAAACTGAAGACTTTTAGCATCGATTTTTACCAAAACTGACACCGAAAGTCTTTTAAAAAATGTTAGGATTGTGAAACCCTAATTATTCATGGATCTATGAAATTTATACCCATGGTGGTTATATCTACTTGTGATGACTTCTAAGCAATATTTTTTATCCTCGACGACCATTCTTAAAATTTTTCTTCCATTTTTACGTTTTTCGGTTTGTGTTCTTCATTATCCTCCCTTGATTTATTTCAATGGTTTATTTCTTCTTCTATAAACCTATTTTCCCTGATTTTTAAATTTTTTGTATTTTAGTTGTTTTTTATCATTATTTTTCATTTATATCATCAATGTTGCTATAGATTTTGTATTGTTTTTTTCTAAGTCATTAAATATACAAAGTTTGGATTGAGGATCTCTATTCGGGTTAAACATCAAATTTTTTATGTTTATTTTTAATTTTTTAGATAAATAATAAAACATATGGGTTCAAAAAACTAACTCTTTTGATATATCAGGTGTTTAAACCTACTAATAATCAAATGAATGCTTCAACAATAACCAACAGTGAGACTGATGTAAATTTCAGGTACGTGTAATCTAATTTTTTTAACTTTCAATGTCATATTTTTTTGTTTGTGCTTAGTATATGTAAGTTATAGGTTTTTATTGATTGATAAATACTATTTTACTATTTCTATATATTGTGTTGTTTAAAGGGGTTTAAATATTTTTTGAATTGTAATTTTCTGATTTTTCTATTTTTTTAATTTACTACGTCAATTATTTTAAAAACCGACGCCAATTATTTTTTTAAATAAATTGAGGTTTCAGTGTTGGTTTTATCTGAAACTGACACCAAAACCATTAATGGAAATAATTTTTAGAATTGGTTTTCTAATAACTGATGTAGAAAATATTATTTTTTACGTCGCCTTTATAGACGTCGGTAAAAAACTAACGTTAAAAATAAAAAAAAACAGATGTTAAATTGTGTTTTTCCACTACGGATACAATAAAATATGTAATATATTATTAATTTTTTTGTTCATTTATTTTGGGTTTAACCCACATAATCCATATTGACACTAATAATTATAACAATATTTTTTACAGTAAATGGATCTTGAAGGTTACTAAAAATTAAAAAATGGATCATAAATGGAAAATATATTATATTATAAACCATAAAAATTCTCCTGGATGAATAAAATATTTTTAATAATTATTAATCACTTTACAAACATTTCTTTATTATAAATTATCATTAATAAAAAATTTGGAACTATTCATTTAATTAGGATTTCAAAACATAGAGAAAGAAATGGAATTAAAATCTAATATTTTAAAATTACATAACAAGTTAAATTTATCTTTTTTTTGAAAGTGATAATTCAATAAATGTATATTTATTTTATTATTTTTAAAATCATTTATTTTTTTTCAATTAATTAATTAATTATAGATTCATCATTTCTTAAGAATTGAGGGTAAATATTTTACTTAAAAAAATTAAAACAAATTTGCATGATAAAAAAATTTATCTTTAAATTAATTGTCTCTAACCGAATAAAATATGTTCTTAACCAGTTGTAAAAAATTTAGATATAATAAAATAAAGACTAATTTCTTTAAATTTACATTAAATAAAATATTATAATGTCCAAAATCATGGGAAAATAGAATCAAAAGAATATATATTCTATTTTTAGATGATTATGGATGATATATTCTAATGCAATAAAATTAAGGTAAGTGTTATTGTAACATGTTATTATTTATGATATTATATTTAACCTTAATAAGCTAATTTTACTATTAGTGTGGTAAAAATTATATTATTATTACTTTTATAAATAAATAAAATTAAAAGGAAAATATTAAACACATTTTTACCTCATGATTCCAAATACGTAATAAATTTTTCATGATTCAACTCAAATAATTGGTGGAATATAATATTAAATTGAACCTACATAAAGTGACGATATGTATACTTTTAGAAAATAGCGATTTATGAATTAAGATTTTTTTATTACCAAATAAACTATAAAGACAACCCCACGTACTATAATTGGATTCATTCAAATATTATTTAACTCAATAAATTTTAAAACTAATAAAAAATAGAATATGAATTTGTAAATATTTTAAATGAAATATTTTTTTCAATATAAATCATTCTTTTAACTATTCATTGAAAAATCTATCAATTTTGAAAATTATTAAAATTTAATCATATGATAAATTCTGTATGATTATATCAAAAATAGTGTTCAGTTTTTAAAAATTAAATTAAATTATTTTTAAATAAATAATTTATATAAAACCATATAATATATAAACCCCAAATTTAGTTGAAAATATTCTTTTTCCCTTTTGAATTAAAATATACATAATATTATTATAATTAATATAACTCTTTAAAATCTAATGAATGAAAATTTAATATAAAATATCTTAATATTATCTAGGTTATTTCATTTTCAACCCTTTTGAAATTTTTCTCACTGTAATTTTAATGACTTATTAAACAAGGGGGTATATTTTCCTCATAGAATTTTCACATTCCAGTGTTGGTTCTTAAATAGTCCGAGTTTTCATTAAAAATTTCAACATGATGAATTACCTGATTTTATAGAATGTTTTCCTAATGGTCAACAATTTGTATTGGGCTTTCATCATAGAAATGTTTATCTTCAAACTGGACTACCTCATTGCTGAAAAAATGAAATGAATCTCGCAAATATTTTCATAAAATAACAAAAAGAAGACACATAATTTAATTAAGATTAAAATTTTGGAAGTTCCACTTGGTTGGAAAATGATCAAACATTCTACAGGATTTCATAGGGTCCAATTATTAGTGGTTGCATAATTACCTTTTTTCAAAAAAAAACCTATTAATAATTTTTCTAAGTATGAACATTCCAAAATACATGATCACCTACCAAAAATGAAAAATCATTTCTCCATTAATATGCATAACTTTTCTATCTTCTATGTGCCATCCTACAATGTTTATTGTCATAACCCGTCCTCCAGGGCCCGTGTCGTGACTACGCCAAAGCCCGCCTTCCATAGGCCAGGGGCTGGCGACTAGCACAAAAGGTCTAATTCGCTAAAAATGGAAGGAATTTCCTTTATATAGAGTAACCCCACACAAAAAAGTACAAGCCTAAAGAAAAACACTAAGTAAAGCTGTAAACAAAAGATTGCTGAAAAAGTAAAGGGGCGCCGAAAATTCCAGCCCAACAGGAAAGTACAAGTACAACTAAGGAAAAGAAAAGCAGCCACATGGTCTTCCTCCGGGGTTCCTACCTGAAGGGTTGGTAGAGATGGCCTCCTTAGCACTCCATGTATGTCAGTCTCCTCCATGCATTGACTCGTCATAATGTCCACCTCCAAGTACCGTCCAGTCCTACTACTCAGCCTCAGTCAGCACTGTCCGTCATATGCATCCAACACAATGAGGTGCAGGATTATCCTTTAGAGGTGTGAGTATGAAAAAACATTGTAGGGACCCCGAGACCCTCAAGGTCTCACAAAATCCAACAAGGATGAAAAAAATTATGAAATCAACAGACGACCCCACTTACGTATATGCCCATACATATACCAATGTTATCAAGTAAACCATCTCAATCATGAGGAAACACGAGAGTTACTAACTCAACTCACACATGTATACAAATTATGTAGAGAGATAGAGATGATTAGATATAGGCACTAAATCATCAGAGCTGTCAGATCAACACATGATCCAGGACCAGCTATTCTATTGGATGAACACATGATCTAGGAAATGAAAATAGAACAGTCAGACCAACACATGATCTAGGAATAATCGTCAGAGCTGTCGGACCAACACATGATCCAGGACCAGCTATTCTGTCGGACCAACACATGATCCAGGAACAGAAGTCAGAACTGCCTGACCAACACATGATCTGAGACTAGGTATTCTATCACACCAACACATGATCTAGCAATAGGAGTCAGAACTATCAAACCAACACATGACCCAAGAATAGTAGTCAGAGTACAACCATCCATAGGGTTTCCACAAAGCATGCTTGATGCTGGGAGCATCTGCTCCTCAATCCAAGTGTCTATACGTCATATTCCACGAAGTCCCACTTATAAGTATCACAAAGGTGCACCTTGTCATATGGGTCTCAACGCAACCGATGGAGCACCAATCGGACGTTCAGTCTTAGATTTATAAGCCTTTTTGTCCCTGGGGCCCAGTTGGATTCATGTACGATCCAACCGGACCATATCTCAACATTAATTCAAACTCCAGTGGTGTATACTCAAAGGTACATTCGTTCTCTAAAGAAACTAGTGTCATTGACGGTTCATCAAATGGTAGTCCGGTGCCAATGTTATGGCCAAAGAAAGTAACATGGTCGGTAATGGGATTGCGCCCGGTCTGACCTGGTCGGACCTACCCGGAACATCCCAGACAAGGTCGACCCGTTTAGACCCCCTAGGTCAGTCCCGGCCCATTGGGCGGGTTAGGCCACTAGGTTTGGCATGGTCCTCTGGGCCCGGCCCAGCAGACTGCGAGGGCAGTACGGCCCGGAGGCCTGGGCCGGTTTGGCCAACACCATGGGGAACATGACTCAGGAGACTCAGCCCAAAAATCCAAGGTGGTTCGGCCAGGGACACCGTGAATTTCACCGTGGGGCGGCTCGTGTGGCCGGTGTGGCTCGGCCGGTTTGGCCAAGAGCCGGGGCGTGGGTAGGCTGGCGGGGCACCGGGTTACGCACGGGCAGACCGTAGAGTGCTGACAGGGCTCAGGAAAGTTGGCGGGGCACATGGGGAGCATGCGAGCAGCATTCAGGTAGGCTGGTGACGTGCAAACAGTGTGCGAGTAGGCCGATGGTGTGCACGGGTAACACGCAAGAAGGACAGCGGAACATGCGGGAAAGCCACGGGGTGCGCGGGCTGCGCACGAGGATGTCATCTGGGTGCGGGCAATGGATGGGCTGACCGACAGGGTGAGCAGGTAGTGCACGGTTAGTCCGGTTCGGTGTAGCTCGGGTCGGTGCGGTCCTGCGGTATTTGGCTGGCAACACCAGTGTGTCGTGGGGGTACAGAAGTTCATGGAGGCCACAGGCAGCGCTACCTTTGTCATTGTCTCCTTTGTCGCCTCGTTGACACTTTGAAGATCACCATAAGGAAGAAAATAAACGGAGGGTGTCAGTCCATTTTAGGTTGGCCCACACCCTCCGCATTTAGGGAGGTATCATTTGGCTCATCAAGAAAAGTTTATGATCAATACTACACCCTCAACAATTCCTTTTTGTTACCCGATGAGGAACATAAGAAAATGTTATAATATTATCAAGTAATAGACCCCTACATTGCTCGTAGTTGGTTGACGTTGGTGCAAGAAGGTGGACTTCGATTCGTTTTCGATGAGGACGTCTCACGTTGGAAGGAGTTCCGAGGATTATGGTCAAAGTCAAGGTCAAAATTCTTCGTCGGTGGAGAGTTCTTCATTGGAGAGCGTAATCCTCCAAGTGTTGGGAATCACGTCACTTCATCGGCAATTCATCGATTGGTGAAGCCATCCCAAATCCTCCTCCCAATCCACCTATATATAAGATAGGGGAAAAGGTATGTAACCATCATGGAATTTATGATGGTTCATTTATTTGGAATCTTCCTAAATTCCAACGATGCAGTTAATTAATTTAAAAAGCGGTGTCAAGAGAATTAAATAGTGTTAGCACAATTTAAGAGGTGTGTTGACTTAATTATTGGGAGGATTCCAAGAGGCTTCACCCACGTATCCTACATCAAAACAATTGATACGATTTATTTTTTGTTGACACATAAAATTAATTGATAGCATTTAATTTTGATGTTGACACAAAAAATTAATTGAAGTAGTTGAGAGGTTTTGCTCTCCTCCCATTAGTAAAGGGTTATGCCCCGTTTGGTCCACACCACATTAATCCTCTCATGGGAGGTTGATTTCGGGTGGAAAACACCACTATAACCTCTCATTTGAGGTTAAGGTGTGGTGGAACCACCTCCTACCTCCATGAATAGGTTTTAACCTCCACACACAAAAAGGAGACTCAAATAAATTAAAGTGTTTCACACGTTATTTTTTTATGAAAATCCAAAAACTAACTTTTATTCTCGACCAGCATCCATCAAGGGGAATGTCTTCTTAAGAGAATACTGGAACTGTGAGTTCAATGGTGCCCTCAGATTTTAGTTCTGAGCACTGTGTCAAAAGTTATAAAATCCTGCTCGTACATTTACTGAACATATCCGAAGAAAACTTCAAAAATTGATTCTGGGCACACCGGGCCTTGGAATCAATCATAGTAAATTTTCACGGACTCGTAAAAATTACATGGATTAAAAAACATTCCTTAGGATTTATGGGTCTTTATATTCTCCCCACCTCAAGGCTTTACATCCCCTTAAGCTACAACTCGAACTAAGGGAACAAATGGGGGTATTGAGCATGCATCAGAGCCTCTCGCTCCCATGTGCTCTCTTGGAGGTTCCCGTGCAGTCAGCAAACACACACCAGAGGTATCAACCATCCACATAGGAGCCACTCCTGTCGAACCTCTATCTCCACTGGAACCTCAATGAAAGTATCCCCTTCATCGATGTTCATCTCTCTATGGTCGATGATATGTGAAGGATCATTAACGTATCTCCTCAGCTAAGATACATGGAAGATGTCATGCTCCCTGTGGAACTGAGGTGGAAGAGTGAAGCGGTATTCCACCACTAAAATTCTGCTGAGGACCTGAAAAGGTCCGATTAATCTTAGAGATAACTTTCCTCCTTTGCCAAATCTCCATAGTCCTCATCAAGGTGAGACCTGTAGAAAGACGTGGTTTCCATCATTGAACTCCAGAGGTCTCCTTATACTGTTATCATATGACTTCTTCCAACTCTGTGCAGTTTTCATCTACTCCTAGATGATCTGCACCTTCTCAGTGGTAGCCCGTTCTATCTCTCATCCCACTAGTGCAGACTCCCCTAGGTCAGTCCAACACAAGGGTGATCTGTAAAGATTCCTGTATAATGCCTTAAAGTGTGCCATCCCTATAAAAGAGTGATAGTTGTTGTTGTAGGCAAACTTCACCAAAGTTAATTGATCCTACCAACTGCAACTGAAGTTGAGGACACAAGAATGTAGCATGTCCTTGAGGGTCTTAATGGTCCTCTCAGCCTGGCCATCTATCTGAGGATGGAAGGCAGTGCTTAGACATAACTGCGTCTTGAAATCCTCCTGCAACCTCTTCTATAGACGGGAAGTAAAGCAGGCGTTACAATCAAAGACAATAGAAGAAGGTACTCCATGTAGCCGCAAAATCTCCTACACTTAGAGGCATCCCATGCTCTCTATTGAACCCTGCTCTATGATCGGTAGGAAGTAGGCCGACATGGTGAGTCAGTCAATGATCACCCAAATCGAGTCATGACCCATGGATGTACGTGGAAGACCCTTTATGATGTCCATGGATATCTCATCCCACTTCCACTCTGGGACCTCTAAAGGCTTATCCAAGCCTGCTGGTACTTGGATCTCCGCCTTCATTTGCTTACAAGTGAGGCATTGCGAGACAAAATCTACTTCCACCATCTTAATACCTTGTCACCAGTGATGTCGTTGAAGGTCCTAGTACATTTTCACCAATTCTGGATGTAATGCTAAAGGGGATGTGTGGAACTCCCTCAAAACATCATATTGAAGTGACACTGGTACCATATTACGTTTTCTGAAGAGGAAGACGTGATCCCCACCTTTATAAAATCTATCAGGTGCCTTCCCTGTGGATATCCGAGCACGTTGTGTCTCGCAATCCGTATTCCCATATTGTGCCACCCTGAATCGCTGAAGAACTGGAGGAGTGACTATAAAATACTAAAGGAATGATTCTCCATCTCTGTCCACATAAAAAATCTGTAAATCATCTAGGTACTCTGTCACCTCTCCTAGAAACTGTATAGTAGATATTCTACTGAGCGCATCCGAAACAATGTTCCCATAAAATAGTGTCACCACATATTCAAGGCGAAGACCACTACTGCAAATTCTAAGTCATGGGTAGTGTAGTTCATCTCATTTTGTCTCAGGTGCCGAGAAACATACATGATCACTGCTCTATCTTGCATCAGGATACACCCGAGTCCAGTCCCTGACGCGTCGCAGTAAACTACGTACCCAATACCTTCCACTAGAAGCCTCAAGATGGGGGCACTATTCAGCCTCAACCTCAGCTAATGAAATCTATACTGGCATCTCTCCGACCACACAAAGGGTTTCCCTTTATTCATCAAGGCTGATAGTGGTGCTAAAAAACAAAAGATGTCTGGAACAATCCTTTGATAGTATCCATACAAAGAAGACATCCCTCCCCCTTTGGGGGGGGGGGTGGGTAATCCTGGAACATCTTTTGAAAAGATGACCCCATGTTCTGTCACTCTTGTTGGAAACTGAAAACACAAAACTCCTGCTGCGATGAGGGCAAGGCTGGCTAACTCAAGAGTGATCGGCTGCACCCTCCTTTGTATGAGTTAAACCTATGCTGCCTGGGTTTCCTTTTTCTCCAACTAATAAAATCCTTATCCCACCATTGTAGATAAATCACAACCTTTTTTCCTAATACAGTCAATTTGTGTATGAACTATGGTTTCCCAGTCCATACCCAAACAAAAGTCGTAAGGCCTCGACGCTTCCACCAAGAGGATCCAACCAAAACTCTTACCTCAAGGGTCAGATCACACCTTCGGTGTAAGTGTGACTATAGAGTCTCCCCCCAAAGGTATCTCCAGACGTGAGGGTCAAGTCAATGGTTTAACCAGAAACTCTGGGTCTGGGACAAGATTCATGGAAGGAAGGAATGATTGGTAACTATGTATATTGATACGATAGCTAGTAGTAGACACATATCATAATTCGAATCATTCCTATATCCCTTGGGTCACAATCCTTGACCTCATGCTGCTAATCTCTTCCCCTACCCTCCAGTTCCATGAGCCTAGTAAGGACTAAAAAAGCAGGGTGCTTGTAACATGTCAAAATGTAAAACACCTCCTGATACTCTCCTAGCTCTACTTCCATGTATGATGCCCTGTAGATTCATCTATCCTTAACATTTCCCCTTCTCGAAACATTTTATACGCTCAAGGCTCCAATACTATCCCCATTTTCATGATTTCCCACTACTAACATTTAATGGTTGTATCCGCTCTGCGAAAGAATATTCAACTGCAAAGGTTCTCTCTAGCATCTAGAAAAAAGGTGCTGGCTCAGTTGTCCTAAAACACAACTCGCTCGGTAGTCTGATCACCAAAGCACTGATTGTATCATATTCATCATGTATCGGGAACGATCAGTATGCCTCGAGGAATACTAAGCTACCAAAATGTCATCCTGAAAAATCTGTACAAGCTCTAGAGAATTCTCAGACACCTCATCTGGCCAGTCCTCAGCCGCCTATGAGTCAGGCTCACCATGGAACCTGAGGGGTATCAGATGCTGAAACACATGTAAGGCACTAAGCCTCATGTTTCATCTACTGGAACCACTGGTTGTAACTGCTGACCAAGAGGCAGTGATATAGATGACACACTACCTGAAGGTACAATATCAGGAAATGGTCTACATACCAAATCCTCATCACTATGCGGACCAACCTAATGGTCACTCTCTGGAAAACACCAGTAGCTAATATCACCATCTGCTCTACTAGTGTCTCAAATAGGGGGAAAACTGAAGTAATCACCTCCATCCAGTCCTCTACTTCCTGACAATCTATCTCGCCTCAATACCAAATACACCTCTATCATTGGAACTTATGCAACATGATCAGTCGGCGTGCACAATCCGACAATGTGGCTAGTGGAATCTTCTGCCCAACGGGTGGTGCTGCTACTAGTACACCACCCGATGCTACCAACATAGTAAGAGGGCACTTCACTGGTGCCTCGTCGCTCGGTGGACTATCATCATGTACTCTATCAGAAACCCTAGCTGGGTATCTACATAGTGGAATCTTGATAAGGAACATGTGCTCCATGGTAAATAAGAAATACATGGTGAGCTGACTCAAAGTGATCACAACGAAGACTCTTGAAACACACACAAAATCAGTGTTTTCGTGCATTGAGTCAGAAATCCGAAATGAGGGTCCTGGTGTATGGATACATCGGCCACCACACCAACACTAGACTCCATGGACTGAAAACACCACTCAGTTCCCTTAACACTATTGCTTCACATAAAAAAAATATCAGAGTCATGAGTTCTGTGGTAGAACCGACTCCTCTGATAACAATTTGTCATGACCCGTCCCCCGAGGCCCGTGCTGTGACTACACCATGCCCGCCTTCCATAGGCCAGGAGCTGGCGACTAGCGCTAAAGGCATAATTACCTAAAACTGGTATGGAATTGCCTTTATATAGAGTAACCCCACACAACAGAGTACGTGGTGAAAGCAAAACACTAATTAAATCTGTATACAAAATAGTTCTGAAAAAGTTAAGGGGACGGAAATACAAGCCCGACAGGAAAGTACATGTATAATTTAAGAAAAGAAAATCAGCCACAGGTTCATCCTTCGGGGTTCCTACATGAAGGTTAGGTACAGATGGCCACCTCATCACTCCACGTCCGTCAGTCTCCTCCGTACACCGACTCGTCGTAAGGTCCACCTCTGGGTATCGTCCAGTCCTACTCTTCAGCCTTAGTCAGCGCTGTCCGTCATCTGCATCCAACACAGTGAAGTGCGGGCATAACCCGTGCATGTGTGAATATAACAATACTCAGTAGGGACCCCAAGACCCTCAAGGTCTTCCAAAATCCAATAAAGATAAACCAAATTTTTTTAAATCAACAGATTACCCTACATAGGTATATGCCCATACATATACCTAAGTTATCAAGTAATCCATCTCTATCGGAAGGAAGTACAAGAGTTACTGACTTGGATCACAAAAGTATACAAATTATGTAGAGAGATATTGAGGATTAGATATAGCCACTAAATCATCAGAGCAATCGTACCAACACATGATCCATGACCAGCTATTCTGTCAGACCAACGCATGATACATGAACAGAAGTTAGAACTGTTGGACCAACACATAATCCAGTAACACTCATCAGAGCTGTCGGACCATCACATGATTCATGACCAACTATTCGGTTGGACCAACAAATGATCTAGGAACAGAAGTCAGAACTGTCGGACCAACATATGATCCTGAACCAGCTATTCTGTTGTACCAACACATGATCTAGGAACAGAAGTCAGAACTGTCAGACCAACACATGATCCCGGAAAATTCGTTAGAGTACAACCATCCACTGGGTTTCCACCAAGCACACTTCATTTCAGGAGGGTCTGCTCCTCAATCTATGTGTTGATACATCATCTAACACGAGGTCCCATTTAGAAGTGTCACAAAAGTCCGCCTCATCATTGGGGTCTCAACATAATTGAAAGCGCGTCAATAGGATGCCCAGTCTGTGAGTTATAAGCCTTTTTGTCCTGGGGGCCCGATTGGATTCGTATACTATCCGACCTAACCGTATCACATCATAACACCGAAATCTAGTGGGGTATACTCAAAGGTACTATCATACTCCAAGGAAACCAGCACCGCTGAAGGTTTGTCAAATGGTCGTCCGCTGCCAAAGTTGCGGCCAAAGGATGTAACAGGGTTGGTAATGAGCATGGGCCCAGTCTGACACGGTCGGACTGACTCGGCCCAACCAGGATTGGGTCGACCCTGTCATAACCACTGGGACTGATCCGACCTTTTGGGTGGGTCGGCCCACTAGGTTCAGATCATCCGTTTGGCCCAACCTAGTGGACTGCGAGGGTGGTTCTGCCTGGACGCCGCCGTGTAGGCCGCTCGGCCCGGAGGCCGGGGTCGGTTCGGCCAGTACTGTGAGGGGTGCGGCTCAGGAGACTCGGCATTGAAAGCCAAGCTGGTTCGTACAGAGACACCGTAATGTTCACCGTGGGCCGACCCTGGTGGCCGGCACGACTCAGCCAGTTCGGGGCGCGCGGGAAGCGCGCAGGCAGGCCGTCGGTGGGTGCGGGCAGTGTGTGGGCAGGCCGGCAGGGCTCGCGAGTAGTGCTCATGCAAATAGGGGGTGGGCGGGCAGCACGCGAGGAGTCCCCTGGGGTGTGGGGAACGCGCGAGCAGGCCGACAGGGTGTGTGGGCAGCGTGGGGGCAGGCCTGTTCGGCGCGGCTCAGGCCGGCGCGGGCCTACAGTGTTCAGTCGGGAACAGTGGTGTGTCGTGGGGGCAGCGCAGTTAACAGAGGACATATGTAGAGCGGCCTTTGTTGTTGCCAACTTTGTCACCTCGTTTCCACTTCGAAGATCACCACAAGGAAGAAAATTGACGGAGGGTCGGGCCATGATAGGTTGGCCGCACCCTCCACGTTTAGGGTGGTATCATTTAGCTCATCAAGAAATGTAGATGATCAATAACACATCCTCAAAAAAAATATCCGACGAGGAATATAAGAAAAGGGTATAATTTTATCAATATATAAACCCCCTACCTTGATCATAGTTGGTTGAGGTTGGCGCAAGAATGCAGACGTCGATTCGTTGCGTATGAGGACGTCCCACGTCGGTAGGAGTTTGGAGGAAGAAGGTCGAAGTCAAGGTCGATGTTCATCATCAGTGGAGCATTCTTCGTTGGAGAGCGTAATCCTCCAAGTGTTGGGCATCACGTCACTTACCAGAACTTCGTCGCTTGGTGAAACCGTCCCAAATCCTCTTCTATAGCTTTCTATATATAGGCGAGGGGAAGAGGTATATAACCATCATGGAATTTATGGTGGTTCATTTATTAGGAACCTTCCTAAATTCCAACGATGCGGTTACTTAATTAAAAAAGGGTGGTTAAGATAATTAAATAGCATTGGCGTAATTTAAGAGGTGTGTTGGCTTAATTATTAGGAGGATTCCAAGAGGCTTCCCCCACATATCTTGCATCCAAACAATTGATAGAATTTATTTTTATGTTGACACATAAAATTAATTGATAGCATTTAATTTTTATATTGACATAGAAAATTAATTGAGGGAGTTGATATGTTTTCCTCTCCTCCCATTAATAGAGGGTTAAGCCCCATGTGGCCCCACCACATTAATCCTCTCATGGGAGGTTGAGTTTGGGTGGCCCCCACAAACATAACCTCTCATGGAAGGTTATGGTGTGGTGGACCCACCTCTAACATCCATGAAGAGGTTTTAACCTCTACACACCAAAAGGCGGCTCAAATAAAATAATGTGTTCTTCACTTTATTTTATTATTTTTTATGAAAAGCCAAAAACTAATATTTATTCTAGACCAACTGCCATCGAGGTGAAAGTCATCTTAATGAAATATCGGCACTGTGAGTTCAACAGTACCCTCATATTTTAGTTCCAAGCATCGTTTCAAAAGTTATAAAATCCCTCTTATTCGTTTACTGAACGTACTCGAACAAAACTTCAAAAATTGATTCCGGTCACATTAGGCCTCAGAATCAAGTGTTGTAAATTTTCGCGGACTCATACAAATCCCATGTATTAAAAAAAAATTCCCTGATATTTCCAAGTATTTACATTTATGATCCATATTCACCTTTACAACCTTTACTTATACTAGTTCTAGTCAGAAAAAATCTCATTAACCTACATCAACCCAAAAAATAGGAGTCTGTAATAGTTTTCCATATAAGGTATCAAAAGGCGACATTTAAATACTAAAACAAAAAAAGTTTTTATATGAAAAATAAAAGTAATGAAAAATGAAAATACCTATATACCTATTAATTTATTGAAAAAAATCATGTCTAGAATGGTGTGGATCATTCACTTGGACCATCTATCATATTTTTGACGAAATATTGTATTTAAATCTAATTTTAATTCCAATTGAATTATGATGTCCTTTTCAAAAAATATAAGTAAATATCGAATCACATTAATTTATATTTGGGAGAGGAAATCCATATAATATGATCATCTACGTGATGTAGAGTCATGAAATATGGTCTAAATACGTAGTATCTCAAATGGATAGGAAATACATAGATTTAGTTAGTCGATAAACAATAACCAAAATTTCATTATTACCTCGAGATGTTTCGAATTCCACAATGAGATCATTTGATTTATTTTCAAATTTCTAAACAAATATAGGTAAAGGGTGAGGTATCCCCTATGGTAATTATCATACATTTTAAGCATTTTACAAGTCAAACATTTCGTGGTAAATTCAACAATATGTATTTTCATTTCATCACACTATTAATACTCCTGAATTTCATTGTAAAATTATGGGATTCCAAACTGAATGGAAAACATGGAACATTAATCTTTAATAAATAATTGTCTCTTTAACTCAGAATCAAAATATACTCATAAGATCTTTCAACATTTGATAAAACCCACTTCATTAACATTAAACTACTGAAACATGCTCTTATTAATGATTTATACACTTTCCAGTATATCATGATCCTCCTTCTAAGATTTAATAAAATTTAATGACAATTTCAACTCCCCTAAAACTGAAAAAACATATATTATGTTCCTATATAAAATATTTCTAGGTTGATATTAATTTAATCATTAACTAAATGGTCTTATTCCAAAAAAAATATGATAAATTTATCATTTTATTTCCCACTAAAAAAATTTAATAATTTTTATTATATTATTTTATGGTAATGTATAATTTAAAAAATTAGTTACATCCATATTCTATTCATCACATTCTAATATTGTTAATTCAATATATACATCAAAATTTTATGATTAGAATAAATTTAATAAATTACTCTATAAAATTGATTCCTCAACATTTTTATATATGAAACCATGAAAGGTAATTATATTTCATTTGTAGGGTAATTTAACTTATTTGGTTTAAATTTACATGAAGAATAAATAATTATTTTTATCATTTTACAAAATAATGTATCCAATTACCTTGAATAAATCACCATTTTAGTTGAAAAATCTACCTTTTATAGATTAAAAGGTTAAAACAATTTTTTTTCCAAGCTTCATTTCAATTACTAAAACAAATCAACACACTATTTCATCTAGAAAAATTTATCTCTATTTCAACGTAACATAGTCATTAGGCTGGATAATAGAAAAAATATTTCAATAAACATCTTGTAGTAAGCTACTACTCTATGAAAACTATGAATCAATATGATATTTTGTCATTTCTAATGCTCAAAAACCTTTTTATAAATTTCATCAGTTATTAAATCCTTACAAACAATATGTCCATGAAAATAAATTATTGTAACAAAAATTCACATATATTAAATTACCAATATAGTATTTTTTCTTTGGCAATATAAATAAGAATCGTTCGATTTATTTCATGATCTTCATGACATTAAAATTATACGTAACATCATCAATAAATTGAAACCCAAAAATATCAATGCACTCTTGGAAAAAATCATTTTATAAGGTCCAAAAATATAGATGGATCATTTTTGAATCCATGGTAACAAAAAAAAACTTATAGAGACTATATTTAGTTCTAAACGCTATCATTAGAACCTCTTACTTCATCAGCTTTAGTATATGCTATCCTAAAATGATATCAATATTCAAAAAATATTGTTCTCCTTGGAGATAAAAAAAATAAACTATATGTGGAAAATGATACTTTTTCTAAAGTCATGTTATTAATGGTTCTATAATTAGTTGAAAGTTTCATTGAACCATATTTCAGTTTAACAAATAAAATTAAAGCACCGCATTATGAAGCATTATAATGAATGATCCATTTCTCTAGAAACTCATGTCCCTTGTTTTTGAATTCCAAATATTTTATTTGAGCAACTCAATAAGGGGATTTTGAAATTAATTAATCATTACAAATTATGTTAATCATAAAATCAAATACGAAATATAGTATAATACAAGGAAACTCATCCGTTAAACCTTTCAGATATTCATTCACTATATGGAAATATCCTATTTAAATAGTCTCCCTTTTCTCAATAATACGCAGGAGATAAATTTAATTTCCATATTTTAATAATTAATCATATTATTAATATTTTATAAATGGTATGGATTAATTAATTTATACAAATGAAACTTGAAATAAAAAACATCATTATATTTAGTCCCATTAATAGAATTTTTAGTAGACATCCAATCCATACATAGAATAATAAATAACTATCCCAGGGAAAAATAACATGGTTCTTAGTAAAGTATTTCTACAGAAAATAATAGAATCACTATAAAGACATCATTTTCATTACCAAATAAGTCATGATTCTTTTTAAATCTAGCTTTATTTTATGAGGTGAAATTTATAATTTATTAGAAAATTTCCCCAAGATTAAAGAATGTATAATCCCTAAATAGAAAAATGATATTCTCATAATCCGAATAAACATGTAATGTACATGTTTCCACTTTATTTTAAGAACCATCATTTACAATAGTAATTAAAAATTATTTCACCACACCATTTTTCATATAGTTAAATTTATTCTCATAATTCATGATTCTCTTTGGACACACATCTGTATAATTACCTATCTCATTACGTTTCAAATAAATTACTATATTCTAATCAAAATAATTAGTACCACCACCATGTTCTATTAGTGTGTATTTACTATCAATTGGCCTAAAACTTCCAAATTGGAAGTACATCCAAGATTTCATAAGTCATTCCCAGTAGTTCTATTTTTTAACTATATGATTATATAAAATGAGGCCTCTGTTCAATAACATATATAACTTGAATCAATAAGCCTAAATGAATCACGATAGTGTATTTAAAAATTAAAACTATGAACTTACCATTTATCATGGATGTATGGATATGAATTTTTTTTGAAAACTATTTATAACCATTTTAGATAAATCATTTATTTTGGAAATTAATGAGTTTTTTATTTGTAACGTAATTACAATCTTTAGAAAATATGTTTTCTGTCAATTTTTTATGTCAATTGGTGAGAGAATAATTTTATTAATTTCCTAAAAATTACAAAATTTTATAGAGAAAATGGATATTTTTTGGTGAAATAATCATGTTAAAAATAAATTAGGGAAAAAATTTAGGCTTTTTCTGGATACTGTAATTTTGCAGTGAAAAGAAAAAAATACAAATTTTTGTAAAAAAACCATTTCTTTTCAGTAAGTTAAATAATTTAAAATTAGAATTATGATTTTATTTTTATTTCATAGTAACATAGATATTATCTAGATAATTTTAATCTATTTTATAAAATTTGAATCATATTTATTTTGTATTTTGGTTGAAGTTTATTTTAAAGATTAAATTTGTTTTTCAATAAATATTTTTAATGTGTATAAGGTTCCTATATTTTAATTACTTAAAATTAAAAATAATGGGGAATTATTTATATGAAATTTAAATATTATATAAATATTTATGTGAATTAAAATTCATGTAATTAAAATTATTAGTCATATAGTTAATGTAAATTAATCATTTCCTTACAAAATTTATTTTTTGGAAAAGATATTTTCATTGCGATTTTACCACGAATTGTAAATTGAATTTCTAGGAATTATATGGAATTGATTAGGTAAAATGTATTTCATAATTAAAACATGAAGTATAAGTATTAGGTAATAAATTCGACTTTAGTCTTGGTCATAATAAATAGTAAAATAGTAAAATTCAATTACCGTGCTTAAAGTGAACACATGGTTTTTTAAATAACTTGTGTTTATATAAAAATTATTTTTCCACATATAATAATTTTTTATTTGATAACTTGTATTTTAATTTTATAAATATTATTTAAAAATTAGCTAATAAGGATCATTTTACTCTAAGATTAAATAAAAATTATCCAAAGTTAAAAAACACTAACATTGGGGAAAACTAAGATGGTAAAAGTGAGTAACCTTATAGGTAAATCAAATAATATATTTAATATCATTCCTATGATGATGATACTATTTATTAGGATGAAGATCCAAAACATAAATAAAAAATCAATCTTGAGAAAATGTAGCAGCTAACTCTAAAGCCATTTTAATAATGAAAAATTATTAATGAATGATTGATAAGGTATTATAGAGAATCATACATAATATTATGAATATGAATATGGTTATGGTATAAATTATTAACTTGTTTAAAACCATTATACCAGAGGTTAAATTATTTTAAACTAATGTTATGCTTGATGTAAGAGACATCATCTCAAATTCATTTCATTGCGTAATATTTTAATGTTATGTACTAAAATTCTTATATATGACATATAAAGTCCATTTTAAAGTTAATATCATGAATATTTCAAAATTTATGTTATTTTAAAGTTTAATTCAAATATTTTCAGCCAATGTTATTTAACATGAATGTTAAAAAACAATGTTGGGATTCTTAACACAATTTCCATTCAGTTGGTAGAAAATCTATTTCATTGTCAATATTATCAAAATAATATGTGTGAAATACCAATGATTTATTTATTTTTTATTGCGAATTTCATTTTTGTGGAATTAAATTTGTTAAACTTAATCACTTAAATGATTAACTCTTATATTAATGATATAAACATTGTAAGGGTCTTCATCTCAATTTCCCTTGATTGAGGCATATTTTAATGTCTTGCATCTAATTTAATTTATATGTCTTATATACATTCCAATTTTCTTATTATATAATGAATTCTTAAAAATTTATTATTTTTCATATTAAAACTAATTTTATTCGATCATCGGGAAATTGACTAGAAATTTTCCAAGTGGAATGAAATATATTAACCCAATTTTTTTTCATTGGGCTATATTAATCCTTCATTACTTTATATTATAAAATTCATTGTGTGAACTATTTTTAGTTATTGTTGGTTTTATTTATAATTTTTTTTATTTTAATTGGATACAAATAATTAATTAATGTATTAATCTTCCCTTCAATGTTATGATATTTGTAAGAGATTTCATCTTAATTTCCACTCAATTAATGTAACACCTAGAAAATTTTAAAAGAGAAAATTTTATTTGATAAAGTATTTAACATGGAACATAACACTAATAATGGAATATAACCTCCCATGTCTTTATAATTTTTTTTTCATATTCTAAATTTATCATTTCTATAGGTTTTAATGAATTCAACATTGAGTATTATTATATTTTATTAGGAATGAAATTGTTCGGTAGTTTATTATACATTACAGATCAAGTTTTACTAAAAAAATGTTATTAAGCTATTATTAAATAATATAATATGATAGAAGCTAGAAATTAAATTGATATTTAATAATAGAAATAATTATTTAATAAATATTTTATTGAATTCATTGTTTAACCAAAAAATATAAATGTATATCCAAACAAGTTGGATATATAGAAAATGCCTTTATAAAAAAATTATTTTTATGTTTCGAAAGGAATTTTATAGTAATAAATTAAATTAATTACTATTATTGAATTATATTCATTATATATATATTATATTCAATTAAATATTATTTTTATTCATCAAATTTATTTTATAGGAATAAGATAAGAATAAATACAGTTTTCTACTAAAAAATTTTATCTTTCAAAAAAGTAATTTTATCCTCCTTTTAGTGGCTGTATAATTTTAAAACTATAGTTTTTCAATTTGATAAAATTTATATGCCAAAATATAATTATAATTTTCCATTTTAATGTGAAAATTATCTTATGGGTGAACTTTTAGTTTTTTATTTTGTAATTTTAATTATTAATGAATAGTGAAATTACTGAAATTTTATTGAAAAATTATTTATCGTATAATTAAATTATATGTTTAAATTATATTATAAAATGGTATTAAATCAAATTTTGAACAATTTTACATCAGTGAACCCAATTTAGGTCATTAAAAATTATTACACATTAAAATTGGATATAAAATCATCTCAAACTTTTGAATATTTTAACTTTAAAACCATGCTTTCTCATTCAGTCATGAGGATTGTTTTTTTAACATTATTTCCACATCTCTGATTAGAATTATAAAAATCATAATTCATATTTGGAATTTTAAAAAATTAAACTATCTAGTTTTGTGAACATATTATTCTACTAATTTTGTTTCATGTAGTTAAAATTAATTATATTGATTAAAAAATTTAGCTTAAAAAGTAACTAAACCTTAAACATAAGGGAAAAAATGACTTATAACCAAGTTAAAAACTATCGGCTTTCCATATTTACACCATTTACCAAAATTTGTTGAATTATATTAATTATTGGTGGAATATTATATAAGTGAGACCTGTCAATAGTTTTTACCTTTTTATATTTACAAAGAATGCCACTCCTCCACCACTATAAAAAGGTATGCTACCCTCCCATTTATTAAAATATATAAATTCAATTGGATCATCCAAATCCTAAAAATATAGTCTCAAAAAATTTATACCTTTAACCTATTATCCTTAGTTTAAAAATCAATAAGTCTAAGGAAGTCATTTGGTATAAACCAAATGGAGTTCCCGAATAAGATGTGACATTCTTGAATGATTACTTTTTTGTCATTTACTGCTCGACCAATTAAATTAATTAAATATCATTATTATATAATAAAATATGTATCATAAAAACATTTATATGTTATTATGATGTTGGTTTTAACAAAATCGTCACATAAATTAATCAATTAGGATACACAATCATTATTGGTGTGTACGGTGGACTACCATCTCGTGAACTGATGCCATTAGTTCTTCTAGTACAATGTTTTATGGTTAAAATAATGACTTATTTATATATTATATATGATATTTATGATACCTTTATGATTTTATATTTTTTATATTACCCATAAATTTATGATTTTCATTTCTTGGGAATACGATAAGTTTGTTTGTGGATGTTAGGACTACTGCCTCTTAGAAGTAACATGATTCATTCACGCTATAAATTGAATGTATAAATGATGATTTTAATTTAAATATCTCACATATATGAAATAAGTATTATATTCTAATGATAATATATATATATATAACTTAATTTTTAAATATGATAATAAAATTAAAGTAGCATTCATGCATATATAGGGCTCACCTTCTCCCTCAACTGTGCATTTCATTTCTTATCTCTAACTTTTATGGACTACAATAAATAACCATACAAAGAATATATATTATATTTTTATCAATGATTAAATTATAAAAATTATGGATTCATTATCTAATTAATATGAACTATAGTTAACAAGTCAAACCATACTAAAAAAATAGGAAATTAACACACGAAATATAAATAATAATGAAAGATTATTATCAAATGAGTAATAATATAATAAAATTAGTTAATATATTATATTATAAATATAATTATGGTTCTTAAATATGTTTAATAAATGATTAAAACCATTATAATAAATGTCAATGGATGCTTACCCAAAACTAAACACAAGGTAAGACATTTAATCATAATTTACATTATATGAAATTTGTTTTTTTATTATGGATCAATTCACATTAATGTGTTTATATTATTCCCAATTTTAATTTAATATCATGATTAAATAATTATTCATGTTATTTTGAGATTCACTGTAACACCCCAAGCATCCACAATACGCTTCTCTTTGAATAATATAGTAGCGTGTGTTGTACGCAACATCGAGTTCTAACACACAGCACAACTAATCAAACTAGCCGTTATGAATAGTAATACCCACTTTTTAAGATTTTATAAATTTTATCTTTCAAAATGGTCTTCATTTTTGGATTCGTAATCTCGAAATTATCTCAGGGTTAATTTTTTTTATTTTTCTTAAAATATTCAATTTTTGATGAATAGTGAAAAAATACTGAGTTATAGTTTAAAACCGAATTTTTATTTAAATAATTTTTTATTTTATTTAAATTTAATCAAGGTAAAAATGGATACAAAATACATATATAAGTTCAATTTAATTCATTGTAGTCATTTTAGAATAATTTTATATATATAAAAATTTCATGGAACTTTTCACCGTCTTTTACCCACCCCCTAGGAGAATTTAGAAATTCACATAAAACTTAATTTTACCGCTTCTGTGAGTGGAATTTTGAAAATCTGAGAGAAATAGTTATTTTTAAAGAGTAAAATGTGGTTCATTGAAATGAAAATAATTTTTGGTGAATAGTAACTTTTTACTTTTATTTACCACGGTTAAAAGTAAATAGGTTAATTAATGGTAAAAACAATATTAATATTACCATAACACATGTCCTAATTGTATTGTGCAAGTGTATCTCGACCAAAATAGACCTTAGGAATAACATATTATCATTTAGGTCAACTTGGATTAGATTAGGACATTTATTATTATTTAATTCAAAGAAGAGTTAAAAGAGATTAAATCAATGTATAATAACCAAATAATTTTTAATATAGGGTTATACATAAGAGAAATTAGATTATAAGTATTCATTATAACGAAAAAAAGATTTTCTATATAATAATATTTTATTTATAATTTTTAGAAATTAAAAAAATTAATTTATTTATGACACAATGGTGATGCAGTAATTACCTAATTAGTGAAATATTAAAATAATTAATATTATAAATACCCAAATAAATATAAATTGAGACTTTTAATGAATTACACGAATTTTATAGCTTAATATGACATTTTAGTATTGATTTAATTATTTTTGTTTGATATAATCATTCTGTTATGATTTTAACAAAAATCAAATACCAAATAGTTTCAAAATTGACATAAAAGTGTTTTTAAAACACATATTATATTATTAATTGATATTCTATTCCTAAAAATCTAAGGATCGGAAAAAGGTCTTATATAATGATATGTGTATAATTAATGGATCACTGGGGGGTCTCTTGTAGGTATATAGTATGTTTATAAACTATACAATATAAATATACAAAGAGACATGGTAAATGTCAAACTATTTAACTAAGAGTTAAATATAAATGATAAGGTTAATATTGTGACCCAAACCTATCTAAAATCTATTGGATGATAGTATTTAGACCCATACCCACCTTAAACTATAAATAATCCACTTTGGAGCCATTAAAAACCGAATATGAATTTATTATAAAATAAAATTTCTAACTTTTCCAAAGGTGCCTCTCACCTCTATTATAAAAGGGCGCTCACCCTTCTCTTTAATTCACACCTTTAGAGCCTTTTGGATTTTCCAAAACCTGAAAAAATATCCTCTAATCATCCCTCACTTAAACTTAGTGGCCTTAGTTTTATCATAATTCCAACCTAAGGAGACCTTTTGATCAAATCAAAATGAATAACCCAAAGAAGAGGTAATGTTTTCACAACCCTCTTTCAAGTTCCTTTCTTTTTCAACTACTTCTTTCTTTGTTATTTAAATTATAAAATAATAACTCCAGTATCTTCTATATAATGTGATTTTATTATAAATATGGTATGACCATATTCATTATTCTATCCATCTTTTGAATGACATGTCACCATACGTGTGTACGTACGGCTTACCGTCTCCACGTCGTGGTGTAATTGATATTCAAAACATTATTATTTGGGTGGGTATAATAATGATGTGTAATTCATGTATATTATAAATATAACATGATAATTATTCTGTATATATGATATACTATCCAATTATATATTATTTTAATATCAAACGATTGATATCGTCGCTCGTGTGTATGTACGGACTACCGTCTCTACGAACACGATGAGATTCATTCCCCATCATATCCATTCAAGTATAATTCTCATTTGATGATTATAAATAATGTTTAAGGACTTGATATCATTCTGGATATGAATAATATACATCCCATCCATAACGAATATGGCTCACATAATAATGAATATAAAGAAAGACAAATCCGTTAACACCTGGAACAATGATAATACTAAGATATTATTAACAAATCAATGTTAAAAGATCATATATGATATCATATTAATGTATATGATTATTTTATAATTTAGTAACAATTATTTCACCATTATACAAGAGGTTAACCTACCATCGTCCAAGGAAATGTACAAGGTAAGAGTTTATTTCACAATCTCATCATTATTTTAGGTTGTTTATACGTAATTATCTACTGGGGCCTCTTAATCATCTACATCCATTTTTCATAAAAATGTATTTGAAATCATTCTTACAATTTTAAAAACTGTGGGTTAAGGTCATTTATACCCTTTTTTGACTTTTTATAAGAACTTTATAAGGGAATCTTTCTTTCGTTTTCCAAACAAAGTCGTTTTTAACCTTTTCGACAGAATTAAGGAAAGAATGTCTTTTTTTAACTTATATGGTGGGTGAAGCTATTTTTCACTTTTTTAAAATCTTTTATGCTTCCCTTACAAGATTATAAGAATATTTTCAAAGTAAATTTTTTATTTTATAATTATTTGACTTTTAAATGATTTAAAAAAAGAGATATTTCTCTCAAATAGTTTTGATTTCATCTATGTCAACATCTTTAATGGATTTTAAGATTATTTGAAGATGATTTATTATGATACAAAACGTCCATATTATATTGAAGGTTTTGTGATATTCTTGACTATTGATGTGTTATTTTAATACCATTCATGCATTATGGATAATGTACTGACATTTCGTATGCTAGTTTTAATACAAATGTTTATGTTATATTTAAACTACTTCATGTGAGGAATGAATTGGACTTAATAAGTGATGGGTGGAGCCCTCTTTAGCTCCTTGATGCATCGGTAGTTCTCATGAGACAAACTAGTGTCTTTTCCCAAGGCCTTGACACAATATTATTTATAGTCTTGGCACAAGATCTTGACTATGTGGTTATGATAGTCTGGTATTATGCATTACACCATTATGAAAGTGGTTATTGATATTGCATGTGATTATTAGAATAATAGAATATCCATGTGAATATGTAAATGAAATTATTTCATTTTATTTATACCATATTATGTTGAAGTTCAAGTTTAAAAGGCTTTTGTTTTAGTTATACATTGACTTAAATGTTTATTCTTATTTATGAAAGTTTTTGCTATATTGTTATCCTTATTTGGAATTTGAGCTCACCACTTTCTATGTTTTATTTTTCCCAGGATGTGAAGAAATATTTTATGAATGACCTGTGCGGATAGTATGAGGGGATTCGAGTGTGGACTATGAAGACTATGTTGTTGTAGTTTCCATTTTCTGATGTAATGTAAAATTTATGAATGTATCTAGTGATTCCAATGCTTCTAAACTAATCGGTCTTTAGATACTTGATATTTTGTGATCATTAAAATGTTATGTAATAATGCACCGACTCTGGGTAACTGGGGATGGGGTGTTATAGTTGGTATCAGATAAAGTTTAGTACAGACTTTGTAAACTAGATTTAGATAAAATCTGATTGGAGCACATAGACCTAAGATGGACTTTGAGGATTAGTATAGAAGTCCTTCCTAGAATTTTGGTATTGTAGTGATTTTGCGAGTTTTCCGAGAAATACATCTCTGTCCGGATAGAAGGAGGTAGAGGACCCCCCGACACAGATGTACCTAGGGGTAAAACCCGAAAACACTGCTTTGATCTAAACTCGAACATGAACTGGTGCACGAAAACAGGCTTTGTTGAACTCTTGGTTATGACACTCCCGGGGGATATGGTTAGGATAATTATCATTTTATTTACAAACCATTATGAAGGGTTTATGAGTTTATACTTCCTCAATGAAAACTTTTTTATGATTACGGATTATATCCATAAACTGTTCAATTTATGTTAAGTGTTTTATAAGTTTGGATTTATGTATTGCAATTCATAAACTAATCTAGTGTATTCCACGGTTTAGGAATGGAGCCTAGTGGAAGAAATGGAAACCGTATCAATGCACACACTCCATATAGGGATTTACCTCATTCTCAAGAAAATTATAGTGGAGCTGGTGATGCAACTGGTGCTGATCAGCTGATCACCATACTGGGAAAACTCACTCAGGTTATGAATAATAACCATACCCATATGGAGCACCCTGATCAATAGCGTGGAGGATCAATGTTATACCGCTTCATGAGGCAACATCCCCCAACATTAAATGGGAGTAAAAAACCCTTAGTAGCTAAGCAATGGATAAATTATTTAGAGAAAATATTCCATTCCTTGGGGAGTAGTGAAAGGGAAAAATTTATCATGGCAGTTTACCACCTCATTGGAGATGCTGATCAATGGTGGTCGTTGATTCAAAACAAAAAGGAATATGATGAAGTATCAAATATGGAATGGAGGGAGTTCAAAGATGTATTTTTAGAAAAATACTTTCCTCGTGACCATCGAGCATATATGGAAAGGAAATTTCTGAGTCTGAGACAAATGGAGTATGAGAATGTTGCAAAGTATGAGGCTAAATTTACAAGGATATAAAAATATACTTTAGATTATATACATAACCAAAGAAGTAATATTGATCCTTTCTTTTATGGGTTAAAACCGGTTCTTCATTGAGCATTGGTCTCACAATCCTTCTCGTCATACGAAGATATTGTCTCATGTGCTATCAAGATAGAAAAATAATTCTCTAAGTCATACAACTTTAAAGCAAATCAAGAGAAGAATAGATCTTTTGATCACTCTGGAAATAAAAATAAGGGGAAGAAGGGAAAATTTGAATATCCATCCTTAAGAAAATATGGGAAAAACACCTCGGTACTTGCTTGAAAGGAATGGGAGTCTGTTATATGTGTGGTGAAAAAGGCCACCAAGATTATGATTGAAAGGGGAAGAAAGAAGCTACTGATGTTCAATACTACAACTATAGGGAGATGGAACATTATTCAAATGAATGTCCTAAGCGTTAGTGGAACTTATCTCAGAAAATTCCACGGGATCAAGGCCAAGATTATGTTATCACTACTGCTGAGGTAGAAGCTCCGAAAGATGTGGTGACAGGTAATTTAATGGTTTCCTCATGTTTAGCCATTCCTTTATTTGATTCTAGATAATCTCATTGTTTCATACCTTCCTAGTTTTCTAATAAAATTAGATATTTCCAATTTGATTTAACAAGGGAGTTTTTAGTTAAAAAGCATAAGATAAGTGTCATTGTTACAATGTTATGTGGATCCATCCCCATTAGGGAATATAAATGTTCTTTATCTGCTGATCACATAATCATACCCATGATGGAATTTGATATAATCCATAGTATGGATTGGCTTCCATACCATGATGTGAAGATTTATTGTAAGAAGAAGGAGTTTATGATTTTTGATGATGATGATAAGGACCACCTTATCTTCAAAGCAGAATCATCAACACCTGATTCTTACCTAGATCCACCCCACTAGCTCAACTAAATTCAATTATTAGGGAGTAAGAGAATAAAATAACTTTGGGTAAGGAATGGAATGTTAAAATAGAGGATGTACATATTGTGAAAGAATATGTAGATGTGTTTCCGGATGATTTACCTAGACATACTCTAGAAAAAGAAATTTTGTTTTCCATTGATTTAATCCCGGGTTCAAGGCCCATATCGAAGACCCCATATAGAATGGCTACTGTGGAAATAGTGGAACTAAAGAAACAACTAGAGGAATTGAGTAATAAGGGATTTATTTTCCCTAGTGGTTCTCTATGGGGAGCCCTTGTACTTTTTTTAAAAAGAAATCTGGATCTATGAGGTTATATATCAACTATAGGGATATCAATGATATAACAATAAAGAACAAGTATCCCCTACATCACAGTGATAATTTATTTGACCAACTGCATGGAGCTCAATAATTTTCAAATATTGGCCTTCTATCTAGATACCATCAGTTGTGCGTGAAGAAGGAAGACATTATGAAGAAAGTATTTCGAACCAGGTATGAGCATTATAAGTTTACAGTAATCCCTTTTGGGTTGGCTAATTCACCCTCTATATTCATGGATCTAATGAATAGAGTTTTCAATGAATATCTCGATGATTTTGTGGTGGTATTTATTTATGATATCTTGGTCTATTCCGAAATATATGAAGATCATGAAAATCACTTGTGCATTATTCTGAAGACTCTTAGAAGACATGAATTATATGGAATGTTTAGCAAGTGTGAATTCTGGCTTCAGAAGATTTCTTTTCTTGGCCATATTATCTCCAAACATAGAATCTTTATTTGTCCTTATAAGACCAAGGAAATCCAACAATGTCCTACACTGATGAGTATAAATGAGGTACACAGTTTTATTAGTTTAGCAGGTTATTATCGATGTTTCGTCCCGGTTGGCTAACCCATTAACAAAGCTCACACGTAAATGGGGTAAATTTATTTGGAAAAAAGAGTGCGAAGAATGTTTCGAAGAACTGAAGAGAATATTAGTCAATGATACTATATTGACTCTACCATCGGGGAATGATGGGTTCGTTATTTATAGTGATGCATCGAAGAAATGACTTGGTTGTGTCCTTATGCAGAATTATAGTGTTATTTCTTATGCATCAGGATAGTTGAAAATTAATGAGAAAAACTATCCCACTCATGATCTTGAGTTTACAGTTGTGATCTTATCTTTGAATATATAGAGACACTACCTCTATGGTGAAAAATGTGAGATTTATACTGATCACAAGAGTTTGAAGTATGTTTTCTCACAAAAAGAACTCAACATGAGACAAAGGATATGGCTTGAATTACTCAAGGATTATGATTTCACAACACACTACCACCTAGGGAAGTCAAATAAGGTGGTATCTGCTTTGAGCAGAAAATATCATGGAGTTTTGAACAATATGGGAATTGAAAGGGATCCAATTTTTTTGGATCTAGTGAAGATGGACATGAGAATAACCATGGAAGGTGAAACATCAATTCTTTTTCAAATGGTTTACAAACCATATTTACTAGAAATAATAAAGTGTTCTCAGTCCTATGATGAAGAATTTTAAAAGATGATTAAAGATGTGAATGATGGGAGATTGAGTGACTTTGTTTATGAAGATGGAATTTTGAAATTCGGGAAGAGACATTGTGTTTCCGATATACTTGATCTAAAAAGGGAATTGTTAGACGATGCTCATAGTTCCAATTTCTCTATACACCCTGGGAGCACCAAAATGTATAGATATTTGAAGGAATATTTTTGGTGGGACAACATGAAGAGGGAGATTGCTGAATTTTTGTCAAGATGTATGTTTTTTCAACAAGTGACAGTTTGAAGGCAACAACCTGGAGGAGTCATGCAACCTCTTCCCATACCTGAGTGGAAATGGGATAATATCACTATGGAATTTTTCATGGGGTTACCAAAGACTCCTATAAGGAATGATGCAATTTCGGTCATTATTGATCGTCTTACCAAGTCAACACATTTTCTTGCTATAAGAGAAGATCTACCAATTGAACGTATAGAAAGACTATATATTAATGAAGTAGTGAGACTTTATGGAGCACTTATATCGATTGTTTCTGATCTAGATCCACGTTTTACTTCAAGATTCTGGAAAAGTCTTCAGAAGGCCTTTGATACTGAACATCGTTTGAGCACTACCTACCACCCACAATCAGATTGACAATCAGAACGGATTATTTAAACCATATAAGACTTGTTGAGATCATTCTCACATGACATTCAGGGTATGTGGCATTAATATTTACCTTTGGTGGAATTTTCCTATAACAATAGATTCCATTCAGTATTCAGATGGCACCATATGAAACATTGTATGGAAAGAGATGTCATACACCAACCTTTTGGGTTGATGTTGGTGAAAGAAAGCTTATAGGCCCAAAAATGGTGGAGGAAATGGTTGAAAAGGTAAAGGTAATCCAAAACCACATCAAAGCAGCTCAATATAGGCAGAAGAGCAATGCCGATAATCGAAGGAATGATTTAGAATTTTAGGTAGAAGATCATGTTTTCTTGAAGGTATCTCCGTGGAAGGGAGTTATACATTTCAGTAAGAAAGGTAAATTGAGTCCCAGTTACATCTGACCATTCGAAATTCTAGAACGAATTGGGGTTGTAGCTTATTGTTTGGTAATGCCACCAAGTCATTCCAAAGTTCACGATGTTTTCCACATATCACTATTGAGAAAATACATACATGACTCAATGCATGTACTCACCTAAGAGGAATTAGAAGTGGAACCTGATATGTCTTATTGCGAAGAGCCCATCATGATTCTTGATACAAGAAAACAAATGCTGAGAAACCTGATGACTTGCCTGGTAAATGTTCTATGGAGAAACTATAAGATGGAAGAGGCAAGGTGGGAACCTGAGGAACTTATGATGATGAATCACCCGAGTCTTTTCATGCGGTATTATTCTAGAAATTTTGAGGATGAAATTATTTGATGGAGGGGAGAATATAACACCCCAAGCATTGACGGTACGCTTCTCTTTGAATAATAGAGTAGCGTGTGTTGTACGCATCTTCGAGTTCTAACACACAACACAACCAATCAAACAAGTCATTATGAATAGGAATTCCTAATTTTTGAAATTTGATAAATTTTGTCTTTCAAAATGGTCATCATTTTTGGATTCGGAATATCGAAATTATCTTAGGGTGAATTATTGGTATTTTTCTGAAAATATTCAATTTTTGATAGAATACTGAAAAAACACTAAGTTATAGTTTAAAACCGAATTTTTATTTAAATAATTTTTTATTTTATTTAAATTTAATTAAGGTAAAAATTGATACATAATAGCTATATAAGTTCAATGTAATTCATTGTAGTTAGTATAGAATAATTTTAGATATATAAAAATTTTAGGGAACATTTCACCGTCTTTTACCCACCTCCTAGGAGAATTTAGAAATTCACATAACACTTAATTTTACTGCTTCTGTGAGTCTAATTTTGAAAATACCAAAGACACGGTTAATATTAAGGAGTAAAACATGTTTCAAGGAGATGAAAATATATTTTGGTGAATAATATCTTTTTACTTTTATTTACCACGGTAAAAAGAAAATAGGGTAATTAATGGAAAAAACGATATTAATATTACCATAACACATGTTTTAATTTGATTGGACAGGTGTATCTCGACCAAAATAAACCTTAGGAATTAAATATTATCATTTAGGTCCACTTGGATTAGATTAGGACATTTATTATTATTTAATTCAAAGAAGAGTTAAAAGAGATAAAAACAATGTTTAATAACTAAAACATTTTTAATATAGGGTTATACATAAGATAAATTAGTTTAAAAATATTCATTAGAAATAAAAAATGATTTCCTACAAAATGGTATTTTATTTATTATTTTTAGACATTAAATAATTTAATTTATTTATGATACAATGGTGATTTATTAATTACCTAATTAGTGAAATATTAAAATAATTGATATTATAAAACCCAAATAAATATAATTTGACTCTTTTAAGGAATTCCACGAATTTTAGAGCTTAATATGACATGTTAGTATTTAATTAATTATGTGTTTTTGAGGTAATAATACTGTTCTGATTTTCACAAAAATCAAATAACAAATAGTGTCAAAATTGAAAAAAAAAGAGTTTTTAAAACAAATATTATATTATTAATTGATATTCTATTCCTAAAAATCTAAGGTTTGTCCAAATTACTTATATAATGATATTTGTATCATTAATGGACCACTTGGGGGTCTCTTGGAGGTATATAGTATGTTTATAAACTATATAATATAAAAATACAAAGAGACATGGTAAATGCCAAACTATTTAACTAAGTGTTAAATATAAATGATAAGGTTAATATTATGACCCAAACCTATCTAAAATCTATTGGATGATAAGATTTAGAACTATACCCACCTTAACCTATAAATAATCCACTTTGGAGCCATTATAAACCGAATATGAATTTATTATAAAATAATATTTCTTGCTTTTTCAAAGGTTCCCCTCACCCCTCTTATAAAAGGGTGATCCACCTTCTCTATAATTCACACATTAAAAGCCTTTTTACTCGGCCAAAAACTGCCCAAATATCCTTTTAACTTCTCTCAATTAAACCTAGATGCCTTATTTTGATCAGAAAGACAACCTAATGCTCCATTTTGATCAAATCAAAAGGCATAACCCAAAGAAGAGGTAATGTTTTCACAACCCTTTTTCAAGTTCCTTTCTTCTTCAACATATTCATTCTTTTTTATTTACATTATAAAATAATAACTCCAGTATCTTCTATATAATGTGATGTTATTATAAATATGGTACAACCATATTCAGTATTCTATCCATCCATTGAATGACATGTCACCAAACATGTGTACGTACGACTTATCGTCTCCACATCGTGGTGTAATTTTTATTCAAAACATTATTATTTGGATGGGTATAATAAAGATGTGTAATTCATGTAAATAATAAATATAACATGATAATGATTCCGTAAATATGATATAATATCCAATTATATATTAATTTAATATCAAAATAGTGATATTGTAGCTCGTGCGTTCGTACGGACTACCGTATCCACGAACACTATGAGATTCATTCCCCATAGTATCCATTCAAGTCTAATTTTTATTTAATGATTAACAATAATGTATAAGGACTTGATATAATTTTGTATATGAATGATATGCATCCCACCCATATAAAATATGGCTCACATAACAAAAAATATAATGAAATGCGAATTCATTAACACCCGAAACGATGATAATACTAAGATATTATTAACAAATTAATTTTAAAAGATCATATATGATATCAAATTAATGTATATGATTCTTGTATAATTTAGTAACATTTATTGAACCATTATATAAGAGTTCATCCTACCCTCAACCAAGGAAAAATACAAGATAAGGGATTATTTCACAATCTCTTCATGATCTGAGTTTATTTATACGTAATTATCTACCGGGACCTCTTTATCATCCACATCCATGTTTCTAAAATATGTATTTAAAATCATTCTTAATTTTTTTAAAAAATATCGATTAAAGTCATTTATACCCTTGTTTTACTTTTTATAAGAAATTTATAAGGGAATCTTTCTGTCGTTTTCAAAACAAAGTTCTTTTTAACCTTTTCGATTTAATTAAGGTAAGAATGTATTTTTTTAACTTATACGGTGGGTGCGGCTATTTTCCACCATTGTAAAATTTTTGAATCTTCCCATACATGATTATAAGAATATTTTCAATGTAAATTTTTTATTTTATAGTTATGTGACTTTTAAATGATTTAAAAAAAAGAGATATTTCTCTCAAATAGTTTTGATTTCGTCTCAGTCAACATCCTTTGATGAGTTTTAAGCTTATTTAAGGTTGATTTATTATGATAAAAAACATAGATATTATATTAAAGGTTTTGTGATATGTTTGACTGTGGATGTGTTATTTTTATACCATTCATGGTCTATGTATAATGTATTAACATTTCTTATGCTAGTTTTACTTCGAATGTTTATGTTATTTTTAAACTAGTTCATATGAGGAATGTATTTGACTTAATAAGTGACGGGTGGAGCCCGCTAGACCTCCCTGATACATCTGGAGGTCTCATGATACAAACTAGTGTCTTGGAACAAGGCCTTGAATAATATTATTTGTAGTCATGGAACAAGGCCTTGAGTATGTGTTTATGATAGTCTCTCATTATGCTTTCCATCATTATGAAAGTGGTTATTGATATTTCATGTGATTATTATACTAGTAGAATATCTATATGAATATGTAAATGGAATTATTTCATTTTATTTCTACCATATTATGCTGATGTTCAAGTTTAAAAGGATTTTGCTTTTTTTTATACATTTCCTTTAATGTTTATTCTTATTTATGAAAGTTTTCGCTATATTGTTATCCTTATTTGGAATTTGAGCTCACCCCTTTCTATGTTTTATTTTTCCTAGGATGTGAAGAAGTATTTCATGAATGTCCTGTATGGATAGTATGAGGGGATATGAGTGTGGACTATGGAGACTATGTTGGGGTAGTTTTCATTTTATAACATAATGTAAACATAACGAATGTATCTAGTGATTCCAAGGCTACTAAACTATTTGGTCTTTTGAGGCATGATCTTTTGTGATCATGCCAATTTTATGTAATAATGCACTGACTCTGGGTAACTAGGGTCAGGGCGTTACATTCACTTTTACTTATCACATTAAATGGGTTTGACATGAAAATTATCAAGTGGTAAAAGTTATCATTTCACTCTCACATTATTTTGTGATTTTTAACCATTTATTGAGACAATCACATCATTATGATCATTTTTATTATACATTAAATTTATCTTAAATATAAATATTCTCATGAAATGGATGCAATTAATTCCTAAACTGTATACTATTTTTACATACAATGTTCTCTTTAACAATTTTTTTATTTACTGGGGAGATATTAAAATATATATATATTTTTTTAATACAGGTATTTAATAAGAAATTTTATTTGTTTATTAAATATATTACAAGATATATGAGGAATGAATTGTACTGGTATTGATAGGTGGTCCCAAACATATATATCCCCTTGATGCATTGACAGGTTCTCACGATGCAAAACATTATGCCAAATTAAATGGTTGTATACAAGTAGTGTTAAACAGGATTTTGAAAGGTCATGATAGTATTTGATTTTATCTACCTCATACATAATTTCCAATACATAATATGTGTCCTAATTAAGAATTATATTGTTATTATATTTATATATCAAATATATTTTTTCATTGTCATTATCTATGAATGAATGCCATTTTTATCATTTTGATTAAATGGAATTTGTTTCAGTAATTGACAATTTTATATTGATTATGACATTTACAATTATTTATTGTGGCATATATTCTCTGTTATTTGTTAAACCATGTTTATTATTTTATTGTTTCATTATCATTTCTTATGTACTTACCGATACTGAAAATTTGAGATCACACTTCTTTTGTTTTCTTTTCCCATGTTATGAAGAAAATTTCATTAAATGATTTTGAAAATTGACATTTTATTAGATTTTGATTTGTTGTATGTTTTATTTTGTGATTATAAACGTTAAATAGGTATTAGTTACGTAATATGGTTTTCTAAAACTCTTATCCGTTCAGTTATTTTGTATTTTAATCCTTGTAATCAAGATAGTGTAAAAAAATAATTCACCAACTCTAGGATTTTGCGGCCACGGTGCTAAAATCAGAATCAAGGATAGTATAGTAGAAACCTAGAAAACTGGATTTAAGAAAACATAGATTATAGAACATAAACCTAGGATATAATTTGAGAATATGTGTATAATAACGTCCTAAAATTTTGGTAAGTTAGAGATTATGTGTCTGTTCTAGGGAAAACATCTCATTCTAGATATTATAAGGGGATTTGGTACTACTACAAATGTACTTATGAGAAACAACACCAAAAAGTAGTGTTGGTCCTGACTCAAGCGTAACGTGGTACATGAAAATGGGTGTCGCTGTGCAAGTTGTTTAACACTCTCAAGAGATATGATTAGGATTATTAAAGTATTCTTTAAAAACTATTATATTGGATTTTAAAGTAATTATATCCCCAAAGAAACCATGTTTGTTTATATATTAATATTTATGGAAAATATTTTCAATTAATGACTATTTTTTGACTGTTTTTTGGGGTTATATATTACATTAATTAATGTTACAGTCTAATATGGTATATCACATTATTTAGCAATAGATTCTATAAGAAATTATGATATAAACACTCATGGGAAATGTATAGGTTTTATACTGAAAAAGGTGATACAACTGGTATTTGAAAATAACATGTGATGGATATATTACAGAAACACAATTAGACTATGAAACATAACCTTTACTAGAGGGATAAATTTGTTCCATAGAGAGATTATATGATGTAGGATCACTTTATACAATAGAGGACCCTCATTATTTAGTAGGACTATTTACCCAATGGGGACTGAGTAATGTATTATGTGAACAAATAAGATATTCATGGCATTAGAATTTGGTAAAAATAAAAAGGTTACACTTGTAGTGTATTGTATAAATGGATATGCTGATCAATAGTAGTCATTGATCTAGAATAAAATAGAGTTATATAATGTAAAACATATAGAATGGAAAGATTTTAAGGAAACATTCATTTAAAATATCTCCCCCATGATCAAAAAATTGAGAAGAAAAGAAATTATGATATTTTAAAGTAAAAGGGGGATGAATGTTTTGAAGAGTATGAATATACCCTTAAAAGGTTATCTAAGATTGTTATAGATTACATATGCAATTTGAACTATGGGATTGATCACTTTTTTTAAAGGATTAACTGATGTTTTTGAAGAGAAATGGTCTCCAATAATTTTTCATCATATGATAAAATATTTCTATGTTCCATAAAAAGTGATAAGGACTTTTCTAGGATTGATATAGTCAAGGGGAATCAAGGAAAGAAGTTATTTGGTGAACACAAAGAGAAATAGAATGGATAAAATTAAAATATAATGAAATTTCCATTGTGTGATAAATATAGAAATAATCACCTTGGGAAATTACTGAAAGGATTAGGAGATTTTTATACAGGTGGGTAAATTGGACATCATATCACATAATGAAAAGGGTAAAAGGAATGAATAATATTCAATGATACAACTACAAGGATATGATTAACTATGGAAATTCATCCTCAAAAAATAAAGCTAATATATATCAGAAGAAGACAAGTGATGAAGGTCAAGATTAGTATATTAATATAACCAAACTGGAATGATTAATGTTATCTTATATTTGGGTCCTTCAATAACGTTCTAAATAATTTTTGATGATGTTATGTTTATATGTATTATGGAAAGTATAATGATTATAGTAAAATAATTTTTCATCATAGATTTAAAGGCATGTGTCACTCAATATCGATAACCAAAAAAATGATTCATTAGAAAGTTAGAATTTTCAGAAAAAACATGATTTATAAAAAGATAACCCTTGACATGTTCTGGAGATTTAGATAATGATGTTTTTATTATTAGATATTTGATATTCCTTATATAAATTTTATTCTACTAACTACCATATAAATTATCCTAATGTGTAGGATTATAATATTTTTAATGGTTTCTATTTATGAAATCGATTAAGTTGATATTTGTATGTGTTTTTAGAGGTTAACATATTATACCACCATATGATAAAACATGTGTTAGGAAATGATGATGAAATGATTCAAGAAATAACTAAAGAATAATTATGTGTTTATGAAATGTAAAAATATATTTACTTATATTCTTATAGAGTAATATAATTCATCAAATCAAGGAATAATGGTCTGGAATGAAAAATAATAACTTATTATCATATTTTTAATGATATTAATGTCATTTTCATAAACATGAGTTAAGGTTTGGTATTCATCAACTTTAAAATGAATATATTCTATATCACCCTCCCTTATAATTTGATAGTTATCATTCTCTACCAAATATATTTTTTTTTCAAAAATGTTCTCTTAATTGAAATCCTGATTTTGTGGTGACCTTCATATTTAATTTTACTTCTTATTAATAATATGTGTTATTAACCATATTTATGATTCTGGTTTTCCAAAAAAATATTTTTCAATATCTAAACAATGATTATGAAGGTCATGTTTAAATTATGATGATAAAATTTATTTATGGGGGGCGAGATGTAACACTCTAAAAGTTCTAAAAGAGTAAAATTTATTTGATAGATTGTATGATATTAAACACAATGTGTATAAAGAACCATAACAACCTAATAATTTTTAATATATTTAATATTTGAAATAAATCATTTCTATTGCTTGAAATTCATAAAACACTATGTTAGATTGTGTTATATGTGAGAATAACTTTGTTCAGTAGTTTATGTTACACAAAAGACCGTGTTTTACTGGAAAACATTATATTACTAAGATATAATTATTTAATATAATAAGATAAAACCTATATTTTAAATTTATGGTTTTAAATAGGAATAAATAATTTAGAAATTAATTTTTTAATTCATTAGTTAACAAATAAATAGGAATGGATATCAAAACCAATTGAATATTTTGGAAATGTTTTATAAATAACTATTTTTATACTTCCAATGGAAATTTATCATAATAAATTAAATTAATTACCATTATTGAATTATATTATTGAAATATATATATATATATATATATTATATATTCAATAAAATATTTTTTATTTTCATCCAATAGGTTTTATATGCATAAGATATGAATAAATCCATTTTTATACATGAAAATTATAACTTTCTAAAAAGTCAATTTCTACCTTTTAATGGCACTCCTATTTAAAAATAATTGATCAATTTTATTAATTTTATATTTCAAAAGAAAATTCAAATTTTTAATTGTAATTTCAGAATTATCTTACGGTAAAAATTGGGTATTTTTTTGTGAACATTCAATTTTTAATGGATAGTGAAAAACACAAAATTTGAATTGATTTTTTCCCTTATTTTAAATAAATAGAAAAAGTATATTTGAAATTGGTTATAAAATAAAATTAAATGATTTATTAATCAATGAACCATTTTTTTTCAATGGAATACATTTTACATTGAAAATGGATATAAAAACATCTCAATCTTTTGAACACTTTTATATTAAAAACATTCTTTCTCATCCTGGATATGGTATTAATTTTAAATTAATTTTTTCCCTTATGTCACTTTAATTTTAAAAAATGGATTCAATATTTGGAATCAAAATAATTCATACCTTTTTTCTTTTTCAATGAAGTTTTTCGACCAAAAATATTACTGAATGAATTTAAAATTCATTATTGCGATTGGAGAAAAATAAAGATTGACAAGGGACTAATCCTTAATCTTAAGGTAAAAAATTTCATATAAACATTTACACAAAATATTTTCATTTCTAATTTATATAAAATAATTACTTTTTTCATTATTAGAGGCACATTATATATGGTATACTTCTAAATAGTGCTTACCATTTTATATTTAGAAGAATGTCACTCCTCCCCGACTATAAAAGGCCCTAAAAACTTATATTTATTAACACCTATAAAAAAATTAGATCATCCAAAATCTGCACAAATAGTCTTGAAAAATATCTATCCTTATTCTATAATTTTAAATTTGGGTAAAAATAAGACCATGTATGCTTTTTGGTATAAACTAAAAGAAGTTACATGAATAAGAGGTAAAATTCTTTAACAATAACTTTTGTTTCATTTACTTCTTCAATTAATTTTATTTCATGATTATATAATAACATCAATACCTTAAATATAATGAGATGTTTTAATAATAATATTTTGAATTTAAACATCACACACATCAATCAAATGGGATACCCAATCGTCGTTTGTGTGAACGGTAGACCACCACATTATGAACTGATGTCATTCATTAATCCATTACCAACCTTAAAATGGTGGAATAATTATGGAATTATAGTTAGTATATGAAATATATGTTTTTTATGACGTATTTATGATTATTTAGTTTTTATATAACACATATGATTATTATTTTGTTTTTTGGAATACAATAATAATATTTTTGGACGTGGGGACTACCGCATCCTCAAAGGGATGTGATACAATTACTCTGTACATGGAATGTATTCAAAATTATTTTAATATACATATGTTAAATATATGAAATAGATATGACAATTTCTAGATAATATATATATATATATCACATAATTTGTAAATATGAAAAAGATATGGAAGTAGCGTTTATGATTATGTACAGTTTATCGTCTCTATGAAAAGTGGATTCAATTTACTCTCTTTAAATTTTATTGACTAATATAAACAAACACCAACAAACACAAACACATTATATTATATTTTAATCATGGATTAAATTCTATAAATTATTAAATAATTATCTAATTAATATGAACCATAAGTAAAAAGTCAAACCATTATAAAAAACCTAGGTAATTAACACATAAAATATTGCAAATAATGAAATATTGTTAAAAAACTTGTAATAAGATACTATAACATACAGTTTCTCTTATAATTATCTCCTTTAAGGGGTTTGAATTGAAAATTACCAAGTTTAAAAAGTTATCTTTTTTCAATCTCACATTATTTTATGATTGTAAACATTCACTTGAAACATTCAATTCCATATAATATTTTCTATTGTAAATTACATTTATATTAAATATAAATATTCTCATGTAATTGATGTAATTATTTTCTAATCATTATATCATATTAACATATGGTGTTCACCTTGATGGTTATTTGGTTTACTAGAAAAATATTTGTAAATATGTATTCTTTATTCAATATTGATGTGTTATAAAGAATATTTTTTTAATTAAATTTATAACTCAATATATTATAAATTAATTGTACATGATGAAATGGGTGAGGACAAGACTTTATATAGCCCCAATATGCATCAATATGTTATGATGATCCAAGTCAATTGCCAAAATTAAATGGGTTTCTACCTGTAGTGTTAAGCTATCTTCTGAGAGGTCTTGACAATACAAGTTTTCATGTGACTCAGACATGAAATCCAATTATTAATAATTATATTAATTGAGAATTTATTTAATATTATTATAATTAATCCCTATGATTTTTTTTGAAATTATATATGGATGCATATTATTTTCATCTTATTGATAAAATGACATGTGTTTCATTTATTTAAAATTCCATATTGATTATGAATTATGCAGTTATTTTAGTGGAATACATTTTATGTTATTTTCCATTCTATGCTTATTATTCTTATTTCAACGCCCCGACCCTAGTTACCCAGAGTCGGTGCATTATTTTAATACATTGGAATGATTACATAAAATAAAGTCCCGAAGGACCGATCAGTTTAGCAGTCTTGGAAAATAGATTACATACATAAATGTTACATTACACTTCATAACATACAAAACAACATAAATAATCACCTACTAATGCCATTATTCCCTTTTCATAACCCTGCATATCAATCAAAATACACTTCTAAGAATCCTGGGAAAAATAAAAAATAGAAAGGGGTGGGCACATATTCTCAGTAAGGACAACAATACATAAAAACCTTTATAAATAAGCATAAAAATTTATGGAAATGAATAACTAAAAGCCTTTTAAACTTTAACCTCATCATAATATGGAAAAGATAAAATGAATTAATTCAATTTAATTATTCACATGGATATTCTACTAATTGAATAATCACATACAATATCACTAACAACTTTCATGACAAGGGAATGCATATTGCAGAACATTAATTTCTGTGTCAAGGCCTTGTGCCAATACCTAAGGGAAAAATGTAACTAGAACCCTACCCGGAGAGCCTCTATAACCGGACACCATCCTGGATATCCTCTATAACCGGACTCCAACTCAGAGTGCCTCTAATAACAGGACACCAACTCAGAGTGCTTTTAATAACCAGACACTATCCCGGAGTGCCTCTAATAACCTGACACCAAACTGGAGTGCCACTAATAACCTGAAACCAACTCGGAGGGCTTACTTTTACCGGTCCCCAACCCATAACATACTATTCCAACACATTCATCTTAATAAGAGGATTAACTATAACATAAACATTCGTATTAAAACTAGAATACAGAATGCCAAAACATTAATCATAAACCATTAATGGAATAAAAATTACTCATCCATAGTTAAAAATATCACAAAAACTTAAATACAATATGGATGATTTTTATCATAGTAACTCAACCTCAAATAATCTTAAAATCCATCAATGGATGCTGACAAAGATGAAATCAAAACTATTTGAGAGAAATATCTTTTTTTTGAAATCATTTAAAAGTCACATAATTATAAATGAAAAAATTTACTTTAAAAATATTCATATAAGATTGTAAGGGTAGTTTTGAAGATTTTATAATAGCGTAAAATAGATGAACCCACTGTATAAGTTGAAAAAAAGACAGTCTTACCTTAATTCTTTCAAAAAGGATAAAAAGGAGCTTGTTTGGAAAAAGACTGAAAGATTCCTTTATAAACTTCTTGTAAAAAGTAAACAAGGGTAAAAATGAATTTAACCCACATTCTGTAAAATAGTAAGAATGTTTCAAAATATTTTTTTATGAAGCATGGATGTGGATGATAAAGAGGTCCCAGTAGATAATTACATATAAAAAACCTCGGATAATGAAGAGATTGTGAAATAAACCCTTACCAATATGGTAACTTACGAAACATACACCCCCTGAAAGAGGTATCATACAATTAATATGTAGATACACATAAATTAAAGTGTATTACATAAAGAATACAATTATGGTATGTACATAAACCACATAAAAGGTAATAGTGGCAATATAGCATGAATCTCACGGGAATAAGGAGTGAGATGAAAATCCCTTACCTTGCATTTTCCATTAGACGAGGGAATGTTTAGCCTCCTGTATGAAGACTATAGTATGATGTTAAATTATAAAAGAACGAAATTAATATTTATGATATCATACATTGTTCATTTATGATTTTATACTACCCATTTAATAATAATTTCCATGTTATATTAATATTTCGGGAAATAATCGCTTTCTTTATTGTACGTGTTTTAAATTGTTAATCTTGATTTTATCTATTTGATAATGATTTAAATACATCTAGAATATGAAACATGATTTATTTATCATATATATTTAGAATATAAAGTTATATAATTGAATTATAAATGAAATGGAAAACACCGTTTATGGAGACAGTAGTACGTACATATGCATAAACACGGTTTCCGTTTTTAGATAGTATTGAACAGATATAAGTGAATAAGATATATGTAAGTACATAAATACATATATATATAAATATCTATATCTCTAGAGGCATTATTCTTTCATATATTACATACTTATTAGTAATATATATTTTTATAATCGTCGATGAATGGTGAATTGGAAATGAATCTCATCGTGTCCTGGAGACGGTAATCCGTACGTACGCACGAGAGAAAATATCATTCATTTGATATTAATATAATATATAATTGGATGGTATATAATATAAATAGAATCCTTATCATGTTATATTTATCAAATACAAATCATTATTATACCCATCCAAATAATAATGTATTGAATAACAATTACACCACAACGTGGAGACGGTAAGCCTTATGTACACACGTATGGTGACATGTCATTCAAAGGGTGGATAGAATAATGAATTTGGTTGTACCATAATTATAATAACATCACAATATTTATAATATACAGGATTTATTATTTTATAATGGAATCAACAAAGAAAAAGTAAGTGGAAGAAGAATGGAACTTGAAAGAGGGTGGTGAAATCATTACCTCTTCTTCGGGTTCTTCCTTTTGATTTGATCAAAAGGGCTCCTAATGTTGGATTTATGATCACAATAAGGCCTGTAGGATTAATGGAGGATAGTTTAGAGGGTATTTGGGTAGGGGTTGGCTGAGCCAAATGGCTTAGAAGGTTTGAATTAGAGAGAAGGGGGAGTACCTTTTATAAGAGGGGTGAGGGGCACCTTAGGAAAAAACATAAAATATTATTTAATAAGAAATTCATATTCGGTTTATAATGGCTCCAAAGTTGACTATATAAAGTATAAGTTATGGATAGGTCGGAAATAGCTCAAAAAACTGGCTTTAGATAAGTTTAGGTTACCATTTTAACCTTATAATTTAGATTAAACTCTAAGTTAAATAATTTAACTTTTACAGTGTCTTCTTGTATTCTTACACTATATGGTTAATAAACATACTATATAATGACAATATAAACCCAATTGTTTCATTAAGGTCATATATATTATTATATAAGTCTTTTGGTCGAACCATATATTTTTAGGACCAATATATCAATTTATAATATAATATTTATTTAAAAAACCATTTTATGTCAATTTTAGACACTATTTGGTTTTTATTTTTTTTAAAATAATTACAAAATGATTACTTAAAACAAAATACACTGAATCAATAATAACATGTCATATTCACCTAGAAAATTCGTGGATGTCATACAAACCTTGAAATTATATTTATTTTAATATTTATATTACCATTTATTTGATTCTTTCATGAATAAGGTAATTACTGTATCATCATTGTGTCATAAATAAATTTATTTATTTAATGTGTAAAATTATAAATAAAATACCATGATGTAGGAAATATTTTAATCTTTATAATGAATATTTATAATCGAATTTATCTTATGTAAAACACTATATTAAAAATGTTTTAGTTATTAAACATAGATTTTACCTCTTTTAACTCTTCTTTGAATTAAATAATAATAAATGTCCTAATCTAATCCAAGTGGACCTAAATGATAATATTTTAATCCTAATGTTTTTTTTGTTTGATATAAACTTGTCCTATAGAATTAGGACATGTTTTAGGTTAATATTAATATCATTTTTACACTTAATTACACTATTTACTTTCAAATGTGGTAAGTAAAAGTAAAAAAGTTACTATTCACCAAAAATATTTTTCATCTCATTGAACCACATTTTACTCCTTGATATGAACTGTGTCTCTCGGATTTTTCGAAATTCAGATCATAGAAGCTGTAAAATTATGTTTTTTGTGAATTCGCAAAAGCTCCTAGGAGGTAGGTAAAAGATGGTAAAAAGTTTGATAAAACATTTTATATATCTAAAATAATTACAAGCCGAATCCAATGGATTACATTGAATTTATATAGGTTTTATGTATCTATTTTGACCTAAAATAAATTTAAACAAAATAAATTATTATTTAAATAAAAATCCGGTTTTAAATAATAACTCAGTGTTTTTCACTATACATCAAAAATAGAATGTTTTCAAAAAAAATACCAAAACATTACCCTAGTCTAATTTCGATATTCCGAATCCAAAAATGATTTCTATTTTACCAAATTCAAAACATAGAAGTTTCATTTATTAATTTAAAATTAATTCCTGTTGTCAAAACAAAAAGCGTTTTTTAAGAAACAATAACAATCAAAAGATTGACACTTGTTTATGTCCGGTTTAAATGTGAAATTTTGTCCAATGACCAAAATTGGATTAAATGGAAAAAATATATTCTAAATATAATTTAAAACCACTCAAATTCAAAATTTATCACTGTTAATTATTTTAATTTAAAAAGTTGTTTTTAATTAATATTTAGTAACTTTCACTATTCATCAAAATATGAAAGTTATCTGAAAAACACCAAAAATTTATTGAAACTAAATTCTTATGTAACAATTCATAAAAAGAATTTTATGTTGTAAAACTAAATATACAAAAGTTTCTAATATTGGATTTAAAAAAGGCTTCTCCATTAAAATGCGGTAAAATTGCATTTTTAAAAAATACATATTTCATCTAAAAAATTTAGTTGTTCTTACATTATGTCTATGAAACTCATTATATGGATTCTAAAATTATAAGGATTATATATATAGTTCAATATTCAGTTAATACTATTAATAACCGCTTTTGAATGGCTAGTTTAGTAAGTCATGGTGCGCTAGAACCCGGTGTTGCGTTTAGTGCATGTTATTGAATTACATTGAAGAAATAACGTACTATGAAATCTAGGGGTGTTACATTGTTTCCTCCTTCAATAAATTGCGAAATCGAAATTTGAAAAAAAAATCGAACATAAAAGTTTGAAAATAGAAAATACTTTTGGGAAAACCCACATCTGAAAATAGGTTAAAAAAATTTAGTCTTAATAAGAGGAAAAGTGAAATGAAAGGGTCACCACCAAATTATGATCTCGATTAGTAGAACATTGGTGGAAATTAGAGACAAATAATTGGAGGAAAAACGTAAATAATTATAGGGAGTGATTGAGGTCATCAATCTCAAAAAATTGTATAATTTTGGGCATCAATGCCACCAATCTATGATGATTTAAAATACCATAGGTTCATCAAAACGTAAGGTATTAGGACAAAACATTTTTGGTTTTTAGATGCCTTAACTAATGTTTAAGAATTTAATTCTTCATAGAATTAGAGAATAAAAAAATATATATATACTTGACAAGTAGAGTTCCATCCTTTAACTAATATCTACCACAAACTCATCTTTCACTCTAAAAGATAATTGCACTAAAAAAATTCTATTTATCTTATTCGTTAGGGTTCCAAAAATGAATTTATAAATCATCTACCAGACCCTTTAAAAAAACTATTTTATTCAATCCAGGACATCACGTGGGTTAGTGGTAGGGGATACACCCTTGTCTCCCTTCGGTTGCAGGTTCAAGTCTCATGGCCTTACTGGACACGACGGGTTGCCGCCCCACCTCGGGGTTGTCCTTTTTATGGAAATCCAAAAATAATCTCAAAATAGAATTATCCAAAATACTTCTTTCCAAACTTACAGTCCAAAATTTATAAGGAAGTTAAACACAATGAAGATCCTTTTGTCGCGTAATAACTTGTGAACACCTTCATCATGTATTCTTTTAAAACACTACAACATCCTGAATTACAATAAAACCTTATTGATTACATTCATGATTCCTTATTCCTTATAAAATACAAGATATAATCTTTCTATCCAAAAATGTTGTAAACTCCAACAATGATGGAATATACAAATCATTAATCAGTTTCAAGGTAATCAAGAATATCCATATAATTTATCCAAATCAATCATGTATTATTCCAAAATCACTACCTCAGTATCAGAACCATAATATGGTTTATCTTTCTCTCAACCATATATTTTCCCAAAAGTTTAACTCAATGTAGAGTCACTTTTCTTAGTACCATAAAATCTCAAATCCTCAGTGAAAAATTAATGCTTTACAGTCCTTATTTATTTCCAGTACATCATTGATACAACAATTCAATGAAATAATTCCAAAATAACAACATAAGAAAACTAGTCATTCCCCTTCATCTGTGGTAGTATGATAACCTGTTATTATCCAATATCATCATTTGTGTCATAGTCTAATGACTGGGAAATTGATTTGCGTAGTGTCCAAACTCCTTGCAGATGAAGCATTGTACATTTGAAACACTTTTGTTACCCTTTCAATCATATACTTGGTGCCCTTTTTCATCACACTTATTACATACTCCCATTCCCTTTAAGAATTTTCCATGGTGATTCTTTCCACAGTTATCACATATGGGAAAATCCTTCTTTACCTTCTTCCCATTATTTATCCTTCTCTCTACCATTATTTCCTTCTCTGGATTTCCTTCAAATCCATAGGAATTTTATAATTCTTTACTTATCTTATCAACACATGATACTATTTCTTCATAAGATGATAATACATGGGAGACTATTTCCCTTCTAAATTCTGGCTTAAGACCATAAACGATATGATTTTTCTTACTCTTTGGATCATTTGTATTGCTGGAGTTCTCATTCCTTCTATTGGGTGCCATTTCTAAACAATGGCATACATAGATTAATTAATGAATAGAAATACCTAATCCCAAACTTGTAAAAAACGTAACATAAATTCAACAGTTTATGGATATAATCCATAATCATAAAAATGTATTCTTTGAGGAAGTATATAGTCATAAACCCTTCGTAATGGTTTGTAATGAAAATGAGAATTATCACAAGCATATCCCCCAGGAGAGTCGTAACCAAGAGTGTAGCAAGGCCCATTATCATGCACCAATTCCCATTTGAGTATAGCTCAAAGTGTTGTGTTCGGGTTATACCCTTATGTACATCTGTGCAAGATCCGCCTATACCTTCTTGTATCCAGACAGGGATGTATTGCTCGAAAAATTCACGAAATCACTACAATATCAAAATTCATGGAATTTTTTCTATACTAATCGTCAAAGTTTATCTTAGGGCCATATGATCTAATCATTGTTTATCTAAATCTAGCTTCTAAGGATATTGCTAAACTTCCTCTGATACCAACTATAACGACCCGACCCCAGTTACCTAGAGTCGGTGCATTATTTTAATACATTAGCATGACTACAAGGAATCAAGTACTGAAGGACTGATTGTTTTAGCAGTCTTGGAAAATAGATTACACAGACGAATGTTACATTACACTTCATAACATAAAAAACAACATAAATAATCCTTCAAGAACTCCATTATTCCCTTGTATTAACCCTACATATTAATCACAATACACTTCTTGGAATCCTGGGAAAAATAAAACATAGAATGGGTGAGCTCAGATGCTCAGTAAGGATAACAATACAACAAAAACATTCATAAATAAGCATAGACATTTAAGGCAATGTATAACTAAATCAAAATCCTTTTAAACTTGAACTTCATCATAAATGGGAAAGATAAAATGAATTAATGACATTTAATTATTCACATGGATATACTACTAATCGAATAATCACATACAATATCAATAACCACTTTCATAACAAAGGAATGCATAATGCCGAACATTAATTTTGGTTTCAAGGCCTCGTGCCAAGACCTAAGGGAAAACTGTATTCGGAACCCAACCTGGAGATCCTCTGTAACCGGACTCCATCCCGAAGAACCTCTGTAACCAGACTCCAACCCGGAGTGCCTCTAATAACCGGAAACCAACCTGGAGTGCCTCTAATAACCGGAAACCAACCTGGAGGGCTTACTGTTACCAGTTCCCAACCAGGAACAGACTATTCCAAAACATTCATCTTAAGAAGAGGATGACATATAACATAAACATTCATATTAACACTAGCATACAGAATTCCAAAACATTAATAATAAACCATTAATGGAATAAAAATAAATCATCCATAGTCAAACATATCACAAGACATTAAATACAATATGGATGATTTGTATGATAGTAACTCAACCTCAAATAAGCTTATAATCCTTTAAAGGATGATGACATAGATGAAATCAAAACTATTTGAGAGAAATATCACTTTTCTAAATCATTTAAAAGTCACATTATTATAAAAGAAAACATTTTCTTTAAAAATATTCTTATAAGCTTGTAAGAGAAGTTTTTTATAATTTTATAATTGTGGAAAATATCCACACTCGCCATATAAGTTAAAAAAATTCATTCTTACTTTAATTAATTCGAAAAGGTTAAAAAGGACCCTGTTTGGAAAATGATTGAAAGACTCCTTTATAAACGTCTTATAAAAAGTCAACAAGGGTAAAAATGAATTTAACCCATATCTTGTAAAATAGTAAGAATTTTTTGAAATACATTTTTTTATAAACATGGATGTCGATGATAAAGAAGTCCAAGTAGATAATTACGTATAAATAACCTCGGATAATGAAGAGATTGTGAAATAAACCCTTACCAATTTGGTAACTTACGAAACATAAACCCCATGAAAGAGGTATCATACAATGAACATGTAAATACACATAAATTAAAGTGTATTATCTAAAGAATACAATATTGGGCAGTACATACACCACATAAAATGGAATAGTGGCAATATGGCATGAATCTCATGGAAATAAGGAGTGGGATAAAAACCCCTTACCTTGCACTTTCCTTTAGTCGAGGGTACGTTTAACCTCATGTATGAAGATTTTAGTATGTCACTAAATTATACTAGAACCAAATTAATATTTATTATATCATACATTATTCATTTATGACATTATACTACCCATTTAATAATAATTTCCATGTTATATTAATATTTCGGTTAATAATCTCTTTTTTATCGTACACGTTTTAACTTGTTACTCTTGATTGTATCACTTAGATCATAATTAAAATACTTATATAATATAAAACATGATTTATTTATCATATATATTTGGAATATAAAAATTTATAATTGATGTATATATGAAATGGAAGACACCATTTATGGAGATGGTAGTTTGTACGTACGCATACACGTTGTTTCCATTTTCTTATAGTATTGAATGGAAGTAAGTGAATAAGATATATGTAAGTACATAAATACATATATATATAAATATATATATCTAGTAGAATTATTATGTTATATATTACATACTTATTAGTAATATATATTTTTATAATCGTCGATGAATGGTGAACATGGAAATGAATCTCATCGCGTCGTGGAGACGGTAATCCGTACGTACACACGAGCGAAAATATCATTCTTTTGATATTAATATAATATATAATTGGATGGTATATAATATATACAGAATCCTTATCATGTTATATTTATAAAATACAGATCATTATTATACCCATCTAAATAATAATGTATTGAATAACAATTACACCACAACGTGGAGACGGTAAGCCTTACATACAAATGTATTGTGACATGTCATTGAAAGGGTGGATAGAATAATTAATTTGGTTGTACCATAATTATAATAACATCACAATATATATAATATACTACAGTTATTATTTTATAATGTAAACAACAAAGAAAGAGGAAGTGGAAGAAGAAAGGAACTTGAAAGAGGGTGGTGAAATCATTACCTCTTCTTCGGGTTCTTCTTTTTGATTTGACCAAAAAAGATCCTAAAGTTGCATTTATGATCACACTAAGGCCACTAGGATTAAGGTAGGATAGTTTAGAGGGTATTTGGGCAGGGGTTTGCTGAGAAAAATGGCTTAGAATGTGTGAATTAGAGAGAAGGGTGAGTGCCCTTTTATGAAAGGGGTGAGGGGCACCTTAGGAAAAACATAAAATATTATTTTATAAGAAATTAATATTCTGTTTATAATGGATCCAAAGTTTATTATTTAAAGTATAAGGTGGGGATAGGTCGGAAAAAGCTCAAAAAATTGGTTTTAGACATGTTTAGGTTACCATTTTAACCTTATTATTTAGATTTAACTCTAAGTTAAATAATTTAACTTTTACTGTGTCTTCTTGTATTCTTACACTATATGGTTAATAAACTTACTATATACAGACAATAGAACCAAAATTGTTTCATTAATGTCATATATATTATTTTATAAGTCGTTTGGCCGTACCGTAGATATTTAAGACCACTACATCAATTTATAAAATAATATTTGTTTTCAAAACCATTTTATGTCAATTTTGACACTATTTGGTTTTTGTTTTTTTGTTAAAATAATAACAACATAATTACTTCCAAAAAATACATTAAATAAATAATAACATGTCATATTAAACTAGAAAATTATTGGATGTCATAAAAACATTGAAATTATATTTATTTTAAAATTTATATTACCGTTTATTTGATTCCTTCATGAATAAGGTAATTACTACATCATCATTGTGTCATAAATGAATTTATTTATTTAATGTCTAAAAATTTTAAATAAAAAACCATGATGTAGGAAATATTTTAAGATTTCTAATGAATATTTATAATATAATTTATCTAATGTAAAACATCATATTAAAAATGTTTTATTTATTAAACATTGATTGTAACTCTTTTAAATGTTAATTGAATTAAATAACAATAAGTGTCCTAATCTAATCCAAGTGGAAAAAAACTATAATAGTTTTCTCCTAAGGTTTTTTTTTGTCGATATAAATTTGTCCAGTAGAATTAGGACATGTGTGAGGGTAATATTAATATTATTTTTATCCTTTATTACTCTATTTACTTTTAACAGTGGTAAATAAAAGTAAAAAGATACTATTCACTAGAAATAATTTTATCTCATTGAACTAAATTTTACTCCTTGATATTAACTGTGTCTCTCAGATTTTCAAAATTCATATCACAGAAGTGGTAAAATTATGTTTTATGTGTATTCATAAAAGCTCATAGGAGGTGGGTAAAAGACGGTAAAAAGTTCGATAAAATTTTTTTATTTCTAAAATTATTATAAACCATCTCCAATGGATTAAATTGAATTTATATAGGTTTTATGTATCTACTTTGACCTAAAATAAATTTAAACAATGTAAATTATTATTTCAATAAAAATCTGGTTTTAAATAATAACTCCTTGTTTTTCAATATTCATCAAAAATTGGAAGTATTCAGAAATATACCAAAAATTCACCTTATGATAATTTCGATATTCCGAATCCAAAAATGATATCTATTTTACCAAATTAAAAACTTATATGTTTCATTTATTAATTTAAAATTATTTCCCATTGTCAAAACAAAAATCCTTTTTTTATGTAACAATAACAATCAAAAGATTTACACTTGTTTATGTTCGGTTTAAATGTGAAATTATTTCCAATGTACAATATTGGATTAAATGGAAATAATATATTCTAAATATAATTTAAAACCACTCAAATTAAAAATGTATCAATGTTAATTATTTCAATTTAAAAATTAGTTTTTATTTAAAATTTAGTAATTTTCACTATTCATCAAAATATGAAATTTATCTGAAGAACACCAAAAATTTATTGTAAGTAAATTCTTATGTCCCAATTCTTAAAAAGATGTTTATGTTGAAAAACTAAATATATAAAAGTTTCAAATATTGGATTTAAAAAGGATTCCCCATTAAAAGGCGGTAAAATTGCATTTTTTAAAAATACTTATTTTATTTGATAAAATGTATTTGTTCTAACATTATGTCTATGAAACTCATTATATGGATTCTAAAATTATAAGGATTATATATATAGTTCAATATTTACTTTATACTATTAATAAATGCTTTTGAACGACTAGTTTGGTAAGTCATGGTGCGCTAGAACTCGGTGTTGCGTGTAGTGCAAGTTATTGAATTACTTTGAAGAAATAACATACTATGAAATCTAGGGGTGTTACATTCTTCCCTCCCTCAATAAATTGCGTCCTCGCAATTTGAAAACATTTTTCGAAAATAAAAGGTTGAAAATAGAAAATACCTTTGGGAAAACCCACATCAGATATTATGTTAATAAAATTTAATCTTAATAAGAGGAAAAGTGAAATGAAAGGGTCACCACCAAATTATGATCTCGATTAGGAGAACATTTGAGGAAATTAGAGACATATAATTGGAGGAAAAATGTTAATATTTATAGGGAGTGATTGAGGTTATCAATCAAAAACAATTGTAGAATTGTGGTCCTCAAAGCCACCAATCTATGATGATTTAAAATACCATCGGTTTAACAAAATGTAAGGTATTAGGATAAAACATTTTTGGTTTTAAGATGCCTTAACAAAAGTTTAAGAATTTATTTCGTCATAGAATAAGAGAATAAAAAAATATATATATACTTGACAAGTAGAGTTCCAACCTTTAATTAATTTCTACCACAAACTCATCTTTCTCTCTAAAAGATAATTACACTAGAAAAAATTATATTTATCATATTTGTATATAGTTCCAAAATGAATTTATAATTCATCTATCAGACATTTTAATAAACATACATTATTCAATCCAGGACATCACATTGGATAGTGGTAGGTGATACACCCTTGTCGCCCTTCGGTTGCGGGTTCAAGTCTAGTGGCCTTACCGGACGCGATAGGTTTCCGCCCGACCTCGGGGTGGTCCTTTTTATGGAAATCCAAAAATAATCTCAAACTAGACATATCCAAAATACTTCTTTCCAAAATCACAGTCCAAAGTTTATAAGGAAGGTAAGCACAATGAAGATACTTTGTTCCATGTAATAACATGTGAACACCTTCATCATGTGTTTTTTTAAAACACTACAACATCCTAAATTACCATAAAATCTTATTGATTACATTCATGATCCCTTATTCCTTATAGAATACTAGATATACTCCTTCTATCCAAAAATGTTGTAAACTCCAACAATGATGGAATTTACAAATCATTAATCAATTTCAAGGTAATCAAGAATATCCAATATAATTAATCCAAATCAATTTGTATTATTCCAAAATCACTAACTCAGTATCAGAACCATATTATGGTTTACCTTTCTCCAAAACATTTATTTTCCAAAAAGTTTAACTCACTATAGAGTCACTTTTCTTAGTACCATAAAATCTCAAATACTCAATGAAATAGTAATTCAGTACAATCCTTATTTATTTCCAGTACATCATTGATACAACACTTTAATGAAATAATTCCAAAATAACAACATAAGAAAACTAGTCATTACTCTTCATCTATGGTAGTATCATAACTTGATTATTTTCCAATAGAATCATTTGAGGCATAGTCTGATGACTAGGACATTGGTTCGCATAGTGTCCAAACTCCTTGCAGATGAAGCATTGTACATTTGAAACCTTATTCGTACCCTTTCAGTCACATACTTGGTTTCATTTTTCTTCACACTTATTACATACTCCCATTCCCTATAAGAGTTTTTCATGGTGATTATTTCCATAGTTATCACATATGGGAAAATCCATCTTTACCTTCTTCCCTTTATCTATCCTTCTCTCTACCATCATTTCCTTCTCTGGATTTCCATCAAAGCCATAGGACTCCGAGAATTCATTACTTATCTTATCAACACATGATACTATTTCTTCATATGAAGATAATACATGGGGGACAATTTCCCTTCTAAATTATGTATTAAGACCATGAATGATATGACCTTTCTTACTCTTTGGATCATTAGTACTGCTGGTGTTCTCATTCCTTCTACTGGGCGCCATTTCTAAACAATGGCATGCACTAGATTAGTTTATGAATAACAATACCTAATCCCAAACTTGTAAAACACTTAACATAAATAAAGCAGTTTATGGATATAATCCATAATAATAAAAAAGTTTTATTTGAGGAAGTATATACTCATATACCCTTCGTAATGTTTTTTAATGAAAATGAGAATTATCCTAATCATATCCTCCGGGAGTGTCATAACCAAGAGTGAAGCAAGGCCCGTTGTCGTGCACCAGTCCCCGTTCGAGTATATATCAAAGCGGTGTTTTCATGTTTTAACCCAAGGTACATCTATGCCAGAGCCGCCTCTACCTGCTCGTATCTAGACAAAGATTTATTTCTCCGAAAACTCATGAAATCTATACAATATCAAAATTCAAAGAAGTTCTTCTATACTAATCCCCAATGTTTATCTTAGGGATATGTGCTCTAATAATAGTTTATCTAAATCTAGCTTCCAAGGTTATTTCTAAATTTCATATGATACCAACTGTAATGCCCCGACCCCAGTTACCCAGATTCGGTGCATTATTTTAATATATTTACATGATTACAAGGAATCAAGTCCCAAAGGAATGAACTGTTTATCATTCTTAGAAAATATATTACATAAATGAATATTACATTACACTTCATAACATACAAAAAAACATAAATAATCCTTCACGAATGCCATTATTCCCTTGGCTTAACCCTGCATATCAATCACAATACACTTCTGGGAATCCTGGGAAAAATAAAACATAGAAAGGGGTGAGCTCAGATGGTCAGTGAAGATAACAATACAGCAGAAACTTTCATAAACAAGCATAAACATTTAAGGCAATGTATAACTACAGAAAATGCATTTTAAACTTGAACTTAATCATAATATGGCAATGATAAAATGAATTAATGACATTTAATTATTCACATGGATATTCTAATAATTGAATAATAACATACAATATCAACAACCAATTTCATAACACGGGAATGCATAATGCTGAACTTTAATTTCTGTGTCAAGACATCGTGGGAAGACCTAAGGGAAAACTATAACCGGAACCCAAACCAGAGAGCCTCTGTAACTAGACTCCATCCCGAAGAGCCTCTATAACCAGGCTCCAACCCGGAGTGCCTCTAATAACCGTGCACTAACCCAGAGTGCCTCTAATAACCAAACACCAACCCGGAGTGCCTCTAATAAACCGAAACCAACCCGGAGGGCATACTTTTACCTGTCCCCAACCTAGAACATAATAGTCCAACACATTAATCTTAAGAAGAGGAAGAAATATAACAAAAAAATTCGTTTTAAAAATAGCATACGGAATGCCAAAACATTAATCATAACCCATGAATGGAATAAAAATAACTCATCCATAGTCAAACATATCAAAAAACCTTAAATAAAATATGGATGACTTGTATCCTTGTAACTCAACCTCAAATAATCTTAAAATAAATCAAAGGATGTTGACATAGATGAAATCAAAACTATTTGAGGGAAATATCTATTTTTTGAAGTCATTTAAAAGTTACATAATTATAAAACAAAACATCTAATTTAAAAATATTCTTATAAGCTTGTATGGGATGTTTTGAAGATTTTATAATGGAGGAAAATAGCCGCACCGACCATATAAGTTAAAAAAAGACATTCTTACCTTAATTCTTTCGAAAAGGTAAAAAAGTACCTTATTTGAAAAATGGCCGAAATAATCCTTTATAAACTTCTGATAAAAATTCATAGAGGGTAAAAATGAATTTAACCCACATTCTGTAAAATAGTAAGAATGTTTGGAAATACATTTTTAAGAAACATTGATGTGGATGATAAAGAGGTCCCAATAGATAATTAAGTATAAACAACCTCAAATAATGAAGAGATTGTGAAATAAACCCTTACCAATTTGGTAACTTACGAAACTTACTCCCCATGAAATAGTTATCATACAATGAATATTTAAATACACATAAAATAAAATTTTAATACATAAAGAATACAATTATTGGCAGTACATACACCACATTAAATGTAATAGTAGCAATATGGCATTAATCTCACGGGAATAAGGAGTGAGATGAAAACCCCTTACCTTGCACTTTCCTTTAGTCAAGGGTAAATTTAGCCTCCTATATGAAGACTAAAATATGTTATTAAATTAATCCAGAACCACATTAATATTTATGATATCATACATTATTCATTTATGTCTTTATAATACCCATTTAATAATAATTTCCATGTTATAATAGTATTTCGGGTAATAATGGCTTTCTTTATCATATGTATTTTAACATGTTACTCTTGATTGTATCACTTATATCATGATTTATATACTTCCAGAATATAAAACATGATTTATTTATGATATATATTTAGAATATAGAAATTTATAAAAGACGTATATATAAAATGGAAAACACCATTTATGGAGATGGTAGCCCGTACGTACACATAAACGTTGTTTCCATTTTCATATAATATTGAACGGAAGTAAGGGAATAATATATATGTAAGTACATAAATAATTATTTATATAAATATATATATCTCTAGTATCATTATTATTTCAAATATTACATACTTATTAGTAATATATATTTTTATAGTCGTCGATGAATGGTGAACTTGGAAATGAATCTCATCGCGTCATGGAGACGGTAATCCGTACATACGCACGAGAGAAAATATCATTCCTTTGATATTAATATAATATATAATTTGATCGTATATAATATATACAGAATCCTTATCATGTTAAATTTATAAAATACACATCATTATTATACCCATCCAAATAATAATGTATTGAATAACAATTACACCACGATGTGAAGACGGTAAGCCGTACGTACGCACGTATGGTGACATGTCATTCAAAGGGTGGATAGAATAATTAATTTGGTTTCACCATAATTATAATAACATCATAGTATATAAAATATACTGGATTTATTATTTTAGAATAGAAACAACAAAGAAAAAGGAAGTGGAAGAAGAAAGGAAATTGAAAGAGGGTGGTGAAATCATTACCTCTTCTTCGAGTTATTCCTTGTGATTTGATCAAAAGGGCTCCTTAGGATGGCTTTATAATCACACTAATTCCTCTAAGTTGAAGGGAGGATAGTTGAGAGGGTATTTGGGCAGGGGTTTTCTGAGCCAAATGGATTAGAAGGTGTGAATTAGAGAGAAGGGTGAGTGACCTTTTATAAGAGGGGTGAGGGGCACCTTAGGAAAAACTTAAAATATTATTTTTTAATAAATTCATATTCAGTTTCTAATGGATAAAAAGTTTAATATTTAAATTATAAGGTGGGTATAGGTCAGAAAAAACCAAACCAATTTGTTTTAGACAAGTTTAGGCTACCATGTTAACCTTATCGTTTAGATTTAACTCTAAGTTAAATAATTTAACTTTTATCGTGTCTTCTTGTATTCTTACAGTATATGGTTAATAAACTTACTATATACTGCCAATAGTACCCCAATTGGTTCATTAATGTCATATATATTATTATATAAGTCTTTTGGCCGAGTCATAGATTTTTAGGACCATTATATCGATTAATAATATAATATTTTTTTAAAAACCATTTTATGTCAATTTTGACACAATTTGGTCTTTGTTTTTTGTTAAAATAATAAAACAATTATTACTAAAAAACATTTAATAAATACTAACATGTCATATTCACCTATAAAATTCATGTATGTCATAAAAACGTTGAAATTTTATTTATTTTAATATTAATAATACCATTTATTTGATTCTTTCATGAATAAGGTAATTACTGCATCATCATTGTGTCATTAATAAATTTATATATTTAATGTATAAAAATTATAAATAAAATACCATGATGTAGGAAATATATTCATCTTTCTAATTAATATTTATAATCTAATTTATCTTATGTAAAACCCTATATTAAAAATATTTTAGTTATTAAACTTTGATTTTAACTCTTTTAAATGTTCTTTGAATTAAATAATAATAAATGTCCTAATCTAATACAAGTGGACCTAAATGATAATATTTTATTCCTAAGGATTTTTTTGGTCGAGATAAACATATCCAAAAAATATGACATGTTTGAGGGTAATATTAATATCATTTTACCCTTAATTACCCTATTTACTTTTAACCGTGGTAAATAAAAGTAAAAAGTTACTATTCAAAAAAAATATTTTCATCTCATGGAAGCCCATTTTACTGATTTAAATTAACCGTGTCCCTCAATTTTTTAAAATTCATCTCACAGAAGTGGTAGAATTATGTTTTATGTGAATTTGCAAAAGCTCTTTGGAGGTGGGTAAAAGATGGTAAAAAGTTCGATAAATTTTTTTATATAACTAAAATTATTATAACCCGAATACAATGAATTAAATTGAATATATATAGGATTTATTTATCTATTTTTACCTAAAATAAATTTAAACAAAATAAAATATTAATTAAAAAAAGATGGTTTTAAATAATAACTCAGTGTTTTTCACTATTCATCAAAAATTGAACGTTTTCAGAAAAATACCAATAATTCACCCTAGGATAATTTCGATATTCTGAATCCAAAAATGATGTCTATTTTATCAAATTAAAAACATTTATGTTTAATTTATTAATTTAAATTTTATTTCCTTTTCAAAATAAAAAGCGTGTTTTTAAGAAACAATAACAATCAAAAGATTGAAACTTGTTTATGTCCGGTTTAAATTTGAAATTATGTCCAATGAACTACATTAAATTAAATGGTAAAAATTTATTCTAAATATAAGTTAAATCAACTCTAATTCAAAATTTATCACTATTAATTATTTCAATTAAAAAAGTTGTTTTTAATTAAAATTTATTAATTTTCACTATTCATCAAAATATGAAAGTTATCAGAAAAAACAAAAAATTTATTAAAACTAAATTCTTATGTCCCAATTCTAAAAAAGAAGTTTATGTTTTCAAACTAAATATATAAAATTTTCAAATATTGTATTTAAAAAGGCTTCGCCATTAAAAGGCTGTAAAATTGCATTTTTAAAAAATACTTATTTTATCTGAATAAAATGTATTTATTCTTACATTATGTCTAAGAAACTCATTAAATGGATTCTAAAATTATAAGGATTATATATATAGTTCAATATTCAGTTAATAATATTCATAACCACTTTTGAATGTCTATTTTGGTAAGTCATGGTTTGCTAGAACCTGGTGTTGCGTGTAGTACAAGTTATTGATTTACTTTGAAGAAATAACATACTATGGAATCTAGGGGTGTTACACATATTGATTAAAAATTTCATATAATGTAAATACCCATACAGATCATTTGAGATTACCATTATTTTGTTTCATTTCCCTAGGTTTTGAGGGAAGGGAGTTTGAATGAGTTTTAAATGATTCAATTTGTTTTTTAATATGAATTATGTTCATTTTCTCCTTCCCAATATAAAATGGGTATCATGTATGTAATATAGATTTACAAAATTACTAAAATGTTTGTTCCACATGATTTTATTGCTGATAATCATGCATATAAAATTCTGTAATGCATCAACTACAAGCTACTTGGGTCAGGTCACTATAGTTGACACATAGCTGTCATTATGTGCTTATTTTTTGTTATGAGTATTTTAGAATATCCATTTTATGTGATAGAAAATTAATTAATTTATATTCCATCTATTTAATGTTTCATTTGATGTTATTTAATTCATGGGAGTTATGATTCAAAAATAACTAATGTGGTAATGGTGTATGCATCAATATCATTTTAACTGTGATTTTTTATATTTTAATTTCCTTTAAAAGAAATTTTTTAGTCATTATATAATAGAACAATTTTATAATAATACCATAATTATTCTTCCCATTGGTGTTTTATAATCATTTTTTTTTCATGAAATGTATTAACAATAACTTTCTAATTATTTTTTTGGTAATTAAAAATCACTTACAACATTAATTTCATTATTATAATTTTTAATTTGATGTTACATATTTAATAAATATCCATATTATATATATCATGTATATAATTATTTCCTAAAATATATATAATTTATACATATTATGTTTTACTTATAATTTTATTTGACTAACCAGGTAAAAACATTGAAAAATCTTGGTTCTTTACTCAATAAGTATTTCTTTATATAATTAAATTGGTTATAAACTGAGTAGATCATTCAATATCTAGAGAATTAGATTGAAATATGGTGGTAGGTGGAACTCATTTATTGATATTCCATTGATGTAATGAATCATGTTAAGAAACAAATAGAAAGATAACTTTAAATAGGTCTATAGTGTATATAAACCCATAAATTAAACTATCTTGGGTAATGGAATTATGGAATAGATTACATGATGCTTGATATCATTACATATAATACTAATCATTTAAATCATTATGAATTTCATATACTATATCATTGATATTTTTTATTATTATTATACATGGATTCATTTTATGTTCAAATTTTTTATTAAATAACTTTTTCTTTTCGGTCATCTAGCTTACTCTATTGATTATTTCATATTTACTCATGATAGAATCCATTATACGTAACTCATAATGAGAGTCTTATCAAATCCTCATTTTGATTCCATTTCATATGATTTGAATGATAAATATGTTAATGGTTTCATGGATGATGAATACATACTGTAAGAATTATTTGTCTCATGTTTTCAAATGGAATGTTATATTCATGTTTGTAACTAGTTTATCAAAACAACTAAACAAATATTTCCTTTGACATGTGATTTCTTATATCTGAATCCAATATAGAAAAGTAACCATCAACTATCACAATTAGGATTAGGGGATTTATAGTTGGAATCAAAGGATTCTTAATAAAAACATGGGGAACAAGATTTAATAAAACATAAGTAGGAAACAGAACCCTATGATTGATTTTAGGGATAATTCTAATAATTGGATAACATCTTCATTTTTTCATTTGGTATTGGTCTTGTGGGTTTCCTAGAAATACATTCTTGTCTAGATGCTATATGTAGATATGGTTTTAGAATAGATGCATCTTGGGGTAATAACACCTGAAAGTGTTGTCTGAGTAAATCATGGCCATTATTTTGGTGTGTGGTAATTTTAGATCATATGAGGACACAAGAATAATACAATTGTGGGAGGGTTGATTTATATTTTATAAAATAGAAATTCAAAATTTTGTAACATATATATGTAGACTAATGGGCTGATCATTATGTCATATTTTAAATTTTAGTTTACTTAATTGTTTATAACAAAATTAAACATTCTGTAAATAATGAAAAGAAACAAAAGAAAATTTAAAGAAAATTTAAAATACAAATATCTAATTTATTTAAGAAAAAATTTAAAAAAAAAATAACTATCCTTTATTAAAACTAAATCATTATGAAATTATGCAGCTAATAAGTCATATATCAAAAAGTTTCATGAAATTATAATGGTATTTCACCATTTGGAAAGGAATCCATCGATACAAAAATCAAATAAAATCACTTTTCCCCTAGCCTCTGGGACCCTTTACTGAAAATACTGGATAAAATTTTATCTCCAAGTACTTTAAATCACTCAATTAATGAAGATTATATGATTAATTACCATCATAGAAAATGTAATGGATTTATCAAAATATTGCACATTTATTCATTAATTGAAAAGTATCTAAAGGTAAAGTGAAGTTTCCTCTCCTTATAAGGTGTTATAAACACTTCAACAATTATTTAGATCACTTGGATTAGAAAATATCTCCCTCTTCATACAATGGTTCTTCTATTTATATTAAAATAACCAACCAACATATTTCAAAATCGTAGAAGTTCGTTGAAATGGTCGTCGAAGAAATTATTCATCATATGAAAGGTTATATATAACTTCAACCAATGTATTCCTTGATAATAACTGTACAATAATTAATAATTATATTATATATATATATATCGTTTTTCATCCATTAAAATACAATAATTATTTATAAATAATTTTTAATGCTTCCTCTGGCGATCATGTATGACTCTGTTGGACGATTGTTTCCCTATTGATGAAGAAATAGTTGAACTTTGTCATTTGATCTTTATAAATATAATTCTCATATACTTTTATCTATCACATGAACAAAATCAGAATCTTAACCAATTTATAAAATTATATGTTCAACTGATGTTCAAATATTTGTCTCATGTACATATGTCTGACCAATACACAAAAGTTTTACAGATATACAAAAGTTTGAGCAATGAAGAAAAATTTTAATTGATGGAATATATTTTCTACATTAAGTAAAAAACATCCTATAATAACATTTGACACAACTGTTATGTTGGGAGTTAATAATAAAAATTATTTATGAATTCTTTTGTGAAGAAAAATCTTATTTAATGGAATATATTTTATACATTTTGTGTAATAAACGTCCTATAATAACATTATACACACCTGATATATAGGGAATTAATAATAAAAATTATTTGTGAAGTCTATTGTGATTTTTAAAACAAATGTTAGAAAGTGATGAAATTAAAACACTAATTTAAACAATCTCACCCTTATTGAATAGAACAAAAAAAAACTCAAATAGGAAAACTAAGGTTTAATAACATTTAAATATACTTACTCTACATGTGTTATACATTTAAGAACATTTAACCTTTTCATTTACTCCCTATTTATCCACCTTGATTGATATATCCCCCTTTATCCAAAAAATTTTACATTCGTTTTATTTAGAGATTAGGTTCTCTCATTCTTTCTCACCTTTTTTAATATTTTTAATATATTTTGAGACAAATTCAAACATAAAATTTTAAGTAATCAAACATTTCTACTAAATAATTTTATAAAAAAATCATAAGAAATATATGAAAAATATATTCATTCAAATGAATTGGGAAAAAAAATTCAAACAATATGTGGTAGAATATCCTTCCAAAATATTCATAAAAGGTTTATTTTTTTAAAAAGGAGTTAAAGAGATCATAAGAAAAGAAATAAATCTTATTAGATTTTTTTCAAAAAAAATTCAAATTCATGAATTCTTCGAAGAACTTTTCGGACTTATAAATCACTTATTTCATAGTATATATAAATTATTTAGAAACATGGAACTTTTTTTTCTATTCCTTCAACCACATAAAATATTCTTTTAATCATTAAATCTTCTTATTTTTAAAATTGATATTTTTTTATTTTTCATCTAGACATATATTTTTCTTCTACTCTTTCATAATTCATCATCTTGGTGCATCAAATGAGACTTTACATTATCAATTTTTCTTATAAGTTTATTGATTTCTGAAGTTATATCTCATACCTTATTCAATTTTATTTTAGAATAATTCAATATTTTGTCAATATTATCACCATAAGGTTTCACATAATTCTTGATATTATTTATCTACCCCACAAAATGTTTTAACATTCGTGATTATACTGTTTATTTTTCATTTAAATCATCAAACATGGATTCATTTTGAATAATTGATTCTGAAAGAAGTTTCAATGAATTTGGTCTTATAAAAAGGTTAATTTATTCATGGATATACAAACATTGACCTTCTATTTAATATAAACCATAAATAAAAATTTCATGATCATTTATACAATCACTGAAATAATTATTCCTCGTTTATATTGTTTTATTTCATGAAATAGGTGATGATTGAGTGGATACAGATGAATAGTTTAGAATGGATGGACGAATCTGTATTGGACTACACGATTTTTTTCATTTTAGATGATTTATATTTAGACAGAAAAATATTTTCGAATTATTTATTTTACTTGGGGTTGAATGAGACTTTAAAATAAGATCATTGGTCTTATTCTTCCAATAAAGAATCATCTATTTTAGATACTTTAATATATAAAATTCTCCCATAGTGGATTGATATAGAATTTGAGGACTTATGTGAATTGTATTACAAAACATCCATATGCATTCTAACATTTTAACATGATCTTATCTACTTATATACTTTTCTTTTATAGAATTCATAAAAAACATTATAACATTAGAATAATTATATAAAGAGTGAGATTCTTCCAAAATGGATTCCCTTAATTTTATTTATTTTTCAAATGGTATAATATGTTCTAATGTTTTATACAACTTTCATTGAAATTAAATAAATTGGGGAATTATTGGTTTTAAAAAAGATAAATGTAAAATGGAAAGAGGTTCTTCATATGTTGTAACTTTTAACTGTTTCATGAAATTGATTAACAATGCTTAATACTATGAAAAATTATGGCCTTGCTCATATATTTTATTTTTTTCTCTTATTACTTTATTCAACTCATATATATTCAGATGTATGTTCTTTCAAAGATGAGGCCTAAACCATATCTTATCCAAAATTAATACCATCTAGATACATTGATTCATTCTTCTTCATAAAATTTTAAATTACCACATCAGACATGTTTTTATTTTTCCATTATGAAAATAGTGTTGAATCTTATCCGAAATTCTTTTTTCTATAAAATATTTTATTTTATATTCTCTTTTTTTAAATTAGATGCAACTCTGTAAGAATTTTATAAAACCTATTTTAAATATGGGACATTCATTATCCTCATCAAATTGATAGTTTTTACAATAATTAATGTTGTTTTATCCCTTATAGGGTGAAATTTATTAAAAATATTCTGAAAATTCATGATGTTAACTAAAAATATTTTTAGGAATCTTGGAAACCATAGAATAATTAATTAATAGTTCATTTCTTGATGGACTCAATGCATACAGAGATAGTATTATTATGATTGAAACTTTCTATGTTTCAAATAATGTCTAATATATAAATTTATTTCAACTTAAAAATATATATATATCTTTTTATTGAGAAAATATACATTTTCATAAATATTTCAACGATTCATTCCTTTGGTGATAGATGATGTAATTTTATTACCAATGAAGAATGCCCCACCACTTGTGGACATTTCATTCAACACATATTCCACCCAGTCATCATCATAATATTATGATAATACATTTTTTATTCCTATAGAAAAGTATTTTACATAATTGAGAGTACATTTAATATATGTCATAATTATTTTAACTTTGTACAAATGCTCTTCCATTGGATTTCCTTGATAGTGGGTCACAAGGCTTGTGGAAAATAAAATATCTATCAGTTTCATAGTTGATTATAAGAAGATTTAATTGATTATAATATATAGGGTGGGACCCTCAAATGTCCCATCCTCATGATTTTCATGTTTTGTTTCCTGCCACAATATTTATAGATATTGGTTTTGAATCATACGGGTTGAATGTCTTTAGCAGCACTCTGACATTACTTTTTCTGGGGAATGATGGTGTAATCCTTTTTTCTGAATATCTTGTATCCCCATAAAGGATGTGAGTTTACCAATCATATAAATTTAAAATTATAATTTCCTAAGATAAGATAATTCTTCAACTAATCCCTCTATACTTCCACCAAAAATAATATCATCGCAATAAATCAACATAAGAAATTTATAATTCAATAATTCGTTTCATTGAGATTATGATCGAAACAACCTCTTTTAAATTCAAGATTTTTAAGTTAAGAATAGATTCATGAATATCATTATTATAGTGATAAATTCAACCATAGAGTGTCATTGGTATCCTATAAAACTTATTCTCATCATTTATAATAATATATCCCACGGGTTTTTTAAGGTAGACATATTTTTCAAGAACACTATTAAAGAATGTTATTTTGAAATCTATATGATAAACTATATGATCTAAATAAATTTTTATGGAAAGGAAAATCCTAACTAACTCCATCCTATACACAAGATTAAATTTTTATTCCACAATAACACCTTGAATCTGTTCATATACTTTATACACCATGAATTCCTTATTTCTAATCACATTTACATTATTATAAATTTTTTTTAATGATACACATTTTTATAATTACATTGTGACTCATGGGTATCTTGAGGAGTTCCCATGATTTTTTCTTTTCAATCACATCCAGTATATCATTCATTACTGTAACCTATGATTCATCCTTTATTAGTTCATGAAAAGTGGTATGTTACACACTTTTTAGGATGTTATAATATTCTTCCTTCCCCATTATCCTTGTCTGTGTGGTTGTAGTCAAATACGAAATGATGTTGGATTGAACAATTTATTTCCATTCATTTATCTTGTGAGTTTATCATGTGGTTTTTTAGAAATGGATTCTTATTTTGATTCTTGTTCTAAATCATCATCAATTTGTTTTCCATGATTGTTCTATAAGACTTTTTCCAATTTATTCAACTTTAATTTCCCCTTTTCCATATTCTTCGTCATATTCCATCATGTCATATTATGAACTAACTGAGAAATGTATGGAATTATCTTTACTGATCATGAAATCACTTATTTCCAAAATTATACTAATATATTTATTGTTACATTTTTTGGCCTTACTCTTCATTAAATATTAAAGAACTATTTTCCTGTTTGCAGCATCACCATATTATCCTTGATTGCTTTCAGTGTTTCAGATGAATCATTTACATCCAAAAATAATAAAATACATGAATGAGGTATTCCTTACATACGATATATTATATGGTGTATTGGTTTCTCCCATAAAAATCCCTATTCTATTTTTAGTATATACTACATATTTAACAACCAATTTTAATTAAAGAAGTGAAATATAACCGCCAATCAATATAGTTATATCCATATTGTTCACATATTATTTTATGAATTTAAAAAATACATTTTGATGTGGGGTTATCACTATAGGGACCTCATTATCTATTAAATGTTTTTATTTTATTCTAAAGTTCAGTAGAATTGTACCCCCTCCATTGTCGGAATATAGAAATATTGATTATGTGACTAGTATGAAAATAAGTTATTCGATGATAAATTTTTATGAAATAATGTTTTTGTGTAATGTGTATAATTATTATAGAATCTGTTATACTATAATCATCCATAAAAATAATGATGTTATACTCTCCAAATATTCTTTCCACTTTTATTGGGAAACATATGTCTTTGTGGGTAAGATCATATAGATTTGATGCCCTTCTATTATTCAACCAATATGAAATCCTGAACATCCTTCATTTAAATGAATAATCACATGAATTTTCTCATTCAATATTCAAATTATGAATGTTTTTACTATATTTAGATTTGATATCTTCTTTATTATCTACTACCTAATATAACCCAATATCCAATGTCACTAGTTGTTTTCTTCTTCTACATTTATGTAACAAATTTTCTCATTTTTATCAGCCTATAATAAATTTCAATCAATTATAAATCTTTTCTAGAGAGAAATAATTATATTTCCATTGATAGTACATCCCATTGAATTAAATTTCACTATCAGTACTTAGTATTTTTTTAGTGAAACCCATATACATAGAGAACATTAGTTTTCCAAAGCACATAATTTGATAGTTCTGTACTTACACTACCGATGATCTTAAAAATTACATCATTATCGAACCTCACTATTACATCAAATATTTACATCAATTTAATCAATAAATATGAATTTCATATAATATCAGAATAGAATCCGCAGTCCAGAATCCATGTGCTACGATTCTTTGTAGCTTTGAGAGCTATTTCTACAAGGATATATTTAATGACTTTCATCTATTCGTTCCAAGAGATACTTAATTTCATGGAAACTAAATATTTAATATCCAATATATTTTCCATTTGAATGGTTTTCTCAAAAGCATTTTAGTATCCTGGAATATAATTTATATACTCCTGTAAAACACCGTTTCGTTAGTGGGTATTGAATTTTCTCTGAGTTCTATAATTAATGTTCCTACCTTTCATTTACATTTAATGAATAAATTTATTTCCATGGTTAAAATAGTGAAAGAAATATCCCTAAAAAATTTATTATATATTATAAAGGATATGATATCATTATTTTTTTGTGTAATTTCAATTGATTTACCATTAAAATATCTCCATGCCTCTTCACAGTATGAAATAATATGGCCTAAGAAGCCAGAAAATTATCATTTCATAAGAGTAAATGTATTATATATTCTATTCCTTATCATGTACTATTATTTTGTAAAAATATTTCACTAGAGACCATCACCGTATACTTGAAGATAATTTTCGTATATCTTTTCAGTTATATTTGAGGTTTTCTATATTGGGACATAAGGTTTATTTATGATATGTTCAATTTTCATCATTCCTTTATTTTGGAACATCCCCTTTCCATCCTTTTATTTTTCTACATCAAATGCATTTACAATTTTCCAATACACGTGGATCTCTAATCATTTTAGGACTTATTTACTCCTTCATAACCAAAATTTAACTCATTTTAATAGATCCACATATGAGAATATCTCAAAATATAATTTTTTCATTGTTTCCAATGATTTTGATTTAGTTTCCAGTTTACTCCTTAGAGTAACAACATATTGTTAATATCCATCAAATTATTTAGAGTTATCTCCTAGTGTGGATGTAAGGTAATTTATGATTATTCCAAGTTAGAATTTTTTGATCTTAAATTCCAATACTTCTTCTGAGCTACTAAGAGTTGTTAAATATTATTTTTCTCATGCATTAATTTCTTCTTGAAGCTAATAAAAATATTCTAATGGCTATTCTAGAATGGATCACATCATTTTATTTATCTTTATTTGAATGTCATTATAATCCCGAGCATCTTCAAGTTACACCATGAGAACAACATTACCAAAAAGTTTATTAACGTTATATTTTTAATGTTCTACCTTTTCAAAAGTATCGATCATGGATAGTTGGTATTCAGATTAAAATAATGTTTCTTCATCCTCAAAAGGTAATTATCATATTGTTCTTATTTAAAACTGAAAATATTTCACTATAATTTCTTTCATGATTTAAAGTCTCCCTTTTGGGGATTCCTTTTATAATATTTCTTCAAGATTCATGGTAAAATTTCTTCATCATTGAATTTCCTTGAGTACTGAGTGGTAATGTTTCCAACTCTTCCACATTGAAAATAGGCTAGTGGAAGATTTTCATCAAATATAACTCTTCCTCTCTTGAATTTTTTGGAAAAAAATAGAAACATGTTCATCTTACTCATTATATTCATCAACATTTTTTTATAAACCAAATGTTTTTTAATAGATTTGAATTGTATTTCCTTTTCTATATACTTTTTCACATCTTATGGTTTGAATCACATTTTATATACCACTAGACTACTTAGAAGATCATCAAGAGAAAGTCAAGACAACTCTCTTTTCTGAAGGGAATCCACATTTGGATTGTACAACGATGGAATCCATCTTCTGAGTTTCTCTCCAATGTTAAAATCGTTAATTTATTACCTAGGTCCATGAATAGATTCAATAATTTCTATAATTTGATTAAAAAAGGTATTTTCATTTTTATCCGAATGTATCATCAGATCATCAAACAAATTGTGGATAACATAGAGTTTTTCAACCTTCATTTTTTCACCATCATAGATAGTTTCATTTTTTCCCAAATAGAATTAGATGAAATGAAACTGAACACCTTCAAATATATTTGATCTGATAAAGTTGAAATAAGATAATTTCATGCCTTGTCATCTATATCATGTATTTTCACGTATTTTATGATCATTGATAGACCTATCAGATTAGTGAACTGAATCCCTTGGTAAATGGAAAATATAACTTTTATCCCAAGGGATATTTGATGAGATATCATCATATTATTCCAAATTTGGATTTTTCATATTTGAATGAAGAGGAATACCCAAACATTCGATAAATTATCCTTGAAAACAACAGAGGTCATATTTATCCCCAATAACCTGTACCCTTTGATACTACTTGAGGGACACCAAAACACCCTGAGAGGGGACAAATGAATAAGGGGTGAAATTTTTCTGTTAATGAGACATATACATTTCCAACTTCTATAGGAACAGGTCATTCAAATCTAATAGAATAATGTATTAATCAAATATTCATCTGTAGAGAGACAATACAAAATATTTTATTGGTTCACCATTAAGGGAAAATCTATTCAGCATACAAAAATAGTTTTTAGAAAACCTAAATCCACTAATGATCATTTTTTATTGAATATATCTGTTCATAAATTTCCGCTCTATTCCTAGAACACAACCTTTAGCATATTTTATGGATTACTCACTACCTCCAATGGAACCCTTCCCTCAAATCCCCCTTGATCACTGTTTTTGGCGATGTATTACCTTGTTTTTCAACTTAAAGGTCACCTTATTTGATTAAAATGTATATTTCTGTCCCTGAACAGCATGAAACTATCCTAGAAAATTATTAATGAGTTCATGGACATAAAGGTTCTATTCACTTACACTAGATGTTAATCGTTGTTGTCTGTGAAGTTCCTTCACGAAGCACCATCAAGAACCACACACCCTTCAGGAAGAATACTGCATTTGGGGAGCACTAAATCATCATGAAATATACAATCATTGTAAAAATGATTTTTCCAAGATACCTAAGTGTTTTCTAAGAGTAATACTTTTTTATGATTCAAAATCTCACATTAAATACCAAATTAATGAATCTTTATGAATCTCCCACACCTCTATATAAATTTTCATAAACCTCCAAAGCCATGTTCACGAAGCTATTTCATTCATGATTCTATAGTGATGTTCAACCTATTCATAAAAAATTATCTTAGCTGTGAACAGTAATTTAAAATAATTTTACACTTGTGATGTTCCCCATAGTCTTAAATAACACCATTAACTCATCACACACTCACGATTCTCCACTGCTTCGCAAAGATCAACCATTTATGAAAACCAGCCTTCAGAAAACCCAGTCATCATAAACCATATTTGTTACCCCTATTTGAGAAGAGTCAAACCCCAAAAACTAACATTCATGAAGAATACCATAAGCCTATTTTTATTCCAATAATTCAGTTAACACAAGGAAATGATAGCACCTTTAATTTTGTGGCCACCTTGTATTGTAAGACCGCTTTCCCTACAGACTTTCTAATCATCCATGTGTACATTGACAACATAGAAAAACTAGACTTTGTTTATATCATTGAAAGAACATGGTTCTAACAATATGTTGTTAGTAAAATTAGGTATTTATGGCAGTATTCTATTTGTTTTAAAAAATGGTTTTAATTATTTGAGAGTATAACAATATACCCAATAGGTCAGATTGTCCTTACTGTGAACCAGATCCGACTCCCCTAAGTTATACGCATCAGTGAATTATCATGTTCTCTATGAACAATAAAAATAATTTAAAATATAGAACCTATTAAAACCTATGATATTCCAATGTGGTCTGGGATAAAACTAAATTGTCTAGGTATGATATTTATAAGGTGAGTAATATGTTTAAAATCATATATACTACTTATTAGGTTTCATGTTATTTTATATTAGAATAATTAAAGATTTTTTGAGACATTTATAGTAAAAAATCATTGTTTTTATTATAGATTTTAATAAAAAGTATATTCGAGGAATGAATAATTATTCTTTTATGGAAATTAATGATAAATAAATAATAGATGGTTAAGATTATTTAATTTTTTAGAAAAAACAACATGTATAGAAAATGATAATGGTAAAAATTTAATTTAATGATTTATATTATTTCAAATACATTCATTATATTTTGGGAATGTTATTAGAATTAGAAAAATATTAAAAAAACTACATGTCATGTGAAAATGTGTCACATCGAGAAAAGTTGTATGTTTTGAACCGACAACCAAAGGGAGAAAAGGGTGAAGTTCATACCAATGGAATATGTGATACCCGAGTAAATATTACACTAGTAAAAGTATTTTACAGAAAAATTTTATGTTCATCTTTTGATACATAATAAAGGTCCAACTTTTATAGAATATTTAGTATTTTTAGGTGATTAATAACATTTTGGAATTGCTTCATTTGGATTAGGTATATTTAATACTTTACTATAACCTTCTATATAATATGAAGTATTGATTTAGAAGAACACAAGTGTTTTTTTACCTTTATGTCTATTTAGGGTATAATTTTATTTATTTATGTAATAATATTTCTTGATAATTATATTTGGAGATTAAAATTATCATGTATAAATTTTATGAAATATCATATCTTATGATAACCAATTTTGGTTTATTGTTAAAGTATAAAGGCAGATTGCATGTCTTGATATCATTTTTTGTAATCATTAGATCTATTAAAATTTTATTTTTATTATTATTGAATGAAAAAATCATCCAAAATACTCATCGTTAAGAGCGTCACATGATAATGTAGTGGAAATTGGTTAATGTCTGAAATTATACTTCTCATGTAAGTGAATTGTTTTATCTTATTATCATATATGGTAATGAAATTATTAAAATATATAAAAAGGATCTTGAAACAATCATTATATCATATTACCTTCAGTTATGATAAATCATTGATTTTTAAACCCATCACATATATATGGTTCTATTGGGGTTAAATTTCCATTTGTAATGTTCTATATCACTATATTTTAATCCATAGGTGTTTCTTTTATCTTCTATGTCCATAATTTTACATCCCACCAATGTTCCCCTATTTGGATACTTTTTTATAATGAACTACATATTTCTCTTTCCACTCTTTTAAGATGTTTTTTTACTAACCCTCATGTGATGTGGGTTTTCCATAAAGTAATTTTCAAATTTAAAACACTTTGTTTTGAAATTTATTTAATATGCAGAAATTATAAGTCCCCATTTTTTTAAAACAAATATTTTTTTGATTTAATATATAAAACCGAACATAAAACCTCAAAATCCATGATATACTATTTCATCATGATCATTTTGAACTATTAATAAAATAGTTTTCATGAATAAGAATAAAGAGAATTTGAAAAATATGTTCGAAAATTTTTGATGGAGTAAATATATAGGTAAATAAGTACTCAATTTTTTATATAAAATTACATGCTTTAAAAATATATATTGTCATAAAAAATGATTTTACAGATTTTTTTGACAAAAAGTTTCAATTTAATTCGGAATTTTTATTGAAATTATATTGTAAAAAGTTAACAAGATTTTATAAAATAAAAATTTAAAATATAATATAGAGAAACATCTTGTAATTTTTTTTGAAAATAGTGATATTTCATTGAATTGTAAAATAACAATGTTTTTTAAAACTATCACTTCTGTTCTATAAATTAAATAATTGAAAAGACCCATTATAAATAAAATATTAATTGAAAGTGAAATATTAATTATTTAGTTATATTTAACATTAATAATTAAATTTGGATTACATTTAAAAAATATTTTTCTATAAGTTTTTTTAGTGAAAAATGCATTTATCATAAAACTATTTTTAAGTGAATCATTTTTCACTATAATAAATAATTAAAATATAATAAGGAATTATATAAAATAAATATATAGATTATATATTTATACATGTTAATTTAAATTCATTCAATTAAAACTAATATTAATATAATTAATTTAATGTCATCTATATCTTGAGAAATGTGGTTTTTGAAAACCCATTTTCATCACGATTTTCAGGATATATATAACAGTAATTTCATAAAAATATAGATATTTAATTGGTAAAATTGTTTAAATATTTTTTATCTTATTAATTATTAATATTAATCAACATTAACTTAATTTGTTATTACTATAAATAGTAATATAGTGAAAATTAATTTACATATGCTAGGCTAAAATAGGTTTTTTCATGTCACATATACTTATTATCAAATTATTTTTCCCAAATAGAAAATTATTATTTGGTAATTTTGATATAATAATTTTAATATTTGGTATAAATTAACAATTATGGAAAATTTTATTTTATGATGAAATGATGAATAGCATAGGTTAAAAAACCAGTTACTGTATTGAAATCTAAAATGGTATAAGTGAGTAACCTTAGAGGTAAAGTGAAATAACCTGTTAAAAACATGTTTTTTAGTTTTGGATTTTTTAAATTCACATTATATATTATATATATAATATTATTTATCAACTTTATTGGGGCCATGGGTTGAGGGTTACTCCCCAATATTTAATATTTTGGGTATCCAAAAAAATTGAACTACTCCTCAACTATAAAAGGGAACTGCCTTCATTAACTTATTTACACATATAAAACCATTAAAATCAATAATAATCATCACAAATATCTCCCAAAAATCAATTTCCTAGTTCTATAGGTTATTTTATTCCCAATACACCAACCATTGTGTCCCTAATAATATATCAAATAGAGGGTTTTCTAAGCGAGGGTAATCTTCTTCGAGAATATTATTGTTTTTTACATCATATTTTACCACCATGATAAAAAATTGAAAAACTAAAATATAATAACACTAGTATCTCCTATATATAGATATACATTAGTTTTATTGAATATTATCTATCTGTATCATTCCTCATCAAATGGAAAACTCAACCACTTCTCATATGTATGGAAGACTATCACCGAATAACATGCATATAAATAGTGATGGAATGAATGAATAAATAATATACATATGAAACTCTAAAAATCTATGAAATGATTATTCCATTTACATCCTTACCATCTCTTTTATTATGAAATTATAACGTCTCTCATGCCTACATATAACCTGTTATCTCGGCGAAGCGTTGTGATTCATTTCAATGATTAAATTTAAATATGGATCAAAAAAATAATTATAATGAATAAATGTGATATTTATAACATTAATTTAATTATTTATACTATGAAATTATATCCAATAACCAAGAACCAAATCTTCTATATAATATGTGCATGAAAAAATGAAGTAGTTATCCCTCGAAAGAAGTTTAATAATGATATATTTTAAACAAATGAGTGATAATATGTTAATAAAGAATAATATATGAAATTATAAATATGAATATTGTTGTGGTATAAATTAATAACATTTTTAAAGTATTATATAAGAGGTTAATATAGTATCAACTAATATAAAGTATGAAGTAAGTGACTTTTTTTGAATTTAATTTCATTGAGGCACATTTTAATGTTATGAACCTAATTTACATAATATGGTGTATATAATTACATTTTACTTATAATACCATGAATACTAAAAAGTAAATGGAATTTATATTTTAATTAATTTATTTCATCAAATGGGATTTGGCTTGAATCTAACCAAATGGTAAGGGGTTTCATAACCCAATTTTCACTCATAATGTTATATTTCAACATAATTAAATATTGTATTACAATATAATGTGTAAAATGTAATTTTATTAAATTATATTTTTTATTGATTCATTTATTGGACTTAAATTTTTTACTCATAATCACATCATTGATTTACTCTCACTTCAATGATATAAACCTAGTAAAGGAATTCAAATCAGTTTCCATTCAATGAGGAATATCTTAATGTTATGCGCCTATTTTTTACATTGGGTAAATAATTACCCTTTATCATATTATATAATTAATCCATCATACTTAATAATATTCTATGATACAATTCATTTTACTTTATCCAATGAAATTTGAATTGAATGTTTCCAAGTGGTAAGTAATTTTATAAATAAATTTCTTTTCATGGGGTTTTATTCTTTATTCATGGTGCTGGATATTTTAAGATTCTATGTATAATTAATTATTATTATTTTTTGTTCTATATAGACTTTTTCTGTGGAATTTAATTTTATACACACATTTAATTCATTGATTAATCCCCAATTCAATCGTATGATATTTTTAAGAGATTCTATATCTATTTACACTCTATTGATATATATATCTAGTGTTAGGAACATATTTATTTTCATAAGGTGTGTATTTTAAAAACCCTATATTTTATGATTTCTTTTCAAAAAAATTATATTTTTATATCTTATGTTACAAAAAACCCATATTTAGGGGAAACACGTCATAATATTAAAATAATGTTATTTAATTTGATATTTATTGTCTGGATGTTGGAGTAGATGGTATAAATAGAATTAAATAAATTATGAATATATCTAGTTTATAGACACACATGAACACAAATATATATAATTAATCCACTGGTAACCAATTAATTATATATAAAAATAAAATCTTTTTAAAAGTAACGGAAATATTTTTTTGAAAGAACTATTTTTTATACACAATAAATGTTATATCTTAATAAATAAAAGAAATAAATTTTTTTGAATGAATTTTAATGATATATATATATATATTCAATAAAATTTATTAAAACTAAAATTATTTGTTTTATATTTATGAGATAATATTAAATCAAATTTTACACTTATAAAATGTATTTTTATAAAAATCACTTCTATCGCATTTTGGGACCTTATTAAAAAATTATCTTCATTTTCCGAATTTAAGGAATTTTAATTGAGAAACTAAAATTAGTTTTTTAACTCATAGTTCCAAATTTATCATATAATAAATTATTGAGAAATTTTTTAGAGGATAATTTTTTCAGTGAATAATGAAAAATACTTGTTTTTTCATTTTCAATTTTATTTATAGAATTTAATAATATAATTTTTTAAAAAATTATTTTACAAGAAAAAATAATTCATTTATATTGTTTTGGATCCAATTTACATCATAGGAATCAATTTAATGTTTAATTTTTACATAAAAACTTTTAAACATTTGAGAAATTTATGTTTAAATACCAAATTTTGCGTCACTTCAGAAAGTTTCCTTTTAAATAAAAAATTTACAATTATTTAAATTCAATTTAGAAATATGTATTAAATATTTGAAACAATGATAATTTCTAATAAATAAAATTTAACTAATTTTCTTTCATAATAATGAGTGATCACAATAAAATTAATTACCACATCTTAGGTAAATTTAGGTTTACCAGGGAGATAAACTAAAACAATTAGTGTTAAAAATGATTGAAAATAAGTCTAATTCAAATTTTATTATAATATATCAGAATTTAATATTATAAATATTGATAATTAAACATTTTAATTATTTTTTTGTGATAAAAATGGATTAAATTATTCCTTTCTTAAAATTCCATGTGTATCCTTCTCCCACATATAAAAATTCACTCCCTCTCATATCATAATCAAAATTCAAAATCTATTATACATGGGAAATACCTACCAAAATAAATTAATTAATTCTATTAAGATTACCTTGTTCCACTATTTTGATAATAATTCTATCCTGTAAATAATTTTGGTTCTAAACTAAGGATTTTTTTCAAAGAAGAGTAATCATTCTTCAACGAATGATTCTGTTTTAATTGTTGTTCCACCACAAGAAAATCCTTTTAAATCAAGACAAAAAATCTAAGTGAGTAAATTAAATGTGCATAGATTTTATTATGTTAATGTAATTAAAAAAATCCTTTTTATCTTATCTAAAATTAGTTAACAAATCATCGTTCATCTATTTGACGGACTACCACCACGAGGACAGGTGTAATTTTTTTTCCACCAACACTTATCACATATTTGTGTAATGCTAAATAAAACCCACACACACAAATATATATATATATATATATATTAAATTTATGAAATATATATACTAATTAAATTATAGTATCAAATATATCTTCTTAATTCATATTCTATGGTAAATAAGATAACGCTTCTTGTGTGTAAGGTGGACTACCGCCACATGAAGTGACATGATTTATTTTTTCACTTATTATTTACATGGAAGGTAATAAGTATAAATATAAATAAAAAATTGATATATATTAAATTATATATATTTTATAAATGTTAATAATTTTTTACCACTACTTTGTTCTATATTTTGAGAAATAGAAATAGTGTCTATGCATACATACGACCTACTATCTCCATGAACAACATCTTTCTTCTTTCTAACTATAATGTTTTTGAATGAATTGAAATATATATATATAATGATAATATATGGTAGTAATAAAATTTATAACATTCTATAAAATATTTAATCATATAAAAATTACAATTATGGAAACTATCAAAAGATAACATAAATGAGAAAAAAGTACTTATTATTAGAAAAAATAATTTCAAAAAGATTTAATAAAGGGGTGAAAAAAAGTTATAGGTAAATTATATATTATATGATTCATATTATAATTGTTCTATAATGTATATATATATATATAATAAACTATATTTATTATTATTTATGTTTGAATTTGTTCATGAAATATTGAAGCTTAAGGAAAGGGATCTTCATCTCAGATTCTCTTCTTTAATAGAAATGATATGTTTCCATCTATATTATTTTATAAGGAGTATATAAATACCATTTTACATGTTATATTACTTATATATTTATTTCATGTATATTCATCGTTTAATTTTATTTTATACTTTCTTAGGTATTTTAATTCAAAATTTATATGGCGGTTAGGGTTTTATGATACAATCTCATAGTATATCATAAATGTATCTAATTATGTTATGGATGATGATGTTTTTTGATATAACTATCAATAAATTCAATAATTTTATTCCAATAAACTTTTTTCGAAGTAATACATGATTTATTAGAATTTTGTACTCGTTATGTACTCATGGGATCGAAAACATGTTTTAATGAAAAATTGACATTATTTATTGATTCGATCGAGAATGACTTTTCTTCAATGTACTTGTCTTATAAAAAAGTATTTAAGAAAATTTTTATTATTTAATGAATATTTTCAAACTATATAATTCAACATTTTGTTCATTTTAAATTTTTTAAAAGTAATACTCTTCTTATTTTATTGAAAAAAGTTTGTTGACTTTTATCAGAAATGTGAATGATATATGTCTTTTACCTAATACGATAGAAAAAGTTTTTATACTATAATAAAAAATCATAACATTATTTTTTAGAATATATATTTCCAATATTATTTTCAATGAAACTTTTTTGGAAATTCTTTTTTCATAGTTATTTTTTTAAAATGTAATTATCAATATTTAAATGTTCTTTTCCTTAAGAAATGTTCCAAATGATCTTTCAAAATTATTTTCCAACTAAGATAACATCTTTTAATGTTGCTTATGAATTAATAAGGATATTATACAATGATAAAATTTTTAATCTATATCTAAAATGATAAGGTTTATGATGTCAAGATTTTTATGATATCCATTTCTTTTTAAGGAGTTATTCCATAATGAAATTATTATGGTAGTTATTAATTCAAAATAGGTAATACCCTGATGAATTTACTATAAAACATTATTCTTTTCAAATGATATATACTATTATGAAATTCCTATGACACTAACTTCATTTTGTATGGGTTATTCTATGATTAAATGATTAAATTATTATGATACTTGTTTCTTTTACATAAGTTTTGATATGATTAAATATTTAAAAAACCCATTTATTTTTATGAATTATGATTTCATGAATGGTTTGTGGTGTTTTAAAACACATATATATGATTTTCATTTTGTGGTGGGTGGAAAAAATATCTCACACTAATGCATTGGGTAACAATTGATATCAAATGAGATAAATAGAACTTAATGGGGAGTGAACCTAGTTCCATAAAGGACTTTTTTTACTATGATAATATTGGGAGTGAACCATGACTAATATGATGGTTTAGGGAGAGAATATATTAATCTATGATATCCTTGGAAATTATAATTGAATTTTATTTATAGTATTTCGTATACTTTTTTGTATTCTAATATTCTATGTAAAATTCTAATTTTATTCTCTCATGGATAATTTTACTTGATCCAATTAAGATTCATGCCTTATAAACTTCAAATATTTATGTCATGACTCAAGATTATAATCATTAATATATAGGGTATGTTTTTCAAAAGTTATTCTCATATTTTAATACCCTTATACTCATGATATTTTTATGTATCTCCCTCTTGTACACTTACTGGGCCTTTTAAATCACCATTTTATTATTTTTTATTTTCCTAGGTTATAAAGAAGATTATTATATATAATAATTATAGGAATTATTATAATTATTAAAAATATAGTTACAGATAATTTAGTTCCCTTACTAACTAGTTGTTTATGTCTCTATGATTCCAAATACACTAAACCACTATAATCCTCATCCATTTGTTTTTTAATGAATTGAATATTTATCTAAAATGATGTAATATGTATGTATTAATTACCCAGGTCTCTATATTTTTTATTTTCTTATTAGTTTAGTTATCATTTGTAAACGTGGAAGAAAACAATAATTGAGTACCCATAGGATAATCATATGAATTGGTTAATAAACTAATGTATTTGTGAAGGAAATATTACATGGTTTTCTATGAAATACATGCATACCATGATTTTATAAGTGGAAATTTTTTTGGAACCAATTTACCAAGGGGTAATAATTATGAAAATGGAACAAAAGTATTGAATTTGATCATTTTTTAGTACATGAAAATGGGCCTTACTACAAGACTTTTTTGACACTCCAAATATATCGGTTTTGGTTGAATCACATCTTTTTTAGTAACCACCATGATGAATCTGAGGAAATAATGAACATGAATAACCTTTTCCAAACCTATTGTTTCATATATTGAAAGTAATGTATCATGATTTAGACAACGTTTGGTTAGTTTTCATGGTTGATAACTTAGATTAATGATGCTTAATTGTTATGCTAACCACTTTGAATTATGCAATTTATTGAATGTTGGATAATGAATTTGATAGGGTAATATGTATGCTCAATTATTAAAGTACACTATTATATATTATTTATATGAGTTTTCCCATATCTGGAAATTTTTTAAGGAATTTAAATACTCAATGATTATAAATTTAATTAGTAATGAAGACCTTTAATTACTTGTTGACCACATATCATGTCTAAGATTATTCACCATTTGATTTTTATGGGAATGTGCTTCCTATAGATCCTGTTATTCTCCCTCTAGTTGAATTTTATGTTATATTAGGCATGGATCAACATTATCTACATAAATTATACCTCAATAAACAAGGAAGTGAAGTTAGATTTTATACCTCAAAAAAATTTGATAGTTTACCATTTTGGTGATAAATGATTATTTCTGATGGAAATCATATCCATTCTATGCGTCTTTATTTGAATTCATAAGTGATTCACATATCATATGGTTGAGGATAAACTCAAAATCATTGATATTCATAATGTTTGTAAGATTTTTGATGTATTTTAAAAATAGTTCATTAGGATTTGACTGAATCATATAGTTGTGTTCTGAATAGATTACATATATCATGAATCACCTATTAGAAAGAGTCCATATAGAATATCCCCCATTTAGTTACTAAAACTGGATATGAAATAATATGAAATAATTATCAAAGGATTTATTTTTCCAATTTTTTCACCTTATAGTGAAACTATTATATTTGTTAATATAAAATGTAGATCAATGTGAAATTTTATTTAATAAAAAAAATATAATGAGATCACTATCATGAACAAGTATCCTCTGCCCCATATTGATAATTTGTGTGTTCTAGTTTAGGGAGATATATTCTTTTCCATGATTTATCTTCATTTGGGATATCATTAGTTGAGTTCTATGGAGAGGTATTTACCTATGATAGTATTCTACACCTTATATGGGCACAATGAATATGTAACGATTCATTTGTTTTTTACTAATTACAATTCTTCCTTAACAGGTTTAAAGAATAGAGTTTCTATATATTACCTTGGTTATTTTTTGGTTGCCTTTATTGATTATATTCTAATATAAAAATTTAAAAGGAAGGGCATGAAGATCACAAGAGGAATGTACAAAATTCTCTAAAGAAGTATAATCTATATGTAAAATTTAAAATTGTTAATTTTTTATACAAAATATTCATTTTTGGGTTATATAATGATAAGTGAGGGTATATTTATGAATATAACAAAGTAAAACGTTATTTAACATTGGCCCAAACTAACCAATGTGACATCTATAGTTTTATTGGATTTCATGGATATTATAAATTATTTTTGAATAAATTATCATGATTATACAATCCACACACCATTTTATCACTGAAGGAAACAATTTTCTACTGGATAGAAGAATATGAAAAAATATTAAGAAGCTAAAGAGATATTTAGTCACCACACTTGTTCATAAATTACAATGTAGTGGATATGTGTATGTAAGATTTATTGATAAATAAAAAAGGTGTTAAGATGCATTATCAAGTTTAATTAAATGGTTAAAGAGTATGCCTCGAGAAAAGTGATGGTTCATGAGAAAAATTTCTTGACTCATGATTTGGAGTTAGTTGCATTAATTTCTAATATAAATATTTGATGGAATTATCATTATGAAGAATGTTGTGATATATTAACACATCGTAAAATTTTAGATTATATATACATGTAGATGGAGTGTACTATTCTATAGGGAAGATTGATGGATTTGATTAGTGATTGAGATTTTTCAATACACTATCACACCTAGAAATTAAATAAGGTAGTGATGATTTAATTTAAAAGGATCATGGTAGAGTATACATTATAAAGATAGAAAAAAATATATTATTTATAGATTTGAAATGGATGGATGTAGAGATATTGAGGGATGGGGGGAAATATCATCTTTCTCAAATAAGTGTTGAACCATATATCCAAGTGAATATTAAAAGATAACCCATAAAAAATATAGTGGTGTGGAAGGAGGTGATAAATGACAATGAGTTTAACAATGACTGTTATATAATAATAAATTCATTAATCTATTATGGTTTCCACAGATAAACTATTTAAATAAGGGTATGTTTGGGTAATATCATAGTTCTTCATTATCTATTGATCCATGATGTAAAAAAACGTACATATATTAAAAGAAGTATAAATGGATAGATGAAATGATGAGATATTTTATTGATTTTTAATCATAGTGCTATTTTTATTGAAATTTTATAGATAATAGAAAAATGTATTAGGGTATGTTACAACCATTAAGCATAACATAATTGAAATGCGAAAATAGAACTTTAGATTTCATCGTTGAGTTCCTTAAACTGTGTAAAACCCATAATACTATTTTGGTCGTAGTTTACCCCATAATAAAGTTAACTTGATTAATTTACCACAGATAAAATCTCTATCTGGGTTATATTTCATGGATAAACATTATGGAACAGGAATGGTTTCATAGAGTACCAAATTATATTTTATATATTCGGTATCTAGTGTTTACATGGATGTTATGACGATGAATTCAGAAATATCTTGATATTTATTTGAGTTTTAGTACTGTATATCATACTCAGATAGATGGTTATTTAGAGAAAAATTCAAAACTATGAGGATTTTTTTAGATCTTATTCTCTGGATTTAATTGGTTATTGGGATGAATACTTGCATCTAGTTTATTTTTCATATAAGAATATATTTCACTCAAGAAATCAGATGGATTTTTATAAACTAATCAATGGAAAGATGTGTAGATATCCAATGTGAGGTATTGATGTTGAAGAAATAAATACTATAGGAACTGAGAGAGTTGATGAAAAATCAGAGAGATCTAATGTTCTGGATTGATGATAAAGAAATAAATACTATGGGAACATAGAAATTTGATAAAAAATAAGAGTGATAAAAAATTCAATGACTGCGAGAAGGGTTTATGAAATTTTTTATAGAAAAAAATTAAGAGATTATGGATGAAATGAATGTTGTGACCAATGTATATTATCCATTTTGATGTTATTGATCAAGTATGGATGGTTTCATATCATGTTATGTTTTAACAGAACCATTCTCATGTGCATGATGTGTTCAATGTATCTCACTTGAGTACGTTCTTATATAACCCTTAAAATGTACTAATTTCAGTGGTCATACCAATGGATCAATATCATTATTATAATTTAATCTCAGTGGAGATATTTTATCATATAGAGAATGTTCTACATGTCAAGACCAATCACATGGTAATGTTATATAGAGAAAAAACTTTTTTGGGGACGTAAGATGGGAACCTGAGGATATGATTTGGTAGAATTATCCTCACTTTTTCGTATCAGATTAAAGACATATCAAAGGATTAATAAATTTTAATGATGTTATAATGTAAAATGTTGATATTATAGAATTTTAAATTTTCAAATAAATATATTCTCACTGATAGCTTATTTTACATACATCACTAAGTTTAAATAAAAAAAGGCATGCAATTAAAATAATATTATTTAATATGATTATTATCATATATCCATTAGAATAGTGTTGGGAATCAGATTAACTAAATTATAAATATATATGATTTATATATATACAAAAAATTAATTCTTTGTTTACAATATAATTATAAATGAAATTAAAACCCATCTATATATATTGGAAATATTTTTTTAAAAACCCTACACTATGAAAATGAGTTTTATCTAAAACAATTTAATTAACACATTTTATTGACTTATTTGACATAAATTTAGATATTATATATTAATTAAAATTTCTTAATATATATATTATCTTTTTTTCTAGTTATTTGAGATGAATAAATCTAATTTTAATATTCAATATTATTTTTATAAATAACTATTTTTTCAGATTTTCCATAATTATTAAGAAATTATATTTTTAAAAAATGTAGAAAATGAATTTGATAAAATTAAATTACATAAATTAATAAATAATTTAAAATTTAAATTACAATTAGTGATAGGGAATTTTGTGAAAATATAATTTTTTATGAATAGTGAATATTACTATTTTTATTAGATCTATATTTTTATTAATTTAATTAAAAACATAAAAATTATTTTAAAATGTTTTTATAATTCATTTTCTGTCAATTAAATTATTATTAATAAATTTATTATGTATTTAATTAATTTAATTGGGAATTTTGATATAGATACTTTTTAAGCCGATGTTTACCTTTTCATTGAAAACCAATTTTCTATAGTTTTTATGGGTTTAATTTAAATTAAATTATGTCAATTACATGAATTTAATATTAAAAAATATATTGAAATTTTTTAATGGTAATAATAAATAGTTCCTACCATGGTAATATTATTTTTTTCACAATGAGAAATAAAATAAAAAAAATTAATTACATCAGTTATGGTAGAAACAACCTTACTGGGGAATTATACTAAAAGTGTTACAAGTTAAAAATGAAATGAAATTGCATAATTATTAATATATCTTAATATTTCAGAAATAAAAATTGAAATTTTAGATAATATTTGGGTTTAAGTCCTTTTTTCATGTGAATTTTTATAGATAATTAATTATTTATAAAAATTCATGGTTTTCCTTTTCCCCCAATTATAAGAGGTCACCCCATATCATCATCCCTTAAATGTGAAATAAAACTGTCAATCGTGTGTATGGAGAGGACCACCCCACGGATCGGTGTAATTTTTTTTTCAATCAATGATTCTTACAAATTTTTATAATTATAGATATAAATTATATATATATATATAATATTTATAATGTAAATATCATATATTAATTATAACATCACATATTCCTCCTTAACTTCCATTCAATGGGATGTGTGATATCATCACTAGTGTGTGTGTAGGATTATTGCCACATAAATTGATGTGATTAGTTTTTACCTAATTCTTTACTTAGAAGGAAATAAGATTATTTTTGTTGAAATTATTTTATATATTACATATTAAGGATTGTATAAAGGTGAATTATTATTCACCTATCCGTGGTTTTATTTGTCGAAAAAATGAAATACTATTCATTTGTACATACGACTTACCATCTCTAAAAAAAGGTATATTTCATATTTCTAACAAAAACATTGTTGATTTATATTAAGAATATAAATTATGAAAAAGTATGATATTAATATCATTGCTTTCATTATTAATTTAATAAAAGTATGATAAATTTACAATTAATAAAATTACTAAATGACAACATACTTTATAACAGAAGTTGTTATTATGTGAAATAGTGATTTGCTAAAAAAATTGCGATAAAAGGATAAAACTAATTCATATATAGTAGGATATATATGAATAGAAGTCTTTATTATAAAAATAATAAATCAATATTTATTATGTATGAGGTTCAATCATTTACAATGAATGTCGAGACTTAAGGTAAGGGATCTTCATCTCAAATTATCTTTTCTTGTAAAAAGTTACGTTATGAACCTATATTCTGTTCTAATGTATATATATATCCCGTTTTAAATTTTATATCAAGAATCAATTTATTTTCATGATAATTAAAAAGTTTTATTTTATTTATTCTTTCTTGGGGATTAATATTACAGATTTACCATAGTGTTATGGAATTTATGATACAATCTCACAATTTATTATGATTGCTTATGATTCTTTTTTATGAGAAAATAATATAATTTAAATTTCTACTAAAATTTAAATTTTCCTATCCACTGGAAATTTTAAAAATATATTTTTTTAGTTTACATTTCCAATATTTTTTTACTTAAGTGAACAAAAATATATTTTTAAAGAAAAATTGACTTTATTTATTCCTTTGGCTGAAAAAGATTTTTCTTCCGTGAACATGTTTTCAAAAAAATTAATAAATAATGTTATTACTATTGTCTAATTTTTTTAAATACATTTTACCATGTTTTATTTTTTAATTTTTTTTTGAAATAAATCTTCTATTTGTTATATGAACAAGGACCTTTGGAATTATTCCATAAATTATTAAAGGATTATTTATTTTAACATGTACAACATGAATGGAAATTTCATTCATCCTAACAAATCATTTCTTTATGAAATCTATTATATGTTTCCTTGTTTATTTTCAATGAAAAGGATTTTGAATATGTTTTCAGATTTTTCAGTTTTTAGAAACATAATTTTCAATATGAAAATGTTATTTTCCACATCAAAAATTATCCAAAATCCTTAAAAATCATTTTACATATAAGCTTAAATATATAAGGATCTATTCATTCATGAATAAATATGACAACATAGTCTGTGAATATTCAAAATATCCCTTGATGATACATGACATAATCATATAAGACTAGTATCATTAGACTCATGGATACATAAATAACTTGTTTATTTGATATCAACATTGTCTCCCCCTACATTATTGACAAATAACATCTTTCTTAGAGAAATCATAATTAATATCTTTCTATTTATCATAGGGAATGGAGACATAAGAAATGAGTGATCATATATTCTCAGTAAGGGTACATAAGGGATATTACAATTATCAATTTAGAATAATACTAGTATAATTGTATGAAAACGTGATCATAACATTTGAAATCCATAAACTTTCTATCCTAGATTATAATCTTGTATCATGTTATAAATCATGGAAGTTAATAAGACATTAATCACAATGGAATTAGATAATATGAGACATGGGACCATAACTTTGGTATAGGTCATAGATATTTGCAATATAAATAAGTAATTAAAATCACATCCATAGAAGTGAAAATTCATTATTAAGGTTGTCACAGTGGATGTGGTTCTTTCCCCTAGTCATCATAGTAGTTGAGGTTCACTTCTATGAATATCATAGTCTAAAAATACCCATACTGAAATGGATTTACTTCCCATTTCTATAATATTTACAATATGAAATATTAATCTTTACCCACATTAGTGAAGGATGATATATATCCCACATGTAAAATAATTAAAAGCATACTGTTGACCTCACCAGTTTTGAAAATCCCAAACATGCTTTTACATAATTTGATAATCTCAATTAATGTTTATCTATAATCTAATTCGCTCAATATATGATATACTATTATCAAGATGATTATAATATTAAAATAGTCCTTGAAATATGTTAATCAATGTTTATCCATGTTTATATGAGTTTTGACGAAATTATAATCCAATCTGATACGTTTTGCATAAAACAGATAAGTGTTAGTCACTAATCTGTGCATAGCTACTGATACAGAGCTACCTGTACATAGTCTACCGATAGACTTAATCTATCGATAGATAGGGTCACCGATAAGCTAAAGCTGCTGATACACATAAGTCTACTGATCCACATAATCACTGAAACTAAGCAAGATATCGATACAGACAGTCACAAATACATAGAGCTACTGACAGACTAGAGCTACCGAAAGACCTCAGCTGCTGATAGATCAAGAGCTACCGATATATAGAGTCACTGATATAGAAAGAAGCTACCTATACAAAGTAGAGCTACTGATAGATCAAGAGCTACCAATAGATCAAGAGATACCGACAGAATGAAGTCACTCGTATATAGAGATATCGATACAAAAAGTTACCAATAGAGTAAAGAGTTCCGATACCAAGAGCTACCGATGAAAAGATCTGCTGATACAAGTTCAAGAGCTACCGATAGAATGAATTCATTGGTATATAGAGCTATCGACCCCAAAAGCTAACAATAGAGTAAGGATTTACTAATACCAATAGCTACCGATGCAATGAGCTACCGATACAAGTTCAAGAGCTACCAATGGAAGGTCAATGTCACACAATGTCCACAACACTCATCTACCAACAGGAGGCTACTAATGAATGACCAACCAATCAAACTCTATATTCTCTATACTATTTATTTATTAAGATAACTGATACATTTGATTTTTTAATGCAGTTAATGTTATTTAATGATTTCTGTTGGCATGTTAGGGAACTGTACCTAGTACCCATTCAAAAAGTAGTCATTCGTTTTTTCATATGTTAAAATATATTAAAGGGAAGATAAAGACCTAGCTGGAGAGTAGTGAACACGAGATCGAATGAAAGAGGGAGAATCAAGGAACTAAGAAGGCACACAAATGGTGAAAAAGAAGAAGGCTCAACAACATTAAAACATGGGTCATTCACAAAAGGCTATATCCATACTCCAATAACACTGGACATACATGGAGCAATTCTTTTCTAGAGAACACATGCTGCATCTTGGGTGCAGAACTACAACAAACCCTTCATGGACTCAAGGTGATAAGCTAAACCCAGAACCATGGAAGAAAACGACACTCTGTTTTTCAGAACAAAAACCAGAGAAGGACTCAGAAGCTTTTCTGACCAATCAACTGAGCCCAGAGCTTCACTTTCAATCACTACTACTTCTCTAAACTCATTCACACTTTCTTTAGTCACTGTTTTATTTACATTTCATGCAGTATGTGTACCCAGTTTATTTTACACACACTGTCTCCTGAGCTAAGCTGGATGATTCTAAAATCCTCATTCAAACTCTATTAACTCCCTTATATCCCACTGTGGATAGTGGTAGAGGCCGAGTACGACCTGGATAGGTGTGATCTGTTGTCTTCATTTTCCCATGTAGAACTGTGGTAGAGGTATTTGGACCTAGAGAATATTGTAATGTTGTTTACCCCGATCTAGGGTGTGGACCAATTTATATAAATTGTTTGAGAGGACTAAGTCTCAGCTTGAGACTGAACCTCTTGGTTACATCTGCTATGCATTTTGGTTTAAGTCATAAGTATACAATATATTTAATATTCTACTCTTAACTACTTTGAAATATAATTTATTTTTTAGTTACTTTTATTGTTAAATTAGCAAGTGTTTATACTTATTTTAAACCAGTAAGTTGGTTTCAAAAGTAAATTTAATCTTCAGATTAAATTATCTGAGACCTAATTAGTCTTTGAGAAACTAATTGAACATTTCCACTATGTATAATCTCAATTTAGTTTTACATTGTTTTTAAATAGGGGATTTTATGAGAAGTATTTTTAACAGAAATTTTAATTAGAACTCAATTCACCCCATCTTGAGTGTCCACATCGACCAACATTTGTTAATAGAGCTTGTATTTATTAATACATGTTTTCAAAACATTCTGTTTTTCAACTGTGATTTTAGTTGCATCTTTAATGATCTTAAATTTCTGTTAGTTATAAATTTTATCTCTTTAAAATTATTTTCTAAAATCTAGATATGGATAATAGACTAGAGGGTGTTTCTACCAACATTCCACCTTTCTTTAATGGTACAAACAATGCCCCGTGGGAAATTAAGATGAAAATTCATTTAGAAAATATGGGTTTTGATATCTGGACTGCTATAGAGTCACAAAATAAAATTCATGAAATTGAACGAACAGCTTGGGATGAACCTAAAAAAGACCGATTACAATAATAATTGTAAACTATGAATGCCCTGTACTGTTCTTTAGGAGATGATGAGTTTAATATAATTTCTTCTTGTAAAACAGCTTATGAAATATGGGACACATTGGCTATTTCCAATTAGAGAACAACCAATGTTAAAGAAATGAGTCTGAATAACTATACTATTAAATATGATAATTTTAAAATGAAATATGATGAACCTATTTCTGACATGTATCTCAGGTTCAATGAGATTGTAAATACTATGATCTCTATTGGAAAGGTTGTTCCAGCAAAGGAACAAATTATGATGATATTAAGAAGTCTACCAAAAAGATGGAGAGGCACATCTGTTTCCATTAGAGAATCATGCGACATCAGCACACTCCCTGTTAAAAAATTAATAGGTAAGATTATGATGTATGAGGAAGAACCTAAAGTAAATAAGGAATAAGATGATGAACCCTAGAGAAAATCCGTGGCTTCCAAGTCTTTTGCTTCAAAGAGAAAAGACAAGGAGAAAATACATGTACCTACTGAAATATCAACTAGTGAAGATTAAGATTCAGACAGTGATGCTGAAATGGTTCAAATATCCAGGAGATTTAAGAAGTTATATAGGAACAATAAATTCGTCAGAGAATCAAACTACAAATGAAAGTACGAAAACAAATTTTATTGGAAGAAGGATTGGAAGAAGTCTGATAAGAAAGATGATATAGTCTGCTATGAATGCAGGAGGAAATGACACATCAAGGATGACTGTACAAAATTAAAATTCAAAAAGAAACATGATCATAAGGACAAAAAGTACAAGAAAGCTATAAAAGATACTTGGAATTCTTTAGAAGGCAACACAAGTTAATTAGAAGCTTCTGATTCTGAAAAGAATTGTCCCCACCTGTGTTTCATGACTAACACATCTGAGGTAACATTAGATACTCTTGTTTTAAATTCCTATTATTCTGGAGATGATGCAAAATCTGATTCTGATTCTGAAGATATGTCTAAGGATGAATTGTTTGAATATTGTAACATGCTAGAAGAAACATGTAATGAAATTATGGAAAAATATAAGTCACTAAATAAACAACATGCTCTCACTGCCGATGTTAAATATTCCTTTGATATAGAAAAGGAAAATAATTCTCAACTATTAAAGGAAAATACTGAACTGAAAATGTCTAATGGGCATCTTAGAAAGGATTTAAAAATGTTCACAAAGGGAAAATATACAATTACTCAAATGTTAGGTAATAATGTTTCACCAAAATACACTACTGGTTTGGGATACAAATCCGGACAGAGACAGTTTACCAAAAATCGATTTATTCCTAAATCAGGAGAAAATTATTCTTCTTCCAGTTCTGGAAATACATATCCTTCAACAAGTTATTAATATGTTTATAGATCACATAAAGTTTATCTTTCAAAATATTTTGATTCTGTAAATTATTTGAGACCCATAATACAAATCTGAGTACCTAAAGCATTGATTGCTATCCTTCCTGGACCCAAGAAGATCTGGGTACCAAAATCATTTTCCGTTTAAATTTGTGTTGTAGGAAACCTGCTTGAAGAGTTATCAAAAAAGGTATGGTACTTGGATAGTGGATTTTCAAGACATATGTCTGGAAATTATTCATGCTTCAAGAGTTTAATCAAAATTTGTGGAGGCCATGTCACCTATGGGGATAACACTAAAGGAAAAATCATCAACCTAGGCCATATTGGTAACATTAATTCAGTTTTGATTTCTAATGTGATTTTTGTTGATGTACTTAAGTATAACCTATTAAGTATTTATAAATTATGTGATGATGGATTTAATGTGAAATTTTAAAATGATTCCTGTAATTTTTTTATCTCTAAAAATGATTTAGTATTTTTTGCTTTATGAAATGAAAATGTTTATGTTGTTGATCTGAATTCTTTAGCTAATCGAAATGTTACTTGTTCAAATGCTTTTCATAAAGAGTATTGGATTTGGCACAGAAGAATATGACACTGAAACATCTATTCACTTGGAAAATTTACTATGAAGAACTAATTTATAGACCTTCCCAAACTTGAATTCCCAAATGAAAAAGTTTGTAATCCCTGTCAAAAGGGAAAGCAACATAATGTTTCTTTTAAATCAAAGAAAGAAGTTTCAACTTGTCAACCTCTCAAGTTGGTTCACATGGAATTGTTTGAACCTTATAGAGTATCTAGTTTAAATGGGAAGAACCATGTCTATGTCACAGTAGATGACTTTTCTAGATATACTTGGGTATACTTCTTAGCTCACTAAAGTGAAGCTTGTTCTTACTTTGTTAAATACTCCAAGTCCGTGGAAAACCTTGGTGGAATTAGGATTAAATCACTGAGAAGTGATCATGGCTGTGTGTTTGAAAATCAAGAGTTTGAATCTTATTTCTCACACAATGTCTACATTCAAAACATTGTCGCACCATGGACACCTCAGAAGAATGGTGTAGTAGAAAGAAGAAATAGAACACTTCAAGAAATAGCAAGAACTATGCTCAATGAGTATGACATGCCTATTTATTTTTTGGATGAAGTTGTGAATAAACCATGTTATATTATTAATATAGACTTGATTAGAACTATTCTGATGAATAACCCTTATGAACTATGGAATAATAGAAAACCAAAAGTTAGTTACATTAGAGTCTTTTTCTGCAATGTTTTTATTCACAAAACAAATGATAATCTGGACAAGTTTGCTTCTAAGAGGGATGAAGGAATTTTTCATGGTTATTATTTAACTAGAAAAACCTCTCTTGAAAATCTTGAAGAAGATTTGACTGTTCTGGACCTTAATGATAAAACTAAAGAACCTTCTGCAAAAATATCCTTTTCTGGACATATTCCAGAATCTGCTTATGTTGAACCTGAACCTATAGATGAACCTGAAATTTCTATTCCTTCCTTTACAAGATCAACTAGGATTCTAAATAATCATCTTTTAGATTCTGTTGTCGGTAATCTTGATAGAGGGACACATACTAGAGATTCTCTAAGAAACCAGGTTGAACATCAAGGGTTTCTTTCACATTTAGAACCTAAAAATGTCAATGATGAAATCAATGATGAATTTTGGGTAATGGCTATGCAAGAAAAGTTAAATCAATTTGAAAGAAACATCATCTGGGTATTACTTGACAGACCCAAGGACACATTGACAATAGGCACTAAATGGGTTTTTAGAAACAAAGTTGATGAGTCTGGAAACATAGTTAGAAACAAAGTTGGGCCAGTTGCACAAGAATATAGTCAAGAGAAAGGTATAGACTATGAGAGAACCTTTTCACCTATAGCCAGATTAGAAGCCATTAGGATCTTACTTGCCGATGCTGCTCATCTGAATTTCATTTTATATCATATGGATGACAAAAGTGGATTTCTAAATGGTTTTATAACTGAAGATGTTTTTGTTGAACAACCACCTGGATTTATTAATCCTCATTTTCCAAATCAAGATTTTATACTTTCTAAAGCTTTATATGGTTTAAAACAAGCTCCAAGAGCATGGTATGATAGACTTAGTAATTATCTTATTTCAAAAAGGTTTACTAAAGTGATTACTGATCCTAATATTTTTATTAAAAGAATTTCTAATGATGTTTTAATAGTAAAACTCTATGTTGATGATATTATTTTTGGATCTACGAAACATCACTTACGTATTGATTTATCAAATATTATACAAAATGTATTTGAAATGAGTTTAATGGGAGAAATTAAATATTTTCATAGATTTCAAGTTTTTCAAAATGAAAATGGTATTATTTTGAATCAAAGTAAATATACAAAGGGTCTTTTAAAATGGTTTGTTTTGGATTGTATTAAGTAAAGTGATAATCCTATGAGTACAATCTGTAAATTGGATGCAGATGAAGCTGGGAAACCAGTGGATCAAACCAATTACAGAGGTATGATTGGAAGCTTACTTTACCTTACTGCTAGTCGACCAGATATTATGTTTAGTGTGTGTATGTGTGCAAGATTTCATGCTAATACAAAAGAATCTCATTTTATTGTTGTTAAATGAATTATTATGTATCTTAAACACACAATAAACTTAGGTTTGTTTTTCCCGAAAAGAAAATACTTTGAGTTAATGAGTTATTCAGATGCTAACTTTGCTGGTCGCAAGTGGGATCGAAAGATCGCAAATGGAACATGTCATTTATTGGGAAAATCCTTAGTATCTTGGTGTAGTAAAAAGAATAATTTTGTATCTTTTTCCACTGCCGAAGCAGAGTATATAGCTGCTGGTAGTTACTGTACACAAATTCTATGGATGAAACAAACTCTTTTGGACTATGGATATGATTTTATGCATGTTTCTATCAACTGTGACAAAACTAGTGCAGTAAACATTTCAAAGAATCATGTGTCTCACTCTAGGACCAAACACATAGATGTAAGGAACCATTTATTGGGAGATCATTACCAATAGGGTGATATTACTCTTGAATTTATAGGTACTGGGAATCAATTATCTGACATTTTCACCAAACCTTTGAGTTCAGATAGGTTAAGTTACATTAGACATGAGTTGGGAATGATTAAACTTGATCGGTAGATACCTCACCGATATAACCTCACCAATGTAATACCTCACTACTGTAACCTCACCGATGTGATACCTCACCGATGTGACACCTCACCGATGTAACCTCACTGATGTAACCTCACCGATGAAATACCTCACTGATGTAACCTCACCGATGTGATACCTCAACGATGTAACCTCACCGATGTGATACCTCACCGATGTAGATACCTCACCGACGTGATACCTCATCGATGTAACCTCACCGATGTAACCTCACTGATGGACCTCACTGATAGGAATTCTCACCGATAAACCCTACCGATGAGTGCACTGTTTTAAACTTCTGTCTACCGCTAGAATCTGAATGGTTTTTACTTTATTTTATTTAATTTATTTATTTTATGATTCTTAAATGATAAAAACAATGTCTTAGCTACTTCTCAATCCACCGAGCCTCAAACCCCTACCCTCAAACCTTAGCTCCCGAATCTCTCAAAAACCTTAAATCCCTTGAACCCAAGATGGCAAGAACCAAACTTTCTACCATCAAAGATGAAATTGATGAGCTGATAGCAAAGAAGTATAAGTACGAGCTAGAAGCAACTGGTAGTGTTGGTAGAACATGGTCGGGCAGGTGACCAGTGAATCCTCATTTTCCGAAGAGAGTTATTGTGATTGAAAAAGAGCTATACGTTGAATGGTTGTTGCCTAGAAAGTCGTTAGTGCTTGATGTTCTGGAAGATCAAAAGTGCGTAGATTGCTTTTCAAAGAATAATGTCCCCTACTATCCAAAGCTTGTGAAACAATTTTATGAGATTGTAAGCATAAAGAAATTAGAAGATGAGAACAGGGTGAATTCTTTTGTGAATGGAAATGAGAAGTATTTTTTATCCGTTGAGTGGGATGAATGCCTGAAGGTTCCATACAAAGGTGTGTCTGGATATGTCTCGAAATCTATGCCACCTATAAGGGATATATTTGATTATGAGACTGCCTTGGAGGAGCTCACTAGTGATTGAAATCAAAGACAAGTAGTGGCTGCTGAAATTGATGGAGAGAATATATTACTGTTCAAATTTGTTCAGCATGTCTTAATACCAATGAGATGAGACTTTGTGAATTTTAGATATCATGATATCTATCTCCTGCATCTCTTGAGACATTTTATAAAAGTGAATCTGTGCAGATTGCTGATGATGCAAAGGGAAGACATGAAAAGGCCAAAATCAAAGACTAATGCCCTATTCTTTTCCAAGTTGATCTCAGTGATGATCATAGTGAAAGGGGTATCTTAGACTCAAGATGAGAAAATGGTAGTAAGGAATAAAATTTGTATCACAAACACTATTTGCAAATACATGAAGATAAATTGGAACCCATGGACAGGAAAGTGGGTTAATGATGACCAGATGGTATATGATAAATTCAATCATGTGAATCATCCTTCAAGACCTAAGGATGTGAGGGATCTAGGTCTAGGACTTGATGAAGAAGAACCTGAGTATAGTGATGAGACTGAAGAGGAGGAGTCTTCTAGGAATGATGGAAGAGATCTAGACTTACCTCCAAGTCCTGCTGCTGAAATTGTATCTTCTATAAACGAAACCGTAGTAGATGAAGAGACACCTGCTGATGAGGAAGACCAGCCAGCCCCTGAGGATAAAGAAGAAAAAAAGAATGAATCTGAAGCCTATGATTCTAACTACTTAAGTGTGAGTCCATTAATTGGAAGCTCAGCTGTGCCTACTGAGGATGTAGTAGGAGAAATAGAAGAAGTTGTACCAAATCCAATGGATCCTCCTGCTGTTTCAGAGAAAGAATTGATAGTAGAAGATTATTTTGAGGAAGAAAGACCTACTGAGAATGCTATTGTTGTACATGGTAATGAACCCATTGAGGTGGAGCATCAAACTAATTTTGTAAGTGTGTCAATGGATATTGATATTGAGGACTGGGCATAAGACCCAGGCTCTGTGGTTTGTGGATTATACTGTCATGATTCTGATAATGAGGCATCCCTAAATAGACAAAAAATAATTTATGATGTTGAGAATGAGTTGTTACCTGAAGATGTAGTCATAATGCATGACCTAGATATTTTGAAGAAAAATCTGAAGGTCAGTTTTCTAGAAGAGAAAAGGAAGATAAACGCTTCACTGGTGTCATCAATCCAATCGATTATGACTGACTTTGTGGCCAACATTGCAACTGAAAGAGAACCTGTTGTAATTTCTCCTGCTGATATGATCACCAGGGATGTCCTTGAATATTTAAAGGATGAGCTGAAGGAGTCCTTTAGTGCTTCTATTTCTGAGTTAAATCACTTCTTTGTTGAAGACATGAGCAATTTGGAAAAATCATTTGAACTCTCTCTCGGTTGTAATTTGTCAACCTTTGTAGCTGGAATAGTGGAAGAAGTTACAGACTACGATACTCAAGTATCTAGATTGGAAGTTTATGATGAAGCTATAAAGAAATCTGTTATCTCTTTAGACTTTTAAATGAGCTCAAAATCCCAGGAAAACAAGGACTTAGCCTATGTCAAAAGTAGTGTAAGCCAGATGGATTCAGTGTTCAAAGGTTTTAAAACCCCAATGAAATATCATGTTAAAACCCAATATTACCATGTCCAAAATCTTATCAGTGGGTTGTCCAAAAAATTCAAGGAAATAGTAACCATTTCTATTAGTTCTTTTGCTTCTAGACCATCAATGTATGTGGATCATATTCGAGCTGTGATGAAGGAGCTCGGTTCAGCATCAACCAGTGGCTTTGTGGACTCATCTGACTTGACAGAAGTTGTGATTTCTATTATAGATTCAACTAGAGAAACAATGAAGATAGTCCAAGACTATATGATAGAAGATTCTGCCTCTCAGAAAGAAGTGAAAGACAAGGTGGACCCCTATTTTCAAAATGATTACACCAAGCATCAACTCAACAATCATTTCAAACTTCTATTGGAAAACCTGAAGTTACCTCCTGTCAATCAAGCCTTTAGAGAGAAAGTCAGGAAACTAAGGGAATTAACTCCTGCCTTGGAAAAATTCATGGAGAACAAGGATGATTTCATATCTTCTATGGAGAGAGGAGGAGGAATAATTATGGAATTTAGAAATCTTTTGCTTCCTTTCCATCATGTCGATGCTAGGGTAGTGATTGTACCTCCAGCCTTACCTACCTATGCCTATACTTCTTCTCCTATTTTGATGACTCCAGCCCAATCCATTCGAAGCCTTACACCTCTGATCACTCAAAGAACTTCTCAGTACAGGCTAGGAACAATGTCAGTGTCTCATCCTCCTATGATCATCTCTGGAATTCCTAATCCTTCAGTAGTATTCACATAGTCCAAATCCTCCTCTGATCCCAAGGGCCAATCTCATATTGAGGATGTAAATTGAAAAAGTGGCTAAGATGTTTGATAAGAATCCCTTTTATTTTTTTTCTTTCAGTGTACCTTTTTTAAACCTATAATAAAATTGGATTTCTTTTCCTTCTAATTTTTTTCCACTTCTGTTTCTTGTTTTCCACTTTTTTCTTATCATAAAGGGGGAGAAATATTATTTATCTAACTATCAAAGAGGGAGAAATATTCTCAAACGGGGAGAAATATTATCTATAGAAGAGCTACCATGATTTTCCCCTATGATATCATTGTATTTAATTCTACCTCTGATACATTATGATCTATAACATACTGTTTTCTCTGAGATAATTGCATTTAATGATATATCCTCTGATACAACTACTCATTGTTTTAAAACTATAATATCATAAGATGTGAATATAAAAAAGGGGGAGATTGTTGACCTCACCTGTTTTGTTAATCCCAACTATGCTTTTACATACTTTGATAATCCCAATTAATGTTTATCTATATTCAAATTCGCTCAATATATTATATAATATTTTCAAGATGATAATAATATTAAAATAGTCCTTCAAATATGCTAATGAATGTTTATCCATGTTTGTATGAGTTTCTAAGTAATTCAAATCCAATTGGATATGTTTTGCATAAAAAAGATAAGTGGTAGTCACTAATTTGCGTATAACTACTGATACAGAGCTACCAGTACTTAGTATATTGATAGACTTAGTCTACCGATAGACATAGTCACCGATAATCTAAAGCTACCAATACACATAAGTCTACCGATAAGCATAATCACTGGAATTATGAAATCTATCAATACAGATAGTCACCAATACATAGAGCTTCCGATAGACTAGAGCTACCGACAGACCAGAGCTACCAATAGACCAAGAGCAACCGATATACAGAGTCACTGATACAGAATGAAGCTACTAATACAAAGTAGATCTACCGATAGATCAAGAGCTACTGATATATCAAGAGCTGCCGATAGAATGAAGTCACTGGTATATAGATTTATCGATAGCAAAAGTTACCATTAGAGTAAGGAGATATTGATACCAAGAGCTATTGATTCAAAGAGCTACTGATACAAGTTCAAGAGCTACCGAAATAATGAAGTCACCGGTATGTAGAGATATCGATACCAAATGTTTCCAATATAGTAAGGAGTTACCGATACCACGAGATACTGATGAAAAGAGCTACTGATACAAGTTCAAGAGCTACCGATGGAAGGCCACTATTACACAAAGTCCACCATAGACATCTACCAACAGAAGGCTACCAATGATTGACCAAGCAGTCAAACTCTATATTCTCAATACTATTTATTTATTAAGATAATGTTTATATTTGATGTTTTTAATGCAGTTATTGTTATTCAATAATTTCTGTTTCCATGTTAAGGAACCTTACCTAGTACCCATGAAAAAAGTAATCATTCCTTTTTCCTGAAGCGGAAATCTATAAAAGGGAAGATAAAGACCAAGCTAGAGAGTAGTGAACACGAGATCAAATGAAAGAGAGAGAATCAAGGAACTAAGAAGGCACATGAAGGGTGAAAAAGAAAAAGGCTCAACAGCATTCAAACATGGTGCATTCACACAAGGCTACATCCATACTCCAAGAACATTGGACATACACAAAAAAAATTATTTTCTAGAGAACACAAGATGTATCTTGGGTGAAGAACTACAAGAAACACTTTATCCACTTAGGCTGATAAGTTGAACCTGGAACGAAGGAAGAAAATGACACTCTGTTGTTTCATAACAAAAAACAGAGAAGGACTCAAAAGCTTTTCTGACCAATCAACCGAGCCCAGAGCTGTACTTCCAATCACTAAATCTTTTCTAAACTCATTCACACTTTCATTAGTGATTCTTTCATTTACATTTCAAGCAGTATGTGTACCCTGTTTATTTTACAAACAAATTCTCCTAAGCTAATCTATAGGATTCTAAAATCCTCATTCTAACTCTATTTACTCCCTTATATCCCACTTTAGATAGTGGTAGAGGTCGAGTATGACCTGGATAGCTGTGAGCTGTTGTCTTCATTTTCCCGCATAGAACTCTGTTAGAGGTCTTTGGACCTGGATAGTATTGTACTTTTGTTTACCCCGATCCAGGGTGTAGATCAATTTATATAAATTTTTTGAGAGGACTAAGTCTCGGCTTGAGACTGAACCTCTTGGTTACATCTGTTGTGCATTTTGGTTTAAGTCATAAGTATACTATATATTTCATATTCTGCTGATAACTACATTGAAATATATATTTTTTAAGTTAATTTATTAGTTAAATTAGAAAGTGTTTATACTTATTGTAAACAAGTAAGTTAGTTTCAAAAGTCAATTTAATATTAAGATTAAATTAACTGAGACCTAATCACTATTTGAGAAACTAATTGAACATTTACACTCTGTATAAATTCACTACATTTTATCTTTGTTTTTAAATATGGGGATTTTAAGAGATATATTTTTAAAAAAAAATTTAATTGCAACTCAATTCACCCCCCTCTAGAGTGTCCACTATGACCAACACATACATATGTGAGTCCTAAAATCATAAAATATTCATCATATTAGACCCATTAAAAGAAGTGGGTTTTGTAAATATTTCCTCATTTAATCACATTATAATGAATGGAAAAGGAAGAGGATTCAGAACCATATTTTTTATATAAACATAAACCATCTAAATAAAGAATAAAAAATAGCATCTTTGGATCATTTCCCCCAGAAAATCATAAGTGATATCAGTGGTTTTTATGTTTTAAGAATATAAATACCATAAATTGATCAATAAAATAATTGAGAAAAAATATGATTACCATTTTGAAATTACTTAGCTAAAATATGAAATATAGAAAGTAAAAAATGAAACAGGTTTTTCAAAAAACATCATAAACAAAAAAAATGAATCTTTAATGTATTAATTTTTATGGATGACATTAATTTTTTTCATGCGGTATAAGATAAATTTTTTTTTTAGTTTTTAAAAAATCTTATCAAGATGTATAATATTTAGAAAAATACTATAATATTCAATTAAAACCACTTTATAGAAAGTAAAAAATGGGTTAAAATGAATTTATATAATCATATTAGAATATGAAAAACCTTTTTTAATAAATTGTTTTGAAAACATGGATAAAGAAGAAAGTGGTTTCTTGGACGAAGAGTGAAATAAATAAGGATTCCCTTAAAAACATATCTTCAATATAATGAAGAATTATGGTGATTAAAATGAATGGAAAAAAGTTAATTTTCATGAAAAAAATGAAGAAAATAATTTAAGAGTTTATTGAGAGATATGTCATAATATTTTATTATAAAAAAAATAATCATAAATAATCATAATAAATAATGAATTTATAACATTAAACCTTTTCTACTTTGTTAAACTTCAAATAGTTAGCATCATGGAAGAAATAAACATAAAATTATACATAAATATAGATATTTTTTATAATAATGATCATAGAAAATGTCCATGGTATGTATATATACCACATAAAATAAAAAAAATTGTGTATATGTAAAGTGTCATGTAGAAATAAAAGCGAGAGAAAAAATCATTTAATTTGGCCCGAATTCCATCCTATGATTTTGAATCTACCATATAATAATGATTGATTTATCATTAATCAATAAAAGAAACTTAATAATATATATCATCCCATATTTGATTTATTTATATTAATTTATAACTAATTTATCAAAAATTATAAAATAAAATTACTAATTCATGTAATATCTACTTTATTCTTCATGTATGTGTTGGTTATGTAGTTTTAATCCTTGTACATTTATCCTAGATCATGTTTCTCCCTAATATTAATCATGAAATAAATATCATATATATTCATTATATATATATATATATATATGTAAATATTTAGTTTAATCCATAAAATTAGTGATAGAAAGATGAATTACACCATTCATGAAGATGGTAGGTTGTAAATACATATAAAGGATATTTCCAGTTTTTCAATGTATGGTAAAAAAAATAATGGTAAATATTAATTATATTTTACTAATCATTTTAATAACATATAAATAATAAAAATTCATTAAATACATATTTATTATCCATAAATTGAAATAAAAAAACCAATCACATAGCTTCGTGGATGTGGTAGTCCACTCATACACACATATATAATTATAACTCTCTAAAGGATTGGAATGTAATAAGGTTGATATTATATTATCATTAAATAATTAAATTTTTTATAAATATAATATATAAACACCAAAACCATAAAAAATACACATCAATAAAAAATAGTGATGGGAAATGAAACGTATCGTATATAGATATGGTGATCCAAACGTGCATATAATCAATAGTATCACATCCCATTTGATAGACAGTGGATTAAAAAATGTTGTTTCATAATTATTATAAAATTAATATGTATTTAGGATAATTAAATTTTTATTTTTCCAATAATATTATAGATTTAGATGATGTAGTTAACCAATTTAAATTATAGTGATTGGTAAAGGCGATTACCACTCTTTTGAAATGACACTTTTATATACCTTATTGAGGGAACTATTATTAGCCTTTTAGGGATAAAAAAACCTATATAATTATTTAGTGCTATTGGTAAGATAAAATATATTATCTTAGTTAATATAGATGGATCAATTTGGTGTAATGTTGATAAAGGAGAGGTGTCCTTATTTAATTGGGAGGGGGGAAATTCTTGGAAATTCCGAATGTATTAAATTACTAAAAATATATTTTGATTTTCAAATGAATAAAATTGATATTATTAGAATATAAAATTTGTGTGATTATAAATCCTCACATCTATTAATATCTGGACATGTTTTGGGTTTTATTTCAACCTAACAATTTAGTTTTAACCCATGCTAAACATTTTGACAATTGCTGTAATATTAAATATTTATTTCATTAAAGGGGTAATAATTTTGAAATAAAATAAAAAATGACATAGAAATGGACCATGACTTATGAATACAACCACACTCTATTCACCTAGAAAAATATATTATTTTAATATATTTTATATAACTTAATAAAATTTATTTATGATAAAATTTCATTAATGTCAATTTTAGAAAAATTAATTTACTTTGACATTAAGGAAATCAACATAACTAAATAATAATAATAAAATTCATTAAAAAAAATTTAATATGTATTTTTTTATTGAAAAGTATATGGTCTTATTTTTTCTTTCAAATTATACATCTTTTAAAAAAATTAATACCATTTATTTTATATTCCCATTATTTAAATAATTACTATGTCAGCATTATGTATGCATCTAATATAAATATTTATTGACTATTTTTTAAAGAAATCCATGATATTGATTAATCATGTAGATTTATAAACAGATTTTATAAATTAATTGATCCTCTTGTACTCCTCATGTAAGAAATATTAAATTTATTAAAAAGATAGTTTTTTATTTTTGATGTTCTTTATATAAAATATTATAAAGGTCATAATCTCATAAAAATGGACAAAAAGGCAATGTAAAAAAATATTCAATGAGAATGGATTAAATTGAATCATACAATAGAAATAGTTTTTTAGGGTTCATGTTTAATTCTTTATCAGTTTATCTTTTTCCCTTGACTTCCTGATTTACCCTTTACTAAGATGATAAATTCTACTACGGTTACTATTCATGTAGACACAAAATATAAGAGAACTATTTACCTAACCTAAACCACCTTATTCAAAATATGTAATCTATTTTTTCATTATTTAATTTCTATAAGAGGGAAAAATAAGGTTTAAAATAAGAACCCAAAATGGGATAAAAATATCTTTTAAAAATACATTTTAAGCATAAAATATTGTTTATTCATATCCCATACATAGAAAAATTTTAATAAAATGATACATTTTTATTGAATATATAATATGTATATGTTGTTAACAAATACATAAAAATGATTTAATGAAATTATTAACATAAAACGTGATTACTGGCACAAAAATAGTTTTCCATAAAAAACATTTCTTATACTTTCAATTTTTTATTTTTTATTATAGTTTATTGATAACAGCTGAAATAATTTTATTCATGTGTAAAACATAGTTTTTAATAATGTATTTAGTCTTATTGATAAATTCAAATTCAATTTCTATGGGATAATCATCAACACATAATATTTTAATAATTTATTATATTTTTTTGAATATGACATTTTCTGTAAATCAAGATATCAAAATATTATATTTATTAAAAAAATCATAAATCAACATGTTTTATATTTTAATTCCCTAAAATTAATTTCTCCCTTGAATTTTCTGACATTTATAAAAATATATTTGGATACAATTGTTTTATTACATCCTTGGATTCTTTTTTAGCTTCATCATCTTAATGATTTCTACACAGAACATTAAAAGGGTGAGTACTGTTTTTCTGTGGAAATTTATCTCTATGATCCAATATTTATACTATTTTTTATTTGTATGAAATTAAAATTTCAATCATGATGACCATGATGTTTAGATTATCTAATGGATCAACAATAAACTTCCCCAAGAGAGATACGAGGAACACATCATGATCCTCACAGAAGTATAGTTGATGTTTTAAGTGATAGAATGTTATCCATAATCGATCAAGAATATCAAAATACACAATATAACTAGATCACAAATTTCCATTATTTCGAAATATCATAACCTTCTTCCATGATGAAATTTTAAAAAAAATATCTTCTAAACAACTTAAATCACTTTATTTAACTAAATATTGTCATGATAACTTTTCTATCAACTCCAAGTTCCCTTAATGTGATGTTGAATGACACCAACATTCTCAATCATTTCCCTATCTAGCTCAGGTACCAATAGTTTTATTTCTCTAAATTCACTCAAATACATTAAAATTTTTCCCTACCTTCTATATTGGGATTCATAATGATCTATATGAATTCTACAGAGAAAGATGTTGTTATAAGAAAACTGATCCAAGGGAAGGTGTAGATTCCAAGCACTATTGAAATCCATATATCAATATCCCAATATAAAAAATTGTATATGAGTTGTTCTCTCAAATTATCCACTTGTCTGAGGATGATAAGAAGTGATTAATGATAAATATATTTCTATATCCCATTGAAGAATCAACTAAAACATCAAGTAAATACTCAAATATCAATATGATATAATATAAGAAACATAAAAAAATCATTAAAATATATTGTAGAAATAAGATCCATAATGAAATATTATTTAATGTTAATGAAGTGTGATAATATTGTATATTGATCAAATATATCCCATATAGAATTATTCCCATTGTACATTTTGGGGTGTCAGATGACAAAATACCTTGTGATGTTTTCAAATTTCTATTATGGTATGGGTATTGGTTATAACATTCTATTAAAATCAATTATATTATCCTTAACCTGATGAAATAATGTGAAATAATATATATACTCATCAATATCCCTCTCCATGCCATACCACCAAAAATAATATTACATATCTCTATACATCTTTGTACTTCTAGATTAATTGATAATAATGATTCGTGTTCTTCAATTGAAAACTCATTCATGTATAGTATGGAAAGATCATATAAAAGGTACCAAAACATTATCATTAAATCAAAATCAATGGGAAATTTAAGAATATTTATCACCTTATTTATTATATTAGTATCTTTCTTATGTTCCCCATTAATTTTCACAGATTTGGGTGTTTGGATACTAATTTGTGAAACATATAATTTTACCAATTCCTTAAAAATTTCTAGACCCATCCATTGAATGTCCGAAAATATTGGATCATTTATAATTCACATCATATATAATCTGGAATGTTTCTTTCAACTTAGTGCATCTTCCACCCTATTCTCTCTCTCAAGGTGTAAATTTATTTATCAATCATAAGCATTAATCATATTAGAAAATATTCATAGAAAAATATTTAATTATTGTTTGATAAAATATTTATCAATAATTTATGATTAGCAGATGTATGACACCATTCTCAGTGAAGTTAATTCCTAAAAATCATTATTTAAAAAATGTATAATAGCTATCTATAAATCACAAGTTCAGTAATTTTTTTCATGAACAATAAATTGGTATGATTCATAATCTATAACAATATCATTCTATAATAGAACAAATTCCAATCCTTTTATTGATATATCACTATAGATTATAAACCCTTCTCCATTATATAGAAATGTGAGAATAGGTGTACTGACTCGAAATGTCTTATGTTCCTTGAAATTTTCTTCACATTCAAATCTCAAATACATCATATCTCCATTTCAAGTTAACTTAGTGGGTGGATTTGAAGGTCATTGGAAATTATACATAATGTAATTATAAAATCCATCCAATCCCAGAAAATAATAGATCCTGGTAATGGTGATTGGTCTGATAAAATGTTCAATAACTTATGACTTTAAATAGCATACTGATATAAACATATATGAGATTTTATGGGTGGATAATGAAATAATTAAAAGTCAAAAATTACATTTGGTTGATTTTTTTATAACATATCCTTTATCAAGGTATTTATTACAATTCACATTTGATAAAAATAATCTTCCTTAATTATTGAATATATATGTATATAATCAATAATGACTACAAAAAACTGATAAATTTAATCTAAACAGTCATGATTCATGAAATATATTAAGAGAGGGTATTTAATATACCAAATATAATTAATATAAATTAATAGTGTCTATACCTTCTATTGAACGTCATCTTGGGTATCTCTTTTTAATTTTCTCTCAATTGATGATATATAGAATGAAGTTCAATCTTATAATAGTATTGATCTCTACATCTTTTAAAAAAATCATCAACACAGTGTTGAGGAAACATGTTTTTGATATTTATCAGGTTATGTACTCGACAATAAATCTAGAGTTTCAATGATCCATATTGAGACATATGAAAAAGGTCAGGTGAACTATATGGTTATCCACATGGATGAATGAATCCCTTATTAATATTTCATGGAGTTACTTCTTCAATTATAACAACTCAATTAGGCATGTTCTATAGAGAGTAATTGAAATATGCATATAACCAGGTTTGAATAATATCAAGAACCCAACTTCATGATTTGATGGATGAGAATAAAATCATTCAAGAAAAAACCTCCCATACAATAGAAATATATTTGAGGTTGATTTTCTCCTCAACCATATGAGATAAACAACCATTGTGAATAGATATCAACACCCATGATATTTTTATAATTTCAAAAGGGAAATGATTTTTTATCATTACACTGATAGAAAATCATATTTTAATTCAATATATCCAATATTACTTACCTTTCTCTGTAATTGAGGATAAATTTATATAAATGAATCAAATCCATTCCTATGATTTCATCAAACACAACTAGAAGGAGAATAACAATATTTTTAGGAAGAATATTCCCAATAATATTAATCGTAGATGATATATATACATCATATGTAATCATGATAACATTAATATATCTCACTAAAAAATCAATGTATAATGTCTAAGGTGTTTTAGTGGTACCCTTGGATAATTATTTGAATATAAAAGTGTAATTATATCAATAATTAAATAAGAAATATTCATTTTTAAAGTATATTGTATGGGTAACATTCACCACGTACTTAGTGTATCCCTCAATAGTAATTGTGATAAACTAAACTTTTCCAATGTATATGGACTTAAGAGGTTGTTGAAGTCAGTCACAAAAATTAATAAATGGTTATCATAATTCCCAAACTCAATGAATTTAAAAAATACAATGTGGGTGGTTCATTTTGTAGTGAATTATCTCTATTTATTTCATTATCTAAATTGATACCATTATCTCAAAATTCAATTGCATGATGACCTTCATTTTTACACTTGAATCATTTAATATTTACTTTATAGAAATTTCATCTATGATTCCTTCTACCCATTGATTTTTATGGGATGATCAAATATATGTCTCTTACATGGTAAAAATTGAATGATTTATTATTTGAAATTTAATTCCCTTAGGGATTATTCTATTAAATGGATTGGTTTTAACCATTATAGAATAGATCAATCTTAATTTCTGGTTGTTTGATAATACCCAAATAGCACCTCAAAATTTATATGAAATTTATATCATAAGTAACAAAATATTCATCATCCTTTTATTTTTTCTCCATGATTTACTTGTTAATTTTTGGTATATAGAATAAAAGGAATGTACTTTTCGATAAATAATCTCATAAACATATCCCAATCTATAGAGTCAATTTGATACAATTTCATCATATTCTATATAAGATTACAATATTAAAATACATAACCATAGTAATGTTAAGAATCTATAATTTCATTTTCACATTCCAAAAACTATAGAAAATAAAATATCATTTTAATGGTAATAATGATTTTCTCAATAACTAGGGGATTAGAATACCCACTAAAAAAGGATGGTGTTGTCTCAAAAAGGAATCAAACAAAAATTGTTCCCTCCTTCAGTTATTTCTCATAGTAAAATGATTTATACCTTGGTAATTTTTTGTGAAAAAAGAAATTATATTTTTCATTCCATAATACATAACATTCAATTTCTCATGAGGACATCCAATTAATTATCAATTTCATTCAACATTAACAAGATTCCATTTGTGTCCATCCATTGACTAACATTTTGTGTGTGTTAGAAATAATTATCATAGTGTAAAAAAATAATTATGATAAATCACTTATAGAATGTCTCTACCATGATACCTTATTCTATGGAACCATTTGTTTATCCTTGATCATTAACATTCCTTAACAAAATATTTGGATTTTATCCTATACATAGAATTATTCCATGGGTTTTAACTAAAATTTTCTTATACCATTTTCCAAAGGTTAACTATACCTTACTTGGATTCAATATAATGTGATATGTACTTTTCATGCATATATATTAAATTTTTTAAGATAAATATTAGTTACATGTTATGAACATCCCAATTAGGATATTATAGACTTAGTGCTCTGGAAACAAGTACACCTTTGAAATGTATTATAAATTACTCCATCATCTCCCAAAATGATCTTTATAACTTGAACCCTTCGTAGATATAACATACTTGGTACCTTTATTCATAACATTGGAAAATAAAATACCAGAAATGGGTGATATTATATTCCCAATAATGCTAATTAAGGTATATTTCAGTGATCACAAAATAATAAAATGAGAATAAGGGTATGAAAACATGTGATTAAAATTTGAAATACATACCCATAATATCATAGATCATAACCTTAAATCACAAAATAACTCATGGAAGTTCATAAGACAATAATGATAAATGAATAAAATAACATAAACCATGAGAGCGTAACATTGGTGTAAGTCGTAGAATTTTCAAATACCCATATGCACAGAAAATAATTTTCCTCGAAATCACATATCATATCCAATTCTATCATAGTGGAATGGGTTTACTCCCCAAAAATAGATTCACACCATATTCCAAACATATTTATCTCTTTATATATTAATATTTACCCAATTAATTAGACGTAGATATATGTCCCTCCTATCACATAATTAAATTAATACATATTAGAGAAAAAAATCATAAAAAATCATCATATCATTACACATGATAATAAATAGGTTTAATAAACATTTTATATTTTCATCATATAGTAACACATGGAATATTATTATGATTTAAGAACCATATTTAATTATAAACATCAATAATGTAGATAAAAAAAGGATGATATCTTTGGATCATATACCCATATAAAATAAGTTAAATTAAGGGGTTTTGACTTTGATGAATAGAAATACTATAAAAACATAATTGAAATATTCTTGAGGAAAATACACATTAAATTATAAAATCACTTTGTTAAATTGTATCAAATTTGAAAATAATTTTTTTAAATTGAATGTAACATTGAAAACATTTAAATTATGATTCATTTTATTTAGTGTTCTTGTTGGAGAGAAATTCCAATCCTTCCGTATAAGTTAAACGATGTATACTAATTTAAACTTTTTCTGAAAAATTCATAAAAATTACATAATATAGAAAAATAAAACATGGTTCCATTAATAATTTTTTTAAATAGTCACAAATTTAAAAAAATATTTACATATAATAGTTCTATGGTTTTTAAAACATGTTTATAAAATGTGGTTATGAGATGAATGCTATTTTCAACTGAAGAGAGAAATAATGTTGATTTTCATTAAAAATATATTTTTAATCTCTTGTGAGATTAAGGGGAAGAAAATTATAAAGTAATATATTTTCAAAAAATAAATATATCATAAGATAATTCCTAAGTATTGTGGGGGGATATATCATATTATATCATTATTAGAATCTTAATCTTAAATAATCCCATTGTATAATGAGATTATAACATAAATCCTTTACTACTATGAAAATTGTTGAATTATAATCCTGAAGAAATAATTATCCTTATAATGATATTTAAAAAAAATTACATTAAAAAAATAATCATAAAAGAAATTCTTGGGAATTATGTACACCACACCATGAAAATATATGGTTTCTATGTAAAAGGTCCCAAAAAAATATATGGGAGACAAAAATCAATAACCTTAGGCATGAATTATTTCTTACACATTTGAACATGAATTAAAAATAATATTGATTTATTATAAATATTTTAATTAACCATTTTAATATATATAATAACATATATGATTTAATTTCAAACATTTATCACTTATTTATTAAGAATTCTTTTTTAAAATCACTATTTTGGATGAAATATGCTTTATTTTTTATGCACTTTTTGGTTTGGTAGTTTTGGTTATTATAATTTGATCATGGTTAAATTATATCAACAATTTTAATCAAGATATAAATATCACAAATATTCATGATATAAATCTTTATATTCTTCCATAAAGGTGGGGATAAAAAATAAAATACACAGTTCATGGAGACAGTAGGTTGTACGTACACTTCCACACTGTTTTTATTTTTTGACAGATGGAATAATTTTTTAAATATTACTTTTTAATTAATAATATTTAGTATATAATATCAATAATATATATTTATAAATTAAATACATATTACCATTAATGTGAAATGAAAAAGAAGAAGAATCACATCGCTTTCTGGAGGTTTTAGTCGATATGTATGTAGAAGCAATGTTTTCTGTTACCAATAGTTTCGAAGGTAAAAATATAGATATTACAATTCCTTTATATATATGTAATTATTTGTAAATTTTCCTATATATGAATTAAAACCCAAAAAAATTAACACCCATAAATGGTGGTTAAGATATATGAATTGTATCGTTATGTGGAGGTGGTATATTGTACAAACACTCAAATGATACTTTCAATTCCATTTTGATTGAAAGATGGTGAATAAAAGTGATTTAATAATAATAATAAAATTTATGTATACTTATGATATTTAATTTATTATACTATGGAAAATATAATGAATTTATTGGAATTAAAATATAAATTACACATAAATTGATTAGTAAAGGGAGTTACCTCTCTTTCAAAACAGCTCTATTAGATCTCCTCTTATGGGATTCCAGGTTTGAATTTTGGGGGGACGAAAACCTATAGAATATGTCTATAAGATTGTATAAGAGAACTTGGTAATTTTAAATAGATGTATAAGGCTCATTGTGGTGTGGTGAAGAGAAAGGATAGGTGTCCATTTATAATTGAGGGGAGGGGAATTCATGGATTTTCATGAATTATAAAATTAATATAGGTTATTTTTATTGATATAATGACTCTAAATTTCATAAATTAGGATATATGATGATTACGTGTTTATATTGTCTCATATATTTATACATGGAAATAATATGTTCATGATTCCACCCTTAATAATTAGTTTTGATTTCCTGTTTTTTTTTTCTAAAATTATAGTCATATTAATGGTTAATACCCATTAAAGGTTAATAATGTTACTATAATATGAATAATGGAAAAAATGGACAATGGTTGATGTTTAAAACAATTTTACACTAATTTTATGAATATTTTATTTTTTATTTTTATATCAGTTAAATACATTTTATTTATTATTAAATATCATTAATTTAAAATTTTAAACTATTAATTTACACTGACTTTAATAAGATGAAGAAAAAAATTTAATTAAATTAAAATAATTAAAAAAATTAATATGTCAAGTTTATCTATAAAATTGGTGAATCACAAAAAATCATTAAAATCATAATACAATTATCAATTTCAATAACATTTATTTTATTTTTCTATTAATTAAATAGTTAATGCTTCAATGTTTTGTAAGAATTTATGTTTATTATGTACTCAATAAAATTTAAAAATAACATATAATGATGAAGATAAATAATTTATAGTGCAAAATATCATTTAAAAACAATAATAACTTCTAGTCACCCCATATTAAAAATATTATAGTCATAAAAAACATGAGTTTAACATTTTTAGCTTTTACATAAATAAATTTTTAAAAATTCCATAATCTCTAAAAAAGGGAATAAAGTTAATATAAAAAAAATATAGTGTGGATGTAATCTAATCATCTAATAAAATTAAGGAAAGTGTTATAGTCATTTGTTTGTCGTTATCAATTTAGTTTTCACCCTAGATTTCCTAATTTACCCTTTACCATGTTAATGAAATTTACTACACTTACTATTCATAATTAAGAAAAATAAAATGGGAAAATTAATAAAATAAGAACAACATAATTATATATAATGAATCAGTTTTTTATGATTCAGTTTATATAATCTATTGATATTTCTTTTAAAATAATAGAACAAAACATGATGAAAATAAATTTTAAAAAAATACATTATTAATAGAAAAACATTGTTTATTATTATCCAATTAAAATAATGTAATTAAAATAATGTTTAATTTTTTATACTGAATGTATATTATATATGGTTCAATAAATCATACACCCATAGTAATTTTTTAATTTTATTCAGATAAAACATGTATGGGTGCATAAAATATTTTTGTTATAATAAATGCCTATTTTATAGTTAAATATTTCGGATTTTTATATCTAATTAATGGATAACTAATGAATTAATTGTACTCATGTATGAAAAATTTATTTTTTACAATTTAGTTAGTTTTATTCATACTCTCTAATATAATGTCTTTTTTATAACTATCACATGGTAATATTTTAATAGTATCACATAGTTTTTAAAAACTCGGCATTCAGTATACCCAAAGCTATCAAAGAAATAAAATTTATTATAAAAGAAACATTTTATAAAATAATGGTGTGTTATAAAATATATTTATATTAGTTATGATTTACTTGGTATATGATATAGGTATACAATTATTATTCTTTCTCAAAATGGTCTATGTTAATAATGGAAATATTATTGTGAAACCCATTACTTTTTTATAGTTTATATATTGATAAAGTGATTATAAAATTAATTTTTTCTTATAGGTAATACTATGATGAAATTCTTATAAAACCAACTTGTTTTTAATTGGGTAAAGGTAGACCTATCATGTCATAAACATGATTGGAGTAGATAGTGATCCCAGTTCAGTATGAGATTTTTTATCCAATGAGAGACTTGGGAGAGAATTATGAATATTATGATGGATTAGAGAGTGATACATTTTTACTATGATAGCCATGTAAATAATATTTAATAACTATAGAAATAATTTTATCTTCTTGTGTTTATAATAAAATCAAATGGACTATGCTAATGTTATTCTCTTATAGATAATGTTTTTTAATCCTTAATGATTTTTGTCCTAATAAATGATAATCTTTATTCCAAGACAAAATATTATGATATTTGGTATGTATTTTATGGTTTTCAATTTTTTTTATTATATTTATATAACCAATTCTCATGTTATGTTAATGCATCTCCCTTGTTTAACCTTAATGAGTATCTAAGCACACCTTTTCTTATGTTTCCTTTCCCCAATTTACAATGAAATGAATTGTGTATGATATCTTTAAAAAGGGTTATAATTATTATTAATGTAGTTTGAAATTATTTAGTTCATCTATGAAAAAGTTTCTTTACATCATTGTTTCCAGAGACACTAATCCTTTACAATCCTCAGACATGTATTTGTATAATGTAATGATTATTCATTTTAAAACATGTCAAATTTATTTATGAAACTCCTTGGTGTCTATATATCTAATTATAATTTTATATGTAATATAATTAATATATTTTTATTAATTTTATTTGATTTTTCAGTTGAAATTATTTTTTTCCATGTTGTTTTCTATTCAAAAGTTTCCAATGCAATATGGATTTATATTTCTATCTTATTTTAATCAAAATTTTATATACTTGAATTTCAAATGAAGGAATTTTTTTATCATTTTCGAGTAAAATATTCTGTGTTTTCTTACCCTTTTGTTATTTGTCAAGATTTTAATTGATGATTCCATTTTCCTCCCTTTGGTTCATAAAATTATAGGGAAAATGTTTTAATGAAATAAAAAAATTATTTCTCTTTTCATTCAAAAATGATTTTCTTCTAAATCTATACTTTCTATAAAATATTTCAAGTAATATTTTTAAAATTATATAATGGTTTATAAATTTCAATTTTTACCAATGTTTTAAAATTTATTTTTTTTAAAAAGGAATCATATTATTTAATTCTAAATAGTAATCTTTTTTACACATTTATAATGTTTGAAATGAATTTATTTTAACTTGTGTGAAAATAATCAAGTCTCCTACCATCATGATTGTTAAATACATCAATTTTTCATTTCCAAAATTAAAAGGTTCTATTCAATTAAATTTTTCCTAAATATCAAGAGACTTTTAGTTTTAAAAGTCAACATTCAAAGTGAAATGGTTATTTTCTTAATAATTTTTTTAATTATCCAATAATGGTATGTTTATACATCATAAAACCCCCATTATTTTACTTATAATACCTTAGGATATTTTAGAATAATTACACCCTTATTTATTTCCTAAGTAGTTTATGAAATATTTCACTTGGGAGACTATTAACACTCACTTTCTAGATTAATTTTGTTGTTGTTAACCTTCACATGAAACATTTATATTCTTATGATCAGTTTTCATTAGACATTAAATTTATCATAAATAATTAAATACTTTATATCAAAGATATTATTACTTTATAAACTATTTTACATTAATATATATACTATTTTCCTATTATGTTGTTTGATTGACTAGGAAAAAAACATAAAAAATATATATACATTAATCAATACATATATTTAACGATAAAAAATACTGTTTATGAATTGAGTTTGTCATTAAATATATTAGGTTTATAATAGAAATAGAGTGAAACATGGTTCCTCATGATAGATATACCCTTAATTAATCTATAGGTCTTGGGAGAAAAATAAGTAAGCTAATAGTAAATAGGATTTTGGTGTTTACATACCGTTGTATTTCATTGTCTTGGTTCGTCTTATGATGGTATAGATATAATGAGGTCTAATATCATGATGTATAATTGAAAAAATATCCTTGATTGATAATTTATTATATTTTATCTGTGAGATTACTGTAATTTTAATATAATAGGATTCATCATGTGCTCATGTCAAAAACTAAATGAAAGGTTTTTTCAATTACTTTTCCTCCCATGTTCATTAGGTATTTTTATTTATCCTTAAAACATCCAATTTACAAAACTATTATGGGAAATCTAATCTCACTATTATTTTGTTTCTTTTATCCATTATATAAATATTTATTATTTATATGTGTTATATATTGAAAAATATTTACCTTCACTATGGTGTATTTAATGTTCATGAGAATAATTTGATATTTATTCTTATAATTGGTTTAGAAATAATACTAAACTATTCAGTCATTCAGGATGTGATTTAATTTTTATTATGGGAAAGAAAAAAAGTAACCACTGGCTCTAGTCTACTAGTATTGGAGAATTTTACATTTTTTCCACACCTCTCACAAATTTCAATAATTATTTTCATACAATAATTTTTTATCAATGTATCCTTCTTATTTCCCTACTATCTAAATAGATTATTCTTGTAATTTTACTATAACAACTAATCATTAGAAATATCTGTTTCCATCTTCTAAAGATATCAAACATGATTCACATAATTCTTAAATTCACAAGAGGCCAAATATACTTAATATCTTAGTTTTAATCAATATAAAACATTTTAATATTACTATCAAGACCCTATATAAACAAATTTAATATACTTTTCCAATCAGGTGAATTATAATTCATACACAACAACTAAATCTTATTATTTTTTTCTCAATTCCTAAATTTTTTTTCAACAAAGTTTTACCAGATATGACATTAGTATATTTTATTTATTATTTTATGGTGGAAGTAATCAATACATAATGATATTTTGATTAAGGAAGATATGGAAATAAATTTTAGATATAGATTAAATATATTAAATAGCACACATGAATAGTTTTCATGAGAATGTGGAATGACTTCTAAATAGAAGCTTTGATATTAATTTTTAGACTTCAATTGATTTCTAAGAAATTTCCCCTTAGAGCGACTCAAAGAAGAAGAGATTCAGAAGTATTTGTTTAGTGCATTCATTAAAGAAATAATAAAATAAATAATTTATTTATTTATTTTATTATCCCAAGGTATTGACCAGTTTTTAATTTATAATTAAATAGTTGTGATAAAGTCTCATAGTTTTCCATTTAACCCTAGAGACCTAAAGAACCATTGGTAGAGAGAATTCCTTGTGGATGACATTAGATCTGATTGATATTGAGTATTGTTGGGAAATTGTAATTCAAGGATCCTTCCAATAAAAATAACATAGATTATTTCTTTATCCACTATCAATAGATCTTGATTTAAGAGGTTGTTTTATTTGGAATTATCTCAATTTATTTATTTATATGATGAAATATAATCAATCAATTAATGAATTGATTCAGAGACCAGGTTTGATGCGAGTATTGGATAGATATTATCTCAGATTAGGTATTTCATTGTTTATTGTATTATATATGTTCATTTTTCATTCTAATCAAAATGAATAATTGGAAATATAAACATTGTTCGAGGTCCATTCCACTTATTTGTGCCTTTTTAATTTTCCTCCTATGATATTATTTCATTATTGTTAATTTTGTTTGGCCCATAGTTCGATGAAATACTCAGTATATTATAATTTTTCAAATATTTTTCTTTGAAACAGATCGATACAACTGGTAAAACATGCAACCTAGGATGAAATTGAGGTGTTATGTTGATGGTGTAAGATTATAGGTGGTTCATAATGGTTCATTAGTTTTTGTTCATCCCTGTTTTATTTGACGGTTATGGATGGAGTGTGTGGATGGATCCCAAGATAATTTGAAGAATATATTCCTAATATCAGATATTGGGAATGTTAGATAACCCAATATACTTGGTGTCTTATATGGATGGTTGTGGAAGAAGCATGGAGGATAGTGTGAGAGTGGAACCAGTGGTATCAATACATCTTGAGTTAAATGAAATTTAGTAGAAAAATATATGTCATGTAGGAACCCCTTTGTGGTTCTAGGGTTTTGTCTTGGAGATAAGTATCACAACCCATGTGAATTAGGCACACATTGTGTGAAAATTTTCTAGAGTCTCAGTGTCTACTCATGTAGGTACATAGACAAGGAAATATATAATTGTTCGTGGATATAGATAGCCCTACGAAGACATGGTCAGGAGTACACAGGCTTAGACACCCCTTGTTTTCAAACACTAACATGGGAATGAGATGTGATACATGAGTATGGTCGGGTGCCAAAGGGATTCCTCATGTACTACTAGAACCAATTGTGTACTCCCTGAATAATGTCATGAATCCCTTTTCCACTTCAACATGGAAAACTTTCATTAAGTTACATTCCCCTGTTCCATTTATTGAGGTAATAGTATGAAGTCCCATTCTATGAATAGGATGGTAATCTCCTATGAGGAACATCTGTTTTTCATAGAGTTGTGGAAATCCATCTATGATTTTTGGAGTGAGAACCTCAATCATCATGATTTCTCTAGGTGGGGTTCTTGTCATATTCATGACCAAATCTACACATGAATCTATCAACTACATAGCAGGTTAATCTAGATTGGGTTGTTGGTATACCCCATGGCCTTGGGTGTGATCCCCTTATATGTATTATTCCCTTTAGACTTCCAATACGAAATTCTTATACAGGGAAATAATGATTGTGACATCTCAGTATGAACCCATTAGTGTTATCATACATGTACAGTGTGGTCTCCCAAATGATTTTTGTGTCAAACATGTGGGAAGGAATCCTTGGCTGGAAATACAGTTGTGATCTTAGATGATATTGTGAGTCAATAATGAGTATATATAGATGTTATTTTTATATATGTTTTTCCATGTACTTGTGATAATATAAATACTTTATTTCGTTAGGGTACATGTTTTATGAATTTATAGTATCCTACTTGGTATTTTTATATTCATACCTACATGGAATTTTCACACATGTTTTGGGGCTTATGTTGATGACTTGCCTTTTGATAGTGTCTTAGAGGGGCCAATACAATGCAGAGCATAAAAATCTAGATAGGATGAGGTGTATTCCTACAGTCACCTTGAATTACGCCTTCACCCAATTTACAAGTCATAAACATTTTCAATATATTTTTGGATGAATTTAATGTTCCCTTCATTTTTCCTAGTACTTATTGTTGTAATATGATGGTGGGATATTAGATATCTGAATGCATGGTTATTGAATTTTTTTATTCATTTTTTCAATTTATGGGATTTGATATTTGTGTGTGTGTGTCAATGTAAATTAATAAAGTCCTCTCATGTGTTTAATATTCTCACTAGATGATGCTCTCAAGACCCCATCAAATTATAGGTGTTCTTAGTATAGTTTCAGTATTTTCCCCATTGGGATGGGTCAGGACATAGTGGTATTAAAGGTGTTGGATCTACATTTGTACTGTATTATGTGGGATTGCTTTGTGGAAATAATGTTAATTGTTTTGAGTTCAGAACTCTTTCTAGGGACTCTAGTGATTGTGAGGCATCCAACATATCCATTCACCAACACTCTAATAACATTTTTTTGACTTATTATATTAATAAACTTTTTATTTGGAAAAATTGATACATGTATAAAAATTTAATGGGTTGTGGTTTTTGTGTCCTTTTTGAGTGATCTCTCTAGATATACTCATTAATCATGGTACATATTTTCTTTTATAGGATGCTTCCATGAATGTTTACTTAAAGGATTCAATAAAAATATAATGAGGTTGATCCCCTCAGTAAATATGTTTTCAAATAGGGTCATTTATAATAGGTCATACCTCTATATTGTGCACCTTTCTTACCACTACTTATTGAGAAGCTTATGGTACCATAAGTACCAATCGATGAGGTACGCATGATTCTCATGCTTCATGAGTTTCAAATATGGTGACCCCACCAGTTTTGATTTTATACAAACCACATAATTCTTATGACATTCTTGATATAGTGATCTGAGTATTTTTCATTTATAGAAAACATACAGACCCACTGGTGGTCCTGGCAGCATGCATTCTCTATGGATCTTAATGATGGTGGTGGGGTTTAGTGACCTAGTCATATTACGAGGAGACTCTTTCATGGTCATATTTCGATCACCTTTTAAGAGTGGAGTTTCTACTACTTCATTAAAGGATGTGAACACTCAAGAGATTATACAATATTTGCATGAAAATATAATTGTGGGGTAGAATTCATCAAGGTTCACCAAACTCTCTTGGTACTCAATGGATATGGTGTGAAATCATTTCTTTTGGGCTCATACATTTGAATAAGGAATACAAAGGGAAATACATGATAGTTTAATACCTCTATGAATTATTAACTATTCTGTGGTATTAGAGAATGATTTAGTAATCATGGGTTTCTTGGATGAGAAGATATATATAGTTGGTTCTAGAAGAGGGAACATGAGATTTGAGACTTTATAGGTAGGTATACAATTATTGTTATAGGGAACAAGACATCTAATATGTTTCAGTAGGTTCTCCCAGGACTGATGGTATATATTTCATGGATTACAAGATGGATATAGTCAGCCTAGGGAGGGAAAATGATACTCTTCTAACTATGGTTCACATATCGTGATGGATTTTATGACCTACTATATGGATGATAGAGAGACACTGGAAGTGTTACATAGGTATTGTCATTGGTATTTGAATGAATGTTTTCAGGAAAACTGGTATGGCATAGGACATGGGAGAGAAGTTATAGGTGGTATTCATTTTTACATATTACCACCACATACTCTCGGTGGTTTGCGCCAAGCTCAGGCAGATATTGGACATGAGAGAAAACAACATCAGGCAGTCAAGGATTTTGACTCAGAGTATTTGAAGATGTCATGAGGTATGATCTATATCATTTGTACATTAATTGTTACTACTGATTTACATAGGTTCAAGTCATTAAATTATTTCTTATCATCTTGTTTGTGGTATAATGATTCTTGATGACCCTTATCCTAACCCCTACGCTGAGAGACTCATACTGGAGGTGACTCAGTAATCAAACACATATGTCGAAAGTGTGACCTCACTCTTGGATGTGAGTGTTTCTACTGGAATCTCTTTGCTGTAGAGAGGAGAACTTAAAATGCCATCTTATATAGATAATGGTTTTTCATAGTCAATATCCAAATATACTGTTTAATTTAGAGGATGTGGTGTGGCAGCGGTGAGGGGTTAAAGTTTTCATTCATGGTTGAAAAAGAGACTGAGGTAGAGAAGAATGGACTCATTCATAGTATGGTGAATCCAATTAATCGTCATTTATATATAATGACCATTGTTTCATCTGATGCAATGAGTTTCTAGATTCCTATAGTGGTGGCCGAGTAAAAGGATGTCTTTCTTAAGAACATTCCATGTTTACCTCCCTATTGGGAGATATACATCTGCATCAATCTATATCCCAAGATGACACTGATATCTTCTATAGTATATCATATGGTTTCCATAGAGATTTAGGAGATGAGGTGGTAGTTGGAGTACTTTTAGATGATGTTTATTTTTTAAAACAATTGTTTCATCATGGGTATCCTAGTATTATTTCCCAAGAAGGTGGATGAGAGCATAATGTTTTTTTTGAATTAATTACAACTAAACGAGATCACTATAAAGAAGATGTATCCATTATAAAATCAATTCACTCTTATATCAATTGATTTTTGATTGATGTTTCTCAATTATTGACCTCCAATCAGACTATCATAAGTTATGAGTATGCAATGAATATATAAATAATCTGAATTTCTATGTTATCATGGTAACTATGAGTACTTGGTGGTATCTTTGGACATTAATTACACTCTAGAAGTGTTCATGGCACTCATGATTTGGAACATTCATTATTATTTTGAATTGACTGAGGAAGTGTTCATTGATGATATCCTTATGTACTTTGTATTCGATGGGGAGCATTCAAGATACTTGTGGATGGTTCTTGACATTCTATATGATGACCCTATTTACTGTAATATTCCAAAGTTCCAGTTATGGATTCAATTGATCCATATTCTTATACAAGTTATCTTAAAAATGTTGTATAAATGGACCAATAAATGGTCTAGAGAGTGTTATCTTGGGAGCCTCTTAAGAACATGACAGAGGTGAAAATCTTCCTTGGGATGGAAATCTACTATTAGAGATTCGTACTTGATTTCTTCAGAATATCACCTCCATTTAAAATTTTGAACTAAAAGAGGAATAATTTAATGATGAAATATAGTTTCAAGTAATATTTCTAGGAGGTGAGGCAATTATTGAGGAGGGATCTGATCATGAGATTTATAAAGGATAGTGTTAAGTACATAGTGTTCTGCGATTTAGCAGGGTCTATGAATGGTTATGTTTTGATATAGAAGAGTTTTTTGACTTCCTATTTTTCACATCAATTGATACCACATGAGAAGAACATCAGAACCCACAATAATGACCTCAATGTCATTGTAATTGTACTGATGATACAAGAACACAACCTAATTAGTGAGAAAAGTGTCATATATTATGAATATAATATTCTCATATATACATTATTTAATAGGTATATTATCTCGAAGAATATGTGATTGATATAGATACTTTAGGATAATGAATTCCATATTTTCTATACTCATGGGAAGGGGGAAATATTAGAAAATTCCCTTGGTTGAAGATCTTAATCCCAGTTTCATAGTGAGGGGTATGAGAATTTAGTCTCTTTGAAGTTATCCATTTTGGATGGGGATGGAGTAGAATAACTCCATTAACTTTTTTATACCCCTCCTCTTTTATTGCTATTCTGTGAGTCACAACTTTGTGATACTGGACATGAGACCCAACATATATAGATATCCAATGGACATGATAATGATGGACTTTAGGATGGTGGTGATAATGTAATTATTTTAATAGGATGGATGGTGGTGACTATTTTTATGAAAGAGGATCTGGTGAGGGAGTTCTAATTCAAGCTTAGCGGTTCATCTTGGTGTGGTGAAGATGTTCCAAGACCCTCAGTGTCAGTAATGGTGGTCAGGGATGAAGAAGTCTGTTTTCTAGTTTGTTACTCTCTGAGATACTCATTGGCATTTGATGGTTGGGAACTAGGTTCATGTAAGTTTATCTCAACGCCTTAATATGACATAGTAGAATTGGAAGGCTATATCTGTGGATTTTAGGATGGGGTTACCTTGTACATATGTATTTCATGATTCGATTTGGGAGATCATAGACCAAATCACCATGTTGGGCCACATCCAAGCTATTTGTTACTAGATTTGATTTGAAATCATGAGATTCTTTTACATGAAGAATATAATTTGACTACAGGGATTTTACATAATGATCAATTATAACCATGATGATTTATTCACATATCACTTATGGATGGGATTACAAGAGGTATTTGGGTCGTAGTTCCATTTTAGAATATATTCCCCCCTTAAATGATGGGACGACTGAGTGGACCATCCTGGTCTTGGAGGACATGCTGATGGATTTCATGTTAGACATTGGATGTATTTACAAGTATCAACTACAATTTTTGGAGTCTTCATACAAAAAATAATAATTATACCTATTGAATGGAACAATTCAAGGACATGTATGGTGAAATTTCAGGTTATCACTATGTTGGAATAACCATGGAGAGTCATCACTTATGGACTAATAGTTGGGGTGATCAATAACCAAGAAGGTGTAGATCATCCATGAGTGTATGAGGACTTCATAGATCTGTCAGAAGTCCTAATCAGACTGATGATGGATACCTTTGGAGTTTGAGGAGGAGACAATGTATTCCAGTAAAGCTCCCCTTGACATGGGTTGTAGAGATTTTCCCATGGCGGCAAACTGTGTTTAGGATTCATTGTCCCTTCCCAGATAATTTTTAGAGTAGGCATGATGGAGTACCGCATAGCTCTGAAAACATTTACACTGGGTACATGAAGTTTTCCATGTGTCATGGATGAGGAGGTATGTGAATGACCCATCACATGGCATATACTAGGAAGATATGGATATCTAGGATTAGGAAAATTTTGGTATGTAACCATTATAGGGTTAAGATTAACAATATAGGATCCCTTATGGGTGATAGACTCCTTCACTGGGTGTCTAATGGAAGTTTGAGAATCTTTCTGATAGTATTTGGGAGTGGGAGAACAAAATACATGCTTAGAACCCACATCTCATGATGTAGACTTTTTTTTCATTTTTAGGATGTAAAGACCAAAAGTGTGTACAATTTTATGATTCACATTTTTTCATATATTACTTTTTATTTTTGTATTTATAATTTTCAGATCTAGGCACTTAGACAGATTGAGAATTCAATTCCCGGTGAGCCTATATTTAATTTTTGGAATATATTTAATATAATAAATATCATGGGTGCTCAATTTTCCTTAAAATGTGGAATAACTAATAAAAAATGTTCTGGAACAAAAACATGGGGATGATTTTGAGTTCATATTACGGATTTTACCCTAGGTTCTACTTAACCTTGAAGCATTTCATAAATCCAGGTTGAGTATAGTATTGCTCGAATTAATAAAACAATATTTTTAAATTAATTTTTTTATTATATCTTGGAAAATACCTATGTTTCTACTATAAATACATGATTACAATAAAATATTAGGGTTTCTTGTTTATCCTGGGAGACAAAGAAGACTGCTAGATGAGACAACTATAAGTGGATGGCATTGGATTATATTAGGATCATGGATATTTGTCCCAATGAAATTCATGGTTCTATCCGATAAAAATGATGACAATTAATTCTTCTCAGTTATTAATCCAACATGAGGTATGCCATTTTTATTTGTATTTTTCTCCATTAATTTATCCAATTGATTAATGAAAATACATCAATAATATAATTGATTCATAGATCATGCATGTTGTGCGTATGAGATAAATGTTATATAATAGTGGGGACTTATTGGGGGATAATATTTGATATCTTATTTTGGAATTATAACAACAAAAAATCAAGACCAATGTAAACATTTTCTAAGGTATGTTCCTCATGATGGTTGCTTGTATAATTTCTGCCAACAATATTCTATTATCATTATAAGTTTTGTTTTTCATGAGGATCAATGAAATATAAGATATTCATTCATTGAGTGATCATTTATCAGATTAATGTATCAAATAAATGGGTGGGACATATAGTCCAAGATCATATTGAGGATTGGTGATGAGATGATATAATTCGAAACAGTTCATGATGGAATTACAGTATCTTTTAAACCTTGTTCTATGTTATGGCTATAGAAAGAGTGTATGGATGTCTCCTAACATTATTCAATGCCTGTAATCCTAATATCCAGTGATGGGATGTTTGGCTGACCCCTTCTCGATTTTCATTAAGGATAGTGGTGGCAGTGATATAGAGTTTGATGTGGAAGATGAATTGGTGGTGTTTAAAATTCTCACATTAAATGACATGTAATCCTAAATTATATAACATGTGGGACCTCTTCTGTTGTGATTGTATTTTCTACAATGAAAAATATCACACACCATGTGAATCATTCACACACCATGTGACTCTTTCATAGTGGATAGACATGTTCCCATAATGTTACATATACACACAACATGAATATTTATACCCATACTTGGTTATCCTTACACAAACACAATGAAGATTACACTGGCTCATACTCACTGTGTACTCAGATATGCATGTGATCAAGTGTTGTGATACATGGGTAGGAGTTAGTGTCTAAGAGACACACCCTATACTACTAGAATACACCGTCTCCTTATTCAAAATGTTATAGAGCCCATGTCATCTTGAACATGAATATTTATCATTATGATATGTTACCCTAATCCATTTCTTGAGGTTTTAGTTTAGATTTACATCCTATGCATATGATGGTGATCCACTATAAGGAACATCATTCTTTTATATAGTTGTTTGAATACCTCCCTGAGGCCTGGAGTGGGATCTTATATAATCATCATAACACTGTGTGGGGTTATTAGTATCTTCAGGACAAACAGTATACAATATTTGATAACCTACACTGTTTTCAAACTTATATTGGGTTACTGGTATAACTTATGTACTTGGGAATGATCCCCATCAGTGTATCATTCTAGTTAGAATTCCAATGTCAGATTCTCATGAATGGACAAAAAATAAAGTCATCTGGGATGTATTCTATCAGTTATATTTGAAGCCTAGAGTGTGTTCTCCAAGATTATTTTTCTATAGAAAATATTAGTAATAATCAATGAATATAAATTTGGATGCGATCTTACATTAGACAATGGGTCTACATGGACTATATCTTTATTTCTGTTATATATACCATTTTTAAATAACTATGATGAACATAGTAGTATTTTTCATGATCTTATATTCTTAATGATTCCATGGTTTACTACTGTGTGTTATTATACTCACTTAGGAATGATATTTTCATACATGTTCCATGTCTTATGTACAAGAATGATATTTTAATGGAGTTTTAGAGGGACCAACTCTAAGTTGAGGTTATTGATCTATATAGACCATGGTGTGGTCCGATATTTACATTGAATGAATTATTTCCCCACTTTATATGTTGAAATTGTTTTTAGTTTCTTTATTATGGGATTTTATTTGTCCCTTTTTCATTCTATTACATAATTAATTACTCTGAGGGTCGGATTTAAGATGTATTCATGCATGTTTATATATTTTTTAATTACAATATCATTTGGGATTAGTTGTTAATGTGTGTGTGTACATGTACATTTGGATAATTCCTCCCATGTATGCGATATGCCTACTTGGTGTTGTTCATCTTCCCCAATCCTATTGGAGGAGGGAATGGGGTAGTCATGTCATGGGACCCATTGGGACAGGTCATGAAACTATTTTACAATATATGTTAATCCACTATAGGAAAATAATTATCAAGGAATATATTTGTTAATACATCTCACTATTGTCTAACAATGACTTCTAATTCACTGATATTATTAAATATTTACCACCCTAGGCCCCCTTCACTAAAAAACTGGTAAATAAAAACAATAATATTTTGATGATCTAAAAGATAGCAGTCGTCAAGTTTCATTTATTTGGATTTAATTCATCCCTAAATATAACTAGGTTAGAATATTCATTTAATGTAGGAGGTTATTTTCTCATAAAATTCTCAACTATTGACATAATCCTCTATGGTGGTTTTGGTTTCCCCTCTAATGGATTCCACCAAAATTTATATCTTGTGTTAACTAAGGCATCATTGAAAAATATTAGATGGTTCAAATTCGAACCATTCGAGAATGTTTATTTGAAAAGATATTTTTATTTTGATTCATTCCCACAACATCTATTTGTTTCCTCTGTAGAAAAACATTATAAACATTCATGGGTTAGAAAAAAAACTTGTTAATATTCAAATGATATAACATGATATCATCAAATCAAAATCCATTAACGGTATTTAATTATATTATCCTAACGTCCAAAATAATATAAACATGAACTCCAATACCATATACAAAGACATGGCCATAACACTAAAGAAAATTGTTTTCCTATTCAAGAATTCACACTTTTTTTATTATATAATCTTTGTGTTTTATAGTTTTAGATAAATTTTATATCAACCTTACATAAATATATATTAATTATCATTGTGTAAAATTCTTGTTAGTATACATATTTTCCATAAAAGGAACATTTGTTTTATATAACATGGTTCATTTTAATAACAAATTTTTAAAATTTCCATCTTGACTCCATTATTATCCCTACTCATTATTAAAAAACTATGAAAAATTTATAAAATGTTGTATAAGAAAACAAATTTCTAGTAAATATAAAAATAAAGAATCACAGCTTATTACTTATAGATTACTTATAAAATGTCCCTCTTTAAAATAAACATTGAGTGAAAATTAATCATATTATTACCCAGGAAATAATCCTCACTACCAAAATAGTTTTGTAAACATTTGATATGAAATAATAATTGAGAAATATAAAACATCATTTTATCATTGAAATAATAAATAATTCATTAATATGTTTTCTAAAAGTTAAACCTATAACCTATAATAAGTAGCATAGTCACCCCTTTTAGCATAATCACATGAGAATAATTTATGAAATAAATTTATTTATATGAAAACCCATAACAATAATACATTATTCTTTTAAATTATTTAGGGAATCATTTTTATATCAATTTTACAATCACATTTACAAATGGAATAACCTACCTAGTCAATTGAAAAATCTATTAGGATAAACTGACCTTGTTTACTCTGTCCCATTGAATAATGGATTGGAGTGGTATAACAAGTTCAACTATCCTTGATTTTTAAATGAAACACTTATCCATGGATTATAAATTAACCTCATATTCATGCTTCCTTATAGAACCACATGTCATCTAAAAAATTCATATGAACCATAACATAATCATAACTCATGAAAGGTTTCATTATTAGATTATTCATCCCCATAAAAAATCAAATATGAAAACATATAACAAATTTATTTACTTTTTTTTAAATGCCTATAAAAATAGGTAAATATGTATTTAATTTGAAGAAAACATTGATTCTTGTAATGGAATCAATGAAATCAATAAGATTTATGGTTATTTGATAAACTATTGATGTCATTTATGTTAAAATACATCATTTATTTTAATTTTTATAAAACCATCTCCATCGAAATACTAAATAAGATACCATTAAAATCCCATATAATGAAATTTAAAAGATAAATAAATGTTACTATATATTATTTCATGTCTATAGTAATATATCGTTATAATATTTTTAATTATTTTTACTCGTAAGTGAAAATTATTAAAAATTATTTATTATGACATTTATAATGTGTTTTCTAAAGTAAAGTGTCCCGTACCTCGATTCTGACTCATCTCATACATTATTTACTATCCAGAATAATATATATTTTTTATTTCATAATTAATAACCTTTATCAAGTTCATTGTTACTTTTAATTTTTTAATACCAAGATATTTTCAATTTCCTTATCAATTAATATCACTTTGTGCATTTTGAAAATATTCAGATCATATATCCAAAATGACCTCGGTATGTTGAGTATGGTTAAATATGAAATTATTAAACCATATAAAAAATATTTATAATGGAATAATTATCATTTTTATATTTTAATTTTATATTTTAAACCTATTATTAAATATTATTTGGCGAAATGAACCGTGTAATAATAATGTTGAAGGTAGATCATATGTGTGCATGAGTATCATTTCTATTTTCAATGATCACAATACAAGGAAGTTAAGTACTATATTAACTTTACATAATTATCACTATATCATTTATATAATTTTATTTTTATAAATAATTTTATATATATCCTCAATATGATGTAGAGATGAAAAAAATCATATCCCTTAGGGGAGTTGGTAGTCCACACATACGCACAAAAATTTTAATTTTTTTTAATTGATGGAATAGTAGGAAATTATATGAATTATCATTTTCAGAAATAATAAATATGAAATTAATATCTTATATATATATATATATATTTAATATATATTTATTACTATCCTTGATAGGTGTTTTTAATAAAATCAGATCAGTTCGTGTGGAGGTACTCCGCTATACACACTAATAGTGATTTCATTTCCCATTTGAGGAAAAATGAGAAGGATATATGTAATTTAATTAATATGATAACAAATTATTTTATCTAATATATTGGTGTCATTATATTAGTATGTAATAACAATATTTTAAGGAGTTATATGAATAAATAAAAAAACACTTGGTTATGAACTATACCACCTTTTCAGATATCCTCATAAGGTTTACACCAAATGATTCTTTTGGTTGGTTTTATAATGAAACCAAGGATTGTAGGATATAAAAAGGTATGTATGAAATGAATTTCGGAGGTTTTTTTCCTGTGAAAATGGATTTTTATGTGTTAAGAAAAGTGGAGTGGACTGTAATAGTAGCGACACTATAACGGTGGAGGCAATGTAGCAGGGAATATAGTGGTAGTGAAACTGTAGCAGACAGGTACTGTAGTAGTAAAATTCACCGATCAACCCATTTGCAAAAAAATGGGCTTTCAGGTTTTGTATTAATTCCACTTGGTCTTGGGCCTTCGGGCATTGTAATGGGTCTCCCTTTACCTAGTCTAAAAGTGGTATTTTCTTAAAACTAGTGGAGATAAACATATATTTTAAAATATATGAAAAACATGATTTGATATAACCTTAGAAATTAAAATTTGGACATGTTTTGGGGATGTTTTTATCTGTAACTTTTGGTTTTAACCCATCATTAATGATTTTGACAATTAGCATTTTGTCAATGATTTTCCACAATAAAGGGATTAATAAATTCAGTATAAAAGAAATAACATCTCATAAAATTAAAAATTTAGGATATTTTTATCCATATTACATTATATTCGATGGTGATAATATTTATAGTAATTTAAAATAAATTAAAAAACATTAATTATTATAAAAAATCATTAATGAAAATTTTAGAATAGAATTTATGTCTGAAAACAAATTTAGGGGAAAATAGTTTATATATATTATTTTAATAGATCCCTAAAATGATATATTTATCTAAAAAAGTTCATGTAACACAATAATTTAATTTATTTATATTACTTTTAATATTTTTAAAATTATTTTTTTTATTTTTTATTAACTGAATAAATATATTGTTAGCATTGCATAAGAATTTAAGGTAATTATATTGTAACTAAAGTTATAAATAAAAAATAATCGTAAAAAATATTTATATATAATATTACTATTTCGAAGTAGAAATAATGTTTTTATCCCAATGTTAAAAAATTATGGATAATAAAAAACTGAAAATATTTTAGTTACATTTTATTTTAAAAAAAATATTTCAAGGTAAATCCTATAAAATTGAAAAATAAGGTCATATATTTGATGTTTCAATTATTATCGATGAAATTTAATCACCAAATAAATTTATGGCACATGTTATGGTTAATTAACAGTCTTTATGATATTATTTTTAACACTTATTAACCCATTTCACAATTATTGTGATAAAAAATTTACAAGGATTACCATTTTTAATTACTAATAATAAAAGGATTTTTTTACCATTTTTGTACATCCTGATTCCAAATATTGAATCCATCAGTCATGATTTAATTAACAAATGTGGAGATTTTTAATTTAAATATAACCCCAGAAAATATTTCAAAAAACTGGTTTTCATAAAAATGAATGATTAAGTATTAAAATGCTTTTATACCAAAATAATTTATAAAAATCAGTCAAAGGACTATTCTTAGATTATTCTACATTAAATGATACAATATAATATTATGACTAATAAAAAATAGAATATGAGTCTAAACTGATTTTAAATAAAACCTTATAATAAAAATCTGAAGATAAATTTTATTTAATGATCTCAAAAATGATTATTGTTTTTAAGATTAAAAATTAAAAATTTTAAATTTAATATTTTACATAAAACCATATAATACATGAAAACCAAATATTGTTGGAAATGAAATTTTTTTCGTTTTGAATTAAAAGTTAATTAATATTATAACAATGAATAAAAATATTAAAATATTATTAATTCAAATATTAAAGAGAGATATATATTATTATTATATGGGCTGTAACATATATTATAATTATATTTGAATGTCTTTAAAAATTTTAATTTATCAAAAAATAATATATTTTATTCAATGATATTTTTCTTCTTACTATATCAATTATTTTGTCCTTGAATATGTTCAATAGATTATTATGTTTTCTATTAGATTGGAACATGAATCTTATATTTTATCAAGTAATTTATTTATCATAATGATAACAACCTTTTAGAGTGTAGTTAACATGGATTTAGTACCCTATATGCTTAAATCACCATTGGAATATTTTCCTTCTTCCTTAATGATAATTTTCTCCTTGGAAATTATTTTCAGGTTGTGTGTTTTATTTATCTCCACTTAATTACATAATGAATAATTTTGACAATAAATCATCAAAATTTTCCTTTTTGTCAACTTAAAGACATATTCACAATTAATAACAGATTAATTTTATTATTATACTAATTATATAAATTGAATAAACATTGTATTATTTCCTTCCCACCACTCCAATATATCATTCTCATCAATATAATCTAATATTTTAAAAACACCACTAGAATTTTTTTAAGATTTAGGTATATCTTCAAGATTTTTCTTATAAATATGAGTCAAAACTAATAGATAAAGTATTAAAGATAAAGTACAAGAGGAGTAATGAGTATAAAAAATTTATAAAACATTGAAAACATTGAAAATTAACAAATGAGTCTTTCTGGAGCAGATGATCTTGGGAACCCTGCCACTAATTTGAGGATAACAACCTTACCTCCCTAATTTAGTGAAATGGTGTTATTGATTTTATGATCAGAGTAAATATCAACACCTTCATTTGAGACAAATAATTTCTTATACTTCTAAGAAAGATCACATATATTCAGCTCCATTGCAACATGAACAAATTCTTCTAAATTAGTGGTTATAAATTTTATTATTGAAAGGTATTACTTGTATATGAACGTTTTTAGTTCCATTTTGGAAATAAGAACATAAATATATGAGTCAACCCACTCAGTTTCCTCTTTTTATATACCAATTGATAGAAATTCTCCCTCCACAAACTCAGCTCGAATAATAATATTGCAATTTTGCACTGTCTCAACACAAAATTCCTACTTAGAATCCAAACCAAATGAGTCATAATATTTTTTCATAATTTTTGTAAATATAGGAGGGAAATTCCATTTGGTAATCTTTTTTTTGAAATGATCAACTGATTTTTTTATAGGGGACCATCTTGAATCCCTCTTCATCAAATGTAATAGATTTGGATGAGGTTTTAAAGGACTAAGAAGACAATTATATATCCTAATCAGCATGAGGTTAAACAACACCCTTCTTACTGTGAAATATTTTTTGACGCTCCTTTCCGTCACAGAGTCTAAAAGAATGTAAAGGTAAATACCTCGAACCTAATGTGATTCTTCCTTTAAAGTATCATCATAAATTGACAAAGGCATGATCCAATATTTAAATGCACTTGGGTCGCACAAGTTCCACTAAGTTCACGCAAGTATACTTGCGCGCCGCCCAGTGGTCACACAGGTGACTTGCGCACCTTCTTGTAAATTCACCCAGGGTTTCTCCAGCCTATAAATACCCCATGTGGGCCCCCCATTTGAAAGACGAAAAAATTCAAGAACCTCATATTTGAGCTCCCAATGCCCCAGTCACTTCTCAAGGCATCCGAACACATCTAAGGTAATTTATTACCAAGAAAAGAAGATGTAAATATTGGGAGGAAGGCCTAAGTATTGAAACTAATCAACACTTGTGCGCCTTGGTGGCCAACCCTTAAGGGAAATGGCCACACTTGCGCGCCGCCTTACCCCTTCCACATAACTTGCATGCCTCTCTTCTAGATGTCTCTAGGGGTATTATTAAGGTCTTGAGCCAAGCCTCGCCCAAGATATACACTAAGGATTGGCTATCGCGCATGTACCCATGTGTCACGCAGGTACACCTACGCGACCAGGACTTGCACGCCCACGCAGTACTTGCGCGCCCGTGCAGTACTTGCACACCCCTCTCTTTTTGGGTGCCCTTCCTTCCCATTTCACCCCTCTTACACCTATCGACCTCTCCTCTTCAAGATTAAGCCTTCAGAACTCTCTCCAAATCCATTCATGGCATGATTTCTTTGTTGGGTTCCTTATCTGAAAGGAATTTTGTAGAACATCTCTTAAAACCTAGTGATTTATATATCATCATGTCACTAAGGTCTGCCATTTTCTTCATTCAACCTCATCCTTTATGATGATATAATCCTTAACCTGGGCCTCCTTTTCAAGAGTAATCCCCAGTCGAAATTCTCATTAATTTGGGCATCCTATTTAGGAGTAAGCCCTAAGTCCTCATTTGGGCCTCCTTTTCAAGAGTATACCCCAAGTACCCTAATCTGGGAATCCTCCTTAGGAGTAAGCCCTAGTCATAATTTCCTTAACCTGGGTTTCCTTTTCAGGATTATGCCCCAGTCTTCATGTTCCCAAATATGGGCATCCTCCTCAGTAGTAAGCCCCAACCATAGTTTTCTTAACCTGGGCTTCCTCTTCACGAATAAGCCCCAATCTCAAAGTCTGCAAATATGGGAATCCTCGATAGGAGTAAGCCCCAAGTCCCATAATTTTTCAAGTCCCTTAACCTGGGATTCCTTCTAAAGAGTAAGCTCCAGTCTTAATTTATCGTAACCGGTCTTAATTTACTTCTGAGATGGGCTTCCTTCTCAGGAGTAAATCGCAATCTTGAGTCCCCTCCTAATTTGGGCATCTTCCTCATGAGTAAACCCCAAGTTAAAGTACCCAAATCTCCATGAAGTACATATACCATTATGAACCTTGTTCCTACGTTTCGTCCCTAAAGTAAAACCCAATACTCATCTATTTTGGACAATCATACATACATAAGCCCCACATCATTTCATCTTTCAGGGAACAATTGTCTGGTTTCACCAATACCTGTTGTTTCTCACACCAAGCATGCCTCACATGATCTTAGAGTGTAAAATTAATCATGACATCTTTCATGGAGCCATCAATCATGCATCAACATCAAACTTCCTTACTTGAACTATGTGGGTTCTGATTCCTTTTCCAAAACAAAGGATACGTAGGTAGCCCATCTATGGGTACGATCCCAACTCTAAAATAATCTGTGTCCTTCTAAATGACAATAAACATCGAGTGCCGCACTGAGTGTCTTTAAAACCAGTATGGTTATCATAATGACTAATATACTTTTATGTACTTAAGGATACCAGTGACTAAGAATCTCTAATAAATACAGATGATTATCTATAGAAGACGAAACTCGAATACATATAAAAGATTCTCTAAATTTCCTACATATCAATCATTGATTGTCAGATCTAAACGAATGCTCATTTTATACTTGGTAATGTAATAAGGATTCACGAACATAACATAAATCTATAAAGAGAGTCCCATAGTAGACAATAATTACCCTAAAAAAGGTGTGATGATTCTGACCTCCCATCCTCTCGACCAATACAAAATCTTAAGCCTCATCAGTCCACAACTAATGAGTGACTACCTTTGGAAAGGAGGTCCAAAAGGATATGGAATCATTGGATGTTTCCAGTTCTATTAAAAAACCCGTTAGAAACCTATTGGAATGTTTGAACCTTCAATCAACGAGGTCATCCCGAATTCCAAAGGAAAAAAAATGGTGAACCTGACGTGAATCCTTAACCAAATTAAAATGATGTTTTACCTATTTGTTAGGACCCTATTTAAACTCAATGAGAGGGCCAACAAGACATTCAATAACATATGTTCTCATCCAAAAGTTTTAGCGGCTGAACTTATCTAGATTATGTTTGTTATATTAAACATGAACTCTTTTCCAAGATCTTCTACATTACAAGAATAGATTTTATTATGTTCACGTCTGTGAATGCCTCTCCTATAAAAACCTCTGCTGTGAATGCATCTGCTGCTACTCCTGCGGGATTTTCATCTGCTCTGAGGGTGACAACACCTACTCCGCATCTTCAGCGCTGGGTATCAAATGCGCTGGTCAAGGAGTATCATCAAAATGGTATCATTCCAACTCTAGAGGCTGCTCGACAAGCCCTCCATGTGAACAACTCACCCTGATCATCCGGACAGCGACGACCAGTGATCAAGAAGCAGGCGGTGATAACTACCTTCTCCAACAAGTTCGAGTCCATATCCCTGGAACAAAATCACCATTCACTCTAATATTTTGGGTAGGTGAATGAGAAGGTCCCTTTGGGCCTTAATTCAAGGAGACGTGAGTCCTTCTTGAGAGCTGCCATCAACAATCGCCTCCAGTCTCGTGCGGCAATGCGCCCTCAACATAATAAGGGTATGGTTTCCAGGAAATTGGCTCAGGTTCCTCGAACCCGATCAGGGAAGACGAACCTCCAGAGGTGAAATCCGGTCAATAGTGAGCATGTTGTCAACTCTGCCATCTCCGGAGAAGTCCACCAACCTAACTTGGTGGTAAGCAACGAACGAGCACACACACCTATCTGTTTTAATTCAGCTGTCCAGCAGACTCGTCTGGCAGCATCACGCCAATACCGCAAGTCAATTCCGGTGGGGTACTATAGAAAAGAATATACACCTATTTATAGATCATCAGCTAGTCAGCAGGCTCATCGGACTACATACGATGAAGCCCACAAACCCAATGTGTTGAAAACTGGTAAACATGCACATACACCTTCTTACACTCATCAATCCTGCCAGTATCCTTGTCTGTCAATATTAAAGGAAGCTCGTCAACCATGTTCGGCGGAGTGCAATTAACAGGCACACACACCTGCTAGTATTGATCAATCCTTCCAATAGTCTTGTTTGGTAGCATTCAGAGAAGTCAGTCGGAAAGCTCCGGTGAAAAATATGAGGCAGACTCAACTCTCTGCCCCCACACATGAGTACTGTCAGGATTCACTAACAGGAAAAGGAGGACAAGAGCAGGCGCATACACCTAATACAATCATGGAATGGACGTATATCCCCCTTCCACCAGATGAAGTCACCAAGTATATTCTATCAATGGTGAATGAGTAGAAGAAAATCCCTGCTCATATTTTGGATGCCTACCAAGATATTATAACAGCTTCAGCAGCATCTCATGGAATGACACATAACTCTATCCCTACCAGTGGAGTGACAAATCAATAGTTCACTCCAGAACAGACACACACCACTGTTCCTGTCCAAGAGGGTCATGGGGCATACTCCCCCATATCATATGGACAACCAAGTCAAGAACATACACCTGCTTTGAGTGGAGATAATCAGCCTAACCTGATCATTTCCCCTGAGCAGGTACATACACATGCCAAATTGAGTAAGAAGGCATCTAAGAAGAAGACCCATCCAACACAGTCATGAAATAAAAGGCCCATCTGTGATAAGGCCTTACTCGATGCTGTAGATCTTGATGCACTCAGACAATTATATGTTGCAACTCAAGATTCTACTCTCTCATTTACCAATAGTGGGAACATTAATTCTGAAGTTCTGCACCAGACACTACCTGAATAAGGCTTGCTTCATGAAAATTCTGTTGATCTCGAAGTTTCATCTTTATAGGAGAGCCATATGAACACTCTGTGTGGTCAGAAGATCATGGAGAAAAATATTTCATCTTTTTCTATAACCCACCATGGTGGTCCTCCCCATGATAATGAATTTTGCAGCAAAAGTCCTCTACACAGTAGTGATTCGCATTGCTTGGAAAAATCTCCAACAAACAATGTAGTGATGGGAAAGCCCTGTTATCATGAGGCACTTGAAAATGTGAATCCAATCTAGTCTAGTGCTTTACCATTCATAGGTGAAATAATTTCTCAACCAGAAGATAGCCCAGGCTGTAGGTCATTCTTCGAACCACCCCTAAGTCATGCATCTTCTAGTTTGATCTGTGATTTCTCTACCAATCTTGTGGAATCCACTGAAGAAACAAGGAAGAACCAGCTCTGGTCTAATCAGGTAGAATAATATTTATTTAATGATAAATAGGAAGTACTGAATATGAGAAAACAACTGGGAAATGGTAAAGTGCCAGTTATGTTCTGGCCTTTTTCTGATTCTCAGTACGACATTCCAGAAATGTTGATGAAAGATGGAATTCATGATATTCATCTCAACATATGGAAAATTCTTTGTCAGTTGAAAAATAAAATATTATCTTATAATGAATATGAAAATAATTTTAAGATAATAGAAGGGTTACAATGCCAAATTGATTTGGAATCTCTCTCAGTTTCTCGATATCCGAAGGCTGAAAAGCAATAAAGATCCCTTCAGGGTTCATGCCTTGGAGCACTAAGAAGATTGCAACATTTAATTTCCAATGTCCCATATAGTATTCATATCTGAGGATGAGGTGTTCATGGAGTTCTACATTTCACTGTTCTCTCCAGTCAGCAAGGCCTGCCGAAAATGGTTTGATGCAATGTTCTTTCCCATGGCCGGCCACAATCAAAGGGTTTTGATTGTAATCAAAAGCATTCCCAAGAACAGGCCTCAACTAGTTCCTCTAAAAATCAAGAATATAGAGAATAAGTTGTTGAATTACTCTTGCATAAAGAAAACGAGAATATTTAACATGCCTCTCATTTTGAGCAAGCGCATCATCAAATGATAGAAGTGTCATAAATCATTCAATAGTCTTTTGAGCCGGGTGAGAAAAGGGGGTACAGGTTGATGCATCCAGCTAATTTCAGGACTAAAATGAGCAAGATCAGGAGAACTTTCAAGAAAGTCTGAGATATAGCATGTCAAGATCCACCCCAGCTTGCCAGACTTGGGAATATTTTACCCCAACCCTCAGAATCAACAAATAGGATTAAAGGAGTTGAGAAAAGACGGATGGAACAGCCCCAGTCCCCTAGACTGGGGACTTTTTCAAATCATCAACCCCTCCCTCATAGAAATTCAGTCTTCTATCGATTGGGGAAAATCCTCATGAGGAACGAATAACCAAATTATCATGAGATTCCCTTCAAATTATGGTTCGTCAGGAAGTTCCTGAGGGATCGAATCAACAAACAGAAATGTCTCACCAAGGACATGGAAGAAGACAATATCGCAGAAATGCCAATTGAAGGGATTCAATGCATTATGCTTCAATAAATGTCATCAATTCTGTAGTTGCTGATCCACCAGATGAGGCTCACTCGAAGGGATCAGATGAAGAGGTACCTTCTCAAGAAATTGTACGCACAGACCCAAATGAAGAAGATGTGTGTACTTGAAATCAAAGGATTAACCAGAATCTAGGAAATCCTTCAAGTAACCCACTTCCCCTCTCCGAAAGGGAGCCAACAAGGGGAATGGAAAGAATCAGGTTACATACCCTTCCTCTGGAGAAGGCCAATTGCTCTCACTAGAGAAAAGATTTGCACAATAGGAGGAAGAAATGAAGTAATTGAGGAGGTTGAATGCAGAACTATTTCAAAGTAATCTTCCACCTAATCATGCATGAGTTAGTCAGCCAAGGGAATTTATTATGGCTACTAAGATGGATCAATAATATCCTCCTCTATCAATACACCATCACAGGTATAATCTTATGGGTCAAGTGCAATAATAATTGGTGGTGCAACCATCAGTTGAAGTACTAGCCACCACATCTGTACCATCTCCAGTCATTGCACCTGTTCAGGTCCAAGCTCAACCGGATGTTTCTCAAAAGTTAATAACTACTATTGAGTCATTAACAGCTCAGTTGGAATCTATATAGGGAAAGCGTGCTCAAATTCAACCATAAAATAGAGCTTACCCTGAATGGGTTGATGCAATTCATCCCCCATCAAATTTTACAAGTACCAAATTCCAAATATTTAATGGTTTGAGAGATACAGAGCAACACTTAACACATTTTTTTTCTCATTTCTATCCTATGATGGGAACCCTTTATCAATAAGAAGCAGTTAAGCTCATGTTTTTTCTACAGTCATTACAAGGACCTGCTTTTGTCTAGTAAACAATCTTGCAATCATGGTCAATTACCGGATTGGAGGATCTCCGCCAACGATTCCTTCTTCAGTTCAGTTCAATGTTTCCAAAGACAACAGTTTTTGATCTTACAAACTGTAGGCAAAGGGAGAATGAAAGGGTTTCAGATTTCATTTCGCATTGGAATGGATTAACATATTCCCTAAGCTTACCACTCCCTCAAGAGGAATTGTTGCCAAATTTTGTAAAGAATTTACATGATGATTTTCACACACCACTTATCCCTGTGAAATACACAAGAGGGGTTTGAGACATTAATTCAATCACTCAATAGATTTAATATTCTCTTATAAAGACTAAGTATGAAGCTTGTGTAATTCCATCAACTCCAAGAAGAGAAATGGGTAAAGCAGAGACTGCTACAATTATGCTTAAACAAGAACATGTACCTACTTCTACTTCAAACCCTTCATCTTCTCGAAGGGATCCACCTCCTGAGCATCAGTAACAGAGGCTGTTTCATCAGGATGATCAAAGATATCAAAGATGGAAACAATTTGAAGATAAGAAGTGCAAAACATACTCTTTACGAAATGAAAAAGTTCCTAGTTACTTCATTTCGACTCTAGAAAATAATTTGGTTCAATTGCGAAGGCCTAAGAGGTCGAATAAAGAAGGAGATGAAGACCATCCCAATTATTTCCCATTTCATCAGATGTTGGGGAATCCCATTCAAGAATGGTTTGTCTTTAAGGACCTCCTGCAGAAAATGGTCGACTTGGGACAAGTCAAACTGAAAGGTTCTTCAGATCAAGTAGCATGTGTTACTACTACAGGTCCAGAGGAGGAGGGTGAGTGGAAAGAATTCAAGAACAAAAATGCGCAAAAATATTATGATTGGATGGTCAGAAAAATGATGAACCGAACATATGCCATTTTGTGAACACAATTGAAGAAACCAATTGTGACTTCTGCCATGAATGCTGTAGAAAAAACCTCTTCATCAGAGTGGAAACCCTCAAAGAAACGGAACGATTCAAAGAAAGAAGAAGAATTAGAAGAAGATGAGTATGTGTCAAAGCCTAAGTTATCTTTGACTCTGGAAGACTTCATGCAATCTACATCAAACGTACGAGAACCGCCCCACCAAACTGCATAGCCTAAACAGGCTAATCAGGCAGAGTCTTCATCAGATAAAGAATTGATTTTGGGTTCTGTTAATATGATTCAATTAACAGATCCATATTCCAGTCGCAGTTTCGATTTTGATGAGCCCGAATTCCCTATAACAAACAGAGGATCAGAGGAAGTTGTAGAGGCTTAGGATATAGGGGAAGACGTGGATCTTTCAGAGCCCACTATTCCAATTCTACTCCTAGTAGAACTGTGTATGCGGCAGAAACTCGTGGAAGATCCCTTTAACGAGCTCAACAAGAACAAGAAAGTTCTTCCACACAAGCCAGACTATGTTGTGGCACAATTATTCTGGAAGACCGGTTGAAGGTTGCATCTTATTCCTCTCATCAAGTAAATAGACCTAATCAGTATAATATTCCAAATCCAGGAGTATTACCAACTCCTATCCCGATACAAGATGAATCAACTTCCAAAGCATCATCTTCTAAGGCACCTGCTAAACCACATGTTCCTGTTAGGAAACACAGACATTTAGATCAAAATTATGATGTATTGAAACACTTAGCCCATGTACTGGCCAAGTTATCAATTCTAGATGCCTTGAATTTATCAAAAGATCTTCAGGATGCACTCATCGAGGCTTTTTCAAGCCCTCAGGTCTTTGAAACTGAAATTTCTACAGCTGAAGTCTACCATGTAGAGAATAATCTTGCAGAATGCCATGCAGTGACATATTTCATAGATAAAGATGAATATGATGTCGTGCATGGACATATCAAACTATTATACGTTTATAGAAATGTCAATGGCATAGACATCTGAAGAGACTTCTTTGGTAATGGTTCAGGAGTCAACCTCATCCCCATTCGTACACTTCGTCGATTGGGCCTCATAGAATCTGATTTATCTACTTCTACTTTGATTTTACAAGGATATGATAAAAACAAACCTGAACCACTGGGAGAGATTACACTCAGAACTCTGTTTGGAGATCTTGTGTCCAATTCATATTTTATGGTTGTTGATCAAAACTCAGCCTTCAACATCTTTCTTGGAAGACCCTGGCTACATCGACATGTGGCTATCCCTTCATCATACAATCAATGTCTCAAATATAGTTTTGATAGTCAAATTGGGACATTATATGGTGATAAGTCCCCATTCAAGAAATGTGAATCTCAAAACTTTGAGGTGGAATTCTATCACATAAAGGGTAAGGGGAAATCCGCAAAATGGGAGATTACCAAAGTTAATGATCCATATAGTTTGGAAAAGATTCCAATAAACCCATTCACACATGTGATTATAGATTATGTGTTTCCTATCAGTCAAATTGAACAGATAGACTCAACTCAAAATACTCTTATGGAAACATACATAATGTCAATTAATACAATCAAGCCAGAAAGCATAGGAGAAATTGGTGATCCACCAAGAAGTGATGAAAGCCCAAATGGGGATGTATTTATTTCATCTGCTGAAATTCAGCAAGTATATACTTCGTCAATCAGGCCAGAGCATGTTATAGCAATGTCAGAGGTAAACGATGATGTAGATTCTCAATCCATAATCTCCTCTTTATTACCCAAGGAAGAACCTTCATCATCAATCATTTCGGAAATGGAAGCTTCTTCTTAAAGATGTTCAAATTTTAACATCTCTTCTTATCATGAAAATTGAAGGACCCCGGAACACCCTGAGAGGGGAGGGGTGAATCAGGGTGACCACTTTTTCTTTTAATATGATGGATCTTGTTCCCACGTTGGTAGAAACTTGTTGAACCTGTATGATGATTATGATCAGAAAGCACACATTCACATGCACAGAGAAGACACAGCCCTTTTTACTTGGTTCACCACTAAGGGTTACATCCAAGGATAATACACCGACATGTTGTCGGTCGTACCAAAATCCACTATGCTTCACTATATTGGGATTACAAATATTCGGGTACAGACACTCTGTCCCAGGCTCACTGCCTTTACAATTGTTCAGGGATAGCTCACTGCGTCCCTCGGGTCACTCCCGTTGACTCCCCCTGGCTCACTGTCATTGGTGAGGTCCCACTCAGTTTATAGACGTAAATGTCTCTTCATAATTTTCATAAGAATGCATCTTTTGTTGTATGTAGAAGCTCTATTGAAGTCTGATTCTCTCTAGACGCAGCATATCAGTTTTCCTCGAATGTCTCGGGTAGTCTCCTGGATTTCGTGCAGCTCTAAACAGGCCGGTGGGCTTCAGCAAAACCAGGCGCGCTTCTCCAAGACAGTCGTGCAAGTCCCACTACGGCGCGCAAGTCCAAACTGGCGCGCAAGTGTCACCAACGCACTTGCGCGACTCTTTCTTCCTCGACAACAAACTTGCGCGGTCCACTTCCTTTCTCTTCCAAACCGCCTTGGCTGCACAACCAACAACCGACGCGCAAGCTCTACTTGCACGACAAAACAACCACCTGCGCGACTCAACCACCTGCACGAAGAGAGCTCGAACAATCTCGAAGTCTTGATCTCCATGAGAAATGAGAAGGGGTGGTCCAGAATTTATAGGCAAACTGGACCCCCTGCGCGGTGGCGCACAAGTCCCTCGACGGCGCGCACGTCTTGTCTCCAGATCCTCTGTCGCCAACTCACTTGCGAGACCCAACCAATACTTCCGCGACCTTCTTTAGTTAGCCAAATTTTGATGTTCAGATCCTCAAAAACATATGGCACGCAAGTCTTTTATCCTCCAAGAGCACGGCGCGCAAGTACCTTTTCCAAAAACACTTTACTTTATTGGCCGATTTTTAGGCCCAAAAATTTGGCAAACACTGGGAAACAGTGCCACCTCCACTACTGTTTTCTGCTTGAACGGTATGATCGCTTTGTTGGTACACACCCTGAACTTCCACTGAGTATTGACAAAAAACACAAACCATACACCAAATCATGCTTTGAAGAACCTGGTTCCAACAATCTCCCCCTTTGGGTTTGTTGGCAATCAGATTAAATTCAATAGATCTCCAACCATGAGCAAATCCAAAACGCAAAAATCAACTCAGCCAACAGTCTAAGTCTATGTGAGCAATGCTCGGTGTATAAAACAAGAGAGAGAGTTTGAATTGGGTCTTAGTGTCTTGAAATTTTCCATGACGCCCGATGTTATCCTTATTAAACTTCTCATCACAATCTTACACTTCTCATCACAAAAGAATTTCTTGCCGTGAATTTCTTGCCTTGAATTTATTCCTTTCTCCCCCATTGACAATAAAACCAAAGACCGAAAAGTTTGTTCAACGTTCAGCTCAATCCATACTCCCCCTGGATAGTATCTCCCCCATAAACCTTCATCACAACCATAAGAAGATAAAAACAGTTAAAACAAACGGGGAGAGGGGATTTCCGTAGCCTCCTTATGCAGTAGGAGGTGGTCGAACACCGAGGTTCAACCGATGCTTCTCGAACACAGCCACAGACAATGTCTTGGTTAGGATATCAGCCACTTGCTCATTAGTTCCAACATGATCCATTTTAATCACGCCTTGTTCAACCTTTTATTTGATAAAATGATACCGTATTTCAATATGTTTTGTACGGGAATGCTGAACCGGATTCTTCGTAAGATCAATTGCACTTTTTTTATCACAATAAATCACCATTGGTTGCTGCACCTTATCACCAATATCTGTTAGCTGCTGCTTCATCCAAAGAAGTTGAGTTCATGCTTTTGTGGCGGAGATATATTCAGCTTCAGCAGTACTAAGAGAAGTACTTTCTTGTTTCTTGCTCAACCAGCCAACACATTTCTGCCCAATATAGAAAGCTCCACCACTAGTAGACTTTCTGTCTACAACATCACCAGTCCAGTCAGCATCAGAAAATGCTGATAATTAACAGTCCCTGCCTGCAGCAAAAAAATAACATGAAGTTATGTGTACCTTGAATTTACCTCATTATTCTTTTTACTGCTGCCATATGTTCCTCCTTTGGATTACTCTGAAAGCGGGCCACAAGGCATGTTGCAAAGACAATATCTGGCCTTGTCGCTGTCAGGTACAGTAGGCTTCCAATGATCCTCCTGTACATGGTGGGATCAACAGAGTTCCCATCCTCATGCTTTCCATGTTTAGTTCCAACTACAATCGGAGTTGACATTGGTTTGGTGTCTTGCATATTGAACTTCTTCAGCAACTCTCTTGCATATTTTTCTTGAGAAATGAAAGTGTATTCCTTATTTTGAATCACTTGCAGCCCCAAGAAATATGTGAGCTCCCCAATCATAGACATTTCAAATTCTGATTTCATGTGGTTGGCAAATTCATCCACTGATTTCTCCTTGCTGACACCAAATATGATATCATCAACGTTGACAAGAACCATGAATTGATCTTTTGAAGAATTCTTCACATAGAGATTGTGATCAACTCCTCCTCTTTTGAATTCCAACTTCTTGAGATATGAGTCCAGCCGTGAGTACCATGCCCGTGGTGCCTGCTTCAAACCATATAGGGATTTCTTTAGTTTGCAGACCTTTGTTTCATCAGTACCCAAAACAAATCCCACTGGTTGTTCAATGTAGAATTCTTCTTCGAGTACACCATTCAAGAATGTTGTCTTGACATCCATTTGATATACTTTATATCCTCTTTGGAGTGCCATGGCAAGGAAAATCCTGATTGACTCCAGTCTAGCCACTAGAGCAATGGTTTCTTCAACATCAATGCCTTCAATATGAGAGTATCTTTTACATACTAGTCGTGCCTTGTTTCTGATGACACTTCCATGCTCATCAAACATATTTTTGAAGATCCATTTGGTACCAATTACATTGTGACCTTCGGGTCTCTGGACAAGATCCCATGTCTAATTCTTTTCAATCTGATCTAATTCATCAATTGTGGCTTTCACCAAAGATTTATCTTTTGCAGCTTCTTCGAATGAGGATGGCTCTACAACTGATAGGAATGTAGATTGCGTGGTATTCCTCATCCTTCTTGTTTGAGTGGGTGCACTCCTGTCCCTAATTATGTTGGATGGATCAATCTCAGCTCTTCGATTTCTCCTATGAGGATCAGTAGTATTCTCTTCAGCCATAGTTTCTACTTCAGATTCTTCTTCTCAGTCAACATCATGATGTGACTGCTGAGTGTTTTGAACAGCTTCCTCTATTTCTGCATTTGTATTTTCTTCACGTTCACATTCTTCCTGACTTTCTATCATATCAGCATATGACGTCCTTAAAGCATTTGTGGTTTTCTCTTCAATTATTTTAACATCACTACTTTCCACATTCCTTCCTAAAAGCTTGTTGAAACATTTGTAGGCTTTGCTATTCATTGAGTAACCGAAGAAAATTCCTTCATCCGCATTGTCGCCATATTTCCCTTGATTTCCTTCTTTATTCTTGATGAAGAATTTACTTCCAAACACACGAAAGTATTTTAGAGAAGGCTTCCGTCCATGCCACAACTCATATGGTGTCTTCGTCTCACCCATATAAAGTCTTGTTCGATTCTGAATGTATACTGCAGCTTGAACAGCCTCTTTCTAGTAATGTCGTGGAATACAAATCTCAATCAACATAGTTTGTGCCATGTTGTTCACCTATCGATTCCTACGTTCAACAACTCCATTTTGTTGGGGAGTTCTCACAGTAGCTACCTCATGCAGTATCCCATGTTTCTCCAGATAGTTCTCAAATTCAATGGACGTGTATTCTCCTCCATTGTCAGATCGTAACACTTTGATTGTTCGTCCAGTATCATTCTCAGCGATTCACCGATATGTTTTCATGCAGTCTAGCACTTGTCGTTTCCTATGAATGACCATCACACATGCCATTCTAATGTAATCATCTATGAAAAGGACAAAGTACCTTTCTCCATGAGTTCCGACAACATTTATTGGCCCAAAAACATCTGTATGAATCAGATCAACAAGGTGAGACACTCTTTTCTTCTTTGGCCGATATGAACTGCAGACCAGCTTCCCACGAATACAAGCATCACATGATTTTTCACGCTCACGCTTCAGGTTGGGAATGTCCATGACAATTCTCAATTTTGATATTTTCTCCATGTCTTGTTGATTGATGTGTCCCAATCTCCGATGCCACAAACTGTTTTCTTCTTCAACAGTCATGTAACATACATTTTCTTCACTATCAACCTGATACAAGTTGCCTTCTGTTCTGCATCCTTTCATAAGTGAATTTCCGGTTTTTCCCTTGATAGTGCAGCCTTTCTGATTATAAGTAACTATAAGTCCTGAGTCACAGAGTTGACTCACGCTGAGGAGATTATGACGTAGGCCATCTACGTAAAGGACTTCAGTCTTCTTTAGTTCTCCATTAGCTAATTGGGTACTTCCACTCCCTTTGATTTTCAGAGCCCCATCATTACCACATCTTACTGTACCATCAACATTCTTTATGATATTCGTTAGTAGGCCGGCATTACCCGTCATATGAGATGAACAACCACTATCCAGAATCCAGGTACTGTTGTTCTTTGTAGCTTTGAGGGCTACCTCTGCAAGGTTCGATTTCTCAATCTTCTTCCTTTCCTTCCATGAGACATTAGATTCAGTATATAGAACTGATGGCCTTTCAACTATCTCTTCTGCATACCCAGGTTCTTCATAGTCAAAGTCTTCTGTGAGAGGTGAGAACCTGTTTGAAAGAGCAACACTATCTTGCTGACGAGACTTGACTTGTCTTGAACTTCGGTATGAGGTGTCTATGTCTCTTCTCTGCCTGCAATTAACAGCCTTATGACCAAAGTTAGAACAATGAAAACAATATCCATAGAAATTATTTCTTCAATGAGAATTAGGATATGAGATCGTTCTCCTTTGTTGAGCATCTATATCTTCTCCATTCAGATAGCTTCTCGCCTCTTCACAATAAGACATGGTATGGCCTAGATAGCCACATAACTGACACTTCATGAGAGGAAATGTCTTCTCACTTGAATTTCTCCTTATTCCTTCTTCCTTGGGAGAATAGTAAGAATGTCGGTCATTTTTGAATGTTTGAGGATAATTTTCGGGTCTCCTTTTAGTTTGGATTGAGGGTTCCTTTTTCAGCACTCTAGGTAACATTTCATCATGTTCAACTTTCATCTTGTCTTTCTTTTGGATCTTTTCACTTCCAGTAGTTGATGTCTCAGCCTCACAGCCAATTCCACTCTTTCCCATGCAAGCGGGTCTTTGATCACTCAAGATTTTTCCAACCCCATCTGAACCAGACTTGGCTCGTTCAAGTAATTCTGCATCTGAGAATGTTCCGAACTGTATTTTCTTCCTCGATTCTTTTGGAACTGATTCAGTCTCCAGTTTACTTCTTAGAGTAACTACTTCCTCCTCAAGACCCTCAGCAGTCTTGGATTTTTCATCCAGTCTGGATGTGAGGTCATTGATGACCTTTGCCTGCTCTTCAATTCTCAGCTTTAGATCAACTGTATCATCATTTCTTTCAATTATTTTAGACTGTACCTTCACAAATTCTTCCATTCGTTCAATTTCAGCTTCAAGTTGATCAACATATTCAGTTTATTCTTCTACAATTGATTTCCACTTATTGCAGCTCTTACATTTAATCTTAAGCTTACTTACCGCATCCTTAAGTTGCATCTCAGGATCTACACAAGTTCTCAGTTGTTTTTATCCTTCAGTATCTTCTGGCTTTTCAACAGTGGCCATCATAGAAGCATGGTTCCCAGTTTTGAATTCTGGTTCTTCTTCATCACAGAATTCATTATCATCTTCTTCCTCTTCACAGAAAAAACTCTTCCTTTGCATTTTCTTACTAGATTTGAAGTCTCCCTTTTTGAAGAACCTTCTCTGATGCTTCTTGAAGTTTTCATCCTCACTATATTCATCATTGATCATTTTTAAACACTGAGAAGCAATGTGCCCATCTTTTCCACAACGGAAACACGCGAGAGGTAACTTCCCTTTGAATTTCCCTTTCCCCTTCTGGAACTTCTTTGCAATGAGATAAAGAATTTCTTTTTCTTATTCATCTTCACCACTACTATCCTTTGATATTTTCAGTTTATCCATGGCCTTGAATGCCATTTCCTTGCTCACCCAAGTCGTAGCATCTTTAGGTTTGACTCTCATTTCATATTCTACCAAACTGCTAAGTAGATCATCTAAAGAAAGTTTGGAAAGATCTCTTTCCTCAAGGGCTAACACCTTCGCATTATAAAGAGGTGGAAGTCTTCTCAATATTTTCTTTAAAATGTCAATGTCTTTGATTAATTCTACTAGACCCCAAATAGCTCCAACCACTTCAGTAATTCGATTGAAAAAGAGTCTGCATTCTCGTCTGGATACATCCTCAGATCATCAAACTGATTGTGCAGCACTTGTAGTTTCGCCTCCTTCACTTTGTTATCACCTTCATATATATTCTCAAGTTTATCCCACATGGATTTTGCTGAGGTGAAATTCATCACCTTTAGGTAGATCTGATCAGAAAGGGCTACAGTGAGTGCATTCTGTGCTTTAGCATCTACATCAAGAAGTTTCCTTTCTATTTCAGTCATAGCAAGGCCTGTTGGATCGGTGACTTGTATTCCTTGTACAGTAGAAAAAAGAACTTCCATTCCAAGAGCTCTTAGATGAGATCTCATTCTGTTCTTCCAGATCTGGAAATTGCTTCCATCGAAGTGAGGGACTCCCCTGACATTGACCGCGTTTTCCATGACGAAGAAGGTCAGATTCAACACCAGCAACCTTTACCCTCTAATACCACTTGAAGGACCCCGGAACACCCTGAGAGGGGAGGGGTGAATCAGGGTGACCACTTTTTCTTTTAACGTGATGGATCTTGTTCCCACGTTGGTAGAAACTTGTTGAACCTGTATGATGATTATGATCAGAAAGCACACATTCACATGCACAGAGAAGACACAGCCCTTTTTACTTGGTTCACCACTAAGGGTTACGTCCAAGGAGCATACGCCGACATGTTGTCGGTCGTACCAAAATCCACTATGCTTCACTATATTGGGATTACAATGGTTGGTTACAGACACTCTGTCCCAGGCTCACTGCCTTTACAATTGTTCAGGGATAGCTCACTGCGTCCCTCGGGTCACTCCCGTGGACTCCCCCTGGCTCACTGCCGTTGGTGAGGTCCCACTCAGTTTATAGACGTAATGGTCTCTTAATCATTTTCATAATAATGCATCCTTTGTTGTATGTAGATGCTCTATTGACGTCCGATTCTCTCTAGATGCAGAATACCACTTTTCCTCAAATGTCTCTGGTAGTCTCCTGGATTTCGTGCAGCTCTAAATAGGCCGGTGGGCTTCAGCAAAACCAGGCGCGCTTCTCCAAGACAGTCGCGCAAGTCCCACTACGGCGCGTAAGTCGAAACTGGAGCGCAAGTGTCACCAACGCACCTACGCGACTCTTTCTTCCCCGATAACAAACTTGTGCGGTCCACTTCCTTTCTCTTCCAAACCGCCATGGCCGCACAGCCAACAACCGACGCGCAAGCTCTACTTGCGCGACAAAACAACCACCTGCGTGACGAGAGCTCGAACAATCTCGAAGTCTTGATCTCCGTGAGAAATGAGAAGGGGTGGTCCAGTATTTATAGGAAAACTGGACCCCCTGCGCAGTGGCGCACAAGTCCCTCGACGGCGCGCAAGTCTTGTCTCTAGATCCTCTGTCGCGCAACTCACTTGTGCGACCCAACCAATACTTGTACGACCTTCTTTACTTAGCCAAATTTTGATGTTCAAATCCTCAAAAAAATATGGCGCGCAAGTCTTTTATCCTCCAAGAGCACAGCGTGCAAGTACCTTTTCCAAAAACACTTTACTTTATTGGCCGATTTTTAGGCCCAAAAATTTGGCAAACACTGGGAAACAGCGCCACCTCCACTACTGTTTTCTGCTTGAACGGTATGATCTCTTTGTTGGTACACACCCTGAACATCCACTGAGGATTGACAACAAACAAAAACCATACATCAAATCATGCTTTGAAGAACCTGGTTCCAACAAAAATTCTACTTCATTATCTACTATGAAAGTAGAAACAGATGAAATAACACATGTTGAAAAAGAAGAGGAAGATCTCAGGGATGCCCCTCCAGCATTTGACGAGGTTATATCTACCATTGTGGATGAACTCAGAGAAATAAATCTTGGAACAAAAGAAGATCCAAGCCTTACTTTAATTAGTGCGGCCATGACTCTTGAAGAGAAAGAGATGTATATTTTCTTTCTAAAGAAAAATCGAGATATATTTTCTTGGAACTATTCAGTGATGCTGGGGATTGATCCTAATGTTTCCAGTCCTCGTTTCGGTTTTCTAGAAGAACATCGTGGAATCATAAAAGCTTCTAGAAGAACATACCCAACCTATGCTTCCAAAATTGAGGTTGAAGTGGATAAACTTATCAAAGCTAAATTTGTCAGAAAAGTTCAATATCCCAAGTGGTTGGCTAATATTGTCCCAGTGAAAAAGAAGAATGGAAAAATTATATTTTGATTTGATTTCAGATATCTTCATTAGCACTGTCCTAAGGATTATTTTCCAGTACCAATTACAGAACTCTTAATTGATGCAACAGCTGGATAAGAAGAACTTTCCTTTATGGATGGATATTCTGGGTATAATGAAATATGAATGGCTCCAGAAGATGAAGAATCCACAGCTTTTAGAGCACCTCATGGTGTGTTTTTCTATTAGGTAATTCCCTTTGGCCTAAAGAATGCAGGAACAACATATCAGCATTCCATGCATCATATATTCAAACCCTTTCTGGGAAAGTTTGTGGAATGTTATATGGATGATTTGGTGGTTAAATCGAAGCAACTTTCTAATAACTTGTCTGATTTGGAAATCATATTCCAAAAATGTTAGCAACATAATTTGATGATGAACCCCTTAAAATGTGATGTTGGGGTAACCTTAGGAAAATTTCTCAGCTTTTTTGTATGCCATCATGGCATCGAAGTCAATCCTGAGAAGACAAAGTCAATACTTGGTATGTCACCTCCTCAAAATTTGAAAAAATTGAGAGGACTTCAAGGACACTTAGCCTATATTTTGCATTTTATCGCCAATTTGGCCAGAAAAAGTTTACCCGTCACCAAATTGATGAAGAAGGGAGTCACATACCAGTGGACTGAAGAATGTCAAGAAGCATTCCATATTCTCAATAAGTTTCTCTTGAGTCCACCGGTATTAAAGCCACCTGTTGAAGGAAGGCCATTTACACTATTGGAAAATGGATCTATCCCCACGGTTTTCCCCAAAACAGTGGGGATAGACCCTCGTATGCCCATGGTTTTGGAACACCATGGGTATAGGTGAATTTTTAAGACCTATACCCATGGTTTTCCAAAACCGTGGGTATAGCGGGGTCTATCCCCATGGTTTTCCAAAACCATGGGTATAGGTCCTGAAAAGTGTAAACCGTGGGTATAGGGGTACCTATCCCATGGTTTTGGGGAAAACTGTAGGGATTGGTCTAGGCTAAAATACCTATACCCACGGTTATGAAAAACCATTGGTATATGTCACTTTTGTGTGCGCGGGGAATTTTTTTTTCTGTGGGAAGGAATTTTTTTTTGGCGGGAACCCTATACCCACGGTTCTTCCCACTATACACAGGGTTTTTATAACTATATTTAACTAAATATATATATATATATATACATATAGGTGATGTTAGGGTAGTGGTTAGACGCAGAGTTTGCAGCGAAGAGGTTGTGGGATCGAAACTCGGTGCCTGTATTATTTTATGACCTATACCCACAGTTTTGAAACCGTGGGTAAAAGCTGTTGACATCGTGGAAATTGGAAATGTTTCAGTGACATGGTGGCAAGACACCTATACCCACTGTCTTGTAAATACATTGGTATATGTTGGGGACTTATACTGACACCGTTCCAGCCCACGATTCCCAAAACCGTGGGTATAGGCTATACCCTCAGTTTTGGGGGCTATGCCCATGGTTTTGAACTATGGGTATAATTCATTTTTCTAGTAGTGTTATACTCTATGTGATACCTCTAGAGAAATCATTAGGTGCCTTTCTTGCTTAGAAGAATGATGTTGGGAATGAAAACAACCACTAGTATCTCAGTCAGACTATGTTTGAAGCAGAAACCTGATACTCAAATATTGAGAAGTGCTCCCTAGCATTAATCTTTGATGTTCAAAAGTTGAGACACTACCTGCAACATCACGAGGTCCAATAGGTATCTCGCAATAACCCTCCCAAATTCATCCTTAGTTGTCCAATGCTTACAAGTCGTCTGGCAAGGTGGGTAGTTATCTTGCAGCAATTTGATATTCAATATGTGTCTCAAAAGGTAATGAAGGGCCAAGATCTGGCTGATTTCTTTGATGAACACCCTTCAGTGGAAGAAACATATTCAGATATTGAACTCCCTGATTATAAAGTCTTCTCTATTCAAGAATGACTTAAAACATGGGAAATGTACTTCAATGGTGCTTCCCGAAGTCCAACAGGGAGGAAAATGGAAAATCCTAAATTCAACAAAGTTGGCTTAGGAATTGTGCTCATTTCTCCAGAAATGGAAGTGTTACCTTATTCCTTCTCATTGTTAGAAGGTGGTAAAAACAATGAAGCAGAATACCAAGATCTCATCGCAGGCTTGGAGTTGGCGCTTCAAGCACAAGTGAATCACTTAAAGGTGAAATGTGATTCAGACTGGTAATCAAACAAGTCAATGGGGATTATGCCATCCAAAAAGAAGAGCTAATTCCTTTGTATGATTATGTCAGAGAGTTAATGGAAGAGTTTCCTTTTTAACCTACATTTTCTTATGTCCCAATATCACAAAATTCCCAAGCTGATGCACTGGCTAATATAGCAACAGCTCTGGCAGATCGAAATTGGGACGAGACAACGATCAATATTTCCCACCGTCGTAAAATTTCACCTTATGTTCAAGCCAGAATAGAGGAAATCAATGAAATTAGTCCCATCTCTGAACCATATAGTCATACTACAGTATAGAAGATACCTATCAGGGAATACCTTAAAAATGGAACAATTCCACCTGATAGAGCTGGGAAAGGAAAAGTCTGGAGAGGTGTAGTCAATTTCACTCTTTATGATAGCCCAGATCACCTAGAGAATGTTCTCTAAAAATTTGATTTTGATGGACTTATCTTCAGATGCATTGATGGTGAAGAGACAATGGCTGTCATGAAAGAAGTGCATACACGAGTCTGTGGTTCCCACCAGTGTGGACACAGACTATTTGATCAAATTTGAAGGCTTGGATACTTTTAGCCTTCAATGATAGAAGATTGTGTTAATTTCATAAAGAAGTGTCATTCATGCCAAGTACATTACAACTTAATTCATCAACCCCATTGTTTCTTCATATAGTTAAATACTCATGGCCATTTTCCATATGGGGAATGGATGTAGTGGGACCTTATCCTTTGGATACATCCAAGCAGTTGAAGTATATTCTTACTACTAGTGACTTCTTTTCCAAATGGCAAGAGGGAATACCCCTCAAAGAAGTCAGTCCTAATTTCAATGTTAGCTTCATCAAGTCTAACATCATTACCATATTTTATGTCCCTCATACCATATTGACGGATAATGGCACCAAATTCTGTTCATATGAGGTGAAGAGGTTGTATCAAGAATACAACATCAAGTCCAATCATTCATCTCGGAATCATGCAGCGGCCAATGGCCAGGTAGAAGCTTTCAACAAGACTCTATCAAATATACTGCAAAAGATGGTGGATAAAGATAAGAAGTCATGTCCTGATAAACGTTTTCATGATTTATGGGCTTATCGAACTACCACCCACACTATAATGTGGTCAACTCCATATTCATTTGTATATGGAATGGAAGCAGTATTGCCAATTGAGGTTCAACTACCCTTGCTCAGAATATCTATTTGTGATAAGTCATCTACATATGAACAACCTCAAAAGCGATTGGATGAATTGGAATGGTTATATGAGAAAATATTGTGCACCCTGCACCATTGGGAAGTCTATCAGAATCGAATAGCACAAGATTTCCACAAAAATATTTGTCTTCATTCATTTGTTCATGGAGAATTGGCATTAGTTCTCATAACTCCAATGATACTAGGAAAGAAACCTCCCAATTCTGAACAAAAATGGGAAGGAACTTATTCAATACATAAGGTCCACTCCAATGGAGCTTATTCTTTAATATCAATGGATGGAGAACTCATCACTACTCAAACCAATCCCAGATTTCTGAAGAAAATTTTTGTATAAATACAAAATATAGCAAGGGTCCATGCATATGACTTTAAACTATTGGAACTTACATCCAACATGACATTAAACTTTGACGTCCAAACTACATGACGCTAAATAGTACAGAAGTCCCATACGTCCAGTAATACGTTAAACTGCATAACCAATGGTCCATGCATACGACATTAAAATATATGCACTTTCGTCCAACATGATGTTAATCTATTCCCTTTCATTATCATATACGACGTTAAACTATACAACAATGGTCCATATATATAAACGTAAACAATACGCACCATCATCCAACATGTTGCTAAACTATATCATCTCTTTTCCGTCCAACCTAACGTTAAACTGTGAAAAAGTCCCTAATACGTCCAACATGAGGTTAAAATGTGTCTTCATCGTTCTTAATGCATGACATTAAACAGAACAGTCCCCCTTTCGTCCAACATGTCATTAAACTGTATTGTCCCCATCGTCTTATCTACAACACAATAAAATGTACAGCACTCTAATTCATACTACATGATGTTAAACTGGGTTTTGTCCCTTCTTCATGACAATAAACTGTGCAACACCAATAGTCCTAACTGCAAGACTTTAAACTGCATACTTCCTTTATATGTCCTACATGAAATTAAACAGTGCATTGCTAAGGTTGTGGTTACCTCTTGTTTCTCACACTGAGTATGACTCACGTGAGCTTAGAGAACATTTCAACCATAACACCCTCTCTAGGCCGCTAACCACGTGTAAGTCCAAGCACCATTTTTAGGTCATTTTCCCCTAGAAAAACATTATCAATAATTCATTATTTAATTGAACTACGCGGACTTTGATCCTTGCCTTCTAGGCTGGTTACGTAGGCAACCTCCCAAGGTTCAAGACCAAAACCAATCTCTTCACATTGGTTCAACTTCGTCCTTTCTATACGACGTTAAACTGTACAACATTTTTGTCTTGTATGACAATAAACTACAATATTCGTTGATACCCTCACCTGAGAGGGAATCATTATTTATATTGATTTTCAATCATGTTATATTTCAAAGACTATGTGCATACATGGTAATGCCTGAACCTTTTACCTTGGGTCAAACCATCATTGCACTAAAGTCCCCTTTTCACCCTTCACTTGTACGAACTAAATCTTTATAGAGGGTATTTATAGAACTACGTGGGTCTTATTCCAATCCTTATGGGATATGTAGGAACGTTCAAGTGTCCCTCGAATCAATCCCCAAGTCTTTGGGCCAAACCCCAAATTCCACTTTCAGTCCCCTGGCTGAAAATTCCTCATGAAAACACACACTATGTATTTCTTATAATGGTCCAAGTTATATGACCCTAAACTAATATCTCCCACACTTTCACCCCACATGACGTTAAACTACGTTTCAAGAACTACATATGGCTTGATTACCATCCTTATGAGATTCATAGTGAAGTCCAATATTTCAAATCAGGATCCAGCCAAAGCATGATTATGGTTAGCATTGATCTGTGAATCTCTACATACATAAAACAAAACCCATTTTTATGTGTCATAATCCTAGACTTAAAAACTTCCAGATCTTCATAACCCTTTTCTTGACTTCTAGTCACAAAATGTCCAATTTATGAGAATTATTTTTCCTGAACATGCAGCACGTCCCCTTATGCGGCCTTGCATAAACAGTCTACATAACAGATGTGTCAGCCAAAAGATGCTATTATTTGACTATGCAGCTAATTCCCTTAGGCGGCCCTGCATAATTCAACCCCCAAACAGGTTTGTGAAAATAGTGGTAACTTCATTCTTGGGAAAAAAATCTCTTTTGTCCTTAGTTGTCTTAATGACAATATGTATGGATCCATAAAAAAGTCTATCCTTAACATATATGTCCCATACTCTTTTTCAGGATCTGAAAGTATTCAAGTCTAAGGTTTATATTTCCCTTCCCTATGTTTGGGTTAGAGCTTCATAGGAGTGACATTCATCCAATTTTTAGTCAATCTTGTTTGGAAATATCTTCTCCATATTCAATTACCTCTCTCCATACAAAAAACTCCATGCTTTGAAAAATTTGAATCCCCATAAACTTCCACTGGCTTTTTAGCAGTAGAAAAGTAAATTTCTGAGAGTTCTTTTGCCTGACTATACAGCACGTTCCCTTAGGAAGCCTTGCATAAACAGTCTACATAACAGACTTATCATCCAAAAGATGCTATTATTTGACTATGCAGCCAATTCCCTTAGGTGGCCCTACTTAATTCAACCCCCTAACTGGTTTTTTGAATAATGGTAACTTCATTCTTGGGAACTACTAATTCTAATGCCTTTTATCCCTTTTTCGTATCATTGCTCAGATTCAAAATTTATTAAGTCATAGTTTACATGTTTTCTTTCATAGTTGAGTGTGGTAATATGTTTTCAGATAAATTGTCAAGGAATTAAGTCAATTTTAATCCATTCAGTCAAAGCTATTTCGACCATAATAATTAGCCTTTTTATGTCCGACCTACATGACTTTAAACTACCCACAAAAGACAAGGGAACTTTGAATAAAAGTCAAGTTCCATCTCACTAAACATAAATTTTATATGATTTATGTAATATTGTGCAATTAAAATATTCAAAGTTTGTAGGGTAATTTATTTTATTATAATCCTAGTAAAAATTAAACTATGCTTACTAGGCCCATTGGCTTAGGTAAAAATATAAATCATGTAGCAAAGGAAAATTCATGCACAGATGATTGAAAAGGAAAGCGTTATTTCCATTTGATGCACAAGAATTAGAAGGACATCCATAGATTGGAGTCTCTTCTCTTTTCCAAAAAATTACAAAAGACTGTCAACATAAGTCTTCACTTGATGTACAGCATCCTGAGCTTCATCAATAGCTACATGAAGCTCATGCACTTGACCAACTTCACTCTTTCTAGCATGATGGAGTGGTTTCTTAGCATCTGTGATGTCTTTCATACTAGTCGTTTGAACTCCCACCAGTGAATTATTGAGTTGGTCATTTTCCCCAGTAACAATATCTAACTATTGTGGAAGGTGCATCTGCTGGACGACTTTATCTTTGATCTTATGCATCAGTTCCTTCATCTTGGCAGTATAGTCAGCCTCAGCTCGGGATATTGTAGCCTCAAATTCGCTAATGTTATCTGACAGCTTCACCCTGGTCAGATCTTCACGACACTTTTTCTCATGCTCCCTCCTTAAGATGACATATTTTACCATGACATGGATCTTTTGATATCCAAAACCACCAAGTCCCATTATGACAAATTGGGTTGATAGTCGAGGGATCTTCAATGACAGCTCTTCTAAAGGCACTTCAGATATGATCTTCCATATGTTTTGTCGTGCCCGGCATCGTGAAAATTGGAATGACTTCTATATTTCTGGATCCGACTCAGCATCACTGTCACATGGGGGAATCTAATCTTGGATTAATGCACTTAAGGAAGTGCCATGTTCTGCTCCTTCCCCCTTGACCTGGGCTTCTTCACTTTCAATTCCCGTTGGGGTGGAGGCTGATGCTTCACCTCCATATCTAGACACTGAAATAGATGGCCCTACGTAATCAATTGAATGCTTTGGTTAGTTTCAAAGGATAAAAAAAGTTAATTGTCTATCTTGAAAATTAAGTACATTCGTAAATATTGTTATCCCTTACCCAACGCTAGATCAGTATCTTGAGAAGGCTCCTCCCTATCTTTCCTAGCCTCAATAGGATTTTCAGGGTGAGTTTTAGGAATCTCTACGGGGTTCATCTCCAATTGCGCTAATGTATCTGTAATTGTAGGGTTTTCAGTACCCCCTTCAGGCATTGGTAGTTCAGTAGCTTTCTCAGATGGAGATGCATATTTGAACCGATCATGATTAGACATGTAATAAGAAGTTATTTTTAATAGGACGAAGGATAAAACCGGCATCCATAATCTTCTAAATTACATGGTAATTTTACATGATTTATAAAATCTTCGAAAGATGTGCCAAGTTCCATCATTTCATCTAATGTCATCTCAGAATACTGGTTAGTCTCACCAGTGGGAGCATTTGATTTGTCTTCCTGGCGACCTTGATCATGTGGTCCCTGAACCTGGATAACGTCTTTAGATAAAATCATGGAATCAGTGGAAATAGCCGCAAAAAGCTCTAATGTAGGGGTTGAACCTGACGTATCACAGAATGGAAGTCAGTCAATGTTTCATTCAACATTTTATGAAGAATTGTTAACTTACAAGAAGTAGGTTCCTATCTTCTTGCAACAGTAGTAGGAGGGGTATTGGGAACAGTTGCTGGCACTTCTCCACGACCATCCACGTTAGCCTGAATTTGTGATTGTTCCACATCACCCTCATGGTACATAAAGGAGGATCATTCCTCTCCCTCAGAGGTGAAATTGAATAAGACCCTGCAATCCCATGTAAAATGAGAAGTATTTGTCATGGTTTAAGACTCATGATTACCCAAAGGACTTACCACTATTAATGAAATGTTTAGTTGTGGACTTCCTCCTTTGTTGCTTTTTTTCATTGGCTTTTTGGGAGTGTCGGTAGTCTCCATTATAGGCACTTGAATTTGATAATGGAAAGCCATGTCCAACTCCTCATTCATGGCCTACTGACCTAGAGATATCTCACCTGATTCGCGAGGAGAGTCACTAGTATCCCTGATAGCAGTACCACCAGGGCTATATTGTGGTGAAGAAACCTCATTATTTCTTTTCTTTGCAAGCTGCAAGATGAAGAAAATAATTTCCTTGAGTAACAAATCATTGACAAATTAAGCTGCAAAGAAAATAAGGAAAGAAAACATACATCTTTAGAAGCCACGTAGTCATGCCACTCCTCATCTGCAGAACCATCAGTCCCCTTAGTGGCAGCACGATCAGTCATTACCTTCACCTACTTGGTAACAGGAGTGGAATTTTCAGTGGAATATATGAGCATTTTCAACTCCATTATATAATCCCTCACTTCATCGGGGTTATCCTTGTAATGGATAACTGTAGAATTCAGAAGATTCCCTATTCTAGGGAGGTGTATCCCCTCCCACAAATCCATCTAGGCAGTCTATGTGCCACAATATAGATTCTGCAACGTCTGGATAGCCTTTGGTCGTATATATTCAATATGTGTACCATAAGGCTGCGAGGAAGGTCCTACAATCTTTAACATCAGATTCTTCCAAGCTCCTGCAACTTCTGATAGTGAATAATATAATAGGACTTGTTTCTCTATAAAGTAATGGTGATTAAATTCCCACAATGAAGTAACATACAAGGATATGATGGAGTGGGTCTTTTGATTCTGACTGGAGGATAATATCGGGCATGAGGAGGCTTTTCCGATTGTTGTGCCTCATCTTCCCCATCCTGGGAATCCGGTGAGTCAGTCCTTGATGAGGAATCTGGCGAATCAGCTTCAGATGGGGAAGCATCACCTTCATGAGGAAGGGATTCTTTATCTACAGTCCTCTTCCTTTTCCCAACCTGATAAACTGGGTGATTCAGCACCCCTCTAGGGTATGATGATATCCAATGCTCTACATACCATGTAGTAATGTTATATGCCAATTTTTCAACTAGTAGCTCAAACACTGCCCGGTCTTCTTCCTAGATGTCAGCAACCATAGTTGCCGGGAAACCATTTTATGTTGCTCTGACTTGACATGCACAGGGGGAGATACACCGGTATGCTGTAAACACTTGAATTGATGTGAAAATCACTATAGATCATAGGCCTCACATATAATCTCTCCGTCAATTCTAGCGACCACCACACCATCTCTGCAGGCTAGCATGTATGCCCTCAAATCCAGGCCCGCTATTCCATCATCAATAAACCGCCCGGTTGGCGGATTTCTATAAGGATGGAAATTAAATTCCTTATATATGCTCAGCCTCACCTTCATGTCATAAGAGTTGAGAGCTTGTGGAGCAATTCCATAGAATTCCTGCACTGATGGTTTGAAAGAAATTCCAGGAATTTCTACTCTATGCTGTACATTATACGTCCTGAAGTGAGTGGCGATCCATCCCCATAAAACTCGTAATGGTCCCACTATTCTAAAAGGAGACTTACCCATGATGAAATTGAGTATGCCCCTGTGAATCTTTGCTAAAATGGGGGTAACCAACCCAACCATCTTTCCCTCAGCCAACATTTCCGCAATAACGATGGTCCCTGGCCTGATGCTTACCTTCAATTCCATGACTGGCCGAAGATAAACACTAAGCCACAAGGCCAAGAAGCCCAATAGACGAGTCTTCTATGGTATTCTCTGATTCACCTCATATCCCTACTTTTCATATTCCCCCACTTCTAGGGTCGGCTAGAATGTGCCAGGAGCACCACTTTTTTCTATTTTTGGGGAAAGTGGTAGGACGAGTGGGACTCTTCTCCTTGGGCCCCTTTTTATAGGATCCCTTCTCCTTCGATCCCTTTTCCTTTAGCTCTTTCTCCAAATTATCGATGAGAAATATATTCATCCATTCCTCTAGATGAATATCATTCTAGAATGAGTCAAGGAGGTCTCTAAACTCTTGAACTTGTGGAAGATTTTCAATAATTCCCAAGACAAAGTCGGGGTCTTCTCTGAATTATTCCAAGTCACCTTGGGAGGGTTGAATTCATCATACATATCATCCAAAATTGGATCCCCTTAGATCTTGTGGACATCCCACAGACTGATGCTTATTTATCCATGATTTATATGGAAAGAATTGCTTTCTAGGCTCCAATGGTTGAGTATCTTGATCACGAAGTTATAATGCCTATAAACATATGATTTCCCAGCCCAGATGGCTTCATATATTGAAACTCATTTAAAATCCTCAACAAACACTGCACAGGTTTGTCACACCCAATATGCCCACATCCAGGTTGGCATCACACCTCCTCTAGGACGGAAGTCCTAGCTCTTCTTCCAGCCTTTGGATTGATCCATCTGAGAATTTCAGAATATTGAGGGATAACAATGTGGTTGCAGCTCAGGCTTATGAGGTTTTAGATCTAGAGTACAAGGGCTATAATGCATCATATGGTCCTTCTCCACTATTCCCACACTTAGAAATACTCCTCCACATGAAATATTTGCTGATAAAATGTTTGTATAATTAAAAAAACCAATAAATTTGGAGATAGTTCTTTTCCTCTGTAATGGTAACTTCTCGCTGATGACCATAACCATACAATGGCAGATAAATGCTCTGGGGGAATTTATGATGATACTTCTTCAAATACATAGCCAAATCTGGGAGAGTTTTATCGCAAAAAGTATAGTAATCATGTCCAATGATGATCATCATATCATCAATCTGTTTGATAGATAGTTCATCAGTCGTTCCAATTCTCTTGGTAACCATTGCATCTGCAAAAAGGTTGAATGAATTAACTCTTAAATGGGTTTATTTTTTATAAACTTTGTGAAGAAATTAGAAAAAAATGGAAAAGAAATTAAGGCGCACAAGTATATTATTGGCATGCAAGTATGGATGTGTCATGCAAGTATGATGTGTCGCGCATGTTTTCAGCGCGCAAGTATAATTGCGCAAGTCTAAATACCTTGGCAGCAGCGCGACAATGAAGAAACAACAGAAAAACTAATAACTTTCATGATTAAGGCAACATGCACAGCGAGAGCTCGAAATTCTGAAATTCGGTGCTTTGCGTGAGGAATGACCACGTATATATAGGCCAGGTTGTACCCTTGTGCACCGACACCTGTGCGGATGACCACCTGCGCGCCGCAAATTTGCACGCTCAACAGAACTTGCGTGCCGCATGTTCCTTGGTTTTATTCTTTTCCTCAGAGTCACATCCTCATTTCTTTTGGATCCAACTCTGAGGGGGGACTTTTGGTGACACTCCTTTCCATCACATAGTCTAAAAGAATTTAAATGGAAATACCTTGACCCTAAAGGGATTCATCCTTTGAAGAAACATTAAAAATTGACAAAGGAATGGACCAATATTTAAATGTAATTGGGTCATGCAAGTTCCACTAAGGTCACGAAAGTATACTTGTGCGCCACCCAGTGGTCGCGCAGGTGACTTGTGCACCTTCTTTGAAATTCACACAGGGTCTTCTCCAGCCTATAAATACCCCCTGCGGGCCCCCCATTTGAAAGATGAAAAAATTCCCGAACCTCATATTTGAGCTCCCGACGCCCTAGTATATTCATAAAGCTTCAAAAAACTTATAAGGTAATTTCATACTTAGAACGGAAGATAAAAAGAGGGGGAGGAAGGCCTAAGTATTGAAACTCATCAACACTTGCACGCCTGGGTGGCCAGCCCTAAAGGGAAATGGCCACACTTGCGCGCTGCATTACACCTTCCACATAACTTGCACACCTCTCTTCTCGAAGCCTCTAGGAGTAGTATTAAGGGCTTAATCCAAGACTCGCCCATGTTATACACTAAGGATAGACTGTTTTGAAAGTACCGATGTGTCGTGCAGGTACACCTGCGTGACCAGGACTTGCGCGCCCATGATGTACTTGCACGCCCGTGCAGTACTTGCGCGCCCCTCTCTTTTTGGCTGCCCTTCCTTCCCATTTCACCCCTCTTAGACCTATCCACCTCTCCTCTTCAGGATTATTCCTTTAGAACTCTCTCCAAATCCATTCGTGGCATGATTTCTTTGTTATCTTCCTTATCTGAAAGGAATTTTGTGGAAAATCTCTTAAAACCTAGTGATTTATATATCATCAAGTCACTAAGGTCAGAGATTTCATTCATTCAAACTCATCCTTTAAGATGAGAGAATCATTAACCTAGGCCTCCTTTTCAGGAGTAATCCCCCAAAAAAATTATCATTAATTTGGGAATCCTCTTTAGGAGTAAACCCCAAGTCCTCATTTGGGCCTCCTTTTCAGGAGTAAGCCCCAAGTCCCCTAATCTGGGCATCCTTTTTAGGAGTAATCCCCAGTCATAATTCCCTTAGCATGGGTTTCCTTTTCAAGAGTAAGCCCCAGTCTCCATGTACCAAAATATGGGAATCCTCCTCAGGAGTAATCCCCAACCATGGTTCGCTTAACCTGGGATTCCTCTTCAGGAATAAGCCCCAATCTCAAAGTCTGCAAATAGGGGCATCCTACATAAGAGTAAGCCCCAAGTCCCTTAATTTTTCATGTCCCTTAACCTGGGCTTCCTTCTCAGGAGTCAGCCCTAGTCTTAATTTCTCTTAACTAGTCTTAATTTACTTTTGATCTGGGATTCTTCTCAGGAGTAAAACCCAATCATGAGTCACATCCTAATTTGGGCATCTTCCTCAGGATTAATCCCCAAGTTAGAGTACCCAAATCATCATGAAGTACATATACCTTTATTGGCCTTGTTTCTAGGTTTATTCCCTAAAGTAAAACCCAATACTCATCTATTTTGGGCATTCATACATACATAATCCCCACATCATTGCATCTTTCATTCCACAATTGTCTGGATTCACCAATACCTCTTGATTCTCACATCAAGCAAGACTCACATGAGCATAGAGTGTAAAAGTAATCATGAAATCTTTCTTAAGACATCAATATTGCATAAACATCATACTCCCTTACTCAAACTATGTGGGTTCTGATTCCTTTTCCAAAACAAAGGATACGTAGGTAGCCCATCTGTGGGTACAATCCCAAATTTGAAATAATCCATGTCCTTCTGAATGAAAATAAACTTCTAGTGCCCCACTGAGTGTCTTTAAAACTAGTATGGTTATCATAATGACTAAGAGACTTTTATATACTGAAGGATACCATTGACTAAGAATCTCGAACAAATACAGATGATTTTCTATCAATGAAGAACCTTGAATACATATACAATATTCTCTAAATTTCCTACATATCAATCATTGATTGTCAGATCTAAAGGAAAGCACATTTTATACTTGGTAATGTAATATGGAATCATGAACAAAACATAAAAATATATAGAGAGTCCTGGAGTAGACAATAATTATCCTCAAAAAGGAGTGATGAGTGCAACCTCCCATCCTCTCGACCAACGCAAATTCCTAAGCCTCATCAGTCCACAACTAATGAGCGCCAACCTTTGGAAAGTAGGTCCAAAGGGATATGGAATAATTAGATCTTTATGGTTCTACGAACAAACCCATTATAAATAGATTGGAATGTTTGAACCTTCATTCAACGATGTCATCCCCAATTCCAGAGGAAACAACATCTTAACAAACTAATTACCTTTACAGTTTCTTAATTTAATCATATTTCATTATGATACCTATTCATGAACCATCACTTGAATAGCCATTTCATCATGCACTTCCAGAAAATCCACCACAATGTTGTCCAACAATTATTTTTGGTTACTTCCATCTTTATTGGAACAATTTAGAATCATATCATTCCCAAAAACAATATTAATTTTCATTTTTGTCTCACCCATCATGATAAAACCCACAGAAGAATGAGGTAATAGAGCTAGTAAGTAAATTTTTTTAGATTAAGGACTCCGAACCAAGGAGTCCTTGAAAGAGACCCCTCATTTTAAATAGAATTATTTTCATTAGACGTTGAAATAGGAACCTCAATAAGATCCTTACATACAAAATTAAGAGGTATTATGTCATGATCTGGAATTCCCAATTCATCTAGGCTAGCTTGTGTTTCCTCAGTCACATATTTCTTCTACTTCTTTCTGTAGGTATTATGATCATCCTCTGCTTCAAGGCAATACGTGAAATATATGGACCTCCAAAAAAATTCCAATTAAAGTTATATAATTATACATTGAGGGATGAAATCTTATAATTTCTCATACAAAATGTTTCGGTCTTGTTTGTCAGTATTAGTAGATGAAATTAACTTTTCTGTAAGGTTCTGGATGACATCAACCTCACCAAGTATGCATGCGATGTAACCATATTGCGCCTTTATATATTCATTGTCTATTTTAATAAGAGTTTCTATAGTTTAGGTGATATAAATATTGGTATCTAGGTGCTAGAGAATCCATTTCATCCTAATGATCTTAACTCAAACATGCGATATAGTGTTCTTTACATCAAACAGATCAAAATTGAAGTTCCACTAATGTATTCTTAGAGATTTTGGATTCAAGGAGACCATACCAAATCCATAATAATTGAATTTCTGTACTTCAATCAATAATCGAATATTGAAGAAACCTTTTCCCATAATAATGCATCTAACATTTGAGAAACCACATTTCGAGGAGATCATTTGAATTTGTTCAGTGGTTTTCCAAATGTTATCTTCTTTCAAAAGAACAATTTTTGAAAAATAGGTATCTTATACAGTATTTCATAACCATAATTTCACATGTTTATCATATTTAAAATATTTTTAATTAGTTTGATATCATGAAACGTTATTTTTGGGTTTCAATTAAATTATTTGATGTTTCTACAAACACATTTTTTGGATAGAGATGATTAGATGGAGACTATTGGACACACAAATTGAATTTTTTCCAATATGGTGATTCAAAATATTTTGGAAGGATGTTTTTTAATATAGATATATTCCATTGGATAGTGTTATGTTGATACAATGTCAATAGATATGGGGTTTCCCTAAAAATGTTTCGATGATTAGACATAGATCATATGATGAATTGTTTATTGGTTGATTATGATATGAAAACCTTCCACAAGTACCATTGTAATGTATTAATGTAACCATTATATGGTAATGGTATAAAATGTTTCAACCCCTACTCAATGATTTGGATACCAAGATTTGGGATTTTATTATTTCAAGTTAACAGTATGTTGACAATTTTAATTGAAGATACAACTAGGATTTTACTATTTTTATGTCAATGGATGGTTGAACATGAATATTTGTGGTTGGTGAAAATGTATTAAGAGGAAAATTTCGTCTATAAAAACGTTGTTGAATTTCTTTTTGGAAAACAATGACAACTGTATTGTATGATTTAGGTATGAGAATCAACAGTGAAAAGGAAGTGACAGATAGATTTGTACTTGTTTATAACACCCTTCAATGATTTTTTGTGGTGTCCCCCGTGGATATAAGTCATTTTCTAAACAATGTTAAATAATTTTTTCAATTTTTACTTAAAATTATGTTTTTTAATAATGAAATTTTATATTTTTTATGGTGATTATGTTGGTGTCATCCTTCCTAATTTCATTGTAAAAAACATTGGATTTGGTAATTATCAAAAACATATATGTCTAATAATTTATAAAGATTCTTTTTATACAATTTTGGATGAATCTTGCATATGGATATCTATCATAGGTATGAAGTTTATTACATAATTTTTGTTGGTTTAAATGTATCTTGGTTTATTTTTTCATTAGGTGTTCTCATCACAAAAATTTGTAATAGATGGATAATATTTTGATATACTTTTATCATAGTGTTCAGTTTTTATCTCCCCATTTCTTTTATTTTATTGTATATTAGTTGTATTACATATTTTAGATGATTAAATTCATAAGAATAAAAATTTCATGTAAGAATGTTCAATGGAATAAAAATATATTTTTGGGGAATTTATTTGGAATATATTTTCATATAAAAGGATTATGATTCTCCTATATCCAGAAATAATCCAAAAAATGGGAAAATTATAATGGTGTTGGTCGTATAAGAAACCTTTAGCCTTAATCATCAATTCCATTATGTTAAATATTTCATTCATCCTTAGAGAGAAAAAATACTAGAGAGTGTATAAAAGAGTTGTATGAAATTTATGAGAAGCTGAATTCACTTACCAAGGATTACATTTTTTTTATGTTATTCAACCTAAGGTTATCAAAATGAAGATCTAATACTAATGTTTTGTGTTAATTTTGTATGACTTGGGGGATGCTCAAATATGTGATGATAACATTGATATATGGATAGTTTAGATTTCCTTTTCTTTATTTACTTATATCGATCTATGATTCCATAGTGAGAGTGGTTAGAAACTATAGTTTAAATGAAAATATTGTTTTAATGATATCCAAAACATGGCCATGAATGATGTTTTGAGTCATATGGACATTAAAATACCATCCAAAATAGATCTCAATAATAACAGATAACGAAGTTTAGTTCATCTGATGAAACCTCAAAAGAATAATGATTCAAAGGATACATCATAAAAAAGATGTTTATATTGGTCCATAGGTTTATGTATTACATTCTATATTTGTGGGAAGATGGAATATATCATCAAATATTGATGGGATCGATCAGAGGAGTCATATTACAGAAAAAAACAATTTTCACAAAATATACGGGATCAAACCTGATACTAGTTATGTGTTTTTTATGGGATTCATGGGTTTTTTACTTAGGGGAATATTATCATTCAATTGTAGATCGAGTTTTCATGGTTCATTTTCTACCAAGATGCTTGGGAAGGGAAAATAGGTTGATGATAATGCTCAAGACATGGTTGGAAAAGGTAAGATGAACAATTTGAATGGAAAATGTATGTTTCCTAGAGTTGAACTATTTTATATATATTACAGGTCTCGAGATAAACATCATATTAATGGTACAACTTGATGAAGCTATTTTCTGAATGATTTTTTGGAATGGTTGTTGGAATATCAGATTATAATATATGGTATTTTATCTTCAAGTTAAAAATGGTACCCTATATCATTGTAGATTAATTAAATATGTTTTAACTATCCTAACAACACTAGATAACAATCCTGAAAAAATGGAACTATAGGTTTGGTCACATCAATGAGAATAATTATAAAGTTATATTTAAAATGGAAATACATATCCTTAATCACATAGACCGTTGATAATGTGAGAATTGTATTCTAAAAAATAAAAGATAATTTAATTCAACTTGGATGGATGAAATTTTATGGATCAAGACTAAAAAACATGTTCATTCAGATGTTTGGGGTTCTATAACCTATTCTCTCACATGGAGGATTCATAATTTATTTGGGCTTCCATGATTATTCCATTTTCAAGGTCTTGATCTACATCATAGTGAATAAATATGAGGTATTTTATGAATTTGTTTTGTGGAATATCTTGGTTGATCAATAAGGTGATATAATGTTTAAATCTATTAAGATAGAAAATGGTGTGGAATACACTAGATAGAACTCTCCAAATTTCCTTAATAAGAAGGTAATCAGGCATTAGAAGAATATTTTTTTATATAAAAAAGAATATCTAAGATAATCAATCAAATACTAAATTATAATTCTTGAAGAAGGTGGCATCACTCTAGAATGCCTAATGGAATTTGGATGGAATCTTTGAATACAATAGCTCACATGGTAAATAGATGTCTGGATTCAGGTACATAACATGAATATCCCAAATAAATTTGGTTTGTTAAGAGACAAGAGTATAATCATTTCAAAATCTTGGAAATTGTCACATATGTATATATTATTTCTAAGGACAGAGATATGATGGAGGATGAATACTAAATATATAATTAGTCTAGATATGTTGATAAGAAAATTGATAATTAAATGAGAGATTATGAATAGACACAAGTCACCCATTGTCAATACTTCATTTCTAATAAATAAAAATTTCCAAAAGATGTTAACCTAATAATGAGGGATGTTGAAGATTGTTTAACTATCAATGTTCTCAACGGTTACATTGAAGAGAAAGGATGAACATCAAGTTATGAAAGTCCTTATGAAATTTTATTATTTTTCTCTCTCTTAGTCAAAGTACTATACAGATGTATATTAGGTAGATAATTAATAGATTGTGATTGTTTATAAAGGAATGATACAGAGAGGGAATGATTATAATGATCATTACAGGAAAGATGACAATTTTATATTGATGATTGAGTGAATGAATATGATTATGTTTTGAGGATATCCACATATATTATGAATCCTTTTCAAAGGGTTAATATTTATATAAACTATTACTTCCATGGGATGTAGGAAAAGATAGCAGTACAAAGGAAGATTCTACTTTGAGAGACTCTAAATAATGGGATTCTTCCATGGGAGATGAAATGAGTTCCTTAGATCTCAGTACGTTTAGGGTGTTTTCTATGCTATCAAATGAAATGTGGGATCCTGAAAAAATGTACTTTTTATTTAAAGGAGGATGTTATTGAATGTAAGAGATAAAATGCATTCTTAACGGTTAATGTTTTTTAGAATAGATAATGTAATGAATTTTGAAACAACAAATTACCACTAGTGAAACACAGAGCCATTCTAGTAGTCCTTACCTTTTTTTGTTCGATGATCTATACATGGAATATATGGTCGTAAGGAAATAAAATCAATTGAGACTTGGAGGAAGAAATTTAGATGGTTTATCCCAGTGGTTATGATGTTCATTAGATGAATTATTTGTAATGTAAAATGATAAGACATTTTTATTGATTGAATCCTTCACTGGGTGTCTGATGGAAGTATGAGAATCTTTTTGAGAGTATCTAGGAGTGGAAGAAAAAAATACATGCTCAGTACCCACATATATTGATGTAGAATTTTGTTTTTTATTTTCAAGATATAAAGACCAAAAGTATGTACAATGTTATGATTCATATTTTTTCGTATATTACTTTTAATTATTGTATTTATTATTTTAAAATATAGGCACTTAGATAGATTGAGAATTCAATGCCCAGTGAGCCTATATTTAATTTTTGCAATATATTTAATATAATAAATATCAGGGGTGAACAATTTTCCTAAAAATATGGAATAATTAATAAAAAATATTCTGTAATAAAAAGATGAGGAAGCTTTGGAGTTCATATTATGGATTTTACCCAAGGTTATACTCAACCTTGAAGCATTTCAGAAATCCAGGTTGAGTATTGTAGTGGTCTAATTAATAAAATAATCCTTTTAAATAAATTTGTTTAATATAATGAGGAAAATACCTATGTTTCCACTATAAATACATGATTACAATAAAATATTACGGTTTCTTGTTTAACTTGGGAGACAAAGAAGACCGTTGGATGAGAGAATTATAGGTGGATTACAATGGATCATATTAGGATCAAGGATCTTTGTGCCAATTATATTCATGGATATATCCAATAAAAATGACGAAAATTCATTCTTCTCTATTATTAATCCAACATGAGGTATGTCAATTTTTATTTGGATTTTTCCTCATTAATTTATCCAAATGAATAATGAAAATCCATCAATAATATAATTGATTCATAGATCATGCATGTTGTTGGTATGAGATAAATGTTATATGAGATTGGGGATTTATTGGATGATAATATTTGATATCTTATTTTGGAATTATAAAAACAAAAAATCAAGACCAATATGAAAATATTCAAAGGTATGTTCCTCATGATGTTGGCTTGTATATTTTCTTCCAAAAATATTCTATTATCATTATAAATTTCATTTTTCATGAGGATCAATGAAATATCCGATATTCATTCATTGAGCGATTTTTTATCAGATTAAAGTATCAAAGAAATGGGTGGGATATATAGTCAATGATCATATTGAGGTTTGATGATGACATGATATAATTAGAAACAGTTCATGAGGGATTGAATGTTTCTATTAAACCTTGTTCTATAAAATGGCTAAAGAAAGAGTATGTGGATGTTTCCTAAGATTATTTGATGCCTGGAATCCTAATATCCAGTGATGGGATGTTTGGATAACCCCTACTAGGTTTTCATTAAGGATAGTGCTGGTAGTGATATAGAGTTTTATGTTGAAGATGAATTGGTGGTGTTTAAAATTCTCACATTAAACGACATGTAATCCTAAATTATATGTCATTTGGGACCCCATATGTTGTGCTTGGATTTTCTACAATGATATATATCACACACCATGTGAATCATTCACACACCGTGTAACTCTTTCATTTTGGATCGACATGTTCCCATAAAGTTACATATACACAAACATGAATATTTATACCCATACTTGGTCATCCTTACACATACACAGTTAGGATTACACAGGCTCAGACTCACCATGTACTAAGAGATGCATGTGATCAAGTGTTGTGATACATGGGTAGGATTTAGTGTCGAAGAGACACACCCTATACTACTAGTAAACACTATATCCTCCTTAAAAATGGAATAGATCCCCTGTCATCTTGATCATAGATATTTATCATTAGGGTATGTTACCCTGATCCATTTCATGAGGTTTTAGTTTAGATTTTAATCCTATGCATATGATGGTGATCTACTATAAGGAACATCATTATTCGATATAGTTGTTTGAATACCTCCATGAGGCCTAGAGTGAGATCTTATATCATCTTCATTACACTGTGTGGGGTTATTGATATCTTCATGACCAAAAATATGTAATATTTGATAACCTACACTGTTTGCTAATCTAGATTGGGTTGCTGGTATACCTTATGTACTTGAGAATGATCTCCATCAGTGTATCATTCTCGTTAGAATTCCAATGTAAGATTCTCATGGATGGACAAAAAATAATGACATTTGGGATGTATTCTATCAGTTATATTTGAATCCTATAGTGTGTTCTCCAAGATGAGTTTTCTATAGAAAAGTTTATCAATAATCAATGAATAGAAAATAAGATTCTATCTTACATGAGACTATGGGTCTACATGGACAATATCTTGATGTTTTGTTATATATACCATTTTCAAATACCTATGATGAACATAGTAGTATTTTTCATGATGTTATATTCTTAATGATTTCATGGTGTACTACTGTGTGTTATTATACTCACTTAGGAATGAGATTTTCCTACATGTTTCATGTCTTATATACACAAATGATCTTTTAATGGAGTTTTAGAGAGACCAACGGTAGGCATAGCTTTGTGAGCTATATAGAACAATGTGTGGTCCAATATTTATATTGAATGAATTATTTACCCACTTCATATGTTGAAATTTTATTTAGTTTCATTATTAGGGGATTTTATTTCTCCTTATTGCATTCTATTACATAACTTCATACTCTGATTGTGGGATTTAATACGTATTCCTGCATGTTTATCTATTTTTTAATTACAACACAGTTTGGGATTAGGTATTCATGTGTGTGTGTACATGTACATTATGGTAATGCCTCCCATGTATGTGATATGCCTTCTTGGTGTTGTTCATCTTCCCCAATCCTATTGGAGGAGGGAATGGGTTATTCATGTCACGAGACCCATTGGGAGGAGTCATGAAATTATTTTACAAAATATATTAATCCACCTTAAGAAAATAATTATCAAGTAATATGTTTGTTAATAAATCCCACTATAGTCTGAAAATTACTTCTTATTCACTGATATTATTAAATATTGACCACCCTAGGCCTCCTCCACTAAAAAACTAGTAAATAAAAACAATAATATTTTGATAATCTAAAAGATAGCAGTCATCATGTATCTTTTATTGGGATTTTATCCATCCCTTAATACAAATAGGATGGAAGAATCATTTAATGTATGAGGATATTGTCTAATAAAATTCTCAACTATTGACATAATCCTCTATGGTGGTTTTGGTTTCCCCTCGAATGGATTCCACCAAAATTTATATCTTGTGTTAACTAAGCAATCATAGAAAAATATTATTGGGCTCAAATTACAGACATTCTAGAATGTTTATTTGAAAACATATTTTTATTTTGATTCATTCCCACATCCTCTCCTTGTTTCCTCTATAGAAAAACATTATAAACATACCTGGGTTAGAAAAAAACGTGTTATTATTCAAATGATATAACGTGATATCATCAGTTCAAAATCCATTAAAGGTATTTAATTATATTATCATAACCTCCAAACTAATATAAACATGAATTCTAATACCATATACAAATATTTTTCCACAACACTATAAAAAATTGTTTTCCTATTAAATAATTCACTCTTTTATTATTATATAATCTTTGTGTTTTATAGTTTTAGGTAAATTTTATATCAACCTTAAATAAATATATATTAATTATCATTGTGTAAAATTATAGTTAGTATACATATTTTCCATAAAAGGAATATTTGTTTTATATAATATGGTTCATTTTAATAACAATTCATTAAAATTTCCATCTTTACATCATTATTATCCCTACTCACTATTAAAAAACTACGAAAAATTTATAAAATTTTTTATAAGAAAAGAAATTTCTAGTAAATATAAAAATAATGAATCACAACTTATTACTTATAGAATACTTATAAAGTTTCTCTCTTTAAAATAAAGATTGAGTGAAAAGTAATTATATTATTACCCAAGAAATAATCCTCACTACCAAAATAGTTTCTTAAAACATTGATATGAAATAATAATTGAGAAATATAACACATCATGTTATCATTGAAATAATAAATAAATAATGGAAATGTTTTCTAAAAGTTATACCTATATCCTATAAGAAGGAGCATAGTCACCCATTTTAGCATAATCACATGAAAATAGTTTATGAAATAAATTTATTTATATGAAAACCCATACCAATAATACATTATTCTTTTAAATTATTTAGGGAATAATTTTCATATCAATTTTACAATCACAATTACAAATGGAATAAACTACTAGGTCAATTAAAAATCTATTAGGATAAACCTACCTGGTTAACTATGTCCCATTGAATAATGGATTGGAGTTGTATAACAAGTTCAACTATCATTATTTTAAAACACTTATTCATGGATTACAATTAAACCTCATAGTCACAGTTTCTTATAGAACCAAATGTCATATAATAAATTCCAATGAACCATAACATAATCATAACTCATGAAAGGTTTCATTATTAGATTATTCATCCCCATAAATAATTTCCAAATATGAAAACATATAACAAATTTATATTCTTTTTTTGTAAATTCCTATAAAAATAGTTAAATATGTATTTAATTTGAAGAAAACAATGATTATTACAATGGAATTAAAGAAAAAAAATAACATTTATGGTTTATTGATAAACTATTGATGTCATTTCTGTTAAAATACATAATTTTTTAATTTTTTTTAAATAATATTCATCAAAAAACTAAATAAGATACCACTGAAAGACCATTTAATGAAATTTAAAAGTTAAATAAATGTAACAATATGTTGTTTAATGAAAATATAAGTATATCCTTGTAATATTTTTAATTTTTTGTACTTTTAAGTGAAATATATTTAAAATTAGTTATTATGACATTTAAAATGTGCTTTCTAAAGTAAAGTGTCTCGCACCTCAATTTTGACTCATCTCATACATTATTTACTATCAGGAATAATAGAGTTTTTTATTTCATACTTAATAACCATTATCTAGTTCTATGTTACTTTTAATTTTTTTAATACCAATCTATTTTCAATTTCATTATCAATTAATATTACCTTGTGCATTTTGAAAATATTCAGATCATATATCCAAAATGACCTTGGTATGTTGAGTATGGTTAAATATGAAATTAGTACACCATAAAGAAAATAATTATAGTGGAATAATTATCATTTTTTTATTTTACTTTTATATTTTAAACATACAATTAAATATTATTAAGTGAAATGAACCGTGTTATAATCATGTTGATGGTAACTCATATGTATGCATGAGTAACATTTCAATTTTCAATGATCATAATACAAAGAAGTTTAGTACTTTATTAACTTTACATAATTATCACAATATCATTTATAGAATTTTATTTTTATAATATAATTTTATATATATCATCAATATGATGTGGAGATGAAAAAAAATTATATCACTTTGGGGAGTTGGTAGTCCACATATACACACAAAAATGATATAATTTTTCAATTGATGTAATATTAGGAAATAATATGAATTATAATTTTTCATAAATAATAAATATGATATTAATATCATATATATATATATATTTAATCTATATTTATTACTATCCTTGAGAGATGTTGTTAAAAAAATCACATCAGTTCATGTGGTGGCAGTCTGCTATACACACTAACAGGGATTTCATTTACCATTTGATGAAAAATGAGAAGGATATATGTAATTTAATTAATATAATAACAAATTATTTTATCTATTACATTGGTGTTATTATTTTACTATGTAATAACAATATATTAATGAGTTATATGAATAAATAAAAATACACTTGGTTATGAACTATACCTCTTTTCTGGACATCCTCATAAGGTTTACACCAAAAGACTCCTTAGGTTGGTTTTATAATCAAACCAAGGATTGCAGGATATAAAAAGGGATGTAAGAAAGGAATTTTGGCAGTTATTTTCCTGTGAAAATGGATTTTTAAGTGTGATGAAAAGTGGAGAGGACTGCAGTAGTGGAAGCACTATAGTGGTGGAGTCACTATAGTAGATAATTTATTGGTAGTGAAATTGTATAAGACGGGTAATGTAGTAGTACGAATCACCGATCGACCCATTGGGAAAAAATGGGCTTTCAGGCCTTGTATTAATTCCACTTGGTCTTGGGCATTTGGGCTATGTAATGGGTCTCCCATTACCTAGTTTGAAGGAGGTATTTTCTTAAAACGAGTGGAGATAAACATATTTTTTTAAATATATGAGAAACATGATTTGATATAACCTTATAAATTAAAATTTGGACATCTTTTGGTGATGTTTTTATCTGTATCTTTTGGTTTTAACACACAATTAATGATTTTCACGATTAGCATTATATCAATGATTTTCTACAATAATGGGATTAATAAATTCACTGTAAATGCAATAACATCTCATAAATGGACAATTTAGGATATTTTTATATATATTACATTATATTGGATGGTGATAATATTTATAGTAATTTAAAATTAATTAAAAACATTAATTATTATAAAATATAATTAAACAAAATTTAAGAATAGTTCGTTTAATTTATGTTTGAAAACAAAGTGAGGGGAAAAGAGTTTATATATATATTATTTTAACAAATCCCTAAAAAGATATATTTATCTAAAAAATTCATGTAATACAATAATTCAATTTATTTATATTACTTGTAATATTTTTAAAATTATTGTTTTATTTTTTATTAACTGAATAAATATATTGTTAGAATTGCATACAAATTTAAGGTAATTATATTGTAACTAAAAGTTATAAATAAAAAATAATCAAAAAAATTATTTATATTTAATATTACTATTTCGAAGTAGACATAATGTTTTTATCCCAATGTCAAAAAATTATGGATAATAAAAAACATAAAATATTTTATTTACATTTTATTATTAAAAATATTTTCAAGGTAAAAACCTATACAATTGAAAAATAATGTCATATATTTGACATTTCATTTATTATTGATGAAATTTAATCCCCAAATAAAATTATTCAACGTGTTATGGTTACTTATCATTCTTTATGATATTATTTTTAACACTCATTATCCCATTTCACAATTATTGTGATAAAAAATTACTAGGATTACCATTTTTAGTTACTAATAATAAAAGGAAATTTTTTACCAATTTTGTACATCCTGATTCCAAAAATTGAGTGTATCTTCCATGATTCAATTAACAGATGTGGAAATTTTTTATTTAAATTTAATCCCAGAAAATATTTCAAAAAACAAGTTTTCATAAAAATGAATGTTTAATTATAAAAATGTTTTTATACCAAAATAATTTATAAAAATCAGTCAAAGGACTATTATTAGATTATGCTATATTAAATGATACAATATAATATAATGACTATTAAAAAATAGAATGTGAGTTTGAAATTATTTTAAATAAAACCATATAATAAAAATTCGAAGATAAATTTCATTTTATAATCTCAAAAATGATTATTTTTTTTAAAATTAAAATTTAAAAATTTAGAAATTATTATTTTAAATAAAACCATATAATACAAGAAAACCAAATTTTGTTGGAAATGAACATTTTTTCATTTTGAATTAAAAGTTAATTAATATTATAACAATAAATACAAATCTTAAAATATTATTAATTAAAATATTAAAGAGATATATATTATTATTATATGGGTTGTAACATATATTATCATTATCTTTGAATGTCTGTAAAAAATTTTATTTATCAAAACATAATATATTTTATTCAATGATATTTTTTTTCTTACTATATCAATTATTATGTCCTTGAATATGTTCAATAGATTATTATATTTTCTATTAGATTGGAACATGGATCTTAAATTTTATCATATAATTTATTTAACATAATGATAACAAAATTTTAGAGTTCAGTTAAAAATTATTTAATGCCCCATATGCTTAAATCACCATTTTAATATTTTCCTTCATCTAAAATGACAATTTTCTCTTTGGAAATTAATTTCATGTTTTTTGTTTTATTTATCTCAACTTAATTATATAATGAATAATGTTAACAATAAATCATAAAAATTGTCCTTTTTTATCAACCTAAAAACATATAAACAATTAATGATAGATTAATTTTATTATTCTACTAATTATATAAATTGAATCGTCATTATGTTATTTCCTTCCCATCGCTCCAATATATCATTCTCATCAATATAATATAATATTTTAAAATCACCACTAAATGTTTTTTAAAATTTAGGCATATATTCAAGATGTTTCTTATAAATATGAGGCAAAACTACAAGATAAAGTATTAAAGATAAGTTACAAGAGGAGGGATGAGTATAAAAAATTTAAGAAACATCGAAAAAGTTGAAAACTAACTAATGAGTCTATCTGCAGCCCATGTTCTTCGGAAACCTTCCTCCAATTTGAGGATGAAATCCATACAACCATAATTTAGTTAAATAGGGTTATTGAGTTTGTCATCAGAGTAAAGATCAACAGGTTCATTTGAGACAAATAATTTCTTATACTTTTAAGAAAGATCACATATATTCACTTCCATATTAACATGAAAAAATTATTCTAAATTAGTGGTTATAAATTTCATCACTGCAAGGTTGTATTTGTATATGAACGTTTTTTCCATTTTGGAAATACGAACATAAATCAATGAGTTAAACCACTCAGTTTCCTCTTTTTATAGACCAATTGGTATACATTCTCCCTCCAAAACATCAACTCGAATATTGATATTGAAATTTTTTATTGTCTCAACATGAAACTCCAACTTACAATCTGAACCAAATGAGTAATAATATTTCCTATTAATGTTAGTAAAACTAGGAAGAAATTCCATTTTGTAATCAATATTTTTTTTGGAGATGTTCAAGTGATTTTTTATAGGGGACCATCTTGAATCCATCCTCATCTAATGTAATAGATTTGGATGAGGTTTTAAAAGAATAAGAATCCAATTCTCTATCCTAATCATCATGAGGATAAAAAACATCCTTCTTACTATTATGCATCTCAACAAACAAATTACCTTTATAGTTTCTTAATTTAATCATATTTCCTTATGATACCTATTCATGAACCATCACTTGAATATCCATTTCATCATGCACTTCCAAAAAATCCACCGTAATGTTGTCCAACACTTCCTTTTGGTTACTTATATATTTTTTGGAACCATTTATAATCATATCATTCCCGAAAACAGTATTAATTGTCATGTTTGTCTCACCCATCATGATAAAAACCACATCAGTATGAGGTAATAGAGCTGGTAAGTCAATGTTATTAGATTAAGGACTCCTAACCAAGGAGTCCTTGAAAGAGACCCCTCCTTTGAAATAGAATTATTTTCTTTAGATTTTGCAATAGGAGCCTCACTAAGATTCTTACATACTAAATTAAGAGGTATTATGTCATGTTCTGGAATTCCCAATTCATCGAGACTAGCTTGTGTTTCCTCAGTCACATATTTCGTCTACTTCTTTATGTAGGTATTATGATCATCCTCTGATTTAAGTAAATAAGTGAAATATATAGACCTCCAAAAAAATTCCAAATAGAGTTATATAATTATGCATTGAGGGATGAACTCTTGTAATTTCTCATACACAATTTTTCAGTCATGTTTGTCAGTATTAGTAGATGAAATTAACATTTCTATAAGGGTCTGGCTGACATCAACCTCAACAAGTAGGAAAGCTATGTAACCATATCGTGCCTTATTGTATTCATTGTATATTTTTATAAGAGTTCCTATAGTTGAGGTGATATAAATATTGGTATCTAGGTGCCAGAGAATCCAGTTCATCCTAATGATCTTAACTCAAACATGCGATATAGTGTTCTTTACATTAAACAGATCAAAATTGAAGTTCCACTAATGTATTCTTAGAGATATATGATTCAAGGAGACCATACCAAATACATAATAATAGAATTTTTGTACTTCATTCAATAATAGAATATTGAAGAAACCTATTCCCATAATAATGCATCAAACATTTGAGAAACCACATATCGAAGAGATCATTTGAATTAGGTCAGTGGTTTTCCTAATGTGATCTTCTTTAAAAAGAACAATTTTTGAAAAATATGTATCTAAGAGAGTATTTACTAACACTAATATCACATGTTTATCATATTTAAAATAAATTAAATTAGTTTTATATCATGAAACATTATTTTTGGGTTTCAATTAAATTATTTTATGTTTCTCTAGACACATTTTTTTGATGGAGATGATTAGGTGAAGACTATTGGATAGACCAATTGAATGTTTTCCTATATGGTGATTCAAAATATTTTGGAAGGATTTTTTTTACTATAGAGATCTTACATTGGATAGTGTTACGTAGATACAATGTCAATAGATATGGGGATTCCCTAAAAAGGCTTCGATGATTAGACATAGATCATTTGATGAATTGTTTATTGGTTGATTATGATATGAAACCCTTCCACAAAAACCATTGTGATTTATTAATGTAATTATTATATAGTAATGATAGAATATGTTTCAACCCATAATCAATGATTTGGATACCAATATTTGGGATTTTATTATTTCACGTAAATAGTACGTTGACAATTTTAATTGGAGATGCAACTAGGATTTTACTATTTTTATGTCAATGGATGGTTGAACGTGAATATTTGTGGTTGGTGAAAATGTATTGATAAGAAAATTTCCTCTATAAAGAGGCTGTTTCATTTCTTTGTGGAAAACAATGACAACTGTATTGCATGGTTTATGTATGAGACTCAATAGTGAAAAGGAAGTGACAGAGAGATTTGCACTCGTTTTTAACTACCTCCAATGATTTTTTTTGTGGTGTACCCCATGGATATATGACATTGTCTAAACAAAGTTAAATCTTTTTATTTCCATTTTTACATAAATTATTTTTTAATAATTATGTTTTAAATTTTTTGTTGTGATTATGTTGGTGTCACCCTTCATAATGTCATTGTAAATAACATTGGATTTAGTGATTATCAAAAACATATATGTCTAATAATTTCTGAAGATTCTTTTAATAATATGTTGGATTAAGCTTTCATATGGATATATATCACAGGTATACAATTTATTTCATAGTTTTTATTGTTTTAAATGTGTCTAGGATTATATTTTCATTAGGTGTTCTCGTCACAAAAGTTTTATCAGATGGATAATATTGGGTTATACTTCTATCATAGTGTTGAGTTGTTATCTCCCCATTTCTTTTATTTTATTATATTTTAGTTGTATTAATTATTTTAGAAGAATAAATTTATAAGAATTAAAATTTCATGTTATAAATTTCAATGGAATAAAAATATAATTTTTGGGAATTTATTTGGAATATATTTTCATATAAAAGGATTATGATGATCCTATGTCCAGAAATCATCCTAAAAATGGGAAAAGTAGAATGTTGGTGGTTTTATAAGAAACCTTTAGCCTTAACCATTACTTCCAATATGTTAAATGTATCATTAATCCATAGAGAGAAAAAATACTATAGAGTGTCAAAAAGAGTAGTATGAAATTTATGAGAAGCCGAATTCTCTTACCAAGGATTCCATTTTTTTGTATGTTAATCAACCTAAGGATATCAAAATAAAGATCTAATACTATTGTTTTGAGTGAATTTATTATGACTTGGGGGATGATAAAATATGTGATTATGATATTAATATATTGATAGTTTAGATTTCCTCCTCATTATTCACTTCTCTAGATATATTATTCCACAATGAGAGTGGTTAGAAACTATAGTTTAAAGTAAAATGTTGTTTTTGAAGATATCCAAAACATGGCCATGAATGAAGAGGTGAGTCATATAGAAGTTAGAATATCATCCAAAATATATCTCAATAATACCAGATGATGAAGGATAATACATCATATGAAACCTAAAAAGAAGAATTATTCAAGGGTTGCATCATAAAAATGATGTTGATATTTGTAAATAGGTTTATGTACTACATTCTATATTTATAGGAAGAAGGGATATATCATGAAATATTAAAGGGATCGATCAGAGGATTCATATTGAAGACAAAAAAACCAATTTGTACAAAATATAGTAGATCAAACTTGATACTGGTTATGTTTTTTCTATGAGATGCATGGGTTATTAACTTAAGGGCATATTATCATTCAATTGTAGATTGTGTTTTCATGGTTCATTTTCTACCAAGATGCTTGGGAAGGGAAAATAGGTTGATGATAATGCTTGATACATGGTTAGAAACCATGAGATGATCAATTTCATTGAAAATTGCCTGCTTCCAAGAGTTGAACTATTTTATATATATTACAGGTCTCCAGATGAAGATCATATTAATGGTACAACTTGATGAAGGTAGTTTCTGAATGGTTTTTTGGAAAGGTTGTTGGAATATCAGATTATATTATATGGTATTTTATCATCATGTAAAAAATGGTACCCTGTAACTTTATAGATTAATTAAATAAGTTTCAACTATCCTAACAACACTAGAGAACAATCAGGAAAAAATGGCACTATAGGTTTGGTCACATCATTGATAATAATTATAAATTAATATTTAAATGGAAATTAATATCCTTTATCACATAGACCATGTATAATGTGAGAATTGTATTCTAAAAATAAAAGATAATTTCATTCAACTTGGATGGATGGAATTTTATGAATCAAAATGAAACAACTTGTTCATTCAGATGTTTGCGGATTTATAACCTATTCTCTCATATAGAGGATTCATAATTTATTTAGGATTCAATAATGATTCCATTATCAAGATCTTGATCTACTTTTTAGTGAACAAATCTGAGGTTTTTCATGAATTTCTTTTGAGGAATGTCTTGGTTGATAAATAAGGTGATATAATGTTTAAATCTATCAAGATAGAAAATGGTGGGGACTAAACTAGATAGAACTCTCCAAATTTCAATAATAAGGAAGAATACAGACATGAGAAGAATATTTTGGTGATAAAAAAAGTAATATCTAATAGAATCAATAAAATACTAAATTATAATTCTTGATGAAGGTGGTATCACTTGAGAATACCTAATGGAATTTGGATGGAATACTTGAATACAATAGCTCACATGGTGAATAGATGTCTATATTCTGGTACAGAACATGAATATCTCAAAGAAATTTGGTATGTTAAGAAACAAGGGTCCAATCATTTCAGAATCTTGGAAATTGTCACATATTTATATATTGATGCTGAGGACAAAGATATGTTGGAGGATGAATACTAAATATGTAATCAGTCTAAATATGTTGATAAGAAAATTGATTATTAAATGTGAGATAATGAAAAGAAACAATTCACCCATTGTCAAGATTTCAATTTTAATAAATAACAATTTCCAAAAGATTATATCATAATAATGAGGGATGTTGACGATTGTTTAACTATCAATGTTCTCAACAGTTACACTGAAAAGACAGGATGAACATCCAGTTATGAAAGTTCATAAGAAACTTTATTATTTGGCTCTATCTTAGTCAAAGTACTATATATATGTATAATAATTAGATAATTAATAAATGGTGATTGTTTATAAAGGAATGATCCAGATAGTTAATAATTATAAAGATCCTTACATGACAGATGACTATTTTATAGTGACGATTGATTGAATGAATATGATGATTTTTTGAGGATATCCACATGTATAAATAATCCTTTTCAGAGGTTTAAGATTCATATAAATTTTTACTTCCATGGGATATAGGAAAACATAGCATTACATAGGATGATTCTAATTTGAGAGACTATAAATAGTGGGATTAATCCATCGGAGATGAAATGGGTTCCTTAGATCTCAGTACGTTTAGTGTGTTTTCTAAGATATCAGATAAAAAGTGGGATCATGAAAAAAATGGATTTTGTATATTAAGGAGGATGTTATTGGATGTAAGAGATAAAATTTATTATTAATGGTTAATGATTTTTAGAAAAGATAATATAAGGAATTATAAAAAAATGTTCCACCACTGGTGAAACCCAGATCCATTCTGGTAGTCCTTACCATTATTTTATCATATGATCTACACATGGAATATATGGTCGTAAGGATATAAAATCAATTTAAACTGAGAGGAAGATGTTTACATGGTTTATCATAGTGGTTATGAAGTTCATTAGATGAATTATTTGTTATGTAAAATGATAGGACAATTTTATAGATTGATGAAATATATAACATAGTGGAATATGAAGTTCAACACATTCATGATTGATGTATTTTTCATTCTAAGTGAGTCTATTGAATATTTTATTAAAATCAATGGGAAGATAGAACATATCATATCATATTACTATTTCTGGATGATATAATGTTTTACACTATATAATCATAAATGATATATGAACATAAGAGAATTCTATCAATAAGGTTCAAGGTGAAAATTCATAGTAAATATAGGAAGATATTTGGGAAGAAAATTTATATATATAATAAATTCATTCCATCTATTTTATCCAATAAGGAATAAATTAGAAAATTTATGAGAAGATTCAGAATGATTATTTGTAAACATGTCTCGCCCCCCATGAATAATAAAACATATGAAAAATTAGGACCATCAACAAATATATATGTTTTCTACATGGATATGGTTAATTTTTCATTGACTATAAGATTTTTTATGTATTAAATGGATTGTACTCAAATAGATATTTTAGATAAAATTGGAGTTGTTATACATTTTATGTGAAATCCAGGAATGATCCATTAGGATGCTTTTAATAAATAATATCATACATGAAATTGTTTCCTTAATTATTTGGTGTTGATGAGATGTTCAAAGAATTTGTGAATGAATATTATTTAGGATACATTGATTCATGGAAAAGTACTAAAGGGTTTTTTGTTACATTTGGATTAACAATAGTAAGTTGGATTCCAAAAATTCAACCTATGATAACTTTTTTCTACAATAAAAGAATAATATAATTCTTCCACTGATGCGTGGATATGGTGGATACAAATGTGGTTCTATCTAAACCAACTCAAAAAAATATTCAAAACCTTTATATGATGTATCAATTAAAATTAATTTTTCTCAAGGATATTGTGTTGGATCTTAATATGAACAATGGAATGAAATATCACGCAAGTATTGTTACAAAGGTTACTATTAAATTAGAAATAAGGAAAAATTATTCCTCAATGGGAAATGGGTGATTAGACATAATGATGAACATTGTATTCATCGGATATAAGACTAGTTTAGGAGAATGAATATAGAATAATAATGAAATTGCAATGAAAGTCTAGGATTTGGTCATCAATTGATCATTTGTGGAGTTTTAAATATCCCCTTCACTTTTTTTTGTGATTTACTAGTATAATTCAATTGAACACATATAAAACATTTCTGAAAATATTTTGTATTCATCTTAAAATTATTGAAATGTATTTATTTCTATTCTATTATTCTTTAATTTCAGTTAAACTATATATCATACAGATTAAATCAGATAAAACTTGTAACTATAAAACAATATTAATAATATTCATATTTCTAGAGAAAATATAAATTTTCAATACAATAAAAAATTATTATTAATTTAAAAAATTAACCAAACATTTAATAATAAATATATTTCCCATATCATGTGTGATTAAAATTTATATGGGGTTGAATCGATGAACATTATTATTCATTTCTTTTAGTCAGGTTTCTTATATAAAAGAGTTATAAAACAAACAAATATATATTTTCCTATTAATATTTATTTTTTCTATTTATATTATTTCATAACCACACTGTTAGGAATGACTATAAATCAAATAAAACTATGAAAATTATTTTCATAATGTTCAATCACAATATGATATTTACATCATTTGTTTTTATATTTTGTATCCATTCCATAAAAATAATATCTTTTGGAAAACTATATTACAATGTAAAAATAAAATCATTTCCTCATATTTGAAATATCATAAGTTATTATAAGTACTCAACATATTCATAATGGCATCCTCTTGTTTTTATTGAAATTACTATGGCAATGGTTGGTGTGGAACATACCCATTGATAAATCCTTGCACATTTTACTATTCAATAATGAATTTCATATTATTTAGATGATTTAATTCAAAAATTATCTTAATAATTTTATATTTTCCATATATTATGTAATTCATTCATGTAAATATATTTTAGATGATGGATATTAGATATGAATATCAAACAAATGGATCCCCTTTAAATTTAGTTTTTATCTTATTTTTTGTTTCATCTCAATTTATGGATTTTATAACATCATAATAATTCAGCTACAATTACCTTTGGCTCAATGTATCTTGGAACAAAATTTCCTTCATCTATATAATTTGAGTTATGTAGATTTATTATTTTATATCATATATCATTAAATATAATGGAATAGATCTACTAAATTATTCACTCAATTAATTTTTTTTATTTTTCCAAAATTCATTAAATAATCTAGTATTGTTATATATAATGTTTTTAAATTTAATTATTAATTGAATAATCATAAATAAATTTATATTTTTTCATTAACAAATTGTTATTTTTTTGACCCATTTGGCTATATTGTAGAAGTATATACTCCATAATAATAAATAATTTCTCTCAAAAAATAAAGAATGTTATATAAAATATCATAAGCTATATAATTTATGATGTCATGTTATATCATATTAAAAATATTAAATAAAATATAATTAAATAATAGATATTATTTATAGAAATATTCAATATTATTACCCTATATTTAAATAAAATGATAGTTTAATTTTATATAAAATATCTAAAATTTAATCACTAATTATTTCTTAATAAAGTAGCTTCTAATTTATAAAAAATATAATCATTATCATAATTTAATATTGGTTGAACCATTAAAAAATTTTGTTGAAAAAATTACATATGTGTTTTGTTTTTTCTATAAATGTTTTTAAGTTCTGAATTTCTATATTCCCATAAATGTTTAGTTGACCAATTTTTACATATGTTATATAGAGAATGTTAATATCATATCCCATTATTTAATATATTATTTAAATGAATTATAGACCCTCAAATAAATTGTGACTGATGTATTAAAAAAATTAAGGAACACATTTTCTGTTCCCATCAATCAATTTTTTATACTCTGAAGATATGATTGTCAATATTAAAATTTATTAAATTTATTATTTAATCATTTAAATAATGGAATAAAATATGTATAAAACATTTTGATATAATAACTCATTCTAGATCATTTAGTTGAAACATTATATTCTCAAAAGACTTGTGTTAAGTGATACTATTATGTTTATGGTTTTTTCATAATATTTATTGAAATATTCAAAATAATATTTATTAATGGTTGTCCACAACTTGGATACATGTTTTAAAATTAATTATTTTTCAAAATTAATTTTCTTAGATGATTTTATAAACACAAGAATGAAGTATAAAATTAGTCATTTCCTATTATGTTAGAGGTAAAATTCACCCTCTTCCTTGGATAAATCTGCATCTAAATAGATTGAACTCGAGGAATATTTCCTAAAATATCCACAACTAGTTCAAACCATAAGATATTTTGTAGGCATTGTTTTGAAATATTTTTTTAAAAAAAAAAAAATACATTAAGGGTTATGTTATGTACCATATAACAAACTATATTATGTTATTCATGAATTCCATCACGTGAATATATCATCATGTAAAATATAAATAATTATTAAATCCGTAATTTAGTAGTTTTAATACTTTTACAATTTTGTATCAACTGATATTTTGAATTGGATCACCGTGTTCTTCTCACCTAATGTTTTATATATTCAAAAAAATTGTCTCCAATTTTGTACCATCTCATGTTTTGAATAATTTCTCCTTGTTCTTCCAATATATATATTCATAAAATAAAATAATCACACAAATTCCATGATTTCTTAAATGAAATAAACATATATATCTTGATAGAAATATCTCTTTTTCCATATCAGTCCCTTTTAAAATGTTTCTATGAAATTCATTATGCCTTTTCAGCATAGTTTAAATAATACACATTATATATTTAGAATGATGTTCTATGATTTTCAATTGAATCATAGGATTAAAAAATATTTAAAAATTATATTATTATAATAAAAATTGTCACGAACCAACCCACCTTAACCCTGAACCGGTCACCCGAGCCAGCCCGCGACACGACCCGAGAGGCGTTCGCGATCCTCCTGGGCTGGCGACAAGTGCCATGGCATCAAAAGAAAGAAGGATGGAACGATTTCACCCAATGAAAATAAATAAATCAGTGGAAGGAAAATATATCAACCCAAAGTAAATAAACAATACAAAAATAAAGAACGAACAACAACAGCAAACTAACGTGACCCCAACTAAAACCCCTCGCGATCTATAGAGCCGCACAACAAACCACGACCAACTCTCGCCCACTGCGAGCAAGCTCGAGTCAAAACTGCAACAGAAAATAAAAACAAGAAAACACTATAGGGGTGGGTATTAAATCTCAGTAGGTAGGCCTGACTAATTATATTCCCAATGCACATACCATTAAATAATGAATTTATCACTTCCAGGTTTGTACTAAATTATATAAAATATTGGTTTCCACAGACACTTTCATTTCTAAAACAACTTACAGTCCAATTCCCTTTTTAATATAAAACAAGTTTAGTGTATGGAAGAAACATATGCATTGCATTTTAAAACACTTTTGCGAACAATTTAGAAATCCAAATTTTAATAGTTAGTCAAAAGGAAAAATCACACACAACACACAACACACACTAAGTGAAATGGAAAAAATGGCACATAGAGATCAGCAACCGAACTCGACCTCTCAAACGTCTGCTACACACACATAAACACTAAAATAAACATGGTTCGAACCTAGAAGATCATGAACAATCGAGAACATACAATACATCTGACTCATCCTGAACTCATACCCTAACTCGATGATGTCATAACGCCCATACTACTACCCGGTATAGCCCTGCATGGCCTAACCGAGGTTCCCAATCCCCATAGCAGCAATAAATCACTATTCCCATGCTATGGGGCCACTAGCCAGTGCATGGTCTAAACTAGTGCAACCATCTTTCTCAGAAATTTCACTCAGTATGCCAGGTTCCCATGTCATCACAAGCAATAAAAAGGGGTGCATCCACAATGTAATTTAATCAGTCACCATGCACAAAAATCACATATAGCTCACCCAATCAATGCACACCAAAGAACACCCCCGAGTGGGTTTTCCCAAATAATATATTTTATTAAAGTTCCAAACGGGCCTTCGCCAATTTTAATGTAAAACCTAATTTCCAAAAAAGCTCAAACCACTTGTTCAGAAGAAATCATTTATCATTAAAACTAGAAGTACATTTTAAATTCCATGGATTATGTTTAAAGGCCAAACGTGCATTATTTCAATACTGGGTGTCCACTCGTCAAGAAAATGTTTCATGTTTTCGGTATAAAATAAACGGCTCTTTTTTCACCAAATAAATATACGAAAATTAATTATATTGTATTATTTAAAATTCATTAAAATTAATAACTCATCAAGAAATCAATAAATTCTAAATCTAAAGGTAAGTGAAGTGGGGGCCTACCTCAATTTGAAGCTTGGTTACGACGACGCGACACGTCACACACCTGCACACAAGCACGCTTAACATGCTGATGACCACAATATCTCAGAAAACCCACGCCAAAGCACTGCAACAATAGTAAAATAATCTAAAATATAGAAACACTGATTATAAATAACCCGAAAATTAAACACCACAAAAATATCTAAAAAACATAAACATTTATTTAAAATAACCAAAACAAAAGACAGCTCATAACTCACCTGAACCCTAGTGCAGACAAAATGGCGCAAACCCAAATGGCTCAACTTCGGCAGTGGACTCTCTCCATGCGCCCCACTGTGGAAAACGTGCTTGGCTAGTCATAGGAACAGGCATCCACAGCTAGTGCAGCGATGGGGAATGTCATCGGGGCGTTGTGTCTTTGCTGGTCCATCGGAACAAGGAAAGGGGGCAGGACACTGTGGTCGGAGGTGGCGACGCCGATGAGGGTTACAAAGGCAGGGACCCGAGATGGCAGTAGGAATGTGCAACGAGGGGATGTTGCGGGCTCAAACAGGAAGATGTTGGGGCATTTCTAATGGTTCTCTATAGGTATGGGGTGCACCGGAGGTCGCAGAAGTTCCAGGAAGGGAAACGGCCTTGGGGTGTTGCTGGTCATCTTCGCAAAAAGAAAAAAGAAAACGCCAAACAAGGGGAAATACCCCCACTAGTCACTGGAGAAATCCAATGGGGTGTTGTGAGGTTGTAACTGGGTACATCTAGAGGGCATGGATTAGTCGGAAGGAAATGTGGTCGAAATGAGAGTTGGTGGCCGGAAAGAAAAAAATCACCAGGGCTTCTATATTGCTACCGGACGGAAGAGATAGGGACGAAAGCTTAAGGGGGAGGTCGAGCATCACAACAGGATGGTGAGGTGTGTGGTGTGGGTATCGGCCGGACAACAGAAGGATGGATGGCAGACACCGAGCGCGCAGTGCAAGGAGTCGGTAGGCGGCTGGGTGAGAGGAGGGCTGATGTTGCAGGTGGTTTGTTGGGCGAGTGGAGGTGTGGTGCGGTAGTGGAGAGTCCAGCCAGAGGTGCGAGGGATTAAGGAAAAGTATCAAAGTGTTGTGTGGTGCTGTTGGGCGGTGGAAGCGCAGGGCAGGAGGTAGAGGCCGTAGGGAAGTTGGGGGTGCGTAGGTAGCAGGATCCCGCCGGACAGGGAGGGCACTACAAGGAGAAGGCATGGGCACCAGGAGTCAGAGCGAGAGGTCAGGGGGCTACGCCGGTAGGCTGGGCGCCACAACGAGGGAGGGGCGCTGGCAAGGTGGCGGAGCGGCGAGAAGAGGGTGCTGCGCAGAAGGAGGGAAGGGGAGGCAGCGCTGTTCGGGGGGTGCGCTGGGCGTGCGCAGCGTGAAGCAGGCTGAGGGGGGGGGGAGCTGGAGAAGTCTGGTGCAGCGCTGGGAGAGAAAGAGGGGAGCGGGTTCGCACGCGAGCAGGGATCAGTGCTGTGCGGGTTGAGCAGGAAAGGAGAGGGGGTGGCGGCGCGCGGGGAGTTAAAAAAGAACGATGGGGGAGGCCCCTAGGGTTAGAGAGAAAGAAGATTATATATATATAAGATATATAAATATAAAAATAATCATAATTATAATAAATATAAAATAATAATAATAACCATAATAATGAAAATAATTATAACCATAATAATATAAATAACATATACAATAATGAAATAATAATAATAATAATAATAGAAATATGATGATGATAAAAAACAAAATATTAAAATAATTAATTCCATTTTAATAATAATGGTAAAATTATTAACAACGATAAATATTTTAAATAACGCAATAAATCACAACTTTACCCATCTTAATTTTCCAAAGGCAGGCGAAACGTGCCGATGTCTAACCGGCGCCGCGCGAGGTATCCAAAATGCACTCTGCTCGGGCGTTCAATGACGTCAGCTGAAAAACACGCACTTTTTAACATGACTCAAATGCTTTTTGTCTAGGACTCAACCTGAAGCCCAACAAAATTTTTTAATGTTAAAGAAAATTATAAAATAAAATAAAGGGTCAGTCGGGGTGAGACAATTCTCCCCACCATAACGCTTTTCTCCCCCGGAAAGCCACGATAAAGTCAAGACCCAAAGATGAAACTCCTTAAGTGTCACTCACCCACAAAACATTAAGCACCTCCAGTTGATCGATCCAAACAGACAATGAAAATCCATGACACAAAAATCATTTTTAAAACAAGATCACCTCTATCATTACCATGTAGAACCCAAACCATCTGTTTCAACCAAGGAACGAACAAACCTCAACTACCTCCGACACTTATTCTTATAATCCTAGTCCAACGAAACCGTTGGATGTATTCCAATCTCAACGTTCACTCGAGAGGATTAACTCAATATTAGGTGGTTCCGCACGAGACCCTCTACCACCAAACGATACATGAAACGAAACTCTGATACTGACACGAGGATGCCGGAACGGACACCCCACCATAAGGATTAGGCTAACCCTAAATTACTATCAGTGTAACTCTGCGAGACCCATTGTGGGTCTCCCCACAAGAAGAATTGATGATATTAAATGAACTTAATGGCTTTCCACACTGACCAGAAACCCCCACCATGGAGGGGGGGGGAAGAAGGGAAGGGCCCGACTAATAGAGAATCAAAACTATTGTCGTCTCCCCATCAACAACATCACACCCCCGGAAACACACATACCATGACACACTATGGACTGAGATTAAACCGAGGCCCTTCTTCACCACTGGGGTTTCTTGACTACATGCAAGCTTCACTCTGAGGCCTATAGATGGAGCACTAATGATTGAAGCATCTCCTGCCTCGCAGTCAGGCTTCAAGAATCCCCAAACATAACACAAAAACCAGAACATCACAAAACACATACCAATAAAATAAAAATTTTAAAGAGCTTCACCCACAACCATTCTTACAACTGAAAGAAAAGGTACTCCGTGAAACGCTACAAGAGATGATTACTACCCCCAAAGAAACACCACAAAGATAAAACCTCAAACCGATCCCCAAACATCGACCTACTCTTGCTGACAGGCCGAGGTGACCTTCGACGAGCCATGTCTGGATTCAGTGTGCTTCTTGGAAACACCTTGGCAAAATCGCTCTAAGTGACCCAAACATCCACAGGTGCGGTAGGGTTTTGGAGCATTCGGGCACATCTGCCTCTTTTTCCCCCGCTTACCGCACTAGTGACAGATCAAGGCACTGCACTGTGAGGAAGATGATTGAAGGTCTGAAGGTCTCTTGATTCCTCTACCAACACCACTAGCATTAGGTCGCTTCTCATTCCTCTAATCACTATCCTCTGCACTGCTTCCCGAAGATGGAGGGTTTTCCACCTCAAGTCTTCCTACTAACCCAGATTTAGCCAAAAAGGATTTCCCCACAACATCTGAGAAGGTGGTTAGATTGAGCTCTTCCACTTTCGATCGCAGCTCCGATCAGACTCCAGACTCAAATTGTCGAGCCTTCCTGGGATTATTCGCAACAAACCACTGATCATACAATACTACTTCTATGAAACGTCGATATAATTCTAGTTCCTATTCAACACCCTCCTGAAGACAACACAACATCATCCTCTTCCTCATCTTCGTCAACTCGGAGAAGTGTTGTTGGATGAACGATGACTTGAAAAACTCCCATGTTAGATCATCCTGAGGCTTATTACGAGACATGGACTTCCACCATTTCAATTTTGGGCCTTCAAGCAAAAAGGTAGCCAACTTTACATTTAATGACTCAGGAAACCCAATGAAACTGACTTCCAATCAATCTTCTGCAACCACTTCTCCACCTCAAGAGGATTTTATTGACCTTAAAGAGTGGATGACTCAACTTCTAAAATTCCAGAACATAGTATATATGTTGATCAACTGGAGGATTCGCTTGGGGCACACCACCCGAAGCTGCACCTTGGGAATCCATTAAACCGTCGTGGGGGTGAACACTAAGGAACAAGGAAACACATGACATAATCACAATATGGTCATTTCCATTTCAAATACAAAAATAACACTTTTTCACAATGATTTTCAGAAAGAAGGAAAACCCAAATGATTCACTAGAGGGAATCTTGTGGTGATGGGTGACTCAGCCATATGGTTGGCAGCCATACACCAGTCACACCACTGCCCCTGAGAGAATTCTACGGCAAATCTCTGGATCCCCACGGCTTTCCAGACCATGCGAGCTCATGGAGGTCACTTGCCTGACTCCCATTTCATTTACCAATATAAAACAAGTCAAAGGAACCAAAATGACACCAACAACCCAGACATCTCATGGTGACCTGAGGTTCGGAACGAGAAAGGGTTCATAATGTCCTTCTCACCCATACACCCCGAGTCCCGACAATTTTACTCCTTCTACCATGAAAACCCCAAATAACAATGGGCGCTATGAAAAACAAGGTCTGCTCAAGAGGCGACCTCCTCTGATACTGTTTTGTCATGAACCAACCCGGGTCGACCCGGAACCGGTCACTCGAGCCGGCCGGTGACACGGCCCGGGAGTCATTATCAATCCTCCAGGGCTAGAGACAAGCGCCGGGGCATCAAAAGAAAGTAGGAGGGAATGATTTTGCCCAATGAAAATAAATAAAGCAGCGGAAGGAAAAAATAACAACACAAAGTAAATAAACAATAAGAAAATAAAGAACGACCAACAACAACAAACTAACCTGACCACGACTAAAACCCCTCACAATTTCTGGATTCGCTCAACAAACCACGACCAACTCTCGCCCATGGCGAGAAAGCTCAAGTCAAACCTACAACAGAAACTAAAAACAAGAAAACACTATAGTCATGAGTATTAAAACTCAGTAGGTAAGCCCGACTAATTCTATTCCCAATGCACATACCATTAAATAAAGAATTTATCAATTCCAGGTTTGAACGAAATTATATAAAATATTGGTTTCCACACACACTTTCATTTCTAAAACAAGTAACAGTCCATTTCCATTTTTAATATAAATTAAGTTTAGTGTTTGGAAGAAACAGATGCATTGAATTTTAAAACACTTTTACGAACAATTTAGAAATCCAAATTTTAATAGTTAGTCAAAATGAAAAATCACACACAACACACAACACACACTAAGGGCAATGGAAAAAAATGGAACACAGAGATCAGCAACCGAACTCGACCTCTCAAATGTCCGCCACACACACATAAACACAAAAAGAAACATGGTTCGAACCTAGGAGATTGTGAACAATCCAGAACATACTATACATCTCACTCATCCTGAAGGCATGCCCAAACTCGATGATGTCATAACGCCCATAATACTACCTGGTATAGCCCTGCATGGCCTAACTGAGGGGCCTCATCCCCATAGCAGCAATAACTCAGTATTCCCCTGCTATGGGGCCACTAGCCAGTGCGTGGTCTAAACTAGTGTAGCAATCGTTCTCTGAAAATTCACTTAATATGTCAGGTTCCCATGTCATCACAAGCAATAAAAAGGGGTGCATCCACAATTTAATTCAATCAGTCACCATGAACAAAAATCATATACATCTCACGCAATCAATGCACACCAAAGATCACCCTCTAGTGGGTTTTCCAAAATAATCAATTTTATTAAAGTTCCAAATGGGCCTTCACCAATTTTAAAGTAAAACCTCATTTCTCAAAAAGCTCAAAACACTTGTTCAGAAGAAATAATTTATCTTTAAAAGTAGAAGTACATTTGAAATTTCATGGATTATGTTTAAAGTCCAAATGGGAATTATTTCAATACTGCGTGTCCGCTCGTCAAGAAAATGTTTCATGTTTTCAGTATAAAGTAAACGACTCTTTTTGCAGCAAATAATCATATGGAAATTAATTATATCGTATTATTTCGAATTCATTAAAATTAATAAATCATCAAGAAATCAAAAAATTATAAATCAAAAGGTAAGTGCAGTGGGGGACCCTTCTCAATTTGAAGCTTGGTTACGACGACGCGACACGTCACACATTTGCGCACAAGTACGCTCAACTTGCTGACGACCAAAATATCTCGGAAAACCCACGCCAAAGCGCTGCAACAATAGTAAAATAATATAAAATATAGAAACACTAACTATAAATAACCTGACAATTAAACACCACAAAATATCTAAAAAAACATAAAAATTTATTTAAAATAACCAAAACAAAAGACAGCTCATAACTTGCCTGAAACCTAGTGCAAGCAAAACGACGCGAACCCAAATGGCTAGCCTTCGGCAGCGGACTCTCGTCGTGCACCCCATTGAGGAAAACGTGCATGGCTGGTCACATGAATAGAGGTCCTCAACTAGTGCAGCGATGTGGGTTGTCCTCGGGGCATTGTGTCTCTACTGGTCTGTCGGAATAAGGAAAGGGGTCAGGACACTATGGTCGGAGGTGGCGACGCCGATGAGGGTTACAAAGGCAGGGACCCGAGCTGGCAGTAGGAATGCGCAATGAGGGGACATTGCAGGCTCAAGTAGGAGGAGTTTGGGGCGTTTATAATGGTGCGCTACAAGTAGGGGGTGCACCGGAGGTCATGGATGGCCCGGGAAGGAAAACGGCCTTGGGGTGTCGTAGGTCATGTTGGAAAAAAGAAAAAAGAAAATGAAAAACAAGGGGAAATACGCCCGCTGGTCGCTGGTGAAATCCACTGGGGTGTTGCGAGGTTGTAACTGGGTACAACCAGAGGGAAAGGATTAGTCGGAAGTAAAAGTGGTCATAATGGGATTTTCTGGCCGGAAAAAATAAAGATCATCGAGGCTTCTATATTTCTACTGGCTGGAAGAGATTGGGACGAAAGCCTAAGGGGGAGGTCGGGCATCACCGCAGGATGGTGAGGTATGGGGTGCGGGCTCCGGCCAAAAAACAGAAGGCTGGCTGGCAGACACTGAGTGCATAGTGGAAGGAGCCGGCGGGCGGCTGGGTGAGAGGAGGGCTGATGTAGTAGGGGGTTCGTCGGGCGAGTGGAGGTGTGGTGCGGTAGTGGAGAGGCCAGCCGGATGTGAGAGGGATGAAGGAGAAGTAGCAAGGTGCTGCGTGGTGCTATTGGGCAGTGGAAGAGCAGGGCAGGAGGTAGAGGTCGTAGGGAAGTTGGGGTTGCGTAGGTAGCAGGATCCTACTGGATAGGGAGGGCGCTGCAAGGAGAAGGCAGGGGCACCAGGAGTTAGAGCGAGAGGTCCGGGGGCTACGCCGGAAGGCTGGGCACTGCAACGAGGGAGAGGTGCCAGCAAGGTGGCAGAGTGACGAGCGGAGGGTGCTACACAGAAGGAGGGTAGGGGAGGCAGCGCTGTTTGGGGGGGTGCACTGGGCGTGCGCTGGGTGAGGCAGACCGAGGGGGGGGGAGCCAGAGTAGTCCGGTGCAGCGCTGGGAGAGAGAGGGGGGTGCATGTTCACACACGAGCAAGGATCGACTCTATGTGGGGTGAGCAGTGAAGGAGAGGGGCTGGCGGCGCGCAGGGAGAGGAAAAAAGAAATACGGGGGAGGCCCCTAGGGTTAGAGAGAAAGAAGATTATATATATATATAAGATATAAAAATATAAAAATAATCATAATGATAATAAATATATAATAATAATAATAACCATGATAATGAAAATAATTATAACCATAATAATATGAATAACATAAACAATAATAAAATAATAATATTAATAATAATAATAATATGATGATAAAAATAAAAATATTTAAAAAATTAATTCCATTTTAATAATAATGATAAAATTAATAACAATGATAAATATTTTAAATTACGCAATAAATCACAACTTTACCCATCTTAATTTTCCTAAGGGAGGAGAAACGTGTCGATGACTAAGTGGCGTCGCGCGAGGTATTCAAAATGCACTCTGCCCGTGCGCTCAACGACGTCAGCTGAAAAAACGTGCACTTTTTAACATGACTCAAAAGCTTTTGGTCCGGGACTCAACCCAAAGACCAACAAAATTTTTAAATGATAAAGGAAATTATAAAATAAAATAAAGGGTCGGTCGGGGTGTGACAAAAATAATTCCATTCGATTAATTTTTTTTACAAACATTATTCATTGTTTTAAAAACGAAATTGGTATGCGTACATAGAATTTCTTTTCTTATGTAGTTTTAATTTTTTAATAATATTATAAAATTTGGAGTATCCTTTTTATAATGCATGCCTTCAAAACAACTATTATCATCTCAATCGATAGGTTTCTTCTCATTTGATATTCATAAAATTTAATTTTATCTATATCTCATGTGTGTTTATTAAAATAATCAAATATAAAATTCTATACATTTTGATAACAAATACGACATAATAAATTCTAAGTAACAAAAATCCCACTCTAAATCCTTGTGATGTTTTTTCTATCATTGAATTATATTTATTTTCTCTCTAATTAATCAGGTTATCTGATAAAAAAGTTGGATAATATTAAAATTGAAGTTTTATTTCTATTATATTTGTAAATAAAATATTATATTTTTTATTTTATAAAAGTATTTTAAAAATTTGGATAATTTTAATTAATTTTTAGTGCTAAATATTATTTATTTATTAGTAAATTAGTCCCACCAGAGCCAAAACAATGCGAAAATGTTATATTGATTCTCTAAAATGCATTAAATAATTTAAGATAATGAGATTTTTTTTGTATATTCATAGAAAAATCAAATCTCAATATTTTAGGTCAACTAAATGATCCTTAAAAATTTCAAAGAGATCATTTAATAAAAAAACAAAACCAATCATATTTAAGACTATGCTCTATACATTTTGAACATTCAAATTCCCATTTAACCTATAGAGAATAAGGAATGATCATATAAATTATATTTTCAAAAAATAATCCTGAAAATAAAATTTTCATTCATTTATCAAACAGTTGGAAGGATCAAATAATAATGAATTTTAAATTCATTAAATGTTCATTACAAACAATTCAATATAATGGGAAAAGTACCCTTTTATATACTGATACTATTTTCATAAACAACAATCGTAAATACCCCAAAGGGTCACTGAAGAAGTTAATAATTTCTGATGTTAACATTAACAATGAATATTATGTGACATAACATGACATATAATAAAATAATAAAATTGAGTATATTTAATCCGAGCCTACAAAAAATATTTTAGTATAAATTTTGGGAAGAATCTCATTTGATCTATGATTCATTATACAAACATTCTCATGAAAAAATACTCTCAACTCTCCTTTTTTACTTCAAATAAAATAGACATGTACTTTGTAAGATATTAAATAATGGGATTAAAAATAAAATATAGAAGAAATATTTAATGGAATAAATTAATTTATAATATCAACACACAATTCATAAGGATATAGATTTAAAAAATAGAATGTATATTTACAACACTCTCAATCGTTAAACTATTTTTTAATATTTTTTGATATTTATTTTCTCTATTAATTTTTTATATATCTTGATTTCCATGATAGTATTTAAAGAGATAATTTTATAAGTTATTCGGATATTTTTTTAATATTATTTTTCTCAACAATGTTCTCGGAATGTTAGTGTGAATTTATCAGTTTTTAATTAAATATTTTTTGGAAATTTTTCTATCATGTCAAATTGATTATGTGATTCCTTAAAAATAAAATCATTGTTTACATGAAATAAAATCTATATTTTTTTGTATCAATAGGTAGTGATCATGGGTTCTTATGAAATAACATATCCTATTTTATTTTTAAGAATATCAATTAGTTATGAAATATAATATTTTATAATTTATTTTACTTTATGAAATTAATATTTAAAATAACAACGAATATCTTATTCTGTTGAATATATTTTCATGAGTAAATCTATTTGAAATGTTTATATATAATTTAACATACATAACCGAGTATTTGAATATTATTATGATAATTATTCTGAAAAATTTGAAAATATTATATAATCATTACTTTTAGCTAACATGTCCTCAACATAAGTGATTTTAAATTATTATTTATTCTATATTAATTTTTTTGAAAGCTCAATTGACTCCGACTTTAGCTAACCATTGGGATAACATGAAGGATATTATTCATCTCATCATAAAAAATATATATTATTAACATACTATTTTAACTTCCTCAAATGATTATAATAACAATGATTTTGTTACTAATTATCAAATAACATATTCACTAGTAAAACATATTTCATTAAAAACAAGATATTTAAAAATTGGAAAACAATTATAGTTTAATGTTTTAAATATAAGTGGTATTATGTTTTAACTAAAATGATCTATATATTGGACTACAATTACTTCACCATTAATCTAAAATACATGTTGACAGTCACTTAAACCTCATAAATAATCATTTTCATGAATTATTATGTAAAATTGAAAAATAAATGGATTTTAATTTTGGGTCATATTCCATATTCACTATTTTCATCACATTCATAATCCACCATTACATAAAACCAATTAAAAATAATAAAAAAGACGTTTTCATTAATATATTACATAACATTTTATTATATTATTTGTTTCATTTAATACTAATATTGTGTCATGTTATAACAACTTGTTTGATATTATGAAACTCTATCTCATAAAACCATGTAATTATTATGATTAATTTTTTCATATATCAAGTGATATACAAATTAATTAATACTATAAATAATTTTCATTTATATCTTAAAATATATATTCATAGAATAATTTTAATATTTAAACAAGACACATATAACTTTTATGTATCAATATAAAATGACATTCTCTTCATCACATCAATTATGGCGACTAACCTCCAATGGTTCTCATCTTAGGATTTTAGCGATGACAAGGATAGTTTTAAAATCTCTCTATGAATAAGCCATGTGTAAGCGATTGATACCAAAGGTTTTGAATGAATTTAGATCAGAGGATCTACCATTATTTATGAAAATTAAAATAATAATAAGACACTAAAATGAACTACTTTGACTAATAAATTATTAGATTATCCCAATATATGTATGTAGTTTCATATAAATGGATAAAATTGATTAAACCAAGAAAAAATCTTATGTTGTTAAAATGAACTCCAACAACACTTTGAGAAACATATGACCTTGGAATTCCTATCTCGATCCTTCAATAGACTCAACAGAACTAAATTTATTTATTTATTAATTGGGCGTGAATAAAAATATACTTAGGTGGATACACAATAAAACTTATTATGTAAGTGTTAAAGAGATATATTATATTTGAGGGTTTAAAAAATGGATTCAACTATTACATTAATATTTTAAACCATATCCCATCCTCACTAAGTCCTTCTCTCCAAGTAATTCATAGAAGAAATCATATCAATAAAAATAGAATATATATATTAGTGGTTCCACACTTAAACGTCCACATTTGGTTGTCACAATCATGGAAAAATATCAAATTATCCATTCTACAATCCATTTTTTTCATCATGACCCTTATTAAAACATCTCACATCCATATCATCTTCTCACTCGACATCACATGCTAATCCTCAAAAATTAATCATTATCACATTCTATAACCATAGGGTATTTTGAAAGCCATTATAGTGTATGAATTGTGAACTATAACTCATGAAACTATATCCCACACATGTATATCTATAATATATTGTATTCACTACTACTGAATAAAATTATGTAATATAACATAATGCTTTTACAAACCACACATTGTAATATAGTATGACTAAAATTGATCACAATCTATATAATATATGTCATGACCCGTCCTCGGGGCACGTGCCGTGACTACCCCAAGCCCGCCTTCTATGGGCCAGGGGCTGGCGACTAGCACCAAGGTGTAAATCCCGGTAAAAGGGAAGTCATTGACTTTGTAAAGTAAACAAGCACCTTAGAGTAAGCAAACAGAAAAAGTAAACACTAAGTAATAACAGAGTACAATTGCAAGTGCGGAAAGTAAGTGGGCCAGGATACAAACCCAAACTGAAGGTAAAGTACAACTCGAAAGAGAAAACAGCAACTGAAAAGTAAAAGTCACTACGCCGAGCTGTCCACTGGAAATCCCACCTGAATGGTGGGTACAGAGAGCTCCACTGCTCCTCGGGTCCCGCCGTCCGCTCCGAGTACGTCCCACCCAGTGGTCCTCCTCCAGGTATTGTCCTCCTCTGCAAGCCTCAACCACGATCAACGCGGTCCGTCGTCTACAACCAACACAACGTAGTGCGGGCATAGCCCGTGTAGGGGTGAGTATAAGCTACTCAGTAGGGACCCCGAGACCCCCGAAGGTCTCCCAAAAATCCACAAAGGATAAACCACAAAGGAAAGATACAATCACGAAGTAAAAACCGACACTACATAGGTATATGTCCATACATATACCTAAGTCATCAATTCCAATACGCTCCAACCTCAGAGCCCAAGTACAACTTAGTCCACACAGGAAAGTATACGTATTCCACATAGGAAAGAAAAACGTAATCCACACAGGATAACACAACACAATCCACACAGGAAAGCAAACAGGATTCAGCTCACACAGGTATACATCATCGAAATGGTGAAAGAGATGATCAGACATAGATATTGAATCATCTAAGCTGGGACCCATATAGGATACAAGACCATCTGTCTTCATTGTTTCATCTATGCTGGGACCCACATAGGATACAAGACCACCACTGAATCATCAAAGCTGGGACCCACATAGGATACAAGACCAGCACAGCTAGGACTCACATAGGATACAAGACCAGCTGTCTTCATTGATTCATCTATACTGGGACCCACATATGATACAAGACCAGCACATCTTGGACCCACATAGGATACAAGACCAGCTGTCTTCATTGATTCATCTATACTGGGACCCACATAGGATACAAGACCAGTATTGAATCATCTATGCTCGGACCCACATAGGATACAAGACCAGCACGGCTAGGACCCACATAGGATACAAGACCAGCTGTCTTCATTGATTCATCTATACTGGGACCCACATAGGATACAAGACCAGTACTAGAATCATCTAAGCTGGGATCCACATAGGATACAAGACCAGCACAGCTAGGACCCACATAGGATACAAGACCAGCTGTCTTTATTGATTCATCTATATTGGGACCCACATAAGATACAAGACCAATACTGAATCATCTAAGCTATCAGATCCATAATGGATCGATAGGTACTAATCCCTGCAAAAGGCCCACACAGGATCGGACCCACACATGATCTGTAGCACTGATCCCCGTAGGATCGCTGAGTGCTGTAGTCGTCGCCACCGAATCCTATGAGGATCTCTGCACAGTCGTCGTCGAAGTCGTAGTCACAGCCAGCACTAGGGTTCCCGCACACAGCAAGCTCGTTCGGAAGGGTCCGCTCCACGAGCCGAGAGGCTGATACATCAACTATCACATAGTCCGATGTTGATGTATCCAAAAGTTACATATAGTCAACAGGAACTCAACGCAACAGACGGCGCGTCAATCAGATGCTCGGTCTGAGAGTTATTGGCTTTTTCGTTCCAGGGGCCCGGTTGGTTTTTAATGAAAAACCAACCGGACCGTACTCCACCTGCGTCCAAAAATCGGTCGTAGTATGAAAAAAGATCCGTCTCACTAATAGGAACTCAACCAAGTCGACGGCACGTCAATCGGATGTCTGGAGATCAAGATATGAGTGTTTCCGCTATGAGGGCCCGGTTGGTTTCGTGTACGAACCAACCCGGCTGAACTCAAAGTATTCTGAATCCTTGAGTGCGATATACTGAAACGACCGTCTCGATCCGAGGTTCGCGTTTCCGCTAACGACGCGTCAATCAGAGGTCCATAGCCCAAGATATGGGCATTTGAACCAACTCAGTCCGAAAATAGGGGGTCTGGGCCCGGCCCGGCCTGACCCAGTACCCCCTGGGTTGGCCGAACCGGGTCGACCCGGCCCGAGCGGCGACCAGGCTAGGCGCGGCGGTGCGGCCAGCGCGGCCAGCGGGCCACACGAGCGCGCCCAAGGGAGGGGCGCTGACCCTCCTTTTCGAAAAAACGGTGGCCCCCTTTAAGGGGTCGCGCCAGGTGTGCAACCCGGGGGGTGTAACCCCCCCGTCTTTTCCCTTGTAACGGCCAGCCAGCGTAGGGCCGGCCGGTTTCTCGCCGCAGGACCCCGCGGTCCCGTGCCTTCCGGCGCCGGTGGCCGGGGTTCCGGCCGCCTCCTTTGAGTTCTCCGGCGGCCGGTTTTTCCGGCCGCCACTTCCAAGATGGCTGAAAACTCATCCGGCGCGGCGTCACGACACCGCGTCCTTCCGGCATGGCCCGACTCTGGCCGCGGCCTCGTTCATACCCTCGAAGTGGCACGACGGAATCGCGTTTCTTCGTCGTGGCATGCATCGTTCACGTCTCCTTTCTCTCAACCGCGGTGCAACGATCCATTACCATCTTCGCTAATCAAAACCGAAGAATAGCAAAGGGGGGAGGGGGTATCAGCCGTGTTTGTGTGGACCGATCCCCTCCCGTTATATCGATAGCAGTTGGCCGAAACGTAAAATTTTTAACCTTCAAAATTTTTAATTTATATAAAAAAAATGGGAACATGGCCGTCAGATTTATCATTCATATTCGAAGGAAAGAAATTACCAACTTAAAAAGATTCAAACCCCTACCTCGGTTTAGGAATGGTGCACGTCAACGATCCTCGGAAGATGAGTGTCACGGAAATCAGGAGTCGCGGAAAACAAACTTCATCTCCATTAACGTTGAGGTGCGTTCGAAGAGGAAAAGTCATTGGAAGTAGACATCACATTCTTCGTCGGAGATGTTCTTCGTTGAAGAACGGTGTTCTTCGCGTTCTTCGTCGAGGTTGAAGAAGAAGAAGACTTCACGCTTCCCAAACCTCTCATGCTGGAAAAAACTCTAACAATAATAAAATAAGACCAAGTCTTAATTTTATTAAAACAACTTAACCATTTGAATTTCAATAGTTTGAAATTAAGTAACTCACCTTATTAATTATAACAAGTTGTCAAAAAAATTAATGAAAGTGAGTTAATGGGGAGTTAGGAAGGTGAGGGGTTAAGAGGAGTTAAGGGATTTGAAAAGGTGAGGGGTTCGTGTGGGCCCCCCTTTCAATTATCCACACATGGGAAGTTGGGTGGATGTGGGCCCCACCACCAACTTCCCATGGGAGAAATTAACCACCATGATATGAAATAAAATTGATCCAACAATTTTATTTACTTTTTTTTTTAATTAAACCCCATTTATTAACTTCTTCTCCCACACAAACGCAACTACGGTAAAGGTTCTCTTAAGCTTTTACCAGCATTGCAAGTTCATCAGTGCCATCAGATTTCAATTCCAAGCACTGGTTCAAGAGACAGGAATTCCCACTCGTTCGTTTACTGAACGTACCCGAGCCAAACTTCGGAAATTGATTCCCGGCACTCCGGGCCTCGGAATCAGGCGCCGTCAGAAACTACGTTCTTGTAAAATTCCAAAAAAAATTATGAAAAAATTTTCCTTGAAATTCCCGAGTCTATAAATTACTCCCACCACAGGGCTTTATGTCCCCGTAATTCTTCAACACAAACTAGGGATACAAAGGCGGTAGAGCTAGGCGATAAGCCACGTCACCAATCCTACTGAGAACCTGGAAGGGTCTGATGATGCATGGAGACAACTTTCCACCTTCGCCAAATCTCCATAATCCATGTCGAGGTGAGACCAGCATGAAGACCTGGTCGCCATCCTCAAACTCTAGTGGCCTCTGCCTCTTGTCAGCGAAAGGCTTCTGTCAGCTCTGAGATGTCTTCATCCGCTCCTGGATGACCTGGACCTTCTCTATCATGGCCTGGACCACCTCTGGTCCCACAAGAGCTGCTATGATTTCTTCTTTGCCGATAATAGAAATCTGGTCTCATCCCTTGGATGAACCACGTTCTTTGCCTAATACAGTCAATCCCGCCATGGATGATACTAATACATACCAAGGATGAAGTCGTAAGGCCTCGACGCTACTACCAAGAGATCCAACCATTACTCTCACCTCCAAAGGTTGAGTCACACTGTCGGCATCAGTGTGTGGTAACAGGGTCTCCTGCAGTAGATGTCTCACAAGTGACGGTCAAGTCAAAAGTCAAAACTGGAACCTCTTAGTAACAACACAAAAGAGGACAAGAATGAAAACATCACAAAGGTATGCGTCTTTTATTATTTCAGCTCATAATACAAAGACGCTACATAATAGCAACAAGGAACTAGAAGTAAAAAAGACTTATCCACTAGTTCTGCTCCTGTCCATTTGCTCCTAGAGCTCCATGATCGAAGGCGTCAGCTGCCTGAAGCTGAGCTCTCGCATGCCCACCAACTCCCTGCGGTCAGGGAGGACCTCCTAGTGGTGGTAGTGGCAACACCTCGAAGCGTTGTCCACTACCTGCTGCTCGGCCAGCTCCTCTGCCTCGCCCACCTGCACCCTGCGGACCTCCATGGCCGAACCTCTATCTGGGAGGTCCCTCTACCACCTGTTTCTCATCTATAAGACGAGTCGGGCAGTCTCGATCCATGTGACCTTGCCCGCCGCATGCGTAGCAATGCCTGACCCACGTGTAGCTGGCTCTCCTTCGTGTGCCCCGCACAACCGAATCTTCATCCAGTGACTACCCATCTGATGGTTTGGCCCGTTTGGACCACTGTGTCACCTGTCTACTGGCAACTACAGAAGACCCTGCTACGGGCCGTCTTGCGGAGGGCCCTGTCACTGGAGCCTACTCAGCGAGAAAACTCTCCACTAGAAGGGATCTCTCCAACACCTCTGCCTGCGTCGGAATGTTGAGGGAGATCATCGAAGCCCTGATCTCATGCTTCAGTCCTTGATCGAAGGTCCGGGCCCGGAAGAACGGGTCCCGTACCATATCTATGGAGTAGCGCGAGAGAACAGTAAATCTCTCCGAGTACTGGGCCACTGTCATGCTACCCTTCCGTAGCTGTATCAGCTCTTGGATGCACACCGCACGGAGGGTGGCTGGGACGAACTCGGTGCGGAAGATGCTCTCAAATTCCGTCCAGAGGAGAGATGTCTCGTCGTGCACCTCGAGCATCAAGCTCCACCATCTTCCTACTACCGCGTGCAGGAGGCTCGCTGCGAGGATCACCATGAGGTCTGCTGGTGTCCTCACTAACCTCAAAACTCTCCCCACTACATCCAGCCAGTCCTTGGCTGCTTGGGGGTCCGTCTCCCCGCGGAACCTGGGCGATCGCTGGTGCTGGAACTCATGCAGTGCACTGAGGCGACATGCATCGTCAGCGGCTGGTGCTGGAAGCATCGATGGCTCGGCGGGTAGAGCTACCGTCGGTGCCACTACTGACAAGGGGCCCTGCACCGAGGCCTCGTCGCTCGGTGGGCTGTCGTCACACTCAACTCTCAGAACCCTAGCTGGCTGCCGTCGTGGGGCCATCCTGAAAGGAAATAGGTGCTCCACGGTCATAACAGTATACCTGATGAGATGATATAATGTAATCACAAAGAAAACTTGAAACACACACGCAATCAATGTTTTTGTGCATTAAGTTGGAAATCAGAAGTCAGGGTCCTGATGTATGGATACGTTGGCCGCCGCACCAACACTGGACTCCCTGGACTGATAACCACACTCAATACGATAAACAACATTGCTTCACATATAAATAGATCAGAGTCCAATATTCTACGGCAGAACCTAACTCCTCTGATACCAATTTGTCACGACCCATCCTCGGGGCCCATTCCGTGACTACCCCAAGCCCACTTTCCATGGGCCAGGGGCTGGCGACTAGCACCAAGGCATAAATCCCGGTAAAAGGGAAGGCATTGCCTCTGTAAAGTAAACAAGCACCTCAGAGTAAGCAAGTATAAAAATTAAACACTAAGTAAAAACATAGTACAACTGCAAGTGCGGAAAGTAAGTAGGCAAGAATACAAACCCAAACTGAAGGTAAAGTACAACTCGAAAGGGAAAACAGCAACTGAAAAGTAAAAGCCGCTACGCCGAGCTGTCCACTGGAAATCCCACCTGAAGGGTGGGTACAGATAGCTCCACTGCTCCTCGGGTCCCGCCGTCCACTTCGAGTACGTCCTGCCCAGTGGTCCTCCTCCAAGTACCGTCCTGCTCTGCAAGCCTCAACCACGATCAACGTTGTCTGTCGTCTGAAACCAACACAACTTAGTTCGGGCATAGCCCGTGTAGGGGTGAGTATAAGCTACTCAATAGGGACCCCGAGACCCTCGATGGTCTCCCAAAGTCCATAAAGGATAAACCACAAAGGAAAGATACAATCACGAAGTAACAACCGACACTACTTAGGTATATGCCCATACATATACCAAAGTCAATAATCCCAATACGCTCCAACCTCCGAGCCCAAGTACAACTCAGTCCACACAGGAAAGTATACGTATTCCACACAGGAAAGAAAAATGTAATCCACACAGGATAGCACAACACAATCCACATAGGAAAGCAAACATGATTCATCTCACACAGGTATACAACATCGAAATGGTGAGAGAGATGATCAGACATAGATACTGAATCATCTAAGTTGGGACCCACATAGAATACAAGACCAGCACTGTATCATCAATGTTGGGACCGAAATAAGATACAAGACCAGCACAGCTAGGACCCACATAGGATACAAGACCATCTTTCTTCATTGATTCATCTATACTGGGACCCACATAGGATACAAGACCAGCACAGCTAGGACCCACATAGGATACAAGACTAGCTGTCTTCATTGATTCATCTATACTGGGACCCACATAATATACAAGACCAGTATTGAATCATCTAAGCTGGGACCCTCATAGGATACAAGACCAGCACGGCTAGGACCCACATAGGATACAAGACCGGCTGTCTTCATTGATTCATCTATACTGGGACCCACATAGGATAAAAGACCATTACTTGAATCATCTATATGGGACCCACATAGGATACAAGACCAGCACAGCTAGGACCCACATAGGATACAAGACCAGCTGTCTTCATTGATTCATCTATATTGGGACCCACATATGATACAAGACTAGTACTGAATCATCTAAGCTGTCAGATCCACAAAGGATCGATAGGTACTAATCCCCGCAAAGGCCCACATAAGATCAGACCCACACAGGATCTGTAGCACTGATCCCCGTAGGATCGCTGAGTGCTGTAGTCTTCTTCGTCTAATCCATTGAGGATCTCTGCACAGTTGTCGTCGAAGTCGTAGTCGCAGCCAACACTAGGGTTCCCGCACACAGCAAGCTCATTCGGGAGGGTCCGATCCACGAGCCGAGAGGATGGTACATCAACTATCACATAGTCCGAAGTTTATGTATCCAAAAGATCTGTATAGTCAATAGGAACTCAACGCAACAGACAGCGCATCAATCGGACGCCCGGTCTGAGAGTTATTGACTTTTTCGTTCCAGGGGCCAGGTTGGTTTTTAAGGCAAAACCAACCCGACCGTACTCCACCTGTGTCCAAACCTCAAGAGGATTATTCCAAAAGATATGTCTCACTAAGAGGAACTCAACCAAGTCGACGTCACGTCAATCAGACGTCCGGAGATCAAGATATGAGCGTTTCCGCTCCGTGGGCCCGGTTGGTTTCGTGTACGAACCAACCCGGCCGAACTCAATGTATTCTGAAACCTTGAGTGCGATATACCGAAAAGACCGCCTCGATCCAAGGTTCGTGTTGCCGCAGATGGAACGTCAATCTGAGGTCTGTAGCCCATGATATGAGCGTTTGAACCAACTCAGTCCAAAAATAGGGGGTCTGGGCCTAGCCCGGCCCGAGCCGGTACCCCTTGGGTCGACCGAACCGGGTTGACCCGGCCAGGTCGGTGACCCGAACCAATGACCCGGCCTGGCCCGGAAGCCAGGCCCGACCGGCGGCGCAGCCAGCGCTGCCAGCGAGCCGCGCGAGCATGCCTAAGGGAGGGGCGTTTCCCCTCCTGTTTGAAAAAACGGCAGCCCCCTTTAAGGGGCCGCACCATGTGTGCAACCTGGGGGCTGTAACCCCCCCGACTTTTCCCCTATAACGGCCGGCCAGCGCAGGGCTCTCTGGTTTCTTGCCGCGGGACCCAACGGTCCCGCGCCTTCTGGTGCCGGCAGCCGGGGATCCGGCCACCTCCTTCGAGTTCTCCGGCGGCCGGTTTTCCCGGCCCCCACTTCCAATATGGCTGCACACTCGTCCGGCGCGGCGTGACGACGCCTCGTCCTTCTGGCGTGGCCCGACTCCGACCGCGGCCTCGTTCCTACTCTCGACGTGGCACGACATCGTCACGTTTCTTCGTCGTGGCCCGCATCATTCACGTCTCCTTTCGCTCAAGCGCGGTGAAACGATGCATTACCGTCGTCGCTAATCAAAACCGAAGAATAACAAAGGGGGAGGGGTATTAGCCGTATTTGTGCGGACCGATCCCCTCCCGTTATATCGATAGCAGTTGGCCGAAACGTAAAATGTTTAACCTTCACGATTTTTAATTTAAATAAAAATATTTGGAACATGGCCTTCAGATTTATCTTTCATATTCGAAGGAAAGAAATTACCAACTTAAAAAGATTCAAACCCCTACCTCGGTTTAGGAACGGTTCACGTCAACGATCCTCGGAAGACGAGTGTCGCAGAAATCGGGTGTCGCGGAAAACAAACGTCATTTCCGTTAACATCGAGGTGCGTTCGAATAGGAAACGTCTTTGGAATAAGACATCGTGTTCTTCGTCGGAGATGTTCTTCATTGAAGAATGGTGTTCTTCGCGTTCTTCATTGAGGTTGAAGAAGAAGAAGACTTCACGCATCCCAAACCTCTCAATCTGGAAAAAACTCTAACAATAATAAAATAAGACCAAGTCTTAATTTTATTAACACAACTTAACCATTTGAATTTCAAGAGTTTGAAGTTAAGTAACTCACCTTATTAATTATAACAAGTTTTCAAAACAAATTAATGAATGTGGGTTAATGGGGAGTTAGGAAGGTGAGGGGTTAAGAGGAGTTAAGGGATTTGAAAAGGTGGGGGGTTCGTGTGCCCCCCCCCCTTAAATTATCCACACATGGGAAGTTGGGTGGATGTGGGCCCCACCGCCAACTTCTTATGGGAGAAATTAACCACCTTGATATGAAATAAAATTGATCCAAAAATTTTATTTACTTTTTTAATTAAACCCCATTAATTAACTTCTTCTCCCGTACAAACACAACTACGGTAAAGGTTCTCTTAAGCATTTATCGGCATTGCGAGTTCATCGGTGCCATCAGATTTCAATTCCGAACACTAGTTCAAAAGATAGGAATTCCCGCTCGTTCGTTCACTGAACGTTCCCGAGCCAAACTTCGGAAATTGATTCCGGGCACTCCGGGCCTTGGAATCAGGCATCGTCAGAAAATGAGTTCATGTAAAATTCCAAAGAAAATTAACAAAACAATTTCCTTGAAATTTCCGGGCCTTTACAATATCATATCTGATACCATAGTCCATCAAATACTATATACACCTACAAATAAAATGGAGTCTAAATGGAGAAAAAGGAAGAGGTATAAGTCATCTATTTTTAGGTTCAAAATGTTTCTAGATACCCATAGAGGTGGTAAATTAGGCTATAAATATTTTTTATCGAAAATATTCATGTCCTACAAGATATTGACCTCTTTATTATAAGGGTCGCATTGTTTTCTCTTTCTTGTTCAAATTGATCATATCATTTCAAATTTTATCTGATGATAATTCACTATGATTAGTGCATTAACTCAAGCACAAGGACACTATGATTTTCACTATGTTCACCCTCATTGGGCTACATGCAAAGAGCATACAGTGAAAATGTACTGATCATACCAATTTCAGTATGGCTCACTATGAGTAATGATGTTCAGGGTATATCAATTCTACACCCAATCTCATTACCATTATAAGGATTAGAGTTAACTCACAGATTTCACAAGGATAGCTCCCTCTGTATCATTCTATGGTTCAATATCTATGGAACAAATCATAATCATCCTCTTCCTTTATCACTGATCTAAATAGAATCCACAAATATTTTATGGACATGTAGTTCCCACAATGTTTATGGACATGTATGTACCTTCATTATTTCTAATGAATGCGTCCTCAACTGTAGGTAGAGGTTCTGTTGAAGCTCTTTCTGGTTTTCTCCTTCACATCCTTAAAAACACCTGGATACAACACTTCCCCATTCTAGAAAACTAGACCAAGAATCACTTTATTATGGAAACAACAATTACATAGGTTTTGAAAATATATTCATGTTATTCAAAGTCTTCCTTCCACTACCTTGAATTTGGTAGTGAATAACTTCCTTCAGTATATACTGGTGAATAGTATAGACCATTTTTATTCTTTTCACCTTTATAATTAAGATGTGGAAATGATACTGTTCACGGGGAAATGTAAGTGTGTATCTCCATGCACAATATTCTGGTGTGATACCCCCATGAAAGACCCTAGTGCATAAATCCTTTCATGAGATCATGGGGGCCAAACCTTGTGTGATATCTTAGCGTGAACGCATGTCACCTTGCACGAGTCCCAACTTGTGCGAGTCACCTGGTGAAAATCCCTAGTTCCATGCATGAGTCTCATATTGTGTGACTCCCCTAGCATAAACCCCAGGTTCCTTGAGTGAGTCTCACCATGCATGAGTCACCTGGCATGATCCCCGATGCCTTACACAAGTTTCATCTTCCACGAGTCCCCAGACAAAAACCATTGGAATGAACCTCTAGTGTGAGCCTCCTTCACCTCAAATCCTTAGTGAGATCCTCCTTCATCATGAACCCCTGGGGAAAACCCATATTCCCACATTGCATGAGTCCCACTCTCTGTATGCCTCTTCTATCATTTTTCTTTTATGAATCCTATTTTGCGGGTCTACTTTCACAATTTGTTGAAGACCTTTTTTAGATCATGCACAAATCATTAGTTACTTAAATAATGTATTCTCCTTCTCTATGAAAATTAGGTACAAACAAATATTTTCAATTTGTGTGAGTCCCAATCTTTAAAATTCTCTTATGTGAGTCTGTATTCGTGAGTCCTCTTTTAAAAATATGATTTATCTCTTAGTGCAAAAAATTGTTCAGATCATTTACAACACTTACGTGATTTCAATCATGTATTCATATTCTATGTGAACCTCTTTCATGAGATCTCACCATGAGTATTTTCTCAGGATGAGCATTGAATTAATATTTTTATTAAAAACTTCATCATTCATTTGGGATGGGTCTTGGAGTAATTATTGGCATGTCTCCACCCCTTGATTCAAAAAATCACAAATAACCTTCTACCTTAAGGAAATCAAATGCTCCATAAGATCTGGGTGTTTGATATTCTCATTATTTTCATGATATATACGTGTGATTCCAATTTTAACATATGCGCTTTGTGTGAGTGATCAATCAAATTTTTTGCTTATTCTTTTCTTGAGTCCCTATTAGAAATCCACACTTTGAATGAGTCCTCAGTCATCATTTCCTCTTATTCTTTTCTCGAGTCCCTGTTTGACATTCATGATTTGCATGAGTCCTTGTTCAAGATCCATTCTTATGCTCTCCACATGTCCCTATTCAATATTTACACTTTGTTTGAGTCCTCAGTCAACAATCACGTTTTGTGTGAGTCTCTAGAGAGAGTCTTGTTCTCTCTCTGCAAATCCCATGTGCGAGTCATAAAGACAATCTTGAGCTATCTAATATATTTGATAACCGTGAACCCCTTCCATTATTTCTAAAATTTTACTTTATTTTCCTCTGATTTCACAATCCCTGTGCATGATTCCTATTTTCACTTTGTGCATGATCTAGGTGTGACCTCTAGGGAAAATCATGAGTGTTGGACGAGATCCTTCTATAAGATCCAAATACAATCATGAGTGTTGCACAAGATCCCTCCACAATAACCAAATACAACCATGTGGATTGTCTGAGACTAAATCAGAAGAGTCAAATTCATCCACACACAATATTTCAATTACCATTGTTTTTTTGTCTTCCAATGCTTTTCACGATCCATCAAAAGTTCTAAAAACAATCATGTCGACTACATGAGATACCTATGTGAGATCCAATGACAATCTTGTGCACTACGTGATATCTCACCATGAGACTCAAATTCAATCATGCCCAATCTTTTGATTTTTAATGTTATTATCTTATAATTCTTTTCATGACCCATTAAAAGTTCTATAGAAAAATATGAGTGGTGCATGTTATCAATTTGTGATATCAGTTCATAACTTGCACTTCACATGTTTAGTTCAACATTCATGATAACTCTTTATGGATTCATTGACAAAACACATTTTTCAACAACCTCAAACATTGTCAACAAACACAGTCAACCAAAAATAACCATCATGGGGGATTTATATCTAATAATATCCACATTGGGGTAATTGAAAACTCTTCGCATTTTGATAACACATTAGGCATCTTCAAGCGTCTTTAAAAAAATAACTCCTTACAATTACAATAGAGATCAGAGATTTACTCAAAAAACACTCTAATACCACATGATCAATGCTCAACATGAGAAAAAAGAGTATAATGAAATATTATAATATGAAACACTTTATTTCATTCTAAAACAAATTTTTATATTTCATAAAATTCTTCATATGTTGTGAAATATAATCTTTGATCGATCAAATCTAGCATTCTTAGATTTAAAACACCCACAAATTCACTTCACGCCTATCAGCTTCACCACTATCTTAATGAAGTCATTTTATCCCTTTTCTAGAGCAATATCTCCCCAATTTTTAACAAACCCAAATGTTACTACATTATGGTCTGCCAAAAGTTAAGGAACAGAGGTCAATATTACAGGAATAACTCATCATCCCTCAAGGATAGGCGGTCCCATATCAACACTTTTTCAAGTGAGTGATGTTGAATAAAGTTACATATATAGTCGATGATGTTAAAATCCTACTTTTGATAATTACTTTGTCATAATTTCTTTAACAAGTAGTTATGTAAGAAAAATAGATATCTTTAAAAAACGTTGTTCCACCTTCTTCATGATAAAATGATACATTATTTCAATATTATATTCCCTTGATTGATGCAAATGATTTTTCTCAAGTTTATATCACTTGAATTATCATAATGGATTCTTGTAGGATTCTTCACTTCAACACTTAATCATCAATCTACTACTTCATCCACACAAAATGTGTCCATGATTGAGTGGAAGAAATGTTTTCAGCTTTTATGGTGCTTATTGAAGTGAAATCTTGTTTATTTTTCTGGTAAAAATACACAATCCTATAAGAAAAAACGTAATTTATGATGCAGATTTTCTACCATCTTTCGATCCACCTGAATCTTCATCCATAGAGCCAAATAAATGAGACTAATATTTTTTTAATGTAAAAAACAATTTAGTCTACCGTGCCCTTGATATAATGAAGTAATATTTATAGTAAAATCAAATGGGTTTTAATGGTATTTCATTGATAACATACTTCTTGGAATTATCCATTACAAATAATATAAAAAACTAGTTAGAAAATTTAGAATGAGAAATGAATGTTCTAGTATATTCTATTGTTAATATAATTTTTGAAGTATATATTATAACTAACATCACAACGCTTAAAACATAGCATCATCAAAAACTGATTTAGTCTAGAATACAATGTTTTTGGTGCTTGCTTCAACCCATATAGTCCCTTCCTCATCCAAAAAAATCATTTCTCGTGTTCTTGCATGTGAAAAACATTTGGAACTATTTTAATCTTCTCTCATTGATTCATTGTATCCATAAAATAGTTATCCAATACCATATCATTAGATAAAAATATTTGTTAATGAAATATGTGAATGTTAATTCTTCATCCCAAATTAGTCTTCTTGAACATAAACCTTCATTCTCTCTAGGAAACTGAGTCCTTTTATCGAATTAAAATATTGAATCCCCCCTATGATATGGAACTCTTCTAGTAGTTTTCCCTACTGTTTAAATAGACAAACATTCATTTCTATATATAATTTTTTTACATGTGACTGAATGTTTGAGAATATTCACTAGGTCAATATTATATTCTATTTGTAGATACATTTAATGTTTTTTAATTGGTATAATTTACCACTTTGAAATTATACATCATCAAAACCACTAAGCCCACTAAGTTATAACTCGGAGTAGGAGAAAACAGAAAAAGTTAATAACTCCATCTATGTCCATTGCACCAAATTACTTCTATGTATCTCATGAATCCATAGAATGTTAAATCCATTAACATAATTCTTCTATAATTATTATTCAACAATAATAACTGATTTGAATTAGTTGAAATTATAGTTCACATCACATCACCACTTTTCATCATTTGATGACACATCCCTTTAGACTTTATCTCCTCCAAAACAATAAATAGTTGAACATTAGATGTTAACATTTATACACATAGGGATTCAAGAAAAATAATAATCGTTAATAATAAAATTTTGGTTGATCTAGATCGATCAATCATTTGATAAATTCTTGAAAAGAATTTTACTATTTTAGGTCTTCTTCCAAATACTCATCTAAGATCAATTATTCTGGCCATTTGACTAAACATTATTTTCACACATGAATACTCTTCTTATGATATTAATATTCTAGAGGATAGTACTATTTCACAATATTGGTTTTAAACACATTTTTATAAATTTACTTCTTTGATGCTCCCATGGAATTAAATTTTCATGACTCTTTATTTGAGAAGGAATCATTTCAATGGTTATCTACATTTTCATCTTCCTCCATTTGTGGGATCTTTCTCTTTCTTTAACTTCTCATCAAATGGCATGAAATTTTAACATTCAAAGGTATTCATTATTAATTTTTCTTTTATCAGTTATTTGTGTCATTCCACCCTTTCTTATTGGGGATTTTTCTTCCACTGAAATTACATTCTTCATAATCACAATGTGAGAACCACCACCCTTTTTCATCCAGGGTCGTTCACATTATTTCCATGATATGTTTTATAAGGATAATAATGGAGGTAATCGATACACCTTTCGTTTTTCTCCATATGATTCTCCAGGGTCTGTAATCCTATTTTTTAACATATCATATTTTCATCCAATGTATTCTTTTTATTTATACACCACCATTTGTGGGGATCTATTTCTTAGATCCTTTTCATTACCTGTTTTCTAATTATTACAATTTCATTCCAAATTCCCATGTTTAGAACATATAAAATATATTCCATTAAATTCATACCACATTTCATCCTCACTATACTAAGATGTTGATGTAGCTAAGGTTATACTTCCGACATTGATCTCTCGTGATTCTCAGAATATACCCATGTCGTGTCTCTATATACAATAGTAATATAATTTCATAACTTATTTCCTCTAAGAGAATTTTATTTCATACTTTTAGAGAATATTTTCCTGATTCACATATTTAGAAATATTTATACATTCATAACATGAAATATAATCCAATTACTAAAAATATAAAATTGATGCATGACCATGTATCCCAACGAAATTGAACATGTTATCACTACATCCTATAAAATACTTTTTAGGTATTTATCTACCAGCTAAATTATTTTTATTATCTCTAGATAATTTTATAGATTTCATACTATCATACATTGGATGAGGTTCACTATATCCAGTACCAAACTTTACAAAACTAGATCTCCTTTGTGGTGAGGAAATAATTTCATGTTTTTCCATTGATGTAGAATATTTCCTTTTCACATCATTATCACCACCTAAAAAATAATCAAATAGTAATTGCAGATCATCCTTCAACATGGGATTTCTTTTGTTAACATATTTCTCCACATCTTTCTTCACCCATTATAGATATTATCCTAATTTTTGAATCTTAATATCCTTTGATTAATGTTGAGCATTATGTTCTCTCCTGAGATTATTCCCACTACTCATATCATCTTCTAATTCTTAAGCCAGCTTATCGATTATGTCATATTTCTTCTTAAAAATAGAATTCATATACGAAACATAATCATTACACCATTCATTATCTTGTTGTAGCCTTTAACCTTCCTAAACTAGTCCCGATATTTGTTTAGTCTATTCATCATTTCTGTATTTCAGATTTTAAATTTGTTCTGAGTTAATATTTTTTATTTTGTCATCAGTATTGACATATTTTATATTTGTAGACCAATTTGGAATCTCTTTACCTTCAGAATCATTCTTCTCCCTATGACCAGTAACCAAATAAATAGGCCATTTATTTAAACCTTTTATATTGTTAGACACAACTTATAGTTCTCATATCTGAGTATCATTTAATTTAATTTCATCATCCATTTCTTGATCCAAATTATTTTTTTCATGGAAATCTTAAACTTTTTCTTTCCTAGAGTTTCTTCATCATGGGTAGTTTTAAAATCACTTATAATTTTATGATTATCACTCATTTATACAATATAAATGAGTCAATTTATATGTTAACTTTCCGATTCATCCAAACCATTATTCAGTACATAGTTGGTTTCCTTAAATTAAATTTAATTTTTTCTATAAACACTTCTACACTGAGGAATACTACCCAAATTATGCTTCTTATATGTTGATATTCTCCATTCCATGACACACAAAGATTGTAGAAAACTGAAACATCATTTCCATATGTATAATAATCCTTGGTATTGAAAAAATTGTAACATATGATCTGATACCAATTTTTATGTCCAAAAGTGACCTATATACCGTTAGGGGGTGGGATTGGGGAATGGATATTCATTTCAAAATTCATCATGTCCCACTGGATCTTCACCAATTTATTATAAGGGTTATTTGGTTTTCTATTTAGTTTTTATATTGATCATATCCTTTATAATTTCATTTTATGAAAATTCCATGTAGGTAAAGAAAAAACAAAATAAAAAGGACATATAAATTTTTACATAGTTCACCACATTGGGATACATCCAATGATAATAAAATGACTATATACTGATCGTACCAAATTTACTAAGGATCACTACCAATAAGGGTGTTCGATCTAGATCACTTCTTTACCGAGGATCATTACCTTTATAAGGTTTAGGGATATCTCACTATTATCTCAAGGGTCACTCCCTCTATCTTTTTTTCTAGATCAATACCAGTGGAAAGGATCACCATCATATTCTTTCTTTAATCATTGATCTAGAAAGGATCAACATGTAGTTTCTGGACATGTAGGTTCCAATGAGTTTATGGATATGTCGGTCCTAGATAGATTATAGATACGTAGGTCCCTTAATTATTTCTCATTAATGAATTCTCAACATTCAGTAGAGGAACTTTTGATGCTCTTTCTAGGTTACTCTTTGACCCCTATGAAAACACCTGGATTGAACACATCTGATTTCCATAAAACTAGAACAGACACATCTTTACTGTAAACAAAACAATTACCTAAAGAATGTAACTATCTTAAAGTGATTCCATGTATTCCTTTCCCTGCATTAAATGATGTAGTGAATAACCAACTTTACAAATATTTTTGAATAGTGAATAACTCTATCTTCTTTTTTTCCATCAAAATTTATATGTGGGATTGATACTATTTATAGGTAAATGCATGTTCATATATCCATGTGAGATATTCTATTTAGATATCTCTATGTGATACACTAGTGGATAACTCCTTGCACGAGATCTAGGCTGGTACCCTTGTGTGAGATCCTAGTGAGAACTCCTAGTGTTGTGCCCATGTACCACCTTATGTGAGTCCCCTAGTGTAAACCCTTGGTGCCTTGCATGAGTCTAACCTTGTGCCACTCCCCTAGTGTGAACCCTCAGTGCCATGCATGAGTCTCACCTTGCTTGAGTCCCCTAGTATGAACCCCTAGTGCATTACACGAGTCTCAACTGGAACTAGCCCCAAGGCACGAAACCTTGGTGTGCACATTTAGTGCAAACCCTCTTCACTATGAACAACAGACACAAACCTTCTTCATCAAGAACCCCTGGCACAATACCTTGTTTTCACTTTGAATGAGTCCCACTCTGCGCAAGTCTTTTCTATGAGTCTAGTTTCATGAGTCCTTTTTCGCGATTCTTCTTTCACTTCTTGTGTAAAACCTTGTTCAAATAATGCGCAATAATTACGGGATTTCAATAATGAATATATTTTCACCTAAAACCCTTGTCATAAACCCCTATTCACACTTTTCATGATTCCCACTATTTTTCCGACCCTTCCAAGATATTTCATTCATGAGTCCACTTTTGAAAATCAACATTCACTCTTTGTGAACAACCCTATTCATATCATGTGTAACACTTATGTGATGTCAATCTCATATTCTTATTGTCTGTGAACCACTGTTGCGAGATCTCACAATGAGTCTCTTCTCTGGATGAGATTTATATCATTATTTTAAAGCAAGACTTCACCAATCCCTAAGGATTAGTCTTGGGGTTTTTATAGGTGAGTTTCAACCACCATCATTCCATAAATTGTGAAAAAGAGTCCACCTAATTAGAATGACATTATCTACATGATCTAGGTGCATAATGTTCTCATGCTTTGTGGGTGATCTGGGTGTCAGTCATCTTTCAAGATCCTATCGTTTCAAAAGTCCTCGATTTTCATTTTCGCGTATGATTTTCACGAGTCCCTGGTCGATATTCACGCTTTGAGAGAGTCCTCGACCATCAGCCATGCTTATTATTTGTGTGAGTACCTATTTGAAATTCACTCTTTATGAGAGTCCTCGATCAACTTTCTCTCTTATGATTTGACTAAGTTTCTGGCCACCATTCATGCAACTCATTATTCCTCGGTCAATATTTTCACTTTTTGTGAGTGTCTGTAGTGAGTCATATTCGCACTCCAGAAACCCCAAGATTGCATCTTAAATACAATAAAAATATTTTCAATATCTTTAATGACTATGAACCCCTTCCTGCATTTCTGCATTTTCTATTTTTTTAATTTGAGTTCAAGAGCACCGAGAATAAGTCATATTTTCTCTTTGCACCAGATTTGGGCATGAGTTCTAGAGAAAATCATGATTTTTGCCTGATATATATTCAAGAGATCTAACAATAATCATGAGTGATACAAAAGATCCCTTCATGACATCAAAAGGCATTAAATATTTCTACGTGAGATCCTTTCATGAGTTCTGAACACAATCATGCATATTGTGCATGATTACATTGTGGTATACAACGACATGTGAATTTCACGAGATATCACCGTAAGAATAAAATTAAATAATATACAATATTTATATTTTAAATGATGTTATTTTCCAATTATTTTCATGATCCATCATGAGTTCCTAAGACAATCATGTGTGTTGCACAAGATCTCACCGTAAGAGTCAAATTCAATCACATGAAAGCTCTTGATTTTAAATATTTATTTCTTCCAACGATTTTCATGACCCATAGTGTGTTCCATAGATAAATATGAATGAAGTTCCTTATCACATTTAAATGTCAGTTTAGCACTCATACATCACAATTTCAATTATGCGTTCACGCTAACACTTCATAAATTCTTTGACAACCAAACATTGTCAACAAACTGAAACCATGTTAACAAACAAAATCTGTAAAAAAATCCCCATCATGATGGATTTTTTGGTGTCTCCCAAATTTACCTATGTTATAATGGTTAAGAGGTTTCTTACAGTGTATCTTGGGTTATCATATCCTCACAGACCTAAAAAGATCCTTAGAGACACAATAAAAAGAAATGCGTTTTTGGATATGAAGTGGAAAGCTTGGGTTGATTTTATATGATTTTAAAAGAGAACTAAGAGAACTATGTGAATTATAATTATGAAAAAATGAGTTGATCCTATGTTATTTCTCAGGGTGGACTGGATGAATTATGTTTTTTTTAAATTTCAATTTCATTACATTGAGAAGGATTCATAAAATGAATTTCAAACTAACCTCATCACTTACTGATTAAGAAACATCACAAAAATATGGTAATAATTTATACACTTATAGGTTCATTTTCATGAGAACATAATGTTAAAGGATCTATTTATCACATAAAAGAGGGGAGAATGAATTCAATAAGGAAGTGGAAGAGAGAAAATCATTAAATGAAATAAACTCAAATAAAACAAATTAATAACCTTTAGAGAGTGATAAATATCATAAAATCCCACCCCTTGATACTCCTTTGGATCAATCCATAAAATATTTATCCCTCCATTGAAGAAACTTTGTCAACAGAAGCGGGATGTAGACTTACGAGGGTAGAGTTGAAGAATTAAAAACAACAAAATAATGAACACTCCACAGTTGTGTGAATGAAATCACATTGTTTGGTGTAAACATGTTAAAACATTGAGGAAACTTTATCAAGGTAATATAAAAAATAGCATAATAAGATATGAAGACTAAATTTTGTTGAAAACTATGGTTATTTGAACAACTTACATGAGAAGGAAGAACATTACACAGACAAATTGACATAATAACATTACAATGAAAACAAAGCACGATGATCCTAAAATCCTCCACCACTACCACCTTAAACAGTCATTTTGGAAGTCTTTGGTCGAGCCCCCATCATCCCATGTGCGTTTAATTAATTGTGTTGTAGAATGGTGGGTGGAAAATTAATGGAGATGTGACTTTTCCACTCTTCCCACGAATGGCATCAAACTTGCATCCACTAAAAAGACGCACTGAAAGGACTTTCTAGATGAACGAATTTCAGTGGGAAATAGAAGGATAAAATTTATCCTCCTATGTACTCTAAATTCCTGTAAACTTTCAGCCAAAAATAATAAGTGGTTTGCGAGATATGATTTAAATGGTGGGCTATTTTTCTAGGCCTCAGAATCTAGCCCAGAATTTCATCATCAACATAGGCCGCCTGGAACCCTACTAAAAAATACGAATTATCTTGGGAAAATGTTAAATTAAATGTTTCAAATAATATCCTCTAGCTTTATTTAACGTTTCAGAATCATTGGGAATGAATTCTGTCCTATATGGTACTTTTATTGGGCTGCTGTCCAAATCACTTCACCCGGAATGTGGTTGGTTCAAAGCCCACATTGGTGGTCTTCAAAATTTAATCTCCAAGTTATTCGAAAGAATGAATTTTTCCTTATATTATTGGAGACCTGAAAATAAAATATAAACAAAAAATCAAGACCATTATGTGTTTTATGAGAAGATCAAGAAGGTACCATGAAATAGTTCATTTTACGATGGAATTACAATAATAATGTAAAATAATGCCCAAAGTGTAAAATGAATTAATAATGGTGTATATGATTAATAATGAAAATGAATATTATATTATAAACAATGAATATTAGCTTCTTTTAGGGCTACTAACACCCCCGAACTTGAGTTTTTCTAGTCCCGAGAAGAATATTTCTCAAAAATATGAAATTTGAATTCCATTTTCCAAAAACATTTTAATACAGATTTTTCACCCGAAGATCTAATAAAAAAATTATGAAACCCATGAAAATATTTTTAAAACAAGCGAGATCCATAGGAATATCTCAAACCCAATCCCATTCCTTTTTTCTAATTCTTCACCATATTTCATCCAATTTCAATTAAGCATGATGAAGTGTTGTGTGTCACAATAGACATGGGGGTTCATTTTCATTCGAGGGAGAAATGATGGAAGTGCTAAGAGGAATCAAAATTAAATATTAAGATGAGTATTCCTTTTTTTCAATTTTTTGTCATTTTCTTTCGAAATATTTCGATGGTAATTGACATTGAAATCAATCGAGCAACCCAAGTAGAAAGACTTTTCCAATGACTCCCAGGCTCAATGACCTTAGGGAACCAAGTGAGGCTCACATACTCGGGCATCATCTCGAGTTAACTCAATCAAAAACAAATTCTAATGACCGAAAATAGAGATAAAATTCCCAACTTCGGGCCAGAAAACTATGGAGTCACGATCCCCAAGTGATAAAATCCACACATTAGGTCAATCCATTTCTCTATGAACAAATGATTTTTTAATACTCATGTTAAAATTAAAATTATTACCAACCCTATGCAATTTATTATGGACCCCAAGAACTAAAACTAATACCCCATAATCTAGAGGATATGAATTATATTTTTTAAATAAATGGATGAAAATATAAAAGGTGAAAAATCACAACGGAAAACCACAATTTCCAAAATCTTTGCACATGAACTGAAACTTGCATTAAAATCAGAATCAAGGCATTCAAAATTCTTTGATATCCAATTTCATAGTTTGCAATGTGTGTTATCATGTACAAGGTTTATGAAGATTTTTCTTCCACACATTTTATGATTAAAAAATCAATTCTGATATTTTATCTTCCCCCAACATATAATAACACTGCCCCCAATGTTTAAAACACTGAAAAATTAGAAAGGGGTAGGGGAGAAGTTCAAATAAGACATTGAAAATTAAAATCATGGAATGAAGTCACCTTGTGGTTGATGTTGAAAATGCATTCCCCAGTCTCCCTTCAGTCTTGTTTCGAGTCCCAATGTCTTGGACGGTTGTGACTAGCTTTTCCCAATGACATACGACATGCCTTTAATTTTCTTATAATATATATGTATTTTTTGTATTTTTTTTAAACCTAAAAAATCATAAAAAATAAAATAAAACAAAATGATGATACATTGTCCTCTCTTAATTTTCTGGGTAAGGTATTACTTAGGGATCACACTACATCACATAGATGAATATGGTGCTCCCCTTTTATACCCATCCTTACTCATAAAAGATGAACAGGTCAATAATCTAAATTCGGATTATTTTATTATTTTTCTTTTAACCTACAAAAACATTAAAAAATAAAACAAACTGATGATACATTTTATTCTCTTATCTTTCAGGGTAATCTATTACATAGGGATCACACCACGTGACATGGATGAATATGGTGCTCACCTTTCATACCCATCCTTACTCATAAAAGAAGAAAAGTTCAACAGTCTAAGGAGTTTTTTTTCTTTTTAGTATTTTTTCTTTAATATACAAACCCATAGAAATAAAACAAACTGATGATACATTGTCTTCTCTTAAATTACTGGGTAAGGTATTACCAGGGATCACACTATGTGACACATATGAATATGGTGCGCCCCTTTCATACTCATCCTTACTCATAAAAGAAGAAAATGTCAACAGTATGAAGTACTAATTAAATAAATGGAAACATGATAAGCACAAGTTTCCTCCCATGCAGTTCTTTTGTTTAATGTCACTATCTCGACTTAAACCCCTAATTAGTTAAGTATTTTCCTCATCTAAGTTTTGTTCACAGAAGTATTCAATAAATTTCGGTTTTTGAAATGGATCAATTAATGGTTTGAATCTATGGCCACTAACTTTAATGGTTTGACCATTGGTGGGATCTTTAATTTCTACAACCCCAAGGGGGTACACCATATGCACTATGTAAGGGCATGACCATCTAGACCTCAACTTTTCAGGGTGTAAAAGAAGTTTATAACTATACAAAAGAATAGGTTTACTCGGTACAATGTTTTTATCTTTATGATTTCGAGATTGGTAGGATTTTACTTTAGCTTTATTGATCCTTTAATTCTCATAAGCCTCCATCCTATGTTCCTCATGTTCATTGAGATCTAATTTCCTTTTTGTTTCTGCTAATGAGAGGTCAGAGTTCATTTTATTAATTTCCCAAAAGGCATTGTGTTCAATCTCCACTAGAAAATGGAATTATTTACCATAAACCAACATATATGGGGACATTCATAAAATGGTTTTAAATTCAGTTCGATAAGCCCAAATAACACTAAGAGTTTGTTTGAGAAATCATTCCTAGATAGATTAACTTTTTTTCAAGAATTTATTTCATTTCTTGATTGTCTAACTCGGCTTGAACATTAGTTTTTTGGTGGTAAGCATTTGACACTTTCTGAGAAATTCCATACTTGTCCATGAGTGCTGAGAATGGATGATTTCATAAATGAGTTCCACGATCACTAATGATAGCCCTAGGAATTCCAAATATATAGAGGATGTTTTCTTTGAGAAATATAATCATAGTTTGTTTATTATTATATTTTTTAGGAATCGCCTAAACCCATTTTGGGACAATGTCAACAGCTAAAATATTTTACAATTATCCCCTATAGTTTTGTAAGGGACCCATGAAATCAATTCCCCAATAGTCAAAGATTTCAATCACTAAGATCGGAGTGAGTGGAATTTGATTCCTTTTTGTGATGGACCCTACATTTTGACACATAAGAAACCATAAAAAAAAATGAGTAGAAGTTCCTTGAGAGGTTGGGACAGAAGAGAAAACTCTAAAGAACCTTAGTAGAAGATTTCTTAGAGGAAAAGTGACCTCCACATGACTCACAATAACAGAATTTATGGAAAGAATCTTGTTCAGATTCTGGAAGACACCTCCTAATGACTTAGTCAGGGCAGAACTTACAGAGGTATGGATCATCAAACACATATTTCCTAACATCCAAAAGGAATTTCTTTCTTTCTTGATTCCCTAAGAAATTGGGAATGACTCATATACCTATGAAGTCGGCTTTGTCGGTATACCATGGGCAGTCACTCACATAGTATAGGTGTTTATAAAAGAATGAATCAGACACAAAATGGTGAGATAATTTGTCATTAAATTCTATCCCATAAAGATGATCAGCTACAACATTTTGAACACCATTTTTTCCTTGATTTTGAGGTCTTATTCTTGTAAGAGAAAGACCCACCTAATCTGTCTAGCCTTAGGATCTTGTTTCTAGAAATGGTACTTCAGACCAGAATGGTCAATGAACACAGTGATAGGGGATCCTAAGAGGTAGGATATAAACTTTTATAAAGAAAACACAACAGAAAGTAACTCCTTCTTAGTTGTCATATAGTTGATTTGTTCATCATTTAAGGATTTTCTTGCATAATCAATTACATAAAAAGTTTTATCACAATTTTGTCCTAACACAGCTTCTAAAGAAAAGTCACTTGAATCACACATCAGTTCAAAAGGAAGGTTCCAATTTGGGGATTTCATGATCATAGGAGAGGTGAGAGATGATTTGAAGTTTGAGAATGAATCCTCAAAGCTTTATGTCTAAAAAAATGGTGCATCCATTACTAAAAGGCCACAAAGGGGACGAGCGATTGAACTAATGTTCTTAATGAATCATCTAAAAAACCAGCATGTGATAAGAAATACCTCACTTCCTTGAAAGTTTTGGGTGATGGAAGGTGACAAATGATGTGATCCTTGGCTTTATCATATTCAATTCCCATACTTGACAGAAGATGGCCAATGACAAGTCCCTATTTAACCATGAAATGAAATTTTTCCCAGTTTAGGACTATATTATATTCATCGCATCATGAAAAAACTCTCTCTAAATTCCTCATAAATCTCTCAAATATATCCCCAAACAAAGAGAAGAAATCCCTAAAGACCTCTAGAAAATCTCATACCATGTCTGAGAATATTCCCATCATGCACCGCTAGAAGGTGCCAGGGGCATTACATAACCCGAAGGGAATGCGTTTGAAATCAAAGGAGACGAATGGACATGTGAATGTAGTATTCCCTTGATCCTCTAGTGAGTCCTAAATTTGATTATAACTCGAGCACCCATCTAAGAAACAATAGAAGGCATGACCTTCCACTATCTCAAGGACTTGGTCGATGAATGGTTAGTGGATATGGTCCTTCTTGGTAAATCAGTTTAGCTTCCTATAGTCGATGAAGAAACTCCATCCACTAATCAACCTTGTTAGAAGAATCTCTCCATCCTCATTGGTTATCACTATGATTAAAGCCTTTTTTGGAACAACTTGGATTGGGCTCACCCACTCACTTTTCGTTATGGGATAGATGATGTTATCTTTTAAAAATTTCAGAAGTTTTTAACTCACTACATCCATTATATTGGGATTGAGTCTCTGTTGAGGTTGGCGACATGGCTTTGAATCAGATTGTAGAACAATCATATGAGTCCCTATAAGTGGGCTAATCCCAGGAATATCATACAAGGTCCAACTAATGGCTTGGTCATGTTTCCTAATGACATATAGAAACATATTCTCATGATTGGATTTAAGATAAGAAGAAATGACAATTGGAATGATTTATTGTCCCCCAGGAAGGAATACTTAAGTACAGTGGGATGTTCCATCAATTCAAGATCAGGTTGGTTGAAAATTTTAGCAGAAAATTGGGACATTGGATAAAGATCAATTTTCTTTCCTAGAGTTTTAGATAGGATTGATTCCGTACAAGTAGAAGTTTCACCTACTACATTGGCTTGATCAGATTTAAGTAAGGATGTTTTATTGGTCTATATAAATGTGGTTTTTTGAAAGGTTTCACTGATTTTTGGACCTAAGACTTCATCATAAGAGCAATTTAAAAATGATTCAAGATAAGGAGATAATCATCATTTATGTGAACAATTGAAATAAATCTCATCCTGACTTAAACATCCATCAAATTTTCCTTGATCTTATATAGATTCATTATCAATTCTTCATATCATATTTACTTCCTAAATTTCCTCGTCATCCCCAATTTGTGAGCTTTCATTGTAGATGTTCAAGTATAGACTCATGTTTCTAAAGTTAAAGGTCATGTTCCCATTTCGAAATCGAATGACAGAGATGGTTGTTGCAAGGAAAGGAGGACCAAGGATGATTAGGGTTTTTTCCTTATACCCTACGTTTGGATGGTTGATAAGGATAATGATGTTAGCAGGGTAGATGATGTTTTCAACCTTTACCAGAACATCCTTCAAAATCATCTTTGGAACCCTAATGCTACCATCAGCAAGTTGATGTGTGACAGGTGTGGGTTGGAGCTATTCTAGGCCTAACTAGTAGTACACAGTATAGGGTATGATATTGACAATAGAAAATAGGTCACAGAAGTCCTTGACAATATTTCTCTCTCCTAGTTCAACATTGATGTAAGGGAATCTCAGGTCTTTTAGCTTAGGAGTAATGGTCCCTTGAATTGTTGTGCTAACATTTGCTACTAAATGGACTTGGTTTTTATGTGAGGATATATTTTTAAATTTGCAGAGGTCCTTAAGGTATTTTGACTATGCCGGAATGTTTTTAATAGAATATAGGAGTTTAATGATAAACATTAATTATGAGAATATTTTCCTCTATGATTCATTCAATTCAGGCTTGGTTTTCCACCTTATGAATTGAAGAAATTTTGCAGGTTGTGGGGTTTTTTGTTGAGGAGTTTTTTCATTGATAATTTTAATGTTTTTTTTACTTTGATCATTTGATTCATTTGAATTTTTATTCATGATGAAATCTTCATATGGGTTCTTAATTAACTGTTCAGGTTTCTCAATTGATTTCCCACTTCTTAAAATACTCACATCCTTTAGTTTTTCATGAGTCGTTTGAGTGAAAATTGACTCACACATTAGGCTTTTTCTGGAAAGTCTTCTGTAGGCTTGGGCGACTTTCCAGTTTTAATGGTTTGAAGTTCTTGATTTAGGGAAGAGACTTTTGAGTTCATCGATTCCATTTGTTTGCATAGTTCTTCTAGTAAGATTTTTGGAACAGTTTGGGTTGGTGCTTGAGAATACTGGTTTATCCCAGGGGGTATATTTGAGGTGGGACAGTTTGATGAAGATGGAATGGTTGTTTTCAGTACTGGATAGGTTGGATTTAGAACTGGTTATGGGTTTGGTCATTCTGATGGGGGTACGCATTTTGTCCCTATAGTTGGCTAGGTTGTTGGTTATCTCTCCAGAGGAAACCTGGGTGCTCATTATAACTTAGGTTGATTGAGTTTTTGTATTGGGGATTTTATAAATTTTAGGGCATTGACTTGAACAAGTGGTTCTCCTAGAAGAACTTCCTTGATGGATGGAATGGTTGGGCATTTTTCTGTTTTCGGGTCATGTTTGTCACAAATTGTGCAAACTTGGTCTACAGTTTGGATTTCTTAGATTTTTTTAAGGTCTATATCTTCAACCTTCTTAGGGAGTGCTGAAATTTTATCCATGAGGATTTCCTCTTCTCTAAGTGTATGTATTCCAATAGTTATTTATGGCTTTTTAGAATAAAGTGATGTTCCCCAATTTTGGTTTTGTTCAGCAAGTATTTCTAGATACTCATAAGAATCATTTGGGGATTTGTTTTTAAATATCCCATTACATATCATGTCAATGAATTTTTGTTCCCCAAGCCCAACCCTTCATATAAAAATCTCACTTGTTCAGCAATAGGAAAACCATGGTGTGGAACCATGTTTTGGGTGTCTTTGAATCGCTCCCATGATTCATAAAATGACTCTCCCTCTTTTTCAAAAAAGTTTTGGATGCTCTTTTTAAGTGCTATTGTTTGGTGGTGGGTAAAGTATTTTTTTTGTATAATTCACTTTGTAATTGGTCCCAAGAGTTTATGGATGATAGTCTCAAATTTTTTAGCCAATTTTTAGCTTTATCCTTTAATGAGAAGGAAAATAGCCTCATTTTAGCTGATTCACGTTGATGTGGGGGACACATGGTTTCTATAATCTCATTGAACTCCATAATGTGAAGGTAGGGCATCTCATACTATATTCCATGGAATATTGGAAGGTAGTTTAGGAAATGGGGCTCAAATATATTGTTGGAATCTCCTAGGTAATTGTGTCTAATGAATGAGGGGCATTGGTCCGTGCTGGAGTGAGGTAGTCGTTCATGGTTTTATCGAACACATTCCCTATGCTTGGAGATTATTTGTTTGGGTTTCCCATTTGATCACCCACAGGGATTACCATTTCATTTTGTTGAAGAACCTCCATTAGACTTGTTTTAATTGGTGAATTTGTAGTTTTAAGAATATTTAGATCAAATGTAAAAAATCCCTTAGATGAACTTGACTCCACTATCCTAGGAGTTTCCACCCTAACTAATAGTTTGAGTTATCGCGGGTGTCGGCCGACATGCGCCAAAAGAAAAAAACCACGATAAAGAGAAAAGATAAGAGAATATGGGTGAGAATAGAAGAATGGGGGTAAGAAAAGAAGGTTTTTGGTATAAGAAACTTACCTTTTCCCTGATAATGGTGCCAAAATTTGGTTTCGCCCAAATTTACCCATGTTTTATGGGTTAAGCGGTCACTTGTAGTGTAGCTTGGGTTGTCGAATCCTGAGAGACATAAGAAAATCATTAGACACACAATAAAAAGAGATGGTTTTTGGTTATTAAGTGGCCATCCTGGGTTGATTTTATATGGTTTTAAAAGACCACTAATAGATCTACGTGAATTAAAATTATGAGAAAATGAGTTGATCCTAGGTTATCACTCGGGGTGGACTAGATGAATTATTTATTTCTTTAACAATTTCAATTTCATTACTTTGAGAAGGATTCATACAATTAATTCATAATAACCTCATCAATTACTGATTAAGCACCTTAAAAAACACATTATAATAATCTATACACTTGTAGGATCATTTTCATGAGCACTCCAAAGTAAATGATCTACATATCACATAAAAGTGGGGTGAATAAATTAAATAAGGAAGATGAAGAGAGAAAATCATTGAATGAATAAAACTCAGATAAAAGAAATTAATAACCTTTATAGAGTGATAAATAACATCCAATATAGCCCCTTGATACTCATTTGGATCAACCCATAAAATATTTTTCCCTCCATTGATGACATTTTTTCAACGTAAGTGGGAAGTAGACTTACGAGTGTGGAATTAAAGAAGTAATAACAACAAAATAACAAACACTCCACCGTTGTGTGAACAAAATAACAAGGTTTGGTGTGAACATGTTCACACCTTGAGACAACAGTATAAATGTGATATTAAAAATAACCTAATAAGAGAAGAAGAAGAAATTTTATTGAAAACTATGGTGATTTGAACAACTTACATGAGAAGTAAGAACATTACAGAGACAAATTGGCATAATAACATTACAATTAAAACAAAGCTCCAAGATCCTCAAAGCCTCCACCACTACTTCCTTAAATAAGCATTGTTGTAGTCTTTGGTTGAGCCCCCATCATCCCATGTGCCTTTAATTAATTTTTTGGGGAAAGGTGGGTGGAAAATTAATAGAGATGTGACTTTTTCACTCTTCCCCAAAAATGGAATCCATCTTACATCCATCGGAAAGATGCACTGAAGGGACATTCTAGATGAAGGAATTAGAGTAGTCAATTGAAGGATACAATATCTCTCCATATTTACTATAAATTCCTATAAAATGTCAGCCCCAAATAATACACATTCAGTGAGTTATGATTTAAATGGTGGGATATTTTTATGGGCCTTAGAATCTGGCCCAGAATTTCATCATCAACTTGGGCCGCCGAGAACACCATTAAAAAATCTGAATTATCTTGAGACACTGTTAAATGAAATATTTCCAATAATATCCTCTATCTTCATTTAAATATTCAGAATCATTGGTATTGAATTCTGTCCTCTACAGTACATTTATTGGGCTCTTGTCCAAATCACTTCACCCAGAATGTGGTTGGATCAAATCCCTCTTTAGTTGTATTCCAAATTGAATCTCCCAGTGCATCAAAAGAATGAACTGTTCCTTATATCATTGGATACTGAAAATAAAATATAAACATAAAATCAAGACCATTATCTATTTAATGAGAATATCAAGAAGGTACCATGTAATAGTGCATTTTAAGAAGGAATTAAAATCATAATGTCAAATAATGTTCAAGAGTTAAAATACACTAATAATGGTGTCCATTATTATTAATGAAAATGAATATTATATTACAAGGAATTTATATTAGCCTATTTTAGGGGATAATAATTTTTGTATAAAAAATATATATGTACCATTATTATTGTAGATAATGGGGATATGACCTAATGAAATGAATTTTATTCTTCTACTTCCCACACAACTCCATTTGTGGAGCATATGAAATCATAAAGTATAATGTCTAGTATATCACAAAACTAGATAGAGGAAAACTACAATATTAAGAATCAAATGTATTTGTAAACTCATATAAAACCCACAATTTACTAATATTTTTTAGGAAGTATATATCATATATGAAAATTATAACCATGAAGAAACACAATTAATTATGTTCATTTATACATTTGAAATAAATAATCATTCATTAATCCCATTAAAAATTATATTCTAATAATTCCATTTTATCAGAATCCATTACAATTTTATATTACACATTTAAATACATAGTTTTCAATCCCCTATCTAATATTATTAAATCCCACCATCCAATGAAAACATTTATTCAACATTAAAAACTTGGATACTTATCCTTTGAGTAAATTTATTATTCCTTGAGCATTCCATATCTGCATTCTCTAGGAATCAACATAACATACATATTATAAATAGGCAACTATATTTTATAGTCCAACTATAAAATTCTATTTGAAGTAACAACATCGAATCATCAATCAAACAATTAATGGAACAAAAACCCCAATGGGAAATCATTTTTCACAACCCAAATAGAAAAAAACTCATAAAAAATACCAAAAAATTGAAAAAAGAAATCCCCACTATCAATATGTAACAACCATTCCCATAAACTCCATTCCAAATATACAACAATTAAAAGATTAAAACAAATCCGAGTTAGGGATCTAATCCCCAAGTTCATGTATATATGAAAAAAAATTATTTTCATCCCAAAAAAACATTATTAGAATATAAATCCATAAGAACTAGTAATACAAGTCTATAGTGAAAAATACAGTATTATAATATCCCTAAGAATTAATTATAGTAGAAACCATTTTCATTAAAATATTGATATTACTAATTAAATATTTTTAGTTTTATGTAATAAGAAAACTAAAAAAGATGTCAGTAATAGCTAAGAATCAACAATAATTTATATTCAAGAAGCAATATTATATTAAAATACATTCCAAAAAGAATGATATTTTTCAGTAGGCCTAACTCTTTATTCATTGTAAATTCTAATCTAAACATTTTTTAACCAATTTCAAGCATATCATTCAATCATCTAAGAATAAGAATTTCCTAAATCAATAGAACAGTATTTATAAACATTGATGAGCCTTCAAATCATAGCGTTATACAGATGTGATATTTGAATCCCATTCCATATTTTAATTTTTTTACTTTGATTTAATGATTAATGTATAACCCCGACCCCTGTTGCTTGAATCTAGTTACATACTTTATTAAATATATACAATGAATAAGAATTCATATACCAAATTACCAAATAGATTATTAGATTTGGAAACATAGATTTAAACATAAGAATTATATTAAAACATTAAATTAAATACAATATTGAGACTCCATTAGAAATAGCCAAAAATTCACTGATTTTCCCTATAAGTCATTCATAAGATACAACTTTGCATTTTTTTTGAAAAATAAAATATAATAAGTTGTGTTCTCAGATGCTCAGTATGGGTATAAAATAAATAATAATCTATATAAATAGATATAGACAATAAATAAAAGAAAATAACTAAAAACACATCCCATTGAAACATAATGTTTATCACAATAAGGTGGGATTAAAAGAAAATTAAATAATTCAATATAAATAATCGAAATTAGAATGAAACTTAACCATGGTTTTTCTACAAGTCGAATAATCATATGGATTGTCAATTATTGATATCATAATGATCAAATGAATAAATTTGGATATATGGAACATACAATTGAGGAATCATCCATGATATCATGAAATTAATGGTCAAATCCTCATCCAAATCCATATTTGAAAATAAATGGGAAAAGGCTCCGCCAAGTCCATATCCAGTTTGTCTCATGAGAGGTACTGATTCATCGAGGGAAAATTAAGGGACCCTCATATCACATATTATGTCCAAGTAATAAATAATATGAATGGGTTTAAAATAAAAAACATATACATATGAAATGTAAATAAATTTCCCCAATTAGTAAACATAATCACTAATAATTCTGAGTAATATAGTTAATGGTATCATGATAACAAATCCATAATGAAACTAATTATATGAAATTTCACAATATATTTTTGATGTTATCATAAAATATCAATCCCAATTACATAAAATAGTCAAAATAGGGTGTTGAAATATATTATAATACCATAATAAAATCATTGAAGAATTTGGGAGTAAAATACCTTATGAACATTGTAATGGATAGATCTTATGAAAAAATAATTTTTAATTATCAAAAAAAATTGTAAACATTTATATCTGAGAAAAAAGAGGAGTAAAATGAAACTATGTTTTAGGAATAAATAATGTCTATCATAAGTGAAAAAATATTAAAATAGTTTGTATAAAAATTTAATAAACAACTGCTTCATTGCAGTTTAATAAAAAATATAAGAGTCACTAAAAGGGAAAAAAAGATTAGTTATTTACATAAAACCTAAAAAAAGACAATAATTTTTTTCATGAAAAAAATTCTGATCTTATAAAAATAATATTTTCTTAAAACAATTTATGAATTTTACTTTAAAATGGGTTAGAAATTGGGAAGTACCCTTCAATCGGGCATTCTTATATTGAGGAATTGGAAATGGAACCTTGTAAAACATGTATTTCCACATAAAACATAGATGAAAATATTTGGATATATTATTTTAGAACATATACATAAAATTTATAATAATTATATAAAATTAATGATGAATTATATAGGTTTAAAGAGAGATAAAGCGTAACCTAAATGAAAAATGGATGTTTGGAGAGAATCCCATACTACATTACAAATAGTCAAACTGTACGCCATATAAAAATAATTAAAATTAAATGAAACATCTAATAATGTGAAAATAAATATATTAATTGTATGAAACATAAATTTTTATTATACATACACCACAACTGAGAGACATTGGTGAATACACCATATCTTATTGAAATGAAAATGAGTTGAGAAAACCCTTACATTACGTCTGAAAGTGTGTGCCACTTATACTAAATAGTCTAGTTACTGAAATTTGATTCATAAATAATTTAATTATATAACAATTAAAATTTTATTTAATATATTTTTTTATTAAGTAAATTTATGAAATATTTGATGTGTTATAAGATTCAATTTCATTATTCAGTAGTGTTATTTTGTTTTATTAAGATTGTTTTACTAGTACACGCTTACAAAAACTCATGTAAAATGGAAAAAGTTACCGAAACAAAATTATATGTTATTAATGAACGTAAATCATATTTAATGGTATTTTATGTCATTTAATTTTTATTATGATGAAGATTAATTAGATAAATAATTAATGATATCCATTTAGATTATTTTGGTGTATTTTGAATCATCATGAACTAGTTTTATCTTATGAATTAATATTTTGTAAATATACTCTTTATAAAATAATAAATAAATTTTATTACATGTATTAATGTTTGGTTTAACCATAAAAATTTAATTATTACCTTATTTAAATGATAAATTGAACAACAAAATATCATCATCCACGAATGTGGTAAATCAGAACCTCACAGATGATTATTTCATTTTTAGAATTAAAAAGGGTAGATAAGATAATTTATTGTTTTTATACAGAGAATGTAACAAAATTAATGTTTATAAAATATAATGGATTTATCTTTCCACTTTTTACAGGTGATAATAGAGAAGAATAATAAATGAAATGATATTTTAAGAGGGAGATATAGATAGAATGTTTTACCTCTTGATTGTCACCTCCTTTATAACCTCCTTAAGTGACTTAGAAATGATCTATTTGATAATAACAATTGTATAAAGAGGGGGATAGATTTGATAGGTGAAATTTATATAATATAATAAATCTTCATTGATTTGGAGGTTTCAGGATAAGGGGTGGTATTTATTGTGTAGCATATGGGTGTTTTGTTATTATTTAATTTATTTGTTTATAAATTTGTCTCAAGCATACGAATAGTTTATTATGACTAAATAATGTAACTGGTGTTTTTGATTTCTAACCAATGGGTTCTTAACTTATACATACATCATACATAACTCAATAATTCATTTTTTTAAATATAATGTTAAATACAGTTAATTACCGTATTTCAATATTCATCAAAAATTCAAATATTTTTATAAAATCCCAAAAATTCATTCCATCCATTTTTTAGGTGTATAATTAAAAAAATAGATTCCATTTTATGAAATTGTGTTTCCAAATATGATAATATTAATTTATTTTCTTAATCATCATTTATTCGAATATTACTAATTTTAAAACAATAGCTAATTTTATGACACACTGAAATATTAATTAAGGTCTCATAAAATTATCTTATAATCTAATGAAACAAAGTATTAATTTATAAAGATATCTTTTGAAAATGATATTCTTTTAAATAGTGATACTATATATAAAATTGTAAATAAACATTTACCCTTCATATAAATACCAAAACATAATTTATCATTTTTAAATCATTTTTAACTTATCCGATGATATAAATATAACATATATTCATCTACAATATACCCAAATTTTAATTACACATTCATTGTTCAGGTTAATATTAAAATCATAAATGTACTATTTGTATAATGAAAATGATAGTTTAAGAAATTAGTATTTTTCACAATCCCTTTAAAAATAAATATTTTTTGAAAAATATATAAATTTCACCCTAAGAAAATTTTGAAATTACAACTTTTGAAATGGATTTTATTTTGTTCAATATTATTTATGAAGTGTAAAAATTTACTTTCTAAAAATTTTAACCATTTAAATGTGTTAAAATATCCATTTAGAAAATAGATCTTTTATACATAAAATTGGGATTATTATTATATTAATGCTATCAATATGATTGATTGAATTTAAAAATTATTTTTGTGAATATATAATTTAAATATATATATTTTATTAACATTGGTCAATACTAGTGATTAATTGAATATGAAATTCCATTATGGTCATAAATATAATTTCATATAAAAATAGATCATTTATATTCAATTGGTTTTTATTTTGAATTCTAATTGGGTTTTATACCGATTTCTAATTAATTTTAAACCAATGAATTAATTTTATAAACATGCGTAAACTGTATTTTCGTAATTTTCTGAATCACTTTAATTATCTTCTTTAAAATGTATTTTTCATAATAATAATATTTAATTATTTGTTTAAGATCAGTGTTATGTATAAAGTAATCTATAAAAGTGGTTAAATTTTAAAAATAGACATACCATAAAATCATGGGTGTTTTATATTCTCCACTCCATGAAGAAATTGCACCCTCACAATTTTAAATGTCACTTCAAAAAATAATGGTTGATACTTGAAAATTAATTTGTGGAAATCTCACATTGTACAAGTGTATTACAAAAAATCCACATAAAAGTAGTTAAATAGAAATACTAAGGTCACCCAAAACCAAAAATTATAAAATAAGAGAAAATTAATGAAATTTTTTCATGTAATCGAATCCTATATAGTGAATCTACTTTTCTAAAATGACTATTACATAATTTAATGATAAAAAATAGAAAACTGTTACATAACAAGGATCCAAAGGTTTAGTTTCATAGAAAAACTATGAACATATAAAACATATAAATAAAAAATCACAAACATTATTTAATTACTTATTCTATATATTTTTATTGCAACATGTATTCTACCTAGTAGAAGTATTCAGACGAGGATATAAATCAAAAGAATAGGTGATCTAAAATCCTAGTAATAGGATTGATTAAAATCATGAAACATGGGTGAGAATAAAAATCATCACCATAATATAATAAATGACAATACTAATTATTATTAGTGGAAGAATTATATGTTGGGAAAGAATGTGGAAATGAAAAAAAAGAAACATCATGACTTGATGGTGAACTAATACACATATTTGTGAATAAAGCTATAATAATGTTCTCACATTACATATATGCATCATCAAAACATCATCAATGTGAAAAATATAACATCATTTGGACGAATATATCACAATATCTCATGATATACATCATATTTACTAATGAATTGGAGTAAAATATAATTATAGTTTCACCCATCAAAATATAACATTTACAAAATCATTATTTCCACAAAGAAAGTTTATCAATCATGGACGTAAATAAATACATGAAAAGTAAAGGGTTTCATGATTATTTCATTAAAAAATTCAACCATTAATAAACCATGTGGATCCCAAAAGAAAAAAGGGATAACATACATGATATAAGAATCATTAATCTTATGTGAAGAAGAAACAATCTCAAAATAAAAAAAAAGATGGGTTTTTTAAGGAAGAGTTATTTTGGAAAAACCATTGAATTTTTAAAAAATAAAATTTGAAGAATGTATATACAATAAATTAAAGACAAAGGGAAATTATATTATATTTTTGGAATATTAAAATAATATGCATATTGAATTTTGGCACGAAATAGGAATCACCCAATGAAAAGAAATTGGGCTATATAATCATCTTACCTTAAGACCATTTGTTTTCTTCGCATTAATATCAAGAATAATCAAATTAGATTCATTAATAAGAATAAATATAGATTCTTTTAAATTTATTGTATTTACAAAAAATTATTAAATTCATTTGTAGCCAATATGATGTTGTATAGGGTTCAATTTCATCATTTGAGAGTGTTCATTTTTGTGGTTTTCATGATCGGTTCACCTGTACACATGTATGGAAGATATAGTAAAATGGGGATAATTATCCAGAATCGATATTAGATGTTATTAATGGTACTATAGAAGTTTAAAATGTCATATATATTAATATTTTTTCATATATGAGGATGAATCATTATATAGAATGTTAATGATAATCGTTTAGATTAAGTGAGTGGATTTAAGTTACAAGAATATGAGATTATTTTATTATTTTATATTCTGTTTATAATTTTTTTCTAGAACATAGAAAGGTTTAAAACATACATTTTAAGATATTTATTCAACCATTATAACAGTTGTTATACAATCCTAAAAGGTTGTAATGGTAAAAGAAAACTTGTCAACCCTGAATATGATGAAACAAAACCTTAGGGATGACAGTTCAATTTTTTGAATAAAAGAGAAATGATAAGATTTTTAATAATAAATTATGACATTATAATAATAAAATTGTATTATATATTTGATAATATATTTATCAAGTGACTTGTACAATTAGATATTATATGAGAATCAGAAAGGAAAATAAATTTAAAATAACCTAAGAGAAAAAAAAGATGATTTTACATCATCAATTGTTTTACATGAGAACTAACATAGGGAGATTGGTACTGATATTATGTTGTCAATAAATTATTATAGATTTGGGAATAGGTCTTTTGAAGAGTATTGGGTATAATTTGGACTATCTTTAAGGATTGTAATGACTGAGAAGAAGAGGTGCTGAAGGGTAGTATTTATAGGTGAGAAGAGGGGTGTTTTTTGATTATTTTATCTATTAGATTATTATTTTGGATCAATACTATGAATATTTTTAAAATTATCTTAAAATATATTGAAATAATGAATTAGTGTTTGAGATTATGGAATTATATCATTCAAACACAATATATGACTCAATAATTCATGTATTTGTTTATTATAGTAAATCATTATATTTAACTATTTACCTAAAAAATAAACTATTTTTTAAAAATAAAAAAACATTAACCATAACCATTTTTAGAATTTTAGAATTAAAAAATAAATACAATTTTAAATAAATAATTATATAAATTAGAGAAAATTTATTTTAAATTTAAATCATCATTAACTTGAGAAGTAATGATTTTAATATTATAACTGATTTTATAACACTATGAAAAATTAACTAAGAACTCAGAAAAATAATATTATTATCATAAAAAAATAAAACAACTTCTGAAAATATTTTACGAATATAAATATATTTTTAATAATTATTTTATTTATAAAATTATAATAAAACTTTTTTCTATAGAAATACTCATTCTTAAATAATAATTTATAAAATAATTTTTTCTTATATCATGATATAATTATATCATATTTTAAATAATAATACTCATAAATATTACTAATTATTTCATAGATGATGTTACAATTCTATTGGTCGAATTACTATTCATAATGGACATGTTACTATTTCAATGGTCACGTTACTATTTCATTGGTATAAGTTCCTTAAATTCTAAAAATACATCTTATTTAATTATTTATTTAATTATAAAGTTATATTTGTCTCCTTTATGAGATTTTATGTGATTTATACTATATGGAATTGTTACAATGAGCTATTTTTCCATTGATAATATTTTGGGTCATTAAATTTTTCCCCCCAAATGAAATTTCACCCATTAATGGTTTTTAAATATTATGGAGAAAATATATGAGGGTACTTATCCTTCACTTATTCATTAAATTCCCATGTTGCCTCTTCATACTTATGTTTTTTCTGTGGTTCTTTGACCAGGTCAGTAGTCTTGTCGTTTATAGCTTTAGCTCTATGGTCTAAGATCTTCCCTGATTTCTCCTTGTTAGAGAGTCCATTTTCTAATTGTTCCACCTCAGGATTCTATACATGTGAGGGATGTGGAATATACAATCTCAATGGTGATATATGGAATACATCATTTACATGAGACATGGTTGGTGGAAGTACCATTCAATAGGTCAGAGCTCTGACATGATCAAGAATCTTGAATAGATTGATGTACCTTGGACTCATCTTTCATATCTTCCCAAATATCATGATCCATAACCTTGGATATATGCATAGGAGTTCCATGTATCCAAAATCAAACTATATGTCCCATAGGTGATTTTATGTACTGTTCTTCTATCAACTTTGGCTACGATGATGTGATTCTGAATTGTTTTCACCTTTTACACGATTTCATTTTCCCTTTCCGGTCGTTACAGTTTACATTCACCTACTCATACCAACAAGATGGTGGTATACATATTTTCCCATAAAGGGACTCATATAAAGTTATTTGGATGGTTAACTTGAAAATTTTATTCTATAATAATTTATTCATTGAACGATATTGTTCCCAATATCTTTTGAAGACCATATAACATGAATTCCTCATTTCTTTGCACATCTAAATAATCTGATCTGATTAGACATCATTTCAAGGATGAAAATCCATATTGTAGTGCAAGTTGTTACTTAAATCAATTTTGGGTCTTTTATAGAACGTCAAGTTGAATCTATGATCTTGACCAAATAAAATCATTAATATTAATCCGTGAATCCTTATCATTCCATATATATATATATATCAATTCATGTTGATTCTGTGATAAGTATTCTAAATTTACGATAATATGAGCTATCATTGTGGGATGATCCTAAACAACCAGGATTGGATTGTTTCCTTTGGATTTATTCAAAAGATTGATGAAAAATTCCATGGTGATGTTTTCTCATTTATATGTTATTATGGGTAATGGTTGTATCATCCCAATGGATTTATTTATTTAATACTTCAATTGATTATAGAAAAAATAACCTTGATGTTTATTCATATATATCATTCATTATATTATCCCACCAATAGTTCTCCCGGTAGTCTCGATTTATCATTATGATCATTAGGTGAATAAAGAAGGTTAATCTATTTTCATCATTTATTATATATATCATTATCTATTAATTGTAAGATATATATAGACATAACCCAAGTCTATTTAATCAATCATGATCAATTTTTATCTTTTAGGATTTCCCTTTCTCATGGATTCCACCTTCTTATATACATCCTTATCATTTTGGTGAGAATATATTATTGTCTCCATGAGGGGTGGTTAGGAAAATATTTTAATAAGGATTGATGATTTACAATGCATAATGATTCCCACATCCATCCATTGTGAATATAATAATATTGGGTACTTTTCCATTCTCATAATTGATAATGTTGTCAGATCCTTTCAAAAGAGAGCAACTATTGCTTTATTATTTTTTACCGAATAGAAGTGGATTGGTCATTCATAATCGCTGATGAGATCTAACCATTATCTATGAAACATATTAATCTTTTTCTATGAGAAAATATATTTTAGTCACTCATGATCATTATATATATTTCACCCTTCTCCCCATAAAGAAAATGCCTCCATATTTTTAACACAAAGATCAAAGCTGCACACTCTAGATCTTGTGTGGGGTATTTTTGTAGAAGAATTTTGAACTAATTTGAGGTGTATGATATCATACAATAAATTTGAAATAGTACACATCCTAATGTTTTCTATAAATCATCATTTTTATCATAAATAGTTCCCCACAAGTTATAAGTATGAGTACTGGAACAATTTAAACCCTCTTTTTTATCTCTTTAAAGAAGCCCTAATTTTCACTAGTCTTGAAAAACTGTTATCCCTTATGATTCAAATTTTTTATATAGTTGTAAAATCACGAGTTGTTCTTCATAAATATCCTATAATACCCAAATAGTCTATGAAAACAATGGATCTCTATTATAGATGTTGTCTTAAGCTACTCTTCGATTTTTATTTCCATAGAAGGGTGAATGTATATTCCTTTTCTTGTGATTACATTTCCCTAGAATGATACTTCCTCTATTCTAAACTGACATTTACTATTAATTACATATATTTTCTCCATTCATAATGTATTCAACTTAGTATTAAAATTCTCCTCATTTTCCTCCTTTCTCTTATGGTATTTCATAATATCCTTAATAAATATTTACAAAACTTTGTTGAGGTAATATCTAAAAAAAATATTAATTAATTCAATTAATATTTTTGGAAAATTAGTAAGTTTGAAAGGAATAACTTTAAAGTGATAGTGTACATACGCCATTCAATAGTTATTATTGGGAATATCTTCCTTCCCAACCTTTAATTAGTGATATCTCGATCAAAGGTCCACCTTAGAGAACTACTTTCCCTATATAGCATATCAAACAAGAAAACTATACATTAAAGTGGATACATGTTTTATATCATTATTTTTTTGGTGATCTTGTTATTCAATAGATTGGTTCATCAAAACATCCTTCTTTTGTATAAAGAGGACTAGTGCACCCCATGGTGAAGAACTCATGCATGCAAAACCCTTTTCAAAATTCTTTTATAACTACTTCAATTCCTCCAACTGAATGGTGAACATTCTATATGGTGTCTTTGATATTGAACGTTTTTAAAGAAATATTTCAACTAAGAACATGACCTATCATTCAAGTAAAATAAAATACAACTAATTGGGGAACACATTTCTGTAGTCCCTTATAGTAGGCATGTATTCAATCATAATTATATCCTTTATCTAAATAATTTGAGATATAAATTCCTTATAATAAGGAAATAATATCCAAATGTGAGAATATGGATCTAAATAAGATTTTTCCTCAACCATACTATTATATAGAAATATATGTTTCCTTAGGATGTAAATATTGGTCTCCCTTTCCTAAAAATTGATGTCAGATTTTTGAAAATATATCCAATACCTTCCTAATATAGCATCATACTCCACAAAAAGAAGTAAGAAATGATTATATGTGAAGATTAATCCAATAAAATTATCTAGAGATAATTTATATACTTTGGAGTCAATAATTTCTCCATTCCCGATTCTCCCAAATAACACAACATTGTCATTTTGAGGGGGATTTTTGAATAGTTCAAATAAACAAGAATGATATGAAAGAATGTATTGAACCAGAAATAAATAATACATTCTATATTCATGAATGAATATCCAATGTAACAATCACCGTCTCATTATCAGGCTCCACCCCAAAATTAGTGACGGAAAAATATTTCCCTTTATATTTTGGCATTGGGGGATGCTAAGGCTGATTACCCTTGATAACTCATGTTTTAGGGAAGTAGCATAAATTGTTCCCTTTTTCCCTATTGTTGAAGCATTGAACCATAGGTGGTTCACTCCTAACCTCTAACATAATGTAAGTCTTCCTAATGTATCTTCAATATAAATGAGATTTGTGGCATTCTCTCTTAAACATTAAACCCTTCCCCATACTTTCTAGGTAGTTTCTATGATGCATCTTCCCACCTTTCTAAAATATCCAAGCTTCATATATCATTACTCATTTCTCATTATACCCCCATGATTGAAACATCATATATCCTATCTTATATCAATAATCATGGTAACATTATCTAAACTCTATATCAACTTTTAGAGAACATAAAAAAACTTCTTAAATACACTCAATGCGTCAAATTGATATAAGCTTTCAAATTTGTGTTTTTAAAACACTAATAAATATTACTATTTTTATATCACTACTGATAAAAAACTGATGGCGTACCTTATAGGCCTTATAAAATTTGATTTCTATTTTTATGATAGATTCACCTATTTTTGATTCATCTCTATAAATTATCTCTCCAACTTGGTATAAAGATATTGAGGGAGAGTACCTATTATGAAATATTATTCTAAATGTTTTCTCACTCCATATCTTCAATTTGAACCATGATCTTGGTTTTCCTAATCACAAAACCCATTGGTCAACCAGTTTAAATTAATAGATTCACCATCACTATCCTAGAATAGTAAAGCATAGAAATGTTCTTCTCTATTGAGTTTACACAATGTTTTTCAACTATTAGATCAGAGGATACACTAAATATTGGTGGTAGATTTCGCATAAAATAATTCATATCAAGTTTCTCCCTATCAGGTGAAGGATTATGTTCCACATTATTCAAGTTATTTTCCATATCCATAGATATTTGAGTATGTAGCACTATGAAAATTTTAATTGCAACTCCCAATGAATTGTGGATGTCCTTTGGGAAATTTCTATATCACCTCTCACACAAGTTGTTGGATTGGTTTCACATGGATCTCACCATTTTATAAAAAGAAATGTTTGGATTAAAAAAAGTGGACAATTCATGAATAATTAGTTTATTCCATTGTGTAATTAACTCTAAAATAATATCTTGTGGGATCCATTTGTTTAGATTTTTTTCTAAAACAAAGATTCATGGGAACTTATATAGCCTCATACTAGGGGTTTTCACTAACTTTATCTAATACTAATTCCAAAATTTAAAAAATAATTCCCATATAATAACTATAGAGACCCTACATTTCTTATATGTCTATTAAATCATTTTGATGGTAAATAACATAAAATCATTACACAGTAGAGATCCAAAGGCTTCTTATACTGGTAAATTAAGGTCATACCAAAAAAACACATAATAAATAAAAATAATAATTCAATTACTTCTCATATATATTCTTATTAAACCTCATTTTATACTTTGTAAAAGTATTCACCTGACTGTGTATATCAAAATAAGTGGTGTGCTAAAAGGCTTGTAAGAGGATGAATAAATTACATGAAACATAGGTGAGCGTAAGAATAATCATCATAATATAATAAAAGGATCTTCATCATAATCATGGGTGGAAGCATTGGATAATGGAAAGGAATTTTTAAATTCATAAAAATTTGAAATCATGGCTTATTGGTAAACTACCACAAATAGTTATGAATAAATCTAACATAATGTTCACAAATAACATATGTATATCATCATAACATCATTATTATGAGAAATTATAGCTTCATGTTAATTCATATTTCCAATTATGTAATGGTATACATCATAATTCCCAATTAATTAGAGTGCTATATAATCCTACTTGCACCCATCACATCATAACATTTACTTAATCATGATTTCCCCATTAATCATATATCAATCATGGACATAAAATCACCCTTGTAAAAGAATGGTTTTCATGAAAATTTAATAATGAATACATTAAGTAATAATCATTTTCTTTCCAAAAATTAAAGTGAATAAAATATTGATGATAATAATCATCAATCTTGAGTGAAGAAGAAACAATCTCATTAGATTTAAAACATTAATTTTTAAAAGGAAGAGTTATTTTAGAAAAATATTTCCATTTTTCATAAAATCTAATTGGATGAATTTATATACTAGAAATAAAAATGTAAGAACAATGATATTGTAATGTAGGAATATTAAATGAATATATATACTAAAATTTACCATGAAAGGGGAATAACCGAAATAAAGTAAATTGGGCTCGAGAATCCCCATACCATAAATCAAAATTATTTCTTCACATTAAAAACTTGGATAATGAAATTATATTCATTAAATAAGAAAGCCATAATATCATGTAAATTTAGTAGATTTATGATAATTTTATTTTATTAATTTATGGATATTATGATTTTTTATATTGTTCAATTTCATCATTCGAGTTTGTTAATTTTCTTGGTTTTCATGATCATTTAACATGTATACAGGTATGTAAGATCATTTAAAATGGGGATAATTATCCATAATTGATATTATATGTTACTAATGAGCATAAAAGAGTTTAATGTTACTTATATAATATTTTTTTCAACTATTCTTATGATTCATTAGATACTACATTAATGAAAACCATTTAGATTGATTTTTCTGGCTTTTGGGAACAACGAACACCTTTTGTTTCATTATTTAATACTCAATTTATATGTCATTTCAATTAAATATATTGTTTTATAAAATAAATTTTAAAATCAATTTAAACCATTATAATGGTTTTTTGACCCAAATTTATTGTTTTAATGGAAAATAAAAACTTTTCAAACTTGAGGGAGATAAAACAACACCTCATGAAAAACATTTCATGTTTTCAAATAAAAGGGAGAGGAGAAGAGGTTTGAAGATAGATTATTCCATTAAAAAAATAAAATTCTAGTATATATATGACATTGGAGGAATCATTCCACTTTTTTAAGGTTATATGAAAATAGGATAATAAATTAATAGAAAATGAAATGAAATTAAAAAAAAAGATAATTTTACCTCTTGATTTATTCTCTATGGGAACCTCATTAGGGAGATTGGTTTTGTTAATTTATTAAGGGCAAATACTTATGGATTTTGGGAAGGGGATTAGGAAGATTATTGGTTATAATTTGGCCAATAATCAATGCTTCAAATGGTTGAGCAGAAGTGATGGTGAAAGGCGGTATTTATTGGGGAGGAGAGGGGAGTTTTAGATTATTTTATTCATAGGCTTATAATTTTGGCTCATGATTTTTAATAGCTTGTTAATTTAATAAAATATATTAAAATAATAATTTATATTTCGATATTATGGGCTTACATCATCCATACATTATCTATTATTCAACAATTCATGTATTTGATATATAACAAAAATTACCGTATTGCACTATTCACCAAGTATTCAACTGTATTAGAAAAATCCCTAATATTCTCCATAACCACATTTAGGTGAGTATAATTAAAAATTGAACTCCATTTTATGAAAATAATATTCTATATATTATAACATTAATTATTTATTAAAATCTTCTTTTAATACAATAATACTAATTACAGAATTATAAATGATTTTACAACAATTTGAAAGCTTAATTAAGCTCTCATAAAATAATATTATAATCAAAAGACAATAATATGTAAATTTATGATTCAATTTTTGGAAAATTTAATTTATTTTTAAAATTCATTTTAATTTTAAAATTATATATATACATTTATTTTTTATAAAAATATCAACACTTAATTAATAATTCATAGAATATTTTTTTACTTATACGTTGAAATAATTATATCATCTTGTTATTTATATGATGAATAAAATTTATTTATAGCTTCATATATATTATTACTATTATATATTGTAAATCTATATTATTAATGGTCTTGTTAATATTCAAAAGGTAATGTTACTATTATATTGGTATATGTTCTTTTCCTTATAGAAATACCTCTTATTATTTTCATTGTTATTTTATAAGATTTTTGTTATGTCCTCTTTGTGATTTTATGTAATTTATATTGTTTTTAATAATTATAATAAAGAGATTTACATTTATAAAATATTCAATTGTTACAATCTAGATATCACATTCAGATTGAGAGTGATTGAAAACATGGTGGTTAAGAAGTCTACCATCACAAAATTGTAAATTAGTGATCAATTAAAAGACAATTAATTTCATACATGGAAAAGTAAATAGGTAATGTTTTTAATATAGAATACCTTTCCTAGAGTTTATGGTTTCATTTACTATCCCAAAACATACATAGGAATATTAACATACAAGATTCCATTCCATTTCATAATCCCATCTTTTGGTTGTTCTTCAATCTATCTCCACTTCATTTCATAAATTTGGGGATGGTTAGTCAAGACAAATTTTTATGCTAGAAGATCTTTCTGTAAACATAAGATCGAAAATTAATTCCTTCAACCATTAAATGTTTACTAATACTGATATTTTTATCATAGGATATCCAATTAGATAAATCATACTATAATCAAAATCAATAACATCCTTCATTAAGTGCATAAATGGTTAAATATAAGACTGATAAAAAAATATGTCTATCCAAATTCGATGACCAATAATCTAGAAGGAAGGTCACTAAATTTTCCAAATTAACATAAAATAAGACAATATAAATAATGTTTCTTTTTTGTCTACATTAAATATATATGAATATATTAATATCTATTGAAACACTATGAAACATGCATGATTCCATGAGTATAATCTCTAATTTTTGAATAAATTCAACAAATCAAAACCTCAATTAATTCATTGCCTACAATAAATTATCAAACCACTAACCACCTTCATGTTCAACAATAATATCCCATAAATATCAATTAATTATTATCTAAATATCAAGAACATATCTAGTTTTATATTTCTCAATTCATGTGTTTTTATAAGACTTACAAAAGAATCACCCCTCTTGATTATCAATGCTAATCATGACATGATTATAATTTCATAAAGATAAAGTAATTTTGTAAAATTCATATATATGTCATGATTTTAAAAAAAAAATTGAAAAAAATACACAAATAAAATAAATCTAGAATCCATAAAAGGAAAAATAGTATTAACTCTTCATTTGTGGCAGTAGTATAAGCTTGACCATGATCCATTATCATATTCTGCACTATAATATTTTGATTCTCAAGTCATTGATTTGATTTTTTAAAGAACAGGAATTTTCAGGATAATTTTTTCTTAAATACTTTGAAATTTTATGAGTATGTGGCTTCTGACGGCACTTGATTCCGAGGCCCGGTGTGCCTGAAATCAATTTCTGAAATTTTGTTCGGGTACGTTCATTAAACGTACGTGCAGTTTTATCTATATTTTGTACCGGTGCTCGGAATTGAAATATGAAGACACCGATGAACTCGTAGTGCCGATATTCTCTTAAGGGGACCTTTACTACAGTTGCATTTTATGTGGGATGAAAGTAAAATTTTGGGGTTTAATAAAAAAGTAAAATAAAATTTGATGGGAACAATTTTATTTATCTTGGTAGTTTAATCCTACATGGGGAAGTTATTAGTGGGTCCCACACCCAAATAACTACTAATGTGTGGATATTTGTGTGGTGGAGCCTACAGGAGCCCCATCCTTTCATCTCCCCATAACCTCCCTTTAACCCCATTTTGACTCACCTTTATTTAATTCTTTGACAACCCCCCTTAATTAAGAGATCTCTTCACCTCCCCCTCTCTCTTTATTATTTTCCAACACGTTTTAATTAATGAATTCAACTTATTCAATTAATTAATTAAGTTGTTTTAATTTTGAATTACATGTGTGAACAAAAATAATGGCTTTGGATATTATTTTATTTTGGGGAATTAATTGTGTTGAGAGGGTTTTGTGAGAGAGCTTTGGAGAAATAGAGAAGGGTGTTCTTCTATCAACTAAGAACACCATCATTCCAATGAATAACCACCGAGGAACTTCAATCATCACCTTCAATCTTCGGCCAAACCAAAGGAGAAGGAGCAGCCCGTGAGGATCGTCGATGATGTGTCATCCTCGGCCCTTCTTCCTCACGTCAACGAGTTGACACCATCTCCCCGCGACGCCGTCTTCCACGACGTTCGACTACCACGAACCTTATCTCAAGGTTGTGTATTGTTCATTTTGAAGTGATTATCTTGTACCCCATTTTCATTGGAAATCATTTTTTATTTTTTGTCCATCTACTACCACCTAACGTGGAGGGTGCGGGCCAAACGCACACGGCTCGATGACCCTTCGTAGTCTCTTTTGATTGTGATGGAGATCATGATATGAATGTGGTGACGAACGGATGTGGCGGCCATGCGCCGGCCGCGTGCGGATGAACTGCGGCCCACAACCGCAGGCCCCTTGGCCAACGAAGAACCAGCTGGCTAAAGCCGGCTGGGCCGAAGGAGAACCGTAGCCCCACAAGGTGTGCCACACTGCAGAAGATCGCGGCTCGCATTCTGCAGGCTGCTTAGTGGGAAAATAGGCCTGAAGGTGGCCGACCAAGATGAGCAGAACCACAGTGCCAGGAGGGCGCCGCACAAGAGAGACCACGATCCACTTGTGTCAAGAAGGTTGGCTGGCTTCGGCTGGCCGATTAGGGAGGTTGGAGCTGCTTGGCGCCACCGGTTCGGGCAACTGGGGGACCGCACACCCCCTCGAACCGCTCGGACCCCTCGGGCCGAGCCGGTCGGCCAGCCGACCGGGCAGGGACTCAGGTTTCATCGGGCCAGTTCGACCCACTACTGGGTCGGACCCTCCAAAACTGGGTTGACCCGACCCTCCAGCCCACTGGGCTTAACGGACCGGGCCCATTTTCACTTGAGGGTGAATATCTTAAAGACCACACGTCCAATAGATGCGCCGTCTGCGACATTAGGACCCTCATGACGTGGAGGTCCTTTTGAGAAACTCTAAGTGAGTTTTGGATAAATTTGGAAAATTGATGGGTTTGGAACGAGCATATTTCTAACCGGGACCCCAGAGCAAAAATTCTAATAACTCTGAGACCGGGCATCCGATTGACGCATCGTCTATCGCGTTGGGTTATTTTTGACGAGACAGAACTTCGGGATACATCAACTCTGGACTTCGTGATAGGTGATGTATCGACCCCCTTGGCTTGAGGAGCAGACCCTCCTGGAATCGTGAATGTTGTGTGTGGGAACCCTAGAGCTGGCTGCGACTGCAACGACTACCGTACTAGAATCCTCTGTGGGTTTGACGATGATGGAAAATGTGATTGAATCTTTCATGGGTTTGATGGTGACAAAAACTATACTTGAATCCTTCATGGGTTCGACAGTGATGACTACATTACATAAATCCTCTGTGGGTCCGACAGTTTGACTTCTGTTCTACTATCCTACGTGGGTCCGACAGAGTAGCTGGTCTAGTATCCTACGTGAGTCTGACATCTTAGATGGAATAGTATCCTACATGGGTCCGCCTGCTTTGATGAATCAGTGACTGCATCTGATCATCTTTATCATTACGGAAGATGTATACCTGTGTCAGATGAGTCATGACTTTCAATCATTAACATAGATGTGATTGGAATGTTTCATGTGTGGACTGGGTTGTGCTTTGGCTCGAGAGTTAGAGCCGAATTGAGATTGATGACTCAGGTATATGTATGGGAATATTCCTAAGTAGAGTTGTTTGATACATCGTGATTGTATCTTTCCTTTGTGGTTTATCCTTCGTGGATTCTGGGAGACCTTCAGGGGTCTCGGGTTCCCTACTGAGTATCTTTATACTCACCCCTGCATGGGAAATGCCCGCACTACATTGTGTTGGTTGCAGATGACATACAATACTGATTGTGGTTGAGGATTTTGTAGATGGACGGTACCAGGAGGTGGACCACTTGGTGAGACGTACTAGGAGCTGACAGACAGACCCTAGGTGCTGAGGAGACTATCTGTACCCACCCTTTAGGTGGGATTCCCGGAGGACGACTCATTGGTTGCTATTTTCTTTTAATTCTATTGTACTATCTTTTTAGTTGTACTGTACCATTCAGTTGGGTTTGTATCCTGGACCATTTACCTTTCAGCACTTAATTTGTATTCAGTATTACATTATGCTTTCTTCAGATTTCGTACTCTATTATGTTTGTTTACTTTTATAAAGGAAATTCCTTCCCTTTTTATCAGAATTTACGCCTTTGGTGCTAGTCGCTAGCCACTGGCCTATGGAAGGTGGGTTTGGGGAAGTCGCGGCACGGGCCCTGAGGATGGGTCCTGACAAATTGGTATCAGAGGTCGGTTCTACTGCAGAAATCAGGACTCTGATCACTCCTTTATGTGAAGCAATGGTGTTAATAGTATTGAGTGTGGTTTTCAGTCCAGGGAGTACAGAGTTGGTGCGGCGGCTAACATATCCATACACCTGGACCCTGGCCCCTGATTTCTGACTCAATGCACGAAAACACTGATTGTATGTGTGTTTCAAAATATTTCCTTTTGATTACATTGTGTCACCTCACCAGGTATATTGTTTTAACCATGGAGCACCTATTTCTTTATAGGATGGCCCCATGAAGGCATCCAGGTAGGGTTCTAAGTCGCGTATGAGACGGAAGCCCATCGAGCGACAAGGCCTCGGTGCAGGGCCCCATCACAGTGGAGGCACCAACGGTACCAGTACCCACTGAGCCACCGATACTACCAGCCCCAGCAGCGGAGGGTGCACGCTGCCTGAGTGCGTTGGATGAGTTTCAGCGATAGAGGCCACCAAGGTTCCGCGGAGAGACGAACCCTCAGGCAGCCGAGGATTGGATGGAGGATATCGTTAGAGTCTTTAGATTAGTAGGGACACTATCCGATCTTATGGTGATCCTTACTATGAGTCTCCTGCACAAAGTAGTAGGTAGATGGTGGAGATTGATTCTCCAGGTGTACGACAAGCCATCACTACATTGGACAGACTTCTAGAGTCTCTTCCGATCGTAGTTTGTTCCAGCCACCCTCCTTGCAGTGCGCATAAATGAGTTACTTCATCTGAGGCAGGGCCGCATGACAGTGGCTCAGTATTCAATGAGGTTAAAAAACCTCTCAACATACACCACATACATGGTATGAGACCCATTCATTAGGGCCCAGACCTTTGAGAAGGGATTGAGGCCCCAGATCAGGGCTTCGATGATCTCCCTCAGCATTCTGATGCAGGCAGGAGTGCTGGAGGGAGCCCATATTGTAGAGAGCTTTCTCGCTGAGCCGACACCAGCAGCGAGACCCATCGTAGGGTGACCCGTATAGGAGTCTTCTACAGAAGGTAGTAGACATATGACGCAAAGGTCCTAGCAGACCAGGCCATCAGGAGAGTGACTTCAGGATACATGTTCGGTTGTGCGGGGCACCCGAAACACAGCCAACTATACGAGGAGCATGCAATGATATGCATGCGGCGGGCAGGGTCACATGGCTCGAGACTGCCCAACCCGCCATGCAGATGAGCAGTAGATAGTGGAGGTAACTCCCAAGAAAAGGAAGAGGTTCTACTGTGGCTGTCCGTAGGGAGTAGGTGGATGAGGAAGAGGAGCTGGCCGAGCAGTGGGTGGTGGACGACGCTTTGAGGCTCTACCACCACCACCACCAGGAGGTCCACCCCGACCAAAGGGAGCTAGCGGACAGAGGCAGGATCCACTCCATCCAGTTGACGCCTACGACCATGGCACACCAGAGATGATTCTAGGTACTATCTATGTCTACTGCACCCTTGCTGCAGTTCTTATAGACACAGGTGGGAGTAATTATTTTATTCCCGCTGCCCTTGTTTAGATCTCGGAGATTCCAATGGAGCCGTTGGCTCGATCCTTAGGGCTATATATTCCTATGGGAGTATACTCGATGATTACACACTAGTGACAGCAGTGTGAGATTACTCTAGAAGGCGAGAGTTTCAGCTCGGATCTTCTGGCAGCAGCGTCGAGGCCTTACGACGTCACCTTGGGTATGGACTAGTTGTCTATAGTCCATTGTCAGATTGACTGCATTAAGCGCAAAGTGTGGTGTGTCCGCACGGATGGGACCGGGTTCACATTTACTGGTGAGAAGGGATCCTTTACAGTGCAGGATGGTCTTACGCAGAGGAGAGGGTAGCCAATCACACATCAGTTGGATAGTCTCATCCTTAGAGCAGTTGATGTGACGAGTTCGAGTTTTCCTATTGTGGTTGATCAGTATGCGGTTGTTTTTCCTAACGACGTTCTAGGATTACCTCCTAGAAGAGAGGTATACTTATACATTTACCTATATCCTGGGACAACACTGATATCTAATCTAGCATATCGGATGTCTCCCGTGGAGCTTTGTGAGCTGCGGGTATAGCTGGAGGACTTGCAGGGGAAAGGATTCCTCTGACCCAGTGTTTCACCCTGGGCTTCTCAGATTCTGTTCACCAAGAAGGAGGATGGGAGCTTATTACTGTGTTTCTATTACCGTCTCCTGAATCAGGTGACCGTGAAGAATAAGTATCCTCTCACAAGGATTTAAGACCTCTTTGATTAGCTCAAGGGAGCACGTTGGTTCTCAAAGATATACCTCAGGTCAGGCTATCATCAGCTCAGAGTTCGAGATGAGGATGTGCAGAAGACGGCCTTCATGTGTCGGTATGGCCAATAACAATTCTTGGATATGCCCTTCGGCATAACCAACGCTCCATCAGTGTTCATGAGTCTCAATAATAGGAACATAAATCCTTACCTTGATTGTTTTTTCATAGTCTTCATTGACGACATACTGATTTACTCGAAAACTGAAGAGGAGCACGCCTACAAATTGTGTGTTGTACTGGATATACTCTGAGAGCAGCAGAATTATGGTAAGCTCTCGAAGTGCCAGTTCTGGATTCGAGAGGTTCAATTCATGGGACTCGTCATCTCTAAGGCTACATTTATAGTGGATCCAGTTAATATCGAGGTAGTACTTTCTTGGGAGCCACACAGGAGTGTGACGAGGGTTCAGAGTTTCTCGGGTTTGGCTGCATACTATCAAAGATTTGTTCGAGACTTCTCCAGAGTTGCAGTACTGCTTACAGATTTGATGAAGAAGGGTAACCCTTCGTGTGGTTAGATAGATTTCATTAGAGATTTCAGGAGCTGAGGAAGAGATTCACCAGTGCACCCATATTGAGGCTACCAAAAGAGGGCGTTGGGTACGTAGTATGCTGCGACGCATCAGGGAAAGGACTCGGGTGTTTCCTGATGAAGGAGAGAGAAGTGATCGCATATGGTTCATGGTAGTTGAGGCAGCATGTTCAGAACTATTCTACCCATGACTTGGAGTTAGCAGAAGTGGTCTTCTCCTTGAAGATGTGGTAGCACTATCTGATGGGAAAGCGCTTTATACTCTACTCTGATCACCAGAGTCTCAGGTACATCTTCTCATAGAAGGACCTGAACCTGAGACATCGGCGTTATCTCATGTTCCTCTAGGAATATGACTTTGAGATATTCTATACTCTTGGGAAGGGGAACGTTGTAGCTGACGCTCTCAGCAGGATATCGGGCATTTAGCTACTAGGAGAGGCGACATAGCAGCTAGTCGTGTTGCAAATATATTTTTTGGATAGAGATGGGGCAGAATATCTACACTCACTCACAGTCACTCCTCCACTCCTTAAATGAGTCATAGAGGCACATCGTGGGTACATTGACTATGAGACATGATTTGCTCAGATATCTACAGGGTAGGCGCCTGATGGATTTTCTGAAGGGGGAGAGCACGCCATCCTCTTCAGGGGACACACTATGGTACCAGTTGCACTGTAGAAGTAGGTGATGAGGGTGTTCCCCACTTCCACTCTAGTGGTACATTCAAGAGGTGTGAAGATGTATCAGGACCTCAGAAGACAGCACTGGTGGCTGGGTATGAAGAAGGTTGTAGTAGAGTTTGTTTCCCAATTCCTCACTTCTCAACTAGTGAAGGTGGGGTACCAGGTACTGGCGGGCTTGGTATAGCCGTTAGAGGTCCCAGAGTGGATGTGGGATGAGATATCTATGGATTTTGTGACGGGTCTTCCACATACATCCAGAGGTGACGACTCTATCTAGGTGATCGTAGAACGACTCACCAAGTTGGATCACATCCTACTGATCAGAGAGCAGGGCTTAGTAGAGAGCTTGGGATGCCTCTACAATCAGGAGATCGTATGGCTTCATTGTGTTCCATCAACTATCATTTCTAATTGAGATGCTCGATTCACTTCCGGGATCTGGAAGGGGTTGGAGGAGGCTTTTGGGACGTAACTATGTCTAAGAACCAACTTCCATCCTCAGACAGATGACCACACAGAGAGGACCATTTATAATCTTGAGGGCATGCTCCGTGCATGTGTCCTTGACTTTGGTCACAGATGGGAGGATCACCTACCTTTGATGGAGTTTGCGTACAACAACAACTACCACTCCACCATCAGGATGGCACCATATGAGGGACGGTACGACCAACCTTGCAGATAACCGCTGTTCTGGACTGACCCTGGAGAGTCAGCACTCGTAGGACCAGAGATGGTTCAGGCTATGATGGAGGAGGTGTAGATCATCCAAGAGAATATGAAGACTGCACATAGCAGGAAAAAGTCCAATGCTGATAGGAGGCATAGACCACTAGAGTTCGAGGATGGAGACCATGTCTTCTTATGGGTCTCACCTCAACAGGGACTGCGAAGATTTGGCTAGGGCGGCAAGTTATCTCTGCATTTCATCAGACCATTCTAGGTCCTCAGTAGAGTAGGCCAGGTGGATTACCACTAGACCCTTCCACATCAGTTGCACCGAGTGCATGGCGTCTTCCATGTATTACAGCTAAAGAGATATGTGCACGACCCGACCATTATCATTGATCACGGGAAGATGGACATCGTTGACATGGTGACGTTTCAGAGGTTCTGGTGGAGATCGAGGATCGATAGGATCAGGTCCAATGTGGATGGTCGATACCTCTGGTACGCATTCGCTGGCAGCACAGGAACCTCCAAGAGTTCACATGGGTGCAGTTGGCTCAGATGCGAGCTCAGTACCCCCGTTTGTTTACATAGTGTGTGTTGTAGTTTTACGGGGATGTAAAGCCCTAAGGTGGGAGAAATGTAAGACCCATAAATTTCAAGGAAATTTTATTCATAAATACTTCGCAATTTTACTAGTCTGTGGCTTTTTATGGAACTTGATTCCGAGGCCCAGTGTGCCCGGAATCAATTTTCAAACTTTTGTTTTGGTACTTTTAGTAAACATATGTATGAGTTTTTCTTTCATTTGAACCAGTGCTCGGAATTGAAATCTGAAGGCACCGATGAACTCGCAGTGCTGGTATTCGCTTAAGGGGACCTTTATCGCAGTTTCATTTTATGCAGGTTGAAAGGTAATTTTTGGGGTTTATGAAAAAAGCTAAATAAAATTTGTTGAGAACAATTTTATTTATCCTGGTAGATTATTCCTACATGGGAAAGTTATTGGTGGGGCCCACACCCACATAACTTCCCATTTGTGGATATTTGTGAGGTGGGGCCCAAATGAGCCTCAACCATTCATCTCCCCATAACCTCCCTTTTACCCCATTTTGACTCACCTTTATTTAATTCTTTGACAACCCCACTTAATTAAGAGATTTCTTCACCTATCTCCCTCTTTATTATTTTCCAACACATTTTAATTAATGAATTCAACCTCTTCAATTAATTAATTATGTTCTTTGAATTTTTAATTACATGTGTGAATATAAATAATATCATTGGCTGTTATTTTATTTTGGGTCATTCATTGTGTTGAAAGGGTTTTGTGAGAGAGCTTTGGAAAAATTGAGAAGTGTGTTCTTCTCTCAACGAAGAACACCATCCTTCCAATGAAGAACCGCCGAAGAATGTCAATCATCGCCTTCGATCTTCAGCCAAACCAAAGGAAAAGGAGCTACCTGCAAGGATCGCCGCCGATGTGCCATCCTCGACCCTTCTTCCTCGACGTCAATGAGTTGACGTCGTCTCCCCTTGACGTCGTCTTCAGCGATGCTCGACTACAACGAACCGTATCTCAAGTTAGGGGTTTGTTCATTTTGAAGTACATATATCATACCTCGTTCTTCGTTGGAAATCCTTGTTTATTTTTTGGACAACTTCTACGAACTAACGCGGAGGGTGCGTGCCGAACACATATGGCCCGATGTCCCTCCGTAGTCTCTTTTGATTTCGATGGAGATCATAATAAGAAGGTGGAGATGAACAGAAGCGGCGGCTGTGCGCCGGTCGCATGCTGAAGAACCGCAGCCCGCAACCGCGATCCGCTCGACCGACGAAGAACCGGCCAGCTAAAGCTGGCTGGGCCGAAGGAGGACCGTGGCGCCATAAGGGGTTCTGAAATGCAGAAGGCCGCAACCCGCATTCTACGGCCTGCTCGGTGGGCGAACCGGCCGGCAAGTGGCCGACCGGGCTGAGCAGAACCGCAACGCCAGGAAGGCGCCGCGCTAAAGAGACCGCGACCTGCCTGAGTGGTAAGCTTGCAGCAAGAAGGCCATCCAGCTTCGTCCAGATGGTTAGAGATGGAGACACCGCCAGTTTGGGCAGCCAGGGGACCGCACCCATCCCCCCTCGGACCGCTCGTCCCTCTCGGGCCGCGCCCTACCGGGCCGGACCTGGCTGCGTCCCGCCGGGCCGGGCCGAGCCTCCCCCCCTCGGGCTGGGCCGTGCCCCTTCTGGCCGGGACAAGATTTTCGTCGGGCCAGTCTGACCCACTGTCGGGTCGGACCCTCCAGAACTAGGTTGACCCGACCCGCCATCCCACTAGGCTTAACGGGCCGGATCCATTTTCACATAAGTGTGAACAACATGAAGACCGTGTGTCGGATAGACGCGCCGTCTGTGGCACTAGGACCCTCATGACATGATGGTCCTTTTTAGATACTCTATGTGAGTTTTGGATGACTTTGGAAAATGGCTGGGTTTGGAATGAGCGTATTTCCAACCGGGCCCCTGGAGCAAAAATGCTAATAACTCTCATACTGGGCGTCTGATTGACGCACAGTCTACCGTGTTGGGTTTATTTTGATGAGATGGAACTTTGGGATTCATAAAATCTGGACTTCATGACAGTTGATAAATCGAACCCCTGTGGCTCGAGGGACAGATCCTCCCGGAATCGAGCGTGCTGTGTGCGGGAACCCTAGAGGTGTCTACGACTACAATGACTACCATACTAGAATCCTCCGAGGGTTCGATGATGATGGAAAATGTTCTGGAATCCTCCGTGGGTTCGACGATGATGACAATTGTACTAGAATCCTCTGTGGGTTCGACAGTGATGACTACCATACTTTAATCCTATGTGGGCCCCACAGTTTTACTTCTGTTCTAGTATCCTACGTGGGTCCAACTGAGTAGCTGGTCAAGTATCCTATGTGGGTCCAATAGCTTAGTTGGACTACTATCCTACGTGGGTCCTCCATCTTAGATGAACCAGTGACTGCATCTGATCATCTTTATCATTAAAAATGATATATACATGTGTGATATGAGTCATACTTTCAATCATTATCATCAATGTGATTGACTTCTTTCCTGTGTGGACTGGGTTGTGCTTGGGATCGAGAGTTGGAGCCGAATTGAGATTGATAACATAGGTATATGTATGGGCATATACCTATGTAGAGTTGGTAGATACTTCGTGATTGTAACTTTCATTTATGGTTTATCCTTCGTGGATTCTGATAGACTTTTGGGGGTCTCAGGGTCCCTACTAAGTATCGTTATACTCACCCCCACACGGGCAATGCCCACACTACGTTGTGTTGGTTGCAGATGACGGACAACACTGATCCGGGTTGAGGATTGTGGAGCTGGATGGTACCAGGAGGTGGACCACATGGCGAGATGTACTCGAAGATGATGGACGGACCCGAGGTGCTGAGGAGACTATCTGTACCCACCCTTCAAGTGGGATTCCTAAAGGACGACTATGTGGTTTTTGTTTTCCTTTACTGCTGTCGTACAAGATTTTAAGTTGTACTATACTTTTCAGTTATGTTTGTATCCTGACCCATTTACCTTTCAGCACTTACTTTTATTTAGTATTACGTTGTGCGTACTTCAGCTTGAATACTATTTTGTGTCTGTTTACTTTTAAAAAGGAAATGCCTTCCCTTTTTATCAAAATTTATGCCTTTGGTGCAAGTCGACAGCACCTGGCCTATGGAAGGCGGGTTTGGGGTAGTCACGAAACGGGCCCCGAGGATGGGTCATGACAGCTTAGTTCCCCATCTATTTCATTTGAATTGTTAAATAGATTATATATTTCCTTTTCAATCATGAGCATGGTATGTCTTCTCATCATAGTTGTAGAAAACTCCCATTCCCTTCATGAAATTACCAGGGCATTTCCATCCATAAATATCAGATGTGGTAACATAATTATTTTCCTTGTTCTCTTCATCCATAAATTTCCATAACGCGTTGTTCTTCTCCTTCTTCCATTCACATTCATAAAAACTAAAAAATTCTTTCTTTATCTTGATAGAACATGATACGATATCCTCATATAATGCGAATAGTTGGGATCATTGTTCCCATCAAAATATTTGTATACGACTATAAATGATATCATCATTCTTACACTTTATATCATGTTCATTGGTGTGTTTCTCATTCCTTGTAAGGGGTTCCATTTATTAAAAATTTAATACACTAAATTAGGGTATGAATTATAATGAATAATCTCTAACTGAAAAAATAAATAAAAATAAATTGATATTTTATTCATAGCTAACACGATATTCATAAATTTGTATTTTGGTTTCATATTTTCATTTAAATCATTCATAATGGTTTATAATGAAAATATGAAATATCCTATGAATATCCCCAAATAGTGTCAAACTAGGTATGTAGTGAAGCCCTTTTTGGTGTACTGGGTTATATGGAGTGAGACATGATGCACGTTGTTGGATTTATTACCCCATGTAAAACTTTTTCATAACCACACCCACTTGTAGTATCCGAACAAGGATGTAATTCTAGGAAGATCTACGTAATCTCTACAATACCAAAATTCTACGATATTCTTCTATGATTACCCTCAATGTATATCAAAGTGTTATGTTCTCTAAAATATGTTTTTGAAATCTAGTTTCAATGGTTTCTAATAAAAATTCTCTGATGCCAACTATATAGACCCCGACCATAGTAGCCTGATTATAGTGTGTTACTTTATTAAATTGGTACTATGAACCGACATTCACATCTCAAAAGTCTGAATAATTTTTTACTTTTGAAAACTATATGAAGACATAAGTATTAAACTAAAATTTCAAATTAAATTAAACATATAAAACTCATTGGAAAACTTATAAACATCTTTATTATCCCCTTATGTCATTCATAGTACACAACTTCCCCTCCTAAGGGAAAATAAAACATAAAAAATGAGTGAGGTAAGATTGTTAGTATATTTAATAAATATATCTGAATATATCATAAATAATTATAAAATATTATAATGCTGAATATATAAAAACAATTTCAATTAAAAGAATAATCTAGAGAATAATATTGAAGGAATCACATGTAATTAAATAATAAAATACAAATAATCATTTGAGAATGAATCCTAGACATGGATATTCTACTAGTCAAATAATCACATGGATTGTCAATTGTAGATATCATAATGATATATTTCATAGTTTTATACTTCTAAAAAATAAAATTGAGGCCTTGAGAAAGACATCTAAAAAAATGTTTAAGAAATTTTCCAACCCCATACCTAAAAATAAAAGGGCAAGGCCTCAACTATGTCTATATCTAGATTGAATCATGAGATATGCTGATACATATAGGGGGATATTACAAAAACTAAAATTAAATTACCAAGTCCAATTAAATCATCATATTAATGGGGTGAAACGTAAACAACAAATACTTATGAAATGTAAAGAACTAACCTTACTATGTAAACGTAACCAAGAACCATTCTGGGTAATATGGTCAATGGTGTTAAGTTAAAATGTCCACAATTCCACTGATCGTAAACCATTTAATAAAATATTGTAGTTGATATAATAAAATATTAAACACAATAAAAAATAATATTCAATAGAGGGTTTTATTCATAACTAAAAAATATCAAATTAAATCATCGATGAATTTTTGAGAGAGATACCATTTCTTTACATTGCAAAGAAGAGTTATTTTGGAAAATAATTGGTATTTTTCATAAAATAATATTTTAAACATTAATATCCAAAAAATGAAAAATGGATTAATATTATATTGTTTATGCATAAATGATATCAAACTAATGTGAAAACAAGTAAATTTTTTTTGAGAAACATTAAAAATTGGATGTTATAGTTTAGTTTTATGTAAATATAAAAGAGTTTTCAAAGAGTAAAAAGATTAAATATTTACATAAAAAATTCTTAAGTTATAATTTTAGGATTAAATGATTTGTCTTAGATAAATAATGGATTCATAATACAGAATATGGGTTGTACATGAAAATGGGTATGCAAATGGGATGCACCATTTAATTGGGCTTGCTTATCGAGAAGAATTGAAAAGGGTGCCTTGTAGATCATGCATTCCCCAATAAAAAAGATAAAATGTTACTGATATAAGAGATTGGAACAAATAAAAATAAATTATAAGAAATAAAAAAAATTAATTAATAATTACATTAGGGAAAATAAATAGAATGGGTATCCCAAATGTAAAATTGTGGTTCGGGGAGAATCCCTTTCCAATTTTAAAATAGTTAAACCATATTCCCCATAAAATTAATAATATTTAAATTAAAATTTTAATATCATTAAAATAAATATATTAATTATATGAATCATCAAATGGAAGTATAAATAAACCACACTTGATAAATAGTGTAGAATAAGGCACGTCTCCCTGAAATGAGACGAGAATACCCTTTCCTTATTTTGGAAAGTGTTATGGACCTATACTTAATATTCAGTATAATGAAATTTGACTCATTAATTTTTTAATTAAAAAATATTAAACATGTATTTGATTTAACATAATTATATTATGTTAATTTATGTAATTATTATTGAGTTATAAGATTCAATTTCATTTTTCAGAAGTGTTCTTTTCCTTGGATTTTATAATTGTTTAACTTGTACACAAGTATAAAAGATCAGGTAAAATGAAAATAGTTCTTTAGATTCTAAATTATATGATATTAATGAACATCCTAGAGTCTAAAATGTCTGAAATTAAGTTTTCTCAAATATTAGTTTGATTCATTATATAAAGCATTAATTATTTCCATTTAGATAGTTTTGTTACTTTTTCAATCATCATGAACATGTTTTGTCTTATGAATTAATATTTTGTATATATACTAGTTATAGAACAATAAATAAGTCAAATTTAATATATTAAAGTATATTTTCACAATAAAAATTGTTTTATTATGAGCCTTGAAAGAGGAATGGATAATGTAATACTCATCATTAATGAAGGAATTAAATAAGAGACTGAAATAAAATGGTTTCATTTATAGATTAAAAAGAGAAAGGGAATAAAATTAATGGATTATATATGATTAAAATAATAAAATTTGATTAAAAAAATAAACTTTAGTTATAATTTCACTTTGTATAGAGTAGGTGAAGGAAGGATAGGAAAATAAAAGAAATTGAAATAGGGAGAGAAGATTTTATCTCTTGAGTGTTGCCTCCTGGGAAACCTCCTTAAGTGTCATGGAAATGGACTTTTGGTGAGACCAACAAGACCAAAATGACAGGGAAAGGATTTTTAGATAAATTGGAAATAATATAATCAATAATCAATTAATTGGAGGTCTTATGAGAAGGGGTGGCGAGGGATTGCATTTGGAGTGTGGAGAGGGGTGTTTTATGATTATTTAATTTGTTAGTATATTATTTTGGCTCAATACTATGAATAATGTTGATTCTTATTTCTACATAAAGTAAATATTTCAATTTATTTCTAAAAAATGGGTTCAAACCTCATCTACATGTCATTCACGACTCAATAATTAATTTATTCACCTACAATGTTAAATACCTTAAATTAATGTATTTCACTATTCACTAAAAATTAAACTATTTTTCAAAAACCTAAAAAATTTACCCAAACCATTTTTTACATTTATAATTCAAAAATAATCTATATTTTCTGAAAATGATTTTTTAAATATGTGAAATTTAATTTTTAATTATAGTAATCATTTATTAAAAAAATATCAATTTTAAATTATAATTGATTTTAGGAAACCATAAAATATTAATTAAATTATTATTTATATTTTCTTTTATTCATAAGAAAAAATTATTAATTTATGAATATATTTTTTGAAAATAATTTTCTCTTAAATTAATATATTAATTATAAAATTATAAATAAATATTTTCGATTTACAGAATTACAAACATTGAAGTTACCACTTTTAAAACATTTCATTACTTATTCCATGATATAAATATATCATATATACATTTACGAGATACAAAAATTTAAATTAAACTCTAATATTTGAGGATACGATTCAAATCATAAATAAAATTTTTATATAATGAGAATGATTGTTTTATAAAAATCTGGATTTTCAATATTCACTAGAAAATAAGTATTTTTATAAAAATTACAAAATTTCACCCTAAAAAAATTTAAAAATCCAATTTGGAAATTGATATGAAATTTTTTTAATATAATTTATAAAAGTGTAAAAATTATGTTTTAACCATTTTCTCTATTAAAATGCAATAAAATTTCCTTTTATAAAATATATCTTTAAATTCTTAGAATTAAATTTATTATTATATTAAACATATAAAACTTTTTGATTTAATTTAAAAAATATTTTATTGAACATGAACTATATTAACTTCATTAATATATATTAATAATATTGATTAATTTATGATAAAATTAGATTGTGCTAATAAATATAATTCTTTTAAAAGCAAAAATATAATGTTCAGTTTGTTTTTATTTTCATTTCTATTTAATTGTTAACAAATGAAATAATTTTATAAAAATGTTGAAAACATATTTTCATAATTCATAAAATCCCTTTTATTACTAAAAATCCAACTACTAGGTCATAATAAAAATAATTAATCATTTTTTAAGATCAGTGCGTTGTGTGTTATAAGTTATCAAAGAAGTTAAATTTTAAAAAGAGACAGACAATAAAATCATGGGGTGTTATAATTAATAAAATCATTATGTTTATCCCACCAATAACCAAATAAGATAAATTATTTTATACAATAGTTAAATAAAAAAATGGAATTTCACAAATTTCCTTCCTAAAAAGATACATTAAACATTAAATGAACAAGAATGAAAAATCATCGTGGATTAGGAATGTGGCGACCTGATCTATTCGGATTTGTGCCAGAGCTTTGCGTCCGTCATCATGGATTTGTATTCAATTCGTGTGACTTTTCACTTTTTGATTTTTCTTGGGTATGGTCGAATACTGCATTGGTGTATGGTGATTCTGGATGCGATTTGTGGTTCGATCCGCTCAGGTGTTGTTACGACGATGTCATGGACACAACGCCACTAGGTGGTGGTGCCTCTCCCACGGTGATGACTATGTTGGTGTGTGGCCAAAATTTTGTGGTTCCAGTTAAGTGGGTTTCCTTTTGAACATGGTTTCCAATTTTATGGTTCCTAGTTTTATTTGACGACTCATCCTGATGATGGTGTGGATTTCATTCATTCTGGTTTTGCATGCTATTTACATCCCTGGTCGAGGTGGTGGTATGAAGTTGTTTTCTTGGTGGTGGTTCCTAGTTCTGGTGTGTTTTCATTACTGTGTATTTTTTTATTCGTTGATGGTGGTTTAGTGTGGTGGTCGATGGTTACACGTTCATGATTTATTGTTTTCGATGGGTTCCGTTTTGGTTCGGCAATTCGACAGCAATGATGCAGTGATACAGCTTGGGGAAGGTGATCGTCAGGGTGCATAGCTCTAGGAAGTTTGTAACACGAGGCATTGATGTTTCCCTAAATTTATTTGAACTGCGTATTTTGGAAATTTGAATCCTTGGTGTTTCATGAAAGTTGTTGGCGGGTGGTTTTGATTGAATTTTGTATTTGGTTTTTTGAACATTGTTAGGTTCTCTCTTAGCCATAAAAGTGATTATTTGAAAATAAAAAATATTGAATTGGAAATGTAAAGAAAAAGAAAATATAACGAATTTAAAAAAAAATCACATCACAAAAAAACAAATCTCAAATGGATTATATTAATGCCAAGAATAGGGATCTAGATTATATGAGAGAGATCCTCCTTTCTTCTAGGGTTTTATGGAGATTGAAGGAAATTATTGGAAATAGAATGTGGGATTGAATTTATAAAATAATAAGAAAACATAATACCATAACACAAAACCCCTGACCATACCACAACCCCCAGGGTTTCCACTATAGATGTGGTGTATAACAGATGGCCATGAAATAATGGTACTATTCAAATCCACCCTCTAGAAATCCCATGGAAAACCCCTAATATATACCCCTTTTCAAAAATCGGGAAAGCATGATCCTACTACCTCAATGTGAAACAATGATGCATCCAAGAATCTACACTATAGACATACCCTTATCGAAAAACCATGGGCCCCCATATTAGGACTCCATAAAAAAATCATGCCCCATTACATTTTATTCCTCTTGATATAAGATACAAGAAACCCCAACCCCAACCAAAATGTGGAAACATATAAGAGTATTCAATAACATAAACAAAATACAATAGAATGACCATATCCTCAATCTTGAGACTCTATGAGATAGACTAACCTACCATAATGTAATACAACTATATAAGATAAATTTTTACTAATGTAGTCATGAAATCCATGGTGTATCTCAACCTTCCACTTATATAGGAAACCATATATCAGTCAGTCAATTTTCGAAATTTCTACTCATGAATTCCACACTATAAGGACATGAATAAATCTGTAAGGTGGCATATAAAAAACGAAATCATGTTGTAACCTTTGCAACCATGACATCACCTGTCACGACCCGCCCTCGGGGTCCGTGCCGTGACTACCCCAAGCCCGCCTTCCATAGGCCAGGGGCTGGCGACTAGCACCAAGGCGTAAATCCCAGAAAAAGGGAAGGCATTGCCTTTGTAAGGTAAACAAACACCACAGAGTAAGCAAGCAGAAGTAAAACACTAAGTACAAAAAGAAGAGCTGAAAAGTAAAAAGGGGCCGGAAATACAAGCCCAACTGTAAAGTACAACTCGAAAGGGAAAACAGCGACTGAAAAGTAAAGCTGCTACGCTGAGATGTCCACTGGAAATCCCACCTGAAGGGTGGGTACAGATAGCTCCTCTGCTCCTCGGGTCCCGCCATCCGCTCCGAGTATGTCCCGCCCAGTGGTCCACCTCCGGGTACCGCCTCGTCGTATAGTCCACCTCCAGGTACCGTCCAGTCCTCGAACCTTCGGCTTCTGTCAGCACTGTCCGTCGTCTGCAACCAACACAACGAGGTGCGGGCATAGCCCGTGCAGGGGTGAGTATAACGATACTCAGTAGGGACCCCGAGACCCTCAAGGTCTCACTAAAACCAACAAGGATAAACACAAGAAGATCTCAACAGATAAACCCTACTTAGGTATATGCCCATACATATACCTAAGTAATCAAGTAACCCATCTCAATCATGAGGAAACACAAGGATTGTGATAACGTCAGATAACCACTACCCGGGTATATGCCCATACATATACCAAAGTTAGCAAGTGACCCATCTCAATCATGAAGTAAACACAAGGCCAAAAGTCTCAGCTCAAACCAGGATTTTCATTATCGAAACCGTAACTGCTGAAGAGCTCCGTCTCTAGAGTGTACAGTGGTCCTGTCACGACTCCGAGGCCGCCGCTCACTAACCTAAGACTGCTGAAGTACTCCTCCTGTCGAGTACTGCGGGTCTGCTGCCAACTACCAGGCGCTCCGTCCGCTGAGGGTCTGCTGCCAAATACCGGGCGCTACCCAGATAGCCTACTGAGGTACTCCTCATGTCGAGTACCGCGGGTCTGCTACCAACTACCAGGCGCTCCGTCCGCCGTGGGTCTGCCGCCAAATACCGGGCGCTCCATCCACTGGACTAGTCGACTCACTCCAAGTCGAGTCGGTCAAGCAGTCGTCAGGTCTCAGCCGGCTACACGGTCTCCGTACTCTGCACGCTCGTCTCCGGGAGGGTCCTCTCCACGAGCTACTGGTCGATACTCCAAGTATCACAAGGTCCCGCGAAGAAGTGTCTCAAAGGACCGTCTCGTCACAGGGGTCTCAACGCAACAGACTGCACGTCGATCGGACGCCCGGTCTGTGAGTTATTAGCATTTTCGTCCCAGGGGCCCGGTTGGTTTCGAGTGCGAACCAATCCCGGCCGTATCTCAACTGTACCCCGAACTCCCATAGGGTATACTCATAGGGACCGTTACTAAACGTAAACACCAACGCCGCTGACGGTTCGTCAAACGGACGTCCGGTCTGAAAGATATCAGCTTTCCCGTTCCAGGGGCCCGGTTGGATTTCGGGTACAATCCAACCCGGCCATACTCCGACTGTATCCAAAACTCGGGCGGAGTATGTCAAAAGTTCCGTCTCATCAAGAGGAAGTCAACGAAACAGACGGCGCGTCAATCGGACGCCCGGTCTGTGAGTTATTGGCTTTTTCGTCTCCGGGGCCCGGTTGGTTTTTAAGGCAAAACCAACCCGACCGTACTCCACCTGCGTCCAAACCTCGGGCGGAGTATGCCAAAAGATCCGTCTCATTAAGAGGAACGCAACGCGACTGACGGCGCGTCAATCGGACGTTCGTGGCTCAAGATATGAGCGTTTCCGCTCCGAAGGCCCGGTCGGTTTCGTGAACGAACCAACCCGGCCGAACTCAAAGTAATCCGAAACCTTGAGTGCGATATATCGAAACGACCGTCTCGATCCAAGGATCGTGTTGCCGCAGACGGTTCGTCATTCGGAGGTCCGAGGCTCAAGTTATGGGCCAAAAACCAATTCTGGTTCGAAACGGGGGGGTCCGGGTTCGGGCCGACCCGGCCCGACCCCCCCCCCCCCCCCGGGGCGGCGCGGCGGCGCGGCGGCCCGGCGCCGCGAGGAGGCTGCGCACGCGGGGGCAATCAGGCCCCCGAATCTCGGATGGCGGCGCGGCTTTGCCGCGCCGTTTTTGTAAACAACGGCCCCCCTCCTGGGGGCCCGCTTTGAAGGGAAACCGGGGGAGCCGCCTGCCCCCCCCCCCCCCCCCCCCCCCCCCCGTGGAAACCGCTCCCCCCTCATAAAAAGGGGGGTTTTAAGTGAAGGCCGGGGGATTAATTCCCCCGGTTTTTAAGGCATCCGGCCGGCCAGCTGGCCGGCCGGTTTTTCTCAAACGGGACCGGAATTTCCGGTCCCCTCCTTCGACTTCCGACGCCGGCGGCCCGGCCGCCGGTCTTCTCTTCCGCCGCGGCCCGGAACCGGCCGCGGTCTCCTCGTCCCGCCGCGGCCCGGAACCGGCCGCGGCGTTCGTCATCCGGCGCGGTGCGACGGCACCGCGCCCCTTTGCCGTGCTCTGATATTCATTCAACGCGGCGCGACGGCGTCGCATTCTTGTTGTTTCTTCCATGGTGCGCACGACGGCATCGCACAAGATATTTGTACGTTCATCCGCGTGGTGCGATGGCACCACGCCACTTGCTTTCCTCCGCAAAATAATTAAACAAGAACGATGGAGGGGGGTTTCGGCCGTGTTCGTGTGGTCCGGCCCCCCTCGCGTTAACTATAACACTTAAATAAATTAATTCAAAGCCTCACGTAGACATGCGATCCACGAGCAAGAAATGGAATAATTAAAGAATTAAACAACAACCCCTACCTTGGTATAAGGTTCGAAGATTCGTCTACGCTCCGCGGAAGACGGCGTCGCGGAGGTCGGGTGTCGCGGTCGTCGTTCGTCAAATTCGAAGACGAAGAGGCGCGTCCGAAGAGGCACGTCGTTGGCGAATCCTTGTACGCCGACGAAGGTTGTCCGAGGAAGGTGCGGTGTTCTCTCTCGTTGACACCGAAGACGAAGAAGAGCGGAGCGGCGTTCTTCGTCGGAACTTGAGCGTTCTACGTCAAGTCTTGAGGAAAGTCAAATAAAAAGGAAACAACGAACTCAAGAACCCCTACCTCGATAGTCGCACGTTGACGGAGTCGTGGAATATCGGTGTCGATTCCTTTGACGTCGGAGGAAGAGTCGTTGTCGATGGCGTTCGTCGCGGAAAAGATGATGCGGAAGAAGAACGTCACGTCGCGGATATGGCGTCGCGGAAAGACCGTGTTCTTCGGCGAAGAAGTTCTTCGTTGAAGAACGGCGTTCTTCGTGTTTTTCGTCAAGGTTGAAGAAGAAAGAAAAGCTCTCAACCACTTCAAGATGGCTAAGACTTCTAACCCAACAAAATAAGACAAAGTCTTATTTTATTCACAAAAGAATTTCAATGGTTTGAAATTCAAAATGGCTAACTCCAAAATTAACTCACTTATTTAATATACATGAGTTGTATAATTAAATAGAAGTTAAGATATCAAGCCATTAAGAGGGAGAGAGGGGAGTTGAAAAGGTGGGGGTTCGTGTGGGCCCCACCACACTTAATCCTCCCAAGGGAGGTTAAGTGGGTGTGGGTCCCACTTCCAACCTCCTTTGATAGGTTTTAAGAAGTTATAATAAAATTTGTTCTACACAAATTTTATTTAACTCAACTAAAAACCTCAAAAATTAACTTTCAACCCGCAACAAACGCAACTCCCAAAAAGGTCTCTTTAAGCGAATGTCGGCGCTGCGAGTTCATCGGTGCCCTCGGATTTCAATTCCGAGCACCGGATCAAAAGTTAGAAATTCCCGCTCGTTCGTTCACTGAACGTACCCGAGCCAAACTTCGGAAATTAATTCCGGGCACTCCGGGCCTCGGAATCAGGTGCCGTCTGAAACCGCGCTCTTGTAAAATTCTAAAGAAAATTAAGAAAAAATTTCCCTTGAATTTTATGGGTCTTTACATTACCCCCACCTCAGGGATTTACGTCCCCGTAAAGATACAACAAAAACTAGGGAAACAAAAGAGGGTACTGAGCACGCATCTGAGCCTCCCGCTCCCATGTGCTCTCCTGGAGATTCCCGTGCCGCCATCTGTTGCGCACAAGAGGAATCGATCGCCCAAGTAGGACCCGCTCCTGTCGATCCTCTATCTCCACTGGGACCTCCGTAAAAGTCGCCCCATCGTCAACGTCAAGCTCCCCATGGTCAAGGATGTGCGTCGGGTCGTGCACGTATCTCCTCAGCTGAGACACGTGGAAGACGTCGTGCACCCGGTGCAACTGAGGTGGTAGAGCCAGGCGATAATCCACCTCACCAACCCTGCTGAGGACCTGGAAGGGTCCGATGAAGCGCAGAGATAACTTGCCTCCTCGGCCAAATCTCTGAATACCACGTCGAGGTGAGACCCGCAAGAAGACGTGGTCACCATCCTCGAACTCTAGTGGCCTCCGCCTCCTGTCAGCGTATGACTTCTGCCGGCTCTGTGTTGTCCTCATCCGCTCTTGGATGACATGGACCTCCTCCGACGTGGCCCGGACCATCTCTGGTCCCACAAGAGCTGCAAGATTTCTTCTTTGCCGATAAGAGAAACCTGGTCTCATCCCCTGGATGAACCACATTCTTTGCCTAAAACAGTCAATCCTAACATGGATGATACTAATCCATACCAAGGATGACGTCGTAAGGCCTCGACGCTACTACTAAGAGATCCAACCGTTACTCTCGCCTCCAAGGGTTGAGTCACACTGTCGGCATCAGTGTGTGGTAACTGGTCTCCTCCAGTAGATGTCTCACAAGTGAGGGTCAAGTCAACAGTCAACTGGAACCTCTTAGTAACATCACAAAAGAGGACAGGAATGAAATCATCACAAAGGATGCGTCTTTTATTATTGCAGCTCATATTACAAGACGCTACACAAAAGCAACATCAACATGGAACTAGAAGTACAAAAGACGTATCCACTAGTTCCTCCCCTGTCCACCTGCTCCCAGAGCTCCATGATCATAAGCTTCAGCTGCCTGAAGCTGTGCTCTCGCATGTTCACCTACTCCCTGTGGTCGGGGTGGACCTCCTGGTGGTGGTGGTGGCAGAGCCTCAAAGCGTCGTCCACCACCTGCTGCTCGGCCAGCTCCTCTGCCTCGTCCGCCTCCTCCCGGCGGACCGCCACGGTCGAACCTCTGCCTCTGCCTAGGTGGTTCCTCAACCATCTGTTGCTCCTCCGTATGGCGGGTCGGGCAGTCACGAGCCATGTGGCCTTGCCCGCCGCATGCAAAGCACTGTCTTCCACTCAAAAGACTGACTCCGCGCTGTGTGCCCTGCACTGCTGAGCCAGTGCCCTGAGGTCGTCTGCCTGAAGGTCTGGTCTGTCTGGACCCCTGAGTCATCTGTCGGCTACCTGCTACCGAAGACTCCGCTACGTGTCGCCCTGCGGTGGGTCGCTGCGCTGGTGAAGACTCAGCAAGGAAGCTCTCAATCAGAAGGGCCCGCTCCAGTACTCCTGTCTGAGTCGGTATGCTGAGGGAGATTAGTGATGCCTTGATCTCCTGTCTCAAACCCTGCTCGAAGGTCCGGGCCCGGAAGAATGGATCTCGTACCATGTCGGTCGAGTAGCGCGAGAGATCGGTAAATCTCGCCGAGTACTGAGCGACCGTCATGCTGCCCTGCCGCAGCTGCAGAAGCTCCTGGATACGCACCGCACGAAGGGTGGCTGGGACGAACTCCGAGCGGAAGAGGCTCTCAAAATCCGTCCAAAGTAGAGATGCCTCATCGTGCACCTGGAGCATCAAGCTCCACCATCGTCCTGCTGTTGCGTGTAGTAGGCTCGCAGCGAGGATCGCCATGAGGTCTGCTGGTGTCCTCACTAGCCTAAACACTCGTACCACTGCCTCCAGCCAGTCCTCTGCAGCCTGTGGATCCGTCTCCCCGCGAAACCTGGGCGGTCGCTGGCGCTGAAACTCATGCAGTGCGCTGAGGCGACGTGCATCGTCAGCGGCTGCTGCTGGAAGCATCGGGGGCTCGGCGGGTAGAGCTACCGCCGGTGCCACTGCTGAAAAAGGGCCCTGTACCGAGGCCTCGTCGCTCGGTGGGCTGTCGTCACGTTCGATTCTCGGAACCCTAGCTGGCTGCCATCGTGGGGCCATCCTGAAGAAACAACGTAACACGATCAAACGATTATACCTGGTGAGCTGACCTGGTTTGAGCTGTTTTAAGGGAAAAAACCTTTGAAAACACACACGCAATCAGTGTTTTCGTGCACAAAGTCGGAAATCAGTTGTCAGGGTCCTGGTGTATGGATACGTCGGCCGCCCGCACCAACACTGGACTCCCTGAACTGAAAACCACACTCGGTACCCTTAACACTATTTCTTCAGAGAAAGAAAGATCAGAGTTATAAGTTCTGCGGTAGAACCGAACTCCTCTGATACCAATTTGTCACGACCCGCCCTCGGGGTCCGTGCCGTGACTACCCCAAGCCCGCCTTCCATAGGCCAGGGGCTGGCGACTAGCACCAAGGCGTAAATCCCAGAAAAAGGGAAGGTATTTCCTTTGTAAGGTAAACAAACACCACAGAGTAAGCAAGCGGAAGTAAAACTCTAAGTACAAAAAGAAGAGCTGAAAAGTAAAAAGGGGCCGGAAATATAAGCCCAACTGTAAAGTACAACTCGAAAGGGAAAACAGCGACTGAAAAGTAAAGCTGCTACGCTGAGATGTCCACTGGAAATCCCACCTGAAGGGTGGGTACAGATAGCTCCTCTGCTCCTCGGGTCCCGCCATCCGCTCCGAGTATGTCCCGCCCAGTGGTCCACCTCCGGGTACCGCCTCGTCGTATAGTCCACCTCCAGGTACCGTCCAGTCCTCGAACCTTCGGCTTCTGTCAGCACTGTCCGTCGTCTGCAACCAACACAACGAGGTGCGGGCATAGCCCGTGCAGGGGTGAGTATAACGATACTCAGTAGGGACCCCGAGACCCTCAAGGTCTCACTAAAACCAACAAGGATAAACACAAGAAGATCTCAACAGATAAACCCTACTTATGTATATGCCCATACATATACCTAAGTTATCAAGTAACCCATCTCAATCATGAGGAAACACAAGGATTGTGATAACGTCGGATAACCACTACCCGGGTATATGCCCATACATATACCAAAGTTAGCAAGTGTCCCATCTCAATCATGAAGTAAACACAAGGCCAAAAGTCTCAGCTCAAACCAGGATTTTCATTATCGAAACCGTAACTGCTGAAGAGCTACGTCTCTAGAGTGTACAGTGGTCCTGTCACGACTCCGAGGTCGCCGCTCACTAACCTAAGACTGCTGAAGTACTCCTCCTGTCGAGTACTGCGGGTCTGCTGCCAACTACCAGGCGCTCCGTCCGCTGAGGGTCTGCTGCCAAATACCGGGCGCTACCCAGATAGCCTACTGAGGTACTCCTCCTGTCGAGTACCGCGGGTCTGCTGCCAACTACCAGGCGCTCCGTCCGCCGTGGGTCTGCCGCCAAATACCGGGCGCTCCGTCCACTGGGCTAGTCGACTCACTCCAAGTCGAGTCGGTCAAGCAGTCGTCAGGTCTCAGCCGGCTACACGGTCTCCGTACTCTGCACGCTCGTCTCCGGGAGGGTCCGCTCCACGAGCTACTGGTCGATACTCCAAGTATCACAAGGTCCCGCGAATAAGTGTCTCAAAGGACCGTCTCGTCACAGGGGTCTCAACGCAACAGACGGCGCGTCGATCGGACTCCCGGTCTGTGAGTTATTAGCATTTTCGTCCCAGGGGCCCGGTTGGTTTCGAGTGCGAACCAATCCCGGCCGTATCTCAACTGTACCCCGAACTCCCATAGGGTATACTCATAGGGACCGTTACTAAACGTAAACACCAACGCCGCTGACGGTTCGTCAAACGGACGTCCGGTCTGAAAGATATCAGCTTTCCCGTTCCAGGGGCCCGGTTGGATTTCGGGTACAATCCAACCCGGCCATACTCCGACTGTATCCAAAACTCGGGCGGAGTATGTCAAAAGTTTCGTCTCATCAAGAGGAAGTCAACGAAACAGACGGCGCGTCAATCGGACGCCCGGTCTGTGAGTTATTGGCTTTTTCGTCTCCGGGGCCCGGTTGGTTTTTAAGGCAAAACCAACCCGACCGTACTCCACCTGCGTCCAAACCTCGGGCAAAGTATGCCAAAAGATCCGTCTCATTAAGAGGAACGCAACGCGACTGACGGCGCGTCAATCGGACGATCGTGGCTCAAGATATGAGCGTTTCCGCTCCGAAGGCCCGGTTGGTTTCGTGAACGAACCAACCTGGCCGAACTCAAAGTAATCCGAAACCTTGAGTGCGATATACCGAAACGACCGTCTCGATCCAAGGATCGCGTTGCCGCAGACGGTTCGTCATTCGGAGGTCCGAGGCTCATGTTATTGGCCAAAAACCAATTCTGGTTCGAAACGGGGGGGTCCGGGTCCGGGCCGACCCGGCCCGACCCCCCCCCCCCCCCGGGGCGGCGCGGCGGCGGGCGGCGGCGGCGGGCGGCGGCGCGGCGGGCCGCGGTGGCCGGGCGCCGCGAGGAGGCTGCGCACGCGGGGGCAATTAGGCCCCCGAATCTCGGATGGCGGCGCGGCTTTGCCGTGCCGTTTTTGTAAACAACGGCCCCCCTCCTGGGGGCCCGCTTTGAAGGGAAACCGGGGGAGCCGCCTGCCCCCCCCCCCCCCCCCCCCCCCCCGTGGAAACCGCTCCCCCCTCATAAAGAGGGGGGTTTTAAGTGAAGTCCGGGGGATTAATTCCCCCGGTTTTTAAGGCATCCGGCCGGCCAGCTGGCCGGCCGGTTTTTCTCAAACGGGACCGGAATTTCCGGTCCCCTCCTTCAACTTCCGACGCCGGCGGCCCGGCCGCCGGTCTTCTCTTCCACCGCGGCCCGGAACCGGCCGCGGTCTCCTCGTCCCGCCGCGGCCCGGAACCGGCCGCGGCGTTCGTCATCCAGCGCGGTGCGACGGCACCGCGCCCCTTTGCCGTGCTCTGATATTCATTCAACGCGGCGCGACGGCGTCGCGTTCTTGTTGTTTCTTCCATGGTGCGCACGACGGCATCGCACAAGATATTTGTACGTTCATCCGCGTGGTGCGACGGCACCACGCCACTTGCTTTCCTCCGCAAAATAATTAAACAAGAACGATGGAGGGGGGTTTCGGCCGTGTTCGTGTGGTCCGGCCCCCCTCGCGTAAACTATAACACTTAAATAAATTAATTCAAAGCCTCACGTAGACATGCGATCCACGAGCAAGAAATGGAATAATTAAAGAATTAAACAACAACCCCTACCTTGGTATAAGGTTCGAAGATTCGTCTACGCTCCGCGGAAGACGGCGTCGCGGAGGTCGGGTGTCGCGGTCGTCGTTCGTCAAATTCGACGACGAAGAGGCGCGTCCGAAGAGGCACGTCGTTGGCGAATCCTTGTACGCCGACGAAGGTTGTCCGAGGAAGGTGCGGTGTTCTCTCTCATTCACACCGAAGACGAAGAAGAGCGGAGCGGCTTTCTTCGTCGGAACTTGAGCGTTCTACGTCAAGTCTTGAGGAAAGTCAAATAAAAAGGAAACAACGAACTCAAGAACCCCTACCTCGATAGTCGCACGTTGACGGAGTCGTGGAATATCGGTGTCGATTCCTTTGACGTCGGAGGAAGAGTCGTTGTCGATGGCGTTCGTCGCGGAAAAGATGATGCGGAAGAAGAACGTCATGTCGCGGATATGGCGTCGCGGAAAGACCGTGTTCTTCGGCGAAGAAGTTCTTCGTTGAAGAACGGCGTTCTTCGTTGAAGAACGGCGTTCTTCGTGTTCTTCGTCAAGGTTGAAGAAGAAAGAAAAGCTCTCAACCACTTCAAGATGGCTAAGACTTCTAACCCAACAAAATAAGACAAAGTCTTATTTTATTCACAAAAGAATTTCAAAGGTTTGAAATTCAAAATGGCTAACTCCAAAATTAACTCACTTATTTAATATACATGAGTTGTATAATTAAATAGAAGTTAAGATATCAAGCCATTAAGAGGGAGAGAGGGGAGTTGAAAAGGTGGGGGTTCGTGTGGGCCCCACAACACTTAATCCTCCCAAGGGAGGTTAAGTGGGTGTGGGTCCCACTTCCAACCTCCTTTGATAGGTTTTAAGAAGTTATAATAAAATTTGTTCTACACAAATTTTATTTAACTCAACTAAAAACCTCAAAAATTATCTTTCAACCCGCAACAAACGCAACTCCCGAAAAGGTCTCTTTAAGCGAATATCGGCGCTGCGAGTTCATCGGTGCCCTCAGATTTCAATTCCGAGAACCGGATCAAAAGTTAGAAATTCCCGCTCGTTCGTTCACTGAACGTACCCGAGCCAAACTTCGGAAATTAATTCCGGGCACTCCGGGCCTCGGAATCAGGTGCCGTCTGAAACCGTGCTCTTGTAAAATTCTAAAGAAAATTAAGAAAAAATTTCCCTTGAATTTTACGGGTCTTTACGTCACCTACCCATAAAAACTAAAAATTCATCGCAAATAGAATTTATAATTTTCCATACATTCTCGAAGATCTATAATCTTCCAAAACCATAATGGTGGTCCTAAAAAAACAATGCCCTTACATAATTAAAATATTACTCAATTCCCATTATTTTTAATTTAAATCATTACATGGGATGGAAATGATGGTGGAATGAAAAATACACCCCATGAGACACCTCTACAAGATATCACTATAATATGAAAACAAGAAACACATCATAGGAATTGGGAAGGCAAGAACCCAAGATAATCTATCATCTAAACAATTAGCATAGTTATATATAATATTTCAATGATGGTAAAACATAACACATCTCAGAAGATTGTGTGAGCATATATGGATTACGTTATCGAGTAAACCTAGACATGTTAATATTCCAAATAGGGAATTGAAAAAAAGGATAAGATGTTTGAGAAATATTTTATCTTACTAGTCTTAAATCACAACAATACTCTCCTCAAAGGTCTCATTATCATGAATATATATCATTACCAGTCATATACATGGGAATAATTAAGAAGATACAATATTTTATATGATATAGAGAATATGTTATTGATCTAATTCATGTATGGGGTAATTGTTTTCTGATATGAAACATCATTACCAATGATCCATATCCTAAAATATCATGGAAATCTAGGTGAAATTTTAACCCTTGTTAAATTTTTTCCCAATATGGGATCATAACATAAAAGTCACATGATCTCAAAAAATAAAAATCATAAGTCCTTATACGTTTAATGTTTAAGGATATCAATGATTTTGAATGATCAACACCCAATCATGAATCATATACTCATTTTTCACGCTCTACAATAGTTCTGGATTGATAATTTCTACCTCTCTGACCTCACACCAATATAATAGAGATATGTAAGGTATCCCATAATATTTTAAAGAGAGGGGTATACGAATTGTATGTTGATAAAAATTATTTAGACTAAAAAATAATAACAAATAGTTCCTCAACGATGAAACTCTGAATTCCATAATGAACATGTTAAAAATTTTCTCTAATTTATACTTTCTCCACACTGTATGATCGATATTTTGTATATTAAAGGATGATTAATAGAAAAACTATGATCTAGAAGAATACTATATATCTCTCCTCACCCTAGAAGAGAATTAGGGATCATGATTTTTGATAATCATATTAAAAACCTCATCATACATCCCTATGTCGTTCATATATTTCCTCGATTCAACATCAACCAAACTCAATTCGTTAGTCACCTTTAATTGAGTTGACATCATCCAATAATCCATGATCTCTCATATTCCATAGAAAAATCCATGAAATCATGGAAATTTTTTGATTAATTCTATTCATTTTTTCACCCACATCCACTATGGATCAATGATCATATTTTGTAATCCTTCACAAATATGGCGCTCAGTATTCATCATTTGGAAAACTAAACATAGAGACACAAAATTTATAACAAACATATTATTAATATGATAGTAAAACTAAAATTTTGGGGAATGAAAAATATTATCAACAACATGATGTACATATAAAGGTGAACTTTGGAACTCACATGAAAACACATAACAAATCTCTAAAAAAATTAACAACTTTCAATGGAATACAACTTGATGTCCCAATCCATAAATTGTCCCTCATGAGAATCTCCACAATAAATTAATTATTTTCATTATTACAACTAATTATCCTGAAAATATTACCCCTCCAAATGTCGAACAAATTATTTCAAAAATTCCATCTAATAAATATACTCTCTACCATAAAATATTCAAATATTAAGGAAAGAGATAGATAGATTCCCCATCACACTCTTAGTATCACATGACTCACACATAGTATGTAAATGTTACTTATTGCACAAATAATCAGCTATAACATTTCCCTTCCCATTTTTCATAAAACTATGACAGTCATAATACTGTAATAATTCCGTGAACTAACACTATATCAAATGGAAATAATGTTTGGAGAATATATATACCACTCTTTTATAATAATTAATGACTCTAAATACGTCACTATTGTGGTAATTTTTCCATAGATTTAGATGAAACATTATCAAATAATGATCAAGATCATTTTTTTATAGTTAAATTTAGTAGGTCATAACTACCAAGTCATATGTAATATAATAACCCAACTATATATCAAAAATAAAAACAATATAATATATAAAGTATCAAAGTAAACTGAAAAACCATTCCCTATACTATTAAATTGTCATCCATTGAACTAATATTTTTTATATTTAAATAATCAAATGTAAAAATAAACTATTATTTATATATAAAACTTTCACCCCTTTTAATCGGTCTTTCTAGATGTATCACATTCTATGATAATTCAGGGATGAATAACCTATAATAGCATACTAAACTAATAGAATTAGATACCATTATAAAATTCATATGGTATACTAAAGAAAAACCCACCTAAATATTTAAAATATATATAACTAATATTCCATGATAGATAAAAAATCTCACAAAATAAACATCATGGTACACGAAATTACACTTTCATAACATTATAAATAGTTGATAATACCTATGATCAGTAGAAAAATTTCATATACCATCTATATGGTCCCCCTCAAAAATAGGAAAAATTAGGAAATAATAAATATAATCCACTAAAAACTGGTCAATTTTGAAATGAATCATAGAATTTGTTTCTCCAATTAAAAATAATAGTATGTTATTTACAGTGAATGATAAGATGAGGAATTCATAATTCCCATAATGACATATGAAAGAAATGTATAGAATTTCCTCACACATTAATAACATAAGATATTGTGATTAAAAAATTTGATCCATGAATAACCATCTATATCACTTCATATAATCGAATAAATCTTCAATCCATATTTATGGGTAATGATTATTCACTACCACTATATCCAAATGATAACAAAAAATAAAAAAACACATAATTTTATCTTTCTTCTTCACAAACATAATTAAAGCACACCTTGGGGACTCACTAATGTGACATAATATTAACAAAACATATATAATACCTTAATTTCATGATTGTGACAATGATTCTAATAAAATAGATAATTGATGGTTTAGTATCTTTGAAATTATCTTTACAAAAGTCAGTTTTAAAAATAATTGTAAACATTATTCCATAAATGTTATCATATAGATCCATTTCTATAAATCACACAAGATATAATTATAACATGGAAAATATAAACATAAAAATGGGTGATTTTATATGTATAGTGAATGAAAAAATCATAATATTTCAGATCATCAACATGATCAAGTACATGAGTAGAATATACATATATTTTTAAATGTTTCTGAGACCATAACTAATAATCCTAAAACCTAGAAGTATAATATAAAATCATAAAACGATATTTATAAAATCATAAATGATATTAAATGGATCAAAGTACACATCCTTGGTTATAATCCATGTGAGGATATCATAATAGTGGATAATACTAATATATTATAGTGTAACATGTAGAAATGGAATATATTGAAAATGATGTTCATCATGGAAATTTTTAATAACTATATAAAAAACCTGAAAATTTGGAACAAAAATAATAATAGGTTCAACACAATGTGAAAACTTCTTATACCCATTCATTAATGAATAAACACATTATGAATATGGTAGATAATGTAACGAAAACAACCATTCCATGCATGTGTGAATAAAATATGTATGTTCAAGATTGAAAATGTCCATTGTCATAAACATAAAAAATGAATTAGATGAAAATTTTAGACATTGTACATCAAAATCCTTGTATACATGTGCCACGAAAAATTGATCGTCATCATATTATAAATAACATGTGTAAAAAGAATGGGTTTCCTACACCTTTTTTAAATATTAAATAATATTAAGATATGAAATCATATGACAAAAAAATTAATTTTGCAAAAGAAATCATATATAAATAAAATTTATATTTTCATCATAAAATCACATCATGAGAGATATATATGTAGGAATAAAATACATGAATATAAAAAATATTCCACCAATCCTTTTAAACAATATTACAAAATAAGAAGTGGAAATTTAATTTTAATTACAGTTTTTAAAATGGAATTATAATAATTTTGAAAACAATATTTTAACAAGTTAAAATAATAAACCCATAAAATTAATCAAAAAATAAAAATATAAAATTCATGTAGGTAAATAATAAATATAAATAGCATTAATAAACATAGGAGGATATTCTAAACAAAAATACATATATGTGAAACATTGAAAGACTTTCATTTAAAAATTTATCTAAATGAAAATATAAAAAATATAAAACACATATCATTCATGGATTAAATTAAACAAAAAACCATCAATAGTAGAAATATGGTGTGGTAAATAATATTCATTGGTATGATTGGGAGTTATTATTACTATCATTATGCTTTTGTCCGAAAATAATTTTATCAAAAAACTAGTTATTGATAATAAATATTAATTTCCCCATATAAATAAAGGAAATCATATATATAATTTTAAAATATATGATCAATTAAATCTTCAAATGTATATTATTTTATGAAATACAATGATATAATGAATCATAAATTGTTTTTGTAAAAACTATATAGTATTGTTAATGTAAGAATAAGTTTTTATTGGGAAGTGTTTCATGAAATGGACATTAAAATGCAATTAAATGAAAAATATTTACATATTTTAATATAAAATGGTAGTGAATACACCATATATAGGAAATGTGTATTAAAAATATTAAATATTTCCCATGGAGTAGAAAAATATATAAAAGAACTCATAAAATATTTCTTATATTAGTTGAATACTTTTAAGGATCCTTAATAAAAAAACTAAATATGCTATAAATAGAAAAAATAAACATTCAAATATATAAAAACATTCATAATAATCTTTTATAAAAACTCACTACATATATATTAGTAAGTTATTTTACATTTTAAATATCGAGTGTGAGTAATAATAATCATTTTGAATTAGTTTCTCAGTAGTTGTGTTTTTATTTTTTATTATCTAATGGTTCAACATTACGATATCATTAAGAATAATAGAATAGAAAATTGATAATTAATTTTAATTTTTTTAACCCATTAAAATAATATTTTAGTTATTTTGTGTTAAATGGAATTAGAGTTAGATTATATGTGTAATTTATAGAAATCAATGATTCAATTGCATTAATAATTCAAATTAAAAATATAATATTTATAGAAAAATAAATTAATAATTATTAAATTATTAACATGAAATAATGTAATTATTTCTAATTCCATATTCATCTGTGATATATTTTCATATCATAATTCAAAATTTTGGCCATAATTAACAAAGCCCACACATACAATAATTAAATGGGTGAGTATGAAAAAGAAATGTTGTGTTTTGTCATAATATGATTAGAATAGAAGCATACTGATAATATTTATATTATTTTATAATGGGTAATCATATTTTTGTTATGGTATAAAAAATAGGAAATAAAATTATTGAAAACCCTAGTATGATACCTCATGGATGTGGCTGTAAACAAAACACACACTTATAATCTTAATTTTATAATGAATCAGAATGAATTAAGAAAAATTGTAATTTGTATCTTATAATTTTAATTATATTTTATGTGTTATAGTTATTCCTCAATTTCACATTTTTATTCAGTGAAGAGAGGGGTTTTTGAGAAATGGATGTTGTCTCTTTATGGAGGTTGTAGTCCACACAATACACGGATAACAATATCATTTTTCTAAATAGAAAAGGAGAAATGTTCTTAATATTTATTACGATATAATAAAAGAATTCCGTTTTAAATAAATAATTATTTCATTATATTGTAATTATAAAATTATATTTGGGAAATTAAGATAGAATTTGAAAGAATCTAGAACAAATAATGAGTAGTCACACTGAAATCATTTTATTTTTTAGTGGATTCCACCGAAATTGTGGTATTATGAAAATATCATGTGACCAAAATCTCAAGGATGAAAGGGTATTATAATGGACATAGAATGGGTGGAATTTTTTATGGAAAGAAGACACTTTGATGGTTCTGAACTGGGTGGGGAGATTACACTTTTAAAATTTGTGGGATGGATTTTTTAAATATTTCAATATAATATAAAGTTATCAAATGTAATATATTTCATAACCACTCACAAATGGATAACATTGGAATGAAAAATATATAAGGTTGTTCATCCCTTGAAAACTGATTTGAAAATAAATGTAAACGTTTTTTTCCATCCATTAGTCTTAGAATTTTTACTTTTTAATTATTCTTCTTATTTGTGGTAACTAATTATTAAACACGTAATTTAATTTAAATAAAACAATTTCCCTTATTACATAATTTGGACCTATTAATTCAAAATATAAAAATCATTTTATCATATAAAATATATATCAGTTAGTAAAAACAAATTTTAAAATTAGCTCATTAAACATGTCAATGTCGTATAACTTTTACAGAAATATAAAATTTTAATTTACATAAATAATATATAAATAAAATAAATAGAAAAAAGAGATTCCTCTAAAGAAAAAAATTACATATGATTATAAAATCTCAAACATTGGGTTTATAAATTATAAAATATATTTTTCCCTTAAATACATATTCGATCAATTAGACTATTTTATGAAAATATATATTATTCTTATAAAATGATAATGTAATAAATTTTTTAGTTTTCAAAAAGAAATTATGTTTCACTATTTACTTTGAAAACCACTATTGTAAAAAAATTCCAAAAAATAAAATTAAAGAAATTACTTTAAATTAAATAAATGTCAAATTTTATGTCTAATTAAAATTATAAAATTTATAAATTTGGTTTTTAAATGAGGAAACAATATCTAAAAAAAATTCTATTTTTGAAAAATGAACTATTTATCATTTATGTGTACTTAATTCAATTTAGTATACTTTTAAAATTTATTCTAATATTATATTCTAATGTATTTATTAATTTTTTTAATATTTCTATTTAATATGTCAAATTTTATTTCAATTCAATGCTACATGAATGAAATACTAATCTTACAATATTTTATTATAGAATGGTATTTACAAAAGTAATAGAAAACATATTTTACATCCCAAAAAAATAATTTGATAAAAAAAATTATTCCATAGGTAAAAAACTATTGAGGATAAATTTCTTTTATCAAGACCTTAGGTTCCCTTGTGGCCTCCTCAAACATATGTTTTTTTCCATAAAATAGAGATTAGATTTCAGTAATTATTATCAGGACATTATGTCTTAGATCTATTATTTCCATGCATTTTTTATACTAATGATCTTCTACCAGATGTAAAACTATCATTCTTAGTAGATGTGACTGGTATAGAATATACTTCCATGAAATAGATTCATGGATCACCTTCATAACATGAGTGAGTTGTGGAGGGAGTGTTAAGTGGTTGACTATAACCCCTATAAGATCAATGACTCATAATGTATGTATGTATATTGGGATTTTCAACCCTTCCCACCAAACTATAATAACCCTCATATAGGTTAATATATGAGGTAAAACGATTTCACAATATTGAATCTCTATATCTATTTTTTATGCTTCCTTTTTTATCATATGTATATCCCCCATTGGGTTTTGATAGAACATATTATTTTTAACTTTTCCTTATTTTTTAAACCATGGTGGTCAAGCCCCTTTTTGCCGATGGAGACCATTTTCTAGAAAAAAATGTTCTAATGTTTTAGGATTATAATTTATTTGAATTAATAGAGCTTGGGTAAAAATATATAAATGTATTATGATTTTTTTAAATGGTTTAGAAATATTTAGAGGTGGATTGTGATTTTTCTATAGAAGTTGGAATGAGATCTATCTAATAGACACTTCCACATCCGGAAAATGATTAACCATGGTAACATTATGCCAGGAAGATTTTGAGAACTAATTAAGAGTGAAATTTTTACATGATGAGAAACTATTTTACAATGTGAAATGGCCAATCATGGATATTTGTCTTTAGAATAATTTTTTCTGTCATGTCTCATGAATTAATAAATTCAAATAGTGGAATGGTTTCTGGTCATTAAACTTTGAGAGTTAGGGATTTTAAACCTCAAAATAAAAATTATATTATTTTATTTCTCATACATCCTTCTGTATTTTACCATATAGGAACTCAAAGTGATTATTGATCTATTTTATCCCTTCTAGATATATCTATCAAGAATTTAATCTCTATTGGGTTGTTTCTAATTGGTTTTTAAATTTTTGTCCAATTTTTCCCTATTTTTATAGTTTAATAACATGACCATTACTGAAGTTGGTTCTTATTTGGTGTGATCTAAATGTTATTTTCTTATCTCCTTCACCTTTGTTTAGGGTTTTCCATACCTATTGAATTAATTTAATTAATCTCTATGTAAAGGTATTTCATCAATAATAAACACATTTAGTCCATTTCTAAATGATTACATATGTTAAATGTCCTGAAATTTTGCAGAATCAATGTTTGCATCAATTAGTCATATATTTTGTGAATATTTTAATGTATTTAGAGTACCCCTTGAACCGATTTATATTCAATTTTTTAGAGATATGGCTTTCATGTAATTATAGAGTGTGACAATCCTTTAATAGTAAATAAATGGATATTGTCTTACTGATATGTTTTTGAATGACATGAAATATTAGGATATTGGTTCTGAAATATTCTCATTGGAAAATAAATTACTTGATTTTTGAGTGAACTGGTAACTAAAAATAAAATATTGAATGGATAAATTGACTATTGTGGATTTTGATGTTATAATGTGGTATTATTCATCTATTAAATGTGTATTGATTTATGCCTAAATTATTATATAATGTTATTTATCTGGTTACGATGAAATGATTATAACAAATGGAATTTCTTTGTGATTCTGAAATGTTTATATGAAGGGATATACTCAGTTATTCTAAAATGCATATTTAAAGGAATTTTTAATGGGGATCATGAATTTATTATACAAAAGGATATACATAGTTACATTGAGTATCTTATATATTCATTTTCAAATTAAAATAAAAAATGATGACCTGATTAAATTTTAATAATTACAAGTATTTTCATAGTTGTGTGATTATTCCATAGACTTGTGGTTATGGTTGGAATAATTTTTGTACACATTATTTTTTATTGGGGTATGGTTTCTTAGTATGATGATTTTTTATAGTATTAAATTATTAATTAATACTCATGATTTTCACTTTATATAAAACACATTCTGTTAGTCATGTTTTTTCAAAAACATAGTGGGGTCAATTTAATGATTTTTACTAACTTCTAATTTGGGCCACTATATGGTAACCATGTAGATTAAATAGATGTAGGTTTGTATAAGGGCAGAGGACCTAGTTAAAGATTGTTTCTTGATTGATGGGATGTAAAATGTGCATGGGAATGACGTGGGGATTGAGACCGATGCTTTTTCTTTTAATTAGTGTCATCTTAGCCTTTTTTATGTTTGAAATTTAATTTTACATTATATATAATCTAACTGATTATTACATTATCATTTAATCGTTATAGGATTGTTCAACTGATATGAGTTTTTTGGTTTATTCTTTGTTTTATTTTATTTAATATTATTTTTTACTAACATATATTTTTACACTGATGTTATTATAAATCTATACCACGTGGTATAGTCTCCAGACTATATTTTCCACACCCTGAATACTAGTCGAAAATGTCTTGTGTACATAGATGTGCAGTTGATATATATTAAACAAGACAATTTGGCTACATCATAGACTAATGGATCATGGGATGTTATAAATTTGTATAATAAATAACCTTTTTTAGATTCCATAGAATTTGGGAAAGGTAGAAATGAATCTATGATGTGTTCCTAACTGGTAATGAGGTTGTTAATTGTAGTATCTATCCCACATATGGGGGAAAGTACCAATACATAGGGATGTGACTATAGTTTATTCTGTTCTCTTGTTATTATTGATGTTATTTCATCTTCTAGGATTCAGATGTTGTGTGAGGTTAATGTTTCTTTTTATTTCTAATCATTTCCTATTATGGAGTGATTTGAAAATTTATGAAATATTATAGGCACATAGGGATATTTCATAACATTCATTGTTCATGATAGTGAAATATTTTTGTTCTGTGATATATTATCCAATATGAACTATGAAATGAGATACGTAATATATATGATAAATTTAAATGAATTAACTAGGAGGTCATGCTAACTCATATATTAATATATGTTTGGATAGAAAATGAGCCAATTATTCTATATTATTATAACTTGTTGATGTTTAAAATGATATTATCTATAATTCTATGTAGTGCATTTGTCTTATAGAGAATGTTCATCCATGTATTCATTGAATTGAGAATAATGAGAGTGGATATCATCACACTCCTAGTGTAGCTAAACCATATATTCAGGGATCTATTGAGAATGAGATGTATGTTTATCATTGCAACAACATGGAAAGGGTCTTACGATCCATTTATAGGGATAATTTTCACACCAGTCATTCAATGTTTCAGTCGGTGATAGAGTTTCATTTACAACATTCACCTACATTAACATGGGATGGAGTCCCCCATGTATCCGAGATAGGGATGGAATATGTCCAATTGATATTCAAGAACCACATGAAACCTCTAGATAGAAAGATGATTCATGATAAATACATGTTTCAGGGACCATTTAAGAATTGGGGGTACACTATCAAGAAAGTGAGTAAGAAAGAGGAGTAATCTAGGAAGGACCTCAAGATGAATGTTTTTAGACACATCTATCATGATACATTGAGGGATGAGAAGGATGGAAATTTTATAAACAATAAAGAGGATATAATTTTAGTGATGGATCAGGTGGGATGTTTCACCGACACCAGCACATTGTGTGTGCTTTAGAAGATGATGATATTGTCAAGGAGAGGAATTTCCATGATGGGATTTCCTATGGTATCAAGCCACAAGTGAATGGTTGTTGATTAAGTAGATTTTTCAACATGATGATACCATCACTCATCACAGAAGGGAGTGCGAGAGTGGCCTTGAGCACTAGGCAGGATATTTCAGCAGGATAAACATGTATATCTTTTTATAGAAGAAATAATAGAATCTATTACAATTACCAATAAGGAAATAGTTTGATGATAAGGCAGAGTATTGGGAATTCATATTAGGATCTTGTTACATTGTAGTTCTATCAATTATAAATATTCATTCAAAAGTGGTTAATGTGTATATAACCTACATTAGAGTGTTATTCAGGAGGTTTGATGGGACAAATAATGTTCTTTTATAGGTAAATACTACAGTATTATATTATAATTTGATAAGGATATATACTATAGCCTAGCAAAGACTGAGATTCCCCTCACCAGAATGGTATTGAGAGTTACATTGTATGTTTGAGTTGATTATGAGGATGTGGTACTCTAGTATAGAAGTATAATAAACAAACAGAGGGAGCAGCCCAGGGGAGTCAGATTGTAGCTGAGGGTAGAGGGGAAAGTCAACTACATGCTATGAAGTATACTCTTCCCAGATATAATGTAATACCCTATACCATTATAGGTACAATACATGTATCATCTATGATTTCTTGGGTTTGGTTTAATATTGGAGAATTACAATCCTTTATATACATTCTATGTTTCAATATTGTTTGGTCTTAGTTGTGAAAACATAGATTGTGTCTCAACCATCAATAAGCCATTGTGATTTCTCTTAGAGAATATTCAACATTTTATGGAATATTATCTATAAATTGGTGGTTACAATTTCATTTAGTAACCCTTTTTTGTATTGTAATGGGAGGTTTCAAATTGATTATTATTATTGATTGGATAGTGATATTACATGATTATAGTCACTATTATAAGAGGAAATTTATCATTCTTAATATATAAGGTGGAAGCTATTTTAGCTAGGGTGAGTGAGATCATCACGCTGATCAAGGAGGAACAATTTAGTATAGATAGGATTATATCATATCATAAAAAATATTCCTTTCTCTATATGATTATTTAATGTATAATATTACATTTACATTAGTTTTAGATCATTTTTAGATAGCTTTCATGATGGGTTCTATGGTTTTCCACCTAAGTGGTAGATCGATTCTATGATCAAGATGGTACTAAGAGTAGATCCTATTTTATCTGTCATTATTGAATAAAACCAGCTAATAATTAAAAATTAAAGGATTATTTAGATTATATTAAATATAGGGGTTTCACAGGCCTAATATGTAACATTATTATTCTTCTGTTATTTTCAATAAGAAAACAGATGGGACTTTGCTCCTTTGTGTGGACTATCAGTGATTTAAATAGATGAGTGTCCTAAATGGATACCCCCTGCCACACTTCAATAATATCTAGTACTATTTGAGTGGTTATAAAATTACATCCAAGATCAATTTGATATCATTATTCCACTAGATGATGGTGGGACTATCGTACATACCTCTTACATCTTTTACGAGTATGTATGAATTTTTTGAGATTGTAGTGATGTGATTTGGTTTAAAAAATGAACTGGTGATATTCATGACCATGATGAATAAGATATTTCAACCCTTTCTATATTCTTATATGGTGTTTTTTATAAGTGATATATTGGAGTACTCCCAGGCAGAAGAAGAGTATGCCTAACATCTTCACATCTTCTTGAGTACATTGAAAGAGAATCTCCTTTACTCAGAGCTAAAATTTTCATTTTCTGAATTTACAATGTACACTTATTTACACATTTCATCTCATATGATGGAGTATTAGTGGACCCAGATAATGTTGTTGTAGAAGTCTCATGTGAGAGGACAAATAATGACTTTTAGATTTGGCAATTTCTGGGATTACATGTTTATAATATGCAATTTAACCAAGGATTATCTCATCTAGTTTCACCAATGTATTGGATGGCCATAAAGGGGTGATGTTTTTTATTCACATTCTTAAGAAAGAATTTTTAGTAGTTTAATGGAAGGATGGATTGAACAATGATCCTAAAGATACCTGTGTTGGGTAAAGACTATAGTGTGTACATACATGAGATAATCTTATTATATGGTGGCCCGTAGGGGTATTTTTTATAGTAGAGATCATTGATTCATATCTTGGATTTGGCTAGGTCGTCAAGATGATATAGGATCATAGGTTATTATATTAATAACCTATCATCTATAAATTGAAGACCAATATAAACAGACTACTCTGTTTAATGAGGATATATTCTGAGCATATTTTTTGTATTTTATTTGTTTTTGGGAGGTGGGTTTAGATTTTCGAGAGTTCACATATAATAATATCTTTATGGTATCAACCCAAATAGAAACTTTCAATGAATTTTATGAATGATCATTTCATTCAAATACTTTTATTTTTAGAGGTAGGTGTGTTAGAACTTGTTGGATAGAGTCTTACACAACAGACATCAGATCATGTTCACATTATTAGGAGGTGGTTGGTGAACATGTAGTGAATTTAAAAATCTTATGCAATCCATCAGAGATAACCTATTGTGGTCAAGGGTTGTAATAGTTTATTCAATTGGGTTACACCTAGGATAGAGAAATTTCTTATCTAGAAAAAGGGAAGACCATGGCCTAGATTTATAGAGCTGTTTGAGATAGTGGAATGTTATAGTCTACTGGCATACCGATTATCCCTTCCAGGCCACTATAGTTCCAAGGATGACATGTTTGACATACTGTAGAATTGAAGATATCAAATACACCCTATTCAAGTGGTAGATGCTAATGATAGTGATCTTTTAATTTATTCATCCTCTAGGTATAATTTAATATTGATTATAAATTTTAGGGTTAATTATCTTCTATGAAAGTATATACATATAGTTTTTTTGTATAGTGTAATCATGGGACTGTTCAAGAGGGGACCCATGATAAGGAATTTTATATTTGATAATATTGTCTATAAATGATCTCTAGGACCCCAAATTGATGCTTAACGAAGCATTGAGATGAGTATTTATATGGTGAAGTGGTTTTAATTTACCATATCATTCTAGGTATGTTAGTCATTGAGTTTTGGTTGAAACACTTTCAGTTAGATTATCATTCTTCATTAAAACTTTCTAGTTGAGTCCTTTTTTTGGGATAGAGATAATTTTCAAGAAAAAATATCAAAATGATTAGGGATATATGATTATGTGTGTAATTGTTTTCTAGTTATAAATATTTTATGGGATTACAAGGCCTTTCCATAGTTTCAAAAGCATTGCAGGTGGTTTAGGATTTTATGGAGATTCTTGCCTGAGAGCTATTTGTTGGGAGATTACACATTTTGAAAATGTTACAGAATGTGCACATGTTTCCTAGAATATGTCAAGAAATATTTCATAGCATAAATTTGTTATATTCTATGAAAAAAATTAATTACATGAAATGGATGATCGAGGTAATTTTACAATAAGGAAACATTTTTTAACATATTTCATGAGTTGTGAAATTGTGAACATGAATATATAGGTATCAATGGTTTAAACCGTACAGTTTGTAGGATTTTATTTCCTCAACCTTTAATCCTTCTCTATAAAACCCTAATAAGACTCTATGAGGTCTGATAGTTATTTATTCCCTTCCAATCATGAAAACAATGTTTTTAATATCCACTCCGTTGTTTCAATTTTGTTTTCCCATTTTCTTATTTTGGAACTATGTTATCACAGTGTAATCCTTTGACCTTTTTTGAATTAAGTGATCGTTATTTTTGTTATAGGGTTTTCTTTATGATCTCATTTGAAATCATTCCTTGTTGGAGAAACCCATTGAAATAAAATATTTAATCACCATATAAATGTATGTGGTCTATGAAAATCCCCTTTACTTTGTTTCTAATTATTTAACTATCTACAATATCATGCAATTACACTAAATATACTTGTGCAATAAATAATGTAATAATTATGGATGATAATTGTGTTTTTAGTATTACTCATTGAATGCATTAGGATCCGATAATGTTGATACATACCATGCGGCTACTAGGAGGGAGATCCATCCCTTGAAAAATAAACAATTGGATAATGGATGGAAGATATGTTTTGCATGACATGAAATCTCTTGTGATTTATGGTGATAGACTCCCCTTGTAAAATGTATTATTTTATTATTGAATGAATGGGTAATAGGAGAAAAGTTATTGGATAAATTTACCAATGTGGATTTTGAAGTTATGTTGTTGTATTCTTCCCCTATCACTTTTGTTATGATTTATAATGAAATTATTATAGTAAGGGCTATTCAGAATGTACTGACATTATTTTAAAATGGGATTTAACCAGTTATGATGAATATCTTATACAAAGGGATATACCCAGTTATACTGAGATGCTTATCTAAATGGATTTCCCCTCTGATGTTATAATTATTATTTAATGGGTTATTCCCTATTATTGTAAAATTATTTTATAAAGGGATTTTTAGAGGATGTAGACACATTTATATAAAGGGGATGTGCTAGTTATGCTGTAACTATTATTTGGCATGAATTGGTTTTTCTGATTATTCCATGGATTTGTGGATATAGTTGGAAGGGTAATGTAATATTCTAAATGATATTATATAATGGTGAGAAATTTTTTTGATTATTGTATCATAATAGCTATTAAATTTATATTTCGAGGTGATGCTATATTGAAAACTCATATTATCAGACTTATTTTTTAGACATAGTGATGTGTTCCAAATGAGTTTTTTTAAATCATCTAATATTCAATCCATTTTGTTTCCATATATATTACATGGAAGTAGGTTTGGAAAAAGTAAAAGGACCTTGTTTAATTTTCGTTACTGGATGTGTTTGAGCTTGGAGACAGGACCAACGTGGGCTTCAAAACTAGGGTGTTTTGAGTTTATTTATGTTATCATGTAATTTTATCAATATTAATATTTTTTGTTGTTAAATACATCCAAAACTACTATTCTATTATTGTTTTACTATTATTGTATTTTTCTAGTGACATTTATTATTTTCTTTATCCACTGTGTTGTATGGTTTAATCTATTTTAATTACATTAGTCTCTTCTTACACCCATTGTATTGAAAAACATTATCTGGTTCACACTATACCCATAATGTTCTCTACACCTATACTAGTGGAAATACTATATTGTATGGGGAGGTGTGCTTCAGTTCCATTAACCAGCCTGTTTTGGCCACATGATAGAGTGTTGGATTATGGGAGTATATATCATGAAGGATTATAAAAATTAAAATTATATCAAAACATGGCCACATTCATATGTTGTTGAATGTTTTAAACCTTCTTTATCATTCTTTTTAAAAGGTATGGACCTCTCTTCTTCTTCTCTCTAACATCATCTTAGCCTTTTTGAGTCCTAAATCATTTCCCATAATGGACCTAAAGATATCTAAATACATGAATAGATACTATTATTACAAGAGAAATCTATAAAGGGATGTTGATCCCAATATCCTAGGAAATCCATAAAATAAGTACTCAACACATCCAATAGATTGTTAATAGTCCTCTAAGGTAGAAAATTAGTCTAATGATGATAAGAAGTGTTGAAATTGAATAATATATCTAATGATTATTGATTAATTCTAAAACAACTAATGGTAAAATATTGATCTCAATTAGAAACAGTGGAAAATGGTATATCCGATAGACTTACCACTTCCCATTAGTATATCATGGTGAGTTTCTAATGATAGAAATATTCTTTAATGAAATTTAATTATTCAAACATTGCAAGTTGATCGACTACATCACAAATTTATCCATGTTAATTTGATTGTTTGAGGATTCCAATAACAAAAGACATGGTAATTTTTCTATATTTTATTCAAGTATGCTACATGTTTGTACCATACCCATAATCATTTTTGGTTCATCATTTTCTTTCTACAATACCAACCATCGATATACATATTCTATAATTTATTTCTTCATTCTTTCCCACAAGATGTTTTTTAGTTACTAATAAATATCCGAAATTCCTAGTGTAATATAGATGTCTCATTAATGTGAATAATCAAAAATTAACTTCATAGTTTATGGTTTTTATAGGATTTATATATAGATTCTAGATAATGAAACTCCATCTTTGATTATGATAACCTCTAAAATATTTGATAAATTTTTATACATATTTATATCATAATTCTAGGATTCTCATATCCTTATGTAGAGTAATGGATTATGAGGCAGCTATGGAAGATAATATTTCATTCATCTCATTATGAAATTAAAATATTTCCTCTACAAATATATATGTTAATATCCTAACCCCAGAGCGCAGATTTGGTGGTTAAATTATATCATTGCCACTATATACAAGAAATGTCAACCCAAAGGACATGGTAGTTTAGTAGTATTTATAATTTATTTATATTTGTGAATCTGACATTAAATTTGGATACATAAAATACAAAATATTATTGTCTTTGAGAACATAATTATTCTATGTTTCATGTACTTATTTTTCATTCGTATTATAATTATTTGTACCCTTAGTAAAAAATATTAATGGGGTAAGATCAAAGGATCAGTAAGAGGAAGAATACAAAGGAATTTAATAATGAGTAAATAATTTGTTGACCTCACCTGTTTTGATAATCCCAATTATGCATTCATATACTTTGATAATCGCAATCTAATGTTTTTCTATATATTAATTCTTTCAATCTGTGATCAGGATGAAAATAATATTAAAATAATACCTAAGATATGTTAATCCATGTCTATATATGTTTATATGAGTTATGAAGTTCTTCTAACCCATTCGGATATGTTTTGCATAAAACAGACAAGTGTTAAGGCACTAATCTGGGTATAGCTACTGATATAGAGCTACTGGTACTCAGTCTACCGATAGACTTAGTCTACTAATAGACAGAGTCACTGATACACAAAGGTCAACGATATGAACAAGAGCTCCTGACAGATACCAAGTCTACTGATAGAACAGACTGGAGCTACTGAGCTACCAGTAAGCAAGTCTACCGAACAATTCAGTCTACCGATACAGAACACTAAGAGTTACTGATACGAGCTACCGACCGGCCTACTGAAACACAAACCGGTGACTGATATGAACCGACTGACACAGTATACCGATACAAGTATAGAGCTACTGAAAGAACCAGTCTACCAAGCTACCGATAGAGTAAGTCTACTGATAGAAGGAGTTACTGATACCTAGTGCTACCCATACCAACAAGCTACCGATGCAAGTTCAAAGAGCCACAGATGGATAGTTCATATACATAAAATACCACCATACACATTTACCAACACGAGCTACTAATGATTGACCAACCAGTCAAACTGTATACTCTCAATACTATTTATTTATTAAGATAACGGTTACATGGGATGTTTTTAATTCAGTTAATGTTATTTAATGATCTCTATTGCCATGTCAGGAAACCGTACCTAGTACCGATGCAAAAGGTAATCATTCCCATTTGCCGGAGCTGAAAGCTATAAAAGTGAAGATAACTATCTAGATGAAAAGCATGTGAAGTAGAGAACACTGGGTGTGATTATGACAAGCATCAAGGAACTAATAAGGCACACAGGTGAAAAAGAAAAGGGTTGAACATCATTCAAACATGGTGCATTCGTGAAAGGCTACATCCACACTTCAAGAACACGGGACATAAACGAAGCTACTCATTTTCAAGGAGAACACAAGCTGCACAATGAGTGAAGAACTACGAAAAACACTTCATACACTCAATCTGACAAGATGAACCAAGAATCAAAGAAGAAAATGACACTCTATTTTCTGAGCAGAAAATAGAGAAGGACTCAGATGTTTTTCTGATCAACCAAACGTGTCCAGAGCTGCACTGCCAATCACTAATGCTTTTCTAATTTCTTTCTCACTTTCTTTAGTGATTCTATATTTACATTTTGAGAAGTGTGTGTACCCTGTTTATTTTACACACACACTGTCTCCTAAGCTAAAATGAAGGATTCTTAAATCCTCACTCAAACTTCATACCCTTTTTTTCCCACTGTGGATGGTGGTAGAGGTCGAGTAAGACCTGGAAAACATGTGTGTTGTTGTTTGTGTTTCCCACGTAGAAATATGGTAGAGGTATTTGGACCTGGACAGTATTGTACTGTTGTTTACCCCCGATCCAGGGTGTGGATCAATTTATATAAAGTTTTGAGAGGACTAAGCCTCAGCTTGAGACTGAACCTCCTGGTTATCTCTGATGTGCTTTCTAGTTTAAATCATAAGAATACTATATATATTTATTTCATAATCCGCTGCTATTACTTTGAAAGACAAAACTATTTTAAAGCTACTTTGATAGTTAAATTAGAAAGTGTTTATAATTATTGAAAAACAATAAGTAAGTTTCAAAAGTTAATATAATCTTCAGATTAAGTCAACTGAGACCTAATCAATCTTTGAGAAACTGATTGAACATTTACACTCTGTATAGATTCACTATAGTTTAACATTGTTTTTAAATTGGGGGATTTTAAGAGAAATATTTTTTAACAGAAATTTTTATTGGAACTCAATTCATCCCCCTCTAGAGCATCCACTTTGACCAACATTTGGTATCAGAGGATTGTTTTTGTTAGATGATATTTGACATACACTTTTTTCAACTTTGATTTTAGTGGCATCTTTAAAGATCTTAAATTTATGTTAGTTCTGAATTTTATCTCTTTAAACCTATTTTCTAAAATCTACCCATGGATAATAGATTAGAGGGTTCTGCTACTAACCAGCCACCTTTGTTCAATGGCACCATCTATTCCTAGTGGAAACATAAGATGAAAATACATTTGGAAAGTATGGGTTTTGATATCTGTACTACTATAGAGTCAAAATATAAAATTCCAGAAACTGAAAGAACAACTTGGGATGAACCTACAAATACTGCTTACAATAATAATTGTAAAGTTATGAATGCACTGTACAGTGCTTTAGGAGAGAAAGAGTTTAATAGAATATCTACTTTCAAAAATACGTATGAAATATGGGATAATTTGGTCATGTCTCGTGCAGGAACAAACAATGTTAAAGAAATGCGATTGAATACTTATACTATTAAATATGATAATTTTAATATGAAAACTTATGAACCTATTTCTGATATATATCTCAGGTTTAATGTGATAGTCAATACAATGAGTTCACTTTGAAAAGTTGTTCCAGCTAAGGAACAAATCATGAGAATCTTGAGATGTCTACCATAATGATGGAGATGCACTTCTGTTTAATTCAGAGAGTCATGTGACATTAGGGCACTGCCCGTAAAAGAGCTTATTGGTAAATTAATGATGTATGATGAAGAACTTAAGATAAATAAAGAAGAATATGATGAATCCAATAGAAAATTTATGGCTTTCAAGTCTACTGCTTCTAAGAGAAATGATAAGGAGAAAATACATGTACATACTGAGAGTTAAACCAGTGAAGATTCAGATTCCGACAATGATGCTGAAATGGATCAAATAGCCAGGAGATTCAATAATTTCTATAGGAAGAAGAAATTATTCAGAAAATATAACTACAAAGGAATGTATTATAACAAGGGACATTGGAAAAAGGATTCGAAAATTCTTGAAATGAGGGATGATATAGTCTGCTACGAGTGCAAAAGGAAAGGACACATCAAGGCTGACTTTCCAAAACTAAAATTCAAACATAAATATGATTATAAGGACAAGAAGTAAAAGAATGATATGAATTCAACTTGGAGTGCTTCTAAGGACATCACAAGTGAATATGAAGTTTCTGATTCTGAGAAGAATCGTGCCAACATGTGCTTCATGACCAACACATCAGAGGTACCTGCTTCCCATGTTCTAAATGATTATTATTCTGGAAATAATAGTGATTCACACAATGATGGAAATATTTCTAAGTTTGAAATGTTTGAATACTGCAATATGCTGGAAGTAACAAGTAATGAACTTAAAGAAAAATATAAGTCATTAAAGAAACAACAAGCTCCCACTGTCACTGTTAAATCTGCCATTGGTATAGAAAATGAAAATAATGCTCAACTATTAAAGGAAAATACTGAATTGAAAATGTCTAATGATAAACATAGAAATAACTTTGAAAAGTTTACAAATAGAAAATATACACTTACACAAATGTTAGGAAAGAAAGTTTCACCTAAATTCACTACTAGTTTGGGATTCTAACATGGAAAAAGACAGTTCACTAAAACCCGATTTATTCCTAAGTCTGGACAAAATTCTTCTTATTCCAGTTTAAGAAATTTTTATGCTTCAATCAGTTATTCATATGGTTATAGATCAAATAATGTTTATCTTTCAAAATCTATTGAGTTTGTAAATTATATGAGACCCATAAGACAAATATGGGTACCTAAAACTTTGATTTCTAACCTATCTGGACCCAAGATGATTTGGGTACCGAAATCATTTCTTATCTAAACCTGTTTTGTAGGAAACATGTTTGAAGAGTTCTCACAAGAAGGTATGGTAGTTGGACAGTGGATGTTCAAGACACATGTATGGAGATTATTCATGCTTCAAAAGCTTAATAATGTTTGATGGAGGCCATGTCACCTTTGGTGATAATTCTAATGAAAAAATCATCGGCGTAGGCCAGATTGGTAACACTGATTCAGTTTTAATTTCTAAAGTTTTATTTGTTGATGGACATAAATATAACATGTTATGTTTTTCTAAGTTATGTGATGACGGATTTAATGTGAAATTTGAAAATGATTCCTGTAATGTTTTTAATTCCAGGAATGTTTTTGTATTTTCTTCTTTAAGAAATGAATATTTTTATGCTATTTATTTAAATGCTTTAGCTAAACAAAATGTTTCTTGTTTAAATGATTTTCATAGGGATTCTTGGTTGTGGCATAGAATATTAAGACACTACAAAATCTATTCACTTAGAAAGATGACTAGGAAAAACTAGGTTAGAGACCTACATAAACTTGAATTTCCAAATGAAAAATTTTCTAGTGTCTGTCAAAAGGGAAAGCAACATAAAGTTTCTTTTAAATAAAAGAAATAAGTTTCAACTTCTCAACCTCTCGAGTTGGTTCACATGGACTTGTTTGGAAATTGAAGAGTTTCTAGTTTAAATGGTAAGCACTATGTCTATGTCTTGGTAGATGACTTTTCTAGATATACTTGGGTGTACTTCTTAGATAAAAAAAGTGAATCTTGTTCTTACTTTGTTAAATACTCCAAATATTTAGAAAACCTTAGTGGACTTAAGATTAAAAACCTGAGAAGTGATCATGGACGTGAGTTGGAAAATAAAGAGTTTGAATCTTATTGCTCACACAATGTCTATAGACATAAATTTTCTCCTCTTATGACACCTCAGTAGAATGGTCTAGTAGAAAGAAGGAATAGAACCCTTCACGAAATAGCCAGAACCATGCTTAATGAGTATGATCAGCATTTATACTTTTGGGATGAATCTGTGAATACATCATGTTATATTATTAATAGATTCTTAATTAGACCAGTTCTTAAGAAGACCACATATGAATTTTGGAATAATAGAAAACATAGAGTTATTTACTTCAGAGTCTTTGGCTACAAAGTATATATTATTAATATAAAGGATAATCTGGATAAGTTTGCTTCTAAAAGTGATGAAGGAATTTTTAATGGTTATTCTTTAACTACCAAATCCTATAGAGTCTTTAATAAAAGAAAAAAATGTGTGGAAGAATCTATTCACATAAAGTTTGATTAAACTGATCCACATGAGCCTAAAACCTCTCTTGAAAATCTTGAAGAAGATTTGAGTGTTCTGGATGTTAATGATAAATCTAAATAACCTGCTGTAAAAATATCCAGTTCTAGACGTATTCCAGAATCTTCTTCTGTTGAACTCGAACATGGAGATGAACCTGAGATTTCTAGTCCTACCATTACTAGATCAACAAGGATTCTAAATAATCATCATTTGGATGCAGTTGTTTGTAATCTTGATAGAGGGACACAGACTAAAGAATCTCTAAGAAACTAGGTTGAACATAAAGACTTTCTTTCACAACTAGAACCTAAAAATGTCAATGATGCTATCAATGATGAATTTTGGCTAATGGCTATGCAAAGAGAGTGAAATCAATTTGAATGAAACAATGTCTGGGAATTAGTTGACAGACCTAAGGACACTTTAACAATAGGCACTAAATGGGTTTTTAGAAAAAAAGTTGATGAATCCGAAAACATAGTTAGAAACAAAGGTAGGCTAGTTACACAAGGATATAGTCAAGAAGAAGGTATAGATTATGAGGAATCCATTGCACCTGTATCCATATTAGAACCAATTAGGATATTACTTGCCTATGCTGCTCATCTGAATTTCATGTTTTATCAAGTGGATGATAAAAGTGCTTTTCTAAATGGTTTTATTGTCGAAGATGTTTTTGTTGAACAAATACCTGGATTTAAAAATCATCATTTTCCAAATCATGTTTTTAAACTTTTGAAATCTCTATATGGTTTAAAACAAGCTCCAGGAGCTTGGTATGATAGAAATAGTAATTTTTTTATTTCAAAAAGTTTTAATAAAGGGATTACTAATCCAACTCTTTTTATTAAATTAATTTATAAAGATTTTTTAATAGTTCAAATCTATGTTGATTATATTATTTTTTGGTCTTCTAAACACTCTTTATGTACTGATTTTTCAAAGAGTATGCAAAATGAATTTGAAATGAGTTTAATGGTAGAAGTCAAATATTTTCATGGATGTCAGGTTTTCCAAAATGAAAATGGTATTATTTTGAATCAAAGTAAATATACAAAGGATATTTTAAAACGTTTTGGTTTGGATAGTATTAAGGAAAGTGATACTCCTATGAGTACTGTTTGTAAATTGGATGTAGATGAAACTGGGAAATCGGTGGATCAAACCAATTACAAAGGTATGACTGGAAGCTTACATTACCTTACTACTAGTCGAGCAGATATTATTTTTAGTGTGTGTATATGTGCAAGATTTCAATCTAATAAAAAAGAATCTTATTTACTTGCTGTTAAAATAATTTTTAAGTATCTTAAACAAACTATAAACTTAGGTTTGTTTTACCCAAAAGGAAAAACCTTTGAGTTAATGAGTTATTTAGATGCCGACTTTTCTAGCTGCAACATGGATAGAAAAAGCACATTGGGAACATGTCATCTATTGGGAAAATCCTTAGTATCTTGGCGTAGTAGAAAGAAGAATTATGTAGCATTGTCCTGTAAAACCCTGAGATTTTATGAAAAGTATTCTTTTTAATTTCATTAATGTCTTGTGTTATACGCTACACCAAAAGGAGCTTTCACAACACACATCTCTGACCTGGCTTGAATTACACGCAATCGTGACCTTCCACGATAGCGTGTGTTGTACGCAACACCAAGTTTCGCTAAACAACGATATGCTATTAAGATATTATTAAAACTAGCCGTTATGAATAGTAATAACCACTTTTTCAAATTTTGTAAATTTTATTTTTCAAAATGGACTTCATTTTTGGATTCGGAATATCGAAATTATCTTAGAGTGAAATTTTGGTATTTTTCTGAAAACTTTCAATTTTTGATGAATAGTGAAACCACTAAGTGGTAGTTAAAAAACTGAATTTTTCATAAAACATAATTTTACCGCTTCTGTGAGTGGAATTTCAAAAATCCGAGAGACACAGTTGATGTCAGTAAGTAAAATGTTTTTCAATGAGATGAAAATAAGTTTTTGGTGAATAGTAACTTTTTACTTTTTTTTCCACGGTAAAAAGTAAATAGGGTAATTAAGGGTAAAGATGATATTATTATTACCCTAAAACATGTCCTAATTCTATTGGATAAGTTTAATTCGACCAAAAACTAACTTAGGAATAAAATATGACCATTTAGGCCCACTTGGATTAGATTAGTACATTTATTATTAATTTATTTAAAGAAGGGTTAAAATAGTCAAAATCAAAGTTTAATAAGTAAATAATTTTTAATATGGGGTTATACATAAGATAAATTCGACTATAAATATAAATTAGAAATCTAAAAAGATTTCCTACATAATGGTATTTTATTTGTAATTTTTAGACATTAAATAATTTAATTTATTTATGACACAACGATGATGCAGTAATTATCATATTAATGAAATATTGACATAATTGATGTTATAAATAACCAAATAAATATAATTTGAGACTTTTTATGAATTAAACTAATTTTATAGGTTAATATGACATGTTATTATTGATTTAATTAACTTTTTTCGAACTTATCATTCTGTTATTATTTTCAAAAATATCAATTAATAAATAGTGTCAAAATTGACATAAAATAGTTTTTAAAACAAATATTATATTATTAATTGATATTTTATTCCTAAAAATCTAAGGTTCGGCCAAATGACTTAGATAAGGTTATATATACTTATAAAAAACAATTTGGGGTTCGTTTGGCTTCTTATAGTAAGTTTATTAACCTTATAGTGCAAGAACACAAGAAGACACGGTAAAAGTAAAATTATTTAACTTAATGTTAAATCTAAATGATAAGGTTAAAATAGGAACCTAAACTTGTCTAAATTATATTATATGAGAGGGTTTCGACCCATACCCACCTTAGCCTCGAAATAAATCAACTTGGAGCTATTTAAAACCGAACTTGACTTTATAATAAAATAATATTTTTAGTTATTCCAAAGGTGCCCCTCTCCTCCCTTATAAAAGGACACCTCCTCCCCCTCTTCCTCACACCATTTTGACCGTTCATGCTCGGCCAAACCCTGCCATTTTCTCCTATCCATTTCCCTAGATACATCCTATAGGTCCTGGTCTTCTTCAAAGACCAATTTTAGTGCCCTAAAAGGAGGTCTCAAAGAAGCACATCAAAGAAGAGGTAATATCCATTACCGATCCTTTCCAATTTCTTTCTTCTTCAAATTATTCTTCTTTATTTGTTTCATTATGAAGTAATAACATCAGTATCACTCACATACTTATATGTTATTATAATTATGAAACAACCCTATTTAACCATATATCCATCCTACGGAAAATGAAATCACCGTGCGTGCGTACGTACAGAATACCGTCTCCACGCCGTGGTGTAATCAATTTTCCACCACCACCTTACATGGATGGGTATAATGGTGTAAATAATGACTATATATGACTATTATAAAGTGATATTGATTCTAAAATAGTATTCATACACTCCAATACAATCCCACGATCATGAGAATGATATCATCGGTCGTGCGTACGTACGGACTACCGTCTCCACGACGCGATGAGATTCATTCTCCACTTTAACCATTCATTAATGATTATAAAGTATATATAATAAGTAATCATGAAATATATGATATAATAATGATACTGGATTTATGTGTATATATATGTATGTCATCTACTTAATTTCGTTCAACTCAATAAGGAAACGAAAATAGCGTTCATGCGTACGTACGGCCTACCGTCTCCATGAACGGTGTATTTCTTTCCATTTACTGATTTATTATATATATGTATATTCTGAATATATATATATATAAATCATGTTTTATATTCTGGAATTAAGTAATCATGATCTAAGTAATCATATGAATAATTACAAGTCAAAACCCTGACGAAAAATGAAACAATTTTACCCAAAACGCTCTTTAACATGGAATTTACAAAAGAACGGGTAATATAAAGTCATAAGTGAACCATATATGATATCATAACAATGAATATGATTATTTAATAAGTAAATGACATTATTTAAATCATTATAAATGAGGTTCGGACACTTACGAAGAAAATCGGACCTAAGGGAAGGGAAATATCACAATCTCACTTTTATCCGAGATTGTTTTTACTTTGGTATTTACTAGGGTGTATTTTATTATCCACATCCATGTTTCCTCAATATGTAACATTGTTTTCATCCACCTATAATTTTTAAAATCAAATTTTACCCTTTGGTGAGTTTTTAGTAAAAGATATGAAAGGAATCTTTTGTCATTTTTCGTATAATGTACTTTTTGACTTTTCCGACAAAAGTACGATAATAATGTTTTTTTAACTTATACGGCATGAATGAATTTTTAAAACATTATTTCCAAGAATATTCCTTTACAAGTTTTCAAGTTTATTTTTAATCAACTTCTTTTAGTTTATAATTTTATGACATATTAAGAAAGGAAAAGTGTTTTTGAAGAAGAAAGGATATTTTCCTCAAGAATTCATTTCAAGTGTTTTATCAAAATTATTTTCCATCTAAGATAATATATGGTTCTGTTTCTATCCCTATTATTACATTTATTATGTTGTATGAATTCCTTTATCTTATATGAGTTGTTTTATGATGTCACGATGGTTAAGATTCCCATTTTTATTACATGGGTTATGCTATGATGTATGATTTATGATTTTGTGGCACACATAAGAATGTTATCATTATGAGATGGGTGGTACCTATATCTCCCTCCAATGCATTGGGTAAAGATTTTATATCTCCTGAGATAGACATGGCTGGAATGGTAGGTTATACCGGTTCAATGAAACAGGACTGAATTGAGGGTGACTCGGTTCAGAAAGGGACTTTGTCCACTAAGATAGTCTTGTCAATGAGTCTTGACTAATAAGAAATGATTCTCTTTGATTATGTGTGTATGCCACAAAGTTTCATGTTTTAAGTTATGATTATAGGGATTTCATTTCACTACTATGATTTATCCCATGTTATGAAATTATGATCTCTTTTGTAGGTTAAGATTTCCAAAAATGTTATGTTCTTATGAATATGATGTGATTGATATTTCTTTTGTTTACCCTTACTAAGAATTTGATCTCACCATTTTATGTTTTCTTTTACCCAGGATATAAAGAAAGGTTTTAGTTAAAAAAAGGGAAGATCTTTATGGGTTATGTTGAAGATCTTTCACCACGATTAGAAGATTTTATTCCGAGTTTCCAAAGACACTAAACTATTACGATCCTTGTGTGTGTGTTTTTGTTATATACTAAGTATTCTGCAAAAGTAATGTAATGTCAATGTATGCCAGGCTTTGGGTCTCTACAGTTGGTATTAGAGGAAAGGTTTAGTCAACCTTTGGAAACTAGGATGCGAGAACTTTAGTGAGGTCCCTAGAGATATTTCTAAGGTATGTCTAGGGATGTCTCTATGGTTAAGTATACGAATAGGTTATAGTCCTAGAATTGTGCTTACGATCTTAGAATTTAACCTAAGATGTTAGATATTGTGGGTAATCCCCCTTTATTATGTTGTTTTCCCTATCATGATTTTTTCCTCTCACACTATTCTTTTTGGGTTTTAGACGATGGCTGGAACCCGAAGGAACCGTGTTGATCAATGCAATGGACAATGCAATGATTGTCCTCCTGAACAAACAAATGTTATGGGAGATGGAGTGAAAAATCTTATTGTTGTACTTACACAAGCTATGAATCATTCTGGACTTCAAAATGAGCAGAGAAGGGAACAATATTCAATTGAGTCCTTCATGAGGCAACGTCCACCTTCTTTTAGTGGGACTTCCGATCCACTTGTTGCTGAACAATGGATCAGTACCACTGAAACGATATTTTCAGTTCTTCAATGTTCTGAGCATTATAAAGTCATCTTAGTAGTATATCGTTTGGAAGGTGAAGCTGATCAATGGTGGAATCTTATCAAGAATACGAGGCCAAGAGATGAAATTGAGTCCATGGAGTGGGATGAGTTCACGAACTTTTTTTTCAGTAAGTACTTCCCTCGTATTCTTCGAACAAAGATGGAAAAGGAGTTTCATGAGATGAAGCAGAAGGATGATGAATCTATTGGTATATACGAAGCGAATTTTACAAGACTTGCAAGGTATGCATCTGGCATTATCATCCAACCTGAAAGTAAAGTTGATCGATTTTTCAGTGGCTTAAAACAAAGTCTTCGAAGGGAATTAGCTATAAGAGATTTCAGTAGCTATGAAGAAATTGTGCGTTGTGCTATCAAGGTAGAAATGGAAGTCGGTGTTACATATCCATCTCATGGTTTTGATAAGAAACGAAAGATGGAGTTCAAGGAGAAATCTCTGAATAATGGTGAAAAGAAGATGAATGTTTCCTTATGCACAAAGTGTGGAAAGAAGCATGGTGGAGATTGTATTAAAGGGACTGAAAAATGTTTTAAGTGTGGAAAATAAGGTCATCGAGCAGCTGAGTGTCGAAGTAATAGAAAAATGGTTTCTAATGATGTGAATAAAGCAAACACTGTAGAGAACGCACCACGAACACTTCAATGCTTCAAGTGCAAGGAGATGGGACATTATGCCAATAAATGACCTAATCTATGGGTTAGTGATGATCGACATGAGCAACCGCTTAAGGCAAAGGACAAAGGGAAGTCACATGCGATCACTATTGGCGATGTTGAATATGACAACGATGTGGTGGAATGATTAAGTGTTTATGTAATGGGATTCCAAAATAATGTCGTATCATGGAGTATTGGAATATTTATGTATTGGTCTAATATGGTATTCAAAGTGATTGAGATATTTTTGGAAATAAGATGATGTGCGCATAATGAAGGGAAAAAGAGAAAATGAAATGTTTAACAGTATTCATGAGCTCATGATTGATATAAGGACTAAGTGATATCATGGTTTGAGTAGATAGAATTTTGAGGATTTTGGTATGTGGAAGGTGTTAACATTTAACTGCATTCATGTTTTCATTAAGGTTCAATGGGTATTCAAGAGAATACATGATTAAGGACTTCGAATGTTTGGAATGTGACCAACAAAACATATCTTATGATATATGGGGATCAACGATGGTATTAAATCTCGGGTAATCGTTTTCACTATGTTATGAGAGTGGACTGCAGTATTATGGATAAGCCAAAAGATTGGAATGGATTATGTTGGACATAAGTTAGTATTGTTTAAGGATAGAAGTTTTTTCGATATTATTGATGGGATGTTATAGTAATATAGTATTAGAAAAAGGACAACCTACATGACGGGCGACAACCCATCGCATCGGACAAGGCTGTGGGAATCGAACCCACAACCGAAGTACGACTGGCCTTTATCGCCTACCACTGGCCTACAGGAAGTCCCTGGTTAGTATAAACTAGTTTTATTATGCGGTGTGATATATGAAGTATATGTCCATTTAAGTAACCATATATGATTAATCTCACTACAAATCGACTTATGTATATTTAATAACTTTTGTTATCCTTTTGTTTGAGACAGATGGAATGACCCGTCATTCTATCACATGATCTGCTAACTCTTCACGAATGAAAAATTCAACTTCATTTCTATAAGAGATGAAGTGGAAATTGTCCAAAGAACGACCAACGGTGAGACTATACCGAAATCACGAAAGTATTTCTTCTAATTCCAATTTCATCAACTTTAGGGAAACGATCTTGAAAACCAAAAATGTTGTCCTAGTGCTCTTATATCTGATAAATAAGATGGTACCTTAGATCATCACAAATTTATGACTTTGTGATTGCTGGCTTTTCCATAGCCATGTTCTCTACCACACTCCATCAGAACATGATGGTTATATTTCTCTTCCATATCCATATTTTCACCTATGTGGAAACCCAGTGATTAGTTAATTTGGGTAACCGTTACATTTCATATATTTTTTAAAGATTGGTTTTGGTATTCCTTTTTACGATGTGGGTTTCTATCAAAGAAACTTTCCAATAGTAAACCATTTATAACCCCGATGAATTTCGAGGGCGAAATTCATTTTAAGGCGGGTAGAATGTAACACCCTGAGATTTTATGAAAAATATTCTTTTTAATTTCATTAATGTCTTGTGTTTTACGCAACACCAAAAGGATATTTCACAACACACATCTCTGACCTGGCTTGAATTACACACAATCGCGACCTTCCACGATAGCGTGTGTTGTACGCTGCACCAAGTTTCGCTAAACAACGATATGCTATTAAGATATTATTAAAACTAGCCTTTATGAATAGTAATAACCACTTTTTGAAATTTTTTAAATTTTATTTTTCAAAATGGACTTCATTTTTGGATTCAGAATATCGAAATTATCTTAGAGTAAAATTTTGGTATTTTTCTGAAAACTTTCAATTTTTGATGAATAGTGAAACCACTAAGTGGTAGTTAGAAAAACTGAATTTTTCATAAAACTTAATTTTACCGCTTCTGTGAGTGGAATTTCAAAAATCCGAGACACACGGTTGATGTCAGTAAGTAAAATGTGGTTCAATGAGATTAAAATATTTTTTGGTGAATAGTATCTTTTTACTTTTTTTACCACGGTAAAAAGTAAATAGGGTAATTAAGGGTAAAGATGATATTATTATTACCCTAAAACATGTCCTAATTCTATTGGATAAGTGTAATTCTACCAAAAACAAACTTAGGAATAAAATATGACCATTTAGGCCCACTTAGATTAGATTAGGACATTTATTATTAATTTATTTAAAGAAGGGTTAAAATAGTTAAAATCAAAGTTTAATAAGTAAATAATTTTTAATATGGGGTTATACATAAGATAAATTCGACTATAAATATTCATTAGAAAGATAAAAAGATATCCTACATAATGGTATTTTATTTGTAATTTTTAGACATTAAATAATTTAATTTATTTATGACACAACGATGATGCAGTAATTATCTTATTAATGAAATATTGACATAATTGATGTTATAAATACCCAAATAAATATAATTTGACACTTTTTATGAATTCCACTAATTTTATAGTTTAATATGACATGTTAGTATTGATTTAATTAACTTTGTTGATTTTCACAAAAATCAATTACTAAATAGTGTCAAAATTGACATAAAATAGTTTTTAAAAAATATATTATATTATTAATTGTTATATTACTCCTAAAAATATAAGGTTCGGCCAAATGACTTAGATAAGGTTATATATATTAATAATAAACAATTTGGGGTTCTCTTGGATTCTTATAGTAATTTTATTAACCTTATAGTGTAAGAACACAAGAAGACCCGGTAAAAGTAAAATTATTTAACTTAATGTTAAATCTAAATGATAAGGTTAAAATAGGAACCTAAACTTGTCTAAATTCTATTGGATGAGAGGATTTAGACCCATCCCCACCTTAGCCTAGAAAGAAATCAACTTGGAGCTATTTAAAACCGAACATGACTTTATAATAAAATAATATTTTTCGTTATTCCAAAAGTGCCCCTCTCCTCCCTTATAAAATGACACCTCCTCCCCCTCTTCCTCACACCACATTGAGCCTTCAAACTCGGCCAACCCCTGAACTTTTCTCCTCTCCATTTCCCTAGAGACATCCTATAGGTCCTGGTCTTCTTCAAAGACCAATTTTAGTGCCCTAAAAGGAGGTCTCAAAGAAGCACTTCAAAGAAGAGGTAATATCCATTACCGATCCTTTCCAATTTCTTTCTTCTTCAACATCTTGTTATTTAGTTGTTTCATTATGAAATAATAACATCCGTATCACTCACATACTGATATGTTGTTATAAGTATGAAAAAACCCTATTTAACCATCTATCCATCCTAAGGAAAATGAAATCACCGCGCGTGCGTACGTACGGAATACCGTCTCCACGCTGTGGTGTAATATATTTTCCACCACCACCTTACTTGGATGGGTATAATGGTGAAAATAATGACTATATATGACTATTATAAAGTGATATTGATTCTGAAATATTATACATACACTCTAATACAGTCCCACGATCATGAGAACGATATCATCGCTCGTGCGTACGTACGGACTACCGTCTCCACGACGCGATGAGATTCATTCTCCACTTTAACCATTCATGAATGATTATAAATTATATATAATATGTAATCATGAAATATATGACATAATAATGATACTGGATTTATGTGTATATATATGTATGTCATCTACTTAATTCCGTTCAACTCAATAAGGAAACGAAAACAGCGTTCATGCGTACGTACGGCCTACCGTCTCCATGAACGGTGTATTTCCTTCGATTTACTGATTTATTATATATATGTATATTCTTAATATATATATATATATATATAAATCATGTTTTATATTATGTAATTAAGTAATCATGATCTAAGTAATCATATGAATAATTACAAGTCAAAACACGGACGACAAATGAAACAATTTTACCCAAAACGCTCTTTAACATGGAATTTACAAAAGAACGAGTAATATAAAGTCATAAGTGAACCATATATGATATCATAATAATGAATATGTTTCTTTAATAAGTCAATGACATTATTTAGATCATTATACAGGAGTTTCGGACACTTACGAAGCAAATCAGACCTAAGGTAAGGGAAATATCACAATCTCACTTTTATCCGAGATTGTTTTTACTTTGGTATTTACTGGGGTGTATTTTATTATCCACATCCATGTTTCCTCAATATGTAACATTGTTTACATCCACCTATAATTTTTTAAATCAAATTTTACCCTTCGGTGAGTTTTTAGTAAAATATATGAAAGGAATCTTTTGTCATTTTTCGTACAAGATACTTTTTGACTTTTCCGACAAAAGTACGAGAATAATGTTTTTTTCACTTATACGGAATGAATGGATTTTTAAAACATTATTTCCAAGAATATTCCTTTACAAGTTTTGAAGTTTATTTTTAATCATCTTCTTTTAGTTTATAATTGTATGACATATTTAGAAAGGAAAAGTGTTTTTGAAGAAGAAAGGATATTTTCCTCAAGAATTCATTTCTAGTGTTTTCTCAAAATTATTTTCCATCTAAGATAATATAGGGTTCTATCTCTATCCCTATTATTAATTTTATTATGTTTTATGAATTCCTTTATCTTATATGAATTGTTTTACGATGTCACGATGTTTAAGATTCCCATTTTTATTACATGGGTTATGCTATGATGTATGATTTATGATTTTGTGGCACACATAAGAATGGTATAATTATGAGATGGGTGGGACCTATATCACCCTCCAATGAATTGGGTAAAGATTTTATATCACATGAGATAGACATGGCTGGAATGGTTGGTTATACCGGTTCATCGAAACAGGACTGAAACGAGGGTGACTCGATTCAGAAAGGGACTTTGTCCACTAAGATAGTCTTGGCAATGAGTCTTGACTAATAAGAAATGATTCTCTGTGATTATGTGTGTATGACACAAAGTTTCATGTTTTAAGTTATGATTATTGAGATTTCATTTCACTACTATGATTTATCCCATGTTATGAAATTATGATCTCTTTTGCAGGTTATGATTTCCAAAATGTTATGTTCTTATGAATATAATGTGATTGATATTTATTTTTTACCCTTACTGAGAATTTGAGCTCACCCTTTTATGTTTTCTTTTCCCCAGGATATAAAGAAATGTTTTAGGTAAAAAAAAGGGAATATCTTTATGGGAGACGTTGAAGATCTTTCACCACGATTAGAAGATTTTATTCCGAGTTTCCAAAGACACTAAACTATTACGATCCTTGTGTGTGTGTTTTTGTTATGTACTAAGTATTCCGCAAAAGTAATGTAATGTCCATGTATGTCAGGCTTCGGGTCTCTACATGTCCACTGCCGAAGTAGAGTACATAGCTGCTGGTAATTGTTGTGCACAAATTATGTGGATGAAACACACTCTTTTGGACTATGGATATGACTTTAATCATGTTTCTATCAACTGTGACAACACTAGTGCATAAAACATCTCGAGGAACCCTATGTCTCACTCTTGGACCAAACACATTGATGTAAGGAACCATTTCTTGACAGATCATTATCAAAAGGGTGACATTACTCTTGAGTTTATAGGTACTGAACATCAATTATCTGATATTTTCACTAAACCTTTGAGTTCGTAGAGGTTAAGATACATTAGACACGAGTTAGGTATGTTTAACCTTGATCGGTAGCTAATCTCACCGATGTAAAATTCTCACCAATGTGAAATTCTCACCGATGTGAAATTATCACCAATGTGAAATTCTCACCGATGTGAAATTCTCACTGATGTGAAACTCTCACTAATGTGAATCCTCACTGATGTAACCTCACTGATAGGAATTCTCATTAATAGAACCTACCGATGAGTGCGCTGTTTTAAACTTCTGTCTATCACCAGAATCTAAATCGGTTTTGCATTATTTCATTTTATTTATTTATTTTATGATTCCTAAATGTTAAAACCAATTTCCGAGCTATTTCTAAATCCACCAACCTTCAAAAATTTAACCTCAAATCATAGCTCCCGAATCCATAGAGAACACTAAATACCTTGAATCTGAGATAGAAAAAACAAAATCCCTTTTGTTAGAGATTTTGCTGATGATCCAAAAGAAATGAAGAAAAAGTTTGTGCCAGAAGCAAGTGGTAGTGATAGAAGGACAAGATCAGGTATAAGACCAGTAAATTCTCATCTGCAAAATTGAGTTATTCTGATTGAAAAGGAGCGGTGTGTAGAATGTCTGTTGCCTAGAATGTCATTAGTACTCGAAGTGCTTGAAGATAAAAAATGGGTGGAGTGTTTTTCGATCAACAATGGTCCTTACATTTCAAACGTAGTGAAACAGTTTTACGAGTTTGTAACTTTTTAGAAATTTGAGAATGAAAACCGAGTGACTTTATTTGTGAATGGAAAAGAGATATTGTTTTCATCTGTTGAATGGGATGAGTGCTTAAATGTTCCACATGAAGGGGTATCTAGATATGTCTCGAGAGCCATGCCACCTACCAGTGATATTTTCGACTATGAGACTTATTTGGAAGAGCTGACTGGTGATGGAAGTCAAAGAAAAGTAGTTGATGTTGAAATGGATGGAGAGAACAGATTTCTATTCAAATTTGTTCAACATGTCTTGATACTAATGAGAGGAGACTTTTCCAATTTGAGATATCAGGATATATATATTTTGAATCTCTTAAGACATTGTGTAAAAGTTGATCTATGCAGAATGCTGATGATCCAAATGGAAGACATGACAAGGCCAAAATCAAAGACAAATGCCCTATTCTTCGCTAAATTGATCTCTATGATGATTAATGTAAAAGGGGTAAATGAGTCTCAAGATGAGACAGTGGTAGTGAAGAATAACTTTTGTATCAAATACAAAGTGTGCATATACATGAGGATAAATTAGAACCCTTGGAGAGGAGAATGTGTCAATGATGACCAGGAGGTATATGACAAATTCAATCCTATAGATCATCCTTGAAGACCAAAGGATGCGAGGTATCCAGGTCTGGGACCTGATGAAGAGGATCTGGAATACAATGATGATTCAGAAGAGGAAGAGTCCTCTGATGATGAAGGAGGAGACCCTGACATAACTCCTACACCAACTCCTAAAAATCAAGATCAACATATATCAGATAAGGAAGAAGCTGCTGTAGAGGATGTTGAAGTGGCTGATGTAGAAAATGATGAAGATGTTCAAGAAAGTGAAGTATATCTGTCAGCTGATTTGAGCCTGAGTCTAGTTTTTGGACAGTATTAAGTGCCTGCTACGGATGAAAATGATGTTGACATACCCTTGCCTCGTTTGGAAGACCCTTCAGCTATTGCAGAGAAAGAACTGATAGTGGAAGATTCTACTAATAAAGGAAGACCTACTAAAAATGATGAGAATGCGGTTTTTTTACATAAGGATGCACCAATTTAGGGGGAACATCAAACTAATGTTGGAAGTGTTACAGTGGATGCTGGAATTGAAGATTGGGAAGAAGACTCGGGATTTGAAGTCTGTAGTTTAGAATATCCTGATTCTGACAATGAAGCATCTCTCAATATACCTAATATTACTTATGATGTTGAGACAGATTTACTACCTGAATATGTGATCAGAATGCATGACCTGGAAAATTTAAATAAAAATCTTAAGGATAGTTTTGTGGAAGAGGTAAATAAGATGGAAGTTTCTCTGGTCTCTTCAGTTCAATCGAGCATGACTGACTCAGTGGTCAGTTTAGCATCTGAAAGATTACCCACTGCAGTTGCACCTACTGATATGATCACCTGGTCTGATCTGGAATCCTTTAAGGATGAGATAAAATAATCTTTTAATGCATTATTTTCTGATATAAATCTTTGTTTTGCTGAAGATATGAGGACGTTGGAAAGATCTTTTGAACTCTATCTAGGTTGTAATTTGTCAACCATCATGGCTGAAATAGTGGAATAAGTTAAAGACTCATAGGTTAAAGTTTCTAGACTTGAGACAGATCTTGAAGCTCTAAAGGAATATGTTTTTCATTAGACTCTTACATGAGCTCAAAATCCCAAGCAGACAAGAACATAGCCTATGTCAAGAGTCTGGTAAGCCAGATGGTTTCAGTGTTCGAATGTTTTAAAACTTCCATGAAAGATCATGTTAAAACCTAGGACTCTCATGTTCAAAATCATGTTAATGGTTTGACCAAGAACATCAACGAAACAATAACCTTCTATGTTGGTTCTATTGAATCTAAAAACTAAGTGGATTTGAATCAAATTCGAGCTGTGATGAAGGAGGAGCTTTGTTCTTCTTCAACCAGTGGCTCTGTTGACTCATCGGAGCTGATCAAAGTTGTTCTTTCTACTCGAGATTCAGCTAGATAGATAATTAAGATAGTCCAAGACTACATGAGAGATGCATCCACCTCTCAGAAAGAAGTGAAAGATAAGGTGGACTCCTATTCCTCTAAGATTTTCACCAAGCATCAACTCAAAAATCACTTCAAACTTTTGATGGAAAATATGAAGCTGCCTCCTGTCAATAAAGATTTTAGAGAACAAGTTAGCAAGCTAAGGGAATTGACTCCAGTGTTGGAAAAATTTATGGAGAAAACAGATGAATTCATATCTGCTATGGAGAGGGGAGGAGGAATAATTATGGATTTCAGAAATCTGTTGCTGCCTTTTCTGAATGTTGATGCTAGACCAGTGATTGTCCCTCCTACTTTACTATCCTCTGCCTCTACTGCTTCTCTAGTTCAGATGACTCTTGCCCAAGCAATTCGAAGCCTCAATCCTATGATCTCTCAAAGATCTCCTCAGTATAGACCAAGAACCGCTTCTGTGGCTCAGCCTCCAATTAACATTTCTGGGATTCCTAAGCCCTCACCTCGAACCACTTCACCTGAATCCTCTTCTGATCATAAAGGAAAATCTCAAATTGAGGATTTGGATTAAACAAGTGGCTAGAATTTTTTATATGAATCCATGGTATTTTGTTTATTTTTTTTACCTTATCTGGAACATGAAATGAAACTAGTTTTTATCTCTTTTCTCATTTTTATTATTATTCCTCTTCTCTTTGTTTTCCCATTTTTTGATTATCACAATGGGGGATAAAATATTTTAACACACATTTACAAAGGGGAGAAGTATTAATGGAAGAATAAATAATGGTTAGAATGTATCAAAGGGGGATAAAATTTTTTCTAAGGAAGAGCTATCTTTCGTTTCCCCTCTAATAATGTTACATTTCATTCTCTCATACCATTTTCTCCAACTCTCTGATGCCACTAAATTTTACTTTTGATATCATTGCATTTAATTTTATCTTTGATACTATCACATTTTCTTCCTCCTCTGATCCATTATGTTCTATAACATACTGTTTCTCTAAGATAATTGCATTTAATGATATATCCTCTGATAAAACTGCTCACTATTTTAAAATTATAATATCATAAGTTATGAATATCAAAAATCGGGAGATTGTTGACCTCACCTGTTTTGATAATCCCAATTATGCTTTCATATACTTTGATAATCTCAATCTAATGTTTTTCTATATGTTAATTCTTTCAACCTGTGATCAAGATGATAATAATATTAAAATAATCCCTGAAATAAGTTAATCCATGTCTATCTATCTTTATATGAGTTATGAAGTTATTCTAACCCATTTAGATATGTTTTTCATAAAGCATGCAAGTGTTACGTCACTAATCTAGGTATAGCTACAGATATAGAGCTACCGGTACTCAGTCTACTGATAGACTTTGTCTACCGATAGACAGTGTCACCGATACAAAAAGGTCACTGAAATGTACAAGAGCTACCTACAGACACCAAGTCTACCGATAGAACAGACTAGAGCTATCGAGCTACCAGTAAGCAAGTCTACCGACAAATTCAGTCTACCAATACAGAACAGTAAGAGCTAATGATACAAGCTACCGACCGGCCTACTCATACACAGACTGGCGACAGATATGAACTGACTGACAAAGTCTACCAATACAAGTATTGAGCTACTGATAGAACCAGTCTACCGAGCTACCGATACAATAAGTTTACCGATAGAAGGAGTTACTAATACCTAGAGCTACCGATACCAACAAGCTACCAATGGATGGTTCTGCTACACAAAAGACCACCGTACACATTTACCAACATGAGATACTAATGATTGACCAACCATTAAAACTCTATACTATCAATACTATTTATTTATTAAGGTAACTATTATATGGGATGATTTTAATGTAGTTAATGTTATTTAATGATCTCTGTTGCCATGTCAAGGAACCGTACCTAGTACCCATGCAAAAGGTAATCATTCCCATTCTCTAGAGATGAAAGATATAAAATGGAATATAAATACCTAACTAAAAAGCATGTGAAGTAGAGAACACTGGGTGACCATACGACAAGCATCAAGGAACTAAGAAGGCACACATGTGAAAAAGAAAAGGGCTGAACATCATTCAAACATGGTGCATTCGTGAAAGGATACATCCATATTTAAAGAACATTGGACATACACGAAGCTAATCATTTTCAAGGAGAACACAAGCTACACCTTGAGTGAAGAACTACCAAAATCACTTCATACACTCAAGTTGACAAGCTGAACCGAGAATCAAAGAAGAAAACGACACTCTGTTTTCTGAGCAGAAACCAGAGAAGGACTCAGAAGTTTTTCTGATCAACCAAACGAGTTCAGAGCTGCACTGCCAATCACTAAATCATTTCTAAGCTCTTTCTCAATTTCATTAGTTATTGTATATTTATATTTCGAGTAGTGTGTGTACCCTGTTTAATTTACACACACTGTCTCCTATGCTAAACTAGAGGATTCTTAAATCCCCACTCAAAATTTATAAATTTTTGTTTCCCATTGTGGACCGTGGTAGATATCGAGTAAGACCTGGACAGCCTATGTGTTGTTGTTTGTGTTTCCCACGTAGAACTGTGGTAGAGGTATTTGGACCGTGACAGTAGTGTACTATTGTTTACCCCTGATCCAGGGTGTGGATCAATTTATATAAATTTTTCAGAGGACTAACTCTCGGCTTGGGACTGAACATCTTGGTTATCTCTACTGTGCTTTATAGTTTAATTAATAAGCATACTATATATATTTATTTAATAATCCTCTACTATTACTTTGAAATACAAAACTATTTTAAAGATACCTTGATAGTTAAATTATCAAGTGTTTATATTTATTGTAAACCAGTATGTTAGTTTCAAAAGTTAATTTAATCTTCATATTAAGTCAACTGAGTCCTAATCAATATTTGAAAAACTAATTAAACATTTACACTATGTATAGATTCCCTACAGTTTATCTTTGTTTTTAAATTACGAGATTTTAAGAGAAATATTTCTTAAGAGAAATTTTTATTTGAACTCAATTCACCCCCCTCTTGAGTATCCACTCCGACCAACATAATTCATGACTAATATATCAGTATAAAATGTTGATAAATTAATGAAATATAAATATTCACATGAGATTTAAACATATTAATAGATACAAATAAATTTTAATAACAACATGGACAACAATAAGTGATTTCATAATGATGGAATGTATAATTTTTGATGTCTCAAACATAACATCAAGGTCATATTCCATTACATATTACATAAATAAGGGCTCATCCAACAACTCATGATGTTTTGGTTCAAGATACCTAGTGATGAATATATGGAAGATGTAAATCTTGATCTACCCTAAACATAATATTTCCAATTCATTCATCATATGAATAAATAATAAAACTTAATGAAAATGCCTTAATAATCCAAATATCTCTATATTTGAATAAAAATAATATATAATATCAATAATTTACTATGTCAAATTGATCATAACCAATCTAAGGAAATATGAATTTTGTATCATTATAGTGTAACATCATTAAATAATAATATTTAGTTGTTATTTATGACCTAAATGATTTCACTTTAAGAAGATCACTATAAATATTCTTCAAGAAAATACCCCTTTCATTTTGAAATCTCTTATTCAAAATCAAAAAAATTATAAAATATTTAAAACATAAATTTATTTATAATGACTTATGGAAACATGTAGTGGATTACTTAAAACATCAAGTAGCCATTATGATGAGAAATTTAACTCATGTCACATACATTAAAACAATGATTCCTTTTACATTTATCAATAATTCAAGAGTACATCTCTCAATAAATTACAAGAAGATTCTCCTTAAAAAATTGAATAATGAAATCAAGTGTCAAAATACCCAAAAAATTATTTTTTATTAGTAAAAATATTTTTTATAACATTTTTGAAAACATGGACATTGTGGAAATAGTATTTTTTACCAAATAGATAAATAAAGATGATTTTACAAAATATTTTAGTTGGATCTCTTTAGTTCTTAAATAGAGGAAAATGAAATGGAAAAAATTTATTTTAAAGAATAAATATAGAAGTATAAAATCTAGTTTTTTAAGATTCATATAATGAATAATTCCCCTAATGGTGACTTAAATGAAAAAAATATCAAATAATAATGATATTATGAAATAAACCCTTAACACAATAGTAAATTTTGAATCATAGCCTTTATGAAATAAATAACATCAAAGTAAACTTTAAATTAAATTAATATTAATATATTTATCATATAACACATCAAATGTGTAGTATATATATAAAAAATGAATAATGTTTCAGTGTGTTAAATTTCACATATAAATAAATATGAGATAAGAAACTGTTACCACATGACCAACATCATTCTTAATTTCTTTAAAAATCTTATATTAGAAGTAAAAATTTAATATAATTCTATAAAATAAATATATAATTACCTATAATTTAATATATTATCCAATTATAACATTTCAATTCCCATGTATTAATATTAAAAAAATATCATTTTCTTGTGTGAATCACATTTTTTATTCCTAAATTTGGTTAAATAGTTCCTATTCTTGTATATTGATCATTGTTAAATAATATCAAGAATTTTAATAATTTATTAAATATAATGTAGTTTCATTATACATGTAAATCCCTTTTCTGGATAAATCTAAATTCAAAATGAATTTTAATTATCATTGTCTGATAGGTGAAATATTTATCCAAAACTCACAATGGAGTTCCTAGAGTTATGAAATATAGAAGGGGTATTTTGAGATGGGGAGTGATGATTGTTAGGATTCCTATGTGTTTGGATGAGTTTCTAAGGCAACATAATAAGTTTTAGGGGTTTTGAAAGTTTCCAAGGAAGGGTGGACAATTTGATGTGAATGATTTAGGAGAAACCATATGACACCCTAATGCTTGAGAAGTTTTTTGTTAATTTTTAAATGATAATGGATGGGTTACAAGATATATTCTTGGTTAAAAAATAACCATGCATGGTCTAAGGTGAAACCAAGGGAGTCCAATGAGGCTCCGAGCCATCATTCCTGGGATACACAACTTTTTAGACCAATTACCCAACTTTTCAAAAGCCTGGGGATTTACTAATAGCATAGTCATCACATTGTTTGTCAATCTGTGTTGCCTAACCATGTGGGGCTTGGGTTTGGATAGTAGGGGTGCACACGATTATCACACAGTTTGGCTAACCAATTTAATGCCAATATTTTCTTTATGATGGTATTATTAGAATTTTACCTAAAAATATTTTATGTCACCCCTCACATTTCTTCTCTCCATGTATGAAAAAATAGATGAGGCTTATCCTCCCTTCGTAATTTCAACAAGTCACACCATTGTGATATATTCATGATTATTTATTTCCATTTATAAAGATTTTTATTATCCTCCCCCATTTCTTCCTCCCTTTCCATGGTTCCCTCTAGTGTTTGTACATTCAGTTTATTCTTTGATTCCTAATCCACTTGTAGATGTTGTAGTCATCCAGGGATGATAGGGATTTTTATTGGTTTGGGTAAAAGAGATCATAAGATTGAATTTTTACTTTATTGAGTTTCATTTTGTTAATGTATGAGACCATGCTGAATTGTTTTCATTTTTTTTCAAATGGTTTAATTACATCATGTGATGTGATGGTATCAACTATAAGTTATATTGACCTAAATATGATTGAGGATAACCCATGAATATTTTATGAGTGATTGGTTTTAGTTTCAGTGAGGATTGATGAAAAATTATTTTTTCTGGCCATATTCTAATATGGTTTATGTTTATTTAATTAATTATAATGGTTATAATTAATTAATTGTTGTTGTGTGTTGAGATACTAGATCATGGGTGACTTTGAGAAGCTCAGTTGGGTGACTCTTGGATGAGCATTGGTAAGTCCACCATGCATTGCATATGGTGTGGAAGGATTCTCTATTGACATAGGTGGTTTATGAGCCCTACCCAAAGTATGCATAATTTATTAAATGTTTTCGTATGTCATTTAAAACCATGAGTGGTATGTTTTCTCCATTATACTAATAAAACTATTATGTTATGATATTAACTCAGTTAAGATCATAGTTGGATATGATAAAATGGTTAAAGAACTAATGAGCTAGATATGGTAATAAATGGTTCATTACTTTTAAGAGGATAAGATGAAATTTTTAGGTGTTTTGTCTTGTGATGTACCTATGAGGCATTTGAAATGTGATTCACTGTGTTCTTGAGGACTTGAATAAGTTTTGGGTTTCATAGTGTGAAACAGTGTTTGAAATGATTCTTGTTTTGAAATGAGGTGTTTACCTTCAAGTTGTTTATGAAAATGGAATTTTATAATTGGATTTCAAATATGGATATAAAATTTATGTTTGGTTGCCTTAATGATGAAATTAATTATTGTCACTTTTTATGATTAATGAAATTATAGGATTTAGGAAATTTTTTATTTTCAAATAGAAGGAACCATGTTTTTAGAAGTTGGTATTGAATTGTTTAATGATAGTGTTTGGTTTAGTTTTTTTTGAAGTATGGGAAAGGGGTTTCTCCTAGTCAATGTATGTTTAGTTTTGATGTTCATAGAGACTTTAGTTTGAGTTATTGGATATACATGGTTATTGTGTCATTAACGAATATTTTTTTATCGTCATGAATTGAACATAAATATTATGAAAGGAAGGAAATGATATATCTTTTTTTTATGTCATATAAATTCTCCTACAATATGGTTTTGATATATATTTTTGGTGCGGGGGTGAGGCTTTAGGAACATGAATTATATTAATAAGATGGTTTTAGAATATGGCTCTAAACACTTCAAATATACCTCTTGGATAGTGTAATATACTGAGACTCTCGGAAATTATGGCATTCCATGTTGGAAAAGGATGTTGGACTGATGTTCCTTCTCTTTGGATTGGGCTAGACTATTTCCCGAGATACAATTGATGTTATGTATAGGTGGAGGCTGGATAACACTTCTTACAATACTGTTATGTCTTGTGATGTGTTCAATAGTCCTGGTGTTTTGTATCTGTTCTTATTTTTTGGTATATGGTAAGGTTTTGGATAGAGGTTCTATGCAGTTACATTTTGATGTTGGTATTTTATTTAGATTCAAGAATGACATTGTAGGAACTGATGGTTCATATACTATGTATAGTTATTGTAGGTGTAGGTTTATACTCCCCTAATTTGAACAAATATTGAACACCCTTACTACAAAATATTAGTATGTACCTAGTATGTTACAAATTAGATGATATATTTTTACTGTTAAATTTTTGTTTGTTCCATGTTCCACCAAAGAGTCCATATGTTGTTAGGCACTAGATGAGTGGTCGTTTCCATATCTTGTATCCAATTTTATTATACTATTTATTTTATTCCACAATTTATTTTCATATTGTGTTGTATTGACTAGAATATTCCTTAGACATTGATAGTGGTGTAATAATTATTTATAAACAAACACTACTCATCCATTTATTCCACTTGGGTACCCCAGCAACTCTCATATACTTATTTCTGTCACATGTTGTAGGATGATACCCCTATTTTGTATGGATTTCCAAAGTATAATTGTCCAAGTGGAATCAGTTTAATGTATGATTTTGGATCAGTGATGCTATGAAGCCTCTTATAGTTTCCATTTTTCTAGTATTTCGTGTAACCAAAATAGTTTTTAGTTGGTTGTATATATTACATGGTTATTCATTACTTTTTTTCAATTCAAATTTTTAAAGTTTGTTTTAACTTCAGTTAATTTATCATTTCTAATTTCTCTAATGTGTATAAAATTTAGTAATTTTCTTCTGGATGTATACTAATATGAGGGTATAGTCTCGTCAAATTTTTTTAGACCCCATCTTTTAGTGGACACCCTCTACAATACAATCATCTATAATTGAGGTCTTGTGGTGCAACGTCTTGGGGCAACAGTTAGTGGATCCTAGGATGGGATGTTATAGAGTGGAATTAGAGTAGTTTCATTCCTATTATTTAATTATTTAGGGTTTAGTAGACATGGGATATAGAAATGTGTAAGATCTTGATATGGATACCAAGATGGTGCATCGTGAATATATATCCATGTAAGATTTCTGGGTTACCATGTGTAGTTATTGTTGATCTGGTTTGTGTTGTTATGGTTACAAATGATTTTTTTGTAGTGGCAAATATTTTTTTTTGATTTTATGGTTTATGGAGTGTTTTTGGTTATGGTATTGTTGGAAATGAGAATGAAATTAGGTTTTGGATCTTTACCTATAAAGGAGATTGTTTTCTCCTGCATCACAGTAGACATGTATGATCAACATGTTATAGGAATGATAGTGTGTGATTTTACAAGATTTACCTTATGGTGGAAGGCTTCTTAGATCAATTTGTGGTGGTAATAGGTGGAGATAATGGTTGGGTCCTTTTGATTAGTTTGTGAAGAACTCTGCTGGTTTTGTACTGTGTGGGTCTAGGATCATTAGACTCCATGTGGAGGTTTGTTTTAGTTTGGTAGTATATCCTTGTTCTCCTGAGAGAGGTCAGATGCACATATGATGAAATTGTATAAGCACTCTAGTTGTGGGTAGTTGGATGGGGGTATGAAACCTTTCTAGTGGGTGACCATGGATGAGGTTGTTTTATCGTCTTGAATATGTGTAATGGAGAGATGAGTGCTTGTTTATGCCGGTGTGTAGTTACCTTCTGGAATTGGCACTAGTTTTGGGAGTTGGGATTGTATGGAAATCGAGGGTGAACCATGAAGTGGGTCAACCATGTAATGAGTGATTTAGGTAAGAATGACACATATGGATGTTCCATTATTAAATTTTTTCAATGAATGTTTTATCCTATTATAGGGTTTTGTCACATTGGATTTCTTTGGTTTTGATAATGAACACTTGAGTGCTGGTTTTTTATCCTTGTGGTTGATTTCATGAAGTGAATTCTTATATAGGATCCCATACCAGGTTGTGGATGTGGATATATGTATGAATGGTGGTCGTGAGATGGATCAAGAGAATAGGGAGAGCCTGAGGGAATGTGATTCAATGATAACATTTTCAATTTTTTTGAAAATCAGGTTTGTGAGATTGTTTTGTATAAGGTACATGGGGCATCGAGTTTTCTTGAGATGAGAAATACATAGAGTTATGGGGTTGAAATGGAATATGTCTTTTACGGGGAGATGTTACATGCCTAGGTAGGTTATCTCAGGATGATTCACAAGTGATTGGTTGTGAGCATGAATCATCTTAGTTTGACCTTGAATGAAACTCGATTTTCAAGGGATCGAGAAAGTGGTTTTGGTTCAGTTAGTTTCATTTAGTTTTTTAAAGCACCAAATGTTCTCTACGATTTATGAGACAAGAATTTGGGTTAAGAATTTTTAATGGATAGAGATTTCGAGCTGAGGGTTCATACAAATTTACTCATTGGTGTCAGAATCAGGCTCGACAGTGGGGACACACAAAAGTCTATGTGATAGTTATGCGTTATTAAGATATTTGAGGCTCTAGCAGGTGGTCACATGAGGTTCCCTATGGTTTGTGGATGAGAAATTACATATTTTATGTCTTGAGTGGTCGGGTTGTATGCGATACTTTGAGTGCACTGAGAACTGATGTGGATGCGGTGATACACAAGAGGGAAGTGAGGTGCGAAACATTTATAGTTTCTCATTTTTATAGAGATATAGTTGACATTAGAAATTTATTTATCGGGGAATGTTATTGTTTAAAATTAATGGTTTACTCTTGGTTGTGACGATCATGACCAATATCTTCAAATCATATAAGGTACACTAAAATGGAAACAAATATACATTTAATTATCCTAATATATTTTTTTCATTATGGTCCTTGTGGAGGATACATTCACATAGTAGTTAATGTGGGTCATATGGTGGGATGTGCACCATCACCAATTTGTGGGTGGGGTCCTTGGGATAGAACAAATGTTAACAAGTTCCTTGGGTGTTGTTCTTAGGTTCCAGTGATGGTTTTAAGTTGATGTTTTTCTGGTAACATACGTGATGAAAATATGGAAACATTCAGTTCTTGTGTCAGTAGTGGTTTGGTCATGGACCAAGGCGGTTGAGGTTATTGGTTGAGTTAGTGATGATGACCCTCTTCTGGTGGGGAGTGATTTAAATGTTGCATAACTGGGACCCTAATACTAGAAGAAGTTTGTGTGTGTAGAACTAACCAAGGATCGAACATGGTGCAATTGTGATGTTAGTGATGAATATTGAGTTTCATGCTTAGCTTCAAAAGGGAATACTAATGGGAGTTAATTGTTGATGAATGATCAATACGAGCATATGATTTAGGCTTAAGGTTGTTCTATTAAGTATTTCACATATTTAATAAAGTGGAAATGTAGTAGTGGATTAGGAATCCCTTTTAGTGTGAGGGTAGAATGATTTAACATCATGGAAATAGAATTAAATTTGGGGCTAGGCATTTTTGGATGAGTTGGTCGTGGAGAAATTGAAGGGGGTTTGTGCACAGTGTGGGAGAGGATAGTTATACACTACATTCAGTGATTTGTTTTGGTAGGATGGGTATATGACCAGTTTGGGTAGGGGTCTCAATGGAAAACATCATTGTTCTTTGTTTTTTGGTAGAAGGTGGGGGGGGGGGGGGTGCATCCCCGTAGTTTGGTTTTGGTTATGAGGACATGTTCTAATGATGATTGGTGTTATCATGTTTTTTAGAGCATGGAAGGATGAGAACCATGATCAATGCATGGTGTAAATGTATGTTCATGTCATGTGAGCCACCATATGGTAATGGGTGTTAGGGATCAGATGTTAGTGGACATCTGTTTAAGATTATATTCTAGATCACCAAGGATCAATGAGTGATTGTGTGATGAACTAATCAAATTTCAAGCTCAATGGGATTGGGTAAGCTATATAGTGGTGTTTTAGTTTTGTAAAAGGGTGTTAGATTGGAATTTTGGCCAGTGGAGGGCCTAGGTTTGGAGGTTTCCCCTTTGTAGTGTCTCAAGATATCCGTTTTTTGGATGGGGATCACTACACAATATTTCATATTTTCCAACAAGGGAATATCTGTTTGTAAAAGTAAATTTTTTGTTGGTAAAACATTTTACCAACATATATGTCCCTACCAATAAACTCTAGGTAAAACCCCTATCACTACATTTTTTTGTGTTAGGTAAAATAGTTTTGTTAAAATTATATCAAGACAAAAAGATAATATATATTTTTGTTAAAGTGTTTTACAATAGGTTATAATGAAATATTTTTCGATAGGTAATAATATTACCTAAATTTATTATTTGTTTAAAAATTATATTTGAATAAAAATTATAATTTTTTATTGTTAATACAATTTCATATCATATTTATTCATTATAAATATATAATAAATTTTCCATAATTATTAAACCAAAGACGATTTTTGAAAAATTTATAAATTAGGAAAAAATAATTATATTAATAATGAAATTAAATACTGCAAGACAAATCACACCCTGCCCACACAATTCCCCCCAATACCAAACCATGCATATGAGTAATCTCCCCCACAAGTGAATAGTGACCCATCTATTCCTTGCTAATGCAAAAATAAGCCATCCATTCCAATGACCCAGCTCCAGCACCATCCAATAAGTCAGCTCAAACATCCACCCATCCATGCCACTGATCCAACTACAACACCAGCGATCAAGCACTTGATATTGAACTGGAGGTCAAGAACTAGATCTAGCACTATGGGTCAAGAAACAGCCCATCCATGCTAGCGATCCATATCAAGATAGTTTCATCAACACAAACATGTGATCTTCAGTTAGTGCGACATCGATATAGTGAATCCCCTTCATTATTTCATCAATGATATGATATGATGCTAACCTATCCTACATAAAAGTGAATGATTTATCATGTCACATGAACAACCTAAATAATAAATCTATTATAGGGAAAGAAACATGCCAATCTCAGGTATTTAGATAATAGTTACACAACCCAGCTTCAAGTAATCTTGAACCCAAGTGACAACCAGATACATTTCCACTAACCATAAACTTCCAATTATGCTATTGTGAGGAGTAAATTTATAGCCATATCCAACAAACCCATAATACGCTTCTTGATCTATACATTTAGTGTTTTGAACTATTAAATCAACCAAGAATTAGCTTCCATGAAACATCATCTGGTAATTTCGCATAACAAATCAGTGCCTTAGTGATGCCCACTAACCAACCCCTTAATGATGACCCTGAAAAATATGATTCCTAATTGCTCCTCAAGTATTCAAGGGGTGAAACATATGACAAGTGTCATTTTATGACTCTATAGAAGAAAAAACTAAATTAATTTGGAAGTACAACTTCTAGGAGGGTAACATCAACTACAATAACTCATGAAGAACATTAAAATCACATGAAGGAAAAAACAAAAGATATCTTCAGAAAAAAATCAAACATCAATGAATGGATAACACATAACATTTATCATAATATTTTTCAATGAAATTTTCATGAAATCATAATTTTCTCCATAATAAATAATTATGCTACTCTCTTACCATACATAAAAGAACATCCATAAAAATTATAGATATAATATGAAACATCCATTAATGAAAAACATTAAAACTAATGGAAAAATAAAATAAAAGTTAATATTCATTGGTAAATCAAATAAAACCCACAAATTTAAAAGAACATAAAATGTTTTTATTAAGGAAGTGATGCAGGGAGGAAATTTTTTTAATAACATGAAGCTAAAAATAAGTCCATCAGTTTATTTGATATTGTGAAAATTGAATTTTAATATAATTTTAAAAAGATTCATAAACTAAGAACTTATTATGGTATTCAAATCATCATGTTCATATAGATTAATATCATATATTCTCTCAATAAAATAAATTCCAAAAATAGAAAAAAGAAAACAAAAAATTATTTAAAGAAATAAAATTAATGTTAATCTACAATTTAAATTCTATATATCATATTATTGGATCCTAACCTATGATTCTTCCATAATAACCACATCATCATGTGTCTTGAACAACCTGAACTAGAAATCCTTTATAGGAAAAAAATAACATAACATGCTCAGTTTTTAGATAAAATCTATACAACCCACTGCCCAACTTCAAGTCAACATGAACCCATGACACAATTAGTGGAAAGTTCACTAACATAAAACCTCTATTTCTGCTAATGTGATGATTATCTTCATATCCATACCAAACAAATACAAAATTGTATTATAGATATGGAAATTCAGTCTTATGAACTAGTAACTCAACACATGATTTAATTGATGTTATGAATCAAACCTACTCCATCGTTGTAGCATGATGTATATTTGTAGTGGCTAAACAAAATTTAAACAATGATCATCCCAATCCTGTAATCTCCAAAACAAGGATTTCTGAACCAACAGTGTGTGGACAAATTGGTTAGTGAAAAACCATTATAGTTTGTATAAAATAGTATAGTATTATCATTTTTAGAAGGGTTCCTTGAAAAAATAGTGTGAGACATATTTTTACTATAGAAAGAGTTAAACCTCAATACATTGTTAATTAAATACCTAAAAAGATAATAAAAATCACATAAGAGATATGGTGAGAGTCCAAAACAATGAATTACATAACTAGTGCACTAGAGCGAGCCTTTCTCCTAGAATAATGAAGATGTAGAAAACAAAATCCTACTTTCATCCAAATTGTATCAGTTATAAATCATTTGAGAGTCCAATACGATGAATTACAAAAGAATATAGTTAAGGACTTTCATTGTCCAACCGTGAAATGAGAAATATGAATTGAAAATGATATCAACTAGGAATGTGGAACTGGTATTCTCTTTACATTGATTATAATGAATGATAAAAAAACCCAGTACCATTAGGGAGAACAAGTAAAGAAGTGGACAGATTCAATATGAGGGAATTTAGTTTCCCACTACCACATCTTTCACATATGTCAAATCCATCTGCTAAACATCACCCACTAAAGACCCATCACCCATGTCTAAATAAAACAAACCTGAAATACATGGGGTTCCAAATTATGTAGGTTTTCTACCCATATGCATATTAATGAAACAACAAATCACCACAGATCACCCACATACGAGAAGAAGTAAACACCAAATTGAAGATTGTTTGGTGGAGAGAATAGGACATGGATCGGAAGTCCTGAGGTTGGGAGAGTGTGCAGAAATAGATGAATGATGGATGTGGGTGAGTTGAATCTATATTAGAGATGGTTTTCAATTGAGGCAAGAATTCACAAGAATTCTTAATTAGCACATAATTTTTAAATGTATATTTATGTTTTTGTATATACATATATAATTTATTTATTTATCTAAAAACATGATTATATTATTAATTAATCTATGTTTTATTTAATCAAAAATTTTTTTTATTGAAACATATTATGATGATATTAAATTAATAATGAATATATGTATTTTGGTAAAATAATTAGTATCATTCAATAATATCTTGTAATATGTTTTTATAATATTAAATTATTTGTGAATAATGATAATTAATAATAATAGATTCAGTTGTTGGTAAAATTATTATTTCAATTAGTAAGATAATGCAACAAATTGTTTTATTATTTAATGATTTTTCGGTATATAAAAAAATGTGTCAATATATATATTTTTTTGTAAAACAATTATGATAAATTAAATTACTACCAACAAAACGTAATATTCATTGGAATAAATGATTACTACCTACAAATATATTATCTATCACTTGGTGGAAAAAAATTTCTTAGGACTAAAGGAATCCAAGATGAAATCTTCTCACAATGTTGCGGAGATACATTATGACATAATGAAGTTGAATCTTGTTCATGTGATGACTCTATCAAACTACACACTAAAAAATACTTCGCTTTTTACAACAAAAGAACATCTATTGGTAATGGGTAATATATCAATTTATTTTTTTGTGAAATATTTGATATTATTTAATAAATCATTGCAATATATTTTTATAATGTTAAAATATTTAATGGTGATAATAATTAATAATAACAGACCCATTTATTGATAAATAAATTTTTTGTATTGTTATAATAAGAAAACATATTTAAATGTTACAAAAATATTTGTTGGTATTAAACTGCTAATATAAACAGATATATATATATTGGTAAAAAACTGTTGGTACTTATAGATAATATGAACTAAATTTAATATCTATTATATTTAATCATTTTTACCGTTATATATATTATCAACTAGTAGTGTTCTATTGGTAAAGGTTACTTTTTTAGTTAATGTCGTTCAGAATCTAATGATTGTTGTAGGTCAGGTGGAAATGATATATGGACACAAAAATATATCTTGGATGAGAATTATTATAGGGGGGTGTTTGTAAAACCCCACTTTTGTATGGATTGAAATTATTAAGGAAACTAATTTTTTGAAAACAAATAGGTCAAATATTCAACCAAGATTCAGAATGGTGTTCCAATAGTTGGGTTGTATCAATGGTATATATTTTGATGGGGAATGATTCTCAAGATGTTTCCCATGTGTTTGGATTTTTTAAGAGGTTTAATTATTATTATTGATGGATTTTGTTGTCTCATAGAAAGGGTGCATGGTTTGGGGTGTGTAGTTTTAAATAAACCATGCGACACCCTAATGCTCATGGGAGTTCGATTTCATTTTGAACTGAGCACTATTGGGTTGCATGATTTCTACATGAATAATTGAAATCCATGAATGTTTTATTGGGACAAAGTTAAAGTATGAGGAAGCTATGTGACATGGAGTATGGGCTACACATGGTTTTAGAAAATCCATGCATATTATTGCAGGTGGTAGGTAGTGTTGACAGTACGATTAGTGAAATGTCTTTAATACTGTGTAGCCCAGCCTTGTGTGTGATGGGGGACAAATAGTAGGGGTGAAAATTGTTTGAACAGTATTTGGATAAATATGTGTAAAAACCTTAAGAATGACGATATTTTCATTAAAATCTAGTTTATAACATTTTCCCCTCTATGATTTCAAGTCACAATTCCCCTTTTTTCTCCCCTAGATGCACATATATGAGGAATATCCTCCTCCATTCAACCATTATTCAATCCAGAATAAAGATAGTTTGTGGTGGTTCTTATTCAATGATTAACATGAGTTTTTTTTCCTTCAGCATCCTTTCCACCCTTTCATTGGTTTCTTATAATTTTTGGATTTGAATTTTGGGGTTTCCTTCTAATTTGAAATGATCATAGTGGAATCGACCAATTATGTTGTGGCTTTCGGTTGGCTTGGGTATAAATGATCCTAATATGGATTCCTAAGATCATTGCATAATGTTTAGTTAATGCATACAACCTTAATGAATTTTATTATTAGTTTTCAAATGGGTTAATATAATTAAGTGTTGTATTGATATCTCTAAGGTATATAGCTCATAATATGGTCATGGTTACCCCATGAGTTTTCAAGGACTGGTTAGATTCAATTATGATGTTGTATGATGACCGAGTATGTTTTTTCCTTATTCATAGTTTATTTTTTTTAATTAAATAATTATAATTTTAATAATTAATTATTTATTTATTTTTTGTTGTGTGACTAGCGACTGGGTGGCTATGAGGAGCTCGATTGGGTGTTGAGGGGTTTGGGTGCTTCTTGGAAGGGACTTAGAGAGGCCTCCACTCTGTGGATATATTATGGAATTCTCATCAAGTAAGGTAAGTGGTCTATGTGACTTACCCATAGTCTTATTAATTTATTTCATTTCTATTCATGTGACATAATCCCATGAGTGTAATTTTTGATCCCTTATACTATGTAAAATAATTATATATTGACCTTAACAAAGTTCATCTATTTTCTTTATTTGATTACATTGTTATTGAACTAATGAAAATTACTTAGTAATAAATTATTCATGAATTTTCATAGGATAAAATGAAATTTTTATGTGTTATGTTTTTTGAGGTACCTATGATGCCTCTATTTTTTTCTATGTTTTCTTAAGGATTTGGGTAGATTATATGTATCAAAGGTGGAAAACTATGATTGAAATGATTATTTTTTCAAAATTATTTTTTGTTATCTAGTTTGATTATAAAAAAATAATTTTATAATTTTATTTAAAATGTGTATTTGAAATGGGTTAATGGTTTCCCCCCATGTGAAAGACCTTGTTGGATCTTGTGTTAGTTAAGAAAAATGGATTCATTGGGACTGGTTTGGTTTTAAAATAGAAATACCAATGCTTTAAGAGGGTGATTTTAAAAATATTAATAATGGTGTTTGGTATAGTTTTTATAGAATATGGGAAAGGGGATGTACCTCATCATGGTATGTTTCTTTATAAATGTCGTAGAAACCTTAATATGTGTTAGTTGTTAAGTAGGTATGTTTTGGATTCATTGAATGTTTTTATGGTCATGACATAAGTGTAAGAAATTATAAATTGATGGAATTGATATATGGGTATGATTCTCAATTGATGCTCCAAGAAATATGTTTCTGATATATGTTTTGGTTGTTGGAATGGGGTTCCAAGCACAAGAAGTACACTTATGAGATGGAGTCAGACTAAAAGCTTTATACACTAATAGTATACGTTATAGATAGTGTGTTAGACTGATGGTTTGGGAAACGATGTCATCAGATAGTGGAAAATAATGTTTGACTGAAGATCCTTCTCCATAGTTTGGCCCTGACTATTTCTCTAGGAATCACCATTGTTATATATAGATGGAAGCTAGACTGAGGCTCCAAGAACTACTATAATAATTTTTGATGGGTTTGATTGACCTATTTTTTGGCATAGGTACAAATAGTTTGGTATATGGTTAGATGAAAGACATATGTTCCAACCACATTATGTTTTGATGTTGGTATTTGATTCATATTCTTTACTAATTTTCATAGAACCAATGGCTTGGTCACATTGGATAAGCCTTGTGGGTGTATGTTTATGCTCACCGGAGATGAAAAACAAGTGAACACCCTTCATTGACACATGATGTATGTATCACCTACATAACACATTAGATGATTGGTTTATATCCATAAATGTTTGTGTCAACTTTTTGTTAACTTAAAGTCCATGGGCTAGTGGGTACAAGATGAGCTATTGTTTCATTGGGTTGTATCTTTTTTTGTTTTAATATTTATTTCATTCCATTTTTTATCTTCATACAATATTGCACAAACATTCATTTGTTTTAGAAACTTTTTTTTGGTTCCCTACTAAGTTGTATTTACACCCCTCCTGGTCCAACATTACACTTGGGTACCTGAGAAGCTATCACATTCTTATTATAGGCACATGTTTTGGGATGATTCCTATGTTAGGTGTGGATTGGCTGAGTAAGACTTCTCAAGTGGTGTTAGGGTACTAGACATGTTTTGCTCAGTGATGCAATGGTAAATCTTATTGTTTCTTTTATCATAGAAGATTTTGTCACTCTCATAGTAGGTGTTTTGTTTTATGTATGAAATGGCCATTCTGGTAATTTTTTTTTCATTTTAATACATTAAGTTGCATATTAAATTTATTTATTCTTTACAAAAATCATATGTGTATGATATTTGTTTATTTTCATTTTTATGTGCACTATGATATCACTGTATAGTCACCTCACATTTCCATTTTCAACCCCCACAGCTAGCCGACAGCCTCTAGTGTACAAGGGGTCATGTTTGAGGTCCACCAGTGCATCATATTGCAGAACTAATTAGTGGAACCTAGTATGGGATGTAAAAATAATTATATCAAAACCCTAAATGGTGAGAAGATATAAAAATCAATCACATCATTAATCGATATGGCAGGTTGTATATACAGATGAACAATGTTTTCAATTTATGGAAGATTAAAAGAAAAAAGATAAATAAAATTTCACCATTAAACATAATTTTTATATAGTACTTATTTATAAAAATTATCTGTATTATAAGCTCTATAATGAAAAAAATTACAAATGAATCACATCACATCATAGAGGTGTAAGTCTACACGTATGAACAAGGGACGTTATTGTTTCCCAAGGGATAGAGAGGACAAAACTGTGTATATATATATATATGAAATTATAACTCCTAAATCATAATAATATCATAAATATGATATATAAAAATTAAATTGGTCATAATTACCATCTTTTGTTGATGGCGATGTAAATTTAAATGCATCTCTTTAGGAAGGCCATAGTTAACATGTGCACCCAACATATACCTTCACTTCATATTTTATAGAAAAGATAATGGATATTTATTATTTTATATAGTTTTTATTACATATAAATATTGTCATGATACTGAATTTAATATTTTATAAAGAATTACAATGACTAAGAGGATGTATAAGAAGAAATAAATTGGAAGACTTCGGCAAGAATGTAAACTCTTCTTCAGTAGATCTCTTATAAATCCTTAATTATGTACCATTTTAGTACTATTACAAGAAACAAATCTTATAATTCATGGATATTAATGTTCATAAGTAACCTTTTTATGGTTTGGTTGAAAAATATGGATCTATGTAGTGTAAAGAAGAGACTGGATAGGTCTCCTTTTATAAGAGGGGGTGATAATGTAAATGGATTTATATAAAGGATTAAAATATAATAATGTGATACATATTTTATGTTATTATATATTGATAGTTATTATAATTTTTAATAGGTTAATTAGTATATATGTCTATGAAAAATGATTTAGGAATGTATAATTGGAAAAAATACCATTATATACTGGTTTAATCCCTAGGTAAACCAATTTTAATCATAAAAGTGTTATTTTTTACTATTAACGATAATAAAAAATTGTATTTACTATATTAAATAAAATTAATTATAATTATTCCAAACATGAATCACAATTTTTTATATTAAATTCATTTAAGTTGAATGAAATAATTTAAAACTAAACAATAAAATGCAGTGAAAATTTGTTTTCCAAAAAATGAATATTTAATTATAAACAAGTTTTATTTCAAAATTATATAGATAAATAATTTTAATGACCTAAAATTTGATTATAAATAATATTATTTCACTTTTAAAAATTTTAATTCAATTTTCGCCCTAAAAAAATAAAATCTTCTAATGAAGATGTAGTTTTTTTATAAAAATCATTATTTTTCAGTATTTATAACAAAATTAATCGTTTAATAGAAAAATCAATTAATAACTTGAATATTTTTTTGGAATTATTATCTAAATATTGAACGTAATTAATTAAAATTAATATTATAATTTTGGAAGAAATTTATTTTTTTATAATCCATGAAATACATGGAAAATATTTTTTTTCTTCAGAAATTTGCTTTTAATAATAACATTTAACTTATTTCAAAATAATGAATACTAATTATTCAAATGGAATTAATTATATTATTATAAATTATATGTTTCATATGTAAAATTAAGATAAAATCCAATATTGTTAAACTTTAAATATACTTGATGTAACAAAGAAATGTAAATGTATTTGAAAAAAATTAAATATTTAACTTTTAACTGAATAACAATTCATTTCATAAAAATAAAATAATTAAACCTATGATATTATCTATATTTTTATTTCTAAAATTATATTTATTTTCTAAAATAAAATTTATAGGCATGGTAAATTTAATTATAACTTCTACAAAAAATAAAAAGAAATATTTTTGAATAATGTGCATTTTGTAGAATAAAATAACTTTACAAAAACCTAGTTCTTACTTCTTAAGAATTAAAAAATCTAATATATTAAAACATTACAAAAATATTTATTAACGTTTTTTATAATAGTTTTTCCCAAAAATCAATTTCTAGGTATTAGTAGTCACATTGAAATAAGATTTACATTATAATATATCTTAATTCACATAAATAATGGTGTTGTGCAACAAGAGAGATGCCATGGTTATTATTTTTTAAATGAAATCGTGGCTCTTAAATGATGGGTATTGTGTCTTTTTCAACCAAAATTATAATGCCTCAGGACCACACTACTGAATCAAGATACATAAATACATATGTTGTATACTTTCCTTGATACAATTTATAGATTTTCAAACATATCTATTCCATAAATACCTGAAATAAGAAAAATAATATTTTTCTTAAATTTAAAAAAGGATTTATGTTTAGAAAATTATATAATTATGATAAATCATAAACTACTATTTCCTATGTATTTCACAATAAATATGAATTTTTCTCCCACCTAAATAAAACTAAATATTGTATAATGATTTTTCAAAATCTCAAATAAATTATTCCATACATTCTATCCTTAAAAAAGACTTCTGTACTAAATTTATTCACAAAATGGGGAATTGAAAAATAGGAAATATGTTTTTTTAAAATGATCAATAATTGAAACATATAGTTGAGAGTATAAAAATCATATGCATGTTATATAGAATATAGAATGGAATAAATATTATAGATAGTTCCAAAATCCACTGAAATATTGATAATTATATTTCCATGAAAATAAATAAAAACATGAATAATAATAATAACTATTCTCATACTAATGGAGTTTTTAATTTAATACATCAAAAAGCCACAAAATTTCTTATTCTGATGCATTATATTGATACGGGGACAAGTATAAACCAAAAAAATGGGGTTTCTCTAATGAGGAATATTGATGAATAGAGTCGATATAAAATTATACGACCCGGTTTTCATAGATTTTATCAAATTAATTCACAATAATCCTTAATAAGTACTATATGTCATTCTATATGGAACCTCTGACTAAATATTATAAAAGATATCCATATAATGAAAAATATAGAATGTCAATACATATTTTACATGAATAAGTAATCAATAATCATAAATAATTTAATTACAACCCTATCAAATAAATAAACTATCTTTTTAGGTTAACTTCCTCATCTATGAATTTCATAAAATTTGGGTTTCGCACCATTTAAGTTAACGAGTATATGGTAATGTTAATACTAGAATAACATTTCAGTATTCTATCTTGATAATGGATTTTAATGGTTGAAAAATATTATATCTATATTGATATAATGGATACATTAATGGTTTTTGATGTAAATGAAAAACACCATAAGAAGAATTATTGAATGATATCACAAAATAAATGATAGAGAATACAATTGTTTTACACCATATGTTGATTTATTCTATATATATATATATTTATATATTAGATGAAAAATCATGAAATATAAATCCCACTGGTGTAAATATTTTTGAAAATTTTTGGGGAAGTGGAAGGGAAAATATAAAATTGATCTTAGAAAATAGGTTAATCATTGATGAAAAATACAAATTTACATACATCTTCCAAAGGTATGATTATAAAAATTTAAATTCATTAATTTATAAACCCACATTGTTTAATAGAATCTCTAATAAATCTTCTATGATACCTTTAATATAATTATATTGATGAAATAAGTACAGGAAGAAAAAATATTACAAAATGGTAGGAAAACACCACTTTTATTTTCAATAATACTCTCTTCTATATCCATATTTTAAGATGTGAAAAAAATATTTTTGTATAAAAGTATATTCACTCCCAATGTGGCCATATTATTTAAAATATCATAAAATATTAGGTTTTTCGAACCCTTTCATTAAATAATATAATTCAAAAAAATTTATTTCATGATGAATTAATGTAGTTCATGATGAGACAATATAACTCAACGATACATATCAGATTTTTTAATATCCCTTATGGGAAGCATTCAACTTGATGTAAGAAATTTATCTAATATGAGTGTTTTATAGAAATAATTTGAATATATAAAATAGAAAATTTTATAATCAATGGGTCAAATTTACCTAAAGTTACATCGAATTTTTATAAGGGAAATGATCCTCACTCAATTAATTAAAATGGAATTACCAAAAATACTTAAATCAATTGTAAAAATTGAGTTAAAAGCTATTTGGGGAGAATGAATTGATTTTGAATTATAATTTTCCAAGAGTCAAAAATATGTAGGAAATATATAAATTAATTTTAATTGAATAAACCGTTGACATCAAAACAAGGTTCTTTATATAAATAAATATCAAGAATTAATGTTTGAGAAAATAATCCTTACAAATTGAGGAACATTTTCGTCAAATATTATTGAAATAAAAGGATTTTAATTTTACATAAAGTAAAATTATTCAAATTTAACTGATGATAAAATATCTCAAATAGCTATTTAATACACCATATAAATAATAATAGGTTCATAATACAGAACATGTTTCAATGAGAGGAATGTGAGACCAAATCCCTTCCATCGCTTCTGATTCATCTTGACATTGAACCATATTTCCTAAATATCTAAATTATTCAAATTTAACCTATTTTCTACAGTTTGTGAAAGTCATATAGTTCACTTTGAATTAATTTAACAATTTTATTTATTGGAATATATTATTTATAAAAAATATTTCTTTATAATATGATAATATTCATCATAATGGACATCCATGGTATTTTATAATGATTAAATTTATTTCATGCTAGTTTTGGTTATGATCCATGATGAGAAATCAGTGATGAGCAGGTTTCATTGATTCTTAATAGAAGATGGGGTTTTAAATTAATGATTTAATTGTTGATAAAAAATAATAGAAAAAATACAAAGTTATATTTATAAATTTATATCATATTATACTAGTTAATAAGTTATGATACTCTTCTATGATACAAATTCCTAGTATTGTTCATTTTAATTGTTAAACCAACCCAAACATGAAAATCCATGAATAAAGGATGCATATGAGGAGATTTATGTGTAATAATATTTTATAAGAACCATAGTTATATTATTTATATTTTTTACTATTATATATCATCATGGTAAGGGAGAGTAAAGAGAATAAAATTTATGTAATTTCATTACTTAGAATGATATTATCATTTTCCTCCTAGTATGCTCATTTTAATCAATTGATTTAATGATAATTTTTTGATTATATCACTAATAAGTTCTAAAATTAGTCATACTGAATACATAATAAATTAATTAAAAATAACATTTATTCTATAAACCAATACTTAGATCCTTCCATATATGGTGGTATTGAAAAATGTAATATACTGTCCAATGGGGTTGATAGTCTTCATGTATGCATAGATGATGAATTCATTTTCACTGAATGGGAGGAAGGAGTGATATGGTTTTCTATTCTAGAATCAGAATCATTGTATAAATATTTTAATTATTAATTAAATTCACCGTTTAGTCCATATTTTTTAGGAGGTTGATGAAAATGATCACATTACTTTGTAGATGTGGTAACCCACATATACTAATTCTTCCTATTTTTTTATTAACAAAAAATGAAACGAGGTTAATTATTATACAATAATTATAATAAATTATCATTAATGTAAAGATACATATGATATAATCTTAAAATTGTGAAATGTAATTCTAGGATGAATAAGTCAATATAGATAAACAGAAATGAAAGATGATAATTTAGAAAATTTTACCTCACATCTATGATTATCTCCAACACAAAGTTTTTTTTGCATTTGCGGGATGGTATTATGAAAAGAATAAACATATTAAGGGTTATTAATAACTTTTATATGAATTCTATGTATATTTAAGGAATGAAAAAATTGGTTTCTGTGATTTTATTTTATGATAAGAAATCCCATTTTAAAAACCTCAAACACTAAACTATAGACATGTTTTTCCTATTTTCAATCCCATTACACCTTGATCTTTTATTTTTACGATTTTTTCTTTTCTTATTATAAAATGTTTTTTATAAGATAAATTATGTTTATTAAAAAAATAAAATGGTCCTTATTACCTAATTTCTTCCCATTGATTCAAAATTATATATACATATTTAATTTAATTAATTTTTTGATAATGATAGAATTTTTATGAAAAAATAATTTTATAGTTTATTGAAATAGTTTTTTAGGAAATATAACTTATTTTTGAAAAACAAAAAATTTAATGTATAAAATAAAATATAAATTATTAAATTTATAAATTCACATATAAAATACCTGTTTTTTCTTACCAAATGGATTTATGAATTTATAATTCACACATTTATAACAATAATAACATAAATGTATTGTTATGTATAAAGAAAATGTTTTTCATTATTCCCCTAAAATGAAAGCATTCATGATAAACCTCACAATATCATCATAATAAAATATTACTATGATTAAAAAAATATAATTTTTAATTATTGAAAATTAAAATTATATAATTTATAAATTCGTCTTTTAAATAAAATATTAGATATAATAATAAAGTATTTGTATATGGAAATAACCTTTTAGAAAATTAATCATTATTGATCATATTTCTGCTAATTTTATAATTATATTGGATGTATAAAATTATTCATATAAAATATATTTTATTATTATTAATCACAATTTTAATAAAATAGAAACTCATATCACATGTAAATTAAATATTAAATGAAATATTTCTAACAATAAAATGATTTTAATACTCATTATAGATATGTGATTTTATTTTCATTTATATTAATATTAGTCATTACTTTTATTCCTTAACTATTTAATAATGTTGTAATTAATTCCATCAAATTCAATGGGTGTGTAATAATTTACTAAATATAGTATAGTTTCGATTTAATTTAGTGTTGAATGTGGTGAATTCCATAGAACTTATTTATTGTTAAAGGAAATTATACTAAGAAATCCGGAGTCATTACATTCAACCCAATTAAATATATTTCACCTTTAAAAACTTAATTATTTCTAAATGATGAAATCAAGTGTGGGTACTATTATTATATTGATCATCTGTGGTATAACCCATAATAAGAAATCTACAATACCCTAATATGGAATGTAAAGTTATCTCTTTTTATTTAATCAATATTATCAATTCACATAATCATATACCAATGTATGTACTAAACCTAATCATATATTCTCAACAATATACTTCTACCAAAAAAAATTTGAATTGTGAAGCCATTAATGTAGAATGGAATCATATATCCTTGTAGAAATTACCACTATCATTATCCCTCATATGATATAAAAGCAAACAACTATCATTATATACCAAACTAAAAAAATTCAGTTTAACTTCACCAAAAAATATCATGATATAATTAAAAACCCAATTTTCACAAATTTTTTCACAAATTTGTTTTAAGAATAAATCAATCCATTATTATTTTAATACCATGAGTATATTAAACCTATTATTTATCTACCCCCAGTATTATGTTATCTAATAGTTATCTACAAAATAAATCATTTTCATAAATCAACCTTCTAAGGTTATTGATAAAATTGAATATATATTAAAAATCTCTTTTAGGATTTTTGGATAAAATTCATTTTTAGTTTCAAATAATTGTCATAAATTTTAGAATATAAAATAATATGATCAATAAATGATAGACACTAGTGAAAATAGATCAATGTATCATAAATTAATTCTATTAAGTAATATTTTACACTGAAAATGTTATATTATTATATTCAAACTTTTTATCACAATAATAATATTCTAAGAATAAAAGATATTTAATTATAATACCTAATTTTTTAATAAACATTCTGTAACTAGATACATACATTTACCAACATTATTTTCTTAATCATGTTTCATCCAAATTCTAAATCCAATATGGTTAGGATAATATCTTATAAATTATATTAATTGACTATATATAAATGAAAACTCAATATTATCTAATGAAACCATCATTTCATTCTTCAATACATTTAGTTCAATATAAATTTCTTTATATTGTTTTCTCTTATACCTTTTAACTTAATCTAATAATGTAATTTAGAAATAAATACTTCATAATGGATTGTAATTAGAATGTGAATATCTAATGAATTGTTTCCCAATGTGTCACAAAAATGTGTATAATTTGGTATATTTTTCATTAAATATATGATGATTGATATAAAAACTAATATTCCATTTGGGCGGTTTATTACGTATATGTATATATGTTTTGTATCATGAATCCACAATTATTATCCATACATGGTTGTAATTTATATGATAAAAAAACCACATCTTTCACCCTAAAACATCTAGATGTTATCCTATTCATATTATTATTTCACAGATTTATCCAAATGTTTTTTTTGTAAAAATTATATTATATCATGGAAATAAATTTTCACAATTATCTAAACTAACCAAAAGGGTTGCCTATAAATTTTAAATCATGATAAATATTAACGTGATAACACTTGATTACATTTATAACTCATCTATTTTCCCTAAACAATAACAAATTAAACTGTAAATGTATCAAAATGCCTCTTTGATACTATTATTAACACAACATACATGAAATCCCATATCTGGTACCAGAAACACAAATATCCCAAACTTCTTTCATTAACCACATTATATTCCAAGAAATAACTATCCAATAGTTTCATAACATAAATAAAATATTCTGTTATATAAATTTCAAAGACCCTTTAGGTTTAGAGATTTAACGAATTAGGAGAAATCACAAAAAAATAGTCCAGTTTCAATCTCAAATATTAAATATTTTTTCCATAATACATGAAACTACTTAATCCATAATGAGTATTAAACTTCTATGAAAATTAATTCCTCACTAACATTCAGTTTAAACATGTCACTTGTATGATATTTCTACATTAACTAGAGAATGAAAACATTAGAAAGGGGTTATTTTAAAATATAATAAAGAGAAATATATAACTAAAGGTATAAAATACATAATCAGGGAATACATAATATAGTATGAATAAATAATCTTAATAATTATAGAATCATCTGAAATTTGAAATATTTGGTATCCCTGAAAATAATTTTAAATATGGATAAAAATAATTAACAATCTCAAAGTAGGTATTGAATAATTATAGTGGTAAAAAGATACTTCCATGTCCTTTTTAAATGATATAATTTAGATATACGGATATTTATATACTAAAACACTAGTATTTTGGTATCGTGAGACCCACAAATACATCGATGGGTTATATAATTTTGGGCCCACACATTATAATATTATCTGTAATACATTCACTTTAAGTGGAAATAATATATTTCATTCCCTTCCCTACATAACCACTAGATGAATTAAAACACATCTATCCATATAATTTAAAACATGACATGTCAAAAAATAGTCCACTAATGTTAGTAGTCAATAATATTCATGAATATCAATACAACCCAACCAATAAATTAACATATTTTCTAAGTGAGTATCTTCCCGTACAAGCTTGTTAAAATTCTATGTTCACAATTTATAGTGTAATGACAATAGAGTTAATTAATTAATTGAATAACGAGATCATAATATATAAATAGAAAGTTAGTGTATGGTTAGATATTAACACACACCCAATGAAACAAAAGAAATAGTGAAGGTATATAACATAAAGGGAAAACACACTCATTAAATGAATTATTTGGATTTTATCCCAATATATGGTATAATGAAAATCATATTGGGTTATTATGGGTTCAATCATCCAAGTGATAACATTATATGTTATAGGATAAATCATAAAATAGAAGCCCTATTAGGGTAAATATTTTTCAAAATGATATGTGAACTCTAAGTGAAAACATAATAATGTATTTATAAAAATAAATAACATTTACATAAAAAAATATACATTTAACATTATAACTATCTTTTGAAATTTTAAATGAATAAATTTGAAAACATTTTATTACAAAATTATCTCTAATAATTAATCTTTGAAATTGAATAATTATATAGAGTCTAAATTGGGAGAATAAGACACAAAATTTTAAATTGAAAAGAAACCCCTTTTATTTTATTCAAAATAATTGTGTTTAAAGCACATATTGTAAGAATATTAAAAAACCTAAATTTATTTCAAAATATATTATTTCCCGATATATTTATATAATTTATCATATAATAAAATTTATTTGTGTATGGTGAAATAATTTTTGAAATAAGATCATGAAACAACAATATAACTCAATGAAAAGAGACTAAAAGTATCAATATCACATATGAAATAGATACTCTATTAATTGAGAAATATTTAGAAAAGTGGAATTATATGCTAGTAATTTTAATAATGAAAAACAATAATCCTAAAGAAAAATTTAATAGACTTATATAAAATATGAATATGATAAAATATCAAAACTCAATAAATAAAAATTGAGTTAACAGTATACCATATAACTTGGGTTACCGATGGGTAAAAATTAATTTAATGATGATTAATTTATTTGTATTAGTATTTATCAGAAATTAAGAAAAAAATAAATGATATATATAAATCATTGGTTAGTTAATAAACTATTAAAATTAACATTTTGTGCATAATTTTAACAAATCATATGGAATTTAATAACGAGTCAAATAACCTATGTTGAATGATAAACATTTTAATTTAAACACCTTGAATAGGATGGATATTAATATAACATTAAAACCCCTTATTAAAACCTAATTTGTGATACAATATCTCAAATATTCTTCATATTCACCACATAAATTTAATTTGGGTCATAATACCAAACATATCTCAATATATGGATTTTGTGATGAAAACTATACCTCACTTTTGATTCGTTATTCACTAGAACCCAATATCATATATAATTAAATTAATTTCATAAAATATTATAACATATACCATATTAAAAAATATATTCATTTATATACCACATTTATAGTAATTATATACATATCAATTTTATTTATTTTTAACAATTTTCAACATTGGGTGTCCATAATCATTATGAATTTTAACAAGATTCCTCAAAACATTGTTGGAATATTTATTATTGAGTCCTTATTTATTATATCATTAATTATAATGGATTATATATTATTAAATAATTTACAATTTTATAAATACAGTTTATTCTATTTTTTCTTACAGACCATGAGGATGAAATCAATAACTTGCATATTGTAGTGATTTTAAATAAAATAATGATGAATTATTAATTAAAAAGTTAAATGTTTATATAAACATGTATGAAAAAGTTATTATTTATAATTAATATCATATTATACTAGTAATTTAGTTCTCGTATTCATCCATTTTATAAATTCATTGTATTGTTCAAGTGTGTGGTTAAGACAACCCAAACAAGAAGCTATAATGATTAATGGAAGCTTAGGAGGAGGGATATCTATAATATCATTTTACTAGAAGAATAACGATATTATTTATTTTTTATATGTTTTTTATATCGTTGTATAAAATTAGTATAAAATTAATAAAATTTATATAATTGTATATCATTGATAAAAGTGATTATTTTCCTCTTACTACCGTTTTATAAGAGTGTTCCTTCGGGGGTGTTGTGATGTCTACTCCTGAAACATGACAACTGCATCCAACATACTCGTCCCTCCCATTTCGGTTGGGGAGGTGCCATCGACTAATTTTGAGTGATTTGAGCCATCATGTTTCTCCAGTTTTCCAACCCAACATTCTTCCCTAATTTACTCAAAATATCTTTTTCCATAGATCTCGTGATCAATTTGACAGTGGCACAATCTATTATATTTATATTGGAATATTTATCAAATCCTCAACCCTTCTGAATAAGATATTTATTTATCAGTTATAGCATTGACATCCTTTAGTTGTATCATTTTATAGGTTCAAGTTTGGGTCTTTAGATTTATATGATACGGAAACTCGGGGGTTTTTTTATAAGAAACATATTATAATTTTCATTCCATTATTGGGTTACTTGATCGAAGCATTTTCTAATTCACCCTGTAGCTACAATGGATCCCAGTTAAACATTTTTAGATTGAATTATGATTTTCATATTATGTGACACTCTCCATTACTGACAATTCTGGATAGTTTCCCAGATCTTCCATTGCTGTTTGAAAATATTTGAATTAGTAGAATGATTAGTGCGATCATGGGTTGATATTTGGGTTCAAATAGATGAACTAGGTCTATTAATAATCTTGTAAATACTCATGTATGTGTGGATGCTGATATGTTAATAATGCTATCTAAGTATGTTTGGAATATAATGGGATAAGTCTTTCACTACAGGCATCCTTTTTTATATGACAAATAGTTGTATTTTTTCTCCTCCAATAAGTGAATCAAAAATTTAATTGTAGTATGTAGGTGTCGTTTAGAATATATTAATAACAAAAAAGGGTGTGGATATAAGAGTAAGTGATAAGGAAATTCAGTCTAGTGATGAGGATGGCTTGTCTGTAAAAATTCCAATGGGTATTTATACTGAGATAAATTCTAAAAAGGTACTGTAGTGTGTTACAAGGGAAGGTAATAAAGTAGTGACTGAATTTTTTAGCTGGATGAGAAAGGATCTGGGTGATCCCCAATCATGTTTTCAAGCTCTATTAGGGCATGGGAGTTCTGATGTGAGGACACCAATTGGTGTTTTGGATCTTCTAAACTCCCTTGAGGGTCCTCGAGGAAGCGATGTGTGATCTAGTAGTGGTAAAAACGTCATAGTGGAATAAAAAATAGTGGATTAGGGAGGAAGTAAGACATAAACAGTTAAATCACATGATAATGCATTATTTTTATGAAATGAAATTAGTGGTAGAGGTTAGGGAGATGTTCATAATTCACCAAGGGTGGGTGACCCTTCAGGCTACAAAGTTATGAAGCAAGATATTCGGGGTGAGGCCCCAATTGTGATAATTATAAGAAAAGATATAGGTTTTTTTGAGTATGGACAAAATTTCTATATAATTGATAATTTTGATCATGTTCAGGAGTATACAATCGCTCGGGATATTCTTTCCAGGGATGGGTAGGGGGTCCTCAAGAATTATTCTAGTGATGAGTATTCTAATCATTTTATAGGTGATATTAAAGTGGACATATAGGGTTGTAGGCTTCCCAGTTTGAGGATAAGTAAGTGAAATTGGGGTAATCATAAAGGGATAAATGACTACTCATACTTCTAGCAACTTTTGGAAACAAGATCCATTATGAAGTCATAAGTAATGTTTATTTTCAATTATCCTTATTTTTTTGGCTCCCAAAGTTCCTATTTGGGATGAGGTTATGGATTTTGGGGATCTTTCGCCCAAATTTTCTTCATCAGGTCAGTTCCAAGAGTTCTGTGGAGTTCTTTAACATTCAATGGAGTCGCTTTTAACACATAATATGAGATGTTTGAACCCTGTATGATGATTAACTCAACTACAGAAGAAGCTGACAAGAGTACGGGGTATCCCTAAAGGGTGAATACAAATGATTAATTGAGAACATGGAATGAAAATCATGATCTCAAATTAATAAGTGGATTTACCTATAGGAAGATAAATCAAGGAATATACATGTATACTTGGGACAAGAAACTATATCATTTCGAACACCTTTTAAAAGATGATCCAGATACTCATGTAAACACCCTTTCCTAAAAATTAGGTAGGGAGATTAAGTCTTTTGAACATATGATTTACTTCAAAGTCTTTATTATCACATTTATATCCTGATAGTTTCTGAATTTTAACAAAACATTGTTTGATTATAAAAAATATAGTGTTTAGTCCGCTAGTTAGTCTCTTAGTATTCTCAATTTAAACTAATAAAATAATTATGATCATGTGTTGATCATATAAATTAATTATTACCATGTTTTCCAAAAAATCACATTGTTGATATCATAAATATATAAATTATAAGTTAATTTCATTATTATATATTTATATTAGTGGATTTAATGAGAAACTGAATACACTGTTCCATGGACATGGTATTCTATATGTAAACATGTATGATAATTTTTCATTCATAAAAAAGGACGATGGGGAAATATTCATCGTTTATTCGGATCTATAAACAAGCTTTAAATTTTAAAAATATTTATTTAATTACCCTCTTATGCCATCCATCATAAAAGGATAATAAAAATTAACCAATTACTCTATGAAGGTAGTAGTCTTCACATTCACAAGATTTAGGGTTTTGTTTTTCTTAAGGGAAAAGGGAAATATTGTTAATAATTGTTCCAAAAATATATTAACATATAAATATAATAATTATATATATTTAAACATATTAAAAAATAATCAATTTTATATAATTATATTTTTACACAATGAAGTAGAAATGGTAAAGGATCAGTTATAATGTTATATGTCACTTCTTGGATTATCTATTTTACAATATGAGGGAATCTATTAGAGGATGATATTTTAAGAATACCATAACCTCTTGATGGTTTATAGTAATTTTAAGGAGAGTATTGGGTAATGTTTAGGAATAAGTAATTTTTTTTTGATGTGACATGAATTTGGTAGGGGATATCCTTTTTTATAACTGATAAAGAAAGAAACACTGGAAAAAACATATAACATTTTAATCATGGTATGTTACTCTCAGTGAATGTGGATCCAAAAATAATACACAATGGAATAGGGAAGATATAATGTAATCAGTCAACACATCCACTCAATTATATTCATTTTTTATCACAATTCAATCCCTTTACCTATTGAGTTATTACTTTTAAAATTTTACCTTTTACTGAAGAAACTAGTTTTTACCTAAATAAACTTATATTTGTGCCTAAAAATTGTTCATTTTGAATTAATGTAGACAAATGATTCATAATTTAAAATACATTTTATTTTATTTAAATTCTATTAAAATCCAATTATAAAATTATAAAATTATAATTTATTAAATGAGTGTATAAAAAATATAACTTATTTTATAAAATGTCAGAAATAGTTTTATAAATTAAGAATGCATTTTTTAAATAAAAAATTCACATATATAATACATATTTGGTCTTTAAAAATAGTTTCAGTATTTTAAAATTCATACCTATTAAATTATTACATCATAAAAGTCATATTATTTTTAAAAAATAATATTTTTCACTCTGAACCTGAAAATCAATCTTTTTAGATAAGTACTTAAAAATAATCTTATAAAAAAGTAAACTCATGAATCTTAAAATGATGTTAATTAATTTTAAAACAAAATTATAATACTTATAAATATAAAATTCAAATAAATAGATAAGATATAATGAAAAGATCATTTTATAGGAAAATAGATTTTTCAGAATAAAAACCAATATCAATTTCATATCATATCATTTAATAATTTAATTTGTATTAACATGTTATTAATATGAAATATATCTTATCATAATTACTTAATATTTAATTAAAATATAAATAAAAATATACTAAAAAAAGATTTTCCAACATACATTTCTTATAAAAAAAGGAATGTATCTTTCATTTTCTCTTTACCAATTGAATTTAATTTATATTAAAAGTTCATTTTATTCTCATCCTATAAATATTTATATAATTAAATTATAACCTGATTTTAAATTAATTAATATGTTTTAATTCTCAATATATTTCATGATTTCAATTTAGATCCATTATTCATGTGGAAAAATTATTTTAACATGTTGTTTATTTAAAGAAAATATTTAGTGAATATTTGGTTGCTACACTTATCAGGGATAATACAACATTGTCTATCCATCTTAAATAATCATCAAACATATTTTCCTTCTCCTGGTGGTAACATATTGATATGTCATAATCATTTATAAATTCTTACCACCTCTTTCTGTGTATATTCAATTCTATATTGGTGAATATACATTTGAAGCTCTGTTGGTCTTTATATGTATACAAATTTTCTATGAAGATATAATTTCACCAAATCATTTATAAAAACGACACAATTTTCAAATATAAATATTTCATTGTGTAATTTTTCTCATTAGTATTTAATTAGATTTTAGAAATATCAATTACCTAATCATTTTACCTGAGGACAGAACCAAAGCCAATTTTATCAAATCATTATATATTAAAAACCCTATCCAACTTAAATATAATGTATGAATAGAATTGGTGAACCATATCTATTTTATCTCCATGAAACCATTTTCACATTCTACTATCCAATGGAAATCCAATCCTTTTCATGTTATCATGGTTATTGGATTTGACAGCTATGAATAAATTCTATTAAAAGGGCATTAGTATCATGCCAACCCAAAGAAACAACACATATCAATTATAGTAGTTTGTTTACATTATTTCATGATAAATTTCATACTTTATAGAAAATATTATTTTCCCTTTCAGGTAATAACATGATCAATTGATGGACCTTTCTATTGCTATAATTGACAGTTTCTAAATTTTATATATAATTTCCCCATTCTCAAGTGTTTTAACACATTTTGAAAATGATATTCATCATTTTAATTTTTTAATATTATGGAATATCATCAATTAAAACAACCATAAATATATCGAATTATTATTAAAAGGATCAATTAATAAGGTTCCTGAAGACATTTATAACATTTATAGGTCAAAAAACACTATAAATTCAGAGTGTCTACAAGTTGTATAGAATTTTTTCTTTCATATATCATCAATTTTTACCCTTAACTGATTATATCCATATTGAAGGTTAATATTTAATAACAATAAAGATAATTTGTGTAAATCAAATAGCTTAGTGATATATGGGATATGATATATGTTATTGGATATTATTTTATTAAGATTTCGATTATTAATATAGAAACACATCTATTTGTCCACATTTTTATAGATATTACTGGTGAACCCTATAGTGAAGCAATACGTGTTATGTAACCATTTTCTATATTCTAATGAAATTTATTTTTAGTTCCCCCTACTCAATGGGACTCAGTCTACATAAGATTTATAAGATATATATAGATCCAAATATGAGTTCAATTGAAACAAAAAATATTTACTCTAAGGAAAAAAAATGTATTTCATCAAGAAATAGATCAGTATACTCCAATAAAATAGGCATGTCATCAATGTTGGATTCCTACGAAATCATTTGAGTTAATAGTTTCTAATTTTTTCAATCATGACCGACATTATATTTTTTAACTAAGGTGAGTCTATTATTATTATTTTATTAATAATTGATAATAGGATGAATCCTTATTTTTAATAAGACCACATATCCTTAAAAATTCATATGTACATTATATATGTAAATACAATTCATTCCAAAAAATATCTCAAATACAACAAATAGAAGGATAATTATATCTATAGTATTTACACTCCCCCAATCTCAATCTGCACATATTTATCAATTTCACTTTCAATCAATGTGCCTATAATGTTTTTCACAGATAGATAGACATCAATTTATTAAGCTATTGAATCCTAGTTTTTATGAATCATTTTGGATATAATATAAAATTATGGATGGAGATAAAATGATTTGTTAGCTGAACTAGAAAAAACATTACATGTTCGTTTAATCACCTCATTATCATGACATATCTCATTGAATGTTATAGAAAATTCCCATATTTATTCCCATAGATTGGGAGGATACAATGGTATATTTTCTTTACATTCCCAAGGGTTGTGGGATTGAATTAAAAAAATTATAACTTAATGTCTTGAATCGCTGTAGTGTTATTGGAATTTTAGTTAAAAGGTTCTTATCTTATATTTCATTCATCATACTCTTATCCTTACATTAATTATTATGGGTTTAGTGTCCCACCTCACCACAAATAAAAAATTTCCTATATTTTATTAGGTTGATAGTCAATTTTTTTTCCAAAATATATTACATATAATAAATCCAACATTATTATAACTATGTTATTTATCATCAGGTCATCCATGATACTCCGTTTTCCTTTTATAATTTATATAATAATGAGTGGTTCGTGATTCCATCACTATATTAATATCACATCAATAAATATCGTTGTTTCAAAAAAAGTATATTATGGTTGGAACCCATTGAATAACAGTATTTATGGAAGTATACTAGTGATAGATTTTAATCTTAGTGTGAGAGATAAATCCATAGTGATACCTCATATTTATTAAGTAATTTTCTTCATAAGTTTACATAAACCCTTAATAATTTGTCAAAAATTATTGCGATTTTCACTCACTATTTTTATAATGAATCTAACAAAAATTAAAAAGACCTAGCCTTATAAAATTACATAATCTTTAATTAAATAAATAATTCACATTGTGGATCTTTTCAATTTTAGATTTTTAGAGAGTTAGGCCATAACAATTACATTTAAAAATATTACAAAGTAGAGACTTCTACCCAATGTCCATTTTTTTTACAAAACATGATCTCTTGAAATAAAAGTCATGTATAGTTCCATGTCAAAGAGAGCATGAATTTTCCTTGATCCCATCCATGAACCTATTCCACATTATATCCTGTGAAAAAAATTTCAAAAACATTGTATGAGCATAAAAAACATAGCTAGGGATACACAAAGATGTAAAAATATTATTTTTTCAATACAACATTTAATCCATGAATACTTTAACATAAGTAATACTTTCCACCTTTATGATGTAGTAAATACTAGTCACTGAATAAAAGAAAATTACTTACCCATTTGTAACCAAAAAATTACCATAAAACCAATATAAAGAACACAAAACTTATAATGGTAACTTGGGACATAAACATACTTAAATAGAATAACCATACGATGGACTTCCACACATATCACTAAATGAAACATGTATACGGCCGAAATCCATACCCAATGCATTGGAGGTTATAATGTAACCACCCATCCTTGTATTCACGGCACCACCCGTTATATGGTTTATGTAACGCCCCGACCCCAGTTACCCAGAGTCAGTGCATTATTACATAACATTGGCATGATCATAAGAAAGATCAAATCTCGAAAGACCGATTTGTTTTGTAGCCTTGGAAACTCAAGATATATTCATAAAGTTTTACATTACATCATAAAGTGAAAAACTACTACAACAACATATTGTCTCCATATTCCAAACTATTACCCACTCATAATATCCTTACAGGTCATTCTTAATTTACTTCTTCACATCCTGGGAAAAATAAAACATAGAAAAGGGGTGATCTCAAATGCCCAGTAAGTATAACAACATAGCAAAAACTTTCATAAATAACAATAAACATTTAAGGCAGTGTATAACTAAATCAAAAGCCTTTTAAACATGAACTTCAATATAGTATGGAAAAAATAAAATTAAATAATTCCATTTACTTATTCACATGGATATTCTACTAATCAAATAATCACATGCAATATCAATAACAACTTTCATAATGATGGATTGCATAATGCCAGACTATCATAACCACATAGCCAAGGCCTCGTGAAAAGACTAAAAATAAGATTTTGTCAAGGCCTTGTTCCAAGACACTATTTTGTCTCATGAGACCTACCAATGCATTGAGGAGCTATAGTGGGCTCCACCCGTCACATATTAAGTCCAATTCATTCCCATAAGAAAATGTTTAAACACAACGTAAACCTTCGTATTAAAACTAGAATATGAAATGTAAATACTTCATCCATAAACCATGAATGGAATAAAAATAACACATCGACAGTTAAAATTTCACAGAACATTCAATAAAATATAGAAGTTTTTAATCCTAATCAATCAACATCAAATAGGCGTAAAATCCATCAAAGGATGTTGACATAGATGAAATCAAAACTCTTTTTAGAGAAATATCTCTTTCTATTTTGAAGTCATTTAAGATTCATATATTTATAAAATAAAACATTTTCAATGAAAATATTCTTATAATCATTTAAGGTAAGCTTCAACGATTTTATATCGGCGGAAAATATCCATACTCACCGTATAAGTTAAAAAAACATTCTTACCTTAATTTGGTCGAAAAGTTTAAAAATCACCTTGTTTGGAAAACGACGGAAGGATTTCTTCATAAACCTCTTCTAAAAAGACAAAAAATGTTATAAATGACTTTAACCCATATTCTTGTAAATATTAAAAATGTTTTCAAATACATTTTTAATAAACATGGATGTGGATGGTAAAGAGATCCTAGTAGATTATTACGTATAAACAACCTCAGATAATGAAGAGATTGCGAAATAAACCCTTACCTTGTTCTTTTCCATGGTTGGGGATAGGTTAACCTCCTTTATAATGGTGAAATAATTGTTGTTTTATTATAAAATAATCATATATATTAATATGATATCATATATGTTCTTTTAATATTGATTTGTTAATAATATCTTAGTATTATCGTTGTTTCGGGTATTAATTTACTTGTTTTTAATATGTTTTGTTACGTAACCCATATTTTTAATGGATAGGTTGTATCTTATTCATATCTAGAATGATATAAAGTCCTTAAACATTATTTTTAAATCATCAAATTATAATTATACTTGAATGGATACGATGGAGAATGAATCTCATCGCGTTCATGGAGACCGTAGTCCGTATGTACGCACGAGCGACAATATCATTCTTTTGATATTAAAATAATATATAATTGGATTGTATATCATATATACAGAATCATTATCATGTTATAATTATTATTTATATGAGTTACACATCATTATTATACCCATCCAAATAATAATTTATTGAATAACAATTACACCACGATGTGGAGACGGTAAGCCGTACGTACGCACGTATGGTGACATGTTATTAAAAGGATGGATAGAATACTGAATATAGTTGGACCATATTTATATTAACATCATAGTATATATAAGATACTAGAGTTATTATTTTAGAATGGTAATAATAAATAAGGAAGAAGTGGAATAAGAAAGGAACTTGGAAAAGGGTGGTGAAATCATCACCTCTTCTTCGGGTTCTTCCTTTTGATTTGATCAAAAGGGCTCGCAGGATGGCCTTCTGACTAATGTAAGGCCTCAAGGATGAACTTAGGGAAGTTTAGAGAGTATTTGGGAATATTTAGGCCGAGCCAAAAGGCTTTGAAGGTGTGAGTTAATGAGAAGGGAAAGTGCCCTTTTATAAGAGGGGTGAGGGGCACCTTTGGAAAAGCTAGAAATATTATTTTATAATAAATTTATATTCGGTAAATAATGGCTCCAAAGTGGATCATTTAAAGTTAAAGGTGGGGATTGGTCGAAAACCACTCAACAAATAGAATTTAGACAGGTTTGGGTTACTATATTAACCTTATCATTAAGTATTAACTCTTAGTTAATTAGTTGCACTTTTACAATGTATCTTTGTATTTTTATATTATATGGTTAATAAACATACAATATACATCCAAGGGACCCCAAGTGGTCCATTAATGATACACCTATCATGATATAAGTCTTTTTGGCGGAACTTAGATTTTTAGGAATTTAATATCAATTAATAATATAATATTTGTTTTAAAAACTCTTTTATGTCAATTTTGACACTATTCAATAATTGATTTTTGTGAAAATCATAACAAAATTATTACTTCGAAAAAAGTTACTTAAAGAAATCCTAACATGTGATATTAACCAATAAAATTATTTTAATTCATAAAAAGTCCCAAATTAGTTTTATTTGGGTATTTATAATATCAATTATTTTAATTTTTCACTATTATGGTAATTACTGCATCATAATTGTGTCATAAATAAATTAAATTATTTAATATCTAAAAATTATAAATAAAATATCATTATGTAGGAAATAGTTTTATCTTTCTAATGAATGTTTACAGTCGAATTTATCTTATGTATAACCGTATATTAAAAATGTTTTAGTAAATAAACTGTGATTTTAACTATTTTAACTCTTCTTTGAATTAAATAATAATAAATGTCCTAATCTTATCCAAGAAGACCTAAATGATAATATTTTATTCATAAGTTTGTTTATGGTCGAGATAAACTTGTCCAATTGAATTTGGACATGTGTTAGGGTAATATTAATATCATTTTTACCCTTAATTACCCTATTTACTTTTAACCGTGGTAAATAAAAGTAAAAAAGTTACTATTCACTAAAAATTATTTTCATCTCATTGAACCACATTTTACTCCTAGATATTAACCGTGTCTCTTGGATTTTTGAAATTCCAATCACAGAAGCAGTAAAAATATGTTTTATGAAAAATTCAGTTTTTTTAACTACCACTTAGTAGTTTCACTATTAATCAAAAATTGAATTTTTTCAGAACAATGCAAAAATTTCACCCTAAGATATAATTGATATTTCAAATTTAAAAATTATGTCTATTTTACAAAAGTCCAAACATAAAAATTTCATTAATTAAATTTATAATTAATTCCCGCTGTCACAATAAATAACATGTTTTTAGAAACAATATATATCAAAAGATTGACAATTGTTTATGTCCAATTTCAAAGTGAAATTAATTATAATAAACAACATTGGATAAAATGGTAAAAATATATTTTAATTATAATTTAAAACCAATAATTAATTTAATTTATCACTATAAATTATTTTGATTAAAAAAGTTGTTTTTAAGTATTTTTCACTATTCATAAAAATTGGATGTTCTCAGAAAAATACCAAAAATTCAACTTAGGATAATTTCGATATTCTGAATCCAAAAATGATATCTATTTTGAAATATAAAAATATATATAATTTCAAAAATTAGGTATTACTATTCATAATGCCTAGTTTGATTGGTTGTGGTGTGTTAGAACTCGATGTTGCGTACAACACACGCTATCACATTATTCCAAAAGAAGTGTGCCGTAGAAGCTTGGGGTGTTACAGTTTATCACGTAACCACCAGTCAAATGTTCAAGTACCATCATAAGACATAAAATATTTCAAATATAAACATTTCACCAATAACATTTAATTTCCAATCACAAGAAGTAATTTCATGATATTGAAATAATAAATCCATTTTCATAAACCATTTAAAAAAAGGATTTTTGAATCAATGTGTCCCATATAACATTGATTCTTTTAATGGAATTATAATTTTAAAACATTAATGTCCAAATAAATAAATACAAAAAACCATTTTTAAAACATGGAAATTAAATATAATGATTTATAATGATAAATATTTAATACATTCAAATATGATATTTTTGTTGAAGAGTTTTTAACAAAATGTGAGACTCTTGAATAAAAATAATTTCGGAATAAAATTTAATCAGAACATTATAACATCATGAGAATAAAGGGATTCATGATATAATATGTCAAAGGATAGTATATACACCATATAAGAGTGAATTGGTGCATAAAAACAATGAATTCTCAATGGAAATGTAAATTTAAATGAAATGCCTTATAAAGATGGTATCATTAAATTAAGGATAAATTAGTCACATAATTACGTGTGGAAAATTTAAATAGTCCCAATATAAGTGGATATTACGTGTAAAACAATCAGAGGTCATTCACACATATTCATTGGATGACATATTCAATGAGTACAAGATGAATTAAAATATTCAATGAGTACAAGTTGAATTAAAATATTAAATGAGTACAAGTTTTACCCAATGAATTGAAATTGGGTTAAGTGGTTCCCATGTAAAAATTTGACAGCCTAACGAAGTAACATTAGAATTCAGAAAATGATTTTATGAGATAAAAAAGGGAATCTCACCACATGGATATAAAGTTTAAATCAATAAGGATATAAAAGAACATATCCCAACATTATAAGATGTAAATTAAAAGACATAAGAAAAATAAGTCTTTTATAAAGAGGAGGGTAAATTGTTCCCTTACTGATTTGGTAACTTAAAAAACATATGCCACATGAACGAAGGATCATACAATGAAGATGTAAATACTAATAAATGAAATTATATTACATAAGGTGTATAATCATGGGTAGTACATACACCATACAAAAGGAAATAGTGGCAAATATAACAGGAATCTCACGGGGAATAAAAAGTGAGACGAAACCCTTTACCATGTTGTAATCAACTGGGTCATATGAACAAAAGTTAATAACCACAAAAATAATCACATAACAGAATTAATATAATGAAAATAATGATAATATATATAAAATGGAAGTACACAATACACCACATGAAATTAATAAGTAGCGAATAATGGAAATCTCATGGAATGAAAAGTGAGAAAAGAAAATCCCTTACAAAAATTCGGCAACCGAACAACGCCTCTTAAAAATTCATAAAAATAATTGATGATAGTAATTGGGGATATCTAATCATATTAAAATACAAATTACATTATGGTGAATATAAAAGAACATCCTATAACACAAGAACCTGGAGCATAAAATAAATGACATAAAAGAGAGTACTTGAAAAGAAAGAGAGAGGTCGGATCCCTTACCTCGTGTCCGGCATGACTTGATCATTCATTAATCTCCATAATAATAAAATAAAGTTAATTTATACTTGATTAAGAACATTTTCAAGTTTATTATTTCTTTTATATCACTTATTACCATGTTATAAACATTATGTAATCATTTAAGTTAATAACATCCATTTTGTCGATATTAGGTACTGGAGTAAAAAATAGACTTCTTATAATAACATGTTGTTCATGTGGTCAATGGTTCATTATATACAGAATTATATTCAAGGGAGGGATATAATATATTTTATATATATCCAGTATATACATGTATTTATAATAGTACACAACAATTAGAGATAAGAAATGAAATGCACCATTCAGGGAGACGGTAAGCCGTACGTACGCATGAACGCTACATTCATTTATATTTCTTATTTTAATGGAAATAAATCATAATGATACATAGTTATATTATAATTCCAGTATAATATCATATATAATATCATTAAATCCATCCTTTATACATCCCACATAAGTCATTAATGAATCAAATCACATTAAGGGGGCGGTAGTCTGCACTTCCTCAAATGAGATTATCGTATTTACCCACTTTGGAAACCATAAAGGCGTGCTATAATTGGAAAATACAGAAGCATAAAAAATTAATAAAAATAATATATATCATATATAAATACAGTGCGATCATAATGGCCACCATGAGAGGCGGTTGGAAATATTTGATCAATCATCATTTCGTGTGGCGTTAGTGTGCCTTCCAATGAAACATTATGTTATTCATCGATTAGATGGAGGTGTGTGTATGTGTAGCTTGAATACTTCTCATAACAACATCCAAACATATTAAGGATACTGATTTTTTTACAAAAGAAAGTAATAAAAAGTTTTTAGGGGTTGGAGAAGTAAAATAAAAAAAACAATTTAAGAGAAACAGTTACCTTTAATTTGGGTACCTTCCTTTGGTTTGAACCAAAAGGACTTTTTGAAGTGCCCTATGCCTAAGGTATGGATTCTAGGGGTAGGGGAGGGATGTAAGGAGATTAATTGGGTAGATTTTGGACGACAAAAATGGCTTGAGAGGTGTGAGGAATTGGTTATAAGTGGTCTCCTTTTATAAGGGGGAGGAGGGGCTCTTTAGGAAAGTGTGAAACTATTATTTTATTATATATTTATATTCGGTTTCTAATGGTACAAAAATCATTAAAGATGAATATAAGATGAATAATGGTCGAAATAATATCATCTAATCATAATTGGACATGTTTTGGATATTATTTTAATCATTATAATCTTATTTATTTAAATGATTTATTAATGAGGTAAATAATACATCATTTTTTATGTCATAGATAATTTAATTTATAATTTGTCTAAAAATTATACAAAAACAACCATGATGTAGGAAATATTATTATATTTCTGATGAATATTTATAGTTGAAAATATGACTTATATAACAGAATATAAAAATTAATTACTAAAAGATTTTTGTTAATGTCAATTTTGTCTTTACATTAAATTAATTAATCTAAATCATCATTATCACAACCAAGTGGCTCAATGGGGTCCTAAAGTCAACCCAAAGATGCCTATGGTAGTTAATGACTCAACCAATATGGTTTGGACAAGTGTTAATGTAATTTTGAATTATTATAATATTATTTTTACCTTAAATTAACCTATTTACCTTGAACTGCGGTAAATAAAAGTCAAAAGTATCTATTCACCAAATATTATTTTCATCTTAATGAACCACATTTTACTTCTTTATAACAACCATGTATGTCAAATTTTTTAAATTCAATTCATAGATGTGGTAAAAATTAAATTAAATGAATAATTCAGTTTTTTAACTACCACTAAGTGGTTTAACTATTCATAAAAAAATTGAAGTTTTTCAGAAAAATGCCAAAAATTCAGCCTAAGATATAACTGATATTACAATTTCAAAAATGATATCTATTTTTCCAAATTCAAAACATAGAAGTGGAATTAATTAATTTTAAAAATAATTCCTGTTATCAAAATAAATAGCATGTTTTTAAGAAACAATAACTTTCAAAAGATTAATATTTGTTTATGACCAATTTCAATGTGAAATTAATTCCAATGACAAACATTGGATTAAATGGTAAAAATATATTATAATTACACTTTAAATACAATTAAAAAGATAATCTCACCATATACATAAATTTGATTCAATCACAGTTTTGAATTAAAATACAAAATAATTCACTATTCAAAAGAAAATGAACTTTAATAGAAAATTTCCAAAAGATTACACAAAGTAAATTTTGATGTCCCCATTCTAAATAAAGATTTTATTTGGTCAAATATAATCTATTAAAGTGAACTAAATTAGATTTAATGAGGGTTCCCCATTAAAAGGTGGTAAATCAGCCTTTTAATGTAAATTATGCTTAAAATTAGATTCATTCACCTTTTAAGCCTATAACTTTTATTGGATAAATGTAAATACTATTAAAAACATGTATAATCATATTTTATTTAGTTTTATTCATTATCGCCTATACAACAGATAGGAGTCAACTACGATTTAAATTAATAATATTATATTATTAGTGTGCAATGTAAGATTTCAAAGAAAACCATTGTTGCATATCAGGTACGCTATCGAACAAAGAAACCCATTTAAAGTAAAAATAATATTTAATTAAAAAATATTAATAAATATGAAAATATCATATTCTTCATTTATCCGGGATGTTACATCCTTCCCCCCTTTTGGGAATTGCATCCTCGCAATTTAAAAATTGAACTCATGAACTTCATTAAAAGACCCATATCAAAAAAAGAGACAATAAAACCATCACCTTAAATTATAGGAAGAGAAGTAAAAAAGGTTACAATAGACAATAGATACTATGATTCCATGAAAACATGGATATGGAGGAGGAAACAAACCATCATGTTCTGATGTAGAGTTATATAAAACTTGTTTAGGAGATTGTTAACCACTAGAAATTCACAAACTTGTGATGGGTTAAACAGTCTTTGATTCCCAGTAGGAAAAGTTAACATACAAGGTTTTTGTTTTATGTTACTTTTCATTGAGGAATTTAATTATGATATTAACTAATAAAATAAGGAAATATACTTACATGTCTTGTAGACATTCTTCTTTTACAAGTTTTCTAACACAAACTCATATTTTCTACAAATGATGTGTATTCATGATTACGTTTTTTTACATTAAAAGTGATATAATCAACATCGAGAGAATAAAATAATCCACAAACGATGAACTATATATTTCCCTTGTCTTTCGATATTAACTAAAACCAAAATGTTTCGTACAAGATCAGATAATCCCCCAAAAGGATGAACTTTTACATAATGAAAAACTACTCTTAATCTCCAAAGTTTGTCTAACAAAACCCAAAGTTCAACAAAGACTATTCAATAAAAAGTTATCCATATAATTCTCTAATGTAATCAAAACTAATATTGAAACCCAAATCTCCATAGGATTTAATCATATAGTCTTCCAAGAGAAATCTTAACATTTATCTCCAAATAACATTAGTTACTCTTCAAATATCATATTGAAAAGCAATTAACCTAATCAAACATTCTCCATGCAAGTTTAATCATTTAGATAGATAAAATTAAATAATCTTATTATGGATACATAAAATCATCTAACAAAAAATAGTTAGTCAAACTAACCAGGGACTTTATATAGTACAGTGGTAGGCAAATAATAACGGTCACACTTTGGTTGTGGGTTTGATTCCCATAGCTTCGTCTGATGCGATGGGTTGTCACACAGTTTGCGTGTTGTCTCTATTCAAAAACTATATAATTTTATAACATTCCCAAGAAGAGATAAATTTATCAAAAATAACCATAACATATTTTACCCACGATGTTTTTCTAATTACTTTTGTTTTGCATCCCAAAAAATTGTATTAACCTATAATTTCCTCAAATTCAAGGGTCATATAAACTGAAATGGTTCTTTATAACTATATCCACAAAAGAAGATATAATTATTCCATGAATAAAATTTTCATATATCAACCTTTAGGGTTACACATACTATAAAAAGTATTCTAATGTAATTTCCATCATCAAAAGAGTCTTAATACTTATAAGAATTTCACCATCCTAAAATATACCATAACTCTTGAATCCCTTATATTTTTAATTCATACACATTAAACATTCTTCATGATCCTTTAACCATTCCTTTTAAATTTATTATGAAATACTTCTTTCCTACAAATAGAATCAAGAATCATATCCCAATATTCAATAATATCAAAACATATATTAAGAAATAATACATACATTTGATTAATCATTGTCAGTTTCTTCATCCTCAATAGAAATGGCATTAGGAATTGGTAAACAAGTATTTGTACGATCCTGGTTATCCCATTCATGAAACATCTTCATAGGACACCTGTTTGTATAATGACCATGCACACCACAATTAAAACATTCAATTGACCCCTCAGAAATAACTTCTTTCCCTTTCCCAGATTCAACTGAACGTTTCCTTTTGCCATGTAAGGTTCTTGATTTATGACCTTCATTCCAACATCTATAGCATATTCCCGTCCCTTTGAATCATTTTCCAAGGTTTTTATTTCTAATTCCATGACACATAGGTTTTTGAACATACTTATCTTTATGATTATTACCTGAAATTCTATATGGATTTGTTTCTCGAATATACGATGACTTATAAAAATAACCAAGTTTCATGTTTTCAATCATGAATCCAGATAGTTGGTTGATAATAACCACAATAGTTCTCATTGCATCTCTCATTTCATTCAGTTTCTCATTCATAAAACCGTCATTGTTTTCTTCACATCCACTGTTACTTTGTGGCCTACTAGATCCATCCATTTACTAAAACCAAAAAGGTCAGTGTGAGTATATCAGTAAAATCATCATATAATATCTTATGAGTAGGGTAAATACTTCTTCATGTTATCTTAACTCATTCAAAATGACTACGACTCTTTATAATATGCTAACAATTATGGTTATGTTACTTATTCTTAGATAACAACCTAACCTATAAAGTTGTCTCAACCGACCTCTGATACCAACTATAAGGTCCCGACCTAAAAACATTACATAATATTGAAATAAATTAATATTCTCATTGAGGATCTTTTCAAGTTTACAGTTTTAGAGAGTTAGGCTATAACTATTACATTTCAAAATATTATAAAGTAGACAATTCTACCATGTATCAATATTTTTACAAAACATGATCTCTTGAAACCAAAGTCATGTCTAGTACCTTGTTTAAGACAACATGACTTTTCCTTTATCCCATCTATGACCCTATTCCACATTATGTCCTATGAAAAACATTTCAAAAACTTGGGATGAGCATAAAAAAGTAACTTAGGGATACACAAAGAAGTAATGTTGTTTGTTTTTCAAAACAAAATGTAAACCATGAATACTTTAACATAAGTAATATTTTCACCTTTATGATGTAGTAAATACTCTTCACGGAATAAATGATCATTACTCACCCTTTTCTAACAAAATGATTCCCATAAAACCAATATAATGAACACATTACTTATAAAGGTAACTTGGGAAATAAACATACTTAAATAGAATAACTATACGGTAGACTTCCACACATATCATTAAATGGAATAGCCAAACGGACTACTTCCATACCCAATGCATTGTAGGTTATAATGTAATGACCCATCCTGGTATTCACGACACCGCCCGTCATATGGTTTATCACGTAACCACCCATCAAATGTCCATGTACGATCATAACACATAAAATATTTCAAATATAAACATTTCACCAATAAATATTTAATTTTTAATAACAAGATGTAATTTCAAGATATTGAAATAATCAATACATTTTCAAAAACCATTAAAAAGGATTATTTAATCAAAGAGTCACATACCACTTTGAAGCTTTTAATGGAATTATAATTTTAAAACATTAATGTTCATATAAACAAATACTGAAAACCATTTTTAAAACATAGACATTAATGAAATTGATTTAGAATGATAAATCTCTAAAACATTAAAAAATGATATTTTTGTTAAATAGTTTTTAACAAAATGAGAGACTCATGAGTAAAAAAAATTGAGGAATAACATTTAATCAGAACATTATAATATAATGAGAATAAAGGTATTCATGTTATAATATGTCAAAGTACATTATATACAACATATAAGAGTGAATTTGTGCATAACAACAATTAAGTCTCAATGGAAATGTAAATTGAGATGAAATCCCTTATAAAGATGGTATCCTTAAATTAAGGATAAATCAATCACAGAATTATGTGTGACAAATATAAATACACCCAATATAAGTGGATATTAAGTGTAAAACAATCAAAGGTCATTCAAACATATTAATTGGATGTCATATTCAATGATTAAAAGTTGAATTAAAATATTCAATGAGTACAAGTTGAATAAAAATATTCAATGAGTACAAGTTGAACCTAAAGAATTGAAATTGGGTTAAGAGGTTCCCTTGTAAAAATTCGACAGCCTAACGACATCAATTTAAAATTCAGAAAATGAGTTGATGAGATAAAATTGGGAATATCATCACTTGGATATACATTTTACGTCAATAAGGATATATAAGAACATATCCCAACATAATAAGATGTAAATTAAAATACATAACAAAAAAAATTCTTTTATAAAGAGGTGGGTGAATAGTTCTCTTACCGATTTGGTAACTTACGAAACATAGGCCACCTGAAAGAAGGTTCATAAAATGAAGATTTAAATACCCATAAAAGAACGTATATTACATAAAGAGTACAATAATGGGCATTACATACACCACAAAAAAATTAAATACTGGAAAATATATCTTGAATCTCATGGGAATAAAAAGTGAGGCGAAACACTTTACCACGTTGTAGTCAACTGAGTACAATGAACATTAGTTAATAACCACAAAATGAATCATAGAATACCATGAATATAATGAGAATCATGATAATATATATCAAATTGTAGTACACAATACACCACATGCAATTTATAAGTGGCGAACAATGGAAATCTCACGAAATTAAAAGTGAGATAAGAAAATCCCTTACAAATATTTGGCAGCCTAATGGTGCCTCTTAAAAATTCTTAAAATGAATTGATGAGAGTAAGAGGGGTTCTATCATCATATGAAAATACAAATTATCGTATGGTGAATATAAAAGAACATCCTCTAACATAAAAACATGGATCATAAAATAACTGACATAAAAGAGAGTACTTGAAAGGAAAGAGAGAGGTCGGATCCCTTACCACATGTCCGACATGACTCGATCGTTATTTAATCTCCTGAATAATAAACTAAAGATAATTTATAATTGATTAAGAACCATTTTAAAGTTTATTATTCCTTTTATATCACTTATTACCATGTTATAAACATTATGTAATCATTTAAGTTAATAACGTCCATTTTGTCGATATTTGGTACTGGAGTCAAAAATAGACTTCTTATAAGAACATGTTGTTCTTGTGGTTAATGGTTCATTATATCCAGAATGATATTAAAGGGTTGGATATCATATATATCATATATATCCTATATATACATGTATTAATAATAGTACATAAAATTTAGAGGTAAGAAATGAAATGCACCGTTCATGGAGACAGTATGCCGTACATATGCATGAACACTACTTTCATTTCTATTTATTATTTTAATGGAAATAAAACATAATGATAAATAAATATATTATAATTCCAGTATAATATCATATATAATATCATTAACTCCGTCCTTTATACATCCCACCTAAGGTATTAACAAATCAAATCACTTTAAGGGGGTCGTAGTCTGCACTTCCTCAAATGAGGTTATCGTATTTACCCACAATGGAAACCATAAAGGCGTGATATAAATAGAAAATACATAAAAATAAAGAAAAAATAAATATAATAAATATTATATATAAATACAGTTCTATCATAATGGCTTCCATGAGAGGCGGTTGGATATATTTGAAGAATCATCACTTCGTGCGGCGTTAGTTTGCCATCCACAGAATCATTATGTTCTTCATCCATTAGATGGAGGTGTGTGTAATTGTAGCATGAATACTTCTAATAAAAAAATCCTAGTATTTTTAGGATACTGATTTTTTTACAAAAGAAATGAATAAAAATTGTTTATGGTTTAGAGAAATAAAATAAAATAAAACAATTTAAGAGAAACTGTTACCATTAATTTGGGTAACTTACTTTGGTTTGAACCAAAAGGACTTCTTGAAGTGCATTATGACTAAGGTAAGGATTATATGGTGAGGAGAGGGATGTAGGGAGCTTAATTTGTCAGAGTTTTGGCAAGAAAAAGGGCTTTAGTGGTGTGAGGAATTGGTTATAAGTTGTATCCTTTTATAAAGGGGAGGAGGGGCTCTTTAGGAAAGTGTAAACCTATTATTTTATTATATAATTATATTCAGTTTCCAATGGTCCAAAAATTATTAAAGATGAATATATGATGACTCACAATTGAAATAAAATCATCTAATCAGAATTGGGCATGTTTTGGATTTTATTTTAATCATTATAATATTATTTATTTAAATGATTTATTATTAAGGAAAATACTGTATCATTATTATGTCATAAATAATTTAATTTATATGTTGTCTAAAAATTAAAAAAAATACTATGATGCAGGAAATATGTTTATATTTCCAATGAATATTTATAGTTGAAAATATGACTTATATAACCCCATATAAAAATTAATTACTAAAAGATTTTTGATAATGTCAAATTTTTCTTTACATTAAATTAATTAATCTAAATTGTTATTATCACACCCAACTGGCTCAATGGGGTTCCAAAATCGACCCAAATATGCCTGTGGTTGTTAATGACTCAACCAATAAGGTTTGAAAAATTTTTATGGTAATTTGGAATTATTATAATATTCTTTTTACCTTGAATTAACCTATTTTCCATTAACCGCGGTAAATAAAAGGCAAAAGTTACTATTCACCAAAAAATATTTTCATCTTAATGAACCAGATTTTAATTATTGATAACAACCATGTATGTATGTTTTTTTAATTCAATTCAAAGAAGTGGTAAAATTTTATTTAAATGAAAAAGTCAGTTTTTTTAACTACCACTATGTGGTTTAACTATTCATTAAAAATTGATGTTTTTCAAAAAAATACCAAACATTCAGCCTAAGCTATATTTGATATTAGGAATTCAAAAATTATTTCCATTTTACCAAATTCATAACATAGAAGTGGAATTAATTAATTTTAAAATTAATTCCTGTTATCAAAACAAATAGCCTGTTTTTAAGAAACAATAACTATCAAAAGATTGATACTTGTTTATGTCCAATTTCAATGTGAAATTAATTAAAATGACAAAAATTGAATTACATGGTAAAAATATATTCTAATTAAACTTTAAAACCAATTAAAATGAATATATTACCATATGAATGTAAATAATTTTAATAAACCTGTATAAACATATTTTATTTAGTTTTAAGAATTGCCTAAAATACAAAAGCTATGAGTCAATAATGATTTAAAATAATAATATTATATTATTAGGGTACAACATAAGATTTTAAAGAAACCCGTTGTTGCGTATCAATTACGCTATCGAAAATAGAAACCCATTTAAAGTAAAATTAATATTTAATTCATAAATATTAATATATATGAAAATGTCATATTCTTCATTTATATGGGATGTTACAAAAATATATATTAAAAAAATATAATTATGAATTCATCCAAATCCATATAGTTTAAATAATATTTTCCTATATTATTTTTAGTGATATTCATCAACTATTCAGCATCACATTTTTAATAATAGATAGAAAAAATGAAATTCTCTTTCTATAAGAACTATTTCGTAAAAAATACCATTTTTCATAACATTGACCCTTAGATCAGTAACTAGAATATTAGAATACCCTCTATTAGAGTGTGAATGTTACTGCATGAATGAATTGACAATTTTTTTTCCATTAATATATTATTGAAAGTGTTCAACACTATTTATGTGTTTTATCATAACTTATCAAAGATAGCACATCATTTCCAAGAGGACACAAGATTTTTCATCCTATACCCAATCTCATTATGGTTCCTCTTGGAAAAAATCTACACATTTTCCACCTTAAAAACTATTAACGTGGTTATTTTATGTTTTATCCAATAAATTTACTAATTAAAAACTATGAATCTGCATGATAAAATATATTAATGTACAAAATATAAAATAATAAATATTGAAATAGGATATCATAAATGACAGTCGTACACTCACCTATGCATATATAGGATTAAATTTTTATTATCCCTGATTATTTTTATAAATGGAAATGTTATATATTCAAATAAATTAAAATAGTTCTTGAAGAGAATGTGAACTTTCCAAATATTATCCTCATAGAGTATCATACCAAGTTTAATGATTGGATTCTTAGTCATGTACCATGTGATGATCGAATTATTGCCCAGTTTTTCATTTTTAGTATTAATTCCCAATATAAATCTACAATAAAACCTTTATCCACCTATAGTTTATAAGTAAGGGTATTATATCAAGGATAACCAAATAAAATATTATTTACAAAAATTTTAGGATGTTATTCTATACATGGAATTATACCATAGGATGATCCTTATGGTTATCACTATATTTCTCATAAATAATCCAAAAAATAACTAAAATAATATCTAAAAATAACTAAACTCTAATATCAGACTATTTAATATAACCCAATAAAAACATTACATAAATAATAAATTAATATCAAGATTTAATGAATTAAACACACATACAATAACAAAAACTAGAGAACCAAATATTTACTGTCTTGAAACATATCACATAAATATTATATTTTACAATAATTGAAAAAATTACTCAATTACAACACTCATATAATACATTTTTTTGATATCATAGATGCCATAATTATCTTCATAATATTTGGACTGGAATTATATTAAAGACCATATATTACATATTTAATAAGTGAAACACACATGATAATGTATTAGATCATAATGATGAAGGAGAACAAGAGGATAAGAAAAAAATCCCATTAAAAGTTGATTATACCATTTATGATAGTAAAAATAATATAGAAAAATATGAATTCATAAAGATAGCATTAAATATTAATAAAATTTAAGACATGGATAAATATACATTTTAAATTCATATGAATTATGACTGTGTCATAAGAGTATGAAATAAATAAAAAATATATCATAAAATGTAAACATGGAATATCATGAAATTGAATAGAATCTTGGAAATATGGAATAAAATAATAAAAACATGAAAATTTCACACAAACATATGAATAAGTAAACTATTTGAAGAAAAAACACCAGTCCCATGCTTATGTGAAAAAATAATTATGTCTAGATTTAATAATGTGAGAAAAATCAATATAGCCATTCTAATGTAATAAAAATAATTATGTTCACTCCAAAATATATCATTATATGTAAAAAAAAAGTAATGATAGTTTGATAAAAGACGACACCCATCATTATATATATATACATATATGTGAAACTTCTAATCAAACATCATCATATCATTGAGATGATATGGAAAAAACGGTTTGTTAAACATTTAAAAAATCCCATAATAAGAATGTACGAAATTATAGGAGAAAAAAATATTATTTTTTTAAAGTAATCATATCAAAAAAATATACCATGTGATCAAAATATCACATCATTATAAATAAACCTATAATTAAAAATAGAAATCAACATGAAATAGTTTTCAAAAAAAATTATAAAAATTGTTTCAAAAAATAATGTGGGAATTCTATTACAATTTTTTGTAAGATCAGAAATAGAAAATTTTTGAAACTTTTATTATAAATTATTCAAAGTAAAAAATACTTAAATTGGGAAAATATCATGCAAACAAAATATATTGGTAAATAACAAAAATATTTTAATTTGTTAATATTTCTACATATTTCAAATATAAAAACACATCAAATTACCATTGATTGACATAATTCATAATAGATATAATAGATAACTGAAGAATATAAATTAAAAAAAATATTTATATTTTATTAGTTTTAACACATTTGATATAAAAAACATGCACATTAAATATAATATCCATGGGAAATAACGAGTGTTTAAAATAAATATATAATAGTTTTAGTTTTTTAAAATTTTCATAAAATAAGTCGTTATTGATGATGAAGAGTAATATCCATAAATCAATGTAGAAAATTCTATATAAATATGGGAAATTCATGTTAAAACTAATATTTATAAGTACAACAAAGTATCAAATACTATAACCTAATAAATCAGAAATTGAATTGATGAAATCCTTAGGGAATTAGAAATATATTAATTGGACAATATTAAGATGATGATCAAGAAATGATAACTACAATACAAATAAATTGAATATAATTTTGTTTTTTAAATTAAATATGTACATCAATACACTGTATAATAAATATTAATGGGTTTTGTTATCAAAGATGTACTTTAATGTTGAAAATGAGATCGATAAACACTCACTTGGATTCTCTCTTACTCGAATTAAACCTACTATTCAATACAAAAAAAACATTGAAATCTTAATATATTGTTTCAAATAGAAATATATATATTAATTGAATTTTATATATTGAGGAAAATTAATTCTCTACATACTTTTTTTGAATATAAAAATACCCATATTAGTTATATTTTTATCTTAATTATCTTTATTATGATAAAAATTTATTGTTTTTGTTATTATGAAGTTTTTTAAGTAGTAGTTCAAAAACTAAATGTTTACTGTTTCATAAGAAGTCATTTAAAATTCATTTTTTATATGACTTGAATAAAATATTAATTTATATAACTGGTATAATAAAAATAAATCATAATTATGTTTACTATAAGGATATTTTATGTAAATGTCATTAAAAGTATACCTCTATATAAAAATTCTTGAAGGATAGCGTAATACAGTATTTATTATTCTACCTTTACATAAATTTCCTAAAAATATTTTCTTTCGTTATTATTGATAGTTTTTTGGAAGAAGATATATAGAGGAACAAATTTTATTTTATTTATAGAAGTTTTATATGATTTTATCTATTAAAATGAGACATTATGATTCCAATATTGTTACAACTAATTCAATGAAGCATGTATTTAAAATGATAGATCCATTATATCATTCATTTATAAATATAATTATGGTATATCGGTTTAGGATTATATCAATAAATGTAATTATCATAGTAATTTTAAATATTTTAAATTGATTATTACAGAGAGTAAATCTTTGTTTAAAGTATTTACTTAGAATATAAGTGAGAGGATTTGAATACAGATTCTATGATTTTTTAGTTCTTTGTATTTATTCTAATAATATAGATTTACAACTCCCAGGGATAAGGATACAAAGTTTTTATAATTTATCATGACTGTATAATTCAACAAGGATGAATTAGATTAATATAAATATGATTAATCAAGGGATTCCATGTATTATAAGATATAAAATATGATAATTTTAATAATGTGGATACATATAGTGATGTATATAGAATTACTTATCGAATTGGGTTAACCTGAATGCCTCACTTAGTTAAGGCCATTTATGTTTTGTTATTGTCAATTTAAAAATTGATAGTTGTACAATGTTATATTTGTTAGTTTTTTTCAATCTAACTTTGTAAAAGTTTATCATTTCTAGTTTTCATCAGTTTTGTAAGTTCCTATTTTTAAATAGTTTCCTAAGATCCACTATTTATATACACTTATTTTTAGATTCACCAATTATATATCATAATGATTCATTTAAATTTTTTTTCTATTACTTGAATGTCCTTTTTAAAATTTTTTAAAATATAAAATGCTTCCCCCTAAAAGTAGTTTATTATCGTGCATTGTGATCTTATATTTCGGATAAGAGTATGTATCCACAAATATTTCCTTACACTAACTATTTGGGAGGATAAAATTATTTATTTTCTTGTGGAAAGTATATCAATTGTACTATTAGAATATATAAATCCAAATGGACCAATAATCATTAATAGTGATGATCCTTAGTATTCTCTATATTGTCTACTCTTGATACTTTGTATTTTTGTTTACCTGATGCCTCTATACAGATCCAATTTAAAAAATATTTAATCCTACAATTCAATATTATCTGAATTTTATAGTTTAAAATATCTGTTAATGTAAAAGGCAAAGAATATATATAGGTAAATATCTTCTTGTGGGATAAGTAATCATATTTGGAGAAATATTGATGTAACTCAATTTAATAATTCAAAAGTTTTGGAATCCAGAACTGTTTTCCCTCAAAAATATTATTAGGATTTCAATATAATACCTAGTGAATCAGGTGAATATATGTATAAATTTCGTATGGCTGTTGTAATTATCATACAATAATATGGTGAGAAATAGTTAAAAAATGAAAGTCCTTTTGAAAATATAATCCATATCATGACCAAAAAGTATGGATTTAATATAAGAGCAATATATGAAAGGAAATATTTAATAATACGAGACTAGATGATATTATTAAATCTATTATACAAAAATAGTGTAAATTGATAATACATGTACCAAAATAAAGGAATAATATTAAAGTAATTATTTCTTAAATATATGGAATTGTTATGAAAACTAAGATTATGATTTTTCAAATTGTTTCAATGATATAAAAATCCATGTTGAAAGTAATAGTTGATAATATATTATCTCATAAATGGTAATTAGTTGAAAAAATGATCATATTGAGAAGAGGGTGAATTAAACAGTTAACCAGAATGATAGAGGTGTGATGACTGATAATCATGAGATGGTCTATTATGATTGTATAAAACTCGGGAATATCAGAAAGTATTTCACAAGGATGAAGAAAAAATAAAATAAATAAAATATTATATTTTCTATATTAATAAATTTTTATATGGCCTGCAATAATGTTGTGAAATTTTGAGAGACATATCTTTAAAAAATTCTTTTTATGGAAGCAAAGATTTTAAATGTTTTTTAGATCTTATGATGGAATTAAACTGACCAATAAATATTATTTGGTTATTGTATCTAATGAATCCATTAGAAATATAACTATATATAAAAAATATCCTAACACATATGATGAATAATTATTTCAAATAATTTAGAAGAATAAAAATCTGATATGTCAAAAAATGAGTATATTTTACCTTATTTTAAAGAAATGACAAGATATATAAAGTTTTTGGAGGAAAATAATGTGATGTTATTAGAGACTGTAGTTATGATATTGTAGTTTTTTATAAATCCATTAAAATAATTACAAAACATAATTTAGAAATTTGGGAAAATTATTTAATGTTTGATAATAAATTAAATTCATTAATAACATATTCTTATAAGAATTTGGTTATTAAATCAATTAAGAAAATTTTAATCTTGAAAAAAACAATAAAATTTTTAAACCCAGAAGGGATTTTTTTATGTCATTTAAATTCATTTGAGACCACACGTACCAACTTTTAGAATTTATTAGTCCTCCAGAGTTTCTTATTTTTGTTCAAACAATTTTTCAAAGAATTGAAATTTTTTTTACATAATTACAATGTTGAGGAAAATAATATTTACCTAAATGTTGATCAGTTCATTGGTTTTAAAAAATTATATATTTAAAAATAATATATAGATATAATATAATGTATTATTGGGTAGATATGGATACTGACATTATTTATTCCAATACTTCTTGAACAAATAATATTTCGATACCAAAAATGATATATTTACCCCATCATGAAATGTTGACTTCTAGAAGAAGAAATATATGATACATTTATAATGGATTTTTAAGTTATATAATTGGAAACAATTTTATTTTCATAGAATCCATAAGACAAAAGGTGGGAACATAAATTTTAGAAAAAAAGTCAAGGATAAATCTTTGGAAATTTTGATTCCAAATTTAGGGGTAGAACATAAATTTATAATTTTTTATATGCTGTAATAATTAGGAAAATTATCAATACCATAATTAAACAATGTGATGATGGTTAACTTTTGTAAATAAAGATTTATAATAGTATTATTCATTAATCAGAAGTTATATTCATTATTTCTATTGATATTCATAATAATGGTAAGAAAATAAACTTAAAAAACATCAAAAACCAATACAAATATTTTTTTAACTGCAAAAAAAGGTAAATAGTGTCTGAGTAATTGAATTTTTGGGAACTGTAATATTTGTAAATTAGATAAAATTTCTATGAAATGATATTGAATATTATTTTTAGAGATTTGGATTAATTTTTTAAAATATTATAACCTTGTCAATAAGGTAAGGAACAAAAGTCGTGATTTAAATATATTAATGAAATATAAAAATTAGAATATTTATAGTTAGTTCACATGGATTTATATATTCTAACATAAAATGTATTTATTAGAGGAAAAAAAATTTTATATCATTTAATATAATTATAGTAAATATTTTTGGGTTTACTTTCAATAAAAAAAGTGGGAATATATTTTTTTAATAGTCATATGACTTGTTTCAATCATGAAAAAAATATACCATTGGTTATAGGTTGAAGTGATAATGTTGGTGATTTTTTAAAATTTTTAAAAATTTTATATTATGAGAGGAATCGAACACAACTTATAAATTGCTAGAATTCCTCAAAAAAATATGGTAGTAAATTGAAGAAGTATATTTTTATAGAAAATTACTAGAACCATGTTGAGTGAATACTAAATTACTACAGATTTTTTTGGTTGAAAATGTTAGTATGACATTCTAAACATTAAATTTTGTTTTACTTGGAAATTTTCTTGACAAAACATCCTATGAGTTGTGGATAAGAAAAAATCAAAATCATTCGTACCCTAGATTTCCTATATGAATTGTGTTTATTTTAAATACTAATGTCAATTTACATAAATTTGATTCCAAATTATATAAAGTAATATTTCACGGTTATTATACAATAAGTAATTCATATCATGTTTTAAAAAAATAACAAACACCTTTGAGGAAAAGGGACATGTCAAGCTTGTTGAAAAATATCCTTTTCTTAATAGTGTGAAGGTATACCATTAGATGAGGTATTTTTTTTAAAAAATTAACACATTTGAGAAAATTATTCACATAAAAGATCAATACAAAAAATATTATTGTATGTTATAACATTAGAATATGGTCATCTTGTTTTTGAAGAAAACAAATTAATTATATAACACCACAATATTTTATATATATTTATTTTGAAATAAACCTTAATTATTTTTTAGATTTATTTACATACTACACTTTGTTTAAGTCAAATGTTTTATAATATTTAATTAATATTATTTAATTTTCTTGTTATCACAAAGCAATTATAATGATGAGTAATAATTAGACTAAAATAATTACAAAAAAATATTGTAAATATAATAAACTGAAATTTTAAATATTAGAATCTATTTTTATATAAGTAAATTTATATCTACAAAATGAAATTATTAAAAACAGATATACTACTTTGGTTTTTAGACTATTATAACTTATATGTTTTCATATTTTAAATTCAATTAATAATTATGAAAGTTTATAGTTTTGTCATTATACAATGATCGTATTATTATCATATGTAAAGGGTAATGCTAAATTTGTTTGTCCCTAATAAAACAAGTGATTGATTCCACCCAAATTATCATACCCTATAAAGTATGTCGATCTGATATTATTTGTGAGATAACATCACCGATAATTTATCTTCACCAAACCCATGCAATGATTCAACATCTAAATCATGAGTAGAACAATTTAATGTATATGATCAAATTCATCATTACCAAATCCAAAACCATATATGTCTAACCACCCTTAGAAAGTCTCAAAATTACAAAAAATTTCCATTTATAAATTCACTAGGGTAACAAAGAGATATATATCTAGACCATATCATTATTAATTTTAATATTTTATATTTATTAATTTTTTTATATTTATCACTTTTACTAATAATGTGTAAACAAAAAAATAAGGAGTTTTGAGAAAAAATATATATTTTAAAACATTGAATAAAAAATAATTATTTTTAGAAAATATATAGTTTTATTCAACCGAATCATTTAGATGAATTCATAATTTTTTATAAACATGATATTTCGATTCAATAATCTCACTAAATAATATTTATTGAAATATAAATGATTAAATAATTTAAGGAATCCAATGGTAATTTTTATAAGGCCCAGTAAACTATTATTCTTATAAAAAATATCATTTAATATTAAATAAATATTCTTTATTTAAAATTTTAAATTAGCATAAGTAAATAATATTTTTTATGAAATAAATATTATTTCTTAAATCAGTTGGTCATTTTTATCCAACGGTAAATTGTTTATAATTTTATATGGAATTATAATTTTTTAATTAGAAATAAATATATTATTTATATATTGTATGTGTCATTACATCATAATGACTCAAGCCTACTATAAAGTATTCTATAAAAGGTATTGAGAAAAAAAATACTTATTTCACTTTTAATTTTTTTAATTTTTTTTATTTTAATAAAGCCTTAATGGATCCACTAAAATCATTATAATACTATAAGGTTATAAAATAAATTATTTACAGAAATGAATGACATACCCATCACCAAGTGTATTAATATTTATTAGTTTATGTTCATGGACATATAATATAATGAAAATCAATTAACTTTGGTAGAAACCATTGGAAAATAATGTGAATCATTGTGGTTTTGATTACATTATAATATAGTGTTGAAACCTAAATTTGGAAATTAATGAAGATCAATCCTCAATTTTTCTATATATAAACACCGATCATCCCTTTTATCTTAAATAAAAACAAAAATATAAAAAAGATTCTATACCCTTAACTATATAGAGCCCTCCAAAAGAATCCCCATGATAATAAGTCGCACCTATAAAGCATTATAAGATCCATATTAGGGTTAGTGTTACTCTATTTATCCTCTTTATTTAATATTATTGTGTATATTATTGTTTTGTATTATATTTAATTATTTTGTAATATGATTATAAATGTCCCCATTAATGTCACTATGATGTCTTTGTAATTATAGACATCTTTCACTCTCATTAAACACTCCCATGAAACATTATTTACCCACATTATGATTCCGAAATTATCCATCAATTTTTTTATCAAAAAAATTATTTATATGATATCCCTTATTTATTTCCACTAAAGAGTAATCTTATAAACATTCCAATCATTTACTTATTGGTTACTACCATATACGTGACTAACACACCATTATCAAGGTATTACAAATTTTTGAATGCCATATTTATATTTTCAGATTATTTAGACACAAATGAATGAACATGATATGACAATGGTGAGTGAACCTATATAGAACTATAATACATTTGGTAATGTTATTGTCTCATGAAAGATGATTTATAGTGCAATGGAGATAATATTTAGCACTTTATATCATAATTTCATGGTGGTTATCCTTGAAATATGTTTATGATGGATTGTTTTATGTTTATTCACCATTACAACATTTTCATTATTTTTTAATGTTATATCACACCTCAATAATCATGATTATGATTCATGATACTATTATTTACATTTATATTCATGTTGGATTACATGTAATAATATACATTTTTTAATTATTTCTATTTTACCTAGATAAGATTTATTGCTCAACCAGTTCTTATGTCTGTCCCCACGTAATCCCATGTAGTATTACAGGATCGATGGAAATTAAGCCATGCTTTGGAATTTTTAAATAATGTTGTTATATTTCAATTCCTTTTTTATTATTAATATACCTAATTTATCAAATAAACAAATACTCATTAACCTATTAGATGTATCATCTGTACATTTATTTAATAAATCATGAATTAATTTGTATTAAATATAAGGGTTGTCATAGTTCGTATAATAGAAACATTGTGTACTTTTTTAAATTGGGATTAGAAAACCCAACTGACAAACTTAGGGATAAAAATAATCAAACGAATGAATCAAAAAATAGTGATAAATAATAGTGTAAGTGGATTACATGGAAATAAATTAATTTATGGATAAGAAAAGTGGTCGTGGCTTCAGAACATATGTACTTAGGGGAAACATCCCTAGAAAAATATACTATGTGATACTCAGTCGTAAACTAGTGCATGATAGTGGATCCTGATGCACAATTGCATTTACACTCTATGAAGATTTAATTTGGAAAATTCACAAGCGACTTACAAATAAAATGCCAAGAAGATCTTATATTAATAAATATATCATGAATAACATAGATTGAAACCTATAAATTCATAGGTAAATTAATATATATCTTTTACAAGTTTTCCATTTAATTTTTATGGTCTCCCATTTATGCCTTAAGTATTTTAAAAACCACCATTAATTTTTTTCCTTTAGTTTTAGCCAATGGATGGGTATATGAGAAATAATGTTAATATCCAATGTGAGGGACAATGTGATGACTATCCAAATGAAACTCCCAACTCTATGAGAGAAGGAATTCTGATTTTTGTGATGATACCTTCTAAATTGACATATGATTTTAACAAAAACATGAATCACAAAGAATTTTTAAATCTAGTTATTAATGAACAAGTTGTAATTAAGATGACTATGTGGGAAATCCCTATGATTTGTATAGGATTATATGATCCCCTAATCATAATGAAATTGATAAAAACGATTTAATAGATCATATCAATCCTTCAAATCTCTATGAAATAGATTGTTGAACTAGTTTTTCATCATAAATACGAATAAGTTTAATAGTGGAGTACATTAGTGAAAAATATAAACCATGATGAGGAGATTGAGATGGTCGTGTGGTTTGAATTTTGAAAAAAAATTCAACATTTATTTTCGATGCACTCTTTGATATAAAATGGGGAGGGATTTCAATATTTAAATAAATAAATAATTGATCTAGTGGGTAGTATAAATAAAACATCAAATGACATGACCTATATGACTCTACTATTATCATTAACCACAAATATAATGATGACCACTTCATCGGTCGACTGAAGTCAAATCTACAAAAAAACACATGATTTTCATTTCGGTGATAGCTATGATGCAATTGTATAATGTTCCCTCAATTCCAAAATATAGATCAAAGAATCCCAAGGGTCTTATGGGTTTGGATTTAATATAATGATAATGGAATAAAATTATACAGGTGCAATGGGAAATTATTATTGGGGTAAGAATGGCCAACATACCACTTTTCAAATGTGTGGGAATATGCATATTGAACATTTCCTATGGTGTACAAGGAAATTCAATAGGTGTTGGATGGAAGGTAATATTGCTAGATATTTCTAATGGGATTTATTCACTAATGTGATGGAAAAAAGGATTGATCTAGTAAAACATAATCTTTATGTGCAATATTTCAACTAATAGAATCATGGAAAAAATGTGACCTTATGCCCAAATATTTTGGTTGTGAGTAAAAACTCATAAAAAACCTCTAAGGCCGAAGGAGAAAGGGATAGTGTATTCCACCACAAATATTGAGGTGGATCTAAATAGTGAAGTGGTGACATATACAAGAGTTATTCATTAGAATAGAGTTAATACAACATTTAATTTTAGTTCTAAACTTTTAGTGATATAACGATATTTTAGTGTAACTATTTGGACACCACCTCAATGATTGGAATTTGACTTATCTATAAAAAAGAAAATTGGGGAAATTATTTCATCACATGTATATTACACCTCCCCTTTCAATTTTTTCACGTTGACATTCCAAATTAACTTTTGGTACTACCATTATCATAATTTTATGCAATTATAGATATGGATAGGTATTCCATAAACAGAGAAAAAATAATATTTTTATGAAAGGAAATCACCCTCCACATAAAATATTGGTCTCTAGTTCTACACATGTAGAAGGGGTAGGATGAACCTTCTTTGGTAAAAACATATCGGTTGATGCGACACTATTTTTACGCAGTTTTTCCACATCTTTTGTTTAATTTAACCAATTTAATTAATTATTTTGACACTTTTTAATAAATAATGGCAATTTTTTATTTTTATGACTAAATATTTTATTTAATAATATTTATAATTAAATATGTGTTTTTAGTCCTTTTATATAGTCTTTCTAATCATTCCAAATATATTAACTTAATTTCTTATTTAATAATCTTAATTTGTTTTACATATTAATAATTCTAAATGATTATTATTCAAGTATTTGTCATTTTTATTTGCATCAACTTAATACAATTTTTAAATTAATACTTTACCTTTTAATTAAGATTTATTTAAATAAATTTAGATTAATTATTAACGAGTTAAACTATTTTACTTAGTAAATAAGTTTAAAAAATAAATTTGATAAAATAATGTGTTTTTTATTTGAAGATTCATTTTTTCATTTAATTATTTAAATTTCTTGTTTAATTTCATTAGTTAATTTTAATTATTCTATTTTCATGTTTGTGGTTAATTATTTTTAGGTGTTCTGAATTTATTTAGACATATATATAATTAATCTTAAGATTTATTTTCCTAGTTAATAACATAGTAATTTTTTTAGTTAGTTTTTAGTTATAGTTAGTTATTTAATCTTAAAAAATTTAGTTAATCTGTTTTTTTGTTAATTAATAAATGTTTTATCAATTTCTTTCTTGTTTTAAATGAATTGTTATTTTAAACATTTTAATTTGTTCTATCGGCGTGTTGTCACACTGATGTTGCAACAAACCGATCCTTTGCATCGGTTTCGGTCGCTCATTTCAATGGTGTCTTATTTTATTTCAACAATCGGTGAGTCAGCGAATCACCGATCCTCCAAAACATCATCGGATTCAGGTCACACCGATTTATTTCCTCATAAGTCTCTATTTCGAATCGTCTTTGGTATCTCGTTTTTTTATTATCGGTGACTTGTTTGGTTTTTGGTGTATCAGGGTACTATTTTTTTCGCAACACAATGATCCATTTCTTCTTTCAGTTTCACACCACAGAAATTACTTACTCATTTTATTATTTAACTACCAGTTATTCTTCCAACTCACCATTTGTAACATCCCAAGTAATTTAAGAATTAGGTATTGTTATATCTAAGTATATTTAGTAATTAGATAGGTTTTTAGAGTCTTAAAATGAGAATAAATTTAATCTCAAGAATAGAATACACTAATATTCTTAAAAGATTATTTTATTGACTTTTGATGGAAAACCATTTTTAAATCAAACTTTTGACAATTTTATAAGATCTATCTGTCAAAATAAACTTATTATTTATAATTGGGACATTGAAATTTACTTTGGGTGAATTTTTGGTATTTTTCGGACAATAATCATTTTTAATGAATAGTGAAAAAAACTGCATTTTACTTCAAAACTTCTTCTTCATCCAATTTAATTATATGGATATATTATCTTTTTAATTGGTTTTAAAGTTTAATTAGAATATATTTATACCATTTTACCCAAATTTGGTCATTTTAATTAATTTTCCTTGGGAATTGGGAATAAACAATTCTCAATCTTTTGATAGGTATTGTTTCTAAAAAACCCGCTATTTTTTGACTAGATGAATTATTTTTAAATTAACTAATTCAATTTCTGTGTTTCTAATTTGGTAAAATAGATTCCATATTTTTCATAAAAATTTCCAATTTTTTTAATTAAGACTCTTTTTTTGTGGACATTATGAATAGTAACAAAGGTAATTATCTTTGATTATTGTGATTAATTAGTAATCGGGTAGTTATGTGTAATAAAATAATATCATAATAATATAAAATGAACCCAAAATGTGTCCTAATGCTACTAGTTGTGTAATGGAAGACCATGGGATTTCTTGAGCCAGCTTAGGGACCCCATGGAATCACATTGGTGTGATGAAGACATTTTTTCATTTTATTTTTTAGAGAAAAGAAAATATAACAAAAGTATGTAACACCTAAGTAAAAAATTTTAATTTTTTCCAAATAAATGTTCTCTTAGACTAAAAATTGGAATTGGATAGCTAAAAATAATTCCTATATCATGGTATTTGTTTTATAATTTTTATACATTAAATAAATAAATTTATTTATGACACCATGAGGATGTAGTGATTACCTCATTAATGAACGATTTAAATAAAATGATACGATAATCTAAAATATAAGACTTAAACTTGTCAAAAACCTATTTTATGGGTGTATTTTGAAACATTATCACCATATTCTTGAAATATTTCATTTTTGGACATTTAAAATAAGAAAATCATTTTTTTAATAAGGTAAAATTTCATGACATTCCAAGAGTGCCCCTCCTCCCTCTTATAAAAGGCAACCACCTCTACCCCCATTACCCACACATCTCAAGCCATTGGATAGATCAAAATATGCTCATTTTATCTCTCCACATCCCTATCTTCATCATAGATGTCTTACCTTAGGCAGAAATCTCTTCAAGAAACCCTTTTGGTACAAACCAAGGGGAGTTACCCGATTTAAAGGTACTGTCTTCCCTTATGTTATTTTGTTCTATTTTTCTTCCCAAACTCCTTAAACTCTTTTTATTCCAATATTTTTTTTAAAAAAAAGTATCGTAAATATACTAGTATGTTGTTATGAGAATGATTTTATTTACACTTACACACACCTCCGTCTAATGGTTAAAGAACATACTGTTACTGTGAGTGGCGAATTACTGCCTCACAAAACGATGATTGTTCAATCTTCTTTTAACACCTTTCATGGTGGCCATTAAGATGTAACTATATTTATATATGATATATATTATGTTTATGTTTTCCTTATAGTTCTTTATTTTTCATTTATGGCATACCATTATGGTTTCCATTATGGGTAAACGCGATAATTTCAATTTAGGAAGTGCGGATTACTACCCCCTCAAAGTTATTTGATTCGTTAATGCCATATGTGGGATGTATAAAGGATGGAATTAATGATATTATATATGATATTATACGGGAATTATAATATACTATTATATAATTGTGATTTAATTCTATTAAATAAGAAATATAAATGAAAGTAGTGTTCATGCTGACGTACGGCTTACCTTCTCCATGAACTGTGCATTTCATTTCATACCTCTAAATGTTATGTAATATTATAAATGAATGTATATACTATATATATATATGATATATATGATATCTACATCATGAATATAATTCTGGATATAATAGATATTTTACCACATGAACAACTTGTGATTATAAAAGGTTATTTTTGACTCAAGTACCAAAGACCGAAAAAACGACCGTTATTAACTTATACTATTACATAATGTTAATAACATGGTAATAAGTGATATAAAAGGGATAATGAACAGAAAAAGGTTCTTACGAAAGTAGAAATTAACGTTAGTTTATTATTCAGGAGATTAAAGAACAATCGAGTCAGGTCGGACATGAGGTAACGGACTTCATCTCAATCTTCTTTCATTGAGGCATATTTTGTTTTATATGAAACATTATTTTATAAATTCTATAAACCCATTTGAAGTATAATTTTATTCAAAATAAATCTATTTATATGAAGCGTTTTACTAAATGACAAAAGGGAATGTTTTTGTCTTACGTATGCTGTGACAACGACTTCTACGCCACCGTGTCCATTTTTTGAGTTTCAGATTCCTCTACAATCCATATCATTTTTTAAATGATAAAAAAATACCATGGATTAATTTTATTTTGTTTTGGTATTGAAAATGGTGTTGATAATGTTTTGTTTATGTCATTGTGTTTTTGATATCTTGTGATTGAAATGTAGAAATGTTATGTTTCCTTTATGCATGTATTATGTGATACGATTATGTTATGGTTTATGGGAATTGTTTATGACGATGGGTGGTTTCATGATAAACTAAGGGTGGGTGAGCCTGTGATAGCTCTCCCATGCATTGGGTAATGCGAAAGAGTTAAATGCTGAGGTTTCTCGGAAGATATTTAGGGAATATATTATGACTGGTATTCCAAACGTAACCATGAGGGTTAATCCTTACGTAAGAATGTTATGAATGCCTCAAGTTACCTTTATGTCTTATGATTTCTATTAGTTATTCATAAATCTTATGATTTCATGAGTACTGTTAAAGTTCTTATGTTAATGATTAAAGTATGTTTTCAATGATTCTTATGTATACATGGATTGAGGTTTTCTTTCCGTATTTTTATATCCCTTACTGAGCTTTTTACACTCATCCCATGTTTTTGAAATGTTTTTTATATGTCAAGCGAACTGTACATGATGTGATGATAGTGTCGAGGAAGTGTCCAGAAATAATCCATGTTTTATTTTAGAAATGTCTCCTTTTTGGGAGAAAATGAATATTTTTTTTTATGTAACCACCTTGTTTAAATGTGGAATGGAATGTATCATTTAGGGTCTAATTATCTAAAACTCTAAACCTGAAAATATCTTCAATGTGTATTCTTTTAATAACTCAAGATTAAGTAATGTTTAAGGCTGGGACCTTATAGTTGGTATCAAAGGTCGGTTTAGATAACTTTAGTAGTTAGAATTATACTAAATTATTATCCAAAAATATTTTTTTATGGTCAAATTGAAATGATATATCATTTTAGGATTACCATGTTTCTTCATGTAAGACATGTTTTTTATGAATGGTTTTCCGCAGAGGAAACAGGGAAGCAGTGCTAGGAATGCATACAGAAGGAAATGACCTTCCAAATTAGCATCCTGAGATGGTCGGAATTGGAACTAAAATGTTTTTTACACTAATGGAGTAGTTGAATCAAGTGATAAATGGTGGTGGTATCCATGCATGAGATCAGCCAGATCAACCGCAGATGAATGTTTCAGTGGTGGAACATTTCATGAGTCAACATCCCCCATCATTCAGAGGATCGTCTGACCCTGTTCTAGCTGAAGGATGGGTTAAAGAACTGGAGAATTTTTTTGATTTCATTGGGTGTTTAGATAATCAAAAGGTTAGTCTTGTTGTTTACTGTATGGAGGGTGCAGCAGATCAGTTGTGGTCCATGGTTAAAAATATCAGGGATGCTGATGAGATTGATGCTCTTGACTGGGATGAATTCAAAGGTATGTTTCTTGAGAAATATTTTCCTAAGGCAGTTCGACATAGGATGGAAAAAAATTCTTTGAATTTAGGATAGAGTATGACTCAGTGGATTATTTTGAAGAAAGTTGGCTAGATTGGCAAGGTATGATCAAAATTTTATTTGAGACCCTGATAGTAAAATCAATCATTTTTACTCAGGATTGAAGCCAAAATATCGAATGACATTAGATTCTCGAGAGGTCAAAAGTAATGAGAATCTTGTTCGATGTGATGAGAAGGAGGAAATTGAGTTTATTGATGATCAAGTGTTCTATAACAACCAATAGAAGAAAAGATTGAGGTGGCATGAGAAAGGGAAGAATCTTTCTAAAAGGTCTGATGGTAAGAAAACTATGTTTCCAGATTGTGATAAATGTGGTAAAAAGCATGATGGGGATTGTTTTTTGAATTCTATAAGGTGCTACCGATGTGGTAAGATGGGACATAAGGCTTGTGATTGCATTGAAAAAGATCAGGGTGATGGTAAGACCAAATTTGATTTATAGTTGGTGAAATGTCTCAAATACAATGATATGGGTCATTATGAAAATGAGTGATCAAAAAAGAGCTCAAATGATGGAAAGATGTCAAACTACAAGTATAAGGGTGTGGTGAAATCCTTTGCAATTACTTCAGAAGATGTTGGTCTATAAAATAAAGTGGCATCATGTACTCTTTTTTATTCACATTATTCCAATGTGTTGTTTGATTCGGGTCTACATATTCTTTCATCTCTGAAAAAGTTTCTAGTAAATTGGGAATTCCATCTCAAGAAATGACTCCTAATCTTGTGGTAAAAACACCTGGGGAAAATGTTGAGGCAAAATGAATTTATTAGAATATTCCCTATCATTATCTGTTGAAAGAACCTACTTGAAAACCTTATTGTTTTACCTCTAGTAGAGTTTGATGTTATCCTAGGTATGGATTGGCTCTCTGTTTTCCATGATATGATTGATTGTAGTGCTAAATAAGTTTCTTTTCGGAAATACATTTATTTTGTTTACAAGAATGAACCCTTATTATTGATAACATATCAAGAGACTGAGAAACATGTAAAATATGGAAATGAATGTTACATTGCATATATTGTTGAAAAAAAAGGAACCGTTTAGATTAATGATGTGCCAGTGGTAAATGAGTATCCTGATGTTTTTCCTGACGAGTTTCCTGGAATAATACCAGATCAGGAAGTTGAATTTACTATTGACTTAGTTCCTGATGCTAAGCCAATTTCAAAACCCCCTTATCGAATGGCTCAAATTGAACTTTCAGAGTTGAAGAAGAAATTGTAGGATTTGTTAGAGAAAGTTTTCATTTGACCTACCACATAACCATGGGGTGATTTTGTCTTATTTGTTAAAAAGATATATGGTTCAATGAGACATTGAAATGACTATAGTTCCTTGAATAACATCTCTGTTAAGAACAAATATACTTTACCTCATATCAATGATTTGTTTGATCAGCTTCAGGGAGATTAGTATTTTTCAAAGATTGACCTGAGATCGGGGTACCATCAATTGAAGGTAGAGGAAGGAGATGTTCCGAAGATTGCGTTTCATGCCTGATATGGCCATTATGAATTTTTAGTTATGCATTTTGGTCTAACCAATTAACCAGCTGTATTCATGGACTTTATGAATAGAATTTTCCTTGAGTTCCTGGATAAGCTTGTGGTGGTTTTCATTGATGATATTTTGGTGTTTTATAAAAGTAAAGAGGAGAATGAAAGTCATTTGAGGGTTATTTTTCAAACCGTAAAAGAAAAAAACAATTTTATGGTAAATTAAGAAAGTTTGAGTTTTGGTTGCAACAAATTTCGTTCCTTGGTCACATTGTTTCTAGAGATGGAATAACTGTTGACCCTACAAAAACAAAGGTTTTTGATCAATGGACAAGACCCACAAATGTAACTGAGATTCATTGTTTTTTTCGGATTGGCAGGATAATAACGATGGTTTGTTAAAAAAAAATCACGGTTGTCCATCCCATTGACTAACCTAACTCGGAAGGGTGTTAATTTTATCTGGACAAAAGAATGTGATGATTGTTTTTAAGAATTGAAAAGATGATTGGTGAATGATCCAGTTTTGGAACTACCTTCTAAGAATGATGTGTTTTTATCTATAGTGATGCTTCATTGAAAAGAATTTGTTATGTCCTAATGCAAAATTATCAGGTAATTTCTTATGCTTCAAGTTAGTTGAAAACTAATGAGGTAAATTACCCTATATATGATTTGGAATTATCTACTGTTGCTTTTGCTTTAAAAAAATTGGAGGCATCATTTGTATGGTGTAAAGTGTGAAATATAAAACTAATCACAAAATTTTACAGTATATATTCACTCAGAAAGAATTGAACATAAGACAGAGGAGATGGCTAGAATTAATTGAGGATCATTATTATACAATTCATTACCATCTGGAAAAAGAAAATAAAGTGGGTGATGCTTTGTGTCGAAAAATTAATGCTTTATTAACCATGTCACATTTGGACCATGATCTTTTGGATAAAGAATTGTTGAACTTTGGCATAGATGTTGTTGGTGAAGGATTTTCTCCTGTTTTGTTTCTGGTATCAGTTAAATCTTTCCTATCAAGTATAATTAAGAACGAATAGAATCAAGACACTAAGTTGAAAAAAAGGTAGAGCTGGTTCAGAAGGGTATGTTACCAGAATTCTACATTGATATTTATTGTGTTTTGAGACTTTGGAAGAGATTGTGTGTTCCTTGTGATTCACAGTTGAAGAGAGATTTTTTATGTAAAGATCATAGTTCTACATTTCCAGTTCATCCTTGTAGTACTAAGATGTATAGAGATCTTCGAGAGTATTACTGGTGGGATGGAATGGAAAGAGATAATTCTAATTTTACTGTGAAGTGTTTGAATTTTCAACTGGTTAAAGTATAGCAGTAGTTACCAAAAGGGATGATTCATCCATTACCAGTGCCATAGTTGAAAATGTAGAATATATCCATGGACTTCATTGTGGGGTTTCCGAAGACACCTCGAGGTAATAATGCAATCTAGGTTATTGTTTATCGCTTGACTAAATCTTCTCATTTTCTTGATATACGAGATACTTTTTACCTAGATCAACTTTATCGTTTGTATCTTAAAGAGATATTCAGGTTACATGGAGTTCCCCTCTCCATTGTATCTGATCATGATCCGAAGATCACTTCTATCTTTTGGAATGGCCTTCAGAAGTCGTTGGGTACTAAATTAAATTTTAGTAAAACTTTTCATCCTCAATCAGATGGGCAGTTAGAATGAACAATTCAGATATTGGAGGATATGATATGTTCTTGTTCGATGTATTTTTAGGGAATTTGGGACCAACATCTTTCTTTGGTAGAGTTTCTTACAATAATAGTTTTCATTCCAGTATACAGATGGCACCACTTGAGGGATTATATGGGAAGTGGTGTAGAACTCCAGCTTTTTGGGACGAATTGGGTGAATGGATGTTAATGGGACCAGAATTGGTATAAGAGTTGGAAGAAAAAGTTCAGCTAATACAAAAACATATGAGAACAGCTCAGAGCAGGCTGAAACATTATGCGGGAAACAGGAGGAAGGATCTCTCTTTTGTGGTAGGTGATCATGTCTTCCTCAAAGTTTCACCATGGAAATATGTGATGCCATTTGGTAAAAAAGGAAAGCTGACTCCAAGGTTCATTGGACCCTATGAAATTATGGAGAGAGTTGGATCAGTTGCATACCGAGTGGCTTTACCTCTGAGTTTATCTCAGGTACACAATGTTTTTCATGTTTCAATCTTAAAGAAGTACATTCCAGATCCATCTCATGTTTTGAGTCAAGAGGTAGTTCGGCTGGAAGAAAATATATCATATTAGGAACAACCAGTTTAGATTCTTGACCATAGGGGGAAAGTATTGGGGAGTAAGGTGATTTATCAAGTAATGCTTTTGTGGAAAAAACACATGATTGAAGAGGCAACATGAGAATCTGAAAATGAAATGAGGGATAAATACCCCCACTTATTCGATAAGTAACTAAATTGTGGGGACATAATTTTCTAAAGGGGGGAAGTATGTAACATCTCAAGTAAGTAATGAATTGTGGATTTTCATATCTAATTATATTTATGAATTAGATAGTGTTTTAGAGGCTTAAAATTAGAATAAATCTAATCTCAAGCATAGAATACAATAATATTTTTAAAAGATTGTTTTACTGCCTTTTGATGGAAATCCATTTTTAAATAAAAATTTTGACAATTTTATAAGATTTATTTGTCAAAATATACTTATTATTTAGAATTTGGACATTGAAATTTACATTGGGTTAATTTTTGGTATTTTTCTGACAATGTTCATTTTTAATGAATAGTGAAAAATACTGCATTTTACCTCAAAACTGCTTTTTCATATAATTAAATTATATAGATAGATTATCTTTTTAATTTGTTTTAAAGTTTAATTAGAATATATTTTTACAATTTAACCCAATTTTGGTCATTTTAATTAATTTCACTTTGTAATTGAGCATAAACAAGTGTCAAACTTTTGATAGATATTGTTTTTAAAAAACCCGCTATTTGTTTTGACAACGAGAATTATTTTTAAATTAATTATTGAAATTTCATTGTTTTGTATTTAGTAAAATAGATTCTATATTTGGAATCATAAGGTCCAAATTATGTAATTAAGAATCTTTTGTTTATGGACATTATGAATAGTAATGACGGTAATTATCTTTAATTATCATGATTAATTAGTAATCGGGTAGTTAAGGGTAATAATATAATATCATAATAATATAAAATGACACCAACATGTGTCCTAATGCTACTAGTTCTGTCATGGCCGACCATGGGATGCCTTGTGCCAACATAGGGACCCCATGGAATCAATTTTGTGTGATAGTGACATTTTATCATTTTAATTTTTAAAGAAAGGAAAATATAACAAAAGTGTGTAACACCTAAATAAAACAATTTTAATTTTGTTTAAATAAATGATCTATTAGAATATAAATAGTAATAGTAAAGCTAAAATGAATTCTAACATTTTATAATTTTTTGGTATTAAATAATTTAATTTATTTATAACACCATGATGATGTAGTGATTACCTCATTAATGACCGATTTAAATAAAATGAAAAGATAATGAAACATCTAAGACTAACACTTGTCAAAAACAAATTGGATGGGTGGATTTCGAACCCTTATCACTTTATCCTAAAAATATATCATTGTTGGACCTTTAAAATCCGAAAAGCATTTTATAATAATGTAACATTTCAAGACTTTCCAAGAGTGCCCCTCCTCCCTCTTTTAAAAGGCCCCCACCGCTACCCCCCTTACACACACCTCTCAAGCCATTGGCTCAACCAAAATATGATAATTTTATATCTCCATATCCATCTATTCATCATAAAAGTCTTACCTTAGGCATAAATCTCTTCAAGAAACCATTTTGGTACAAACCAAGGGGAGTTACCCAATTTAAAGGTAATGTCTTCTCTTATGTTCTTTTGTTTTCTTTTGCTTCCCAAACCCCCTAAAATATTTTTATTACTCTAGTTTGTAACAAAAACAGTATATAAAATATACCAGGATGGCTTTATGGGAAGTATTTTATTTAAACATACACACACCTCCGTCTAATTGTTAAAGAACATACTGTTTCTGTGAGTAGCGAATTACTACCTCATGAAATGATGATTGTTCAATCTTCTTTTAACACCTTTCATGGTGGCCATTAAGATGTTAATATGTATATATATATATATGATATATATTATGTTTATTTTTTCTTTATACTTCTGTATGTTTCAGTTATGGCATACCTTTATGGTTTCCAGTACTGGTAAATGCGATAATTTCATTTTAGGAAGTGCAGACTACCGCCCCTCAAAGTGATTTTATTCGTTAATGCCATATGTGGGATGTATAAAGGATATAATTAATGATATTATATATTATATTTTACTGGAATTATAATATACCTTTATATAATTCTTATTTCATTCCAATAAATACGAAATAGAAATGAAAGTAGCATTCATCCGTACGTACGGCTTACTGTCTCCATGAAAGGTTCATTTCATTTCTTACCTCTAAATGTTATGTAATATTATAAATGAATGTATATACTATATATATATGATATATATTATATATAAATCATGAATATAATTCTGGATATAATGGATTTTTACTACACGAAAAACTTCTGATTATAAGAAGGTTATTTTTGACTCAAGTACCAAAGACCAACAAAATGGCCGTTATTAACATAAATGATTACATAATGTTCATAACATGGTAATAAGTGATATAAAAGGGACAATGAACTTGAAAAATCTTCTTATGCAAGTAGACATTAACGTTAGTTTAGTATTTAGTAGATTAAAGAATGATCAATTCAATTCGGACACGAGGTAAGGGACTTCATCTCAATCTCCATTCATTGAGGCATATTTTGTTTTATACACAACTTTCTTTTATATTGTGTATAAATTCCATTTTACATTTAATTTTATTCAAAAGGAATATTTTTATAAAAATTGTTTTACTAAATGAAAAAAGGGAATGTTTTTTTCATACGTATGCGGCGACAACAACTTCTATACCGTCGTGACAATAATTCGAGTTTTGGATTCCTCTGCAATCCATATATTTTTTTAAATGAAAAATTAATACCCTGTTTTACGTTTATTTTATTTGGTATTTAAAATGTTTTTGATAATGTTTTGATTATGTAAATGTGTTTTTATATCTTGTGATTGAAATGTGGAAATATTATGTTCCCTTTATGCATGTTTTATGTGATATGATTATGTAATGGTTTTTGGGAATTGTTTATGAAGATGGGTGGTTTCGTGATAAACTAAGGGCAGGTGATCCCTTTATAGCTCTCCAATGCATTGGGTAATGCGAAGGAGTTAAACGCTAAGGTTTTTCTAAAGAGATTTAGGGAATATACTGTGATGGTTATTCCAAACGTAACCATGAGGGTTACTCCCTACGTAAGAATGTTATGAATGCCTCAAATTACCTTTATGTATTATGATTTCTTTGAGTCGTTAATAAAACTTATGATTTCATGAGGTATGTTAAAGTTCTTATGTTTTTGAGTAAAGTATGTTTTCAATGATTTTTATGTATATATGGATTAAGGTTTTCTTTATGTATTTTTAAATCCCATACTGAGCTTTTTATGCTCATCCTATGTTTTTGAAATCTTTTTCTCAGGTCAAGGGAAAGTTACATGATGTGATGATAGTGTCAAGTAATTGTCAAGAAAGAATCCATGTTTTATTTTAAATATATTTCCTTGATTGGAGAAAATGAATACTGTATTTTATGTAACCAAATTTGTTAAATGTGGAATGCAATGCAGGGTTTATGATCTAGTTCTCTAAAACTCTAATCCTGAAAAGATCCTCTATGTGTATTCCTGTAATAACTGAAGATTAAGTAATGTTTAAGGCTGGGGCCTTATACCATTTATCCCATACTTTCCACTTTCTAGTCACTGAATATTTTTTTTCTATCGGTGAGTCATGGTTCACTGATAGTTTTCTTTCATCCCTCCTACCAATACATTCTCTATGTACTGATACAAGATTTGATTCTTCTCCCCAGTATCCCTTGTACCAAAACACCATCTCCAATATTTTCCCATCTCATAGTCAAATAAGTAAGGCTTCACATATCAAATTACCACTATTTTGGATATCGGAACCTGGATGAGTTTCCCAACCTCTGTTGTGACCTAAGGAATCGATGTTGCGCTAAAGAGGACACCGCCACCTGTTGGAGTCTACCGTCACAAACAGTGCACTACCAAGTCGACCAAGATGGTGTTTTCAGTTCCTGTCATGCTAGTTATGCTCTTCAGTAATGCTTCAAGTAAGACCCGTTGATTTTCTATGCTGGATGGAAGAATCCTTCTTTACCTAACCTCTGCTGCTATGGAATATGCTGCTCGTAGTCACCATGCATTACCAACGCCATATGAGGAAGGGGATTGATCCGACCAAATGAGAAGTGCTCCACTACTGTGTCTGCTTTTGGAGGCCACAGTCAGTATCAGTGGGAAGAAATTCCTGATCTAGCCTCCAGGGTTGCAGTGTTGATCACGGACTGAAACCACACCCCCCCTTTGATGTGCACAACGAGTTTGGTGAAGAAGACCTAGTTTATTAAAATAAATAAATATATTATAAACGCAATTATTCAATAAAAAATTAGTCAATAATAATAATTAAATAAAATATAAAAAATACTTTTAAAAGCACATAATACTAAAATATTAAATCTAAATATTAATATTAATATTAATTAGTTAATTTAATTTTAAATAATTTAATAATTTTGACATTCAAATTAACAATAACTTAATGTTTATAAATTAAATTAATAATGATATCTAATAAAAAAATTTAACATTAGATTTTGAATAATAATATTTTATAAATAAAATATATTATTAACTAATATAAATATATTAACATTCAAATTTTAATTTAATTTCAATATAGTAAATATAATAATTAAAATAAAAAAGTAATTGATCTTAATTTAATTTAAGAATTTTATTATGTTATTTCAACTAAATATTAATAATACTAGATTAAATAAAATAATATAATAAAGTAATCTAATTCATGAATATAATTAATTAATAATGATACCAATGTTAATAAACATACTTAATTTATAATAATAAATTAAAAAAATTAATAGATTTTATATAATTAAAGATTTTATAATAAATTAATAATCATAATTCTAATAATAACATTTAGCTAATATATTTATTAATTAACTTTATTTTCTTTTTAATACGTATTATAATAGTAGACTAAAAAATAACAATGAAATATTATTTATCTTTCTTCGTGTTTTATTTGTTTTATTTTGTTTTTAACATATGCAGGTTCACACCAATGTTTAAAAAAGTCTAGGTGAACTCAACTAACTAATTCGAAGTTAGTTACATGAGAAAAACTATTGTGATGTGTAAGTCATGAAAATATACATGTGTATGGTGCAACAGTGAAAGATAAATTCAAGTTAGTGAATAGTGGTGGTGACAGATAGTACTTATAATAGATTAAGAAGCAGAATGGGGGATGATAATTCAGATTCAATGATCATATTCATCCGGGAGCATATATGCACTCCGTTGAGAAACGAAGGGAAGAACTGGAGATTTGGAGTTGTAAGAGCGATGCAGCAGTACACAATATTTATTCTTAGAGGGGGATCTCTGATCTTCTGTTTTTATATGTTTTACATTGTACTTTCTAATGATATATTGACAATTATATTAGTTTAATTTATTTTGCTTGAAATTTTGGATTTCTATTGGTTAAAACTTTAATATTCTTCAATTAATTTTTTCAATGAGAATCTGATTCTTTCGGCGATATTGAATCTGGTTCATAATCTTTAAATTGAATTAAAAATTTCATGAAATTGATTCCAAATCGATTATCTTTTGGAGAGATCGATCATTGAGATAGTTCATCAGATTTTCAAATTCAAAATCATCAGAACTATCGGCGAGATAGTATTCGGTTAACAACCTTTTATCAATTTCCTATATATGGTTTTTGATATGGTGAACTTCAAGAACTATAATACGGAGTGTTATTTCTTCTAGAGAGATTGAATTAAAAGATAATTATCAAGGTGTGAATTTAATCAAATAAGGAACATTCATTTAAGAAAATAAGGTTCAAATCTCTCGAGCATTGTTTTTGATCTACCCTCGGCACTCTTATTTCCTTCGGTAGTTATTTTTATTTTGTACTATTCATTTTTCCAAAACATTTGTCAGTTTAGAAAATATGGAATTTAAAAACACGTTTCATTACTACTTTATTAAAAAAAATTGAAAATTAATAATATGTTCACTACCTCCACTACTGAAAACAATGGACTTTATTTTGCATAAAACCTTAGAAAACTCACTTTCCTTCCGTTGGGTTCGACCCTGCACCACTATGCTTGTGTTGGATTTTAACATGATATTTTGAGGGCCATGGAGACCTCTCACATTATAAAATATTACACCAGTTCTGGGGAAGGCACGCACTGAGTGTCTATGATTAAAATAAAAATTAAACAAAAGCTAAATAAAAACAGAAAGATATACACCCTAAAAAAGCATTAAAAAAACTTCTACAAAAACTGAGCTACATTTTTGATTCTATTGAACATCAAAAAAAATATTCTTAATTGTGAACTGTTGTGTATTTAATCTCACCTAGTTTTAGTTGAAAAATGAATGTTAATAGAAACTTTAATCAACCGGGTCCTTATTGTGTTTTTTATGGTTGTTATGGGCACACTACTTCACAGCGTGTCTTTAACCAAGCACAATATGATTTTTACATTGATGAAAATGAAAACAATTTTTCTAGTCCTGACACCCTAGCTAAATTTGACCTAAATGATTCTAAATTGGATGCTGGGATGGAACTAATTAACACTTGGTTAAATAAAACCCATGAAATTCATCTTAGAGATTCTGAAGAGAAAGATCAAAGAATTAGACGATTGGAAATCATACATTTGGAATTACAAAAAAGGGTTAAAGAACAAGAATAATTGGATGGAAAAGAAAAAGAAAATGTTTATTAAAGATTTGGAAGTCAAATTGAATAATAGAGTGATAGTGAAACTGGAAAAGAAAATAATCTTTTTGAGAAATATGATTATGTCTAACTAAATCAAGAAATAACCAGCTCCCTGAATCAAGAGAATAACATTGAATATTCCAAAATGAATTTTAATGGAGTTGAGTTGGAGAATTCTAAAGATGAATTAAAATAGATTAAAAATGTTTTCCTAGTTCTTTACATCATTCCTTTTTTTGAGAAAATTCATTGTTTTAAGTGTTTTGAGAATGTTGTCACTCAGGTTGAAGATATAATAGAAAAAGAAAATTTGAATGTTAAATTTCTAATTCAATTTTATTCTTTTTGTAATTGTATCCATACAGTAAAAATCGCTGAAAAAGATAAAGTTATTTTTTTATTCTTTATACCCTATTATTTTTTTTGTTTTTTTAGGATGTTATGGAATATAAAATGAAATTTTATAAAAGTAATTTTAATATCATTATTTAAAGGTATGAGTTTATTATTATTAATCGTAATGGATTTTTGTACAGAACTATTTTTTATGTTAATTTTTTTAAATATTGAATGTTATATTTCTATAAAATCTTTTAGAAATAATATGTTTACAAGATCTAAAAATGGTATGTTTTACAATATTTTTCAATACCCATGACTTATCTTGAATGTTATAGTAATGTTTATTGAAGTTGATAATATAAATAACATTGGGCCACCTATGAGGGAAAAATAATCTCATCTAAGACAAGAAACCATCGTAAAAATATGATTGTTTTATGACTCTGAATATAAGTAATTTCATCATAAATTTTCTCAATATATTATAAAATAAAATGTTGATTCCATGGGAGATATTTATTAATGAAAAATAAAATTATATATGAATATTTAGATTAAATGAAATAAATCAGATACCATATCAGATAATGATTTTTATGGAATGATGAAGAAATTAATGAACGCATAGAAAGAGATCCATAGTTATTTATTGTCTAGGAAAAATCATTTTCTATTAAAGAGTATAACTATACAACTTTTTTGATGAAAATGTCTTGAAAAATTGGTTGACAAAAATAAAAATATTTATGGTTTTCCTAATTATTCCTTATAGAAATTATTATAAATGAATATGTTTAACCTAATGTTATTCAATATAAAAAGCCTCATGAAAATGTTCATAAATTTAATGGAAGATATTTTATTGGATGTAAATGATATAAAATTTTATTTGAGGTTTCAAAAGATGTTTAACCTAGAAAATATGATGTTTCTAATACTCCTTATATAATGAAATATTCCTGAAATATATCATTTTGTGTAACAACTACTTCATTCAAATATAATCATGAATAAGAAAAGATAGTTCTTTAGAAGAATGTTTGAATAATTTTTTATCAAATAAAGGAGAAGAATTTTATAATTGAAAATGTTTTGATATTTTAATATAGGTAAATTCATATTCCTTTTATGAAATTTGAGATGATTCTACTCCAGAAAGAATCAAAGGGAGAACATAATTTTTTTTGACTACTCAATAAATACTCCACTGGATGGATCAAATTTAATACAGATGATATTTACTTATTTTAATAATGTCATAAAATTTATGGATGAATTATTATATATTTTCTTGGAATGTCCATGCATGTCGAAGTCTCATTCAATAAAAATTTCATATATGTGATGAAATGTGGAATCATTTATTTTTTAGTTTAGATGTTAAAAAAATTTATGGGTTGATAACCCATATTGAATACATTTTATTTGACGTAAATAATTTGAAATGTTTTATAAAATTGGTAAATGTATTTTGGAAATATCTGAAACTATTTTAATAATATACATCATGTTTAAGTAAGGAATGAAAATATTTTTTTAATGATAGTTAAAATAATTATGAAAGAATCTGGTGAACGATCAAATTGTTTTGATGACCAAAAAACTATTTCAATGACAAAAATAAATAAATCAATGCGATTAATTAAATGTAGAAGAAGAATGATGATAATATTAAAACAAATCAGACATAACTAATGATGTTAAGAATTTTTTAAATAAACTCTCAATGAAGAATTTTTTTTTTTTATTTTAAAACATTTCAAATGTTATATCTTATGATTTGTTTGAATTAATGTTCCATATAAATGATTTATATATTTGAGATTTATTATTTTTGGTTATTATAACACCAATGAACCATATTTCATGTGTTCATACGTATATTTTCTTCTATATTAGTGTTATTTCTGGGTTTCATTTAAAAAACTTATAGGGAGATAAACATTTATGAAAAAAAAACTAGATCATAAAATCCTAGTTCAAATTGAGAGATATGTTTTCGTAAAAATTTTGTATAATTTTTTAGGTTTGGGATTTTAATTTAAAAGAGTGTATTGGGTTCTTCAAAAAGGGTTATATTTTTAGGTCGATCAACTTATGTCTATACTTATTTTTATTGTCACACTACAAAATACTGATATATATTTTATCTATATAATATTTATAATCATTAATATTTTATCATGTTAATATTATGAAGTTTCATAGGTAGTAATTTAGAATTTCATTTATTACAGTTTCTTAAGGATCCATTCTTAATGTCAATGTTTTCAAGAATTAATTCCAACTAACATTGATATAATGGGCTTAACTCAAATAAAATTTAAAAAAATTACTAGAAGTATTTTTCGTCATAAAGACTATAAATTTACAGATAAATAAATATTTCACATGGATAGTGTCAAATATGTTTTGTTATTAAACAATTAGTTAATGTTTTAGAGGAACTATTTTTTTATTCTTTTGAGATTTTTGATTGATTCAATGCAGAAAAAAATATTTTCTATTGATTAGTATAGTATTACATCCATTAGAAGGAAAATTTAGGACATTGATAAATTTACAATTCTTTCTTTTAAATGAATAATTATTTTTGGAATATTATAAATTTTTTATAAAAATTTTTCTATGAGATCAGGGTGAATTGGTATATCAAGTGAAGTAAATTGTATTGGAATTATTTTTATTTGAAACAAAAGCATGTTGATAATTCCACCTTTTTTCATTACAGCAATTTTTTATCTGTATATACATGTGAGGATATTTTTTAATACTCTATGTTTTCACCTGGTATTTATTCATCAGAATATATTGGTAGAGGGATCATAAGGATTATGACATAGAGGAGTTGATTTAAAAAGTAATGAAGAGTTTATTTTGATAAATATTGATCGAGTGCTTCAAAGTTTGGTAGACTATCCTTTTGATTGGTTTAAAACCAGGGATACCTAATGTTAGGTCTATGCACTTACTTTTTTTACATTGGGTGAATATGAAATTCTCACTATGTTGAGTCTCTATATTCTTTTTTTTATATTCATATTAAATTTTATATTTATGTTTCTATCTTCATTTTTTAATCATTATTAATAAAATATTAATATATCCTCTATGCATATGTAACATATTTATCTATTTATAAGCAATTTTTATGTTAGAGTATTTATATATATATATAGATACATTTATTACATATATGAAGGAATCCATAATAGATGTTTAATGTTATATGATATTCACACTGACTTGTAGTGAATTATGATGACTAAAAGATCCTATTTTATAAACATCATTTTAATTATTACCTTTCAAGTCTAGTTAGAAGCTCTACTTCTGGCCATTTATTAAAAATAAATTAAAAGGTATCGGGAATAAGGATGGGGTCAAAAAAGGAACATTCTCTAATCCATCAAAAAAGGTTACAGATCCTAATAAACCATGTCATTCCCATAATTAGAATCATCAGTGTTTCCCAATCAGATTGGGACTTACTGTGAGTGACGATCTTAAGAATATCATTATTGGACATTTTTGTTAACATAGATGTAGATAAAGAAGGCACGATGAATGGTATGTTATAATAATCCTATCTTGACCTTTCACTTCGAGGGAGAAGGAATGAAATCCATACTATTAATCTCCTTATATTTTTTAGTTAAGAGTGCATCCTTAATGGAGGCATGAACACCTTTTTTTCCTTCAGGGTGGTGTAATCATCAGTCTCTACTTCATCAGATATTCCACCCCACTTATTAAAAATCCTAGGTGAAATAAATATTTCATGAATCTCATGATGAAAATTAACTTGTTGAAAAGGATCATTGATAACATCCAAATAAACAGTCTCATCATATTGTGAACCTGCACCAGGATAATCATCTAGAGGACCAACACCAATGAGACTTGCAATCTCTCCAATGTCAATAAGAGTGAAATCATGATCATCATTGGGACTTACCCAACATCAATCATTTTCCTTTCAAATTGGGAATTTGAGAATCATTGTCAAATAAAAAACATATGAGCCTTAACATATGACATTTTAAGAGCATCTCCATTATGATCAAGAGGATTTGACAAATCCACATGATTCCACTCTGGTTTCCTTCTACATAGGTTAGTTGGATGACCCTTCATCCCACATCTTTGGAGGTAGATCTTCCTATGACATAACTCTAAATAATTCCAAACTACCATTTACTCATTAATGAAATAATACATTCTTTAATAATAAACATGAATTTTTATTTTATTATTGAGAGTGGGGAGAGTTACCTTATCACTCATGATAGATCTCAGATCTATATCTAACAACATTTTGGGAAAGTGTCCAAACCGAACAACCATGGTTTCCTAGTCATGGTGTATTGGTGTCCCAATGTCTAATCCAATGTCATGTAAAATCTTTATATGCAAAAGACCATTTTTATCCCATGGAAGAGAACCTAAACTAGAGTAAAATTATTCCTTGCATGCTATGAATTAAATTCAAGGGACCAATCCTGATGTTAAATCCATCTAGGCTTCAGGAACAAAGATATGATACTCCATACATGAACGTTGAAAGCATATGAAGGAATGATGTAATGAAAAACCCAGGACTAAGAGAGAAGCATTTCCAATTATATGATCCCCACACAAATGAGTTATGATGGACCAAATCATGAAATCTCTAGGATTTAACACCCACTACCAGAATAAGACACACAATCAGTTAATTGTTTCCAATAGAAATTTTCTTAAAAAATGCATCAGGTTTACCCTCAACATGGAATGATGACACCTTTAAATTAATTTTTCCCTCAATTGATTGAATACAATTAGAAAAAGGGTGCATCAGGGTAGGTCATTCCATCATAGAGGACATATCCTAGAGGATCTTTGAATTCTTGACACATCATTCTAGTTCATATTATGAAGACAAAGATTGATCAATTTTCTGTACAAATCAATGGAAATATTGAGGACAACATCCTTTAGTGTGAGTCATGGTTTAGACCTAGAAGGTTCATCATCTCAAAGACCTCCATCATCATGATAAATCATCCAAGGTTCACCAGGAACATTGGATCTAGAATTGGGAACAAGGAAATCATTTTCCTCATTAGACTCAAATTGGGGATCCGACCTATCGCACGTCTGCACACATCATAGATGAGCAACATTACTCTGGTCAATGTGATTTGTAGCTGGATAGGATTAGTTCACCATAGTATCACTCTGAACCATTGACAGGTCCGCTGGATGTGCACTACCACCTGCATATTACAATCCTTCATTCTAGGATGATCTGAACATTCCATCCATGATCACAGACCCCAAATAGTGAAGATGAGGCATTAAAAATCCAACAGATGATCCATATCTCCATGGAGATGGAGTAGAAAAATCCCCTAAAACCATATCTCCATCATACCTATTATAATTTATAATTATTCTCTAAAGTTATATTATTTACTTTTTATCTAATTTCTATTCTATTTGTGATCAATGATTATAGTTTTGTATTAGTTAAATAATAGTTATGATGTTTTTTATACACCTCTTACGTTCATCATTCCATGACCATTTTTTGAAAATTAATTGATAAAATATTATAATTTTCAAAATATTGTATCCCATTATATAAATATTTTTGTATTTTTTTAGAAAGTTTAATCCATGTCAGCTTATGTTTTGTAATTATTATAAATCAAAGTTGATAATTTAAAAAAAAGATAATAAAATTTTAAACCATTTATTAAACATAAAATATTCATTATTTTGTTATTAACTATTAATTATTTTAGTATTTATATTCCCATATTAAATAATGATAGAGTTTTATATCAATTTTGAGGTAGGTGGTTAGATCTTCCCATACATGAAGATGACCTAATTTGATGGGTGATTAATGGTAAAGAATAATATTCTTTCGAAAAAATATAAATATAACAATAACATGAGGTTATTTTTTTCTAATTTTATAGTATTGAATATGATATTTAAATTTATATACAAATAATAAATACCCTAGATGAAAAACGTGTTGTGTTACTTTTTGGAGGCGATAATCTTCAAAATTCATGGTTAAATGTTTCTGATCATGATGATTGATATGGGAAGGAGGTGGATTATATTATTTCAATTTATAATAATAATTATATTATATTTTTCTCATTTAATAATCATTTTATATTTTATAAATATCAATTACATGTTATAGTTTAAAATGGATATTATCACATTATATATTCGGTAATCCATACAACATAAGAATGACAGTTTCAATTTTAATAAAAGAAAAAGGGATATCTTATTAGTAGTTACATTCATATCAAAATATAATTCATGATAAAATTGAAGTATATTTCAGTGAAAAAAGAATTATAAAATAATATTTGGGAAACTAAGATAGGAATGAATATATTTTTGGGAAAATAATGTGTACTCATATTGGAATCATGGTTTTTTTCAATATAGGACTCTTAAAAAATGGGGGTCTTATGAAAGTATGTGATGATTAGAGACTTTAGGATAGGGGACATGGTTTTAAATGATAGTTATTGGGTATATTGTTTTGTAGAAATTAAATTATTTGAGAAGTACATAAGGGATGGTGAGAGTCCCCTTTTAGAATTAGTGAGGATGACTATTTTTTAATTGTTTCAAATTAATACAATGATTACACATATTTTAGATGACAAGAAAAATAAAAAATGGGTATTAATCGATTTATAAATTAATTTTATTGATTATATCTCAAAAGAACATTTCATACATGTTTTAAATTTAATTTTTTCAATTAGTGTAAGAAAATTCACTTTTACTATTTTTATTTTAGAATTGTAAATAGTTTTCAGCTATGTAATTTTATTATAATTCATAAAAATATAATCCCCCTATTAAATAATTTTGAATTATTAATTCAAAATATTCACAAAATGATATCATATGAAATTCAAATTTTATAAAAATAATTTTAACATTAGTTCATGTAACATGTAAAAACCAATTCTTACAAAAAGTGTGTTTTAAAGCATTAAATTAATTTATAGAATACAATTATCAATTAATTTTATTTTAAAGGTAAAATTATAAAACAAAAAATGTTATATGGCTTAGAAATCTAGTTTAAACATAATATTACATAAATAATAATTAGTTTAAAGGAATAACCAAACAGATATTATTTTAATTGAAAATATTATGTAATTTTATAAAATGTTAATGATAGGTTTTATAAATTAGAAATATATAGTTCATCTCTATAAATATACCATTCATGGATTAATTGTTTTTATTCAATTCCATTTTATTATTATATAATTCTAATATCATAATATAGATAATTTCAATATAAAATATTTGTTAACATTTATCAATGTATGAACAATTTCTGAAAAAATTAAAAAATTCAATCAAATATAATATTTAAATTAGATATTCAAAAATAATAATATTTTTATTTAATTAAAATTTCAAATTTATATATTATTTTAAAAAACAAAATATATTATGAATTTTTTTTAAATGATATATCATTTAATCATTAAGTGTTCTTATTCTTATATTGCATGCATTTCAAATTTATTAATATTTTTAATCTACTTTAAATTTTATTCTCATTATTATTATCATACATAATAAGTTTCAGATAATTTTATATTAGTTTTGAGTTCAAGATAATCTATTAGAATGTTATCTATAAATAGAAAATAATTTTGCTAAATCATGGGTCATTATAACACATTATTATTAATAAAATATCACTCCCTAAGATCATAAATTTGTATACGCAACTCCAAAAAATTATATAAAATCATCATATATAGAGATAATATTATCAAAGTGATACTAGATTGTAACAGGATCCCAAACATGATCTCTCACTAATGAAGGACATTCATATTCTTTTTTTATAAAGACCTTTTTGTAGTCCTATACTACATTAGAGACACCACTAGTAGATCCACTGATGAAATCAAAATCAATTTGGACATCAAGTGACAAAATACAGAAAACCTGTTTGTTCCATAAAATAGTCATTCTCAAGAAAAAAACAGAACATTATCTCTACTAGAATAACCAAATATTAAAGGAAATATTTAACTATCAATCTTTACATGCATCAAATAAATTTATTACTTGTTGAAAATGTGGTCATGATAATTTATTTTCACACATATAAAATCAAAAAATTAGATATTCTACCCTATATTAAACATGGAATTCTTATTCACATCATAAAAACAAGCTCATTACCCAACTAGTATAGTCAATTATAGGGTAATTTGATGTATCCACACCTCATAGCCCAATGAATGAACAAATGTTGATGCAATGATGATGTGTATAGATCCCGAACCATATAAGACATACAACCAATTACAACATTAGAATATAATACCTCCCATGATATATGAATCTTCTAGCATAGATAACTCGAAGGCTTTTATCTGATCAACTCTAACCAAATTTCCTCTCTAGCCCTAATGGAAACTACCTCTGTTGAAATGATTTCTCTCTATATTGATGGTCAAGGGGGTCATAGGGATATCATCTTCCCAATATGTCTCTTATATATATATATCAATGCCTTGATCACTCTTCTACTTTTTCTACCTCAATATATACTACTGCATTGAAAGAGACTAAAGAGGGATTCCATCTTAATGCAAGCCTTTAAGGAATGTTGTAAACTCAATTTTTCATTGCTCATGTCCTCCAAATGAAAAAGAAACCATTATTGATCCACTATCAGGGAACTGGGAACATTTAGAAATAGTAAAATGTAATGAAGAGGACTAAAAATGAAACCCCACTTTCTTAATCATCTTTTAAAAGGAAAATTAGAACATCTACCCGCATTTGATCTCCATTGTGTGTCATGATGAATCCCCTCCCAAAATGATCCATACCTATCAACTTCCATCTGAAAAATTGCTACCATCAATAACTAACAAATATATGTCAAAAAAATAATGTGGAAACACAGTGCTATATCTATGAATACAAATACACATAAAAATTCATCTAGATAGCCTTTTAATATAAAATAATATGATATTTATAGTGCATGATGTTCTTATATCGGTTAATTAACTCCAATAAGATGGAATTCTCCTGGAGGAGATTACATATCATCATTCAATGTTCTTCCTTCATAGTTGAGGAATGAAACTCATCCTGGAAATTGTAATGAGACTTCTCCCAGTAAATATCCAACTACCCATTATCCTCATGGAATAAGATCCCCCACTGATGATCATTACCATATAGAATAGGAAATAAATAAAAAACCATTCTACCTAGAAATAGAGATTCAGCATAACGTGGTTTCCACATCTTCGGGTTGATCCTTAGTATCTTAATCAGAATTATATCCCCCATACTTCAATAGAACATATCTCTAAAACTCTCAATCTTTCTTCTTTCAATAATCCTCATCACTGCTATTGACTCTATGATGACCTGGTGGCTTATCTTAATTAACATCATTATCATAAATATACTGGGGAAATCAACCTATATCCATTCATGATGAATACAAATATAAGGACTCCATAAAACCTCTATATAGAATATTAAAGGGTACATAATTACCGAACATGAAAACTACCCTTTATTACCCATTTCAAACACATGTGAAGGTAGTCATCATGAGAAATACTTACCTAAGTATCTACCAATCATTTGTAAGAAAATTTATTATTAAAATTTGTAATCATCAAGATACATTCATGGGATATTATAGGGACCTATAATCTTGTTTCATAGATAGAATCCATTTCTTACAACACATTCTTAGTCTATTTTTTTTTTTTACTAAGACGTACAATCCACACCAATGATATTTCAAACACCCACTATATATGTCAATAATCACCACTAATACTGCTATGTCATGGAAATTTCCATTGGTACCCATCACAGTCTTGTAATTAATATGTGGATTCCCTCTTATGCATTCCTTCAATCGGCTGTTGATTGAAATGGGAACATATGGTATAAAATGCATAAAATATAATGAATTATAATATGATATATCAAATGAGAAGGGAAAATAAAATCCTATAATCATCACCAATATATAAATAAAAAATATTCTGTCATTGTAATAGAATTTAATTAAAATAAATTATATTGATATATAAAATACAAATATAAACTCCTCGATAGTGAAAAAAACCATAAAACTTGTAAACAACTCCATGAGCATGTAATTCCCCGCATGAGAACTAACCCACAACTATGATCCAAAAAAATAGTTTAAATATAGATGGGGTGAGCATAATAATATAGCCCATACAACCATACATAAATATCTCATTAAAATATTAATTATGTATTCTAAATGCTTTTGAAAAAATTATGAATCCATTAGCTTACTTAAACATAAAAAAATAAATCTCATCCTCACTATTGATCTATCACTAGGTAATAATATTTGTATAAAATGAATATACCTAAAAAATGTACCCCACATTCTCATCCCAATAGTTTTACCACCCTCAAATCTTAAAACCATACATTTCATGCTATAATCCCTTGATTATGTTATTTTAAACTATGTGAAAATATGTCACAGTCATATCATAGACTCATCCTACATCTGATGGTTCTCATCACCACCAAATCATAAAAACATTACATAACCAAGTAGATATTCTAAAATCCATTGGATCATATGTATCAAGCACTATACATCGATCAAATAAAACATGAACATGTACACCTATAAGAGGCCATAAACATTATATCTATAAATATGTATGTGTTATATCCTTAAGCTTGTACAAACAGAACATACTTTTATAGTAAAACATATATCCATGAACAGTTCTATATGTACATAAGATAAACACTAAAAAATCATAGATAGGGTATTCCAACATATCCAGTTATATAAAAAGTCATGGAATTAAAGAGGGATAAATCAGTCATCTTTTCCCTTACAAATTGGGATTTTGTGAAAACAAGTGAATCCCAAAAAATTAGGTCATCAACAAGATTCCTGACTTGGCTGGTAAAACATATGAAATAATTACATATAATGAATTGTAGATGCCACAACCCTAAAAAGTTAAGATACTTATATTTAGACTAAATTATTTTTATCGACTCAGATTTCACCCAATTTCCACTTAATTTCTAGGAACAAGATCTCATATATGAAAACAACAATCATAAATAGACATCATTAATAATTTTCATTTCCTAATTAAAAAAATACCATTTATTAATTAACCCAAATAAATATTTAATTTTAATAACTATATTTCATCAAATTTCATAATTATGTTATAAATCAAATATCTATACCCATTTTCTTTTTCATTCTCTCAGAGCATTCATTACAGCCATCCCATAGTTTCCATTATTAATCACCTCCAAAAATCTACACCCATACAATGAATTCATTTTGAATTCATGTAACCTTATATATCCATGTATTCTAGAAATTAACCTAAAAACCCCATGAAAATACTCAACTACAGTTCATAGGATAACTATAACATGATGTCAAAATTCATAAAACCAATCATCAAGTAAAAAAGTAATCAAACAACTTATATTTAGATTTATCCCTACTCCCAACACAATCAAATAAACACATTAAAAATCCCAACATAAATATATGGGAAACAAGAAATCCAGGATATCAATATCCTACCCCATTCTAATTGACACATAAATAAATATGTCTACTATACCAAGTTCATGAAAAATCACATTAAGGTCACTAATAACCAATTTGATTATATAAAATGTATTTTGATATCAAAACAATTGATCTGAAACATTTTTCATTACATAAAAGAATAGGTGACTTTAAAAAATAATATTCTTATATAAATGCCAATAATTAATTCCATCCAAAATCCTTTCAAATCAATATCATGAATTAACGTATTCATTATGCATAAGATTCAATAATAGTAATCATCAAATAAACAAAATGAAACAATTAGTAATCAACCACATATAATATTCATGTGGCACATTTATATTCATATATTTTTAAGTAGAATACTAAATAATGGTATATTATTCATTAATAATTATACTTGAAATACAATCCATATGTTTTATGAACAATTTAAAGAATATAATTCATTCCCTGGAAGAAAAAGAATGAAAAAACTCAATTGATCACTATTGGGAAAACCATAAAAGTGATCCAAAAAAAATAAAACCACAACCTATCACATTATTCAATTCTATATTTCATTATTATAAGGATTTTATAATTTTTATATTCATTCTGCTGATTTAACCATTTCTTAAAGATGATAAATCATGTTAATATTACAATATATTATAAAATAAAAATAAATCATCAGTTCATTGAATTGATATGAAATATTGAGTTTCTGTAAATAATAATAAAAAACAAGTGAAAATAGTTGATCACCACTTTATGTAAACTCCAATACAATAATTTTCCACTTTATATAAATAATGTTTTATGTAATTAATTTTTAAATTATTGTGGATGATTTAATATGTTATTTTGTATTTACAAAATTATTCATCATTATATTAAATTGTATTGTTCAATTATTAAATTTTAATATAATATTTTGTCATTAAATTGTTATAAAATTGTTCTATAATATAAAATATATATATATATATATATTTCACAATATTAAAATTCCATACTAAATAAAATAGAGTTTTTTTTACTTCTTGGTTAGTATTATATAATTTTATTTTTATTTAATAATTGTATTTTTAAAATTCCCAATATAAATTTTTAAAGTGTATACATCTTATAAGATGAGAATTATTTGGTTTCTATGTCTTGAGAAGACAAACTATTTTATTTTATTTTTATTTTAGTTTTTTGTTTTACATTAAAATGATATTCCAAATTTACATTCTTACATCTATGAAAACAAGAATAATTGATCTTGAGAAATAGTTTGATACTTTTTATTGTATATATGTAACTATGTCATATAGTAGTAAATATATAAGGGTTTTTCATTATTTATTGGTCATTCACCTTGTCAAATTACAAAAAATAAATCCATTATATATATTTAGTATCATATGATTTAGTTATAGTAAATTACATATATTTTTAATGGGTTACAAAAAATAATTACCCATTTTTAATACATTAAATAACTATATATGATAAATATGGATAGAAAATAGTTATATATTAATAAATTAATTATATGAGTTTTAGGATGAGGTTAGAGTGTTCATTATGAATTCAATATGAAAAAATATACTCTTATAGAATTATATCCATGTGTTTAAGTTGTTGTTACTCAAGGAAAATTGAAGTAAATGAGTTGAAGGAATGCATAATTAGTTTTTTAGAAGATAAAACATTTAAATTGTTTGATAATAATTGGAAATAATTATTTTAATTGAGATATTATAATGAATATTTGAGTTAAGTATTAAATTTGTTCAAAACGACAACATTGGTTGATGTATATTAAATTATATAAAAGAAAACTATGGTTGAACATAAACATATCTAAATTCATAAAAGATTTGCGAGGATTAAAAAATATAAAATTAATTCATTATATGATTCTTTTACAAAATTTACATTGTAATTATTTATAATTAAATAATAGAACACAAAAGTATCACCCATTTAAAGTGATAAAGTAACTAATTAATTACTTGTATTAGAGATAAGATACAATAAAACTGTAAACACCATTATTACATATATAATCTAAAAAAATATCATTTATTAATATAATATTTATAGTTATTCTTAGTTTTCATAATAATTGAATTTTATTTAATGATGTTCTTATTTTAGTATAGAAAACACAATTATTATATTATATATTAATAGAAAAATAGAAAATTTATATTAATTATTATGTTACTATTGAATAATTGTTATATTCAGTTACATTTATGTAAATATAGAAATTAAAAAAATTAATAGTGAACTAAAATAAGATAATTCATGATGTAAAACTAAAATAACCACTAGATAATACACAATTGAAACAAATAGATCCAATGTACCACATATTTATAAGTAAGGTGTGAAATTTTAACATTCATTATCCATGGAATGGAACAATCATAATATTTGGTCAAATAAAAACCAATTTTATATTTCTATTTATGTTTTTAATTTGTAATATACATTATCTACTATACTTAAAGAAAAATTAAATTACATAATATTTGATAATTTCATAGATTAAACATCCTAGTAAGGATAATCACATATATTAAGAAGGATTATTTAGATATTTTAAATTCATACCAAGGATTTTTTTTGGCTGTATGATGATCATAATGAATATAAATTTATTTATATGTAATGTTGTTAAATGTATCAAATAAAGTTGCATGACATGGTAATTTTCTATGAAATAATATTAATGATAGGTTTGGTTATCACATATTTTAAAATGGGAGAAACATAACACTATTATAATTTTCTAAAAAAAATATATTTCATTAGATTTTTTTACCTAAATGATATAATTATTAGATATTTAAAAAATTACTCAATAAAAACACATCATATGTTATAAATATTTACCCATTAAAAAGGGTTAAATAATATAAGATATCAAACAGTGTTGTTATAGATTTTTTTAAAACATAGTCTAAAATCTATAAATCAATTTGGTGGATGAAAAATTGATTTAGTTTAGTTAAAAAAATTAATATCATTATTTGTGTTATATATTCATGATATCAATATCATTGAGTGAATAGAAAAATATATGTTTTATCTAATAATATATTACATGGTGAAAATGGGAAAAAATATTTAGAGTCAATGTGAGCATATATATGAATTACCTGAATCGAATGAAATATTTTGAACTGGTGAAGAAGTTAAGGTGTAATTTTAGTACACTCACTGGATTATTCCATCTTACCGGAAATATAATATTCCATTTTAAACATTTTTTAATATATTAGTAATTTGAGTGTGTTATATATCAAATATTAAGAATATTTTAAAATTACATGAATAGAAATTAATGTTTTTAAAATTATATTATTGTCACGTTTTAATGAATTGTTTATCATCAATGGTTATATTTAAAAAAAATATTTTTGCAAAAATTATTTTTAATCATGGTTTTATTAATAACAATTTTATAAAATTAATGTCGGATAAATTAATTTTGATTGATAAACTATATTAAAGGATCTATTTGGATATTTAATTTGTGTTGAAAAAATTACATTTATTAAATTGTTTTGTCATTGGTTAATATATTTTTAAAAAGTTTTTGGGATTATATAGAGTATATTTATTTTGTATTGAAAGAATTTGGATCGAAATACATCACAAAATAATATATATAATTGGTGAATAAATTAAAAGAAGATGATGTAAACACTAAATAACATATTAATTTTATGATCAAAAAAATATTTATCAAATCATTGAGAAACTGGAGTAATATTTTTAATATCAAAATTAAATTATAAAAATATTTAATCTAAAAAAGATTAAATATTTGATATCAGAAACATATAATCATTAATTTAAATTTGGTTATCATATAAAATATTAATGGAGTTAAAGACTTATCCAATAACTCTTTGAAAAATTATTATGGCTAAATATCTGAATAAATTTACATATATTATCTTATTTTGGTTTCAAAATTAATGGTTAAAAATTAAATAGAATTGAATAATATGATAATAGAATGATGTGAAATAATTTTTTAGTTTTTATATATCAAATAATGATAAGATCTATTGTTAAGGATAAAAATACTTTATGAAAATACTTATTAAAATTTATTCAGTTAATATATAATTCTATTGGGTTATAATATTATTTAATGTTCCTATTTTCTAATAAATGGTATCAGGATAAGATGAGAATTAATTTCAAAAAATTGGTAATTTTGTTGAATTTTTTAATTTAATGCATAATATAAAAATTATATAGTTGTACCTTTTAATTAAATAAATTCTACTGTACATCCAAAATATAAAATAATTAATTAAATTAGAGATTATTATGCAGATGATTATTTTCAATCTAGAAAGTCAAATACATTTTTCAATATCTTCACTAGATATGACTTATGAAATGTACTAATATATTGTTTATAGAGAATATTAACAATGCATTTATTTGTAATAACTTTTATCCATTATTGAAAATATATGAATTGAAATTACAATATTCATATAATTTTTTATATGGATGTATTAATGTATCATTCTATATTATAAATAATTTAATATCATTTGTTTACATAAAAGTAGTATTTATTCTGAAATAATAACATATATACCAATGGATGTTACCCACAAATATGTGAACCATTATTTAAATCATGAAGGTGGTGATTATTAATAATTTGACCATATTATGAAAATTTTCCATAGCCACCAAATGAAAATATTCTCAACAACATATTATCAATTATATAGAAATTGTAATTATTAAATTTCATATGAGTAACAAATTCAAAATCATTGAACTCAATAAAAAAATTGATAAATTATATTGGATTTTTTACAAGGGTAGACTTCTTTATTATCCTTATAATCCATATAATTTCTATAATTACATAACTATATTGATGGGATTAACATGGGTAGACATTGTGTTAAAATTTTAATTTACATAACAATTTCAAAAAATTCAATAAAATTATTGTATTTTTCAATTTTATTTCCAAACATTATACTTTATGAAAAAAAATTAATATTTTCAAATTCATAAAAATAAATTTTATAGATAAATTAAATTAACCCATATAGTAAAAAATTTGAAGTATTAGTACAAGGATAAAATCATTGTCAACTATCTCCTTATGAAATAACTTTATATCAGGAGTCTATCTAGGATTTTATTTCACTGTTACAAGAGGAGTTAGATAAGGAATCCAATAAATGATTTTAATTTAACAATAATTAGATTTCTAAAATATTTAATTTCATAAATCGAAATTTTATTATAATAAAATAAATTATTAAATCTAAAATAACCAATCATAGAAAATAATCATTGATATGTAACAGGTGAATAAAAATTGAGTTTTTTGTATCAGAAAAAAATTTCATGTGAAATATAAATATGTAAACTATTTTATATTCATATAATGATTTAAAAATTAAAATATCATAGTTAATATATTTTATGACACTTGTTATGGAAAGAGGTTAAATTAACAAGTAATGGATAAATTAAAAAATGATAAAAAATATGACATGATTGTTTAAATATTGGATATTTTATTTTCAAATAAATTTATGAATATAATTTTTAATTAGAAATGATAGTTATTGGTAGTTTATTTTTTCTTCCTTGTATAATTATGAATAAATCCACAAGTTATATTATATTTCACATATTAACTATACCATTGATGTGTCTTGAGTAACATATTATATATGGATAAATTTATGGTTTTGAAAACACATATTACATATAAATAAATAGGTACAAATGGATGGTATGAAACTAAGACATTGTTTCATTTAAAAAATCACACATTCATGATGAAAAAAATTCCATCAAACACAGCAAAGGAAAAAATAAAATGTGGAAGAGGATCGAAGAAGAATGTTGAAGAAGCCAAATTTGGAAAAGGAAAAAATTCATTCACATACTCAATCCCATGAAATATTTGTAGATGGAATCACCTATGAACTAATTAGTATATATAATGATGGAAATGACACCAGATACCATAAACCATTTCATTGTCAAAACGGAGGCGGTGAATTCCTCCCCCATGTATGACATCCCCTATGTACAATTTCCCAAACGAACTATGTTGTTCGAAGGATGATGTGTCATCGCCTGCCACTCAAAATGAAATTCCTGATGAGTATTTCCACCATGGGATTCCATAAAAGACAATATGTTGCCCTCTTTTCTCCACAATAAATACATATTAAGGGGAGAAGAAACGATTTGTCGCTCGAGTGAAAAAGAGCTCCCCAAACATTATGAAACTAACAAAGCATGGAAAAAACACAAAGGGTGATGAAAAAATCGACCCCGCACTAAAAACAGCTTATGTATGCCACCCCAAAATCCATTTTTGGGTGGCCCTTCATGGGATCCATCCCATGAATGATATTTAGAAGACCCACAATTTATGATAACAAGCATAAGCGACATCATTCACAGAAATAATGTGTCATTTTATAACCCCTCTAATGAATAAAAAATAGTCCATTGATGCATGGTGAAGAAAATGGGTTGGGGAAGACCCTTTATGGGAAAAAGTACGCAGAAAATCTTATACAGAAAATGGTTCACATACGACCCTTTTTGGAAAATCGTATGCTACTGACCATATGCGAGAAACCATTAATACAAGACCCTATCATCTAATAGTACACAGACACTCCTACGTGTCCAGCACTCATGCGTCTAGTTCCTATGAATACTCTATTATGAATATGCTTCTATGTGGATTCTCCTACATTGTCAGCCCTATTCAACCAACTCCTACACGACTGACCTTATTCATGGATCCATTCATACATGCAATTCCATACTGAGGGGTCTCCACCCCTTCACCTCCACTCAAGATTAGGGATGAGCTACGGTCCCGGCCATCTGGCCCAGTCCATTTTATACTGTCATTGACCCCCATGATAAATCAACAGTTGCACCATGAAATATTCAGTTTTGTTTATCAACATTTTCTATTTCACTGTTATGCCTCCCTAACATCCATCCCTTTACACCATATGTCAGACTAATTCTCATAAGACTCATAAACCCCATCACCTACCTGTTATACCAGGTTGATCCGGTAGTCCATGGAAAATCATGGTCATAGTGATTCTTACATTCATGGACTAACCCTTATCCATCTATCAAAATCTACGTACCAAGAAAAAATGGATCATCATAAACCTCCCTGGCCATTGTAAGTGTATGGTTAGTGTCTTGAGGACACCTCAGCTTTACTATGTTCCCAATTCCATGGGGGCTCTGCATACATTTCCAACTATTAAATCCCATAAAAAAGACAAATTATTCGTGAGGGCATGATTTTCATACCTATATATGGACTAATGGCTTGAATTATTCATTTCATTTCTCCTGCTATGATAATATATAAAATCATAGTTCAAAAATTCATTCCCTAACATATTTGAGGCATCCCATAATAACCTATCCCAATTATCATCTAGCTATTCATGGTTTCTATAATAATTGGTCCAAAATTTATTAACATAAACTATGATTTTTAATCTTGACCACATTCCATTAAAATGTACTTTACTAGTTTCTACAACATGACATTAAACTGTGATGTCAAATTCCAAGATATATTTCATTAAAATGTAGTATACCAGGTAATGTTGGGTCTTCACAAACAACCCCAACCATCGAAAATGGATTATCACTATCTGGAGGGCACCTTTGATAGACTATTCCAAAAATTCCTAGAAAACATTGCATATATTTCCCACACAAAAGGCATGTGAAGTAGAGAAAAATTCATCATCAGGATAGGATTTTCCAACCTTCATACACTATAATGGATTCCATTCCTTGTATCATTTCTCATGATCCAAGATCCTCTAGAATCATGGATTACATGTTCCTTACCTCCCTTGTTTGATTTGTGTTGGAACAACCAATCCTGATTACCCCCCAATTAATCATCATCTATGATATGTTACATTAATCTGTAGTATACCCCTTATGATTCTCAAAAGGGAACTCCTACAAGGATATGACCCTACATTTTATTTGCACGATATTCCATGAGTTCCCCTCTATGCCTTCACATAGAGTCTTCTAGGATTGGTTAATATAACTATCCATGGTATGAAAAGACATGGGAAGAAATTGACACATTCAGGACTCCCCTATCTCTTTCTCTCCCTTTGGGATTAAGTACCATTTATCATCAGAAGTTGTGCGACATGTGAGAATTAAATCCATTGCCTCCTCTTATATTTCACATTGATAATGACTCATGTGGTATTAGTGGTCGACACTGATCATGATATATTTGTAACCCATGTGGATGGGCCTATTATATGGTTAAATCTCTAGATGAAGGGAACTATAAGATCCTCACTTCCTTCTCTGACCAGGATATGTTGGACGCCTACCTAATGCTCGAGCTCAAGAGACAATCCCTATAGAAGTTAGTCCTGATAAAATTTCCCCAAACATTCTAGGGAATCATCTTCAGAATTAATCCCTACATTATTCTATCACATAGGTAGATCCTATGTGTCAGACCCAATCAGGCCCACATGAATGGTTCCCCTCAAGGAGGTACTTCCCATATCAAACAGAAATACATGGACATGGATTCCTACTATTTTCAGGATACTGAGGAAGCCTCCTTCAGTTCCAAAACCAGCACCCATATCAGCATAATATTCTATAGGACATATCTATAGTATTTTCATATCCACCTAAGCGACCATATCCTTTTAAGCCTCTTGGGCCACTTCGACCATAATCCAACATGAAATAATGACTAGGTATCCTTCGTATAGATGTCCTCACTACACGATAATAAACTTAGTGGATTGGTCCTTTTCATATGACCTTAAAAAGTGATGTGTCCAGTAAAGCTACCCCAATTTACATGTAATATGATTCCTATCATGAGGAAACTTAAAAATCTTTCCTTGGGGGTTCGATCTCAATATCAAAAGGATCTATATCCCCCTTGGATAATGATAAACACTAATTTGATTCATCAAAACGATTAAAACATCGTTTATTAATAAAAGACCATAGAATCATTAATATTTTTTATGAGGGTCACATTAGTGAAGAGCCTCATATACATAATGATGAATCCGGACCCATTCGTATTTCTGATCGATCTTGTGATCTAGGGGTAATCCATTGAAACATTCATGGGAATGAATGAAAGATTAATGAGTTTATGAACATTTCATAAATAAATAATAGAGTCTCAAAATAGGAAATAATTCCCACAAAAGGGTTTGATGGTCTTGAAATCCAATCCTCATAACTAATGGAGTCCTTAAGTGCTGTTTTCTAAATTAGCCAATGTGCACCTTCCTTTGGAAAGAAGGACCACTAATCATTGATAAAAATGTCACTGGGTGTTTTTTGGATCTACAAATAAACCCACTGGAGGACATCTGTGGACATCATACCTAATGTAGGGTTATTTTAGAAACACTAAACCTGCTGTCATCACCCATTGAGACTACTCAACTATGGAACCTTCATTATAACACAATAAGGATATGCTGCCCAATCCCAGTGTGACCATCTCACCCACTAAAAAGGTCCTTGAAAGGAATTGGGTCAAAACAAAATAGTGAAACCAATGTTAAAATCCATAAAAGTATACAATTTGTTTTTATAATTTTGACCATATTGTTTTCTCTCACAGATGAACCATAGGAGAATCATTAATGGTGAACCCGACGTGAATCCTAAATCAAGGTGGTGGGTCACCACACTTAAACACCCTTTCACAACCAAAATGATGTGGGATAAGAAAATTAATCAATTATTCATCTAATCATGATATGCTACTGTTATGAGGATTTTTATGTGCTGGTTACATTTATTTCAGGTCACCAGAGAAACCTTCAATATAATGGAATCCTAAAAGTTCACATGAACACACATGATGATCGACACAATAGATGAGTCCTCCACTAGGTAGATGAATCAATATCTTTCATTGATTCATCAACAATTGGTTAGAACATGCTGATATGATAATACCACTAGAATTGTACTCTCCCCATGATAGAGGCTGCAAGGCAGGCCCTCCAATTGTTAAAAGCTCACTAGCCACCTCTTTAGTCATGGTCAGAGTCCCACCACAATTAGGCCCTACTTGTCATCTCCAATATCTTGTATATTTTCCCTAGAGAATGTAAAGGAGTAACTCTACTACTATATTGAGGAAGATGAATATTTCACTGACAAAATCACCCTTGGGGAAAAGGAGCCCCGCTCGAGGGCCCTTGTTGGAGAATTTCGCCACCAACACTATGTGAACAAATATCCAGTCTCAAAAATGAATGTCAAAACAAGGGATATTTCTGATTTTCAATGGAAACATGACCCTCATACAACCCTCCAAGTGTAATGAACTTATTATTAAGACTAGGTCATCACCCTAGTTCCTAAGGAGGAGGTGTGTTGTACAAACAAAACAATATAACACAGGTAGACAAACTACTTGGCATTCTCTCTGGAAGCAGACCACCAAAATATAGTAGATAAAATTGTGCAGATTCATATCCTCATTCCCTATTGTGAGAAACACCATTTAATTTTGGTGGAAATTTATAAAAAAATTCATATATATACTAATGCTCAACAGTCTTTTCGATTAATAAGGGTAAAACATAATCAATAGATGAAAATATATGTTGATGTACAAGAACCTGCCATCAAAATAGGGTGGTAACCAGATACAAGTTGGAAAAAATTACTATTGACACACAATAATCCCTCTATCCCAATAGGGAAACAATGTATGTGAAATCATACAACACCACCAATGCATATGAATCACAACAGTCAAATACATTGTATATCAACTGGTAGACACAAATTCTGTCAACCAATATCCATCCCATGGACGAAATAATGTAGCTAGAAAATATAAGAGGAGAAAAAATACTATAGAAGCAAATAAAGACTGTAATTCAAATACTGCAGGAAAAAATCGGACACACATTACTTCTCACAAATATAAATCCCAGAATTCAAATACAATATCAAATGGAGAATGTTGCCAGAGTATCTCGGATACAAGTAGAGGGAAATCTCATTCTTCTACCTGAACACATGAGAACTTCTAGTAACAACTGAAAACAAAATTATGGCGGTGGAAAGTACAAACTCATTCTCCAATATCATAATGGGAATTTATAAATGTTCCATACAACTATGTATCTCAGCACATCATGGATCTGGTTGAAGATCAGACATATAATCCATAGCATATCCTCCAAAACAATTAATACTTCCTCGCTTCTGTAGGAAAGGAATGCAGTCGGGCCTACCACACCATACCCCCTGAAATGGTGATTAATCCAAAATAAAATATAGATACAGTAGAGTATAATTTCATCCCTTCTGTAGTCCATGAGGGACGATGAATATATTTTTTAATACAAGGACAACCGTCTCGGGAACAAATATATGTCCCAGCTGGGGGATACTTGTCCGACATGGTTGACTCTCCATGGATGGCATAAATCCCCAATAGAACACATTATTCTTGTCAGTGTATCCTGGTGACATCATGGGATTGTACAAAACATGGACTCATATATGAATGTTGTTACCAATAGTAGACAACACGAGTTTCCCATAAGAGATCACCCAAAAATGAGAGGTTCCAAAAAAAACAAAATAAACGGCACATTCATGGTTTTATATTGCTGGAAGATAGAATTTTTGATTCTATAAGACATTTAGAAATAGTTTCCCAATATCCTATCAATTCATTACCAAGTTTTTATGTGTAAGTATCATTTACAAAGACCCCCCCCCCCTCAGTGTTTCAACCATAAGATATGAAGGTCCTCCTCAGATGACCAATGTGGGATTACTCTATGGGCCAGAATCGATCAATCATGTGAGTCTATATTTTGATGCATGTCATGGTATCCCTCTCATTGAAATTGATATATAACATCAATAAAGTCATTAAATTTATATTTTCTACCAGTATGGTCTTCCCTAGTGTTGAAACTACAACTACTATACTCCCAATAGTTATACGTCCACCTATGATGGTAGTCCTCCCCATGACGGCAGTCACTGCAAAGGTCCTCCCCACTATGAAATAAAGTAATGATAAGTCCTTCCCCTCATTATAGTACAACCTAAAGGTCATCCATCGTATTTAAATATTATATATTCGCTCTACAACCAAACATCCATCCCTAATGGTAGCCATTTCTATAATGGAATTCATTGCAAAGGTCCACCCTATAATGAAAAAAAGTATCAGGAAGGTCATCCTCGCTATAGTCTGCCCTGAAGGTCCTCACCATTATTCACACAACAGAATATATCCATGTAGATGAATGATAAGCTTTTATTTTAGTCCTCTCCAACATATCCTTAGGCTTGAAGTACCTCCCCATAGTCTAAATCCGCACCAACAAGTTAGTCCTCCCATCACTGGTATGAATATTAATAATCTATCATATTTTGAGCAACTTGGAAGGGTAGGTTCAGATACAATATAAACTAATTCAATGAGAAGTGAAATCATTTATCATGTATGAAATGGCCCGAGGCCACACTCATTCTCATAGCCTCCGTAACACCATTTATAAATTAGTGAAACCCCAACCAGCACTACTACTCATGATGAAATCGTCATAAAACATAAATGTAAGGAACACTTGATAGAGGAAGCTCTGGAATAATAATAAAATAATATGTTACTCATGAGAAGAATCCTAGTATGAGATGAAAAACTAGTTCTGTTCTGGACCACAACCACTTCTTAGTTCAATATTCCAAAAAAGTTGTTAGACGAATTCTTGTATAACATTAACCTTAATATCTGGATATATATCCACTAGTTGCAAATGACATTTATACCTTATGAAGAGTATAGAGACCCTATCTGTATATTAGGAGAGTTTCTTCAGAAACTTTTCCTAATATACTTTCCATTTGACAACATTCGTCATCAGAAAGTCAAAATAATACCATTGAGTTCGCTTTCCTCCATATGATGAACAAATCAGGTTTCTTCATCAGTGATGCCCAGTCAATTGTTCACATCCGATGGTTTGGAGAACATTTCCCTCTAGACATTACCCCACATACCATCTAGTAGAATTAACTAGAATTTGAATCCTAAAATTTCAACAGATCGAGATGGAATCCAGATTAAGAATCTATTTAGGAAATTTTTCCCAGTCAATAACATACAACCTCGAGTAAGTGTCAAAAGTGTCAAGCTCAATGAGAGAAATCCATTATATCACTCATAAACAAGGATACATAGAAAATTTATAATGCTTCTCTCCTAAGGGTAGCTAACCAAAAAAACACTGATCATCTCCTCATAAGCAAAAAATTAACGTTCATGTTGAACACCATATTTGACCCATGCCACATTGGGATGTGTGAGATCAAGAAGGAGACAACAGAAGCAACAACCACTATAGTACGAGAGCAACCACAGCCTAAAGAAATGGCATAATTTTTTAAAAAAATTTCCACTTTAAGAAAAAAAATCCAGGATGGGACACATCAATGAGAGAATGGAAGAAACCCTTCCGCATAGGGATGGGGGAATTTTGACAACAACCACTCTCCCAATGGGATTAATCCTTTTACCGCATAGGGAGGAAAATATATAGAATGGTTATTCATTCTATCTATTGTCAAGACTAATGTACCCTAGGGTGGAGGAACACTTTGAAGTCATATCAAGGCTCCCATCGAGTTACTCTTTACCAAGAAACTTGACGAGTGTCCCCATATATAAGAAGAAGATCTGAAGAGAACACAATACACCCACCTACCATTTGGAACCCAGTACAACACCTCCAATGGATATGCATCAGTGAAAATCGTGGTTGTTAATCTCATGGACTGGGAAAGTGATAATCTACATAATCATGATACATGATAAGATAGTTCCATTCTAGTGGTGGTTCATATTGAGCATGAAGTTCTGTGTACCCGAAACAAATGCCCCACCTTAAATTTTGGCACTCCCCCAGTTAATCCATCATTTTATCCTTCGATAAATCTGAATCAGGATATGAATAAGAATGAGGTTTTATAAAACACACCTTTTCATCCCAATGTTAATGACCCCTCACACTTGAGAATAGATTCAATCAACAAGTGGATGAAATGAAAGTGCTAAAGAGAATCAATTCTAAGATGTTATATGCAAGCTATCTTACGGGTTATGTTTGTTCAGTAGAACATCAACACACACTTCCAACATAGGTTCCTCTTACAATAGGGATCATCTCGATTGATTAATAATGGATGAAAAGATAATTATAGGTTTCTCTGTGACCTTCATTCTTCCTGAACCAAATCTAGGATGATAAAATGATTTTACCCCATTTTGTAACCAATTAGAAAATATTTCGGAATATCCATAATGGATGTCGCCGGTTGGGTATCATACTCATGTTTGAGTAGCACCAAAAAATCCAATCTTTTACTCTACTACATCCGCTCATGTTCAGGTCCAATAAGACATGAATGAAGTGACCATAAATACCATCACTTAATTGATGTCCCATTTAAAATTAATGGATGTGTGGAGCACTCTGATAAAGTTATAACAAAAACTTTTCATCATTTATGTATGTAACATTCCATAACCTCTAAATTTCAAGTACCATGTATTCCTAGTTTTTAATGGATCAGGGGACCAGAAGAAACAACTATTCACTATGCATAATACTATGATCCCATGATGGGAACTCTAGAGCAACATGAAGCTATAAAGATCTGATTCATTGTGAAAACTCTGAAAGGATCAGCCTTATTGTGGTAATATAATTTTCTATCAGCCTTATTAATAGAATGCGAGGATCTCTATTTCTAGTTCCTATTATAGTTCAGCTTGATGATTCCAAAAAAAATTCCTAACCTCATGAACTGCATACATTGAGAGAATTAGTGTGTTTTTGATATTATTTACAGATGGAAGAATATGATTATCCTCTTGAACTGGACACTCCCCAATGATGAGATATTGGAAATGTGTATCAACCACCTTAGTTATGATAAATGAACACAACATATTATGGTGAGATATAGAAATGTGTTCCATGACATATCCACCATCAGTAATATGATATAAGATTCCATGAAATAGACTAATATTATGTTTCAAGTAGCCCCATCAGCCCCATTAATAGGGGATGAAAAGGCTAAAGTAGGTTCTATCTCACTTAAGACAAAACCAATGTTGGCTCCAGCTCCTAGGCCCACACAAAATCATGTGGGGACCCTAGTCATCATCAGCCTCCCCCGCCTCATCAAGATGAGAAAATAGAAATAAAAAAATCAAGTTGTGGAGCAAAAGATTAATGTTTACTCATTATGGGATGACTATGTCTGTGGCAACATCATTGCTTCCATGAATTGAAACTTTCTCCAGCCTTTGAATCCGAAGAGGGATGATGAATTAGTTTTTTATGGATAGATATATTACTATCCCTTCCACCAAATATTTGTGAACAACATCCAAGAGTGTTTCTTCTTTGAGGACCCGTTACAATTGATGATAGATGCTGGAAAAATAAAGATGGGACCATAGCTAGAGTAAGTGGAATATGTCTCTACCACTAACCGAGATAAAGGAGGGGAGTGGACAAAATTTGATAACAAAAAGAAGAATTTTTTTGATAGTTGGATGAAATGGGAAATAATAAAAAGAGGTCATGGAATAATCTATGAATAGATGAAGAAACAAATCGTTCCCCAAAAATCTCATATTATAACTCATCCATCATCCATGACCCTGTAATCCTCTAAAGGATGACTTCCAAAAAAACAGTCTCTTCAGAATGATGGAAACAACATCAGGAAGATAAAATTTCACCCAATACAATTTTGTATATGAAACTTTTAGACTTCATTCCATTAGATCTGAGAGTACAGAACCCCCCCCCCCCACCTCTAAATTTCACCACTTCAGGTAGATGATAATTAAAATTCATCATCTGAATAGTATATGATTTTTGGCTCCATCAATGTCATCAACATAATAGATCCCTTCTCCAATGATGAATAGGTTATCAACCCAAACTCCCGACATCAAATTGGGGGGCCAGAGGATAAAGCCCTAAAATATTTGGATATTAAGGTATACGTGGCCATTGTAGAAATAATGATTATGGATACACCCCCACTAATACCGTTAGTAGTATAAAAACCCATGGATGGACCCTCTGACAGATCCAATAGGTAAAGGAAACTTCTCTTCCATCATATAATGCCACACCAATAAAATATTTCTACAATTTCCATTCGAGGAAGAACATGTGGGTAATTTTCCTCAATATGTGAAAAAGCCTACTCGGACCAATCCTAAAAGGTTGGAGGCTCCTTGGGCTCTAATATAATGGGAAGTCCCATATTTAACAACTCCCCAATCCACTAAGGCACCATTTATAGTGTCACATGCAAGACATATTTTAAAGTTATTTTTCATTTAATTTACATCCTTTCTTTGTTTTGGGGGTTTCCCTAGGTTTTAGGGAAGAATAGATGAGTATTCATGAATTGGGCCAAACCATGAGCCCAATTTCAGATTAAAAAATAAATTTTGTATCTTTTATAAAATATTCATTTTTCAACATTTTTCATCCATTAAAATTCCTAATTTACCTCCCCTAACCTATTAACACCACCAAGGTAATTTGGAGCTTTTAGAAATCCATAACCAGGGTTATTTGGGTTTTTATCTAAGGGGTTGGGCCTACCTGAAAGCCCAATTCCTGTTTTAAAAATAATTTTTTATTATGTTATAACTTATTCATTATTTGGGATATTTTGGTGATTCAAAGTCTCACCCAAGAAAAATTAACCCATCCACGCGTCTGAGCTCTCTCCCCCTCTCTTTGGAGCTCTGGTTAATCTCGATTTGGTGCCGAACTTCATAGGCTTCCTCAAATCGCCCAGATTTGAAGAGGTAATGTCTTTATTTCATAACTCTCTCAATTCTCATGATTTTTCCTCCATTCTAGTTCCTAATTGACCTAATATATCTTGTTCGAACGAAACCTAAATTTTGGCTCTTTTAAATTTCAGATACTAGTGTTTTGGAGTGAATACTTCAAGAAACTTCAAGTAAATGAGCCCTTTTCTTTCCTCTTCCAAACTACTTTGGGTTTCATTCTTTGTTCTTAGGGATTTTTGGGTTATAATTGAGTTTCATAATGTCCAGAAACTAGGTTTTCGAACCTAGGGTTTATCATTGGGCTTTCTTGGACATTTTGTTTCTGGTTTTAGGTCTGGTTTACCTTGCTTGAGATGCGGCGGTTGTGCGTTTGAGTTTTCGCACAAAGGATTCAAGGGTATCCTTGGTTTTGGTAGGTGATTCCATTGTGTGTGAAATTCTTGTGAAATAGCTTGCTTTGTTCATGGTACCTTAATTTTTATTTCACTTGAATGTTTCTGTAAAAATTGGTTTTAGTTGAATTTATAATTCAAATAAATTTTAAGTTCGAATTTTTGGTGAAATTGGGGGTTTTTCAATCAAATATTTTATTGGTTCATTTTGGGCTAACCTATAAGTAATTAGTTGATTTTAATTAACTGTAATAGGACAGAAAATACTGTTTTTATGATTTTCCCATGTGTTTGATTCTTTGAAAGTCGGTTTTAATGGTGTTTGTGAAACACATGAATTTCTAAGAGCCGTGTTGTGTAAAAATGGAGGTTTTACAAGGATGTCACTTCTTGAACCATATGAGGCTTCCCAAAAAATGATTTTTTTAATTTAAATGTATTGGGATTACTTTTATGTTTTGTTAATTAAAAAATGTGCACATAGTGTGCAATTGGGGTTCTCAAGGTGTTTTTTTGTGCAAAACACTACATGATTTTAGGGAATTGTTTTTTTTTCAAATCAAAGTGTTTTATTGTGTGCTTTAAGTGGTATAAAAATGTGATAGATACTGTATTTATTGTGTGTGACCATTAGTGTTGTTTTATTTGAAAATGGATTTATGTTTCATGCCTAAATTGTTTTAGCACAAAAGGGGAAGCCCGGGTACTTAGGTGGGCAGATTTGTCCTAGTACGGCTAGTGGACAGGATGAGTGTTGTCCTTATTTCACCTAGCATTTGGATAACGACAAATCTAACTAAACTATGTGGATGATGATTTGAAACCACTATTTTGTGGGTATGTTTCATACTAGAGTCTCTTTCATGAGAGTGGATTTTAATATGGTTGCTTTACACCAAGGTACGAGGTACATAGGGCCCGAGACAACCTAGTGCCTAGAGGTGTTCCTGGTTTGTTGCTAACTAGATTTTTAGTATTTACCCTTTTATTTGGGCGTTTTTTTTTCAGAAATTTATAGTATCTATAATTTCCATTTAGATATGTTAACATTCTGGAAATTCAAGTTAGAAAAATTTTCTTTTAAATGAAAGTTGCATTTCTTGGAATTTCATCGTCGTTTTTCTTTACGAATTAAAAATGTTTTCTCCTTCACCTTATATTGCATGAACTATTGAATCAATGGGTGGTATCCTATTGGGATTAGTCTCACACCCTACTTACACCCCATGGGTGTAAGTAGACTTTGTTATGCTTGACTAAGGTAAATGGAAGGCTAAGGGTGATGGCGGTTCAGGGTGTTAGTCCTCATCGTTGGGGCGGAGTTGCGGAGAAGGTTTGTGGGTGATGACCCCCTTGATGTGTGGAGTCCATGGGGATGTAATTATGTTGTCATTATTTATTTTTTTGACCACTTTTAGTGTCTTTGAAAATATGTATTCAGTTCTGGTTTTTGTGTAAACATCGTTTGGTTTACATTTTTCAGATTCAGTTTATTGATTGTTTTTAAAGTTTTATGCCTTCATATTCGGGTAAATAATTCCCAAAAAAAATAAAGGATACTCAGGAACTTCTGCCAGCCCGTGGGGATAGGGAACACCCTTCGGGTCTTGTCAAGGGCTAGGTTTGGTGCCAGTTTTGGTGGCGACCAGATTCAGTTCGTGACAAAAATGGTATCAGAGGAGGTTTGCTCCTTGGGTCATGTTATTTGGGGGAGAGTCTGCATATTCTGGAGCTAGGATTTTTGGGACTTGAAATTTTAGTCATGGGTAGTGTGCCTATCCTGCACACCTCATGACGGGATTCAAGTCACCAAGGGAAGTATAGATTTATCTGAGTCCTTTGGTTTTCTTGGTTTAGTGATGACTATGGGAAATGAAAAGAGAGTTGGGAGAATAATCTCAGTGAGCTCGTAGGGCCTGGAAAGCCATGTGGAGCCGTGGATATTTCCCTAGAATACTCTCTATGATGGTGAAGTGATTGGAATATGGCTGCCAACCATATGTCCAAGTCACCCACCGAAACTAATTTCCTCTCACATTGTCTTGTGTCTCTTGGTTTTGGAATCATGAAACTTGGTTTTTTTAAGAAAAAAAAGACTTCACTTTAAAGAGTGTGAATTTTTGTGAAGTTATTTTCTATTAAAGTGAATATGGTTTTAATTTTTTATTTCCTATAAATAAAATTTCATTATTATTTCAAAAGGGTAAATTATGTGTTTACACCTCTTTTGAAAGTATGAACTATGTTAATTGGGGTTTTGAAAATATGTTTCTAGTGGAATTTTTTTTAAACCGTGGAAAAGTGTTTTGGATAGAATTAAGTGTTCTAGAATTTTTGTGTGGGGGTTGAAGATGGATTTTGGGTTTGGTGACTACTGAAAAAAAAATTATGAACTTTTAGAACCATTTCTTGAAATGAGAAGAGTTGAGTTCTTAATTAAATGGATATTTATGAAATAGTGATTTTCATGAAATTAGATTTGTTTTGAATTTGGTTGAAATGTTTTGAAACGATTGTGAAAGGCATGATTATGTTCTTTTATTGAATTTTGGATTCTTTTCTAAACTAGTTTCTGCGATGAAAATTTGGGTTTTGATATTATGGTTATTGTTTTTGTGAAAGGGAAAGTGTGGTTAAAAGTTTTGATTTTAAAAAGAGGAAAGGTTTGATTTTTGGTAATTGGTGCTCTCAAGGGTGACCACATGCATAGGTTTATTTGGGAATATGGATGGTTATGAGGTGGGTTCCCAATGTGGCATGTAATCATGCATGGGTGAGGCTCATGAGATACTATTGGTAAATGCGCAACCCAGCAAAACTATTTTTTTAAAATAATGTTTTTGAAGGAACGTGTTGTGTTTTGATAATGTATGGTTGGGAGGTATGGATTATGTGTTTTCGGGATTATTATTGTGGGATGTTTTGAGTTCAATAACCCCTCTTGTTTGAATGATTTTTTGGGTTTGTGTTTCATTGATAAGTTGGAATGAAGTGTTGGTCAGTGGTTTCTTTTGAGGAAAAGTTTGGGAGGCCAATGTGGTGGCTTCCCTCATGTATTCGATTCAGGTTTGTGGTCTGTTGTGACCAAATAACCAGATTGGTTGGGTACTTGGGTTTTCCTGTAGGCTAGGGTACACCCCCATTAATTGTTAATGTATGATTAATGTTTGGCCTATGGTGATTGCTATTGGATGATCCTCCAGTTGATCAACATAAGGAATTTATTCTTGAGGGTTGGAGATTGTGTTTACCCCCCTTCTTTTTCAATTATGTGGATCCCCCTATAGTGGGAGAGTGTTTGTGGGAGGTTGAAATAGACTTCAGTTTCTTATGTTTCCTAAGTTGTCTAAGGTCAATGATGATCAGGGCTATCAGTGTAGAATGATGTCTTAAAGGGCCTCTGGGTCTTTCGTCAGTCTTATTGAAGAAAGAGTTCATGTTAGGCCACCAGTGTGCAAGATCTGGCCAAGAGTGGCTATTATGGACACTTCCTAGAATCATGTGATGTTTGGGAGTCAGTACAAGGTCCCTCTCCTTGTGTTTTCTTTTATCCACAATGGTTATGTTCGGTGATGCCTTGCGATGTCATGTGTTCATTTGACTATAAGGGTGAAGATTGTGAAATCTAATGAGAGTCAATATTTTTTTTTGGATGTGTGTCTCCCTATAGGAAATTCTAAATCCTATGTTCTAGAGTAATGTGTTTCTATATGTCCTTTCATTCCACTGTTTAGCATCCGAAGAAAAAAAGGGGCGATGTGTGTGCATCCTCTAAGTTCTTGTTTTGGTAAAATGATGGGTTGGGGAAAAGCAGGTTTGAAGTGTGTCATGTCTCAATGAGACCATATAAGATTACAATATAATTTTTTTTGGAATTGGAAGAAGATGTTCAGTTTAGGGGTTTCCAAATCCTAACTACGAGGTCGAAGATGCTTCAATACATTGAGCTCCAGCCATAGGCCCCGGAGAGAAGCTGGCGCGTAGTTAGGGGAAATCCAAGAGTCGTTCAAACTTTTGTTCAAGTTCATATCCTCAATATAAAAGATAGAAATAGTTTAAACCTCTGGTGTTGTCTTCATGTTCCAATTTCTCACATTATCTGGAAATAGTTGTCAGTACCTTGTTCCCATGTCATACACAGAGTTGATTTTTCCCCCTTTGGGGTCCATTGTGTTTTTGTGAAAAGGTTAAAATTTGGGTTAAGCAGGTTGAAGTGCATAGTTTGTGCGCGGTTATCAGTAACCGTGTGCCAACCCAGGGGACCATGTCATAAGATATAATAGCTACTGCATGGTCTCCGCACATCCATGATCATTGGCCAATGAAACTCTGTGAAGATTCCTCTTTGGACAGAATGATCCGCACAGTTAACTCAAGGTTTCCCAAACCGTGTGAACCAACCGTGCGGCCATGCCATCTCCTTAAAATTATGTTGTGTTTTTGTTGTTATCCCATACTATTTAGTTAAGATGGTTGGGTTTTGTTTGGGGTATACCCACAATGGGACTCATGTAAGTTTCGTTGGAATAATTATGATATTAATCTACCCCTAATGCTGGGAAGCCGGTTCGAGGCCCACTATTAGTGTCATGATTTTGTCTTAAGGAAAGTTGTGTTTGTTATTATGGCGGGGAGACCCGTAATGGGTATCATGTGTGTTCTCTTGGAAAATGAATAATGTTAGTTTACCCCTTATTATGGGGATACCGTTCGTTCCTTCCCCAATTGTCATCCTTATTCTGTCTTAGAAATTGAGTTGTCCCTGGTGGTGGGATGTCCGGATTGGGTCACCCCGTACAAGTGACACAGTTTTCTCCTTGGTGTATTCTAGGTATAAGGTAGTATAACTTAAGTATATCTATCCAAAAATTTGTTACTTGGGTAAATTTGGGGTTGTAGAACACCCAATGGTTTTGTTTACATAATGTTGTGGTAGCGTTATTCGAGTTCGTTGTTCGTTTCAAGTGGATTCATTGAGCGTTGTCTTGTAGTGTTTGATGTGTTTTGTTTTGGGATGTGTTTTTAACGTGTTTCATAATTTTAAGTAAGTGGGGTTATTTTTGGTTGGTGAGAGTATTATCTTCCTCTTTTTGATCAATTGGAGATGTTCTTCATTTTTTGTAGCGGGTGAAAATGTGGCAAGGAAGTATGTCTTGGTCTATCGTTTGGGATTTTCTTTTACTTCTAGTCTTGTTGTGGCATTCTGGGGGTAGAATGCTTTATATTGGGGATAATTGTCACATAAATGAATTATTTGAAATGTATTTTTCATTTAATTTACATCCTTTCATTGTTTTGGGGGTTTCCCTAGGTTATAGGGAGGAATAGATGAGTATTCATGAATTGGGCCAAACCGTGAGCCCAATTTCAGATTAAAAAATAAATTTTTTATCTTTTATTACATTTTCATTTTTCAAAATTTTTCATCAATTAATATTCCTACTTGACCTCCCCTAACCTATTAACACCACCAAGGTAATTTGGAGCTTTTAGAAATCCATAACCAGGGTTTATATGGGTTTTTATTTAAAGGGTTGGGCCTACCCGAAAGCCCAATTCCTGTTTTAAAAATAATGTTTGATTATGTTATAACATATTAAATATTTGGGATTTTTTGGTGATTTCAAGTCTCACCCATGCCCAGTTAACCCATCCAGGCGTCTGAGCTCTCTCCTCCTCTCTTTGGAGCTCTGGGTAATCGCGATTCGATGCCAAACTTCATAGGCTTCCTCAAATCGCCCAAATTTGAAGAGGTAAAGTCTTTATTTCATAACTCTCTCAATTCTCAAGATTTTTCCTCCATTCTAGTTCATAATTTACCTAATATATCATGTTCGAATGAAACCTAAATTTTGGCTCTTTTAAATTTCATCTACTGGTGTTTTGGAGTGATTACATCAAGACAGTTCAAGTAAATGAGCCCTTTTCTTTCCTCTTCCAAACTACTTTGGGTTTCATTCTTTGTTCTTAGGGTTTATTTGGTTATCATTGAGTTTCATAATGTCCAGAAAATAGGTTTTCTAACATAGTGTTTAACATTGGGCTTTCTTGGACATTTTTTTTTCTGGTTTTAGGTCTGGTTTACCTTCCTTGAGGTGCGGTAGTGGTGCGTTTGAGTTTTCGGACAAAGGATTCAAGGGTTTCCTTGTTTTTGGTTGGTGATTACATTGTGTGTGAATTTTTTTGGAATTATCATGCTGTGATAATGGTACCTTAATGTTTATTTCACTTGAATGTTTCTGCAAAAATTGGTTTTAGTTGCATTTATAATGCAAATGGATTTTAAGTTCCAATTTTTGGTGAAATTGGGGGTTTTTCATTCAATGATATTATTGGTTCATTTTGGGAAGACCTATAAGTAATTAGTTGATTTTAATGAACTATAATAGGACTTAAAATTCTGTTTTAATGATTTTCCCATGTGTTTGATGTTGTGATAGTTGGTTTTAATGGTGTTTGTGAAACACATGAATTTCTAAGAGCCGTGTTGTGCAAAAATGGAGGTTTTACAATGATGTCACTTTTTGAACCATATGAGGATTCCCTAAAAATGATTTTTTTTTGTTTTAATTTAAATGTGTTTGGATGCCCTTTATGTTTTGGTAATTCAAAAATGTGCACATAGTGTGCAATTGGTGTTCTCAAGGTGTTTCTTTGTGCAAAACACTACGTGATTTTGAGGAATTGTTTTATTTAAAATCAAAGTGTTTTATTGTGTGTTTTATGTGGTATAAAAATGTGATAGATATTGTATTGACTGTGTGTTAAAATTAGTGGTGTTTTATTTGAAAATGGATTTATTTTCATGCTTAAATTATTTGAGCACAAAAGGGGAAGCCCATGTACTTAGGTGGGCGGATTTGTACTAGTACGGCTAGTGGACCGGATGGGTGTTGTCCCCTTTTCACCTAGCATTTGGATAACGACAACTCTAACTAAACTATGTGGATGATGATTGGAAACCACAATGTTGTGGGTATGTTCCCTACTTGTGGCTCATTCATTAGAGTGGATTTTACTATGGTTGATTTACATCAAGGTACGAGGTTCATAGGGCCCGAGACAACCTTGTGCCTAGGGGTGATCCTGGTTTGTTTCTCACTGAATTTTTAGTATTTACCCTTGTATTTTGGTGTTTTCTCAGTAAATTACTGTATATATCATTTCCATTTAGATATGTTAACATTCTGGAAATTCTAGTTTGAAAAATTTTCTTTTAAATGAAAGTTTCATTTCTTGGAATTTCATCGTCGTTTTTCTTTACGAATTAAAAATGTTTGCTTCTTCACCTTATATTTCATGCACATTGGAATCATTGGGTGGTATCCTATTGGGCTTAGTCTCACACCCTACTTACACCCCTTGGGTGTATGTATACTTTTTTTTCTTGACTCAGGTTAAGGGAAGGCTAAGGGTGATGGCGGTTCAGGGTGTTAGTCCTCATCATTGGGGCAGAGTTGCGGAGAAGGTTTGTGGGTGATGACCCCCTTGTCATGTGGAGTCCATGGGGATGTCATTATGTTGTAATTATTTGTTTTTAGACCACTTGTAGTGTCTTTAAACATATGTATTCAGTTCTGGTTTTTTGTAAACATCATTTGGTTTACATTTTCCAGATTCAGTTTAGTGATTGTTTTTAATGTTTTATGCCTTCATATTCAGGTAAATCGTTCCCAAACAAAAATAAATGATACCCGGGAACTTGTGACAGCCCGTGGGGATAGGGAACGCCCTTCGGGTCATGTCACAGGCTGGGGTTAGTGCCGGTTTTGGCGGCGACTAGATTCGGTTCTTGAAAGATAGAGCATCCACGTACTGGGAAGAATAAACTATTATATTAAAAATATTATATTATGAGTAATTTAGGTTTGATACTAACCAAGATGTAAATTTTGGATTCACTAAATCTATCAGAATATCACATTGAAGATCCCATAAAATATTGGATAAGTCCATAAGAGTTTGAAACTGAGGTAGTAGTCGCTGAAGACTACCATATACAGACAAATCCTGTATACTTCCAAACATTTATCTATTCCATTGGTAAAGATGAAGTATCTTTCATGCGAGGAAACAGAAATCCTTTATATGTTCTTAGAAGGATAAACAGTATCGATATCTGAAAAGTCATCATGTAGATGGCTATAGAGTTTATCTCCTCTCACTAGGGCTTCTTTATCAACCGGTCTACAATGAGAATGATCTGACGCCCTACCCCATGAATTAGTTGGGCTATGATAAAAGATAACAAAATCCATTGGCCAAATTAATATTGAAACCCAATTTGGCCACCACATCTATCACCCAAATGTTTTGGTAGTCTAAAATAACATGGCCTTCAATGCCTTTCTTGGAAGGATCTGGCTGCATCAACACACAACAATCCCCTCCTCTTACAATCCATTCCCCAAATATAGAATTAATTAATAGAGTGGGACACTTTATAATGATAAGGACCCATTTGAGCATTGATAAACGCGATATAATGACGAATCATTCTACGAGTCGAAGTGGAATTTAATTCTTATCAATGGTGTTGATTTGATTCCCACCCCAAACGGTTTAGAAATGGTGCTCGCAGATCCCCTCAAGCATATTTGGGTAGAATAAATATATCCTATCAATTAGATTAAGTTAATAGGACCAAATTTAGATGCATATTTAGTTTTCATTAAGATTTCTATTAGATTTCCCAAGCCTAATAATGTTGATAAGCTCATTGAATCCCCTGAAAATGGTGGGCATTCAAATTAGAATATCCCCAAACCATAATCATAACTCTATACAATTAGTTCCTTTCCCACTTAGGTGGGAAGAAGTGTCTCGTCACTCAATGAAGTTAAGTAAACTTTTTACCCCTCACAACATCTTCTCTAAAGAATCATTCTCCAATGTTCGAGGAAGAAGAGGATACCACAACGCTCATACACCAAAATTTTAACTCTTCTTCAAAGTATGGAGAAATCGTCTTATGAATTTTTACCCATAAAATATGAAGAGAAAGATAATGAGGACGGAGATGTGGAAGAAAAAAACCTAAGGGTTTTCCCTCTAGAATTTGGGGATGGTGTCTCTAAAACCGTTGATGAACAAAAGGAAATTAAATTTGGTTCAAAAGAAGAACTGTGACCCACTATGATTAGTGTGGCCTTTCCTTTCAATGAAAAATACATATACAAAAATTTCATAAAGTAGAATCAATAAGATTTTACCTTTAATTATATAAATTTTTTTGGCCTTGATCCTAAGGTGGCTAGTCACCACCTTGTTCTGCTATAAGACCATTGTGGTAACAAGAAGGATTCAGGAATGACATGCCAAAAAATGCTACCAAAATAACTGCTAATGAAGACATGATCATAATTTCTAACATCAATTAGGGTGTTCAATACTCTATTTGGATAGAATATATCGTCCCCCTGAAAAATAAAAATAGGAAGATCTGAGTGAGAATTTATTTCTGAGATCTCAATCTACATTTCCCAAAATACAATTTCCCAGTCCAGATCACATAATATTTTATCAATGCAACTGCCAGATCTTTGGCTCTCTAATTCAAGGATGAGTATTCATGATATTATGAAATAATCATGTCCGGATAAGATGATGAAGCCATAGTTTTTAGGGATCCCTAGAAATTTTCATTCTATAATATAAGGCATTTCAGTTTGAAAAATGATTGCACCACATATCACCAAACCATGCATCGCATTTTCAAACCATTCATAGGAATGATCCTAAAAATCTATATTGATGGCGTGGGGGTAAAATCATTAAAATAATCAGATCACCTGTTAGATCTAAAATTTATTTTCAATAAAATACGATGGAACAGTCTAGAAATGAACCCCCTAAAATCTGATTTTGGTGGAACCTTAATAATATTCCTCTACTTCATCCTACACCACTATGGAATCAATTTCGACCCTGAGATGAAAATCATCATCCTTGGCATGTCACCCCATTGCAACCTCCCTAAGTTGAGAGAACTCCATTGAAACCCATCCAACACTCGACACTTAATAGCTAGCCTCACAAGAAAATGATTTCATTTCAATAGGTTGATGAAAAAGTGCTGAAATATCAATCGATTTATTATTATCAGGAAGAATCTAGAAATCTAAAGATATATCTCTTAAGTCCACTGGTGGTGATGCCACCTATTGAAGGAAGAACACATTATTTTTACATGACTACCATGGAATGACCACTAGGCGCCTTCCTCACACATAATAATGATGAAAAAAGTGAGAATAGTCTCTATTAACTTAGATGAACCATAATTTATGTTGATACACATTACTAGAATATGGAGAAGAGTTTCTTAACATTATTATTTTAAATCCCAAAGCTAGGGGATCACCTAATGAACCACATGGTCTATTTGGTCGCCCATAGCAACCTGATCATGTATATTCATATTTTTCCAATGGTAATTGGATACCTATCATGATGAGATGTCATTATACAACAATTAGATATATGAATCATAGTTCAGAATAACATCAAAGGGTATGAATTTGTAGATTTCGTAGCAGAGCACCCCTTGGCAGACATGACATCGTTGGATGTTGAACAACCTGATGAATAAGTATTATCTTTGCAAGAGGGATCCCATTTGTTGGAAATGATCATTGATGGTTCCAATATAGGTTTGTTAATAATAAAAATGGAAGACCCCAAACTCAACAAAGTGGGTTTGGTAGACAAAATCATATTCCTAGAAAAGGAATTCATACCTTATTCCTTCCAACAATCCTAGGGGTGGAAAAAATTAAGTAGAGTACCAATCAACAATTGCAGTCATAAATATAGCACTCCAAGTGAACGATGAGTTCCAAAAGATAAAAGGAGTATCAAAACCAGTCATCAATAATGTTAATGGTTATTATTCTATTAGTAATGATGAGTTGATCACATTTATGAATCAGGTTTTGAAACTAATGGATGAATTCCAATCAGAGCCGTCATTGATTTATCTTCCCTTGTCACAAAATGTGCAAGATGATGCATTGGTAAATGTAGCCGAGACTCTAGAATATCCCGATGGTAATGAGATATTCCTCAATATTTCCCACTTTTTGATCTTATTACCATTAATTCATTCCGATAAAGAAGAACTCAACAAAATAATTCCCATATTTGATTTGTGTGTTCATACCACCTACTAGATGACTCCCATTGAATATTACATTAAAATGGGAGATCTACCACTAGATAGGGCTAGAAGGGAACAAATTTGATGATGAGAAATCCATATCATGATGTATGATGGCACAAACAAGTAAAATGTCCTTTATAAGAGAGGTTTTGATGGGATACTTCTTAGGTACATTGATGAGGAGGATAACTTACTAGTTTGAAATAAGTACATGTGTGAACTTTTGGATCACATCAATCTGCATCCAAGGTCTCTCATCAAATTCAGAGGCCTGGATACTATTATCCCACTATAACACATCATTACATTGAATTCACTATGAATTTAAGTCCCTTTGAAGTTCATTAAAATTTCATCCACCAGCCCCTAGAGTTACTTCACCCATCCAATTACACATGGAAAATTTCTATATGGGGAATGGAGGTCGTCAGATCATACCCTATTACTACATTAAAATATATATATATATATTCTCACAGTAACCGAATTATTTTACACATGGGAAAATGGAACACCCCTAAATGAATTTGGTTCATGAAGAATTTCTTATTTTTAGATTACCAACATCATCACCATATTTTGTATTTCTCCTACAACATATATGGAAAATGGAACAAATATTTACTCTGTTGAGTTAGACAATCTATATAAAGAGCGTAGAATCATGTCCAAACCTTTATCCCACTACCATGTAGTGTCCAACATGTAGTTAAATAACTTAAATAAGACCTTATCCAATATAATAAAAAATATTGTATAACTGGACATGAAATCATGGCCAGATAAGCTCTTCTATGCTCTGTGGGCTTACCAGACCACGACCCGCACCACCATCCAAGAAACACTATACTCATTACTGTACGAAATGGAGGTAGATTTACCTATTAACATTCAACTACCATTTATCTGAATATCCATTTCTGATCAACAATCCATAGATGAGTAGTCTGAAAAATAGTTCAATGAGAAGGATTGTTTAGATGAATAATTATTTCACATTATACACCATTTATATGTTTACCAGAACTAGATCACACACATCCTAAATATAATTTTTCTCCTTCGGTCTTTCTTAGAAAGAGAAATGGTACTAGTCCTAAAAACTCTGATGATAATGAGAAATAAACCTCCAAAATTGTATCCAAAATGGGAATGACCATATTTTATACATAAAGTCTACTCTAACAGAGCATATGCCTTAGTTTCAAGGGCTAGATAGATCACCAGATCTCTCACCAAAGACAGGTTCCTATGGAAATAATTTTGTAATTATAATATTATAATCATATCTGTCTAACATTAAATAGGATAGACCCACCAACATCTATGCCATATGATGTTAAACTAAACAGAAGTCATCCAAACTGCAAGATGTTAAACTGCATGGAAAAATCATCCTAACCACTTGATGTTAAACAACATGGGGAAATTTTCCCAACCAGATGAAATTAAAATTTATGTAGTTCATTGTGTTTCAAATGGTAATTCATCTTTCATGAGTCAAATTAGTGCAAGGGAAAGATAAAAATAACCCCCTTCATGTGAATGGGTCAAACTGACATGTGGAGTGTTTTCTGGAACTATATTCATCTTGATTTTAATTTGTTAATGGGATATCCCGTGACACCTAGTTCATACATCCTGAACTAGCCACCATCTAATGTCAACTAGTACCCTTTACCTCTGTATATTTCAGACTTTTGTAAGAGAATCCCTGAAAATTCCTAACCATACTATGTTAAGTGGTAAGGTTCCTTTGAAACTACATATGAATTGATTCCTTACCAGCATACATTGAGACACCTAGACCATAAGTCTAGGTCCATCCACTACATCATAAAATTCCTTATCTTTATTAAAAGGCCATAATATCACAACGTTTCGTTATGAACTATGTATGGATTGATTCTATCCTTCATGGGATATGTAGTGATGCTAGGATTTATTATCATGGTCTATCCACTATCCAAAACAATGCCCCTCCCTCTACACGGGTCAGACATGTATATGAACCATGTTTTCATAACTATGTGAACATTGATTCCAATCTAACTAAGATACATAAGAAACCTTCCTGAGTTTCACGCCCAAAACATCTCCCACATCATCTATTTAATGTCAGTTAGCTCTCATCCATATCGTATGATGATAAACTATAATGGATACTAGAACTATGTGTGGATTGATTCTTAATACTTCAAGATACATAGTGAACCCCAAATACCATATCTTGGTCCAAACATCAATGGAAAAAATTGAACCCCCCTACGTATTGGTCACACTTACACAGATAAATTGATGGTTCCTAACCTAACAATGTCAAACTGCATGGTCTAATGAGTCTTATCCACATGACATTAAATTGTAAGGTACCCCAAGAACTACATGTCGCTTCATTCTTAGTATGATGAGATACATAGTGACACATGGTCCGTCCTGGGTCTAACCATGTGGAATATAAAATAAATCTATTTTCTACAAGAGAATGCAAATCTATGTAAAATATTCTAAACATTGATTATCATAGTATGGATTAGTCAAAAGATCATGCCCCTACTAACGATTCATTTTCTGTAGGAGACCTCATACCACATAACCATTTAGGGTTAGTTTATTTCCCACATACTCATATATCCCCCTTCCATCCATCAAACTCCATGCCCTAGGAAATTTCAAATCCCCATAAACCCCGATGACTATCATACTTGGGAGGTCACTGTCACGTGAATACCTTTTTTTGACTATACACACAGTGCCACAACCACTCTTCATATATTTCTCACAAAATGGCCTATCATCCAATTGATAATTCATCCTCATGAGGGGTTTTACCTATATATATATGACCAATGGATCTTAAGCCTCACATCATCCCTGTGGATTCATGGGCTCCCAGGATCATGGTTTACACATTTATCCCCTGCTCACGTCTGGGGTATACCAGGGATATCCTGATCTGATTATACCATAATTAAACATGATTCATTTTATATTTCATCCCTCCAATATGAAGTTAAAATGTACATTCAAGTCCATTTCAATAGGACATAAACTACATAGAGCTACAATAGTTATCTTTTTCACATTAAGTCACCCATATCCTCGTCGTATGCCATTAAAATAAATTTCCAATCAACAATCCCTTGATTGATCCTACCATCACTACATGGTGGAGTGATACCCTTGTCAACCCTTATTTCTCAAATTGAGAATAGCTAGTGTGGCCATAGGGTTTTCATTAGGGAATTTTCCATAGAGCCAGGGGAAATAAAACCAAAATGAATTATCCTTCATGCATGACATTGATAGGAATGATAGTGTTTTCCCCTCAAAGATGGGAAACCTACTATCCTAATCATATGAAATTAAATTTTATGGTACCCCATATATAGCTAAAATGAACCACTCCCTATGCATAGGCCAAAACTATTTATGAATCCTAATTTTTGGGTACCCTGATCTTTAAAATTGGTCCCCGCTCCAATAGGGGAAACAAAATTCCCCACCATACATTTGAACTATATATATGTTGGAATGCTTCCTATGATATTGGTGATCATGGAATGAAAATTTCTAAGATGTACAAAAAAATATTTTATTTCAGTAAAACTCCATGTTTAAATGATATCAAATCCCCATATACCTCCAAGACCATAGGATGTTTGAGTACAATGCCTTATGAACTCCTTGGTTTGACAATGAACTCAATTACCCAGTTGCTCTGCATATGACACCCACAAACTAGCCTATCAATGAACTTGGTAGGGGATGTTTCTATTCTCATATGCTCAATGAAATTCATACCTCGTACCATCTCCACTGGTCCAATAACCCTTGAAACCATGACTTACACTTTCCTCTTAATCAACATCGTGAACATGATGGAACAAATTGGCCCGATCATCGTCTGATTAATTAGGGATTCTACATCAATATACATATTTCATTCCATTAAAACTAGATGATGGTTTACAATCAATGTCCATTCTATGGCCCTGACATGTTAATGAATTTTTTCCCCCAACCTCTAATGCATGAAAAGATTCCATAGATGAACGTTCAACAATGGTCTCTCTTCCAATTGGTTACATCGAGTGCAAAAAAGGGGTACCCCATTCATATGCATGAACTATATCCACATATGGATAAAACATAAAATAATTGTGTCTAGATTGATACTTATCATCATATTATACATAGTGAAACATGAGTCGCATATTCTGATTCCATCATGGAATTGGTATTGTCCTGTTATTTACCATACCTAGGTCAGACATATGTGCGAGAAACTACTCCCACCTATATGGGAAGCACATATTCACCTATTCCTGATAGACTTTGACATGAAATTCCCCATTTTCATGTTCAAGAACATTTCTTCACACACCATAATTTGTGCCCAGATTGGTCTAAATCCCCATAACCATAAATGTCAATCAGATATAAATGGAATGATCCATACAAAACCATTGTTTTACTATGCACAAAATTCCACGGCACATATGCTTATGTCTCCAACAAAATTTATTATCGACGAAAGCTAAATTAGTCCTCAAGAAAGAGTTTTCTTATCTTCTTATTCCTTCTTATGTTAATGTGTCACCTTATTCCATGGCTTTGGAAACCCCTCGGATTACAATTTACATCCTCCCTCCCCACTTCTACCTCAAGGTGATAGAATATTCCTAGTCAGAGTATTGTAAGAATGGTTGATCATTTGTCCCCTAATTAGATTAAAATGAATTAAATTAATTTTTCTAGAATGTCTTGTTTGTATGATGTTAAAACTCATCATGCTCTACCCATTATTTATAGAAGTCCAATTAGTGTGGGAGTGGTTTCTCAACAAAAGCCAATATAAATGCCCACATTACTCTCGTGAATTGTTCCCTTAAAAGTCATACCACTAGGTTTGTAAAAATATAAAACAATTCTAAATTTCAATAAAAAATTCTATCAATTGGAAAGGGGAATTTAATATCCTGTGGACAGATTTTCTTGACTACTACACACAATGCCCCAATAGCTCTACACAAATGCCCTACAAAACTATCCTTCAAACCAAAGGAAAATTCATCATTAAGAGGGGCTATTCCCATATCTGTACACTCCATTGATTCTATTCCACATGTCATATCCTATTCTCCATAAAACAAAAATTTATGGTAATGAAAAATCCAATATCCATGTCTGAATGCAATTGGGAAATTCTTGGTTAACGATTCATAAATTTGGGCCCTCTCTAAGGAAATCATGATCCAAAATATTCAACCCAAAACATATATATTGTTCAATAATGTTTTACATTAAACATCTGTAATGATAGTCTGGTTTCCAAGCCATTAAATTGTCTCATAAATAGTTACTACAATCTCCCTGATGAAGACCTGTAAAGGGAAACCTAGAGAATAATTGAGTGTCATCATGCTAATCCTATGGTACATATGATATGAGAAAAATAAAAAGAATATATATATATATATATATATATATATTCATACATGCATATATTAATCAAAAATAAAATGACAAAAATCTTGTTAGGTTGAAAATCCACAACGGGAGGCCATAAAAGAAGTCATGTTTTACCCGGTAATCCTACACTACATAAAGGGGCTTAGAGAGAATTAAGGTTATAAAAAATACAATTTTTTAGGGGTTTTCATGTAACCATAGAAATAGTCAGTCTATACTCACTGAGTCCCTTGGGTTAAGAAAAAATTATAGGATTATCTAATATTCAATCTAAATCAAGACGACTTCTACTTCAGAATAGCTGCCTCTTTGTCTTGATCGTATCCCATTCTGATGGGGGGAACTTTTTGGGTCCAAAATTTTATGCATTCAACAGGAATAAAATGTCATAAAGCTCAGAAATGTAAAGAAATAAAATGATGAAGAGGAATGAAGATGAATGTGGCAGAATCCAGATTATTCAAATGAAAATAATATATCTGTGTACTAAATCCCATGAACGGTTTGCAGAAGGAATCACCTATAAACCAAGAATTACACAGAATGATGGTGATGAAAACAGCTCTTATTAATAGTGTCATTAGAGAATTGGGGGTGTAGAATTCTGCCTCCATGTACGACATCCCCCATGTACAAGAACCCCCAAAAACTATGTGTTTCTTTTTATGAGAAGTTATCTCATGCCTTCACAAATGAATCCCCCAATGAATATGTCTACCCTGGGATTATGTAAAATGAACTGTGTAGCCTACTAATATCATCTATAAATAAACACTAAATGGGAGAAAAAATGACATCTTTCTCAATTGAAAAAGAGCTCCCTAAACGGGTGAAAAAAAGGATAAAGTATGGATAAAAACATAATTTTGCAGGTGAAATACCTCCCACAACCAATGGATTTCATCAAATCCATATTGCGAACCATATGAAGGTGTCCATTCATAGTCTTTATCCAATTAATAGTACATGGAATACCCTTCATGGAATATAACCCAAAGGGGAAATATCGTTTGGGGAAATGAGGAAATATTTTTTGACCCCATGAATGAATAAAAAACAGTACTTGGAAACTCAACATGGAAAATGATTCATGAAATACTCATTGCTGGAAATATTACATAGACACTCCATTATAGAAAATTGTTCACGGATGTCCCGTTGATGATAATAGTATGTGGATAACCCTATGCGGGATATAGTTCACAGATGATACTATGCAGCCAATAGTACAAGAACACTTCTATATAGCTGCCTCGCATGTGGAAAACCCCCATGTGGACTCTCATATGTAGAAACTCTTGTGGGGATGATCCTATGCAGATTCCCCTATGTGGTTGGACCTACGTAGCCATATCCTACACATCTATCATTATGTGCAAAACTATTTGCACAAATAGCCCACACAGTTGGGCCGACATCCCTTCACCCCTACTCGGAGTCAGTTCCGTCTTAGTGTCCTAGACCTCTATGCCATTACCTTTTCTACCACTATAGGTATCCTTAATAAACGGAGATTCACACCATAAAATTTTAGGTCCGTGTCATTTTAATTTTCTATTGTTCTCTTATGACACCCCAACAACCATCTCTTAAATACCACAAGTTGAACAACTCCTCGTGAGACTTCTAAAACCCCATCATCTGGCTTCTATGCGAGTTTGATTCAGAACTCCATGGGCAATTGTGGATTTATGGTTTTTACATTCCAGGACACACCTTTCTCAATCCATCAAACTCTATGTCTTGGGAAATTTAGGATATACATAAATATCACCAGCCATTGGAAATAGAAGGTTAGTATCCGGAGGACACATCATCTTGACTATGTGCCCAAAGCCCCAACAGCTCTGCATACGTTTTCTATAAGAAAGTCCCATCAACGAGACACAAAATCATAATCATCTCTGGTTTTTCCTACCTCTGTATTCCATAATGTATTCCATTCCTTATTTCATTTCTCCTGATCTATGAATACCCCAAATCATGGTCTACACATTTACTCCCTCTCATATTTGAGGCATGTTATAACATCCGGACCCAATTATCCTTGAGTTAGTCATGGTTTCTAAAACAATTTGTCTAACATCTATGAACCTAATCTATGAGTTACAATCATGAAAAAAAGATGTTAAAATGAATGGTATTAGTCCCATCAACATGATATTAAACATTTATACCATCACCCATGCTCTTTGACTGTAAAATTTTGTATACGGAGGGATTTCGAATCCTCATAAACATCTTTATCCATAAAAAATGTAAGGTCAGATTAATGAGTACACCTCTGATAGAATATTCTGACAATGTCATGGAAGCTGTACATATGTTGACCAAACAAATTTCTTTTCCACAAGAGACCCATTCCTTGACAGGATAGGATATTCCTACATCGTTACACCATAATTTCTTCCATTAACCATATCATTTCCCCTCACCAGAGATCATCCAAAATTATGGTTTACATGTTCCTTCCCTGTCAGGTTTGATATATGTCAGAACATCCTAACATTATTATCCTTCGTTTAATCATCATCCAAGCTATATGACATTAAATTGTATTATACCCTATATGAATCTCGATAGATAAATCCTACTGAGGTAAGACCCTATATTTTTTGGCATGAGGTGGCATCAGTGCTCAGATTTTCCTCCACTTAGTGCGTATCTAGGTAGGTAAATCTAATTAAACTGAGTATGAAGAGGCAAGGGAGGAAATTGACACATTTAAGAATCCCCTATCTCTCCCATTAATCTTCAGTACCATAAATTAGTAGATGAGGTTGGATGTGCAATATTTAGATCCATTTCCTATTCTTGTTTCTCACACCATGCATGACTCACATTTGATTATAAGTTGAAATGTATAATGACACATAAATAAACCCAAATCATGTCCCTCTTATAAAGTGTAATATCCAGATGCATTGATATATGTGAACTTTTATTCCTACTCTAATTAGTATATGTAGGATTCCATCCCATGGATTGAGATCAAGGGACATTCTCCTTAAAAGTAAGTCCCAAAAAAATTTCCCCAAACAAGATAGGTAATCCCATTCAAGATTAATCTCCCCAAATTTTTTCACTCAAATAGGAAGATCCCACCGGTAATCCCCAATCATAACCCCACAAATGGGATTCCTCAAAGATGTAAGTCCTGACTCAAATCAAACTATGAGGACCTTGATTCATGCACCAATCAGGATACTTAGAAAGCGTCCATAAGTTTCAAAACTGATTCCCAATCTTACAAATATTCTACATACCATATCCTCATGAGGTTCATGTCCACATAGGAGAACATATCACTTTTGGGCAACATTGTCACATTGAAAAAATTCCCACAATAATCATCTGTCTAGAAATCCTCATCACATGATGTTATACTATATGGATGGGTCCTTGTCACACAAACGTAAAAAGTGATGTGTCTAGTAAAGAGACAATGAACTATGTGGAATTTAATTCCTATCACAAGGATAGTTAGAAATCCCACCGTATGGGTTTGATCCCGATATATAAATGATCTCCAACCTCCTAGATGATGATAAACTCCAAAGTACCTCATCATATGAATTAAATCATCATTATCATAGTAAAAGGATAAAGAATCATTAATGTGTCTGTAAGAGGGTATCATTTATGAATATCCTCATATACATTCAGATGATTCAGAACCCATGCAAATGTCTGATCAATCTTGAAACCAATGGGTGATCTGTAGACGCATGCATGGAAAATTACCAAGGATTAATGAATATATGAACATTTATTAAATATATATGAGTCCCAGAATAGGCCATAATTCCCCTCCAAAGGGTGTGATGAGCCCGACATCCCATCATATCAACCAATGTAGTACTTATGTGTTTTTTTTAAATATCAAAGGGGATCCTTCCATTGGAAAAAAAGGTCCATGATTCTTGGAATAAAGGGTTGTTTGGTGTTTCTATCTCCATAAATATATCAGTAAGAGACCATCCGAGGAAATCATGCTCGAAACAGTCTGATTGTACAAACACTAAACCCCTTTCAATCACCTACTGTAACCATTAAATTGTGGCACCTCCTTCATAACACAATAATGATACACTGTCAATTCCTAATGCGATAATATCACCCACCAAAAAGGGCCATGATGGGAATTAGGTCGAAATAAAATGGCAAAACCGACATGAAAATCTACGATAACAGGAAGTTAGTTGTTAACCATTGGGCCATTCTATTCGCTCCCACACAAAATCCTCAAGTCAAAAAAAAAGAATATAAATATCCACAATATAGTGAAATAATTTATTTATGTTGCATTATTATGGAAAAAAATGAATGAATTGATTTAAATCCCCTTTAAAGGTGTCAAAATAAATTCTGACATGTTCTATCCCAGTAGTATTGGTTGTGTTACACATAACGTGTATGGAATTACATGGTGTTTATATTTATTTTGAATATATTTATATTTAAAATTAAATAAAATTATTTTTAATGTTAGGACCAATAGGGGCCTATATACCCTAAGAGGTGGGGTGAATCAGGGTATGGATATTCTTTCTCAAAATTCTTCCTTCCCCACTGGATCTTAACCTCTTTATTACATGGGACACTTTTTTTCACTTGTTTGTTTATTGTGACCACTTCTTTTCTTTTTTAACTGATGGTAATGCTTAAAATGCAATCCAGGGATGTATGCAGGTAGATACAAAGATTTTTACTTGGTTCGCCCTCACTGGGCTACATCCACGGAGTATAAAATGACGATGTGCCACTGTACAAAATTCACTAAATCACACTGCTGTTTACAAGGTTCAGGATAGATAACTTATATTCCCAAGCTCACTCCCTTTACAAGGTTTAGAGTCATCTCACTGATTTCCCAAGGGTCACTCCCTGTTTCTCTCTCTCTCTGGCTCACATCCGGTGGAGAGGATCACCTTCTTCCACTTCCTTGTCTCACTACTCTGGAAAGGATCCACTCATATTTTATAGAACTATAGGTCTTATCATTATCACTAATTAATACAACCTCTATTGTATGTAGATGCTATGTTGAAGTCCAACTTTTACCCATAGATGAGTCTCTCTTTGCAACGAGGGTATCATGTAATCTTCCAGCTTCCACGCAACCCGGAACCACTGCCGTGAAATAACTTTACTTGGCACCATTCTCTAAGCTGGAATGCAAGTCTCGGTGTGCAAGTCAAAATTGGCATGCAAGTCCACCTCAACCACTTGCGCGACAAAAGATTCTGTAACTCCAAACTTGCACGACTCACACCCTTTTATGCCTAAACCAATATTGGCATCAAACCAACAAAATTTTCACTTCATCAAAATCTGGCGCGCAAGTGTCATAAAAACACTTGCACGACTCCTTATTCTACAACTAAAAACTTGCATGACTTACTTCCTTTCTCACTCAAATAACCTTAGGCATTCAACTATCACCTGACGCACAACTTATACTTGTCCGACCAAACACCATTTGTGCGACCACCACACCAGCGCGATGGGAGAACTTATTTTTTTATGTGTTGAACTATGCACCAAATAAAGAGGGGTTAACCTGTATTTATAGGCATTTGGACACCATACGTGATGGCACACAAGTCTACCCTCATTGTGCAAGTTTTGGCACGCAATTCTCTTCTGGAAAAAACACTTGCACGACCAACTCTAAAACTTGGTCACCCCTTATCCCTTTACAATATTTTGATGTACTGATCTTGAAAAACATTAGGTGCACAGATTTATTCTCCTTCAAGTAAACGACACACAATTCCCTTTGAAAAAAACCACTTTTCTTCATTTGTCTATTTTCAGGCCCAAAAATTTGGAAAACACTGGAAAATGGTGCCACCATGTATCTGCTCTTTTTGTACTACCTTCAGTTCATCCATTCCATTGTCAATGATCTTGAATCAAACAATGATCATTAACCACAGATCTTGAACTTAGCATGCCACCATGAAATCCCCTTTTTCAACAAATTTGTATGTCATGGTCTACTTTGTCAACAATCACAACATAGATGTCCACTTTGTCAACAAATACAATCACCTCAAAAATGCTTCAATGATATCTTGATGAAATTTTTCCCCACATTTAATATTTATGTTTTAAAAAAATTCGTGAAAATAGTTTTGATCTATATATAGCAATTTATATACATATAATTGTTCCTTTTTTTCATATAACCCCTATGGGATAATTCCTCATATATTCACCCCTAAAATAGTTATATGTTATAAATTCGGTGCATAAAAATAAAGACTTTTCATCTCAATTACCTATACACAATAATGATCATGGCATTCCAAGTATTAAAATTTTTATCCAAAATTCAAAAAATAATTTTTCAATATTACAATTACAAATTATAGGAGATGTACATATCAACTATGAATTTCCATTTCCGAATACTTATATTCTTAATAAATTCCTCAAAAATAATTTGATTACTAAATAATTGATGGTTTGGGTAGTAAAAAAATAATATAAATTTTCTAATCTAAAATAAATAAATCTTATGCATCAATCAACCTAACCACAATAAAAACCGAAATTTTGTATTCATTATTAATAACATAATACTAAATTAAATATATATATTAATTGTAATTTTATTAAAATGTGAAATAATATTAAATGAAAGGAATCCATATAATATAGAATTCCATTGAGTCATTATCATTAATAATTTGAAAGATTAAAATATACACCACTGCTAATAAAAAAAATATCATCTGTCTAAATTAATTTCTTATGGGGTGCTAAAGAATGATAAATTTTAATGTATATTTGGAAAAAGTGTATTTTTTGGAATTGTATATAAAATATAATTAAAGATTGATCATTGAGAGGAAATTTTTTGTTACTATAACCTAAAATTAATACTGATGTTATAAATGAGATCATTTCATAATTTGAAATAAATCATGAAAATAATTATAAAAACATTATTTTTAATATTTTAGAAAAATAATATTATTCAAAAAAATCAAAAACAATCTATATTTACTGTTTTAAAAATACAATTACCATTTTCCAATTAAATAATTAAATTTTAATGAAATTAATGTTATTATTTAATCATTAATTTTTTATTAATTATGTATTTATGTTAATAAAACTATATTGAAATTTTTATTATATGCTAATAAATTAGTTAAGGGTTCAATTTGGCTATTTTTTTAAAATTGTTTTGTCATAGGTAAATAGTTAAATGTGTAGAATGTGCTATTCAGTGTCATATGAAATAATGTGAATGAATAAAATCTACTAGAATATAAGACTGTGTTAATTAAACTCAAATGAGTATAAAACTATTTGTAATCAAAGTAATATTTATCAACATAAATATTCAGGTATTTTTTATTTTATTTAATTTTAAAATATTTCTTATTTAAAATATTTGTAAAAAACTTCTTTCAAATATAAAATCTAACTTCTCCTCCCCACTCACCTAATTAAAAATATGGATTTCCTCTTAAATTATCTCTAAATAAATCAATCCTATATTTATCTCTCCCATATGGAAACAATTATTACTCTCATTATAATAAATCTAAGGATTGGAAGAAAACAAGGTAACAATTTTCATTGATACTCTATATAAAAATTTTATTTTTAATTGAATTTGAAATATCAATTTCTTATTTATATGTATTTGAATTTATTAAATCCATCATTAATTAACGTGGTAATAATTTTTTTAACTAATATGATCAACTGAGAATATTTATCCAGCTTATATATTTGTTTGATGTATAATTTGATAAATAATTTTTCTTGATATTTGTTTTACGAAAAATGTTATTTATATAAAAATACTTAATTTGTACTAGGGATATAGTTTTGTGAAATTTATTTGTATTAAAACATATTTACTATTCTCTATTTCATGTAAAACAATTGAAAATTATTCTCAAATAAATTCAAGTTAAGGTAAAAAATTCAATTTTTCAAGAGACTCAATAATGTATGATTTCATCCATATGTAAATCCTACAATAATTTTTGTTCCTAAATCAAAATAAGACAAATTTTATCACATTATTTTTTTTATGTTTTAGAATATTAGACAGTTATTTACCCATTCTCAACCAAATTATTTTTCCCTTGATAATAAAAATATAAATTTAATACCCTTTCCATATATTTTATTCAAAATATTTCAATTACATTAATTTATAGTGTAAAATATTCCTAGTGTTTTACTAGGGTATATTTTTCAAAAAAATTATTTTTTTCATGGTTATATAATAATACCTAGAGACTAAAAATATTATTCTCAACCAGTGTTTTGGGTTTTGGACTAATTTTCAACTTGACAGTACTATGTTCACCACCCAATAAAAATTTAATAGAATGTTTATTAATGTTTATATTTTATATAATAAAATTGAGTGATTTTAAATGATAAAATCAAATATTTTTATTTATTTTAATGTTTCAATATTTTCTATAATATATTAATTTTTATGTAATACATTTTATAATATATTTATAATTTAAATAAAAATATTTATATATTTATCTGATATTGAAATATTATTTTTGAAGTTAATATATATTCTAATATACTTAATTATGTAATCCTAATAGATTTAATAAATTTGTTAGAAAATTTCTAGCTATCATTATTGACTATATTAACTATAAATTTTCATTTTAACAAACCAAATATATAATTGATTTAAAAAATTTATTTCTTATATTTTAAAATATTTGTTTATAATACCCCTTATTCATCTAACATTCATAAATATAGTTTTCAGATTATTTAGGATATTGTTTTTTTATTCACTTTTAAACATCTTTAAACATATTCATGAACAAAAGGATTTCATTGTTAAGATGAAATCAACCATGAAAGATGTTCATAAAATTGATATAATAAATTTTATCAATTTAACCTAATATGAAAAGCATAATATATAAAATTAAAATCCACTTTGAATGTTTTTTATATAGACCTGACCTTAAACATTACATAATAAAGAGTTTAAGTAAAGGAATTTACTTTTTTCGCATTGAAGATACTTTAATATTTATAGGTATATAGAATCAGGTCATAACTCAAAAAAAAACTAAACCATATAATATAAATTGGAAAGTTCTAATCAGTTTCCATTTTTATCACTATATAATATTTTTTTTAAACATTTTTTCTATTCGTAAAAATCCATCATTATAATAAAATTAAACTATTTTATTTATTAAACATCATTGGATCCATTTAATTTTATTTAAAAAACATTGGATGGTATCAAAAAAAATCTATATGTGACATAAAAATAATAAATTTATCATTCCCAATAATGAAATGAAAACCCATGAATTTTTTTACTTTAAAAAATTAATATTTACCCGTAAAAATGAAATATCATTTCTTTAACAAGAACAATTTTTACATTTTGAGAAAATTATATCCATTAAAACTCATTATAATTCCTAGAATATTCATTTAGGTATCTTTAAACATCATATCATAGTGTCCTTCTATAAAACTTATAGAACCATTATAAATTACAATCACCATACCACTAACTTACAATATAATTCTCTAGAGAACATAATCATTACCCTCTGCATTATAGTTATATCTAGGTGCACCCACTATATATAATTTCCAAGAATGAAAAACATGAATAATGTATATAGAGTTATGATAAAAAACACATAAATAATCAATATTTTTTTATAATTACGATCAAACCATAGAAAAAAATGGGTGTTTTTCCAATCTCTTTAAGACATGATTATGAAATGGAAAAAATAGGTTCCATGGAAATCTATTTGAAAAAAATATTAATTCACCTAGAGAAATAATTAATATTTTATAATTACAATATATCCCAATTTTGTCTTATGTAACAAAAATGTTTTCTGATATTTATTTGTTGAAATACCGTATGAAATCATTAAATCCATTTTGAGAAAATTTTACTTCTATTAAAAAAAACACTATATAAAACCAAAAAAAAAATTGAAAATACTTCTCAATGAAAACAACTTTAGAGATATAAAAACTAAGATTGAAATAACATTTAACACATTTAATGAGTAAAATTTACTTTCCACTTTGAAAAAAAACATTTTAAAAAACATTTTATTTTTTTCTAAAAATATTATTTTTGATTAATACATATTTATGATCAAATATATACATGATGGTGGATTTTCATAAAAAAATTTTACTGATGATTTTACATACCAAATGGTGGAAAAGTTAATATGAATGTTATATATCATGAATAAATAGAAAATAATAAAATTTATGATTTTTTGAAGAGATGGTTCATAATATCTCATCAAGGTAAGAATAACCATAGACCATCCTGATAAAGGATTACATTGTAACATACAACTATGACTAGATTGGTATCATTGAATCATAAGATTTGTGAGAGGATTACAATAAATGAAATTTATAATAAAATTATAATAAATAAACACATGATAATAAATTTCACTTTTAATGTATATAAACCTCATAAAATAATATAGGTTAATTACATAACCTTACTCTCAAAAAAGGGAAAATGTGGAAGAACTCCATTACAGCTTTGGTAACATTGAAACTATAAACCCCGTGAAAGAGAAATCCTCATTAAGAAATATAAATACAATTAAGTATTATTAAAAAAAATCATAACATACTTTAATTTGTAGTATATTCACCACCAAATAAAAATAAGTGCTGGATATGGAATATAACTCATATAAATAAAAGTGAAATAAGAAAACCCTTACCTTCAATCTAATTCACCACCTATCAATTTTTAATAAAAAATAATAAACTTATGTCAATTATATAAGTTATTGAGAAGTTTTTTCTTGTTAACTATTTCTTTTATTTAAATTATAAAATAGTTATATACAATTACATTATCAAATAGGTTTAAGTCATCGGTTTTTACAATATTAAGTTTATGTGTCGAAAATGACTTTAGAATATTGACTATGGTCAAAGTAGTCATTATTTAAACAAATATAGAATAGTAATCCTGAAATAATTTTTACATTTAGAAATAATGTTTACCTTAAAACCATTCATTAATTATGGATATGAAAAATGAACTACATTATGATCACGAAGATGGTAGGTCGTATATATGCATTAGCAACATTTCCATTATTCCATGATCAATGTTGAAATATAGTAAGAAAAATTTATCATTTTATAAATATTGTAATATCATATATAAATTATTATTTTATAATATATACATATATATATATCATTCTTGTGATAGTTTGATGAGAAAAAGAAATTACATCTCTTTGAGGAGGTGGTAGTCCGGATGTTCATGAACAATGTTATCATTTTTTCCAGTGACTGTAATTGTGAAAAAATTATATATTATATTTATAATATTGTAACTATGTTATAAAAATCATTAATATTTCATTTATATAAAATATATTTATTATATTTACCCTTATTTTCTTCTATAGAATGCATTATTTAAAACAAATAACATCGCTTCGCGTACTAGAACACCACTATACACAAGAGAGCCATTATCAAATCCCCAATCAGTGGGAATATAAAAAGGTTATATATGATATAATGACATGAGATTCATAATTATTTCATATATATATATATATCATATATAAACATTATATCCATAATTATACTCAAATTTTATAGTTGGTAATTAGAAAATAAACTACAATGTTTCGTGAGGCGGTAGTCCACCGTATGCACGAATGATGATTTAATAACCAATTTGATGGGATTTTGTGTAGTTATAGGTAAAAAAATAACCAAAAAAATACCCATTAGTTTTTTTTGAATGGAATGGTTGAAACATATGGTTTTGATGTCCTGAATATAGGATGATATGGGGTTATGTTTTATAATTGGGGTGAGTAGCACACTTTTTATTTTTTTGATAAATTGAATTACACCCACATTTTTCTCATTTAACCCACCCAAAATAATGGACAATTCAGAAGAATATATGTAATAACGTTAATATAGGTGAATCCAATGTGTATTATAGAATCTGCCTTCATATTTTTTCACCTAAAATTATAAGTTTAACCAATATGTAAACTTATTACTACCTTTATCACCATTATTAGTTTCAATTATTCTCTCGAGTGACATTAGTAAATAATAAATTTGGGCTCATTAGAAATTATAAATTATTTTAATTACAAATATGAAATCCATTTTCTAACATAAATTCACAGAATTGGTAAATTTTAAATCTAAATTTTTCCAACAGACATGTAGAGAAAACAAGTTTGATACCTTCAAGGGCACCCCATTATCTCATTACCCCATATTGGCTATAGATATTAGCTTAATTTTCTTCCTCCTAGGGATTAGATTTATCCTTGGAGGTTATGGAACTGTCTTTCTTTGTAATCTTTTCATCTTATTGATTCTCCATAATTCTATTTGGGTTCCAATGTCCCCTTAATATCTCTCCTTCTTTGGATTCTATGACCTTCCTCTTTCTAAGTTCATTCTCTTCTTATTTGATGGAGTTGTCTCATTTCCCCCTCTCCCTCCCCTACATTGTCAATCTGTCCTGACGCCCTCATCCCCAACATGGCTGGGTGTTTTTGGTTTTCAGATGGTTTTGGGACTATGGAAGTAGGAGTAAGGGAAATGCGAGAATCAATATTTCAATGGCTTATCCAATAGGTTTATCTTGATATGTTTGTGGGTTCTTTTTTGGGCTTCAGTCCTAGTTTCTTATAAGGGTTTTAATACCAGATCCCATTTCATATTTCCTTTTCCTTAGGTTATGTGTTTCAATCATTTTTTAAACTAGGATTTCAATAAAATTGTTACAGTTTCCAATTCAATAACCCCAAACACCTCATTTAATATTTGATCTCATGTCTTACCACCCCTCTCCAGCTCAGAAATAAAGTGATGGATACTAATATGTTATTGAAAATATGGATTCACGGATGTTGGGATTCCCTTTAAAGTGTATCCATGATTTTCTTCAGGGTTTCTTCCTCATTTTCCCTTGTTCCTTGTTCTTTTTGGGTTTTATCTTCAATTCTATTAATTCTCCAATGAGGGTTTCTATGTTCTTTATGGGTGTGTTCATTCATGGTTTAGGGTTTAATGTGTTTTCTTCTCTGGTCTTTGGCTAGAGTTGTGTCTATTTGTTCATTGATGTTATTGTCACTTGACTATAATAACGGGTTCCTCTGATGGCTCGGAGATTTTTTGGGATTTTTTATTTTCTTAATTATAGGGAAATTTTATTTCTCGATGATATTGGAGGGTTCTTGGGGTCGTCTGATTCATCGAACATCACCAGCTTTGTGTTTGGTTAGTGCTAATGCAACTTCTGTATCTAGGTGGTCTTCTTAAGATGTCTCTATCTACGGCCTTGTTGCATGATATGCACAATGAAATTTGACTCATAGTTTCTCTATAAAGATGATGACATAGGGGTTTTTAGTGTTGGTGGTGTTATTTTGTAATGAGGACGATGACAACAAAAGTAATGAGATGATATGATGGAGGTTATTTTTTCGATATGATATTATGGGTGTTGTGATGACGGAGTTGAAGGTGATGTGACTTTATGGTTTCTTGTTTGGGCCTCTTCACCTAGGGAAAGAAGGATTTATTTCTTTTAACTGGAAATTATAGATTTGGAAATTTAAATATAATTTTCAATTTTTTTTGTTGTGGATCCTATTTTTTAAGGGTAGTTTTAGAATCTAGTTATCAGTTTTTCATGTTTATCACTCAACATAAAGTGGTATATTTAGAAAATGGGAAATATATTTTGGGTTTAAGACAATAGGTTATTAAAAAGAGTATTTATTTAGAATATAATGATTCTATATTTACATTATGACTAAAAATAGTGAAACCAGGGAAATAAATTAATATTTAATGATATATAATCAATATATTTAATTTAAAACATTCCCTATTATGTATTTTTATTATTAATTAGCAATAATAAACATTATGTCTTTTATAATTCTATTTAGAAAATACCATTTTTAAACCAAAATAAATACATGTACTAAAACCTAATATAATTTTTATTCAAAATAAATTAATTGTATAATATTTTACTATGTAATACATAGGCTACATTGAATAATATTTGAAACACATTTAGACATTAAAATTACTAAGAAATAAATAAATTATTATAGAAAATTGGTATTTTTTCTCTTCAATTAAAAAAATATTTTAAGAAAAACACAAAATTACCCATTAACTAATTTTTTATATGGTTTTTCCAAAATTATATTAATTTTATGTTATTAAAATTATAAAATTATAAAATTAATATTTAAAATAAATCATTTTAACGAATGTTCATAGTAAAAAATACTTTATTTTTATTAAAAATAAATTGATAATTTTATAACTATGTAAATTTCTAATTAATATTAACAAACATGAAAATGATTTCTATATTATTACCTAAAGTCAATACATCATTCCCCAATTTTATAAATTGTTCCCTCATTATTTTATTTTTTATTAAACAAGTGGGAATTGTTACCCGTCAATGAATTTTTAGATTCCCATGTTTTATATTCAACCATTCAGTTATTCCATAAAACGTTAACCTGATGAATCACCTTATTCAGCAACAAAATCTTTCTATATTCATGAATATGAACCTGTTGTTACTCATTTGGATATTGTCTTCCAATTGAACTACATTAAATCTCAAATAATGAGTGGAAGTCTAAAAATATTTCCTTAAAATTGAAACATGAAATGAATTTTGTACTTGGGAAAAAATTGGATGTAAGTCCACTTAGTAAAAAACTAATCAATCTTTATACATGATTTTATAGTTTCTAATTATCCATGGACTGATCAGACCCTTCTGACGAAAACAGATCAATATTTTCCATGGAGAACATTGACAAGTACCTGATCACCTACCTCGAAATAAAGGTCCTTCCCAATATTATCAACATAATTTTTAATCATTCTCTAAGCTATCCTCACTTGTTCCAAAATAAACCAAACATTCTCTACCATTTCCTAAACAAAAACTGGCCTGTCAACTTCATTTATCCTACATCATCCCAAACTATTGGGTTCCTATACCAATTTCCATATTATTCTTAAACGGTTCTATCAGTATACTTGAATGAAAACTATTGTTAAAGAATAATCAACCAAAGAAATTTATTGATCCCCACCTCCCTTTTAATCCATGAAACAATATTGAATCATAATTCCATGGTGTTAATTTTCAAATTATACTATCTATTATATTTATGATTAAAAATCTATACAATATTTTAATTATTTAGCTAATGACTTATGATGTCCTTTAAAATAATTAAATATAAACCTGGGATCACCTTATTATACAATGAAGAGAGTTAATCCTTGTTTCTTGACTATATCTTTTAGATATAGTAAACAAATATGATCTAGTTTCATTGTATCATGAATGGAATTGAAATGTGAATATCAATTTAATTGATCAAATAATAACAAAAATAAAATTATTACCATAATAATTGATTGGAAATCATTCTAAAAAATCCATTGATATATTCTCCCATTTACACTCTGGTACAAGAAAATATTAAGCCATCCCCTTCAAATGTTTTCATTATCTTGTAGCCTACTAACTAGTCAATCACTTCTTGCTAAAGTCAACAATATCTTTTTTATTCAATCTCACCAGTAACACACTTCATGTTTTATGGGCATCATAGTTCTTCTCGGATGAACAAAATAAAAGGAAATATGAGATTTATTGAAAAATTATGTCCTCCACTAGGAATTATATGGCCCAAATAATATTTTTCCAAATTATAAAACATATTTGTCATCAATATTAAAATTAGGGAACATACCATACATATGGGATTCTATATTACCCTACAATGATTTATCCTCGTTTTATGCTCTATAAATTCTATCATACAAAGTCGACTATAATAAAACCTAAAAAAACACAGGTTATACCTAGATCCCAAACATCTTTTAAAAAATTCATCAATTTGTTAACCAAATGGCTATCTTTTAAACATATCATTGTTAATGTAGAATTAAGTTCTCTACTCAAATAATAATTAACATTATATTATTCACCAATATGGAAATGAATCCTGTAATTATAATCCGTGATTATATTTAAAAATCGTCTCTATCTCATGTTAAATTATTTCTATGTGAATATATAATTCATACATTTGTGATCTATATATATTTCTCATTTTAATCCATATAATGGATTCCTCCAAATTTTTAATGGAAAAATATATCAGCTAATCCCAAATCATGTTTAGGGAAATTAATTAAATATATTTTGTAATGAAATAAATCATAATAAATTACCTTATCATTATTAATTATGATCAAACCGTATCATTTCAACGATGTATCACAATCGATGAATAATTTCTCATTTCCGGAATGTATGTCCACATATGGAGAATTATCCTATCATCTTTTCATTTATGGAAAACAAGTATCACCTAATCATTCCATGATGAACAGGTCTCATTTTCTATTTAACTAAGCTAGTGTGATCGAAAACCAAGAAATGTTTTCAACATACTATAGTTAGAAAAACACTGACCAAGAAAACTATGATTTTCTATGATATTTATTGTTCTTGGCCTTTACTTAATAGATTTATTTAAGCAGAGTCAACATTCATGTCTAATTTTGAAACAATATGAACAAGGAATGGAATTTGTTTCATCCAAAATGATTTCTTCCTAAATTTCCAATATAGTATATTTTCTATTTTTAAAACCTTGGTTGTCTTTCGTGTTCTTCGTGATTTTTAGAATATACCAAAAATACATCAATGAAAAATACCAAAAACATTTCCAAGAACCCACAAAAAATTCAATCCATAAGCTCTATAAATGTAGAATTATCATCTGACAACCCAAATGACATAACATCAAATTCTTTGTTGAGTAAAATGTGTTTCGAGCTTCCAATTAAATTATTTTTGTTTTAGAATTCAAAAATTATTTCATCTTTTTTATCATAACCACATATTTTTTTCAAAATAACCATAAATGGTTTTTTCATCATAACCACATATGTTGTTTTTATTATAACCACACATATTGTTTTTCTTCATAATGGAATGTTCAGTGTATCATCGTAACTGCATGTATGGATTTTCATGGAAACTGCAGATGATGTTTTTCATCATAATGACATTTATTGTTTTTAATCGTAACTTCATATAATGTATTATGACCATGTTATGTATCATAATCAATATTCCTAGTTCTTGTATTTCTATATTCACTTTTTAGTAGACTATGCGACCGATCATAGTGATAATGGTCGTTGGATTCCACGGATGGGAAGACAGTGTTTCTAATAATTGTATCAAGGGCATTGAAGTATTTGAAAGATAGTGGTGAAGATTACCTTCCTAATCAAGGGATTCCAGGGAAATGAAGATAGACGTGCCTATCATCATATCATGGGTTACCCGAGTGGTTGTAAGATAGACCTATTATCCTAGGTAAAAGGATACCCTACTATTTGCGATAAAATAATTGTAATAACCTTTATTTTTCCACATTTAAAAAGATAATCCTATTAATTAATCTTTTTATTGATATTATTTTCTATTTTAATTGTTTTAATTATTATATATTTTTTTAAATTACATTTTATTAAATGATTCTATAGGTTGTATGGTAGAATCATTAAATTTTTTATACTTTGATCATAGTATTCTATCCAAATACATTTTTTTTCATAAACTGTGGTATCGTATTATATCCATCAGATCCGGCACCAGTTCAATCATTTGTATTCTTTCATAAGAGGCTTTGTGAATTGTATTAGTTCAAGATCTCTTAAGCTAAGAGTTTAGATACAAAACTTTTAGATCTACAATTCACCCACCATTTGGTATTGTGCCATCTCTCATAAATATATATATATATATTTCGATCTGAATTTTTTTATCAAATTAGGTTTCCACTAATTTGTTCTACTTTATTTATATCATTATGTTAGATGGTTATATATTTTTATATACAAATTTTCTATAATTACTTACCACACTAACGTGTGGAGTGGAAATGTGTTCTTTTAAACGATATCAGGAATAAACATTGGATCAATGGCTAATCTAAACCCAACTAGACCACTTATTTTTTATGGGAATGGTTATGAGTACTGTAGATATCAAATGAATACATTTGTTATTATTACCGGAGTAGATAATTTTGTGATGATCATTAGAAATTAAAAAATACTATACAAGGATGTAAGAACCCTAACCAACCAAGAAAAACTAGAATATCCTCTAAATTAGAAGGTATGAAATACATTTTTATGTTCAATGACTGGGAATATATATATTTAGTTATCATCCTATGAAGAAGCCAACTATATCTGGATGAAACTAGAAGTCACACATTTTGGTACATCTAATGTTTATGAAATAAGAAGAGCAATGCTCCAAGCTGAATATCATGGTTTGGTTTTTCCCTATAGAAAACCAGTATGAAATATTCAATAACGATTTATGATTATCATAAACAATATCCAATATATGGAAGAAAAAGTTCTTGATGATGAGATAATTAGGGAAAAGATTTTCAATATTATGCCCATGAGTTGGAATCATAAAGTATAGCTATTAATGAGACCAGGAAAGTTACTCAAATAACTCTTGATGGATTATTTGGTTATCTCTTATAGTAATGGAAATAAATTTAAATAGATATAAATTTTAATAAAAATAATAATGGTATTGTATATGAAGATTTTACTACTAAATCTAAACCAATACTCCATAAAGGGTAACAATATCTAATGATATGACTGTTGTTTCAATATCTAAATCCAATGAAAGTGACCATTCAGCGAATTAACTATTCATTCTTTCTCAAAGAGTGAACACGATTGTGGGAAAGAAATATTTTGAGTAGAGGATAAAAAATAATGATAGAAAGGATATGAATAACATATAATAACTTGTTATAAATGTAAAAGAGAAAGTAATTTTTGACCAGATTGTCCTTTGACTAAAATGAAAAATAGAAAGGATAAACATTCTGAAAGAAGAAAGAAAAAGAATTAAAAGTATAAGACTAATATAGTCATGAAGGAAAATGATATCTACAGTTCTAGTGGTGGTGACTCTTCAAAAAAATATTTGAATAAAAATCTTTGGGTTAGAAGAATATTAGAATTATAGCCAGACTACCTATTGAAAATAATTATATTATGGATAAGGTACACAATGTATAATATCTTACAAATTTATATTTAAGTGCCAACAACCATGAATGATGAATATTCCATATCATTAGATGAAGAATATTCCTCAGTAGAAGATAATTTACCTTCTCTTGAATAAGTTTCTATATTTTCCAAACTACTTAAAAAAGATAATTTCAAACAGAAGAAAAATATTAAAGTGGAAAATTCTAGAATATCTATCATTATAAGCATAGTATCAAAAATTTAAAAATACATTGATCAATAAACTCTTGAATTAAGAGATATTTCAAAAACATTTATGGATGTAAATTATGATAAGGATAAATATTCTATGGATTTTGAAAATAATTTTCTAGAGAAAAATGATTTTGAAACAAAAACCAATTCCAAAACAAATTATAAGAATGAAAATTTAATTATTATACTAAAAAATGAAATTTTTTTCTCTTAAAAAAATTCTATCAAAATTTTCTCCTGGTAAATGAATCTTTGAAAACATGTATTCCCAAATTCATCTTCCATGAAATGATTATAGAATATGTTATTCTATCTCAAACCCTAATTTTAGACATAACTATTTTGTTCCTAAATGTACCTCATTTTCAACTAAGTTCCAAAGAAGAGGACATTAAAAATGGAATTTTTCCCATAGTAAACCCCATCCTTTAGGATTTTATAGAAATCACCTTTCATAACAAATGTGGATTCCTAAAGATTGTTTATCTAATAGCTTCAAATCCAATCATGTTTGTGTTCCGAAAATCGAATTGTTTCATTTTTTCAGGAAAACAAAACATTTACCAAAAATAAGAATATTTGTTACATTGATAGTGGATGTTCTATAAATATTACTTGAAATAAATATTTCAATGAAAATATCATTGAAATCAAACATGGAAGAGTTACATTTGGAGATAATTGCCAAGGAAATATCATTTTTATCGTTAATATTGTCTTTTTAGGAAATGTTTTAATTTCAAATGTTTTTCTTATTATAGGTCATAAAAAATACCTTATAAGATCATGTAAATTATGTGATTAAGGTTACCTCATAAATTTTAGGAATGATAATGCTTTAGTTCACAATTCTAAGGATGAAGTCATTCTCTCTAACCATAGGCTTAAGAATGCATACACAGTACATAGAAGACCATAAGATCCAAGACATACCATGCTTAAATGAAATTGAAGACCAATATCAGTTTTCAACTAGAAGGTTAAGACACCATAACCATAGAAACCTATGAAAACCCTCAAAGAAAATTCTTATTAAGGATCTACCAGATCATAGGTTTGATTCATCAAAATTATTTGTCTATTTTAAATATGGAAGGCAATATAAATCTAGCAATAATTCTATAATTGAATTATCAATTACTAATGAATTATAGTTAGTGTACATGTATATTTGTATTCTTACAAAAACTGGATGTATCGGTGGAAAATAATATGTATTTTTTTAGTTAATTACAACACCATATTTACATGGGCCTATTTATGAGCAATAAAATCTAAATATTTTTCCATTTTCAAAACATATAGAGTCCAATTTAAAAATGTGAAAAGCCTACTACTAAAATTATTTGAAGTGATCATGGTGGAGAATTACAAAATTTGGATTTTGAAGCTTTTTGTAATAAGAATGGTATTAATCACAACATTTTGGATCCACGAACCCCTTAGAAAAATGGTGTTGTTGAAAGAAGACATCATATTCTTTAAGAAATGAAAATAACTATGATGAGTTAATACTTATTTGCTAATCATTTCTAGGATGAATGTGTATGTACATCAAGTTAAACTACACATCATGTATTAATTATACATTTTCTTAATAAAAACCCTTATAAATAATGGATGGCCAAAAATGGAAAAAACATTACTTGAGTGTATTTGGATTCAAAATATTCTTATTGAATACTAAATATAACATAAATAAATTTTTACCCAATCCTGATGGAAGGAATCTTTTTAGGTTATTCCCATACTTCTAAGGCGTATATAAATTTAAAGGAAAAATCGTGTACAGTCTATGAAACAATGCATGTTAAATTTGATGAAACTGATTAATTTTTTAAACAACCCCTAACTTCATCAGAAAATGTGTTTTCACATACTGATTATAATCCTTTGATTGAAAATTCTTTTGATAAGTGAAAAACTCATAAAAAATGTTTTTGAAATACATACCCCAGAATACATTCTACCTTATTTTGATAAAAATGTTTTACAAGCCACAAATAAATTGTTTCATAAGAATCATCCTAGTGATAATATCATTGGATATGTAAATAAACCTATAATGAATAAAAATTACTTTAAAAATGAAATATAACATTTTATTTTCTATCCAGATATGAACCTAAAACTTATAATGAAGCTTAAACGATGAGGATTGGATTAAAATCAATAAAAGACGAAATAAACTAATTTCAACTTAATAATGTATCAAACATAGATTAAAGACGTAATGAAACAACTATAATTGGTGTAAATGTGTTTTTAGAAAAAAAATGTTATGAAAATTAAGTCATTATAATAAATAATGTAAGACATTTTTCTAAAGGCTATAATAAATTTGATGGAATTGAATTTGATTAAAACAATACTTCAGTAGCTCGACGGGAATCGATTCATATTAAATTATCCTATGTAACATTCTTAAACTTCAACCATTTTTAAATTGACCAAATATGAGATTTTATTTAATAGATATTAACTAGAAGATGGCTTTATGAAGAACAACTTCTAGGGTTTTAGGCTCAAAACATTATGATCATATTTTCAAACTTATCAAATATTTATATTGCCTTAAACAAGCACATTGAGCTTAGTATAATAGGCTTAACAAATTTTATTTACCAAAATATTATCTTAAAGCAACTAAAAATTCTTCTATTTTTAGAAAAATGGATAAAAAAATATTTTTATTATTCAAATATATGTTAGTGACATTATATTAAGATAAAATCAACAATCTCTAAATGATGTTTCTGAGAATCTCATGAAACATGATTTTGAGATGTGTATGATGGGTGAGCTAATATTATTTTTAGCTTTTAAAATATCTCAAAAACCATAAGTATCCTATAAATATACCAACATAAGTATATCAAATATTTATTAAAAAACTATGAATATTTAGAAAAAAAGTATTAATACTCTAATCGGAATCTTAAATACTCTTAAGCATGATGAAACATAGAAACCAGTTGATCAAAAAAATTTCAGTGGAATGATTGGAACATTAAAATACATAACTTCTAGTCATCCATACCTATTGTTTTCTATATTCTTATATGCAAGATACCAAGAAAATCCAAAATAATATCATTTAAAAGTAGTAAAACAGAAGTATTTTTTATTAAAAAGGAACTATGTATTTGGGACTATTTTATTCTTCTAAAAATTATTTTGTTTTGAAATATTTTTCAGATGGTGACTTTGGTGGCTGTAGAATGGATATAAAAAGTACATCTGGAACATTTAAATTTTTATGAGATTCATTAGTTTCTTATTCATGTAAAAAACAACATTTAGTAGCACTTGTAGGATCGAAATAGTGATGTAGATGCTCAATATACAAGAGGGGGGGTGAATTTTATACTTTAAAAATTCTTTTGGAACTTTTAATGTTAGTTATGAATAACTATTTTTTCCTTAAGAGAAGGAAAGGGCTAAGTTTAACAAAGTTAAACTAAGTAAATTCAGAACACCTCTAACACTGAATAAAAACTTGGAATGAGATTCAGAAAGTGAGTTCCGGAAATATGTTTCCAGAAATTGAAACTTAACAAAAGTTACAATATGTGATTCTATCTTAAAGCGTATAGAATCTTAATGAATCAGAGTATGTAAGGAAGTATAAGAAAGTTATACTTTCCTTAAGATACAAAATGCAGCGGAAATAAAACAAGTAGTTAAACTACAAGTTAAAAGATATAAGTCTTTTAACCCAAAGAGAAGGGTATCCAACAACCATGGATAAAGGTCCCTTGATTTTTACTTTAAAGAAAGTCTGTCTTACCCACACCAAGGTAAACCCACGATACAATGATCAGAGTCTCTGTCTTGCTATCCCCGCAAGCCCCCAACTTCAAGGTAGTTGGCAACCTCTGTCTTCCTCAGTAAGGAAGCCCTCGAACTTCAAGGTAGTCGGCACCTCTGTCTTCCTATCTCCGGAAGCCCTCAAATGTAATCACCAAAATTCGGAGTCGCACAATGCTTTGAGAGTTAATAAGAGCCTCTCTCTCTAGAAATCACTTCAAGCAAATTAGTCAGCCTTTCACCACTTTAATCAACTATCAGCAACGAGCTCTTTCAAATGAGCTCCTATTTATAGGTAAGGTCGGCTCCTTCTCCAATGGTCATATTTTACTTAAAGATCGGAGGGACCTGTACACGTGTCACTTAGACAACGGTTAGTTTATAACAAAACAGACGACATCGTTTTATTACAAAAAAAGTGTAACAGAATGTACGACACCGTTTTAAAAATCTAACATAAAAGTTCGGAATGAAATCTTAGGAGTGAATGTTCGGAATGTAAGGAACAAAAATAAAGAGTAGACAAATTATAGAAATGTAAGTAATATAGAAGTTCAGAGTCTAACAAAGATATTTTTCGGAGTCTGAATTAAATCAGAGTGTATAAAACAAAGATACTCAACTCATGTTTAATAGGTGAATTCGGAATGAGAATTCGGAATAGGAATTCATCATCAGAAATCGTAATGAGAATTCATCATCAGGATTCGTAATGATAATTCGTCATCATAATTCGTAATGAGAATTCAACATCAGGATTCGTAATGAGAATTCTTCATCAGAATTCATAATAAGAATTCGTCATCAGAATTCGTAAGGAGAATTCTTCATCAGAATTCTTAATGGGAATTCGGAATGAGATTTCTTCATTAGAATTCATAATGAGAATTCTTCATTACAGTTCGTAATGAGAATTCTTCATCAGAGTTCGTATCCTGAATCTGGAATAGAACATATTCAGAGTTCATATCCGGAATTCAGAATGAAACTTCCTTATAGTTCTTATCCAGAATTCGAATCCTAAAACAGAATGCTTTATATCAAAGATTCAGCGATTCCGAGAAAATGAATCCGAATCTCATACTTAAGAAAAATATGGATGAAAATATGATAAGGATAATTTTTCTTATAAAAGCGATTTTCCTTAAGAAAGAAATTTTCCTTATAAAATTGATTTTTCATAAGAAAGAAATTTTTCTAAAGATAAGGTGTTTGTGATTTTCAAAACAAGAAGGAATAGAAAATTCATAAGGAAAACCTATTGACTCAACAATCTCCTCCTTTTTGGAAAGCACAAACATCCTTACGAAAAAGAAATTCTATGAAGAAAGAAAAAACATTAAGGCTTATCTCCATTTGCTTTTAAGGATATTGATGAATACGACTAACTCCCCCTTAGGCTTTGAAACTCTAAGGATCGTATTTAGATTTCCGGAGTGATAAATAAGAAGGTCTTCTTTAATGAAAAATATCCTCCTTAAACAAACTCTTATTTAGAGTTTTTCTTTTTCTTAAGGATCTTTTCCTTCTCCCCCTTTGTGATTTTCAAAAAGAATTGGAGGGAATGGAAAAAATAACAAAGTACCTGAAAAAAATAGCAATGAAAACAATAGAAACGACAAGCACGACTTTCATTAATTTTGAAATCTCAGCAATAAAAAGAATACAACAAAAATATCGGATTTGGTTATTTCGGATCTTTTTCCTTCGACATGAGCCCCTTTAGAATAGTCTTGATCTTCTTCAGGTCTTTATGATCTTCTTCAGCTTGCATCTCTAAGACCACTATTCTTGCACTTTGAGCTTCAATTCTTTCTTCCTGGGCTTGAATTTTTTCTTCCCGAGCTTTGATTTTTTCTTCCTGAGCCTTCATTTTCTCTTCAAACTCAATCCGATGATCTCTTTCAAATTTCCAGTTCTGAGAAACAGAATTCAACTTTCCATTCAGATCTCTGACTTGTTGAATCCGTAAGTTCTTTTCATCTGTCAGCTTCTCTTCAAAGGATGAAGTCAGGTCATTTATCTTCATGTCCTCGGTCTCGAAGGCATCTTTAACATTATCTTGAAACTCATCGAATAACCTCATCTCTTCAATAGTCTTCTTCGACCAGTTTGTCATCTTCTTGCAAGATTTTCTATGAGCTTCGTAGCCAACAAAGAAGGTTTTGAACTGGGCCTCAATCTCAACGCACTTGTCCATAACCATAGATACGGAGTCAGTTTTCTGATTCAATGCATGTTAGAGCATCTGGCACCTTGAGTCAATACTTGAGAAGGTCGAGATAGATCCCACCAACTTCTTTAAAGACTGGACAACAAAGTCATGCCCCACAAAGGATGACTCCGAATCTGAAACTTTGCTTGGAGAATTTTCTTCTTCAATAAGGTCAAGCTTTTTTTCGAAGAACTACCAACTTCTTTCCTATTTCTCACTTCTGAGCTCGGAGTATCATCAAGAATTTGCTTTCCCTTGACTTTTTCCAGAATTGAATCCTGTTCCGGAGTTCTCTTCTCACTATCAGAAACATGAACAACGTCATCTTCCTCATCAAAAACTTCTTGAACACGAACCCCTACGTTCTCTTTCTGAGCAACATCATGTAAAAGTTGTTCTTCTTCTCCATGATAAGTAACTTCTTCTTCTCCTTTCTCTTCTTCCATTGCTGGAGTAACTAGCTTCGAAGATTCAACTTCTGATGTTCGGAGTGATAAGTGTTCTGAAGGTGTCCCCTTGTAATCATCTACTTGTTTCAGCACATCTCCGGTTTCACCCCTTCCTTCAGCACCATATTCTTCTTGTTCCACTTTCTCAACTTGCTCTACTTCCCCAGTATTCTTAGCAACAGCTTCTTCCGGAGCAACGAAATTTCTTCCTGGAGTCTCAGGTAGAGATTCCAAGGATAAAGATCTCGGAACAGGAATAGTTGCTGAAACCATCTCATTGAATTTCAACAAAGTCTGAGCTACCTCAGCCTCAGATATCTTCTTTTTGAGCTTCTTTTCCTTTACTTGTTTTTCAAGCTCATCAGCAGTTCTCTCCTTCAAGGCCTTAGCCTCCGCAGGGTTCAAACCGAACTGTGGATCCCCTTCTTTCCTTTTCTCTTTATCTGCTCTCCACTTCACAACAACATCATTAGGATAGGCTTTCTTCTTCTTTGGTTTTGGAGGTTCGGAATGGACTTTCTTAGACTTAGGATTCTCTGCTTATACTCCCACTTCTTTCATCTTTCTCTTCCTTACTGTCTTAGAGGATTCTGGATCAGTATCTTTTGGAACTGCTTCTCCTTGAGCAGGTAAATCAATAAACTGTCCAGACTCTTTGTCAAAAGCTACAAGCATCCTCTTAATAGTACCATTGCTGACCAGCATGATCTTGCAAACTCTTGGCTTAGATTTGCAAGCCTCCTTGAAAGACTCAAGGCATCGAACTATCAATTTCGAGAGAATGGCTGGATACATGATAATTTGAGCTCTCATATTTCCTTTCATCAGATTTTCAAGAGTGATAAGAATGTGCTTCATCAAGTTAAACTTCCACAGATTTATCAGAAAATCTAGGATGTAGATCTCACTTTTCTTCAAGCAATCTTTATCACCTTTCCTCGGAACGATAAGCCCTTGTACCCATAACTCCAGAATCCGGAAATTTGTGGATAGACTTGTAATCTTTGGAGCCTTGTCATCTGCCAGTCCGAGAGTTTCTAAGGCTTTTTTCCTTTTCGAATCTACCTTTAGAATCCGGCAAAACATGAGAAACAAACTCAGCTTCACCTTCATTATTTAGGCCTACCAAACATGCTGCCTTGGCATATGAAAGTTTATAAGTCTTCCTATAAGACTTAAAAGATAATTCTTCCTTACCATCTTCTTGAAGAAAAGAAACTGTCTCATAGAATTCAACAAGTAAATCTGAATACACTTCATCTTGGTTCCCGGGTTTTGACACCGCACCATCTTCCCAACCATTAAGCTTGATATTCTTAGAGATAAGAGAATCATACTTGTTGAAGAAATCCGGATGAACCATCCTCTCTCTATAAACTAACCACTTTGAGATCGGCTTAGTTGAAGACATATCTTGAGAAGCTACTTCCACAGACATTCGGATTTGAAAATCTTTGAGAAGATCGGAATGGAGAAAACAGAAGTTCGTAACGGCCTAAAAATAGAGAGGCAGAGATTCGAGACCCGAGAGCTTGAGAACCGATGTGGGACGAGTATTTGAGTCCCCTTTATATAGGCAATGAGATGATGGTTCAACTTCCTCGGTTGATCTAACGGTTGTAAGAAACTGAGATCATATCTGACGGTTGAAAACTTGAATCCGATCTTTTTGAGGTTTTTATTAAAACAAGGAAATAAGAAAACTATAATCCGAAATCATAATACAAGAAAATACCAGCAAGTAAAATATTACTATGAAAACTTGAGTAAGGTAATCATACCTTTCAGATTAACTTGGGAGGATTATTCGTAATGGGTAATATAAAAATGACTACGGAGAAAGATCTTTATTACAAGAAGACATATTTTGCAAAAACATTACTACGGAAAATAATCTTGGTACGAAAAACTCATTACGGAACACTTATTACGAAAAACTCAATACGAAAAACAATCAATTTTTTTTTTTGAAAACGGGAAAAGAATGAAAAAAAACTTATTATGGAAGATTCGGTACGAAAATCTCGTTATGAAATATCAGTACGAATTTTTCCATTCCGAAAATTTTCAACATGAATACTTCCATTCCATAAGTGTTCTGTATGAAAATGTCCATTCTGGAAAATTGTAGTTCTGGAGATTCCGTTCCAGAACTCTTCGTTCCGAAAAGTTTGAAAATAAACTTTGAAAAACTTTGTTAAACTAGCAAACAAATGTACTCCCCCTATGAAAAGGATTTTATTGCTGTAAGGAGACTTTTTCAACAGAAAGTTACTTAAGGAAAATTACCTTACGGTTATCATCCCTAACTTCTGTTTGATATATTCAAATCTATCAGAAGGCAAAGATTTTGTGAAAATATCAGCAAGTTGATATTGCGTTCTGGTAAACTGAAGAATAATATCTCCTTTAGGTGTGTGATCCCTAAGAAAGTGATGCCTAATATCTATGTGTTTTCCACATGAGTGATGTGCAGGGTTCTTACTGAGGGAAATGGCACTTGTGTTATTACACAAAATTTGAGTTTTGGTAAAACTCAAGACATAGTCTGTGAGTGTGTGTTGCATCCACAACACTTGTGCATAACAACTTCCAGCTACTACATATTCGGCTTTAGCAGTGGAGAGTGCTACAGAATGTTGCTTCATGCAGGACCAAGAAACTAAAGAATCTCCTAAGAAATGACAAGTTCCAGATTTAATTTTTCTATCCATTCTACATCCACCAAAGTCAGCATCTGAAAATCTTTTTAGTACAAAATCATTTCCAGAAGTATAAAATAATCCATGATCCATGGTTCCCTTAAGGTAGCGAAAAATTATTTTTACAGCCTTTAAGTGAGATTCCTTAGGATTGGATTGATATCTTGCACATAAGAATACTGAGAACATTATGTCTGGTCGACTAGCTGTTAAGTAAGTAAACTTCCTATCATACCTCTAAAAGATGTTTGATCTACTGGTTTCCCAGCTTCATCAAGATCTAAAGAGTTTGAGGTACGAATAATAGTACTTATACTCTTAGTATTGTCATAACCATACTTTTTAAGAAGATATTTAATATACTTATGTTGAGATATGTAGCTTCCTCTTGGTTTTTGAGAAATTTGAAAACCAAGAAAAAAAGTTAACTCACCCATCATACTCATTTCAAAATCAGATTTCATTAGACTAACAAAGGAATCAGTCAGAGATTGCTGAGTTGAACCAAAAATGATGACATCAACATAAATTTGAACAATCAAAATAATTCTCTTATCTTTCTTTATAAAAAGGGTTGGATCTGCATTTCCCTTAACATAGTTATTTTGAAGCAAAAATCTAGTGAGTCTATCATACCATGCTCGTGGGGATTCTTTAAGGCCATACAAGGCTTTGGTAAGTCTAAAAACATGATCAGGATGTTTTGTATCTTCAAATCCAGGAGGTTGTTCAAAAAAAACTTCCTCTTGAACATAACCGTTAAGAAAATCACATTTCACATCCATTTGGAAAAGTTTGAAATTAAATAATGCTGCAAAGGCAAGTAGAATACGGATAGATTCAAGTCTAGCTACTAGAGCATAGGTTTCTTCATAGTCTATTCCTTCTTGCTGATTATAGCATTTAGCAACAGGTTTAGCTTTATTTCTTACTATGATTCCATTTTCATCACATTTATTTCTGAAAACCCATTTTACTCCAATAACAGATGTTTCCTTAGGTATTTCAACCAAGATCCAAACTTTATTCCTTTCGAATTCATTTAGTTCATCCTGCATGGCTTTAATCCAATCATCATCACCTAAAGCTTCATCAGTGCTTTTAGGTTATAATTGGGAAAGAAATGCTAGATGTTCTACTTCATTTCTTAAGGAACTTCTATTCCTTAAATGTTGGATTACATAACCAATGATACTATCACTGGGATGATTCTTAAGAAACACCTGATTTGGGTTTTGTAGAACTTGTTCATCAACATAGGGTAGAAAGTCTTCTGGGGTAAATGTTTCAGAAGTATCTTCTTGAATAATATCCTTATCAGAAGGTTCTTCTATCAAAGGTTGACAATCAGTTTTTGAAAACACATCCGAAGATGTAAGTTGAGATGGTTTAAAAACAAAAGGATCTGACTCATCAAATTTTACATGTATTGTTTCCTCAACAGTACAAGTATTTTTATTAAAAACTCTGTAAGCCTTAGAAGTTGTGGAATATCCTATGAAAATACCTTCATCAGATTTTGGTGTGAATTTATGTAAGTTATATTTAGTATTCAAAATGAATACTTTGCAAAAAAACACCTTGAAGTATGAAAGTCTTGGTTTTCTACCATTCCATAACTCATAAGGGGTTTTATTAAGAAAAGGACTAATCAAAACTCGATTTATAGTATAACAAGAAGTACTTACAGCTTCAGCCCAGAAATTTCTAGCAATAGAATATTCACTCAACATGGTTCTAGTTATTTCTTGAATAATTCTATTTCTTCTTTCAACTACACCATTCTGTTGAGGAGTTCTAGGTGCTGAAAAATTGTGAGTAATTCCTTTTTAACTACAAAAAGTTTAAAAATCAGAATTTTGAAATTCTCCTCCATGATCACTATGAATAGTTTTCAATGGAAGGTTTTTCTCATTTTTAACTTGAGGTCTAAAACTTTTGAAATAGGAAAAAGCTTCAGATTTCTTTACTAGAAAATAGACCCAAGTAAATCTAGTGTAATCATCAACTAGAACAAACACATAGTATTTGCCTCCAATACTTCCAGTTTGTTTTGGACCAAAAAGATCCATGTGCACTAACTGTAATACATTAGTTGTTGAGACTTCACCGATAGACTTAAAACTAGATTTATGTTGCTTGCCATATTGGCAAGGATCACAAACTTTAGAAGAATCAAATCTAAGCTCTGGTAGATCCTTAACTGGTTTCTTATTAGAGAGTTTACATAGGTTCCTAAGATTATAGTGACCTAGTCTTCTATGCCATAACCAAGAATGATCTTCCATTGCACTTAGGCAAGGTAAATCTTGGCTCCTGAGGTCTTCTAATTTTAGGGTGTAAACATTCTCTTGCCTATTGGCTGAGAGAATAAATTATTCCTTGGAATTGTGAACTAAACACTTATCATTCCTAAAATTCACAAAGTAACCTTCATCACATAACTGACATATGCTAATGAGATTGTGCTTAAGTCCATTAACAAAAAGAACATTTGAAATCAAGGTTTTACCAAGAATAACAATATTACCAATACCAACATTCTCTCCCTTATCATTGTCTCTGAATGTTACCTTTCCTCCTTTCGTTTTTATGATCTTTTCAAAATATCTTTTGTTACCAGCCATGTGCCGGGAACATCCACTATCCATGTACCATGTATTGTTGCTGGTACTCTCTTTGTTTTCCTGAAATCAAAATGAAAATTAGACTTTCGGAATCCAAACTTGTTTGGATCCGAGATTTCCAGACAAGAAAATTTTAGGAACCCACATCTTCTTAGAGAAGTAAGCTTTGTGAAATCCTAGAGATTGGGTTTTGTTTAAGGAACAATTCATTGCCTAGTGACCACCACATTGACACTTGATACAAAATGGGGCACATTGAGGAACAAAATAATTGTTACTGAAAATAGGTTTTGCAAGGGTATAACCAAATCCGGATTTATTTCTTAATGGTCGTATTTGGGAATACATCTTATCAAAATTTTCCTTACCATGGGTAAAGTTTGATATGCACTTCTTTAAGGAAAAAATTTCGGACTTGAGTTTTACAACCAAGTTTTTATCCTCAAAATCATTAGTTTTAGAACTAGAGTTAGGCTCGAAAACATTTTTATTAAAAATTACTTTTTCTAATTCTTTAGAATGTTTGTTCTTCTCAGAACTTACTTCCTCAAGATTCATTGAAATACTTTCAAAATCAGCATTTTTCTTATCAAGATCTTTAGAAAGATATGATATCTCTTTTTTAAGAATAGAATTCCTAGAGTTTGCCTTATCAAGTTTTATATTGAGTTTGGAATTCTCAATTTCGTGAAGTTCAGAAAATCTAGAGACTTCTTCATAAGTAGGTAGAGTATTTTCCTCATCAGAAGAAGATTCTTTATTAGAAAAGTTATAATACTTACTATCATTAGAATTTAAAGAAACATTGGTCAATGATTCAGCATTTCGTACCTTAGCCATGAAACTATGATTATCAATAGGTAATCTGGCTATAAGACCAAGATTCTTCTATCTTGAAGATTCATAATCAGAAGATTCATCTGAAGAGTCACCTCCACTGGCACTCCAGGTGTCATTAGCTTTCAAAACATTCTTAGCTTTAGATTTGTAATACCTATTTCTGTTCCTGTCTGAATGCCTTTCTTTCCTTTCTTTCTTTTTGAGCATAGGGCAATCTGGTCTTATATGTCCAGCTCTCTTGCATTCATAACAAGTAACTTCTCCATCTTTCTTATCATTCCTTTCCTTTTTCTTATACTTGGATTGGAAATTCCTCTGACCGGCTATCTAGTTCATCCTTCGAGCAAGATTGGCTAATTCATTTTCTGAGACTTCACTCTCACTAGATTCGGATTGGAAAATAACTTTCTTAGACTTCGATCTGGTTACTCTCTCAGGAGTCTTGGCTTTTATCTGATTTGAAGTTGTAGTAAAAGCAACAGTACCATTTGCATTCTTCTTCTTGATGTTGTCAGCATCTCTCTTCATTCTTGTTTCATGTTGTAGAAGAGTTCCAAAAAGCTCATCAAGAGAGATCTGAGTGACCTTCCTGTTCTCATCTATAGCTGTTCTTTTGGATTCCCACTCATTGGGCATAATATCAATTATTTTATCCACAAGAGCTTCATCATCTAAACCTTTCTCTCCCATAGATTGTAGACTATTGACTATAGTCATGAATCTCTGTTGAACTTTACAGATAGGTTCTCCATAAGGAAAATTGAAGCCATGATATTCAGCTCTAAGCATAGCTCTTCTAGTCTCAATGACTTTAGAAGTCCCAAAGTGTGTAACTTCTAACTTCTTCCATATACAGTTAGATGCTTCACAAGAAGAAATTTGGCTATATATATTTCTAGTCATTGAACATAGTAGAGTATTGCGTACCTTATTGTTGAGTTGATATTCTTGCTTTTCCTGGTTAGTAAATGTTCTGACTTCCTTGTCAGGAATTTTATAATCACCAGTAAGAATAACAATGTTATCCACTCCAGTGTAGATAACAAAAGTCTTCATGCGATCTCTCCAATACTCATAGTCATTACCATCAAAGATTGGTGGTCTTGTAGGATTTAGATTATCAATCGAACCAACATTAATTCCTGCCATACTAGAAACCTTGGATACACAAACTTTTTAGTAGAAAAAGATTCATAATAACAAAGTTCGGATTGAAAATTTTCGGAATGAGAAAAGTTCGGAATCGAAAAGTGAGCAAGAAAAACTTATTCGTAAGTATAAGTATTTCAGAGACCCACTCTGATACCAATTGTAAGATTGGTATAGAGTAAGAGGTTTCCATCCTTTGATACCAATTGTAGGATCGAAATAGTGATGTAGATGCTCAATATACAAGAGGGGGGGTGAATTGTATACTTTAAAAATTCCTTTGGAAATTTTAAAGTTAGTTATGAATAACTATGTTTTCCTTAAGAGAAGGAAATGGCTAAGTTTAAAAAATTTAAACTAAGTAAATTCACAACACCTCTAACACTGAATACAAACTTGGAATGAGATTCAGAAGGTGAGTTCCGGAAATATGGTTCCAGAAATTGAAACTTAACAAAAGTTACAATATGAGATTCTACCTTAAAGTGTATAGAATCTAAATGAATCAGAGTAAGTAAGGAAGTATAAGAAAGTTATACTTTCCTTAAGATACAAAATGCAGCGGAAATAAAACAAGTAGTTAAACTACAAGTAACAAGATATATGTCTTTAAACCCAAAGAGAAGGGTATCCAACAACCTTGGATAAAGGTCCCTTGATTTATACTTTCAAGCAAGTTTGTCTTACCCACACCAGGGTAAGCCCTCGATACAAAGATCAGAGTCTCTATCTTGCTATCCCCCCAAGCCTTCAACTTCAAGGTAGTTGGAAACCTCTGTTTTCCTCAGCAAAGAAGCCCTCAAACATTAAGGTAGTCGGCACCTCTGTCTTCCTATCTCCGGAAGCCCTCGAATGTAATCACCAACATTCGGATTCGCACGAAGCTTTGAGAGTTAATAAGAGCCTCTCTCTCTAGAAATCACTTCAAGAAAATTAGTCAGACTTTCATCACTTTCATCAGATATCAGCAACGAGCTATTTCAAATGAGCTCTTATTTATAGGTAAGGTCGGCTCCTTCCCCAACGGTCATATTTTCCTTAAAGATCAGAGGGACCTATACACGTGTCACTTAGACAACGGTTAGTTTATAAAAAAACAGACGACATCGTTTTATAACAAAACAAGTGTAACAGAATGTATAACATCGTTTTAAAAATCTAACATAAAAGTTCGGAATGAAATCTTAGGAGTGATGGTTCGAAATGTAAGGAACAAAAATAAAGAGTAGACAAATTATAGAAATGTAAGTAATATAGAAGTTCGGAGTCTAACAAATATATTTTTCGGAGTCTGAATTAAATCAGAGTGTATAAAACAAAGATACTCAACTTCTATTTAATAGGTTAATTCAGAATGAGAATTCGGATTAGGAATTCATCATCAGAAATCATAATGAGAATTCATCATCAGGAATCGTAATGATAATTCTTCATCATAATTCGTAATGAGAATTCATCATCAGGATTCGTAATGAGAATTTGTCATCAGAATTCATAATGAGAATTCGTCATCAGAATTCGTAATGAGAATTCTTCATCAGAATTCTTAATGGGAATTCGGAATGAGATTTCTTCATTAGAATTCGTAATGAGAATTCTTCATTAGAATTCGTAATGAGAATTCTTCTTCAGAGTTCGTATCCTGAATCTGGAATAGAACTTAGTCAGAGTTCATATCCGGAATTCAGAATGAAACTTCCTTATAGTTCTTATCCAGAATTCGAATCCTAAAACAGAATGCTTTATATCAAAGTTTCAACGATTCCGAGAAAATGAGTCCGAATGTCATACTTAAGAAAAATATGGATGAAAATATGATAAGGATAATTTTTCTTATAAAATCGATTTTCCTTAATAAAGCAATTTTCTATATAAAAGAGATTTTTCTTAAGAAATCAATTTTTCTAAAGATAAGGTGTTTGTGATTTTCAAAACAATAAGGAATGGAAAATTCATAAGGAAAACCTTATTGACTCAACAGCACTTTCTGGAATTGATGTTGAATATACAGCAGGTGGAAGTTGTTGTTATCAAGTGTTTTGGCTGCAACACACACTCACATACTATGGAATAAGTTTTTCCAAATCTCAAATACTAGATGATAATACTTGTTCCATGTCTCTATGTAAAACCCCTTCACATCACTCATGTGAAAAACATACAGATATTAGGCATCACTTTCTTAGAGACCTCACACAGAAAGAAGATATCATTTATAATTCATCGGAACTCAAGAACAACTTACTAGGATTTCCATAAAACCACTATCTTAAGATAAATTTGAATACATTAAACATAAGACTGGAATGATCATTTAAAGTAATCATTAAAATCTATATCCTGTTTAAAACATCTATTTAAATTAATTTTCTCATTTTCAAAGGGGGATTATACATGTTTTATCAATTTAATGTTTTATCGGTCTCATGTTTTTCTGTCTCATGTTTATTGGATTCATTATTTTTTTTCATCTTTTCATTTTATCGTTATTAGCAATTTTCTATTTTACATTTTAACAATATTAAAATTTTATTGATTTTATATTTAATTGGTATTAGAAATTTATCTATTTTACATTTTTTCAGTATTATAATTTTATCAAGTTTTATTGGTTTAATTTTATTTTCATTACTACAATTACAATTTTTTTGAAATAGTACTTAAGTATTGTTATCATAATTACAATATATTTAAACTAATATATCAATCATGAGACTCTGAAAGGTGTATCATCTAATAACCTATATTTTCTAGTTTATTCAAAAATTTTGGTATTTCAATTCTTTCATTTTTGTTTTCTAATCGGATTAATTATGAATATGATTTTATTTGAAAATATAAACAATTTGAATTCTTTATCAACTTTTTGATCTATTAGATCTAATCTTGACTGTAAAATTGTGTTTTAAAATAACCCCTTATCCATACCACATTTAAATCCTTCTTAATTTCCATAATGTTATGATGCTCTAGAAATATACAGCGTGGATCGTAATCAGAGATCATCTCAGTTTTCATAATTAGAGATGCCCTCGTATTGAAAACAAGAAAAAACCTCAGTGTTCATGTTTATTTTTAAATCCTTTCATGTCTGAGTCAACTAATTCTTAACCAAAAAATTTTCTACAAAATATTTCACTTCTATGACATTTGGAGGTGAAAGGAGAGTTTCATGAGAATTTTATGTGGCTTATGATTATTCATTGAAAAGAATAATAAATTTACAATGATTATAATCCTTATTTATTTAATGACCTGAATAAAATCAAGATTTTGTGTATTATGAAAATTTTTTAGAATTATAAAAACAATATAGATTGATAGTGAAATCAAGGTGTCATTTATGATCAATGACATGAAATACACAGCCTTAATTTATCAATCTGCTTCATTCCTAGTAGTTCCATATGAGGGAGATGCTCTTTTACCTTCCCACAAATTATGGGATATAGATAGAAATTTTGATAAAATAAGAGTATATGAATCTATTATTTAGGTTCATGATGAAAAGAGGTAGGTAAATCATTTAACATCTAATAACCATCACATATACCTTTGGATGCAATGTTTCCTAGTACCGAGTATGGGTGATAATGAAAATATAAAAGTATCAAATATCTATTTTCTTGAATACATAGACAATATGAGGAATTTCGATCTCGTGGGTTTAATTTTTATGACTACCAAGCAACACAAATCTGGTGTAATCAAATCATAGATAATCATGTTTCCCACCATCATGAGAATGTTTATGACAGAATGTATGAGTCTATGAAAGGACTGAAACAAATTAGATCTGACAACATTCATGGAGCCTCTTATGAGAATTGATACGATCAGGAGCTGCATGTTACGTTTCAACCCCAAATCCATGATGTTTGATATGGATTTAGATGATGAGAAAGAAAATGAAATAATTGAAGGGAGTGATAAAATTTTAAAAACATCCAAATAAAAATCGAGCAAAACAAAGTTATATAAGGATAAAATCCCTATGAAATCAAAGAAATAGAAAGCAATATCGAATTAGGTTACGTGATAATGGAAGAAAATGAAGGAAGAAAGGGAAGAATGTGATCCACAATTCATATAGGATCATGATAAATCCATGGATGAAAAAATAAGAACCGGAGAAATTTGAGAAGAATATGAAAAGGAAAATAATATGAAGAAGATAATGTACCATGCTATTGATATTTGTAGTTTTATAAATATATTTGAGGAATAAAGAATGAGAATACTTATAAGAGAACCATCTCTTCAAGCCCAACCAGATCTAGTATAGAATGGAGACGAAAAACAAGAAACTAAACAATTGGTTACAGAATTCATCAATCTAAAAATTCAAGAAATAGAATATAAAGAAGGTGAAGAAAATGAAAATGATAAAAAATAAAAAAAAGAAGAGGAAGAGAAAGAACTTAAAAACATGAAAAATAAATCTCAAAAAATTTCTTCAGCGTGCTCAAGTGGTGTGCACTCTCCCCTAGTGCCTCAAATAGAAGAGGGCCATGTACTAAGGCCTCGCTGCTCGGTGAGCTATCATCACGCTCTCCACTCGGTACCCACACTGACTGACTGGGTGAAGACATCTTGAAAGAATCAGATGTGATATTTTCAAAAGACTATACCTAGTGAGCTGACCCGGTTTGAGATGAATTAAAGAAAACGTTTGGAAACACACATACAACCAGTGTTTTCATGCATTGAGTAGAAATCACAAGTCAGTGTCCTGACGTATGGATATGTCAGCCGACGCTCCAACACTAGACTCCCTGAACTGAAAACCACACTCAATACGCTTAACACTATTACTTCACAAAAAAAATTATCAGAGTCCTATGTTCTGTGGAAGAAATGACTCCTTGTATACCAATTTGTCACGACCCATCCTCATGGCCTATTTCGTGACTTCCCCAAGCCCGCCTTCCATAGGCCAGGGGCTGGAGACTAGCACCAAAGGCGTAAATCCTAATAAAAAGGGAAGGAATTTCCTTTATGAAATGTAAACACACACAACAAGAGTACAAGAAGAGGGAAACACTATGTAAGTAGAGAAAAAAGTAGTGCAGGAAGTTAGGGGTTGGAAATACAAGCCCAACTGTAAATAACAAGGTAAAAGATAAAACAACTTGATGGTGACAAGAAGCTCTTGTATCGTGCACCATGGATCCTACCTGAAGTGTAGGTATAGGTAGTGCATCACCCAGATCGTCCACTATGGATCCTACCTGAAGTGTTGGTACAGATAGCCTCCTCAACGCCCTCATCCGTCAACCTCCTCCAGGTATTGACTCTTCGTGAGGTACACATCCGGGTACCTACTCATCGTGAGGTATACCGCCAGGTGCTGTCCAGTCCTCGTACACTCGGCCTCTGTCAGCATTGTCCATCGTCTGCATCCATCACAACGAGATGCAGGCATATCCTGTGCTGGGTTGAGTATAACGATACTCAGTAGGGACCCCGAGACCCTCAGGGTCTCACTAAATAAAACAAGGATAAACCACAAATAAAGATCTCAATAGATAACCATTAATTTGTTATATGGCCATACAAATACCTTAGTTATCAAGTAACCCATCTCAGTCATGAGGAAAACACAAAGGTCATTGACTCAGCTCAAACCAGGATTTTCACTATCGAAACCAAAACTACTGGAACAATCCTGCTCTATCGAGTACAGTGGCCCTGTCATGAATCTGTGGCACTAATCACTAACCTTAGACTGATTATGTACTCCTTCTGTCATGTACGGTGGTTTTTCAGCCAAATACCAGGCTCTTCGTTCGCTGTTGGTCTGCCGCCAAATACCGGGCGCTCCCCCAAAAAGCCGTCAGAGTTACTCCTCCTTTCAAGTACCATGGGTATTCTACCAACTACCAAGTTCTCAGTTCTCTATGGGTCTGCCGCCAAATCCCAGGTGATCCTTCTACTGTGCAAATCGAATCACTCAAAGTCGAATCGGTCATGCAGTCGTCAGGTCTACAGCTACTAGGTCTCCGCACTCCATATGCTCATCTCAGGGAGGGTCCGCTCCATGAGTTACTGATCGTTACTTCAATGTTTCACTAAGTCTCATGTAGAAGTAACACAAAGTATCACCTCATCATAGGGGTCTCAACGCAATAGACGGTGCGTTAATCAGACACCCGGTCTGTGAGTTATTAGCTTTTACGTTCTATGGACCTGGTTTGTTATTAAGCTAAAAACAACCAGAACATACTCCAATGTCATCTGAAACCCACGTATAGAATGCTAAAATAACTGTCTCATCAAGAGGAATCAAACATCGTCGATGGAACGTCAATTGGACGTCCGTTTCTCATGTTATAAGTGTTTCCGCTTCGTGGGCCCGGTTGATTTCAGGTTCAAACCAACCAGGCCATACACAAACATCGCAAAAAACATGAGTGTAATATACTAAAATGACTGTCTCAATACAAGGAATCCTACGCAACTGACGGTGCATTGATCAGAGGTCTGTAGATCAAGATATGGTGGTTTAATAAAAACAGTCTAAAAATTGAGGGTCTGGGCCCGGTCCGACCCGGCCCAACACCCCTAGGGTCGGCCCGAACTGGGTCGACCCGACCTGGGTCTGGCCTGGCTGGTGCAGCCCGGTGGGGCGTGGCCTAGCCCGTTCGATGCGGTCTGGCCCGAGTGGCCCACACAGCTGGCCGTGTGGCTAGCCGACCAGGGGGTGGCGGCGCCCAGTGGGGCCCGCCCAAGCCGCTTGTCTGGGGGGGGGGTTACACCCCTTAGTTATTTGAAATGGCCAATAATAAAGGATGGACCTTGGGTAACCAAGGTACCCCCTTGGGTCCCGCCTCTTGATGGAACTGGCGGCCGGCTCAGCCGGCCGCCCTTCCAGGTCCGCTGCGGCTCTGTTCTATAGGCGTGGCGCCCCACCGTCGTGGCCCGCCTCGGCCGCAACCCCTTTAGCTCTGGCATAGCGCGATGGTACCACGCCCCTCTGTCACGGACCGGTTAGGTTGTGGTCTATCTCCACTCCACACGACATAATGGTGCCACGCCTTTGTGGTGACCCGACAATTATGCATTTCCGATCTGCTCGTGGTCGGCCTGATGTCGTCTGGTTCTTCGCAGTCCGCCTCCATCATCCAAAAACAACTAACAAGAGGGGAAGGGTTGGATCGTGTTCGTGCGGTCCATTCCCTTCCTTGTCATGATTACATCTTGTGGCCAAACGTAACTCAAGAATTGACGAACGATGAGAAATGATATTAAAACTGGAACATAACAACCCCTACCTCAATAATTGATGGTGTACGTCGAGCGTCACGGAAGACGACGTCACTCGGTGAGGTTTCATAGATGACGTCAGTGTGTGTCGTCGTTCTTCATGGAACCATCATTATTCATTGTAGATACATCGTTCTTCATCAAGAGAATATTTCTCTTCTTCTTCACACAAGAGTTCTCTTAAAAACTCAAGAACTTCACCAATGTTTCTCCACACACCAAAAACTCCAACTCAAAATAATATCTCATGATATTATTTTTATTCACACCACAAAGATTTTAAAATTCAAAATCAAACAACTTAATTAATTAAATGAAGTGACTCATCTCTTTAATTAGGGCATGTTGTCAAGAATTAATGATGGAAGGGAAAGGTGAAGAGTTACACAAATCTGGGTGAGTTGCCAACACTAAACAAGGGTGTTTAATGTGGGGGGTTAAGAGAGATGAAAGGTTCGGGCTCGTGTGGGAACCACCTCTCATTTATCCACACATGGGATGTTGGTTGGTTGTGGGCCCCACCAAAAACATTCCATGGGAGGGTTTAACTTCCATAGTCAGAAAATAAACATTGTTCATCAATCTTAGTTATTTTAACCTAATTCCCCAAATATTATTTCTCAACCAGCTTAAAACACAACTGTGGTAAAGGTCCTCTTAAGCAATTACCGGTGCTGCGAGTTCATTGGTGCCCTCGGATTTCAATTCCGAGCACCGATTCAAAAGATAAAAAAATCCACTCGTTTGTTTACTGAATGTACCCATGATTTCTTGAAATTTATGGTTCATTACAATAAAATATTAACATTAGAGAATATGTAACATAAATGGTTTATTACATTGATGAGGGTAAATTCTATTAAATTATGAGTAAATACATTTTTAAGAAATTCCCTATTTTATTTTGAATATCAGTATTAAAAACATAATATATTTTGGAAATAATTTTCTTTTAAAATAATAATAGAATAATATATAGTATGTTTTTGAAAATAATATTGACAATTTTACTATTAAATTTTCCTTTTAAATTCAAAAAAACCTCTTAATATATATTTTAAAACATTTGTAGAAAATAAGGTTTTTCAAGAATTCATATTTCTGACCGAAGTTAGGAATATGTCATTCTTTCTTAAAAACATTTTCTTGATAATGATATATATCAATAAGTGTAGAAATGTAATATTGATTATATAAATAATAAATAAACTTATTTTAAGAAACATCATGTGTTTATTAATAGATTTATCATAAAATTTCAACATTTGATGCTTAATCAGAAACAATCCCAATAAAGGATGAAATCATATCATAAAACTCGTACCACCTTAGTAACTTTGAATAACAAGACAATGAAAGTATTACAATAAATGAACCATAATGTAACATGAGAATAAATAATCTTATAATATTTCATATAAATGGGGATGTATATAAACCCGATAAAAAATATAGGTTCAAAACATGATATAAGTCTTAATAGAAAAAAATTATGACAAAATTTCATTATTTCTTTGGTAACATTGAAATGGTAAACCCCACGATAGAGATATAAACAAATTATATTTAAATCCCCATAAAATTAATTAAACAAATCATAAAATATATTCCGGACAATTATATACTCCATGAAACAAAAATAAATTGTAAATATGAAATATATCTCACATTAATAAAACTGAGATGAGGAAACCCTAACTTTGAGTAAGATTTGTGACATGTGAAATTAGCTTCGGGAATAATAATAATCTGATAATTATTTAAATAAATTTTAACCTTATTCAATATAATTTTTACTTTTATTTCAGTTTTTAAGTAGTTATGTAAAATTATTTAATAAATTAATTTAATGTGTGATTTTTGGACCACATTAAATTTATGTGTCAAAAAAGACTTTGGTAGGTATACTATGGTCAAAGATGTCATAGTTTAGAAATATAAAGAATATTACTAATTAATTTTTTATTATTTATATATCAATTATAATTATAAAACCAATATTAAATTATTATTTTGAAAAATTATCTACATTAATATCTTAAAGATGGTAGCTCATATTCATGCTTGAGTAACATTTCCATTTTTCAAATTAGTATTATGAATAAAAATTAAGTAATATTTATCCTTCAATAATGATCATAAAGTCAAAAATACAATCTTATTTAATAATATATACTTATATATATATATTAAATTATTGGGATGTTGTTTAGGATAAAAATGAATCATGTCTCTTTGAGTTGACAGTAATTCACACATCCATGATTGATTCTATCATAATTTTCCAAGTTAGTGAAAATGTGAAAAAAAACAAAATATTATATTTAAATAATGATAAATATTTCATGAATAAAATAAATATTTCTTTTGTATCAAATTTAATTTTTATCTTTTCACTTATTACCTTACATGTAATGTGTTATTGAAAATGAAGCACATCATTTCGTGAGGTGGTAGTTTGTCGTACACATGAGCGATGATAACGTATCCCTTGTTTACTGATATATAAAAAGGATATATTTGATATAATGAATTATTAAGTTTAATTATTTTATAAATTTAATACATATATTTTATATCAATAATCATATCCAACCATGATTGAAGGTAATGGAAAAACGAATGACACCGCTTCACATGGCGATAGTCCGCACTAAATAAAATGACGATTTTGAAACCATTTTATGGATTAGTGTATTATTATAGGATGAAACCTTAAAATAAAATCATTTTAATATATGTATGATAATTATTTTATTATATCATCATTTTATATGAATATTTTAATGAGTTTATGATGAAATAAAACAATACATTTCATTCATGAATGGTACCTCTTCTTCAGGTATATTCATTAAATTTGAAAAATAGTCATCCATAGAGGAGTTTATTCCAAAATTATGAATTATAGGATTATATGAGGGTTGTTTATTGGTTATTTAATGAGTTGTTTCTAGAACCAATATTTTAAATGTTCTATGATAGGGGGAGAGTGGGTGATCTTTTGTTAGTTGGGTGAGTTGCACACGTGTAAATGTTTTCAAAAGGGTGATTCCACCTATATTGTTTACATTATAGTAAGGCCAAGTAATGGTAAATCATAATTCAAAGAAGGTATATGGTAGAAAACTATTTATTAAATAGGTTATTTGGCAGTTTTTTTTCAATTTTCATGATTTAATGTTTATGTCTAACCATTAAATTTTTTTCCCTTAATCATTGTAATTAATTTTTTAAATTTTCACTAATAACATTGGAAAAAATTAAATTTAAATATATTAGAAATTAGAAATAATTAGTATATCAAAAAATACATTTTGAAAAACTAATTTCATTTAATTGGAAAAATTAATTTAATCATTAATCTTATGGAGGCGGTGAGGCAATGCGTTTTTGAAATGATTATTTTGTTAGAAAAATATGAATCAATATTAAATCGTTGAAAAATAATTATAATTATATGAAAAATAAATTAATATTTAATTATAAGTAATCTAAATATTTCATTTAATACATTTCTAATTCTTTATTATTTTAATTAATTAAAATGGTTAATCATTATTATTTTCAAAATATTTTTTAAAAAAGACATGTTTTTTCACACAAAAAAACAAACATATACTAAAAACCTATATAATTTGTATTGAAATAAATTTAATCATAGTAAATATAACTAAAAAATAATTATTTAACATGAAATAATATTCAATAAATAATGATTCTTTAAAATTTGTTAAAAATAAATTAGTATCTAAAAAACATTATTTTTTTACTATTCATTAAAATTTTATTATATTCTAAGAAATCCCAAGAATTTAGAAATAAAATTTAATTTATAAATGATGAATTAAAATATAAATTCATTATATAAACAAAATATTGTAAAATTTTGAAATTAATAATTTACATAAAACCATAAAATAAAATATTTTAGTTAAAAATATTTCCTTTTCGATTAAATAGTAATTAATATTAATAACTAATAAAAAATTATAATTCATATCAATAAAAATAAAAATTATTTATTATATCATTACCTAGGTTTCTTAGATTTTAATTTTATATTTATTTATCATTAATGGTAAAATGGTGAAACATAAGGATTCTAGAATAGCCTTAGATGTTTTCAGTAAAGATTGTTTTTTTGATAACTATAGTGTAATAAAATATATTATTTTTCAATTGGGTGAAAATGAATTCAATAGTGTATTATAATATGTTATAAATTTTCAAATGATTTATACACATGTTATATCACATGAGTACCATATATTTTGAATAAAACTTATTCAAATAATTATATTAATTTATATGACATTCTTTAAAAAGAATGATGAATTAAATTCTAGAAAACAATCATTGTTAAATAGGTTAATCAATAACATGATTTGACATGGAAAATAAATAATTAATAGATAGAAACAATTATATTTCTCTAGATATTTATGGAAATTTAAACTAATACTACAATTTTAATTTATGAATTTTATGAAAGTTTGAATCTATTTTAACACCAGGGAAAAACAAATTAATTATTTCTAAAGAAGATATCAGATCAATTAAATATGGTAACTATGAAACAATAAGGAATATCATCATAATTAAAATATATATTAAAGTAGAGAATTATTTAAGAAAAACCAATAATATTAAAATTTATATTTATATTCGTAAGTACATTGATCATTTGGATAAGCGAATTATAGGATGTGATTGTTTAGATTGTTATAAACCATTAAATGAATATATTAATGATATATTGATTTTTAGATAGATAAATAATTTAAGGAAGTTATCTTCTGTGAGAGAAAAATGGAATGACATAAAAACTATAATTCTATAAGACTTAATAGAGAAATATGAAAGAAGAATTTTATAATGAATTAAATTAAATGTACTATTTTGATTTTTTTTGAACTTATATCACAATTAACATTGAAAAAAAAAATGAAAAAAATAAAATTTAAAATATGTGCATTATGATATTTTATTTTTTTAGGATTTATTTATATATAATTAGATCATGATATCAAATATTTATATGGTATATATTAGGTTCAATTACTACTATATTATTCTACATTATATGAATCTATAAATCTTGATAATGGTAAATGAAAAAATATAATGAAGATTCATTCTTCCATATTAAATGATAAATATATTCTCTTAACCAAAAAATCTAGTAAAATTTAATGTAAGATAATATTTTTTATCAAGGATAAGAATAATAATTATAATATGGGAAAAATAAATTCATTTCGATTATTTATAATGCAAATATATAATTTAATCCTATAGAAAACATAAATATAATAACATAACTCGTTAAAAAAATTAGTATATAATATATTTTAGAAATGATTTTTTTACCAAGCTCTAGAATTAATATTAAGATTGGATCACTAATTTTATCTATATATGGGTAATTGTTAAAAGGATCCATCTACTAATAAAAGAACATATCTCACTTTAAGGAATCTATGATATAACTAATTTTTTAGAAAATTTATTTTTTAAAAGTTTAATTTTCCGAGATATAATATTCCGATAGTTATAATTACTATCTACTCTAGAACTAATAATATATGGGTACAAAAAATTTAATTTTTTTTAAAAAAATTATGTATTATTTTTTATGAATATTATTGAAATATTATAATACATAAACTCTAGATGTTAGTAGAACATGACTAGTGACTTTTTATGATTCAAAATTTTATTGTATGATTATGGTAGACATTTTAGATTTTCTAATAATTTTAGAAACAAGGTAATTATCCCCAAAAAATTTATTATTTTTTTTCTAATATAGTATTTTAAAAGTGTTATTTTTAATTTAACAAAATATATTTTCCTTGGAAATATTTAGTTGAGAAAAATTATTTTGTATCAAATTTTTCGGAATGATGCATTTAATACTTATACTACAATGCAAAGATTCAATATTTTTTCGAAAAATGGGAATTATTATAAATTATCTTTAAATTTATTTATTCATTGAAATGATTCATAATTGAGTGCATTTAATAGAAAATATTAGTGATTGAATAATTTAATTATAAAAAATAATAGTAAATCAATATGGAAGTACGTTATGGATGGGTTGGTTATATTTCTTCAAAATACAATGTTCTCAATGGATTGATTTATAAATTATGTCTAAAGGGTGAGAAATAAGAAATTTGTTTCAAACAAAGTAGTTATGTTTCAATCTCTTGAACAATAAATATGGTACATATGAATTTATTCTATGTTTATAGTGTTGAACTATATATGGGAAACACATTTCTATGTCATTGTTGATGATGTTTCAAGATAATTGTAGTTTAATATTTTCACAAATGTAATGATTATGTCCATTTTACTATTATAATAATTATAGAAATTATTTACAATTTATATATATTTATATAAAATTTGGTATGTTTCATTGAAAATATTTTTCGAAAAAACATTTTTTGTTTTTATTTTACATTTATACTTGTGTAACCACCTTTAAACTAGAACAACTCAAAACATGGGTATGATGACTAGATATACAAAACTCTCAAGGTGATAGAACATACCAGGATTATTAAATATGAGTTTCATATCATTTTATCGATTGAATATATAGGTATAATATTTTTACAATAACAACCGGGTTTTCATTATGCCTTTTCAAAAAAAATATTACAAACTACAGAATTGTTCAAGTCCAAAGGAAAATTACTTTAATGTAATTTCAAGCATGAATTTTATTATAAATTGTGATTAGAATTTAGATAATATTTCATCAACGGTTGGTGAGGGTATTTTATATGGTTGTGAAACCTATATTATATCATATTGATTTTTTTATTATTAAAATGGATTAAAAAGAATATGTTCATGTCACAATCGATAAAAAAATATAAATGAAATAATAACACATATTTAACACCTTAAAGAGTATATGTAAAAAATAACAATAAATAAATATTTCTAAATAAGAACATACTATTGAAATACATAATTTTTTTGATCTATCCTAAAGGCTACCAATGTCATGATAATGACTTGGTAAATGAATGAGTATAACAACCCCAAAACTATAAGATATTTAATAATAATCTAGTGGAAATAGTTGTATATAATTTCTATCTAGTGTCCATAAGTAGATCTTTAATTAACAATTTATTTTATAATCAGTCATGTATGTATTAGGTCAGATCCAAGAATATTCATTGTCCCATTAGTGATGTAAATTGGGCGACTTCCACACAATATGAGTTGTATCCCTTTGAATGAAATAATTTTTAGGATATTATGGAAGGACATAAAGACAACTATATTTCTAGTACTATGTGGGTACTCATATACAAATTGAATGATACTAGTACTATTGTAAGATGAAATTTTAATATACATTTACAATTCTATAATCAATATGAATATAATAATTATGTAAAAATAATTATATATTGTCTCAATATAAGGTAATCAAAATATTATTGACATACACATCAAATTTGTTTTTAAAATGCCATAAAATAGATGGTAAGGATAATTTTATAAATGGCATCATTCTTGAGTATGTGTTTCTTTAATAGTATTCGATACATAAATGTAATGATTTTATCTCATAATTTTAAATTATCGAATGTAACAGATATTTTTTCAGACAACATGGACTTATCCCTATGGGATATGCAATGGGTATCCCTTAACCTTTAAATAAAGTGGTATTTTCATTCATAATAACAAAAGGATTCAACCCCAACTTAATAAACTATTTTGTCTTATGACTATAGAGGTTAGTAATATAAATCATTTATTTTCTTAGAAAAATATTTTATTAATATCTATATTGATCTGTATACTTTTATTAAAAGGGTTACAAATGTATTTTGATCATAAATATTTATATTTATGATATTGTTTTTTATCTAAATTAACTTCTTTATTTGACTGTATTCAAATATTGGGACATATAGATTTTATATAGAATTAATAGTGGAATTAATATTTGACCTTTAATTAAATATTTTTTATAACATAAATTATTTTTAAAATAAAATAATCCATATATTCTTTAAAATGTGATGTCGTGGAATCCACTAATGGAAATTATACTGAATCAAAAAATAAATGAAAACATTTCCTTGATGATATAGGAAAACAAGTTTGATTTTTAAATTATATCTTTTTATTTAAACCAATTATAACTTACTGTTAATTGGATTGGGAGTATGTAACTTGTTGGAATAAGTACTATTTTAATGGAAAATTCATGTATTGTTTATAATTTGTTTAATTTTTTTTTTATAAAAACTGAAGAGTACTTTTAACATAATTTTATTTTTCTCTAATTATCATCCATTCTTATCACATAGTTATTTAGATGTTTATTATAATGTTAATCTATTATATTGAGAATGCACCACTAAAATATTCCCCTTTTTACATGTTTCTAAAATTATGTTGTAACAAAAGTTTGTTTCCTGACAAATGATGATTGATTTTTCCAACACAAGGTTTTGTGTGATTGAGGGTTGTTAAAAAAAATATTTGATTTACTATAGTTTAATCTAAAAAAACACCTAATGGTTCCCATATCCATGACTAGACATGATCATTATTTTCGATGATATGTGATAAATTTGAGTTACCAACACAATGAAACTTAGTAACTCACATGGGTTAATATGATGGGAGGTCAGGGTCATCACATCCTCTTGGGGAATTATTAAATATTCCTGGAATCTCTTAATGATTTTTGATTTGTTATTGAAATCCATCCCAATATGTAATAAGGTATTGATTACCCAGGTTCTAATGAATTTTTTAAGAACATGTGTTGACTATATTGAATATTTGTTTCACCAATTTTCTATTATTCTCTTCATTATTTATGATTATTTAGTTTATATCTATGTTTAAGATCTATAATTTTTTCCATTTTAGGATATGATTGATGTCTAGGATATGGGATTCAACCATTATGAGGAATCATAAATATTCCATGAGATCTGAAATCATAACCCATATAGTTGATTTGTCATATTTTAAGGTCATATTACATTACTATACTATTTTGTTTAATGCCATGCAGTGAGGACATAAATATGGGGTATGATCCATGAGGATTTATCCTATGTATCCTATTTATAATGTAATAATAGTAAACATAGTTCATGTTACTTGTGTCTATGTGTCAATGTCATAAAATATATGACAATAGAGGCCTTAATAATGACATATGCATGAAAACCCGCGTAAATTACCTCATCGTGAGTATAATCCTCTGAGTGAAAATGAGATGTCATCAGAGGTATATCCATATAAAGTTTCCACAATGGGTTAGTCCGTGTAATTTAATTAGTAAAATCATATCTAGTCTCTTATACAATATGATTCATGATCGGCACTAGAAATAAGAGATAATTTATGATTTCACACATCTAATTAGATAAAATTTTTATGTTTCAACCACATTTTGGTTTCCCATTGAGTGGTATATTTATTGTAATCATATATAACATGGCATGGAGATCATTCTTTTAGAAGGAACCATATGTGTCATATTTATTACATGAATATCATTCCTCATAGTTCAGTTCCTTCATAACACGTTGATGGTTTTAAGGTACTTGAGGGCACTATTAGGGGTTACAATTAAAATATAATCCATTTTAAAATCCAACTTCTCATCTGATGATCAACATAGAATGATGGTAGAATAATGGTTTAATATTGTCCTATAAGATAATATAGATTAGGATATAGGGGGTATTACATTAGGGTGGACTCCCATTAGATATCAGTCTTCATGAAGTCAACCTTACAATCCTATTTAAGAAGGAACCAGAGTTCTCATAATTTTGTTATTCCTAACTATTTGATGGGTTTTGAGGGGTGGTTACACTATAAGGGAATTTATTATCCTATAGGTCTAGTAATTTTAAGGTCTCATGCTTGGATGTGTTCCCCTATTTCATATTCATTCTTAATCCAATGATGGATAATGATAGAGGCTAACCAAGAATTGTATGCTGAATATGTTGGGCATGACATGTTGGTCATATCCTAGAGCATGACATGAATAGGGTCACTTGATTGTGAAGCCTTATTCCATTAGGTGTAAATCACCCTTTAAATTTGGTACTCGAACGTATGTTCATGGTCATGAGTTTATATAATTTATATCCATGTGTATCTATTATATTAGGATTACATGTATTAGGGTGTCTCCCTAACATATCTATAGTGTCTTCCTAATGTGTCTTTATTGTCTAACAAAAATTCATTTATTGACCAATTGATATGACTATGGTGTTAACCTCAAATTCACAGGGTGTATTCTGGACATGGATGACATGTCTAGTTGAATCTTCTTGATATACCTCATGTTTTTCTTATGATAAAATTTGACATCATCAAGATTCATTGCATCATTGATGATAAAAGGTGAATGGTTCTTTGAATGTTTGAAGAAGAAATTTCTAGGCTATATTTACGATGATCAAACAGACTTATTCAAGATGAATTTTTATGATCAAAATTACATGATAGGATGTATTCAAATTTCAATAAGATGTTTCTAGGATGTTATTTCATGAAAAATATTACTTTTTAATATGTATTTATCAAGATCTAGTCAGATTCATCAATGGGTTTCATGTTATTGAAATGGTAATGAATAGTGATGTATAAGGGAATCATGATAACAATGAGGGGTCATGGGATCACATAATCTTAATAGGGTCATGTGATTGGGTCCCAATAACATTTCAATGGTTACACACATATCAGGGAGTACATTTTTTAGGGTTCATGTATCTTGTACATGGGTATCCTGATTATGTCCACATGGAAAAAAAAGTCATGGTAGGAGTAGTACATGGAAAAAGAGGTTCATGGCTGAGGTTCCATGTTATGTCTATACCACCTAGGGATTTCATTGAAAATGTTTCATATCCACAGGTTCATGTTGATCTCTGTGGTTTTCTCCCAGATATTGTGCATTCCCTCAGCGGTTCCTATGAGTGATTAACATAATAGATATATATATATATAATTATTCTAAAGTAATTATGAGTTCTTATTATTCAAGGGTAGTTACATGATGTAATATCGTCATTCCATCTTTTGGTGGGTCTCACCATTACCTAGATAAATACTCTAATAGAATAAACTCACTCTTCCCCTCTACTATGATTATTTTCTAGTGATTCACATTCCCCACTCCCCTCTTATTAGGTATGGTATTTATAAATGTGAAGGGGTTTATATGGGTATAGGTCGGCCAAATTATGTGCCTCTTTCCATTGTGTACCTTCCAAAAGCACAATATTGATGTGGTGGGGAGATTTGTATGATCAAAATCTGGTGGTCATATGAAGGATTCACATAATTTCATGAAAGGAAACTACAAAGTTTTCTCATAAGAGATCCAAGGTCATTGTGTGATAGCATTAATGATCATGAAACACAAGATTTATTTAAATACTCAAACTATAGATGATTATAATAGGATTTCTAGACAATTAAGGTATTTTATTGTTTGATGAATACCTGTAAAAGTTGAAGATATCTTGTGATTAAAAGCTACATTTTTTTAGTGAGTCCACATTTATATCTCTAAGACTTGTGTGATCATCATCTTTTATCCACATGATCTTTATAAACTCTCATAATGGATTCTTATGGTTCGTGTGATGGGTTTTAATTTGATCATCCCTTTAGTAGTATTCAACCCTATACATAATAGCTTTTTGTCGTAATATAATGTATATTAAACACCTTGTATGTGGAATATATATTTGAATTCCATGTTTTGATGAAATGATGGCTTGGTGATCAAGGTGGTGGACACTTTATTTGTGATATTTCATATTTTATCACTCTATTTATTCATGAAATACAAAATGGTGTTAATATGATGTAACTGGTGATCATTAAAATGTCTCTATACAACTTCATATAATTTTTGATGTCTCAATGCTCGTTTATATTTGATCACATGATCCATTATGCATCTTGTGATGGCCTCACATGATGTCTTGACCAGAATCATGTGGCAGGATTACTGTTTCCTAGAATGAATGAATTAATGTAAAAAAATCCTCATGCATGTCTCTGTGATGTCGAGCATTTAACATTCGTCTCAATTTGATACTCATTTAATTCTTACACAATGGTTTTTAAATGATGTAGTCCTAATACCATCAAGTGTGACTCTCTATGTCAATATAAAGGTCTTGATGAGTGTAGAGGATGATAGGGAGGATAAATATGATATGTGAGGTGGTCAAATGGAAATGATTAATCAAATCTGATGAAATATGTCATAAATGAATGTTTTAAGGTGGCTGAATAGAGAAGTGTGACATCTACATCCCAAATCAATTTCATATATTTTTTCTCCACATAATAAGTTTGATAATGTCTTTATACATTAAATTATTAGAGAGGTCATCACAGGAAACACATACAACCATGCCCTCACGTGATGCACCCTCCCATTTTATGGTCGTACAAGAAATGCATGCATGAACCATGAGTCCCCACAATAGGTTCTATACTCTTCCAATAACCATACATCTTTGTTTTTTGTTTGTTTGGATACTAATTCTTGGTTTATGTGACTTTCACATATTCCCCTTGTTGAGCTGGAATGCGGGTTACCCCAGAAAAATAATTCATTTGGCAAAAGGAATACCAAAATACAGAGAATAACTATCTAATAAAATGGGAAATATAATAGATGAACATATTCAACCTCATAACAGATAAAAAAAGCCTTAATATTCAACAATTCTACATTCATGTTCATGAAAATTATACCATTAGTTTTTTACTAGTCATAAAACATCTCAAATATTTTAGAGAAATTATCCTAGTTGACAACTATGGCTGCCAAGAAAAAAATTCCATTATAATTCGATTCATTTGAAACAAATTTAATTTTTTTATACATGAAACATAGATCACATTTTCATATATTTGATCATATGACTGGATTTGATATCGGCCCCTATGAGAGGAATATTCATGAATATATTTACTAATGACTTTCATGTGCTATTAAAAGGAGACACATGATCAGGAGTACTTGGATGAATTCAAGATAAGGGGTTTACATCGCTGGGGGAACCCGTAAATCATAATTTGTATAAATTAAATGATTTATATGAAAAATGGATTCTTTACTAGGTTCATGGTAAGAGATATTGATATTTATACATATTCCAAGGGAATTGTAATAAATCAATATGTATTTATAGATTGGAATAATCTTATGTAGATCTATCTCATTCTTAGGGGACACAGGTTCGTGGATGAAAAAAATCTATAATGAATGTTCTTATGTAGACATATATAATACATTGAAATAAAAATTACATTCTTTTGTGACAATATCATTTGTAGGGACCTAATTATTTTGGATATACTGTAAGATTTGGATCTCATGAGATATTTTTTCCACATAATGATTTCCACTCTATTAATTTTGTTTCCCTATTAGATGTATAAAGAATCATGTAGTTTAATGTAATTAACGGAATATAAACCCTCAAAAGAGTCCTAATAATTATAGATATTCTATAACTTTTTCATCAATCAGTGAACTTAACCAGCATATCATGATTTTTCTAGTGTTATAAAATGGTCCCTACAAGATTTTTAAATTTTTTATTTAATCCCTAATATTTTCATAAATATAATATTGGGAACCTTTGTGGAAATTTAAGAGGATATTTCTCAAGACTCACTTTAAGTATTTTTTGCTTTAAATGGTCTTCACAATTTTCATATCGTAAACGTTCAATATTATATGGGGCATCAAAGTTCATGCCTAGTGACTACAGAATCAACTTCTTCCCTAGGTTCCATTTTTTGGGTTCACCTTTAAAATCATTGTAATATCTTTAAGGCGTTGTTTTATGGTCTTACAAACAAGTCTGTTGTTGTGATATTTTTTGGGGGTTGAATCTCAAACCTTCCACTGGTGTAGTTTAAGGTGTTCAACCTCACTTCTTATATTGATGTCATTTTTGGTTATTCTATATTAGTCCTTATTTTTCTTACAGTGAAAAATGGGTATTCATGGAGGGTTTGAGAACCATGAATCCACGGTGGGATAATGAAGAATTAATTTTCATGAACAGTTTTGAAATATTTCACCCTTGATGAAAACATGATGGTTGAATATTCCTGATGAGTTGTGACACCCTAAATCTATACTATAAAGTGTATTAGTGGGTGGTAAAATATTAGTTATATCGATTCCACTGGGATTGTTAGAATATAACATATTTGTATAGGAGATTGAACAGATGAATATGTAATGGGGAATATATGTCTAGGATGACCAAAAAACACCCTAAATTGTGAAGTATTATTGTGGTGTTATTGGGGCTCATGATCCTTAGAGGTCCTTTCTCGTAAAGACGATATTCCACTAGTTGGAATGTTAGATCCACGTGTCTATAAACCATAGGTATTACATGCATCGTCATGAATAAGGGTCCTCACTCCTTTCCAAGGGCCATAAAATATTTTTGAATATTAAAACAAGTGTACAATAAAGTGGTTTATTGGGAAAATATTAATCCAAGAAGGGTTATGACACCCTAGATTAGTGTCATTCCTGGTTAGGAATCTCAATTCCTACACATTGTAGTTCCGAGTCACATGGTGTGGATTATCAAAATGATTTGGTTTGGAATATCACTTTTTCATAGAAAATGTGTACAATACACTGTGATGTAATGTTGATGATGTCAAATACACATGAATAGTATTTTTATGGGGATTATAAATCATGGTATTTGAATATCTATGTAAATTGGGGGAGGAAATAGTGGGTACTATTTATCCCTTAATAAATTTGGAAGCCCATTTTCCAGGTAGTCGGGGAAATGATAATTAGATCTAAGGGGGCCTCTCAAGGAAAAAACATCCTCTTGGAAGATTCTATTTGGTAGGCTTTAAATTCACTATAGAATCATAGAGGGGTCATGTTATATTTTCTAGTCCCTATTATAAGTTTAATATATGGATGAACCAATATAAAGGGAGACCATGGTCCATGAGGTTCCAAGAGGATGATACCATCTTGAGGTATTGGATGTGTCATCTCAAACATCAAATATATAATAGTGGTTCATAGAAAATGTAATATTTAAGAAGGGTTCAAGAATGATATCATTTTATTCTCTTCCAATTTAACACATTATCATTGTGAGGATTTTTGAAAAATCATTACTCTATTTTTTTCAGGGATAGGGGATTGACAGAGCATAGGTTATCTTTTACGTGGTCCATCAGATGTATTCTATAAGCTTTGTGGCTATCTTTTTATTCTCTAAAATTTCCCTATAATGTAGATATGTTGGGTATTATATGAAGAAACTTTAGTTAAGTTGCCTTAAATTTTTAGCTTTTCATCCTAAAATGTTTTCAGTCTCTTTCACTAGTATTTTATGGTCTTGGGTATATACCATCAAAGGATAATGTTTATGGTCATAATTTTTTTTAATGTGCATGAGTTTTACATTCATGAGGCTCATGGAAATAGTTTGAGGGGAATCCAAACCATATCAAAATTAGGATTCCTTGGTTCAAGAGTACTCTGAAAACATTTTGGGATGGATATGAAAACTTGGTAAATAGTGTGTCATGTTTCACGGATCATGAGTAATGATATATGCCAATCATCCTGAAAATGATGATTGGTAACTCTATGGTGATGAGACCAACTATGTTGATGTCATAGAACACATGGATCATACATCCCTTCTTATATGTATAATATTCCCTTAGTTTTTGGGTATACGGTCCGCATGTACATCCACCACTAGAATAGTTAAAGACAGAGATCATTTCTCCTTTCCTAGGGCCATGAACGGTTTGAAAAAACTAGAGTTGTTGTCGACATGATAAGAAATTTATGGGTTTAGGTGATTAAATTATTATAGAAACACCTCATACAATAGATAGTGGGGTTAGGCTCTTGTGGTAATTTTATATATAATGACAATGGGAGATGGTCTTTATATTTAAACACTGTGTAGTCGGGATGTATATGTCATGCAGTATAATGTTATGTGAAGTGGATTTTTTACATGTAGCTTAATATGATGAGGTAAGGACATTGAGACTAACATTAAATGGTGTAAAATATCTTTTGGGAAACATTAACCTATTTTAATGAATTTATATGTTGGAAACACCAATTATATATCCATGCTATTATTGATGTGTATCAATTTTATGGACCCCTCCTTGTGCAGATTTATCACCATCACATAGAATTCATGTTATTATCTGACCCATAAATAGGTATATTGAGTCCCTATGACATAGTTATCATTAAACATACGTATATACAAATATTATTTCTCATATTTCATATGTTAACGTTTTATCATTCTAAGGGTAGGAATCAAGACATAAACAGCTCCATTCAGTAGATCCTATGTTATAGGTCAGAAACATATATAGGGGTTGAGAGTTATTTCCACCTTATAGAAAGTCTTCAGATCATGGTCAGCTAAGTGGTCCTTTAAATAAATCAGTAAAATATTTAGGTATAAGGAATTACCATATTTCATTCTATTATGAAGGTGAAAAATTCATCCCTTGCACAAATTAATGGAGAGGATGTGCCACGTTATGAAATTTTAGGTGTTTTAAGATGTACCATATCTCTTAATGTTTAACTTTCTGAATCAAGAATATTTTATCAATGTTTAAATTCATTCGACTAGGATGTATCATAAATTATTAATCATGATACATGGATTTTTCATGCATTTTAATGTCATCTTACTTGCACACATTAAGATAGGTTAACACCATTTGAATAAGACATAGTTCTCTCTCTATGAAACTTTATGGTTTCACTATCCATTGATGCTTGGATGGTTGCATCAGCTCATAGTAGATTTTGTCTGCATTTGAATCAAGTGATGTATGGGTAATTAGGTAAGCTTTATGAGGTTAGGTGATGTGGAAGACACTATGTCGTTCAAAATTTATTATAGAAAATTGAATCTACTTGGATCATACTCTCATGTAGGATCATGATTGACAGTTTTGGAAACCCATGGAATTTACTAAAAAGGGGAATATATGTTTCAATAAATATCCCATGATTGTAATAATTAAGACACACATAGTTATAATATTGTGCATTGCACAGGTCCATCCTTTGTGTTGGGAGGGTGCATTTTATCATTATAAATGTTGAGTATGGACCTAGGATTGGAGATATGGGCATAAATATATGTATTGTTATAGCTATAATATTTACACGTGTATTTTTTGAGTGGTGGTGTGGTGGGAGACTGACACCAACATTTATGGACCTCTAGTGTGTGGGTCATATGAATGTGATTTTTTTTCATTCAATTGAAATTAACTATGAATTTAAACATCATGTGGTAATGAAATATAATGTCGCTTTTTTGGTCTTTCATCTAGGACTACACTATCCCTTACATTAGTTGATAAGTCATTATCACATGAGGAAGCCCCTACAAAGACACCTAATCCCATGTGAGTTATTCATAGAGTGAAATATAATGTGTGAAAATTGTTCATTCACCAAACATGAGATATTAACAGAAAGGATAGGTTCATTTTATGTGATTTCTCAGAAAATATATATTATCTAGGAATCACGACGTATCCTTCAAAAAGGAGAATAAATCCCTATGTAGTTCATAGAATAAAAAATATCCATTTATGTATAAACTACAGATAGATAGGGAAATTTTGTCTTTATATATTACAGTTGGAAATAGGATGTAGATTTGGAAATCATTGTATATCGTTTGATGGTAGGATTCATTAAAGACATACTTCTTGATGGGAAAACTCTCCACATGGATGTGACACATACATATAGGGGGAGGGGGAGATTTTCTATTTAAATTACGGATGGACTATGAATTTGAGATCTCGGCATTACAAGATATGCTAGGATGGAAGTAATCAAGACACAAATAGTTCATGAACTGAAAACTCTCAATTTGGGTCTGACCAATACACATAGAGGAATCTTAATCTACATAGATAGTAACTATACATCAGATTTGATATATATGAATCACTATGTATCAAGTGATTCCATGAATCAAGCCACATATAGTATATGAACTGAAAAATACCCCTTCAGGTCTAGCCCATATGCATAGGGAGACTTTTTTGAAGATGATATTTCTACTATACGTTGGATTTGGAATTTTTTTATCCCTCCCTATAATTTGATAATTAGAATAATGTGATATGAAGTTATTGAATGGATAACTTTACACACAATTCTTGTCCATATACATAGGGGATATATTTTCTTTTGTTATGATTGTAAAAAAGATTTGATTTATGGGTGTTACTACATATATGATGATCTAAGGAATCAAGTTATATATAGTACGTGAATGGAAAACTATCCAAATAGGTCTTCACTAGATACAGAGGTGGAGAGTTTTATCATTTCTATTTTTGGTTGAACTAGTACTTGAGGTCGAGAAAACTACACATCCTATGATTCTAGGAACTAGGACTAGTGTTGTTCATGAATTGAAAAATCTCTACACATGGATGACCCCTATGTTGAAGAATTTTTTCCCTATTTTATCTATGGCTAAACAAATTATTTGAGATATGGTTTTCACTATGTATCTTATTACAAAAGGAATCAAGAAACCCATAGTTCATGAATAGGAATATCTCTACACAAGTAGGACCTATACATAAAGGAGATTGAGTTTTTCATTCAAATTGAAACTGGTCCTAGGATTCGTTATATAGTCATCACTACATATATCATGATTTAACGAGTTAATATACATAATGTTCTATAATAGAAAATACTCCCAATATTTATTTAACTCACACACGAATAGGGAGTACTATATTTTTATTTTTCACTAATGTAGATCATGTGTTATGAATGACTTATGAATTAATTATCATTGTGATGTTTATCGTCATAGGGTAAGGATTTCATCCTTTTAGTTACCTATATGCATTAAGAAGTTTGACCATTTAGTTTAGTGTCATGTTATAAGGAAAAATAGGTTCTGATTTTTTAGGTCTAGCTTCTAGGACATACTAAGAGTTTTTACATCATGATATATGGATGTATCTTGTAGTTTATGTTCGTTTGACTTGGATATGACATTCAATTAAACATCATGTGACTAGAAAAGGTCATTAATTTTAACATCATGTCACTAGGATGTGTTATGATATCCAGTTGGAGGTATTTTACCCATGACATTATCACGTGAGTGGGGTTCATTCCCAATGTTTTCTTCTTGAAAACTCAATAGTCATAAAGTACGAATAGATTAATTTTAGACACATTAGGGATCATATAGAGAATTACTATAAAATTATATGAATAAAAGTATAAATTCCTCTTTATAAATTCAATATACATATCATACACCTTGAGAATCATAGAGACACAAATTAGTATAGACCATGTGTAATATTTTATCCCATGATTCACCTTACTAATCTCATTAATGATGGTGGATATTCCTTCCTCAAATGTGGGAGTAGAATTCTGGATATCATGCACTTCATCATCATGTTTATTTTGGAGGAATTAACAGACATGGAATGTAATCCTAGGGAATATTTTTCACAGTTAGTGAAGGATATGTCATGGGGGGATACATTGTCATCCTAAATTACAATGTCCTCAAAGATAAATTATGAGGATTTGTTTTTTCATGATGCTAAAAATGTGGTGTTGATGTCATAATTTGGGGTGAACCGAATATCCTGAAATCATTAGGTACTACCTCATGAAGAAGTATTGAAAAGTTCCTGGAGCCCTGCGACCGACACCAAAGAGAACCTTCGTGACCCGCCATGAAGCAAGGTGGTGTGACAGCTCTGTGAGCCCCTTTGACGATCGTGACCCAACACGAAGACATGATGCGAAGCAAGGTGGTAAGACATCTATGCAAGACCCTTTAGCATTTATGAACCACCAGGAAGACCCGCTGCGAAGCATGGAGGTGAGACAGCTCCGCGAGCGCCTTTAACATTCGCGACCCGCCACGAAGCAAGGAGGCGGGACAGCTCCTTGAGCCCATTTTATGATCGTGACCCACCGTGAATCAAATAGGTAGGACAACACCGTGAGGCCATTTGACGTTCGTGACACACCGCAAAGAAAATTTTGTCTTCACTCCGAGAAAAAACTGCTTCGCATTGCCTCGTGCCTATAAATACATGTCTCCCCCCAAGCCCGGGGGATAGACTCTCTGACCTTTCTCCTTCTTATCTCCTGAATCAAAAACCAATTCATGCTCTAGGAACCATGAGCTCCTCAAGGTACATTATCTCCATGAAGTACCTCCCCCTTGGGCTTAATTGATCTCCTCTTCCGAGAGGGATGCCTTTTGTGAAGCTTACGGGTCTTCATTGAGGAAAGAGATCCCCGAGGGGACTCGGCTCTTCATGGAGTTCTTAAGATTTTTGAAGAACCATCCATGTGAGTGTAACCCAATTTCCAATTATGAGTCACTATGTATCGTGAATATCATTTCTTCATAATGCTATGCTTTGAAATTCACCCTTGCTTCGTGAGACATTGATTCCTGAATCCCTTTCCACTTTGCGAAGCTCCTCCCATATGCACCTAAGACCTATCCCTAGCCTAGGAAATTGCACTCCATGAAGAACATCCCTTCGTGGAGTCCCTCTACTTCATGGGGATCCAGATCCACACAAGGATTCTACCAGTGAACCCCTTTTCACTGTGACTCCTTTTCATATGTGTCCCTTCAGGTTTTCACAAAGCAATTTCAAATTCCCTTGCATGATACTTCCTGTTTCATTACTTCACCTCATGCTTATTCCCATAGTCACCCTAATGGATATTGCTTCTTCGTATTGCCACACTAACCTGTACCCCCCAATGGTTTTCTCCATAACACCCACTAGCCACATTGTTTCCTGTCCCTTCTCTTCACCAAGGTGTAGAGGGTACTAGTTATGTTTTTCCTAGTGGGTGCAGATTGATCCCTCCCTCGTCCGAGCAGGAGGACGTTAAACTACCAAGAACCATCATCCTTATCACATGATGTTAAACTATGACCTTTCCTCGTTCCTCGCACGGAGGGAATGGGAAACCACCCAAGTGTAACCCCCTATCTTTTCATGCCAGAGGTAGCATTCTTGCCCCTCCTTTCTTCGGCGACAAATCCCTCTCTCGCTAGTCTTTGTTACAAATGGGCCTCTGTCCTGGAGTAAGTCTCAATACCATGTTCCTCACTAGGCTTCTAACCATGCGTAAGCCCCTATTTCCTCTTTGGGCTGCAAACCACGTGTGAGCCACACTCCACTTACCACAGACGCACCTTTCATGATTTGATAGTTAGGTCTTTGGTGCCTCTAGTTTCTCACAACGAGCATGAATCACGTGGGATTATAGTAAGAATCGACCACAACACCTTTGGTAGACAAGAGTGTAATCCCCAAAAACCAACCAGAACCATGAAGACTTTGATCCATGGCAACACAGGGTGCATAGGAAGCCTTCCTGAGGGTCAATCCAACCACCCCGGTCGTTCCGACCTCCTTCACGTCAGTGCACCAACACCTTGGGCATCCTAGAGTGTATGTAGAAACCCTAATCTTAACGTACATTAACATTACATTACATTTGCGGAATACTTAGTACATAACAAAAAATACACACACAAGGATCGTAATAGTTTAGTGTCTTTGGAAACTCGGAACGTAATCTTCTAATCGTGGTGAAAGATCTCCAATATCTCCCATAAAGATCTTCCCTTTTTTTTACCTAAAACCATTCTTTATATCCTGGGGAATAGAAAACATAAAAGGGTGAGCTCAAATTCCCAGTAAGGGTAAACAAAAGAAATATAAATCTCATCATATACACAAGCACATAACTTTTCGAAATCTTAACATGAAAAAGAGATCATAATTTCATAACATGGGATAAATCATGGCAGTGAAATGTAATCACCATAATCATAACTTAAAACATGAAACTTTGTGGCATACACACATAATCATAGAGAATCTTTTCTTGTTAGTCAAGACTCATTGCCAAGACTATCTTAGTGGACAAAGTCCCTTTCTGAACCGAGTCACCCTCGTTCCAGTCATGTTTCACTGAACCGGTATAACCTACCGTTCTAGCCCTGTCTATCTCATGAGATATAAAATCATTACCCAATGCATTGGAGGGAGAAATAGATCCCACCCATCTCATAATGATACCATTCTTATGTATTCCACAAAATCATAATTCATACATCATTGCATAACCCATATAGTAAAAATGGGATTCTTAAACAACATGACATCATAAAACAATTCATATAAGATAAAGGAATTCATAAAAATATTTCCATCACAACATAATCAAATACATGTAATAATAGGGATATAAATAGAACCCTTTATTATCTTATATGGAAAATAATTTTTATAAAACACTTTAACTCCACTCTTGAGGAAAATATCCTTTCTGCTTCCAAATCAATTTCTTTTCACAAAACGTCATGCAATTTTAAAAGAAAGAGATTTTGTTGAAAATAGTCATGAAATATTTTGGAGGAATATTTATGAAAATAAGGCTTTATAAAACCGTAAAATCCATTCATGCCGTATAAGTTAAAAAAACATTCTTCTCATACTTTTGTCGGAAAAGTCAAAAAGTACCTCGTACAAAAAACGACAAAACATTCCTTTCATATCTTTTACTAAAAACTCACCGAAGGGTAAAATTGTATTTAAACAATTTTAGGTGGATGGAAATAATATTACATATTGAGGAAACATGGATGTGGATGATAAAATACAACCCAGTAAATACCAAAGTATAAACAATCTCGGATAAAAATGAGATTGTGATATTCCCTTACCTTAGGTCCGACTTGCTTTGTAAGTGTCCGAACCTCCTGTATAATGATATAAATCATGTTATTGACTTATTCCAGAATCATATTCATTGTTATTATATCATATATTGTCCACTTATTACATTATATTACCCGTTCTTTTGTAAATTAATGTTAAAGTAGCGTTTTGGGTAAAATCGTTTCATTTGTTGTTCGTGTTTTTAACTTGTAATTATTAATATGATTACTTGGATCATGATTACTTATATCCAGAATGTAAAACATGATTTATTTATAATATATTTTCAGAATATATATATATATAAAATATATCGATAAATGCAATGAAATACACCGTTCATGGAGACGGTAGTCCGTACGTACGCATGAACGCTATTTTCGTTTCCTTATTGTAGTGAATGGAATTAAGTAGATGACATAAATATAAATTTACATAAATCTAGTATCATTATTATTTCATATATTTCATTAGTACTTATTATATATACATTATAATCATTCATGAATGGATAATCATTGAGAATGAATCTCATCGCGTCGTGGAGAGGGTAGTCTGTACGTACGCACGAGCGATGATATCGTTCCCATGGTCGTGGAATTGTGTTGAAGTGGATGTAGACTATTTCAGTATCAATATCACTTTATAATAATTATATATAGTTACTCATTACACCATTATACCCATCCTATTAAGGTGGTGGTGGAAAATAGATTACACCACGGCGTGGAGACGGTATTCCGTACGTACGCACGCGCGGTGATTTCATTTTTCCGTAGGATGGATAGAAGGTGAATTAGGGTTGTTTCATATTTATAATAACATATCAGTATGTAAGTAATACTGATGTTATTACGTTTTCATGAAACAACTAAATAAGAAGAAGTTGAAGAAGAAATAAATTGAAAAGATCGGTAATGGATATTACCTCTTCTTTGAAACGCCTCTTTGAATCCTCCTCTTAGGGAACTAAGATTGGTCTTTGAAGAAGACCAGGACATCTAGGATTATTCTAGGGATGTGGAGAAGGGATTATGTCAGGGGTTGGCTGAGCTTGAGTGCTCAAATTGGGGTGAGGAGGAGGGGGAGGAGGTGTCCTTTTATAAGGGAGGAGAGGGGCACCTTAGGAATATCTCAAAATATTATTTTATATTAAAGTCAAAATCGGTTTATAATGGTTCCAAAGGGTCTTATTTCTATGCTAAAGTGGGTATGGGTCGGAATCCTATCAAAAAATATGATTTAGACAAGTTTAGGGTATTATTTTAACCTTATCAATTAGATTTAACTCTAAGTTAAATAATTTAACTTTTACCGTGTCTTTTTGTTTTCTTACACTATATGGTTAATACACTTACTATAACATGCCAAACGAACCCCAAATTGTTTATTATTAATATATATATCCTTATCTAAGTCATTTGGACGAACCATAGATTTTTAGGAATCAAATAACAATTAATAATATAATATTTGATTTAAAAACTATTTTGTGTCAATTTTGACACTATTTGATATATGATTTTTGTGAAAGTCATAACAGAATTATATGTTCGAAAAAAGTTGATTAAATCAACACTAATATATCATATTAACCTATAAAATTAGTGGAATTCATAAAAAGCCTCAAATTACATTTATTTTGGTGTTTATAACATCAATTATGTCAATATTTCATTAATAAGATAATTACTGCATCATCATTGTGTTCATAAATTAATTAAATTATTTAATGTCTAAAAATTACAAATAAAATACCATTATATAGGAAATCTTTTTAGCTTTCTAATGAATATTTATAGTCGAATTTATCTTATGTATAAACCCATATTAAAAATGATTTACTTATTAAACATTGATTTTAACTATTTTAACTATTCATTAAATAAAATAATATTAAATGTCATAATCTAATCCAAGTGGACCTAAATGGTCAAATTATATTCATAAGGTTGTTTTCGGTCGAATTAAACTTATCCAATAGAATTAGGACACGTGTTATGGTAATAGTAATATCATATTTACCCTTAGTTACCCTATTTAATATTAACCGCGGTAAAAAAAGTAAAAAGTTACTATTCACCAAAAAATTATTTTTATCTCATTGAACCACATTTTACTTACTGATATCAACTGTGTCTGTCGGAATTTCGAAATTCCATTTAGAGAATCGGTAAAATTAAGTTTTATGCAAAATTCAGTTTTTAACCTACCACTTAGTGGTTTCACTATTCATCAAAAATTGATGTTTTTCAGAAAAATGCCAAAATTTCACCCTAAGCTATAATTGATATTCCGAATTCAAAAATGATTTCTATTTTACAAAATTCCCAACATTTAAGTTTCATTAATTAATTTTATAATTAATTTCCGCTGTCACAACAAATAGCATGTTTTTAAGAGATAATAACTATCAAAAGATTGACACTTGTTTATAACTGGTTTAAATGTGAAATTACATCCAATGACCAAAGTTGTATTAAATTGTAAAAATATATTCTAAATATACTTTAAAACCACTCAAATTAATAATTTATCACTATTAATTATTTCGATTAAAAAAGTTGTTTTTAATTAATATTTAGTAATTTTCACTATTCATCAGAATATGAAAGTGATCCGAAAAGTACCAAAATTTTACCTTAGGCTAAATTCGATACTCCGAATCCTTAAATGAAGTACATTTTGAAAAATAAAATTTACAAAATTTCAAAAAATAGTTATTACTATTCATAACGGCTAGTTTTAATAATATATTAATAGTATATCGTTGTTTATCGAAACATGGTGTTCGTAGAACACACGCTATCGTGGAAGGTCAAGATTGCGTGTAATTCAAGCCAGGTCAGAGATGTGTGTTGTGAAAGCTCTTTTTGGTGTAGCATATAACACAAGACATTAATGAAATTAAAAAGAATATTTTTCATAAAATGTCGGGGTGTTACATTCTACCCCCCTTAAAATGAATTTCGCCCTCGAAATTCGTCGGGGTTATAAATGGTTTACTATTCGAAAGTTTCTTTAATAGAAACCCACATCGTAAAAAGGAATACTAAAACCAATCTTTAAAAACAAAAGTATGAAATGTAATGGTTACCCAAATAAACTAATCACTGGGTTTCCACAGAGGTGAAAATATGGATATGGAGGAGAAATCTAACCATCATGTTCTGATGGAGAGTGGTAGAGAACATGGCTATGGAAAATCTAGCAATCACAAATCCATAAATTTGTGACGATCTAAGGTACCATCTGATTAATCAGATAAAAGAGCACTAGGACAACATTTTTGTTTTTCAAGATCATTTCCCTAAAGTTGATGAAATTGGAATTAGAAGAAATACTTTCGTGATTTTGGTATAGTCTCATTGTTTGTCGTTCTTTGGACAATTTGTACTTCATCTCTTAAAGAAATGAAGTTGAATTTGTCATTCGTGATGTGTTAGCAGATCACTTGATAGAATGATGGGTCATTCCATCTGTCTCAAAAGGTTAGAAAAGTTATCAAAAAATACATAAGTCCATCTATAGTGAGATTAATGATATATGGTTCCTAAAATGAACTTATACTTCATATATCATACTGCTTAATATAATAAATCTAGTTTCTACTAAACAGGGACTTCCTGTAGGCCAGTGCTAGGTGATAAAGGCCAGTCACACTTCAGTTGTGGGTTCGATTCCCACATCCTTGTCCGACGCGATGGGCTATCGCCCATCCTGAAGGTTGTCCTTTTTCTAAAACTACATTACTATAACATCCCATCAATAATATCGAAAATCTTCTATCCTTAAACAATACTAACTTATGTCCAACATAATCCATTCTAATCTTTAGGCTTATCCATAATACTGCAGTCCACTCTCATAATATAGTGAAAATGATTACCAGAGATTTAATACTGTCGTTGATCCCCATATATCATAAGATATGTCTTGTTGGTCACATTCCAAACATTCAAAGGCCTTAATCAGGTATTCTCTTGAATACCCATTGAACCTTAGTGAAAACATGAATGCAGTTAAAAGTTAACTCTTTCCACATACCAAAATCCAAAAATTCTATACATTCAAACCATGATATAACCTTCTCCTTATATCAGTCAGGAGCTCATGAATACAATCAAATACCTCATTATCTTATTATTCCTTCATTATGCGCATATCATCTACTTTCCAAAAAATATATGAATAACATTTCATGGTTACTAGTACCATTAATCATACACTTTAAAAACATAGGAAAGACAATAGTGTAACAATCATTAGATGTCTCTTTATTCCATAGTACCATGAGATTACTTATACAACATTACACTTGATACACATGTAATCATTCCACTACCTTCTTAAACCATTGACCGAGCTTCAACAATTCTTTCATCTCACATATCATTTGTAGTCTCTTCATCATCATCAACATAAATACTTCCCATACGACCGTACAGATTCTCTTCATGAGACTTTCCCTTAGGGCATTGGTTTTCATAATTCTCGTACATTCCACATTTAAAACAGTTAACCATTGTTGATGTCGTAGCAATACCGTTATCCTCATCCATGGTGTTAACTGAAACTTTTCCATTGCACTTACTTGCTTTGTGTCCTTTTTTTCTACACCCAAAGCATCTTCCAGTTCCTTTGAAGCATTCTCCTTGATGCATCTTCCCACATGATTTTCATAGGGGAAATTGAACTTTCTTTCCTCTATGATCATCATGAAACTCTATCTTTCTCTTATTAGCAGAGTCAGGAAACTTACCAAATTTTACTTTATTGATCATATTATGAGATTTCTGATTCGGCATAATAATGATGTTTGGACTTCCAAATCCCATTTCATTATGAAGAATATCATTCCATTGTCCATCATATTCTCCATTATCGTGAATCATCTTGTTTCCAGCCATTTTCTAAAACCCAAAAAGAATAGTGTGAGAGGCAAAAATCATGCTAGGGGAAAATAACATAATAAAGGGGGAGTACCTTCAATATCTAACATCTTAGGTTTAATTCTATGATCGTTAGCGTAATTCTAGTACTATAACCTATATGTATTCTTAACCTTATGGACATCCCTTGACATACCTTAGAAATATCTCTAGGGATCTCACTAACGTTTTCGCATCCTACTTTCCAAAGGTTGACTAAACCTTTCCTCTGATACAAACTGTAGAGACCCTAAGCTTAACGTACATGAACATTACATTAGTTTTGCGGAATACTTAGTACATAACAAAAAATACACACACAAGGATCGTAATAGTTTAGTGTCTTTGGAAACTCGGAACATAATCTTCTAATCGTGGTGAAAGATCTCCAATATCTCCCATAAAGATCTTCCCATTTTTTGCCTAAAACATTTCTTTATATCCTGGGGAAAAGAAAACATAAAAGGGTGAGCTCAAATGATTAGTAAGGGTAAAAAAAGAAATATAAATCTCATCGTATACACAAGCACATAACTTTTGGAAATCTTAACCTGCAAAAGAGATCATAATTTCATAACATGGGATAAATCATGGCAGTGAAATGTAATCACCATAATCATAACATAAAACATGAAACTTTGTGGCATACACACATAATCATAGAGAATCTTTTCTTGTTAGTCAAGACTCATTGCCAAGACTATCTTAGTGGACAAAGTCCCTTTCTGAACCAAGTCACCTTCGTTCCAGTCCTGTTTCACTGAACCGGTATAACCTACAGTTCTAGCCCTGTCTATCTCATGAGATATAGAATCTTTACCCAATGCATTAGAGGGAGATATAGGTCCCACCCATCTCATAATGATACCATTCTTATGTGTGCCACAAAATCATAAATCATACATCATTGCATAACCCATATAGTAAAAATGGGATTCTTAAACAACATGACATCATAAAACAATTCATATAAGATAAAGGAATTCATAAAAATAATTCCATCACAACATAATAATATCCATGTAATAATAGGGATAGAAACAGAACCCTTTATTATCTTAGATGGAAAATAATTTTGATAAAACACTTGAACTCCATTCTTGAGGAAAATATCCTTTCTGCTTCAAAATCAATTTATTTTCACAAAACGTCATGCAATTTTAAAAGAAAGGGATTTTGTTGAAAATAGTCATGAAATCTTTTGGAGGAATTGTTATGAAAATAAGGCTTTATAAAACCGTAAAATCTGTTCGTGCCGTATAAGTTAAAAAAACATTCTTCTAGTACTTTTGTCGGAAAAGTCAAAAAGTACCTCATAAGAAAAACGACAAAAGATTCCTTTCATATCTTTTACTAAAAACTCACCGAAGGGTAAAATTGGATTTAAAAATTTTTTTGTGGATGGAAATAATATTACGTATTTAGGAAACATGGATGTGGATGATAAAATACACCCTAGTAAATACCAAAGTATAAACAATCTCGGATAAAAATGAGATTGTGATATTCCCTTACCTTAGGTCCGACTTGCTTTGTAAGTGTCCGAACCTCCTGTATAATGATTTAAATCATGTTATTGACTTATTCCAGAATCATATTAATTGTTATTATATCATATATGGTACACTTATGACTTTATATTACCCGTTCTTTTGTAAATTCATGTTAAAGTAGCGTTTTGGGTAAAATTGTCTCATTTGTCGTTCGTGTTTTTAAATTGTAATTATTAATATGATTACTTGGATCATGATTACTTATATCCAGAATGTAAAACATGATTTATATATAATATATATTAAGAATATATATATATAATATACCGATAAATGGAATGAAATACACCGTTCATGGAGACGGTAGTCCGTACGTACGCATGAACGCCGTTTTCGTTTCCTTATTGAAGTGAATGGAATTAAGTAGATGACATACATATAAATTTACATAAATCCAGTATCATTATTATGTCATATATTTCATTAGTACTTATTATATATACTTTATAATCATTCATGAATGGTTAATCATTGAGAATGAATCTCATCGCGTCATTGAGACGGTAGTCCGTACGTACGCACGAGCGATGATATCGTTCCCATGGTCGTGGAATAGTGTTAAAGTGTATGTAGACTATTTCAGTATCAATATCACTTTATAATAATCATATATAGTTACTCATTACACCATTATACCCATCCTATTAAGGTGGTGGTGGAAAATAGATTACACCACGGCGTGGAGACGGTATTCCGTACGTACGCACGCGCGGTGATTTCATTTTTCCGTAGGATGGATAGAAGGTGAATTAGGGTTGTTTCATATTTATAATAACATATCAGTATGTAAGTAATACTTATGCTATTACTTTGTCATGAAACAACTAAAGAAGAAGAAGTTGATGAAGAAAGAAATTGAAAAGATCGGTAATGGATATTACCTCTTCTTTGAAACGCTTCTTTGAATCCTCCACTTAGAAAACTAAGATTGGTCTTTGAAGAAGACCAGGACCTCTAGGATTATTCTAGGGAAGTGGAGAAGGGATTTTGGCAGGGGTTGGACAATCTTGAGTGCTCAAATTGGTGTGAGGAGGAGGGGGAGGAGGTGTCCTTTTATAATGGAGGAGAGGGCACCTTAGGAATATCTCAAAATATTATTTTATATTAAAGTCAAAATCGGTTTATGATGGTTCCAAAGGGTCTTATTTCGAAGATAAAGTGGGGATGGGTCGAAATACTATCAACCAATAGGATTTATACAAGTTTAGGTTATTATTTTAACCTTATCAATTAGATTTAACTCTAAGTTAAATAATTTAACTTTTACCGTGTCTTTTTGTTTCTTACACTATATGGTTAATACACTTACTATAACATGTCAAACGAACCCCAAATTGTTTATTATTAATATATATATCCTTATCTATGTCATTTGGCCGAACCTTAGATTTTTAGGAATAAAATAAAAATTAATAATATAATATTTGATTTAAAAACTATTTTGTGTCAATTTTGACACTATTTGATATATGATTTTTGTAAAAGTCATAACAGAATTATATGTTCGAACCAAGTTGATTAAATCAACACTAATATATCATAGTAACCTAGAAAATTAGTGGAATTCATAAAATGTCTCAAATTACATTTATTCTGGTGTTTATAACATCAATTATGTCAATATTTCATTTATAAGATAATTACTGCATCATCATTGTGTCATAAATAAATTAAATTATTTAATGTCTAAAAATTATAAATAAAATACCATTATATAGGAAATCTTTTTAGATTTATAATTAATATTTATAGTCGAATTTATCTAATGTATTACCCCATATTAAAAATGATTTACTTATTAAACTTTGATTTTAACTATTTTAACTATTCATTAAATAATATAATACTAAATGTCATAATCTTATACAAGTGGACCTAAATGGTCATATTATATTCATAAAGTTGTTTTTGGTCGAATTACACTTATCCAATATAATTAGGACATGTGTTAGGGTAATAGTAATATCATATTTACCCTTAGTTACCCTATTTACTATTAACCGCGGTAAAAAAAGTAAAAAGTTACTATTCACCAAAAAATTATTTTTATCTCATTGATCCACATTTTACTTACTGATATCAACCATGTCTGTCGGATTTTCAAAATTCCGTTCACAGAAGCGGTAAAATTATGTTTTATGCAAAATTCAGTTTTTAACCTACCACTTAGTGGTTTCACTATTCATCAAAAATTGATGTTTTTCAGAAAAATGCCAAAATTTCACCCTAAGCTATAATTGATATTCCGAATTCAAAAATGATTTCTATTTTACAAAATTCCCAACATATAAGTTGCATTAATTAATTTTATAATTTATTTCCACTGTCACAACAAATGGCGTGTTTTTAAGAGATAATAACTATGAAAAGATTGACACTTGTTTATAACTGGTTTAAATGTGAAATTACATCCAATGACCAACATTGTATTAAATATTAAAAATATATTCTAAATATACTTTAAAACCACTCAAATTAATAATTTATCACTATTAATTATTTCGATTAAAAAAGTTGTTTTTAATTCAAATTTAGTAATTTTCACTATTCATCAGAATATGAAAGTTATCCGAAAAGTATCAAAATTTCACCTTAGGCTCAATTCGATACTCCGAATCCATAAATGAAGTCCATTTTGAAAAATAAAATTTACAAAATTTCAAAAAGTGGTTATTACTATTCATAACGGCTAGTTTTAATAATATCTTAATAGCATATCGTTGTTTAGCGAAACTTGGTGTTGCGTACAGCACACGCTATCATGGAAGGTCGCAATTGCGTGTAATTCAAGCCAGGTCAGAGATGTGTGTTGTGAAAGCTCCTTTTGGTGTAGCGTATAACACAAGACATTAATGAAATTAAAAAGAATATTTTTCATAAAATCACGGGGTGTTACAGTGTAAGCCCCAAACACCAACCTGAACTACATGGACATTGATCCATGAAAAGGTAAGGTACATAGGAAGCCTCCATGAGGTTTAATCCCACCACCCAGGTAGTTCCGACCATCTTCACATCGGTTACGCAACACCTTGGGTATCCTAGAGTGTATGCCTCAAACACCAACTTGAACTACATGTTCTTTAATCCTTGCCAAGGCAGGGTATGTAGGAATCCTCCACAAGATTCAAAGCCTGCCACATGTTGGTTCTGACCCCATTTACGTCAGTTCTCACACCACCAAGACTACATGGCCTTTGATACGTTCCAAGGCAGGGTACGTAGGAAGCCTCCCTGAGGTTCAGGCCTAACACCCGGTCATTCCGACACCCCTTCATGTCAGTTCTCCCACACCAACCATTTGGACCCCATGTCATTATTCACATCAGTACACCTTCATCCCGCATGATGCTAAAATTCAAACCCCATGCAGTGGTAAGCCATTGTATCCCCCAGTCATTGGTATGTCGTTGTATCCCCTAGTCAGCAGTAAGCCATTGTGTCCCCCAGTCAGCAGTAAGCCGTTGTCTCTCAATCAGTGGTAAGCCACTGTGTCCCCCATTCAACGACAAGCCATTTTAATACCCTTCACTGGGACCCACATCATTGGTCCATCCTAGTGGTGTCAGACGAACCCAGGCTACTAACCACTCATAACCCCTATACACAAAATTGGGTTGTTGTCCTATGTGTACACCACAATTCAAGCTCGTCGATTGACCTTTCCCTCAATCCAATGTGTCATGGGAAGGTCATTCCCCAACACAGAGGTTACTCTTCCTCCAGGTCCCATCCACGAGTCCATTCTCACAATCCTCCTCCTCAGGTGTCCCATCACCCTCTTGATCTACGCGGACTTTGATTCCCTGCCACATGGATACGTAGAAATTCTCCCTAAGACTCAAGACCAACATTATTGTTGTCCTCATGGAAGGTCTATCCCATTGAAAACCCATTTCACTAAGCACCCCATAATACATTTTGAACCATACTAGGGCCGCCACTTCCCGGTGAGGTCATGTCAACCCACCAACATCAGTGTGTCCTACAAAGGTTACACTCATCTGATCCATTCTAGTCAGTGTTCTGATCAGTCTGATCTGTCATTGATGGACGTTAAACTGGAAACATACCCTGTGTTAAATATGGAATGCTAAAGAAAACCTCAGAGACATGCCTATTGAATATAATTCCTTGAATTTGATGTGGGATTCCTTGGGCTTCCATGCCATCGACAAGCCCTATAATAAGGTAAAGGAACCTAGAATTTCCAGTGTTATAGCATCCAGAAATGTGAGTGATGTACAACGAGACTACTCACCTGACTAAAGGTTTATTCCCTGCATGGAACCATTCGAATGTTCTGAAAGAAGTAGTCTAATTAACTAGTGTCCTTGAAGATATGGCATTAGAATGAGTTTCACAAACAATATCTTAAGTCAATATGGGAGACCCAAACTAGGTGACGAGTTCCGAGAAGGAATCCATAGATGGAAGAACCAACATCAAATCATCGCATTTCGATCATGGAGCATACATCCATGAACAAGGAACGTATGCCATCAGCCTGTGGAATGCGAAAATACAGGGGAAAAAAACTATGCATTTTTTCATCATGCATACGGACGTTTACGCCCCAGTGAAGGCATCAAAAACAGAAATGGAAAACCCGATGTGAGTGAATTCTCCTCAATATATAGATTAGTAGCATTCGAGACATCAGTGGATTAATGTATCACCAAATCAACCTATTTGGTGCTGGGTCCCGCAATGAAAATTGTTGGCCTAGTGTGAAACTCACCAGAAGTTGGGGCAGTAGAATGTTGAACGTCCTGGTCTATGACGTTTTCAGCATGGAATCATTTTACCATCGATGGAAGACGGGTATTCGCTGGGGAACTGGTCATTGATTTCTATTTATTTCAGAACTGATGAGTTAATGTCCCTACCCTTCAGGAATCAAGTTGCTCCACCTGAAACATGATCACCACCTTCCCACCGATGCTGGGGAAGGGGAAGTGCCAACATGGCAGTCCCATGCCACTCCTCCTCATCCGAAATGTCCTCTAAACACACAAACATGGGGCACCCATGCCCCATCTCCACTTCTGAGGTCATCCAACTAAGGGTAATCAATGACCTCATATGTTGGTACGAGGATGAGGGAATTATCCATTCTCAGGATATAGCCCCCTGGATATGGAGGCGTCTACTCCTCATCATCAACACCACCCCCGAGGGTCATGAAAAGATCAGTTCCTCCCCACACAGACATATAACCATTTTGGGAGCCTCTCCATGGAACTCTTTGACGACTCCCTGCCCTACGCCAATGAGGTAGGGGATGTCTGGGCCAACCCGGTTAGAGTCCCACTCCAGGGGCTCCCAGTGAATGATACCACCTGGCCATGTCAGCGATGCCACCTAGTGTTACCAGATGAGAAGCAGGTAATCCACATGCCTGCCCCACCGGCTCTGGTCCGTTCGACCTGGCGCTTGTGTCGGGCGCAAGCCGAAGAGTACGACGTCAAGGGGTGTCAACGTCAGCGACTACTGTGGCCTGACCCACCGCCGACGTATATGACCAGTTCCTTGCATACGCTGAGGAGGGTAACTTATATGCCTGACCTGGACTGAGGTCCCAAACACCCCACTGGTAGGTTGGGTCGACTCTCTTGGTCGCTGACACAAGCATTGGCAACCGCGGACGAACCCGTAGTGATGATACCCAGTACAGAGGTCATCCCCATACTGCTACTATTGAGAGAACAAGCCTTCCCCTCTTCATGAATTGGCATGGAGGGCCACCCCGTGCTACCTTCAATCCAAATGAGATTCTTCCTCACGTCAGTTTCGCTCAGTACAGAAGTCTCTCCCATGCCCACTACACCAGATACGGGGTCATTACTCCAACCACCGACAGCCGGTGTGGGGGCGTTGCACATCCTGTCTCTCTGAACCTAGAGATCCTCCTGGTTTCCTCTTAGTAGATGGGGAAGGCCCTCCTCACCATGGAAACAAGAGGGGATATGTCCAAACTTGCCTCACTAGAACCCTGCATGAAGTTCTTATCCGTGTTTAGCTAGATCGTTACAAGGAACCTCCTCATACTGAGGTAAAAAGGGGAAACTTGTACGGAGGTCATCCCCATGTTCATGCCGGATCCAGCGGAGGTCTAACCTGCTCTATATCTACCCACATAGGTACTCCCCATGTCCCATTTAACATTTTTCTTGGTGCTCCTTGCACCCCAACTTACTCAGGTGGAAACACTATCCACCCTAGTAGCAGTGCGGCCCAAGGTCCTCATGTCTAAATCCGCCCTATCCCAAAGAGCCACTCAGAAGTAGGAAGGTTTTTCACCCCCACCAATATAAGAATTATGGGATGGTTCATATAGATATTAATAAATTCCTCTTCTTAGACCCTGAATCAGAGTGCGACATAGCATGAGAACCTTTCCCCCGCTCATCTGAGTCACGGGTCAGGGTAGGAACAAGGCGCATCATCCTAGTTCTCCCGAAATGCAAGGTCCATCAGATTGCCACCTCCCTCTTCAGGTATATCTATGAGGTTGAAAATCTGGCATCCCCACAGGTCACGGTCGTTTAATCACCACCTTCATCACCGGAAGCACTCTCCACCTCGACAAGAGATCACAGAGAGCTATTTTGGGAACCAGTGGCGGGTGATCAGCATCGCGGCCTATAACCTTTATCCCTAACCCCTGATCTGGGAACCACAAAAATCATCCCATATTATCGCGACGTAGTGGCCATGTTTCTAATCTCTTCGGAGGACATACCATGATTTGGGGGCTAGTCAGACCGCTCTCCGTACTCTCAACCGGCCATCCTGCCGCCCCAACAGTCTGCCTCAGTACTGCTGTCGGTTCCTCAGTCACCTCGGGTTGAAAATTTGTGTAATGAATGACCAGACCCTGAATCCAAGATGATGAGATTATGGAACATCCTTGTAGTGGACCACTTCCCCGAGATGTTCTATCCTGTTGCAGTGCTGAATTTTCGCACACCGGAATCCCTCAATATAGGGGAAGTTGAATGTTTTCCCCAAACCCTCTGGGAAATGCACTTATGCCTTCATCATCCTTGAGTTCTTTATCCTAGGGGCGAAGCACAATTTGAAGATGTCGGCAAGAAATTACGTCTAGTTGATTTGGCTACACTCCTTGTGGCCCAGCGCCCTCAGTCGCCAGGCCGTTGTAAGGTCCTCCAAAAGAAATGTGTTTAGTGTTACAGGGTACTCTTCAAGGTTATCATGGTTGCTTCCCCCATGTTCAAATCCGTGGCTGGGTGAAATATGCTGCCCCCATATTCAGTCCCATCTGTTAGTATCCTGACCCACTAGGCAATATCGAGGACATGCCCCCAGGAAGGGTCACAGTCAACATGGATGACATAGTGGACGAGGAGAACGAGCTGGAGCTTCTTGATGGGACATACCCCCCCCCCCCCCCGAGTGTGTGCCACCACTAATGGATACATCGAGAAGAGTTACTAGCCAGAAAAGGAGTCTGCTTGGTCTCTCTGCGCCCACCAAGGCATTGGTCATTAGCCGAAATACTGGAAAGAGTAAAAATCACCTCGAAGCTGAAAAACACTCCAACCCATCCGCCTCAGTGTAGAAGATGGAGGAGGACCCTGAGAAGGCCTCGTATCGCCAACAACTTTCCAAACAGAAGAATTTGGTATGTGACCTCCTCGTTGAACGTGATGCAGAGTGATGGCTAGACTACGAAAATCCAAAACCAGGGTAGCATGTGAAGTGACATCTTCCCCTCAGCGAGCTGCCTCTAGGTGACCCCGACCATCCTTCCCCCACAGACAGGGTTGATGCCATAATATATGACATGAGGGCGCGGTATATCTCACCATACCCTCTGGAACGGTGTGGATATCCAAGGAACCCAGCTAGGGTTCCCCAATTGCACCACATGTCTCTCCACCAGTCACTCTATGATCCACTGAGCCACCTTACCATGCTTAAGAACCTGCCAACAGACTCATTGTTAGGTATCCCCGTCAAGACAAGGACCCCTTCTAGATGATCCAATGGAGACACTCATTTCCCACCTTGAGCTGCTGGAAACGTGATAGGTGGAAATCCCACCTGATGGGAAGCCATATCCAGAATGGGTGGATGATATGTCGGCACCGCTGGGTTTCGGGAATCCCATATTTTCCTACTTCAACAAGACATGGGAACTGCCACAGCATCTGGACTACTTCACCTCAAGGTGGGGGCCCATGTTAGGGACTCGAGTGCAGCATGAGGGTGCCAAGCTCTGATGTTTTGTGTAGACCATGGAAGGGCCTGCATTTTTCTGGTACAACCAGCTCCCCATCTGATCGTTAACAAAATGGGAGGATATCTGGAAGAAATTCCTCAACCAGTTCAGCTCCAACACATGGAAAACGAGCATCACAAACCTCTTCAAGTGCAAACAGTGGCCTGATGAGTGTGTCGCAGAATTTATCGCCTGGTTGAAAGGGCTTACATACTCCCTTGACATTCCACAGACTCAATAGAAATTACTAACGATGTGTGTGGTAAATGTTAAGATAGTGATGGTTCTCTCTATGATCACCTAGAACTAACCTGGAGGATTTTGAGTCTTCCTCGATACGGACCAGTTCTTGGAAGAATCGCTGCAATAGGTCGGCCAGGCACGTCCGTTGCCTCTCGCAATTACCGAAAGTAGGGCTATCAGAGCCAAGTCCGTCATGGTGGCCTAAATAGAGGCCCCTAGACAGGTGGAGTTATTACTAGTGGAGTTGCCTTGACAGCCTTGCAGAGGCCTGCCATCACAGGCGTATACTCCATCCCTACAACGACCACCTCAGAATCAAAAGGTGCCCCAGTGCAACATGCTACCACCACCCAGGAGGGGTAATTAGGCTCCACCTCCTCGATAATATCCTCCAGATATTCTTCAGTTCCAAGCTCCAAGGCACCCCTTTTTGGAGAGAAGAAACCGAACCTACTCGATTAATTGGAACCAATATCCCAGCTGTTTCCGAAGTGCCATGGAATAGAGGATTGTGCGTTTTCTTGAGTGCAGAAGGCCAGAAGAGGCACACCCCATGGATTTCCCCTACAACTGCCCCTATCAACAGATCCTAGGGAACAATCTCAAGTAATTATATGTGTTCAATGTCTGTCTTGAAGACCATGCTGATAATTTTATAGTTAGGTTGGGCTCGGCCCTGACACAAATGGCATGCGTCGTCGTATGGCCCGACAACAACAGCGACATCGAGGGTTAGTGGAAGCAGGTTTCTATATGTGGGTCCCATAAGTATGACAAATGGATGGATTAAAAATGGTTAATCGTGCCCATGGTGTCATCTGTGTATGACTGAATCAGTCTAAGACTTCAAAAGCTATAGTCTCTACTTCTGAATCATTATCTCAGTCGGCCTCTTCCCAGTTGAGCAAGCACTGGCAGCGCAAGGGAATGTAACACCCCACCAATGCCATCATCATCCCGTACTCTTGGTGACTTTATACTCTCGAATATGGGAATTTCTCCCAGAACCACAGAGTAGCAGACGACACTTTGAGTGAAAATAAAGGGTATACTTCAGTTAACACCATATTGTTGGTAAAACCCTACATGACTCCCAAAGACGGAGAGTGTCAGGTGGACCTCCCTAATGTCCCCAGCCGATGCCAGCGTCGGCGGAGACATGACTACATGGTTCATCGAGGCACATCAGTTCGATCTTCCAGCTAGGCCAGGCATTCCATTGAGACTTGACAGTAGGCCCAGTGCCGAGCTTAGCATGCGCTTCCTCATCTGGTATCATCAAGACAGCCTTCACCGCCATTTGTGCTACTAGATTAGGAATAGCCACCTCAACCATGCTATGACCAGACACACCCTACTGCAAGACATTCTCGGGCATCCAGTCATCATATGGTAGTCACTCTACAAGCTCTGACTAGTGAGCAGTGGGATATGCCAAGCACCAGTCAGTCGCCTGCCCAACCGGTAGGGTCCACCATACCGCCTATCATAGGATCTCCTGCCAGCAGAAGTTCATTCCTGGAACAGAATTATGCGGTTCTCAAGCACCTTTACAGTATCCCAACAAGGCTTTCCATCCTCAAGGCCCTTCATCTTTGGGTAGATATGTGTGAGGCCATCGCTGAGGATTTTAGAAGCCCCCTCCAGTTTGAGACAGAGGTAGTAGTTGTAGAGGCCTTTCATGAGTAAGTGATAGAGAATGATGAATTCCAGACCATTATCTCATTCTCTGGAGAAGATGAAGGTTATCCCATATAGGGTCACATTCTCCCATTGTACATCACCTTCCAATTCAATGGTGTGGAGATTCGCCACTGTCTTATTGACACAAGTTCTAGGATTAACCTTATCCCAACATGGACACTATGGATGCTGGGGTTATCTAAAGAAGACTTGACACCATCCGACCTATAGATATAGGGATATGATAAGATAGAGCAGACCCGGTCGGAAAGATCTATTTGAAGACCTAGTTCGGTGGCCTAGTTTCCAGTACTGATTTAATTTTTGTCTCCTAGGACACTACATAATATGAATTGATTGGAAGACCATGGATCCACCTGAATGTGGTGGTTCACTCATTGTATCACCAGTGACTCAAGTACTCTATCAATGGTCGTGTGGGCATACTCCAAGTTGGCGCATCTAATTTCACCTCTTGTGAAGACTGCTACCTAGATGTTGACTATTAAATTTGCAAAGACAAGCAGATTCAAGCTAGTGAGGTCGAGTATGTCGCGGTTGTAACCGACCCCTGGGCAGGTTTGGATGACACCTATGTCTTCCTGGTCCATCAATTAGAGACCATGAACCCCGAAATGAGGCAATTTTTTTGTCTCTGGCATGAGGGAAAGCATATTCTCAGGTCCAAGAAATGTCAAGAGATCACTTCTTATTATTATATGAATGAATCCTTGGAGATCCCTGAGACCCCAACTCCAATAAGGTATCGAGATGTCCATCCCATGGAAATGAAGATACGTCATATTTTAATGCTTATACGAGCTAGAATAAACTGACTAAAGACAATGCCCCACTACTACTTTGAAATCATCAAGCATGGCCCCTTGGTCTGAAGACTAGATGGGATCGAGTCGATAGCATTCATTGATATGGTTTCGGCAGTATTAGAATCTCCCGATGCAGTGGCCACTACTGATCAGGTAGGTACCAGCCTCTCATCAGGATCTTCCAACCCAGATTAAGCTCCTCCCAATGGGGATCCCTCCTACGCATTTGAAGAAGAGGATCTGGAGGACGCTCCCCCAGCCATTGAAGAGGGCATCTCTGCCACAGTTGATGAATTGGTACTTGTAAACCTCGGTAGCGAGGAAGATCCGAGACCTACATTAATCAGTGCTTCCATGTCCCTCGAGAAGGAGCAGTGGTACATAGACATCCTGAAATAACATCATGATATATTCTCCTGGAGCTATGATGAGATTCTAGGACTAGATCCTCAGGTATCCGTCCATCTCCTTAGTCTCCTGGAAAATCATCGTGGGTTCAAGCAGCCTCCTCAAAAGATGCACCATTCTCACGGTTCCATGTTCAAGGCTGAAGTTGACAACCTCATCCGAGCCAACTTCATCAAGGTGGTCTAATACCCTAAGTGGCTTTCCAACATTGTTCCAGTCAGAAAGATTAATAGACAGATCATTGTATTCCTCGACTTCCGGGATCTCAACTGTCACTGTCAGAAAGTTGATTTTACCCTTCCTGTGACAGAATTGTTGATCGATAATACGACTGGGTTCCAAGCCCTCTCTTTCATCGATGGTTACTCCGTATAAAACCAGATCCAGATGGACCCCAAGGATGAGGAGTCCACAAAATTCACGGTTCCAAAAGGTAAGTTTTGTTACCAAGTCTTGACCTTCGGCTTAAAGAATGTAGTGCCACCTATCAGCGGGCCATGCATCACATATTTAATACAATCCTTGAGACATTGGTTGAATTCTATGTGGATGATCTGGTGTTCAAGTCCCACCAACACCAGGACCATCTCAAAGATCTTGAAAAAGTGTTCGGCTTCCTCTGTTCTTTCCACCTAATGATGAACCCATTGAAATTTACCTTCGGGGTTGCCTATGGGATGTTCCTAGGCTTTGTTTTCAGGTACCGGGGCATCGAGATCATCCCAAGAAGATCAAGGCCATCAGCCAGATGCCTCCTCTCCTCAATATTTACTACCTTCAAGGTTTTCATGGCCACTTAGCCAACATATGTCGATTCATTGTGAATAAGTCTGGCTAGTGTAAGCTCTTTTCTCAGATCATGAAGAAAGGCATCACATAAGAATGGGATGAAGAGTGCCAGACCGAATTTGAGGAAATCAAGTAGTATCTTCTCCATCCTCTGCTCTTGATGCCACCCATATATAGAAATCCATTTGTATTTTATATGACCACCCTGGAATGATCTCTTGGCTCCCTTCTCTCCCATAAGAACAATGAGGGGACAAAAAACATCCTTTACTACCTCATCTACAAGCTCCTCAATAGGGAGACCAAATACTCCCCCATTGAGAAGAGATGCCTTGTGCTAGTATTCGCTGTATTTAAATTAGGGCATTACTTGCAGCACACCAAGGTACAACTGGTGTCTTGGGTAGGCCCACTGAAGTACATTCTGAACCACCCCATGTTGATAGGATATCTAGCTCGATGGGACATGATTCTTTAGATGTTAGATATCAGGTTTGTCCCTCCGAAAGCTATTAAGGGGAAAGCATTGGCAGACTTCTGTGCCGCCCATTCAGCTCTTGTTGACTAGTCCTTGGATCTCAATTTTTCCGATGAGGAGATCATCTCGGTATACCAATTCATTCCATGCTAGAATATTCACTTCGATGGTGATTCACAAAGCCCCACCACCAGGAGCCCCAATGATCCCAGGATCAATAGGATTGGCTTGGGTACTGTCTTTATTACCCTGGCACAAGCCATTCTACCGTGCTCATTCCTATTGTTGGAAGGATGCACCAAAAATGAGGCATAGTATCAGGCTCTATTTTTACAGGCCTTGAGCTGACCCTCAAGATTGATGTGCCGCATTTGCATGTGAAATGGGATTATGAACTATTCATCAAGTAGATCAAAGGTGACTATGTCTTCAGAAATCCAGAGCGTGTACTATTTCTAGAGCACACTCTCCATCTAATGGCCCAATTCCAATCTCGTTCTGATGTAACTCATGTCCCTTGATCTCAGAATGGTTGAACTAACACCCTGGCCATCCTGGCTGCATGACTTGCAGAACATGAGTATGATGATATGATTATCCACATGGCACATCAAACATTCTTCACTCCTATCACCCCAGGTGATCATGACGGCCTATAGGTGCTCAATCTTACTGCTAGCGCCTCCGCGTCAGGACCGCCAGGCCCCTCAGATTTAGTGGTTGAACTGACCCTCGATTAAAGATCCCCCTTTGTCGAGTTTCTCCAAAATGATAACCTTTCGAAAAATCAGGCCGAGTGTGAGAAAATCTAATGCAATGTGAACCAGTTTACCCTCCAGAGTGGACACAGTCTTGAGAATATTCTCTACAAACATGGGTTTGATGGTGCTCTCCTACATTGCATCAAAGGATCCAAGATTTTTCAGGTCATGAAGGACGTTCATGCCGGTTCCTACGAGGCTCATCAGACCGAAATGAAGCTATCTCACTTGATCCAAAGACTATGGTACATTTAGATCTCAATGATCCATGATTTCATCGAGTTCTCCAATAGATGTAATCTGTTCCATGTTAATTCCAACTTCATGCATTGGCCACCAGAGCCTCTAAACACTACCAAGTTCTTTTGGCAATTTGCAGTCTGGGAACTACATGATGTTGGACCGTATCCACCGGAGATGAATTTCCAGTGTTGGTTCATCTTGATGACTATAGATTTCTTTTCCAAGTGAGTAGATGCAGTACCGATCAAGGAGTTCAAGGCCCATTCTATCATCGACTTCCTGAGCTCCAATATCTTCTACCAGTTTGGAATCTCTCACGCCATCCTCACTAATAATGGCACCAAATCCTGGGTGGCTGTGTTGAAGAAGATGTATTCCAAGTACAACATACGTTCTAACAATAACTCCCGCTATCATGCGCATGAAAATGGGAAGATTGAGGCATTCAACAGAACCCTCTATAACATTTTTCAGAAAATGGTGGTCCAAACATGAAGAGTTGGCCAGACAAGCTACCCAATGCCCTCTGATCTTATTGGACGATGACTCGTAATTCTACCCAGGTGACCCCATACTCCCTGGTGTTCGGGGCAGAGGCCGTCTTCCCTATCAAAATTCAGTTTCCTTTATTACACACAATGGTCTATAATCAACATGCTCTAGATAAAGTAGCTGAAATTCATCTGGCCGAATTGGAAGAACTTGATGAGAACATGCTTCGTACCCTGCACAATATGGAAATGAATCAGAATAAGATGGCTAGAGCTTTCAATAAGTAATTTCACCTTCGTTCCTTCTTACAAGGTGACATGGTATAGGCCCTCTGGACAACATTGATACCTGATAGGAAACCACCCAAGTTGGAGCACAAATGGGAAGGACCTTACGTAGTCCACATGTTCTATCCCAGTGGTGTATAATCCTTGGTAACCATGGATGGTGAGCCGATAACTCCTAACACTAATTCCATGTTCTTCATGAAATAATTTTCCAGAGCCTATCGGTCCTGCACGACCCAAAACTTCCCAGTCTTGTATTACCCTAAACCACCCAGTCCTGCATGACCCTAAACTGCCTAGTCCTGCACGACCCTAAACTGCCGGGTCATAGATGACCATAAACTGTTTAGGTCCCACACAACCTTAAACTATATTGGGTTTTTCAAGACCATAAACTACTACAGCCTGCACAACATTATACTGTATATCATCCTGTAAGTCACTAAAATACACCCATATAACTCTGTAAGGATAGATTCCCATTTGCATGGGATACGTAGGAACACTCAGATGCCTCATCTTGAGCTTAGACCCAAACTATTCTCTTCGACTATCCCCCCTTTGGTGTATTTATCTCAGAGGGTCCTTACATGGTGTAGTGAAGGCTTCCTCGTCCCCACTCATGTCAAAATTGTGACGACCACACTACTTCCTTACTCCTCAATAATCTATTCTCCCATGTACTCACTACAAGATGCTAAACTGCATGGCCATCAAACCTATGTATGGCTTGATTCCCACCCTCATGGGATGCATAGGAATGCTCGGACATTTCGTCTATTCGATCAGCCCAAACGCTAGAATATCCCCTCGGGTCAAGACATATTGTGTGGTCCTATATTTTGACCCAATTCATGTCGATCTAATATCGATCACTCAATACGTCCCACTCCCCGGATGTGTCCTCCACTTTCACAGATGGGCACAACTATGCTTCACTGACTCTTTTTATTGGGACTCTGTCATCTTTTCCATCCATAAGGGCCCCCGAACAACTAGGATTCTAGGCCCAAGGGCTCACCTACAACTTTGAGCTAATGCCCTTGAATATGTTGAGCCAAAAATTTATACAAGTCTCGTGTTTCAAATATGGTCAGTGGTCAATGCTCATTTGTTGTTCCCATTCCAGGTCACTACAAGGAAGATGTGTTTCGAATATGGTCAACATCTATCCTTTGTCGTTAGAGCCACCCCTCGATGTCCCAAACATTGATTGTAGTGGTTTATTCTGCCCTATTGTATCTCCAAGTAGTGAATTCCCTTTCAAGCGATTCCTGTTCTCAGACCCTTCTGGGTAAAAAGTCGAGTATGGGTCCTTGTTTTCCATACTGAGCAGTGGTCACGTGGGATTAGGAGCTCTGATGATGCGGTAACCGCACAAGATTTCATATGGATACAGTGGGCTGGGATGCCCAGCCTCAGGTCCCTTGGCCTTTTCCAGCCCCTTGGCCTTTTCCAGCCTTGGGCCCAAGTTCCCATTTAGGATTTTGTGGTGTGGTGCGGACTCAAGTCCTCATTCGCGTCGGGCAATTTCAACATGCTGCACATATCCCCTTAATGAATTCCACCCCCATTTATCATCCATCCCACGAGCACATGCCATGCCATGATTCGCGTGCCCCATCATTTGGGTTCCCATCCTCCTCTATATCCAGAAGGCCCCCTGAATTCCTTGGACACCTGGCCCAAGGGCATTCCTACAATTACAGGCTAACATCATCGAGGTTTGCCGGTGGAAAATTGATATGAGTCGTGTGTTGTGAATATGGTCAATGGTCGACTCTCACTTTTTTTCCCTAAACTCCAGTCACATGAGGGTGGATACTGTGTTGGGAACCTAGTCAATAGTTGTCTTCAATAATAATTTCAACTTGGTGGTCTTCCATAAGCATGATGATTCACCCTTTCTGTTCTATGAATATAACAATTAAACTATGTGTATGTGGTCTGAGCTCTATAACCCTAAACTAAGATCACAATTGTCCCCAATACAAGACGTTAAACTAAAATTTGGCCACGAAATTCTATCTGTGACCCAATCAGAGACTCTCCACCAAGTATTAACACTTATTGGATTATACGGTGTGGTATGAGATTTTGTCCTCATTCATGTGGGGTTACTCGCCACACCTTACACCTCCCATGTTTGGGGTATTTTACCCATTTGTGTCCTCGATAAATGACCGTAAGATTCAAATTACCCTTTTCAAGAACTACGTGTGGCTTTATTTCCATCCTTATGGGATACATAGGACTGCCCAAACATCTTGACTTCGGGTCCAACCCCCTCTTTTAGAGGTCTACCTGTTATCTGGGCCCCTTGTCTAACCTTTCCAAGGGAGAGGAGAATATGTTGTGGTATGAGACTATGTCCTAATTCACGTCAGGTTTGTAATTACCACGCTATGTAACTCTCCATCATGAGATTCCTCTATCCCCTTATTTTATTCTCATCCTTTCAAATCATCCACTCTCAAGTTGAGCACTCCCCTTGACCCTCTTCGGTGATTCACCAATGTGTACTAGAGTACTCTGGTTCAGCGTTTGGAGTGTCTAATTTTACATGGACATGCTTTTTCTCATTTTGTAGGCTTCATGTTTCCCTTCATTTGTTCTTCCATAATCATTCACACCTGAAGGGACCCTCAGATGGCATGGACACTAGGCCCAAGGGCTCTTCTACCATTACGGGCCATCCTCCTCATGGGTTTCAGAAAAAAATAGATACAAGTCCCATGATGTGAATATGGTTAGTGACTTATGCTCATTTTTATATCTTCATTATACGCTAACGCGATATGGGTGCTGTGTTTCAAATATAGTAAACAATCATCCTCCATCGTCATGACATCCCCTTCAAGCCTTAGATGTTGGATACATGATTCACATCATTGTCCACCCCATCTTGTCCAATTAGAATTTCGACACTCCTGATACTATCCATTAGTACACATTGCACAGTAGGAGGATAAGGCCATGGTGAAGGTATCATTGGGGGCTCCGTACCAACTTACCTTTGGCGTTCATTCTAGGTTTTGTAAGAAACCTCTTCTGCCATAGTTTCCCACACTGAGTTTGACTCATGTGGGATTAGGGATCGGGTTGAGGTCCGTACTTAGAAGGGTTTCTCTCCTCCATGGTCCAATATCCAAGACCATAAACTAAGATCTCCTTTATAACTATGTACAATGTGATTCCAATTCCCATAGGATACATAGGAAAACCTAGACATCTTGTATTTGGGTCCACCTCGAGTTCTAATAATTTAAATCTTTTGTTCTACCCCTAGGTCTTTAACTCTTACTGGACTGCATTTAGTGGTATGGGTTTTTGTACTCATTCACATCGAGTTTGCGTTAGCCACACCATGTACGCCCCATTCTAGGATTTATCCCCCCTACATCATGTCCCACATGACATTAAACTGTATGTAGTCCCACATGATGTTAAAAGTATCCTTCAAGAACTACTTGTGGCTTGATTCCCATCATTATGGGATATGTAGGAACACCCAAAAATCTCACCTTTGGGTCCAGCTCAACTGAGAGCTAGCTTCTCCTGTCCCATGTCCTCTAATTTTTCCTGGCCCCTCAACTTGAGGTTTCTTTTAGGAAATCACACACGGTATGATGTGGACCTCATCCTCATTCACGTAGGGTATGCTTTATAACGCTGTGCACATTCCCTTTCGAACCTCATCCTTATTGTATATGTCTAATCCATATGAATTAAGATTATGCTACCAAGCCCCACATGAATCTAAAATTTTTTGTATATGCTGCATGACGTTAAAAATGCATGGTTGGTCCCATCACATGACCCTAAACTGTGACATTATCATCTTGGCCGCACGATGAAAAATGGAACTGCACCATGATATCCTCACCTAAGGAGGAATCATGTTTGGTATTAGTCATGCACCATACCATTTGTCAACTCCAGCACACGGATTGATTTTTGTGGTGAATCATGGACATTCTATCCTTTGTCTATCACTACATAATCAAAACAATCATTCATCCTAATGGACCAATAAGATCTGTCAAATAACGCTTCTTTTTTATATGGTCCAGACCCACAAAACTTTATTAAACCTGGAACTGTTATCCCACCATGCCATCTTTTGAACTATGTGCGTCTTCATCCTCATCCTCATGGGTTTTGCAGGAACACCCGTGCTCTTTTCCTTGGGCACAAATTAACTTCTATTTTTGGTCTCTCGACCAAAAACCTTCCCAATGAACAGGTGGGGGTCTGGACACCAGCTCCCCATTCATGTCGGGTTTTATAATTACCCCACCATGTGTCTCCCATGTTTCTTACCATCCATTGTCTAAGCTATGTGACCATAAACTAAGACCACTCCACGTCCTTGACACAAGAATTTAAATTTCAAGACATTTTTCAGAACTACATATGTCTTGATTCCCATCCTCATGGAATACGTAGGAACGCCCATGCATTTTTTGTCTCCGGGTCTAGCCCTAGGAATCTACAAATCCTATCCCTTATTTTTTGGCCCCTTGGACCAAACTCATTTGGGAACATGTACTGTGATGAGTACCTCCTATGTTCTCAGTCATGCCGGTTTTTTCAAAAACCGATCATTGTGATTCCTATATCTTTTCCCAACATGGTCCTAGTTCTATGACCCAAAAATATGTTCTCCCTGCAGGAACTACACATCACGTTTGGCTGTTTTTCTGCAATGTGCACAATCCATTAAATCAAGCCCCCTTAATGGTCCACCCAGTAACATAAGTAGTAAGTGTGTGAACCCAAGAACCTTTTACTTGAGAATGGACTTGACCCCCTCTATCTGATACGTATTATGGTCATATTCATATGAATTTTGACAAAGATCATGATGTGTTTAGTTTTCATGGGGATAGTCCCATAATTCCATGTACAAGCTTCGTGAGCCCATTATTTTTATCTGCATCCTCATCCACATCTGAAGGGACCCCCTTCACAGCCTTGTCTCATGCGGCCTTGGCTCACCAACACTCTTGGGGAAATCTCCCTAAAGATATTGGGTGACATTTGTGACAAGTCTCATGTTTCAAACATGGGCAGTGGTCGACCCTCATTTGTCTATCTGCATTCCAGGCTAATGTGGTATCGATACTGTGTTTCAAACATGGTCAACAGTTATTCCCTATCGTCATGCCACTATCATTATGTTCTAGATCTCGAGCATCCTGATTCACACATTTCCACTTCCGTATATTCAAGTCAAATCCCAACATACTCTCTTTTATGGCTCTGTGCATCTAGGTGCACTATATAGGTGGGTCAGCATTAGTAGGACATGAATAACTAAGTTTACCATCATCCCTAATGTGTGTCTCCCAGTTCTAGGAAATTACCATCACTACTTATTGTTTCCCACATCAAGAATGATTCATAGGGGCTTAGTAGTTCTGGTAGGACATGTACTAGCGCAGTCATGCCACATGTACCATTCCTCATCCCTCATGATGTTAAACTGTGCCCTCAGAACAATGTATGGATCGATTACCATTCTCATGGGGTACATAGGAACACCTGAGCACTTAGAAATTGTCCCAAACTACCTTTCACTTTTGGTCCCTTGACCTGAAGAACATCCTTCGGGGATACATGGTGTGATCTGGACCAACTCCTCATTCACGTCGGGTTTATAACTACCGCACCACATACTCTCTTTTTGGGATCTTTCCTTTCACCCCATGTACTATCATATGATGTTAAACTCCATGAGTTCATATGTCCTCAATGCATGACACTAAACTATGGTTCTACCCTGAAAAATATCGTGATGACCTATGTTAATCATGGGATGCGTCAGCACCCTCTCAAGAAAGAATTCTCCCTACCAGTATTTATCCCTAAGCAAACTGTGCCCCAAGAACTACATTTGTCTTGATTCCCATTCTCATGGGATATATAGGAACACCCAGACATCTTTTCTCCAGGTCCTGCCTCATGAACCATGATTCTTGTTTCCCCCCTCCTTTTTTGGTCCCTTGACCTGAGCTCTTTTGGGAAACCACAAAATTGAATCTTTACCCTGAACAAGTTTGGGATGCCTCACTATAATGTTGGGAGGAAACAGTTTCCTCATCCAAATGGTCCTTTTCAGAATTATGTTTCATCCCTGATCAGACCGATGTACCCACCTAATGTGTTTCCACCACGATGGCGTAATTTCAAGAGTATTGGACTCCAGTCGAACAACCCATCACTCCACTCTCCACGCTTTTAACAACCTTTATTCGAATCTTCATCATCTATCATGTATAGAGGAACCCAAAATAGTATGGATGCACGACATATGGATCACCTACTATCCTAGGCTAACATTCTGGAATATTAATGGATGACATTTTGAGTCAGGCCCTGTGTTTCGAGCATGGTCAGCGGTTGGCCCTCATTTTCTCTCCCCATTTCAGGCTAACACAATAAGGATACTATGTTTCTAATGTGGTCAGAAATAATCTTTCATTATCACACCACCTCCAAAGTGTTCTAAATCATGGTTATTTTGATTCACAACATTGATTCCCCCATGTTCGGGTTTATTCTAGTGCCCCGGGAGTTACCATATTCGTGCGTTCGAGCACACTGGGAAAACGGTAATTCGAATGTTCTGAGAGATTCATTCTCCAGTCCGGTCTCTCCCACCTCTTCTAGTGAATCCAGAATGGTTGTCTAGACCCCAGATGCCTAAAACATGGTCAACACTCTTATGTTGAGATGAAATTATGTAGCGATCATCCCTTATTTCTTACATTGGGCTCGACCCATGCGAGCTTATGAATTTATCACTACATGTTTCATGAATATAATAGATTCGTGTAAAACCAAAACTAATAACGGGACTCATGAATTATATGGTATCCAAATAATCAAATAATGAAAGTGAATTAGAGGGTTTATGACCTTTACAGCACCCAAGGGTCTACCCCTCCCATGGACAGATTAACACCATCAAAAGAAAGCTGCAGCTCCGCCACCCTTCGGCTTGTGGCATCTGGGATTTACTACCACTTGTTCAGTTCTCGCGCCTCCTTAGTAGCAATGGGGCTAAATTCATCAGCTGCAATCTTGGCCCACTCTACGTCATCCCAGATGATCGTCATTTCCTCAGAGGCTCACCTCAGGCACTCTTCAGCCTCTTCTAGTAGGGCCATCAACAATAGTATCAGCCCCGATTTCATGTTAAGGGTGGTTGAGTGCTCATTCACCCGACTCTGCAATTTTTGGACCTCATCTCCGTTCTCCTGGAGCCTATTGATGTTCATTGGCTTCCTCTATTTCCATCACACAACAAGGCCACACTCTCACTGCCTAATCTTCTCCGCCATAACATCTCGGATGAGCTGGTGGGGATGCTGGACATACACTCCCCCAGCACACAGTTCGCGCAGTCGCGAGTGAAGTATATCCATCTCATCCAGTCATAGAGCATGGGGGTGTTATTAAAGAAGCATGTAATCAGCTTCCATGATAAGTGATAGACTATTTTCTCATCCACTTCATCAGAGGCTATTTCGTCCTAGTCAGCAAGGTTGGGAGGCTCAAATGTGGGGAACACCCTCAAGAACTCTTCAGTAGAGTCCATGTCTGGAGTTTGATCAGGTATGGTGGGACCTAGGCTATCTAATTGATCCACATCATCTGATGCCACCTCAAAAATCTCAGGAAAACCCCCACTCACAGTCCCACCAGTGATTGGGAGAGCCACAATTTCGTCGGTCTGGATATCTTCTTTTACGATCACCAGTATTTCTCTATGAAGGACGCCACCAGAATCCCCGACCATCCTCGCTAAGGTGTCCCACACCATTTGAATAACTGTTTGCACCAAATAGGTCTTGGAAGTCAGTTGACGTGGTCAATGGGTGAAAATCTTGAATTTGTTAGAAGAGACTTTCAGAGATTGAATTTATGGTCTTGTTCTTAGGTTGAGGTCGTTGGGACCCTGAGGCGTGGCCCATGGTACATTAACCGAATATCTAAAATAATAGGAGGGGTATTCTTAGGTTTCCTGGCCTCACTGGATGTAGCTATTGATGCAGCCACATGTGTGGCTCCCGAAGGCCCCACATATGCATCCACTACGGGACAAGAATGGGTTCTGTGAATAAGGGTTTCCTGTACCGTTTAAACGTTAACATAGGGTCCAATTCAGTTTGAAACAGATATTGGGGAGTGGATCTAGGATTTTACCTTGAGAGCCTCATTAAATTCATCAATATATAAGCCTTGGTGGCCAACTTCTCTCTCCTCCAAAGGGATCCCTCTACCAGCCTTGTCCCCCAAGGAGGACTCGTCCTATTCTTCCAGAAGAGGGAAGCGCTCTCTCAGTTCAGCGGCCAAAAATTGAGGAGGGACCATACGATCCAGCCGCATCCTGACGTAGTCTATCATTGGACATGGGACACCCTGGGAATGTGCAATGTCCTCCAGCTCTAGCAGGTACTACTCTGCCTCTACCCGAGACACTGCAAAGATGACCCTGATAGGGCATATCCCCGAAAAATCCATCCCGAGACGAGTTAGGTGTTGCCACATCTCAGGAGGGATGAGGAACGATTTTTTGAATTCCTAGATATCCCAGGCCTCCAGGAAGACAACATCCTTCGACATGTCTTTGTGACATAGCCGCTTCCCCAGAGCCTGAGTGGATATCATGCTGAATCTCTTAGGTGGACTCCCTTCTGGGTAACCTTGCTCTTCTAGGGCCACCAGGTCCACTGCCTCTTCCTCCCCCTCAACTGGTGTGGGCCTCTTTTCCATGATATCCCCACTACCACAGAATGTACCTACTACCTTCTGGACTTAGCCATGTGGTTGGGGAGGTCCACCATTTCTAGCCCGGATAGTCGGCTGCTTTAGCATTTCTCCCAGGAAGGACGCCCCCCATGATTGGGCATACTTCTTGACCAACCTGAAGGAATTAGTGGGTGGAGGCATCTCATTCTTCATCTTTCCATCCTTTCAAATGAACATGAGCCACATCTGCCTCATCAAGCATGGATGCTCTTTAAGGTGCACACCTAGGTGAACATTGGGTGTCAGTCGCTGCATGCACTGAAATTGCTGGGCAAATTTGTGTGGGGTGTACGGCTCGCAGAGTAGCTCCCGGACCACCCTCACCACCTAGACACCACCTCGAAAGGCCAGGAGATAAGATCTGTGCACTTCTGTCCATCAGTCATCATCAATGAAGGCCCCTGTTAGCAGCGTGAATAGATGGATGTAGAACTCTTTTACCTTCCATACTCAGTATAATACCGATGGTATGATCCACATGTCCGGAAATCTCCCCGTGGCATTCAGGATGGATGTTCGAAGGTCTGATACTGGATGATAAATAGGGTTTGGTTATTAATAAACCCCCCTAATGTGCACCTCTATCCACCCGTAAAAAAGGTGGAACGACCCACATATCCTTTGTGGCATCTTCCCTTCACTGATGTGTTGTACATCTTGGCAAGCATCGGAATTCTGAGATTCACCTACCCACTAGTCTCTATCATTGAGGCCATGATGAAGGTGTTGGGTTGCACACCTGCATTTGTGTCCCTCACCAGTAAGATCCAGCCTTAGACGAGAGCTGTGATGAATGCCTCCAGCCTGACTATCAGTTGCTGCTTGGTACAGATGCTGATGCCCCAGGTTTTCCACTTATTGTCCTCTAAGAGCTACAAGTATGAGTGCTCCTTGCCTCGATGTGAACCCACTGGGAATGTCCAGGGCCTCACCGGGAACCATATATTTTCTAGGAAGTATAGATATTCCTTCAACCACCATCTAATGTGGAAATCTCTCACCGCTTTATAGTCTTCTCCCGACACCAGTCGCATCAATGCCATTGCTAGTGGTGACATCTGCTCCAGATCCTCCCACACACCTAAGCTGGGAGGAATTTGTCATAAATTACTCCTAGAATAGGGACCCCTGATATCTGATTTGTGTCCCATAAACTAATTCCAACCTCCTCATGAGGTTGGTGGATGGTATTTGTCCTCAATGACCACCAGCTTGACAGCTCTGGCATCAGCTGCTTCGGCTGGTAGATGTGATATTGGGAGGCCCCTGCCACTTCATATAGACTGAATATCCTCAGCTCTACCCTGAACACTTCAAACAAGGCACTTACCCTATAGTCCTAGGACTTCCCATCTGTGATGTTAAATCCTTGGTGCAGGTACCACTTATCAGACCATCCCTTCTTCGAGATCCTTAGAAAAACCTTTAGTATTGTTTGGTATAGTAGAGGGGACGTCTCTGGCTGAAATTCTTTCCCATCAATTTCATTCAATTTATTTTATATACAATCAGCTGTAACAGGTGTAATGCTCTCCAGAGGGTGGTCGTTAGTTTCCCTGAACCACTGGCATTGGCACAATGTTCCCCTGAACCAGTAGGCTGTCTCTTCCCTTCTTACTTCAAGGATGAAGATGCCATCCCTTAGTCCAAATCTATAAAAAGGCAGCCTCTTACACAACAGGTAGTCCCTTTGGATTTCATAAAAAAGCATCACCCGTGAATCATGATCGGAGTGGCCCCATACCAACTCCCCCAGACCCAATCTATTCGCCATCTCTTCCCTTCAGGTAGCATCTGCAAGGACCCTACCTACAAACCTCTAGTTAAGCCGTATCACCCTTAAAATTTAGATAATTTTTGGACTGGATCGCTAAGCTCGATCGCGACGCTAGACCACAAAGATCAATCATGGAGACTGCTTGCGGAGATCAATCCGAACAGCAGAATCATAGAGCCAAGCGTTGAACCTCAGACGCAAGTTGCGAAGCACACTAATGCGAAGTTGAAGATTAATTGTGTGATGCGAAGAAAAAGGCCCAATTCACAGAGAGAAATGACGGAATACACATAGATTCCCGAACCGAGAGAGCCAAATGTTAAAATCTCAGAGGAGAGAAAATGGAAAAAGGGAACTTAGCCCCACTATTTATATGCGATGAACCACGGTGCTTCACAGCCTGCCCAGCCACGGCGGCCTTCAAAGCGCACCAATACTGCACATCACAACACTACTTCCCAGGCATCCTTTGTGAGGCCGCTTCATGAGCTTCCTTCGCACGGCTGCTTTGTGAGATTCCTTCGTGAGGCCGCTTCACGGGTAACCAAGGAATATCAGAAATGGAACCTCATACATGTATTCTCATTTTCTACTCAACTCCCAGTCTAAGTTGGTGGGGTAATTTATTTACCCCAAATTTGGGGGCGTACCGAACATCCTGAAACCATTAGGGTATTCCTTGAAAAAATGTATCACAAAGCTCTCGGAGCCCTACGACTAGTGCCAAAGAGTTCCTTCACGACCCACCACAAAACAAGGAGGCGGGATAGCTCTGTGATCCCGTTTGATGTTCGCGACCCACCGCAAAGCAAGGAGGTGGGACAGCTCCACGAACCCCTTCGACATTCGTGACCCACTGTGAAGCAAGGAGGTAGGACATCACCGCAAGCCCATTTGACATTCGCGACCTACCATGAAGTAAGTTGGTGGGACAGCTCCACAATCACATTTGACGTTGGCGACCCACCAAAAAATCCGTCCTCATGTCGAGTGAACCCTTCTTCTTAGCACCACATGCCTATAAATATTCGGCTCCCCTTGAGCCCGGGGGATGGAATCTCCGACCATTCACCTTCCTATCTCCCAAATAATGAAGCACTTCCTGCTCTGCGAACCATGAGCTTCTCAAGGTACTTTTTCTCCACTAAGTACCTCCCCCTTGGCCTTAATTGAGCCCCTCTTCTGAGAGGGATGTCTTTCGCGAATCCTATGGGTCTTCACAGAGGAATGAGACCCCCAAGGGGACTCGGGTCATTGCAGAGAACTTATGCTTCATGAAACACCCTCCATGCACATGTATCCCAAGTTCCAAGGCTAGGTCACTGTGCATCATCATGCACATTGCTTCACAATTCTATGTGTTTCAAGTCACCCTTTCTTCATGAGGCATTACTTCACGAATCCCTTCCCACTTCGCGAATCTCCTCCCATATGTACCTACTCCCTATCCCTATCCTAGGAAACTACACTTCACGAAGCACATCCCTTCACGGAGTCCCTCCAATTCATGGGGCACCAAAGCATCACAAGGATTCTACTGGTGAACCCCCTTTGCTCTGCAACTCCTTTTCCCATGTGGCCCTTCAGGTTTTAATGAAGCAATTTCAAACACTCTTGGATGATACTTCCCATTGCGTTGCATCACCTCATGCCTCTTCACATAGGCACACTAATGGCTATTTCTTGTTCGTATAGCCACGCTAACGTGGACCCCCCCAACAATTTTCTCCATAACACCCCCTAGCCACAGCGTTGCCGATACCTTATAATCACCAAGGTGTAGAGGGTACCAGTTATGTATGTCCTCAGGGTGCGGAGTGAACCCTCCCTCATTCGAGCTACGGGATGTTAAACTTCCAAGTGCCATCGTCCTTAGCAGATGACATTAAATAGTGACCTCACATCTTACCTCACATGCGGGGAATGGGAAACTTCCCTGGTTTAAGCCCCCTATCTTTTCTTTACTGAGGAAACATCATTTAACTTCTTTTCTTTGGTGACAAATCCCAATCCTGATGGGCATTGTCACCACCGGGCCTCCAACATGGAGTAAGTCCCAATCCCCTCTTCCTCTCTGTGCCACTAACCATGCGTAAGCCCTTATTCCCTCTTGGGGCTGCTATGTACATGTGAGCCCCACTCCACTTCCCAGAGACTCACCATTAGCGACGTGATCATTAGGTCGTTGCTGCCTCTTGTTTCTCAAACGGAGCATGACTCACGTGGGCGTAGAGTAAGAATTGACCATAACACCTTGGGAAGCATGGAGTGTATGTCCCAAACACCATCCTGAACTATGAGGACTTGGATCCTTGCCAAGGCAGGGTACGTAGGAATCCTCCACGGGTTTTAAGCCCCCCACATTGGTTGTTCCGACCACCTTCACGTCGGTTCACTAACACCTTGAGTAGCCGAGAGTTTAATCCCTAAACACCAACCTAAACTATGTGGACTTTGATCTTTGCCAAGGCAGGGTGCATAGGAATCCTCCATGAGGTTTAATCCCACCACCCTAGTCATTCTAACCTTTGTCACATCAGTTCACCCACACCTTGAGCAGTCTAGAGTGTAATCCACCAACACCAACCTGAACTACATGGTCTTGGATCCTTGCCGATGCAGGGTACGTAGGAAGACTCCATGAGGTTCAAGACTACCACCCGTTGGTTTCGACCCCTATAACGTTAGTTCCCACACCACCTGAACTACGTGGTCTTTGATATGTTCCAAGGCAGGGTACGTAAAAAGCCTCCCTGTGGTTCAAGCCCATCACTCGTTCATTCCGACCCCCATCACATTGGTTCTCCCACACCATCCATCTGGACCCCATGTCATTATTCACTTTAGTTCACCTTTATCCTGCATGATGTTAAACTGTGAAGCCCATGCAGCGGTAAGCTGTTGTGTCCCCCAGTCAACGGTAAGTCGCTGTGTCCCCCAGTCAGCGGTAAGACTTTGTGTCCCCCAGTCAGCTGTAAACCATTGTGCCCCCAAGTCAGCTATAATCAGTTGTATCCTGATCAATGGTAACCTGCTTCATCCCCCATTCAGCGGCATGCTGTTGTAATCCCCTTCATTGGGACCACATATTTCGTCTGTCCAAGTGTCATCAAACCAACTCAGGTGGCTGACCATGCATAATCCCCACCCACATCATCTGGTTGTTGTCCATGGTGTACACACCAATTCAAATTCATCACCTGACCTTTCCATCGAGTCAATGTGTCTCAAGAAGGTCATTCCCAAACCTAGAGGTTCCACTTCTTCCAGGTCACATCCTTGCATCAATTATCACAGGCCGCCTCCTCAGGAATCCTATCTCCCTTCTGAACAATGTGGTCTTTGATTCCCTAGCATAGGGATATGTAGGAATTCTCTCTTAGACTTAATCCCAACATTACCATCATCCTCACGGTGGTTCCATCCCATCCGCCACCCATTTCACTCAGCACCCCGTCATCTATTTTGACCCTTACCTGGGCGGTTTCATCCTGGTGAGGTCATGTCAACCCACCTACATCAATGTGTCCTCTAGGGGTTACACTCATCTAATCCACTCTAGTCTATGTTCGGATCAGTCTGCTATATCTTCGCTGGACATTAAATATACGGCATACCCTATGTTAAACATAGAAAGCTGTGGAAAACATCAAAGACATGCCTGTGACATATAATTCATTGCATTCGACATGGGATTCCTTAGTCTTCCTCACCCTTGATAATCCCAATAATATTTTTAAGAAACCCAGATGCACCAGTGTTCAAGTGTCTAGATATGCCAGTGATGTCCATCATGACAACTCCCCTGACCGAAGGTTGCTACCCTGACAAGACCCATTGGATTTTCCCGATAGAAGCAATGTAATTAACTAGGGTCCATGAAAATATGTTACGAGGAATATTTTCATAAAAAACGTCTTCATTACATAAGGATTTCATAGACTAGGTGACGATTTCTGAGGTGGAATCCACGGAAGGACGAACCGACATCACATCATCCCATTTCGATCAACGGGAAAACGTCCCTGAACAAGGAACATAAGCCACCAGTCTTTGGACATTGGGAATACGGGGCAATAAAAAAAACCTTTCATCCTAAAGTAGATGGACGCGTGCCCCCAGCAAAATTGTTGGAAACATGTGGTAAAAAGGATTCTGAACATTCTAAGATCTACATATTGTTTTTCGGAAATCAATAATTTGTTGCTGATGGAACAAGGAAAATATCATATCCAGATTGTGTTTTTTCCTAATTTCTATTTGAGGAATTCACATTATCTTCTGTGACTTCCATGACATATATATGAGAAAATATATTTTTTGGATTACGATAGTTTACTAGTATTATGTACTATTCATTAATCTAGTTTATGGGAGCACATAATTTCTTAAGAGCATGCTCTAGCATTTAATAGGGGTTATCCCCATTGGATTCAACTTGTATATCATCATCCAACATTGATTGTTTTACATTATGATTATATAAAAACTCCTCATCATATATTTATTCAACAGACTCGAATAGATATATTTAAATATTAAGTATGTTGGACATCTCATTGATCGGGTATTTCAAGAACTGATGAATATTTGAAGATACATATACATGTCTATGAATCCATGGTCTTACCAATAAGGCTTTATATAGTGTGTTTTGTGGGAAACCATGAACTAAAAAACAAGATCTAAGAGCCCCTAAATTTTCCATTGGATTGATTTCTAATGTATCCTTGTATCCATCTTATTGCACCCTTGAGTGGTTAGCTGTGTTGGAGATAGGCCCCCTCACAATTTCACAAATATTGAAGGTTCCAAATTGGGATGTGTAAAATATTGAAACTATCTTAAATAAGATCATTTCAAATTTCATCATTATAGAGTGTTCTTGATACATAAAGGGTTCTGTTATTTCCTTAAATAACATATTCATAATCGTTTTCTGTGCATGAGATGGTTCCTCAAATTAATGATGTAATATTCTCCACTTATTAAACCTCAACTATAGTGACTTTTTTCAAGAAATATTGAATGATCAGGATGGACACTATGAGTGACTGTATGAGATGTTTTGAAAGATGTAGAGAATCTAAGATAGCGATTCTTTATAGAACTACATCCACCTATTTAATATTTTCATACTTTTTTGAAACATGCATCTTCTTTTCATGGTAGTTATTGTCCCTATTATATGGAATACAATTTGATATTTTTTGAGATGGACATACCTGGAGAAAGATTATTGATCAAAGGAGATGATCCAAGTGGTGTGTGTTGTTCTAGTATTCCCCTTTGTCCATGATAATTAGAAAATCATATCAAAACTAGAAGGTCTGGTAAAATGACATGGATTTAATGAATGATGAATAGATCAAAGTAATATTCATGTGTCACCAACTCCTTCTGGATTTTTCACCAATGAGTTAATTATTTGTATCATTGGGGTTATGATAACCAATTACAAATATCTTCGATGGAATGAGTACATGAGAACCTTAATTACTATGTCTACCTAGATATTAGGTATAAAATGTGTGGACATCTTTGTATTATCCCAAAAATATATTAGTCAATATCCTATATCACAATATGACGGTATTGGAGTGTCACCATGGTATATTTTATAATTTAGGCATGTATGCTCTCAGTTTCAATAATATAATAGTCGATGTCATTGATTTATGTGGGGACGTATTCCCACTTCTATCCCACACATAATATTAGAGTATGATGATAAAATTTAATCATGGGGATGTTGATAATTTCTTTCCCCACACTTTTTTTACAAGATATGATAGCTGACATTACATAAGTGAGTAGGATTATGATCCCCCTCATTTGTTTCCTCTGGAACATATTAATATTCTTTATTGATTGAGGTTGGAATACAATCCCACCCTTTCTGTTACAGAGTTTTCAACATTGAATGGGATGTCTATGATTCTAATATCAATGTGTCAAGGTAGGTGGCCCCTAAAATATGACCTTTATAAGGAGGATAGGGTGTATCAGTTATTCTATGATATTAAAGGTTCGATATATCATTGCATCGATGATTCTCACCAGATTATGATTAAATGTCCATGAATTTAAGATGTCCCACAGATTACCATCATTTGATTGTGTTTTGTTTACTGAGTTTTTATGTCTTAAAGTATGGAAAATGTCATATAGATTAACATCATGTGACTAGAACATTTTTGTGATGTGTAATAGCATGTGACTAGGATGTCTCATATAGTTTAACATCATGCGACCAAGAACTATGGTGTAGTATATCATCATGCAATGATGACTGTTTGTGGTGTTTAACATCATATACCCAAAATGAATCATTTGGTTTAATTTCGTATATCAATTATATATCATGATGTTTAACTTCATAGGATCTAGATGTATCATATTTTTTTACACCATGAAACCAGGATGAATAGTCCAGTTTAATGTCATGTGACCATTACATATCATTTAGTTTAACATCATGAGACCAGGATACCTCTGCATTTTAGTGTCATGTAACCAGTGTGCATAGTGCTATAACTAGTCATTATGATGACTTTTTTATAGGATGATTGGATGAATATTTTTTATATTTCATGATTTTTGTATCCACTCACTCTATCAATCCATAATTTACCAACTTATCCTCACACTTTATAATGATATTTATGTACTCTATTGTTTCCTTGAGACACCAGTTGTAGGAGAGTTTTTTATGGCATGTAAAATCCTCCCCACATAGCCTCATTATTGTTGGTAGTTTTATCATAAATCTCTCCATGGTATAGTACAATTATCGGGGGACATTCATTGGCCATAAGGAATATAATTTTTGATGTATTACATAAAAATATCAGTGACCAAAAAACTTCTTCCACATGCTACCTATATATCTGTTTTCATGGGAACATGGATGAGTTTTGATTCCAAGATTAATATTCCTAGTATTTAATGGTTTAGTGGTATGTTTTGAGCATTGGTGTCCTTGGATGATGAGGATACTCCCCTTAATTATAATAACCATACTATATTGAATACATTCAAGAAAACATTGAGGTTTATGTTTTCCTTAGTAACCCTACAGGGGGTGGAATATAAGGAAAATTCCCCAACCCATTATCGTTGGGTGCACGAGAATATAAAAATGACTATATACTCATGGTTTGTGGTGAGTTATAATATTTTTTAGATTTAAACCAATGGGGGAATGAAAAATATAGAAATACCCCATCCCTATGGTTTAGGGAACTTCACTACATGGATGGTTTCTATAGGAAGTCAATGTTATGTCATTCTGTAGAGGATTTCTGATGAGTATTCCAATAATTAATTCTTAAATATCCATATGATCTCATTGAATTTGAGTGATTTGTTCCTCCATATTATTTCCTTTCAATCCTTAAGGTGATGAATAGAAGGAACCATGAAAACTCCTTTTTATATGTTAATGGTAGGGTGAGTCGATGATGATGATAGTATTAATGTGGGCATCGAAGAATGAATCTTGTGTTTATGAAGGCCATATTATCTATCAACATTGAACTATTAAACACCATCATGGTCGACAATACCTTCTAAAAATTTATGAAAGATACTATAGATCCCCTCTTTTCCTATACCATTGGTAGAATGTGGAAAAATCTTATATGACTCAGATAACTATATAATCATATGAATATAAAATTCATGAGTGTTATTATCTGGAACTAATTATAATTTCTCATATTTGGATGATATCACATTAATAAATACATAATAAGGATTGTTCTACTCATTATTAGAGTGTCACATTTAATGTGTTGGGCCCCGATATATTGTTTTTTTGGAATGTATATTTCATTTTGTTTGGTAGTTCAATGCCTATATAGAGAAAAATCAAAAGGTTAAAAATGATAATAACTACCACATCACTCTAAGCATGGGTTATCCATGGGATTCCATAGTCATTAAATATAGTTTTTATAAAGTTAATGTCTCATCTCTAGTGATGAAATAAGAATTATCTTAGGCCTTTTATAGGATAAAAAAATTAGTGGTAGACATGTTAGAAATAATAGTGATATTAGCCTACTCTAGAGTTGAATTGTTTGGATACCACAAATTGACCATTCTATTGCATTCCCTAATTTGGATAGATGGGGTAGTCATGAATTACTCTACACCTCACTGTGTATATATGGTAATATGTTGATGATAATGAAAATATTGAATGGGATTACTCCTAGGAATATTTGTAGTTTTTGAGTTGACTTGGTGATTTTACTCATCATCCTCCACTGGGTAGAGAAGTTGTATATTAAATCAGTCTAGGGATTATCTCTCAATGTTTTTGAATTGGAAAAAATGGAATATATATTTTCATTTTCCTATCATGTGAATGATAGTGAGTAAAAATTCTTCCACTAGAGGATTTCATTAGTTTCTTTCGAATATGGGATGGATTCGTTGATGTTGTACTCCAAGATCATGACATTCACCAAATGGAAATGAAGATTATGCATTGGTGTCAACGTTCATTAGGGCCTCTGGGTGAAGAATTTCATAGAAGACGATTCATATGATCATAGTGATAGGTGGTTGTTTATTGTAGAATGAGGTGTTATGATGTAATTACATGGTTGTTTAGTATTCTTAAAATCAAAAGGCACATTCGACAATACCATTTCTCTTGTAAGGAATCTGAGATGTCTCGGAGAGGAAACAAGAAACCTTATAAGTGAATCTTTATATAAAATTGCACATGGACAACTAATTAATTTAATAGTTAATAGATAAATAGGTAGTCCCTTATTTTACAAAAGTGTTAGCAAAATTATTATATTTTACATTGGGTTCACTATTTTTGATTCCTGAAAAAACATAGAATAGAATGACCCTCTGGGAACGGGGAAGTCTATCCATTTTTTATAGTGAAAGAGATGACATAGTAAAATAATTTCATGATTGGTTCACCATTTTGGTTCTCAAAAAAATTTGGAACATAATTTCCCAATTTGAATTGTTTAACAATTCATTTTTAACTCCTAAATGGGGTGACACAATTAATGAATTTGATATTGGATACACCATTTTTATGACAAAAAATGTGAATGGGTTCTCACAGTGTTCAACATTGGGTGATTGCCGGTGTATATACAATTATTCTTATATCTTTTACAATATTTTTATACAACATAAAGTCTTAATAGTTCCAAAATTCATTAGAAGAAATTAACCTGTATTCCAAAGGTAGGTGGAAAATACGTTTTCCAATATAGTGACACTTATGAAATCATATTGGTCAATAGGATGGGTGGTTTGGCTCATCTCATCCTTTGGGTAGAATTTTTAACTATTCCATGAATCTAAAATATATTTATGATCTATTCCTAAAATCAATACCATGCCTGAATAGGATTCTAGTAACCTCTGTTCCAACGTCTTGATCATGACCATGTGTTTATGTAAATGACCGTATGTGTCACATGGTATCTATTATTCTCTTCATCAATTATGAATCATTAGTTTATATCCATGTTTCTCGTGTATATTATTTTTATTCTCGGGATGTGATTTCTGTCTTTGTGATGGGTTTGAACCATTTTGTGGTATACTATGAATCCTTTGAGAACATGTATCAAAAGTCACATTGTTTTATTAAAATAGTTTTAGACTGTGTGACATTACTATTCAATAAAATATAACATCATGTTGTTAGGATATAAATTTAATGCTCAATTCATGAGGATGCATCCTATGTGTCCTATTAAGATAGGAATGAGATTCCTATTATTTCATAATAAGTGTATTTTCATCATAAACGTTACAACAATAGAGGCATTGGGTTGGACATATGCATATAAGGCTTACTTTAATTTCCTCATATGGAGTAGGAAATGTTGAGGGAATATGAGATGTAAAAAGATATACATCCTAGTTAGGGGAACAGACTTGGTGAATTTTCATCATTTTATTGCTATAATCATTACAAGTATCTAATCGCATTTGAGTCATTATTAGTGTATGAAACAAGAGATCACGGAATATTTGACACATTTCATGAAAAAAAAATTGTATGTGGCTTACACATTAAATATTACTTCAGAGAGGAATAATTATGCATATCATGGGGGGTCTGTTTTTGAGATCGGGTTATAGGACAGTGTATAATATTTTTGGGATATAACATACATCAGGGACCTTATAGTTTAGTTACTCTCTAACCCATAGATGGGTTTATGGTACTATATCTTATGGTTGGGGATTACACCTAAAATGACACTAGTGTATATGCCCACTTATCATCTAATTATAGATGAGGATTTATGGTATACTTATTGGAAAATCAGGTACCATGAGTTAATATCATCTGGCATATGAGGGACATGCACATGAGAGGATTCTCATTGGAGATCAGGCCATATGTATGTGTCCTATATACCCCTCTTTGACATAAATCAGAGTTATCATTGTTCATTTATTTCAGACCCCCTAATGGGATATTTCACTTGTATTTGTTATTATTATCCTTGAGGATATTTAAGGTTCATGGATTATACATGGATTTACTAACTTGTTTAATGTCCATTCATTATCCTCTAACAGATAACGAGAGGTGATGATCACTTATGGTCAATCGAAAATGATGGGTATGAAAAGAGAGGATATTACAATGGAATTAAATAAATATGGCCACATGAATGAATAAACATAGACCATTGGGTGGTAATACCATTTTAAAGAGTGTGTTAATCTTAATATTCTTGTCCAAGAGACTATATGGTGTATTCCAAATTGTTTCTGTTAGATATGGTTGACATGTCATATTGAATCCTCAAGACATTTCCATGGTGACTTCTTTATATATCATGGTTGTCTACCTACCATGTATTGATTATCTGGATGATGTCTATTAGGTGTCGACCTGACATGCCCAGGGTGTTCACCAAACATGGAAAATAAGTCCAAGGGTGTCTATATAACATGTATCATGTTATTTGTTAGATTAAATATGTAATGTACAAGGGGATTTTAATAATTGGAGTTGATATGTCCATGGGGAATCTAATAGTCAAGATCTGACATGTCTTGATGGCTTCACATTGTCAAAATAACTTATCTAAGATGTATTTACATTATCTCGCTGACTTTTCTAGGATGTCTTAATGTGATCAACCTGACTTTCCTAGGAAGACTTCACATAATCAAGTTGAATTTTCCAGAATTTATTTCTCATGATCATTGTTGTCACATCCAATAGTGTAATATAATCAATACTGACATGTCCATGGTTGCCTGAGGGAACCAATAGACAAATGTAGAGTCATGAAATCATGCGATATTAAGTGATTTATGAGGAAACGACTAATAATCACTTCCAATCACGTTTTCTTGGTAAATATTGCACATACGAGACTTGAAGTAGCATGTACATGGGTATCATTAAAAATTCCACTTTAAAAATAATTTTCATAGAATAATGAGTGTGTCGAAAAAAGATGGATTCAAGATGAGCGTAAATTTCAAGGACAAAGATCATATAGTGTTCATATAAAATGGTGTATATCCAAGGTTTCATATAAATTTATAGGGCTTTCCAAATGTTAATGTGCATGCATGTAGCCATTCAAAAGAGTGATTGATATAACAGATATCTCACATGATGTTCAAATAATCTTGTTGTTATATGATCCTAGGGGAATCACATGATGAAATATAGTGTTTCCATAACGTGGAGGGTCTCTCTAATACATATATATTTAATATTAATGTAGAGTTATTCTCCTCCACTCTACTCTTCTTCTATACTGCTTCTTCTCTTTCTCCCTTCCGCCTCCTCTATTGTGTGTTTTGTTCCAAGGGGAAGGGTTTAATATATGCAATGTATGGCTGAAGGTTGTGCCAAATTCCATGTTGCATAACACATTTGCACTATCTGGAGCCGATGAAGAGCTTCACATGATCGTTATTATTTCATCACATGAATTCTTCGCTTGATAGAAAACATGAAAACTATATAGACTACATACAAATGCTCAAATGTTTTCATGTGATCACTTATTCAATTCTGTGATTATGGATGGATTAAAATGATTAGAGATATGATGATCATGTTATGATTGATGGAAAACCAAGGGATTCACATGATTTAAGAATATCTATAAAGGGTGGAGGTATATCATGAAGAAAAGATACATTTTTTCACGAGAGGCCATAATGATTTAACCATGGATTGTCTGATCATCATCCCTTATCCATTGAAAAATGTTAATCACTCCCAATGGATTCAATTATTCAACGTGGTTTGATTTATTGTGGATATAAATTTAGTAATATCAATTGTTTTAGATGGAAACATGGTTTCCCATGCTCAGATGCAACAAGCCCCTAATTGGATGATGATAGAAGATGATGGAAGTTTTATGGAAATGATGGATCAGTAATCATTGTTGTGGATACATGATTCATGTGATCCATATTTCATCATGTGATTGGTTCATTCAATAGGGATTGATGTTTATGTGATGTCACTAGTGATTTTAAACAAATCTCTGAACAACAACATATGATTTCAATATGGCTCAGTGATTGTGTCCTTTCACTGGAATGAGACATTATTAATCCTTTTATATCCTCACATGATTTCTTGGTCAGATTCATTTGATAGAAATATTTTATATTTTAGTGAATGAATTCATGTGGAATGATGTTTGATGCCGTGATTCACAACATTTATCATGTCTACTTCATCATGGATTGATTGTCACAGAAGGATGAAATTGTGGTCATTGAATGGTGGAGTCAGGTAGACATCAACTAAGGATTGATGAGTTGAACAAGGTGGTTGAAGAGTGATGTGGATGATAGGGATGTTGAAGAATATGAGTGAGTTATTACTAAAATCAGGATTAATTATATTAGGTAAATAATTTTATATACCTATGTTTTATGGGAGGTGAATAGTACATCACCAAATCAATATCCCACACAAAATTTTAGCACAATTTATCCTATGTGAACACAAGAAAGAATTTCAATCTCATTTTGAGTAGTCAATGGGTTCAACACCCACAAAACATGCACCCACACCCTCATCGTCCACATTATCCCATTATGTGGATCACCTAGGATCACCTTCATGTTTCATACATACCCACTGAGGGAACTATAATTTCCCACTGACCCAGCCACTCGACTAGCAGGATGGCTCCCCATGAAAGGTTTTTGTGACTCCTATAGGTTCTTAGAGTTGAGATGGACTACTGGTTAGTTTGGTGAGCCAATTTATTGGATAAGGGAATACCCAAATACATAGAATTATTAAAAATGTATAATAAGTAACCTAAGATCCAAATATATTCTCCCTCATAAAAAATACCTAACCATTATTCTTCATATATTCTTTCTCCATGTCCTTGCAATATTTATCATTTTATATTCATTGTCATCACGTTTCAAAAATATTCATTGACTATGTTCCTAGATCATAATTATGGGTCCCAGAAAAGGTAAATTACTATTTCATTAACTACTATTTTTGATGAATTAAATTATCCTAATAGTTTTTTAATAATGTTATATATTAAAAACAGATATTTGTAGTTTAATGAATTTAATACTTATATAAAACTATAACCAATGATAATATAAGTGCTATCAATATTTATATGAACATTGTAACTCACTATGAAATTAATAACATTATTGTACTCATAAATTATTGAGTGATCAATATCTAATTTTATTTCCAATATTTATTTTAGTAGAGCTGATTTTTACCTCACTAGTATAATAGGTAAACCCACACTCAAAAAATTCATCCATGGATGAATCCATATTTCCTAATGGTGGAGCTCAGGATCCTCCTTTACTGTCAGGTTATGTGCCATATACATTAAGACCTATGTGTATCATAGTGAATGTAAAAGCTTCAGATTTTATGGAATATATTTTCTCAACTAAATATAATTCTTAATAGATTTTTGTCCATATAAATCCATTATTGAATAAACCGTGATATAATATTAAAATATTATTATTTAATATCATAGTTATCACATAGCTGTTGGATTAGAGTGTATGGGCAGTGAAAACTAAAGTAGAAGATTTCATAGATTACATATGTATAAAATAAAATATTTTTTTATTAACTAATTATAAATGTAAATAAATACCCATTTTAACAAAATTAGATGTTTTTCTAAAAAACATTGTTTCGTCAAAAAATGTATTTTTATTAAAATGAAATAAATAAATCACTGTCAGTGATTGTTTTTAATGAAATTTATATTTTATTTATTCAAGAATATATTTAATCATTCGTATAATATATTTTCCAGTCATGAGATAAAAAATCCCTGTTAACGATTAAAAATGATATTTTTCTAAAAAACCTTTTATCGCATTTTTCAAACTTGTCTTTTGAAACATTGATAATTTTTTTGAAAATAATATTCATTATTAAAAGAATCATTTCAAAATTTTCATAGGGGGATTTTTGTGATATTTATGAAAATAAAATATGTTGATTAATTATAAAAAATTTGGATATTTTAAATAATTTACTTTTAGATTGAATAATTTAAGATGTTTCAATTTATTTTTATTTTTTTTTTGAATGTAAAATTATTTCATTTATATTTTTATTCTCTCATTCTAGTTCATTGGAATCAATTTTATATTAAATTTTTATATAAAAACTTTTCAAACATATGATAAATTGTATGGAAAATGGAATTTCTATTTCACATGTGAGGTTAATATTAAATTTATTTATGTCACTTATGTTAGTTTAATTTGATAAAATATATTGATAATTTTGAATCCTCATAATTAATATAATCCACTATGTATGAATTTTTTTAATCATATTTAATTATAAAACCAGTAATAATAAATTTATTTCGTTAAGGGTAAAGTGGTTTAATTGGGGTTTAACTAAAATGATAGCCACATATCCACATTATCGCTCTTTTGTTTCTTTAATGATATTTTTATTTTTCCTCTTTTTCATGTGATGAAAATGGGTATAATACAAACATTCCAAAAATTTATAGTGTGTACTTTTCCCAACATATAAAAGGCATTCCACTATCCTTTACAATTCAGACTTATAATGATCTATTGATCATCATAGAAATCATCAAATTTCTTCATTACATCCCAAATAATGTATTATATCCCATTTTTTTATCATTAATCCATCGAAAGAAGTATTCTTTCTAATAACCAAAGTAAGTTGTCTAAAAAGGTAGTATCATTTTTAGATTATTGTTTCTATTTTGTTTCTTATTACCCTACTTGCAATGGTTTTAAACAATGATGAATAGAAATAATAATATCCTTAATATACATATATGTTATTATTTCCAGTTTATCACCTATATCTATCTCATCCTCCCGTAAATGGTTAATGAAACAGTTGATTGTATGAACAATAGACTACCTCCTCATGAATCGACCTAATTTTTTTCATCACCGCCTATAAATTATTTTTTATAATGTATTTAGAAAATGTATATATATATATATATATATTATTTTTTATATAAATATAATTAATTAATTATTATATCACCTATTCCAACTCACATTAAATTCTTTGGGGGACATGACAACATCGATTGTGTGTGCATATGACTACCACACCGTGAAGTGATGCAATTCATTTTTCACATTCAATTTACATAGAAGGTGAGAGGGATTAATTTAAAGAATATATGTGATATTTATGAACATAAAATACTTTTGGAATTATAATCTCACCACAACCATCTTACCATCCTAAAAATTGATAACATTACTAATGAGTGCATGTGGATTACCACCTCAATGAATTTATGTCATAGATTTCTCATTTATTATTTAAATGGATTTTAGAAATGATAGGTTAAATTAACATATAATATATATATATATATATATATATATATATGACATAAAAATTATTTTCTAATGGTCAAATATTAATTACCATCTTTTTTTGGTCCATAAAAAAATTGGAAAAAACATTCATGAACACGTATGTCCTACCATATCCATGAATGATGAATTTTATCTTTCAATATATAACATTTATAAATTATTTTAAATAATTATATAATGGTAATATATGATATTAATATAATTTTAAAAATTATATGATTTATGTAATGATTAGTAAATTTCAAGAACTAAAATTTATGATCAACAAGAGACATGGAAAATGATGAAATTATTATCCAAAGTGTTTTTTTATCAATGTATAGTCCATAAATAAGAGATGAAAGTGTATAATTAAACCTTATATGGTATGGAACACATGAGTATGTTTTTTAATGTATATAAAAATCCAATATTTTTAAGACATTGGTTTTAAACATTTATTATTTAATTTGATACTTAATGTAAGTGATCTTCCTCTCAAAATGTCATCTATATACCACAAGTTATGTTATGAATCAACGATATTTTATGATGTTTATAAACTTCCCCTATGACATTTTATGACATTAATATCATTAATTTCACTATATTGTTTCATTTAGTGTTATTATTTCATGAATATAATGATTAAAAAATAACTAAAGTGGTAAGACATCTTAGTATCACTTTTATTTCAATAAGATAAATACCATATTGAGACATTGTTTCTTATATTCTATATATATGCACCCCATAATCTCATTTAATTATTATAATTAAGTATTTTATATAGATTAAAATTTCTATATAAGTTTATTTTATTTTGGGGGATTATGATTCAAATATTAATAAGGTATTAAGGGTTTTGATGTTAAAATCTATTATTTTATCAGGATTTCTTATTATTATGGTATTGATAAGAAAATATTATAACCATCCTTTGATTTTTTTCTATTCTGATGGTCATTTATTTAGAAGAAATATTTTATTTCCATTTATATTTCTTTATATAATCAATAGAATAAAAATATTTTTTAATGAAAATATACATTTTTTACCTCTTTGGTTGAGATACCATTTTATTAAATGTTACAAAGAATTTTCTAACTATTATCCAATGATATTTAATGTAATTTTAACACTTTTGACTTTTCATATAATGGTCTAAAATTAATCATTAATTCCTTTCCTAAAGGATGAAGGTTTGACTTTTTTACTAATAATGTAAAAGGACTCTCTATTTTAACATATACTATATAAATAAAATTTTACAGTATAATGTAGAAAAAATAATTGAATGAATAAATAATATGTTTACAAGTTTTTTTTAAATTAAAATTCTTATGAAATTTTATTTGGATTTTTTATTTTAACAAAGTTATTATCACTATTGAAAGCTTATTATCTTTTTTAAATGATTCAAGGTGATCTTTAAAAATTATTATAAATATAAATCGAAATCATTTTATGTTATTGATGATTTCATAGGGATGTCATCAATGGATACCAATATTTTTCATTCATTTAATGATTGATAGTTATTATATAAATATTATTATGAAACATTTTTATTTTCCACAAGTTACACCATTATTAAACACTTATACAACTTTATTATTTTCCCAATGGGTTATGCTAGGAAAAAATGATTATATATTTCAGATCACCTATTTTTTTACCTAGGTTATTCTATAATATAATGTTTATGAAACCCAATTCATATCATGTGATCTGATATGATGATTTTTTTGCGTCTTGTAACAAAAAAATATATCATTTTCATAATGTGATAGGTGATTCCATTATAAAATTAGGATTTTTATATTGATACAATTTTGAATAGTGGATACATTATAACTATATAAGGTGGTTTATTTATAATAACTCTTAGATGATATATTATAACAATGGATTATGTCTATGTTATAACCATGATGAGTGGGACATATGTAGAGACCCGAATCTTTCTGTTCATGGACATTACATTACTTTTGTGGAATACTTAATACATAACAAAAACAGACACACAAGGATCGTAATATTTTAGTGTCTTTGGTAACTTGGAATATAAACTTCTAATCAGGTTGAAAGATCTTCAACAACTCCCATAACGATCTTCCCATTTTTGTTTCCTCACCTAAAACCTTTCTTTATTTCTTGGGGAAAATAAAACATAAAAAGGGTGAGGTCAAATGATCAGTATGGGAAAACATAGAGAACATAAAACAATCCATAAACATTTGAAAGCAAAAGCATGAACATGAAATTTAAAAATCAAAATCTTCAGAAAATACATAAATCATGGATGTATGTAAGGCGTATATCATAATGGATCATCAACCATGATAAAATATAATGGGAATAAAACATGTAATTGTGGCAACCATTCAGCACATGTTATGATTTCCATAGTAGCCAAGGCATTGATTCCAAGACCATCTTAGTGGACAAACTCCCTTTCTGAATCGAGTTCACTCTTCGTTTCAATCCTGTAACACTAAACCAGATTAACTTACCATTCCAGCCATGTCTATCTCATGAGATATTGATCTTTACACAATGAATTGGAGGGATATATAGGTCCCACCCATCTCATACTGAAATCATTCTTACTTGTGCCACAAAATAAACATACATCATTTATAATAACCCAACGAATAAAATGAGTTTCATAAACATCATCCCATCATCACATAATCCATATAAAAGTAATGGATATAATTTCATAATAATAAAAGTGAAACCTTGTAAATCATAGAGACATTATACTTGAAACATACACATATGAAACAATTTCATCTTAGATGGAAAAGCAGTTTTGATAAAATACTTGAAATGAATCCTTGAGGAAAATATCCTTTCTTCTTCATAATCAATTTATTTTGAAAAAATATCATGCAATTTTAAAAGAAAGATATTTTGTTGGAAACAGTCATGAAATCTTTTGGAGGGATCTTCATGAAAATAAGGCTTTATAAAACCATAAAAATCCTTTCATGCCGAATATGTTAAAAAAACATTCTCCTCGTACTTTTATCGGAAAGTCAAAAAGTACTTCGTAATGTAAACAAAAGAAAGATTCCTTACATAACATGTATTAAATGTAAAAATGGGTAAAAACAAAAATAAACATACTTAAAAAAACATTCAGAAAACATGGACATGGATGATAACAATAACCCCAGTAAATACTTACGTATAAGCAATCTCGGATAAAAATGAGATTTGCACAATTATCCCTCACATTAGGACTGATATGATTTGTATAGATATGAACCTAATGTATAATGATTTAAATAATGTCATTGAATTATTAAATAATCATATTCATTGTTATTATATCATATATGTTTCACTTATGACTTTATATTACCCGTTCTTTTGTAATTTCCATGTTAAAACAGCGTTTTGGTTAAAATCATTTTATTTATAGTATGTGTTTTGACGTGTATTTCTTGATATTATTACTTATATCCCGATAAAAATAATTCCAGAATGTAAAAAATGATTTATATATAATATATATTCATCATATATATATATATTATAGATCAATAAAAGGAATGAAATACACCGTTCATGGAGACGGTGGGCCGTACGTACGCATGAACGCTGTTTTCGTTTCCTTATTGAATTGAATGAAACTAAATAGATGAAATAAATATATATATATACATAAATCTAGTAGCATTATTATGTCATATATTTCATTATTATGCATTATATAAACTTTATAATCATTCATGTATGGCTAACATGGAGAATGAATCTCATCGCGTTGTGGAGACGGTAATCCGTACGTACACAGGTGCGATGATATCGTTCCATAATTATTGAATAGATTTAGGGTGGATGGTATAATATATCAGAATCCGTATGATGTTATAATAACCATATATAGTTATTCTTTACACCAGTATACCCATCCTTGTAAGGTGTTGGTGGAAAAATAGATTACACCACGGCGTAGAGATGATATTCCGTACGTATGCACAGGCGGAGATTTCGTTTTCTGTAGGATGGATATAAGGTGAAATGGGGTTGATTCATATTTATAATAACATATATGTATATTAGTGATACTGATGTTATTACTTCATAATGAAACAACTAATTAAGAAGAAGTAGAAGAAGAAATAATGTTGAATGAATCGGTAACGGACATTACCTGTTCTTTGAAGCGCCACATTGAGACCTCCTCTTAGGGCACTACAATTGGTTTTTGAAGAAGACATTGACCTCTAGGATGTTTCTAGGGAAGTGGGGATGTCAAATGGGCAGATTTTGGCCGAGATTGAAGGCTCAAATTAGTGTGAGGAGGAGAGGGAGGAGGTGCCCTTTTATAAGGGAGGAGAGGGGCACCTTTAAAAACATAAGAAATATTAGTTTATATAAAACCCCAAACCCTCTTAAAAACTTATAAAATGACTCATATTATAATATTAGATGAGATAGGGTTGTAATATCATCAACCAATAAAATTTATACATGTTAGGAATTTATTTTAAACATTATCAACATGATTTATCCTTATTTATCAATTTAATTTTATTTGTGGTAATAATATTCTAAATTTTAAATTATTATAAATAATTACATATGTGTTGTTTATTTTCCATAATGTGACACTTTATAAAATTTTCGAAAATATAAATTTGAATTTATGTTTTTTAAATTTTTTTGTGATTTTTAACAATTTTATAATATGTAATTTTTATAAAATAACAATAGTGTCAATTTTGACACTATTCATTAATTTCAATTGAAATAAAATATATAGAAATGATATGTTCAAACTAAAAGCTTTAATTGATTCATAAACTGTCATATGTATCTATAAAATTAGTGTATAACATTAGATAGTTCAAATAATATTTATTTTAATATTTTTAAAACCATTTATTTGATATTTTAATTAATAAAATAATTTCAACATCACCATTGTGTCATAATTAATTATAATTATTTAATACCTAAAAATTCTAAAAAAATTCATATGATTTATATAATTGTATTAGATTTCCTGATACTATTCATGTTTGATGTTTCATCAAATTTATCACTAAATTAAAATTATTATACTTATAAGATTTAAGAAAGTGACATATTGTCACTTTCTTTGGTTTTAATAATAATTAAATTATTTTCATGGACCAAAGTCCATTAAATGAATCTAATCCGACCCTTATGTGATATGGGTCGACTTTTAGTCATTCAATATAATTTTGGTAGGTTTTAGGGTAATTTTATAATCTTATATTTACCCTTAATTACCCAATTTACCTTTAACTATGGTAAATAAAATTTATTGTAGTAACCATTCATAATGCCCAAAAAAAAGTAACATATTAACATAATTTGGACCAACTGATTTCAAATATTGAATCCATTTTTCCAAATTCAATACACAAAAGTCGCAGAAATTAAATTAAAATTAATCCCGTTGATGTAAGAAAATGTGTTTTTGTTCAAAACATTGCAAAATACTGAATTGATTTAACCTAAGAAATCATGGTAAAATCAATTCTAATGACATACATTATATTAAATGGTAAAAATATATTTTATTTATACTTTAAAACCATTCATTATTATAATTTAACCATATAAATTATTACGATGAAAAAATTTGTTTTTAATTAAAATATAGCATGTTTTTACTATTCATTAAAATATGAAAGTTATCATAAAAATTTCAAAACTTTATCCAATGTAAATTCTAATACCCTAATTCAAAATAAGAAGTTTATTTTGTTTAATTGATCTTATAAACATGTCAAAAACTATATTTAAAGTGGTTGCGTCATCAAAAGGTGGCAAAACTGCATTTTTTAAAAATACTTATTTTACCCAAAAAATTTATTTTGTTCTTATACCATGTTCTAGAAAATGTGTAAGATGAATAATAATGTTATAAAATTATAAATTTTGTTAATAATATTCATAATGGCCAGTTCATAATAATATTATAATAATATATCATTGTTTAGTAAAACCCAGTATTGCGTACAACACACGCTATCGAGGAAGGTCGTGATTGTGTGTAATGAAAGCCAAGTCAGGGTTGTGTGTAGTGCATGACTCCTTTGTTGTTGCGTATAACAAAATCCAACCATATTTCATTAATACATTGAATATATATATATATATATACTCAATGTTGCGTAGAATAACTACTATCAAACAAACTTGAAATTGGGTGTAACACGATCTAAGATTAGTGTTTTGTATACTGAAAGCTAATACGGTGATGCGTATAGAGATAGATAATCTTGGAGTAGCGTACAAAAAATGATTTGAAAGAAATTAATAAGAATATATCTTATAAAATACCAGGTTGTTACATTCTACCCCCCTTAAAATGAATTTCGCCCTCAAAATTCGTCGGGGTTATAAATAGTTACTATTCATAGATACCCACATCGTAAAAAGGAATACTAAAACATAATTTTAAAAACTAAAGTATGAAATTTAACGATTACCCAAAGTAACTCATCACTGGGTTTCCATATAGGAGAACATAGGTGAAAATATAGATATGGAATAAAAATCTAACCATCAAGTTCTGATGGAGAGTGGTAGAGAACATGGATATGAATAAGCCATCAATCAGAAAGCCATAAATTTGTGATGATCTAAGGTAACATCTGAATAATCGGATATAAGAGCACTAGGAAAACATTTTGGGTTTTCAATATCATTTCCCTAATGATAAAAATTTTGAATTAGAAGAAATACTTGCTGGATTTTGGTACAATTTCACTGTTTTCGTGCTTTGAACAATTTCCAATTCATCTCTTCATGAAATGAAGTTGAATTTTTATTCGTGAAGTGTTAACAGATCATGTGATAGAATGATGGGTCATTCCATCTATTTCAAACAAAAGGTTATCAAAAGTTATCAAATATACATCAGTCCATCTATGGTCAGGTAAATAATATACAATTCAAAAAATGAACCTATACTTTATATATCAGACCACTTAATAAAATAAAACTAGTTTCTACTAACTAGGGACTTCATGTAGGCCAATGGTAGGCGATTAAGGCCAGTCTCACTTCAGTTGTGGGTTCGATTCCCATATCCTTTTCTGATGTGATGGGTTGTCGCCCGTCCTGCAGGTTTTCTTTTTACTAAAACTACATTACTATAACATCCCATCAATATTATCAAAAAAAGTACTATCCTTAAACAATAATAAATTATGTCCGACATAATCCATTCCAATATTTAGGCTTCTCTAAAATACTTCGGTCCAATCTCATAGTATAAAGATAACAATTACAAGAAAGGTTATCTACCAAGAATGTGAATACAAGCATTTATCCCACTTATATCATAAGATATATCTTGTAGGTTTCATTCCAAACACATGAATACCTTATTCATATATTCTCTTGAAACAAAAATTACCATATAACCATAGTGAAAACATGAATATTATCAAAAGGTAAGTCTTTCCACATACCAAAATCCACAAAAATCTATATAATCAAACCATAATATCACTTAGTCCTTATATCAGTCATGAGCTCATTAATACAATCAAACATCTCATTATCTTCTTATCCCATCATTTTGTGCATATCATATACTTTCCAAAACTATCTGAGTAACCTTCCATGGTTACCGGTACCATTCAACACATACTTTCAAATAATTTAGGAAAAACAATAGTTTAACAATACCTAGATGATTCTTTATTCCATAGTACCATACATTATTCTTTATAAACATACAATCATTCCACTAAATTCTAAAACCAATGACTGAGCTTCATCATTTCTTTCATCTCATATTTCATTTGTTGTCTCTTCATCATCATCCACATAAATACTACTCATATGACCATGCTGATTCTATTCATGAGATTTTCTCTTAGGGCATTGGTTTGCATAATGCCCATACATTCCACATTTAAAACATCTAATCATTATTGATGTCATTGAAATACCATTATCCTTGTCCATGGTGTTAACTGACCATATTACTTTGCACTTACTGGATTTGTGTCCTTCTTTTCCACACCCAAATCATCTCCCAGTTCCTTTGAAATAATCTCCCAGATACCTCTTCCCACATGATTTACATGAAAGAAATTGAACTTTCATTCCTCTATGATCATCATGAAGCTCTATCTTTCTCTTATTATCTGAGTCGTGAAACATACCAAAGTTGAGATTATTGATCATATTATGAGATTGCTGATTAGGAAAAATATTGATGTTTGGAATTCCAAATCCCATTTCATTTGGTTTCTCAGGAAGAATATCATTCCATTGTCTGTCATATCCTCTATTATCATGAATCTTTCTATTTCCAGCCATTTTCTAAAACCCAAAAAGAATAGTGTGAGAGGAAAAAATCATGCTAGGGAAAACAACATAGTAAATGGGTAGTACCATCAATATCTAACATCTTAGGTTAAATTCTAAGATCGTTATCATAGTTCTAGGACTATATACTATACGTATACTTATCCTTATGGACATCCCTGGAAATACATTAGAAATATCTCTAGGGATCTCACTAACGTGTTCACATCCTAGTTTCCAAAGGTTGACTAAACATTTTCTCTGATACCAACTTTTGAGACCCGAATCTTGGCATACATGGAAATTATATTACTTTTGCGGAATACTTAAAACATAATAAAAATAGATATAAAAGGATCATAATAGTTTAGTGTCTTTGGAAACTTGGAATATAAACTTCTATTCATGTTGAAAGATCTTAAAAAACTCCCATAACGATCTTCCCCCTTTTGTTTCCTTACCCAAAACCTTTCTTTATTTCTTAGGGAAAATAAAACATAAAAAGGGTGAGCTCAAATTATCAGTAAGGGAAAACATAGAGAACATAAAACAATCCATAAACATTTGAAAGAAAAAACTTGAAGATGAAATTTAAACATCAAAATCTTGAGCAAAGACATAAATCGTGGAAGTACGTAAGGCATATATCATAATGGAACATCAACCATGATAATATATAATGGGAATAAAACATGTAATTGTGGAAACCATTCTATAACACCCCGGGTAAATAAAGAATATTAAATTATCATATATATCCATATTTCTGAATAAAATATTAATCATACTTTCACAGGAATGCAATGCTTGAGGTCGTACCCAATACGCAACAACGAGTTTCTTTGAAATCTTACGTTGCACTCTAATAATAAAATAATATTATTTAAAAAGGTAGTTAACGCCTAGCCATTGTAATGGAGGAAATGAACAGAACTAACTACAAAATGATTATATATGTTTGTCAAATATTTTTACTTTTATCTAATAAATGTTGGAGGCTTAAAATTCAAATGAATCCATTTTTAAGCATAAATCTTCTAATATTCATAAAAAGTCGATTAACTGCCTTTTGATGGGGAACCTTTTTAAATATACTTTTGACAATTTTATATGTTGTATTTGACAAAATAAAATACTCCTTTAGAATCTGGACATCAAAATTTACTTTGTGTAAAATTTCGTTATTTTTTCGATAAAGATCATTTTTATTAAAAATGTTGCATTTTAATTCAGAAAATCCTTTTTATCTGATTTATTTATATGGATAGATTATATTTTTAATTTAGATTATAGTGTATTTAGAATATATATTTATAATTTAATCTAATGGTGGACATTGGAATTAATTTCACTTTTAAATTGGACTTAAACTAGTGTCAATCGTTTAATAGATATTGTTTCTTAAAAACATGCAATTTTTTTGACAGCGGGAATTGATTATTAAATTAATTAATGCAACATATATGTTTTTAATTTTGTAAAATATAAATAATTTTTGAATTCGGAATAACAAATATAGATTTGGGTGAATTTTTAGTATTTTTCTGAAAAACTTCAATTTTTGATGAATAGTGAAACCACTAAGTGGTAGTTTAAAAACTGATTTTTCGTTTAAATGAAACTTTACCACTTATGTGTTTTTAATTTCAAAAATCCGACATACATGTTTGTCATTAGGATGTAAAATGTGGTCCAATGGGATTAAAATAATTTTTTGGTGAATAGTTTCTTTTAAGATTTTAATCGCGATTAGAGATAATTAGTGTAATTTAAGGTAAAAATAATGTTTTAATAATATGAAATGAACTATACACATGTTCTACCCTCATTGGATGTGTCATGGCCGACCAATACAATCCATGGGTCAAATTGGGGACCCCATGAAGCCACTTTGGTTGGGAAATGACATAAATAACTTTTTATTTTATGTTAAAATAAAAATGTCACAAGCATGAGTTGTTTTACTAAAACAATTTTTAAATGGGTTTATACAAGTCATGTTTTTTACTATAAATATTCATTAGAAAGATAAAAATATTTCCTACATCATGTTATTTTTTTATAATTTTTATACATTAAATAAATTAAATTATTTATTACATCATGATGATGCTGCGATTACTCATTAATAAAAGATTTAAATAAAATGAAAAGATAAAGTTAAAACTATAAAATAAACTTGTAAAAGACCTATTGGATGAGTATGTTTCAAACCCTTACCACCGTCTCCTCGAAATAAATCAATGTGGGACCTTTAAAATCCGACACTCATTTGAAAATAAAGTAACATTTTGTAACTTTCCAAGAGTGCCCCTCCTCTCATCTTATAAAAGGCCCCCACCTCTACCACCTTAGCCACACCTATCAAGTCTTTTTATCGGCGAACCCCTGATCATTGTGTCTCTACACATCCCTATATTACTTATAGAAGCCTCACTTTGGGCTGAAGTCTTCTCAAGGAAGCCTTTGAGCTCAAATCAATGAGAGATACTCGATTTTAAGGTAATGGCTTCACTTGTGTTCTTTTGTTTTATTTTGCTTCTCCAACACCCTAAACTATTTTTATTCATTTCTTTTGTAACAAATACAGTATCTTAAATATACTAGGATTTTTTTATAAGAAGTATTCGATCTACACTAACACACACCTACATCTAATGGTTATTGAACATACTGTTTTTATGGGCGGTGAATTTCTGCCTCACGAAACGATGATTGTTCAATATTATTTTAACACCCTCAAAGGTTGCCATTAATATGTCACTATATTTATATATGATATATAATATGTTTATGTTTTACTTAAGCTTCTGTATTTTTCATTTATGTAATACCTTTATGGTTTCCATTATGGTTAAACACGATATCTTCATTTTAGGAAGTGCGGACTACCGCCCCCTGAAAGTGATTTGATTCGTTAATAACATATGTGGTACGCATAAAGGATAGATTTAATGATATAATATATGATTCGATACTGTAATTATAATAATATTATGTATCATTATGTTTTAATTCCATTAAATAAGAAATAGAAATAGAAGTAGCATTCATGCGTACGTACGGCTTACTGTCTCCACGAACGGTGCATTTCATTTCTTACCTCTAAATGTTATGTAATATTATAAATGCATGTATATAATGGATATATATTATATATATTATATCTACATAGTTAATATAATTGTGGATATAATTTATATTTTACCACATGAACAACTTGTAATTATAAAGAGTTTATTTTTAACTCAATTAGCAATGATCTACAAAACGACCATTATTAACTTAAATAATTACATAGTGTTCATAGCATGGTAGTAAGAGATATAAAACCAATAATGATCTTGAAAAAGGTTCTTAAGCAAGTATAAATTAACTCAAGTTTATTATTTAGGAGTTTAAAGAAAGATCGAGTCAATTCGGACCCCAGGTAAGGGATCCTACCTCTCTCTTTCTTTTTAAGTACACTCTTTTATGTCATTCCTTTTAAGCTTATCTTTCTTATGATTGGGTTGTTTTTTATATTAATCTTACTGCACATTTTATGTTCATTTGACAAAAGACCCTATTTTGTCTCATCAATCCATTTTGGAATTTTTAATTGGCACCGTTCGGCTGCCGAAATTTAATAATGGGATTTTTATCTCACTTTGTGTTTTCGTGAGATTCATGCTACATTTGCCAATATTTCCTTTTAAGTGGTGTATTTACTGTCAATTATTCTACTATTTGTGTAACATACCTTCGTTTATGAGTATTTAAATCAATTTTGTATAGTTCTTCTTTCATGGGGTGTACGTTTCGAAAGTTACCCAAATTGGTAAGGGAACCTTTCACCCTCCTCTTTTTAAAACACTTATTTTGTTATGTCTTTTAATTTTCATCTAATTATGTGGGGATATGTTCTTATATATCCTTTTTGCTGTAATTTTTATGTCCAAGAGATGAGATACCCTTTATCTCTCTCATCAACTCTTTTTCTAAAATTTGATGTGACGTCGTTAGGCTGCCAAGGGAACTTCTTAACCCAAGTTCAAATTCTTTGGGTTCAACATTTAGTTATTTAATATGTCATCATTTAAATATGTGTGAATGACCTTTGATTATTTTAAACATAATATCCACTTATATTGGGTGTATTTATATTTGTCGCACATAATTATGAGATTGATTTATCCTTAATTTAAGGATGCCATCTTTAAAATGGATTTAATCTCAATTTACATTTCCATTGAGACTTCATTGTTGTTATGCACCAATTCAATATTATATGGTGTATATACTATCCTTTGGAATATTATATAATGAATCCCTTTATTCACATGATATTATAATGTTTTGATTAAATGTTATTCCTCAATTATTGTATTCAAGTGTCTCTCATTTTGATAAAAACCCTTTAACTAAAATATCGTTTTAAATGTTTTAATGATTTAATATTATAAATATTTCTCATTAATATCCATGTTTTGAAAATGGTTTTAAGGATTTATTTATTTGTATATTAATGGTTTTAAATGTTAAATACTTCAATGTGGTATGAGACACTTTGATTTAAAAATATCTTTATTAAATGATTTAAATGGTTTTGAAAATGGTTTTTAGAATTGATTCATTATTTCAATATCTTAAAATGATATATTGTTATTGAAATGTGGGAATGTTATCTTTCATTTATGCTTATGTTATGTTATATGATTATGTTATGGTTCTTGGGCATTACTATGAAGACGGGTGGTTCCGTGATAAACCAAGGGCGGGTGAGCCCGATATAGCTCTCCAATGCATTGGGTAATGCAAAGGAGTAAAACATTAAGGTTTCTCCTAAGAGAGTTAGGGAATATACTGTGATGGGTATTCCAAACATAACCAAGAGGGTTACTCCCTACGTAGGAATGTTACGAATGCCTCAAGTTACCTTTATGTCTTATGATTTCAATGATTTATTCATGATTTTATGAGGTATGTTAAAGTGCTTATGTTTTATGGGTAAAGTATGATTTCATTATTTTGTATATATGTACTCATGTTTCCTTTTCGTACTTTTTATAACCCTTACTGAGCTTTTTATGCTCATCCCAAGCTGTTGAAATTTTTTTCACAGGTCAAGGGAATGGTACATGATATGATGATAGTGTCAAGGAAGTGTCAAGAAAGAATCCATGTTTTATTTTAAATATGTTTCCGTTGATGGGAAAAATGAATACTATCTTTTATGTAACCACATTGTTTAAATGTGGAATGTAATGCATGTTTTATGATCTAATTCTCTAACACTATAAACCTGAAATGATCCTCAATGTTTAATCTTGTAATAACTCAAGATTATGTAAGGCTTAAGGATAGGGCCTTATAGTTGGTATCAGAGGTCAGTTTAGATAACTTTAGAGGTTAGAGTGTTGTTTAATAAAAAGTGACAAGTTGTGTATAACCACAATGGTTAGTATATTATATGGAGTCATCCTTTTTTTGAAAGAAAGAACGAGTTTGAGATAAGTTGTATAAGTTTATCTTGGTGTTTATCTTCCTATTCTTTATTTGATGATTTTACTGATATAGTCAAACTGACCTTTTTGGTTTTAGTAAATGGTTAGATCTAGCTGGCACCAAAGTAATAGTGGATTTGAAGAAAACGGTGATGAGTTTATGAAAGAACAACTGAATGATATGGGAGCTGCAATGAGAACTCTTGTGGTTATCCTCAACCAGCTATCTGGAGTCATGATTGACCGCCTGAACCTTAGTGATTTTTATAAGGCATCGTATATGCGAGAAACAAATCCCTATGGATTTTCAGGTAATAATCATAAAGGTAAGTATGTTCAAAAACCTATGTGTCAAATATGTGTAAAGAAACACATAGGAAAATGTTTCAAAGGGACAGAAAGATGCCATAGATGTGGAAATGAAGGTCATAAAGCAAGAACCTGCCATGGAAAAAAGAAGCATCTAGTTGACTATAGGAAAGAGAAATAAGTTTTTTATGAAGGATCAATTGAATGGTTTAAATGTGGTGTTGATGGTCATTATGCAAACACATGTCCTACAAAGAAGTTCTGGGAATGGGGTCACCAAGATCGTACAAATATTCATTTACCAATACCTAATGCCATTCCGATTGAGGATGAAGACACTGACAATGATGAATGAAAGGTATGGAATATTTCTTGACATATGTTTTCCTATTATTGGAATATTAGGATATGATTCATGATTTTGTTTGTAGGAAAGAATTGTTTTAGAATAAGTTGAAAACGAATGGCTAATGGATCATGAAGAATGTTGAATGAGTAAGAATTCATCATATAAGGGATTCAACAGTTATGGTAGATTTTTGGATGGTGAAATTCTTAGATGTATTAAGTCTCTTTTGATGATGGGGTTACATTAGGAGACTTTTTATAGTAACCTTGATGTTTGATATACGAAAATTTTATTCAGAGAATAATTATCCTTTCTTTTGTGGATATAGTTATAAAGAACCATTTGGGTTTATATGATCCTTGAATTTGAGGCAATTACTAGTTAATACATTTTGGGTTGCAAAATGGAAGTTATTAGATAACCTTTGTGGTTAAAATATGTTATGGTTATTTTTGATGAATTTATATCTTTTTGAGGAATGTTATAAAATTATATAGTTTTTGAAAAGGGACAACACGCAGATTGGGTGAAAACCCATCGCGTCGGACGATGTTATGGGAATCGAACCCACAACCAAATTGCAACTGGTATTTATCGCATGCCACTGGACTATGTGATGTCCCTGGTTTGTTTGAATGATTCTTTTTAGTAAGATAATTTTATGAATCAACAGTAAGTTAATTTTTTTTGGTTATCAATGGAAATTATTAGCCTATAATGGAGGATATGTGATTAGGTTAATTACTTTTTAGTATGAGACTGTAAGAGTAAATGATTTTATATTGGAGAAAAATGTTAAAATTTATCTTAGGAGACTATGTGATTAAATCCTTCAAGGAATTGGGTTTAAATCTTAGTATAGTTTACTTTGTAGAATTTTATGGATAAATGTTTATTGAATGGTCTTTGTTGAACATTGGGATTTAGTTTTGGTTAAGGTCTAAAGACATGGGAAGTATATAGTTATCTTTTGTGGAATAGGTTATTCTCTATAAGTCAATTATAACTCTCTTAATGTGAACAAGTCATCCTAAATACTCATCTTTTGGAGAAAATATGAGTTCGTGTAAGAAATCTAGTAAAATTTGAAAGTCAACATGACAATTATGTATGGTCCATTATGTTTTAGTTAAGCTCATAAATAAATTTCTCAATGAAAAGTAACTTAAAACAAAAATGTTTTCTGTTATTTTTTTTACTGGGAAATCAAATACCGTTTAACCCATCACAAGTTTGTGGTTTTCTTGTTGTTAACTTTCTCGTAGACATGTTTAATATCACTCTCCACCAGAACCTGATTCTTTTTTTCCTCCATATCCATATTTTCATATTTGTAATCCTAGTATGGATTAACTCAGGTGACATTTGTACTTCTCTCCCATTCTTTTAAAGTGACAGTTTTACTAACTCTTGTTCCAATTTGGGATTTTCAATGAAGCTTCCTAGCCCAATTTTAAAATTATGAGGACGCAATTTGCAAAAGGGGGGAAGGATGTAACACCCCAGGTAAATAAATAATAGGACATTCTCATATTTATCCATATTTCTAAATAAAATATTAATAATTCTTTAAAGGGAATGCAATGCTTGAGGGAGTACCCAATACGCAACAACACGTTTCTTTGAAATCTTACGTTGCACTCTAAAAATAAAATAATATTATTTTAGAAGGTCATTAACGCCAAGCCATTGTAATGGAGGAAATGAAAATAACTAACTACAAAATGATTATATATGTTTGTCAAATATTTTTACGTTTATCCAATAAATGTTGGAGGCTTAAAATGCAAATGAATCCAATTTTAAGCATAAATATTCTAATATTCATTAAAAGGTCGATTAACCACCATTTGATAGAGAAACCTTTTTAAATAAACTTTTGACAATTTTATATGTTGTATTTGAAAAAATAAAATCCTTATTTAGAATTTGGACATCAAAATTTACTTTTTGTAAAATTTAGTTATTTTTTCGATAAAGATCATTTTTATTGAAAATGTTGCATTTTAATTCAAAACCTCCTTTTAATCTGATTTATTTATATTGATAGATTATATTTTTAATTTATATTAGAGTGTATTTAGAATATATTTTTACCATTTAATCTAATGGTGGTCATTGGAATTAATTTCACTTTTAAATTGGACTTAAACTAGTGTCAATCATTTATTAGATATTGTTTCTTAAAAACACGCTATTTGTTTTGACAACGGGAATTAATTATTAATTTAATTAATGCAACAGATATGTTTTGAATTTTTTAAAATAGACATCATTTTTGAATTTGGAATATCAAATATAGCTTAGGGTAAATGTTTGGTATTTTTCAGAAAATCTTCAATTTTTTATGGATAGTGAAACCACTAAGTGGTAGTTTAAAAACTGATTTTTTCGTTTAAATGAAACTTTACCACTTCTGTGTTTTGAATTTCAAAAATCCAACATACATGGTTGTCATTAAGATATAAAATGTGGTTCAATGGGATTAAAATAATTTTTTTGGTGAATAGTAACTTTTAAGTTTTTAATCGCGTTTAGAGGTAATTAGTGTAATTTAAGGTAAAAATAATGTTTCAATAATATCAAATGACCTAGACACATGTCCTACCCTCATTGGATGTGTCATGGCCGACCAAGACAATCCATGGGTCAACTTGGGGACCCCATGGAGCCACTTTGGTTGGAAAATGACATAAATAACTTTTTATTTGAAGTTAAAATAAAAATTCCACAAGCATGAGTTATTTTACTAAAACAATTTTTAAATGGGGTTATACAAGTCATATTTTTGACTATAAATATAAATTATAATTCCATAAAGATTTCCTACATCATGATAGTTTTTTTTAATTTTTTAGACATTAAATAAATTAAATTATTTATGACATCATGATGATGCATCGATTACCTCATTAATAAAGGATTTAAATAAAATGAAAAGATAATGTCAGAACCACAACATAAACTTGTAAAAGAACTATTTTATGAGTATATTTATAACTCTGACCACCTTATCCTCGAAATACATCAATGTGGGACCTTTAAAATCCTAAACTCATTTGAGAATAATGTACCATTTTTGTAACTTTCCAAGAGTGCCCCTCCTCTCCTCTTATAAAGGCCCCCACCTCTACCATCGTAACCACACCTCTCAAGCGTTTGGCTCAGCCAACCTCTGCTCATTGTTTCTCTCCACATCCCTATATTACTCCTAGAAGCCTCACTTCGAGAAGAAGCCTTCCCAAGGAAGCCTTTGAGCTCAAATCAAAGAGAGATACCCCATTTTAAGGTAATGTCTTCACTTGTGTTCATTTGTTTTATTTTGGTTCTCCAACCCCCTAAAATCATTTTATTAATTTCTTTTGTAACCACTCTAGTATCTTCAATATACTAGGATTTTGTTATAATAAGTATTCGATCTACACTTACACACACCTACATCTAATGGTTAATGAACATACAGTTTCTGTGGATGGTGAATTTCTGCCTCACGAAACAATGATTTTTCAATATTCTTTTAACACCCTCATAGGTGGCCATTAAGATGTCACTATATTTATATATGATATATAACATGTTTATTTTTTTTACTTAAGCTTCTGTATTTTTCATTTATGTCATACCTTTATGGTTTCCATTATGTTTAAACGTGATATCTTCATTTTAGGAAGTGCGGACTACCGCCCCCTCAAAATGGTTTGATTTGTTAATACCATATGTGGTATGTATAAATGATAGATTTAATTATATTATATATGACACCATACTGGAAGTATAATACTATTATGTATCATTATGTTTTAATTCCATTAAATAATAAATAGAAATTGAAGTAGCGTTCATGTGTACGTACGGCTTACCGTCTCCATGAACGGTGCATTTCATTTCTTACATCTAAATGTTTTGTAATATTATAAATTCATGTATATATTGCATATATATGATATATATGATATCTACATAATTAATATAATGCTGGATATAAAATATATTTTACCACATAAACATCTTGTAATTATAAAGAGTTTATTTTTGACTCAAGTAGCAATGATCTACAAAACGACCATTATTAACTTAAATAATTACATAGTGTTCGTAGCATGGTAGTAAGTGATATAAAAGAAATAATTAACTTGAAAAAGATTTTTAATCAAGTATAAATTAACTCATGTTTATTATTCAGGAGGTTAAAGAACGATCGTGTCATGTCGGACCCAAGGTAAGGGATCCTACCTCTCTCTTTCATTTTATGTACACTCTTTTATGTCATTCATTTTAAGCTCATCTTTCTTATGATTGGTATGTTCTTTTATATTAATCTTACTATAATTTTTATTTTTATTTGATTAGTGACTCTATTTTCTCTCATCGATCCATTTTGGAAGTTTTAATTGGCGCCGTTATGCTGCCGAAATTTTGTAAGGGGATTTTTATCTCACTTTGTGTTTTCATGAGATTAATGCTACATTTTCCAATATTTCCTTTTGAGTGGGGGTATTTACTGTCCATTATTATACTCTTTGTGTAACATACTTTCGTTTATGTGTATTTACATCAATGCTGTATAGTCCTTCTTTCATGGGGTGTACGTTTCGAAAGTTACCCAAATAGGTAAGGGAACCTTTCACCCTCCTCTTTTTAAAAGACTTATTTTGTTATGTCTTTTTAATTTTCATCTTATTATGTGGGGATATGTTCTTATATATCCTTATTGCCGTAAATTTTATGTCCAATAGATGAGATACCCTTTATCTCTCTCATCAACTCTTTTTCTAAAATTTTATGTGACGTCGTTAGGCTGTCAAAGGAACTTCTTAACCCAATTTAGATTTCTTTGGGTTCAACATGTAGTTATTGAATATTTCATCCTTTGAATATGTGTGAATGACCTTTGATTATTTTACCCATAATATTCACTTATATTGGGTGTATTTATATTTGTCTCACATAATTATGAGATTGATTTATCCTTAATTTAAGGATACCATTTTTATAATGGATTTCATCTCAATTTACATTTCCATAGAGACTTCATTGTTGTTATGCACCAATTCACTCTTATATTGTGTATATACGGTCCTTTGGAATATTATATCATGAATCCATTTATTCTCATTATATTATAAAGTTTTGATTAAATTTAATTCCTCAATTATTGTATTCAAGTGTCTCTCATTTCGTTAAAAACCCTTTAACTAAAATATCGTTTTAAATGTTTTAATGATTTCATCTTATAAATATTTCTCATTAATATCCATGTTTTCAAAATCGGTTTAAGGATTTATTTATATGGATATTAATGGTTTAAATGTTAAAATCTTCAATGTGGTATGGGACACATTGATTTAAAAATATCATTATTAAATGTTTAAAATGGTTTTGAAAATGGTTTTTAGAATGGATTCATTATCTCAATATCATAAAATGTTATATTGTTATTGAAATGTGGGAATGTTATCATTCCTTTATGATTAAGTTATGTGCTATGATTATGTTATGGTTCTTGAGAATTGTTTTGAATATGGGTGGTTCCGTGATAAACTAAGGGCAGGTGAGCCCGATATAGCTCTCTAATGCATTGGGTAACATGAAGTAGTTAACCGTTAAGGTTTCTTCGAAGATATTTAGGGAATATACTGTGATGGGTATTCCAAACATAACCAAGTGGGTTACTCCCTATGTAAGAATGTTATGAATGCCTCAAGTTAGCTTTATGTCTTAGGATTTCTATGATTTATTTATGATTTTATGAGGTATGTTAAAGTGCTTATGTTTTATGGGTAAAGTATGATTTCATTCTTATGTATATATGTACTCACGTTTCCTTTCTTTACATTTTATAACCCTTACTGAGCTTTTTATGCTCATCCCAAGCTTTTGAAATGTTTTTCACAGATCAAGGGAATGGTACATGATATGATGATAGTTTCAAGTAAGTGTCAAGAAAGAATCCCTGTTTTATTTTAAATATGTTTCCATTGATGGGAAAAATGAATACTATCTTTTATGTAACCACTTTGTTTAAATGTGGAATGTAATGCAAGTTTTATGATCTAATTCCCTAAAACACTAAACCTGAAAAGATCCTCAATGTGTAATCTTGTAATAACTCAAGTTTAAGTAAGGTTTAAGGCTGGAGACTTATACATTCATCACATGTTATGCTTTCCATAGTAGCCAAGGCATTGCTGCCAAGACCATCTTAGTGGACAAAGTCCCTTTCTGAATCGAGTTAACTCCTCGTTTCAGTCCTATAACACTGAACCAGATTAAATTAACGTTCCATCCATGTCTATCTCATGAGATATAATTCTTTACCCAATGAATTAGAGGGAGATATAGGTCCCACCCATATCATAATGAAATCATTCTTACTTGTGCCATAAAATAAACATACATCATTCATAATAACCCAACGAATAAAATGGGTTTCATAAACATCATCCCATCATCACATAATCCATATAAAAGTAATGGATATAATTTCATAATAATGAAAGTGAAACCATGTAAATCATAGATACATTATACTTGAAACATACACATATGAAATAATGTCTTATTAGATGGAAAAATGGTTTTGATAAAACACTTGAAATGAATTCTTGATGAAAATATCCTTTCTTCTTGAAAATCTATTTCTTTTGACAAAACATCATGCAATTTTAAAAGAATGAGATTATTTTAGAAATAGTCATGAAATATTTGGAGTAATCTTCATGAAAATAAGGATTTATAAAACCTTAAAAAGTCTTTCATGCTGTATATGTTAAAAAACATTCTTCTTGTACTTTTGTCGGAAAGTCAAAAAGTACCTCGTAACGTAAACAAAAGAATGATTCCTTAAATACCATGTAGTAAAAGTCAAAATGGGTAAAAATTACAAAAAACATACATAAAAAACTTTTAGAAAACATGGACATGGATGATAAAAATAACCCCAGTAAATACTTACGTATAAGAAATCTCGGATAAAAATGAGATTTAAAGAATTATCCCCTACCTTCGGTCTGATATGCTTCGTATGGATCCGAACCTCCTATATAATGATTTAAATAATGTCATTGACATATTAAATAATCATATTAATTTTTATGATATCATATGTGTTTCACTTATGACTTTATATTACCCGTACTTTTGTAAATTCCATGTTAAAGCAGTGTTTTGGGTAAAATCAATTCATTTATCGTATGTGTTTCGACTAGTCGTTCGTGATATTATTACTTATATCCTGATTTAAAAAATTCCAGAATTTAAAAAATTATTTATATATAATATATATTCATCATATTAATATATATTATAGATCGATAAAAGGAATGAAATACACCATTCATGGAGACGGTAGGTCGTACGTACGCATAAACGCTGTTTCTGTTTCCTTATTGAATTGAATGAAACTTAATAGATTACATACATATATATATAGACATAAATCTAGTAGCATTATTATTTCATATATTTCATTATTATTCATTATATAAACTTTATAATCATTCATGTGTGGTTAACATGGATAATGAATCTCACCGCGTCATGGAGATGATAATTCGTACGTACGCATGAGCGATGATATCGTTCCCATAATTATTGAATATAATTGGGGTGGATGGTATAATATATCAGAATCAGTATGATGTTATAAGAACCATATATAGTTACTCTTTACACCAGCATACCCATCCATGTAAATGTGTTTGTGGAAAAACAGATTACACCACGACGTGGAGACGGTTTTCCATACGTACGCACGCGCAGAGATTTTGTTTTCCATAGGATGGATAGAAGGTGAAATGGGTTTGACTAATACTTATAATAACATATATTTATATTAGTTATAATGATGTTATTACTTCATAATGAAACAACTATAGAAGAAGAAGTAGAAAAAAAAGTTGAAAGAATCGGTAATAGACATTACCTCTTCTTTGATGCGCCTTGATGAGACCTCCTCTTAGGGAACTAAAATTGGTCTTTGAAGAAGACCAGGACCTCTAGGATGTTTAAAGGGATGTGGGGAAGTAAAATGGGAAGAGTATGGCCGATCTTTAAGGCTAAAAGTGGTGTGAGGAGGAGAGGGAGGAGGAGCCCTTTTATAAGAGATGAGAGAGGAACCTTTGGAAATGTAAGAAATATTAGTTTATATTAAATCCAAACCCCTCATAAAAACATCCCAAATGACTCATATACAAATATTAGATGATATAGGGTTTTAATATAATCAACCAATAAAATTTAGATATGTTAGGAATTAATTTTAAACATTATCAACTTGATTTATCCTTATTTATCAATTTAATTTTATTTGTGGTAATAATATTCTAAATTTTAAATTATTATAAATAACTACATATGTGTTGTGAATTTTCCATAATTTTACATTTTATGAATTTTTCGACCATATAAATTTTAATTTATAATTTTTAAATATTTTTGTGATTTTTAAACAATTTTATAATATGTTATTTTTATAAAATAACAAGTGTCAATTTTGACACTATTCATTTATTTGAAATTAAATAAAATATATACAAAAGATATCTTCTAACTAAAAGCATTAATAGATTCATAAAATATCATATGTTTCTTCAAAATTAGTAGATCACGTTAAATAGTTCATATAATATTTATTTTAATATTTTTAAAACTAATTATTTGATATTTTAATTAATAAAATAATTTCAATATCACAATTGTGTCATAATTAATGATAATTATTTAATCTCTAAAAATTCTAAATAAATTCATATGATGTCTTTAATTGTATTAGCATTCTGTATACTATTCATGTTCGAATTTTCATTAAGATTATCACTAAATTAAAATTATTATACTTATAAAATTTAAGAAAGTGACATGTTGGCATTTTCTTTGGTTTTAAAAATAATTGAATTATTTTCAAGGAAAAAAGGCCATTAAATGAATCTAATCAGACCCTTAGATGATATGGGTTGACCTTTAGTCATCAAATCGAAGTTTGACAGGTGTTAGGGTAATTTTATAATCTTATATTTACCCTTAATTACCCAATTTACCTTTAACTATGGTAAATAAAATTTACGGTAGTCACTATTCATAATGCCTAAAAATAACATGTAGCTTATTAACATAATTAGAACCCAATGATTACAAATATGGAATCCATTTTTCAAAAATCAATACAAAAAAGTTTCAGAAATTAAATTAAAATTAATCCTGTTGTCGAAAGAAAATGTGTTTTTGTTTAAAACATTGCAAAATACTGAATTGATATAACCTATGAATTCAACGTAAAATCAATGCTAATGACATAAATTATATTAAATGGTAAAAATATATTTTATTTATACTTTAAACCCATTCATTATTATAATTTAACCATATAAATTATTATGATGAAAAAAGTTGTTTTCAATTAAAATATAGTGTGTTTTTACTATTCATTAAAATATGAAAGTTATTAGAAAAATATCAAAACTTTATCCAATGTAAATTTTTATATCCTGATTCAAAAGAAAAAGTTTATTTTTTAAAATTGAACTTATAAGCATGTCAAAAAATATATTTAAAGTGGGTGCGCCATCAAAAGGTGGCAAAACTGCATTTTCTGAAAAATAATTATTTTACCCGAAAAATTTATTTTGTTCTTATACCATGTTCTAGAAAATGTGTAAAATGTATAATACTTTTAGAAAATTCCAAATTTAGTTAATACTATTCATAACGGCTAGTTCATAATAATATTATAATAATATATCTCTGTTTAGTAAAACCCGGTATTGCATACAACACACACTATCGAGGAAGGTCGTGGTTGCGTGTAATACAAGCAAAGTCAGGGTTGCATGTAGTGCATGACTCCTTTGTTGTTGCGTATAACAAAATCCAACCATATTTCATTAATAAATTGAATATATATATATATATACTCAATGTTGCGTAGAATAACTACTATCAAACAAACTTGAAATTGTGTGTAACATGATCCAAGATTAGTGTTGCGTATACTGCAAGCTAATACGGTGTTTTGTATAGCACAAGATAATCTTGGTGTAGCGTACAACAAAAGATATGAAAGAAATTAAAAATAATATGTCTTATAAAATCTTGGGTTGTTACAATATAAATCTCCATCAAATTTATTAGATAAAAATTGACATCACATCAGATAAACACAGTTGGAATGGGGAGTGAAACCTATTCTTTGTGGTACATTTTCCACAATGACAATAATAGGACTGATCTATGAATACTATGTTGGTTTTGATATTGAAACCATTCTAATATTATATCCTTGGAAATGATATTTTAAAATAATGAAAATGATTTTCTATTCTTATGTGTATGCCATAATTTTAAGAATTATTGCATTATTATGCTCTCATGGATCTTTTTTGTAGATTATTTTATGATACATGTCTTATGAATGATGAATTTTTAATCGATGACTCACTGATTTGATCTTTGATATGTATGGTATGGTTTTCAATTATTATTCTCATGTTACCATACCTCAATAAAAATTTTATGCTCAAATATCTCTCTTGTATACACTTACATATTATAGGTTTTCATGCATTATTTTATTTTATTTCCATTTTTTCTGAAGAAAGGATTTATGTTGGGTATTTTATATTGATTTAAATATAGAAATAACTTTTTAGGAGATTTTTTGGATCATTTATGAAGTATAAAAATTGTATCTTATATCTAATGAAACGAAAACTCTAGGGTTCTCAATATTTTTTTAGATAATTTAATATATATTTATCTAAAAATAAGTATTGACAATTTTATAAAATATAGGGATTCTATAATTGGTATGAGCGAATAGATTTAGTTAACCATTATAGATATATATAGGATAACTCAAGTAAAAACCTTAGTGATAGGTCAATGTATTGGAAATAATCCAAAAATATTGGTAATGAATAAATTATATGGCTTTCCTTGGAAGAAACCCCAGTATACATACTAAATGTGAATGTGGTTTCAAAAAAACTCATTCAACTACTATAACTCTTTAAATAGTGGTATGAGTATATCATATCCATTCTTATAGTTAATAAATAGAGTTATGTTATAACACATCTATTTTGACACTCCATCAGGATATATATTGGTCAATTGAATTTTTATGAAAAATCATAGAGGATTTGAAAATGACAATCATTGATTTCCTAGGATTAACTTTGGTGTCATAGATTAAATATAAGGAACCATAATTTTAAAATCCTATATAAGATTTTTCATTATTACATAGGTTCCAAATAATATTCGTTTTCTCACACATTGACTTCTATTTTAATTCAATAGTAGGAACCTAAAATTATAATTTTAATGTTGAATGTGATTGAAAATTTAGTGATTATGAAAAAGTAAATTGTATAATGACTATAGAGGAAGATATTTTGATTATTTCATATTATCTATCATGATCTATTCTTAAAAATGTGAACTTCAGATAAATTTCTAATATATAAAATAAGAGATAGATACACTATTATGAAATATTTTTGTTAATCAACATATAAAAAATAAGATTATTATTTTTTCATGCCAATATGTTTGGATTTATCGTATATAAGAATATCAAAAATGGAAGGGAAGATTATTTTTATGTTTATATAGAGTCTCAATTTCTATGAATTTTTGATGAGTTCATTGTATATTGTGTAGGAAATATAGGAATTATTCGACAAAATGCTGAAACCCTAGGGTTACCATCCATACCGATGAAGGAGTTATTATTTGGTATACATATACGTAGAATTGATTAATTATTTATGTATTTGTACTGTAGAATTATGTTTTACAATTATTTATACCAATGGTATATTGGTTTTAAGATTCATAAAACACATACGAATTGTGATAATTTTAGAACCACATATATTTCAATATTGATTGATCTAAGGAGTTATTATTCTATATGGTTTTATGAATTTAAGTTTGAATATATGTTTAATATCTTATACTCCGATTTTTGAGTTCTTATGTGACGTATGTTTATCAAAATTAAGTATATTTACGGAGACATATAATGTAATAAATTTATTTTATATTAGGATATGTTTTATTGAAATTGTTATTTGAGGAAAAAGCCTTTAAATTTTATTGAAATAAATTTAATGTTATTATTAACCATTAAGTGTAATATTATCCTTGATGTTGATGAAATTATGGTTTATTAAATTTTTTTAATTTTCTAGTAATTATATTATTGTTATTTTGGAAAATGAATAGCCCGTATGCTAAGTGACAACCAATTAAATTCAACAAGGCCATAGGGATTGAACCAATAACCAAAGGACAACAAGGGTTCAACACCTACCAATAGACTACATGATGTCTACCTTAGTATGAAATTATTTATACATAAATGATTTGATGGATAAATACTCCACTGATTATGGTAAATATACTATAGAAAAAAAAATTTAATTTATATTATTTTTATATTTAATTTGGGGAAAGGATTCATTGGTTTGAGAAATGTATAATCCACAAGTGCAGAATGTCATTTTTCATGAATGACTATTTGGAAATGACACAATTGTGTTTTTATATGACGATGTTTTTTGGGATTATGTTTTATCAAAGGATATAATTATTTTTGAAAAATTTTAATTTGTACATTAATATGATTGCGTTTTAATATTGGAAACTATTGTATAATTTGACAACTATATTGGTTGGTGTTAATAAATAAGGATAGTTGAAAGGGTTTTTCATCACTATGTGGTCATGTGATCAATAATAAATTGATTTTAGTTCTAAATGCATGAAAATTTAATCTTGAATAATCAACATTTTGAGGAATGTATTTGAATGTAGTAAAAAAAATTAGAAGGTTAAATTTTAAATATCAGGTAGAAAAATTATCCTCTTTTTTTCAACAAGATGGTTAATTAGTCCCCCAACATAAGAAATAAGATATTGAAGTGAAATTGTAATTTACATTAAAAAATTTATTATATATCCTATATTAAATAAATATGGTATAACATTTTCTACTAAATAAATATGCTTTCAAAATTGATTTTTTCTCTTTGCAATAATACTAAACATATGTGTAAACCATTTTTTGTATTCTAAAATAAATCTATTCTATCATTTTAAGGGGTTGTTTTATTAACAATTTTTACAATGAAGTTTTTCCCTCAAAGGAATTTTCATATGCCAAATCCTTTTTTACTGAACAAAAGTTAAAATTGTGAGTGGAAATTTATTTATGGTGGTATAATTTAACACCAGAAGAATTTATGAAAATCTTTTTTTCAAATAAAATTATTTTTTGGTTAATTTTCCCTAAATGAAGCTCTATGTTTAAACGAACTGTGATATACTATTAAGATATTATTATTTAATTTGATATTTATCACTTTTCCATACGAATGATGGTTATGAATATGGTTAACAAAATTATGAAAATTTAATGTTTAAATATGTATCAAATTAATTATTTTATTATCAATTAATTTCAAGTGAAAATAAAAACTAATTAAAATTAAAGGAAATGATTTTTCAGAGACACCATTTTCATATGAAAAAATGAGTTTTATCTTAATAAATTAAATAAATCTCCAGGGAGAATAATTAAATTAAAATACATATATAATATATTTGTGAAACAAAAATATTACTCATATAATATATTTTCTATGAACAAGGAAACAAGAAATCCGATTTTAAACCTAAAATCCCTAGATTCACCAAAAGAAATTTTATATAATTTTTCACATTTTTTATAAAATTAATTATTACCACTTATATAAAATTTATTTTATAAAAAAATTATTATTAAATTATAAAAATTAATTTTGAAGATTATTGAAATATAAATTTTTTGGGCACCATTATTATTCTTCAAATATGATATTATGGTTATATTGTAATTTCTCCTCTTATTTTGTAATTATATTTTTTGTTTATAATTTTAATTTTATTGGGAAAAATGGGATTGAATTACAAAATTTAAGAAATTTTTAATAATTTATAAATTTTATATATATGAGGTTCAAAAATATTTTTTGAAGATTATTGAAATATAAATTTTTCTAAAAAGAGTTGTCTTCCAAATTAATATTATAAAAAAAGTTATATTTATTTAAAAAATAACTATAAAACTAAAATTAGTTCAGTTTTATTATTATTAATCAAATTTATGACATTGTAATCAATTTTATGTTATATTTTTATATAAAATTATTCATAATTCTTAATCTTTCATTAGAAAACCGCAATTTCATAGCTCCTACTAGTTGGCCATTAAATTATATTCAGCCTCTTCTATGATATTAATTTCATAAAATAGGCCCCATTTTGTGAATAAAAATAATTAATATTATATATTAAGTTCAAAAATAATTATTATACAATAATAATTAAAGGAAATAGTACTATTTATGTACAATGATTATGGTGAACATTGGTTTACTGGGTGTTAAACTAAATATAGAAGGGTTTAAAATGACCAAAAACAATTCAAATTTTTATTTTATTTCATTATATAGACCATATATCTACTAAGGTTCATGATTTATCCATTTTTTTAACCATTTTGGAATGTGAATATGATTAGTATTATTTATGATTTTCAAAAATTCCAGGTGCCTTCTATCCATGACTTATAAAAGGCCACCCCAATCCTCTATTTTTCAGACAACTAATTCAATATGGATCGTATAATAAAATAAAAAACCTCTTAATTACATACCTCCCAATTACCTATATATTTTGGTTTTATAAAGACTTAATCCTAAATGTTATTTTGGTGATAACCTAAATAGGTTGTCTAATGAAGAGACATGGTTCATAATTGTGAGTTTCTTTATTGCATCTTCATCCCTAATATTAAAATTTAATTAAGCCATAATATTATAATATAAAATTAACTTATAATATAATTATAAGTCATTAGTTTATGGAAATGACATATATCAATTCTCCCCCCCAAATGGGAAACACACCTCTCGATCATCTATACGATGAATTACCACCTCATGAATAGACATAATTCATTTTGCATGACCACCACTCAAGTATTATTGTAATTATGTATTTAATATATATATATATTAATAATTATACTTTTGGAAATATTAAATCTTTTATACCTTCCTACTTTCCAATCATAGGGGAAACGATAACATCGCATGCGTGTACAATGGATTACCTCCTCATGAAGCGATGTGTTTCATTTTCAAAATACAATATATGGGGAAGGTGATAAAGATAAATTTAAATATTTTATTTTATATTTATGAAATTAAAAAGGTTTTGGATTTATAATATCACATATAGAATCTTTTCATCCTTATTTTTGGAAAATGATAACATATCTCGTACGAATGTGTGACTACCTCCTCAACAAAGAAATGTGATATGTTTTCAACTATTTTACGTGGATGGTAATAAAGAAATATATAATGAATATAGATTATATATATTAAATATAAACAATTAATTAAAATTTAAATTTATAAAAACTTTATTTAATTCTATATTTTATTGAATGGAATCATTGTTTATGTGTACATTTAGTCTACCGTCTCCATAAATTGTGTATGTTTTCTTTATACCTATTATTTTTATAAATTATTTTTAATATAAATATAATTATCATATATGAAATTATAATAATGTTTTAAATTATGGATATTATGGGATGATTAATAATGTACATGGGAAAACGTTGCGAATGACAAAAAAAAATAAAAAACAAAATAGGTTTTACAAGAAGTTGTGTTTCTGACAAAGAATTGTTAATAAATGGGAGATAAAAGGTTTATGTAAATCATATATTCCATGATACATGTGCTTATATTTTTGAAATAAATTTATAATAAAGCTATTTTTATTAGATACGTGTTTTGAATGTGTATAAATAAATTCAAAACATCATGTTAGTAATCGTTGTCGCAAATTGTCTTATTTCAGACAGAAATTATGTTTTTTTCCAAGATTTTTTTATAACATCAGTTTATTTGAAATTTGAAACTTTATATCATCAATATGATTATTTTAATAATATTTAATGATTAATATTATGTTGTTCCGTCTTGGGGATTATTATAATAATGTTAACATAGAGGTGAGGTATTTTTTCCTTTGTTTTATTTCTAGAAGGAACATGATATATTCACTACATTTAACATTTAAAGGGTGTATATAGTAACCATGAATTTATTTTATAAAACATGTTACGAATTTTATGTGTATTTTAATATACATATAAGTTTCATTATTTATTGTGGTATATTATTCAATGGATAATAATGTTGTAAGGGTATGATGTTACAATATCAATTGTTTTAATATGATTTATCATGATTAATATTTTCTTGATGACATATTACGATCTACCACCAAGGAAAATCATAAATATTATTATAATATAATTATTTATTGAGAATACATTTTTTCATTCATTTCCATTTCTTTATGTACTATAAAGATAAATAATGATTTTAAAGGTTATCAATATTATTGATATCATTGGTCAAAAAAAAATTTCTTCCATCTCCAGGATTTCTAAAATAGTTTAAAATAATGTTTCTACTATTTTACAATTATTTTTTAAAGTAAGATTTACAATGTTTTGACTTTTTATAAAATTGTTTAAAATCTATCTTGTTTTCATCTTCTAAATAAATACATTTTGACTTTTTTTACTGACAATATAAAAGTAATCTTTGATTTAACGAGTGTGCAATGAACATTATTTTCCACCATCAAGACCAATGAATAATTTAGTGGTCAGAATTTATTTTTCAAAGGTATTTTTCAATGAATTTCTTTGAAAATGTTTTGTTATTTTTTTGTTTTAATAATTTATTTTAAAATGGTAATTGCTTTTTACATCTTGAAATGATTTCAATTGATCTTGAAAAATAATTTTCCATATAAAGTGACATATTTGGATGGTTATTAAAAATTATTGGAGATTTTATACATGGATTACAATTTCAATACATATCATAATGGTTTAGGATTGTGATAATATGATGATTATATAACCCATTTTGTTTCCACTATTTTCACAATGATGAAATTGTTTAGAAATCGACATATATTTTCATTAATTGTGAATTGAAGAAATAAAGAAATGTTATGGAAACGAGATTCTTTTTCAATGGTTATGATATGATTAAATTGTTGTAAAACCTAATCCATTTCTTCTGTTTTGATATCAAATTTATTTATGATCCTGTGGAACACATTTGAATGATTTTAATTATGAAAGGATTATTATATAATAAACTAAATACGATTGTTACGTTATAAAAATGAATGATTATTACTGTATTACAACATACAATGGTTATGTGAAATAAAAGGATAGTGGAGAAATTATAACCACAAATTTTGGTAATTTTATTAATAATATTGTTGGGACCAATATATCCCATAAATTAATTGGGTAAACATTGAAATCTCATAAGATAAATAGGGAATGTGTGGAGAGGGAAACTAGTTCAGTAAGGGACTTTTCCCACAATAATCGTCTTTGCGGTGTACCTTTACAACTATGATGGAATTTTTGGTGAAACCATTTCACTATGATATCCTTGTAAATTGAACTTTAATAATATAAAAATGTCTTTATATTATTTAGTATATTTTATAATTCCATGTCAAATAATATTATTATCCTCTCATGGGTCAATTAATATGATTACATTATGATTGATGTCATAATATATACCAACCTTCATTCCATGACTCAATGTAATGATATTGGATATGTATGTTATTTGTTTTGAATTTCAAACTCTTTTTCTCATACACTTATACACATTTTATGCTTACCAATCTCCCTTGTTGACCCTTATTGAGAATATGACCTCCCATTTTATTATGTTTCCTTTCCCCCATGTTATGAATAACAGTTTAAATTTGGATATAACAATGAATAATAATATATAATAATATATTTTTGGGAGATTTTGGATATATTTCCTGAAATAATATGATTTTTTGACACCAAAGACACTAAACCTCTACGTTCTTTGGTAGTGCATTTATGTTTTGTGATGAATATCCATCGAAAAAGATTTAATATGTAGGTTTAAAAATCTTTAAGGACTATAACAATATATTTTTGTTTCTAACCTAAATTAAATATCAAATTTTATATTGAAAATCTATTTTATTTAGATTTTCCCAAATTTATCTATTGAATTTAGTGGTTAACTTAAAATTTTGATTTGTACATTAGAATTAAATAAAACATTTTCCCCTATTTGAATAAAAATCATGGAATGTTTTGTGAATCAAATGAAGTTGGATGATTTTATTTTAAATCAGGAGCATAATGTTTTTTTGTTGATGTTGAATATCATGGATGATCATCAAAATTCATTACTTGTTCTGAAACATTTCCAATTTTCTAAAAATGAAAACATAAAGATAATATTTTATGGTGTATATCAATATATTAAATATTTTAATATTCATCTTATCTAATATAAATTACACCCTTATATGAATAGGGTCCACCCATAGTATTATATTACGTTCGTGGTCATTGATCCCTATAATATCATAGGGGAGTTTCAACATGACCATAAATTGGTTTTCAAAGTGTTACAAAATTTATTATATTTAAATAATGTCAAAATGTGTGGAAAAATTTATGACATCAGCATTATAATAATCATATTTAAATTCAACTAACCCAATATTGGTAGAATAAGTCTACATATTATTAATCTTGTTCAAGTCTGTGCACTTTATATTTCTAAAAAATATATTTCATCATTTGATTACTTATTTCAAATAGAGGAAATTATTTATTATTTATCATGGGGGATATGGGTGTGATTGAATACTATTCAATTATGGATGAACATGATACATCAACTTATCTATTATATCCCTATACTCTAATAAGGAGTCAATCACCCTATAATTAATCATAATTATGATGGAATGAATTAGTCATGAATTGATATATATTTTTATTAATTAAGATACATTTGAGGAAATAAAATATTATTTACATTGGGATTATGAAACTAATACAAATTAATGGGGCAATTATGTGCATAAAAAATATTCTTGTAGATGTTATGGTGATTATTTACTTTTATACTAAAACATCTTAATATTGACATTCATCCTCTTTTGATGTATGAAAAAAACGGAAGTTTGTTCCTAATGTTTAGATTGCTAAATTCCCATGTCCATCTTAAAATAAATTCTTTTTAATTGGAATTGGAATTATGATGATTGGAGGGATTGGTTATGAGGGATTTCCATATCTATATATTGTACATAATTTCATATTATTCTACATTTTTGGATAGTGGGTATATATTTATAAGAGGAAAAAAATCCCTTATTGTAAAGAATTAACAGTAGTAAATTTTTATTAATTTTTTTCTTGGAAAAAATTATTACCATTCTAGGTAATTAAAAATCAATGTACTCTACAAATGATGGGTTTCTTTGATTTGATCATCTTTATACTAAAATAAATTGATCAATAATTTCAATACATGAACCAATTTTTATTATTATATTCACAATGAATAAAATGATCAAAAAATTTATCCTTCTAGATGTTGATGTATCTAGTCTTTCTTGGGTTTCGAATCATAAATTACCTTACTATTCCATAGACATTCATCAAAGAGAACATGATTATAGATGAAACTTTTCTGGTTCAAACATGTATGTTGGTTCATCGACATGGTGTATAATTTTATCCTAATAATGGTTATTTTTAAAAGGATTCTGCAATATGAAACCAATATCCCAAGGGGTTATATTGGATTCATAATCCATGGTTGATATTTAATATAGATATAATTTTCTCATTTATGAAGAGTGGTTTGAGTAGTTATATATTCTATGTGGTAATATATATTAAATAAGAAGTGGAATTTGATTACGAATGAATTTTCATGGACCATGGATCTTATCCAAGCCTGGATTATCATTTAAAAAAATAAAGGAGGAGCTTTATATTTCTTTGCAAAAGGTAACATATAAAAGTCATATGAAGTCCTATCTATATTTTTATGTTCCTTTTTATGTTTTGTTTTTATTGTTTATAATCATAGGTGGTTATTTCCTATTTTAAATTCCATGCTCTCTACATCAATATTTTTCAACCACACAGTTCTATTTTATTATAATCTATAGAGTATTTAAAATATTATTTTAAACATGAAAAATTTTTAAAGTAAAAGGGACTTCTTATTTTTAATTTAGAAGAGGATAAAGTCCTCTTAAATTTTTTCCTAAATTTATCACCTTTATTTAAATTTTATAATCCATATATATTTGATAAGTTGGTAAAACATGTGAATAAACCAAACATGAAATATTTTATTTCATATTGATCTATGGTATTGTAATTATTAACAAATAATAGATAAGTAAATTCTTTCATTTATTGTTATTTTATCATAAATTTTTTATGGAATTTAAATTTAATGGTCATCTTGATATTTAAGAATAATATTAATGTTGTTAGGTTAAAAATAATTTGTGAAAAATTGAGCTTACATTTATGGAATTATTATGGTAACATTAAATATTACATTAGGAAGACTTCAATAATTCAAAGAAGAACAACCCTCTATAAAACTATCATTTTAAATAAACTATCATTTTAATGGTTGTAACTAGTACTAATAAACATCAGTGGCCTATGGTAACAAAGATGAAGTTATAAATAAACATTACTATAGTACATATCATGTTCAAAGTCAACTTCTCTGATATAGGTAATTTAATATTATTAAGTCATTAAGAATAAAATAGTTATCAATTTAAGATTATGAGAAGAATAAAAATAAAACTTTTTCTATGAGATGTCTGAAAAAAGTATTCAAGGCTATAAAAAATTTGAACAATCATCAATAAATTTAATTAATCTCAAGAGTACCTATATAAATTAAATTATATGGAATAGATGATCCCTTTAATATCCAATATCCATGAATTAGTTTCATGAATTTCATTTTATATTAAATTCATGTTTGGTGGAATCCCACAATAAGGATTTCTGCTGGGGATAATGAAAATTTTTATTAAAAAAGTATTCATTATCTAGTATTATAACATCATTAAAAAGGGGATAATTCAATGAAATGAATATTATGAGTACATTAGTGTTTGATATGCTACATTACCCAAACATTCAGTAATTTTTGTACTGAAAGATGGACATTTTTATAAAGAAGATGAACTATTTTCATTTAAAGATGAAAAATATGTGACATTCCATGATGATATTGATACTAATATTGTCAAAATTAATGGATATACTCAATATAATTTTATTAAACAACATAAATAATATTGGTATGATATTCATTACATAATATTTTAATTAAAGAATCATCCATGAAAACCATTGATGCACATGCTGAGAGGTTAAATCGGTAATTTTGCCATCTTCTGATCTTCTATATTATTTTATGAGATAAAATAATTAGATCATTTCGTCAATACATGGTAAATTTACTATGTGGTAATATTCATAAACATAGAGGTAAAATAAAACAAAGGATGTCTATCTTATCCCTTGTTTAAATACAAATGGATTTAGTTATCTTATTATTTCATTCATAGTCTTTTTAAATAAGAACCATACACTTTTAAATAAATGAATGAATGATAATAAATGTGACTAAATGAAATCCTTTTGCAGAATTTGTGAAATCTTTCAAGAATGTTCACCAGATCTTGCTTCCCAATGAATTTTTAATGACCATGAAATTCCAATCCCCCATAAAAATAACTTTCCCATAATAATTCATTGATGTGTGGAATGATGTTCAATATTAACATAATAATCTAATATAAGAGTATATTATATATTTTTGAATGAAATTAGAGGGTTCTTATGTATACTATTTTTTACTACAAGATCCTCCGAATCCCATCCGTATGAAAAACATGTCTTATAGAGCAAAGAGGATAAGATGATTCATTTCATTGTGGATAAAACCTATAGGAACCAAAAATACAAAATAGGTATATTAATGAATGAAACACATATATTGATTACACTAAATAATTATGATGTGCTGAAATACTATACATATTAATTTTTTTTAAAAAAATGGATTCTACTATTAGAAAAGACATAAGATTTCATTCACAATTAATTTTTATGAGAATCATGTTGAGTTAGTAGAGGAATATAAATTCCATTATAAGGTTGACCATATAATTTACCAAATTATTTGTTAATATTAAATTTGTGTAACTTTTTACAAAATCTTACCAATTTGGTGGGAGAATTATCTTTTATTTAATGAACCTGCTTTTTATAACATCACAAACTAGCACCCAAACTAATTCTCCATATACCCAATGGGTGTTATTGATCCCCTGAGCAAGTGAATAGAACCTAAAAAATCCAAAATAACCATCGTGAATGATTTTATCTAGTTGAGAATTATAAAATTTAATATATGTAATGTTGGGTTAAAATCCCTCAAGGTGTTCCCATGGGATGTTTTGGGTGTGCATTTGTTTTTTTGGAAAATCTAGATGAATAAAAAATAGTATAATTTGTGTTTTCCAAAGATAGGTTTTTAAGGTGGTGCAGTTTCCCAGTGATTTCAAAATTTTGGGGCCCAAAAATCGTGAATTTGATGTTGGAAAAGGAATTATTTCTTCATAGGAGTGAATTGTATGAATAATGTTGTAGAAAATAAGCTAAGGGTGATACCCGCGTACCATAATACATGGTCTACGTACCCTATTCTGGAAACGGTGTGCGGAGCAGCGAAAACTATACGGGGGTGGGTTTGTGAAACCGAACAAGGTTTGTAGTGGAAGGTGAAGATGTTCAAAGATTTATTACCATCAGTGGAGGAAATAGACCACATATAAGAAAAGGTGGTATGTAGAGAGCGTTGATAAATGGTTTTCCGATGGAATTAAGATCGAGGGGGAAGAAAAATCGGTAAGCGGTGCAGGCTGGGTTAAAGATTTGTTAATTATTGATTAAGCATATTAAGCAGGTATCTTTGTCTATATATGAATAACTAATGCCAAAAATTACTGTGGAGATGGAATATAATTAGAAATCATATTTTTCTCTGGGAATTCAGTAAAGTCCAAATGAAGTTTTAGAAGGCTGGTTCCCAAAGGCTAAGGTGGTTCATGCTGGTGTAATTTTGCTAATGGTGTTTTGGGGGATTCATAAACTACAAAGTAATTCTGGTACAAAGAGGAGGATGCACAATAACCAAAATTAGGTGACTCGGCACGTTGGGGAGGAATCTCTAGTATGCGATAGGTAGAGTTCTGCAAGCGGTATGCGGAGGGAGAGCAACGATATGTGGAAGCAAAGGTAGTGTGCGCATATAGATCATTTAGATGAAAGGAGGTGTTTCAATGAGGAGGTTTGAAGAGTTATTACGCGGTAGTGGATTGCGTTCACAAAGGCGAAGGCAGTCTGTAGACATAGGAGGTTCGTAGAATAGGCAACAATATGTGGAGTAGGAAGCTCGTGTACAAATCATGGTACTTAGTACGCATGAGAGAAAAGGTTGTTCGATATTTGTACAAGGATGCTTGAAAAAACATCAATTCAGTTTGCGAAAGTATTTTCCGATACATAACAATATTCAGCAAGTTTTAATTTATCTATGAGTGAAAAAAGAACATCAATAGAGAAAATACCTATAGCTAAGGATGTAGGAATGCACACAAATTAAGGGACCTACATGCACATAAATAGTGTTTGACCTACACATCCATAAACTATGAGTGGATTACATTCCAAGAGTAGTGAAAGAAAGAAGATTAAGATGGTGACCATTTCCACCAGTAGTGTCCTAGAGAAAGTTGCATAGGATATAACCCTTGGGAATGTAGTCAGCAGACCCCAAACATTATAAAGGCAGTGAGCCTAGACATATAATATATAGGCCGAACATTGTACTCATTATTGGTAGTGAGCCTTAGTGAATTTGGTACATTGGATCATTGCCGTTGTATTTTCATTAGACGTATACCAGTGAGGGGGAAACATGTAAAAATCACTATGTATTTTGCATGGTTTAATATTTGTTCTTATATTTCTATGAGAGTAAGAGAGAATTTATTTTTCTTTAACAAAGAATCATGATCTGAATGAGAAAAGGGTTGAATCTATCATACCCAGATTAACCCACCCCCCCATCTGGGTATTCGACCTACTAGAACCAACAATTGGTATCAGAATGATGGTTTATTTTATCATACTTGTTCTCTCTGACACAGTTCTGTCGATTATTATAGAAAATGATTCAGTCTTCTATTAACTCGGTCTTCCAAGGAAAAATTTATAATTTAAAAGAAGAAGCTGAATTCAGGTGGTATACCTTACAGATGAAGTGTCTATGGGAAGAGTTTGAATCAGTATAAGGAATAATGTCTTTCATATAATGATAATTTTGATAAATCATACAGCATAAACACTTACACATTCAATGATGTTGAAGGAATAAGTGGATAAACTGATATTTAAAGTTATTTTTGAATTACTAATGATGAAGATTCTTCGAGAAAGAGAAAAGTGGACGTTGTGCATAAAATAAATGAATTGGATCATATGTTAAATGAAAAGATTAAATCTACATATATTCAGATCCATACAATTGAATCCGGGGTTAACAAGCCAAGAAGTCTAAATAAAAGGCTTCTTGATTTGGTCACTGATATAAGGGAGAATAATGATTCACAATTTGAGGAAAAACAAAATTTGTCTATAAAGAGAGAAAATCTCAAAGATGATATCAATGGAAAGAATTTGAACTCAGATGAAATTTAGAATCTAAAAGCTAGAAATGATGGTATTTCAACATAGCTATGTGAACTAGTTCAGAAGAATAAAAGGCCACAAAAAGAGAATGCATCCTTCTATGATTCTGTTTCTCAATAAAAAGTTAAATAAATGAGTAAATTGATATGGTATATAAGATCACACGAGAACTAGAAGAGGAGATGAATAGTAGTAAAAATATCAGAAGTGAACTCAATGCTCTACTTAAATCAATAAATAGGAAGTTAAAACATCTTGTGGAAAAGATATAATCATTCAAGAAAGAAATGGAGATCTCAATGAAAAATGAAATCATAAGTTGATGGATGCACCTCACTTAATATTCGATTGTCCTTCGGCAGGTGATGATAAAATTAAAAGAAAGTATGTTATTTCTGAGGAGAATTAAGAACATATTTTCACATCTCAATGAACACATAGTATGGGAATGTTTGGAATTTGATATTATGATGCCCCTTATATGAATAATATGATGAGAGTGGTGAAGAGTTCCATAGAAATGAAAAACATTGTAGCTGCAGGAGATAAACCTGTGAAGGTGGTTACAGGAATTAATGATAGACTATTCAATTATCTATGGGATTCATGGTCATATATCATGCTTTTGATCAAAGGATAAGGAAGAAATTTATTACTGTAAAGATAATAATTTTACTAAATCTGATATTAAGAAGAAAAAGCATGAAAAGTCTAAAAGGAACACCACTTAGAAGAAAGCATTCATCAGATGTTACTACTATGCAAAATAAGACAAACTATGATCATGTGTTAGGAAGCTCAGGAGCTCATTATCAGAAGAATAACTCAAGATACATCAACATCGTAGTTGAGAAATTATGAAATGAGGTATTCCTTTGATGGAAGATGTTTTATATGTTTTAATCATGGGTATTTGGGAAGACATTGTAGAAAGATGAAAGAAAGTAAAATGATTTATCAATCACCTCTTTTATTACAGTTACAACAACACTGCTGGAAAGAATGTGAACAAGACTAGAAGAATAAATCCAATGATAAACTACAGTTTTGAATAAGATGAATTATAAATTAGTGGATAAATAAAACCCAACAAGAAAGGGTTGTATGAATCAAACAATTTATAAAAGAAATATGAATTAATAATGTTATGATGAATTAAATTAACAATCCATATCTCTATAATTGAATGAAAGAGAAAGAAAGTCCAATGGAGGATAAAGCAAGATAATATGATCAATGGAATTATTCCTACTCAAAAAAGTCACGATAAATTGCATATCAGAGGATCATCAAAGAAGGAAATGTGTATGGTTGGGTTTAAACCCCAAATTGTGAGAAATGCCCAGCCTGTAGAATCTACATATCAGGAAAATACTCATTATGTGGGTAATGGATGCCTAGTCATATAACTAGAGTAGTTATATTTGGCTAGGAAAAAATAAGAAGGTAAGAAAGTGTGTGATGATCAGTAAGAATGAATCAAAGGGTTGACCAATCAATATCAATAATATTCCTCAGGTTGAGGATTCCAAAAGTTTATCTCTCCCTATGTATATAAATTCTATTAAATGATGTTAATGGTTTTCAGGTTCAAAGGGAGATAAGATCCAAGGGGAAGTGGTATCAAAAGGTGAAAAGCAGGGATGTGATGTGATCTATAAAGTCAACTAGTTCAAATCAGTTACCAGAGTTAGAGATGGTATCTACAAGAATTCAATTGAAGATGTTAATATTATATGGCTACATGAGATATGTGTAACTGATTGAGCGAAATAGAAAGTGGTTGTGTTATTAACTTTATCTCATGTTTCCTACATCGAGTTTGACTCTGTAGGCTTAGTGGTATTGTTGATGGATCACTGCTGAGTGGCGAATTTAACTAATAAATATCTCATTGATATAATCAAGTTGGAGAATTTTCTCAAACATATAGATACAAGTGAAGAAATCATGTAGGAGATGAAGAATTTTTGTGGGTCTAAGTATCGATCTTATAACAGGAAGATCTAGACATCATAGGGGGAGATATATAATTCCTAATCAGATTCAACACAACGTTTCAATTATTCAAATCATTATCAAAAGGTTGTGTGATATGTAAATAATAGATGACATGATTAATAGTTAATCTTGAAACTGAAGAGATGTTAAAATAATACATGGATTATCCATGGGTTTTTAGTTTCATTGAATATATTCCCATTGGTATAATGCCCTAGTTTAGGTGTTATCCGTCTGCTGAGAGAAGATAGATTTCCATGAACTAGAAACAATCATGCACTTAATGATTATGTATTTTGTTCTAAAAATGTGGTATCAGCTGATTATTTTCAAGATTCCAAGGATCTATGAATGAATATCAATAATGTTTCAATAAGATGATTATATAACACGATGATGTGGTAAAAGAATCAGGAGGAGTTGATGTGAAAATATAGTTTCATAAGGAGACTTAGATGATGAGAATAAATTTGTGTCTTCCTAGAGATTGGTAAAAATAGCATGACCAAATTGAAAAGAATCAAATGTGGGAAATTGTTTTGATACTAGAATACAATAATTTCATTGTGACATAGTGGGTCTTTTGCAACACAATTAATGAAGACGATTTTGTGATTTGAAACCAAGCACAACTTTTGTGAAAAAAGGTACTCCCAGATAGAGGTTATAGAAGTTGATGATACATTCACACATGTTTTCAGGCTAGAGAGAATTATATTATTAATGGATATAGGTGTGTAATGAATGTTTAATGTTTTCCAGATGGAGTTCATGTCAGCATTTTTTAATGATGTTCTGGAATAAGAAGTCTACAGTGTGAAACCAGATAGTTTTTTCATTCATGAAGATTAGAACATAGTCTCTTGACTGAAAAAGGATTTATATGGTTTGAAACAAGCTGTAAGAGCTTGGTTTCATGTCTTGGTAATTTTTTAAAGAAGATTGGTTTTTAGCATGGTGGAGATGATTAAAATTGGTATTACAACAATGGAAATAGTCAAAGGATGATGTCTCTAGTTTATGTCAATGATAAAATCTTTGGTGGATCAGATAATGAAAAATGGATAAAAGTATCTGAATTAATGAAAAGAGAGTTTTAAATGTCGATGATTGGGGATCCACATGATTGAAGTAAAAAAATAATTTGGTATATCAAAGGATCATTGGATTTTGGCCTAATGTATAATGAAAAATATCAGCCATATTTATTGGGATATACAGATGCAGATTGGGATGGTTTAGTAGATGATATGAAATCAACATCAAGAGGTTCCTTTTATCTTTGGGGGATTGTGAATTTATTTGTTATGAAATAAATAAGATTGCATTTCATTGAGTACCATAGAAGATGAATACATTGCAGGTACTCAAACTTGCACCAAGCAATTTTGGATGAAGAAGTAACATGAAGATATGAGAATTGAAGTGATGAATCTGATCGGAATTCATTGTGATAATTCACGTGCTATAAATAATGGAAACAATTTGGTACATCAATCAAGTACAAGGAACATTGACATGAAATATCATTTTATCAAGGAGAAAGTCGAGTAAGGATTTGTGAATTTGGATTGTGTGCCTACGGAATAATAGGTTGTAGACAATCTGACAAAGGCCCTACCTAATGAAGCATTTGAAAGAGATCGACTGGCCCTTAGAGTCCAGTCGACTTCCCGCACGAGAAATAAACTTTTTAGTTACCCTCTGGTTCATTGACAAAGGGGGAGAAAGTGTGACTTATATAGGGATGAAAGACACATAGAGAAGTTGTTAAGTGGAGAAACGGAATATGGGGAGTTAATATTGAGATGATAATATTTCAAATAGATATAAGATAGGTGGATCATTAAATCTGATGATTCTAGAAGTGATCGATCAAAGAATAGATGTCACCACAGTTGAGGATCTTGATAAAATCAGACGAATGGTGTTAGAATGGTGTTAGAAGGTTTCCAGTACTTAGAAATTAGTATATGTTTTGTATCATTAATTGGTGATAGAAATGTAGTGATTCATTGATAAAATTATCATTTACTATGGTTTATCACACTGAGAATATCTCATTTGGGCTTAGAATATGTGTTTATTAAATCCTTCATCACTATCTTTATCGCATGAGGATAAGGGTGGTTGATTATTGAAGGAGATTTATCGAGATATTAAAATATAATGAATTTTTTTAAGAAGAGTTTTCAAAAAAGCCAAGTTTGATATTATTGGGAAAAAATCCCTCAAGTTGTTCCTTCGAGATGTTTTGTGGGTGTTTTTGTTTTTTGACAATGCGAGATGACCACAAATGAGTATGGTCGGTGTTGAATAATGATAGGTTTTTACGGTGGCGTAGTTTCCAAGTGTTGTCAAAATTTTTGGGGCCTCAAAATCGAGAGTTTGATGTTGGAAAAAATAATTTCTTCATAGCAGTTAATTGTATAATGAATGTTGATGAAAATCGGGAATGGGTGATAACCGCGTACCATGACAAATGGTATGAGTACCCTATTCCTGGAATGGTATGTGGAGCAGCGAAAACTGTACGCGAATGAGGTTTGTGAAAATGAACATGGATCGTGGTGGACGGAAAATATGTACACATAGGTATTTTTTTGGAAGAGGAAATCGATCGCATAAGAGAAAAGGAGGTTCATAGAGCACATAAGAAAATAGTTCACAGATGGCTTGAGGCTCGCATGCGCGGAAAACTCGGTAAGCGCTGGAGGCTGGGTTTATGATTTGGTAATTCATGATTAAGCATATTAAGCGGGTATGTTTGCCTATATATGAATCACTAAACCCATTGATTACTATGAAGGTGGAATATAATTAGATATCATATTTTTCACCATGAATTTGGTGAAGTCTAAATGATGTTTGAGAAGGGTGGTTCATGAAGGCAAAGGTGGTTCACGCAGGAGTAATTCAACCAAAGGTGTTTTCGGGGATTCATAAACTGAAAAGGATGTCTGGTAAATAGTGTAGGATGCCCAGTACTTGGAATTATATTACTCAGTACATAGAGGAGGATTCTCTAGTACATGATAGGTAGAGTTCGGCAAGTGGTACGTGGAGGGAGAGTTATGGTACACAGACGCGAAGGAACAATGTGAAAACAGAACATTTCTTAGAAAGGAGGTGTATCGTAGAGGAGGTTTGTGGAGTTAGTATTGGTAGAGGTACGCGATAGAAAAGGGTGAGGCATTCTGCGGACAGAGGAGGTTCATAGATGTGGAATCAGTACATGGTGCAAGTGGCTCACATACCAAACCCGGTACATACTATGAATGGGAGAAATGGTGGTTCTAGATTTGCACATGGAAGCTTGAGAAAATATCAATTCCATGTGTGAAAGTATTTTAAATTACCTTATAGTATTTGGGAAGGTTTCATTCATCTAGGAGTGAAAAAATAACTTCAATAGAGCATCAATGTATCGTTGAGGATGCAAGAATTCATGCAAATTAAGGGACCTACATGACCATAAAGTGTGTTTTATTTACACATCCATAAACTGTGAGTGGATTCCATTCCAAGTGTAGTGAATGACAGAAGTGGAAGACATTAACCTTTTCCACCGGTAGTGTGCCATAAAAAGGGGCATAGGGAGTGACCCTTGGGAATTAAGTGAGCAAACCATAAACCTTATAAAGGAAGTGAGCTTGGGAAATGAATATATAGCCCAAAAATTGTAATCAGTATTAGGAGTGAGCCTTAGTGAATTTTGTACATCCACACATTGTAGTTGTATACACTTTAGACATATCCTAGTGAGGGGGAACCATGTAAAAATCATTATTTCTTGTGCATGATTTCAAATCTATTCATATATTACTACGGGAGGAAGAGAGAATTGAGTTTTCTCTAACAATGAAAGAAGATCTGAATGACAGATAGATTAAATCATTCATACCCTGATTCATCCCCACCTCATGGTATTCGACTACTGTACCCAACAATTATTATCAGAATGAAGTCTTATTTTATCATATTTCTTCTCTCTGACACGGCTCAGTCGATTATTAAAGATAATGATTCAGTCTTATATTATCATTTTATGCTAGGGAAAATGTTATAATTTCAAAGAAGAAGCCGAAGTCAAGTGGTATCTCTCAGTGTTCAACTGTCTATGGGAAGAGTTTGAATTAGTTGAAGGAATCATGTAGTGAACAGAATGATGATTTCGATAAATCATATAGTTAAAATACTTATACATTAAATAATATAGAAGGAATGAGTGGAGAACCTAATATTCCAAGTGATGTTTGACTTATAGTTGATGAAGAAACACCCAGAAGAAGAAAAGTTGATGTTTTCCATAAAACAAAGGAATTGGATCCGAATTTGGATGAAGAGATTAAATCTAATCATATCCAGATCCAAGAAAAGAAAATTGAGGATAACAAGCTAAGAGGATTAAATCAAATCCTTATAGAAGTGGTCACTAATATAAGGGAGAAGAAGGATTCTCAATTTGAGGAACATTAAAAGCTGTCTATAAAGAGAGAATATCTCAAAGATGATGTCAATGGAAATAATATGAACTCAAATGAAATTCCAAATTTGAAATCCAGAAATGATTTTCTTTCTTCAAAGCTATGTGAGCTAGTTCAGAAGAATTAAAGGCTACAACAATAGAATTCATGCCACATTGATATTGTTTCTTATGAAAAATTTAAAATAAAGGAAAAAATTGATATGGTAGATAAGATCACAGGAGAATAGAAATAAGATATTACTAGCAGTAGGAATCTCATAAGTGAACTCAATGCTCAACTTGAATCGAGAGACATAAAGATACAAAAAATGGAGGAAAAGATAGAATTAGTCAAGAAAGAAATAGAGGAATCAAATGAAAAATGAAATCCTATATTGATGGATGCACCAATCATACAATTCGATTTTCCTTCGGTAGGTAATGATAAAATAGAAAGAAAATATTCTATTTCTCTAGAGAAGAAAGAACATATTTTTATATCTCAACGGCTGCATATTATGGGACATTCTAGAATTGGATATGATGATCCCCCTTATATTCATAATATGAAGATATTAGTGAAGAGTTCCATAGATAAGATAAACATTGTATGTGTTCGAGATAAACCTAAAAAGGTTGTCACAGGAAGTAATGATAGCATGTTCTATTTTTTGGGATTAGTGGTCACACATCATGCTTTTGTTAAGAAGCTCAGAAATACATTTATTATTGTGAAGATAGAAATTTTACAAAATATAATAATAATAAGAAGAATCATGAAATGTCTAAAAGGAACACCTCTCAGAAGAAAGGATTCATCATATGTTATTATTGTGGAAGAATGAGACACACTATGTGTAACACCCCAGGTAAATAAAGAATATGTCATTTTTATATTTATCCATATTTGTGAATAAAATATTAATATTATTTTAAAGGGATCACTATGCTCAATGGCGTACCCAATACGCGACAACGAGTTCCTTTGAAATCTTACGTTGTACTCTAATAATAAAATAATATTATTTTAAATGGTAGTTAACACCTAGCCATTTTAATTGCGGGAAAGAATGGAACTAACTACAAAATTGTTATATATGTTTTTCAAATATTTTTACTTTCATCCAATAAATGTTAGAGGCGTAAAATGCAAATGAATCCAATTTTAAGCGTAAACACTCTAATATTCTCTAAAACGCCGATAAACCGCCTTTTGATGAAGAACCTATTTTAAAGACACTTTTTGGAAATTTAATGTGTTATATATGAAAAAATAAAATTCTACTTTAGAATCGGTACATCAAAATTTACTTTGTTTAAATTTTTGGTATTTTTCTGATAAAGGTCATTTTTTAATGAATAGTGAAAAATGTTGTATTTTAATTCAAAACCACTTTTTAATCTAATTTATTAATATTATTAGATTATATTTTGAATTTGTTTTAAAGTGAAATTAGAATATATTTTTACCATTCAATCCAATATTGGTCATTGGAATTAATTTCATCTTGAAATTGGACTTAAACTAGTATCAATCTTTTGATACTTATTGTTTCATAAAAACAAGCTATTTGCTCTTACAGTGGGAATTACTTATTAAATTAATTAATGTAACTTATATTTTGTGAATTTTTTAAAATAGACATCATTTTTGAATTTGGATTATCAAATATAGCTTAGGTTGAATTTTTGGAATTTTTCTAAAAAACATCAATTTCTGATGAATAGTGAAACCACTAAGTGGTAGTTTTAAAACTGATTTTTCATTTAAATGAATATTTACCACTTATGTGATTTGAATTTTAAAAATCCGACATACATGGTTGTCACTAGGATGTAAAATTTGGTTCAATGGGATTAAAATAATTTTTTGGTGAATTGTAACTTTTATGTTTTTAATCGCGATTAGAGTTAATTAGTGTAATTTAAGGTAAAATTAATGTTTTAATAATATGAAATGACCTAGAAACATGTCCTAACCTTATTGGATGTGTCATGGTCGACCCAGACAATCAATGAGTCAACATGGGGACCCCATGGAGCTACTTTGGTAGGAAAATGAAATAAATAACTTTTTATTTGAAGTTAAAACAAAAATGTCACAAACATGAGTTGTTTTACTAAAACAATTTTTACATCGGGATATAAAAGTAAGATTTTTGACTATAAATAGTCATTGGAAAGATAAAAGTATTTCCTAAATAAAAGTATATTCATTTTTAATTTTTATACATTAAATAAATTAACTTATTTATGACATCATGATGATGCAGCATTACCTCATTACTTAACGATTTAAATAAAATGAAAAGATAATGTAAAATCTAAGACCTAAAAATGTCAAAAACCTATTGGATGGGTGGATTTAGAACCCTTATCACCTTATCCTCGAAATATATCAATGTGGGACATTTAAAATCCGAAACTCATTTGAAAATAATTTAACTTTTTTTGACTTTCCAAGAGTGCCCCTCCTCTCCTCTTATAAAAGGTCCCCACCTCTACCACCTTACACACACCTCTGAAGCCTTTGGCTCGGCCAACCCCTTCCTATTTAATCTCTCCACATCCCTATCTTCATCATTAAATCCTCACTTTATGCAGAAACCTTTCAAAGGAATCCTTTTAGCTCAAATCAAAAAGTGTTACCCGATTTAAAGGTACTGTCTTCCATTGTGTTCTTTTGTTTTATTTTGCTTCTCCAACCCTCTAAACTCTTTTTATTTCTTTCTTTTGTAACAGCACCAATATATTAAATATACTAGGATTTTGTTATGTGAATTAATCTAGCTACAATTACACACACCTTTGTCTAATGGTTAACGAACATACTGTTTCTGTGGATGGCGAATTTATACCTCACGAAACGATGATTACTCAATCTTCTCTTAACACCTTTCATGGTGGCCATAATGATGTCACAATATTTTAAATAATATATATATGTTATTTATGATTTCTATATGCTTATGAATTTTATATTTAAAACATGACTTTATGCTTTTCATGTTGTGCAAATGCGATAATTTCATTCGGGGAAGTGTGGACTACTGCCCCCTCAAGTGATGTGACTCGTTCATGCAATACATGGAATGTATAAAGAATGAAATTAATGAACATATGTGACCTATATAAAATATATATTTTACAGGAATTATAATATATATATATCTAAATTATTTTTAATTAATATGAAAAATAAATTAAATTAGCGTTCATGCGTACGTACGACCTACCGTCTCCATGAATGGTACATTTCATTTCATATCTCCAAATGTTATGTACTATTATAAGTACATATATATAATTGATATATATGTCATATATTACATCTAAATGATTGATATCATTATGTAATTATAATATATATATATATATATATCTCATTTAACTTTAATTCCATTAATATGAAAAAATTTAAAGTAGCATTCTTGCGTACGTACGACATACCGTCTCTATGAACGGTGTTTTTAATTTTTTATCTCCAAATGTTATGTAATAGTAAAAAATGAATATATACTGGATATATATGATATTTAAAACATTAATACTATTCTGGAGATGTTGTACCTATAACTACATGGAAAATTCTTTTCCAACAAGTTCACTTTTTACTCATGTACCGAACATCGACAAAAATGTTTGATATGAACTAACTTTACTAACCAATTATTATAACATTATAATATGTGATATGAACTGAATAATAATATTTAAAGGAGTTCCTTAAGCAATTATAAATTTACCAAATTTTATTATTAAGGAGATTAAAGAACGATCGAGTCATGTCATACACAAGGTAAGGGATCCTACCTCTCTCTTTCTTTTTATGTACACTCTTTTATGTCATTCCTTTTAGGAAAATCTTTCTTATAATTGGGATGTTCTTTTATATTAATCATACTTTAAGTTTTATGTTCATTTTAGGAGAGACCCTATTTTCTCTCATCAATCCATTTTGGAAGTTTTAATTGGCGTCGTTAGCCTGCCGAAATTTCGTATGAGGCTTTTTATCTCACTTTGTGTTTTCATGAGATTCATGATACATTTGCCTATATTTCCTTTAGAGTGGTGTATGTACTTTCCATTACTATACTATTTGTGTAACATATATTCGTTTATGAGTATTTAAATCAATGGTGTATAGTCCTTCTTTCATGGGGTGTACGTTTCGAAAGATACCCCAAATCGGTAAGGGAAACTTTCACCCTCCTCTTTTTAAAAGACTTATTTTGTTATGTATTTTAATTCAAATACTATTATGTTGGGATATTTTATTCTATATCCTTATTTATGTAAATTTTATGTCAATGTGATGAGATACCATTTTCTCTCTCATCAACTCATTTTCTGAATTTTAAACTGATGTCGTTAGGCTGTCGGATTTCTGAAAGGGAACTTATTAACCCACTTTCAATTATTTGGTTTAACCCTCTACATCATGATTTTATTATTCCAAGATTATTTGTGGAATCTCTATGTTGTAATTTCCACAAACCTTTGTGTGGATATACTATTTCTACACATAATCATCTCATTGATAAATTCTTACGAACTTGTATAGGAAATCATAACTCAATCTCATTTCATTGGGTTAAATATCTATGTCATTGGTTTTGTTTTTACATGATGATGTGTGAATGACCTATGATTGATTCACACTTAATATAAAATTATATTGGGTGTATTTGTATTTCTGACACATAATTATGTGATAGATTTATCCTTAATTTAAAGATACCATCTTTATAATGGATTTCATCTCAATTTACATTTCCATTGAGACTTCATTGTTGTTATGCACCGATTCACTCTTATATGGTGTGTATACTATCCTTTGACATATTATATCATGAAACCTTTTATTCTCATGATATTATAAAGTTTGGATTAATTGTTATTCCGCAATTATTTCTATTCAAGAGTCTATCATTGTGTTAAAAACTCTTTAACAAAAATATCGTTTTAAATGTTTTAAAGATTCATTATTCTAAATCTTTATCTGTAATGTCCATGTTTTCAAAATGGTTTTTAGTATTTATTTATATGTACATTAATGTTTTAAAATTATAATTCCATTAAAATCTTCGAAGTGTTATGGGACACATTGATTCACAAATCTCTTTTAAATTATTTTTGAAAATGGATTGATTAATTCAATATCTTGGAATTACTTATTGTGGTCGAAAATGAAATTTTGTTATTGAAATGTTTATATTTTCAATATTTTATGTTTAATGATGGTACTTGGACATTTTACGGCTGGTTATGTGATAAACCATATGACGGGTGGTGCCGTGAATACCAGGATGGGTGGTTACGTTATAACCTCCAATGCATTGGGTATGGAAGTCGGTCGTATGGATATTCCATTAAGTATGTGTGGAAGTCGACCGTATGTTTATTCCATTTAAGTATTTTTATGTCCCAAGTTACCTTTATATGATATGTGTTCTTTATATGGGTTTTATGGTAATAGTTTGGTTACAAAAGGGTAAGTAGTGATCTTTTATTCATTGAAGAGTTTTTACTACTTCATAAAGGTGAAAATTATTACATTGATAAAGTATACATGGTTTACTTGTTGTTTAGAAAAACTAACAGTTTTCATTCTTTTTGTATCCCTTACTGAGATTTTTATGCTCACCCCAAGTTTTTTGAAATGTTTTCACAGGACTTAATGTGGAATAGGGTCAAGGATGGGATCAAGGGAAAGTCATCCTATCTAAAACATGCAACTAAACATGTTTATTTTTATGAGTTTTTATTTTATGGAAACTTAGTAGAAGTTTCTACTTTGTAATCTTTTGATATGTAATAGTCATTTCCTAATTATCTAAAACTCTAAACCATGAAAAGATCCTCAATGTGAATTATTCATTTAATTCAATATTATGTAAAGTTTATGGCTGGGCCTTATAGTTGGTATCAAAGGCCGGTTTAGATAACTTTAGAGGATAGGGTATTCTCTAAGCACAAGTGACATTACCATAATGTTTAGGATTTCAGAAAGAGTACTAGTTTTATATAATGTGAATGAGTAAGTATATCTTACTATTTATCTTCCCCATTAGTACATGATGATTTTGTTGATATACGCACACTGACATTTCTGTTTTTATTAAATGGATGGATCAAGCAGGCACCAAAGTGACAGTGGGTTTGACGGAAACTGTGGTGGTTCTCTGATTAAGAGACTGATTGAAATGTGGGATTCAATGAGGAATCTCGTGGTTGTGCTAAACCAACCATCAAGGATTCATGATCAACCACTTGAACCTTGGTGAGTTCTGTAATGTATCATGTACGAGATGACCAACTCGATGTGGAAGTTTAGGTAATAATAATAAAGGTACCCATTAGGGTTTATATGATCCTTACTTTTTAGGTAATTATGGGTTACTCTATGATATGTTGGAAAATGAAAGGCATGAGATAAAATTGAGGTTAAAATATGTCAGGATCATTTTTGAAGATTTTATCTCGTTTTGGGGAATGTTTTAAGAATTATGTAGTTTTGGAAAAAGGACAACACATAGACTGTGTGACAACCCGTCGCGTCGGACAAAGCTGTGGGAATCAAACCCACAACCAAAGTGCGACTGGTATTTATCGCCTACCACTGGACTACGTGAAATCCCTGGTCAGTTTGACTAATTCTTTTTAGTTAGATGATTTTAGAAATCAAGAGTACATTTATCTTGGGTTATCTATTGAAATGATTAACCTATCATGGAATATATGTGATTAGGTTAATATATATGTTTTTAAAATATTTTTTACTTTCATCCAATAAATGATAGTGGCGTAAAATGAAAATGAATCCAATTTTAAGCGTAAACACTCTAATATTCTCTAAAAGGTCGATTAACCGCCTTTTGACGAAGAACCTCTTTTAAATCCAATTTTTTAAAATTTAATGTGTTATATTTGACAAAATAAAATTCTACTTTTGAATTGGGACATCAAAATATACTTTGTGTAAATTTTTGGTATTTTTCCGATAAAAGTCATTTTTTAATGAATAATGAAAAATGTTGTATTTTAATTCGAAACCTCTTTTTAATCTAATTTAGTTATATGATTAGATTATATTTTGAATTTGTTTTAAAGTGAAATTAGAATATATTTTTACCATTTAATCCAATAGTGGTCATTGGAATTAATTTCATCTTGAAATTGGACTTAAACTAGTGTCAATCTTTTGATACTTATTGTTTCATAAAAACACGCAATTTTCTCTGACAATGGGAATTAATTATTAAATTAATTAATTTAACTTATATTTTGTGAGTTTTTTAAAATAGTAATCATTTTTGAATTTGTAATATCAAATATATCTTAGGGTGAATTTTTGGTATTTTTCTGAAAAACACCAATTTTTGATGAATAGTGAAACCACTAAGTGGTAGTTTAAAAACTGATTTTTTGTTTAAATGAAACTTTACCAATTCATTGATTTGTATTTCAAAAATCCGACATACATGGTTTTCATTATAATGTAAAATGTGGTTCAATGGGATTAAAATAATTTTTTGGTGAATTGTAACTTTTATGTTTTTAATCGCGATTAGAGGTAATTAGTGTAATTTAAGGTAAAAATAATGTTGTAATAATATGAAATGACCTAGAAACATGTCCTACCCTTATTGGATGTGTCATGGCCAACCAAGAAAATCCATGAGTCAACATGAGGACCCCATGGAGCCACTTTGGTAGGAAAATGACATAAATAACTTTTTATTTAAAGTTAAAATAAAAATGTCACAAACATGAGTTGTTTTACTAAAACAATTTTTACATGGAGTTATACAAGTCAAATTTTTGACTATAAATAGTCATTGGAAAGATTAAAATATTTCCTACATCATATTAGTTTTTTTATAATTTTTATACATTAAATAAATTAACTTATTTATGACATCATGATGATGCAGCGATTACCTTATTACTTAACGATTTAAATAAAATGAAAAGATAATGTAAAATATAAGACCTACACATTTCAAAAACCTATTGTATGGGTGGATTTCGAACCCTTATCACCTTATCCTTGAAGTATATCAATGTGGGACCTTTAAAATCTGAAACGCGTCTGAAAATATTGTAAAGTTTTTTAACTTTCCAAGAGTGCCCCTCCTCTCTTCTTATAAAAGGCCCCCACCTCTACCACCTTACACACACCTCTCAAGCCTTTGGCTCGGCCAAACCCTGCCTATTTCATCTCTCCACATCCCTCTATTCATCATTGAAGCCTCACTTTGGGCAGAAACCTTTCCAAGGAAGCCTTTGAGATCAAATCAAAAAGAGTTACCCGATATAAAGGTAATGTCTTCCCTTGTGTTCTTTTGTTTTATTTTGCTTCACCAACCCTCTAAACTCTTTTTATTCCTTTCTTTTGTAACAACACCAGTATCTTAAATATAATAGGATGTTTTTATGTGAAGTACTCTATCTAAACTTACACACACCTTCGTCTAATGTTTAAAGAACATACTGTTTCTGTGGATGACGAATTTCTGCCTCACGAAACGATGATGGTTCAATCTTCTCTTAACAGCTTTCATGGTGGCCATTATGATGTCACTATATTTTATATATGATATATATGGTACTTATGTTTTCTATATGAATCTGAATTTTATATTTAAAACATTACTTTATGCTTTTCATGTTGTGAAAATGCGATAATTTCATACGAGGAAGTGTGGACTACCGCCCTCTCAAGTGATGTGACTCGTTCATGCAATACATGGAATGTATATAGAATGAAATTAATGAACATATGTGACCTATATAACATATATATTATACTGTAATTATAATATATATATATATATCTCAATTATTTTTAATTAATATGACAAATAAATGAAAGTAGCGTTCATGCGTACGTACAACTTACCGTCTCCATGAATGGTACATTTCATTTCTTATCTCCAAATGTAACGTACTATTATAAGTACCTATATATAATGGATATATATGTCATATATTACATATAAATGATGGATATCATACTGGAATTATAATATATATATATATATATCTCATTTAACTTTAATTCCATTAATATGACAAAAAAAATTGATGTAGCGTTCATGCGTATGTACGACCTACCGACTCCATGAACGGTGCTTTTAATTTTTTATCTCCAAAAGTTATGGAATAGTATAAAATGAATATATACTGGATATATATGATATTTAAAACATTAATACTATTCTGGAGATGTTGTACCTATAACTACATGGAAAATTCTATTCCAACAAGTTCATTTTTTACTCATGTACCGAACATCGACAAAAATGTCTGATATGAACTCACTTTACTAACCAATTATTATAACATTATTATATGTGATATGAACTGAATAATAATATTTAAAGGATGTCCTTAATCAATTATAAATTGATGAAATTTTATTATTCCGGAGATTAAACAATGACCGAGTCATGTCGGGCACGAGGTAAGGGATCCTACCTCTCTTTTTCTTTTAATGTACACTCTTTTATGTCATTCCTTTTAATCTAATCTTTCTTATGATTGGGATGTTATTTTATATTAATCTTACTGTATGTTTTATGTTCATTTGAGTAGAGACCCTATTTTCTCTCATTAATCCATTTTGTAAGTTTTAATGGGCATTGTTAGGCTGCCGAAATTTCGTAAGGGGCTTTTTATCTCACTTTGTGTTTTCGTGAGATTCATGCTACATTTTCCAATATTTCCTTTTGAGTGATGTATGTACTGTCCATTATTCTAATCTTTATGTATCATAAATTCTTTTATGAGTATTTACATCAATTTTGTATAGTCCTTCTGTCATGGGGTGTCTGTTTCGAAAGTTACCCCAAATCGGTAAGGGAACCTTTCACCCTCCTCTTTTTAAAAGAATTATTTTGTTATGTCTTTTAATTCACATACTATTATGTTGGGATATGTTCTTATATATCCTTATTTATGTAAATTTTATGTCCAAGTGATGAGATACCATTTTCTCTCTCATCAACTCATTTTTTTAATTTTAAACTGATGTCGTTAGGCAGTCGAATTTCTGTAAGGGAACTTCTTAACCCACTTTCAATTCTTTGGGTTAATCCTCTACTTCTTGATTTTATTATGCCAAGATTATGTGTGTAATCTCTATATTGTAATTTTCACAAATCTTTGTGTGTATATAATATTTCTACACATAATCATATCATTGATAAATTCTTACGAACTTGTATGGGAAATCATACCTCAATCACATTTCCTTGAGTTAAATAACTATGTCATTGGTTTTGTTTTTACAAGATTATGTGTGAATGACGTATGATTGATTCAAACTTAATATCCAATTATATTGGGTGTATTTATATTTCGAACACATAATTATGTGATATATTTATGCTTAATTTAAGGATAACATCTTCATAATGGATTTCATATCAATTTACATTTCCATCGAGAATTCATTGTTGTTATGCACCAATTCACTCTTATATGGTGTGTATACTGTCCTTTGACATATTATATCATGAATCCCTTTATTCTCATGATATTATAATGTTCAGATTAAATGTTATTCCGCAATTATTTTGTATTCAAGAGTCTTTCATTGTGTTAAACACTCTTTAACAAAAATATCATTTTAAATGTTTTTAAAGATTCATTATTCTAAATATTTATCTGTAATGTCCATGTTTTCAAAATGGTTTTCAGTATTTATTTATATGGACATTAATGTTTTAAAATTATAATTCCATTAAAAGCTTCATAGTGGTATTGGACACTTTGATTCAAAAATCTCTTTTAAATGATTTTTGAAAATGGATTGATTAATTCAATATCTTGGAATTACTTATTGTGATTGAAAATGAAATGTTGTTATTGAAATGTTTATATTTTCAATATTTTATGTGTAATGATGGAACTTGGAAATTTTACAGGTGGTTATGTGATAAACCATATGACGGGTGGTGCCGTGAATACCAGGACGGGTGGTTACATTATAACCTCCAATGAATTGGCTATGGAAGTCGTCCGTATGGCTATTCCATTAAGTATGTGTCGAAGTCGACCGTTTGGTTATTCCATTTAAGTATGTTTATGTCCCATGATACCTTTATATGTTATGTGTTCATTATATGGGTTTTATGTTAATCGTTTGGTTACAAAAGGGTAAGTAATGATCTTTTATTCATTGAAGAGTTTTTACTACTTCATAAAGGTGAAATTTATTACATTGATAAAGTATACATGGTTTACTTGTTATTTTGAAAAACTAACTATTTTCATTCTTTTTGTATCCCTTAATGTGATTTTTATGATCACCTCAAGTTTTTTGAACTGTTTTCACAGAACATAATGTGCAATACGGTCAAGGACGGGATCAAGGGAAAGTAATTATATCTAAAACATGGAACTAAACATGTTTATTTTTAAGAGTTTTTATGTTATGGAAACTTAGTAGAAGTGTCTACTTTGTAATCTTTTGAGATGTAATAGTTATGTCCTAATTCTCTAAAACTCTAAACCATGAAAAGATCCTAAATGTGAAATATTCATTTAATTAAGTATTATGTAAAGTTTAAGGATGGGCCTTATACTATGATCATGTGTTAGGAAGCTCTTGATCACTATATCAGAAGAATAACTCAAGCTACATCAACATATCAATTGAGAAATGATGAAATGAGGTATTCCTTTAATAGAATATGTCTTATGTGTTCTGATCATGGGAATTTTGAAAGGCATTGTAGAATGTAGAAATTATGTAAAATGGTGTATCAATCACCTCCCCAATTATAGTTACAACATCACTAATTGAATGAATTTGAACAACCCTAGTTGAAAAAAGGAAAAATCAAATACATTTGTGCGTAAGAAGAATTAGAATTCTAAGAATCCAAAAAACAACCTTAGTGAATTATTTTATCAAGTCGAATGTTATAAAATGTAATATAAGTAATGTTGGAAACAATCCCTCAAGGTGTTCCTTTGACATGTTTTGGGTGTGATTTTGTTTGTTGACAAAGACAGATGACTACAAATGAGTATTGTTGGTGTTTTCCGAATGCATGTTTTTATGTTGGCATAGTTTCCTAGTGTTTTCTTAAATTTGGGGCCTCAAAATCATGTGTTTGATGTTGGAAAAGGAAGGATTTATTCACAGGAGTAAATTATATGAAGAATGTTGATGTAAATAGTTAAAGGTTGATAAACATGTACCATAATACGTTGGCCACATACCATATTTTGGGAACGGTATGCTGAGCGGAGGAAATGGTATGTGGGTGGGGTTCACAAAACCTAACATGGTTTGTGGCGGAACGAGAAGTGGTAAACATATGGATTATTGCCAGTGGAGGAAATCAGCCACGTTTGAGAAAATATGGTACACTAAGCATATTGGTAAATGGTTCTTAGATGGCTGGATGTTCGCGGTGGCTGAAAATCAGAAAGTAATGGAGGATGGGTCAAAGATTTCATAAATCTTGTTTAAGTGGATTGAGTGGTAATATTTTCCTATATATGAATCACTAACCACCCCAATTACTCTAGAGGTGGAATATCATTAGAAATAATATTTTGATCTGGGAATTCGGTGATGTCCGAAAGAAGTTTTCCCAGGGTGGTTCGTGAAGGCTAAGGTGGTTTGCATAAGAGTAATTCTACCGAAGGAGTTTTCAGGGATTCTAAAACCATAATGGAAGTCTTGTACGCTTAGGAGAATGTCCTGTATGCAGAATTAGATGACTCAATACACAGGGGAGGAATATCTGGTATGAAAGAGGGAGAGTTCTTCAAGCAGTACATGGAAGTGAAGGCAGTCTATGAACAGTGAAATGTTCAAATAGAGGAGGTGATTCGCAGAGGAGGTTTATAGAGTCGGTTTGCGGTAGTTGTACGCTATCAAGAGGGTAGAGGCAGTCCGCTGACAAAGGAGGGTCGAGGAAAAGGCATTAGTACACGGAGCAGGTCATTCGTGTACCGAACCTGGTACATAGTACATGAGGGAAACATTGTGGTTCACAATTTTTACAAGGAATCTTGGAAAAGCTTCAATTCATTTTGTAATATTATTTTCTGGTACCAAACTGTACTCCAGAAGGTTGATTTCATCTACGATTGAAAACTGAACTTCAATAGAGAATATACCTATATTTGAAGATGCCAGAATTCATGAAAATGATTCGACCTACATGTCTATAAACTGTGTTTGACCTACACGACGATAAAATGTGAGTGGATTCTATATCCATGAGTAGTGAGAAAAAAAAGAGGTAGATGATGACCCTTTCCATGGGCAGTGATCCAGAATAAGAGTCATAGGGAGTGACCCTTGGAAATACAGTGATCATATCCTAATCCTTGTATAGGTAGTGAGCCTGGGCATAGAATATATAACCCAAACATTGTACTCATTATTGGCAGTGAGTCTTAGTGAATTTTGTACATCGACACATTGTCATTGTATGCTCCTTGGACGTAGCCCAGTGAGGGTGAACCAAGTAAAAATCATTGTGTCATGTGTAAGATTTCTTATCTTTTTCATATATTACTACGGGAGGAAGATATAATTGAGGTTTGTATAACAAAAAAATAAGACCTGAATGAGAGAATGTTTTAATTTATCATACCTTGATTCACCCCCACCCTCTTAGGGTACCTGACCTAGTGGACCTAATATATACAAAACATGTATAATTAATAGACATAAACCAAAAGAAATATATTCGATAAATAAATGAAAGTAGTAGAAATGAAAAATCTAAAAAGAATAATAATAAACTCCAAGGAATGAACCCAATCAAAAGGTAAAACTCCAAAATGATAAATAGATACTACATTTGATAAGATAAAGAGATCCCACTATCTCAATATCTAGCTACCCAATACTAGCTGACTAAAACCTCATTTCCTCACTACTACAACTTTCATATTATTATATAAAATAAAATAACTTGGTCTACACATTGTTGAAGGGATGTGCATGGTGTGAGTAAATAGGAACAATGGGATCCCACTCAATTGTTCCATAACAATTCTCTGTATTGAAATCTAAACACATTCAATTTCATAAAGGACAAGGAATCATATTTAGTTAAATAGATTTTATATAAAAATAATTGTTAAAAATTCATCCATTTTCCAAATTTTTAAATAATATCAGTAAAAAGGAATCAAATAATATTACAAATATATAATTAGGTAGACAATTACATGTTGTAACAACCAAAGAATTGTTCTAATCAAGTTAAGGATCACATGAGGTCATCCTAGAATGAAAAATCATACCCAAAAATAGAAAATCATGGACATCATGCCACTAAACACATTCATTGAATCTTGAGAGTATTGTAACTCCCCATAAGGATAACCTCCCAATAGTTTCTCATAATTCATTAAGAAATAAGGCTCTGTATGAAGTGGAACAACCCATGGTTGAACCCTAAAAAATGAATGAGGCATATTAATAAACCTTCCACCAAACAACCCACGGATTTCAATGTGCTACATTTTCCACTCATTTTCATTATAACCATCACATGAAAACCGTTTCATAAATCCATTTCATAAATCATTGAAAATAAATTTTAATTCACCAGTATAATAGAAAAAATAAAATATTATTCAAAACCCATTTATAAAAAAATCATTACAATTATTTTATAAAACAAATTATAAAACTAGAGTATAGTGACCCAAGCCTTTTACATTAAACATTTCATGATTTTAAGAATAATTAATAATTAGAGTACAAACACAAGATCCTTACGTCTAGTTTCTTGGAAGATTAGGTATATATAACATAAAAAATGGTGCAAAAAAATCTTCTTTATTTAATCTCCATAAAGAGATTCTAACTTCCTTTGAGCCCTTACATCTGCATAGGGTACTCTGGGGAACACATGAACAAAGGGATGAGCTAAAAAGCCTAATAAGGGAATGAACATAAAGATACATCTCAAGAACATGAGTTAGAAGGAATGAAATAATGATATCCAAAGCATGAAACTTATAAAATCATTTAATATAATCATGGTAACATATAAACATGGAATCATATAAATGTGGAAGAATCCTAAATCATATCTTTAATATGGGTCAAGGCTAACTGCCAATCTCGTTTCCCATTTTAGTACGGGTCAAGGATAACTGCCAATCCTGTTTAACATCGCATCTAATGAGACTTAACCTTACCCAATACATTTCCACATAAATATTCTTACCACATATACAATCATACATAATCAACCGTTCACAAACATATGGGTATCCATGGAATGAATTGAGTACCACAATCCGGACATAAATCATAACCAATGGGCGCATCATGAAAATGTCCATGTAAGGAAAGAATTAGAAAATACATGGAATTTCATAGGGTAAAATAGGAATATAACATGGTAAGTGGTGTCAAACATAAGTGACAACATATGAGAAATGTATTTTAGAAACATTATCATGAAAACATTTTTGTGCGGTTTTTAAGAAAATACTATAGAGCGTTTAAAATAGTAAAGAAGAAATCCTATTATATAAAACCAGAATGACCCAAAAAGGTTTTAATAATAAAAATAAATAATTTACATAGATAATGGTTTCTTAAAATAGAAGATAGAGTGCACTTGAAATTCGGTTAAAGTTCAAGAAGTTCCTTTAAAATGAGTGTGCTTATTGGGATGTATTGAAGAGAGATTCACCTAAAAGCATGTATATCCCCGAAACAGAATGAGATATGGATATTGGAACCAGATTTTTAAGCATATAAAGAAAATATTTAAGTTCTAAATGAAATAAAATACAACTTCATTTTGCTAAAAATAACGATAGAGCAACCCGAATGAATAAAGGAAGTTCAGGTAGGAACCATCATGGTTTATTGGCACGGTATTAGGTGTATCTAACAGGGCTTTATGAGAGAGATAATGGGTTTACCATATCATATAAAACATTAGGTATGTATGGTGAAGTGTATAAATGTACCCCATCACATGGTATTACACTAAAAGGCGTAGCATAGAGAACAATCTGGATTAAGAGTAAAAACGGGGAGGATCCCTTACCTTAAATCTGTTGGTGTTCTCCACTTGTTATTAATGACCTGAATAAACAAATTAGGATTATTAATTAATAATTCCAGATCCTCTAATATATTCAATTTATTTATTATAACCCTTTTTAGTTCATTAAATGACTTTTTGATTAGTTATAAGGTTCAATTTCATTGTTCGGGCTCGTTTGTCTACATGGCTTTAAAAGATCAGTTCACTTATATTCATGTTTGGATTATATGAAAGATGAAATTGGTTTTCCAGAATTGATGTTATATTCTTTAGATAATATGTAGTAGATTACATGGTTCTATTTATAATTATGTTACTTAGATTTAAATTGAATTATTATATATATAACAATAGTGATAATCGTTTTTGTTAATCGGTGGATTTGATTACAAAGAATGTGTATAAATTTATAAGATAATTCCATTTGTACCAAAAGATTACGAAATACAAAATAGGGTATATTACTTATATAATAATCTGGTTCAACCATAAAACAAATTGTTTCATGACCAGAATTAATGATAATAATATAAATTGATAAACTGTTGTCCTTGAATGTGTTAAATTAAAACATCTCAAATAGTGCTTTCATTTCATTCAAATAAAAGGAGGGGGAAAGGAGAGAAGATAATGAAATATACCATTTAATGAAGAAATTCAAGTACATATATTTTACAAGATTTATCATACTATTATGGTGAAAGTGAGGTGAAGAAAGAAATAATAAAGAAAAGAACTTGAAACAAAAGAAGAAACCGGGAAGAGGAATTTACCTCTTGAGACATCTTCCTTTGAAAACCTTTTATGGGGAGAGGTTCTAGTTTTATAAGGAGGCTGAGAGCTTTTGGACGTGGGGGAGGACCTTGGTGAGATATTTGGGTAGAATAATGGAAAGGCACAAGGCTTGAGAGGAGATCACATAAGAGGGAGTGAAGGGGGGTTTTATAGTGGAGGAGAGGAGGGATTTCATAATATTATAAACATTAATTAATTATTTTTCTTAAGAAAAGTTATAGTAAGTATTCCATATCCATGAATTGTGATTTTATCATGTTATTCCGAACTAAGTGGTCTTACTTCAACATAAAATCATCGATGACTCAATTAAACCATTATTTACCATTTATTGTGAATTATCGGATTCTACTATTCATAAAAAATTCAAGTATTTCAGAAAAATCCAAAAAATTCACCCTAACCATTTTTCAATGTGTAGAATCCAAAAATGAAGTCCATTATTCAAAAATTATTTTATAAATATAATTATTATAATATTTGAAAATAATAATTTATTATCAAAACTAGTTTTTAATCATTAATTAACTTATTCTAAAATATAGGTATATCATACTTCCAACATGAATATTATTTTTATACCACCATAGATGAGGTAACTATTCATTCGGGTACATCAATATTCATAAGGGAATGTTACCATTCATTAGGGTAGTTTACTATTCACCAAAAATTATGTTTTCCTTGTCAGACTTCAAATAACTTACTGATTACAACCGTGTATGCCGGATTTTCAAAATTCCAATCACAGATGTGAAGAAATTATGTTTAAAGGCCACTTAGCACATAGTAGTTCATTATGATGTGCTTTCATGGGATTTTATGACATACTTATGAGAAGGGAATTTCTTTTGAAAAACATTGGGTCGTTACATTCTTCTCCCCAAATGAAATTTTTCCCTCGAAATTTTGTTTCACATTCTAAGCCAAAAAAACGTATGTGTACTTTTCGTTCATCGCTTACACCAATTCCCATGTTTCTTCTTCGTACGTATGGTTTCTCTATAGTACGTTGACTAGATGAGAAGTCTTGTTGCGTAGACCTTTTTCTCTATGATCCAAGATCTTCACTGGCTGCTCCGCGTAAGAGATATCATCCTCCAACTATACCACCTCTGAAGAGAGTACATGTGAAGGGTCTGGTATGTAATTCTTTAAGAATGATACATGAAAGGCATCATGTAATTTCGACATGGTAGGTGGAAGTGCTAGTCGGTAGGCCACAACTTCGACTAGATCAAGGATATCAAAGGGGCCGATGTACCTGGGACATAACTTCCCTTTTTTCCCAAACCACATGATCTTCTTCCACGAGGATATACATAGAAATACCACGTCTCCAACTATGAACTTAAGGACTCGTCAACAGTTATGAAAATAACTCTTCTATCATCTTTGGTATGCCTTAATATATTGCGGAATGGTTTTCACCTTCTCTACTATTTCTTTGACCATTTCAGGTCCTAGAAGCTTATGCTCACAGACTTCATCCCAACATGCCGGTGTTTTGCAACTTTTCCCATAAAGGGCTTCATATGGTGCCATTCGGATGCTCGAGTGGAAACTATTGTTGTAGGAGAATTGAACTAGTGGAAGATGTTGGTCCCATCCTCCTTTGAATTCCATTGAACAAGATCTCAACATGTCTTCCAATGTCCGAATAGTTCACTTAGATTGGCCATCAGTTTAACGATGATAGGCCGTATAGAAATTCAGTTCAGTGCTCAGAGCATGCTGGTGAATTTTCTAGAACGTCGAGGTGAATCTCAGATCATGATCGGATACAATAGATTGTGGTACTACATATAGTATTACCACTTATTTGATGTAAATATGTGAAAGTTTATCCAATGAGAAGTCCTCTAGAATTGCGGTAAAGTGGGCTATCTTTGTAAGCCGATCCACAATGACCCATATAGAATTATTTTCTCTAGATTTCTTAGGAAGTCCATTGACAAAGTTCATGGTAATGTTCTCCTACATCCATGCAGTTATGGGTAGTGGTTTCATCATCCCGTTAGACATTTTTCTCCAGCCTTCACTTGCTGACATACGAGGAACTTTGATGTTTATTCAGTAATCTCCCTTTTCATATTGTCCCACCAAACTTTTTCTCGGATATCTCGATACATCTGTGTGCTCCTTGTGTGGATAAAGAAGGTCGAGCTATGTGCATCATTTTAAACCCCCATCTTTATCTCTGGATCAGATGGTACACATAATCATGTCTCAAATCATATAACACCTTCCTCATCAATTTTGAAATCGGAGGATTTCCCATTTTTAACAGCTTCCACCCTATTCTGTATTTCCACATAATTTCTTTTAGCATCCTATATTTTCTCCAAGAGGGAATGTTGAGTAGTCATTTGATAACAGATTGATAATGTTCCTCTCTTAATGATTCCCATGTCCATCCTTTGCAAATCTAGAAGATCGGATCCTTTCCAATTCTCATCATTGATAAAGATACATGATCCTTTCTACTTAGAGCATTTTTCACCTTGTTTTCCTTACCAGGATGGTAGTGGATTGAGCAATCATAATCCTTGATGAGTTCTATCCATATTCTCTAGTTCATATTAATCTCTTTCTATGTGAATTTATATTTGAGAATCTTGTGGTTAGTATATATCTCACATTTTACCCCATATAGATAATGCTGCCAAATTTTCAAAACGCAAAGATCACAGCCGTGAACTCCAGGTTATGCATGGGATAGTTTTTCTCATGGATTTTCAACTACCTTGATGCATAGGATATCATTATATCATTTTTCATTAGCACACAATCTAATCCTTCCTTATAATCATCACTATACACCACAAACAGTTCTCCACTTGAAGGGAGTGTGAGTACCGGCGTAGTGATAAGCCTCTTTTTCAACTCCATGAAACAATCTTCACATTCTTGTGTCTAGATGAACTTTACTCCCTTACATGTCATCTTGTTCATTGGGCTTGACAATCCTGAAAAGTTCTTCATGAATCGTCGATAATACCCAACTATGTCACGACCCGTCTTTGGGGCCCGTGTCGTGACTACCCCAAGCCCGCCTTACATAGGCCAGGGGCTGGCGACTAGCACCAAGGCGTAAATCCCGGTAAAGGGAAGGCATTTCCTTTTTAACGTAAACAACAAACACCACAGAGTAAGTAAGCGGAAAAGGTAAAAACTAAGTAAAAACTGGTACAACAGTAAGTGTAGAAAAGTAAGTGGGCCAGAATACAAACCCAAACTGAAAGTAAAGTACAACTCGAAAGGGAAAACAGAAACTGAAAGGTAAAGCCGCAACGTCGAGCCGTCCACTGGAAGTCCCACCTGAAGGGTGGGTACAGATAGCCTCCACTGCTCCCCGGGTCCAGCCGACCGCTCTGAGTACGTTCCGCCCAGTGGTCCACCTCCAAGTACCGTCATACTCTGCAAGCCTCCACCACGATCAGCACTGTCTGTCGTCTGCAACCAACACAACGTAGTGCGGGCATAACCTGTGCAGGGGTGAGTATAAGCTACTTAGTAGGGACCCCGAGACCCCCAAAGGTCTCCCAGAATCCACAAAGGATAATCCACAAAGGAAAGATACAATCAAGAATTAACATCTTCCATTGCTTAGGTATATGCCCATATATATACCTAAGTCATCAATTCTCGTTCGGCTCCAACATCCGAGCCCAAGTACAACCCAGTCCACACAGGAATGAAATACGTAAACCCACACAGGATAGCATAACACATTCCACAAAGGAAGCAACATAGGATTCATCTCACACTGGTACACATCATTTGTAAAGTAAGAGAGATGATCAGATGTAATCACTGATTCATCTTTTAGGACCCACGTAGGATACAAGCACTGCAGTCATCATCGTCGAACCCACAAAGGATTCCAGAACAATTGTCTTCATCGTCGAACCCACATAGGATTCCAGTACGATAGTCTTCATCATCGAACCCATGTAGGATTCTAGTATGATAGTGTTCATCGTTGAACCCACATACGATTCCAGTACGATAGTCTTCATCGTTGAACCCACCTAGGATTCCAGTACGATAGTCTTCATTGTCGAACCCACATAGGATTCCAGTACGATAGTCTTCATTGTCGAACCCACATAGGATTCCAGTACGATAGTCTTCATCATCGATCCCACATAGGATTCCACTACGATAGTCTTCATCGTCAAACCCACATAGGATTCCAGTACGATAGTCTTCATCGTCGAACCCACATAGAATTCCAGTACGATAGTCTTCATCGTAGAACCCACATATGATTCTAGTACGATAGTCTTCATCGCCGAACCCACATAGGATTCCAGTACGATAGTCTTCATCTTCGAACCCATATAGGATTCCAGTACGATAGTCTTCATCACAGTAGCAGTCGCAGCCACCTCTAGGGTTCCCGCACACAGCAAGCTCATTCGAAATGGTTCGCTCCACGAGCCGAGAGGCTGATACATCCACTGACACAAAGTCCAGAGTTGATGTATCCAAAAGTTCCGTATCGTCAACAGGAACTCAACTGTTGTACCTCTCGTACCCCTCGTGGTTTAATTTTCATGATCACAATCACTCTCTTATTTATCTAATCTTGTTTTAAGTGTTTTTGGATGATAGGCATGATTTCAGGTTGCCAAAGAATTGGGCCAAGAAAGCTGAAAGCAAAAGTGGACTGATTTCAATCCACCGGCCAACCGGTGGATGACCACCAGCCAGCCAGTGGTGTCTTGACAGAAGGCATCCCCTCTGTCTAGACCACCGGCCAACCGGTGTCCCATCACTGTCCAGCCGGTGGAACCCAGACAAATAGTGACACCTACTGTCTCAGCACCGGCCAACCGGTGGCCTCCTCACCGGCCAGCTGTGGTGCCTGGGCAGAAGGCCTTGCCATTTCCAATGCACCGACCAACCGGTGGCCAAGCACCGGTCAGCCGGTGGAGCCAGTCAAACTAGTCGTTGGTCTTTGACCAGACCTGTCCACTTGACTCCCAACGGCTCTGAAGGCCTCTCCAATGGCTCCGAAGACCCCCAAAGGCCATTTGAGGGTTCCCCCTCTATAAATAAAGGACTAGGCAGCCCCGGAAATGTACGGAAGCCCACGGGAACATTTTTCATCATTTGGCGAACCTCCGGCGCATTCCTTCAAGGATCCCCATTTGCTCCAACTCACTTCCACAACCAAGGAGCACCATCAAAGAAGCTTGGGAGCGCTCTTCATCAACTCCAATCAATCCATTGGTGCCCAAGACTTCTCCACATTATGGTTTTTCATTATTTATCTTTTTGAGCATCAATTTTGGTTTGTGCCTACAAACCCTTATTTCTCTCATCCTCTCTTTGTTTGGGTTTTACCGGCCAACCGGTGGATGACCACCGGCCAGCCGGTGGTGTCTTGACAGAAGGCATCCCCTCTGTCCAGACCACCGGCCAGCCCGTGTCCCATCACCGGCCAGCTGGTGGAACCCAGACAAATAGTGACACCTACTATATCAGCACCGGCCAACCGGTGGCCTCCTCACCGGCCAACCGGTGGTGCCTGGGCAGAAGGCCTTGGCATTTCCAATGCACCGGCCAACCGGTGGCCAAGCACCGGTCAGCCGGTGGAGCCAGTCAAACTAGCTGTTGGGCATTGACCAGACTTGTCCACTTGACTCCCAACGGCTCCGAAGGCCTATCCAACGGCTCCGAAGACCCCCAAAGGCCATATGAGGGTTCCCCCTCTATAAATAAAGTAATAGGAAGCCCCAGAAATGTACGGAAGCCCACGGGAACATTTTTCATCATTTGGAGAACCTCCGGCGCATTCCTTCAAGGATCCCCATTTGCTCCAACTCACTTCCACAACCAAGGAGCACCATCAAAGAAGCTTGGGAGCGCTCTTCATCAACTCCAATCAATCCATTGTCGCCCAAGACTTCTCCACATTATGGTTTTTCATTATTTATCTTTTTGAGCATCAATTTGGGTTTGTGCGTACAAACCCTTCTTTCTCTCAGCCTCTCTTTGTTTGGGATTTCACACCACCTTCAGGGTGTGAAGAGGTTAGTCAAGCCTTCCCTTTAAAAGGCTTGAGTCATAGGTGAGCTAGCCTTCACCTGTAAGAAGGCTAGTGGGTTCTTTCTCAACCATTAAAAGCAAGCTGTAATAGGTTCTAGACTACCTTAAAGTCTAGTGGGTTTCTTGCTAAAACCATTAAAAAGCAAGCGGTAGTAAATCTCTCAACGGTTGAGTTGGGAGCGGAGACGTAGGATTTGGTTTAAGCCGAACTCCGTTATCAAGTTTTGTGTCTTGCCTCTTTTATTTCCGCTGCACTTTTAACTTTGTTTTTAAATTGTTAATTATTTTTTAAAAGGCAATTCACCCCCCCTCTTGCCATCACCCTCCGCCCAACAATTGGTATCAAAGGCAAAATTTGAGTAATACCCTAACCGGTTTCAAATTCAAGATCCTTTGTGATGTCTTCAACTTCTTTCGCCCCCGAAGGCTATTCTTTGGGTCGTGCTCCATTCTTTGATGGAACCGACTACACTTATCGGAAAACCCGCATGACCACTTTTCTTAGAAGTATAGGTTATCCTATTTATAAAATTGTCATGCATGGTTATTATTTTTATTCTCCCGATGAATCCAAATGGACTCATGCCGATATTAAAAATTTCGAGCTTGATGGGAAAGCCATGAACGCTCTTCATTGCGGCCTTGATCGTAATGAATTCAATCGAGTTTCCACATGCACTTCATCTCATGAAATCTGGAAACTATTGGAGGTTACCCATGAGGGGACCAACAAAGTCAAGGATACTCGATTGGATATGTACCGTCAAGATTTTGAGTCTTTTACCATGCATCCATCTGAAAATATTACTGAAATGTTTACTCGTTTTACTGATGTTTGCAATGGGAGAATGTCCCTTGGTGATGATGTGTCTGCAGAAACGATGGTCAAGAAGTTCTTTGGATCTTACCAAGCACATGGGCACCGAATGTCACGGCAATCCAAGAAGCAAAATACATCAAGAACATGCCGGTCGAAGAGCTCATCGGATCCCTCATGACCTACGAGATCACCATGAGGAGGCAAGCTGAAAAGGAAGGCAAACCGATCAAAGTTACAAAGAACATCGCCTTCAAAGTTCAGAAAGAAGAAAGCTCTTCCTCCTCATCTTCTTCCTCTTCAAACGGCGATTCAGAAATGGAGAATCATGCCCGCAAGATGCACAAATTCATGAAGAAGCACAAGAAGAAGAAATCCCGCAAGGCTCAACCCAACGAAAAATCTGAGCCCGAGGTAACATGTTACGGGTGTGGCAAGAAAGGCCATTACAAGCCCGATTGTCCACTCAACAAGAAAAAGGCCAAGCAAAAGGAAAAAAAGGAGGCATTCAAGGCCACATGGAGTGATAGCTCCACATCCTCCTCCTCCCCCTCCTCAAGTGACAATGGTAAAAAATGACTAATGGCATTTCATGAGGTATCCTCTTCCGACTCCTCTTCCTCTTGTTCTTCCAATTCTTTCAATCATTTATCTTATGAGGATCTCCAACATGCTAGAGATCAATTGGAGGAAGGTTTTCACAAACATTCATCCAAATGTATTGCTTTAAAAAGGAATTTCAAAAAACTTTCTTCCGAAAAGGAACAACTTCTCAAAGCAAAGGAGGAGTTGTCCCTCAAGATCCAAAACCTTCCCGATGTTGATTCTATGGAATCAACAATCAAGGATTTAAAGGAATCCCTTGCCAAGTTCACCCAAGGTGAACAAAATTTGACCAAATTGCTTGGTTCCCAATGCATATCTAGAACCACCCAAGGGCTTGGCTATTCCAAGCAAGCTTCCTCTTCTCATGCTCCAACTATTTTTGTAAGGGGGAGCTCCCAATATAAATTTTGCAACTATTGTAAAAAACCTGGGCACTTAATTTATGAGTGCAATTTCAAAAATTCCAGGTATGGAAGGCCCAAAACCATTTTGTTTAACGATGAATTTAATAGAAGATGACCCGCCACTAGACAATTATGGATTGAAAAATCCCTTTTAGCAAGTCTCACCGGACCAAAATTTGTCTCGGTCCTAAAATCCTCTCCCCGGTGATTTTTTGTTTTTATTTAGGGGGAGTTAGGATTGTTTAAGCCTTTTTTCTTTATATTCAAAACATTCAATTCAAAACTTTCAATTCAAAACATTCAATTCAAAACTTTCAATTTAAAACTTTCAATTCAAATTTAAAAAATTTCAATTGGTTTAAAATCTCTATCTTGTTTTTCAATCCTTTCCCTCAATCAAGTTTTATGCCCCATGCTATTTTGATAATCACAAAGGGGGAGAAATTCTTGGTTGATTGGGGGAGAAATATTTCTCTAATGCTTTTCTTTACTCTTTAATTTATCCTTTAAAGCATGCCTTTCATTTCAGTCTTTTACATTTCTTGTTTTGGTGATTGTGATCATCAAAATAGGGGGAGATTGTTGTACCTCTCGTACCCCTCGTGGTTTAATTTTTATGATCACAATCACTCTATTATTTATCTAATCTTGTTTTAAGTGTTTTTGGATGATAGGCATGATTTCAGGTTGCCAAAGAATTAGGCCAAGAAAGATGAAAGAAAAAGTGGACTGATTTCAGTCCACCGGCCAACCGGTGGATGACCACCGGCTAGCCGGTAGTGTCTTGACAGAAGGCATCCCCTCTGTCCAGACCACATGCCAACCGGTGTCCCATCACCGGCCAGCCGGTGGAACCCAAACAAATAGTGACACCTACTGTCTCAGCACCGGCCAACCGGTGGCCTCCTCACCGGCCAGCCGGTGGTGCCTGGGCAGAAGGCCTTGCCATTTCTAATGCACCGGCCAACCGGTGGCCAAGCACCGGTCAGCCGGTGGAGCCAGTCAAACTTGCCGTTGGGCTTTGACCAGACTTGTCCACTTGACTCCCAACGGCTCCGAAGGCCTCTCTAATGGCTCCGAAGACCCCCAAAGGCCAATTGAGGGTTCCCCCTCTATAAATATAGGACTAGGAAGCCCCGGAAATGTACGGAAGCCCACGGGAACATTTTTCATCATTTGGCGAACCTCCGGCGCATTCCTTCAAGGATCCCCATTTTCTCTAACTCACTTCCACAACCAAGGAGCACAATCAAAGAAGCTTGGGAGCGCTCTTCATCAACTCCAATCAATCCATCGGCGCCCAAGACTTCTCCACATTACGGTTTTTCATTATTTATCTTTTTGAGCATCAATTTGGTTTTGTGCCTACAAACCCTTCTTTCTCTCATCCTCTCTTTGTTTGGGTTTTTACACCACCTTCATGGTGTGAAGAGTTTAGTCAAGACTTCCCTTTAAAAGGCTTGAGTCATAGGTGAGCTAGCCTTCACCTGTAAGAAGGCTAGTGGGTTCTTGCTCAACCATTAAAAGAAAGCTGTAATAGGTTCTAGACTACCTTAAAGTCTAGTGGGTTTCTTGCTAAAACCATTAAAAAACAAGCGGTAGTAAATCTCTCAACGATTGAGTTGGGAGCGGAGACGTAGACTTTGGTTTAAGCCGAACTCCATTATCAAGTTTTGTGTCTTGCCTCTTTTATTTCCGCTACACTTTTAAATTTGTTTTTAAATTGTTAATTATTTTTTAAAAGGCAATTCACCCCCCACCCCCTCTTGCCATCACTCTCTTCCCAACATCAACGTCGCAGACGACGCGTCAATCTGACGCCCGGTCTGAGAGTTATTGCATTTTTTGTCCTTGGGGCCCGGTTGGTTTTGTTAGGCGGAGAAAGAAGGGAGTGATGGCAAGAGGGGGGTGAATTGCCTTTTAAAAAATGATTAACAAATTAAAATCAAAGTGAATGTGCAGCGGAAATAAAGAGGCAATCACACAAGAAATTGTTAACGGAGTTCGGCCAAAACCCGGCCTACGTCTCCGCTCCCAACTAAACCGTTGAGAGATTCTACTGCTTGCTTTTCAATGGTTTTAGCAAGAAACCCACTAGGCTTTGAGGTAGCACTAGAACCTATTACAGCTTGCTTTTGGTGGTTAAGCAAGAACCCACTTGCTTTTAATGGTTGAGCAAGAACCCACTAGCCTTTTTAACGGGTGAAGGCTAGCTCACCGGTGACTCAAGACTTTTAAAGGGAAGGCTTGACTAACCTCTTCACACCTTAGTGGTGACGTGAAACCCAAAAGAAAGAGGGATGAGAAAAGGTGTTGGGGTTTGTAGGTACAAACCCAAATTTAAAGCTCAAAATGGATATACAATAAAAATAATTTATGAGAAGAATCCTTGGGTGCCTTTGAATGATTGGAGATGTTGAAGGCCGCTTCCAAGCTTCTTTGGTGGAGCTCCTTGGATGTGGAAGTTGTTGGAGCACTTGAGGTTCCTTTGAAGGAAGTCGCCGGAGGTTGGCCAATTGATACAATATATGTCCGTTGGCTTCGTATATGATCCGGGTAGGTGTCTGGGGCTTCCTTGGCCTTTATTTATAGGCATGGAACCCTTGGGGAGTCTTCGGAGCCGTTTTAAAGGGCCTCGGAGCTGTTGGAGGCCAAATGGGAGTTTATTGGTCAAAGCCAACGGCTAGTTTGACTGGGCTACCGGCGGGCCGGTGCAGGGCCACCGGCTGGCCGGTGCCTTGGCAGAGGAGAAGAATTTTGGTCCAGGCTCCACCGGCTGACCGGTGGAGGAGCCACCGGCTGGCCGGTGTGGAGACAGAAGCTGGCCCATTGGTCTGGGTGCCACCGGCTGGCCGGTGACAGAGCCACCGGCTGACCGGTGGAACCTGGCAGTGGGAAATGCCTCTTCCAGGTCCACCGGCTGGCCGGTGCTATCACACCGGTTGGCCGGTGGACTGAAATTCAGTCCACTTTGAGATGCTTTCTTGGGCCATTTTCTGGGCAACCTTGTGCCTATTAACAAAAACACTTGAAACAAGTTTAAACACATATGAAAGTTATTGTGATCATGAAAATAAAAGAGCGAGGGGAACGAGAGGTACAACAATCTCCCCCTATTTTGTTGATCACAATCACCAAAACAAAAAATGCAAAAACATAAATTAAAGGCATGCTTTAATGAATAAAATGAAATGTAAAGCAAAGCATGATAAAAAAGGTTTCTCCCCCAATCAATCAAGAAATTTCTCCCCCTTTGTGATTATTAGAATAGCACGGGGCATAAAACTTTATTGAGGGAAACATTGAAAAACGAGAAGGAAATTTTAAACCAATTGAAATTTTTGAAATATGAATTGAAAGTTTTGAATCAAAAATTTTGAAATGAAAAATTGAATAACATTTTGAATTTAAAGTTTGAAAAGAAAGTTTTGAATAAAACAAAATAGCTTAAACAAACCTAACTCCCCCTAAATAAAAACAACAAATCACCGGGGAGAAGTTTTTGAAACCGAGACAAATTATGGCCCGAAAAGACTTGCTAGAAGGGATTTTTCAATCCATACTTGTCTAGTGACGGGTCTTATTCTAAAAAATTCATCATTTAAGAAAATAGTTTTAGGGCGGCCATACCGGGCATTTTTTCAATTGCACTCATAGATTAAGTGCCCGGGTTTTTTACAATAATTGCAAAATTTAAATTGGGAGCTCCCCCTTACAAAAATAGTGGGTGCGTGGGAGGAGGAAGCTTGCTTGGAATAGCTAAGCCCTTGGGTGGTTCTAGATACGCGTTGGGAACCAAGCAAATTGTTCAGATTTTGTTCACCTTGGGTGAACTTGGCTAGTGTTTCCCTTAGATCTTTGATAGTTGATTCCATGGAATCAATATCGGGAAGGTTTTGGATTTTGAGGGTCAACTCTTCCTTCTCTTTAAGAAGTTGTTCTTTTTCGGAAGAGAGTTTTTTGAAATTCTTTTTCAAAGCAACGAATTTTGAAGAAAGTTCGTGAAAACCATTTTCTAATTGGTCTCGCACATGATTGAGTTCTTCGTATGACAAATGATTGAAAGAATTAGAAGAACTATAGGATGAGGAAGAAGAGTCAGAAGAAGTTACCTCGTGAAATTCCATTAGGCATTTGTTACCTTGGTCGCTCGAGGAGGAGGAGGATGATGAAGAGGAGGTGTCACTCCATGTCACCTTGAGGACCTTTTTCTTTCCTTTTTCCTTTTGCGTGGCCCGTTTCTTGTTGAGTGGGCAATCGGGCTTGTAATGGCCCTTTTCGCCGCACCTGTAGCATTTCACCTTGGGCTCGACTTTTGCGGTGGATTCTTGCTTTCGCGCCTTGCGAGATTTCTTCTTCTTCTTGTGCTTCTTCATGAATTTTTGCATTTGGCGGGCTAGATTCTCCATTTCGGAATCGCCGCTTGAAGAAGATGAGGAAGAAGATGATGATGATGAGGAGAAGCTTACTTCTTTTTGTACCTTGAGGGTGATGTTCTTTGGTGTCTTGATTGGTGTGCCCTCCTTTTGAGCTTGCATCCTCAATGTGATCTCGTAGGTCATTAGGGATCCAATGAGCTCCTCGACCGGCATGTTTTTGACATCCTTAGCTTCTTGTATTGCCGTCACTTTAGGTGCCCATGAGCTCGGAAGGACCCATAGAATCTTCTTGACCATTGCTTCAGCTGAAACATCATCACCAAGAGATTTTCTACCATTGCAAACGCCAGTGAAGCGTGTAAACATTTCAGAAATAGACTCATTTGGATGCATTGAAAAAGATTCAAAGTCTTGTCTATACATATCTAATCTAGTATCTTTGACTTTATTAGTGCCTTCATGGGTCACTTCTAAAAGCTTCAAAATTTCATGTGAAGATGAGCAAGTAGAAACATGATTAAATTCATTTCTATCTAACCCGCAATGAAGAGCATTCATGGCTTTGCCATCAAGCTCAAAATTCTTAATATCGGCGGGGGTCCATTTGGATTCGTCGGGGGAAGACAAAGAATAACCTTGCATGACAATTTTGTAAATAGGTTATCCTATGCTTCTTAAAAAAGTGGTCATGCGGGTTTTCCAATAAGTGTAGTCGGTTCCATCAAAAAATGGAGCACGACCCAATGAGTAGCCGTCGGGGGCAAAAGAGGTTGAGGCCATCACAAAAGATCTTTGAATTTGTAACCGGTTAGGGTATTACACAAATTTCCCCTCTGATACCAATTGTTAGGCGGAGAAAGAAGGGAGTGATGACAAGAGGGGGGGTGAATTGCCTTTTAAAAAATGATTAACAAATTAAAATCAAAGTGAAAGTGCAGCGGAAATAAAGAGGCAATCACACAAGAAATTGTTAACGGAGTTCGGCCAAAACCCGGCCTACGTCTCCGCACCCAACTAAACCGTTGAGAGATTCTACCGCTTGCTTTTCAATGGTTTTAGCAAGAAACCCACTAGGCTTTGAGGTAGCACTAGAACCTATTACAGCTTGCTTTTGGTGGTTAAGCAAGAACCCATTTGCTTTTAATGGTTGAGCAAGAACCCACTAGCCTTTTTAACGGGTGAAGGCTAGCTCACCGGTGACTCAAGCCTTTTAAAGGGAAGGCTTGACTAACCTCTTCACACCTTAGTGGTGATGTGAAACCCAAAAGAAAGAGGGATGAAAAAAGGAGTTGGGGTTTGTAGGTACAAACCCAAATTTAAAGCTCAAAATGGATATACAATAAAAACCGTATATGAGAAGAAGCCTTGGGCGCCTTTGAATGATTGGAGATGTTGAAGGCCGCTTCCAAGCTTCTTTGGTGGAGCTCCTTGGATGTGGAAGTTGTTGGAGCACTTGAGGTTCCTTTGAAGGAAGTCGCCGGAGGTTGGCCAATTGATACAAAATATGTCCGTTGGCTTCGTATATGATCCGGGTAGGTGTCCGGGGCTTCCATGGCCTTTATTTATAGGCATGTAACCCTTGGGGAGTCTTAGGAGCCGTTGTAAAGGGCCTCGGAGCCGTTGGAGGCCAAATGGGAGTTGACTGGTCAAAGCCAACGACTAATTTGACTGGGCTACCGGCCGGCCGGTGCAGGGCCACCGGCTGGCCGGTGCCTTGGCAGAGGAGAAGAATTTTGGTCCAGGCTCCACCGGCTGACCGGTGGAGGAGCCACCGGCTGGCCGGTGGGGAGACAGAAGCTGGACCATTGGTCTGGGTGCCACCGGCTGGCCGGTGACAGAGCCACCGGCTGACCGGTGGAACCTGGCAGTGGGCAATGCCTCTGCCAGGTCCACCGGCCGGCCGGTGCTATCACACCGGTTGGCCGGTGGACTGAAATTCAGTCCACTTTGAGATGCTTTCTTGGGCCATTTTCTTGGCAAACTTGTGCCTATTAACAAAAACACTTGAAACAAGGTTAAACACATATGAAAGTGATTGTGATCATGAAAATCAAAGAGCGAGGGGAACGAGAGGTACAACAGGTTTTTAAGGGAAAACCAACCAGAACGTACTCCACCTACGTCCAAACCTTGGGTGGAGTGTGTAAAAAGATCCTTCTCACCTAGTGGAATCCACCAAAGTCGACGACACATCAATCGGACGTCCGGAGCTCAAGATATTAGCGTTTCCCCTCCGATTGCTCGATTGGTTTCGTGTACAAACCAACCTGGCTGAACCCAAAGTATTCCGAAACCTTGAGTGTGATATACCAAAACGACCATCTCGATCCAAGGATCGCATCTCCGATTATGGAAAATCGTTCGGAGGACCGTAGTTCAAGTTATGAGAAAAATACCGAAAAGGTCTGGAAACGGGGGGTCTGGGCCCGGACAGACCCTGCCCGGCCCGGCGGGTCGGCCAGCCTCGGTTCGGCCGAGCGGCCGAGTGAGGGGAAGCCGCGGGGGGCTTTCTGCCCCTGCGTGAAGAAATGCCGCGGCCCTGGGTGGGGCTGCCTCGCCAACGGACGCGGCGGCCGGGCCGCGTCCCTCCTCCCGGTTCCGCGCGCCGGCGGGAGCTTCCGCGGGCCACCAGACACGCTCTGTTGGTCCATTTTGTGTGCGGTCTTCGCCAGTGGTCCTACTGGGACCCGATCTTCACTGCCAGGCCCTCGAATCGCCCTTGAGGCCCCGTTTTTCATCGTCCGCCGTTTTGTGCACCAAGAACGAAAAGGTGCGGTGGGTTCAGACTTGTTCGTTGGTCCGCACCCACCTCGTTAGCAGTGTTAAAGATATTCACCCAACAATATTTAAACAACTGCGGATTTAATCACAAAGATTTAAATAATCAAACCCCTACCTCATCGTACGTGCGTTCTTCGCGGAATTGATCGTCGCGGAAGAAAAGAATCGTCGCGTCTCGGAAGAGCGTCGCTGTCGCGCGGTACTTGGAGTCGTGTCGACGAACTCCGAGGATCAAAAACATACAGATTTAATTAAAATAATTAAATACATGTTGTTTTTTATAATCCACAAAGAATTTAAAAGGAGCGCAACCCCCTACCTTGTCGTTGTCGATCGAAGGTTGTCGCGAGGTTGGATCGTCGCGGAAGAAGTGTCGCGGAGGGAGATTCGTCGGCGTCGCGGTACACGGCTTCGCGTCGTCGATCTCTACAGGTTCGACATTTTTCGCGTTCTTCGCATTCTTCGTGTTCTTCGTCGGAGGCCGGAGTTCTTCGCGAAAGGGGTTGATGTTCTTCAAGCTCCTCCCAATCCTCTCAACGCCACAAGCTCCAACAGAAATAAAATAAGAGTTATCTTATTTTATTAACGCACACGACACGTTTGAAAATCAAAAGAAAAGAAACAAAAAATTAATTCAATGAATTGATTGTAACAAAATAACAGCCCAATTAATGAGGTATTAAGAATTTAAAACACGCGTCAGTTGACTTTCAATTAAAAAGGCTTTTCACGGGTGCGTTACATAGGGGAATGAAACGGTGGGGCTCGTGCGGGCCCCACCTCACAAATATCCAACCAAGTGGGTAGGATATTTTTGGATTGTACCCAATCCGTTTCAACTGAGCTTAAGCAGTTTAAAGTTCACATTATGTTACCTTAAGTGAAATAAAATAATGTTTGTCGCACCACTTTATTTTATTTCTTAACTTAAACACAAAATTTAAAAAACCACACCCGAGCGAAGGCAACTCCGAAAAGGGCATTTCTAAGAAAACACCAGCGGTGCGATTACATCGGTGCCCTAAGAATTCGATTCTAAGCATTGGTTCAAAAGTTAGAAAAACCCGCTCATTTGTTAACTGAACGTACCCGAGCCAAACTTCGAAAATTGATTCCGGGTACACCGGGCCTTGGAATAAGGTGCCGTCAGAAACTGCGTTCTTGTAAAATTACAAAGAAAATTAAGAAACAAATTTCCTTGAAATTTACTGGTCATTACATCACTCCCACATCAGGGCTTTACGTCACCATAATGATACATCATAAACTAGGGGAACAAGTGTAGGTGCTGAGCACGCATCTGAGCATCCAACTCCCAAGTTCTCTTCTGGAGGTTCCCGTGCTGCCATCTGATGTGCACTAGAGGAATTGACCGTCCACGTAGGACCTACTCCTGTCGATCCTCGATCTCCACCGGGACCTCCGCAAAAGTGTCCCCATCATCAACGTCTAGCTCCCCATGGTCAATGATGTGCGTCGGGTCGTGCACGTATCTCCTCAGCTGAGATACATGGAAGACGTCGTGCACCCGGTGCAACTGAGGTGGTAGAGCCAGGCGATAAGCCACATCACCAATCCTGCTGAGGACCTGGAATGGTCCGATGAAGCATGGAGACAACATTCCGCCTCAGTGAAATCTTCGTATTCCACATTGCGGTGAGACACACAAGAAGACGTGGCCGCCATCCTCGAAATCTAGTGGCATCCGCCTTCTGTCAGTATAAGACTTCTACCGGATCTGAGCTGTTCTCCTTTGCACCTGGATGACTTGGACCTTTCTGGTCCTACAAGAGCTGTTGTGATTTCTTATTTGCGGATAAGAGAAATCAGGTCTCATCCCATGGATGAACCAATTTCTTTGCCTAATACAGTCAATCCCGACAAGGATGATACTAACCCACACCAAGGATGATGTCGTAAGGCCTCGACGCTACTACCAAGAGATCCAACCGTTACTCTCGCCTCCAAGGGTTGAGTCACACTGTCGGCATCAGTGTGTGGTAACTGGGTCTCCTCCAATAGGTATCTCTCAAGTGAGGGTCAAGTCAATAGTCTAAACTAGAACCTCTTAGTAACAACACAAGATAGGAAAGGAAAGTAAATGCCACAAAAAAGGTGTCTTTTATTACTGCAGCTCACGTACAAAGACACAAAGCATCTACAAACATACAATAACAAAACTAAAAGCAACATGAACAAAAGCCTCCAGGTCTGGAGCTAGTCCCGCTCCTGTCCACATGCTCCCGGAGCTCCATGATTGTAGGCCTTACCTGCCTAAAGATGAGCTCTCCCATGTCCTCTTGTCCCCTGCGGTCGGGGTGGACCTCCTGGTGGTGGTGGTGGCAACACCCCGAAGCGTCGTCCACCTCCAGATGCACGGCCAACTACTCAGCCTCGCCTGCCGGCTCCCTGCAGACCTTCATGGTCGAACATCTGCCTGGGAGGTCCCTCTACCGCCTGTTGTTCATCAAGAGGACGAGTCGGGCAGTCTCGAGCCATGTGACCATTCCCGCCTCATGTGTATCATTGCCTGCTCCTCAAGTAGCTGGCTCTCCTTCGTGTGCCCCACACAACCGAATCATCAACCTGAGATTGCCCATCTGAAGGTCTGGACCGTTTGGACCTCTATGTCACCTGTCGATTGCCAACTGCAGAAGACTCCGCTATGGGTCGTCCTGCGGAGGGTCCTGCCGTTGGTGCCTGCTCGGCGAGGAAACTCTCTACTAAAAGGGCTCTCTCCAACACCTCTTCCTGCGTCAGAATGTTGAGGGAGATCATCGAGGCCCTGATCTCATGCCCCAGTCCCTGCTCGAAGTTCCGGTCCCGGAAGAACGGATCCCGTACCATATCGGTGGAGTAGCGAGAGAGATCAGTGAATCTCATCGAGTACTGGGCCACTGTCACGATGCCCTGCCGTAGCTATAGTAGCTCTTGGATGCACACCGCACGGAGGGTGGCTGGGACGAACTCCAAGCAGAAGATACTCTCAATGTCCGTCCAGAGGAGAGATGCCTCATCGTGCACCTGGAGCATCAAGCTCCACCACCTGCCTGCCGCCGCGTGCAGGAGGCTCACTGCGAGGATCACCATGAGGTCTGCTAGTGTCCTCACTAACCTGAAAACCCGTACAACTGCCTCCAGCCAGTCCTCGGCTGCCTGGGGGTCCGTCTCCCCACGGAAGCTGGGCGGTCGCTGGCGCTGGAACTCATGTAGTTCACTATGGCGACATGCATCGTCAGTGGCTGGGGCTGGTAGCATCGTTGGTTCGGCGGGTATAGGTACCGCCAGTGCCTCAGCTGTCAAAGGGCCTTGTACCGAGTCCTCGTCGCTCGGTGGGCTCTCGCCACACACAACGCTCGGAACCCTAGATGGCAGCCGTCGTGGGGCCATCCTGAAAAGAGACAGGTGTGCCACGGTCAGAATAGTGTACCTGGTGAGCGGACACAAAGTAATCACAAAGAAAACTTGAAACACCCATGCAATCAATGTTTTCGTGCATTAAGTCGGAAATCAGAAGCCAGGGTCCTGGTGTATAGATACATCGGCCGCCGCACCAACACTGGACTCCCTAGACTGATAACCGCACCCAATACGCTTAACACTATTCCTTCACATAGAAAAAGATCAGAGTCCCAAGTTATGTGGTAGAACTGAACTGCTCTGATACCAATTTGTCACGACCCATCCTTGGGGCCCATGTCATGACTACCACATGCCCGTCTTCCATAGGCCAGGGGCGAGTGACTAGTACAAGGCGTAAATCCCGGTAAAGTGAAGGCATTTCCTTTGTAAAGTAAACAACAAACACCACAGAGTAAGTTAGCAGAAAAGGTAAACACTAAGTAAAAAATGGTACAACAGTAAGTGCGGAAAAGTAAGTGGGCCAGAATACAAACCCAAAATGAAAGTAAAGTACAACTCAAAAGGGAAAACAGATACTGAAAGGTAAAGCCACAACGTCGAGCCGTCCACTGGAAGTCCCACCTGAAGGGTGGGTACAGATAGCCTCCACTGCTCCCCGGGTCCAGCCGACCGCTCCGAGTACGTTCCGCCTAGTGGTCCTCCTCCAGGTACCGTCCTGCTCCGTAAGCCTCCACCACGATCAGTAATGTCCGTCGTCTGCAACCAACACAACGTAGTGTGGGCATAGCCCGTGCAGGGGTGAGTATAAGCTACATAGTAGGGACCCCGAGACCCCCAAAGGTCTCCCAGAATCCACAAATGATAATCCACAAATGAAAGATACAATCACGAAGTAACATCCGACACTGCTTAGGTATATGCCCATACATATACCTAAGTCATCAATTCTCGTTCGGCTCAAACATCCGAGCCCAAGTACAACCCAGTCCACACAGGAAAGAAATACGTAAACCCACACAGGATAGCATAACACATTCCACAAAGGAAGCAACATAGGATTCACCTCACACAGGAATATATCATTTGTAAAGTAAGAGGGATGATCAGATGTAATCACCGATTCATCTTCTGGGACCCACGTAGGATTCAAGCACTGTAGTCATCATCGTCGAACCCACATAGGATTTTGGAACAATTGTCTTCATCGTCGAACCCACATTGGATTCCAGTACGATAGTCTTCATGGTCGAACCCACATAAGATTCCAGTACGATAGTCTTCATCATCGAACCCACATAGGATTCCAGTACGATAGTCTTCATCGTCGAACCCACATAGGATTCCATTACGATAGTCTTCATTGTCTAACCCATATAGGATTCCAGTATGATAGTATTCATCGTCGAACCCACATAGGATTCCAGTACGAAAGTCTTCATCGTCGAACCCACATAGGATTCCAGTACGATAGTCTTCATCGTCGAACCCACATAGGATTCCAGTACGATATTCTTCATCGTCGAACCCACATAGGATTCCAGTAAGATAGTCTTCATCATAGTAGCAGTCGCAGCCAGCTCTAGGGTTCCCGCACACAGCAAGCTCGTTCGGGAGGGTTCGCTCCACGTGCCGAGAGGCTGATACATCCACTGACAAAATGTCCAAAGTTTATCTATCCAAATGTTCCATATCGTCAACAGGAACTCAACGTCGCAGACAATGCGTCAATCGGACGCCCGGTCTGAGAGTTATTGGCTTTTTCATCCCTGGGGCCCGATTGGTTTTTAAGGAAAAACCAACCCGACCATACTCCACATGCGTCCAAACCTTGGGTGGAGTATGCCAAAAGAACCGTCTCACTTAGAGGAATCCACCAAAGTCGACGGCATGTCAATCGGACGTCCGGAGCTCAAGATATGAGTGTTTCCCCTCCGAGGGCCCAGTTTGTTTCGTGTACGAACCAACTCGGCCGAACCCAAAGTATTACAAAACCTTGAGTGAGATATACCGAAACGACCGTCTCGATCCAAGGATCGCATCGCCACTGACGGCGGGTCGTTCGGAGGCCTGTAGCTCATGTTATGAGAAAATACCGAAAAGGTCTGGAAACGGGGGGTCTGGGCCCGGACCGACTCGGCCCAACCCCCTCGAGGGCGGGCCGAACCGGGTCGACCCGACCTGGCCCATCCCAGGCGCGACCCGGCCCGGCGGGTCGGGCTGGCTCGGTTCGGCCGAGCGGACGAGCGAGGGGAAGCCGCTGGGGGCTTGCTGCCCCCGCGTGAAGAAACGTCGCGGCCCCGGGTGGGGCCGCCTCGCCAGCGGACGCGGCGGCCAGGCCACGTCCCTCCTCCCGGTTCCGCGCACCGGCGGGACCTTCTGCGGGCCACCGGACGTGCTCCAGTGGTCTGCCTTGCGTGCCGTCTTCGCCAGTGGTCCTCCTGGGACCCGATCTTTGCTGTCAAGCCCTCGAATCGCCCTTGCGGCCCCGTTTGTCGTTGTCCGCTGTTTCGTGCACCAAGAACGAAAATGTGCCGTGGGTTCGGACTTGTTCGTTAGTCCGCACCCACCACGTTAGTGGTATTAATGATATTCACCAAACAATATTTAAACAACTGGGGATTTAATCACAATGATTTAAAGAATCAAACCCCTACCTCGTCATACGTGCATTTTTCGCAGAATTGATCGCCGCGGAAGAAATTAATCGTCGCGTCGCGGAAGAGCGTCGCTGTCGCGCGTTACATGGCGTCGCGTCGATGAATTCCGAGGATCAAAAACATACAGGTTTAATTAAAATAATTAAATCCATGTTGTTGTTATAATCCACAGTGAAATTAAAAGGAGCGCAACCCCCTACATTGTCGTTGTCGATCGAAGGTTGTCGCGGGGTTGGATCGTCGCGGAAGAAGCGTCACGGAGGGAGATTCGTTGGCGTCGTGGTACACGGCTTCGCGTCGTCGATCTCCGCAGGTTCGGCATTCTTCGCGTTCTTCGCGTTCTTCGTCGGAGGCCGGCGTTCTTCGCGAAAGTGGTTGAAGTTCTTCAAGCTCTTCCCAATCCTCTCAACGCCACAAGCTCCAACAGAAAAAAAATAAGATTTATCTTATTTTATTAACGCACACGACACGTTTGAAAATAAAAATAAAAGAAACAAAAAATTAATTCAATGAATTGATTGTAACAAAATAACAGCCCAATTAATGAGGCGTTAAGAATTTAAAACACGCGTCAGTTGACTTTCAATTAAAAAGGCTTTTTGAGGGTGCGTTACATAGGTGAAAGAAACGGTGGGGCTCGTGCGGGCCCCACCTCACAAATATCCTACCAAGTGGGTAGGATATTTTTGGATTGCACCCAATCCTTTTCAACTGAGCTTAAGCAGCTTAATGTGGTCTTTAGGTGACCTTAAATGAAATAAAATAATATTTGTCGCACCACTTTATTTTATTTATTAAGTTAACCCCAAAATTTTAAAAACCACACCCGAGCAGAGGCAACATTGGAAGAGGCGTTTCTAAGAAAACATCAGCGCTGCAATTCCATCGGTACCCTCAGAATTCGATTCCGAGCACTGGTTAAAAAGTTAGAAAAACCCGCTCGTTCGTTCACTGAACGTACCCGAGCCAAACTTCAAAAATTGATTTCGGGCACACCAGGCCTCGGAATCAGGTACCGTCAGAAACTGCGTTCTTGTAAAATTCCAAATAAAATTAAGAAAAAAATTTCCTTGAAAATTACGGGTCTTTAAAAACTAGACCTAAAAAAGATGCAGATATCTGTTACAGATGTTGGCGTTGGCCACTCTTTAATTTCCTTCATCTTGGAAGGGTCCAAAGATATCCCTTTCCTGGTGATAACATTCCCCAAGAATGATAATTCCTCCATAAAGAACTCACATTTACTGTACCTTGCATACAACATCTCCCTTTGCAAATTCTTTTAAAAAGTTTCCAAATGCTCTTAATGTCCCTCCTTTCTCTTGGAGTATATTAGAATATCTTCAATAAAGACACAACCAATTTTTTTAGGTAATATCTAAAGACACTATTTATTTAATCCATCAAAATTTTTGGAGTATTAGTGAGTGCAATGGGCATCACTATGAACTCATAGTGTCCATACCTCATTCGAAAAAATGTCTTGGGAATCTCTTTCTTCCCCACCATTATTTGGTGATATCTCGACCGAAGGTCCACCATAGATAAATAATTGGCCCCACAAAGCTAATTGAACAAGACATCTATCCATTGAAGGGGATACTTGTCCTTTATAATGATTTTATTGAGCTCCCGATAATCAATACATTGGGGCATTGATCCATCCATCTTCTTGACGAAGAGGACTGGAGCACCCCACAGTGAAGCACTCGGGCATATAAAACCGTTCACTATATTCTCTTGTAACAACTTATTCAGCTATTTTAGCTCTACGATGGCCATTCTATAAGGGATCTTTGAGTTTGGAAGAGCTCCATGGATATGTTCAATTGAGAACTCAACCTCTCAGTCAAGAGGATGAACCAGAAACTCTTCGGGGAATACATCAGTGTAATCCCTCATGATGGGCATGTCTTGAAAAATGATTCTATCCTTTGTCCCAATAATTTGAGCTAGATATGATTTCTCACAAGGAAGTAGTATCCAAACATGAGATGAAGATTCTAAAGGTGACTCGCCCTCTTCCTAACACTTGTAAAGAATTGAAGGATGCTTCGGGATGTGAAAAGTGATCTCCCTTTCCTGACAATTGATGTCGTCCTTGTTCATTGATAGCCAATCCATGCCCAAGGTAGAATCGAACTCCACTAAAGGAAGTCTGAAAAGATTTGTTGGGAGGTTCAGTCCAAAAACATTAACTGGGGAGATGTTATAAACCATGGATTCAATAATTTCCCCATTCACTATTCTCATAGAAAAATTTTACTCAAAATTTTGAGGTGGTGTTTGAATTTTTCTACTAAACATGCATGATATGAATGAATGTATAGAACCAGAATCAAATAGTACGTCTGCTATTCATGAATGAATATCTAGAATACCTTTCACCACATCGTTTTCCGGCTCTAACTCAGCATTAGTGTTAATATAAGCCCTTCCTTTTTTCTATGGAGGTTGTTGCTGATTTCCTCCGACAACCCTCGACTTAGGTAAATTTTTTGCATAATGCCCAAGATCCTTAAAGTTGTAACACTGCACTGCAGTCTGAGTTTTGATCGGAATCTTTCTTTATTCTTCAACAATAGCAGGACTTTTCATATCCATTCAGCAGTTCTTGGCTAGATGACCAAACTTTCTGCATTTGAAGCAATTCTTGGTTCCCTTGAGATAGTAACCAAGATGTTTCTTCCAACAATTTTTTCAAATGGTAAAGTGAGTATTCTTTCTATCATGGTATTTTTCAAATGAACCACCCATGTTGTTCTTCATTTTCCGCTTCTTGTCACTAGGCCCATGAGAACATTAGGAGTCTCCAATCTCATTTTCAACATTGAGGGCACAACAGACAATATCCCCATAGCTTTCGAAGTCTCGAATCACCAACACATTTCATAGACTTGGCTTTAATCCTCTAAATAAGTGTTCCACCTTGCTTTCGGTGTTCATGATAAAGATAGAGGCACACCTTTTATGCCTTGTAAGGTTTGATTCATACACCCCGATGGACTCATCTTTATTCTGCTTCAGTCCAAGGAACTCCCTTTCCATCTTGAGATATAGGGTTAGAAGAAAATATTTGTTAAAAAATCTCCTCTTGAATTCCTCCCAAATTTCGTATTGGGACATAGTATTCTTGATCAGTGTCCATCACTGATCAACTTCCCCATCAAAACGATAGAGTTCTAGTACAACTTTCTCTTCTACCGTGCACTGGAGGATAGAGAAAATCTTGTCAATGGAGTTAATACATTTTTCTATGTGGAGGGGATCAGAAGACCCACTAAAAATGGGAGGCCATTGCACATAAAGGATTCTACAACAACATTCTCTTTCCTTGGAGGAGGGGGACGTTCCACCTAATTCAAGTTATTATTCATAACTCGAGCCAGCTGTGCAAGTACTGCCATGATGTTTTGAGCAGCTACTTCCATCACATCATGCATCTCATTAAGGAAATCATCACATTGCCTATCACATTGTTTGTTCGAACGTGTTCTTCTATTTCCCTCCATTTACTAAAAAAATAATGTACAATTAGAGGTCATGAATACTTATCTATTGAGCATAAAAAGAAACTTTGAAGATAAAAGTATGAACTTATAAAGAAGAAGTATATCCTGACTTGTGATTCCTTAGGTTTATATCTAGGTTTTCCTCGATCTGTTTCTTAACTTATATTCTAATTGGATTATTTTTGTCCCTTAATAACGATTTGTACTAATCTCACAAATCTACCGAAGAATATCCCCTATGAGTTTTGTATCCAAGAGTGCAGAAATGACCTCTATCGTGCACCAGTTCTCATTCGAGTCTAGCTCAAAGCGGTGTTTTTGGGTTTTACCCCTAGATACATTTGTGCCTGAGCCCCCTCTACCTGCTCGTATCCAGACATGGATGTATTTTCTTGATAAACCACTTACTCTATACTCACCAAAATTTAGGACTGTTTTCTTATAATTATTCTCATCCATAAGGTTCTCACTATGTTGATCTATTCCTAATCTACAAAAATAACTAGACCATCCTCTGATACCAACTATAGCAACCCGAGCCTTTTACATAAAACATTTCATGATTTTAAGCATAATTAACCATTAGAGTACAAGCCAAGGATCGTTAAGTTTAGTGTCATGGATGACTAGGTACATATAACATAAAACACGAGGCTAAATAAAATTCTTTATTTAATCTACATAAAGAGCTGCTAACTTTCTTTGAGCCCTTACATATGTATAGGGTACACTGGGGAACACATGAACATAGGGATGAGCTAAAAAGCCCAGTAAGGGAATGAACATAAGGATACATGTCAAGCACATGAGTTAGAAGGCATGACATAAAGATATCCAAAGAATGAAACTTCTAAAATCTTTTAATATAGGGATGGGAATATATAAACATAGAATCATATAAATGTGGTAGAATCATAAATCATATCATTAGTACGGGTCAAGGAAAACCGCCAATCCCGTTTCCCATTTTAGTATGGGTCAATGCTAACCGCCAATACCGTTTCACATCGCATCTCATGAGACATAACCTTACCTAATGATTTGGAGCGATATCTGGGTGCACCCATATCAACATTTTCATGCATATTACTACCACATAAATATTCTTACCAAATATACAATCATACATAATCAACTATACACGAAATAAGGGTATCTATTGAAAGAATCGGGTACCATAATCATAACATAAATCAGAACCAATAGGGGTATCATGAAAGTGTCCATGTAAGGAAACAATTAGAAAAAACATGGACGTGCATAGGGTAAAATAGAAATATAACATGGTAAGTGGGGTCAAACATAAGTGACAACATATGAGAAATGTATTTTAAAAACATTAGCATTAAAACATTTTTGTGCGGTTTTAAGGAAAACACTAGAGAGATTTTAAAATAGAAAAGAAAAAAATCGTTTATATAAAACCAGAATTGAACCAAAATTGTTTTCATAATAAAAATACAGAATTTACAGAGATAGTGGTTTCTTAAAACAGAAGATAGTGTGCACTTTAAAATGGGTAAATGTTTAGGATGTTCCTTTAAAACGAGCATGCTGATTGGGAAGTATTGAAGATATATTCACATAAAAGAATGTATATATTTGAAAGAGAATGAGGGATGGATCTTGGAACATGATTATAGAGTATATAAACATTATTTTTATATTCTATATAAATGAAAAGACAACAAAATTTTGGTAAAAAGAAAGATAGAGCAACCCAAAGCAATAAAGGAAGTTCGGGTAGAATCTATCATGGTTTATTGGCATGGTATCAGGTGTAACTAATAGTGCATGATGAGAGATATAAGAGGTTTCCAATAAAATATAAAACATTAGGGAAGTATGGATAAGGTTTATAAACGTACCCCATCACATGGTATTACACAAAAAGGCAGATCATAGAGATAAATCTTGATTAAGAGTAAAAAGGGGGAGGATCCCTTACCATAAATCCGTTGGAGTTCTCCACATGTTATTAACGACAAGAATAAAGGAATTATAATTATTAATTAATAATTCTAGAACCTATTCTATATTCAATTTATTTTTTATAATTGTTTTTAGTTCATTCAAAGCCTTTTTGATTTTTTATAAGGTTTAATTTCATTGTTCGGGCTTGTTTGTTAACATGGCTTTAAAAGATCGATTCACTTATATTCAAGTTTGTATTATAGGAAATATGAAAGTGTTTGTCCAGAATTGGATTTATATTCTTTCTTTAATATCTAGGAGATTACATGGTTTTAATTTTAATAAGGTTACTTAGAGTGAAATCAAATTATTATACATATAACCATAGTGATAACCGTTTTTGTTAATCGGTGGATTTGATTACAATGAATGTGTTTTGATTTATAAATTAATTCCATTTATAAAAAAGGATTTCAAAACAAAAAATAGGACATATTAGATATATAATAATCTGGTTCAACCAGAATAGAAATGGTTTCATGATCATAATTAATGATAATAATATAAATTGATAAATCATTGTCCTTGAATGTGCTAAATTAGCACATCTCAAACTGTGGTTTCATTTCATTCAAATAAAAGGGTGGGGAAAGGAGAGAAGATAATGAAATATAAAACTAGAATGAAGAAATTATAGTAAATTTATGTTACTAGATTTATCATACTATTATGGTGAAGGGGGGTGAGGAATGAAATATAAAAGAAAAGAACTTAAAAGAAAAGGAAAAATTTGGAAGATGAATTTACCTCTTGAGACTTCCTCCTTTGAGAACCACTTAAGGGGAGAGGTTTTGGTATTTTTAGGAGGATGAGAGTTTTGGACGTGGGGGAGGACCTTGGAGAGTGATTTGGGCAGAATAATGGCAAGGCGCCAGGCCTGATAGGAGTGGAGAGAAGAGGGAGTGAAGGGGGGTTTTATAGTGGAGGATAGTATGGTTTCATAATATAACAATCATTAATTTATTATTTCTTCCCAAGACAAGGTATAGTAAGTATTACATGACTAATACTAGTGATTTTATCATTTGATCCCGAACCAAATGGGCTTACTTCAGCTGAACATCATCAATGACTCAATTAATCCATTATTTAGCATTTAAAGTGAATTATCAGATTCTACTATTCGTAAAAAAATCAAGTATTTCAGAAAAATACCAAAAATTATCCCTAACCATTTTTCAATGTGTAGAATCCAAATATTAAGTCCATTTTTCATAAATAATTTTCTGAATTTTATTATTTTAATTTTAAATTAAAATAAAAATTTATTATCAAAACCAGTTTTAAAACATTCATTAACTTATTCTAAAATATATGTATATCGTACTTCCACCTTGAATATTATTCTTATACCACCATAGGTGAGGTAACTATTCATTAGGGAATATCACTATTCATACAGGTATGTTACAAATCATTAGGGTAGGTTACTATTCAACCAAAATTATGTTTTTCTTTATTGAACTCCAAATAACATACTGATTACAACCGTGTATGCCGGCTTTTCGAAATTCCAAATAAAAAAGTGATGAAATTGTGTTTAACGGTTACTTAGTACTTAGTGGTTCATTATGTTGTGTTTTCATGTGATTTTATGACATTCTTATGAGAAGGCAATTTCCATTGAAAATCATTGGGTCGTTATATAGAGCATTCATGGTTTATTCAGTATAAACTAGTGACAAAATCGACAACTTCAACTCGAGTCAAACACACCGTTAATAGGATACACCAACACAACAATGAATTCATAGAGAAAACTAATGAGTTTATATTCATTCAAACATATTAGAATTAATAAATCATTAAAATCATTCAGTAAAGAAGATACAAAAACACGTACTTCAAAGAACCTGCATGTCCGACCACAAGTAACATAATGGACATCCTCAATAATATGATCAAAAAAATTATATACAAGAATCACATGATAATAAATATATGATCAATAGACTATATAAACATAGTATGAACCACTACCATTTCCAAAAATAATGAAGAAGAAGAAATGTCTCTTAACCAATGTGACATTACTCAACAACCACATAGGTCAAGTGAATAACGAATTGAACCTAAAAGAGAAGAGATAAACAAAATCACCCAATGTATCCCCTGGGTGTGAGGAATTGGTATTCATGTCTGATGAATGAAATGAGATTTATCATGAAACACATATAACCTACAAATAATAATAAATTCATAATGTGAACTAGTTAATTAATGTGAATTACATGTTTTTCATGTACATAAAAAAGGGGTTTTCATTGATTAAAATTGCTAGGAAGACCATTTCATAAAATGAGAATGTTCAGTTATTGTATAATTTTCAAACTGTAATCCAAACACACAACATATATATGGGATAATATTCATATTTGGTAACATGTTCATGATGTGAATGTATTCATTAGATATTTCATTTCCCATGGTCTGTAAAAAATCATAAAACCTACTTCAATGACCTAAAAAAATAGTTATTCTTGAAAAATATATATACCTTTATATCTAGGGTTTTAAAATAGTTGCACCAAAAAATTTCCATTCACATTAATAAATGTGGAAAAGGGTGATATAGGAATAGTTGAGGCCACTACCCCTCATAGATGACTCATACTCCCATGACTAATGATAATATAATTTATTTAACCAGTATACTCTTACCAATAGAATATACTTCCAACATAATAATTTTAGCTAAGAATCAATGATCTTCATAGATTTCCCTACAACTAAATCATATGGCTCAAAATCTATCTCCTCAAAACTGATAACATCATATAGATTTGGTTGGTGTTTTCTGAGTTGAGATATGTGGAAGACATCATGAATACCTTTCAACTAAGTTAGTAATGTCTACCGAGATGAAATCTACCAAGACAATCAGTGACCTAAAATATTATAACATTTATGAGATCCATCATTCCCTAATTCCCAAGTAGATTTTTACCAACCAAGGATAAACGTATAATTTTTTTTTGCAACCATTGGAAAACACCCCAGGATGAATTTGACGATTCAAAATCAATTTCTACCTACTACGAGCTTTCAATAATCTATGATTTTTAACCTGAATCCTAAAATACATCCCTAAAATGAGACTATTTTTCACAAGGGGGTGTTAGGACACCATTTTACCAAAATAAGGTTTTCCAAATGGGAAAATATTAAATACCTCAGAAAGGGAACATTTCTAAAGGACCAATGGTATCTATTTTTATAGGAAAAATCAACGAGGCCTTGATTAATGTCCCATGGTCCACTAAAATCTAATACAATACAATAGTGCATATCTTCTATGATCTGAATATCATGATTTTTATTAGTACCCGTACATGGATAATATTTTTCAATCAACTCAAAATGATACTAAATTTATTTCTTGATCCATTTACATAATTTTATAAAAACACATGGATCCTTATTTGAAATAATTGAATAAGGAACCCCTTATAATCTCATAAACCCTTCACATTCATCATACCAAGATATTCAAAATTAGTGTTGTCCCCTAGTGGAATTAAATGATTCGATTTCATCAACCAATAATATATTATTCCTAATTTTAGGATTCATCAGTAATATAAAAAAATAAATGGAAACATTATCCAATAATAAGTATATCATTAATAGACGACATAGAAAACAAGAAGGTCTTATATGCTCTACCTCTTTTTGTTGATAGGTTTAAAAGTGGGAATCCAAATCTGTAATGTCACACTTTTTTCCTAGCCTCTAGAAGAATCATCTCATGTCATAATACATCTTCATAGAGAAGGGATAAACAACCCATGATGAATTTTGACAACCACAAAAAACTGACCTCTTGAATGATGAGGGGATAAAAAACTCATCCATAATGTAATTTATACTATATAAAGGAACTTAAAAACTGGAAACAACATCCCCAATATATAGTGGTTCATGAATTCTACTATACTCATCGTAGTAAATCTCACCCAATATAATAGACTCAAGGATAAATTATCATAATAGAACATTGTTCAGAACCATACCCGAATAATCATTCTAATTTTTTTGATTCAACTAAGAAAGGAGTCCCATAATGTTCAACTATTATATCTACTCTGAAATAGAATATAAATATTGTGATCTTCTACGAAATCATTATAACATCCCATACTTTACATACATTGTTAATACTTCAAAATTGAAGCATACTTATTACAACAAAACCACGAAAGGACCGTATAGGTATAGTGTCTTTAGAAACTGGGAAATATAAACAACTGGTTCATAAATCTTCTACAGTGTCTCCCATTTATTTCATCATATATATGGTCCCTTTTAGAATATTCTACTTAATAGTCATCTTCGTGACCTGGGGAAAAGAAAACATACAAAAAAGGGTGAGCTCAAATGCTCAGCAAGGGAAAATAAAGGAAATAAAAATCATATCATATCTTTTTGAAAATCATAACCTGCAAAAGAGATAATAATATCTTAACATGGAATAAATCATAGAATTGAAAATGAGATCCCCATAATCATAACATAAAACTTGAAACTTTGTGGAATGCACACATAATCATGGAAAATCATTTCTTGTTAGTCATGACTCATTGCCAAGACTATCTTAGTGGACAAAGTCCATTTCTGAACCGAGTTCACTCCTTGTTTCAGTCCTGTATCACTGAACCGAAATAACCTTCCGTTCCAGCCATGTCTATCTCATGAGATATAAAATATTTACCCAATGCATTGGAGGGAGATATAGGTCCTACCCATCTTATAATGAATCCTTTCTTATGTGTGCCACATAATCATTAATCATACATCATCGCATAACACATGTAACAAAAATGGGATTCTTGAAACATCATGACATCATAAAAAAAATCATATAAGGTAAATTACTTCATAAAAATAATTTCATCAAAACATAATCAAATAAATGTAATAGTAGGGATAAAAACATAACCTTATATTATCTTAGATAGAAAATAATTTTGATAAAACATTTGAAGTCCATTCTTGAGGAAAATATCCTCTCTACTTCAAAAACACTTTTCTTTTCTTAACATGTCATACAATTATAAACTAAAAGAAGTTGATTAAAAATAAACTTGATAACTTATAAAGGAAGATTATTGGAAATAATGTTTTAAAAATCCATTCTTGCCGTATAAGATAAAAAAACATTCTTCGTACTTTTGTCAGAAAAGTCAAAAAGTACCTCGTACGAAAAACGACAAAAGATTCCTTTCATATATTTTACTAAAAACTCACCAAAGGGTAAAATTGGATTTAAACAATTGTAGGTGGATGGAAATAATATTTCATATTGAGGAAACATGGATGTGGATGATAAAATACACCCCAGTAAATTTCAATGTATAAACAATCTCGGATAAAAATGAGATTGTGATATTTCCCTTACCTTAGGTCTGATATTCTTTGTACGTGTCCGAAGCTCCTCTTCTTTGAAACGCCTCTTTGAATCCTCCACTTAGGGAACTATGATTGGTCTTTGAAGAAGACCAGGACCTCTCGGATTATTAAAGGGAAGTGGATAATGGATTTTGGCAGGGGTTGGCCGAGCTTGAGTGCTCAAATTTGTGTGAGGAGGAGGGGGAGGAGGTGCCCTTTTATAAGGGAGGAGAGGGGCACCTTAGGAATACCTCAAAATATTATTTTATATTAAAGTCAAAATTGGTTTATAATGGTTCCAAAGGGTCTTATTTCGAAGGTAGAGTGGGGATGGGTCGATATCCTATCAACAAATAGGATTTAGACAAGTTTAGGTTATTATTTTAACCTTATCAATTAGATTTAACTCTAAGTTAAATAATTTAACTTTTACCGTGTCTTTTTGTTTTCTTACACTATATGGTTAATAAAATTACTATAACATTCCAAACGAACCCCAAGTTGTTTATTATTAATAAATATATCCTTCTCTAAGTCATTTGGCCGAACCTTAGATTTTTAGGAATAAAATAACAATTAATAATATAATATTTAATTTAAAAACTATTTTGTGTCAATTTTGACACTATTTGATATATGATTTTTGTGAAAGTCATAACAGAATTATATGTTCGAACCAAGTTGCTTAAATCAACACTAATATATCATATAAACCTATAAAATTAGTGGAATTCATAAAAAGTCTCAAATTACATTTATTTTGGTGTTTATAACAGCAATTATGTCAATATTTCATTAATAAGATAATTACTGCATCATCATTGTGTCATAAATAAATTAATTTATTTAAAATCTAAAAATTATAAATAAAATATCTTTATGTATTTAATATTTTTATATTTCTAATGAATATTTATAATCGAATTTATCTTATGAATAAACCCATATTAAAAAAGTTTTAGTTACTAAACTTTGATTTTAACTATTTTAACAATTCATTAAATAAAATATTATTAAATGTCATAATCTAATCCAAGTGGACCTAAATGGTCATATTATATTCATAAGGTTGTTTTTGGTCGAATTACACTTATCCAATAGAATTAGGACATGTGTTCGGGTAATAGTAATATCATATTTACCCTTAGTTACCCTATTTACTATTAACTGCGGTAAAAAAAGTAAAAAGTTATCATTCACCAAAAAAATTATTTTTATCTCATTGAACCACATTTTATTTACTGATATTAATCGTGTCTGTCGTATTTTTGAAATTCCATTCACAGAAGCGGTAAAATTACGTTTTATGCAAAATTCGGTTTTTAACCTACCACTTAGTGGTTTCACTATTCATCAAAAATTGAATGTTTTCAGAAAAATACCAAAATTTTACCCTAGGCTAATTTCGGTATTCCGAATCCAAAAATGAGGTCCATTTTGGAGGATAAAATTTAAAAAAGTGGTTATTACTATTCATAACAACTATTTTAAATAATATTTTAAAAGTATATTGTCGTTTAGTGAAACTCGGTATTGCGTACAACGCAAGCTATCGAGGAAGGTCGCGATTGTGTGTAAAGTAAGACAAGCTAGTTTGTAGTGAAAGATTCCTTTGATGATATATATATATATATATAACATAAAAACAAAATATTACTCATAAAAATCTCGGGTGTTACATTCTACCCCCCTTAAAAAGAATTTCGCCCTTGAAATTCGTCACTTTGTAACAAACAGATGAGGATAATTCTCCCTCATCATATTCTCAAGCTCCCATGTAGATTCTTCAAGTTGGTGGTTACTCCATAATACTTTCACCAATCGAGTGGTCCTGTTTCGTAGGACTTTTTCACTACGATCCAGAATCTCTATCGGTTTTTCTTCATAAGAAAGATCTTGCTCCAGCGGTACAACTTCTGAGCTGAGTACATGTGAAGGATCAGGTATGTACTTTCTCAAGAGAGATATATAGAACACATCGTGAACTTGAGAGAGATTCGGTGGAAGCGCCAATAGGTAAGCTACCTTTCCAACACGATCCAGTATTTCGAAAGGACCGATATATCTAGGGCTCAACTTCCCCTTCATTCCAAATCTCATAACCCTCTTCCAGGGAGATATTTTGAAGAACACATTATCACCCACTTCAAACTCTAGGTCTTTTCTTCGGTTGTCGTCATAACTTTTCTGTCGACTCTGATCTGCTCTTATGTGTTGTTGGATAGATCTGACCTTTTCTGCCATTTCATCAACGAGATTAGATCCTAATAGCTTTCTTTCCCCAACTTCATCCAAACAAGTTGGAGTCCTGCATTTCTTTCCATAGAGAGCTTCATAAGGAGCCATCTGAATACTGGAGTGAAAGCTATTATTATAAGAAAATTCCACCAAAGGTAGGTGTTGATCCCAACCTCCTTTGAAATCCATAGAGCAAGATCTCAACATATCTTCTAGGGTTTGGATAGTTCTCTTAGACTGACCGTCTGTCTAAGGATGATAAGCAGTGCTGAAACTCAACTCTGTATCCAGAGTATGCTGAAGACTTCGCCAGAACTTCGAGGTAAATCTCGGATCCCGATCAGATATAATAGAAAGTGGTACCCCATGAAATCTTACCACTTCCTTTACATATATCCTGGCAAGCTGTTCTAGACAGAAATCCTCTCTAATAGCAATGAAGTGTGCAGACTTTGTAAGATGATCAACTATGAACCAGATAGCATTATTGCCTTTGGATGTTTTAGTAAGTCCTGTTACAAAGTCCATAGTGATGTTTTCCCATTTCTATTCGGGTATGGGTAATGGTTGTAACATCCCCTTAGAATTCTGTCTCTCAGCTTTAACTTGTTGACAAACCAAGCATCAAGAGATATATTCAGCAACATATCTTTTCATGCCATCCCACCAGAAGTAGTCTTTCAGGCCCCTATAAATCTTCGTGCTTCCAGGATGAATAGAGAATGAAGAACAATGAGCCTCATCCAGCAGCTCCTTCTTTAATTCGGGGATGGGAGGAACACAACCCCGATTCCTGAACATTATTATCCCATCACAATCAAGTTTGAATTCATGAACATTTCTCACCTTCTATTGTAACTCGACATCTTCTTGCTGTGCCCCTTTAATCTTCACATGTATAGATGGTTGAACATTCATTTGAGAAAGATAAGATTTTTCCCCTTCCATTATAATTTCAAGATCCATCCTTTGTAAATCCATAAATATTGGATATTTTGTGATCCTCATCATGGATAAACTAGCATGGTCTTGTCGACTTACTGTATCTGCCACCTTGTTTGCTTTTCCAGGGTGGTAATGGATTGAGTAGTCATAATCCTTAATCAGCTCCAACCATCTTTTTTGACGCATATTCAGCTCCTTTTGTGTGAAAATATACTTTAAACTTTTATGATCAGTATAAATATCACACCTTTCACCATAAATGTAATGCCTCCAAATCTTTAATGCAAAGATTACCGCAGCTAACTCCAAATCATGTGTTGGGTAATTTTGCTCAAGGATTTTCAACTGTCGTGAGGCATAAGCTATCACCATATCATTTTTCTTAAGAACACACCACAATCCCTTCTTGGATGCATCACTGTAGATCACAAACCTTTCTCCACTACAAGGCAGTGTGAGCACATGTGCACTGGATAACCTTCTTTTCAACTCCTTGAAATTCTCTTCACATTCCTCTATCCAAACAAACTTAACTCCTTTCTGAGTCTACTTGGTGAGTTGATTAGATAATCGTGAAAAATATTTTACAAAACGTCGATAATATCCAGCCAAACCAAGAAAAATTCGAATCTCAGTTACTGTTGTTGGTCTCGACCATCTTTTGATAACCTATGTTTTTGCTGGATCCACAGATATCCCCTCTTTTGAGATTATGTGATCCAAAAATGCAACTTTTTGAAGCCAAAATTCACACTTGGTAAATTTGGCATAAATCTTCTCCTTTATCAGGGTCTTCAATATAATTCTCAAGTGATCTTCATGCTCTTCCTTTTTCTTTGAATAGACAAGAATATCGTCTATAAAGACTACCACAAATTGATCAAGATAGTCTCTAAAGACTCTATTCATTAGATCCATGAAGATAGTAGGGGCATTAGTATGACCAAATGGAATCACTATAAATTCATACTGTCCATACCTTGTACGGAAAGATGTCTTTGGTATATCCTCCCTTTTGACCCTTAATTGATGATACCCTGAATGAAGATCAATCTTGGAAAAGTATTGAGATCCACATAGTTGGTCAAATAAGTCATCAATGCGTGGGAGAGGATATTTGTTCTTGATAGTGATCTTGTTAAGTTCTCGATAATCAATGCAGAGTCTCATTGATCCATCTTTTTTCTTAACAAATAGAACAGGTGCTCCCCAAGGTGACGCACTAGGGCGTATGAATCCCTTATCAAGATTCTGTTGGAGTTGCTTCTTCAATTCCTGCAACTCAAGTGGGGCCATTCTATAAGGTGTCTTCAAAATAGGCAAAGCACCCGGTACGAGTTCTATTGAAAACTCAGCTTCATGATTTGGTGGAAGACCCGGTAATTCCTCCGGAAAGACATCATCAAACTCCCGTACGATGGGCATATTCTTAATCGCGAGTTTCTCTCCAACCATTTGAGATAAATATCCTTCATTTAGTGGAATCAATACCCATAGAATTGAAGAAATTTCCACTGGAAGGTCATGTTCATCCTTGCATTGATAGACGATCATAGATTGATCTGGAATATAAAATGTGACTTCCCTTCTTTGGAAACTGGTATGAGCCCCGTATAAAGAAAGCCAATCCATGCCAAGAATCACATCGAATTCCACTAAAGGAAGGATCACAAGATTTGCAGGAAGCACTTTCCCACAAACGTCAATTGGAGAAGAATTATAAACTTTTGATGCGATTGATGTGCCATTAGGTGTTGTCACAGCTAACTCAACATCTAATTGTTGAGGTAATACGGTGATACACTTAGAAAATTCTTCAGAATTAAAAGAGTGGGTGGATCCAGAATCAAATAAAACATTTGATACTTTAGAGTGGATGGTAAGTGTACCTTTCACCACTTCGTTATCATACTCCACATCACTGATGGCAATTTCATGTGACTTTCCTTTATCTTTAGCCTTAAGAGTTTGTTGACGTCGACCATCATCATCAACCCTTGGATTTGGGCATTGATTGGCATAATGCCCCATCTCCTTGCACTTGAAACATTGAAGTGTAGTAGGTTCATTCTGTGTATCCCTTCCTTTTTTTTCATCATTAGACATCTTCTTCCCATTATCACAGCATTCAAATGCTCGATGACCTTCCTTTCCACATTTTAAACATTTACTTGTCCCTTTAAGACAACTCCCTCCATGTTTCTTTCCACACTTTGAGCATAAAGGAAAGCTCATCATCTTTTCAGTATACTCTTTAGATTTTCCTTTCAATTCCATTTTCCTCTTCTTATCAAACCCATATGACGGGTGGGTTACTCCAACCTCCATCTCAACATTGAGAGCACATCGAACGATTTCCTCATAACTATTGAAGTCTCTTATGGCTAACGCCCTTCGAAGACTTGGTTTTAATCCACTAAAGAATCGATCGATCTTACTCTCAGGTTGGATAATAATACCAGAAGCATACCTTGCAAGCCTTGTAAAATTTGCTTCATAGGTACCAACAGATTCATCATCCCTTTGCTTCAGTTCAAGAAACTCTTTCTCCATCTTTGTTCGGAGAATACGATGGAAGTACTTATTGAAAAATAAGTTCTTGAACTCATCCCATTACATGGACTCAATTTCATCCCTTGGCCTCGTATTCTTAATAAGATTCCACCATTGATCAACATCTCCTTCCAAACGATACACTGCTAGGCTGACTTTATCATGTTCAGAACATTGAAGAACTAAAAATATCTTTTCAGTATTACTAGTCCATTGTTCAGCAACTAATGGATCATTAGACCCGCTGAAAGAAGGTGGACGCTGCCTCATGAAGGATTAAACAGAATGTTGCTCCTTCCTTTGCTCGTTTGGAAGTCCTGCATGATTCATAGCTTGAGAAAGTTGTGTGAGCATGGCTACAAGATTTTTCATTCCAGCTCCCATATCGTTTGGTTTCTCAGGGGGAAAATCATTGCATCGCCCATCGCATTCTGCATTAACACGGTTCCTTCGGGTTCCAGCCATTGACTAAAACCAAGAAGAATAGTGTGAGCAACACTAATTATATTAGGAAAACAACATAATTCAAGAATAAAATTTTCACGCTTAATATCTTATCCTAGGTTATTCATGGCCATTTCTAAAACACTAATATTGTGTTCTATGCTTAGACTTATCCTTAGGGTTATTACTAAGGCTTTCACATCCTAATTTCCAAAGGTTGACTATTCCTTTCCTCTGATACCAACTATAACGACCCATTCTTTACATACATTGTTAATACTTAAAAATTGAAGCATACTTATTACAACAAAACCACGAAAGGACCGTATAGGTATAGTGTCTTTAGAAACTGGGAAACATAAACAACTGGTTCATAAATCTTCTACAGTGTCTCCCATTTATTTCATCATATCTAGGGCCCCTTTTATCATATTCTACTTAATATTCATCTTCCTGACATGGGGAAAAGAAAACATACAAAAAAGGGTGAGCTCAAATGCTCAGCAAGGGAAAATAAAAGAAATAAAAATCATATCATATCTTTTTGAAAATCATAACCTGCAAAAGAGATCATAATATCTTAACATGGAATAAATCATAGAAGTGAAATTGAGATCCCCATAATCATAACATAAAACTTGAAACTTTGTGGCATGAACACATAATCATGGAAAATCATTTCTTGTCAGTCATGACTCATTGCCAAGACTATCTTAGTGGAGAAAGTCAATTTCTGAACAGAGTTCACTCCTCGTTTCAGTCCTGTATCACTGAACCGAAATAACCTTCCATTCCAGCCATGTCTATCTCATGAGATATAAAATAATTACCCAATGCATTGGAGGGAGATATAGGTCCCACCCCTCTTATAATGAATCCTTTATTATTTGTGCCACATATTCATAAATCATACATCATCGCATAACACATGTAACAAAAATGGGATTCTTGAAACATCATGACATCATAAAACAAATCATATAAGTTAAATGACTTCATGAAAATAATTTCCTCAAAACATAATCAAATCAATGTAATAATAGGGATAAAAACAGAACCCTATATTATCATAGATGGAAAATAATTTTGATAAAACATTTGAACTCCATTCTTGAGGAAAATATCCTTTCTACTTAAAAAACACTTTTCTTTTCTTAACATGTCATACAATTATAAACTAACAGAAGTTGACTAAAAATAAACATGAAAACATATAAAGGAAGATTCTTGGAAATAATGTTTTAAAAATCCATTCATGCCGTATAAGTTAAAAAAACATTCTTCATAATTTTGTCGGAAAAGTCAAAAAGTACCTCGTACGAAAAATGACAAAAGATTCCTTTCATATATTTTACTAAAAACTCAACATAGGGTAAAATTGGATTTAAACAATTGTAGGTGGATGGAAATAATATTACATATTGAGGAAACATGGATGTAGATGATAAAATACACCCCAGTAAATTTCAAAGTATAAACAATCTTGGATAAAAATGAGATTGTGATATTTCCCTTACCTTAGGTCCGATTTTCTTTGTACGTGTCTGAAGCTCCTCTTCTTTGAAACGCCTCTCGGAATCCTCCACTTATGAACTAAGATTGGTCTTGGAAGAAGACCAGGACCTCTAGGATTAATCTAGGCAAGTGGAGAAGGGATTTTGGTAGTGTTTGGACGAGCTTGAGTGCTCAAATTGGTGTGAGGAGGAGGAGGAGTAGGTGCCCTTTTATAAGGGAGGAGAGAGGCACCTTAGGAATACCTCAAAATATTATTTTATATTAATGTCAAAATCGGTTTATAATGGTTAAAAATGGTCTTATTTCGAAGGTAAAGTGGGGATGGGTCGAAATACTATCAACCAATAGGATTTAGACAAGTTTAGGTTATTATTTTAACCTTATCAATTAGATTTAACTCTAAGTTAAATAATTTAACTTTTACCGTGTCATTTAGTTTTCTTACACTATATGGTTAATACACTTACTATAACATTCCAAACGAACCCAATGTTGTTTATTATTAATATATATATCATTATATAAGTAATTTGGCCGAACCTTATATTTTTAGGAATAAAATAACAATTAATAATATAATATTTGATTTAAAAACTATTTTGTGTCAATTTTGAAACTATTTGATATATGATTTTTGTGAAAGTCATAACAGAATTATATGTTCGAACCAAGTTGATTAAATCAACACTAATATATCAAAGTAACATAGAAAATTAGTGGAATTCATAAAAAGTCTCAAATTACATTAATTTTGGTGTTTATAACATCAATTATGTCAATATTTCATTAATAAGATAATTACTGCATCATCATTGTGTCATAAATAAATTAATTTATTTAAAGTCTAAAAATTATAAACAAAATATTATTATGTAGGAAATCTTTTTAGGTTTCTAATGAATATTTATAATCGAATTTATCTTATGTATAAACCCATATTAAAAATGTTTTATTTATTAAACTTTGATTTTAACTATTTTAACTATTCATTAAATAAAATAATATTAAATGTCATAATCTAATCCAAGTGGACCTAAATGGTCATATTATATTCATAAGGTTGTTTTTGGTCGAATTACACTTATCCAATTGAATTAGGACATGTGTTAGGGTAATAGTAATATCATATTTACCCTTAGTTACCCTATTTACTATTAACTGCGGTAAAAAAAGTAAAAAGTTACTATTCACCAAAAAAAATTTTTATCTCATTGAACCACATTTTACTTACTGATATCAACCGTGTCTGTCGGATTTTCGAAATTCCATTCACAGAAGCAGTAAAATTATGTTTTATGAAAAATTCAGTTTTTAACCTACCACTTAGTGGTTTCACTATTCATCAAAAATTGAAAGTTTTCAGAAAAATACCAAAATTTCACCCTAGGCTAATTTCGGTATTCCGAATCCAAAAATGAGGTCCATTTTGAAAGGTAAAATATCAAAAAGTGGTTATTACTATTCATAACGGCTATTTTAAATAATATTTTAATAGCATATCGTCGTTTAGTGAAACTCTGTATTGCGTACAATGCAAGCTATCGAGGAAGGTCGTGATTGCGTGTAAAGTTAGCCAAGCTAATGTGTAGTGAAAGATTCCTTTGATGATATATATATAACATAAAAACAAAATATTACTCATAAATATCTCGGGTGTTACAATCATTCCCCATCTTCTAGGTGTGGGCATATTAATGTTGTATTCCAAAAGGTGTTCGACCGACCAACTCTATATGAGATTCAATTAATAATAACAAAATATATAGATCATACTCTTATTGTAAAAAAACTATAAACATCTACGAAAAGGTAAAACTCCTAAAACAATAAAGAACATTCATAACATTAGTATTTTTCAAATCATTAGTAGGGTAATTATTCTTAGAAAACCAAAACCGATGAGATCCACAAGACACAACATGGCCATCATGTAAAATCATGAAACCCAAAATTGCATCAAAAGCATCGTATAATATCATATACCCCATATCGGGATTAGGTATGATATGAATATGAGTTGATGTCAAAATTCATCTAGTTCATCAAAAGAAGTCTAATATTTCACCTCCAATGTGATCTTAACACATTTCATAGTATGATTAGTCAAAGGTGACCCTTAATTTTATAAATCCATAGAATATAAGCGATAATATACAATAGGACCAAGGAAGATCTAAATCTAAAATATTTCTTATGGTCCTCCAATGAAAATAAAACATTAAACTTATAAGGATCAACTGATAAGACATGTGAAGAAATAAAACACCCCAATAACATCACTTCTTGGATCCAAAAGTTACTTTAAAAAGTAATTCCCTAATGATGGCGATTCTTCAAGATTCCCGAACACATATTCAAATATTTCCAATTCTGTGTCTCCAATCTCGAGAAAACCAAAATGTCATCCATGAACACTAAAAAAGTGTGTCATGATTCCGATAGAATATCTAATTCATCATACCCATAAAACCTATAGGATAATTAGTTAGAAAAATCAACATGACATGTTATTAATAATGTCCATACACTCCATTGAATTTTTTATATTTAATAATCCTATTCTTAATGTTAATGAAAAACCAACCAAATATCATTCTTTAAAAGACACTTTCCCACTTTAAATTCTCAAAAACTCATCCACATCGAATAATGCATAAAAATTCATAAACATTTACATATTCAACATTTTATTGTCCAGAAAATATAAAATTGGACCACCATCCTTCTTTGAAAAGTAAATTGGGTTGTCCATGTTGAAATAATAGGGTGAAGAAACCCTTCTTCATGAGATCATCTAAAAGAATATTGATCAATTTTATCTCTACTAGTTCTATATGATAAGTATGTATTTAGAATGGATGAAATCTTAAAAAAATATCAATCATGAACTCCACCAATATCTATAGAGGAAAACCAGAGAATCCATTTATGAAAACATCAATGAAGCCCTGAACAACTAGGGGAATGTCACTAGAAAAAACCAGCAATACTCTCATTGTAAAAATAGATAAAAAAACTCTAGATATATGGGTTGAAAGTTCTTGCATGACAATATCTCTAAAACCCTCTCACCAAAACACCTAAGAGATCCCATTGGAAGTATGGAATGATACATTCCAATGATAAAAATCAACCTCAACATGATTATTCGGAATCCAATCCATCCAAATAATTATCTAAAACTGGTGAAACATAAAATTATGAAATCTTAGACTAATTACACATCATCAATCAATTTAGAATAAGAAGGTAATTTAGATACCCAATTTTTATTATTTATAAATGTTTTTAAAAACTCCATAACAATAGAAAAGAGATATTTTAGAAATTTATGAATATAAAAAAACATGAATATATATATATATATATGATCTGTAGGTATATGTATCAAATAAATAAATATCTATTGAAGATGAAAAAAATATGTTACCTCTCACAAACATTGGACCCACATCATCCCCTATTAGAAACTCATCCACTACATATAGGGGGTAAATTCATGAGGCATGTGGCTGGATCTCTATAGAATTGGATTCATTAGATTACCTCATAGTAGATATTGGGTCAAATAATCTCTTATCATAATGGGGGATAGACATAGCCCACAAGAGTCACTGTATATGGACATATTAGCCGCAACTATTTCATTTCCTCTTAGGTACGAAATAGAAATTAAGGTTAATCCATGAAATGAATCCCTGATTGTATGTTAGAGGAAAACTATTGGTTGTATGTGTTGATCTTGGAGGATCCCACTACTAAGAAACAACTCTACCACAATTGTTATGCACAGTCCAATTCCTCTTAATTTTATGGGATCCACATAAGATTCCACTATGTTAGATAGAAGGGACAGAATGAAAAATCATTCATTTCATGTCCATCTCTACCATCATAGCCATTTCTATTGTCTCTGTGTAGTTATAAATATTCAGTATGATTAAATTTGATCTGATATCTAGTCTTAATCCCAAAATGTTCTTTTAAGACATCAGGAATTCAATATTTACTAACACTTGATGAAAAATGAACCATCTTCGCAAATCAATTGGAGCATGCTAACACAAAATGAACTCCCTATAATTAAGAGAGGATCATGAGTGACTTTTCTATCACCAAAGACTTTGGATAGAACTACTAGAATTAGAGGGTCTTGAAACCCTTCTTATCTAATGCATATGTAAATATACCTATACCATAGAATCCCAATTCCACTTCTTGGGATCCCAATCCCATGTTTGTGAAACTTATATAGTAGAGGATCTGTCGAAAATCTATATCTATGAGCTGTTAAAGTGGTATGGTGTATGAGTTCATTTAGTATCATATTGTGATCTAATATTCATTTCTCATTTATAAAACTATTTTCAACATGCCTAGTGGACTCATTTGACTATGATTAAAACATATAACCCTTAGATGGGTGTCAAATCTAAAAAAATATATTTATATTGGGTGAAGTGTTTTGGGATAGAGTAATGGATTTGGGATGCTCATGGAAGGAGAAATTACCAATAGAATAATTCCTATATAATAACAGTTCTCAGACGTTGATATATGTGGATCATTTTGAAGCATTTCATGTACAATTTTGTTGTTATCCACTTTGGTGGGTGGAAACAAGTGAGACATATATGGTTAGGTCGAGTCTTTTTATGAAACGATGGATAATATTCTATTGATTATGAAATGAATGGAGAGAGATTAGATTTGTAAGAAATTATTTGAAAATGATCATTGATGGTCATTGTTGTTCAAGGTTGTCAACCATGTATTCTTGAGAATCTCTCTTAGGATTGGACATTAGAATATATAGAACGATGGGAATGTTATCTTGGATATATATTGGGACTTTTGATATTTGTTGGAGGTTTATAAGGGATTATTTTCGGTTGTATTTTCCACCATGGTTCAGTGTAGTTCATATTGTATTTCATGTATCTCTATTGAATAAGAATTATCCCGATCTTATCAATGTGATTCGATGGGATAATGTTTAGCTCGAGCTAGTTGATTATTTTGCACACATGCCAGTAAAGATCATGGATATGGATAAAAAAATCAAGCATGTGAAGATAATTAGTTTATTATGGGTTTTCTAGAAACATTGTAATATTTTACGTGAGAGATGGGAACAAGAGAAATAAATGGTCAAGAAAAGACCTGAGCACTTTTAGGATGGTGACAATTTTCTACATTCAAAAGACAGAAACACCAATGGGTGGGAGAATATAAACCCTCCCAGTTTGAGGTATGTAACCATAATTTATTCCTTTTATATATATTATGTGGTTTGGTAAACCTTTGGAGATTTTTTATGTTGTTTGGGATTTTCTATGGGCACACAGTTTGAGCACGGTTAATGAAAACTATTAAACACTTTTAGGTTTCCATGAAAATTTAGGTAGACAAAATGGTGATGGTAAATGGTTAAGGATAATTGTTTTTAAAAAATTTTACCTCCCCATTACAGCTATACATCATGTGATAATAAGATTTTTCATTGTTGGAACACATTTAGTCTAACCGTGTGGGACCACCATTCGAGGCGCCCTTTGGAGATAGTTGTAGGAGCACAGTTAGCGAACTGTTTATCTAACCATTTGATCTAACCACACAAGACATTAAAATTTTATTTTTAAAAATAGTTCTCATGTATTTTTAACACTAAACAACCCGTTTCAACTTTCACTCGATATTTTCTCCTCTCTAAGGTTAGGGAAACTCTACCCATAATTTTGGAAGTGATTTGAAATGTTTTATTTAGGGGTTAAAGATAGACCATTCTTGGTATGCCTTTTTTATTTGTAGTTTCTTGATTTTTTAGATTTACCCTTACGTATCTCCATTTTTCATAGATCCAATTATCTTGTGGATTGATATAGGGTTTTTATTTCCAATAATGGTTATATTTGGACTTATAGATGTTTGAAGATGTAATGTGAGGATGTCTTGTGGAGTTCTCAATAGAATTTAGTGACTATTTGTATCATTGGTTATTTTAACATAATGTTCTAAGGGTAGGTGGGTTCACACTGAATTCTACTTTCTATAAATTGAAGTCTTCGGATAAAATTTAAATTTTTTTGTTGAAATTGATTGTGAAATTGGTGTGTGAAGCTTTTGTGATACCCCTATTGAATTAATTTATGATTTTTGGGAGAAATATGATATTGTTGAGAAGTATTATTTTTAGTATTATTTTGAAGTTATGAATTTTAAATTCGGTTTCATGTTTTGATTTTTGGGAAAAGGTTGTCCAAATGGATTTTAAAAAATATATTATTTATAGAAAAATTGTTTAAAATAAGTTATATGGATTTTTTGTCTGTATTTATTGGATAAGAAAGAGTAAGAATGAGATGGTTAGTTGTTTTGAAGTTCCACCATCAAATAATGTGGATGTGGTCATTAACCACCATGAGAAAAATGGGGATGGGGTTGGATGTGAGGTTCCACATTCTATTTTAACACCAAGATCGGTTGGTTTCATTGTGTGTGAGATGTGTTATATGTATTCGGTTTTGTGAGTTGAAATGGTTTGAGACACTACTAAATGTAAATATGTTTTTTGGTTTTATTCACTATAAATTATTTGATTTGTTTGAAAAAAAAGTTTTTGATTTCTTGATTGGATGGTTGGAAATTGTTAAATATTTTTAATGGGTTTATATAAATTACTTTTTATAGATATGAAAACTTATTCAATCCTAGTTACATGAGTAGGGAAGCAACTTGGTTAAAGCCTATTAAATATTTTTACTCACACACTACTTTTGAAATTTGTTTCTTTTTAATATCATGTGGTTTAAGACACTTGTAATGATATAACATCACATTTCTATAGTGGCACATCCTAATTCTTGGGAAGTGGGGGAGTTGGAGCATAGAGATTTGTAATGATTATTGATGTTCTATTCTTCAAATTGGTACCCTATTTTGGTATTGGTATGGTTTTTTTATTGTTGTTGTTAGAATGTGGTTGAATTATAATATACTATTAACTTGTTTTGTGTAGTTGTTTTGGAAGTGGAAGTTTTGGTTGGATGATTTATTTTCAAAAGGAAAACCATCCCCCACTGTTCCTGAATACCTCATCATCATTTCTATACATTATCACACTCATAATGTATCTTATGGAAAGTAGTGTTTTCACCTCTTTTGAAGACAATGAGGAGAGGTGGGACATTAAACAAATCCTCTTCGGTACAACAAAATTCTCAATTAATGTATAAGTATTCATGTTTAAGGAGTTTCAAACATCAAAACAATATTTTGAAATATATTTATATATCATAACATAAATCAAAATAAAAATTTGAAATACCATAAAATTTTCCTATCCTAAAGATAATAACACTACCTAAACTGTACACATTAACACTTGAAGTCTATAATAATTAATGGTGGTTGTCCAATTATAAACCAATACCTACAATGGTAATCAATTATTATTTAAATTGAATAACTTTTATCATATAACTCCATAATTAACACAATGTATAACTCCCAAAAGTTATTCACCCCATTTAATAAAACATAGTGCACATTTTTAATCAATTCATAATCTCCAAAATAACACTTCACTGAACCCCTCCAACCTAAGACCCTAATGTTTTATATTTCCAAATAACTGGGTGGCCTAAATTTTTCTATAAAATAGGACTTATATAATAAGACAAATTCTAAATCATGGCACTCAACAATATTGAAATATTCATTTGAATAAAAATTACTACATTTTAACTATAATCCTGGTCTTTTCCTAATAAATTTCACCCAATTGAACCCAATCCATTGGAAAAATAGTAGTTGGAAACACTATCCCTAGTTCAATGCCAAAATTTCCGAGTCACATCATCCGTTAAATAACATGCAGATTTTTTAATAATTATAGCTTTTCCCAAAAATGGAAATACCCATCAAATCCATTATTAAATTCATGATTACATTCTTAAACCACAAAAAACAATCCATGCAATATAGTGGGTCTAACCTCCTCCTATCAAATGGAATCATTGAAGCTTGACTTCCACCATAGATTCTCCATTAAATTCCAAAGAACAATTAGAAGATCTATTGATGCATACTATGGTATTATGAAGGATATGACACTGTCTAACCCTATCAACCGATGAGATACGATAATTCAGTAATTTACATACAAAATTATTCAATATGCTCTCACTGGAGCACTATTATGACACTAAACCATAATATTCATGGATCACAGAACTCATACCTAGACCTAAAAAAACAATCAGACTATATCCTAGAAAAATAGGAATCTATCAAAAGATCACCTCCATCTAGTGCCATTAGAACATTTTAATGGCATGTCTCATTCACATAAAACCTTTCAGGAAAAAAGTTTACACACCAATAATTGATATAATGAACACCCATGAAATGTATCAATGTCATCTATCCAATAGATCATGTTCATATAGACTTGGATAATTTCACATCTATTACCAAACATAATAACCAAACATGGCTATCCTTAACATCCCCAAGAACTATATGTCAAATAGTAATATTTTCTCATTCAGTGATTATAATATCATTATCTTCAATATTCACCAAAACAAAACTCATTTCAAGGATCATAACCTTACATTTATAGTGGTTCTCTCCCAACATATGTCATCACCTATACCACTCATAGATCCTATCATTATATGGTTCCACAACTAAGGAATGTGTACCAATCCCTTCCATGCCACACAAAAATAGTACATCACAACACCTGCATCTAGGATAAGATAAAATCATTAGTTTAATAACATATTGATCCATCCCTGAACATCATACCTTACAACTAGGACCTCAAAATTATCACAAAAAATCTATGTTCATAAAAACACAGGTTCCAATTAATTATCAATTAACCTACACAATAGAAATTATTAAATTAATGGAAAAGCATGGAATTCAGGGAGGATGAGATGATGTGGAGGATGAATCTCCACCAAACCCACTTATAGTCAAGTCCTATCCAAAATAAAAACTATTTTTTATATGATTAAATATTTTAACATGTTCCTCCTAGGAATGGAAGGTGTATAAACGACTACAAGTATTTGTAACCAACTATGTTTTCCAGGTCGCATAGTCCTGTAGAATATGATTCTGACATGTTTGATGATTATGATGTTTCCTACCAGTGTTTCTTTGATATATTAATTATATTGGTTCTATTTTTCACGAGGGAATCAAATCTTGTATAACCCCATCCATCTCCATTTTTTGGCCTTATTTTCCTAATTAATAAAAATCTCTCTACCCTAATCACTTCGTCAATTACCCTAATCCATAACAAATATGAAACAAGGCTCCACATTGATCCATAACTATTTACCATGAAATCTTCAACAGAATCACATTATGTATCTACCACAAATACATGACCCTATAATTTCCAAAATATTAAATATTTCTATATGACCATGCATTTCCTAGTACATGAGTCCATGTCCAATAGGATCTATGGGTGATAGATCACTTCAGTTTTAAAATAATCGGTTCTCACTCATAAACTACTAGATTAAATCATTACATTGTGGTCTTATTATACATTTTGTCCAAAGTAAAAAATAAAAATCATAACCCATTTAGTTTAGTGTATCAATTACTAGGATCCCAAACTAATCCATGAAATACATAATTCTCTTAGTATTTCAATATAACTAACCAATGGATTCAATAATATATAATATGAAAAGGACATAAAAGTTACATGTATCAAGTATTGGTTAACAACCACCTGTCAAAACATGACTTGTTTCAAGGGTCCCGGGGGTTCTCTATTGTTTCCACGGCATACCAAAAGCATGTCCACAACAACCTATTTATTTGGCATCTAAATAATCCTACCCCATGAAGTTGGACATGATAAAATGAAATAAAACTGAAGTGTGTGTACTCTATAATGACATGATTTTATAATAATTTCTTGTAATATAGCTATAATAATATTTATTTCCTATATATGTTCTATCATAGACAATTTATGGTCTGGTGTATAATCCTTGATATATGTGTTTAACATCTCTCAAACATATTACAAGATAAAGGATGAGGTGAGTTTGATGATGTTATGAAATTGTTATATGTGTGGATTCCAAGATGAGATATTAGGCCAAAAATTTGAATATGGTAGATATGAAAATATTTCTTACAAAAATCATTGGTGAATTGACTTACCTAGGGGAATAGGTAAAAGGATGTTTAGCAATGGAGACTAATAGTGATAACCCCTTGGTGAATGGAATCCAAGGTCCATGTATTATATATATTTCTTTTATATAGAACAACTTATTTATATGTGTTACTTGGCGACTAATAGTTGGTAAGGATTGTATATATTTTAACTTACTTTATTAATGAGTGGGTTTCATTTATTATTTACTAGTCTACACTATGCTTCAGTCACATTGTCATGATATAATGTTTTGGGGATCCTAATAAGTAATCTTGTATATTATATATCTAATTATTTTTATTCTCTTGGATCTAGTTGGTGATTGTGTAATGTGTTACCATCCCAAAATTTTGGTTCAATAGTTTTTAGAGTTCATGGCGGGAACATGGGATTATCATTTGTACTTTTTAATATATTTTTTTCCATATGATATTATAATCTTGTGTTGTACTCATTTTTTATGTGATGATGTTGATCGGGTTTTTTTCATCCCTCTTGTCCTGAAAATTTTATAAATAAGATGGTAAATACTATTATAATAATTATTATATCATTGGGTCTAGTCTCCTTCGCAATGATTATTAGAGGTACGTTGTATGGTTTGTCCATATCATTAGTAAAAAATAAATTATTATATAGTAGAATGGATTTATTTTTAAAATTAGATGACCATATTTCATACTAAATTACCCAATTTCAACAACTAATATCTATCTATAAATATATTCACTATATATTTCTATATGAAAAATCCATTATTAAATTAGATAATATTCTATTATTTTCTATTAAAATATTCATGTGTATTATACTTATTCTATATGAATATATAAATAATTACAATCAATAATAATATTCTTCAGTCTTTTATATATGTGTGTCCCCATGTGGTATCATTTTTTATTATTCTATATATGATGTACACAACCGATTTTAAATTTATCACTTCCATATCATTTTGTCTAATATATCATTTTTATCTCTAACAATTTCTATTATTATTACAATAAAATCAATATAAATTTATTAAAATAATTACAATAAGCTACAACATCATTAAAAAATGTCAACAATACGTTTCTTCATCAAGGAATGAAAATTTTACTTCTAAAACTATTTTTTTTGAAAAAAATACCATAACTATCAATTACACACCAACATTATTCCTTATAGTATTTTTTGTGAACCATTAACTGAAAAAAAACTAAATAAATGGACTACTTATCAAGACTCATTATTATCGTCCCTATAAAATACTCATAAAACTACCCCATATAAATGTAAATAAATATTATTAATAATTCACATTTAAATAAATATAGGGTGTTCAATATATTGTGATATATTCAACACCATACAAAAACTAACAATGAATTTTACATTAATATATAACCTTTAAAAATTTCAGGGAGTATCATACCACAAATGGTAACTATGGTAAGAAAATAATATGATAGAAACATGATAAAAATCATTATAAGGAAATGAAATATTTGTTTAATTGAAATTAAGAGATGTGTATATATCTTTATATTGTATTGTAAATATATAAGAATGTAGAAAATACATATAACTAATGGAAATATATATTATTGTGGGATTTTATAAAAAATGGGTATATAAAAATGGTTATAATGACCGTTTATTTATTTTTTAGAAATCAAAATCATAGATATCATAAATTATAAAATTTTAATAGAAACATGACATTAACAATAATACAATATAAATAATGTAATTGAAATATAATCAAACATTATAGATGATTTTTATACAATAATGATTATTTTTCTGAATTATTATAAATTTTTATTCATAAAAATCATACATTTATATATAATATTTGATAAAATGGATATCATTTTTGGTTTTGGAGAATTAATATTTGGTTAGGTTTTTATTATATTTATTCATGGGAAAAATGATTTATCGATTTGAATAGGGAATAACCTCATTGAAATGTAAAGGTACATAAAAAAAATATATAAAATGTTTTATAAAATTTAAGGAATTAAAAAATACATGTGGATAATGGTTACCTGACTTTTTCACTTATTGGACACTTTTCATGTGAGAATGACTTTCCTTGTCTATATTGTGAATGGAAATTACAAAATGTCCACTCAAACTGATCTATAAGTGGACTATTATTGAACCTATTAAAAACCAACCAATTCAATTAGTTCTATTAGGGATAATTTAAAATTTCATATCTCTAAAATAAATCTTCCACATTGGGTTACATGTGATCACAAAAAGGCTAGATAAATCATTTATACAAAAGGGACCAATTTTGAGATATAGTGATTTCATTAATATCAATGTTTATTTCTCTACCATTATTTTTAAATAAATTCTCATAACCATTATTTCCTTGATAAGTGTTCTATATTCACAAAATATGTTTGTTTATAGTTTATACATAACCCCATTTATTCATTTCTTGGTACTTTTCATGTACTTCATGGGATTAAGAAATCCACCACATTATTTTCAAATAAGTTAAATTCAATTCATTCTTTACTAAATCAACAATGGTTTTATTATATCTCTACGTTGAAATCAACCAATAAATGTTGTTGGGATAACAATTTCTACATCTCCTGAATCATGCCTCATCGTAGTCTACAACATATCATTAGTAGAGATTGTTTATAAGGATAATGTTCGGAGACTATACACTATGGTCATGTGAGCCATTATAAGATAAATTAAGGTAAATATATAAACCTTTCCAAATTTGAATCACTAAAAACACATATATAGATCCATAAATACCCCAATAATTACAATTTCATTAAAATTGAATTTGTAACATATTTTATAATGGATCATCCGTGTGTGGATGGTATATATTGGATAACAAAAACCAAAAAATAATTTGATGCATCCACATATCCTATACTGGTCATGATTATATAATGGTACCATAACTGATTATCAATTCTAGCATGTCATATAATATATAACACAATGGGATCATTCCTGAAACCTTTTACATATGATAAAAATGAAATTTTATTAGTTACCCTAGTGACACAGAAGCTTTGTAAGTGAATGAGTAAAACATAATTGAATAACATAAATGGGTACTCTAAAATAATGAGTATATTATAAAAGTTCATGTGGAAGTTCCATAGCAAAAAATTTCCACATTTAAAAAATAGTTTTCAAAAATAAATTAAAAACAACAATTTCCTAGGTTCAATGGTGATAAAAAAGTTTCATATATTCAATTGTAGAACCTTATGTCTGTAACTCTTCTCGGCTATACAATCTGCATCTTGTTATAGGTTTAATTTATCATTTTTTTGGATTATTCCTCTAAATAATAGACATATTTTTCCATGGAATACATTATATAGAAAATAATAAATTCCCAATTGGTTTTTTCTCACTATATTCCATAATATAAAAAGTATAATGGACATCTTAATTGATATTTTTCTCATCCTCTAGAATAATCAAAAATCTCTCATAAACATACCCCATGAGTGATTTTTCTTCTCACGAAACATGGTAAATAGTAACAAATACCTTTCATTTCGGAGTTTTATCTACCTTAAATCACACCTACACATAATGGTATTCTTTATTACATTAAAAGAAAGACTGACATAGTGGTAGAATTCATTATGAAAAAATACTAATCCTTTGTGTTTTTCCATTTAATTGAAGTTAAACATCCTCAAAGGGTTTATTAATTACTTTTTTAAAAAATACCACTCCTATGGGTATTGTAATTTCCTTTTAAACAAATCCTCCTCAAAGGGGTATTTTACATTCCATTAATCAAATCCACCTAGGATGAGTTTATATTTCCTTTTAAACATTTCAACATAGAAAAATATTTCATTAAATGTTCAAAAACCCCCTTTAAATATTCAAGAATGATACACTGCATCAGAAAATTCTTTTCAATTTTTATAAATACAAAAAACATTTCCATATTCCATTTCATTAAATAATCCAAATTTTTATTTCATAATACATTATCAAAACATTTCATTATTCCATGGAATCCATTAAATATTATAAAAAGTTCTCTAATTTTTTTGAATTACAAAAATAATTATTTAGAATAAAAATATTCCATTTCATTAATTCTAATCCAAAATAAAAATCATGACTATTTAAATAATCCAAGATAATCATTATTTTTTCATGTATCAGAGGAAATTCAATTCATATCCACTGATGATTGTGAAATTAATTTTTAAAATAACCATTTTAAAAAAATTACATCATTGGAAAATTGTAATAAGGATTAAAAAAATAATATAGCATAGGATTCACGTATTAGTTATCTAAAATTAGGAAATTATAGAGATTGGAATTTTCCAACTGAAAAAATTTAATTAAGTCCAACATCATTGCATTTTAAACTAGTAAGACTGAAAAACAGATGAAACTTATTATCAAGATACATTATGAGTTAAATTATGGGTCCCCATATATTATACTTATACAATCCCACATATCCTGTCATTGTCACTATTTTATCCTGAAAGTGATGAAATTGAAAAACTAGAATAAAAGAAGAAAATGTGGAATATTAAAAAAATATTTGAGAAAACTAGATAACAAAGGATCTAATGTGTATAAAATTAGTATAATCACATGATAGAACCAAATAGAATATCAGATTACCATTTCTCATAGGAGGTTTGTAATGAGTCAGTTCAAATAACCTCTTAAATAGGTATGTGACCTAAAAATCCATGTACTCACTAAGCATTCATGAATCACCTAGGTTGATAAATAGAACTCGGACATCAAACAAAAAAAAGATAGAATTATTTCACCCAACATGAATAAAATATGTTGAATATACAAAACAGATATAAATAATGGATGATAAATATATGCTATAACTGAAAAAGCTACATAATCTCAACCACTTAAGATTAGTACAAAACTCTATGTACTAGTCTAAAGATATAAGAAAACCAAAAAATAATAGAAAGCCAACTACTCTTTGTGATATCAAAGGAAAACAGCCACTATATCACAAATAAATACCCATCCCATCAGACTAAAAATCCTTCAGACACATTGTGGCACCGTGTCATTCCATATATCATATTTCAGAACCATGTCTATGAACTACTGATGATGTTTGTAGGAGTGAGCTAAAAATATAAGTAGGGTCACCCCCAGGAGTTCTATATAAATTCTCTTAACAATAATACATGAATTATAAACATTAACGAAACAAAATAAATGTAATAGTTTCATTTTTTGTATAATAAGATCTGGGGAAAATAGTTTAATTTCCCATTTCCCCACATTTCCATTTACAACTAGTAAATTATTTTATAATAACCTCATTAACAAATGTATCATCTGATATTCCATATAAAACAATCATCAATAATTTCTAATATCAAATCTATGGATGTATTAAACAATACATTCTAAAACTATACCAGATCATCCAAGAAGTACAGGTCAAAACATGTCATGGATCACCGTAGGTCAGGATTTCTAGGAAACCGTTAAAAAATATAGAAATCAAGTTCACATCAAGACAATAGACAAATGAACCGATTTTTGATAGAATAAGAACACCCTATAATGTGAACCCCCTAGCAGGTCTAACATGTCCCTCAAATAGTTGTCCTAGACTGAAATGAGAATAACAATGAGAAAAACCCTCAACAGTGGAAGAGACCAATTATAATACCTTCCACTTATATTCTCATGGATTACCATATTCTCTATTTTCCAAACCAGTTCATCATCCCAAGTGTCATTTCATGCTTTGAAAAACAATATTACCCAATACTAGGGGAAAATAAAATTTTATAAAAACACATTTCCATAGAAAAAAATAATTAGTCATATCATACCATATTTTAGTTTAACTATTTTACAATGTCAATGTTCATCACTGAGACATGATATAGACAAAACCAAAAACCTCAAAATCAGGGTCACACGCGCCTATAATTGATCCACTAATAAAAATAATGAAACATTGAAACTAGAGATTTATGATCAAATATACAGAACATTGAAATGATTCAATTATACTAAAAGATTGGATAAGGATAGTAAATTTAAATTAACATAGAATTAAACCCAACTACACCACAACTAATGAAGGAAATGGACCTTCATTTGATATTGCTCCATATATTTATAAGGAAACAATAAGAAACACTATTACGGATCAATATATCCAATAAGACAATGCCATAATGATAATACAATCCAGTAAATGAATAATTATAAAGGATCACATACCCAGAGAGACAAAAACATACTTATATGGTGAAAAATTGATGAAGAGATAATTTAGGATTTAATATATACTCCCAAAATTTCCACTGAAGGGTTCTTGGTAGAGAAAAAAGATAGATGGGAACAAAATAAATTAATATTCATTCATGATACATAATATAATGTTATCAACTTCAATTTCAATGGAGTTTTATCCCTTTACATGTAATTTAATAAATGATGAACAATTATCCTCAAAAACCCACTGCCGTTTTAATAAAAACTTTCCGTTTGTTTACGTGTCATGTAACCATTAGACATATGAACCCACATAACATTATGCACACATTTCACAACATGTGTATGGAGATAATGTGTGTGTTTTTAAACCATCCATTTTACGTCTAAAAAATCTATAACCAACTTTGGAATCCCCAAAACTCAGAGAAAATCCCAAAATTTCATTAACACATTTATTCCCGGACTCTATCAATCAATAATAATCTATATCTGATTGTTATGTAGTAATTCTTATAAAAATTTCTCTATTTTAAAGAGTCCCAAGGTGCTATAAATTAACGATGAAACAAAAATGAAAAATGATAGGGTTACTAGAAAATACGTGACTGGTTAGAAAACACCCACTATAATACATTCCAACCATCATATATTATGTGAAAGAATATTTTCTGGTAAAGTGTTGGGGCCACTAATCCCCCATGAATGACTTTTGATCCATATTCTCTTATGAATCAGATTCGTGATGCCATAAAATTGTGACTAAAAGAATTTTATACCCCCACAACACATTCACTTTGGAGTAAATGATCTCAACTGGAAGATCAATAATAAAAAAATTTATCTCTAACTTAATCCCATCCTAACTGATAACATGATAGGGATCCGAATGAAATTTCATAACTATGATATGTGAAAATACATCAGTAATTATTTTTAACATAGGAATAAATATAAACTGATGGGAAACATTCCCAAGCCACTCAATTAATAAAAATGGTCCCACACATCTCAAATCCAACATTACATGTTTTTCATGATGACAATAACCTAAATAAGAAGAAACATTCATGAATACCTTGACACCAAATGAAAAATATAATGGAAAAAATTATTGGCCATCGTTGGAATACTTCAGACACATCATTGTAAAAAACATCAATTATTTTTCATAATATTTTAATACATCTCATAAAACATTCTTAAAGCCACCAAAAAAGCATCACAAACATATTCACAATAATGAAGATGTTTTAAACATGCGATCAAAAAAATTCATAAATGGGTCCATTCAAATTTATGAAAGATAAGTATTTTTGTAAGAAAATCTACCAATTAAATATCGATATCCCATGATCCTCCAAATTTCAATACATAAGCCTAAATAATATCTTCAAAATATATAATATCTCACTCTGTATGACCATCTATATATGAATGATAATCTGTACTTAAAATAAAATGAGTCCTTATTACCCCTTGTAGACTTATCCATATCCTCGAAGTAAATGTTGGTTCACTATATATGAAAAAATCTAATGGAACCCCATGTAACCACACAACTTTATATATATATATATATTACCATGATCGTAATCATTTTTGGTTTCTTTGATCTGAATGAAATGTTCAGAAATCACAACCCAAATAGAATTCCTCCCACAATATGTCTGTGGTAATTCAAAAACAAAGTCCATGGATACATTTTCTCATTTCCAAATAGGTATAAGATCATGTTAAATCAAACTATAATGTTTTAAAATATCTTCCTTCGTCTGGTTAAAGGTGTATCAATGGGGGCATAGAATCTGACATGTCATTCTACAAACACAAACACCAGAATCATTGTCTCATATTATAATACATATTAATTGTTTCTAGATGAATGACCCCAGAAAATAGCTATAATAATAAAAAAACTAATCTCCTCGAAGATTATTGGATATGAAACCAAACAGAAAAACTAATAATACCATATAATGTGAGAGAAAAACTATAAATTCTCTCCTAACAATATGGGGACTCATGGATTCCTATGAAAACATAATCTTCAGACTAAATCAATAGAACCAAATCAATATATGATGTTAATAAGTGAAAAATGGTCAACCCATACTAGAAATATCATCAATGATCATCTAGTTGAAATAAGAAAAAACACCATAAGCTTCCACTAGTTGTTCGATTCAAAATTATTTTTTGATAGTGGTTTCATTCTAAAGGTGTTTGCAAAAACATTCCCTTTATTGAGGGTATAGGAAATATCAACGTGAAACACTAGAGTTATTCCACCAGTAATTTCAATGAATTATTCATGAAATTATTAGTGAATATATAGATAAAAATAATATAATCAGAAAATATTGTGAACCTTTCCCCATATATATTATTTCTCCAACAATTACAAGAATACATAACCATGAAATGCTCTAAATCAACAAAGGGATAATTCATTTCATGTTTTCGAATTTGATTACATGTGTATGTTTCTATGTGATAATCCTGCATAATAAAACACCGAAATCTAGTGCCAAAAGCATCACATAAAGAATCATACCATTTACTAGGCTTGTGTATGATCAGAAATGGAGAAGAATTCTGAATTCCTTTTATATCCTGGAAAGAACAATGAAACTTTGTATCCAATGTGAATCTCAACCCTTTCTAAGTAATACCTATAAAAGTTGACTCTGTCATTGATAAATCCAGGAATATCTATTGATAGAATTCCACTAGACCAAGTAATATTTAAATATCTAATACCTTTCAAGTGTATTCCAAATAAAAACAACCTTTACCAACTCATGATTAATTGATAATATATGCTCAAAAAACACTTTCCATAATAATTTCACATCTTTAATCCCTAATATGCATTATGAAATAATTACATACAAATAGAGACACCATAGTTTTTCTAAAACCTGAAATAGATGGTTCTCATGATCACACTAGAACACTGAATAAAAAAAATTTTCATCGATGAACACTACCACAAAAAGTGATGAGATACAGATAGATTATATGAATCATCGAATCTATTATAATTGAAAGATTTTTAGAAAATAACAACACCATAATATATTTATAATACCCATACATGATCAAAAATATATATTTGGTATATCACACTCTTGAACTCAAAACTGGAAATTATATGACCCAAGATAAATATTCAAAATCCACATTTCTCCTTTAACAATTAAAACAAATCATACACATGAGGGAAATGATATATGTTTTTAACTATTAAACATTTTAAAATTATATTTCCCACACATAATCAGAGTGAACCACATACCTTAATGGAATATAGAATTGTGGTTTACCATTGTGAAATTTTGTGGTGAAAAAAACCTTTTTTCAATATGTCATTGAACTAAATTTTATATTCTTCTCACTCTTGTATTTCCATATGATTTTAAGGTTTCTATATCATCTTTTTCCTTGACCAAAGTTGATTATAAATTATTACTTATTCTCTAGAGTAAGCCCTAAGATGTATTGTAGGTAAATTTTAGGAAAATCCCAATAAACTGTGGGAAGACCAATGATAAAATAAACAAAATTGTACAACTACAACAGAAGATAAATAAATCCTCAAATGTGGGTAGGAAATTGCTACATGACCAGACAGCAGTTCCAACACTCCCTAAAACACATATGATCTCCAATTAGTATCACGAAATGAGACACAACATTTATGACAATAAAATCAACTTGATTAGAAATAATCTAATCTATCCCAATGATGAGGCCAACGAGATCTAAATTTGGAAAATGAAATCCCATTCTAGATTTGTATTATTTATCGATGGGGAACTAGTAATAAACCAAAACCCATGCACTTTCCTCTATCAAGAGGTCTCAGTAACTCAATAATAAAGAACATGAGTAGCATTATAATTTTTATAATATAAAAAATACAAATATATAAATGAGTGGGAAGCACCAGTATCAAATAAATCAATCTATAATGTCAAAATACCAGAGACGGTACCTCTAAATTTTACTAGTCCCACATCTACCAAAACATAAAACATGTCTACTAATTTAAGGTTATTTACTACTAAGGATTATTAATGGATCCCTATAGATCATAATGTATACTATTATTCCATAGATGCGTTTGGATCTAATGATCCCTAACCATTTCAAGGATTATACATATCATGAGAGAAATGTTGTATATGACCATAATTTCCACAACTTTTATATATATTTATAGGTGTAAGACAAGATGGTTGTCTATGTATGAAACTTTTACACATATAAAAGGTTAGAGGAAATCCAGTAGCTTCAACTACTTGGGATGAACAATATTCTGATTTAGAATCACCTCCACAACTCATGAATTGATCCTACCATATTCTATTTTCCCCAGTTCACCACTGAAACTAACACATGGTGTAGGAGAATGGGTATAATATCAATCCTTTCTTTATTTTTTTATATCATACATAAAATTCCTTTACATTATTTCATTATATTTTGAATTCATAAATATGAATACCTAAGATCTGATATTCAATCGAAAACCTTGAATATTCTTCTGAGATTTCATGTACTCATTTTACAAAATTAAGCACAAAACAAACAAGCTTAGAAAACTGATTTTTTTATGCAGAAATTGAATGATCTCCCTGATTCAAAGAGAGGAACTATAGATATTTGATCATTGTCATCTAATCTAGAAAAAAACTACATGAGATGAGATGTTTGAAACCCATCCATTCCAATCCCACATGCTTATATGCTTATAACAGGGAATTCCAAAACCTCTTCGAGGGTCTCTCATGTATGAATGTTTCATACATCAACTTGAAATTATCATTTGTCTCTTGTAATATGATGATATACTAATTTGTTTTCAATCCATTCCCCCACCACTTAAGGTTCATCAGTACCTTTAAATGATGCGGGAATCACATGTAATAAATCCTATGATTGATCTTTTTTCTCATATAGATCTCAGTTGTACCTCAGCCACTACAATATGATCTTGTGGAACTTTCTTCCAAACAGCACAAACTACTCACATGATAGCCCCAATAATGTTATCATCCATAAGAGTATTACCTTGAGAATAATTGATTTCACCTCCACGAGGAACTCACCAAACATGTCTTGAAAACATAATATTAGACACAAAAATAGATGAAATGATCTAACAATAGAACAATATTAGTTCGAACATAGAACCCCATAATAAAAACTAATTTCAACAAAAAAACTCAAAATAGAAGACAAATACCCCACTATCCCTTGGAAACATAATCCTTATAAAAAATAGATGGCTAGGAAGTCACTAAAATATACCTTTAAAGTCCATAAAATCCAATATCTAGTTAATTAAACATCCAAATACTAGAAAAACACAAAAAATAGGGCAATGATACCAAAATCTAAAAAATCAACCGAAATACACTCTCTAACTAGTACATAACTTGATATTTCACATTCTAGTAGGATGTTACTGATCCCAAGGTAGGGTGAAGAGCACCCATAAATATCACAAGAATCTATGGGAACAATATCCCCAACATGAGGTAATGATGTGTTTTATATATAAAACAAAAAAGAAATAAGGAAAGATAAATATATTCCATATTGAAATAAAATATCCAAAACTAACTAACAAAATAGTAAAAAAACAACAAGTACTTTTTCAACCACAATGGACTACCAAAATAGAATATAATACCAACTATTACATGTGATAATAAAGGAAAACTACCACCATATCATCAATAACTACCAATCATAGCAGAAAAAAATTCCATACACACTCACTGCAGTGCCTTGTCATCCCCTTTATCGAAAGAAATAACCAGGTTTAAGAACCAGCGAGGACATTCATAGGGTGTGATATAATAGTATTATTATGTTCTCACTCAGGTGTTTCATATTATGTCTCCCGAAAAATAATCCAAGCATCTTAAACATTATAAAAAATAATTAATTATAATAGTTAAATATTTTTTAAATCAAAATCATGAAAAAACATTTTAATTTCCCTATTCATAATTTCTAAATAATTTAGTGTAATAATATTAAAATGAATTCACCACCAAATATTGATGTAGATATATCATTTCAAAACAAAACAATGAATGTATCAGTTATAATATCAAGTATGTGGATGTATAATAAAACAATAAGAGCCAAATGTTTCCCAAATCAACCAAGAAGCACATGTATCAACAAAAAATATATTACACTAGGTCAATATAGATTGTAAAATCATACATAACATATAAAATTTTATACATATAAATCGACTAGAAATATGAATTAAGCCTATAGGAATGAATAACAACTTTAAAGAGATCCTTCAACAGGTCTAATAATCCCCTAGAATAACACACCTAAATAATAGAGATAAGACCCATTAAAAAATACAGTGATAGTGGAGGACACCTATTTCTTTACCTTCCACCTAGGTATCAAATGATTTCCATGTGTTCTATTTTCTAAAATACTTCATGAAACCATTTATCATTTCATGCTTCAAAACCCATTTCATAATGTCATGTCATAATTCATTTAGGACCCTTTAATTTTACCCAAAACCACATAAAACAAATATTTTATAAAATCATACATCCACTGTAACATAAAAATCATTCATATCATTCCATTTCAATTAAATTAAAAATTTATAAAACAAGAAAAAATGAAATTCACCAACACGGGCGAGAGATAGAACCACCAACCGCAACACCCAGGGTTGTACATGCCCACAAATGATCTAAATGAAAAGCGATCACAAATATGATAAAAAAACTATAACAAATAAATACATATAATAATTGATTAAAATCCACAAAAGTGTTAGGGGAGGGGAAGAAAATTTACATACCTAAAAATGCACTACTGTGACACTACAACCAATGAATGAAATAGCTTGGGGAATGAGAGTGCAATATGGATATAGAAAGAGTCAAGAAGGAACAACATCAATTATTAATGTCTCTGATTACACAATTCCATGAAGATACTATGGAAAAGGAAATGAATAATTAGAAATTAACACATACCTTGATATATGAGAACCCACTATCATAGTTATCTATTACAAAACGTATCTATCCTCATCAAACAAATAACCCCAAAATCACTATATATGGGTTCTAGTATAAGATAATTAATTTTGCGGAAGGAAAAACATTAAAATTTCATCAAATGGAACCATAAAAATAGAATCTCTTGAATTAACATGTATTCTAATCCATTTAAACATTGTGTAATACAAGAAAATCATGTATTCCAGAAAACAATTGCCCTTTTTAATTAAAACTGACATTTTAAATTTTTTACACATTCTACAACCAATGAACGATGTTCTCCCAATTCAAACTATGTTCAAATTTTACAATATGTGTTTTGAAACCATTTATACATCATATAACCCATTTACATGTTGTTTAATCACCCATCATAAATCAAAAAATATAGAACCAACATGGGAATCCTCTAAACATGGGTATAATAACACAATTACATTAAGATATTTACACATGGAATCTAATAATTCAAACAAACATTTCTCTCTAAAATTTAAGTCACATTTATAAGAAAATTATATGTATTCAAGGGTGTCCCATAACACACACAGATAAATGATTAAATATGAAGAATGGTAGGTTACTAGAATATAGGTAATGGCATGTTTCAATGTTTTTCAATGAAGAAGGATAGGGTTTTGGGGAGTTCAATGGGATGTATATAAGGTGAAATTTAAGGGAATGTTCAATATTATATAATAGTTAAAAAGGGTAGATGATATATTTCCAGTCATTTAAATATAAAACCTATTACCTTAGTAACAATCCATTATCCAACCAAAAATATGTATAGTGGTGTACCAATTATCCAATTAGAGGTCACTGATAAGCCCATTTCTCCAAGATGAGGTCCCTACCAAATCCCAATGTTACACAAATTATGGAGGCATAGACAACTTATGGATGCATTCCCCAGAAACTGCATAAAGACTCAAAATCACACTCTAATATTCTATGATACCTTTTATTCACCATTTAATGCATAAATATTCACATTCATGGAGTTACAATCGGAATAAACTAATTTTGAAGTCTAAATATAAATATTACTGTCCATTAGAATGAAAATTGAAAATCCCATATGATATTGCAAATACAAATGTAAATAAGGTTTTATGAACACCCGAATATAATACATATCATAACTATTTAATTCATGGGGAAGATTAGTTGGAAATTCCTATATATCTTAGGCAACCATTCTTATTTTAATAGTTGGACACCATCATTGAATTCCCAAAACTAGACTAAAGAATAACTCCTAAAAAATCAATCACTTATTTTTAAAGTATATACTCACTATTGTTATCTAATATCAAAACAATGAGATAATTTATAATGTAATTGATCTATCCCAATAAACCTTACATTTCCATGACTAAATAACCACTTATCCTAATGTTTTGACCACCATAGATTATATGTCCTAAGGAAAATTAAATATCATGGAACTCTATAACATATGAATTCATTTTCATGAATAATTCAAAAAGCAGAACTATTCCCTTCGTATGTTTGTAAATATTCTACACCTGATCTAACCTGAGACAGTGACTATACACATGTATGAAACCTTATCCATAGTTCAGTGATGAAACCAATGAGATCCTTTAGTGGAATATAATTGTTATACAAAGAACAAGCTAATGTATAACCAATACCATCGATAAAATCCTATTGTTGAGTGAAAATCCATACACATTATTCACTATGATCTCACTCCAGAACCAAAACTACACATAACCCATATAACCTTATATCACAACATTCATATTGATCCCTATGTGACCACATTGACCCCAAAATTCCCATATAGAATTTAACTACAAACACACTAACATCTTGTGTCATTTCAACTTTCTAGAGACTTATCCAACATTATAAAGACTTCCTCAGCGCAAGGGTTTCTTTCCCATAACTGGTATGATTCTCCCCATAGAAATATTATTCTTATAACTACATTAGTTGATAATTTACATATCTTCGTGATTCAATTAATGTCCCATACCAAACATAAAGACCAATCATGGTTACCCCACTCACCCTAGAGATCTAGCAAATTAATAACCATGGTTTACTATTAATAGATTCAATAACAAAATCATCGACATTAACAATTTTCCAAATCATTATTATGCTCATTCCTTATGGTATCACACATTTTTATTACATAACATTTCATTTAATTTTACAAATAGAGGATCTTTAATATTTAGTGTCTTCGAAATAAGGTATATAATACATGAAAATATATAAAATTATTCTAATACATGAAAAATGATTATTCATTTGTTAATCCTATGTAAAATTTCCCTAACCCATGACCTATGGAAATACATGAATGGAAATGGTGAGAAGAAGGCCTAATAATGGAAATATAATAGAAAACGACTATAAGTGATCCTGAGCGATATCTATAAGAACATGAGAAATATCATAAATTTAATCATAACATGAAACATTGGCATTAAAAATTAATTTATACATTTATAATCATACCACCAAGGTCAATCCCCAAGGTTTCATAATAGTTACCAATGTTATTCACCAAGGTATCATAAATCATATTATCTCTAGAGATTAATTTCTTTACCCAATTCCATTGAGTGAAATTATGTCCCACCATTAATATTTTTTTCATGTTATCCAAATATATCATAATAAACGAATTCATATGAAACCCATAGAGATGAAGAGAACTGGGATTCATATCAAAATCATGGGGTGGTAAAAAGTGCTTAATAACGTGATCATTATGTCATTTATAAATTATATAAATGGAATGAGGGTCTTATATGTTTAAATTCCATAATTAAATAAATAATATTTATGTACAGATGAATACTACTTGATATGAAAATGTTTTGGGTATCCATTTAAGTAAAATGAATTAATTTCTTGAGAAAAAAGTGAAATATTTAGAGACGAAAATTCAGCAGCATAATGGGTATGAAACATGGTTTTTAAAAACATTAAATAGTGATGGTATAGGGTTGACCAATTCATAAAAGAAACACAATATATTATAGGGTTATAAAAAAAATTACATATGAACATGGTATAGAAATTTTAAACACATACCACATAAAAGAGAAGATGAGAATTCCCTAACCTAGAAGAGTATCTTCTAAAACATTAGGATCTGGAACATGTGGGCCCGAGGACACCTTGTGAGTACTTCATGGGAGGTAATAATATCAGTGATTTTAAGGGGATGATTTTTAGTGAAATAAAGCAATGGAATATCTAGGTATTTAGAGTAAAATAGAAGCTGTTTTTTAATAATTTCTACTAACACCTCATTAGTGGTATTTGAAAAACCAGTGGCTTTCCCATGGTATTTTTCCATGTATTTGGCCACATGGGATACCTAATATAATATTTTAATCCACACGAGTCTAAAAATTTTTAAATTACATATTATATCATTATGATGTCATAAAACACACCGAATGCTCAAAAACTATATATTTACTATTCACCAAAAAATAAAACATTTTCTAAAAATCATAAAAATTTACCCAAACCTAATATAGAAGATCCGAATTTATAAAAAAAATCATTTAAATAAAATTCTCTTAATATGAGAAATTATAATTCTAAAAAAACCACTATTTACTCGAAACGTACTAACACTTAAATAATTATTTCTAAAATATCTATTTAGTTATATTATAATATCACATTACCATTCATGATTATTAAATTATGAGTATACATCAATAGGTGGGTTTATATTCCATTGGTCATATTTCTATTCATATAAGTAATATTACTATTCATAATTGTATTATTACAATTCATAAGTTATTATTCACAAACCATTATATTGATCGTATCATACTCTATGTTTCTTACTCATCCCAATAGTTTATGCCCAATTTTTGAATATCATTTCCCATTTTCAATTATTTAAATTATAAAAATTATCTTAAAATAATTTTTTTTAATGAGATTCAATAATATGAATCTTATTAGGAAAATACTAAAAAATCATCAAAGAATAATTTTGAAATTTGAAATTTAAAAATGATGGTCATTTTTTAATAATAATAAATAACAATTTTATTTATACAAATGGATTTCATGAAGTAACTAAGACCTCATTACATAACCCCTTATAACAATTGCATATGATATAATATTATAGTGTGTCGTGGTGTCAAAATAATTTAGTAGATTGAACAAAATTTTACAAGTGGTAATTTATATAAGCTTGAACTTCTCGCGTAGGCGATTTCATTAAAGCATAACATGTCGAATCTTTTCTTTGGATTGGTCCAGAGCAAAGCCCATTGATGCTACATCCTTTCCAATCTCTAAAATATGGACTTATTATGGAATCATTCTATTGGTAGAGGCTATCAATTCTTATTTCTGCATTATTTATCCATTAACTTTTCTATTTATAAAAAATAATTATAACATTAACAATAGTTAATGTTTCCAATGACCATATTAACCAACAGTCATATAACGGTCAAAACTCAACGGTAAAATTTCAATTATACTTATATAGTTTTATTGATTACGTCATAGTATACCATTAATTTTTAGGGAAAAAAGTAATATTAAAAATTTTGGGTACTTAAATTCTTCCCACATTAAAAAATTTCATCCCTGAAATTTCATCTCGTACCCTCAGAAGAGAAAAGGTGTAGGTATTTTTTCCTCATAGTCTCCTCTGGTTTCCATGAGGCTTCTTCATTTTTTTAGTTCATCCAAAACACTTTAACAATGTGTGTAGTCTTGTTGCGTAGAACCATGTCTCAATGACCCAAGATCTCCACCGGATACTAATCATACGATATGTCACATTCTAGTTATACCACCTCTGGATTTAGTAAATATGAAGGGTCATATATGTACCTCCCCAAGAGGGATATGGAGAGTTCATCATGAACATGTAGAATATTTAGAGGATGTGCAAGCCGATAGGCCACTGCTCTTATGCAATCAAGGATTTCATAGGGGCCAATGTACATAGTGATAAGCTTCCCATTTTTCCCAAATATCATGAATCTCTTACATGGAAAAATTTTAAGGAAGACCTTGTCAAAAACATCAAACTCCAAGTCCTTTTGATGGATGTTGGCATAGTTATTTTTTCAACCCTGAGCAGACTTAATGTGTTTCTGAATAGCATGACCCTTTTCCGTCTTCTCTTGCACAAGATTAGACCATAGAATCGTTCTTCCACATGCATCATCATAACAAGTAGGAATTTTACATCGCTTCCCATATAATCCTTTATAGGGATCTATTTTAATGATTTAGTGGAAAATGTTGTTGTATGAGATCTCAACAAATGGAATATGTCAGTCACATCTACCCTTAAATTCTACTGAGCATGTTGTCAGTATGTCCTCAAGTGTATGAATTATCCTTTAAAATAACCCATCAGTATGTGGGTGATATGATATAGTAAAATTAAATTTGGTTCATAGACCACATTGAACACATATCCATAAATTTGATGTAATCCTTGGATCGTGATCAAATATGATAGAAAGTCAATCTTCATGCATCCTTACCACACCCTTTACGTAAATCCAATGAATTTCATCAAGAGGGAAATCTTCCCAAATAAAGGAAAAATGGGATGTCCAGGTGAGATGATGTACTGTAACACATATCACATTGTTTCCTTTTTCATGTTTATATAAGAACATTGTAAAAGTCCATATTTATATTGTCTCACTCCCATGCTGGTATATGTAGTGGTTATAATACCCCTTTAGTAATTTTTCACTATTCCTTCACTTTTCTAACATACCATAAACCTTATGGAGTAGTCAAAAATCTCCCTTTTCATATTATCCCACCAATAATGATTAGAAATGTCCATTCACATTTTTGTGAATCCAAGATGTATAATGAATTTAGATCTATGAGTTTCATATATCAGCTCCTTCATTATTTTTGGAATAGGTGGTACACATTGTCTTGTACGAAATTTTAGTATAACTTATTGATCAATACTTAACTAAGGAAACATAATATCCTTCACAACCAAGAACTTATTTTGTAACAAATGATATTATTTTTTATCTTTCTTAATCATCTCTACTAATAACTATAGAGTAATCTTGTGGGTTATGGATGATGATGTCCATTCCATTACAATTCCCATGTACAGTGTTACTAGATCATTCATCATGGGATCTCGAAGAATAATAATCATTTCTATAATAACAATTTCTTTCCTACTTAATGAATTTGAAACATTATTTCCTCTTACAAGGTGATAATGAATTGAATAACCATTGTTCATAAGAAGTTCCAACAATATCCTATGATTCGTGTTTAATTAATTTAGTGAGAAATTATAAATCAAAATCTGATGGTATGTTTATACGTCACATTACTCCCTACAATGATAGTTCCTAAATATATTTATAGAAAATATAACCAAATCCATCTCAAGATCTAGTGTAGGATAATTATGACTTTGAGGCTTCAACTGTTGACATTCATAAGAAATGAATTTTTCATTTTTCATAGACACACCCAATCCATTTTATAAACAGGTCTCTAAAAATAAATAATTCTTATCCAATTGTAGGTATATTGAACATGGGTTTAGTAACTAATCTAATTTTTAGCTCATGGAAACGTTCCTCACACTCCATTGTCAAGATGAACTTGAACCCTTTTCGAGTTAACATGAATAATAAATTAGAATTTCATGAATTTTTTTCCACAAAACTCCTATAATATCCTACTAAACCAAGGATGTAACACCCAAAGATTTCAATGTACTCTAGTTCTTCAATGTAATTCAATAACTTACACTACACGCAACATCGAGTTCAAGCACACCAGGACTTACCAAACTAGCCATTCAAAAGCGGTTATGAATAGTATTAACTGAATTATAAACTATATATAATCCTTATAATTTTAGAATCCATATTATGAGTTTTATAGACATAATGTAAGAACTAATTCATTATTTCAGATAAAAGATTTTTTTTCAAAAAATATACTTTTACCACCTTTTAATGGTGAACCCTTTTTAAATCCAATATTTGAATCCTTTATATATTCAATTTTACAAAATAAACATATTTTTTAGAATCAGGACATAAGAATTTAGTTTCAATAAATTTTTTGTGTTTTTCTGATAACTTTCATATTTGGGTGAATCGTGAAAAATACTATATTTTAATTAAAAACAACATTTTTAATCAAAATAATTTATAGTGTTAAATTATAAATTTTAATGATTTGTAAGTATAAATTGATTATATTTTTAAAATTTAATCCAATTCTGGTCATTGTATGTAATTTAAATTTGAAATTGGACATAAACAAGTGTCAAACTTTTGATAGTTATTATTTCTTAAAAATACGCCTTTTGGTTTTGGAAGTGGGAATTAATTTTAAATTAATAAATGCAACTTTAATTTTTTGAATTTGGTAAAATAGACATTATTATTGAATTCGGAATAACAAAATTATCTTTGGGTGAATTTTTGGAATTTTTATGAAAACTTTTACTTTTTGATGAATAGTAAAAAACTCTGAGTTATAGTTTAAAACAGAATTTTTATTCAAATAATTATCTATTTTATTTAAATTTATTTTAGGTAAAAATAGATATATAATACATATATATTTTCAATTTAATTAATTGGAGTCATTTTATAATAATTTTAGATATATAATAATTTTATTGAAATTTTCACCGTGTTTTACCCATCTCCTAGGAAAATTTGCAAATTCAAATAAAACATAATTTTACCACTTCTGTGAGTGGAATTTCTAGAATATTAAAGATACAACTAACATAAAAGAGTAAAATGTGGTTCAATAAGATAAAAATGATTTTTGGTGAATAGTAACTTTTTACTTTTATTTACCACGTTTAAAAGTAAATAGGGTAATTAAGGGTAAACATGATGTGATTATTTCCCTAAAACTTGTATTAATTCTATTATTTCAGTGTAATTCGACCAGAAACAACCTTAAAATAAAATATGAACCTCTTTGGTCCACTTGAATTATATTAGGACATTTATTATTATTTAATTCAAAGAATCGTTAAAAGTGTTAAAATCAATGTTTAATAACTAAAACATTTTTAATATAGGGTTACACATAAGATAAATTCAACTATAAATAATCATTAGAAAGATAAAAATATTTCCTACATAAAGGATTTTTATTTATAAATTTTATAGATTATATAATTAATTTTATTAATGATAAAATGATGATGCATTTTTTACCTTATCAGTGAAAGAATCAAATAAATGGAATTATAAATATTAAAATAAATATAATTTCAATGTTTTTATGAAATACACGAATTTTCTAGGTTAATATGATATTCGATGGATTATTAAATTTATTTTGTCCCATGTAATCTACATTGGATTAATTTCACAAAAACAAAATACCAAATAGTGCCAAATTTGACATAAATTAATATTTAAAAACAAATACAATATTATTGGATGTTATAATATTCCTAAAACATTAAGGTTTGGACGAAGTGATTAAATAATTTCATATATGTCATTAGTGATCCACTTGAGGTCCTCTTGGAAGCTTATTGTACGTTTATTAACCATATAGAGTAAGAATACAAGAAGACACGGTAAAAGTTATACTATTTAACTAAGAGTTAAATCTAATAGATAAGGTTAAAATGTTAACCTAAAAAAGTCTAAAACCTATTGGTTGAGTATTTTGCTTCCCATCACCACCTTAAACATTAAATAATACATTTTAGAGAAATTATAAATAGAAAATTATTTTATTATGAAATAATATTTTAGGTTTTCCTAAGGTGCCCCTCACCCCTCTTATAAAAGGGCACTCTTCCTTCAGTCTAATTAAAACATCAAAAGCCATTTGGATCAGAAAAAACCAACCCAAATATCCTCCCAAATTCTCTAAATTAAACATAGAGTCCTTATTTTGATCTTAAATCCAACCAATGGATCCCTTTTGATCAAATCAAAAGGAAGAACCCGAATAAGAGGTAATGATTTCACCACCCTCTTTCAAGTTCCTTTTTTCTTCCAGTTCGTTTTTCTTTGTTTCTTCCATTAAAAAATAATAACTCCCATATATTATATATACTGTGATTTTATTATAATTATGGTACAACCAAATTCATTATTCTATACGCCCTTTTAAAGGCATGTCACCATACATGCGTACGTATGGCTTACCCTCTCCACGTCGTGGTGTAATTGTTATTCAATACATTATTATTTGGATGGGTATAATAATGATTTGTATTTAATGTAAATAATAAATATAACATGATAAAGATTCTCTATTTATGATATAACATCAAATTATATATTATTTTAATATCAAAAGAATGACATTTTCGCTCGTGCGTACATACGGATTACCGTCTCCATGACACGATGAGATTCATTTACAAGTTCACCATTCATCGAAGATTATAAAAATATATATTAATAATAAGTATGTAATATATGAAATAATAATTCTACTGGATATATATATATATATATATATAAGTATTTATGTACTTTCATATATCTTATTCACTTACTTCCGTTCAATACTGTATGAAAATGGAAACAGTGTTTATGCGTACATACATAATACCATCTCCATAAACGGTGTTTTCCATTTCATATATATGTATGTTATACATATTTATACTCTAAATATATATGATATATAAATCATGTTTTATATTCTAAAAGTATTTAAATCATGATCTGAGTGATACAATCATCAGTAACAAGTTAAATCACATACGATAAAGAAAGCGATTATTACCTGAAATATTAATATAAAATGGAAATTATTATTAAATGGGTAGTATAAAGTCATAAATGAATAATATATTATATTATAAATATTAGTACGGTTCTGTTATATTTTTATAACATATTATAGCCTTCATAAAAGAGTTTAAACTTATTCTCGACTAAAGGAAATTGGAAGGTAAGGGGTTTTCATCTCACTCCTTATTCCCGTGACATTCGTGTCATATTGCCACTATTACATTTTCTGTGGTGTATGTAATGCCCAAAATTGTTTTATTTATGTAATACACTTTAATTTATGTGTATTTACATATTCATTGTATGATACCTCTTTAATGGGGTGTATGTTTCATAATTTACCAAATTGGTAAGGGTTGATTTCACAATCTCTTTATTATCTGAGGTTTTTTTTAAGTATCTAATAGGACAAATTTATTATTAATGTCCATGTTTCATGAAAGATTTTTCAAAGGGATTATTTTAAGGAATTTTTTTTATAAATACATCATTTCAAAAATTTTAAATATTTATTCTTCTAAATCTTTCTCATTAATGTCTATGTCTTCAAAATGGTTTTTAAAGGATTTATATATATGAACATGAATGTTTGTAAAATGTTAATTCCTTTCAAAAGTTTCAAAGTGGTATGGGACACATTTATTAAAAAATGTATTTAAATATATTCCTTTATAAATTGTGTGACTTTTAAATGTTTCCATGAAAAACGGTTATTTCTCTCAAAGAGTTTTACAAATCATTTTCATCTATGTGAAAATCATTTAATTGATTTTAATCTTGTTTGATATTGATTTATTTATGATACAAATCTTCCATGTTGTGTTGAAGGTTTTGTGACATGTTTGATTTTGGATGTGTTATTTTTATACCATTCATGGTTTATGGGTAATGTATCGACATTTCGTATGACAGTTTTTATACGAATGTTTATGTTATGTTTAAAACTTTTCATATGAGGAATGCATTGGACTTGGTATGTGACGGGTGGAGCCCTCTATAGCTCCTCGATGCATTGGTAGGTCTCATGAGACAAAATAGTGACTTGGAACAAGGCCTTGACAAAATATTACTTGAATTCTTGGCACAAGGCCTTGAATATATGGTTATGATAGTCTGGCATTATGGATTTCATCATTATGAAAGTGGTCAGTGATATTGCATGTGATTATCCGACTAGAAGAATATCTATATGAATAATTATATGGAATTACTTCATTTTATTTTTTCCATATTATGATGAAGCTCATGTTTAAAAGGATTTTGTTTTAGTTATAAATTTCCTTAAATGTTTTTGATTATTTATGAAATTTTCCCCTGTATTGTTATCCTTACTGAGCATCTGAGCTCACCCCTTTCTATGCTTTATTTTCCCAGGACTCCAAGAAGTTTATTGTGATTGATATGCAGGGTTAATCAATGGGATTGATGGAATTAATAATGGATAGTTTATGTTGTTTTTTATGTTATCATGTGTAATGTAACGTTCATATATGTAATCTATTTTCCAAGACTGCTAAACTGATCGGTCCTTTGGGACTTGATTACTTGTAATCATGACAATGTATTAAAATAATTCACCAACTCAGGGTAACTAGGTTCATGGCATTACAGTTGGTATCAAAGGAAGTTTAGAAATAACCTTAGAAAGTAGATTTAGATAATCTCTGATTAGAGCACATTACCGTAAGATAGAGTATAATTATTTTTATAGAAGAACATCTTAGAATTTTGGAAATGTAAACATTTTGTGAGTTTTCCAAGAAAATATATCCATGTCTGGATAGGAGCAAGTAGAGGCGGCTCTGGCACAGATGTACCTTGGGGTAAAACCCGAAAGCACTGCTTTGAGATAGACTCAAATGGGAACTGCTGCACGACAATGGGCCTTACTGCACTCTTGGTTATGACACTCTCTTGGGATATTCTTAGGATAATTCAATTTTTCTTTACAAACCACTATGAATGGATTATGAATATATAACTCCTTAAGGAAAACATTTTTTTGATTATAGATTATATCCATAAACTATTCAATTTACATTATGTATTTTACATGTTTGGAAGTATGAATTGTGAATCATAAACTGACATAGTTTATGCCATTGTATAGAAGTGGAACCCAATAGAAGGAATGTGAAATCCAATAATACGTATGATCCACAAAGTAAGAAGGATCGTATCTTTCATAGTATTAAGCCATCATTAAGAAGGGAAATAGTCTGCCATGTATTCTCAACATATAATGAAATAGTATCATGTGGTAATAAGATAAGTAAATAATTCTTTGAGTCCTATGGATTTAAAGGGAAGAAAGAGAAGAAAAGGATAGAAGAGAGAAAGATGGATAAAGGAAAGGGAGTAAAGAAGTTTTTTTCCTATATGTGATAACTGTGGGAAGAGACACCCCCAACATGCCTGATGGAAATGAGAGGTTGTTATAAGTGTGGAGATAAGGGAAACCAAGTACGTGACTGCAAGGGAAGAAAAAGGTTTCAAATGTAAAATGCTTCATCTGCATGGATTTGAGACACTACGAGAACCAATGTATAAATCATATGACTATACCAGAAATTATGTTTTTAGATTATAATCAAGTTATGATAATACCTCAGTTGAAGAGGAAGGAATAGTGTTTTTAATTTGTTATTTAATTCATGTGTTGTATGAACAGTATACTAGTTACATGAATTATGGAGATAAATAAGGGTTGTACTACAATACTATTTTATTGAGGATTTGAGATTATATGGTTCTAAGAAAAGTGACTTAATAGTAAGCTACACTTTTTGGAAAATACATGGTTAAATGGAAGGTAATCCTTTATATGGTCTTGATAATGAGGTAGTGTTTTTTGAATAATAGGTGGTTGATTTTGGTAATTCATGAAGTTGCGATGTTGTAAAAGAATACATGATGAAGGTGTTCACATTTTTTTACCTGGAAAAAAGAATCCTCATTATTTTTAGATTCATTATAAATTTTGGACTGAGAGTTTGGATATAAGCACTTTGGATAATTCTAAAGAATTTAATGGATTATGTTTGAAATTGGATTCTATTGTTAAGGTTATTTTTGTATTTCCCTAAAAAGGACAACTCGGAGGTCGTGCGACAACCTGTCACGTCCGGTAAGGCAGCGAGACTTGAACTCACAACCGAAGGGTGACAAGGGTGTATCAGCAACCACTGTCCCACATGATGTCATTGATTGAATAATGTTTTTTTAAAGGATTTTGGTAGATGAATTATAAATTAATTTTTTTTGGAACCATATACAAATAGGATAAATAGAATATTTTTATGTTCTATTATCTTTTAGAGTGAAAGATGAGTTTGTGGTAGAAATTAGTTAAAGGATGTAAATCTACATGAAAAGTATACATTTTTTATTCTCTTATTCTATTAAGAAATAAATTATTAAACTTTATGTAAGGCATATTAAAACCAAAAATGTGTTATCCTAAAACCTTACGTTTTGTTGAACCGATGGTATTTTAAATCATCATAGGTTGCTGGCTTTGAGGCCCTCAATTCTACAATTTATTGTGATTGATGACCTCAATCACTCCCTATAGATATTTATTTATTTACTCCAATTATGTGTCTCTAATTCCCACCAATTTTCTCTTAATCAGGATCATAATTTTGTGGTGACTTTTTCATTCCCCTTTTCTTATTATTGAGACTAAATTTTATTAACCCAATTTCCGATGTGGGTTTTCCAAAGGTATTTTCTATTATCAAGCTTTTATATTCAAAAAATAATTTCAACTTGTGAGGATGCAATTTATTGAAAGATGGATGAATGTAATAGCCCAAGATTTTAAAGTACGCTATTTTCTTCAAAATAATTCAATAACTTACACTACACGCAAATCGAATTCAAGCGCAACACGACTTACCAAACTAGCCGTTAAAAAGTGGTCATGAATAGTATTAACAGAATTTTAAACTATATATAATCCTTATAATTTTAGAATCTATATTATGAGTTTCTTAGACATAATGTAAGAACTAATTCATTTTTTCATATAAAAGATGTATTTTTCAAAAAATATACTTTTACCACCTTTTAATGGTGAACCCTTTTTAAATCTAATATTTTAAACTTTTACATATTCAATTTTACAAAATAAACCTTTTCTTTAGAATCGGGACATATAAATTTTGTTTCAATAATGTTTTGGTGTTTTTCTGAAAACATTCATATTTGGGTGAATAGTGAAAAATACTACATTTTAACTGAAAACAACTTTTTTAATAAAAAAAATTTATATTGTTAAATTATAAATTTTAATGCTTTTTAAGTATAAATAGATTATATTTTTACAATTTAATCCAATTCTGGTCATTGTATGTAATTTAAATTTGAAATTGGACATAAACAAGTGTCAAACTATTGATAATTATTCGTTCTTAAAAATACGCCTTTTGGTTTTGGCAGCGCGAATTAATTTTAAATTAATAAATGCAACTTATATTTTAGTAATTTGGTAAAATAGAATTTATTATTGAATTATGAATATCAAAATTAGCTTTGGGTGAATTTTTGGTATTTTTATGAAAACGTTTAATTTTTTATCAATAGTGAAAAACATTGAGTTATAGTTTAAAACTGAATTTTTTAAATAATTATCTATATTATTTAAATTTATTTTAGGTAACAATAGATACAAAATACCTATATATGTTTAATGTAATTAATTGGATTCAGTTTATAATAATTTTAGATTTATAAAAATTTTATTGAAATTTTCACCGTCTTTTACCCATCTCCTAGGAGAATTTGAAAATTCATATAAAAATTAATTTTACCGCTTCTATGAGTGCAATTTCGAAAATCCAAAATACATAGTTAATATCAAGGAGTATATGTGTTTCAATTAGATGAAAATATTTTTTGGTGAATAGTAACTTTTTACTTTTAATTACCACGGTTAAAAATAAATAGGGTAATTAAGGGTAAAAATGATGTTATTATTAACCTAAAACATATATTAATTCTATTGGATAAGTTTAATTCAACCAAAAACAACCTTAGAATAAAATATTAACCTCTTTGGTCAACTTGAATTTTATTAGGACATTTATTTTTATTTAATTTAAAGAAGAGCTAAAAGTGTTAAATTGAAAGTTTAATAAAGAAAACATTTTTAATATATGGTTACACATACGATAAATTAGACTATAAATATTCAGTAGAAATATAAAAAGAATTCATACATAATGGTATTTTATTTATAATTTTTAGAGATTAAATAATTTAATTTATTAATGATACAATGATGATGCAGTAATTACCTTATTAATGAAATAATCAAATAAATGGTGTTATAATTAATAAAATAAATAAAATTTCAAAGTTTTTATGAAATAAAATAATTTCCAAGGTGAATATGAAATTATAGGGATGATTCAATTTATCTTTTATGAAGTAATAAACTTGGGATGACTTTCACAAAAACAAAATACCAAATAGTGTCAAAATTGACATAAATTAATATTTAAAAACAAATACAATATTATTGGATGATATAATTTTCCTAAAAATGTAAGGTTCGGACAAAGGGCTTAAATAATATTATATATGTCATTAATGATCCACTTGAGGTCATCTAGGATGTTTATTGTAGGTTTATTAACCATATAATGTAAGAATACAAGAAGACACGGTAAAAGTTAAACTATTTAACTAAGAATTAAATATAAAAGATAAGGTTAAAATGTTAACCTAAAATTTTCTGAAACCTTTTGGTTGAGTATTATTTGACCCATCTCCACCTTAACCATTAAATAATACATTTCCAAGCCTTTAGATAACTAATATGATTTTATTATAATTTTTTTTAAGTTTTTTCTAAGGTGCCCCTCACCCCTCTTATAAAAGGGCACTCTTCCTTCACTCTAATTCACACTTCCAAAGCCATTTTTCTCGGCCAAACCCTTCCCAAATATCCGCCCAACTTCCCTCACTTCATTCTAGAGTCTTTATAATGATCATAAAGCCATCCTAGGGAGCCCTTTTGTCAAATCAAAAGGAAGAACCCGAAAAAGAGGTAATGATTTCATCGCCCTCTTTCATGTTCCTTTCATCTTCCGCTTATTTTTTCTTTGTCGTTTCCATTATAAAATAATAACTCCAGTATATTATATATATTGTGATGTTATTATAATTATGGTACCAAAAAATTAATTATTCTATCCACCCTTTGAATGACAAGTCACCATACGTGTGTACGTACAGCTTACCGTCTGCACGTCGTGGTGTAATTGTTATTCAATACATTATTATTTGGATGGGTATAATAATGATGTGTATTTGAGGTAAATAATAAATATAACACTATAATGATTATGAATATATGGTATACCATACAATTATATATTATTTTAATATCAAAATAATGATATTTTCGCTAATGCGTACGTACGGATTACTGTCTCCATGATGCGATATGATTAATTTCCAAGTTCACCATTCATCGACGATTATAAAAATATACAATAATAATAAGTATGTAATATATGAAATAATAATGCTACTGGAGATATATATATTTATATATAAATATTTATGTACTTACATATATCTTATTCACTTACGTTCGTTCAATACTGTATGAAAACGGAAACAGCGTTTATGCGTACGTACGGACTACCATCTCCATAAACGATGTTTTCCAGTTCAAATATATGTCTATCATACATATTTATATTACAAATATATATTTTATATATATATATATATCATGTTTTATATTCATGATGTATTTAAATCATGATCTGAGTTATACAATCAATAGTAAGAAGTCAAAACACGTACGATAAAGAAAGCGATTATTAGCCGAAATATTAATATAACATGGAAATTATTATTAAATGGGTAGTATAAAGCCATAAATGAATAATATATGATATTATAAATATTAATATGGTTCTGGTATAATTTAATAACATACTATTGTCTTCATACAGAAGGTTAAACGTATCCTCGACTAAACGAAAGTGCAAGGTGGGGTTTTCATCTCACTCCTTATTCCTATGAGATTCGTGCCATATTGAAACTATTACATTGTGTGTGGTGTATGTACTGCCCCTAATTGTATTCTTTGTTTAATAAATTTAATTTATGTGTATTTACATTTTCATTGTATGATACCTCTTTCATGGGGTGTATGTTTTGTAAGTTACCAAATTGGTAGGGGTTAATTTCAAAATTTATTTATTATCCAAGATTGTTTTTACGTAAGTATATAATGGGACAAATTTATTATAGATGTCCATGTTTCATGAAATATTTTTCAGAGGTATTCTTTTAAGGCACTTTTTTTTAACAAAAACATCATTTAAAATGTTTTAAATATTTATTCTTCTAAATAATTCTCATTAATGTCCATGTCTTCAAAATAGTTTTTTATGGATTTATTTATATGGACATGGCTGTTTTTAAAATGTTAATTCCTTTCAAAAGTTTCAAAGTGGTATGGGAATATTTGATTCAAAAATTTATTTAAATATTTTCCGTTCTAAATTTTGTGAATTTTAAATGTTTTCATGAAAAAGGTATATTTCTCTCAAAGAGTTTTACAAATCATTTTCATATATGTCAAAATCATTTAATGGATTTTAAACTAGTTTGATGTTGATTTTCTTATGATACAAGTCTTCCATATTGTGTATAAGGTTTTTTGATATGTTTGATTGTGTATGAGTTATTATTATACAATTGATTGTTTAGGGGTAAAGTATCAACATTTTGTATGCCAGTTTTAATTCTAATGTTTATGTTATGTTTAAACCGTTCCATATGAGGAATGCATTGGACTTAGTAAGTGATGGGTGGAGCCTGATATAGCTCCTCGATGCATTAATAGGTCTCATGAGACAAAATAGTGTCTTGGCACAAGGCCTTGACAAAATCTTACTTGTAGTCTTGACAGAAGGCCTTGATTATGTGGTTATGATAGTCTGGAATTATGCATTCAATCATTATGAAAGTGGTTAGTGATATTGCATGTGATTATTCAACTAGTAGAATATCCATGTGAATGACTATATGGAATTACTTCATTTTATTTTTTCCATATAATGATTAAGTTCATGTTTAAAAGGCTTTTGATTTAGTTATAAATTGCCTTAATTGTTTAGGATTATTTTTGAAAGTTTCCGCTGTATTGTTATCCTTACTGAGCATCTGAGCTCACCCATTTCTATGTTTTATTTTTCCCAAGATTCCAAGAACTATATTATTATTGATATGCAGGGTTAAGCCAAGGGATTTATGGCATTAATAAAGGAATATTTATGTTGTTTTGTATGTTATTAATTGTAATGTAACATTCATGTATGTAATCTATTTTCCAAGACTGCTAAACTGATCGGTCCTTCAGGACTTGATTACTTGTAATCATTCCAATGTATTAAAATAATGCACCGACTCTGGGTTACTGGGGTCGGGGAATTACAAAGGAAACTAGGATATTTAGTATTTTTGTTGTATGATTCCACTCCTCAGTAACATTTGTCTTTATAGAGTGAACTAAAATCCCTTCACTGGTAACAATGTGACCCATGAAATCAATTTGCAGTCACCAAAACTCACACATTCTAAAATTATCAAATTAACCTTTCTTCCTCATAGTTTGAAATATAACCCTTATCTGATTCTCGTGATACTGAATACAATTGTAACATATAATAATATCATCAACAAAAAATAGAAAGAAATTATAAAGGGAGTACTTAATGACACTATTCATCAAATTCATTAAAATTTTATGTACATTAGTCAGTTTGAAAGGAATAAGAACAAACTAAAAATTCACACATCCACATCATAAGGTAGATATTGTAATATCTTCTTTATTCACCCTCAATGGATGATAATTAGATTGACGATCAATTTAGAGAATAATTGAGCCCCACCAAGTTGGTCAAATAAGTCATCCATTCTTGGAACATGGTATTTGTTCTTTACAGTGATGTCATTCAGTTATCTATAATTAATAAATAGCTACATTGATCCATCCTTCTTCATCACAAAGAGACTGCTGATCCCCAAGGAGTCATCATCGATCGGTTAATCCCCATCACAAAAATATCTTGGATTTGTTTCTTTAATTCCACCATCTATACATTTTCCATCCTATATAGTATTTTTGAAATTAGATGAGAACCTACAAAAAGTTTAATGAAGATGTCTACCACTCATTCTAGGGTAGTTCTTGGTAACTATTTAAGAGATACATCAATGTATTATTGGACTATGCAGACATTTTCTATCCTTATACTATCATTTCCTTCCACATCCCCACCGATCAAATCCAAAAACAATGCTATAAGAGGTTCTTCTAAAAAAAGATATATTAGTGTAATATCACCTCGGAAGATAATTGTTGGTTTCCCATTAAGGACTATTGAGATTTCCTAACTTCAACATTTGATCCCAGCATTATAAATTGAGAGAAAATCCATCCCTAGTATAATGTAAAATTACAACATGGGAATGAATATTATATTTTTGATAAGATTATTCTCACTAATGTAAATACAAGAGTTTCTAAACACTAATGATTCATGGATAATACCACAAGGAGTCTTGATAGATAACTATACTTTTATAAATTTGGGGGTAGATTAAAAAATATTTGCAAACAAGAAGCAACTAAAGGAATACATAGAACAATAATAAAACAACGTACATTCTATAGTTGAGAGAACAACAACAGTACTTACCACCACATCATTTGAAGCTTCAACATCAGTTCTTGTAACAAAAAAATGATCGATCATGATCCCTTTTCCTTTGTTGAGGCTAATGGTGATTCACCACCGATTCCCTTAGACATAGATAGTGATTGGAAAAGTTTAGTAGATGTCCAAACATGAATTCTTGGACTTAAAGTAGGTCTTTCACCATCATACCTCTCTCGTTGGTGTTGGTTAGTTTAGGCTTCACCTAACTAAGAAAATTTCAGGCGATATAGACATCAATTCCACACTTGAACCAATTCTCGCTCCTATGCAGGATATTCCTTGAATGCTTCAACCCATATTTATTACACATTGGAAGTTTCACTTTATTTTCTCCTATGCAATTATCAAAACTCCTCCCCACACTTGGCTTCATTTATCCATTCTTTTAATTGGATTTGTGACACCACTATGTCTGACTGAACTCCAATTTCAATTTCATAGAACTCTGTATGCTCTTCTTAAAGCTATCATTGGCTCAGTTGGCTATATTTTTTCATACATTAGGTTTTATTCCACTAAATAATATATTTACCATCCGTTTAAGATACCTGAAGATGCTATATGTGTAACATTAAATCTATATGATGTTCATCTAGTAAGTTCTCACATATTCATTCTCCTTCTTCTTCGGCTGAATATACTCCTTTTCCATTTTTATCATCAAATGAGGTACATTCTTATTAATGAATATCCTTATTAAATCTTACCCCTCCATATCTTTAATATTCGTACATTCCCTAATATTTTTAATTAGTTCCCACTTCTGATCAGATCCCCACTCTATGTGATAAGAAGCATGGGTGACATTTTGTTCTTCATAAATAAAATGTAAAGAATGATCTTTTCATTTTAGATGATCCATTGTTCAGAAATAAATGGTTTGAAAGATAAAAAGAAATATTATGGTCATTTACAAATAATGGTTTCAATATAATGATGATACCTTTTGGGGAAATTAGTCTCTTAGTTTGATTCTTGTTATTTTTCATTACTTGAGTTTATTAGTTCATCATTCTCATGAATGCACCCATTCTGGATTCCATTAGGGGACCTTTAGCCCATGGTCTATTGCGGACACTATTTTCACAGTTCCTCCGATTACCTAGAATTTCTAATAATTAAATCCTTAGTAGAAAACTAATTTAATTTACATATATTTTATCAATAAAATATCTTTATGTATTAAAACATCAACCATAAAAATCAATGACATTTCACTATAAATCATTTATAATGATTCTTAAAAAACATACGATTAACCTAACATATCAAGTGGGTGTGTCAATCTAGGAGTGCAGTAAAAACCATTTTCATGCACCGGTTTTCATGTATGTCAAGATCAAAGGGGTGTTTTTTGGGTTTTACCAATAGATTCATATGTGCATGAGCCACATCCTCTTGTTCAAATCTAGACAATGATTTATTTGTTCGGAAATCGCTTACTTACTATTTCAACAAAATACAAAGATGTTTTCATATATTTATAAATTTATATAGGGTTCTTCAAATAGTTTTCATATCCTAATTTACAAACATAACTAAACTATCCTTTGATAACAATTATGACATCCGTCATTTTTATTTCATAACTTTTCCTTACATTTTAACAATAGAGGATCTTTAATGATTAGTGTACGGGAAATAAGGTACATATTACATGATAAAATATAACATTATTCTAATCCACTTTAATATATACATAATTTTTTCATCCTATGTCAATTGCTATAACTTATAACATCATGGGAAAGGGTGAGAAGAAGGCCTAGTAATACTAAAAATTGAAAACAGTTTATATGTGATGAAAAGTGATTTCTATAAGAACATGAGGAAAATCATAAAAATAATGAAAAATATGAATATCATAAAAATAATAATTTAAATTGTAACCTAATAAATTGACTACAAAACATAATTTATACATTTATTAGAATATCACCATGGTCCATCCTCAAGGTGGAATAAAAATTACCAAGGATATTCACCAAGGTATCGTAAAGAATGTCCTATCTAGAGAATAATTTATTTACCCAATTCATTGGTGAGATTTTAGGGGGAACCATTAATATGTACTTATTTTTATGTGAGACACATATATAATAATCCATAATTTCATAAATAACTAATAATGAATAAAATAAATGGGTTTCATATCTAAATCATAGCATTTTACAAAGTGATTAAAAACAAGATAATTATGTCATTTATAACCCTTTGAAAAAGAAGTGGGGGTTTATTTATATAAATTACATGAAATAGGAAATTATTTTTATTTATTGATAAATATCCAAATAAACGATATTTTTTTTGGTTACCCATATAATGAAAATAAAAAAATTTCTTCAGGAAAGGAATTATATTTTTAGATGTAAATTGTACAACATATATTGTATGATGCATGATTTTATAAAACATTAAAAAGATAGGTGAACATGGGATCCCATTCATAAAATAATAATAATACAATATATGGATAATATTAAATGTAAATAAAAACATGGTATGGACGTTTTAATACATACCACATAAAAGAGAACTTGAAAGGAAAAGAGAAGTTTATAATTACCTTACCTTGACATGTATCTTCTAAAACTCTAGTATCAGGATCATCATGGATTAAGGAACCCATTAGAAGTATCCATGGGAGGTAATACAATTGTATATTCTATTGATATGAAGTTGTAATGAAATAAAACATTGTAATGGAATTGTATTTACAGTAAAAGAGAGAGAGTTTATTCTTATTTTTTGAGGACACCTCAACGGTGGTATTTGAAAAACAATGATATTGACCATTGAATTTTCCCATGGTTTTGGAATCTTTAAAAAACTCATATAATATTATAATCCATCTGTGTTCACCAGCTTTTTGAACTATAAATTACATCACTATGATGTGATAAAGCACACCAAAAACTCAAAAACTATAATTTTACTAATCATTCAGAAAACATTTTATATTGATGTCATAAATTCACCCTAACATAAAATCAATTCTATAAATTTGAAAATTGACTACATTCTATGAAAATAATTTTATTAATATTAGAAATATAATTTTCAAGTAGAATCACTATTTACTTGCAAAAATACTAATAATTAACAAATAATTCCTAAAATAACTACTTGCGTATACTATTATATACCATTACCATTCGAAATGCCTAAATAACATTAATACATCCTTCGGTGAGGATTCAATTCCATTACTCATATTACTATTCATAATGGTAATATTACAACTCATAAGTTACTATTCTTAAAAATTTAAGGTGATCTTATCATACTCAAAATTGCATATTGATCACAAAAATGTATGTCTATTTTTTAAAAAATCATTTGACATCAACAATTATTTAATGTAAAAAAATTATATTAAAATACTATTTTTTCAAAATTTATCAATAATATAAAACATCATAGAAAAATAATAAAAGGGACATCCAATATTAATTTATATATTTTTAATTCAAAAATGGTTGTCATTTAAACATAATAAGAAAAAACAATTTTATTTATACTAATGGAATACAAAAAATGACTAATTCATTGTTACATAACCCCTTATAACACCTACATTGGACCTAATAGTAAGGTGTGAAAAGGTGATAGAATCTTGGGCTGGCTTGGAAATCATTTTCCAAGTGGTGATTTCTATCAACTTGAACTTCTCTCGTAGGCGATTTCATTCAAGATTTACATATTGAATATCTGCTTGGGATTTTTACAAAGAAAATCTCAGTGATGCTACCTCCTTTCCAAGCTCCAAAAAATGGGCTTTGTATGGCCCTATTCTACTAGTATATGCCAATAATCCTTCTTTATGTATTAATTAAGCATTATCATTTCTATTAATAAACAATAATTATATCAATAAAAATTATTATTATTTCAAACAATCATATTGACCAACGGTCGTATAATGCTCAAAAATTGATGGATACATTTCAATTATATTAATATAGTTTTATTGATTATGGCATAGTAAACATTGAATTTTCCAAAAACAAAATATTATTTGATTTTTGGGTCATTTCATTCCCACATCCACACAACCGGGATCTTCCCACCATATGTAATCAACTATACTACTCCATGAGAATATCATTTATGGGGTCCACTACTAAGGAATTTCGGCCACACACACCTGTTCCTCACCCAAAAATTACATCATGACACCAACCATAGGGTCAAGATCAAAAGAATCATTACACAACATCTTTATCAATGCATGGAAATTTTAACTTCCTATTAATATCTCAAAATTATAACCTAATCTCTTGGATGATCAACCCAAAACAATCAACTAATTTTTAATTACCCCACTCTAAGAGGAACCATGAACTGGAACACCCAACAAATCTATAACATCATACCAAGTGTTCAGGATAAAATACTCAACATATGACTCCCACTAAAAAATATCTCCAGGATTTTATATAAAAAAATTGAATCCCAATGGAACCACATAAGGAATGAACCACTAGTCCATGTCTAGTATGATATATGTGTACAAGCTTACTTACTTAACAAAATAAGAAATTATCACTTCCACACCATGGCATCTTATTAAACCCTGGGGGTATCCTAGTCTACCACATAAAATGTAAAAATTCCAACTCATCATCCTATGAGTCTAGAATCCCCATTCCAAGGATCATGAACCCAATCGAAAAATATGACATGCTCTTAGAATATAATGCTTACTAACAAGATTCATCCTAGATTCCACCTTTTAAAAGGATATATATGTTTTCCGTATCAAGTATGTGTGTACAAACACTCATCTTTCAATGTGATTCTTCATCAATACCAATTTTTTCTTTTTCTTTCATTTTATAAAAACATTACATCCACAACTAATAGGTTCAAGCATCCAAACAATCTAACCTATCAAAATTGGATTGCATACAAGTCATTAGAACACATGGTCTCAAAATGTAACTATATCCAATCTAGTAATCAATGAAAATAAATAATTTTATGAGTTAAAGAATATAATTTTCGGTTAATCACTAAAAAAATTCACCCAACCAAGTCAACCACTCTCATGGGATGCCCTCTAATAGAACATTTCAATGTCTCACCACTCAGTGTCACTAACCAGTGTCGAACTAACAGTCACTATATCACATTACGTGAACCTCCATGTATCCTATATGATACTGAATAATCAATATGCAATAAAAGAATACACATAATAGTCTATAACCTCAATTTAAATTACAAATTCTAGTATAAATAAAAGAAAACATATAAACCTAGAAAAATGAACATTAAAAATTATACAATGAATGTAATGAAAAAAATGAATCTTCCCAATAAAAAAAATTTAGTATACAATATATAATAAAATGTCTCCTTCATTGTAAGATTGTATTTAAAGGATACAATAAAAATAAAAATTAATTTAAAATATAACTAATCCAAAACTTGTATCAAGTATTTAATGGTACCATCACCAATACTCCACTATAGCATGACATATAAATCATCACACAAGGGATCCAAGACTAAACCTTGTTACCTATGTCTAAAAGAGAGTCTTTCCTAAATACCCCTATGTCATTTCATCCCAATAATGGTTTTCATACCACTTTCTAGGCAAAAAAGGATTAAATCCATAAAATAGGAAATCTAAAAAAGTGTATATAGAAGATACATAACAAGATATTTTGAAAATATAATATAATTTATAAAAAAATCAGTAAAAACACACCGATAGTTGGATTTTATGGTGAGAAACATGATTGTTCTATACCATTACATATCATTTGGATCGTGACCTTAGTTGACCATACATTCACTACCCTAATTTGAGGTTCATATAATATTTGATTAATGACATTTTTTCCAAATAAAAAACATAATCTTCCACAGTATACAAGATAATGTACCAAGGACCTTCCTTATGAGAGTTTTCTCCACCAATGGAATAAGTCAAGTAGTAACATTGACTTACCCAATATCAGTTTTTAGACTATTTTATAATAAAAATGTTAACATACACATCACAAAGGGTATTTTTCTGAACCCATGGCATAAACCAAATTATAACATGGATGTCCCTAGCCAGACTATCCTTTATCTGTAATCATAATAAACAAAAGGATAATTATTTTTACATTAAAAGAAAGACCACTCCAATGGATATATTTATTAAAATTAAAACACAAGATTGACCATAAGGGATTTTTCAATTATTAAAAATCAAGACCAACCACATTGGGATTTTCATTACGTTTACGAAAATACTTCCTTAGGGGGGTTTAACTTCCTTTAAAACAAGAAAACCCCCAAATGGTTGTTTCCCATTTCATTAAAAAAGACCACATCTATGAGGTGTTATCAAATCCTTTAAACACCACCTCTCCCACCCTAGGGTTGTTTTTATTTCCTTCAAAACATTTCAATATAAATAAAAATTTCTGTAACAATTTTATAGGGTCCCATTCAACTTCCATAATGTAAAACAATGTGAAACAAATATTTAAATTTGGAAGAAGTTAAAGAAACATTTATAGAAACCATTTAATCCTAAAATAAAACTTCACATTTAATAACAATTTATCACTGCATAAAATATTCATTAGAAACAATTAACGTTTATAAAAAAACATCATTAATTTATTTCTATTTCCAAAACATTTATTTGAGAATAAAACTGTAGAGTTTCATTAATTCCAGAATAAAACCCAAAATCATCACCATTCTCAAACCCAATGTAAATTTTCTATAGTCTTGTATCAAGGTTAACCCAATTTTATATCAACAAGTTATTGTGATATTCTATTTCATAATGATTTATTAAAAATACTCTACATTGGGAAATTGAAAATGGATTAATAATTTAATACCATCTAGATAAAAGAAGTAAAATTGTTTAATATTATTGAATTCTAAACAAGGAGATAATATTTTTAAGTCATATATTTATAGTAAAAATAATCATATGTTAATACTTTGGGAACTGACAACACAAACACCCCACACTCAAGCATGAGTATGGGTAAAATTAATTGGCTACAAACAATTTTCATAGACACGAGCATATGTGGGGTATCAATATCTATTTTTTTCTAGAAATGAACGAAAATGAGAAACCATGAATATTCCATGGTAATAGAGATTATTAGAAAAACACATTAGATAAAACAATACATCATATGAACCAACTATTAGAAATAAGAGGAGTTGTATCTTTACATTAAAATTTTGATAAATCCAAGTATAAGATGAAATGACAGTAAATTGGATGAGATTCATCATGGTCTAATGAGAGGGTGTTGGGATGTTCCAGGGGATGTTAATAGTGGATTTTTAAGGAAATAAATAATGGGATATTAATAGGAGAAGGCCTAAAGAATAATTTAATCAATTTAAAACTGCCTAGTGGCACACAAGCATGTCAGTAGCCTCCCACCGGCTAGTTATATTTGGAACATGGATAGTGGATCATAGATGAAGGAAATACTATAATTTAAACCATAACCTCACTAATGGAATTGAATATAATCTCTGGGGTGCTATAGTCATATATATGTATTCCACTAAAACTATATTAACCCTCTAAAGATCACTAGAACCATATGATCATACTCTCAATCCCCATTTCATATAAAAATACACATGTTTAAGGATTTCAAACCATCATTACCACATTTAAATTTCTAATTATTTATCCAATAATCCTTCAAGGAGAATATTTATAATTGATTTTGAATTTTCACATCCATGAAACAATGGAGAATTATATAATTTTTTAATATAAAGTTGATATTATGATTTTATATTCCAATAATTCTGTTAGTTTAAATTTGAGTTTATTACTATATAAAACTGATATATAATATTCTGTTCTGTTTATATTGTGGGTTTATATATCATTCTATTATTTCACTTCTCACTAATTCACATTTCAACTTGAATGATACATGAAAGTGGAATTGACTTTATATCTTATCTTCTGTTGGAAATTACATTCCTCTAATTCTATTTTTTTAATTTTTATGGAATTCATTATTTATACGTCTATGATTGATTAAGGTCTCTTTCCAATGGTTCTGATTTATATAAATAGTTCTAAAAGAGTGAATTTGGATATCCTATATTGTGTTCTTTTACAATCATTTTCTCCAAAAATATAATCTATTTTCTACAAAAATCATGATTTTAATGGTTTTGTGATTCTCAGAATTAATAATTTTTTAATTATTCTATTATTTTTAATCCATTTATTTAAAAAATATATCATTATAGATTTTTATCAATATAAATTGGATATAGAATATATATATTCAAAAAATTATTAATAATAATTTATTATTCATTATTTCTATGTCAACACCATTTAATAATTAATATATTTCTTTTGGGAAATTATATAATGGACTAATGCAATAACGTTCTCAATATCATTCATTTTTTTACTTGTGAAGAGTTTCTAAATGTCATTTCATTACCATTTGTGAATTATACAATGATGGATTTATGAGAGTATATATACTTATGTGCCACACAAGTTATGTTTTATCATAATATGAAGGGTGGACCTAGAAATATCCATCCCTCCCAAATTCATTGGTTAAATATTTATATATAATGATATGAAATGTAAGGAAAAGGGGAGTATGCCAAATCCACTATGTTTATTGGAATGGGAATTGAAACCAATACACTATGTTATGGAAAATTGTCCATTATGTGATGATGGTCTTTATAGTGAGAAATGAAATAATAAATTAGTTTTTATACATAATGTTTTTCATTTATTTCAATGTTAGTTGACATTAAAATGTATCATTTCTATTTATTATGATTATTCTAACAAGTTTTCACATTCTATTTCTTCGTTTTAATGATATGAAAAAAATATATATTCAGAAATCATGTTTACCATTCATGTTTCATTGGGTATGATTTCATTATATTTTATTCATATAACTTGATATATTTTCCGAAACCCATATGTTCACTTTATGACCATTATGAAACACAATTTATATCTCCCATTTTATACCCCCTTTCGAGTGTCTAAGTTCACACTTACTTTTGTTTATGTTCCCACAATATCCAAAAAGTGTATATCATATGATATTTTTATAAGGGGCTCAATTGAGGAGAATATATAAATAAATGTTCACTTTATTAAAATGTAAGTTCTATGTGTATCATTTATATAAAACAATACCTATAGTTTCTAGGGGTATGTTTTATGATGAGAAATAATAGTTATTCACATATAACATTTTATAATGTATGTATGTTATGGTAAGGTTATGTTAGTTGGTATAATAGTGGGATTACATAATTTTGGGAACTAAGAATAAGGGAACTAAATTTAAATTAATTTATGTTTCACAAGTTGTTATATTTGTCCAACCATGCGATTCAAAAATTAAACCCCTGATATTAAATTTTAAAATGAGGGTGTCATAATTTAGGAAAAAAGATTATTTTTATTTATTATTTACATTGTATTTTAATATATAATTTTCCCAGTAATATTTTTTCTTCAATGTAGTGATTAGAACCATATTTAAATGGATATATGTATTTTAATTATAAATTCATACTCTACAAAACTATTATTTAATTATTTATTCACCAGGTGCTTCATTTCTACATTTTTGTTTATGAGTACCATTTCACAACCCAAAATATTTGATATTGAATTATTAGGGGAATATTATACTGGTATGATGATTTCATCTCATTTATAAAAATATTATTCAATTATGGTTTTAGAAAATTTCTTCTTTAATATATAATTATTCTCCATTTGGTAAAATTTTAATGTGATTTTGGGAATGTTTTTTCTCTCAGTACATACATACGATAACAGTTTTTGGGATAGGGAAGACATATTTCATGTCTCAAATAAACCATATATCATATATTATTACATGGATAAATATGAATATATATGGATTCCAATTCCCATATATGAGTTTTAATACCTAATCATGATCAGTATTTAGTCAATCGGTTTTATATATGGTCAATTTTGAATGGATGTTATTTTTTACAAAAATATCAATGTATTCCAAGATGATTTTGTAGAAATTACACCAAATACTAAGTATTTGTTTAAATATAATAGAGACCTGGTTCTATTCATTTATCGAAGTCTCTAAATATAATTTCCCTGATTGATTTTAAATAACTAAAAATAGAAACAATAATATAATATAGAAAATGGTTTTATATATCAAAATACATTAACATGGATTAAACTAATCTATTTATTATAAAACTATATTGACCATTGTATTTCAATTTTTATTATCATGAACATAACATGGTCATGTTAAAAAAAATGTACACACAATCACATATTACTGAATTGTTAAATCAGTAATAAGGGGATAAATAATGTTCAAAGATTGTCCTTCATTCAAGATATTAAAAATTAATGTTGAAAATATAGGACATACGTAATAATGCCTTGGATATAACAAATAAAGACAATAAATTTATATTTCTTTCATTTAGACTCACTAATTCCTCTGAAATCATCAAGAATTTAATTAATATAGTTTTTAAGGATTACATTAATAAATTTTGGTTAGTGTTTAAAGATGAAATTCTCAATTATTATAATAGATGAGAATAATTTCATATTTAGTTGATTACAGTGATGAAGTCCTTATGAATGGATAAACTGAATTCCATACTTAAAAATGATATTTTTTTTGTACAAAATGTCTCATATTAGTTATTAAAATCACAAGAGAGGGTATATTTATAAATTATACAATGTCATGAGTTATAAAATAATGTCCTTGAAATTATATTGAATCATTGAATTCATTGAATTCATTTATTCGATTAATATTATCAATTCTTCAAAATAAATTTTTCTTTATTATAAAATCCCCAAACAAAGATACCTTGATAAGAATTATTGAGAATCTGGATAAATAAACATGAATATAGATTAATGGTTTTTATTAGAACATTGATCATCGATATATAATAATGTTAACATTTAGTGGATATGTTTTTTGATATAAACATGAACTAAATATGGGATGATGGTCATTTTTGTGAAAAATGTCAAGGTGGATGCATGTGATTAACTTAATTTTTGGTTCATGTTAAACATTACATGAAACATGATTTTAATCAGGAAGAAGTCATACATTCTATTGTTATATATATGATTTATTTATATAGAAACAATATATATATATATACAGATATTAATAGCTTAGTGTATATATTTACATAGAATGACATGAACTTGAATTGAATGAGATGGTTATAGTTGATTGAGAATATTGAGTAATTAATAAAATACCACAATGGGAAGGAGAACATGATGGGTAAATCTATGAATAAGTGCACTATGAATTATAATCCATGAGAATGATCAACAGAGATCTAATACTCAGGTAATTTCATAGTGTAGATATAGAAATAATATGGTATGTGGATACATCCATTGTTTTACATATAAATCCCAATATATCAATTTATTTGTTGATCATTAGGAGTAGAAAAACATTATTTTTCTACAATAGTGGGAAAAAATATTTTATATTTTCTCCATCAAAATGAGGGAATTACAATATTTACGAAATGAATATCTTCTCTTTAATACAATAATGAAATAAGTATATCATTTATTATTCTAATAGGTCGTTATGATTTTCAATATTGGAAGAACAACAACATATTGAGATATCATGGATAATTTTTTGTGGGCCATCATGTATAGGGATAATTTGGAGTTTTTATATCATTTCATGATTTCCCAATATGTTGAGGAAATAAATCATATATTTATGAGGATCATGAATCAATTATCAATAACTATATAGAAATCAAATTATATAGCTATTTATTTTGAAATTGTTCTTATCATGACCTATAATGTTAATAATTTTAGTTGGGTTATTATTTATTGAAATATAATGATGAAACATTTCATTTTTTGGGCTAATTATTACTCTATAGGCTGTAAAATATATATGTTGTAAAATTTGTAATGATTCATTGACTAACAATTTAAATATAATCTAATAGATATTTGAGGTTAAAAAAAATATTACTATAATTCATCTAAAAAATTTTATACAATGTTAATCTTTAGAAGAGGTTATCATCCGGAGATTTTTTATCAAAATAAACAGAACATTCACTCCATGGATGGCATACAATGATCCTACTAGGAGTATTTTATTGATAGGGATCAATGTTTCCCCCTAGTAGTGTTATCATGAAACAATAATTTCTACTCAAGAATTAAAATAGTTCATTATAAGTATTTATTTGAAAATATGCTTAGAACTAGATCTTATTGGGGATATTATGTGGATGAGAGGCTATTGGTCATATAAGTTGTAATGATAGAATTTCAAAAAGGGGTGAGGTGAAATTTTTTATTGCAATTTAAAACTTAATAATATCATAATTAAATAATTAATATAGAATAAGTTAAATGCTCTAAGTAGAGTTATTTTTATAATTATTTATACATAAATTATGATACCCTGATCTTCACCCATCTTGGACATTGAGAGATATAGAACACAATAACTATATAATATACAAATTTTAATGTGATTCGAAACACTTTACAACTACCTTTTTAGATATTATAGGCGAATTCCAAGATAAAATTTTCCTCTCATGGATTCATCACCCATTAACTTACTTTTATGGAAGTGGAATAATAAAAACTAATATTATTTGAAAAAGTTACAAATGAATCCCCTTATATATTACATGTTTCTAACAACCCACACATACCTTTTTCATGGGGATGTATGTCTCAAATCATAATATTTATGGTTATTATAACAAAAAATATATAAAGCTAAAAAAGTAAACGAATTATTTATCACTACACAAAAACCAGTTTAACAATGAATCTTATGAGTTATGTGGAATTATTTATCACTCCATCTAATGAGTGTAAAATGATAAAGTCCATTTGACTAATTTTTAGTATCACAGATCAATCTCACAACATTATTCCTTTAATAATTATTAACCTCTATAAAAATTTGATCTATCAAACTCATATATAGAGAGTATCATAAAAAATATCAATTTTAAAACATATTTTCTAATGCATGAATAAATTTATATTTTTTTAAAATTAACTAAAAAATCATTTTTTGATATTTATATTTCTCTATTAAATGAAAATTAAAACTTGTTCAGGTGGGTTTTAATGATATTTTTTAAAAATGAACTATTTTTAGAAAATATGATTCCACAATATTTTATACAGCATCTAATATTATTAGTAACAACAATCTAATAACATTGGAAATTTTTTATGTGGTGTACATGGGAAATATACATATTTAATACAATTTCAATTTAAATAGATCAAGATCCACTAATAGAATGTATATTTTAATACAAAAAAGGTGAAATTTAATGTTGATCCAATATTACATAAAATATATCCAAATAATTAGTTAAAGGTACTATATAATTCATTAATAATTATATAATAATTAAATTAATAGAAACATCTCAAATAAATATGTTGTAAATCAAAATATAAATCCTTATAAAATAATGAAAATATATTTAACTAAATAATAAAAAAATTGATATTTTAGACTGATGGGATATCATTTAGGATAGTTTGATTATTTTTATTGGAAGAATATTTTAATTCATGGAAATGTAAACTTCATTATTACTCACAAAATCTCATGAATGTAAAATTTTTAATCATTTCTGATCACTCATAGAAGATTCTATCATATAAAAATTTCATAATGGAAAAAAAATCAAAACAAATTACAATAATTTAATAACACTAATGTAATATAATTTAAACTCATAGAATAAAATCAACTCTCAAACATTCACACTCATGAATGTATAATAATACCCTGGATGAAAATTCACAATCCAGGAAGGAAACCCATAAAAACATATATACTCATGGAATCATATCTTTGGAATCGTCAAAAACCGAATCTGGTAACCATCAAAACCGAAACCATTCCCATCCCATGGAAAGTATGGAAGTGAGTTAACTATACCAATGTATTGGTACAAGTTCTTGGGTATCATAAATACATGTTTTGAAATGATTTATCCAAGTATGGATACATAAAACAACATAAAACAATCAATAAACCGAATATGAAAATTCATTCCAAACGAGCCTTAAATTTAATTTAGAACTGAATACATGGGACTTTACATGACATAAGAGGTCCAAATATACATAAATATTGCAGTAAAAACAAAACAAATACCACCACAGGACACAGGGTCATCACCCCTGAGCCGTCTCCACAACAACAAACAATTGGAGAAACTAGTAACCCGAACCACCATCTCCAAAAGTCGTCCTCTTACCTGTTCAAAACATAACCATGTGTACTTAAAACCAATTTTGTATGTTAGGTGTGATCCTAATCCAAATATTATACAACCCAATGATTCAATGTGATAATTATTACAAGCTAAAAAACAATCAAGTGTTAAAAACAAACAATTGTTGCAATAATTTCTAAAGGTGCATCTGTTAAAAGAAAATTGTTTTCAGAGTGGGTAACTTTATGGAATATGTAAATTAAAAAAAACAAGTTAGAAAATAAATTTTATATACAAAAAAACCATCAGATAATGATAAAATCTCAATATTCAATGAGCACTCAACACAAGAACACCACTAGGTAGTAGTTAGTTGTGAGCCCTCTATACCTCGCATATGAGATGAAAGTAACCATAACAACATCTATTCTCGTGAATGGACCACTAGTATGGGAATCACCCATAACCTAGTAGTACCCAACATAATCATTATCATAATTGTGTTAGTGTTTTCAATGTCAAACATGCTAAGTGAAATAGGGACAAATCCACTCTGGATCATAAGCATGCTAATAAACGTCAAACCACCCAGATACTCGGGATTCCCTCTTTGTGCTAAAACAACTTCCACATGCTAAAGAACTCAATTTTCACATTAAAAACACCATTTAAGGTAATACCCACTAAAAAAGTATATAAACATGCCTTTCACCAACTTTTAACTCAAATAAACTCTTAGAATTTCCAAAAAACAAGTACACGAGTTATAACAAAACATTGAACATAAAATTCATTTAAACCTCCTTTAATGACACAAATTGATTAAAAATATTACACAAAACGAAAATTTAAAGCATTGATTTTTTTTAAAAATCCACTCCATGAATTATAAAACAACACCAATTAGTAGAACATGGAATGCACAAGTAAAACACCAATTTTCACAAATAATTGGCACATAAAAATAAACCGCATAACAAATGCTACCAAACATATTTTTCTCACTAAAAATAATGAAATATTAACATATAAGAAATCTAAATCCCTAATTATAACTCATTCTTCAATGCTTAAACATGTAAACACCAACCATATAAGTCAAAATGCTCAAATCCTTGTGTGGAACATCAACCGCACCACAGCCACAACAAAATGGAATACACACAAACCAAAAACTACAATATTGGACCAAAAAATTCAATAATATACCCCAGAATTGAATAAATAATTTTTTAAAAATAGTAACTTCAAGAAAAAAAGGATGAAACCCCATGAAAATGGGAAAAATTATATTAACATGTGAGGAGGAGGGAAACCCACTTACTTGAGATATGTAGAAGAAATCACCCCAAATCCATTGAAGGATGAATATCCAACAGACCAAAATTAATAGGGAGGATTGAATGATGCTGAGGAGGTCATTTGGGGACTTAAATGGGGGAAAATAGTCCAAATTAAATGATTTATGGATGAATCAAATTACCTTCTCAAATAAGAATGGTTTTAGAAACCCATAAAATTGTCTCCCTAATACGCGATTCCAATAAACCCGAAAGAAAGAAATAGGAAAATGGTGATTCTATTATGGATGTTTGATTTGAGTGGGATGTTAAATCACTAAATAACATTTAAAAATGAGTGTGATATTAGTGAATTAAATTTTTTTAAAGCAGGAAATGAGCTCACAGGATGGTCCAATGCATAACTAATTCACCCAAATCCAAAATGATAATGAGTTACTCAGAGGTATAATTTTACATGATGGTTTTAATAGATCAAGTGAGTCAAAGTAGGAATTTTAATGGATGAAAAATGCATAAAAATGACGAATTTATAAAAGAAACTAAAATTATTTTTAAATTTGGTAATGAGATCATGGTTGGGCCCAAGTCATAAATACCCACCATTGACTCCAACAATATGCATGGGAGATGCCACCTAAAATGTATAAATAAAAAATAACTAAAAAATATCTTTAATATAAATAATGGATGTGAAAATTCTCCCCACCATAAAAATATTCCACCTTAGAAAAATCATCTTAAAACTTGATGAGAAAAAAGAAAAGGAAAAATTTCTTCAACCCAAGACTTCCGCTCCCATGTCTATTTATCATCAGTACCATGATTATAGAGGACTTGAACTAGAATAATTTTCTTCCCTCAAAGCACATGTTCTTGGGAGTCCACAATAAGCACTTTTCACTCAACCAAAGATAGATCGGGTTATATATCCAAATCCTGTCAATTTAGTACATGGGATGGATTTGGGTTTTACTTCTTCAGATGTGACACAAGGAAGATGTCATTGGTATATGTAAAATGAGAAATAAATGATAACATCTATTCCACCTATCCAATCCAATCAATAATCTCAAATGGACCAACATACATTGGTGTTGGCTTTACGTGCTTTCCCAAATGGTGAGGACCCAGATGAGGGTCCACATTCAAAAAACACACGATCACCCACCCAAAACACTAGGTCTTGATTCCTTTGATCATCATATGATTTTTGGAAACTCTTAGTTATAAATAAATTCTTCCTAATCAATGTGATCTTCTCAGAAGTCTCCAACATAGGACTCATCCCCAATAATGGGGTCTCACCTACCTCAGTCCATCATTAGGGGGGACCGACAAGGAAAACCATAGAGCTCCTCAAAGGGATCCATTTGGATTGAGGATTGGTAATTTTTATTATTAGAGAACTCATCCAATCCCACATGGCTATCCCATGAACCTCTAAAATCCAAAACACATTCATAGAGAATCTTCTCCAAAATATGATTCACCCACCATGTCTGACCATCCATTTGATGATGGTATATCATGCTCATTTTAATCTGAGACCCCAAGTCCTTCTGGAGGCCTTATAAAATTAAAAAAGTGAAATGGTGGTCTCTATCTGAGAAAACTGCAGATCGTACAGCTTTCAGCCTTACCACCTAATGAAGTTACAATTGGCCCAACTCTTCCACTTTAGTAATATCCTTGATTGTAATGACGTGGGATGATTTTTCAAAACAATAAATAAACACACAAATGGAATTGTTTCCTCAATTTTTATTTAGTAAGAAAAAATGTACTCTATGGAGACATATTCCCACTTCCAAGAAGGGATTTGTAATGGCTGGAGAAAACCAGAGGGCCTTTGGTTCTCCACTTTCACCTGCTGACATGTGTAGCATCTCTAAATGAAGTTAGAAATATCATGTCTTATACCTAGCCACCATAACTATTGTCTAAAATTATAATAAATCTTGGTGGAACTTATATGGATATCGCACATCGATTGGTGGTTATCCTGTATCACCACCTTCCGCAAAGAAGACGACACTACTGAATAGACCTTGAAGCACAATATGGAATTGATAGATGATGACCAATCAGAATACATATCCCTACCATGATGAAACATCCTCAACTATTAAAAAAGACCATCACAGGTTTTTTATCACAGAATCAACTCTAAGAGAGAAGGATTCCAATGAATGATTTCTAAGATCACACCTCCAATGTGTTCCTTGTCTCCACATGCATCTGAATAATGATCCCCATAAATGTCCTCAAATGATATGACTTCTTGAAGGCTTGAACTAGAATATTTCTACTCAAATAATCTATCACTACATTACCCTTTCTTGGGCTATAGAAAATTTCAATGTCGAACCCGTGCAAGTACTCGATCTAGTGGCACTGTCTTAGATTGATATCCTTATTTGAGAAGATGTATTCCAATTATTTCTGATCAGAGTAGACCACAAGCCTCTCCTCAATGAATTAGTGATAAAAATTAATTAAAGTATTCATCACATCTCCTAACTAAAATTCATGGGTCAGATAATTCATTTCAGGTTGTCAGATTTGGAGAGAACTATTGGCCACCATGTGATCACCCTGTATAAGCACAAAACTGATACCCTTACCTGAAGCGTCACAATACACCAAATACCACATTTTACCTTCTTGAAAAATCATCATGGGAGAGGTAGTCAACTGCTACACCATCTCATCAAAGGATTCCTGACATTCTAGTACCCATTCAATATTCACCCATTTCAAAGTGAGCATATTCATGTGAGACACAAACTGAGGGAAATATTGATCAAACTACCAGAAGTAAACATCCAAGATGAGGAAACCTTTGATCTTGAACATATTCTTTTGCTTCTCCCATGAAATAACAACAGTGATCTTGTTAAGGCCTAGTTGAAACCCCCTACTTTGAGATTACATGCCCTAGAAAGATCACCTTCATGATATTAAAAGTCAACTTGAAAAACTTTTCATAAATGTGGTGATCTCAATGTTCCCAACATGATCTAAAAATGTTTCCCCTACTTCTCATTGAATCTTGAGTAAACTATGATTTCATCATCACATACCATGGAAAAAGAGACGAGAAAATAGTGGAACACCCTATTCAAGAGAACCATACATACTGCTAGATAATTGGTCAATCTGAAGGGCACGACCAAGCACTCGAAGTGGATGTACCTTCTTTAGAAGGAGAACTTTATGATATCATCCCCTTTCACCATGAGTTGGTGTAAACCTACACAGAAGTCTATTTTCGAGAACCAAATTTCCCCATAAACTTGTCGAAAAAGTCATCTATTTAGGGAAATGGATATTTTTTTATGGGTACATTATTTAGATTCCGGTAATCAATAAAAAATTGGTCAGATCCATCATCCTTCTTCACAGAAAGAATTACAGTGTCCCCTGAAGAGACACTCAGGTTAATGAATCCATTTGATTCTAAACTATCCAGCTGTATCTTTAATTCCATCAGCTCAGTGGTGGCCATACATTATGAGGGAAGAGATATTTTCTATGTTCCTAATGCTAAATTAATCGAGAAATCCATGTCCTGCTATTGTGTTAAGCCTGGAAAATCTTCTGGGAATAACTATGGAAACCCATACACTTCACGAGGTAGTTCACCATCAAGAGCACGAACATCATCCTATAGCTTGAGAGATGATAACATGAAGTCAAGAGTCCACAACTCTGGGAGTGGTGGTCCTGTGCAACCTTAACAAGGACCCCAATATCCAAGGAAAACATGAAGACTCCAATCTGGTGCATGATACAGACTTGTCACCTATAGAAATCGATATGCACTTGAAAGTGTACTATCCAATCCTAAGAAACTATCATGGAAAATAGGTCAATATATATGACTAGGAGGTCCCACTCTATCTCCATCCCTAACATGGAAAGTGCACACTATGGGAACCTGAGACCCTTCTCCTTCGTCATTACCAGCAGCATCTCCAACTCCATCATTAATGAAAATGGATGGGTTGTAAATTTCAAGATGTTCACAATATAGGAATATATGAATGAAATAGAAGAAACTATATCAAAAAGAGAAGCAGTTATAGAAGATGCTATCAAGATGGTACCTTGAACTGTCGAAGACCCTACATCCGATCCCGCTAGTTCATGATGAACATCATGCAGATTCCTACTATCTAACTTAGAACAGAAACTTCCTGCAACTCCACCATAAACAAGATCTGCCTAGATGATGATCCAAACCGGCATCCACATCTACCAAACCGAGATCCCCCCATCCTCAATGGCTCTGATAGAGATGTCACACCCCTAAAAGACACCGAAACCGACCCAATCAAGAGTGGATGTTCCATGCTTTAAAAAAACTACATGTTTCCCAGACCTCCACACTAATAGAAAGGATTTTGGGGATATGTTAATGTTGCTATGATGATCTGTTTCCTTATATACTAGTGGCATGAAAAAGACCTCACATCAGAATCCATCGAAGAAAACTTCTTGGACGGTTGGCCTGAGCTACCACCTACATTCATTCCCTTCTCCTCCGGCTTCCTTTTCATATCAAAAGTGTTGCCACATCACATTACTAAAATTGTTCCAATGAAACTATCCCTCCCCTTATGGTCGATCTCTACCATGAAATAAATATTAACTACTTTAGAATACAGTTATAGTTTGAAAAGGAAGACCGGGGAATAGATATCTTGCCGCAAACCACTCTTGAACTTCTAGGCCATCATATGCTCATTAGATAACATTTATGAAGCATACCCGACCAACTTCGAAAAACCGTTGGCACAATTAATAACTGAAAGATTCCCTAGAAAAATTTCTATAAACTCTCTACATCAAGCATATTCCAAAACATTGGGGAAGTAATAGTCATTGAAGATAACCACGAAGTCCTTCCGGGTCTTCTTCTCGTGCTTCATAACTTAAAGCACGAATTCCCACCATCTGTTACAAGGACGCTCTAATAAGAAAGATGGACGTATCCCAACAACCTCCTCATGTGTGTTCCGAAACTCAAACATGAACTCAATCTTCTCAAGCCATTCCTCTTCTTCCTAGGGTTCCATGATACTTCAGAAAGTACGAGGATTGTACATTAAGAATTCATGGGATTTGTCCTTTATAGGAATAGATTCATCTTTTTTAATTAGATTAGGGGTAGGTTCATATGTCTCTCATTGTCCTAGCTCCTGAATATCCCAGACAATGACATACACGAACCTATGATCATGCGATGAGGGAGAAATCTGCAGCTTCATCCTATGGGAGTTTGTACGCTATCTGAAGATGCATGTTACTAGAAAATGAAAAGATCAAAAGAGAAAAAATATGTACAATAGTTTTGAAAAACATTCATCAATAACATGAAATATAAACAATAAAAACAGATTACAAAAATAAAATAAAAAACTGCTCCACCCCATATGATGTTCAAGTGCAATCTAAAACCCACACATCTCACCAAGAAATGAAGTCAAACAAAAAATTACAATGTTCCATGGTGACCCATGTTCTATCATGAGAGGTGTAGTTGAGAACCCGACTCAAAAAACAAAACTATGATCCCCTATATTTCAAGCTCCAATCTCACCTAACCCATCCTTAAAAAATAATATATACCAAAAACATTAACCTCCATTGATACAATTATTTCACAAACCGAATCTGGTCACTATCAAAACTAACACCTTACCCGGAATATGAAAAGGCTTTATGGGAATTCCCTATCACCACGGGTTGGAACAAGTGCATGGTTATCATAAATACTATTTTGGGAATAATTTACTTAATTATGGAAATATAAAAAACAAAAAAAAAGAAAATAGGAAAATTCATGCCAAAAAAGTCTTAAATAAAATTCAAAACTGAATAAATATCTCTAAACATGACACAAGAGGTACAAATATATGTAAAAGTAGTAGAAAAAAACAACCCAAATACCTCCACACCACAAGGTATCATCACCCACGTGCCATCTCCACAACACCGCACAATGAGAGAAACTAGCAACCCGAACCACCATCTCTAAAAGACATTCCCTTACCTATGCCAAACAAAACCAAGTAAACTTTCTCCAAAAGGTGTATGTAGGGTGCGATACTATTTTCAATAGTATACCACCCAAATATTCCATGTGACAATCAATAAAAAATAACGTTCCTGGATGCGTTTTAAACAAAATATCACGACAATAATTTCTAAAGGTGCCTCTTTTAAATGAAAATAGGTTTCGAAGTGGGTAACTTTAAAGAATAGATAAATTTAAATAAAAAATTTATGATACATAATTTCCCATCCAATAATTCCATATGTGAAAGATAAATTCCAAATTTTCAATGAGCACTCAACACGAGAACACCCCTAGGAACTAGTTAGTTGTAAGCCCCATGTACCTTGCATATCAGTGTGAAAGTAACTATAACAACATTTATTCTCATTCACGAGCCACTTCTAGGGGAATCAACTATTACTTAATTTTATCTAGAATCATCAATATAATAATTTTTTCACTATTTTCAACATTAAAAATGCTATGTGAAATAGGGACAAAACCACTACGGATCACTCGCATGCTTGTATATGTCCGTCCACCAAGATACCCAAGTCTCCCACTCTATGTTCAAACCATTTACACATGATACCAAACTCCATTTACAAAAAAAAGTAGTTCTAGTCATACATACTCAAAAGAGTATCTAAACAAGGTTTTCACAATTTGTATAACTGAAAAAAGGCTTAGAATTTTCACAATATTATTAAACAAGTAAAAAAACAATGCACAAAAAATCCAATTAAAAACCCTATCCTAATAAAAAATTCCAACAGATATTACACCAAACTAGAATTTTCAGCACTAATTTTTTTTATAAATCAATTCTATGATTTATAAAACAACAATAATTGGTACATGATGGAATGCAAACATATAACACCAATTTGAACACAAAATTGGCACATAAAAATCAACCAATTAACAAATGAAACCAAATTTTTTTTTACTAAACAATTAAAAATCAGAACATATAATAAATTTAAATCTAGAATTATTACTCATTGAAAAATTCATACATATGGAAGGAGCTACCATATATGTCAAAACCCCCAAATCCTTGTGCAAGACATCAACCACACCATCGCCACACCACAGGGGAGTGAACCGAAAACTAAAACCACAAGATTCGACCAAGAATCTCAAAAATAAACCATAGGTTTGAATCCATACATTCTAGATATTAGGAAAATCAATAAAAAATGGAAGAAGCCATAATAAAATTGAAGAAAATCTAAGAAAATGGGAGGAGAAGGAAGGAAACCCACTTACTGGAGATATCTTGAAGAAATCCCCTAAAATCCAAAAAAGGGTGCATCTAAAAGCATCAAAATTGATAGGGTTAATACAATGAGGCTGAGGAGGTCATATGGGGACTAAAATGGGGAAATAGGGTGAAAATTAAATGATTTATCGATGAAAATAATTACCATATCAAATTTGATTGATTATAGAAACCCTAAGATTTTTCTCCCTAATATGTGATTCAAATGAGCTCGGAAGAGGGATACACAAACATGGGGACACTCCTAGAGATTTTGGCCTCAAGTGTGAGTTTGATCACTAAAAAATTGTAATAAATCAGTGAGATATAACAGAATTGTTTTTTTAATTTAGGAAATGGGCTTACGGGTTAGTCCAATGCCTAACAAAATCACCCAAATCCAAAATGATAATGAGTTCTCAAGGTGACTAAATAGAAATGGTGGTTTTAATAGGTCATGGGAGGCCAATTAATATATGTAATTGATGAATAATGTAAAAAATTAAGGATTTATAAAAAAAATTAAATCTATATATGGGATCATGGTTGGACCCAAAATCATGAAAACCCACCATTTCTTCCAAAAAATGCATGGAAGACCCCTACAAAAAAATATAAATTTACCAAAATATACAATTAAAATAATTCATGGATGTGATAGGAAAAAATTTACATTCATGGATGAACACTCATGGTGGAAAATTTACACTATTTGAAGGTTCTCAAGGAATAAAATATGTAAACACAAATGTAAATTTCTAAAAATATCTATATTATTTAAAAATTATACTAAAAATATAAATAATCCAGAAAATAATATTATGCATCATATTGATAAAATGTATAATATTTTCTTATATTTCAAAATCAATAAATTTTACTTTAAATGGGATCATAGAGAAGATGATATTTTTATAATACTACAGGAAAATAAATTTTAAAATTACATATTCCTAATTGAATCATAGAATGAATTCTTATGAAATTTTATATATAATAATGACCAATTCAATATATCATATTTTTTTAATGAATGTTAGATAATTTATTTGTATTACTAAATAAATAAGAATTATTTAAGATAGTGTTTTATAAACTATGTAATGATTTTAATACAATGGAAAAATAAAATTGAGAACTTTTGAATTTAAAATTATGATAGTAGTGTCTTTGGAACAAATTTTAGATACGATAAAGACAGATTCAACATGATATGTCATTAAAATTTAAATATATTTATATTTTTTATACAATATTCAAAATGAATCATCCTATTTTGAGTAAATTATCCTGAATTTATATTCAAGATATTATAGAAAAATAATTCTGAAAATAGTTTAATTTAGAATAGAGACATGAAAAATTTATATTTCAGGGTTCCAAATTTAATATTTTACATAGTTTATATTAAATTAAATTGTGTCAAATGATGTACTGAGTAAAAATAAATACATTTCATGAAATTTAATTTATTATATAAATTAAGAAAAAATAAATTTTTATAATCAAAATATGAAGTGGTTCATGGATCTAGTCAATAGAAGACATTATTACTAAATCCTAATCAATATATGAAATAGAATGTTCAAAATATTCACTGAAATATTAAATTATCATAAATTAATTAAAATAAATCTATTAAAAGTCATTGGTGAGATATTGAATTTAAAATTGGATATATGTTTTACATTTGAATACCTCCACTGAAGAGGGTTATGAGATTATATATGAAGGAAATGATTCTCCCAATATTCACTAGGCCCTTTGATATCATTCTTTACATAGAGAATCTAACTTATCACTGAGTGCTTCTTCAATACTTCTTACATGTACATAATTTATTTCATGTATGTTTTTAGGAGATATATTATAGGTCAATAAAACGTACAGAACTCACAAGTTTTATTATTGATAAAAGATCTATCATATGATTAAAAACACGTATAGATAAATGATCCTATATATAATGGGGTATATTATTAGACCACTGATTTTTTTAATGTTTTGTAAAAAAATTTATTTTTTAATAAATCCACATAAGAATATGAAAATGTAATTGTGAAAAATTAAACTAATTTTTTCCTCCAAATATTTAAAATTTTATAGATATATATTTATCAGGGATTATAATACTACCACCCTAATTTTTTTTTGTATGAATTAATCTTAAATTTTTCATGTTTTCAAACGTAATATCATACAGGAAAAAATGTACTAAAATAAAAAATAAAATATATCATTAATATAAAACATTAAAATATAATATGATTAAAATTAAAACATATGAAATTGAAATATAACTAGGAAAATTTGGTAATGAATAATAGAATATGTAAAAAAACAGAGAGATTAAAATTTTCCTCATCTCAATTTTCCTTAATGATCAAACTACCAATGATATCATTGAAAATAATATTAAATAATGTAAAAATTATTAACATTTGAAGAAGGAAATATAATAAGAGGTTGATTGAATTTTTGTGAATAATATAAGGCATAAAATTAGAATATAAATATAATGTACGTTCAGAAATATATATTAATGTTAGAATGTATATATGATTTGGGAAAGTATATAAAAAATATTTACAATGAATATTTTATAATTTGATTATAATAGTTATTTAAAAAAGAATTATATTTTGCATATGATATATAAATCATTTATAATAGGTACTTAACATCAAAAAAAGTTAATGAAGTAAAATTGGGTAATATGGGATATTTTATTTTTTATAAAGAAAAAATTTCATATTTATAGAGAATAAATTTCAAAATAATTATATTTTATAGTTAATGAATTAAAATTTGGTAAAAAGGGATATTTCATTTATTATGAGAAGATAATGTTTTCTCACTAAATAGTAAAAAACATCAATAAACTTAAAAAACTCTAAAATACAGTTATTATTTAATATAATGTATCAAAATTATAAAAAAACATATAGTAGATTTTAGGGGGAATAAAAATTCCCATTTATTTTATCCACTTATTGGAAAATGTTCATCTATAAATGAACATTCGTTATTATCAATTATTGAGAAATAATTAATTCATAAATGTATAGATTTATCCACCATCTTATTCAATTGAATTTTAAAATATACATTATCTCGTTGAGATATATTCCATATTCAACGGCTATGTAATTTTTTATCATGTGTATAATTCCCCATGTATGTGCTTCATGATAGTTATAATGTAATTAATTTTATTAAAAAGACATCTCATGTTCTATTAATTATTTTAATTGTATTCATGCATTACAGAAAGAGTATGTGTGTTATTTTCTAAACTCACATTTAATTGGACATTATCAATATAAAAATTATTTTTGGGGTAATTTATATGTTAATTATTTATAAAACCACATATATTTTAATTTAATTTAATATTGTTTTTGGTTTTACATGTTTTCATTCCATTTTTAGTCTCATTGATCCAAATTTAACTAAAATGTTATGGGTAAGTGTAGTTATCCTTATTTCTTCTTTTTTAGTTTGGAATATTTCTCTTGCGTGACTTTATTCTTTATATTTTATTATATAGGACCTTATTAATACCTTTTGAACAACTTGTGGTCTATATCTAATGGTATTAACTTATTTTAAATTTTTCTAAAAGAATATTTTTATCTCCCTATAATTTTATTTCAAGATCATTCATTTTATCCATAAACATTCATCATATTTCTATAGGAAAATTAATCTATAAATTTTCCCCATTCTTAAGAATATATTTTTATAACTTTTTCCTTTATTTTAAAAACATTTATTTAGAAATTATTTAATTAAAACTGTTATAGAAATAAAATCCTTATTTCATCATTATTTTTAGACAAATACCAAAATTTCATTTATTGTGTTTTTTATATATTTCAATATCCATTAATAAATTTTATTTTTCACTGGGGATATTTTTTTAATACAATTAATGAATTTCATTCTTAGTATGTTTCATTTTTGTATCATTTAATTGTTTTTATTAAACATTAATCATTATTTGTAGTGAGTAAATATATGATGGATTGATGAATATTTTTTTAGTATTGTGTCTCATATATGTATGGTTTTTCATTATGTGATAATGGGACTAGAATTACAAAGCCTTATAATGAATTTTAAAATTATTTATAACATATGAAATGACATGTATGGGAATGAAGACTAAACTAAATCCAATAATTTTATTATATTCAGAATTAAACCAAATCTATTATATTATGAGAATCATTATAGTATGTCATAATGGTATTATTAGTGATACTTTATATATGAAATGATTTTTTATGATTATATTTTTGAAAATTTATAATCTTATGCCACATTCAATTTCAGTGTTTTATGTATTTTTATAATTCTCTCATGCTTCCTCATTCTTATTATTCCTTCATGGGTTATGAAAAAAATCCTTATATGAGATCAATTTTAATGATTATTATTCCATTATATATGATATTATTTATCTGGTATTAAAATACATTGATTAATTCTTCAAACCCATATGTTCAACTAATTCTTATTATGTTCCTAAATTGAAATATCACATTTTTAACCCTTACTAAGCATATAAACTCAACCATTATTATGTTTAAATTACCCATAATATGATTAATAGTGTATCATAAGATATGTATTAAATACATTCAGGTGAGGTGTAAATGTTGAGAAATTTTTACATAATTGTAAATTAAGACATTAATGTATTAGTTTATAAAACACTGAAAGCTCATACCTTTTGTGTGTTTGATTTCTCATGAATCAAATGATATGTTCAATTAAAATATTATAATATATATGTTTTTATCATTGGATTATCTCACCACTACCACACCCAACCCTTATATAAATGGTAAGTTAAAATCCAGGTTAATATTTTAATTCAAAAATTTATAGTCATATATGTTTTATTCCCTCTATGATAAATAAAAAACCAAAATATAATAAAAATAAAAATATCCTAAATTCCTCTAAATATTTCACAACACAATGATGAAATCAATTAATATATTGGAAAAAATTATCAAGTCTCATTTAAAATTTAATAAATATATTTATTTGGAAGTGTTATTTTTCAATCATGCTTTATTTGGGTTTATTAATTAAGAAAATAAAAATTTAATATTTTACTTAAAATCATACGGTTTACCACTATAATTCACTTAAATAGATAAATATATAATTAATTACTTTGGTAAAATATAAAAATCATCCTAATAATTTATTTTCATTGAATTTTATTAATTAATTAAAGCCGAACATATCATTTCATCCTTATTATGGCATCTCATCCATTATTTAAACACCATTTACACTATTTAGATTCTATTATATACACCACCTAATAATATCTTCTCATTTTTTAATTTAACTCCACTAGTTAGTTACACCATCTAAATATTATTATTTTAAGTTTTTCAATTATAATTTATTATTTTCCCACCAATAAATAAAAATATTTTATCTTATATTCATAAAATCATTTAACACTAGATCAACATTCTCATCTTGTCACAATGTGAGAAAATATTTTATGAAATTTTTTTTATAATTTTTATACATGTTCTTAGACCACACTATTTCATGTTTTTCTTCCAAAATTCCTCTACAAGTTTTATTTTTATTGTTGTTTAATTGATATTTTGTGGATATTACATCCTCATTTAAACCAATTTTCATTATTTTCCCTAAATTTATTTGTTAAAAAAACATAACTACTCAAAAATTTCTTGTTCCCTTTATATTTATATTCCTATACAATTATTTCAACTTATAATATCAAATTATATATTCTTGTGTTTCGAAAAAATATAGCAACTAAAATAACATTAAATACATTATTAATAATGTTTTAAATTAAAAAATTATGTTTCTTCACTCATTTTGTCACAATTTGATAAAATTCGTTAATATATGAAACAATCCATGATATGTCCTTACTGGCCATATTTGGGGAAAATAAAAAACTATGGTGTTTACAAGATATGGATAGAAATTTATTTCTCCTAATATCATTGGATTTTTAACTTACACCCATGCATAGCATTACTGGGTTAACTTATTTATCCAATATTGAAGAGGAACTTTGATAACCATTCCTAATATTACTCATATTGTTTATCCTTTTTATTTAAGGACCCCGATCCAATAATATAGTTTATTTATAAAATATTTCTAGAACATATTTTTATACATTCATTAGCTTACCATATTTTATAAATTTCATTCATTTTTCAATCTATAAATTTCCCATTCATTTATTTTATTCACATTATATATAGATATATCAATGAATTTATTCAAAATTTTTGTTGAGTGAAAAAATATACAGGTGTATAATTTGTTGTATTTTTATCATTGTGTAAATTTTCTGAATTATAATTCCCATTATCAAATTTATTTTTTTCTTATATATTAGTTTTGAGGATTTTATTAATCATGTGTTGTCTACAGTTTTTATTTATCAGGGAAAATTAAATTTCAATCATGTATTCTTATTTTTGAAAATATTTCTATAATGAATTATATATACATCCAATATATGTCTATTCATAAATACACTAAATAATATTCTGTTATATTTCATATAATTTAAGCATGATCCTTCAATATCCATTGAATATGTTGTTTCATACACTCTTTAAAAATTCATATTATTCATTTTATTTATTATGATAACTTTTTTAGGTCTATAATTTCCATACCCAAGATAAATTGATCTATTCAAAAATATAAATCAATATCTCAAAAATATCCATATAAATTTTTACTAGAATGGTTATTTTTACACATTATTTGATACTAAATACTAAAATTACTCTTTATATTTCTCTTAAATTCATATTTCCTTTAGTAATCCCTTATATATAGTTGTTCCCTTAAAATTTAATATCACAAAAACATTCAGAACCCATTTAGTGATACTTTTAATAATAAATTTCTATGTCATAACATAACATCCAAAAAAATATGTGTATGATTGACATAATTTTATTATAATTAATCATAACAACTCAATTATCAAACAACCCCAAAGTTCAGTGTTATTATAAACCTAGAGTATAGAAAAATATTTTATATTATATTTATGTGATGAAATCAAATTTATTTAATTATTCATGAAAATACACTTAAATACATCTTATAAATATAAATATAATATTGAATTCCCTCAAACATAAAATATAAATCATAGTATAATTAAACTTTTAAAAGATAATGTTTTTCATAATAATGTGATGGGAATAAATTAAAGAGAGATGATGGTTCAAAGATTAATAACATCCACATTCATAAGTAAATAATATAATAAAAGTTAAAATTATTATATATAAATAGAATATCTTTTATTAGAATATAATATTTCCAATTATTAATCATAATAAAATGGATATTTAAATTTTTTATAAAATCAAGAATTTGTTTTTGAATTTGTTTTAATTATTGGAAAATATAAGGATATAATGAAATAGTATAATGTATATAAACATGATAGATATTAAAAAAGGTCTTATACTGTATTTATTTTAAATCCCATTCAATATCTTTTAAGTGATATAGAAAAAACAAGGAGATTTAAAGGGAATAGAGTGATAAAGAGGAAAATCCACTTTCATGAAATTAAATCTCACATGAACATGTCATAAATCCTTATATAATCAAATTGACTTACAAATTATAAATTTACAAAAACAATTAATATTTTTTTATAAATTATATTTAAAAATTAATTATTAAATCTTTATTCATTATTTTTATGTGTCACCAGAAGGTATTATTTTGATGATTTCCTTGAATTATTTGGTTTTTTTTATTATAGTAATTTCTTAGTTTTCCATAATTTATCCAAATGATTATAGTCATGGTAATGTGAAATTAAATTTCAATTATTTAGTAATATTTATTTTTTTCCATGTTAGTTCTATTTATGATTGATAAAACTTGTGCTCTTGGATTTTTTCATCATTGGTAATTTTATAAAAAAATAAATACATAAAAAAAATATTTCTATTTGAATATAAAAATTATATAAAAGTAATAATTGCAGAAATTTATCATAAATATATATTTTAAAAAATATTTTTACTAATAATTCAAGATAGGTGATGATAAATGTGGGTTTTTACCATTCATGTGGGTGGAAAAAATCCACACTGAGGATGTGATAAATATAATGCATAAACAATAAGAAATCATTTTTTAATTCTATTACCCAAATTAATGACTAACATTTATAAATTTTTAGTATACTTTCAATGAGTAGTTATATATATAAGGTATAATATTAAAAATATAAAGAAAATTTCTTAAGGAAGAGTTAAAACAAAATATATTATATTTATCCCTCATTTGATAATTTCTATTCTTAAATGTTAAATATATTTTTTGTGACCAAAATCTATCCAATAGGTATAATGTTACAATTATATAATTTATCTATATTTTTTAGTGTTAATTTCAAAAAATTTTAATGGTACTAAAATAAAGAAGATACGATATTTATAGTTTTGGAGGGTAAAATTATTATAAATTTTCGTTTATTTTTATCAATATTAGAACTGATCCACTTCACTTCAGAATTTCCCCAATTTACCTCTTAATGATCAACGATAATTATTAGTTCTAATTATAGATACATTTCACTAATAAAATTATTTTTTTGAATGTCTACTCATTAATAATGTATTTTATTATCCAATTATACCATATTTGAAATTTTTTATTGAATATTATTTTAAAAAAATATAAAATATCAAACCCTATATAAAATATTGATGTGTTGATAAAAAATATTAAATAAAATTTAATCAAAAAAATTGTAATTTAAAAAAATCATTATAAATTAAAAATTAATAATACATAAAAAGCATGTTTCTATGGTCAATGATACATCATTTCAAATAAATACCCTATCCATATTTAAAATAGCATAGTTATTATTTCTTTCAAAATAATTATTTATTTACATATCTATATTATATTATTTATAATAACTTATGTATATCTTCAACTTTCAAATAATGGATACAAGTTTTTTATATTGAAATGTTATATACTCAATAATCATATACCAAATGTCCAAGTATCCAATGACCATTTATCCAATTAAATATAAAATGACCACTTTTACATCATTAATTTCAATGAATTTCGATTACCACATCCCCAAAATTTAAAAATACCATTCAGTTATTTATTTTTGAATGAAAATTATATTTTTCATTACCATTATTTTCCAATGATTAAAAAGGGATCGTATAGGGTATGATATTTTCAAAAAGGTACAAATTACTAGGTATCAACCTTGTAGACCATTTTTTAATTTAGAATTTTTCTTTATTATTGTTTCTGAAATAAATATATTATATTTTTACTATTATTATATTAAAATAATTTGACAATTGTTTTATTATAATTCATTCCCTTAAAAATATTGTGTCATTAGTGATGATTTTATTGTATGTATTGAAAAATATATTAATGGATCATTTAGTATTTAAGTATTTATTAATTATCCCTTAAAATACAAATTTTTTCCAATAAATAATTATAATTCATGATATAAATATGTTATTTCATCATTATGTTCTCATGTAATATTTTTTGTTCATATAATTCCACTATAGATCATTGAATATGTTCATTTTAACATTTTATAACACATTAACTATTTGATCCAACAAATTGTAAAGACCACAACTTTTATAAATGATATTCTATATTTTTTAATAAATAAAGGATTTATCAATTAATGATGTTATAGAAACACATTCAAAACATTAATATTTCTGAATTTTATATCCTATCTAATTTAAAATACGATTAACCATCATAACATTAGATAATATAGTCATTGATTTGGGATCATATTATTAGAATATATAATGGGTGTTGATAAAGACCAATTGACAAACATGGAATAAGTGATGGCCTCAACTAGTAAGATCATAACCTATTTTTCCCACTTATCTATGATTCTCAAAGAGATAAAATCACTACGAATTTTCCAGTGTAAATCCCAATCCTGGAATCATCATCGGAGTCTAGAACCTATCCATTTATAGAATAATTAAAGGCCATTAATATTACAACCAAATCAATGAATTTTTAACAACTATCATTAAATCATTAAATCACACACCTTTCCCGTAGATAATTCACTATTTTAATAAGGATCAATGTATCTAGACCAAAATAGTATGATTATTTCTAATTTTCTATTTTTTTTAAAAAAAAATTCTATTATATTATTCTGTCAGTTTATAATAATTATATTACATCCTTGATAAATATTAGACTTTATTATGATAAACATTGATTTTTTTTGAAATATATAGTTTCAATAAAGATAGTTCAGGATGATTTCAATAATTTTTTAAAACAAATTATATTTGAATAAAACAATATTATTAAATAAGAAAATTATATATAAATGATAATCTAATTTTATGAAGTCAAATATAATTGTACAAGGGTTTGAAAACTATTATTGAAAAAAACCAGTATTTTTCAATAAATGGAATTTTATTATAAAAAAATTTAAATTTATATATTTATAGAATCATTATACAAAAAAATAGTATTTTCAAAATACTCATAACAAAATTATACATTGGTGATTTTTTAATTTTTTTTGAGATACTCAATCTTTTGGTTGAAAAATAAATATGGTACAAATATAGAATAAGTATTATGAAATCATGATGATATAAAACTTGAGTTATATATGAAAAAAGGCATTTGCGACCCAAATATTTTTCCACCATAAAATTAAGAATTTTTTTATTAGATTAATTTTATAAATCCTTAAGGAATGCTATAAAAAATATATTATAATTTATGGTTTAGAAGTAAATTATTTATAAACGCATATCTCATCCACATCATCAATGTTAATATTTTAATGATATTGGTTCTTAATCATGAAAAATAATTAATACCACTTCACTATGGATTAAATTTTTGGGATGAATATGTAGTTGATTTGGTTTTGATTACAATGTCATATAGAGTTCAAAACCAATGTGTCAAATTTAATAATGAATTTTCATCTCATTTAGTATATAAACTCACTCAAACACTCATTCCATATCATAAAAAACCCTTTTAGAATGAAATTACTCTATATTTAATTCTCTAAAGTCCTCTAAATGATCCCCTATGTTCTCAAGATTCTCATCCCAATGTAATTAGAGTAACCCTCTTAAGGTAAGGGATTTATCTCTATTTTTTTCATTCACGAACCTTCTTTATGTTTATAATTTTGAACCAAAATTGATTATTTGTTTATGAATTTTATAAATGTCCATTTACAATTCAATTAATTTTATATTAATGAAATATTATTTAACCCCTCTAATTATAACATTTACCAAATTCATAACTATATCAAAGTAAGAAATGTCTTTATATTATTTCTCATCTAAGAAAATTATATATGTATAGTATTTTAATCTCAATTGATTATATTTTTAATAGTTTTAAAAATATATTATTACTTTCCAATTGATTTACAGATAATTTATAAACACCCAGATGTTTTATGAATTATTTTGTTAAAATTATTTAACTTTCTTCAATTGCTTACAAGGCACATATTCATGAGTTTAAAAGAACCATGGGATGCAATTAGTATAAAATGAACATTCTTACATAGTTGTTTGGATAATGGGAATAAATAAAAATAACTTATGAAAATGTATGGTTGTGTCATTTTCTATAAATTATTTATAAAAAATATAAATAAATCATATTTTGGCATTTTTGAATAAATAAATTGATTGAATTACTATTATTAAAATTAACTAATGGAATAAATATTTTGTATATTTAATAATTTTTTTTATATTCATCCAAATAGATATTTTTGTTATATGGTATGACTAAAATATTTTAATGTAAAAAACATATGTTTTTTGAAAGAAAATTCTCTTCTTTTTAATGGAGAAAACATTATAAATTAAGATTCCGACATATTAAAATTTATTATATGAAAAAATATGTTGTTTTTAATTTGAGAATAAGATTTACATTTGATTAAATGTTAAGATTATTTTTGTAGCCTTCAAATTTTTATAAACAGTAAAATACATTATATTTTAATTGAAAACAACTTTTTTCATTGAAATAATTTAATGCTAGAATTTTAATATTTAATGGTTTAAAATTGTAAATTGAATATATTTTTATCACTCAATATATTTTAGGTCATTATTATTTATTTTATATTGAATTCATAAGTAAAAAATTTCAATCTTTAACAACATTTTAAAATTTAAAATTTGATTTCTCTTTCCAACAGTTAGATAAAGATTAAATTAATCACTGAAACTTCTATGTTTTGGATTACAAAAAATTAATTCCATATTTGTAATAAGTAGGTCCAACTTGTTTAAATATCATTATTCTATTTTTGGGCATTATAAATTGTAACTTTATTAATTTTAATTATTATGGTAAAAGGGTAAATCCAGTAATTATGGGTAAAACTACTATTATAATATTTCCTTAAAACTTTCCTTAAATCATTAGAATATTTTTTTAACTAAATAATTAATGGGTTTAAATGGTTTGAATTTGGAAGCTACTTGGATGAGATTAGTACATTTAATTTAATTTTATTTAAATAAAATTAAAATATGTCTCACAATATTTTAATAATTAATATTTTTTATATAATGTTTTAATGAATGTAAATTTTATTTTAAATACTCATTTTAGATATTTTTTTTAATATGATAATTTTTTTGTAACTCTTAGTAAATAAATAATTACTTTAATGACTTATACTTTTATGTTGTAAAAATTAAATAATTGATGAGAAATAAATAAAATAATTTTTATTCAAATGATAATAACCCTAAAAACCCAAATAGTTGACCATGTCTTATTTTTAGATTATATATCGACCATAACCATCCAATGGTCATGTTAGTGACCATTTGGAGCCTTATAAAAGTGATTATGAACATTATATTATAATATGTAATGCGATGTTAATGTTATCACATACATGTTTTCAGAATTATAAAATTCTAATGTTGAATTTTATAGAATGTAAATTTGAAAAAAAACTGTTATTAATATAAATAATATATTTATATTCATTAGAATTTTATTTTAATTTTTTGGAAAAAATAATTATATTAAATAATTACATAAAACTGATGTAGTAAATATTTTATTAATAGAGGCAACAGATAAATTTTAGAAAAATTAAGAAAATAAAAACAATTTGGTATAATTTCTATTTCTAATAAATTTTATATATGACTTTGAACTATTAGTAATATAATTAAATGGTTTTTTATAAGTAAACTTGTTATCATAATGTTTTTAATAATTGATGAACTGAATAGTGTAAAAATTTACACCAATGTTTGTTTAAATAAATAGTGTATTATTAAAATATTTATTAATCATAATTTTTTAAAAAAATATATAAAATTTTTATATATTAGAAAATATTCCATGGTATTTATAAATGGTATAATTGACATCATTTAAGTAAATATTTTACCATTTTAATATTGAAATATTTGTTAACCTAGTTAAAAATTAAATACAATATCTATGTGTTAATTAAAATGTTAAGGATTAAATTTGATAGAAAATCATATTCAAAATCATTTGGTTTATGATATTACAACCATATCTCATATCATTATATAAATTGGGATATTTTAGATGTTCTTGGATGGGGTTTTATTTTATTATAAATTAAAATTTTCATAGATCCCAAATGTACCTCTCACTTCAATTAGTAAAGGGGACCTCCCCCCTCACCACTTCACTATACATTAATTTTTAAAACTCAGCCATACCCTACCCAGTTCCCTAACTAACTTCCATATTATCCCAATAATAGTATTGGTTTTCTTAAACCTCAAACTCCAAAGATTTAAGAAAAGATTTAGAGGATACACATCGAAGAAGAGGTAATCCCCTCTATAGATTCTTTCATTCATAATTTTTCTAATTCTTCATATTCTTATTTGTTTCATTATAATGTAATAACTCATATATCACATATATAATGAGCTTATACTATGATTATGAAACAATAATATTCCACTTTATATCCATTCAATGAAAAATGAAATTCCCAAGTGTGAGTAGGTACAGCTTGCCGTCTCCACACAAAGGTGTAATATGTTTTTCAACACCACCATAAGTGGATGGATATACTGATAGAAATATTAACTATATATGGTTATTTTACATTATATTTATTCTGAAATATTACACCTCATTCACTTCAATACCATTCAATAATTATGTGAATGATAACGCTGCTTATGTGTCCGTACAATCAATTGTCTTCACGATGTGATGTGATTGATTAAACATGATCTTCAGTAAATAGTGATTATATAAATGTATAGAATGAATAAATATGATATATATAATTTAAATATCATTTTTAATGATTTAAATATGAAAATTCAATAATAACTATAACTTATTCGACAAAACATGCATCATGAAATGAAACAGTTAATACCCAAATAACAAGTAATAATGAAATATTTTTGAAAACAAGGATTAAAATATGATCATATATAATATATTTATAATGAATATGATTATAAAATAAATTTATGAACTTATTTAAATCATTATATATGGTTTTTAGAAACATACAAAATAAATTGGACCTACAGTTACAGATAAATTTGAAATCTCATTATTATTCGAGATTGTTTATTCGTAAGTAATTAATGTGGTATATTTCTCATCCACATCAATGTTTCATAAATATGAATTCCAAAACGTTATTTCTATCCTTATAAATTTTTTAGTTTCAATTTTTTATTGGTTAATTTTTCTTAAATGTAATGAGTGGAATTTCATGTTGTTTCTTATTTGAGGTACATTTTGACTTTTAGATAGAAGTATCAGAAGAATGTTTTCTTTTAACTTATATCACATGAGTTGATTTTCACATTTTCATAACACCATATTTAAATGAAGAGTTAATTAAAATATTGGATGTTTATATTCAATTAAATTCTTTTCTTTTAAAAATTCATGGCATTTTGAGAAAAAAATGTTTTTGATTAATAAATGATAATTTCCACAAAAATTAGTTTGAGTTTCTTTACCAATATTATTATCCATCTAATCTGAAATTCATAAAAAGGGTTATGTTTCTTGTATACTATCCATATTATTCATATTCTTTGATTTTGAATATGATGTACTTATATTCATTAAATCCCTTATTTTATATGGATTATGTTATGATGGGATGATGATTATGAAACCCATTTTATCCCTTTGGGTTATGCTATGATGAATGATTTATGTTTTTGTAATATACAGAAGAATTATTTGATTATGAGATGGTGGAGACCTATATCTCTGTATAAGAAATTGGGTAAATATTCGTATCTCATGAGATAGAAAAATAAATAAGGGAAATGTTCTCAGTTCAATAATATAGGACAGGAATAAGGAGTGGACGAAGTTAAATAATAGTTTTTCCACTTTGATAGTCTTGGAAATTAGTCTTGAAAATTTTGAAATGGTTTTCTATGCTTATTTTTTGAGACATCATGTTTGATTCTCTTACCCTTTTTATTATGTTCATTGATTCAAATTAAGTATTATGATTTATCATATGGCATGAAATCACAATCATTCATATTTAGGATACGATTTTCAAAAGTAATGTTCTTATGTATTATATTTATGTTATGACTCATATCTCTAGTGTTTACCCTTAATATAAATTTTATCTCACCCTTTCATATGTGTTTTTTATAGTTTATGAATAATGGTATTTTGTAAAACAAGTCAAATTTGGTTTATTTATGAAGAAATAATTATGAGATAATGAATATTTCTTCTGAACCAGTTGTTTATATTTCTCACATTCAAAAGAAACGTTACATATACGATCATGTAATGGATTTTTTATATTTTATAATCAATATTCATTAGATTTTAAGTAATGTCAATGTATTTAAATTGTGTACTGTCATATTTGGTATCAATGGAACGATATAGTTAACTATTGACAATAGGATGAGAAAATCATATAAATAAACAAAAAGATATGCAGAAGTACATGTTACAAAACTAGTTCCTTATAAATGATCATGAATAACCAAGGATAAAAACAAAATTATCCTAAATTAATATTTTATTCTTGATTATGTCCTTTTACCAATATGATTACGTTTTCTGAATCTATGCTTCTTGGTTTAAGTCAATGAATATAACCCAAAGGAACCACATCAATGATGAATGTGACGGGTAATAAAATGAATATCCTACTATGAAACCAAATGTTATTGAAGTTTGAATAAAATATATTGTAGTTATGCTGACACGAAATTCTCATGATATGAATGATTCATGACAAAAAAATGAGAAAATAAGGGAACATAATTTTGTTTATTCCTTCATGAGGTAGTTTCCACCTTCTTTCCATGGGAATTCTAATCCACTATTGGAAAAATAATGTATATGTACCACTAAAAAGGTATTTTGAGTTCTCTATTGTTCAAAACACGATAAAGTCATCTTAATATCATATCATTTGGAATTATGAAGCTAATAGATGGTGGAACATTATCATGAATATGAGGAATGCCATGAAATTGAACCCATTGAATGGGACTAGTTTAAGAAAATGTATTTCCTATAAGTAAATTCCTCATAGACTTCAAAACAATATGGATAAAGAGTTCCTTCAGATTATGTGAATGGACTATGAATCCATTAGTACCTGCGAATAAAATTTTACAAGAATTAGAAGGTGAAATTTTGGAATTATTATCTTATCTGAGGGTGAAATTGATCAATTATTTAGTGTCTTAAAACCAAGTCTCTAAAGGTAGTTATCTACATGGTAAATCAATAGCTACGAATAAATCATTTTATGTTATCTGAAGTTTGATATTGAGATTGGATAAACTGATCAGTCGTATGGGTTTGATAAGAAGAGATAAATTGAATTCAAGGGAAAAAGTCAAAGCGACACTGAAAAGAGGATGAGTTTTACCTTATCCTAAATTTTTTGGTATGAAACATGGAAGAAGTTGTCTTAAAGGGAATAGAAAATGTTTTATGTGTGGAAAAGATGTTGGTCGGGTAGTTGAATGTTGAAGTGATGAAAACAGATGTCGAATGGTGTGCATAGTGAAAATGATACACAAAATGCACCTCTTACCCTTCAAAGTTACGCGAGAAAGGAAATGGGGATTATACCAATAAATTCCTTAATCCAATGGGTTTTTTAGATGAACTACATTAGAAAAATCATATGTCCAAATAAAATGGAATGTCAAATGTGATGACAATTTGAAATATGTATTACAATTATTATGTTGTGAAAGGTACACATATTATCCACTCTAATGTAGAAAATGTTTAATTTTATTATGGATCGAACCATTCATTTAATCCTGATGAATTTTGTACGGGTATAACAAATTACCTCAATAATGAGATATTGAGTTGGTTTTGAAAACTCATAATGTCAAAATAGTGACATCAAAATTTTAAAATTGTTCTCCATTCAATGATTGTAGATAATACTTCTTGTAAATATTGTGTTCCTTCTTATAGTGGAATTTTATGTTAATTTTTTTACAGACCGGGTTTCTTTATATGGATCTCATATCAATTTCCCAGGAAGGGATGTCAATTTTTATATTCTAGAAAAATCTCTTGTCATCTAGCTGTGAGAGGATGAATATAACCTTCCACTACAAATATATTCCATATTATGGGTCTTTGTCTCCATAAATGAATGATATCTATATCTAATTACTAGGTATAAACTCGCAATTAACAATACACCCATTACACAAGATTATTATTATATCATTGAGGAAGAATTACAAGGTCTTTCACCAAATCAAAAAGTTTAGTTCTCAATATAACTCATAATTGGATATATTCTTATTTCGATGACACTAAATAGAATAGAACCAATTTAGTTTTGATAATTAAAGAAGCAACTCCAAGATAATTTTGACAAGGGATTCATACACCATAGTGCATCACCTTGGGGATCACCTTTCTATTTATTATGACGAATGATGGATCAATGATACTCTTCATTGATAATCCTGAAAATATCAAGATCACTGTCAAAAAATAGTATCCTATAACCCAAATTTATGAATTATTTTACCAACTACCCCAAGATAAAATAGATTTCAATGATTTATCATTGATCGGGATATCATCAATTAACAGTCAAGAAGTAAGATATACCAAAGATGACATCTTTTACAATGTATTTACACTATAAATTTATAGTGATTCCTTTTGGTCATACTAATACCCATACTATTTTCAGGAATTTAATGAATACAGTCTTTATGGACTATCTTGAGTAGTTTTATGTAGACATTATAGGTGATATTATTGTTTATTCAAAAATAAAGGAAGGTCGTTAAGATCACTTGTGAATTGTATTGATGTCCTTGATAAAGGATAAAATCTATTAATGGTTAACAACTATGAATTTTGGAAACATAATGTTTCAATTTTTTGTCACATAATCTCACGATATGGGAAATATATAGATCGAGCAAAAATAGATGTTATTGAATATTTTCCAAGTCCAACAACTGTAACTGAGATCTGATGTTTGCTGGGTTTAGATGAATATTATCGACATTTTGTGAATGATTTTTCATGATTATCAAATCCACTGACCATTTTTAATCGAAAATGAGTTAAATTTTTGAGGATAAAGGATTTTGAAGATAATATCGAAGAGATAAAAATAAGTTTATCCAGTGCACCTATGCTCACACATGATTTTAGTTGAGAAAAAATGTGATTTATAGTGATGTATCGAAAGGAGGGGATAGGTTTGTTTCTCATGAAAAATGATATGGTGATACCTTATGCCTCATGAAAATGGGAAATCCATGAGAAAAATTACCCAACTCAGGATTTGGATTTAGTTGTGGTAATATTTTCATTAATAATGTAGTGAAATTATCCATATGGTCAACGGTTTGATATTTTTATAGATCATAAAATTTTAAAGAATGTTTTCACACAAAATGATCTGGATATTTATCAAAGAAGATAGTTTTAGTTGATTAATGATTACTAATTTTCAATACTTTACCACCTTGGGAATGAAAAGAAGATGGAATATGATTTGAGTAGAAAATACCATTCTAGAATATCAATGATGAGGATTAAAAAATATCTAATATTTATGTATTTGAAAAGGATTGAACTTCAAAATTCAAAGGAGAGGGAGAAATAATATCTTTACAAATTTAATATCCAACCATCTATACACATGAATATTAAGTAGGAATAGAAGGATGATGTAGAGCTACAAAAGAATGTGGGAAATGATTCTAAATTCAACCTTGATTGGGATGGAATAATAATGTTAAAGAAACATATTTCTTTAATACTAGAGGTAATGAAGGAGCTATTGGATGAGTATTATATTTATTCATTATCTATTAATCCCGGAAGAAAAAACTTATATGGTGTCAATAAAGTGTATTTATAGTGCTATGGTATGAAACGAGGTGTTTCCAAATATGTCTCTCAATGATTATTGTTTTAGGAAGTTAAGGAAATGAGATAGAAGTCTAACAGGATGTAATAACCACTATCTATACCAGAATGGAAATAGAAGATCATCACTATAGACATTTTCTTTAAACTTCATAAAAAATCAAAAGGCCATAATGTGGTAAGGGATATAGTTTTTCTTCTTATGATGTTTGAACACATCATTTCTATTAGAGTTAATTTTTCTCCTGATCAACAATATAAGATATACGTAAGAGAAGTGGAATGATTACATTGAGTAACACTTTCCATTATATCAAATTAGGATCCAAGTTTTTCCATCCTTTTTTTGGTGAAGTCTTAAATAAGCTCTTGATATAGAGTTATGTTTCAGTACTACTTATCATATAAAGACATATTTTTAGTCTGAGTGAAAAATTATAAATATAGAAGAATTTTTGTGAGCTTGATCTATAGATTTCAAATGATATTTAGATCAAAAACTACCATTGGTTTAATTTTCATAAAACAATAACTTTCAATCCACTATTCATAAGCCTCCTTATGAATCACTATATGAAAATAAGTGAATAAATCGAACATTATGGGATGATTTTTGAGATAAAAATCCATTATGACATGATATTGTTGATGGAATAGAAGAAAATGAAAGATCTAATCAATAAAACATAAGATTAGATCAAATTCAACAAAAATGTTATGTTGAAAATAGAAGAAAATACCTAGAGTTTGAAATGGATGATATGGTGTTTCAAAGAATATCACCCTATAAGAGAGTAATTCTATTTTGAAATAAGGGAAAGTTGAGCCCTATGTATATAAATTTTTCTTAATTTCAAGACCGTGTATGGAAGCTAGATTACTGATTTGAACTTCCACTGAAACACTCTCATGTTTATGATGTGTTCCATGTATCTCTCATGATAACTTATATACTTGATCCTTCACATGTCCTAGACTCAGAATTGATACAGTTGGAGAATGATATTTCTTATAAAGAACAACCAATATAGATTTTGGATGGTAGCAAAAATGTTCTACGAAACCTGACCACTTGCATGGTGAAGGTTTTGTGGCGGAACTAGAAATTTGAGGAATCTAGGTGGGAACTTGATGATATGATGATGGATCGATATAATTATATATTTTAATCCAAGTGATGAATTTATTAGGTGGAATGTAGTTTAGAGGGGGTATAATGTAACATACAGATGTTTTTTTGAAATATTTTCTTGAAATAATTTTAAATTTTTAATAGCTTACATTACCAAAAAAATTGAGCGTTTAAACATACCAAGAGACACCTTTATTATAAAATTAACATTTTCAGAAAGTTATTTGGTTACGGTTAATAAATATAACTTACTTATGATAATTTATGGTCAATTCATTCACAAAGAGTTATTTATGAGAAACAGTAATCAATTATATAATTTTATTTTTTATTAACAGATTTAGTGGATTACTATTAGTAAATTAAATTAATGAAATATTTTCCTTATATAATTACTAATATATTTGTGATATTCATCGAATATATATTTTTTTCATATGGTATGAACAATCCTTATTTGATGTATAAAGACCTATATTTTCAAAAAGGGTAATTTTACGCCTTTTAAGGTTAAAATACATTCAAATTATGATTCAAAAACACTAATAATTTTTACATGAGAAAATATGTTCATTGGAAACATGAAATAACAATATTATTTAGATGAAAATTTAATATTATTTTGATAAATTTAAACTTTTGATGAATATTAAATATACATTAAAATTTAATTTTAAACAAATTTTATATTCAAAATAATTTATATAGTAAAAATATAACATTTAATTGTTTAAAATTATAAATAAATACATTTTTATCATTAAATATAATTTATTATGTTAGCATTAATTTTAAATTTAATTCATATGTAAAAAAAATTCAATATTATACAATGTTTTAATATTTAAAACATGTTCTCTCATTCCCAGAAGAGGATTAATTTTAAATTAATTACTCCAATTTTTGAGTTCAAATTTTTAAAAACTTGATTCCATATTTTGAATAAGTAGGTTCAAATTTTGTAATTTGTTATTTTATTTTTTCCCAATATTAACAGTAACTTCAATAATATTTGTAAATACGAAATATGTGTAAAACAGGTAATTAAGTGTAATATTAATATTATAAAATTACACAAATAGTTGTATTAATATCATTATATGAGTGTTTTTCTATATAAACCATCATTGGGCCAAACTGGTGTCTATTGGATGTAACTTTGATGATATTGAGGCATTTAATATATTTTTTTAAAAAATATGTTCAATATGTCAAACTAAAGTTTTAATAAATAAATCATTTTTAATAAGATTATACCACAGATAAATTTTATTATACATACTCATTTTAAATATTCAATTATTTTATTTATCATGGATATTTATGTTTATGTTTTATGAAATAAATAATTACCTTAAATACATATTTGTTTATGTTGAAAAAATTAATTAATTGATGAGAAATGAATAAATCAATTTTTATTAAAATGCTAATAACCATAAAAAGTCCAAAAATACTTGACCAAATAATATAGGTTGAGTATATCTCGACCATCTCCATTTGAGGGTCGAGTTACTGTCCATTTTGATCCTTATACAAGATATTATGCTCATATATTATTTCATTTAAATTGATGTTAATGTTGTCACATTCATGTTGTCCACATTATAAATTTTTAAAGTAGGCTTTTCCAGTAGATAAATTGGACTTAAAATATTATTATGAAATCTAGTAGATTTATCTTCATCGTTGAATTTTCTTTTATATTTTAATTTAATAGATAAGTTTATTAAATAATTGCACAAAATTAATGTAATAATTATTTCATTAATTCAGATAAAAAATAAATGTTATTAAAATTATAAAAATAAATATAATTTTGTCTAATTAATATGTATAATGAATTTTCAACATTACCTTGACCCCATAGTAATATAATTAAATTTGTTGGTTTTTATTTAACTTTTTATCTTAATTGTGTTGAAAATAAATGAATTGAATGGTCTCCGAATTGACAATATTGATGGTTTATCAAAATAATGTTCTAATTAATTACATCAAAGCAATAAAATATATTTTTAAAATATTGAATAATTATTTTATTCACTAAAATGTTGTAATGTATTTATATATGGTATAATCAATATTAGATAAGTTTATATTTTACCTTTTAATATAAAAATATTTGTTACCTAATATAAAAATTAAATTGAATGACTAAGTGTTATTTAAAATTATAAGGTTTGAATTGGCATAAAAATTTCTAATATCAATTTAATTATGTAATTAAAACCCTATTATATCTCATATTCATAATTGGTACATATTTTATCTTTTTGGATGTGCATTTATTTTATTATAATTTAATATTTTTAGTGGCCCCAAATGTTCCCCTAGTCTAATTTATTAAAGGGCTCATCCTCCCTCACATATTCACTTCACATTGAGCTTTAAACGTCATACAGACCCTACCATTTCCCCTATAAACATCCATAGTAACATTATAGTGTTTCTAGTATTCTTAAAATAATAACTCTTGTACTAAAAAAAGGGGTTTATATGAATCACATCGAAGATGAGGTAATCAGCTTACCGATTATTTGAAAGTTCATTATTCTTCTACTTCCTCCTCAATATTTATTTCATTATAAAATTAAAAACATAGTATCAATTATAAATTAATACTTAATATGGTTATGGAACAATAATATTCCACTTTCTATCCATCTTAAGAAAAAGGAAATCACCACGTTCCCATACATACATTTTGTCATCTCCACTTGTAGTATAATCAGTTTTTCACTACCGGTTTTCTTGGAGGGGTATAATGATTGAAATAAAAACAAAATATTATTCTTATAAAATTATATTAAATTTTAAATATTTTAATCCTATCTATTATATAGCCTTAAACAATTTTGGGAATGATATAGTTGCCTGAGCTTACGTATGACCTACCATCTCCATGATGTGATTTGATTCATTCTATATAATGTTCATTAAAAAGGATTATATTAATTTACATAATGAATAAAAATGAAATATAAAATGTTAAAATCATTTTTAATGATATAAATATGACATGTGAAGGGGAATCAAATCAATTTTGTCAAAACATGCCTAAAAATAAAGCATTTAATAACTAAATAACAAGTAATAATGAATTTTTATTAAAAATAGATGATAATTTGATCATATACGAGAGTATAAAAATGACTAGGATTATGAAGAAATTCAATAAAAATATTCACATCATTATATAAGTTTTTTCGATGTATACAAACGAAATCAAACCTATGGTAAGGGATAATGTTTCAATGTCATTATTATTCGAGATGGTTCATTTGTACGTATTTACTAGATTATATTTGTCATCCATATCCTTCATTCATAAATATTTATTCCAAAATATTATTTCTATCCTTATAATATTTTTAAATTAAATTTTACCCATTGGTTATTTTTATTAAGTTGTATAGAAGTAATATTTTGTGGTCTTAGTTTTGAGGTACATTTTGACTTTTAGAATAAAGTTCTAGAAGAATGTCCAATTTAAACTTATAAAACATAAGAATATTTTTAAATTTTTATAACTCTGCATTTCAATGAATATTACATTACAATATTTCATGTTTATTTTTAAATAATTTTTTTTCTATTAATGTTGTGTGAAATTGGAGAGAAATTTTTTTTATGAAGAATGTATATTCACTTCAAGAATTAATTTAAGGTGTTTTAAAAGAAATTCCATCTATGATGGGATTCTTAAATATGGTTTACTTAAATATTACTACATATATTATTTCTACGGTTCTATTTTGATTATTATGAACATATATTCCTATAATCCAGGTTTATGTATATTTTGTTATGATGGAATGATGTTTAAGAAACACATTTAGTCCCTTAGATTATGTTATGATGAATGATTTATGTTTTTGTGGAACACGTAAGAACAATTTCATTGTGATACAGGTAGTAATTATATCTCTCTCTAATGCATTTGCTAAATATTATTATTTCATGACATATTTAATGATGGAATGGAAACTAATTTCTGTTCTATAATACTAGGATTGAATGAGGAGTGAAATCGGTTCAGTAATGGTCCTTACTTGCTATGATGGTCTTGGAAATGAGCCGTGACTAGTAAAAAATGACATTCAAGGCTTATGTGTGAGCCAAAAAATATCAGGGTATATTTTATGAACTTTGGGATTATATTCACTGATTTCTATGAACTTTTATGATTAAACACACGAAATGATATCACAATAATTTACATGCAGGATGTGATTTTAAAATGTTATGTTATAATGTATTATGATTATGATATGACTAATATCTCCCTTATTTAACCTTAATGAGCATTTTAGACGACCATTTCTTTTGTTTCTTTTCCATAGGTCATGAAAAAAGGTTACAAAGTATGAAATTTCAAAAAGGGGTGCAGTTATTATGTAATATGTTAGATATCGTAAAGATGTATTATGATCTATTTTATTATGTTTCCTTATTTCTGAATACACTATAACTGTACAGACATATCATGGATTTGTAATATTTTTAATGAATATTATTCAACATTTAATTAATATAAATGTATGTAATGTATGGGTTGTAATAAATTTGGAAGATTTATCCACCCTAATTATTAACTTTTCATATGCTATTATTATTTTAATATAAGGGATATGCTCTTAATACTATTTATTAATAAACCTTCTTTATATCTTTCTATTTAGATTCCATTTTCCCTTGTTGGTATTTGTTCTCTCGCATCCCTCTAACGTTCCTTTTGATTTACTTGTGATTATATACCCTTTTCAGTCTCATTAAACCTTTAAAATAACCTTTATGTACCTATGTTATAATTCTGAAATTATCATGGGCTTTTTCAGGAAAATTTTGGTGTAGTGAATGGCCTTCCCGATTTATAGTTAACGTTATTCACCAAAATATTCATATAATTATTTTATTTTGGGAATTAAATTTATGTAAAAAAACTATTTGATCATGGTATTAATTTTCATTATGTTCATCATCTTATTGTACGATCAATGTACCATCCTTTTGCATACACATGACATGAAAATTATGAGTTCACCTATGCAACTCTTAAATAATTTGGCTAATGTATTAGTATCATGTGATGATTTGTTTAGGATTATCATGTTCATGTAATAATTTTTGGTATTTTTTTCTATAATTTTATGTATTGTTATTGTTTTTCCTTTAGAAATGTTTATTATGTCCACTTTTATGTTGTTTCACATTCCCTTATTTATATTATGAAATCACGTAATATCAAGAAACATTGTTAAGGATTATGATTCTGAACCCTTATATTTCATCTTGATATACCTCTTGACTATCATGTATTACATTCATCTGGTCATGATTCTTTTATTAACATATTAAGACTTATAGCTCCTCCCATTCTTATTTACATCACCAGTTTAACCCATGCAGTATAAAAGGATCGATGTAACATGAGATTAAGGTATGGATATTTTAAATATTGTTTATGTATATTCTAATATGTTATGTTATATAGCAAATTTACCTAAGATAACATGGCTCAAGATGTTATGGGTTTCACTAAATTTTCTTTTATGTAAAAAACCAACAATTATTGTGTATTTAATTTCGGATTTTTCATAGTTGTTATCATATGAATGTCAATTTATTGTTGGGATTAGGATTAAAAACTACAACGAAAGAATTAAATATATGCGTTGACAATGAAAATCATCCTCCCATTTCGTTCAAGAATAAATTGTGTTATTTGGATGAAAATATTTCCTAATCTAGATGAAATATGTGGATGTGGATTTGGGATTGTTTTAAAAATAGGAAATAACCCTAAAATGGAATAATGAGCCATAATTGATTAAGAACATGTACATGACAACATGTCAGGTTGAAAAACTAATTTTTCAATATTTGGGGTAGATGATATTGTAATTTCACTAGAACCTTATGAAAAAGTATTATGGAAATAAAAAATTTGGATATTATTTTATGTTTGGGAATAGATCATGAGAAACATTAACGAAAACATATAAATTCATAGGTTAAAAAATATATGTTATTTATGATTTATCACTAAAACTTTTATGTCTTATCATTTATGTTATCAATATTTTAAAAATACTCACCCCCAGTTTTTATTTCATTTCGTTTTAGTCAATGGATGATAATATGAATAACCAAGTCAACAACCAATATGAATAATAATGTAATGACTAACAAAACAAAATTCCAATAATGGAAGTAGAAGTAATCACATATATTATGACAATATGTTTTCTATTGACTCATTTTATTTTATAATGATTTAATCTATAGGAATTCCTGAATCCCCACCCAAAAGACCATGGTGCACTTTTGACCATTATGCGACAAAAGACTCCAATATTGAGTTGATTTTTTGATCTCGTTATAATAGAGAAATGGGACAAATACATTAATATGATATTTTCAATCCATCAATTCTTAGAGTCGGTGAAGGTGATGGAGACTATTTATTATATAGATTTTGAACGAAATCAATGGTGGGAATTTTTCAGAAATATTACGCCTATGAACGATATCAAATTGATGGAGTATTATGAATACCTTGAAATATATTTTGCCTATTTATTGCACACACTCATTAGAACAAACTAGAGAATGATTTATTTACACTGAAGGAAACGAATAATGAATTTCTCAGGTTGTATGAAGAAAATTTTACAAGTCTTTCATGATACACATCCACCTTTTTCATTGAACCCCAAATTTTATTTTACAGCTTCTTTTCTGGGATAAAGAAGAATACATAGAAATTGTTGGCTATTTAAAATTTTTCATCTATGAGTAAATTTTATAATATTACCCTAATGATGAAATGGATATTGGATAATCCGAAGGGTCTCATAGATATGGAAAAAGGAAGTGAAAAATGGAATTCAATTCTAGTTATGTGAATGAAAAATCTCATAGGGGTAAGAAATATAAACATCCCACTTTTTAAAAGCATAGAAAAAAGTATCATTGAAATTAATAAAAGGGAATAAGGAAATGATTTATGTGCGGTATAGAAGAGAATAAAGCTAGATATTTCCAATGGGATTTACCTACCTATATGATCAATTAAATGTATGTAATGATCAAAGTAGAACAACTTATCCAATGATTAAAATTCAATGAAAAATATCACTATAATAAAAAATTCTATATTACAAGGGATGATGATGAAAACCAATCTAACTAAACTATAAGTCCAAGAGATTATTGGTGGGATTATACATACACAAAAACAATTTTAGATCCTGAAAATGAAATGGTGAAAGTTACACTAGTTATTAATTAATGAATAGATTTTTTAATATGGTTCTTCTAATTATTCTATGTTATTGTTGTTTATTATAACTATCCAAACAACACCTTAGAACATGGAAATTGAGTTATAAATGAAGATGGAGAATGGGTCAATTTTGTTTTCCTAATTTATATAAATCATCCCATATCTATATTTTTGGGATTAATTTCTTAGAAAAAATTGTGAAACTCCATTTAAATAAATTTTATGTAATTATTAGAATGAAATAAATTTCCTTATATAGATATAACATATATTTATGGGAGAATGAAATTAACATTCATATCACGAATAGACTTCCAATTATATACAAGTGAAATCAAGAGGAAGACTCTTATTATTTACAAATGTTACAATAATGGATACTATTTCTATAAAATAAATAATAAATTTCAGAAATTATTAGTAATAAAGAATATATCATTGTTTATGAAATGCCCGTTATAGGGAATTAACTAATGGATTTCATGAATAATTTTATGGTCTCCCTAATATCCCAGATGTTTTGTTCTAATCAATCTCATCGTATGTGAATTTACAATATACAAGACTCAATACAAAATATATTTTGTTGGACATTAGAATCTGAATATACAGTTATATGAGAATCTAGATAAATGCATTATACTCCCATGTGCTTGACCATGAGGTGGAATGGTACCCTTCATCAAGAAGAATAATTCAAAAATGTGACTTTGAATTTATTATCACGAGTGTAATAAGATCAAGAAAATGAAAAAGTATCATATCCCATTGATAGATGACTTGATCAATCAACTACATCGATCCCAATACATCTCTATAGTGGATCTTTAATAAGGATATTATCAGGTAAATGTGAAGAAGGAGGATATTACCAAGAGTTATTTTTATACATGTTATTGGAACAATTAATTCATATTTATATTTTTTGAACTCACTAATGTTCTAGAAATATATATGGGTATAATGTAAATAGTATTTATAGATTAATTTGACAAAGTTGAAATTATCTTTTTAGGTATTATACTTGTCTACTCTAAAATCAAGGGGGGATATGTGGAGTATTTTAATATTTTACTAAATACCTTATGGAAAGATAATATGTATGAAAAATATTGTAAATTTTTTTTGGGAAATAATGTTTCTTAGAGAATGTTATCATGAGTATGGGATTTTTTTAATCCTTCACAAACCGATGTAATTTAAGGATGGCCAATGACAACATCTAGGGAAAAAATATGAATTTTCCTTAGATTAAATTGGTACTATAATTTATTTATTATAAACATATCAATATTTTCAATACCAATATCACGTAATAATAGTAAGGAAGTCATGTTTTTATGGAATAATGGATGTTAAGAATGTTTTAATGAGATAAAAAATATGATAATAACTTCACACGTACTACTATTACACACCATTGGGGAAGGATTTTTGATCTACAATGATGCATCCAAAACAATTTTGGGTTGTGCACTATAACATGAATAACATATGATAGCTTATTCCTCCTACTAATTAATGGTCCATGATTATAAAAACTAAACTCATGATCTAGAATTGGCTCTATCGATATTGTTATTAATGATATAAAGTCATTACCTCTATGAAGAATAATGTGAAACACATACATATCCTAAAACCTTGATGTATATATACAAAAATAATAAGAATAATTTGCAACAATAAAAGTTGATAGATATATTCAAGCGTTAATATTATTAAATTCTATTAACATCCAAAGAAGATAAAAAAGTGGCAGATACTCAATGTAGAAATGATCATATATCCCTATCTATGATGATGATTCTGAGGGATATAATAATCATGGAAATAAAAAGGATAAACATGGGAATGACTAATGGATATTTTTTGTTTATGTAATAAATAAATTCGAGACCATATATTCATTATAGTATCATATAGTCTTGATAGATGATAATTTTCTACAAAATAAGGTAGGGAATATTCTAGATATTAAATCGGATCACGTTTGAGTTATAGTGACTCGAAAACAAATATATGTCCCTTAAAAACAAAACTAATGAGGAATATTTTATATGACATGCATAATATATCCTTCTATATTCATCCTGGGAGAATTAGTATGTATATATATATATGTGTGACAAAAAAATATCTAGTGGGACAACATTAAGAGTGAGATTTTTAAGTTTGTATATAGATTCAAGGTATTCCAAAATTTTAAGTGGGAGTAAATAAAGTATCTAGGTTGGAATTACTATTTACCATAATAATATTAAAATGTAAAAACATAAGTCTTTATTTCATTATTGGACTCCCCAAGAATACTAATGGAAATAATACAAACTATGTAAAAGTCAGACTACTTACAAAGTCAATACATTTCATTTCAATCAAGGAATAGTTTTATCTTTACTAAATCACAAAATATACATAAGGTAAGTGGAAATAATTCATGATGTTTAACTATTAATTGTATCTTATTTAGATATGAGGTTTACATTAATGTTTTGGGGAATCATTATACATGAATTAGATATAGATCTATGTTTTAGAACTACATATAAGCTTTATATAGATAGTAAATCTGAAATAACCATTTTAATTTTAGAGGACATGATTCATTAATGTTCAATGTATTTTCATGAATATTGGGATTAGCACCTTCCCCTAGCGGAGTTTTCTTATATCAAAATATCACATTACTGAATAAAAATGGAACCTTATGAGGCTCTGTGTGTGAAGAGGTGTCAAAATCTGACACACAAAGATGTATTTAGAGTGAAAAAAGATGGTGGAAACTAATCATATACAAGAGATGAGAGAGAAGGATCAAACCACTCAACGACATATTAATTTCGCATAATGTCGACCAAACTCTATACAAACAATCATTAATTAAGAATAAGGTTTGAGGTAAGAGATAAACTATTGTTTAATATATCATCATCAAAAAAATTAATGTGGTTTTGGGAAATGGGAAAGCATCATCCGAGATATATCATCATCTTTATGATACATGATCACATGAGAGTGGTGTCATGTTGACCCTAACACCCTTAAATCATATATCAAGTACATGAGGTGTTCTATGTATCTCACATAAAGAAGATCATTCCAGACCCATCTTATGTAATTAATCTATTGGTGGTAATATTGGATAATGTTAATTCATATGAGGATAAGCCACTATTCATATTAGAATGTAGAGATGACATTCAAAAAATATAATAACTTGCATGGTCAATCAGTTATTGAAGAACAAAAATTTTCTGAAACTGGCATGAGAACCAAAAGATGTAACGAATAAATTTCACCTAATCTATTTTTTTGTATAAAATGAAAATTTCAATGATGAAATTTTTTATGGGTGGATGATGTAATTACTAACACCTTTAAAAATGTAATTCTATCTTTTTTTGATTTGATAAATTCTTTATAAGTAAAGAAGTTATAGAAAAAATAAACTAATTTTCTTGTTTTTTAGTATTATATCATTTCATATTTAAAAGAAAATTATGAATCCAAACCATTGATTATATAATAATTTATTTCTGATCTTATTAATAATATATATAATAGATCTGGGAAATATCATTTTAACACATCCAAAAGAATTGATGTACTTGACTAGTAGGATCATACCATATAAAGCCCATTTATCAAAGATTATGAGGGAGATAAAATCAATATTAATTTCCACTAGTCATTATCATTTAGAGATTTAATAACTAAACAATTAAATAAACCATTTATGAGATATGATCTTTCTCAATGAGATCACATCTAAGAATAATTACGCCATACCATGTTATGAAAATAAATCAATCACCGACCATAATCTTAAGGAATTCATGGGTGTAATAAAGTGAATTTTATGAAAACCCTAAAATTGTGAATTATGAATATTTAATTTATTTTATGATGAAATATTTATGTTAATAATTCATTAGTTTATAATTATTAATTTTTTTTGATAAATATTAGATTTTTATAGGATGAAACATTAATTTTATTTCTTATAAAATAGACATATTCTATCAGGGCAGTCAACTGACTAATTCAAAAAAATTGTAATATTTAATATTTTAATTTAATATTATTATTAAAAAAAATTATTATATATAAATTGTAATGTAATTTTATAAAGTCAAATGAAATTTTATACGAGTTAGAAAACTATTATTTAAAAAATCATTGTTTTTCAAAAAATGGGGATTATTGATTTATAATAGTAAATAATTATATTTATAATATTTTTCATATAATATAAATATTAATATTTAAATCCATGATTCAAAATTTTATAGTTGTTAGTATTTCACAAAGTTCATAGATATTTTTATTTTTCGGTAATAATTAAAATGAGTATTAATATACGGTATTTTTTTGATATCATAATGAAGACAAACTGATTTAATATATTACATAAATGGTATCAATGATAATAATATTTTTTATACTTTAAAATATTTTTTTCAATTTATTTTATTAATTTTACATTTCCTTATTGAATCCATCAAAACCCATATTATATTTTAATGTATTAAAAATGATTTTTCATAAGCATAACTCACTTACACATCTCCAATGGTATTATATTAATTATATAAGTTAATATATTTGTAATATAAATAGAACCACTTTTATTTTTCCGAAACCATGATAAAACCCATTGGAATGCTTTGGGGTTTATAATACAGTATCATATAGAGTCAAAATATTATGTGTGGATATAATAAACAGCTATCCTATATTTTTCAATGTAAAACAACCCAATCTCCAATTCCAATTCCTAGAAAATATTTGAGAAAAACATTAATCAAAATCTACCTCTCTATATACCTCTAATGATTCCCCCATTCAAACATGAATTTCCTTATAAGATTTTCTAAGTTCCCTCTCAAGGTATGTGATAAATATATATTTTCCATTCAAGAAAATTCTTTATAATTAAAATTTTACAAAACAATTTGTTATGTTTCCTTTCCATTATAAATATCCATTTATTACATAATTTATGTTTTATTAACGAGATATCATTCAAACCATCTCGTTATAATTTTTACCAAGGCTACTACTATGCTAAAAAAGGGATATCTCTATTTTCTTTTCTATTTAATCACATTCATTGTGTTTATATTTCTGAATCACTATTTATATTGTTATATAACCTATATAAATACCCCAATGCTATATAATTTATTTTTTAATAATTAGGTAGCATTTATCTCTTCTTTTTATTATATTTATCGAATCCATTAATGTGATAATGTAAGGGATCTTATCATTATCTTCTTTATTTAATAAACCACCTTATATTATAAATTTTAATTTCTAATTGTTAATTTTGGGATATGTTCTCACTCAAAAATCTTACTTTAATTATGATTTCAATGTGATTATTGACCCCTTTCACTATATTTAATCCCTATCATAATCTTTTATACAACATTTTTATGCTACAAAATAAAGTCATATTCCTTAAAAAACACTTTTATAGTTAAGACCAATACCTTTTCAACTCAAGGGTAATAAACAATATGCTAATATATATAATTTATTTGGTTACATCCATATGTATAACCCACATTCCTTTTTTGGGATTAAAATTCACGAATGGTATATTTAGGGTTTATAATTCATGTATAAAACGTGTGAATATTCATTATTAAAAAATGATCATTACACTAATATTTAACATCAATGAATTCTATAAAATTTTAATAACATGATATGTTATTAATGGAATTATGGAGAGAGCCTCATAAAATATATAAGTTTTTCTTGAATGTTATGTTATATTTACAATTTTACGGGACATACATTTATGATTCCATGCTTTATATTGTCACCACAATCCCATGTTTTCTTTAAGATATCATGATATATGAAGCCTCACTTTTCAAAATATTTATTATAACCCCTTCTCTTTCATTTTTATATTTATATTGACAAAAATGTATTACATTCTTCTGGTTATAATTTTAACATTCCCTTACTGGAATCTATATCTCACATATTTATATAGAATGTCCCTATCTTATCTCATGATATATAAAAGTATTGATAGAACATAAGAATGTGTTGTGGTGTTTTTAGGAAATGTTGTTTTATTTCTAATGTGAATTTTTTTTCTATGTTCTGAATTTTTATGTAAACCTAGGACACTTGTTGTTCTCTGTTATACTATGTTTGTTTTAATGTAATAAATTGGGAAATAATGTTTATTAATGTTGTGGGTTCTCATGGACCTTCTATAGTTTAACCTCTTATAAATGTTCACTATGCAATATTAAAACCAATTAAATTAATACATGTAATGGATCTAATATTTACATCCTAATAAGTGATATATGTTACAAATCATTAAATTTATGGGTTATTGTTTGAAAATACAATTAATATTTCATTATTTCTACATGATCATTAATTTGAAACAGAATCCTATATTTATGAATTAACTTATCTTTATTTATAAATGTAATAATTCTCTTATCTGAGAAAATTTGAAGGAGTGCATTTTCTCTCACATAAAAATTTACAGTTTTAAATGATTATAACTATTGTTACTCCATCTATGTTGTAAAATTTGAATATATTATTTAATATATTATAAGTTATCCAAAATTTCATTCATAATGTATCATTTAAACATATATATGAATATATTTTGGAATGGCGATATATATATATATAACCATTATAATATAAATGAAGTATAATAAATTTTAAAATTTTGTAAACTATATCCAATATGTAATTGTATCATTGGGATAAATTTGGGAATACGATAAAGAATATGTATTTTTATTCTCTTTAATATTAAATTTTCGATGTGTAATTGTTTTCGCATCAACAAAAAAATTTTGTGACCCAAAATAACATTATTAAAAATTAATCACCTATTTTATGTTCATAAATATCTATTTCTTATTTTAACCTACCTTGATCCTTCTTCAATATTCCTATACACTATAGTGATTAACTAATATTTCAAAAAAATATATAATATATATACCATCATGAATATAATTTATCATTTTTGGAATTGATGGAATAAATAATTATTTTTTCAACCTTGTGATTTAATACCCTCAAATGTTGATATATAGAATATTTTTAATGAAATCATATATGGATTCTATTTATCAATTTATTCTACCATTATCTTCTCAATAGTGGAGTGTTAATTAATAATTTGGCCGAGTTAAGATTTCATCCCTTCAATTAAAATATATATTTCCAACAATTTCACATTAAATATTATTTCAACTCTTTATATTCGCAAAATGGATAATTTATTATAATCCTTCAACCATAAATCTTGTTTACCCTTCCAATATGTAAATATATTTTCTAAATAGAAATATGAGACTAAATATATACAAAATAATTTCACTTTTTTATCTCCCTATATTTGAAAATATACATGATGATTTTATGATAAACGTATTTTTTTCATATCACTCTAATGATATAATGAATCTAATTCATCAATAAAAATTCATTAAAAATAACTCTATACTATGAATAAGATAATTATTCATTTAGATTATCAATTAACATGATAAATAAACTATCACACTATCATTATTATTATTATGACAGAAAATAATATTTTCCTTAACGACATAAAAAACACTCCTCATGATGGTATTGTACGTAAATATTATATAATAATAATCCTCTAAAGTTTAATTAATCTCTAATCTCATTTATTTGTATAAATAAATGTTACTCTCTTCAAAGTTAACATGTTTAGTGGTTCTTATAATCATAATAAGTCTCTTAAAAAACCAGAATATTACACATTTAATAATCCTAGAAAACTAGTGAAAATTTTTATAGTGTTTGGAATATTCTATCATTCAATTACCACTTTCATTAATGTATTTATATATACCCAATAAATTTCGAGGAGTTGACATAATAATTCTATAATTTCTATCCTAAATAAATATTTAATAAAATAAAAAAATAAAACAAATTCCATTAATAGATTCTCCAACAAAATCTACAAATAGTCTATACTAACACCATTTTTTAGAATATAGAAGAATGTTATTTCAAAATAAAACCATTAATTTTTTGAGGAATTATTTATAACATTATTAATCAATTATTTAATGATTTTTGGAGAAATAGTAATTTCTTAATGAATTTTAATTAATAATTATAATACATATATAGTATTTTATATTTTTTTAAGAATTAATGTAAACATATAATAGGTAAGGAAGAATTGTAAGATAAAATAAGGGATATTGAAGTAGCCATTGAATTGAGTTATATGATAATGCGTTTTTTATTTCTTAATATTTAACTATATAGATTATAATATTGGGTAAATGATATAATACTTTATATTATATTATAAATCATGTGGAAACTTAAATGTTCATGTATACAATATTGAAAATATTATTTATGTTTATGTTACTAAATGATGTTTTCTATATCCTAAAATGGAGTAGTTTAATGGGTCGATGAATTTTGAAAAATTAAAGACTTAATTATTTTTCAATTGATTATTATTGAATATATAGTCATAATATATTATATATCAATGGAATACTAAAGATTAAAGGTTTTATACAAGTCATGTATTTGATATAATGCATAACATATCACATGGAAGAGTGTGATTAATGATAATATGATTTTAACATTGTTTTAAGATAATACAAAATATGGTGAATCAATTAAAAATAAATGAGTTGGATTTAAATTATAATGAGAATAAATCCTTATTATTTTGAAATGAAAAAAAAATCAATGGTATAAATGAATAATTTAGAAAATAAAATCCAATGATTATTATGAGATGTGAAATGCATTCCTTATATTGATAAGTGACTGAAGCACTAACTATTAAAGTCCTTTTTTTAAATATGGACATTTTATTTTTTAGGTAATGGGGAATGTTGTAGTATAGATTTGTACTTGAAATAAACATTGAAGAATATATTTTTTTGTGGAAAACGTTTGGGGATAATTTTATGGAGAGTAAATGAACTTTTTAGATGTGTAGAAGTGGTATCAATTAATTATAAAAGATTGATGATGTTTGGAAAATGTTGGATTATTAATAAATGATATATCTATAATTTTAACCAACAATGAATGAATAATCCTTGAATATATGTGTTAAAAATGAATAAACACAGTATATATAATTTTTCCAAGAACACACTTATAAAACATGAGAATATATATGAATTAATAGAAGAATCATATTATTTTTCTATGAGTAACTCACCCATTTAAATGTTTATGTAATAATAATTTTGAACTTATAAATGATTAGTATGTCGATCACATAAAATTAGATAGATTCATATAAATTTCATTAATGAGAAATTGGATATAGTATATGAATAATATGATATGTTTTTTTGCGGAAAAAATGTTATATAGAATTTAAACCATGATATTTTCGGGTTATTTTCTTAAATATTTGACACTTTTGAATGTTTAATAAGATGTTTTTGTGTGAGGAGTTAAATTATATGATTATGTGAATTATATAAGTTCAATGAATTAGAATATTTTGAATTCAAAATAAAATATTTGTTTTCATATGATGATTATTAAAGTCATAACATTTCATATTTAAAAATTTACATCTTTTAAATAAATATAAGACCTCAAAAACACACCTAGAGATTTAATTTTTTTATTTTGGTTGTTATTGTTGTAAGGGGTGATGTTTATTAGGATTTGATAGGTTCCACTGAGAGGATGTGAATCATAGGTCTGATATTTTTATAAATTCCTTTTTTTATTTCAATCTCTATGACTAATTATTGTCTTGATCCCTCATCTCTAATTATCACCCTCACACATAAAGAAACAATAAAAATTAAATCATAATACATAGTGATTTAAAAAGGTTTGTAGAAAAACATACTCTTTAAAATGTTGGTTAGACGATCAAATATAGGGTCTCTAATATAACAGAATCTGATTTCAATATAAACTGTTTAAACACCTCAATTACATTCTAGTTATATTCCCAAATCCAATCAACCTTCAAATATTGGTTAAATCCCCAAATAAAAATTCTTATTTAGTGGAACATTTGACCCCACAATCTAAATATTTCATCCACTAGTTAAATTCCTATGATGAAAAAATTTATTTAGAAGGTGGGATCAAACATAAAAAGATCAATTGATGATGATCATCTACCAAGGTCATGATGTATTATAAATTCTCTTGTAAAACTTGTTAACTTATTCATTGTTTCTAGTCTTGATAAAAAAAATTATGATCACAACATTTAAACAGATTTTTCAGAATTGTAAAATTATTGGGAATGATTTTATCATATAATTGATTAATAGCCAAAATCAATAATCATTAAATACAGTTGAAAAAATATCTTATAAATTACTACTCAACTATAGACACCATTCAATACACATAATTCATAAAAAAATTCATTTTCATCTCTAAATATTAATTTATATAATATACAATTCATAGTATTTTTGTTTTTCTATAATGAATATTTTGAAACAAATTAAATTCACAAGACTTCAAATAAGTGTCATTTTATATACATGCACATGTATAATATTTAAATGAAAATTCACAACCTCCAATTTTGATTAATTTTTTAAAAAGAAACACACTATCTAAGAATCCAATCAATGTGTTCTTAACATACATATAATCCTATTCATGTACATGAATTAATGCAAAATAAGCATTGGGTATCTGATTCTTTACTTCTGCATTCGTATCACATAAGGGTTTCTCATAATTGATTTTATTATATAATTAACATGACCTAGTTGTTTCATGTTTTCTAACTTCTCATTAACCAAAAACTATATGTAGTTGTCTTTATATACTTCTCAAAATCTCAGATGTCTCATAAGATTCATTTGAATAATCCATATGGAATTGTTAACATTTGAATATCCTTAAAAATAGGATATTATATTCATGAAAATATCATGTGAATTTCATTCACATTCGTGTGAAAAAATCACCCAAATACTACATTACTTCTAAAACCGAGATCTCTCAATAAATATATAAGATATATGTTTTGAAAAAACTATAACTGATGAGAGTCTAAGGTTTTTAGATATTACTCCAAAGACTCAATTATCTAAATTTCATTTATAGAAACTCATTGAACCTACATACACATTCATGAAATGGCTTCATGAGGTAATGAAGAATATTTTCATTGCATAAAAAAACACACTGTCTCTATTTAGAAATCATTTAATTTATCAAAAAAATGTATCACAATGCTTCGATCTATTTCAATTATCCATGAAGATAAAATTTCTCTCAATCACACATCTCAATAATTTTTATAATGAAGCATGAAGAACTCTTGATATAATCCCATATATACATATACCTCTTGTAGCTTATGGTAGAAGGTTATTTTTTTAGTTTTTAAATGTCACATATTTTTCGTGAATTATTTCTGGATAATATATCGAATATTTTAGAGACATTGTTCTAATATTGAGGGTTATTTTGAGGCTAAATATTATCGGAATAAATGTTTCAAATATATTTATAAATTAAATATCATGTGCACAACGTTTTCCTATAAAAGTGTAATAAAATTTAAATGGTTGATCAAATAAAAAATTTGAGGGTACTATTTATATCAGAATGGTTGTTTTACCATAGGAATGACATTACAATACTCAGTGTGTGCCTTCTGTGAAAATTTAATCTAGGGAATAATATGAGCAAAAAAATTTCATACGATTATTTTCATAAATTTTGTTGCCTAGTGACTATTTATTCTTCAAAAAGATGATTCTGTAGAAATACTTGTTTTAGTCGCATAATCCTAGAGATTCTTGACAACTACTAGAGAGAACCTCGAATAATCCTTTCAGGTGAACAACAAGATATTATGGATCGATCGTTTGGTGCAAGATAAAATTTGATAGATCATTCCAATGAACACGATGTATAAATAGTTCTTCTATATTGATCAAACTGATTGATGTAGGATGCTGTTTTATTTATATTTCTTCATGATTATTGAATCCTATAAAAACATGGATCAATCGATTAATGAATTGATCTACATATCATGTGTATTTAGTAGATCAGTTTATTATAGTGTGATTTGGGATAATTAATATTAATCTCATCATTTTTTTTCATATTAATATGAATTGATAAAAATATGAGCATCAATCGATGCTTGTACCTCATGGTTGTTTTTGTTCATTTCTCCCCAAATTATTAAAATGAATAAGGTAAATCTTTCTTTGGTATGGGGTTTGACAATTCCCGATCAATTGATCATATCACAAATATTTATTAGTGATAATATCCAATTCGTATGATCTTGGATCGTCATGACATGGAAGAGGTTCACCGATAGAGACATTGAAAACAAAAAAAGATATGATTCATGATTTTTTAATTAATGAATTTATTTTTTCACACAAAAAAATAATGATTATTTGACCCATTTTGAAAGAAGACATAAGAATGAGACACATTGTTCAATAATAGTGAGGTATGGATGACCATAGATAATCAATTTCATGGAAAATCAATCACTAGATCAAAGGAGGAGAATCAAAATAGACACATGGTGGAGTAATGAGAGATTCGGGAAAATTGTGATCCACACAACATGTTATACAGGATTGCATGTTGTCTGGGTTCCCCTTGTTTCAGTGCTAGGGTTTAGAATAAATTAAAGAACATAAGGAGTGTAAAACCTATAACATGTCATATGGCCCTTGTCACATGGAATGTAACACTCTATGGTTGAATCAGAATGTACTTTAGAATTACATGGATCTAGGTTGGAGTACAATGGCATGGACAAACAATTTACTCCCACATGGACCTGTATTGGATACATGACTGGTACACAGACACTGCTTGGCGTATGCAGACCGTTACACAAACATGGATTTGAAAAAAACATGGATAAGTGACTTTTGAAGGACACCATGTGTCTCTACACATCGTGTCGACATTATACACACAATGTATATGGAGACTATATTATGTGTGAGGATATTCAACGTGGGCACGACTTGGGATTTATGGACATTATTTGTACCCCTCGGGAAACACTATTTACTCCCATAAAGAGTATTGAGGCTATTCATTTTTATAATTTGGACTAGTATAGTTTGAGTGCATACCCTCGGTCATTTCCTTCAAGGGTACAATGTATCATTAGATCCAAATCACTAGATTGTGATCCCCTCTAGAGGTCATGTCTCAGATAGAGTTGTGGCGTCCTTCACTGTGATAAGAGTGCTATCATCTATCATCCCTAGTTCCCTAGTTGGTGTTTTTAGGATCACCATGAAATCCCTAATAAGAGAATTAATCATACATCGATAAGACTGTATCAATAGAGTTTGTAGGATAATTGAATTATGATCCCATGTATGATGGGTTGATCCATATTTGGTTCGTGGCGTCCCCAATGGTTCTGGGTGTAGTCCCCTTTCAGGGTATCATAGTATTCTATGACCAATTTTTTATCATTTGGTAGGGCCCAATGTGATAAACCTCTTTATTTAGTGTCTCTGATGATATCGAGTATTTTGGAGTGAGTTCTTGAATTAGAATTGCATGGAGAAGAATATTATGGATGATAGTTGGTTATTTCTTCCATATAGCATGGTCTATTTTGTAAAAATACCTCGTTTTTTGTTATATATTGAATGTTAAATATTTTATTGAGTTTAATATACTTGGTGATTCATGTTTAGTGTTTTTGGGGGTCCTATTGAGTATTGTTAAACTCATTCCTTTATGGGAATTGTCTGCACTTGTCGTGTCTTGTGCAGATGACAAACCATTTAACGTTTTCATTATTAGTTAGGGAGTAGTTGGAACATAGCTCGAGCTCAACAGACAATGGTGCTTATTGAGAGTGTAATTTTTACTTAAAACATCCTTTTGGAGTAGGTTGGACTCATTACAATTTTGTTTGGGCTTGTTTTTTTCGCCTATACATTTTCAAGTACATTAATATCATACTCTATTTTGGGATCTAAGATTTATGCATTCATTCCATCATTTTTTACATTTCCTCATTTTTTGGGCTAGTAGATTTGAGTTTTTATAAGTAGTTTAGATTAATACCTCCCATTTATGGGATATTCCTACCTGACATTGGTCGCTAACCCGTAATCTATTAGTGGGGGTTTTGGGGTAGTCGCGGCATGGGCCCCTCTGGGACGGGTTGTGATAGGTTTGATCGAATGAAAATGATTAATGATATCAGGTATTTAGGGTTATATGTGTATGATTTTAAAGGTGTATGATTTATGACATCTGGGATGAGTCCCACATCATATATTATAACCACCTATCACTCCTTTAAAGAAATTATTATGCATCCTGCTTGAGTGGGAATCAAGGTTAGCACTCAAATTCATGTCACACACCATGAGATTCACAGGTTAATTATTATATGAACAATACAACTTCAATAGTTCCATACACAATAAATATGTAGGACCAAGTAGGATTTATTAAGCCTGGGATACTAATGGGAACCATCTTCTAGATTTAATCCTCATACTACCACATCCATTTCTATGGTTGATCCTAGTCCTACCTCAGTAGTGGTTGCACCTCGATCCCATAGATTTCATGTTGGATGGAATATTTTTTAATACGGTCTAATAAAAAGATTTTTCAAACTTCTCATGTTCTATATAATACTCAAAATAAATTTCAAATACAAATTCTTCATAAATTAAACTCAAATATATTTTGATATACAATTTCATATTTCAAAAACTCTTCAACATTAATTCAAAATCACTTAATTTAATGTGCACAAGAACATGAATTCTCCCAATAAACATTGGACATGACTTTTTTACTTATAACTATTTACTTATGGTTACATTAAAATGTAAGGACAGTTTCATATCAATCCTCTATGCCTCCAAACATAGAGTAATACATATTGACATCATATGATGATAAAATCAATCATCCTTATTGACATGAAATGACATTAACACAAATTACACATCAATCTACCCCTTTATATTTATTATATTCGTATTTAAATATTTAGTTTTCTTTCTATAACTTATTGGGAATAAATATAAATGTATATTTAAGAGTTCTTACATAAACATTACTATCCTACATTTTATATTCTACTCAATGAATAAAACCACACACACAAAAATCATTAAGCTTTTTTTAATCAACTGTAATTTGATATGGGAAACACCATTAATGAAAACCAAAGAGATGTCAGTTAAGCATCAAATAAACACGTTTTTCTACTTGGATACAATTCTTAAGCTCACTTCAATAATGTCACTATAGAGGATATATGTGAAATATTTTCAATAGATTCCTTCAAAAATATATCATACACGTCAATATAATACAACTAAAAAAACATATATCTCCTCCCTTTCTTCTGAATATTAAATTTTTATTGATAAAAGATATTCAAATGTATTTAGATCATAAATATGAAGGAGATTGCAAAATTAACAAAATTATGATGATTCCACAACATCAAATAATTTGTACTCCCCCTTTAGGGATTTATTCATCTTTATTAATTTCTTTCATGTTAGTATAAAATAATATATATATATATATATATCAGAATAAGGGGGGACCTATGTTTTACTCAGAAATATCACTTAGGATGTGAGATTCCTCTCAAACTTTATTTTTCCCTCTTCCATAGAATCTGATATATAGATATGTTCACATTTATCTCATAGGCTGGTAGAAGTTTTATTATATATTTTGTACCATACTCATTTTTTTCACAGCTTTAACACTTTAAAATATATATTTTCTCACTTTTATATCTCTTCTAATAAACCATAATTTCTTTAACTATAACCACTTGATATTATTTTTCCTCAACATGATTCTGATATTTCTAAAATTGTTAGATAATCTCACAGAATTATCCAGTGACTATAAGTCACATCACTATTTAAATTCTATCTCATTTATGTTGTGAGGAATATCACCTCGTATTCTAAATATAATTTCTAATTTTTTGGATATTGTTAAACTCACATTCAACAAAAATTATTTATAAATTCATAACTATTAATGGATGATATATTAGATGATGATTTCATTACAGAATTATTTTTATAATAATATGATCTCGTATATTTAATATTTCCCCCCTTGGTACATTTATCTTTATTGGTATCATCGTGTTATACTAATATAAATAATATTTTTGATATAACACTCTACAAATATATTAGTAGCCTATGAATCCTGATAAACTAGAAAAATAGTAGTTCATATCAAAATATTTTTTTTGTTTTATTTTAATAAAATTAGGGTGTTATTACTCGGTAGGAATCCTTCTAGATGAAGTATTCCATTATTCCTTTATGGTACATATTTTTTTATTTATTGAAATGGTACTATGATATTATTTCTACCAACTAAATCATGAAACATTAGAGATAGAATCTATTCATTACTATTGATTCAGAGTAGAAATAATGTTCCTCAATAAATTACCCTTCTCAATAGCTTGCGACACTTCAGATTTATGTCTAACTTCTTTAATGAAAATTATTTCTTTAGTTTTATATCATTTTGTGCTTTAGGGAACACTGAATTTGAACCAAATAATTTTTCTTGTTTCTAAAAACAATTTTTACCCACTACATTAATCATCTTATCAAATTTATCTACCACTAATTTGTATTTTTATTTTATAAAATAAATGTTGATTATTCTTTTTCAATAACTTTTTTTGTATATGTTTATCATCATTACTATCCATCTTTTTTACTATCTCACCAATCATTATCAAACCTGCAAAAATTTCATTAAGATGTGCATTAAATTTCATTACATATTCATTATTCCAAAATAATATTATCAATTTCTTTTTAAATTGTTTTATTTTATTTCTTGTGATGTATATTTTTCACAATAGTATCATCAGTATTTTCTTTTGAGATCTAATAAAATTCACTTATCCGATAATATTTAACTACTTCAAAAGAGTATTTATATTTATTAACATTTATAATTAAATAAATTTAGCTATAATAATATCATTCATCATCTCAATTACATATATTTTATCATAATTAATCCATTTATATTCCAATTATATTTCACTTCGTAGAAGTAAACAAATTATTTTTCTTCTCCAGGTTTTGTTTCTTAAACATCAGGTCGTTTTAATCTCATTTAGTATCATCAGACTACTTCTTTGGATAGTTACCGTTAAAATGACCAAACATGTGGTAATTATATACATTTAGTGGTTTTCATCCATTTCACATTCCTCTTACACGATTGAACAATCTTGTAAACAGGGATATTATTTTTATTGATCCCCTCATCAGTTTCCTCATCATTTGTAACACTTGATTCTAGTTCATACATTGCACTATACATTAATTTTATCAAGGATTCAATGGTATTTAATATATTAAATTATTTTTTAATGATTTAAAATTTATCATTTCATATGTTCGGATTATATTCTGATGTGAAACCAACGATTGATCTTCTTAGTCTTCCAGTTTTTAATCCTTTTTATCAAATCAATTTTGTAAATTTCTCATTAGATTATTCAAAATTTTATAGTCATTATACTATTCCCAAAAACCATTGATATTATGGAAAACCTCATTTAATCTTATAATGTTGACATATATAATATCATCATTAGTAATTTTGATATTCTCAACCATGCTTCTCATGACTTTTAACATAACACCATTGAATAAAATGGTAACTTCATAGCTTCTTCGATGTTTATCCATGAAATTATTCATAGTTTGGACACCCATCACTTTAATTTATAAATTTTTTGATAAATTCATCTACAATTCATTTTAGGCTATTACATAAACTTCTAGATTTTTATTCTCCACATAATTCATAAGAACATCCTCATAAATAGGAATTTACTCCACTACTGTGACAACTCAGACTTCTAGTCCAAGAGATAGAATGTAAGGTAGCATCAAATTCCTCTACATGCGATAGCTGATATGTGTCTGTCATGCATATATTTTATAGTGTTTTAATTATTTATTTTTTTAAATAAATGATAAATCTCACAAATTTATGTATAAATTTACATGTTATATGTTTTTCATGAATAATAAATTTTTAAAAATTGTAGTAAAAGAGGAGATAATGGATTAATAATGAAACTTAGCTATTCGAGCTTCGCTCGTGGTATGACAATGGATTTTATAGAATAATCATCGAGCAATTATCAAACACCAAATTGAAGAAACCAATGAGATATAAGACCTGTGAGAAAACAATTGAATTACATATCGTGAATAATCAATTCACGACATGTAGTATTAATTCATGACACACCTATGACCATAAATCATTGTCATGATATTAAATGTCTCAATACAATTATATATCGTGATCCATAATTACACTTCATGATTTGAGTTAATAGTCAATGTGTTCAAACATGATTTTCGTAGATCCAAAAATCATGGAACCAACTATAAATCAGGACTACATGTTGTGTAAAGGGGTAGATGGATCCCATTAAAATCCTATTAGTTGAAGGCATTCCTGTATCTATTAAACAAATCAATTCAAGAAGAGAAAAAAGATTTTTTTGAAGATGATACACCATATCTGAGTTATTTCTTTTATTTTCATTATGATTCATTTTCTCTACCCATTTTATTCTCTAATCAAAAGGATGAGGTGTAAATTCATCTTGTTCTAGGTCAATGTAATCAAAGGGGAAGGTGTGTTGTATTTAATTCATTTTATTATTCATGTTGTTTTGTTATTGAAATTTCTTTGATCAACATTAAAACCATTTTATTTTATTTTTTTATGGCCATAGATAATTTAAAAAAAACATTTAAATTATTTATCATAAAAATATAAAGAAGGAATGTGTATTTTCAACTTTACAAAAAAATTGTTTTAATAATGGTATCAAGAAAATTTAATTTGGAAATATACAAAATAATAGTTCCAAGAAAAATATAAAATGTTCGTCTCAAGGAGGGAATTTCATGATCACTAGATCTTTCTCGTCTTGACTCCGACACTAATAATGAATTAACCAACATATTTTACAAAATCCTATATCAATGTAACATGTAAACTACGAAACATCAAAACACATTCTAGATCATCTAAAAAAACAATCAATATGATGCCTCATTTTCATTATTGTTTCATAAAATCAATCAATCAATAATTCTTTCACATATTTATACGATCTAATAAAAATTAATATTTTCAAAAACCTGATCAAAATATTTTCATCACCCCTATGGGTTAGACGTGGAACATCCACTTCACTATACATATGATTAATCTAGTAGGATAGTTTGAGTTTTATAAAAAAAATCATAACACCATAGGGATTTAATTATTCCCTTCATGGATATCAATATCTCCTTCCATTTATAGTAAGAATCCCAGGGCTATTCAATGAATTCAAAATATTCATTTCATATAAAATTGTATGATCTATATAGGGGACATTCCTGTGATTCCAATTTAATTACTTGTGGGCTAGTTAGTTATAAATGAGAGGGATTAATGAATATGTGGTTCAAAATTTTTAAAAATTCAATATATTTTATTTCACCCTCTACTGAATATTAATGTATCTATCCATTTCCAATAATTATTATCCACATTCTATAAGAAATATTAATAAAAAAACATCACATATTGATTAACATGGTTTTGTTCAAACACCTACTTTTGTCTATGATGTTTAGACCCCCGACACAGATTATCTTCTTCAAAAGAAGGTGAATACAATTGTAACTAGTATGAACCTGCTCCTAATCACAAGTTTCTTCTACTCCCACAATTAATTATCATTTAATAGTATGATAAACCAATTATATAAACCTTTTTATTCATTTCTTGGTAAGAAACCTAATCACAATCATCATGAAACTTGTTAGATCCCCCAATAATAGACACATTCTTCATTTAAAGAGATCCATTATTGAATGTTCAATCGATGATGATCGTACTTCATGATATTCTTGATTAACACTTTCTCATGTACACATGATGAACATTTTAATTTATTATAGTCATACTCAAAAACCGTCTTATCATAAAATAAAATCTACTTTCTCGATTTTTTCAAATTATTATTGAATAAATATTTATTATAATTAATAAATTCCTAACCAATTTATTCATTGAATACAGTGAATACATTTCATCTAAAATACTTCAATTCATTTTAGACAATTTACTACCCATTATAAATGAAACACATATTTCATGTTCTACTCAAAATCTACTTTCATTTAAAATAGAAATTTTATTCTTATTCCTTAGCATAAATATAATTATTATAAAAAATATATATATATATAATTTCAGGAATGATTAATTTTATGTGCATGAATATATTGAATAGTTAAGGAACAAAACACTAACATAATATTACTTTTTCTATTAAAATAGTTCCACACTATCTAAGAACATAGTCATTGTATTCTTCTCATTTATATGATAATATTAATGAAAATTAACTAATGTACAACATAAAACTTTTATTTGATTAATTTTAAATTAATCAACTTCATGTAGGGGATACATGTAATGGATTCAAATGATTGATTCTCATGATGTAGTATATTCATGATTTCCCATTTTTCCATAACAAGACAATGTAAATTGTTTTATTCTACTTCTTGTAAACATTAAAGGACCTCATATTTGACATAATTAAATAATTTAAACTTATTATCTTTAACATATCTAAATATGTTAGATCTTCTTCACATGAAGAGATCATGTGGGTTTCCTTTTTCTTTATAATAAAAAATCACAAGAATGTTTTGTTTCTTCTCAAATTGAGATCTCTCATGTTATATCTAATATATATTATCCTAAATAACTACAAGATATGGGAGTCATAGTTTTTTATACATATCCATTGGCACAATTCTCTAAAATGAAGTATTATCAAATTGTTTCACCATCTTAATCTTATATGTATCATCCATGCATGATAATGAAAAATATTTTTATCACATCATAAAATACACTATATTGGTTTGCACTTCCATTTATTCATGATAATAAAGATTCATGATTCTTAAATCTTCATCAATTATCTAAGATGATCAAATATATCTAAAATTCATGGTTGAATTATTCATAAGACATGACATAAATAACTCTTGATGTACTCTAATGAATGTAGATCACTCAGGTAGGTAAAGGTAGAGGACGACATGTGTAGTTTAAGAAAATTGTGTAGAATAAATAGATCATATTTTTTCACATATATTTGTAACTTTGTAGATACATTCGTGTAGAAATGTTGTTTTTTTTATTTTGGTTTTTTGAGATTTTGTGAGAATGATAGATAGAAGCTGAGGGATTTTGTACCTGATATCATTTCTAGAAGAAGGTAATATGGTATAACAAAATATTAATTTTAAATGACAAGTTAATTTTATAGGTGGATTTATAGTTATCGAATGTTGTGTATCAAAATGATGCAATTTAATTTTAATCCTATGCATTTTACTATGGATCATAGGATTGTGTTTTTAGTGGGAATTTATTTTGATAGAAATTTTGAATGGACTCATGTCTATTTGGGTTTTCACAGGGTGAGTCTCAAGTTGTCTTCATTTAATATAATATATATAATGTTGCAGTATGGTGTTTTATAAAACAAAATGGTGATATTTGGGATAAATATTTGTTAATAATAAATGAATGATATTATATAATATCCTTACTCACTATATCATAGATTCGTGGGTGGTCAATTTTCATGTTTCATTCTATTTATGAATTGTTTTTTCAATGTGACATGATTTTTATCATACTTCTTGTTCAAGGACTGTCTGGTTTTTAAAAATCATGGTTTTCAAAATGACTATCATTTATTATATCTATTTTATAGAGTGTGTAACATAGTATTCAAGGGATATATTTGTAGTATTTATGATTTATTTTAAGATATTAATATAGGTTGAAAAGGATTCACTATCACTATAACCAATTCTTCATAACAATGAATTCATTTTTTTGAAATTATAATAATTTTGGTAATTTTGGTTTCAAAATCTTATCACCACTTTACATTTAACCTTAAGTTCCATTATGAGCGTTTTTAGGTATTATAAACCATCCCAGGCTAGGTATTCTTTATTATATTAAAATAATTTTGAATATATCATTAATTATATAAATACAGTATATAAATAGTATGTATTTATTTTTATGTGAATCTTATTGATTATCCTATTCATGATAATAGACATAGTGAGTAATTGGATATGTGGAAGGAGTTATTTTATTGTTTTTATATGTTTTTATTTTATTGTAATTATTTCTATTTATTTGATGGATTATTATTTCTATGGTAAAATATGATTTTTGTTGTTGTAATGATGGAACCACCTTACATAAATGGTAAACATCATACATATGGTAATGAATAGGGGTATATTTTTTTCTTATGAGTGGTATTTCAATTTATTGCGAATGATATATATGAATGAATAAAGATTTCTCTTTGAAGTTGATGGATTAAGATTCATTGGTGATTTTATTATTATTATAGGTAATTGTAATTATTGAATCCAACATTCATATTTAGACAACTACATACTAATGGTAATGTATTAGTGGAATAGAAATATTTAAATAGACCTTATGTGATTATACCTCTAATGTTAAATGAATATATAAGTATAATTAAAGAAAGATCTTTTCATTTGATTCATTGTTGATTGTTTCCTAACTTATCACTATATTATGGGTCTTATTCTTGTTGTGGTAATGATTTATAATTGTGGTTGAGGGTTTGGGGTGATGTTCTATTTTTTATTTTTTATTTAATTTTGGATGTTATTATGTTTTAATTTATTTCTAGATTCATATAGTTGATGTGAGGAAAAGTGGTCGATATTGAAAATGGGGAAGATTGATATTGATGTTGTTAATTTTGAATGGTGTAGTGGTTATCGGTAGGGTATTTTTTGGTTTATTATAATGTTATGGGAGATTTTGGGATCAGTTTTTTCATAATTTAATGAGAATATGGGTTCCTACAAAATATGAATGTGAAAAAAATAACTAATCAAAATTTGAATAGGTTGAAGACTTAATGAGGTGTGGAATATGTAAATTAATTAAATTTATAAATGATATTTGGAGGGTGTATGTTTAAACATATTATGAAAGGTCTAGTATAATTATAAATTTGGTATGTTGATCTAAATTAATGTTAAACTTTTCGGAATCATTGGATGGAAATTGAATATAGGAAAATGAAAGTAATGTGGTTAGGAAATAAATATAAATTATCGATTATGTAATTAAATGGGATGTTCATTATATTAAATGGTTACTTTTGTGGAATTATAGTGTTCATGTATGTTTTTCATGTTTTCCCAAAAGTTTCTAGCGTTTAATGGTTTGTATGATGAGACTTTTGTAGGTAGTAGTGTTTATGATGTAATAAATGTGAGATGGAATTTTTTTTGGAATATATGCTTTATTATTAAATTTTTATTATATTGTTATATTATAAAAATCACTGAATGATACAGATTGCCTTATCGATGATCATATAGGTAAATGGGTTGCTAGATTCTTCCCCTACGTCAAAGTTATAGTGTGAACTAATGACTGTTAGCTCTATATTCAATGATCACTAAGCAGATATTCTATGGAAAATGTTAAATCATAGTAGATATATATATATTTATTTAATGTATTGTATTATATATTTTATAAATATATATTGGATTATCCAATATGGGTACATATTGTGGAAAGTGCATAGTAATAGGAGAGATCATATTGGATACATTAATTTTTCAGTAATTCATTAATTTTATTCATCCATATTTTAATTATCTTCCTCTATGATGGTCTAATTGAGTATACACTTCTGCTCACAACATTTTAATAATAAAAATTTTTAATTTTATTTATTGTGAGTTGGTTACCCAGTGTATCTTAATAGATTATGGAGTTGATTTTTGTTGTTTTTAGACTATAAAAAATATATAATATATTGGTATTTTATTTCATGATTTATTCAATGTAATAAAAAACATTTATTATGGGAAATTGGTTTTATGTTATTCTATATGGAGTTGATTGTTGGTTTCTTATTTTTCCCAATAATTTATAAGGATAATTCCACCTGTATGTATGATCATATGACCTCGGGGCTTGTATCCCACCCACAACCTCTTGATTTTATGTTGTAATGGTCAAATCATATTCAATAATATCCAAATAGGGGTGTTGATGGGGGTTTTGTAGAGTGATATTAGAGATATGGATGTGAATTACAATAGAACATAGAGTTAATCATATATGAGTAAAACACGGTTCTCATAGTTCAAAATATTAATCTATTTTCTCATGTGACATTGACTGGGATACAATCTAGACACATGTGAATAGAGGCCCTTGTGATCCAACAAAAAGAACATATGATTACTTAGCATACAAGGTGATGTGATATTGATTTGATGGTAGAAATATAGTGGTGGCACGTTAAACTTATTTTAATCTTGTGTTTTAATATGAATATATTATTTGCTTCTTTAGTGAAAAATTCAGAAAAAAAATCATTAATGGAGATCCCTATTTATTAGATAGTTATATGTCTGACATTTCTATCCTTATTTTAGGATTTAGAGGTATAAATAACATTTATATGATTCCTTATTATTGATTTATTTTTTTGGTGATATATATCATAGCGAGTAATAATTAATAGAGTTCAGTTTGTGCTAAATTCTTTAATAGAATAGTGATATCAGTTTGAGATTATTAAGAGACTAGTCTTATTAGGTTTTAGAAAAATTGATGAGTGGAATCATGTATTGGTACTTACTATAGATGATTATGAGAAGTCTAGTGATATATTAGGGTTGATGCATGACTATGACCATTGAGTATAAGTAGCATCATGTGTCCTTTATGGAATGTTCATTTATTTTATTTTCTTGTAGTGGGTCATACTCAGTACATGTACCCAATGGTTCATTCTATTCCTTGTAATAGGTAAGGTATTTTAGTTTTTTGTCAGTTGATATATTTTAATGGGTATTTAGTTATGATGGAGTTGGTTTAGGTTTGGGATATAAGATTGAGTATTTTTTTAGTAAAATAATTTATTTATTTCAAAAATCAAATCTCATTTACAAAACATTTTCCCAAAAAAAATTAGTTTATGTTATTTTCATTTCCATAATTTCACTTATCTGTTATTAATTTAATTTTTATTTTTTATCTTTATTTTTTATCTATTTATTTATTAAACAACATATAATTTCACAAGATGGAATGAAATAAAAATTAAATCTATTACTAGAATAAATATTTGTTAATTTGGAAAATTTATACAAAAAATTATGAAAAAAACTTATTTATTTAACTTATTTATTTTGTATCATAATTTTATGACCATTAGTTGTCATTATAAAATTATTAACGAAATGTAATAGGGTTGAGTATTCTAAAAAATAATGTATTGTTTCATTACAATTATTTTCTATCATGGGGGACACTTTTGGAAATGAATCTCATGTCTAAGAAGTATCTCCTAGGGGTTTTTGGTCTCATGGTATCTATATTGAATTAAATTATTGATTATATTCTTATGGATGAAAAAAATTAGATATATAATTATTATAATGGATTATTCATTCATGAAAGATTAAATATTTTTTACAAGTGTAAGAGGTGTTATGAGAAGGCTTTGTGAATGATTGATGGTATTTAAAATAAGATATCAAATGGAATATGACTATATTGCATGAACTCTATTATTATACAATGTTCTGTAAGTTATATTATAAGAGTTTTAACTACCCTTTGTGTTTCACTATGTCTAATTGGGTTCCCATGTAATTATATTCATTGAAACATGGATCCTAGGTCTTGGGTTTTTGATGTCATTTTTTCAGTAAGGAATTGTTGGTTACTCCATGATCATTCATGTTGCATCATGGAGAGTTCATGTTGTTTGTGGATAATATTACGTATATGGTATTTTGGAGTTCTATGATTAATTACGTCGCATAGAGTTATTTTTATTTTTTTATATTAAACATACAAGACAGATATTGTGGCATATCCCAAATCATTTCACAATGGAGACACATGTGGTTGATATTAATGGTCCATCCTTTTTTGGAGTAATTATTCAATGATGATGAAATATGTGACATGGTGTAGGTTTAAGGTGAGTCATGTTTAGGGGGAATGTCTAGTGTTTTTTTGTGTTTATTTGAGGATCAATTTTTTGATAATGACTACATTATTTGAATCAAAATTTTTATAAAAGATATCAATTTTAAAACTCATTTATATGATAGATTCAAATAAATTATTTGTGGGATTTTTATGTGATTTATATTTATTTTTTATGCTAAACCCATTGTGATGTAACCATTGAAATTTTATTAGGAAGGATTCTTCTTTGTTGAAAATTCTAAATTTCATTATTCATTGAGTTTCCTCCCAATTTCATCACATTCAATTAAACCATATTTAAAATAATGATTGTATATAGTGATATGTGATAATCTCTTTGTGACTTTTCATTTTTTTTCTAAATATAACTTTTCTGTAAATCTATTTCTATTTACCTCGATTATCATCTATTTTTTTCATTCTGTTTGGAGCTCTTCCTTTTTATAAGGCATTGGAGTTGTTTTATTTTTATTTCTATTCATTCGGTTAATTTTCTATAGTGTTTTATTTCTTGTTAGATATTTATGTATTTCTATTTGGGTTATTGGTGATGATCATCATCATGTTCCTTCCCCAATGACTTTTGTTAATGCTCTAATAAACATATGTGTTACGGAAACTCCTATATATTTACATTATACAATTATAGAACATGGTTGTTTTTGTTCATAGGGTGTGAATAGTAATATATTAACCATATAATTATAAAAATCATTATCATAAATAAGAAAGGTACATGGGCGGATTCACAATTATTTATACGTAAACCTATTATGGTTGTTTTTTATGACAATCTAGTAATGAAGATTTATGATGTTGTATACCTACATTAACAAGGTATTCATTATTTAGGGTTTCAATTTTGAATACATAGAGTGTATTATGATTTATATTATAGAAGTTCAATCTCATTACAGTGCTTAATGTAGAATTTTTCTACACCCCAAGAATCTCTAAAACAATTATGTAATGTTACTAAATTCATCACAAACCCTATCTAGAGACTGGTTAACACAATGATAGTGATCAATCATTGAAATTTATATACAAGAAAATATATTATTATTATTATATTATGTATGTAAATATGATAATATAAATGTTCATAGGTTTTAAAATGACACTAAATTTTATTTATATCACAGTTCCTCAAAATTTAATATAGTATTTAGTGATACTGTGGTTTATTCTCACACAATTGGACACATTGGAGATTATCATTGTGAATGGATGTTAGGTGTTCATAGTATTTGTATTGAGCCCATATGATCAAATTTTATTTTATCTGTATAAATAGGAATATATTAAATGTATTTCGATTCCACTTATGGGTATATTCCATACCCTATTAGGGTGTTTATAAGGACATTTATAGTGCATTTTATGGTGGTTTAACATTAACCCATTCTAACTAGTTTAATGTTTTATGGAGTAGAGAACTTGTTTTAAGGTTAATAATAATGGCTTATGTGAGATATATGGATGAGTTTCTTTTTAGATAATTTTTTATTTAATATAGACTATTTTTTAAGTTTTTCTCATAGTTAATATTGCCAATTGAGAATTTATTACATTGAATATAGGAAATATGACTCAATGAGGAGTTTTACAAAACCCATGGAATATATCATGTTGTGTATAAGGTTTTATAGTGAATATTTCCCTATAAAATTATGGTTTTAGGTGTTATGATTGAAAAACATAGGGTTTTTCTACATATCTATATTGGTATAAATCAATACCTATATTTTTTTTACATACAGAGCTTAAATTCATCTGTTAAGACCACATCAAATAATGTAATTTAATGGAAAATGTTATTTTATTACTATTTTCAATCAAAAAAAATTAGATTCTTATTTCATGAATGTTGAAAAAAAAATATTAATGTTGGGATTATGAATTAATCTTGAATGTTTGTGTAAATTCCCATCCCAAATTACTGTAACTAAATGAGGACTTATTGGTGGAATCAAGGGTAATATGGAAAAATGAAGTAATTCTAGTTATTATACTAGATATAAAGGCTCATGTGATTCCTACAACCAACTGAGATGTGTGTGTGGAATAAATACATACTGCACATTTGGGGGATTCTATATCTCATCAATTGGGCTCTAAATTCAGAGTGAGGACTGAACCAAAGAGTAATATATCTCGATAGGAAAACTTCTGAGCGTACACTAGATATTAAGCCTTAGTATTTTTTTGATGATAAAATGATGAAATGTGGTGATGAAACCATCAATGGGATCATTATAGGGGGTTTAACATGAGTATAAGTCCTTTACATGTCTGATTTATTGAGTGAACTAGTTTAGGGAACAAGAAATATTGGAATATAAAATGAGAATCACAATCCAAGATAAGAACCCCATGAATCCTCATAATATGGACCAAAGTTTAAAAGAGATTATATGTTCCTGATGACCCTAAATGTCTTATAAGTCTTGGGGGGAATCCAGGAAATTTCCATTTTTTATGTTATTAAATTATCATAATAGGTATAAAAGATATGAATTGTTTGATCCTATATCTTTAGATGCCCAAGAAAAGGTAGAAAAAATTACATCTAGTTGTGGCTGATCATGAATAATAATTATCTATGAGTTCCTTTGCAAAACCATGTTTCCCATTTGATATAACTATGTAATATATGTTCCCCAAAGTGTATTATATGGTCTTTTATTAAAAAATTTGGATAATGGAGAATTATTTTTGGTACATGGTTAAAGTGTTTTCATAATGAGTGGATAAGGATGATGGGGTACCTTGGTGAATGATTATTAAAAATTAGGGACCTAGTGGTGGAATAGGGTGATATTATCACATTATTGGAGGAATAGGTCAATAATAACACAATAGTAGAATAACATTGAGAGTTTATCCTTGTAATAAAAAGCCATGGGAAATAGACTGCCTCCTAGGTGGGAAAGATAGATGTATTTTAGCTAGTGGAAGGTTGGGATATATGGCCTCCCTAGTTTATGTATGGGTTACAAAATTTACCTAGTATATAACTCCCTTGTTGTTTTTTGTTCATTGAACCCCAATATAAATCACCTAAGAGATAAAATTCCACATAATTTTGAATAATTAGGAAACAAATATTCTTCTATGGCATTTATATTGTATAAATCCATCGTGTAATTCACTAATACCAATATTTATCTTATTTCCCTCTATTTTTCATCAACAACCCATCTGTAGGTGAATTTATGACATATAAATAGAGAGACTTTAGTGTGCATTTATATTCTATAAATGTTTTCAAAATTGAGGACATATGGTCTTATTTTTATGTGGATGATGACTTTGGGTCATTTTTCTCTAAGGGATCTTGAGTGATCAATTTGAGTACATAGTTAGGGATAAAAATAGAAGATAGAGAATTTGATTAGTGTGATGTGAACCATATATATCAAGCTATGTGAATGTATTGGAGATAATGGAGAAGGGTTAAATGATATAGGAAAATGGAAGTAGGAGAATTAATATGGTTACATAAGATGTGGATCCCTAAATACGTTTCTCCTCAGTGAGAAAAAATAATGTAGCATAAATCCTTCTGACATTATAGAATGATAAATTTTAAATTGGGGGAGAATTTTGGATCCATTAGTATTTTTGTAGAAGCATGTGAAATTATGAAATTTAATTCCTATGTTGTTCTATAGTATAATGTGTTTTCATATACTAAAATATTTCAAAAATAACCATGTAATTTTTTATGGATATGAGATCTATTTTTATATCAAACTGTTGAAATAAATGGTATAGTAACTATGGGATATTCTCATAATCATGTCACTAGTGTATTTAAAATATTCTTCAGAATTTTTTTTCTTTAGAGTTCATAAAATCTTATTGAACATGATGATAAAAATTTTATTCTTCATTCATGAAAATACTTTTTCGCAAATAAATGTGTATATATATTTTGTGGAATTTTAATCATGTATTTAGTAGAAAATAACATGAAACACATTTTTTGTTTCTAATAATATTAAACCTACATGAATGGATTATTTTTTGTGAACATAATCCAATATTAAGGTAGAATAGGGAAAACATTCATAGAACTTGTACATCATTAATGATTCTAAAGATGAACCACAATTTTGAGGGTGCTTACTAAGAGTAGGATCTCGATTAAAGGTGGTTTTTCATCAATGTATCAATATATGATAGTTTTAAAAACAAAAAAATCAATATAATTTGGTAATTTAATATGGAAATTACGATTTCAATTTTTTTGAGTCAATGTATAGAATATAGAGAAATATATTATCCACTAGTCATATTCCTTTATTGGTGTATAGGCTAGCTTTAAACTGAGGCATGTGTGACATCACTATATACTAGGATCCCTCTTGTGAGATAAAGGGACATGGGATTTGGAATCCTCATAGGCTTATAAACTTATCATTATATAGGACTGATATGTATAGTGTAATATACACAATAATTGTAAGTTACAGTTAGCCAACTGAGGTATGAGATATGGTTACCTACAAAAAATATTCACATTGAAAATAATGGGTTGGAAAATTATGATTTCATATTAAATATAACCGTATACCACGATGGCACATTTTAATATGACATATGGGTGACTTTTTTTAATTGGAAATAAAAATGGATTTTTAATGAGGGTTATAAAGTTAAAAAGAGATAAATAACCCTACAATTACTTCTTTGTTCATTTTTAGGGATTATATAAACTGATATTGAATTGGAATTGGATGATGCTCTTATTTGTTTCTATGTTTACAGACCTAGTGATTATGGCTTATAATTTTCTTAGGTCAACTAACAGTGACCATGTTCTTTTATTTCATATTTTTTATTATCCATAAATTTTATAAATCCTTAGGTGTGGCTTACATTGTAATCCAAAACTCATAATTTTTTAGGATGAAATTATGGGGGTTTTAACCTAGAATATTTCATGGATTTTATATTTAAATATAATATTTTTAATTATTCATGGATGGTTGATACCAAATGAGTGAAGGATGGAATTTTTCTAAGGCATCCCATTGTGGGTATTCAACCTTGTGACTATCACATCTCTTTTCTAGGTTAGTAGAATGTCAATTATGTCAAACCCCTGTGGCTACTATTTATGGTAACAATGATTTGAGAAAAAAGGTAATTCATTTCATATTGTGGAATTATTGAGATAAACATGATAAGAATGAGAATCCCATTATCGCCCAAAAAAATTCACCCACATGGGTATGTGATACCCATTTTATTTTGGGATGATTATACTATATAGATAAAAATTAGGGATGAATCAAATTTTTTAAAATATTAAATGGGCTATATAGTAATGGAAATTTGATAACCCAATGAAATTAGTGGACCAATAATAGTATATATCATCAATGTAAGACAGGTATAAATTCTAATGTCTTTGTCCCTATGCCATCATCTTATGCATTTTAAGGTTCAGTGATGATGACCAAAAAATATTCAAGAATATGATATTATATTTTATCATTCAAATTTTTTATGATTAATGAATTAGAAACATTGTGTTTATGCATAACTATTGTATAGTTGAATTATGGGATGTGTAAATCATAACTATATATATTTCAAATAGGTGATGACATTACAAAATATTTTTGCATGGGTTAACCATTGACACAAATTTAATGGAATGTTCTACCCAATAATATAAGGAACATAATTATTTTAGGACCTCTTATATAGGTTGGAATATTTATATGGTTGTTAGGGACACAAATAGATGTAAATATAACACATCCAATCAAGACATCACTTTGTGATAAATGCACTTGTTCCTGATAAACATGAAAAACATGTGAAGATTCAAACACAAATATAATTATCTAGTATCATGGAAGGATGGTCACTTAAGAAGTATTTGGTCACCTTAATTATTAAAATTATAGGAATTTAAAACATTTTTATTGTGAATGGTTATAAAATGAATTTATCCTTATATTGTTTTGGACTATTGTGTATAGAAAAAATAAATAAATATTTAGTGTAATATAGAGGGTCCTATATGGATTATACACTGTTAACTTTGTGATATTAGTTTTCAATAATTCATGAATGAAAATAACATATAAAAATAAGACATGAATTTATTCTTAGGTCTACCCATATAGGTTTTCAACCTGAAAATTTTTGTATAACATTTACAAATAAATTGATGACTCCAAATTTAGTCAAATGGTATCCAAATTTTATGGTTTAATATATATAAATGTAAATTTGGTTTGGTATACCAAGAGAAAATTTAAATAATGAACCAACGTAAATGAATTCCCAATACCATCAAATTAAATAACCATGAGAAAAGGTTCACATAGTTCAAGGTCATGCTACTTGGTCCATAGGGAGAGATAACATATCTTAAAATGGAAAGAAAAAACCCATATTAAATTTTAAAATTATTGTCGACATTGAATATTTATAGGATATTGTATATAGATTAAGGTCATGATTCATAGGCTATTTGGTGTTAATGTTAAATGAAAATCCAAATGGGTCTCCTAGCTATGATAAACCCCAATCCATTAGATCCACTGTAATATTAATTGGGATTTTTGGGATTAAAAGAATATTTCTTTCAGAAAAAATATTCAACTAGTAGGTTGGGGTGACAATGGTGTCATCAAAAATCATTACAAAAAAAAGGTATCCCCTGAAGAAACATGTGTTCATTGGTGGTGGATATAAAATGTTATAGTGATTAAAATAACTAAGGAACTTTGTGTTATTACTATAGAATGGTCATTTGGATTGTTCTAAAGGAATTATAGTCCTTAATCGAGTTTGGTTATAAAGATATTTTTAGGAGTATAAATTTATGATGATTTATAGAAGCTTCAGATATAAATTTATTAGATTCCACTATATATCCTATAATATTAGGAATAAAAATGTAAATACATATTATTAGGGTGTTACTCAACATCAATCTTGATTAGGTGTTCTTATATCCTTGTAAGGCTATCAAAATAATGAATCTATAATTATCATACGCTTTATATTAGTGGTGTGTTAACACGTGAATTTGGATATTTCATAAAAGAATGAGCTAGAAATAAAATAGGAATTGTGGTTTTATCAAATGTAATGTAATGTAATATATCCCAACATAAATACAGGGATCCAAAATACAGAGATAAATAAGAACATATCATAAATTTTGACCTAGTGATGGTCCCATACATCATAAACCCTTATATGGATCTAGATCTTATAAGAGGAAATTATGCCCTAAAAGAAATGTTATTATAAGAAGTTTACTTCCATATATTATGGAAAATACATCATGTTGTTTAATTTCATGGGGAAATGATTCATAAAAACAATCTCAAAAATCATTCCAGTGTATAAAATAATATTACCCTCTAATACTAACATGTATCGGAGAAAACATCCAAATTATTGCAAGAGAACTAGGATGATTTGAATTCTAAATATGAAACATGGTTAAATTTATGATATGGAATCCAAGACTCAATATTTATCTTGAATAAATAATATTCAAGAAAATTTAGTTTTTAGATAGGAATAAATATATGTTTTTAGCATAAATTATGATATTAAAAGTCCCTATGTTAATGAGAAGATAATGAATTGGGAGGTTAAAATATAATACTAATATTGTGAATATGAGAGAAATTAATTATTTTAGTAGTATTATATATCCATATTTCTGGAAATCAATACTCAAATTATTATTTTGAATTTGGTGGATTTAATATCTTTAATTAAAATAACAGATATCAATGAACATGAATTGAAGAATATTATCATGATATGGCAAATGTGTAAAGAGAATAATTATTTCCAACAAAATATATTTAGTTTATTTATATTTAATGTATACAATATGATTTGAATTATTACATCATGTTAAAATGGAAAACATATTCTAAAGATTGGGTTCATATTTTGTGGACCCAAATAGTTAAATTTATCTTAAATATAATTAATGTACCCTAGGTGAAAGAAAGTGATTAAGGGAATCTACAGAAAAACTAAATGTATTTATGAATGGGATTGGAATATTTGGATTAAAATGTTATTGATTTTGAAATTTATTTCCCTTTGGTCCATGAATATGAGACATTAGATATTTTATATACTTCCTGAAAATGGGAATCAAGCCACATGTTGTACATATATAGTGTGGATGTCATTTTGGTTGTAATATGGGATTACATTTACATTAGGATATCATCATAAAATAATAATGATATCACGTATAAGGAATATGATATGTCAAATAGTTTAATATCAATCATAAAGCTATGTTTTTTCTGACGAATAGATCGTTGATAATGAAAACTACACCCATGAGCCCCTACATTGTTCTACACCACTATTAGAGTGTGTGATATAAAAATATCCTAATATAATTACATGAAATGGGGATACCCAACATGTTTGTCGTGTAAATGTTATATACATATATATTTACCTATGGAATATTTTGAGGGTTTCCACACCTAAATTGGAGGGTTTAGTGTAATGTGGTGGTCAGTGAGTCTACCAGAAAGAAATAGAGAGACCATAACTCCATTTTTATAGGTGTGGTTATCATTTTGTTGGGAAAACATGAATTTTGTATATAGGAATGAAAATAGTGTATTAGGTCTCACTATACCAATGACTTTGCCTTGGGGTTATGAAACATTTGAGGATTTCCCTTCATGTTATAGAGGGTGGAAGTGGAGTCTACACGGATGCTAAAACATTTTCAACCATGTTGCATTGAATGTATTGGTGGTGGCCAATTGTGATAAATTTTGTTTTAACAATATAAATGTATATTACCCTCAAAAATTTTCATGTGATAGAAATTGAGGTGTAATTATTCCAAGGGGACTACATGAATAGTGGGGGTTACCACACAGTGGTAGATACTATTGAGGAATCCTCTATAATTAGAGGGTTTAGAATTAATTGGTTTAATTTAAAAAATTGCCCATTGAAGACTATATTACCCCTATGGCCTTATACCCCACATAATTCATATCACATTGGAGTTTAAATAGATTGGATTATGTGGATTAATCATTCTTGGATCAATGTATTATTTTCTATTATTCTTCTCATAAATATTATTTACATAATTCATAGGTTCATTTTGGATGATTTTCTCAAGATTTTTTGTGTTTTAATCATTATCTAATAGTGATTAATATGGGATTGTTTAATGAGTGGATTCCTTTATGTTCTGTGGTAATTTTACTTATTTCTCCAATTATTTCTTGTACAACATTGAATAGGTTGAATTGAGCTCAGGTAATAATTTCTCTCCATTTGTTTTGTGCGTTGATTTGAATGTATCATGCACTAATTTCATGGATTAATGGTATAATATTACTTAATTATGATAAAAACCTATATTAAATATTAATTATATCGAAAAATTTCATTATATGTGTTGATTCCATGTGTAAAAGGCCCCGAAATATTTTTGTGGATAATTTTTTTCAATATTATTATGAATGATATTATTTAATAGAATTATTGATATTTTTTAAATTGGATAGAAAATGTAAATGTATTTAAGATGATTTAATAAATGAAATATCCATCAAAACATTATTTGTTTAATTCAAAGGTTTTTTAATGTGAAAGTAAATATTGAAGAATATTTATTATTTATTTTTATATTTTTTAAGTAGATGACGATAGGTTTATTATTCCTAAAATGAAAATATAATGAATCCATTTTTTTCAAGAAGTTAATTAAGAGCATTATTTTAATATATATAATTGTTAGGGGCAGAAACAACCACTTATTCATTTATTGAGTCCTATATTCTATAATATTATAAACATACATTCTCCTCTTGTTTGTGAAATAAATATACTTATATGATCTATGTGTTCTCTATGATGGTTTTTAATTTCATTGTATTTGTGGGTGGGGTTTTTTTCTATATATGGAATATTATATAATTTAATAATGAACTTTTCTTACTGCCTATTGATGATAAGAGGTTGACATTGGGATGAGGGCCAAGTTTAAGAGATGGGATGACCTTTTTAATATATTGTATTACTGATTGTTGATATTTAGTTATTATAAATTTGGATATTGGTTTCCCCATATTTTATAATGCTTCAACTGGATGACCCCTTGTCAGTTGTTTTATCTTGGTGTGTTCCAATAGCATTATACAATCATATTATACATTGTGAGTGTATCATTATATTGATTTTATGTTGAATTATATAATTCATTATTCAAATAATGGTAAATTGTTTAATAAGTGGACAAATTGAAAAAGTGTTGATGTTGGTATTGTTTGAATGACATAAACCATGGGATCTTATAATGGGATCCTATAAAGAGAATGGGATAAATATATGAACATTATTATGTGAATTTATGGGAGATAATTTTATTATATAGAAAATAATTGATTAAACATGAATTTATAATTTTATTTAACTAAGAAATTAATTTTAATTTGTAAAACAATAAGATAATTATTTCATGATAAAATTATACTACTGATATTATTATTTGGTGTATATTTTCCTATAACAAATCATTTGATGTTGGAATTCATGAGGGATGATTGTTATAGTTGAATCTATGGTTGTGTAGTTTTCCACACTTTCTTTTTTTGATATATATATTCTTATGATTTTCGACTTTATATGATCCACCAATTTAGTTAGGTAGTAATTATACACCAATAGGTTTTAGGTATGGGTGTTTTCCCCCACACCCTAGATGGTGAAAAACATTTGGCTGACTTCTCCCACTTCATATCTCTCCCATTAGTGTAACAAAATGTGTAGTCATATATAGGATATAATATCTTAAGGTACAATGTACGTGCCTATATGGTCTATAATAGAATTCATTTTCACCATACAAATTTGTGTGGGATATAGTGACATGATTTTATTAAACATACATATAATCTATCTGTACAGATTATGGTTTACTATAGTAGATCCTACACTTATTTTAATTAGTTGAGGAATAATTAATGATACTTGGGTTATAATAGATTTTAGAAATATAGTATGGTAATGTATGAGGTGATGATGGAGAGGTTATTTAATGGCTATATTGACTAATTCTGACATGAGATTTTGGGACATGCATAGGTCGACGGTAGATAAAACCGAGGCCCGAACCACATTCTAGGTGACATGACTTATGAAATGTAGGGTTTCCAATGATGTTTATCTTTGAGGAAAGATAATATAAAATTTGTAGGGAAGTGTATTCAGGCCACATATCATATATTTTATACTTTAACATAGCATGAGTTAATTTTATGTTTCACTTGCTGAGTGAGAGTTTGTGAGGATAAGAAACATTTTGACCTACTTAGATAATGATTTCATCCCATTTCTATATTTTCACGACTTTTGTATGATTAATTCACATTTATATTATATATTTTTTAGAAGAACATTATGGGTAAACATTTATATTGACCATATATATATATATTATTTATTAAGTCTATATGAACGAATTGGTTTTCATGATATGTATTACAAAATTGAAGTGGTTATTTTGTAGCTATTACAGTTCTTGGTTACTACATATGATATTCATTCTAAATATTTATTTTTTCATATGGTAAGTCATTACATTGAGGTATTAATATGGTTTTTTGATATATGTAATGGTATTAGATGGTTATATTGATCTTTTCTCTTGTATTTAAATTTTAATAAATATTCCACTCCATCTTATTTGTATACATATTAAATCTTTGGTTTTATTTTGTGACCCATTTCATATTGGATATGGGGTGTAGGGACCGTTCAGATAATCATTTTTAGATTAAGAGTGATACTTGTTCGGGTCAAAATATATTATTATAAAATAAATTTTTTGAGATAGTATATAGAGTAAGGATATTCATACTAGGGTATATTTCAGGGGGTTGTAAGAGATTAAATGGAGTCTAAGTGTTATAATTAGGGAATATTTCAGGGATTGGTAATGAAACAACATAATCCAGAAATAGTAAGCACTATAAAAAAGGAGATTAGCTTGATAATGTGTATATAGTACCCCTTATGATATAATTTTGAGAATATAATGATTAAGAGTTTCCATAATTTTTTATTTTTTAGGAATGGTTCTAGGTCTATGTCCTTTTTAGGTTTATGAAAATTATGTTCACCAAGATTTTCCAGTAGATACCATTTAAATTAAGGTAGATGAGTTTTTTTACTAATATAAGAACACACTGAATCACTCAATTCTAGGGTCTAAAAAATTATATGAGATTTATTTTGGATTAATTAGTTGAGGATTGGTCATATGAGGTTGAGATCACCACATGTTCAATCCATTCATTGAGGGGGAACTAGGTCTTATTGGTTGTGCTGATGCAATATTGGGAATATCGGTAGTAATGGTTTTAATTCCTTAGGGATCATGAGTAGTTGGTTTTTAAATGTGAGATTTTGAATAATTATTTTTGAGATGAGTTTTTATATTTGGCCATGAATGTTACCTAACATATAGAGATTATTTTATATCGATAGTGTAATTATAATATAGAAGAGTTAAATATCTTATATAAGAATATATTATATTATTTGTTATGCTTTATGGAATGTGAGGTGCATTGGAATAGTATTTACACGGAGTATTTCATTAAATATATTCATATCTAGTAATCATTTTTCATTCTAGAAATATATATCAATGTTATAATGAGGGAAGAGGTTATTGATATGGTGTTTGGTGTAGCATCCCAAGTGATTAGATGATGCTTAAATATATTCCATCTTTTCACTAGTGCAGAAAATGTTTTTTATGTCAGTTATTTTTAATTTTTTACGTCGGTTTCTAGCCGACATTAATACGTGCGACGTTATAAATAAGGTTTTTGATGTCGGTTATATAAAAACCGACGTCAAAAAGCATAAAATCGCGATGTTTATCACGTCGGTTATTTTAGAACCGACGTGATAAAGGGCCTGGAGAATGGTTTATCACGTCGGTTATTTTAGAACCGACGTGTTAAAAGGCCTAGAGAATTGTTTATCACGTCGGTTATCAAAGAAACGACGTGATAAACTGGGGTGAGGGTGGTTTATCACATCCGTTCTATAAGAACCGACGTGATAAACCGGGCTGAGCGTGGTTTATCACGTCGGTTCATAAAAAACCGACGAGAAAAACCGGGGGAGGGGGGTTTATCACGTCGGTTATTGACTAACCGCCGTGATAAACCGGTGGGAGGGGGTTTATCACGTCGGTTAGTCAATAACCGACGTGATAAACCCTTGTCCGGGCCGTTTAGCACGTCCGTTATTCAATAACCAACGTGCTAAACCATTCTCCAGGCCCTTTATCACGTCGGTTATTAAATAACCGACGTGATAAACCATTCTCCAGGCCTTTTATCACGTCGGTTATTAAATAAACGACGTGATAAACCATTTTTCAGGCCGTTTATCACGTCGGTTATTAAATAACCGACATGATAAACTATTTTACAGGCCTTTTATAACGTCGGTTATTAAATAACCGATGTGATAAACACATTTTTTTTTAAACAGAATGCAGTGATCTTCTCTCCACCAGAATCAACCAGAAAATAAATCAAGAAATCATACCACAAAAACAGAAGTACATCATAAATAAGCATGTAAATAGATAACATATAAAACTTACCCACTAGACAGCATCCACCCTCATTTATACCCCATGGACAGCCCTCCCCCATCTCGTTCGAACCCTCACCCTCATGTATACCCCCTGGACAGCCCTCCCCCACCCCGTTGGAGCCCTCACCCTCATGTATACCCCCTGGACAGCCCTCCCCCACCCCATTGGAGCTCCCACCCTCATGTATACCCCTTGGACAACCCTCCCCCACCCCATTGGAGCCCCCACCACACTCCTGGACTGCCCCCCGACCACCAGACACCCCCAAACACCCCTCGACAACCCCCCACCGCCTGAACAACACCTCCTCACCCCCTCACCCCACTTGACAGCCCCCACCACACCCCTGGACAACCCCCCACCCCTGGACAGCACTCCCACACCCCTGGACCGGCTTCCCACACCCCTGGACGTCCCTACCACCCCCCAAGACTGTCCCCCCACCCCACCGGACAGCCCTCCCAGACCGCTGGACACCCCCAACCCCACTGAACACACCCCCACACCCTGGGAACCCCTCCCCTACAGACCCAAATCCATACCAGAAGAACCATCAAAAGAAGACCAAAACAAGAAGTAGAGCCAAATTAAACATTCACTTATATAACATTCAAAACATACATTGTCAACTTCAAAAAAAAACTAAATCAAACCTAAACAACTACCAAATAGATAATTAAAACGACAATATTCAAAATTACATTTTACATTACAAACAACTAAAATTCAATCAAACCTGTAAAATAATTTGACCACTCCATTTGTACGTGTCTGATGTCTTCAGCAGTATATGGTTGAGGGTCATCAAAAAGCTACAAATGAAAAAGAATATAGTTTACATGTATAATGAATAAATCAAATTGAAATATGATGGAAAAGTTTAAGAGGAAATTGTACCAGGTCAAAATTCACAACTGTCCCAGTTGTTATTATTTCATACATAAATCTTAACATATAATATCCGCATTCGATAAGGCCTTGTTGTTCATGACAATTCTGTTTTGAATGAGTGTAAATTCAATATATTATTTTTATGTAATAAATCAAAAAGTACAAATTATAAATGGAAATTTACCTTCGCCTTTAGATATTTGATCTTTGCATTTCATTTCTTTTCGTTTTTTCGAAAGTAGGCCCTTGCACTGTTAGAAAATAATACGAATGGGTAAATTTAAAATTTATTATAATATATAAAACTATTGAGAAATTGAAACTTACTTTTCCAATATATTCTTAAAACTTGCCCGCACATCACCATGAACAGAGCATATCCAATAAAGAGCTTTCTCCCTTGGGAAAAAAATCCCTAACATCCAATGATTACTGATAAAAGGAAATTTAATGTTAGTGGTTTTTTATGTTAAAAGATAATTAACTATTTGAGAGAAATGTGTTTCATACCTCTCACAAAAAGGCATCATCCAACATTGTTGGATTATATTCTTTTCAAATCTTTCAGCAATATAAACCATTCTTTGTTCCTCAGTCAATGCACATACTTCAGGGGAAATCAATTGCGGGTCCATGAGTCCATATACTTCTGTCAGTTCATTCCTCTCACAAATTTTATAAAGATACCTAATAAAAAACATATATAAGTATACATTTTTAATAAATATAACGCATGGAAAAGGTGTTAAGACTTACATGGAAAAAATTTGCACCACGTTGATTCCCAACTAATCTCCAGTAACAAGCTACATGATATCAGATTTTGTAATCCCCACAGTTATTTCACGTCCACAAACATGAGATTCCATTGGAAACACATAAAAACCCATCAACAAATGTGAATATCTTGACAATCTGTCAAGACCACTGGAATCTGTATCTGATGTCATAGCCTGTTATCTTTGTTTTTGTCTATACAGTATTTCTTTACCTTTGAAGTATTCCTGTGAAAAAAAATTGAGAATTATAGTAGTTTGCAAATGATAAAACAACTTTAATAAAAAAAATAAAATCAAAGATATAACATTCATAACTCTATGGTAATGAGTCGAAGAAGTCTGGATGGCCAAACTAAAAAATGGCCGATACTCTGTCCAACTGTTGACACCTCATCTGTAGGTATTGGTACCCTAGATGATCTATCTATAATATCCTGTACAGTGACCCTCTGATTCTCTACCTCTAATTGTTGATCATGAACTGTATCTCCTATACAATATACCAACCCGTATGCTACTATATGATGTTGAGAATCATCAACATACAACTCGCAATATGTAGGAAGCTGCGGCGGAGGCGTTGGATAAAAAATGGGGTCCGCAGGCTGAGGTTGGGGAGTGGGAGCTACTGGCGGTGGTGGAGGATAAATAATGGGGTCTGCAGGGGGAGGTGGAGGAGTGGGAGCTGCAGTCTGAAATTGTCTTTTCATTTTTGCAAACATAGACTGCACCGAATCTCTAATCTTGTCTTCCATCGTCGCATTAATATTTTGAACTTCAGCCTCCAAGGATTCTATTTTTTTATAAACCCCCTATATGTTAGAAGTTGAAGAACGTGGAAACACTTTTCTTACCGATACACCTGTCAGATATCCTCTTACACGACCAGGATGTTTGGGCCTTCCCAATGCTGCAAATAAAATATCTTCACTCCCAGCAGCTGTAAATGTCCCCTCTGAACATTGATCCTCAAGAGAGTCCTGTATTAATTAATTGAACATTTCTGTAATGATTGAAACTTATATGAAGAAAAAAGTTAACTTAAATAAATTAAATAGATATCTTACAATCCTCCCAGCTACGATTCTCTATTCTTCTGAAAGATATTTCCCTTTTTTCCCTTCCGAGCTCTCTTCCATTTTTCATGTCTAGATGGAGGGGATGGAGGGGCCACCTCTCCAGATCTTGAAGACTCAGCTCTTAGTTGTTGAAATTTTTCCGCTATCATTTTTTCTTCCAATAATGTATACCCTCCCCGAGATAAACTATGAGGGTATACATTTTTAGATTGGATCTCTTGATGAGCTTTCCTTGTTTGCTGTAATTTAAGAATAAGAAATCATTAACAAAACATTAATACAATCATTTATATAAGAAAGTATATAAAAGTTTACATTGCCCTTACCAGAAATGACTCTTTTTTTCTACATTCAAAAAACTGTCTCCATGTGTCTTTATCTATAAAAGGATATATATGACATGGATTGTCATGACTCCTATGACCATAAATGAAATCAGATCTGAGGGTTGATTTGAAATCCCTCCATCTCCTGGCAGCCAACGATAAGCATTTCTTCCTGACTCCTCCAGTGTCAGGAATATCAAATGTCATCTGATAAATAAGAGGTTAAACATATTATATATACCAGAAACATTTAAAGAATGGTCAAACAATGAAAAAAGATCTTACCAAAATCTTCTCCCACAACTGAGAGATAATCGCTTTATCCACACTTCTCCAATCATCAGACAGAATGCTTACTTTGGTCTTAGCCTGAGTTGCAACAAAACTCTTAAAATCTTTGGCATTCGGACCTCTAGGAATATCATCATCATCAAACTCAACTACTATCCTCTGATCCTGCGTACGACCAAGTGATAATTTTGGTAAACGTGTGCAACCACGTTTACCAACCTTTGAACTCTTTGTCATAATAGGAGCATGTGAATGTTCATCCCCAGAGGTATGACCAAAAATATGCTCCTCCATACAATCATGTGGTTGATCATCTGAATGATCTGTCATTATCCTTCAAATCAAAAAAACAAACGTCAGTTCACAAATATACAAATTCAAATATTTTAATACTACTGTAATCAAAAAATAGAAAAGTGTACTAGGTTACATAATAGTAAACATTGGTAATATGGTAAGAATGTTAAACAATGGTAAAGATGGCAAATATGGTCAAGATGGTCAAGATGGTAAAAAATGGAAAAAATGGTAAACCTGGTAAACATTGTAAACATGGTAAAGTAATTGTTAGTGAACAAATATAAAAATTCAAATATTTTAATACTATTGTAATCAGAAAATAGAAAAGTGTACTAAGTTACATAATAGTAAACATTGGTAATATGGTAAGCATGTTAAACAATGGTAAAGATGTCAAAGATGGTCAAGATGGTCAAGATAGTAAAAATGGTAAAAATGGTAAACCTGGTAAACATTGTAAACATGGTAAAGTAATTGTCAGTGAACAAAAATAAGCATTTTAAAATTCATGTAATGGTTATAAACTGTTGGGTTATAAAGGATGGCAAGAGGGGGGGGGAATTGCCTTTTCAAAAAATAATTAACAATTTAAAACAATTATCAATGCAGCGGAAATAAAAAAAGGCAAGACACAATTTGATAACGAAGTTCGGCTTAATTCCCAAGCCTACGTCTCCGCTCCCAACATGAACCGTTGAGAGATTAATACGTCAGCTTTCTTTTTAATGGTTGTAGCAAGAAACCCACTAGCCATTTTAAGGTAAGCTAGAACACCTTCGTACAGCTTGCTTTTTTATTATGGTTGTAGCAAGAAACCCACTAGCCGTTTTAATGTAGGCTAGAACACCTTCGTACAACTTTCTTTTTTATTATGGTTGTTACAGGAAACCCAATTGAAAGAAAGAATGGAAATGAGAGGTTTGTTTTAATCCAAACCCAATGAAGAACTAAACAAATAAAATAATACAAACACACGGAAGCCTTGAGCGCCAAAAGTGTGAGAGCAGCTGATGGAGAGGGAGCTCAAGCTTCAAGGATGGAAATGGATCACAAGAGGCCTTGGAGATTTGTCGTTAGAGCGTCAAGACATCAAAATATATTTTGGTTGTGTTCCCGACATCCATGGTGTCTTATTTATAGGAGAAATACCCATAAACACTTCAATATGGCCGTTGGAGGGCTTCCGGAGCCGTTGGGGGTCAAAAGTACAAGTCTGGTCAAAGCCCAACGGCTAGTTTGACTGGGCACACCGGCTGGCCGGTGGTGTCTCACCAGCTGGCTGGTGGTCCACCTGCTGGCCGGTGGTCCAGATAGCAGGCTTTCTATCTGGGTTCCACCGGCTGGTCGGTGGTCATCCACCGGTTGGCCAGTGTCACCAGGCAGTGGGCAAGCCTACTGCTTGGGTCCTCCGGCTGGCCGGTGGGCAAGAACCGGTTGGCCGGTGCCCATACCGGTTGGCTGGTGCGCTAACACCGGCTGACTGCTGGCTCTTGCAGAAAGCAATGCTTCTGCCAGAAACCACCGATTGGCCGGTGGTCAGCCACCGGTTGGCTGGTGTCACCAGGCAGTGGGCAAGCCTACTTCCTGGGTCCTCCGGCTGGCCGGTGGGCAAGAGCTGGTTGGCCGGTAGATTCAGAGAGTCCACTATCAGCCTTCTTGGGCCAACTCCTGGGCAACCTTTTTCCTAGCTTCAAAACACTTGAAAACAAGTTAGAACATGATGAGAGTGATTGTGATCATTAAAATCCAAGAGATAGGGGTACAACAATAAACATGATAAAGTAAACTAAACAAACTTAAAACAAACAATAACATATACTTATTTTATTTTAAAACATGTTTTAATAAATAAAAACTTACAATATCTAACATTTATGGAAAAAATAAATGTAAACAAGAAATAAACATATGTTAACTGTAATTTTAGGAATGTACAGATGGATTGTTTTCCCTAATTCCTTCGTCGTGATCGTTCCTTATGGCACAAACTATGTCTTCAACATGATCGTCATTATGTTCTGTTAATATTTCCATTGAAGTAGGGATCTCACATAAATCAGCATATTCATCAAGTTCATCCGCACCAATATATTGTTTTTTCCCTTGTAAAACAACAGCCCACTGCATATCTGATCGATCTACTACATAAAAAATTTGTTTTGCATGTGTTGCCATTATAAAAGAATCAGTTGTGTCTTCCAATCTATTCAGATTAACAACTGTCATTCCAAATTCATCTTGTCTGACACTGTTGTTACCGTTAAACCATTTACAGTTAAAAACGTGAACTTTAATTTTAAATTAATCAACCTCCCATATGTCTTCAATCACTCCATAATATGCATTTGATGCAGAAATTGGGTTTTTGTCCTTAGCACTCGAAAAATGCATTGCTTCTGCAAACACCAATACACCACTATTCTGAACTGCACTTCTGTTGTCCTGAGCTTTTGTATGAAATGTATAACCATTAATGTCATAACCAGACCATGTTATCACATTTAAACATGGACCACCCACTATCCATTTTAATGTCTCTGATACATCTGATCTGCCAAGCAAGGTCTTTTTAATCCATGACAAAATAGTTTTGTTGTGCTCATTCAAAATACACATTTCTTTCTTCTTTGGATGACATTGTTTCAACTCATTAATGTGCAATGTGATATATGGTTGAGCATCAGCTATGTTCTTCATGATGTATGATTCTAACTTCTTCATCTGTTCAGCTGACAATGATTTGACTTTCAAGCCACGAATCCCCTTTCCCACATTATTAACTCGTTCATGGAGAGATGGCGGCAAACCTATGTGTTGCGCCGCAGCCAAGTAGCTCGTACAAAACTCTGCTACCTCCTCAGAAATATACTTTTTAATAATGGAGGCTTCAGGTCGATATAGATTTTTAACATACCCCTTTAATATTTTCATATACCTTTCAAAATGATAAATCCAATGAAGATATACAGGTCCACAAAGCTTTATTTCTCGAACCAGATGAATCATTAAATGCACCATTATATCAAAAAAAGTTTGAGGAAAATACATTTCCAATTGAAAAAGTATTAAAATTGCATCCTTTTCAAAAATGTTCAAAGCATTCACATCAATTGCCTTGTTACAAATTGTATTGAAAAAATAACACAACTTCATTATAGTATTTCTGACACGAATGGGCAATATTCCACGCAATGCAACTGGTAGAATTTGTTGCATCATGACGTGACAATCATTTGATTTCATACCTATCAACTTCAAGTCCTTCATTGAGACAAAAATTTTTACATTAGAAGAATAAACTTGAGGCACTTTGGTATCATGAAGACACTGACAGAAGCTAATTTTCTCCCTCTTCGATAATGTATGACAAGCCGGGGGAAGAAATGTTCATCTTCCTTTAGGAGTGGGAGCTAACTCCAAACGAATTCCCATTGATAGTAAGTCTAATCTTGCATTCAACCCATCTTTAGTATTTCCTTTAATATCTAACAATGTTCTAATCAAAGAATCACAGATATTCTTCTCCACATGCATGAAATCAATATTATGTTTAACTTCATGATACCTCCAATATGGTAGCTCAAAAAATATTGACCTTTTCTTCCAAATATGTCTATCATTAGCAGATTTCTCTGTCTTTCCCAATGTCATGTCAAGGTTTTTCACCCTCTCAAAATACAGATCATCGGATAAAGGTTTTGGAGCAGTATCAAATTCTTGTGAGCCATTAAATGCCTTTTTTAGTCTTCTATTAGGGTGTTCCATAGGCAAAAACTTTCGATGACCCATGTACACTGTTTTCCTCCCATGATGCAATTGACAATAGGACGTCTGTTGTTCGCAAATTGGACATGATTTACGCCCTTTAACACTATATCCAGACAAATTTCCATATGCTGGGAAGTCATTTATAGTGAACAGAAGCACTGCATGCAGTTGAAAATATTCCATTTTATAAGAATCATATACCCTAATACCATCAGCCCATAACAGTTTCATATCATCAATCAACGGTGACAAGTAAACATCAATATCATTACCGGGTTGCTTTGGACCAGAGATCATTGTACTCAACATGACATATTTGCGCTTCATACAAACTTCAGGAGAGAGGTTGTAAATTACCAATAAAACAGTCCATGAACTATGTGTGCTACTGAGTGTTCGGTATGGATTCATTCCATCTGTGCACAACCCTAGTCTGAGATTTCTTATTTCATTTCCAAATTTAGAATACTGCGCATCAATTTTCTTCCATTGTGGACAATCAGCTGGATGACGTATTTTTCCATCACATTCCCGCTCTTCAGCATGCCATCTTAACCTTTTTTCATCATGTGAATTAGAAAATAAACGTTTGAAACTATTAATTATAGGAAGATACCAAAATACCTTTGAAGGGAGCTTTGTAATCTCTACATCACCGTGTGATTTTTCATTCACCTTATACCGTGATGTCCCACATTTTTGACACTCTGACAGAAATTCATATTCCTTCCTATATATAATGTAGTCATTCGGACAGGCATGTATTTTCTTGTATCCCAATCCCATCGGGCAGAATATTTTCTTGGCTTTGTAATGTGAATCTGGAAGATCGTTATCTTTTGGAAGAATGTCTTTCATCAATTGTAGCAGCTCTGTAAAACTTATGTCACTCCATCCATGCTTCGCCTTTAGGTTAATCAATCATAACACCGTCGACAGAACCGTAAAATCTGTACAACCAGGATATAATGGTTTTTCAGCATCACCATATAGACGTGCAACTGCCGGTTCTATCTCAATTTGTTCTGCTACAATATCATGAATCATTTCTTCAATTCCATCGGAGTTACCATCTTGTGAATCATCATCATCAGTGACATTCCGTCCAGTTTCACCATGACAAATCCAAGGGCTGTAACTCGGATTGAAACCATGACATATCAGATGATCTTTTATCTCTCTACTTTTCAACTTCTTCATATTCAAACATTTCAGGCATGGCCAGAAAAAAATGTCACTACTTGGAACATTTCGTTTTGCAAATTCCAAAAAGGCATCAACACCTTCCTCAAATTCATTGCTCATTCGATGTGCCGTAATCCAACTTCGACTCATTATTACCTATAACAAATATCAACAAAAAATATATATTTTTAAGATAAGACAAAACATGTTTATATGAAAAAAATCATAATTTGAATGTAAAACAATTTAAAATATAAAACAAATCTTGAAAGTAGTAGTAGTTTTCATAAGTACCCAACACCAAATAGCTATACATCGTAAGTGTCATGTTAAAAATATGAATATAGACCATTTTTTTTATGTTTAATAATATTGTCATATTATCTGATCATTTTGATTATATATTAGAATTACTATATCCTTTTGATACGATATATAATCTAAGGACATTAATATTTCTTTAGAAAAAGTAATGTTAATATCATGGTAATGTAAAAAAAGTATATGTCGAACTATATATATGTAATACCAATAAAGAAATACATATGTGTTTGGCCTGGGTTTCACACATAAATCAACTCATCTCACAGATTATATTTTTGAATCATCCTACATAATACTTATTTTTATAACTTAGGGAATGAAAATAATAAAAGTTTTGATTTATGATACTCATTATGGGTAAACATGATATATATAAATATAATATCTAATCTCATAAAAAGATATCCATGGGGGTATAAGAGCATACACAAAGCACATGATCAAAAAGATAAGTGAAATAGTTCTATATAATCATAGATCATAAAACCTGAGTCCAAGTATAACAATTTTAGCATAACATAAGACATGATTTATATGATAGTGGGAACATGATTTAAAAAACCTTATTCACAAGATCACATCATTGGTATGTGGAATAACATAAGAGTGTGGCACAAACATAATCATATAAGTCATAACATATGTCAAGGGAAAACATAGTTTCATTCACCTCATATTGGGATATGTTAATCAGCTTTCCTATAATTTATTATAATATTTCTTACCAGGCACATCACATAACACATTGGACATGGTATAACCATCTGTACCCCATATTGATCTATGATATATAATGCATTGTCTAATGCATTAGAAGGATATTATGGACCCAAATGTCACATAATGACTAACCATATATATGGGTGAATCGTGATCATCAAATCATTTATAACACTTTCATAGATCAATTAACTAACAAAAATGAAATGGGGGTCATAATTGTTTTTACAAAACATAATAATTATTAATACATAAAAATGTGTTTGGATGGTAAGATAAGATAATATACCTAATTCAATCTAATTATCATTAAATTATTTCTACCTAAATAGAAAAGACCTTTATAAAAAATATAATTTAACTTGAGAATGAAAAGAAAGTACCCTTTACCTTTTTTATAATGAAAAATCTGAAAATGATGATAATAATATTTAGGTATTATAATTTTTTATGATTTATTAATAATAAAAGAAATCACCTCACTTGGTTTTGTTGAAAATCAGACATACCATCGTATTCAAGAAATCAGATACACATTGCATGAAAAGGTTCATCATTTTTAGGAGATGACTGAAAGAAGAAATGTATTATCAGACTCACCATGAGTCCAGAATGAAATATTTGATTGTAATAGGTATTAATTGATATTTTTATGAATGCAGATGAAAACAGATGATGGTTTTCTGATCTAGGAGTTCTAAAAATCATAATTTTTTGAAAAAATATTATGATGTAAGAATGTTGAATGAAATTTTAAGGATAGGTATTACCGATTATACCTGGTCCAATTTCATTCATGAAAATAATTTTCTGGACAATCATACTGAAAATATGATTTTAAGAAAATAAGTAGTACCAATCTTCATCCAGAAAGACACATTCCAGCTAAGTAGGAAATAATAATGTTGCTGGAAGAATGGAACGTTACAGTACCACCCATTATTTTTCATATTTTGCTGAAGCTAATCCACAATGTTTTAATAACCATTTGCGAGTTGAATGTTGCGAGTTGAATGAACATAATAACCATTTGCAATAAAAAAATTCCACGAGATTCAAAAACGAACGAAAAGCACATCATGAATCGAAACAAAAACGAACGAAATAAATTCGTGGAAGGCTTACTTGAATGTCGCGAGATGAGATGATAGATCCGAGAGCAGTGAAGAAGATAAAAATTGAATCCAAAATGAGTGTAATGCAGGCAATCAACGAGCCGATTAGGGTTTACCGCGCGAGAGAGAGACGAGCTGGCGACTGTCAATCGAAAAAATCGTAAATGAAAGAACACGGGCTTTAATTTTTTTAAATGCTTTATAACGCCGGTTATTATATAACCGACGTTATAAACTATTTTTTAGCTTTTTTACTTCGGTTATTTTATAACCGACGTAAAAACGCGTAGATATCGTGTTTTTTTACGTCGGTTATAAAATAACTGACGTAAAACACACCGCGTTTTGTTTTTTTAAGTCGGTTATTTGATAACCGACATAAGAAACGCGTCGATATCGGGTTTTTTATGTCGGTTACAAAATAACCGACGTAAAAAACCCACCGCGCAATGGTTTTTTACGTCGGTTATTTGATATCCGACGTAAAAACCCAACATGCGTGATTTGTAACGTCGGTTATTAAAATAACCGACGTGAAAAATCTACTCGCCGCATTGTTACGTCCGTTATATATAACCGACGTAAAAAATGCTGACGTAAAAAACGATTTATGCACTAGTGTTTCAATAGATTATAATGAAAAAACAGAAATCACAAGTGAATAATTCCATATAAAAAGTATAAATTGAAATAAACTAATAGGTAATTTAGAGAAATAGAAAATATAAAATATATTATAAAAGGTCATCAAATTCAAATACGGAAATGAAATTATTTATAAAGAGACTAATGTACTATTATGTTGATTTATGAAATTTTGTAAAATTTAATACATTCAAGTAATTATGTAAATAAAAATTTTCCAAAAATTAATGTTGTAAATTCATTTAATGGAATTCCAGAAATTGTGGAAAAGTTTTATGGAATATAATTTGATTAATTCATTTCAAAATGAAAATGATTTATTAAAAAATATATTTTTATCAGATATGTTTTATTTAAAAGTGAGTTTATATTAATTTTTTTTAAATTATTGAATATTTTTGTTTTCTCACGTATAAAAATGATACAATTATTATCAAATTAATTTAAATAATGATCCTGTATTTTAATATAAAATAATATATTTTTTATGAAAATTATTTTAATATGAGAAATGTGTCTTCATATTAAAACAATTAATTTCCTCTCTATGTATGACTCATTATGATGTATTATGTTCTTAAATTATTCAAAAAATATAATTTAACATTCATTAATGGTTTTATATAGGCATACGAAAGCTAAAAAATCATATTTTTCTAAAAAAATGTTCTTCTTAAAAACAGTTTTTATATATTTCCTGTTCTTATAATAAAATAAATTTTCAGCACATCTAATAATTAATTCCTAAAAATTTGATTTCATATATGAGAAATTATTATTTATATTATGTAAAAAAAAAATAATTCTATAATGAACATTTGTCATATTAAAAATATTGTCATCAAAGTATGGGTTAAAAAGGATAATAAAGGGTTTTAACTAAGAGATAAGTCTTAAAATCTATATATATATATATATTATTTGTTGACTATTTTCATAAATGTGTTATATTTTAATTTAGATTTTGTTTCTTTTATTCCACATACCATGAGTGTGAATTTTATTTTGTTTTATAGTACATTATTATTATATGGTTTCCAATACCCTCAATTATTAAAGGGGAACTCCTCTTCACACCTATTCACAAAAATTGAGAACTATATCCCATAGAATACCTATTCAAATTTATTCCCCAATATTCTATATATGTCTCATAGGTCCTAATATCACCATAATAAAATCATGTGAATTCATAATGATTAAGGAAATGAAATATACTTAAAGAAGAGGTTATATCATTAATTGGATTATTTTAGGTTTATTTTGACATCTTCCTCCTATAAAATTTTATTACTAAATTATATAAAAGAAATTTCAATAATTAATATAATTTATTTTTTTCATTTTAATTTTAGAACCATTTTTTAATTCGTTTCTATTTAATGTAAAATGATTGATTTTCCAATGTGTATATATATTCATCCATCTCCATGAAGAAACATAATTCATTTCTATTACTCCGCCTATATGGCTGGTAATATTGGTGTATTTTATAAATATATACAATATTAATGACATTGTTATTAATTTTAATGTATTAAATAGTTTTTACTTTAATATTCTCACATCTTTTAAAAAATGATAATGTCGATCGTGCGTACGTTTGGACAACAACTTCTACAATATAGTTCGATTTTTTTCCCATTACATCCTTTCATGGATAGTGATAAGGATGGTTTCAATGAATTTATATGCAATTCCTAATATATTTATATCTATATAAATATATACTTCTATTTTCCTTCCACTCATTCCATCTTTTGATAAAATGGAGGCTTAACTCCTGTGTAGTTGTGAAATGTTGTCTCAATGAAGTGGTCAAAATAATTTTCATCACTTATTTACCATAAGTTTTATTTAAGTATATTTATTGAATAAATATATTAATTATGATTTTATAAAATGTTAGTAGTTAATGAATCCATGACCATGGAATAAGTTCTGTAATATGTAGCCAAAACATTTCTTGAAATATAAAACCGGTAACAAATTTAATATTGATCTTAACTGAGGATTATTAATAAATGTGTTATTTGAACTTATGAATGAGTGATATTTTGTTTATAAGTATCAATACTGTTATTATATAGGTTTATAACATATCTAAATGTATTCAACATTATTTTATACGATGTATGACTCAGGATTGTACTTGAGGTAGGGTTTTATCCAGTAATCCCATTGGTAAATATGATTTTCCATATTTGTATATATATTTGTTAAATTTTATGATACTAATATATTAGATCCCAAATATTTTTTTCCTAATTATTTAATTATGGGGTTTGTAATTATTATTTATTTTTTTCCCTCACTTTGGTACCCAAAATGATCAAATGAGTGTATCGATTAAACGATCTTTATTATTATTTCATGGTTGGGAATATTTTTCTTCCATTTATTGATTTTATAACATTTTTTGAGAAAATAAATGTATATAATTAAATTATTTTTCAGATATGTTTTCATCCATATTTATACTGGGTAAAAACTATTTAATATATTTACCAATTTTTTAATATGTCAGTATTTACTAACATTATAAAAGTGTACAATTTTATTAAATGTTACCATATTATAAGTATAAGTACACGATCTTAAAACATTTTATAATCATGAATAAAATGAATAATTCATAGTGAGGATCTTTTTAGGTTTAGAGTTTTAGAGAGTTAGGCCATAACTATTATATTTCAAAATATTACAAAGTAGACACATCTACAAAGTATCCATTTTTCTTACAAAACATGATCTCTTGAAAAAAGTCATGTCTAGTTCCATGTTTAAGACAACATGAATTTTCCTTGATCTCATCATTGACCCTATTCCAGATTATGTACTGTAAAAAACATTTCAAAAACATCGGATGAGCATTAAGAACTCAGTAAGGGATAAACAAAGAAGTAAAACTGTAAGTTTTTCAAAACAACAAGTAAACCATGAATACTTTAACATAAGTAATACTTTTCACCTTTATGAAGTATTAAATACTCTTCACTGAATTTAATATCATTACTTAACCTTTTGTAACCAAAAGATTAACGTAAAACCCATATAAATTACACATAACTTATAAAGGAAACCTGGGACATAAACATACTTAAATGGAATAACCATACGGTCAACTTCCGTGCAAATCACTAAATGGAATATCCATACGGCCGACTTCCATACCCATTGCATTGGAGGTTATAACATAACCACCCGTCCTGGTATTCACGACACCAATTGTCATTTGGTTAATCACCTAACCACCCATCAAATGTCCAAGTAACATTATAAAATCATAGCATATAAAATATTGAAAATACAAAAATTTAACTATTAACATTTCATTTGCAATAACAATATGCAATTTCATGATATTGACAAAATCAATGCTTTATCGAACCATTTTCAAATCCATTTAATAAAGTGATTTCTTTGACTCAAAGTGTCCCATACCACTTTGACGATTTTAAAGAAATTAAAATTTTAAAGTAATAATGTCAATATATATAAATCCTTAAAACCATTTTTAAAACATGGACATTAATGATAATTATTTATAAGAATAAATCACAATACAATTAAAATTATATTTTAGTTAAAAAGTTTTTATAACAAAATGAGAAACGCTTGAATACAAATAATTAAGGAATAAAATTTATTCAGAACATTATAATATTATGATAATAAATGGATTAAATATATAATATGAAAAAGGACATTATATACAACATATTAGAGTGAATTGGGGCATATCAACAATGAATTCTCAAGGGAAATGTAAATAGAGATGAAATCCCTTATAAAGATGGTATCATTAAATTAAGGATAAATAAATCTCCTAATTATGTGTCAAAAATATAAATACACCCAATATAATTGGATATTAAATGTAAAACAATCATATTTAATTCACACATATTCATAGGATGACATATTCAATATGTTCAAGTTGAACCCAAAGAATTGAAATTTGGTTAAGAAGTTCCCCTGTAAAAATTCGACACCCTAACAACATCTCATTAAAATAATGAAAATGAGTTGATGAGATAAAAATGGTATCTCATAAATTTAACATAAACTTTTCATCATTTAGGATATATAAGAATATATCCCAACATAATAATATGTAAATTAAAAGACATCACAAAAATAAGTATTTTAAAAAGAGGAGGGTGAAAACTTCCCTTACCGATTTGGTAACTTACAAAACATATGTCACATGAAAGAATGATCATACAATGAAGATGTATATACTCATAAATTAATGTATATTACACAAAGAGTAAAATAATGGGCATTAAATACACCACAAAAAATAATGTAGTGGAAAATATAGCATGTATCTCATGTGGATAAAAAGTGAGATGAAAACCCCTTAACACGTTGTAGTCAATCGAGTTGTATAAACCAAAGTTAATAACCACCAAATTAATCACAGAATACCATGAATATAATTATAATCATGATAATATACATCAAAAGGTAGTACACAGTACCCCACATGCAATAAATAAGTTGCAAACAATAGAAATCTCACAGAATTAATAATGAGATATGAAATTCCTTACAAACATTCGGCAGCCTAACAGCGCCACTTAAAAATTATTAAAATGAATTTATGAGAGTAAGAGGGGGTCTCTCATTGTATTAAAATACAAATTACAGTATGGTGAATATAAAATAACACCCAACAACATAAGAACATGGAGCAGAAAAGAAATGATATAAAATAGAGTACTTGAAAAGAAAGAGAGAGGTCAGATCCCTTACCTCATGTCCGACTTGACTCGATAATTATTTAATCTCATGAATAATATAATAAGATAATTTCTACTTGATTAATAACACTTTTAATGTTTATTATTCCTTTTATATCACTTATTACCATGTTATAAACATTATGTAATCATTTATGTTAATAATGTAGATTTTGTTAAAATTCGGTACTGGAGTCAAAAATGGACATCTTATAATAACATGTTGTTCATGTGGTCAATGGTCCATTATATCAAGAATTTTATTCATGGGTTTTATATCATACATATCATATATATCCAGTACATACATGTATTTATAATAGTACATAACATTAGAGGCAAGAAATGAATTGCACTGTTCATGGAGACGGTAAGTCGTACGTACGCATGAACGATACTTTCATTTCTATTTATTATTTTAATGGAACTAAAACATAATTATACATAGGTATATTATAATTACAGTATAATATCATATATAATATCATTAAATCCATATTTTATACATCCCACATAAGGAATTAACGAATCAAATCAGTTTAAGGGGGTGGTAGTTTGCACTTCCTCAAATGAGATTATCATATTTACCCACTATGGAAACCATAAAGGCATTCAATAAATGGAAAATATAGATCCATAAAAAAACATAAAAATAATATATATCATATATAAATAATGTTCCATCATAATGGCAACCATGAGAGGTGGTTGAAGATATTTGAACAATCGTTGTTTTGTGAGGCATTAGTTTTCCATCCACGGAAACATTATGTTATTCATCCATTAGATAGAGGTGTGTGTAAGTATAGATATAATCCTTTTCATAACAACATCCAACTATATTTAGGATACTGATTTTGTTAAAAAAAATAAAGAAATAAAAAGATTTTAGGTGTTGGAGAAGTAAAATAAAAGAAAATAATTTAAGAGAAACATTTACCTTTAATTTGGGTAACTTCCTTTGGTTTGAAGAAAAAGGACATCTTGAAGTGCCTTCTTCCTATGGTATGGATTCTATGGAGAGTAGAGGAATGTATGAAGATTAATTGGATAGATTTTTGTTGAGCCAAATGGCTTGACTTGTGTGAGGAATTGGTTAGAAGTTTCCTCCTTTTATAAGGGGGAGGAGTGGCTCTTTAGGAATGTGTGAAACTATAATTTTATTATATAATTATATTCGGTTTCTAATGGTCCAAAAATCATTAAAGATTAATCTAATATGACTCATGGTCGAAATAATATCATCCAATCATATTTTGACTTGTTTTGGATATTATTTTAATCATTATAATCATATTTATTTAAATGATTTATAATGAGGTAAATACGGCATCATTATCATGTCATAAATAGAATAATTTATTTGTAGTCTAAAAAATAAAAAAAATACTATGATGTAGAAAATTTATTTAGATTTACAAAAAATATTTATGGTTGAAAATATGACTTATATAACACAATATAAAAATTAATTACTAAATGATTTCTGTTAATGGCAATTTAGCCTTTACATTAAATTAATTAATCTAAATTGTCATTATCACACCCAAGTGGCCCAATGGGGTCCCAAAACCGACCGAAAGATGACCATGGTCGTTAATGACACAAAAAATAAGGTTTGGACATGTTTTAAAGTAATTTTGAATTATTATATTATTCTTTTTACATTGAATTAACATATTTACCTTTAATCGCGGTAAATAAATGTCAAAAGTTACTATTCACAAAAAATTATTTTCATCTTAATGAACCAAATTTTACATATTGATAACAACCATGTATGTATGATTTTTTAAATTCAATTCACATAAGTGGTAATATTTTATTTAAATAAAAAAGTCATTTTTTTAACTACCACTATGTGGTTACACTATTCATCAAAAATTGAAGTTTTTCATAAAAATACCGAAAATTCAGCCTAAGCTAAATTTGATATTCCGAATTCAAAAAATGATGTCTATTTTTCAAAATTCAAAATATATAAGTAGAATTAATTAATCCTAAAATTAATTCCCATTATCAAAACAAATAGTTTGTTTTTAAGAAATAATAACTATCAAAAGAGTGATATTTGTTTATGTCCAATTTCAAAGTGAAAATAATTCCAATGACCAACATTTGATTAAATAGTAAAAATATATTCTAATTAAAAATTAATACCAATTAAAAAAATCATATAACCATATAAATAAATTATATTAAATCAAATTCTTGAATTATGATACAATAATTTTGTTTATTAATTAGAAAATGAACTTTATTATAAAAATTCCTAAAATTTACATAATGTAAATTTTGATGTCCCCATTATAAAGAAAGATTTTATTTGGTCAAATATAATTTATTAAAGAGACCAAAATTAGATTTAATGAGGGTTATCCATTAGAAGGCGGTAAATCGGCCTTTTAATGTAAATTATGCTTAAAATTTCATTCATTCACATTTTAAGCCTCTAACAATTATTGGAGAAATGTAAATAATTTTAAAAAAAATGTATAATAATATAGTATTTAGTTTAATTCAATCCCACCAATACAACAGTTAGGATTCAGCTTTGATTTAAAATAATATTATTATATTATTAGTGTGCAACGTAAGATTTCAAAGAAACTAGTTGTTGCGTATTAGGCATGCTATCGAAGATAGAACCCCCTTTAAAGTTAAAATTATATTTATTTAAAAAAATATTAATAAATATGAAAATTTCAGGTTCTTCATTTATCCGGGATGTTACATCCTTCCCCCCTTTTGAAAATTGCATCCTCGCAATTTAAAAATTTGTCTTAAGAACTTCTTTGAAAGCCCCATATCGAAAAAAAGAGTCAATAAAACTATCAAATTAAATTAAAGGAAGAGAAGTAAAAAATGTTACCCTAGAAAACCGATACTATGATTCCATGAAAACATGGATATGGAGGAGAATAAAAACCTTCAAGTTCTGATAGAGAGTGATATAAAACATGTTTAGGAGAAAGTTAACCACCAGAAATTCACAAATTTTTGATGGGTTAAACAGTCTTTGATTCCCCAGTACGAAATGTTAACAAACAAAGTTTTTGTTTTAAGTTACTTTTAATTGTGGAATTTAACTATGATATTAACTAAAAACATAATCACATATACTTACTTGTCATGTAGAAATTCATCTTTTAATATATTTCTAACACAAACTAATATTTTCTACAAACAATGAGTATTCAAGATGACTTTTTTTACATTAAAAGTGCTATAATCAACGTCGAGAGTATCAAATAATCCACAAAAGATGAACTATAAATTTCCCATGTCTTTAGATATTAACTAAAACCAAAACATTTCGTACAAGATCAGATAATCCCCTAAAATGATAAACATTTACATAATGAAAAACTAGTCTTAATCTCCAAAGTTTGACTAACAAAACCCAAATTTCAACAAAGACCATTCAATAAAAAGTTATCCTTAAACTTCTTAAAATTAATCCAAAATAATATTGAAACCCAAATCTCCGTAGGATTTAATCATATAGTCTTCCATGAAAAATCTTAACATTTATCTCCAAATAACATCAGTTACTTTTGAAATCTCATATTGAAAAGCAATTAACCTAATCAAATATTATCTATGCTAGGTTAATCATTACCACAGATAACCTAAAATAAACTTATTATGGATTCATAAAATCATCTAACTAAAAATAATTAGTCAAACTAAACAGCGACTTCACATAGTCCAGTGGTAGGTGATAAATACCAGTCGTACTTTGGTTGTGGGTTTGATTCCCATAGCTTCGTCCAATGTGACGGGTTGTCACACGGTCTGCGTGTTGTCTCTTTTCAAAAAATATATATTTTTATAACATTTCCAAAAGAGATAAATTTATCAAAAATAATGATAGAATATTTTAACCACGAAGGTTTTCTAATAACTTTCTTTTGCATCCCAAAAAATGTATTCTCCTATAATTTCCTCAAATTCAAGGATCCTATAAAATGAAATGGTTCTTTATAACTATATGCACAAAATAAAAGATAATTATTCCTTGAATAAAATTTTCATAAATCAAACATTAGGGTTACACATACTATAAAAAGTATTCAAATGTAATTCACATCATCAAAAGAGCCTTAATACTTATATGCATTTCACCATCCTAAAATATACCATATCTCTTGAATCCCTTATATGTTGAATTCTTACACATTAAACATTCTTCATGATCCATTAAACATTCCTTTTCAACTTATTGTAAAATATTTCTTTCATACAGACAAAATCATGAATCATATCCTATGATTCAATAATAACAAAATATATGTCATGAAATCATCCATACCTTTCATTGGTTGTTGTCAGTTTCTTCATCCTCAATCAGAATGGAATTAGGTATTGGTAAACAAATATTTGTATGTTCCTGGTGATCCCATTCCTGAAACATCTTTGTATGACACCTGTTTGTATAATGGTCATGCAAACCACAATTAAAAGATTCAATTGATCCCTCAGAAATAACATCATTCCCTTTGCTAGAGTCAACTGGGTGTATCCTTTTTCCATGTAAGGTTCTTGATTTATAACCTTCATTCCCACATCTATATCATATTCCCATCCCATTGAAGCATTTTCCTAGGTTTTTTTCCACATCTTTGACACATAGGTTTTTGAAAATACTTACCTTTATGATTATTACCTGAAATTCTATATAGATTTGTTTCTCGAATATACGATGCCTTATAAAAATAACCAAGACTAATGTTTTCAATCATGACTCCCGATAGTTGGTTGATAATAACCACAAGAGTTATCATTTCATATCTCATTTCATTAAGTTTATCATTCAGAAAACTGTCACCATTTTCTTCACATCCACTGTTACATTGGTGCCTGCTAGACCATCCATTTACTAAAACCAAAAATATCAGTTTGAGTATATTAGTAAAATCATCATATAATATCTTATGAGTAGGGTAAATAATTATTCATGTTTTCTTAAACTCATTAAAAATAACTACGACTCTTTATAATATGCTAACCATTATGGTTATGTTACTTATGCTTATATAACACCCTAACCCCTAAAGATGTCTAAGCCGACCTCTAATACCAACTATAAGGACCCAGCCTTAAAAAATAACATAATCTTGAATTATATGAATAATTCACATTGAGGATCTTGTCAAGATTATAGTTTTAGAGAGTTAGGACATAACTATAACATTTCAAAATATAAAAAAGTAGACACTTCTACACAGTATCCATTTTTTTACAAAACATGATCTCTTGAAATAAAAGTCATGTCTACTTCCATGTTGAAGACAACATGAATTTTCCTTGATCCCATCCTTGACACTATTCCACATTATGTCCAATGAAAAACATTTCAAAAACTTGGGATGAGCATAAAAAACTCATTAAGGGATACACAAAGAATTAAAACTGTTAGTTTTTAAAAACAACAAGTAAACCATGAATACTTTAACATAAGTAATACTTTTTACCTTTATGAAGTTGTAAATACTCTTCACTGAATAAAATATCATCACTTACCCTTTTGTAACCAAAAGATTACCATAAAACCCATATAATGAATACATATCTTATAACGGTAACATGGGACATAAACATACTTAAATGGAATAACCATTTGGACGACTTCCACACATATCACTAAATAGAATAGCCATATGGCCGACTTTCATACCCAATGCATTAGAGGTTATAACGTAACCACTCTTCCTGGTATTCACGGCATCACCCATCATTTGGTTAATCACATAACCACCCGTAAAATGTCCATGTTCCATTATAAAATCATAGAACATAAATTATTTCAAATACAAACACTTAACTATTAACATTTCATTTCCTATAACAATATATAATTTCAAGATATTGAAAAAATCAATGCATTATCAAACCATTTTCAAAACAATTTAACAATGATATTTCTTTGAATCAATGTTTCCCATACCACTTTGAATATTTTAAAGAAATTAACATTTTAAAAAAATAATTTCCATATAAATAAATCCTTAAAACCATTTTTAAAACATGGACATTAATGATAATGATTTAGAAGATTAAATCTTTAAAACAATTAAAACAATATTTTACTTAAAGAGTTTTTTTTAACAAAATGAGAAATGATTGAATATAAATAATTGAGGAATAACATTTAATAAGAACTTTATAATATCATGAGAATAAATGGATTCATGATATAATAATAAAAAGTACATTATACACACCATATAAGATTGAATTGGTTCTTTACAACAGTGACTTCTCATTGGAAATGTAAATTGAGGTGAAATCCCTTATAAAGATAGTATCCTTAAATGAAGGATAAATAAATCACATAATTCTGTGTGGAAAATATAAATACACCCAATATAAGTGGATATTATGTATAAAAAAATCATATTTAATTCACACATATTCATAATATGATATATTCAATAAGTACAAGTTGATCACAAAGAATCGAAATTGGGTTAAGAAGTTCCGCTGTAAAAATTTGACAGCCTAACGATGTCTCTATAAAATTCAGAAAATGATTTGATGAGATTAAAAGGGTATCTCATCACATGGACATATATTTTTCATTAATAAGGATATATAAGAATATATCCCAACATAATAATATGTAAATAATAATACACAACAAAAATAAGTCTTTTAAAAAGAGGAGGGTGAAAGGTTCCCTTACCGATTTGGTAACTTACAAAACATAATCCAAATGAATGAAGGATCATGAAATGAATATGTATATACTCTTAAATGAAATTATATTACACAAAGAGTGAAATAATTTTCATTACATACACCACACAAAATAATGTAGTGGAAAATAAAGAATGTATCTCATGGGGATAAAAAGTGAGATGAAAACCCGTTACCACATTGTAGTCAATCAAGTCGTATGAACCAAAGTTAATAACCACAAAATAAATCATATAATACCATGAATATAATGATAATCAAGATAATATACATCACAAGGTAGTACACAATACACCACATAAAATAAATAAGTGGCTAACAATGGAAATCTCACAGAATTAATAGTGAGATATGAAATCCCTTACAAAAATTCGACAGCCTAACGGCGCCGCATAAAAATTCTTAAAATAAATTTATGAGAGTAAGAGAGGGTATCCCATAATATTAAAATTTAAATTAAAGTATGGTGAATAAAAAATAACATCCCCAACTTAAGAACATGGAACATAATAGAAATGACATAAAAGAGAGTACATGAAAACAAAGAGAGTGGTCGGATCATGTACCTCGTGTCGGACTTGACTCGACCAATATTTAATCTCCTGAATAATAGACTAAGCTAATTTATACTTGAATAATAACCCTTTTAACGTTTATTATTCCTTCAATATCACTTATTACCATGTTATAAATATTATGTAATCATTTATGTTAATAACGTCCATTTTGTCGATATTTGGTACTGGAGTCAAAAATGGACTTCTTATAATAACATGTTGTTCATGTGGTCATTAGTTAATTATATACAGAATGATATTCATGGGTTGGATATCATATATATAATATATATCCAGTATATAAATGTATTTATAATAGTATATAACATTTAGATGTAATAAATGAAATGCACCGTTCATGGAGACGGTAAGCCGTACGTACGCATGAACGCTACTTTCATTTCTATATATTATTTTAATCGAAATAAAACATAATGATACATATGTATATTATAATTCCAGTATAATATCATATATAATAACATTTACTCCATCCTTTATACATCCCACATAAGGCATTAACGAATCAAATCACTTTAAGGGGGCGGTAGTCCGCACTTCCTCAAATGAGATTATCGTATTTACCCACTATGGAAACCATAATGAAGTGCTATAAATGGAAAATACAGAAAAATAAAGAAAACATAAACATAATATATATCATATATAAATAAAGTTCCATCCCAATGTCCACCATGAGAGGTGGTTGGAGATATTTGAACAATCATCATTTTGTGAGGCGTTAGTTAGCCATCTACAGAAACATTATGTTCTTCATCCATTAGATGGAGGTGTCTGTAAGTGTAGATCGAATCCTTCACATAAAAAAATACATTTATATTTAGGACACATCTACCCATTATCCATTTTTTTACAAAACATTATCTCTTGAAAAAAAAGACATGTCTAGTTCCATGTTTAAGACAGCATGAATATTCCTTGATCCCATCCTTGCCCCTATTCCATATTATGTCCTGTAAAAAACATTTCAAAAATGTCGGATGAGCATAAAAAACTCTGTAAGGGATTCAAAAAGAAGTAAAACTATTAGTTTTTCGAAACAACTAGTATACCATCAATACTTTAACATAAGTAATAATTTTCACCTTTATGAAGTAGTAAATACTCTCCACTGAATAAATGATTATCACTTACGATTTTGTAACCAATAGATTACCATAAATCATATAAAAGAGAAATGATTGAATGAAAATAATTGAGGAATAACATTTAATCAGAACTTTATAATATCATTAGAATAAAGGGATTCATTATATAATATTATAAATGAAATTATATACACTATATAAGAGTGAATTGGTGCATAACAACAATGAATTTTCAATGGTAATGTAAATTCAGATGAATTCCCTTATAAAGACAGTATCCTTAAATTAATGATAAATTAATCTCATAACTAGGTGTGAAAAATATAAAGACACCAAATAAAAGTGGATATTAAGTGTAAAACAATCAGAGTTAATACACACATATTCATAGGATGACATATTCATTAAGTACTAGTTGAACCCAATGAATAGAAATTGGGTTAAGAAGTTCCCCTGTAAAAATTTGACAGTCTAACGTCGTCTCTTTAAAATTAATAAAATGAGTTGATGAGATAAATAGGGTATCTAATCACTTGGAAATAATTTTTTAATCAATAAGGATATATAAGAATATATCAAACATAATAAGATGTAAATTAAAAGACATAACAAAAATAAGTCTTTTAAAAAGAGGAGGGTGAAAGGTTCCCTTACCGATTTGGTAACATACAAAACATATGCAAAATGAAATAAGGATCCTTAAATGAAGATTTATATACTCATAAATAAAAGTATATTACACAATGAGTACAATCATGGGCAGTACATACACAACACAAAAGAAAATATTGTAAAATATAGCATGTATCTCATGGGGATAAAAAGTGAGATGAAAACCCCTTACCACGTTGTAGTCAATCGAGTCGTATGACCCAAAGTTAATAACCAAAAAATGAATCACAGAATACAATGAATATAATGATAATCATGGTAATATACATCAAAAGGAAGTACACAATACACCACAGAAAATAAATAAGAGGCGAATAATGGAAATCTCACAGAATTAATAGTGAGATATGAAATCCCTTACAAAAGTTCGACAGCCTAACGGCGCCACATAAAAATTCATAAAATCAATAGATGAGAGTAAGAGTGGGTCTCTAATCATATGAAAATACAAATTACAGTATGGTGAATATAAAATAATATCCTCCAACATAAGAACATGGATCATAAAAGAAATGACATAAAAAAGAGTACTTGAAAAGAAAGAGAGAGGTCAGATCCCTTACATCATGACCGACTTGACTCGATCGTTCTTTAATCTCCTGAATAATAAAATAAAGATTATTTATACTTATTTAAGAACCATTTTAAAGTTTATTATTCTTTTTATATCACTTATTACCATGTTATAAACATTATGTAATCATTTAAGTTAATAACATCTATTTTGTCGATATTTGGTACTGGAGTAAAAAATGGACTACTTTAAATAACATGTTGTTCATTTGGTCAGTGGTTCATTATATCCATAATTATATTCCGGGTTTGGATATCATATATATCATATATATCATGTATATACTTGTATTTATAATAATACATAACATTTATAGGTTAGAAATGAAATGCACCGTTCATGGATACTGTAAGCCATACGTACGCATGAACACTACATTCATTTCTATTTATTATTTTAATAGAGATAAAACATAATGATACATAGTTATATTATAATTCCAGTATAATATAATATATAATATCATTAACTCCATCCTTTATACATCCCACATAAGGCATTAACAAATCAAATCACTTTAAGGGGTCGGTAGTCTGCACTTCCTCAAATGAGATTATTGTATTTACCCACTATGGAAACCATTTATGTGTGATATAATTTGAAAATACAGAAGCATAAATAAAACATAAACATAAAATATATCATATATAAATACATTTCCATAATAATGGCCCCCATGAGAGGTGGTTGGAGATATTTGAACAATCATCGTTTTGTGAGGCGTTAGTTTTCCATCCACAGAAACATTATGTTCTTTATCCATTAGATGGAGGTGTGTGTAAGTGTAGCTCTAATCCTTCTCATAACAACATAATAGTGTATTGAGGATACTGATGTTGTTACAAAAGAAAGGAATAAAAAGAGTTTAAGGCTTTCAGAAGTAAAATAATAGAAAACAATTTAAGGGAAACTGTTACCTTTAATTTGGGTAACTTCCTTTGGTTTGAAACAAAAGGACTTATTGAAGTTCCGTCTGCCTATGGTAAGGATTATAGGGGGTGAAGAGAGATTTAGGGAGCTTAAGTTTTTAGTTTTTGGACTATCCAAATGGCTTGAGAGGTGTGAGGAATTGGTTAGAGGTGGTCTTCTTTTATAAGGGGGAGGAGGGGCTCTTTAGGAAAGTGTGAAACTATTATTTTATTATATAATTATATTCGGTTTCTAATGGTCCAAAAATCATTATAGATAAAGATAAGATGACTCATGGTCTAAATAAAATCATCTAATCCGAATTTGACATGTTTTGGTTATTATCATAATCATTATAATATTATTTATATAAATGATTTATTAATTAGGTAAATACGACATCATTATTATGTCAAAAATAATTTAATTTATTTTGGTCTAAAAATTATAATAAAAATATTATGATGTAGGAAATATTTTTAGATTTCCAATTAATATTTATAGTGGAAAATATGACTTATATAACACCGTATAATAATTAATTACTAAAAGATTTTGGTTAATGTCAATTTTGTCTTTACATTAAATTAATTAATCTAAATTGTCATTATCACACCCATGTGGCTCAATGGGGTCCCCAAATGGACCCAAAGATGCCCATGGCCGTTAATGACTCAACCAATAAGGTTTGGAAAAGTTTTAAAGTAATTTAGAATTATTATAATATTCTTTTTACCTTGAATTAACCTATTTACCTTTAACCGCGGTAAATAAAAATCAAAACATACTATTCACAAAAAATTATTTTCCTCTTAATAAACCACATTTTACTTCTTGGTAAAAACCATGTATGTAATATTTTTAAAATTCAATTCACAGAAGTGGTAAAATTTCATTTAAATGAAAAAGTCAGTTTTTTTAACTACCACTAAGTGGTTTCACTATTCATCAAAAATTGATGTTTTTCAGAAAAAAACAAAAAATTCAGCCTAAGCTATATTTGATGTTCCGAATTAAAAAATGATGTCTATTTTTCCAAATTCAAAACATATAAGTTTAATTAATTAATATTAAAATTAATTCCCATTATCAAAACAAATAGTGTGTTTTTGAGAAACAATAACTCTGAAAATATTGATACTTGTTTTTGTCCAATTTCGAAGTTAAATTAATTCCAATGACAAAAATTGGATTAAATGGTAAAAATATATTATAATTACACTATAAAACAATAAAAAAGATAATATAACCATATAAATAAATTAGATTAAATCACAATTTTGAATTAAATTACAATATTTTTCACTATTCATTAGAAAATGGACTTTATCAGAAAAATTCCAAATATTTACACAAAGTAAATTTTGATGTCACCATTCTGAAGAAAGATTTCATTTGGTCAAATAAAATGTATTAATGTGACCAAAATTATATTTAATGAGGTTTCTCTATTAAAAGGCGGTAAATCGGCCTTTTAATGTAAATTATGCGTAAAATTGGATTCATTCACATATTAAGCCTCTAAATTTTATTGGATAAATGTAAATAATTTTAAAAAACATGTATAATCATAGTGTATTTAGTTTTATTCATTCCCACCATTACAATTTGTAGGAGTCAACTACGATTTAAAATAATAATATTTTATTTTTAGTGTGCAACGTAGGATTTCAAAGAAACCCTATCACGAACCAGCCCGGGTCGAACCTGAATCGGTCACCTGAGACGGTCCGCGGAAAGTCCCGAGGGGCGTTCCCGATCCCCCCGGGATGGCAGATAGTGTCCGGCATAAAAAAAGGTTAAACATTGGGAAAGATTTCAGGCCAAAAAATACCAGGATCAAAAGAAAGAAAGCAAACTAAACAAAATAAACAACACTAACAACAAAAGGAAACAAAAACTACACGACAAACATACCTACACTTGACCTCATGGTCACCACCCAACTAAACACCAGCTTCACTCCATCACTGAGTGACTCAAACTGGGAAAACCTGAACACAAGTAACCTACAACTGGTAAGGTAAAATATAGGAATGAGCACAAAAGGTACTCAATAGGTGAGCCCAACAACAATTCCCAAAGCACTAAAAGTAAATAAAGAATCTATAAATTTCAGTTTTGAACTACAATGAATAAAAGTAAGCTTTCATAATGTTTCACTTGAAGGTCAAAACACGAGACATTACTATTATTCTTTTTCAAAAGTTGAATTCCTTTCATTGGTGCCAAATTCATTCTAAAAGAGAAAGGAGTGTTACTTTTTCAAATTTTTCACAAAGAGAATAATGCATCTTCATTTGAAATCCATTTTTACAAGTATAACAGTATAAGTTGTGAAGAACAACTGAAAATAAACAAGCAAGGAACATCACGTAACCATGGGTGATCCTAAACATCCCTAGAAAATCCATGTACGTACTCGGGTTCAGACTACCTGTCGGCATGGTACTCCATAGTCAATAACCAACTGGTCGCCCTAACAGCCAACCAGTGGCACGCCCCACAAGGCCTACCTACCAAGGGGGGACTAACCCGTCTAATCGGGTTTAGCCAGCAACCATCACTCGATTCTCTAAAAGACACCCAGGATCCCATAGTGGTTTTAATAATACTGTGTATGTGGGAGGACCTCGCACATGTGACTCACCTCACCGCACTTTCCATCCCCTTACACGAAAATCCTCGAAGGGAAGTGCCCCTGTAAAGGTGCCCCTTAAGTACGTATATATATATATGTGTGTGTGTGTGTGTGTGTGTGTGTGTGTGTGTGTAATCAGTTCACAATCAATAAAGTTCCAAACGGGCCGCCACATCAATTACATTTAGACCATTTAGTACCAAAGCATTTCCAAAAGATATGACACACACCATCACGTTGAAAACAAGAAAACATACTTTGAAACTCATTTAAGTAAAACCAAACCACCAATGAAAAGTCCTAATATCCAATTTAAAGGCCAAATGGGAATTTCTTATATCCATTTTTTTAGAAAATAACCACTTTCCATAAACGATACACCGGCCATTTCACACACACCAACCATTTCAAAACACTATTCAATAAGACTTTCACATTTCATTAAGTATTTATTTAGCAACCTCACAAGAATGTCACAGAATTAAATACATGAAAATATTTTCAGTGCGATGCAAGGAGTAAATAATTTTCAATTTCAATAAGTCACGACTCTAGTAATAGTTATCCAGTGCTACTATAAATTTATTGAAAAACAAGGAAATGACAAAGAATAAATAAATTTCTAAATTTAAAAGCAAGTGAAGTGGGAGACCGACCTTGACATGCAGCTACTTTGTGATGACATGACACGCCTCACACTTGCGCACAAGAAAACACAAGCGGGAAACTTTGATAACGCGAAGATAACTTGCGAACACGCTGCAACAAAAGTAGAATAACTAAAACACGTAAACGCCAATTTAAAAAATCCCAAAAGAATGAGAACTCAAAAGACAACATATATATTTATATATATAAATGATGATATAAAATAATGTAAGTAAGAAACAAATCAAAACTCACCTGAAAATGCAAACCGAACTCGACGACGCAAAACACCTCATGCAGGCGCATACGCGCCACAAGCTGAAGTCCTCAGCGTTGCGGAATTATTCAGCCATCGCGCTGCAACAACACCACATAACCAAAACAGCAAAACATGATAAATATAAAAAATACACAAATAATAATAATAAAAGGATGACACAAAACATACCTTGGAGCAGAGATGCGCTCAACACACGGGGTCGCGCGCCAGTAAAAAGTGGCGGCTCACACTTGTAGGGAGACCGTCGGGGGGGGGGGTCGCGCACCGATTACCAGGTGTGCCGATGGCCAGCGCAAGGAGGCTGCGGCGAGCCGGGCTGCAGAAAGCTGGTATGTGGCCGAAAGAAGGTGCGGCATAGCCGACTAGAGCGCTGAAAAGGGTTGGGGGACGCCAACAGGGCGGTACCGGAGCGGAACGGGGCGCCGGCAGGGCTGGGGAACACCAAAGGGGCGGTCGTAGGCCGCTAGTCGGAGTGGGGGCTCACTGGAGAGTGCGGCCAGCGGGTAACATGGTTTCTGGAGGTGCGGCCAGTTGTAGAGGGGTCGCCGGAGGTGCGGCCGGCGGGCTGTGGGGTCACCGGAGGTGCGCCTGACGGGCTATGGGGTCGCCGGAGCTGGGGGTTCGCGCGGGGGAGATTCGGAGGACGCCGAGGCAGAGCAGGGTGCAGCATGTGGGCCGCCGAACGCCAGAGCGGAGGGGATCAGGGCGCCGGGAAATGCGGGGGTCATGCGGGGGCGGTGAGCCGGCGTGGCGGGCATATGCGCCGGAGCGGAGGCCGGACGGGGGGGCCGGTGCGCCGGAGGAGACCGGGACAGGGGGGAGAGGGGGCGGCGCGCAGAAGGGGCAGGGGGGGAGTGGCTCGCATAAAAGGGGAGGAGGCGGGGGGGGGGGGGCAGATTAGTTTTAGGGTTTTGGGGTTTTAAATTTTTTTTATTTTTTAAATTTTTTTTAAACAAACAAAAACTATAATGATAATAATAATAATAATAACAATTTTAGTAATAAAAATAATAAAATGTTAACAAAAAAATTAATATTTAAAACATCGGGTGAACGCATGGTCACCGCTATCGATGTGATGACCGTGCACCAGCGTGAAACCCGCCAACATAATTAATCTTTGAAAATTTCAAACCGGGACCAAGAATGTAGTGAAAAAAAACATTTGCGGTCAGGGTGTGACAAACCTGTTGTTGGGTATCAGGTACGCTATCGAACAATGTAACCCATTTAAAGTAAAATTAATATTTAATTCAAAAATATTAATAAATATGAAAATTTAATATTCTTCTTTTATCCGGCATGTTACATCCTTCCCCCCTTTTGAGAATTGTGTCCTTGCAATTTAAAAATTGGGCTCAGGATCTTCATTGAAAGTCCTATATCGAAAAAAGGAGTCATTTAAACTATCACTTTAGATTAAAGTAAGTGAAGTAAAAAAGGTTACCCTAGAAAACAGATACTATGATTCCATGAAAACATGGATATTGAGGAGAAAACAAACCTTTACGTTCTGATTTAGAGCGATATAAAACATGTTTAGAAGAATGTAAACCACCAGAAATTCACAAACATGTGATGGTTTAACAATCTTTGATTCCCCAGTAGGAAAAGTTAACAGACAAGGTTTTTGTTTTATGTTACTTTTCATTGAGGAATTTATCTTTTATATTAACTAAAAACATAAGGAAATATACTTACTTGTCATGTACACATTCATCTTTTACTAGATTTCTAACACAAACTCATATTTTATACAAACGATGAGTATTTTGGATGACTTTATTTTAAATTAAAAGTGCTATAATCAACATCGAGAGAATAAAATAATCCACAAAAGATGAACTGTATATTTCCATTGCCTTTAGATATTAACTAAAATAAAAAAGATTCATACAAGATCAGATAATCCCAGAAAAGGATAGACATTTACAAAATGAAAAAATACTCTTATTATCCAATGTTTGTCTAACTAAAACCAATGTTCAACATAGACCATTCAATAAGAAGTTATCCTCAAAATTCATCAAAGTAATCTAAACTAAGATTGAAACCCAAATCTCCATTGGATCTAATCATATAGTCTTCCACGATAAATCTTAAAATATATCTCCAAATAACATCAGTTACTCTGAAAATATCATATTGAAAAGGAATTAACCTAATCAAATATTCTCCAGGATAGGTTAATCATTTCCATAGATAACCTAAAATAAACTTATTATGGATTCATAAAATCATATAACTAAAAATAATTAGTCAAACTAACCGAGGACTTCACGTAGTCCAGTGATAGCAGATAAATACCCATCACACTTTGGTTGTGGGTTCAATTCCTATAGCTTCGTCCGATGCGACGAGTTGTCACACAGTCAACATGTTGTCTCTGTTCAAAAACTATATAATTTTATAACATTCCCAAAAATAGAAAAATTTATCAAAAATAACCAAAGCATATTTTAGCCACGAATATTTTCTAATAACTTTTATTTTACATCCCAAAAAATGTATTAACATATAATTTCCTCAAATTCAAGGATCATATAAATAGAAATGGTTCTTTATAACTATATCCAAAAAAGAAAATATAATTATTCCTTGAATAAAATTTTCATATATAAAACATTAGGGTTACACTTACTATAAAAAGTCTTCTAATGTAATTCCCATCATCAAAAGAGCCTTAATACTAATAAGCATTTCACCATCCTAAAATCACCATAACTCTTGAATCCCTTATATGTTACATTCATAAAATTCAACATTCTTCATGATCCATTAACCATTACTTTTCAAATTATTCTGAAATAATTCTTTCCTACAAACAGAATCATGAATCATATCCTAATATTTATAATATCAAAACATATGTTAAGAAATAATCTATACCTTATATTAGTCGTTGTCAGTTTATTCATCCTCAATAGGATTGGAATTAGGTATTTTTAAACAAATATTTGTACGATCCTGGTGATCCCATGCCTAAAACATCTTCATAGGACACTTGTTTGTATAATGACCATGCACACCACAATTAAAACATTCAATTGATCCCTCAGAAATAACTTCTTTCCCTTTCCTAGAGTTATCTGGATGATTCCTTTTTCCATGGAAGGTGCATTCTTTATGACCTTTATTCCCACATATATACCATATTATCATCCCTTTGAAGCATTTTCCAAGGTGTTTCATTCCACATCCTTGACACATAGGTTTTTGAACATACTGACCTTTATGATTATTACCTGAAATTCCGTATGGATTTGTTTCTCGAATATATTGTGCCTTATAAAAATAACAAAGTTTCATGTTTTCAATAATGACTCCAGATAGTTGGTTTAGAATAACCACAAGTGTAATCATTTCATCTCTCATTTCATTCAGTTGCTCGTTCAGAAAATTGTCATTGTTTTCTTCACATCCACTATTACTTTGGTGCCTGCTAGATCCATCCATTTACTAATACCAAAAAGGTCAATGTGAGTATATCAGTAAAATCATCATATATTATCTTATTAGTAGGGTAAATACTTCGTCATGTTATCATAAACTCATTCAAAATAACTAGGAATCTTTCTAATATGCTAACCATTATGGTTATGTTTCTATGCTATGATAACACCCTAACCTCTAAAGTTATCTAAACCAATCTCTGATTCTAACTATAAGGACCTGACCATAAAACGTTACATAATCTTGAATTAAATGAATAATTCACATTGAGGATCTTTTCAGGTTTAGAGTTTTAGAGAGTTAGGACATAACTATAACATTTCAAAATATTAGAAAGTTGACACATCTACACAGTATCCATTTTTTTACAAAACATGATCTCTTCAAAAAAAGACATGTCTAGTTCCATGTTTAAGTCAGCATTAATTTCCCTTGATCCCATCCTTGACCCTATTCCACATTATGTCTTGTGAAAAACATATCAAAAACTTGGGATGAGCATAAAAAACTCTGTAAGGGATACACAAAGAAGTAAAACTGTTAGTTTTTTAAAACAACTAGTATAACATTAATACATTGACATAAGTAATACTTTTAACCATTGTGAAGAAGTAAATACTCTTCACTGAATAAAAGATCATCACTTCCGATTTTGTAACCAATAGATTACCATAAAACCTATATAAAGAACACATAACTTATAAATGTAACATGAGACAGAAACTTACTTAAATGGAATAACCACACAGTCAATTTACACATGTATCACTAAATGGAATATCCATACAACTGACTTCCATACCCAATTCATTAGAGGTTATAACGTAACTAACCACCTTGGTATTCACGACACAACCCGTCATTTGGTTAATCACGTAACCACTCGTCAAATGTCCAATTAACATTATAAAATCATAGCACATAAAATATTGAAAATACAAACATTTCACTAGGAAAATTTCATTTGTAACAACAATATATAATTTCAAGATGTTGAAAAAATCAATTCTTTATCAATCAATTTTTAAAACCATTTAATAAAGAGATTTCTTTGAATCGAAGTGTCCCATACCACATTCAAGGTTTTAAAGAAATTAACATTCTATAACACTAATGTCCATATAAATAAATCCTTAATAACATTTTTAAAACATGGACATTAATGATAATTATTTAGAAGAATAAATCATTAAAAAAATTAAATTGATATTTTAGTTAAAGAGTTTTTTTAACAAAATAAGAAACTCTTGAATTAAAATAATTGAGTAATAAAATTTAATCAAAACATTATAATATCATGAAAATAAAGTGATTCATTATATAATATGAAAAATGACATTATATACACCATGTAAGAGTTAATTGGTGCATAACAACAATGAATTCTCAATGGCAATGTAAATTGAGATGAAATCCCATATAAAGATGGTAACATTAAATTATTGATAAAACAATCTCAAAATTATGTGTGAAAATTATAAATACACCCAAATTAAGTGGATATAAAGTGTAAAACAATCAGTTTAAATTAAAACATATTCATAGGATGACATATTCAAGAAGTACAAGTTGAACCCAATGAATCGAAATTTGGTTAAGAAGTTCCCCTGTAAAAATTCGACAGCCTAACAACGTCTATTTAAAATTCTGAAAATGAATTGAGGAGAAAAAAAGGGTATCTCATCACTTGGACATAATGTTTTAATCAATAAGGATATAGAATAATATATCCCAAGATAATAAGATGTAAATTAAAAGACATAACAAAAATAAGTGTTTTAAAAAGTGGAGGGTGAAAGGTTCCCTTACCGATTTGGTAACTTACAAAACATATGCCACATGAAAGAAGGATCATACACTGAAGATGTATATACTCATAAATTAAAGTATATTACACAAATATTACATTCATTGGAAGTATATACACCACAAAAAATAACGTAGTGGAAAATATTGTAGGTATCTCATGGGGATAAAAAGTGAGATGAAAACCCCTTACCACGTTGTAGTCAATCGAGTCGTATGACCCAAAGTTAATAACCACCATCTGAATCGCAGAATACCATGAATATAATGAGAATCATGATGATATAAATCAAAAGACAGTACACAATACTCCACATGAAAAAAATAAGTGGCGAACAATGGAAATCTCACAGAATTAATAGTGAGATATGAAATCCCTTACAAAAATTTGGTAGCCCAGCGGCACCACTTTAAATGTCTTAAAATGAATTGATAAAGGTAATATGGGGTATCTCATCATATGAAAATAAAAATTACATTATGGTGAATATGAAAGAACATCCTCCAACATATGAACATGGATCATAAAAGAAATGACATAAAAGAGAGTACTTGAAAAAAAAAGAGGTCGGATCCCTTACCTCTTGTCCGACTTGACTCGATCATTCTGTAATCTCTTGAATAATAATCTAAAAATAATTTATAACTGCTTCATAATTTTTTTGAATTATATTATTCCATTTATATAACTTATTACCATGTTATAAACATTATGTAATCATTTAAGTTAATAACGTCTATTTTGTCGATATTTGGTTCTAGAGTCAAAAATGGACTTCTTATAATAACATGTTTTTAAATTGGTAAATGGTTCATTATATCCAGAATGATATTAATGGGTTGGATATCATATATATCATATATATCAAGTATATACATTATTTATAATAGTACATAACATTTAGAGGTAATAAATGAAATGCACCGTTCAGGGAGACGGTAAGCCGTACGTACGCATGAACGCTACTTTCATTTCTATTTCTTATTTTAATGGAAATAAAACATAATGATAAATGGGTTTATTATAATTAGAGTATAATATAATATATAATATCATTAACTCCATCCTTTATACATCCCACATAAGTCCTTAACTAATCAAATCACTTTAAGGGGGCGGTAGTCCGCACTTCCTCAAATGAGATTATCATATTTACCAACTATGGAAACCATAAAGGCATGATATAAAAGGAAATACCAAAGCATAAAGAAAAATAATCATAATATATGTCTATATAAATACAATTCCATTATAATGTCCACCATGAGAGGTGGTTGGAGATATTTGAACAATCATCGTTTGGTGAGGTGTTAGTATTCTATCCACTGAAACATTCAGTTCTTCATCCATTAGATGGCGGTGTGTGTAATTGTAGCTCGAATAATTCTCATAAAAACATCCTTTTATATTGACGATTCTGATTTTGTTTCAAAATAAAGTAATAAAAAGAGTTTAGGGGTTGGAGACGTAAAATAAAAGAAAACAATTTAAGAGAAATTGTTACCTTTAATTTGGGTAACTTCCTTTGGTTTTAACCAAATGGATTCTTGAAGTGCCTTCTGCCAATGGTAAGGATTCTAGGGGGAGGAGAGGGATGTAGGGAGATTAATTGGTAAGTGTTTGGACGAGCCAAATGGCTTGAGAGGTGTGATTAATTGGTTATAAGTGGCCTTCTTTTATAAGGGGGAGGAGGTGCTCTTTAGGAAAGTGTGAAACTATTATTTTATTATATAATTATATTCGGTTTCTAATGGCCCAAAAATCATTAAATATAAATATAATATGACTAATGGTAGATATAAAATCATAAAATCATAATTTTTCATATTTTGGATGTTATTTTAATCAATATAATCTTATTTATTTAAATGATTTATTAAGGAGGTAAATTCTGCATCATTATTATGTCATAAATAATTTAAGTTATTTGTTGTATAAAAATTATCAAAAAAAAATACTATGAGGTAGGAAATATTTTTATAATTACAATGTATATTTATAGATGAAAATATGTCTTATATAATACCATATAAAAATTAATTACAAAAATATTTTTAATAATGTCAATTTTGTCTTTACATTAAATTAATTAATCTAAATTGTCATTATCACACCCAAGTTGCTCAATGGGGTCCCAAAATCGACCAAAAGATGACCATGGTTGTTAAGAACTCAAAAAATAAGGTTTAAACAATTGTTAAGGTAATTTTGAATTATTATAATATTCTTTTTACCTTGAATCAACATATTTACCTTTAACTGCGGTAAATAAATGTCAGAAGTTACTATTCAACAAAAATTATTTTCATCTTAATGAACCACATTTTTACTTATTGATAAAAACCATGTATGGAAGATTTTTGAAATTCAATTCACAAAAGTGGTAAAATTTCAATTAAATAAAAAATTTAGTTTTTTTTAACAACCGCTAAGTGGTTTCACTATTTATCAAAAATTGATGTTTTTTAGAAAAATACCAAAAAATCAGCATAAGATATATTTGATATTCCAAATTAAAAAATGATGTCTATTTTTTCAAATTGAAACCATGTAAGTGGGATTAATTAATTTTAAAATTAATTCCTGTTATCAATACAAATTGCGTGTTTTTAAGAAACAATAACTATCAATAGATTGATACTTGTTTATGTCCAATTTCAAAGTGAAATTAATTCCAATGACCAATATTGGAATAAATGTTAAAAATATATTCTAACTACACATTAAAAACAATTAAAAAGGTAATATAAAAATATAAATAAATTAGATTAAATCACAGTTTTGAATTAAAATACAATATTTTCACTATTCATTAGAATATGAACATTATCAGAAAAATTCCAAAAATTTACACAATGTAAATTTTGATGTCCCCATTCTAAAGAAAGACTTTATATGGTAATATAGAATATATTAAAGTGACCAAAATTATATTTAATGAGGGTTCTCCATTAAAAGGCGGTAAATCGTCCTTTCAATGGAAATTGTGCAAAAAATTAGATTCATTCGCATTTTAACCCTCTAACATTTATTGGATAAATGTAAATAATTTTAAAAAACAAGTATAATCATATTGTATTTAGTTTTATTCATTCCCACCAATACAACAACTAGTAGTCAACTACAATTTAAAATAATAATATTATATTATTAGTGTGAAACGTAATATTTCAAAGAAACCCGTTTTTGCGTATCAGGTACGCTGTCAAACATAGTAAACCATTTAAAGTTAAATTAATATTCAATTCACAAATATTAATAAATATGAAAATTTCATAATCGTCATTTATTCGGGATGTTACAATAAGATCATAAAACATCATGAATATTATTCTTCATTGACATTAATTTACAAATATAAATGGTTTGAAAAAAAAATATTCATTCCAAATGAACTATTAATCATTAACTTCTAAAATATTACAAAATAAATTGATATTTTCACTTATTTTCAATAAAAATCTCAAAATATTTTATAAAATTATTTTTTATAAATTTCAACATCATTTAAAGAATATGGTACTTCAATAGGTATACTATCTAATCATACAATATATGTTTTTATTTATATGGATTATGATTATGATTTTTTAAGAAAGGTATGACGTATGGAATTTTTTTCCAAGGGTTATTTAATATATGATAGAAATATGAATGTTTTCTATCCCATGGAGAAAATATATATTGCAGCATATTAGAAACTAGAAACCTATATCTATTTGTAACATTAAATTATTGTCATATAATACATCAATTTTCATAGTATATAATTGATTAATATTCTGATATTATTAAATAATTGTATACATTACATTTGAAAATGTATGATTTTGCACAAACATATTATGATAACAGTATGATCCCATCTATCATCTCCCTAAAATTTAACATAGTCATCCCGTATGTTTTCTGTGTAAATAAAAACATAATCCTAAGCTTCAATTATCAATAATGTGTATAATACAAGTGACTTTATCATAACATAATCATATGGTAATAGAAATTAAGGGAATGAATAAACATCATGGTTTTATAATCATTTGAAACTGATTATATGATAAATATAATATAATATTTTAAAAAATGTATAAAAATAGTCCTTGATATAATATTTATTGAATGAAAAATATTTGATGCCATAAAATACTATCATGGTATTGTGAAAACACATAATAAAAAATGGGAAGAGGTATAAATTCAAACGCAAGTTCTTTTATCTCATGAAACTAAATGATGCATCTTGGGGATATATAATTTTTGGCACCACCCATCACCATTTTAAGTCTAATGTGTTATCCAAAAGAGTATTCAAAACATTTAATATTATTCCCAAATAAATATATCTCTTATTGAAAACATAGCTACCCAAATATTGTGAAGTACTAATACCAAATACATACCCATTCAACAAAATATTGTGGTTGTACTAGAGAACATCCATTAGTTATCATAAATGTGTTGTTGAATTTTAAAATTAATATGATGCATCCCTAAAAAATAATTACACAAAGAAATTAACTATAGTTTATTGGGTTTTCTCGAGAATATATTAATTTATTTCAATATCTTTAAATTGTTGTAAGTCAAAGAAATTATAAGAAAAAACTATCAGAAATGTTTATAGAGATCATGTAAATCTTCCAAATCTTATATCCAATATGTTTCTATCTAGGTGTGTCATATTAAACAAATTAATATTAATTTGGTTGATGTTAGAGTAAATTCCTCAACACCCCTCCCTATTTTGGTTGATTACCCTTATGTGCATCTTCTCTATAACTGTATCCATTTTCTAATATCTAGACATTTATTTCCATTCTATAAAAAACCATACAAACTTTACCATCCAAAATTTTAGAATATTTGGGAATTATAAAATTTTGGAATAATTATTTACATCAGGGAAATATAGTTTTATATATATCTAATAGTTTATAATACCCTGTTATTATCCTAATAATGAAATTATAATAATGTTTTGTTATTGTACATGGATGGGGTATAATGAGCTCCCTTTTTTCACTGTAATAATGGTTTTGAAAATTTCCACACTATTAGGGGTTAATCATTCATTAAATAACAACATAATAACTGATATATATAATACTAGTTAAATAAAAATCACAAAATTTTGTATAAATGTAATTTGAAAAATATAATTCAAATAAAAATGTAATGAAAATAATTATAAACTAATACCTTTCAATGTTGCTTCTTAAATAATTAATGTTCTCCTTAAAACCATAATATCAACTTGGGATGTATTTATAGGGAAATAAGTATGGTGAATTCCATATAAATTCTTTTGGGTGGAGTGTATGAGATAATGTGTGGGAGTGAGGTTCTTTTATATGTGTAAACAAGTTTCTTTTTCATGGAATTTATTTTCAAATAATTGGTAAGAATTAAGTCATAGGGAGATTATGTGGTTTTAGAGAGTTATGTTGATTAGGTAAAAAAAATTATGTGGGACATGTGGGTATGGAATTCATACCTCTCAAGGAATCATATATGTTGTAAGTAAAATTTTTAATTATTAAAAATATGAGGTGATTTACTAACACATTTTGACTCGTATTATTTAACCCTGATAATTATTTTATTTCTAAAATAAAAATATGATCCTTATTAAAAAAAATTCCACTAAATACCCATATTTTTACATGATTTAATATAATTAAATATCTAAATATGAAAACACAAACTTTTAAATTAAATCATAACATATAGTAAAATTTTATTTAGAAAATTGTATTTTAATGCATTATTTGTTTATTAGAATTATTCTATTTTAATGACTTAATTGATTAGTGTTTATATAAATATATAAATATCATAGTATATTCATAATTTAAAACATTTTAATCAATTATTTTGATAATATATATATAACTCTTGTAAAATTCTATCATAGAAAACAACCATTTATCATTTACTATGGTAATTAATAATTAATCTATGTAATTAGTTTTCAATACCTAAAAATATGATTAGAAACGTTTCATAATTATAAACCATATATTTTTTTATAAATTTCATTTAATTAAAAAAATCTAATATTAATAGGGAATATAATTTTAATAAAATGATGTGTAAAACTTATTTTTAGAGAGAAAGTATATTTTTCATTATTAAAACTACATTTTTTTTAAATTTATCATTTATTTTTCATTTCATGGTTTCAATATCAGAATAATAAAAAACAAATATTGTATGATTCTTTTAAATGAATTAAAACATATTGTTTTGTAGAATAATATTTAACTAAATAACGTGAAAAATTTTATTTTACTTGAAAATATTACTTAGATTTATGTAAGTATAAAAAAATTATGAATTAACAATTTTATTTAAAAAATATATATTTTTACACATAGAACACATATTTTAACATTTAAAAGGTTTTTTAATCATATATTTGATTCTTATATAATGATAAAGCCATAAAGGTTTTCGTTTTTTAAGAACCATAGATTTTTCTAAATTTTTCCCATATTAATTTTACTTATCTAATAACATGAATTAGATGAAAATATAATTTTATCATGATATTTTACCTTGTTTAACACACAACAATGGTATTCTTTGGTTTCTTGAAAAATAAGTAACATCAATTATTAACTAACTGCAATAACTTATTTATATGATTATTTAAATGTGAAATTCATAAAATAGACATTAAAAATTATTGAATTTATATTAATAATCATATTTTTTAAGATTGGTATATTTTTTATATAGATAAAGTATATCTATAAAATATACATAAAATTTTTTAAATCTTTTCGATGGGCTGAAAGTATATTTTCTCTAAATAATATATTTGAAATAATTTTGTTTAAAATTAATAAAATTAATATATAAATATTTTAGAAAAATTATTTGACAAACTAATAATTTATTTCTATATCAACATTACAAAATTAATTTAGAGTTAGTTTTTGGTTATTTATTAAAAAATATATTTAAAAATGAATTGTGAAAAATACAATTTCTAATTAAAAGCATCATTTTCATTTGAATCATTTAAAAATTTTATTTTGATTTAAAATGTTGTAAAAGTAAAATTAGATCAATTTTATAATTATTAATAAATTTTAGTCCATTAGGAAGATTTTTATGTTGATTTTATATATTTAGACTTTCAATACATATGGCAATTTTCAGTTTAGAAATCAGATTTTTAAATATTTTTGTTGCTTTAATTTAAAATTAAATTCTACCAATTATTTTAATTTACTATATTTAATGAATTACATAATTAAAATTTTCAAAATTAATATTATCTAATATTTTCAACTTCATTTTTTACATTAATTAATAGTGAAAATGTAAATAATAATTTCTGTGACTATAGTTAAAATGTGTTTATTGAGGGTTAAATAAAATATATTTATATTAAAATAGAAAATAATCTTTTTTTAAAAACAAATAGGATGCCTATATTTCAACACTTTCTATTATAGGATCTAACCGTTTTCTTTCTAAGTCTTTTAGAGTGATAAAATCATGGGTATAAATTTTTCTTTTCAAAAAATACTACTCTCTCTTCTCCACTGAATATAAAAGGCCACCCCTCTCCTCTCCATATAATACAACCATAATCCATTAGATCATTGAATAAATACAATAATACATTTTTAAATCCCATAATATATTTCTATATTTCTTATATTTATCATAAAGTCATCCAAGGAATGCTTTTAGCTTCAACCTATATAGGTTATCTTAAGGCGATTTTTTATTCTTCAATGAATATATTTTTTTAACATCTTCCTCTCTATCCGTGAAATATTTCAATAAAATGATCATATAATAACATAATAATCTTCCACATACTGATATTTTGTTATATTAAAGTCATTACTCTATTTCTATCTCCACTTTCCTCATAAGAGAAATAATAACATAGATTATGTGTTAGGCTTACTAAAGCCACATAAACAAATGTGACTTGTTTTCCATCAACACATCTCAAATATAGGAATGATGATACATATAATTTATATAGAATATATATTTTTAATTATTATAATTATTGGAATTCATTATCTAATATTCATTTTAATTTTAAATTCCACGGAATATATGATAGTTTCCTTCATGTGTACGGTGAACTACAGCCATGCAGTGTGATGTAATTCATTTTCCACACACAATTTAGATGGTTGGTAATAGAGATAAATTTAATTAAAAATTCATATATATATATATATAAGATCATAGGTATATAATAAAGATAATATATCATTTACTTTTCATTCATTTTGTCAGCTGAACAAAGGAAACATTGTTCATGTGTACGTTCGACCTATAATCTCCATGAATGGTGTAATCCATATCTTTGTCTCAATGTTTATGAATGAATATAAAAATGAACATAAAAAATATATATTATATTTTTATCTTGGTAATTATGATTTAAATTTTGGAACCAATATCAATGTACAAGGACCAAAATCATCAAATGATTGTAGACATGAAAAATAATTCAATTATTACCCAAAATAAATAATTTTACATGGAATTTTAAATTAATGGTTGATAAAAGTGAATGAGTAAATTTTATGTTTTCAAATATATAAATATTCTTATTTAAAAAATTTATATTAGACATATATTTATTATACCATAGGTTCTAATGTGAATGATTAAAATCACAATTACTATTCGAGGATTCTTTTGTCCCAAATGGCCTTCTTTGGGGAAAAGTAATGATATGCACCCATATTCATTCATGAGGTCTATGTACCACACAATTGAAATTTTATATCATGAATAAAATTAGTTTCATTTTATTTGAATGATTTATTTTTTTATATTATTTATTTCATGGGTCTTATGATTCAAAATATATTCAAAAATTATGGGATTTATGTTACACACTCATCGTTTTTTAGGATTTTTTATGATTACATTTACAATGGTGAATTATTATGATATAAATCTCAAGAATTTTCGAAAATTTTCACAAGCACACATAATTTATTTAGAATACTTTTTTTTCATTTCAAATTTCATTCTTTATGTTGTCAATAAATATAAATATTTTTTTAAAGAAAAATGAAAATTTTCAATATTCATGTTGATTTTTTTCTTCCATAATAAGGTTTTCTAAAAATGTGATCAAAATGTTTTCATATTTTTTAATTTATTTTTTACACTTTTAACTTTGAAAATAATGTTTTAAAATACATGTTCTTATCCTTTTCCAAACATGTCACTGATTAAATCTTTCCAAAAATGTGATCCAAATCATTATTTTAACATATTTGTAATGAATATAATTGTCCACTATTATTACTAATAATTTTACTAAATTTACCTTTAAAATTTTAAAAGTTTATTTTTGTAGAAAATTATTTTGAAATGTTTTATTATATTTTTTTAATTGTTAATGCTACATTTTTCAAGAAATTTATTAAATTATCTTTAAAAATCATTTTCAATTTATGATTAAATACATTTATGATAGATTTTATTTATTGAGGATAGGATTTAATGATACAATTATTATTATTTCTTTGAATGGTATCTGTTTATGATGATAATAATTTAATGAAACTCATTTTTGTTCCATGGGTTATACCATGCTGAATTACATACAAAACATGGTTCTTTTTATTGGTTATCCTCTAATGAAATTATGAAATCAAAACTAAACATGCCAATTTAAAATAGGTTGTGTGTCACTACCCATCCCTTGGGGCCCATGCCATTACAACCCAAGCCTACCATCCCTAGGCCAAGGGCTCACAACTAGAACTAGAAAGGCATATCCCTTAACAGGAATGCATTGAAATTAAACCTGTATAAACACACAATATTAGAACATAATCAGAATCAACCAATAATTAAACTGATGAAGTAAATAGAGGGATGAAAGAAAATGGGGTCGGAATACAAGCCCAACTAGAATGTACATGTAAAACGTGAAAGGGAAAAATTTCTCTTGGAACATCCACTAAATATCCTTCAAGAAGGGTAGGTACAGCTCACATTCAGTAGTCATGCATCACGCCATGTCAAATGGTCCACCTTTGAGCATCGTCTTGTCCTTTCTCCCTTAGCCTTGATCAATGTTGTCTATCATATGCACAAGACACAACAAGGTGTAGGTGAAGTCTGTGCTGGGGGTAGTATAAAAATTCTCAGCAGGCACCCCGAGTCCCCCGAAAGTCTCCCAGAGTTCAACAAAGGAAAAACCACAACGCAAGACCTCAATCACAAAGCACAAATTAGGCATCAAATCTACTTAGGTATATGCCCATACATATACCTAATATTAAAAAATATACTCATCTCATACATAAGGGAAGAATATCACAAAGGTAACACCATAGAGGTAACACCATGATGGTAAATGTACCACACCGGTAACACCACAAAGATAACTCCCCGAATGTAAAAGTACCACACATGTAACACCATGAAGATATCAACAAAATGGTAAAAGTACAACACAGGAATCACCGAGAAGATATAACCATTATGTTAGAAGTTCCACACTTGCATCACCCTGAAGATATCACCATGATGGTAAAAGTACCACACTTGTATCACCAAAAAGATTCCACAACAAAGGTAAAAGTACCACACAGGTATCACCACGAAAATATCACCACGAACATTAAAGTACCACACAGGTATCACCATAAAGATAAGACCACAAAGGTGAAATTAGAACATAGGTAACAACACGATGGTAATAGACCTAGATCACACCATGTATTAGTGAGGTATAGAAGTACAGATGATCAATCGCGAGGCTAGATCATCTTATTCTATCAAGAGGCACTGCTGATGACCATACAGAGTCTGAACCACATCATATTAATAGGTTATAACACACAAAATGATCCACATATGATTCGACCCACTTGGAGTCAATAGGTACAAACCCCCGCAATGAAACACAAAGGATCTGACCCACACAGGTTCAATATGCGCTAACCCACACAAGATCACTAAGTGCAGGCCCATAGAGGATATGACCCACACGGGATCGGTATGTGCTGACCCACATAGTATCTTTGAGCACTAACCTACACAATATTTTGAACCACACATGATCAGTGTTTACCCACATAGGAACTCTTGGTACTAACCTCCATATGATCTACCTCTAACTCCGCATCACTGCCTGCCACTGGATTCCCACTCATACCACATTTAATTCAAGGAGTACCATTTTTCAATCCATCTGTCGTAACAAAACCACCATGAAGTTCCAGGACAATTTATCCCAGTGGACATATTTTTCATAAGGGTTCCAATACGATAGACACCACATCAATCAAACTACCGGTCTATGACTTATAAGTGTTTTAGTTCGGAGGGCTCTGTTGGATTTGGGTTTTATCCAACCCAAACAGACTCCAACACTCTCCCAAACTCATCTGGAGTATACAAAAAGGACCTCCACTTCCTAAGGGTTCGGGCGCCGCATACGGTCGTCAAATGGACGCCTGGTCTATTAGTTACACCCCTTTTCTGTGAAACGGGGGTGATTACACCTTGGTCTGGTCATACATAATCGGTCCTGTGGAAATATGCCAAAGGGAACGCTTCTCAAGAGGGAAACCAACACCATTTATGTCATGGCGAATGAACACATGGTTCTTCAGTGATAGACATTTCTTTATTCAGGGGTCGATTGGGTCAGGGGCCGGTCCGACACAGTCAAGCCTGCCCAACCCAACTGGTCTCGAGGTCCACCTTACCCTGCTCGGATCATACCTACTAATCCCAGAACTAGTTTACCAGGTCTGGAGGATCGAGGAGGCTCGGTTCGGCTCATGGGCCCGGGCCGCGGTGGACCGGCCCGTTGGGTGGGGCTCAGCCCACCCGCGTAGGCCCATTGGACCACGGGTTTGGCCTGACCTACTAGGCAACAGGTCTAGCCTGGCTAACCTGGTAGTTCTGGTCCACTAGGAAGGTCTTTCCCGGTCTCACATAAGGGGTACCGGTCTTCCCAGACGACCCTACAGGTGCGGGGCTATTTCGTCCAGCCGGTGGGGCGCTGCCCCACCATGTAAATGTTGACCATTTGGGTCGAACAGGGGTCCGCCAACCTAGTGTAGCGCGGGGCCATGCCACTCTCCACCTACCATGTCCTTGAGCCACAACCAATTTCAGCAGCTTGAGACAGCACGCTTCTCCACCTTCTCCTTCCGCGGCCAGCTCGAGCCAGCCACCTTCTTCACCCGACGTGGCTTTAGCCACAACCCTTGTACAAGGACCCAACCTTATAACATACAAAATCTTGAATTTAGTAAAGAAAACACTTACATTTACGTTGATTATATTTTCATGTTTATATATTTATATAATTGGGATAATATATTCATACCATTACATATAATTACAGAGCGGATTCCATAAAAACAGTTTCCTTTTTTTCAAAATATAAAACATTAAATCATAAACATGACTCCTAGGAAATTATTCACCATTTAACATGGATTCATTCTTTTTCTTACACATCTATTAACCTGTGAAAATAATTTAAAAACTTGGGATGAGAACAAAATCTATATTAGGTATGGAAAAGAATGAAAGAGCACATTAGTCCCTGAATACACATATTGTATGAAAGCATTTTCAAAAGACATTCTTGACACCCATATATACTTACTTTGTGTAACTTGAGAAATAAACAAGATCAAAACAAAACATGAGAACATAAATATAATATTAATAGTATATTATTGAAGTACTTACTTAATCTTTTAATCCTCTCAGCTACCTTATAATTTGTAACCCTCACAGATACCTTACAATTTGGGTAACCATCACCGGTACATTGGGAGTAACCATATGGCTGACCTACAACATACACATAACCAATACATTAGAGGGATTTATAGGTCACACCATTCATCATAAACAATTCCCATTAACCAGATCATAATCCTTCTACATGAATAATTTCATAAAAACATTGTTTTTGAATTTTGTAAAACATAATTTAAAAAGAGGATTTAAAAAAAATCCCATTATAAATATCATAAAATTGAAGAGACACTTAATAGAGTGGATGGAATATGTATATAAACTATAATTATACATAATTAAACCTAATATAAGCAAAAAATATTACACAATAAATTTTAATACAACATTAATAACTAAGTAGAAGGTTAACCCAAAGAATGGAAATCCGGTTCAGAATTCCCTTACCTCGAGGCTGTTTGACTTCAAACTTGTTTAAAATTCCGTTATAATGTTTAAAATAGTGTCATTAGTATTTTAATAGAAACTTTTTCATGTTTATAACATCTTATATTAACATTTAAAAACATCATTTCACCCTTTAATTGTTATTATTATTCTCCTTGAACTGTTTTTCGGTGACTTCTTTACATAATTTCCATGATTGGTTCATGGTGGATATTCTTGTCGATTGGAAGGTAAAGTCTACAATTGGAATGTAGTAGTATTTAAATATATCCATTAACATAAATTATACCATTTTTCTTTTTTAATTGTTAAATGAAGATGATTCATAAGTTAAAACATTAATTATGTTCGTTTGAATCATTTTAGTGGTTCTTTGATAATAACGACCTCATTTTGTTTTATAAATTAAAAACATGTATACAATAGAATTATGAAACCAATGCAAATACATAATAAATATATTATATCTTGGTTAAACCATAAGAATGGTTCCATGACTATAATTTAAGGAATTAATGAAAATTGAAATCACATCGTACACGATGTTATTAATTCGACACATCACATACAATGTTTTTAATTTATTGATGAAGTGGGAGAAGAGAATAAGATTGATGATAAATTTCCCATGAGCATGAGAAAATCCAGAAAATACAGGATTATAGAGCATTCATTCCTCTTGGTAAAGAGGAAGTGAAGAAATATGATGAAAAGAAAGGAATCTTAAAACAAAAGAAAACATGAGAAATTTCTCAAGAAAATTCTGCAGCCTAACAACATCTCTAAAAAATTCATACAAATAGTATGATGAGAGAAAGGGGATATATCATCACTCATAAACAATATAGACTTTTAGGTGGGATAAAAAATGAAATATCCCAACATAGTCCAAAGGAATAGAGAATAACATAAAATGAAATAAAACAATGAAAATAAAAGAGGATATTTACCTCTTGATCACTTCTCCTTGAGATCCTTCATAAAGGATTCAGTTTTAGTCTTTTTGTGAGACTAGAAACTCTATTATGTGGTTAAGATAATTGGTAGGAGTATTGAGTAGAACATAGGCATGGCTCAAGGATTGAGAGGTGTGGGAAGAAGAGGGGAGTGAGGGTGGTATTTATAGTGGAGGAGAGGGGGTATTTTTCCTTCTTTTAATCATTATTATAATATTTTTGACCAAGATTACGAATAGACATAGTTCATGTGACATAAAATAGTAATAATGGAAATTTAGTTCAAACCAAGTGACCTTTCATCACTTAAGACGTCAAAAATTGTGCATTTTAATGATAATTTGATTATATAGTAATTTATAGTATTTCACTATTCATTAAAAAGACTATAATTTCAGAAAAATCCCAAAAAAATTCCCCCAAACATTTTTTGATGTGCATAATTCTAAAATGAAGTCCATTTTTTGAAAATAAATTTCTAAATTTTATTAATTTGTTTTTTAAATAAAGTCTTACTTAATTCAAAAATTAACAATTCTAATTATATAACAACTTCTCTATCATGATGAAAAAGTAACCAATATGTTATTATCATATATCTTAATAAAATCAAATAATAATAATATTTACTATTCATTAGGGTCATATTACAGAAAATATTACTATTTATAAGGGTCTGTTACTATTATAAAAAAACATGTTTTTTTCATCAGACTCCAAATAACTTACTGAACATAATTGTAGATGACAGTTTATGGAAATTAAAAACATATAAGTTCAAAAATTATTTTTAAAGGATAGTTATAAATATCATCTTAAAACAATGTTCCATGAATTTATATTTATTATTAGAAAAACATGGGGTGTTACAGCTTGCGCCACAGGGGTACGCGAGAGTGCGCCGCACCAGCTTTGCATCAAGCTGGTTCCAGCAGCTCTGCTAATTTCCACGACATAGTGTTGTGGCCTACTCCTATGGTGTGCGACAACATGTCGCCTCCATCATGGTCTGCTGGTACTGCCACATCGATAGTCTTCACAGATAATGAAATGGTAAACAATGTAGAGAAGGGTTCAGGCCATGTTCATTTGGCTTGTGCCCTCCGTGTTATCTTGAAACCATGAGAAATGAAATAGGATTAAATAATCACATAAGTTATAAAAAATAAATCCCTACCTCAAGATCATTGTAGAATGCATGTGATTTTGGAAGACTCGGTATTCTTCATCCCCACAACAAGCTTCCAACATTGCTGCTAAAACACAATTCATCAGTTTGGGATTTGGTGTCTCTCATCACAACTCGCTGGAACGAGTCCCATCCTCCCAGGGGATGATGTCACAACACAATATCATAACTTCGTCGCTTGGTTAAGCCATGCCAATACCTCTACCTATGCTCTATATAAATACGATAGGGGGAGGGGGAGTAATACCCATAGAATTAATGGGGGTTCATTTAATAGGATCCTTCCTAATTTGAATGATTCTGTTACAAAGTATTTGAGGATTCAATCCATTTAATGTCTTGACACGTCATTGGTCCCACCACAGCCACTTGTCCATTGGATGAAAAGAAATAAATAAATAAAATAACTATGTTATATTATTATCCATTTAAAAATATCAAAATCAAACTTCTTCTCCTATAAAACTTCAGTCGAAGTGAAGCCTCTATTAAGAAAATACTATTGTTGTGGATTCAACGGTGCTATTAGATTTTTGATCCGAGCAATGAGTCAAAAGATAAAAAATGATGCTCCCTCGAATACTGAACGTAATTGAAAAAAAGTTTAGAAAATTATTAACAGTCACCCAAAACCTGCGCCAGTCAATGTTAGGATTTTCCTAAGAGAAACATGTTCCAACGAACTTAACGGTACTCTTGGATTTTTAATCTGTGTTACCGTTTAAAAGTTATGGATTTTAACAATAAAATAATTGTCACTTAATTATTGTATTTATAGCCAAAAACTAAATTCCATTGTAAGTGCGTGTCGGCCAATATTAGTATCTTCTTAAAGAAAGAATACCCACACAAGCTTGGTGTTAGTGTCATATTTTTATCTTGAGTCATTTTTTGTGAGTTTTATGCATTTGAAAAAAAAATAATTATTTAACTAATTTATTTACGTTTATCCCATTTTCAGGTTTCCTCACAGGAGGCATGCACAAACTAAACATAAGTCATTCCTTGGGTAAAGCCTCCATCGTGAACCCAACAGTGCCCTGAGATTACGGATCCAGGAAGCTATATAATAGTTATTCATCTTTTTTATAGAAAATTGGTTACACACACTAATTATTGAATAAAAAAGATCAACGGATCATTCTGGGAACTCAAGGCCTCAGAATCATGCACCATCAAATTTTAGGGTCTTTATATAATTTCTTATAATTTTAAAAAAATAAACAGAAATTCAAGGACTTTAAATTCTCCCCAACATAGGGATTTACATCCCCAGAAGCCAAAACAAAGAAAAATCAAACAAATTAGGGTACTAAGAATGAATTTGAGCCTCCGGATATCATGTGCTCTCTTGGAGGTCTCGTGCTGCCACTAAACTCATACTAGAGAGATTGACCGTGTATGAAGGAATCACTCCTATAGATCCTCTATCTCCGCCATGAACTCCGTAAAAGTCTTCCCATCATCCAAGTCCAACTCACCCTAGTCAATAACATGTGATGGATCAAGAACGCATCTCCTCAGCTACGACTCAAGGAAAACAATATGTACTTGGTGCATCTATTGGGGAATAGATAGATGGTATGACATATCTCCCACTCTACTAAGAATCTTGAAAGGTCTGATTAACCTCAGAGATAGCATGCTGCCTCAAACAATCCTCTGTAATCCTCGTTGGGTTGAGACCCATAGGAAGACGTGGTCTCCCTCCTAGGATCCTAGAGGTCTCTGTATTTTATTGGCATAAGACTTCTGCTGGCTCTGTGAAGTTTTCACTTGCTGACAAGTGAGGCATTGAAATACAAACTCTTTCACTACTTCCTTCATCCCTATCCATGAGTACTTTCATTTATGGTTCAAGTATATCATTGCCACTCCAGGATGTACCGTTAATGGAGATGTACAGAACTCCCTCAAAACCTCCTAATGAAGAATCACAGGTACCATGGTGTGTCCTCTAAAGGGAATGACATTTTACCCGCCTTCAGGAAATATTTCAGGAGGTTGTCCTGAGGATATCTGAACACGTTGGGCCTCACAGTCGACATCCCCCAGCTGTGCCTCCTAAACTCTCTGGAACATTGGGGGAGTGAATTTCATAGACTGGAATTAAGATTCTCTCTCTTTATCCATGAAGGTTATCTACAACGTGACAAGCAGATTTGACACCCCACTCCGTAGCTGTATACCAGACCTCCTGCTGAGTGCGTCTGCTACCACGTTCCCCTTCCCAAGATTATAGACTATATCACAGTCATTGTCCTGGAGGAACTCTATCCATCATCGATGTTCCAAGATCTGGTCTATCTATGGAATGTTATACCTGAGACTCCTATGATCTGAGTTAACAATAAACCGTTCATCTATCATGTAGTTCTGTTTGATCTTCAGCGCAAAGACCACTGCAGCTAACTCTAGGTCATGTGTAGTGGAGTTATGCTCTCCGATCTTTGTATCATCTCCTGAAAGCGTTGATGATAGTTATCCATCCATAAGAAAGACTCGCCCTTCTTCTTTAAAGCTGAAAAGGGGGCCACTACCCTTGAGAATTCAGGTACAAATATATGGTAGTTCCCAGAAAAAGTTGAAGTCCCTCTCCCTTCGGGGATGTAATATTGTTAACATCTTTTGAAAAGATGTCCCCACACTCTTCCACTCTTATTAGGAACTAAAAATTCAAAACTCATGCTGCCACAAGGGTAAGAATGGGCAACCCAAGAGAGATCGGTTGCACCATCCTATCAATGAGTTTATCCTATGCTTCCTAGTTTTTCATTTTTACCGCCCAAGGAAAACCACATAACATTGTTGTAGATAAACCATAAATTTTTTGCCTAATATAGTGAATTTGTGTAGGAACTATGGATGTCCATTCCATACCCAAACTAACATTGTAAGGCATTGATGCTTCCACCAAGAGGATCCAACCAAAAATCTCGCATCAAGGGTAAGATCACAGTGTCAGCATAAGTGTGAATGTCGATTCTCCCTCTAAATTTATATCCAGACATAAGGTTCAAGTCAAAGGTTTAACCTGAAACTCTAGTTCTTGAACAAGATTCGTGTATAGAATAAATGATTAGTTCATATGTCTATTAACAAAGTAGCTAGTAGTAGACATAGAACGTACCACTAATCATTCTTAGAGCCCTTGGGTATCATTCCTTGACCACATGTAGCTACTCTCATCCCTTATCCTCCAGCTCCGTGATCCTGGTGTGGACCACATTGAGGTTTTTGTTATATCATGTTGAAATGTATACCATCTCATGCCGCTCTCCTAGATCCACTTCCACATGTGATGCCCAGAAGAATAACCCATCCCTATCAATTCCTCTTCCAAAAACATTTTACATTCCCACGTCTCTAAGACTAGAATCAATTTCTTTATTTCCCATTATTAACATTCAATGGATATATCCCCTCAGCGAAAGAACATTGAACCATAAAGTTTATTTTTATCAACATAACATAAGTAGAAATGAATAGAGGAAATAGTTCTAGCACATATGTCCCTAAACACACATTGCTCGGAGGTCTGTGCCCAGAATCACTGGTCATACTATATTCATCGAGTACCTGGGATGGTCGGTACACCTCGAGGAATACTCAACTAGCAACATGTCATTTGTATGAATCGGTAGAGTCTATTGGTTACTCTCTTACTTTATCTTTTTATGGAAATTGAGCCCTTTCAATGAGAAAGTTTTTCAAGCTTATCTATAGAAAAGTCATCTTTTCGCAAGATCAGGGTATTCTAAACCCTGTCATCATCCGGTTGAGCCATGTAGAAGGCTCTATACCAATACTACCATCTGATCAAATGGTGCCTTTCAAGATGGAAATCAGCCAACGCCTCATGTTTTTCATTAGCTGCCTGTGTGTCGGGATCACCTCCGAACCTGAGGGGTATCTGATATTGAAACATTTTTAAGGAACTAATCATACATGTTTCTTCTATTAGTACCACTAGTTGTAACTACTGACCAATGAGATGTGTTATATTCGTCACACCACCCGAAGGTATCATCTTGGGAAACATACCATGTACTGAAGCCACATCACCATGCAGACAATTCTCATAGTCAGACACTATAAAACACTAGTATCTAAGATCACCATTTGATCTTATAGTGTCCAAATTAGGCTTAAAACTCTAGCCACAGCCTAAAAACTGTCCTCACCTGCCTAGGGATCTGTCTCACCTCAAAACCTCAGAGGTCTTTTCCTCTAGAATTTGTGAAATTCTCTCAGTCGGCGTGCACCGTCCGCCAGTGCTGCTGGTTGTAACTTCTACCCAACAGGTGGTGCTTCTAAGGGTACACCACTTGAAGGTGCCAACACAATAATAGGGCCCTTCCCGAGAGCCTCTTCTCTCAGTGTACAATCATCATGTACTCTATCATGAATCCTATCTAGCTATCCATGCAGTGGAATCCTAATAAGGAATAGGTGAACTAAGGTAATAATGTAATACCCAGTGTGCTGACTCTAATGAAACCAAGGAAATACACTTCCAAAACACACACAATCAATGTTTTCATTCACTGAGTTGGAAATCTGAATTTGGGGTCTTGGTTTATGGATACGTCAGCTGTCGTGCAAACAATTGACTCCCCGAACTGAAAACCAAACTCAGACACTTAACACTATTTCTCCATTGAAAATATTGTAGTCCTAGTTATTTGGTAGAACTGACTCCCTTGATACCACTTTATCACGACCCATCCCCTGGGGCCCCTGTCGTGACTACCCCATTCCCGCCTTCCATAGGTCAGAGGTTGGCGACTAGCATCAGAAAGACATATCCATTAACATGAAGGCATTGACTTTAAACCTGTACAAACACACAATCCAAGAAAACAAAAAAAAGAAACCACTAAGTAAACCGTTGAGTAAAAACTGTGCTAAAAGAAAAACAGGTTGGAATACAATTCCATCTGTAAAGTACATGTACAACTGGAAATGGAAAAATAGATCATGGAATGTCCACCGACAATCCATCTTGAATGGTAGGAACAACCCACAATTAGTAGTCATGCATCATGCCACGTAAAATGGTCCACCTCTGAGCACTGCATAGTCCTGGCTCCCTCAACCTTGATCAATTCTTTTTGTTTTCTGCACAAGAACCAACAAGGTTTAGGCAAAACCCATGTAGGGGTGAGTATAAAAATACTCAGCAGGGACCCTGAGACCCCCGAAGGTCTCCCAGAGTTCCAAAATGAAAAACTAAAATGAAAGACCTCAATCACAATGCACAAAGTAGTAATCAACTCTACTTATGTATATTCCCCATTATATAAATATGATTACAAAATATAATCATCTCATACATGAGTAAAGAATATCACAAAGGTAATTTCACGGAGGTAACATCATGAAGCCAAAAGTACCATAGAACTAACACCACAAAGATAACACCACACAAGTAAAGGTGCCACACAGGTAACACCATGATGATATCAACATGAAGGTAAAAGTACCAGATAGGTACCACCATGAAGATATCAACCCAAAGGTAAAATTACCATAAAGGTATCACCTTGAAGATACACCACAATTGTAAAAGGACCACACATGTATCACCATGAAGATATCACCAAGAAGGTTAAAGAACCACACAGGTGTCACCAAAAAGATATCTACACGAATGTAAAAGTACCACACAGCTATCACCATGAACATAACACCACCAAGGTGAAATTACCACACAGGTATCACCACGATGGAGAATGACTCAACTCATACTAGCTATTTCTGAAGTATAGAAGTATAAATGATCCGTTGCGAAGCTAGATCATATTATTCTATCAAGAGTCGGTACTGTAGACCATATGGAGTCTAACTCGCATAGGATCGATATGTAATGACCCATCTATTGATCCACACATGATCTGACCTGCCTGGAGTCGATAAGTACTAACCCATATAATGAACCACACATGATCTGGCCCACATATGATTGGTACGTACTGACCCACACAGGTTCGCTAAGTGTTGAACCATATAGGATATGTCCCACAGTGGATCATTATGCGTTGACCCACACTGGATCACTGAGTGCTGACCCACACTGGATCTGACCCACAGAGGATCAGTGTTGACCCATACAGGATCACTCAGTACTAACTGCCATATGATCTATCTCCAACCTTCACCTCACTACCAGCCAATGAATTCACACTTGTAACACATTTGATTCTGAGAGAACTACAATTCAATCCATCTTTCATACCTAAAATTCCATGAAAATCCATGAAAAAGTATCCCAATTGGATTTCATTCTATAAGGGTTTCAATGTGACAGAAGACACATAAATTAGACGCCTGATCTGTAACAAATAATCATTTTAGTTCCAAGGTCTCGGTAGGATTCGTGTTCAATCCAACCCAACCCACACTCTAATTTTCTCCAAAACTAACTTCCAGTATGCCAAAATGATCGACATGTCCTAATTGTTCATGTGGTGCTGTCTCTTCATCAACTAGAAGCCCAATATGTTAGTTACACCCATATTAGTGAGATGGTGGTGATCACTCCATGGTCTGGCCCGGATCGGTTGGGCCTGCCAGAACATGCCAAAGGTACCGCTTGCTAAAATGGATTCCAATTATACTGATGGCATGTTGGACAGACACCCAGTTCATCATTTATTGATGTTTTTTTATTTCGGGACTTGTTGGGTCTAGCCCCGGTCCGACTCGGTCAGCCCGACCCGACACAATGAGCCCCAAGGTCCACCTGACCCCGCTCGGGCCCGGTCCACTAAGGGTCATCCCAGTTTACTTTGTCCATCCCTTCACAGCGGCCTGGTTCAGTTTGCAGGCATGGGTAACAGTTGACCCGGTCCGTCGGGTGGGGCTCGGCCCACCCGCGATGGCCCACTAGACCGTGAGTTTGGCCCAGCCAGCTGATGGGTCAGGCCTACTGGTCCATGGGTCTGGCCTGACAGAATGGGTGGTCTCAGTCTATTGGGTTGGTTCGGATCGGTCTTCCTGAAGGCGGCTCAGTCTTCCCAGCTGGCACCACAGGTGCGGGGCCATTTTTGGCCAGCTGGTGGGGTGCTGCCCCACCGCGTAACGATCAACCGTTTTTCCCGAACGGGGGTCCTCCAACTCGGCACGACATGGGGTTGCGCCGCTGTCCACTTGAGGCAGATTTGAGACATGTCCTCCTCTATCAGTTCTTGGTGGCACGCCGCGAACACCTCCACCTTCCGCGGTCGGCTCATGTCGGCTCCCTTCATTACTCGTCGCGGCTTTGTCCGTAGCCCTTTTGACTGGGGCGAATAATTCTATAAACATATGTATCTAAGTTTTTCTACATCCTCATATGGTGCGCAATGTAATTCTTCCTCCATCGTGGTTATCTGGTGCCACCGCACTGGTGGAATTTCATGTAGAAAGAAATGGTAAACAAGGTTGTCGAGGGTCCATGCCATGTTTGTTTGGCCATCCCCCTCCATGTTAGCATCTAGACATGATGGAGGAAATAGTATTCCATAATCAATTATAATTATAAAAATTTAATTCTCTACCACAAGATCATTAGAGAACGCATGTGATTGAGGAAGAGTCGATATTCATCGTCCCTGCAACAAGCTGCCAACTTTTTTGTTCAAACATCGTTCTTCAGTTTAGGATTCAGGGTCGCTCGCAACCAATTTCCGGAACATGCCTCGTACTCCCAGGGGTTTGGGTTGTATTAATTTATCAAAACTTAATCATTTGATGAAGATGTGCCAATACATCTCCCCATGATCCATGTAAATAAAAGAGAGGGAGGTTGAGTAACACCCGTGAAATTAATGGGGGTTCATTTGATAAGAACCATCCAAATTCCATTGGTGATGTTACAAAGGATTATATGAGTCAATCCATTAATTGTTTTGACATGACTTTGTTCCCATCACTATCACTTTTCCATTCGAGGAAAAGGAGTAAATAAATAAAATTACAAAGTTATTTTATTATTATTTTAAAAAGTCCATAATCTAACTTCTTCCCTTGAAAACTACGGTCGAAGTGAAGCATCCCTTAAGAGAATCCCGACACTGTGGATTCCCTGGTGATCTTGGATTTTCGATTCAAGAAATGAGTCAGAAGATAAAAAACACTGCCCACACGTTACCTAAACATACCCGAAAAAAAGTTCAGAAAATTATTAAAAGACGCCCTCGAACCGCACAGGTCGATTTTAGGCTCTGACAAAGGGAAACACGTCCCAATGAACTCAATGGTAGTCGTGTATTTTCAATCTGAGTTACCATTTAGATGTTATGGATTATAATAATAAAATAATTGTAACATAATTATTTTATTTATGGCCAAAAACCATCCTCCATAGTTGGCCCGTGCTAGACATTGTTAGTATATTCCTAAATAAAGCATACCCCCATGAGCTCAGAGGTAATCTTAGATTTTTAATCTGAGTCACCATTCATGAGTTATAAGAATTTTAAAAATAAAATAACATTATTTAATTATTTTATTTATGGTTATTCCATTTTCTGGTTTCTTCACAGGAGGCATGCGCCGAGTAAACTTAAGTCACACCTTGGGTAATCCTGCCAACATAAACACAACGGTGCCCTCATATTTTTGATCCAGGTAACTATTTAATTGTTATTACACTATTTGGTGAAAAATTATTATGCACACTAATTAATGTTTTACAAAACATCGATAGAACATTCTGGGCACTCATGGCCTAGGAATCACGTGCCGTTAGATTTCACTGTCTAAAAATAATTCTATATAATATAACAAAGTTATACCAAAATTTAAGGACATTACATTATGATAAAAAAAATGTTTACAAAACATATATTATTTAATGGTTTCAGATATGTTAAATATTCATTGAAAATGACTGACACATAAATATGATTTTCATTATGTAACTAGTGGGAAGTGTTTCTCCCTCTAATTTATTTGGTAATGATTTATATTTCATGATATAGAAATAACCGGAATGGGGAATGAAGACAGTTCAGCAAGGGAGTTTTTAAATAACTATGGTCTTTAGAGAAGCCCTTGACTACTACAATGGTGCAGGTTTTGATAACATTCCACTATCATAGCCCTATAATTCAACCTTGAATACTATAGAAATGATTTTCTATTCTGATGTGCCTACCACAATTCAATTTATTATAGAAATGTTATGCTCTCATTTATAGTATTATTTTATTACATTATAATTCATGTTTTATGAACTTATGATCATTTTGACACAAATCGTTATTATGATCTATGATATACAATTTTTGGTTTTCCAATTTAGTTCACATTTTCTCATACACTAAAATGTGTGTTATTATTTTGTGATCGTTGATATATCTCTTTCATACCCTTACTAACCATATGATATCACATATAAATTTTTTATTTCCTCTTATTTATGATGAAATATATTATGTATTATATTTCTATGAGGGTTTATATGTATGAATTACTTAGTGGTTGATAATGTAATTCAATTACGAAATAGTTTTTTGTGTATCCATTTTTGAAATGACAATAAAAAAATTTGATCCTTGGGATTATCTTTATGTAATATATTGAGATCTAATATCTATGTAAAAGAATCATGGTCCAGCATAATTGTGATCAGTGTATAAGTTTTGTCAGATCTTTGATAAATAATGTTACAATACATTTATGAGAACCATTTGGATAATCGTATGTATAGGGAAAAAAATCCCCTGTTATAGTAAAGAATGTAATGGGGATATCCTATAAATACATCAACATCTATATTCTATATGCGGATGTGGTTTTAGAATAGGGTTTCCTATGAGTAATAATTACTAAAAATGTTCTTGTTCTTGACTCGAGCATTATCCAGAATATTAAAACATGTAATATTATTCACCTTGTTTGATAATCAATGAGGGCATACTTTGGAAAATAATAGTTTTTTTAGAATTCATTATTAATCATTTCAGAAAATTATACTATTTCCTTTTGAAAAAATATGTTATGATATAGGTATGAAAAATACAAATTTTATTATTAGAAAACATTCCAATGTTGGGAATCATGCATGAATTCAAAATGAGGAATGGAGGGAACAACATTCTATTGTGTCCTTCAGGAATAAATTCTCACATTTGATCAGTGGGTCTACTGATACATAGGTTGATGATCAATGGATCAAAACCACTAAAAAGATATTTTCTATCCTCTAGTTCTCGTATCCTGAGAATATATGTTTAGATATATATTATATGAAAATTAAAGTATATTAATGGTGATATTTTATTAAGAATTTGAGGCAACATGATGAAATTGACTCCTTAGATTTGAAAGAGTTCATGAACTGATATTAAAATATGATCATTCCTAATATCCTTCATATGAAAATATATATGGAATTAATTGAGATAAAAAAATTGTGATAAATCCACTAGAATCTAGGAAGAAAATTCTAAAAGACATGGGAGGTATTCTTCTGGTTGTACCATCTTCACTAAAAGTATGGTTGACCAATTTTTCAGTGGATTAGAACCATGTATCTAATGGGAAGTAGCTAGCATAAAATTTCATAGTTGTGAACAAACTGTTCAATGTGCCATAATGGTGTAACTGGAGGTTGAATTTATAAATAAATCCATTGGTCTTGATAAAAATATAACTATGGAATTCAATGGAAAATTAAAAAATCATAGATAAAATAAGATAAAATTTTCTTTATGCTCAAAGTGTAAGAAGAATCAATATGAAAAATATCATAAGGGGAATAATAAATGTTTTACGTGGGGATGAAAGGTGATCAATAAATATATTGCTGAAGTGATTGGAAAAAGTTATATAATGATGTGAATATAGTGAAAGCTCATAATAATCCTCCACCCACCCTATGGTGTGTCAAGTGTAAGGAAAATTTAATGTATGATAATCAATTACCAAATCCATGGGTTAACATCAATGAATGACATCATCAACCTCATAAGATGATAAACGAAGGGAAATCTAATGTGATCACTATTTATAAAATTTTTTATGATAATAATGTTGTGAAGGGTTAAAAAATCATCCAATATATAACGTCCAAAGAATTCTTTGAATCTGGATCTACCCATTATTATATATATGAAAAAGTTTTTATGTATCAAAATATTACTGAATGGTTATATATTGAAATATAAATAAAAAACCCTTGTGTTATGTTGATCACATCCAAATTATATGATTAATCTCTTGTTGCATATTGTAGGAATATTATTGCAAAAAACATATTATTATACCTCAAGTCGATTTTGATGTTTTCATAAGGAATGGATTCCTCTATATAAATACCACAGTAATTTCTATGGATTTAAAGTCACATAGGTTTTTAAAAACTGTCCTTTGATTAATTGTTATTGTGATGATAAATATGAAATTCAGATGGAAATCACATCCATCATATGGGTCTTTATTCCTATTCAATATTGGTGGTTATCTTATATAGTTGGGGAGAATCTCAACATCAAATATATATATATATATACTATGTTGGATTTCCATGTGTTATTTCCTAATAATATTCCTAGTCACCCATTAAATTATGATATTGAGTTCTAAATATAACTAATGAATGTGGATTCACATATTTTGGAGAATACCTATAGGGTGTGCCCAATGATGTTTTGGGAATAAAAGAATAAACTAAGAGATAAATTTTCTAAGGGATTCATTTATCCATGTAAGTTACAATGGGGTGAACCTATCATTTATAATAAGATGAATGAGGGATCAATTTGAGTCTTCATTGATTATCATGAACTGAGAATTGTCCAATTTGATAACAAATATCATCTACCCTATATTGATGACTTATTTGACCAAATTAATAGATATTAATATTTTCCAATATTTACCATGATTATGGATTTCATCAATTTTGTTTTATGAATGACGATATATCAAAGAAAACATTTCATAGATTTTATGGGCACTATGAATATGTAGTTATTCGCTGTCATATTTATTATTCTCCCTTATATCATAATTAATTTAATGAATATATTCTCAATATATTACCTTGATCAAATTGTGGAAGTCTTTATAGAAGAAATTATCATATGTTCAAAGTGTAAGAAAGATAATTAATATCAATTTGGAATTATACTAATGTCCATAATGAAGGATAAAATATATGAAAATTTTAATGAGTGTGATTTTTGTCTAAAAAATCTTTCATTTTTTAGTCATGTAATGTAGAGAGAGTTTATATTAGTGGATCCATAAAAGATAGAGGCCATTAAATGATGGACTTAATTGACCACGATAACTAAGTCCTGGTATTTTTTTGGTTTTGTAAGGTTATTACCGATGGTTCTTGTATGATTTTCTATAACTATCTAACCGAGTAACCATGTTATCTTGTAAAAGAGATATGTTCCCTTAGATTGATTAATATTCAGAAACAATTATGAAACTAAAGGAAATATTAATCTATGCACATGTTATTTCATTAACCTATAGTGAAAAGGTTTTGAAATTTATAATTATGCATCAATGATGGTAGTTGGATTTATTATCATGTAGAATATAATAATTATAACTTATGCCACCCCAAAATTGAACATACAATAGAAATATCTTTTAACTTGGGCATTGGAGTCAGTTTTGAAATTCCTTTCACTATGTATATGGATATAAAATATTTATTGAGAAATGTGTGAAATATATAACAAAAAATGTTTTATTTATATATTCATAAAGAAGGTTATGAATATGTGGAAGATATGATGGTTAATTATGAGTAAATATTAAGATTTATAAAGATAATACAACACCATGAAATTGAACAAGGTGACTGATTCTTTGATTCAAAAGGATCAAGGTATCTTGTTAATTTTGATGATCACGAAAGACAAAGTAATTTTGGAATGAAAAGTATGAATCATGAAATATTCATGTTTGGGGATAAATATTATGTTTTAAAAATATATATTCAAATATCTATCAATGTGAGGAAAAAGTGATGAAATATAATTATATGGATTGTTAAAACATCATTAAAAATGATCCGATGTTTATCCTTGGTTGAGATAGAATGATAATTTTTGAGAACCATATAAGCATTCCACATATACCAGACATGAATAAGGATATATTATAAGAGGCTCGTAGTTCATCATTATATATTAATCTTCATGTATGATGATATATATAGTTTTGAATGAAATTTCAAATGGGATGGACTTAGAGGACATATTGCAGAGTCTGTTAATCGGTTCATGGTATATTAGAATGTTAATATTGAGAGACAAATTTCTAATGGGATTTTTCCTCAATTAGCTATGAAATAATGTAAATAGAAAAATATAATGATCAATTTTTTCAAAGCCCCCCCCCCCACCAAAACACACACACATATTAATCGAATAATTCAATATGGGTTGTTTTATATCAACTCATAAGATCAGTAAAATTTATCACTATTACTGAATATTTATCTTTGGTTAATCATTCCAATATATATGTTAATTTTTTTGATTTCATCGACTATGACATTCAATTATATATGATCAAGATCTAAGGATTGTGAAGAAGTTCTAGTGAAGTCTTTATCATGCTCTTGATAAATACATGATTTTCTGGACTGTGTATCATACTTAGATGGATAGTAAATCAATGATAACAATTCAAACCTAAGTGGATATGTTGAAATCATTTTCTATGGATTTTTAAGGTGGTTGGGCTTAATAACTACCTATATATATGTTTTCATACCACAATATATTCAATATGAGTATTCAGATGGATTGATATGCAGATGACTACGGAAATAAGTGTATAAATACAACATTTTGTGTGTAAGATATATAAAGAACGAAATTATAATTATAAAATAGAGAATAAATGGAGGAGAAGGATATAACTATTCAAAATCATGGAATTTTATCAAAAATTACACAAAAAAGTTATGCAACTAATCATCGATGAGATATATAATTTTTAATTTTTGAGAATGTGTTTCTATAAATTTACCTATGGTAGATGGTTATGGTATTTGGATGGGAATAAATTTGAGAACTACTTATATTGTACCTTTTGAATTTATTGATTGAATTAGGAATATATATTAATATTTGGTGCATCCACAAATGATCTATGGAGTCCATGATGTGTTCCATGTATATCTGATAATGAATTCTATATTTGATATAGAACATGTATTGAAATCATAATCTATATAACAAAAGAAATATTTATCATATGTGGAGAAGCTGGGGACGATTTTAGATTTTAGAGAGGATGTTCTCGGAAAAACGACTATTCTCTGGGTCAAAGTATTATTGTAATACCATAAACATTTTGGAGAAATATGGGAATTAGATGATATGATGAGGCAGAAGTGTCATCTATAGATTGTACTATAGTGACATAAATTGGAGGGGGATATTTATTTTATGGGGGTATAATATAACACCATGAGGTATTACAATTTTTTAAATTAAATTTTAATTATTTGATAGATTTATTTACATGAATAACCGATTTTTGCATTAGTTTCATTCTTCTGTTACAATAAAAAAATAATTTATTTATAGCTTGCATTATAACCGACTCTATGTTTTAAAAAATGAAACATTGTATTAATATTAATATTTAATCACAACCCTTATAAATTGGCCATTAAATATGGTGGTATGAATAGTAATAATAAAATTACTATAATCATGTATTTTTTTTTTAAAATAAAACATATTGATAAAAATATATAAATTATACTAAATACATTATATTCCCCAAAAATTATTTTTTAAAAAAAATTATTACATTATGATAATATACCAAAATTTATTTTTTACACCTTCATAAAAATTTAATAGATAATATAAATTTTATTTTTAGGTTAAAAGTTTCAAAATTATGATTGATTGATTTTTTTGAATTTTGTGAGAATTTTAATTTTTTATTTAATAGTAAAAATTATGGGTTTTTTATTAAAAACATCATTTTAATATTAATTATATACAATGTATTATTTTTTGAATGTTTCCGATGTAAAGAATATGAAAATTATTTATTTATTAATCCTATATAGTCCATATAGATCATTTTAGTAATGAATTTTTATTTTAAATAATTCAACACATGTTATAATTTTCCCACTAGATAACATCTTTTTCATCCCATCAGTAGTTTTTTTGAAAGTAAATTCTTCAAAATATATGAATTTAATTGGAAAATTTAGATTTAATATTTAAAATCACACTAATTAATATTATCTAATAATTTCAAAAAAAATTTACTATAATAAATAGTCAAAATATTAAAAATTCAATTATCATTGGTGAGGTAAAAATATGTTTATCGAGAGTTTAACTATATATATAAAGGTGAAATTACCTAAAAATATGTCAAAAACTAGTTCTATATAAACATAACTCTTATATAATCTGAAATATCCCATTTTATAGCATTTTTATATAATAAAAAAATGGTCAACCCTTTTTCTTTTAACAAATTACATTTTTTTTCTCTCCACCACTCATAAATGATCACCCATATCATCTCCTCTTCATACATAAAAATCCTTTAGATAATAAAATACCTATCAAAATACAATAAAAAAATCCAGACAGTAAATTTATAGTAATTTTTTTACAATATATCCAAAATAGAAAGGATTATTTTTGTAAACATAATGATGTTACCTAAAGAACTATTAGATTTCTTCAATGAGAGTTTATAATTTATTTATTCCAACATCACATTAAAATTTAATTATAATATTATGTTGTAATTACATATGTGTATTTAATATAATAACATTTTTTATATTAATGTTATGATATATATCCATTTCCTCTTCCCTTAAATGGGATATGATATTATTGATTATGTGCACATGGTATTACAACCTGACAAAATAATGTGACTCGTTATGAAAATAAACCTTCATGGTTGGGTATGATGATGGATATAATGTATTTTCATGATATTTTTAACTTTATTATAATTTTAAAAAAATATTCTTAGTTTTTAATTTTTAATTTATATTACATTGAAGATACGATAAAATTACGCATTTGTATGGTAGACAACTACCTCGCGAAGAGATGGGACACGTTGGTCATTTAAAATTTACATGGTAGGTAGTAAAGATGTATTTAATGAATATATGTTATATATATGATATCTTAATGACTATATAAAGTAGAATTATTATTTACAATTCTTTAATTCTATCTGTCAAAAAAATAGAAACAATGTTCATGCATATGTATAGCCTACCATCTCCATGAACAATGTAATAAATATTTCTATCTATAATTTCATGGATGACAATAAATTTGAATAAAATAATTATATGAGATATTTATATCATGTTTAAATTCAGTATATTATAGATCCATGGTCAAATTACAAGGAACAAAATCATTTAATGATAACATACATGAAAATAAAATCACTTAATAACAAGAATATTTATTTTAACACAGAATTATTAATAAAAAAGAGATAAAAGTGTATATGTAAACAATATATGTTATGATATATATGATTACAACTCTATAATATTTGTATAATTAACTTGTATTTCTTATATTTGAAGTAAAACTTTACATGATGGAAGTCAATATATATGGTGAGATATATTTTGGTCTAAAATTTCAATATTTGGGACATAAGATATTATTTGTACCTATATTCTTTCATTATGTTAATATACTACTCCTTTGACATGTTAAATTATGAAATCCCTTTATTTAATTATATTTAAATGTTTCAATGTTGAAATATTGTGACCTACCTCTACAGAATTCTCATTAATTTGCTTCTCCTTTGGTTATTCCATTATAATAAATGTTTTCATTTCATTTTTCATCATTTATATATTAATCAAACCAATATAATTTTTAAAAAAACTCACTTTATTTATACCATTGATTGGATATTCTTTTCCTTCTTTATAATTATTTTCATAAAATATTTTTGAAAAATGTTTCTTAAAATTTTTAAAATAATGTTTACACATGTTTGACTTTTTAAAAAATTGTTAGAAAGGAATATTATTTTCATTTTCTTAACAATGATCTTTTTAAATTTTAGATAAAATATAAAAGGAGACTTTTTCTAATGTGTATAGAAAGAATGGAATTATCTTCCTTCATGACCAATAATTTCATTGAATATTTCTTTATAAAATTCCTTGGTTAGTTTTTGAGAAAATTATTTTGAATTTTTTTATGTTCTCAAATGTGTTTTAAAATGTGGAAAGGGTATTTTAATTATGAAATAGTTTGAATGATATTTTGAAAAAATTTACCATCTAAGATGAGATCTTTTGATGTTGAATATGATTTACTAGGGATGTGATATTGGGATACAATTATAATAATTTCTGTGAATGATTTATATTTTTAATGAAATGATGTACATGAATCTCATTTATCTTCCCCGAGTTACACTATGATGAATTGTTTATGAAACCCACATTATTTAATGGGACATGATATGATGAAATGATGAAATTTTTATTAAAATATTCTCTTTCCCATAGTTATGATGTGATAACCTATTTATGAAACCTATTTATTTTTTTTGTTCACATGTGATGATTTTTAATGATATTGTGGCACACTTATGCATGAAATTCATTATGGGTTGTGTGAAAAATATATATATATCCAATGAATTATGTAATTATTTACAACTCATGATATATATAGGGATGGAATGGGGAGTGAACCCCATTTAGTAAGGTACTTTTTCCACTATGATGGTCTTAAGAGTGAACCTTTAATACTATGATGGTTTTGGGTATGAAAACATTCCATAAGTATAGACTTGTTAATAATCCTTTAATATAATGGAGAAAATTCTATAATCTATTTGAATTACATAATTCAAAGTATTATTCCATATTTATTAAATCATGCCCCATGTTCTTTGATTCCATTATGATTCTTGTTTTATAAACTAATAATCAGTATGTCATGACTTGAGATTGTGATCATTGATATCAATGATATGGTTTTCAATGTTATTCGCATTTTCTCAGACCATTATGTGCATATTATTATTATGGTATCATTGATATCTCTCTTTATTACCCCTACTAAGAATCTGAGTAGACCATTTCCTATATTTCCTTTCACAATGTAATGAATAATGATATTTTTTACGATCTCTATTCAAGAGGTTCTACATATGAAGAACATAGATGGAGAAGATGAAGTTCACTTACAGAGCTACTTTTTATGTATCCATGATTCCAAATTCACTAAACTATTATGATCTTTTATCATATATTTCTTTAATTTAATGAATATTCATATATTAAGATATAATATATATGTATGAGAATCCAGGGTTTCCATAGTTATTATGAAAACTATATATTTCTCTATGCCCCCAATTTAAAAGTGTTATATATATATATACATATTCATATTATGCTAAAATATTTCTGAGGGGTTCCAATATTAGTTTAATTTTTTTAATTAAAATTCTAACATTCTTCGAATAAAAATTTAAATATACTTCTTAATATTGTCACTTCGGAGTTTGAATTTACTTATAGATCTTTATATAATTTTTCCTACAATATTAGTGTCCCATTTTTTACAAATATTGTTTTTAATGTGAAATATGGTCCTTGAAGAATATATACCTCAGTTATGTTGTGTAAAGTTACATCTCATGAGCTAATGTGAATGAGATTCGAGAGTGAACCTATTCTAGGAATAAAAAGAGGTTTGCGAATTATATTAATATATTTGGAACTACTTCCACTAGGTTATTATTTTAATGTGTGTGATCCCTAATGAATGAAATTATTTTTTAGGATTATGATTTCTTTTCACATTCTTATTACATGTTCTTTTACTTATCAAATTCTATTATAGTTCATGAATGATTATTGATATTTCCAAAAACTAATGCATTATTCTATGACTCGTTATTTAAAATCCATTGATGATTGGTTATTAATTTCAAATGTTATAATCATGGTCTCATTCCCTTATTCTTCTCTTATAGTCCCTTATCAGATTCTATTGACATGTCATATTCTTACCCTTATTGATAATCTATTTTTTACCTTTCTAATATTTTTATTTTCCATAGTTTATGATGTTATATATTATATATTAATAAAAAATTAAATTATTCCACTTAAGTGAAATAGAGAATAAAAAAATACAAGAGAGACCTCATGGGGGCCAGTAGTGATGATATAAAAGACAATCCCATTGGATTAAATCCTTACATTATAATGGTAGTGAACCCAACGTATTGTAAATGAAAAGATCATCACTCCAACTTCCCATATGAGTGAGCGAGTCTTCCATGAAGCTAGCCACTCTCCAAACGTGGTGAACATTGTGCTCATGGTTCTAATCCTTGATACATCTATGGATTAAATAGATCATGATAAACATAACCCCATGTTAACCCTAGATAGACCTCATAATAACATTGAAATTCGATTCAATCACTACAATCTAAAAGCATCGCTGCCTTCATATCTATGTACGTAATAATAGTTCATGCACCTCGGCAAATAATGAGGTTCGTGGTTCAAATATGGCATTGAATCCCCTAATAACTATGTCTCACGAATCTCAATGCACCCAACCACTTCTCATCGCCCTCCACTAAGGAAAAATCCACGTTCAACTTTAAGCCTTTGATAAGGGGTATTCACTAGATTCATCTTCCTTCTATCCTGATGTACATGTGAGGTCTGTTGGGAAAACTACATAGCAACACTGAGAGCCTGCTCCCTTTAAAATTGCATTGAGTTCTACGACCACAGACATTAGCCTCATCTGTAAGAACAAGTGTGATCTGTTATTTCCCATTCTAACATGGTTTCAAACCTCCCAAATAGTCTAGTATATAGTTTAATGGAAAAATACACAGATCCAACATTCCAGGGTTCTTACCTCCACTTCATGAAACCACAATGCCCAAAACTAGTGCAACAAATGATGTTCCCAATCAAAACAAGGTTTAGTGGAATATAAGAAGAAAAAAATGTACCTATTTTCTCTTGGAGAAGAGATGGAGGGTGGAATCAGTCTATGGATTCATTCAATAGAAGCAACATGATTTCAAGGGGATCCCATTCCATGGGAAGTTCTCTTCTATTTGAAGGGACTTATTCTGGATGTACTGAATATTGAAATTCATTTTAACATTAATCTCCTTACACCAAATTTTAGATGGCCACTCATCATGAGAACCGTCCGCATGAAATGGTCCCATGTAGTCCTTATTGACAAACATACCTGACAAGGAACACACAAAGGAACATTTATCTGGCTATTTGATAATGATAATTCCATAAAATTCCTTAGACTAATCAGGTTTTAGAAGAGATTAAATGAAATCTTAATGATAAGAATCCCCTTTAATGGATATCTCATGATGTGGGAAAACTGGGAACCTAAGAATCTCTCCATCTCAATTCATCTTCCAGAGGACAAAATCACCTATTCCAATGATCCAATGAGTGGTTTAAGCCAGAACCTTGAATGAGAGATCATGCATTGTTCCATGCATGAAGGTTAAGATACATGATTGCTGTTCACCTCCCACTGATCACCATATCTCTTCCTAACGAAAGATGCACAAAGATTATATCCCATGATAATATCCCATTCCATCATAACTTACATGCCCTACATGGCCTCAATGATATCACAAAGACCAACACCACCCTCATCCACAGGCCAAGACATATGAGTCTATGTTTCCCACTAACTATGGCCCAATGTATTGGCATCCCACATGAACGAGTTCAAAAAATTATCCATACTCTCGATGAATCATTTGGAAGTCTTCAGAAGAAAAAAGACATGCATCGCGGTGCATCTAAAAACATTGTTGACAAGAATCACCCTTCCACTGAATGACAAGAAATTGTTTTTCTAGTTTAGGATCCTCTTCTATAGTCCAAAACTAATATCATCAAATTGATGATTCCTGATGCGGCCAAAATATAACGGGACAGTAATATATAACATTGGTAGTTTCTTCCAGTGAAAACCTAGATGTCCTAGATATCCCTACATCATTTTTCAGAAAAATCTATAAGAAATGATGACATGAATTTTGGATGTTTTGATACTATATCCACTCATATACCGATAAGTGGAAAGAATATACATGATATTTAGTAAGGATATCCATCTCCCATATGTGAATATTATGATGGCATAGGAAAACATTAAATGGGAGATACGTTCCATTGCACAACTACTATTGTAATAATCCAACCTGTCGTGTTCCACACCTCTTCATAGACTCTAGGATAAGGCTTCTTGGGACACGATAAAAACTCATGTAGATAAAGGATCACCTTGGTGAACCCCATGAACGTACTTGAAAATTCCAAAGCACCTTACTATAAGAGATATGGAAAGACAATCTGAGGAGAAGAACCTGAAACATTGATCTCAAAACCACTCCTAGAAAAAAATTCTCTTGCATGACACAAATGAGGAAGTTATACTTCATTTATTAATTTTCCTTTTCCACATCCACATGAATTATATCATTTGACCCCATGATCCTCTTATTGATATCATTCCCCATTTCATTTTTTATCCAAACCACCCCGTGTATGCTTCGTCCACGGATAAAACCATGTTTCTTTCTCTTGAATAAAATTTATATAATCATTCTCATTCTAGTAGATATGAGAGAAGCTAGAATTTGGTAATATAAATTACAGAGGAAAATTGGATGATAGTGCCTGATGCTAGTGGGATCCTTTGACTTTTCAATGAGGATAGTCCTAGATGCACAGACACTCCTGTTCAAATGTCCACCATAGAAATAGTCATGGATCACCTCCACAACCTGAGGACCAACAAATACCCAAGATACCATGAAGAGGACTCCTAGGAATATGTCTGAAAAAATTGCACTATCAAGGGGAATCATGAAATGTGTCTCCTTGATATCTTCCTCTGTTTGTGATGATAATATGATGCAAATATCCAGGACATTCACCATATATGGAATATAACCTAAAACACCATCCACAGTAATGTTCCCTTTCACCACTTAATATATAGAGGGAACCTCATCAACCATAAGTCTTTTAAAATGATTCAAATCCATCTGGCCAGCCACCTCTCTATCTGATGTAAAGAAACCATTTCCTATATTGATATTATGCTTTTAGTAGTGCTTATCCATCATGAATGCATAGAAGAAGGAAATGTTATGACCACCCTCCCTCAACCACCTACCATGATACCTATGTTACTATTCCCATTCAAACTCCACAAGTTTTTTAGTCGGAGGCACCCACTTATCACATAGAAGAATAAAAGGGTCCTCATCCCATATATCATAGAAACCCCTTCTAGTTTACTGATATAAGCATGAATGACATCCAAACCCTCATGAAAAGAATGTTTATTTTCCATCTAGATCTGTATTTCCATCCTAAGACATTTGAAATGGTCAATCATGCCACACCAAGACCTAATAGTACCTCAATTATCCCATAATCCTTTCACTATAGGAATGTAGCTTGAATCTAAATGTCAGATATTGTTGTAAAAGAAATTACATATTTGCAGGGCTCCCCGCCTGAGCTCTACTAGTAGCATTTCATGGTTTGATAGAGAATGAGGTATGTGGGTAACCAACATCATATATAGGGCATCCAGTCCCTGTATATTCGTAATAAATCTATTTATTCTTCTCTAAATGCAATTGGGTGCCCTTATATTATTGGACCAAGTGAATTTATATCTATTAAACCCCAGTTATAGTAGTCATGCAGAGGACATGGAGTCCAATAAGTCCTAAATACCAGTTCTGTAGACGTTTGAACCACCATTAATTTCTGATAAGCCCGCAACGGAGTTCAAATATCCTCCCAAAATCAATGGAATTCTACCAGTTTGAATGATCTATCTATGGATCCATAATTTCCTCCTCTCATTGGTGTCAGTTCACACATAAACAAAGAAAAAATAGATTTTATTTAAATTGCATGATATCTTGTTGTCGAAGCACTATAATGTGAGCTTCACCAGCCCAACTGTGACATATATCATCTAGAAAACCCATATGTGTGTGTTTCTAGGGTTCCCATGAATGTACATCAAGTAACCCCTATTTCTCACCTTTGAGGGTATCTTTCAAGGATCTGATTTGGGTTCCAAGAATACTACAAGATAAGTCTTCTATTTCCTGGTTTTAGTAGCCACAAAATCGCAATTCTCTACATCCCTTAGTCCTCATGAATTAGAAATATCCAGAGAGAGAATTAACAAAAGACCTTCTATCCCTTTTGTCTAGGCATGTTGGATAGATAAAAGAATTTAATCACACCAGAGTTTTAAATTTTGAGCAGGTGATAGGTTTTGATTATCCATCGGTAGGAGTACACCATTTTAATGTAAGGATATTCCTCTTGAGTGGCCAATCGGGATCATTAGATATAGATAATTTGTTGCATATGGTAGGTCAAAAAGGGATCTGCAATAGTTTTCATTGCATGGGAGAATCCAAGAGTAACTGCTGTGGGGAGTCTTGAGCATCCCAGATCATCTTCACCACACCTTTTGGGAGAAAATCCATATGTTTTCACCCTTTAAAACATGACACAAGTTTTATAATTAAGGATCATTGTAGGAAATATATAGATAACTGAGACGAGGTGTGAAATGATGACCGAGGGGATGAAAAAGGCCTACACATATGCTGAAAGGATAAGTAATGAAAATCAAAATAATACTAAGAGGACATTGTATCCCTTGGGGAAGGCAAAAACTTCCATAACACAGTTATCCATATTAGATCCAAGCGATAGAACAATTAGGTCTGTGTGAATTACGGTTGTGACCACCATGTGAACACCCATTTCAGTCTAGAAAGAAGTGAAAGAAATAACCTTAGGTGAATGGGGCTACCAAAGGAATTCAAATTTGAAATAAACTTTCCAGCAATAAATTCATACATCCTCACCTCCCTCGACCGCATTGTATCCTACACATGACATGGTGGATCTGTATCTGGTCCATTGTTAATTCCATAGTATGAAGATATCTCCTCTAGATGATTCTTTCTGGATATAGTATTTGAATCCCCATGGCAGTTACAAAAAACACAAAACCATAAAGGGGATAAGTAGAAGATCTTTTTCCACCATCTGACACCATAATCTGACCCCAAAATAATGTTATTGGGTTGATCCCCCAATATATCCATCTCCACATATATGTGAGTGTTTTTCATTACATAATGACTCTTGGTGGAAACAACTGATCATAAATAGAATCCCACATAGTCCCCCACTACCCTCAGAATAGACAGGTATTGGTAGGGAAGAGGTAGGCATGGGACGTTTAACCAGACAACCACTGTAGATGAATTCCTAGAAAATTCCCTTCCCCACGTCAACTGAGTCACAGGGAACCACCATGAACGGAAACTCTTATCTTCACACATAAAAGATGCCACAAGATCCTCCTTTGAGTACTAGCTCACAAAAAATGCCACCATGGAGAGCTTGGAGACTGCATCAGGATGTTGGAGACCCCATGAATATGAAAACTCTAAAAATAGTTGAGCGCCAGTTTTTTGTGACCGAAGAAAGCCACCAGAGATAAGTTGTAGTATAATGTATTGTCTTATAGAACTTTTCATGGGAGATCCACTACTTGAAACCCATCCACCACCCATTGATCAAAGGATCCACCACTATTAGTGGAATGTCTATAGAGCCTTATGAAGCCGAAGAAGACAACCCACCTCTAGAAGCCACCAGAGATAACTGAACACCATAGAGAACATCCCTGAATGAATCCCCTGTGAACCCTCCCTCCCACCTCCCTATCCCCTTGTGGGGGAGAAGCAAGAACAACTGATGTATGATCGGTGCCATCCGCCATAGGGAGGGATCACACAACATAGGGATTATATGTCAGGAAATCAATTTCTCAATGATATATGTATTAGTTATGATATGTCTAAAATGGGTACTATGTTATAAAAAATTTGTTTGAGAGAGTAATGAAAAAAATTTATTATGTATCTAGTCTTGAAAGAAATTGTTCTTTTAATGTTATGGAATGTTAATTGTTATGTTATATGCTTAGTATTACACTAAAAGGATGAAATATGTATATACATTATACATGGGCCTTGTTAGTTGGTATTAGAGTATAGTTTAGTTATTTTATAAAATCATTTTATGTGAAATATATTGAAAAAATTGAATTCAACCAATACCAATGTAATATTGATTTTCGATGAACCAAAATATCCATTGGTTAATAAGAGGTTTTAATAAATTTCATTATCATAGAAATGATTTTCATGATTATAAGATTGATCAATTTAATTATTGATTCATTATGTTTAAACATTCATTTTTTGTCTTATTTATTGGCTTGTACTACTATGAATCATGTTAATAAAGAATTTCGTATGGAATTTAATGATTTCTACGTTAGAAACCAAATGGGATGGGCTCTATAATGAAAAATAGTGATCCTATTATTATGAAAGTATCTCATGACATAAATAATAGTGATCTCCCAAATGATCAAATTAAAGTCCAATGTACCATTGATCAATTTATAGGTCAAAATATATTGTCCTTTAGTTGCCCCTCCAATAAATTTTTTTTACTAATGGGCCTACACCACTAAAGAAATATTTTTTGTTCTCAAATTCTCATTAAATAAAAATGTTGTCTTTACCATTATCCTTTGGAAGATGAATTAGTTCGATAGCTGAATCTTATTAATATTATTCATCATGAATAAGAAATATAATCTTTACAATGGGATGAGATTAATAGTTAATTTTTCAATACATAATTCACATAAACTCTTAACATGAAAATGGAAAATGAAAATTCATGAGCTATAGTTGAAGGCTGATAAATAAATTTTAACCTAATTGGAATATTTTACATGAGTTGTGATATACCCTTATTGTTTTATAATCAACAATGAAAAAATATATCAATGAAATTAATCAAGTGGAAGGTCGACTAAATACAATTAACATAAAATAATGATTTATGTTTTGGGAATATGGGATTTATGTCAACGCTTCCATGAATCTGAGTGTTAAAAATTAAAATGAGAATCATAAAAATATTAAGGTAATTGATAAAGTGAAATATCATTCGATTAAAACCTCCGAATAAGTTTATGGGAACAATTTTGTGAATGGTACACTTATCATCCACTCCAGATCTAAAAATATTTTATTTCATATTTGATATAACAACTATTTTATATGTAAATAATATTCTATGATCATTAAATAACTAACTCAATAAGTAGATATTGAATTGTTTATGAAAAATAATAATCATATGATGATAAAATATCATGTCTATGGCTCCTCCCCCATTGATTTATTTTTTAATATTATTTTTTTTAATAATTTTATTATCACCCTAGTTGATTTTGATATGATTTATTACATGGACATACTCTCTCTATATAGATCACATATAGAATTTCCAAATAATGGATTTCATTCATGATCTTCAAAATCATCATATGATCACCTATCGATGAATGAGGGGATGTCATGTTGTGACATATGTTACATCCATTTGGTAGCTAGTAATACCCATTCCCGATCAGTATTTATCTCTAATGGTTTGGGAGGTACAAAACATTGAATATATTCTAATTTTTTAGGAATATTAGAATGTGTTTTTTGAAGAATATTATATTCCTCCACTAAATTTTTATTTCTAGTTTTCAATAGAATACATACCTATGATATGAGTATTTCATAAAAAATGTATTATGGAATGGATTGACATATATGAAATGAAGAAAATACACATAGAAAATATTGAAAATGGATTCATTCGATCGAGTGATTCCAACTAGGGTTACCACATTGTTTTTGTTAAAAATGATGATGTTTTAATGTGTTCATTCATTGATTTACATATATATAATAATACCATGATCAATAATAAGTAGCATCCTCTTCATATTAATTTTTTTACCAACAAAAAACCTCAATAATTTCCAAATATTTATATTTGTTATGTATATCATCATTTGTAGTTAAAATTGGAGTACATACCCAAGCCCTATAAGGAAATAGAAAAAACACCATGAGTTTTGTCATTAGACACTCTGAGACACCTAAAAGATATAGTAATATTATGTTAATAGTACATCAAATTTGTAAGTATGAACAATTGATTTCTATTAAATAATATTTCAAAAATGACTAATTTTCTAGGATAAACAATATGGAAGAGGTAATGTTACATATATTACCACTAATAATCAAATATGATCAAGATTCATTGTTTACCTTAAAGATCTAGGGAAGTTATATAGAATATTTGTGTACATAGTTAACATTTAGTAGTGAATATCATCTGTAGAAATATGCTCAAACTATGTGAACTATTTAAACCCTTAATTATATATTGGGATTTTGTTTTATAGATTTCCAATGATGTTGGTATCCATACATTTTTTTGTTTAATTTTTATATTTCACTTGATTATCATGATTTATTATTTTAAATACCTATATGGAATGAATTTTCTAAATCCAATATGCATGGATGAGTTTAGATTATTAAAGAAATTGGGACATGAGGTAAATGAAGAAATTTTAAAGAAATTTAGACTCATTCAACAACATATCAGGGTATATCAGAGTCAAAAAAAGAGTTATATTGAAAATGATCAATGGGATATATGATTTAAAGTTGAATGGAAAGTATTATTATAAATATATCGTTATAATATGTTTATGATATTTTCAATTATGGGGATGTTTAACCCCATATATATTAGTCTCTACGAGGTTCATGATCTTTTTATAATGGTGTAATGTCACTTAGAGAATCCATAAAACATGTATATTGTTCATGATGTCATCCATGTATCTTCCTTGAGGATGTAAATACCTGATCAGTAATTTCCACAAAAATTTCAGGTTGTACCACTATAGAATGATCTATTTTACAATGAAAAAATAAATGAAATAATGGATTATAGAGATAAAGTGATATGTAACATGAACACTAACCTAGAAAAGGTTCCCTGTAGGAATAGAAATTTATGTTATAAAAATGGGACCAAATGATGTTATTTGGTAGATGTATTCTCATTATTGTTTTATGGAGTACAAGATTTTTGATGGAAAAATTCCTTTAGTGTGGGTAAAATGTAACACCTCAAAATATTAGTATATATAGTATCATCAACAAAATATTTGTGTCAGATTTAATGTAATGAAAGATACTCCTAAATTAGGTGATACATGTAATATTTATAACATGATTTATATTCAATAGATGATTTATTCATGACCATGGTGAAATTACTATAATATACAAATATAATATTTAATGAAAATCAAAAAAAATTACAAGTGGAATATTTATTTTAGTTTTGTATTATTAATAAATGGTTCATAGAAATTTATAAATGAGTGGAAACTTGTAAAATAAATATGAATATGGTTCTGATCTAGATTTTTAATAATTCGAAATTTGTTATATATGATGTTATAAAATGTATGAAGAATGTTAGGACATGAGGTAAGTGTATAAGTTGTAATCTCATGTTTTATTGGTATTATTAATTTATTATTCCTTATTGGATAAAATTTATAGTCTCTATCTACTAAAACATATATTTTTAATCTATCATTTATTCCTAAGTATTTATGTATTTTTTCTATTTTTAAACTCTTTGGATCCCAAAATACTAATAAAATATTTTATAAAAACCATCAATATTTATCATTTTTATTCAGTAATCATGTTATTATGTTTCTGGATTCTTTTATATGTTTCTAATATGTAATTTTCATTAATACAATTTTTTTTCAGATACAGATTCAATAAATTTTGAATTTGTTTAATTTATTTTTTATATGATTCCTTTTAATGTTTTCCATACAGGTAATGTTGAATTCATATATAAAAGAGTAAAACGTCTTTTTTTAAAATGTCATACAAAATGAATAAATTTTATACTATCATAACCATTATTCAATATCATGATTCTGTTATGGGTTATTATTTTTTTACAATAGATTACCTCTTCCCATTTATCTAAGAATATTTAGTTTCATAAAATTCAATAAAATCTGAGAACATCCCCAATTTATTTTCAAATCATTTACCAATTTATTCATTGAATTATATTTTATCTATTAAAACAATCTTTATGAATATTATAATTTATAATTTAATTATTATAGTTCCATCATTATCTCTCTATATTTCCTATGTTGATGATGTTTTACTATTTTTTTCATTAATCTTACTTCATTACACAAGTTAAAAGAATATCATTGTTTGATGAATGTTTTAATAATCATGTTTCACACACGTGTATATATTTCATTATATTATGGGCAAGATGGGAATTAAATTTCCATCTAATGTATTGGGAAATTATTGAGATCACATGTGATAATATGAAATATGATGGGACATGGTGTCATGACCCGACCCGTATCAGGGATCGATTAGAAACTAGCCCCAAGCCTGCCTACATATGTTAGGGTTGGTGACCACTACTGAAGGCATAAAAAACACGTAGAGGAAGTTTCCTAGGTACCTCTACACACATGTATCCAACTCAATGAAAAAGTGAATAGGGTAAGGCTAAACTAGATACCCCACTACTATATATATACCTCAAATATGCATCAAACTCTAACAGTACATGTACAAAAAAGAAAATTGAAAGGGAATGTGGAAAAAATACACACCCAATCAGAAATGTTTCACAAACCAAAAACAAGAAAAAATGTAAAACAGCTGAGAGATCCCCACATCGGGATCCCAAGCTATGACCACTGCATGCGATCCAAGCACCTTTTATCCCTAAGCTCCTCTATTGTCACGATCAACCTATCTTTCGTCTTCAAGGGAACATCGAGTGTTGGAAAATCCCAGGAAGGGGTGATTTTAAAAAATAATCTATAGGATGTCCCGATGGATGAAGGGAGTATATAGAGAGGTACTAAAGAGGGGTGAAATAGATAAGACAAGGTACAATAAAATTGTACCGCTCAACCCTACTTGAGAGTGAGTTAAGAACAACCAAACACAAGGAGGTAGATATAGTGAGAACATGAGCTTATCATCCAGTCTTTGTTACATATAGTGAGAGAGTATAATCCTCCAAACGCAATAAGATATTTATAGATTGAACATGGAATACCATATGCATCTTCTACTCTCTTGGAAGGAGAGATAATTGAACCCAAGGAGTGGGTACTAAAATTATGATATATATGCTCAACCAAAGAAACACAAAAGAGAGATTAAGGGGATATCCATCTCACAAGCTTAGCCCAGGGAATGTGTCGCCAATAGTTCCAGAAGTAGCCATCATCGATGACCATCATCCCACATGTCTGCACAGAACTGCAAGTCAAAGGGTGCAATCGCTGCACCACAATACTATCCTCTTGGGGTGGGTCTACCTTGCTCACACAATTTTAGGTCATGTCTCAATGGTGCGTATTGGTCAGAAAAGAACCCCACTTCATTGAATGTCCAAATTCATGACAAGAACGTCTCATTTATATGCCTCATAGTCGAGAGATTGTGTCACAATGTTGTGAAACTACTTCCCATCCCAACTGGTGGGTATGCTTAGAAGAGTCATCAGTGAATCCACTACCCATCCCAACAATATGGAATGATCAAAAGAGTTATCAGCGAACCCACTGCCCAGCCCATCTAGAGGATAATCCTGAAATAGTTAACTGTGAATCTCCCCGCTTAGCTGCATTGGAGGGTATGTCACGAAAGTGTAACTGCTAAACCTCGCAACCAACCATGCTAGAGGGTAAGCCCTAAATAGAGGAAAATTAACCTCACTACCCATCCCCATTAGAGGGTAAGCCCGGAAGAGTAAAAGACTAACCTCACTGCTTATAGCCACTAGAGGGTATGTACTAAAGGGAGAATAGTGAACCTCACTACCCCCACCATGTTGAAGTGTAAGTTAGTTTTGCTCTGGTTATTCTGAAAACATCAATGCCATCACTGTCAACATTGAGTTTCTCCTCAAATAGGAATGATTCCTAGAATATCTAGAATCACCGTATATAGGAATCAAACTCGGAACAACTCACATATTTCCTCAAAATCCACTAAAGAAGGCACCATCATGTTCTACATGGAAAACGATCAGGATAGGCTACTCATAGGCCAAAATATGGGTTCTGACGTAAGAGATATGATATATTGAGGATTCATAAAGTGGTGCATGAAAATTGTTGGTCCCACATGGCATGTGACATCTCCTCATATTCTCTCCATGTTCTTAGCCATAATTGGGTACTAAAATATAAACTATTTCCCACAAGGAAAGCAAGTGTACTCCTATATTATAAGGCACCTCTATGAAAAAGGATGACAAGTGCATGGTTCTCATTCCAGATCTAAAGGGTGAGAAAAAAATTCTACCTATATTCCATTTTTAAATAACCCCAGATAACCAAACAGATCAAACCATTTCAATCCTTTCAGAAAAATTTATAGGATCTACTAACCAGTTCCCTGAAACGGACTCCCGTTGAAGAAGATTCATTCCACTATGTTGTAGAAAAATAGTTTCCCATGGGGTCCATGCCTCAATCCTAAAACACATCACATGGATCGTTCTATTGGAATCCCCTCATTAAAACACACATGAATGACTATTAATTCATCAGAAATGGACGACCAGTAAAAAATTAGTTTTTCACGGAAAATACGTAATCAGTGCTTGACCCCAACCAATCATAAAAAACATTTCCACATCCAAACTAATTCCACGATTGTGATCCTTGTGTAAAAAGAGGAAATATAGATTATTCAATTGAACCAAATAGAATTCTAATGTAGAAGTTGTAAAACATTACATTAAGCACACAAGGATACCATGGGGCCCATAACTCGGCCCCAAATTTAGTTGGGCAGATAGTGCCATTGTGAACCACATGAGAAAACTCACAAGTTTGACTAAACGATAATCAAAAATAGATATCCTATGAAAAATTCACATACCAACACGAACGCCTGAAATGATCCTCAGGGGGAATGCACCACTATTTTAGTTTAAGTGCCCAAAATCAGCCTTGAAAAGTCATCCACTAACTCTAGGGTCACAACCCCTCAGATAGGGCATCAATCAAACGTCATATGCAGACGTACGGTCTGATACTTGTTTCCCAAATAGTAATAATATTATTATTATTTTTAAAAATACATGTTTCATTCCCCTAATTATCGAGACAAAAAATAAATCCCTAGATTTATCTCAAAAATCTTGTCACGTTAATTTGAACTTATGGGCGAAGATATAATGAAAAAAAACTTCCCATGAAGACAATATAGGGGTTTAAAGAACCCCCAGACCTGAAAAAGACTAGACCAGACCAAAATGGCTATTCCACCCCAACACGCTCTCATGAAACATCCCTGACCACTACATGGACATGAAGGTCCTCTCATTCCAATGACACTAGTGCACTGTAGCTCGCTGCCACACCAATCAATCTTCCACGGACCGCCAGGATCACCCCAGTGGTTCGATATGCAATCATGGACCAGATTTGGGATACACATGGCACAATATTAACTACTATTGAATCCTTTCAATGTATCATCATGGTTTTTATGTGAACAAATGTTGGTGGATATACCCATTGCTTTTGTGGATCCTTCAGATCCCGAAACACATACCCAAGAACACAACGAGAGTCCTCTGGTCGAGGGATTCACATATATGGGTCTAACATCACAAGCGGTTGTCCTTAGTACAAGAAGAATATTTAATCGATGAAGAACATGAACAATGTTGAAGAACATGTGATAGAAAATTTAAACAGATGATGTAAGTTGTTTTTTTGGCCATCTTTAAAGGATTCTATAGCAACAAAAACAATTAGAAGATGAAAATAAAGACAAAATTTTCAACTGGTGGGGGGATCCAAAATCCAAAATAGAAATCCTACATTGAATATGTATTGGCCGTTGTGTTCATTGCGCTTCGATCTATCAACATGTGATGTTTCAGTGCGATCTCACGACATTCATACATCAAATCACCTTCATCTAATGATTTTCCATCCATGATGGATAATGTGCTAACTCTAGATCAATTATTTAATTCTATATTTATACGATAGTACCAGTAGATATGAAATTTGAACCTCCTGCACTCTCACAACTGAGGTCACCCTTAGAGAAGACCACATGCTAAAAACTCAATATAGGTCTCAGATTTCCTATCAGAGTCACTATTTGTATATTACTCAAAATCTTGTTTCAAATAACTAAATTATTTTAGTATTTTATTTATTGGGTTTCCCCTAGGAATTTATCAGTAGATGTTCTAAGCCGACAACAATTATACACCTAATAGGGTAAAATGAATGATCAGGACTCAACCATGCCCTCAAATTTATGGATTGAGATACCATTTGAGTTTTATTAAGGTTTGATCTATTAAATTAATGATGTACTAAATTAATTCATCCATTTAGCATAACACTTACAAGATAGGGGTCCAAACATCCTACATTGATATACTTTAGGTCTCACCTAGGGTCAACACCACATTTTGGACCAGACTGTGGTCTAATATTTTTGATCTGATCAACCATTTAAGAGATACATCGTTTTTATTATGTGAATAGTATAAAAACACTTAATATTTTAATATAATTTAGTTCTGGAACATAGGGCCTCAAAATAGAACTTCGTCTTAGATCCTATCTCTGGAAATATACGTATAAATATTCTAACTTATTATAGGGAGAAAATTGTGTCTCTTCATCATTCCCACCTTCTTGCCTATCATCCCGGAAATGAAAAACATGGAAAAGTAACAGATGATACTAAGCTCACAGTTGGATCCCCACTCCTAAGAGAACCTACATGTTTCTATTATAGAATAACATGAATACCAAAGGGATGGACCATCCTCAGGTGGTATGCTCATTTCGAAAATGTGAATAGGAACACACATGTATCTCATCAAATATGACACATGGGAGATGTCGTGAACCCACACTAGAAATTAGGGGTAGGGAATGGCATTACGTAACCTCACTATTTCTTACACGATTCCAAATTTCACGAACAACTAGGGGGACAATTTACTTAACCAAATGAACCTCTAAATTCCACTTCGCAACTTCAATCACTATTTTTCCTTAGAACGAGGTCTCATGATTCCCTCCATCAGAATATCCCCCTAGGGAAACACCAAAAGAGATATGTTCACGAATGATTTCACAGTCGATGCATTAAAACTAATATTCTCTAGCACAATTGAGAAGAAGATTCAAAACCATCAACTAAAGAAATAATGTATCATTTTTCTCCATTAGGTTCCACTATAGAGAAGCTATATTATCTGAAACTTCACACATCTGGGGAGCATGGGATTTCCAACTAAGGGAATCTTCTAAAACACTACCACTTTCCATATCATAGACTACCTCTAAGCCATAGTCCAGCAATAATTTCAACAATCATCGTGATATCTAGTTCAAGACACTCTCGGTAAAGACAGGCATGAGACACCAGTGGTCTGAGAAAACCACAAAGTGATATCTCATAGGGTAGCATCTCTACACTATAAGTGTTATGACTCCCACTACCATCACCACATAGTTTGTCATGTAGTTCTTTTTTATGGGGTGTTCATCACCTATACCTGTACATGATTACAATATCAATATTGACGTTACGCACAAAAGTTACCAATAAATAGGCTAGGTGAGTAATCTCATCCAAAAACAGGAGGCTACACATGGAAATCATGTGGCAAACCGCACGGGTGTTTTCCCCATAGAGAAGCAAAGTAATCCACAAAACATTAAATCTACCAAACCCACTAGAGTAACCTCATGTAAAGGTATGTCAAGTAGCACTAGTGCAGAAAACGTTTTTTACGTCACCATTTTTTACGTCGGTTATATAAAACCGACGTCATAATATGTAAAACGAGGTTTGTTACGTCGGTTATTTATTAACCGACGTAAATATTTGTATTCGGTACCCCTTTAACGTCGGTTATTATTATAACCGACGTTATTAATCGTGCGGCTTCGTTTTTTACGTCGGTTATAACAATAACCGACGTAAGAAACGCGGTTTCCGAAGGCCTTTTTACGTCGGTTATTCAATAACCGACGTAAAAAACGCGGATTTTGATCCCTTTATAACGTCGGTTATAAACTAACCGACGTAACAAATGAATCGGAGGAAGGTTTTTACGTCGGTTATTGAAATAACCGATGTTATAAATGTTTTTAAAACAATTATCACGTCGGTTATTGAATAACCGACGTGATAACTCATTTAAAAATTTACCCAGACCCGTGGATTGTCATTCGCGAGTTTACCTTCGACAGTCGCGACTCGTCTCTCTCGCGCGTAAACACGAATCGGCTCGTCCATTTCGTTGGTTTAGATTCGTTTTGCGATCATCGTTTCTCATATTTAATATCCTCGGATCAATCATCTAAACTCGCAGCACTCAGGTAATCCTCCCACTAGTTCGTTTTTTTTCGCGGATAGTATATATATATGTGTTGTGATTTTTTTGTTGAAACTAGCTAAGATTCTTCGATTGCGAACCCTTTTAACTCGTTTTGGCACCATAATCTTATTTATCATCCCTAGATCTATTTGTTCGACTTGCAATATTGAGTAATTTTATGATTTCACTAATTTTTCATCGTTTTCTATAAATCCCCGAGAGGGTTGGGGCGTGTCCATTTGGATGGGTTGCCCTTTTACAGTTGTTACTACTTTATTCACACACAACCATGGCATAGGTGCATGGATTTGGGGTCGGGGGTGTCCAGGGGGGTTTACAATGGGGTGGGTGGGTGTGGGGGGCTGTCCAAGGGTGTGGGTGGGTGTTGGGGGGTGTCCAGGGGGGTGTCCAAGGGGGTAGGGGGTGGGGGGTGGTGTTTAGGAGGGGTGGGGGGCTGTCCAGAGGGTTGGGGGGTGTCCAGGGGGGTGTCCAAGCAGGTCGGGGGTGGGGGGTTGTGTCCAGGAGGGGTGGGGGTGCATTCTAGAGGGGTCGGGGGCTGTCCAGAGGGGTCGGGGGGTGTCCAGGGTGGTGTCCAAGGGGATGGGTGGGTGTGGGGGGTTGTCCAAGGGGGTGGCGGCCTGTCCAGAGGGGTCGGTGGGGTGTCCAGGGGGGTGTCCAAGGGGGTGGATGGGTGTGGGGGGCTGTCCAAGGGGGTGGATGGGTGTGGGGGGCTGTCCAAGTGGGTGGCGGCCTCTCCAGAGGGTATTTGGGGTTGTCCGGGTGGGTGGGGGGGCTGCCCAGAGGGTTGGGGGATGTCCAGGGGGTGTCCAAGGGGGTAGGGGGTGGGGGGTGGTGTCCAGGAGGGGTGGGGGGCTGTCCAGAGGGGTCGGGGGGTGTCCAGGGGGGTTTACACATCGATTTGTTTTATATTTCAAAATTGTTTACATTCAAATTATGATTTTTTTTCATATAAAAATATATTTGTCTTATCTAAAATATATATATATTTTTGCTATTTGTTATAGGTAATAATGAGTCGAAGTTGGATTACGGCACATCGAATGAGCAATGAATATGAGGAAGGTGTTGATGCCTTTTTGGAATTTGCTAAACGAAATGTTCCAAGTAGTGACATTTTTTTCTGTCCATGCCTGAAATGTCTGAATATGAAGAAGATGAAAAGTAGAGAGATAAAAGATCATCTGATTTGTCATGGTTTCAATCCGAGTTACAACCCTTGGATTTGGCATGGCGAAACTGGACAGAATGTCACTGATGATAATGAATCGCAAGATGGTAACTCCGATGGAATTGAAGAAATGATTCGCGATATTGTAGCAGAACAAATTGAGATAGAACCGACAGTTGCACGTCTATATGGTGATTCCGAAAAACCATTATATCCTGGTTGTACAGATTTTACGGTTTTGTCGGCGGTGTTAAGATTGATTAACCTGAAGGCGAAACATGGATGGAGTGACAGAAGTTTTACAGAGCTGCTACAATTGATGAAAGACATTCTTCCAAAAGATAACGATCTTCCAGATTCACATTATAAGGCCAAAAACATATTATGCCCGATGGGATTGGGATACAGGAAAATACATTCATGTCCGAATGACTGCATTATATATAGGAAGGAATATGAATTTCTGAAAGAGTGTCCTAAATGTGGGACATCACGGTATAAGTTGAAAGAAAAATCACAAGCTGATGTAGAGATTACAAAACTCCCTTCAAAGGTATTTTGGTATCTTCCTATAATTCCTCGTTTCAAACGTTTATTTGCTAATTCACATGATGCAAAAAGGTTAAGATGGCATGCTGATGAGCGGGTATGTGATGGAAAAATACGTCATCCAGCTGATTGTCCACAATGGAAGAAAATTGATGCCCAGTACCCTACATTTGGAAATGAAATTAGAAATCTGAGACTAGGCTTGTGCACAGATGGAATGAATCCATACTGAACCCTCAGTAGCACACATAGTTCATGGCCTGTTTTATTGGTAATTTACAACCTCTCTCCTGAAGTTTGTATGAAGCGCAAATATGTCATGTTGAGTATCATGATCTCTGGTCCAAAGCAACCCGGCAATGATATTGATGTATACTTGTCACCGCTGATTGATGATTTGAAACTGTTATGGGCTGATGGTATTAGGGTGTATGATTCTTATAAAATGGAATATTTTCAACTGCATGCAATGCTTCTATTCACTATAAATGACTTCCCAGCATATGGAAATTTGTCTGGATACAGTGTTAAAGGGAATAAAGCATGTCCAATTTGTGAACAACAGACGTCATATTGTCAATTGCATCATGGGAGGAAAACAGTGTACATGGGTCATCGAAAGTTTTTGCCTATGGATCACCCTTATAGAAGACTAAAAAAGGCATTCAATGGCTCACAAGAATTTGATACTGGTCCTCAACCTTTATCCCCAGAATTGTATTTTGAGAGGGTGAAAAACCTTGATGTGATATTGGGAAAGACACAGAAATCTGGTAATGATAGACATATTTGGAAGAAAAGGTCAATATTTTTTGAGCTACCATATTGGAGGTATCATGAAGTCAAACATAATATTGATGTCATGCACGTGGAGAAGAATATCTGTGATTCTTTGATCGGAACATTGCTAGATATTAAAGGAAAGACAAAAGATGGGTTGAATGCAAGGTTAGACCTACTGTCAATGGGAATACGTTTGGAGTTAGCTCCCACTCCTAAAGGAAGACGAACATTTCTTCCCCCGGCTTGTCATACATTATCGAAGAGGGAGAAAAGTAGCTTCTGTCAGTGTCTTCATGATATCAAAGTGCCTCAAGGTTATTCTTCAAATGTAAAAAATTTTGTCTCATTGAAAGACTTGAAGTTGATAGGTATGAAATCACATGATTGTCATGTCATGATGCAACAAATTCTACCAGTTGCACTGCGTGGAATATTTCCCATCCGTGTCAGAAAGACTATAATGAGGTTGTGTTATTTTTTCAATTCAATTTGCAACAAGGCGATTGATGTGAATGCTTTGAACATTTTGGAAAAGGATGCAATTTTTATACTTTGTCATTTGGAAATGTATTTTCCTCCAACTTTTTTTGATATGATGGTGCATTTAATGATTCATCTGGTTCGAGAAATAAGACTTTGTGGACCTATATATCTTCGTTGGATGTATCCTTTTGAAAGGTATATGAAAATATTAAAGGGATATGTTAAAAATCCATATCGACCTGAAGCCTCCATTATTGAAAAGTATATTTCTGAGGAGGTAGCAGAGTTTTGTACGAGCTACTTGGCTACGGCGCAACACATAGGTTTGCCTCCATCTCGCCATGAACGGGTTAATAATGAGGGAAAGGGGATTCGTGGCTTGAAAGTCAAATCACTGTCAGCTGAACATATGAAGAAGTTATAATCATACATCTTGAATAACATAGCTGGTGTTTAACCGTATATCACATTGCATATTAATGAGTTGAAACAATGTCATCCAAAGAAGAAAGAAATGTGGATTTTGAATGAGCACAACAAAACTTTTTTGCCATGGTTTAAAAAGACCATACTTGGTAGATCAGATGTATCAGAGACATTAAAATGGATAGTGGGTGGTCCATCTTTAAATGTGATAACATGGTCCGCTTATGACATTAATGGCTATACATTTCATACGAAAGCTCAGGACAACAGAAGTGCAGTTCAGAATAGTGGTGTATTGGTGTTTGCAGAAGCAATGCATTTTTCGAGTGCTAAGGACAGAAACCCAATTTCGGCATCAACTGCATATTATGGAGTGATTGAGGACATATGGGAGGCTGATTACTTTAAAATTAAAGTTCCCGTTTTTAACTGTAAATGGTTTATCGGTAACAACAGTGTCAGACACGATGAATTTGGAATGACACTTGTTAATCTGAATAGATTGGAAGACACAGCTGATTCTTTTATAATGGCAACACATGCCAAACAAATTTTCTATGTAGTAGATCAGTCAGATATGCAGTGGGCTGTTGTTTTACAAGGGAAAAACCAATATGTTGGTGAGGATGAATTTGATGAAGATGCTGATTTATGTGAGATCCCTACTTCCATGGAAAGATTAACAGAACATAATGATAAGTATGTTGAAGACATGGTTTGTGCCATAAGGAACGATCACGACGAAGGAATTTGGGAAAACAATCCAACTGTACATTCCTAAAATTACAGGTAACACAAGTTTATTTCTTGTTTACATTTAGTTTTTTCATATAATGTTAGATACTGTAAATTTTTTACTTATTAAATCATGTATCAAACCAAAACGATAAAACAATAAAAACCGTAAAGAGGAGAAGTCCTGGGCGCACCGGCTGGCCGGTGGTGGATCACCTGTTGGCCGGTGGTCCAGAACAAAGCTCTGTCTGGTCCACCGGCCGGCCGCTGGATCACCACCGGCCGGCCGGTGGACCAGACAGAGAGCCTCCCTCTCTGTCTGGATCACCAGCGGTCGGCCGGTGTTGAGCCAGCGGCCGGCCGGTGGTCCAGACAGAGAGGGAGGCTCTCTGTCTGGTCCACCGGTCGGCCGCTGGATCACCACCGGCCGGCCGGTGGACCAGACAGAGAGCCTCCCTCTCTGTCTGGATCACCAGCGGCCGGCCGGTGCTGAGCCAGCGGCCGGCCGGTGGCACCAGGCAGTGGGCAAGTCTACTGCCTGGGTCCTCCGGCTGGCCGGTGTGCTCACACCGGCCGACCGGTGGACTCAGTGAGTCCACGTTTCAGCTTTCTTGGGCCAACACTTTGGCAACCTTTTGCCTGTGTTTACCATGTTTATCATTGTTTAACATGCTTACCATATTACCAATGTTTACTATTATGTAATTTATTACACTTTTCTATTTGTGAACTATTGTTTGTTTTTTTGATTTGAAGGAAAATGACAGATCAATCAGTTGATCAGCCACATGATTCTGGAGATGAGCATATTGGTCATACATCTGGGGAGGAACATTCACATGCTCCTATTACGAAAAAGAGTTCAAAGGTTGGTAAGCGTGGGTGCACACGTTTACCAAAATTATCACTTGCCCGTACGAAGGAGGAGAGGATAGTCGTGGAGTTTGATGATGATGATCTTCCTAGAGGTCCAAATGCTAAAGATTTTAAGGGTTTTGTAGCAACTCAGGCTAAGAGAAAAGTAAGCATTCTCTATGATGATTGGAGAAGTGTGGATAAGGCTTTAATTTCTCAGCTGTGGGAGACCATTTTGGTAAGATCTTTTTCTATTGTTTGATTGTTCTTTAAATGTTTCTAGTATATATAATATTTTTAACCTCTTTTTTATCAGATGACATTTGATATTCCTGACACTGGAGGAGTCAGGAAGAAATGCTTATCGTTGGCTGCTAGGAGATGGAGGGATTTCAAATCAACCCTCTCATCTGATTTCATTTATGGTCATAGGAGTCGTGAGAATCCATGTCGTATATATCCTTTTATAGATGAAGACACATGGAGACAATTTTTTGAAAGTAGAAGAAAAGAATCATTTTTGGTAAGGGCAATGTAAACTTTTATAAGATTTCTTATATAAATGATCTTATTATTGTTTTGTTAATGATTACTTATTCTTAATTTACAGCAAACAAGGAAAGCTCATCAAGAGATCCAATCTAAAAATGTATACCCTCATAGTTTATCTCGGGGAGGGTATGCATTATTGGAAGAACAAATGATGGCAGAAAAATTTCAACAACTAAGAGCTGAGTCTTCAAGCTCTGGAGAGGTGGCCCCTCCATCCCCTCCATCTAGACATGAGAAATGGAAAAGAGCTCGGAAGGGCAAAAAAGGACAATATCTTTCGGAAGAATCGAGACTCGTAGTTGAGATGATTGTAAGATATCTATTTTATTTATTTAAGTTTACTATTTTCGTCATATATTTCCAATCATTATAAAAATGTTCAAATAATTATTACAGGACTCTCTTGAGGAGCAGAGTTCACAGGGGACATTTACACCATCTGGGAGGGAAGATATTTTATCTGTGGCATTGGGAAAGCCCGAACATCCTGGCCGTGTAAGAGGATATCCGGCAGGTGTATCGGTAAGAAAAGTGTTGCCACGTTCCTCAACTTCTAACGTTGAGGGAGTTTATAAAAAAAAAAGAATCCTTGGAGGCTGAAGTCCATAATATTAATGCGACAATGGAGGACAAGATTAGAGAATCGGTGCAGTTAATGTTTGCAGACTTGCAAAGACAATTTCAGGGTGCAGCTCCCACTCCACCTCTCCCAGTAGCTCCCACTACCCCACCTCAGCCTGCGGACCCCATTTTTGATCCTCCTCCTCCGCCGCAGCTACCTACTTATTGTGAGTTGTATGTTGATGATCCTCAACATCATATAGTTGCATATGGGATGGTATATTGTATAGGAGATACAGTTCATCATCAACAGTTAGAGGTAGAGAATCATAGGGTCACTGTACAGGATACTATAGATAGATCAGCTCGGATACCATTACCTACAGATGAGGTGACGACAGTTGGACATAGTATCGGCCATTTTTTACTTTGGCCATCCAGACTTCTTCGACTCATTACCATAGAGGTATGGATGTTATATCTTTTATTTTATATTTTTATTAATGTTTTATCATTTGAAAACTAATATATTTTTCAATTTATTTTTACAGGAATACTTCAAAGGTAAAGAAATACTGTATAGACAACAACAAAGACAGATAGCTATGACATCAGATGCAGATACTAGCAGTCTTGACAAATTGTCAAGATATTCAAATTTGTTGGCGGATCATTATGACTTTACAATGGAAGCTCATGTCTGTGGACGTGAACTATGTGTGGGGATTATGAAAACTGATATCATGGAGTTAGTCACTGGAGATAAGTTGGGCATCAACGTGGTGCAAATTTTTATCATGTAAGTCTTAACACCTTTTCCTTGCATTATATTTATTAAAAATGTATACTTATGTCTGCTTTGTATTAGGTATCTGTATAAAATTTGTGAGAGGAATGAGCTGACAGATGTATATGGATTCGTGGACCCACAATTGATTTCCCCTGAAGCATGTGCATTGGATGAGGAACAAAGAATGATTTATATTGCTGATAGATTTGAAAAGAATGTAATCACACAGTGTTGGATGATGCCTTTTTGTGAGAGGTATGAAACACATCCCTCTCAAAGAGTTAATTATCTTTTAACATAAAAACCACTAACGTTAAATTTCCTTTTATCAGGGATCATTGGATGTTAGGGGTTTTTTGCCCTAGGGAGAAAACACTTTATTGGATATTCTCTCTCCATGATGATGTGCGAGAAAGTTTTAAGAATATATTGGAAACGTAAGTTTCAATTTCACAATAGTTTTATATATTATAATGAATTTTAAATTTACCCCATTCGTATTATTTTCTAACAGGGCATGGGTCCACTTTCGAAAAAGCGCAAAGAAAAGGAATTTCAAGATCAAATATGTACATGCGAAGGTAAATATCCATTTATAATTTGTACATTTTGATTTATTACATAAAAATAATATATTGAATTTACACTCATTCAAACAGAAATGTCATGAGCAACAAGGCATCATCGAATGCGGATATTACATGTTAAGATTTATGTATGAAATAATAACAACTGGGACAGTTCTGAGTTTTGACCTGGTAAGATTTCCTCTTTCTCATAATATTTCAATTTGATTTATTCATTATACATGTTGACTACTATCCTTTTCCTTTGTAGCTTTTTGATGACCCTCAACCCTTTACTGCTGAAGATATCAAACACTTACAAGTGGAGTGGTCAAATTATTTTACAGGTTTGATTGACTTTTAGTTGTTTGTAATGTAAAATGTAATTTTGAATATTATCAATGTAATTGTGTATTTCGTAGTCGTTTAGGTTGGATTTAGTTTTTTTTAAGTTGACAGTGTAAGTTTTGAATGTTATATAAGTGAATGTTTAATTTTTCTCTACTTCTTGTTTTGGTCTACTGTTGATGGTTTTTCTGGTCTGGATTTTGGTATGGGGGGAGAGGTTCCAAGGGGGTGGGTGGGTGTTTGGGGGGTGTCCAAGGGATATGGGAGGGGTGTCCAAGGTGTGTTTGGGGCTGTCCTAGGGGTCGGGGGGGTGTAAATGAGGGTGGGGGGGTGTCCAAGGGGTGGGGGTGTCCAAGGGATATGGGAGGGGTGTCCAAGGTGTGTTTGGGGCTGTCCAAGGAGTCGGTTGGGTGTAAATGAGGGTGGGGGTGTCCAAGTGGTGGGGGGGTGTCCAAGGGATATAGGAGGGGTGTTTGGGGCTGTCCAAGGGGATGGGGGGGTTTCCAAGGGGTAGGGGGTTTCCAAGGGGTCGGAGGGGGGTGTCCAGGGGGTGGTGGGTTGTCCAAGGGGTGGGGGGGTGTCCAAGGGGTGGGGGGGTGTCCAAGGGATATGGGAGGGGTGTCCAAGGGGTGTTCGGGGGGTGTAAATGAGGGTGGGGGGGCTGTCGAAGGGGTGTCCAAGGGGTGGGGGGGGGTCCAAGGGATATGGGATTGGTGTCCAAGGTGTCTGGGAGTTCTGTCCAAGGGGTCGGTTGGGTGTAAATGAGGGTGGGGGGGCTGTCCAAGGGGTGGGGGGGTGTCCAAGGGATATGGGAGTGGTGTCCAAGGTGTCTGGGAGTTCTGTCCAAGGGGCCGGTTGGGTGTAAATGAGGGTGGGGGGCTGTCCAAGGGGTGGGGGGTGTCCAAGGGATATGGGAGGGGTGTCCAAGGGGTCTGGGAGGGCTGTCAAGGTGTGGGGGGTGTCCAATGGGTGTTTGAGGCTGTACTAGGGGTCTTGGGGGTGTAAATGAGGGTGGGGGGGCTGTCCAAGGGGTGGGGGGGGGGGGTTTCCAAGGGGTGGAGGGTGTCCAAGGGATATGGGAGGGGTTTCCAATGGGTGTTTGAGGCTGTACTAGGGGTCGTGGGGGTGTAAATGAGGGTGGGGGGCTGTCCAAGGGGTGGGGGTGTCCAAGGGTTGTGGTGGGGCTCCAATGTGGTGGGGGAGGGCTGGCCAGGTTGTTAGGTGGGTATAGATGAGGGTGGGGTTCAGTTGGGGCTTGGGGGAGGGCTGGCATTGTTATTTTTGTTTGGTTTCTGGTTGCTTTTTGGTGAGAGTAGTGCAATTATTTAAAAAAAAAAAAAATTCTTTCACGTCGGTTATTTTATAACCGACGTGGTAAATAAATCGCCAGGGGTTTATCACATCGGGTTTTTCTAAAACCGACGTGATAAACCGTTCCCGGGGCTTTTATCACGTCGGTTCTTAATATAACCGACGTGCTAAAAGGCCTGGGAATTGATTTACCACGTCGGTTATTGGATAACCGACGTGCTAAAACGTTTCCCAGGCCTTTTTATCACGTCGGTTATTTAAGAAACCGACGTGATAATAGGCCAGGGGAAGGGTTTATCACGTCGGTTATGTCATAACCGACGTGATAAACGATATCCCAGGCGTTTTATCACGTCGGTTTAGGGAATAACCGACGTGATAAAGCCCCCCCGTGCATATTTATCACGTCGGTTATTATATGAACCGACGTGGTAACCACCGTGATGTTAGGGATATTACGTCGGGTTTTAAATAATCGACGTAAAAAACGTTATTTATAACGTCGTCCGTATTAACGTCGCCTAAAAACCGACGTAAATAATAAAAAATAACCGACGTAAAAAATGTTTTCTGCACTAGTGTAGCTGGAATCTAATAGAAAATCCAATACCATCATTGATGCTCCCCTACACAACCCTGACAACAACACACAAGTCAGAGGGATTCCTTCAGCACACCTCATATAGTGTGTAACAAGATATACTGAAAATGGAATAAAGGACACAGAGAATACCTCTTAGTGTCTCTTGTGTTGCGTGATTGTATACATCCATAGCACAAAATTTCCAATGACCCCATTTTCCATCTCTCTAAGCCTGACGTGGGTTGCTTGGTAGTGATGGAAGGACCTCACAATGTCATCCACAAACAACAGTTCTTCCTATTATTCGGACATCATTACCTATATGAGGACCACTGTGTCCTCACATTAGAGATCCCAAATCCTAACATTACCTCTTTCATGGTGGTGTGTCTACCATCAACCTAGAAATCTCATCACATCTGGTCAGGTAGTATCATTCCACATGTCCTCACCCGTCACAAGAAAAACACTACCCCATCCAGGCCATCACCACTGCTCTATATTATCCCTAACAATGTGAAAAATTCATAGCATATAGAGGCCTCCTGCATCGAGGGACTTCCACCAGACTAATGATATCTACAAAAAGCATCCCAACTCTATTTCAGCCACTGCCAAAATTGGCCAACTAACAACCCTCTAATAGAAATTCCTCTATCACAAGTTCATGCGGCATCACCCAGAGATAGGTGGGGATTCACTATGGAACTATGCTAGCACATTTCTCATCTATTGAGACCCTGCTCAAAATTCTGTGTCATAATGATTACATCATAGACCACATACAAAGAATACTATGTAGGTTCTGTGAATGTAGTCACGTACTCATCCAACATCACCCCTCTCCTCAGAATCATCAGTATCTCCTGAAGATATATAGAGAATATGAATTAAAGGATGTACTTCTTAAAAAACAGCTTTTGGAAGTCATCCCTTGATATTTACAACTCATCATCAATCTTTGTATCTTGTATCTACCAATTCCAAGAAACTTAGTGGAAAACGAATGGCTGTCAAGGCCCCCATATAACATGTCAGTGTCCGAACAATCTTGAATAGCTGAACAACCTAAGAGTTCCAACACTTCACTACATAAGGGTCTTCTTTATTGTGGAACCTCAGTGGTCTATGAAACTATAAATCATAGAGTGAATTTAGACTAAAATCATAATCGTCTCACATTCCCAGTACTAACTACTGCACTACTAGTGTAGGTGCTACTTCTTGTCCTCCAAGAGAATGGGGAGCCATATGATGGATCCTAAACTAAGGCATCGCCACTCACAGAATCATTATCATGTACTGGAGCTAGAATCCTGGGTGTCTATCATCGTAGAGGCATCCTAAATCCTATCAAGGACAACAATTGTCAAATGGGCATATATTTTTAACAAATATTTTGGGTAGCTAACTTAGGAATGATTGTCAACAACACAATCCAATATTATGCATGTACAAATGTTCCCTGCAAAAATTTTCTCAGCATGCTGAGTCGAAAAGATGGTAATTAGGGTCCTACAGAATGGCTTTGTCAGCTACTGCAGCATCATGGGACTCCCTCGCATGAGAACCTCTCTTGAGACACATGGACCCTACTACCCAAAAACCCAACCAATTCCTTTTTTGGTATCTTCTAAAAAATGTTCCAAGGAAAAAACCACCTCTGATACCACTTTGTCCCGACCCAAGTCATACTGAGGTTCATTCCACTACTACCCCAAGCCCTCCTCCATAGGCCATTATATGTCGAATTGCACCGTAGGAATAAAATAGTAGTGGAGGACTTTACCTATGTACTTGTGCACACACACATAAGAAACTAAATGAAAATGTGTAGAGGGAAAGGGAAAAAAGATACAACACTACTATATATAAAGCGCAAATATTTATCGACCTCTAAACACTACAAGTGCATAAAAGAAAACATAATCAGAAATGAAAAAAATACACACCCAATCAAAAATGATCCACAAGCCGAAAACCAGTGGAAAAGTAAAACCACTAACAGATCCCTACTAATGGATCCCATGATATTACCACCACATGCGGTCTGAGCACCCATATCCCTAACCTCCTCTAAAGTCATGATCAACATGTCTATCATCTAGAAGGGCACACCGTGTGTGGGAAATTCCCATGTAGGGGTGTGTGAAAAAATACTCATTAATATTCCCCAAAGGCTCAAGGGAGTAGCAAGATAGGTTCTAAAAAGTGTAGCAGTATATAGGACAAGGTACAATAAAATATTACAACTCAACCCATATAGAGAGTGATGTATGATCATCCAAACACAAGTGGATATAGATGGTGAAAAGATGAAATTTTTATCGAGTATTTGCAACATATTCTAGGAGGGTATACTCAACCAAATACATGAATCTAGACACAAAAATTACATGGAATATCCCATGCAACATTGTCTCTCATGGAAGAATAGTAACTAAAAACCAAGGAGTGGGTATAACAAATATGATATATATAGTCAACCAAATAAACTCAAAAAATTGTTTAAGGAGATATACATATCACTATCTCAGCCTCAGAAAAGTGTCTCCATCTGTTCTTGAAGTTACCACTATCGAAGCCCAAAATCCCACATGTTTACCATGAACCACATGATAAAGGGTTTAAATCACTACACCTTAATACTATCTACATTTGGCGGATCTTTCTTACCGTCATAGTTTTAGGTAGTGTCTTTTGGATTCTTTTTTGTAGGAAAATAGCCCTTCCATCTTGAGAGTCTAAAGTCATGTCACGAATGTCTCATTACTATGCCACATAGTCGAGAGATCATGTCACAATGTTGTGAACACACTGCCCAGCCCCACTATAGTGTATGATCATAAGAGTCATCAGCAAACCTATTTCCCAACCTAGATAGAGGGCTTTATTATATGTGTCATTGGCTAACCCACTAACTAGCCCAACTAGAGGGTAATCCTGAAATAGTAAATGAAGAAACTCACTGCCTAGTCACGCTGGAGGGTATGTCCAAGAAGACTAATCAGAGAACCTCATCGTCCAGCCACGCAGGAAGGTAATCCCTAACGAGATAAATGTTAACCTAAATTCCCAGCCCCACTTGTGGGTATGCTCAAAAGATTATACAACAAACCTCACTACCCTACCTTGCTGAGTGCTATGTCTTGAAGAGAGAATGACGAACCTCATTGGTCAACTTTGTTAGAGGGTTGGCATGTATTTTTCTAGTGATTCTAAAAACATCACCTCACTATCATCATTTAGTTGCACCTCGAATAGGATCCACATCCATGATATCGAGTGTCATATGAGATAAAAATTGACCTCAAAAAAACTCATATCCATCCATAAAATCAAACACAGAGGTCACCATCATGTTCTACATAAAAAAAATTAGGCTAGGCTACTCATATTCCAATATTTGAGTTCAAAAGAAATAGATGCGAGAGGTAGAAGATTCATAATGTTTCGCATAAAATGTGTGGGTCCCAGATGACGTGTGACTGAACCTCATCATATGGTCGTATTCCTAGCCAAACTCGGGTACTAAACTATGAAATATTACCCACAAGGCGTTAAAGAGTACTCCTAGAGTACATGGAACCTCTAGAGAAAAGGATGATGCGTGCATGTTTCTCATTACTAATCAGAAGGGAAAATTGTAAGTCTACTTACATGACTCTTGATAATGGCCCTAGATAACCAAACACATCACACTATTTCATTCCTTGTGATAAAGTCCACATGATGGACTATTCATTCACCTAAACTAGACTCCCAGTGAAGAAGCTTCATTTCATCATGAAGTGAAAAAATAGTGCCCCATTAGACCCACACACCTATCTCGAAACACAACACATGGATCTTGCCATTGAAATCCCCTGAGAAAGACACATGGGATAGATTAATCTTCATTCAAAACAGAAAACTGATGAAAAGAGTGATTTTCACAACAAACGCCCGATCAATTCTTGACCACTATTGATCAAGAAAAGGCTCCACACATCCAAATAGACTACACCACTGTGATCCTTGCAGGAAAACATGCAAGGTAGACAGTTCATTTTCCCCAAATGGACATCCATGTTAGAAGTTGTAAAATGCTACATTACGTTCGTAAGACATCCTGTGGGGCCCACGCCTCAGCCTCGAATTTTGTTTTTCAAATCATTCCATTGTGATCCTCATGGGGAAACAAACAAGATCTACTACTCAATCATCTAAAATAGATGCTCAGTGAAGAAGTCACTTTCCATCGCAAATGCCTGAAACATGCCTAATTGGGCTGCACTACTATTTTAGTTCATGATCTGTAAATAGGCCTTTTAAATTTCACCTCCACCCCAGGGTAACAACGAATTGGACATCACACCATTAAATTTTCTTAGGAATATGTACGGTCTGATACAAGATCATAGTATAATAAAAATTATATTATTATTATTATTATTAAAAATTGATGTTTTTCCCCCGATCATCAACCCCAAAACGAAAAGTCCCCAAATTCTTCTAAAAATTTCATCCTCATTATGATGATCACGTGGCTACAGATGGCTTGAAAAATGTTCTTCCTATGAAGAAGAAATGATGGTTTGAAGAACCCCTAGACCCAAAAAGACCTGACTGCCCTGAACAAGCATGTCAGCCATAACCAAGGTGTGCTCATCCAGTGTCGCTCCACGCGTGTGCACTCCCTTGTGCGCACCCTGGCTACTACTAGGCCACTGGTGAAAACACCGAAAGGCCATGGGGCCACAATAATCATTTATTTCCCACTATGTCATTACGTTGGTGTAGCACAAGTTGGTCTTACGTGGACTACTAGGATCTCCTTAGTTGTCCGATTTTTGATCCTGCAAAAAATTTCGGATCCCTGACATGCGCTCTTCACAGCGATGGCCACCATTCAAATTATTGTCAACATTTTAACATGATTAAAAGTTGGCGTATCTTCCGCTCACTGACACAGCTCCTCTAGTTCCTGAAAAATGATCCATAGAACATATCATGGCTCATTGGATAACGAGATTCACAGATATGGGTCTAACTGAACAATCAAAGGGTGTTTTTTCAAGATGAAAAGCTAACAAAAAAAAAACACGCAGAACGGAAAATAACGAGCCATCAAAAATTAAAAAAAATTGATTTTCATTATTTATTTGGCCATCTTTAAAGGATTCCATTATAGCAGAAACAAACATAAGATGAAATAATGAAAAAAATATTCAACTATGGGGGCCTCGAGAATCTAAAATAGAAATACTACCTTGATTTTAGAAACACCGTTCTGTTTTTTTTTTCACTCTAATCTATCAGCATCTAATGTTTATTTTCAATATGAAAACATTTGGATGTGAATTCCTTATTGTCCAGAGCATCTCCATCTGATAGAAAAAATGAGTTAGCTCTTACTCATTTTCCAAATTCCCAATTTACAGGAAACTACCTACAACTGCAAAACCTGAACCTCTTGATCTTTCACAACTTGGATCACCACTATGGTAAACTCCGTAATAATAACTCAATGATGGTTTCAGATATCCAAACCGAGTCCCCGTATTGTAATTATTAAATGTAGTGTTTCAAATAAAAATCATTTATTTAATTATTTTATTTACAGTTTTCCCTCATGGATTTTTTCTACAGAAGTAATGTTCCAACCAAATGTGTACCCCACCTAGGGTAAACAACAAAATCCACTCAACCATGGCCTCATATATTATTTCTGAGTAACCATTTGAGAGTTATTTATTTTTATGCTATAAAATAAAAGAATTAATAAATTCATTCATCCATTCAATATACTGATAATAATAGAGGGGTCATTATGTCCCGCGATGACATATTTTATGTCATGCATAGGGTAAAACCAATGTTTCAGACCAACCCATTGCCTCATATTTCTGAACTGATTATATTTTTAAGAGATATCCCATTTCTATTGTGTGAATAGTACAAAAAAATTAATATTTTCATATAATTTATTTGTCACAATAGGCCTTAAAATTTCACACCGTCTCAGCACCTAGCTCTAGAAATATATGTAGAAATATTCCAAAGTCTTACATGGTGAAAACTGATTCCCTATAGGTGAACCCATTTTATGAATGAAAAGATGATAGGGAATAAACCCAATTTAAATTAAAAAATTTCCCATTATGTGATTACGGTCTTGGAAGTGATATTTGACTATAAAATTGATATAGTCAAATTATTTGTCACAAATTATTAATTTTTTTTTCAAATTCATATAATATGATCTCATGGATAATTAGTTATTAATTATGATTTTTCACACACTTGAACCACAACTCATATTATAATTTTTTTATCATATGATACATGATTCATCATATATGACTAACTAGGTTTGAATTTCATAATATGTGATAATAACTGCATTAATATATATATATATATATATATCTTATTCATAGTTATGATATTCAATTGAGGTCTCTGATGTGTTTCTGTACTGGGCATCTGAACTCACCCATTATTATGTTTCCAGTCTCCTAAGGATATGGATAACGTTTTTTTGTAAAATATGTCTAAGATGGGTACTATATGAGAAGAACATAGTTGTAGATATTTTTGATCTATGATGAAATATGTTGATTATGTATCTAAAATTCAATGATAATAATAATTACCAATTTTGTGACATAAATTATTATTTAATATTTTATGTTATAAATTATATGATGAAATATATATGTTCATAGTAATATGTAAACCTCATTGGATATGTCTAGAATTTAAAATAATGGCATATCCTAAGCAATCATTTAGGTGCAGAATTCGTGTCCAAAAAAATCTCATTTTAATGGTTATTAGAAGATTTAGACTGTAGGGACTTGGTTCTTTCCTCATACATCATATTTCACAAGGGTTATAATTTCATAGACCCCTACCAATGCATCAGTCGTGGTTTTATTTTCTTATATGGACCATGAAAATTAAAATCTTGACTATTTGACAATCGATATCAATCAACCTGTATTCAAAGGCCCTCTTCTGGCATATCCATTATACCAGTATCCTCTATGAAATAATTTCTACGGTGCTCTATTTTTTATTCAACTAATTGTAAGAAGTGAAAGATGATGACAACCCCATGATCCCACTTATCCGAAATGATATCTCATAGGGCATGTCCTTTTAGGTGGTTTCCATTAATTTTAGAGAGGTCATAATGAAAACTATAGTTTTTTCCTTAGATATTCTAGTGTTCAGAAAACATGTTTTTTCCCAGACAAGATAGGTTCCACTGATAGGGGTGAATCCATGGTACAGTAAATTATGTATTTTTATCCATTTAAATTAAAAATGTTGAAATTTTTATTCTTCATGATTCACACACTAGTTTATCACAAACATACCACATGTAAAGTAGTAAAATAAGTGAGGGATATAAATAGTATTTACAAGGGTCTATAATGAAATGCCTTTTCCATGACATGCGGGTTAGACACCAATTATGGATTTTCTTCACATTATCCACATGTGAGTACAACTATTCATACACCCCATTTCAACAATCAGTTAGACACCAAAATCGGTCTTCTTCTCTGATTGGATACACAACCACATGCCTCTTGTATCTAGATATACAAACTAGATACATGATTCCACTTTAGTTGTCCCAATTATATAAAGATATTATTCATAGATATTCTTCCTCTATATGAATGTTGTATTTAAATACAATGGGTACCAATATTGATGGTAGTGAATAGATTACATGTTAAATATTAATTGCCCAAGAAACTACATTCAGCTCATGAATTATAACGCCCTGACCCCAGAAGCCTAGAGTCAGTGCATTATTACATAACATTGGCATCATCACAAAAGATCAAGTCTCGAAAACCTATTAGATTAGTATCCTTGGAAACACAAGATACATTCATAAAGATTACATTACATCATAAAGTGAAAATTACAACAACATATTGTCTCCACAATCATATCCCCTTATACTATCCCTACAGGTCATTCATAAAATACATCTTCACATACACGGAAAAATAAAACCTTGAAAGGGGTCATCTCAGATGCTCAGTAATGATAAAAAAATAGCAGAAACATTCATAAATAATCATAAACATTTAAGGCAATGTATAAATAAAACAAAAGTCTTTTAAACAAGAACTCTAGCATATTATGGAAAAGATAAAATGAAATAATGAAATTTAATTATTCACATGGATATTATACTAGTTGAATAATCATATGCAATATCAATAACAACTTTCATAATGATGGAATGCATAATGCATTACTATCATAACAACATAGTCAAGGTCTTGTGCCAGGAATACAAATAAGAGTTTGTCAAGGTCTTGTGCTAACACACTTGTTTGTCTCATGAGACCTACCGATGCATCGAGGAGCTATAACGAGCTTCTCCCATCACTTAATAAGTCCAATGCATTCCTCATATGACAAGTTTGAAACATAACACAAACATTCGTATTAAAACTAGCATATGAAATGTCAATACTTTAACCACAAACCCGGAATGGTATAAAAATAGCACATCCACAGTAAAACATAACTCATTCGATACAATATGGAAGATTTTATTGTATCAAATTAACCTCAATCGAGAATAATGATGGATATATATATAGATTAATATAATCATCAAATGTATTTGAGAGAAATATCCACCTTTTTCTTGAAAACATTTAAAAGACACACTATTTGTCAAGAGGCCGTTTAAAAATAGATTTTTGAATCAAAGTGTCCCATACCACTTTGAAACTTTTAAAAGGAATTTTAATTATAAAACAATAATTTCCATATAAATAAATCCTTAAATCCATTTTTAAAACATGGACATTAATGAGAATGATTTAGAATAATAAATCAATAAAACATTTCAAAATGATATTTAGTTAGAGTTCCTAACCAAAATAGAGACAGGTGAATACAATTAATTGAAGAAATAAAAACTTTTTAATATCATGAGAATAAATGTATTGATGATATAATATGTCAAAGTACATTATATACACCATATAAAATTTATTTTGTGTATAACAACAAATAAGTTTCAATAGAATGTAAATTGAGAATAAATATCTTATAAAGGCCATATCCGTATGTTAATGATAAATCGACAACATAATTATGTGTGACAAATATAAATAAACTCAATATGATTGGATATTATGTGTAAATAAATCAGAGGACAATCACACATATTATTGTAAAAACAAGACTAATGAATTGGAGATTTAACTCAACAAATGGAGATTGAGTTAAAATTACTCTTATCAAGTTAATATCGATGACATGAGAAATTATCAATAGAGTTATTATGTGTATAAAAAGTATATCCACATAATGGGTAGTGGGAATTATGACATAATAAAATTAATAGTGATTCCACACATAATCTTAGAGTAAAATAATCAATGAAGTATGCGTAAAGCTAAATGTGTGGAAATTGAAATTTGTAATTCCCTTAAAAATTTGATAAAATACGAATCATACATCACATGAAAGATGGATCATAAAATGATGATGTAAATATCCATAAATTAATGTATATTACACAATGAATAAAATCATGGTCAGTACACACACCACATGCAATAAATAAGTGGTGAACAATTGAAATCTCACGGAATTAACAGTGAGATAAGAAACCCCTTACTCTGTAATTTTTCCTTGGTCGAGGGTAGGTTAGCCTCATGTATAATGGTGAAATAATTTTTATTTAATTATAAAAGAATCATATACAGTAATATGATATCATATATTATCTTTTAACACTTCTTTGTCAATAATATCTTAGTATTATCGTTGTTTCAGGTTTTAACTTACTTGTTTCATTTTATATGTTTTGTTACATAATTCGTGTTTCTTATGGATAGGTTGTATGTTATTCATATACAGAATGATATCAAGTCTTTAAACATTATTTTTAATCATAAAATGAGAGTTAGACTTGTATGTATACTATGGGGAATGAATATCAGTGCGTTTGTGGAGATGGTAGTCCGTACGTACGCATGAGCGATAATTTCACTATTTTGATATTAAAATCATATATAATTGGATATTATATCATATATACAGAATCATTATAATGTTATACTTATTATTTACATGAATTAAACATCATTATTATACCCATATAAATAATAATATCTTGAATAACAATTACACCACGATGTGGAGACGGTAGGCCGTACATACACACGTATGATGACATGTTATTCAAGGGATGGATAGAATAATGAATTTGGTTCTTCCATATTTATAATAACATCACAGTATATAGAATATATTGGAGTTATTATTTTATAATGGAATTAACAAGGAATGAAGAAGTTGAAGAAGAATGTAATTTGAAAGAGGGTGGTGAAATCATTACCGATTCTTCGGGTTATTCCTTTTGATTTTATCCAAAGAGCTCCATAGGATGGATTTCTGATCAATCTATGTCCTCTAGGTTGAAGTGAGGGAAGTTGGGAGGATATTTGGTCAGGGGTTGGCCGAGCCAAAAGTCTTTGATGGTGTAAATTAGAGTGAAGTGGAAGTTCCCATTTATAAGAGGGGTGAGGGGCACCTTTGGAAAAGCTTGAAATATTATATTATAATAAATTCATATTCGGGTTATAATGGCTTAATAGTGGATTATTTAAAATTTAATGTGAATATGGGTCTACACCAACTCAAAAAATAGGTTTTATTTAGGTATGGGTCAGTATATTAAACTTATCTTTTAGTTTTAACTCATAGTTAATTAGTTTGACATTTATCTTGTCACATTGTATTTTTATAATATATAGTTAATAAACATACTATATACATCCAAAAGACACACAAGTGGTACATTAATGATACTCCTATCATGATATAAGTCCTTTGGCCGAACCTTATACTTTTATGAATTTAACATCAATTAATAATATAATATTTGTTTTAAAAACTCATTTATATCAATTTTGACACTATTTTGTATTTGAATTTTTTGAAAGTCATAACATCATGATTACATCCAAGAAAACATAATTAAATCAATACTAACATGTCATATTAAGCTATAAAATTCGTGTAATTCATTAAAAGTCTCAAATTATATTTATTTGGGTATTTATAGTATCATTTATTTTAATTTTTCACTATTAAGGTAATTACAACATCATCATTGTGTCATAAAAAAATTAAATTATTTAATTTATAAAAAATTGAAATAAAATACCATTATGTAGGAAATATTTTTACATTTATAATTAATATTTATAATCAAGTTTATCTTATATATAATCCTATATTACAAATGTTTTAGTTATTAAACTTTGATTTTATATCTTTTAACTATTCTTTGAATTAAATAATAATAAATGTCCTAATCTAATTCAAGTGGACCTAAATGATAATATTTTATTCATAAGGTTGTTTTTGGTTGAGAAACACTTGTCCAATTGAATTAGTACATGTGTTAGGGTTATATTAATATCATTTTTCCCTTAATTACCCTATTTACTTTTAACTGTGTTAAATAAAAGTAAAAAGTTACTATTCACCAAGAATTATTTTTATCTCATTGAAGAACATTTTAATCCTTGTTATTAACCGTGTCTCTTGGATTTTCTAAATTACACTCAAAGAAGCGGTAAAATTACGTTGTATGTGAATTTTCAAATTCTCGTAAGAGGTGGGTAAAAAACGGTAAAAAGTTCAATAAAATTTTTATATATCTAAATTTATTATAAACTAAATCCAATGAATTAAATTGAACATATATAGGTATTATGTATATATTTTCATCTTAATTAAATTTAAATAAAATAAATAATTATTTAAATAATAATTCGGTTTTAAACTATAACTCAGTGTTTTTTCACTATTCATCAAAAAAATTAATGTTTTCAGAAAAATACCCAAAATTCTCTCTAAGCTAATTTCGATATTCTGAATCCAAAAATTAATTCCATTTTGAAAGATAAAATTTATAAAATTTCAAAAAGTGGGTATTACTATTCATAACGGCTAGTTTGATTGGTTGTGTTGTGTGTTAGAACTCGATGTTGCGTACAACACACGCTACTATATTATTCCAAGAGAAGTGTATTGTGGAAGTTTGGGGTGTTACATTCTCCCCTCCTTAAAATAATTTCATCCTTGAAATTTTTAAAATTGGGCTTGGGATTATAATGGAACATCCCACATCGGAAAAAGAGTCAATAAAACTATCACCTTAAAAGAACGAAAGAGAAGTACAGAGGTCTCCCAAGATAACTCATACTAGGACTCCATGTAGGAAAACATGGATATAAAGATAAAATAAGTGTCACGTTCTGATGGAGAGGGATATAAAACATGATCAGGAGAAACTTAATAATAATAAAGCCAAAAACTTTTGATGGGACAAATGGTCATTAGTTTCCCAATAGGAAAAGTATACTGGAAACATTTTTATTAAGTTACATTACATAAAGATGAGGATTTCATTTATGAGATTGAGTATGAAAATAAAGAGATATACCTAATTTTTAAGTATATTTTCAATCATTAATAAATTTCCACCACTAACTCATTTTTTTAAATGATTAGTGTTCAAGAAGACTTGGTCACACGGGAAGAGATAGAATAAACATCTATTGAATCAAATGAACCATGAAGGATAAACTATATATTTACCTTGTCTTTAGAGATTAATCAAAACCAAAATGGTTATTACAAGATCTGATGATCCCCCAAAATGATATTCCTTTAGAGAAAGAAACACTAATATTAATATATAAAATTAAACCAACACTACCCCAAAGTTAAATAAATTCCATTCAATAAACAATTGTCTTTAAAATCATTCAATATAATCCAAACTAATATTGAAACCGAAAACATAGAAGAAATTTGTTATGTAATCTTCCACATTAAATTGTATCTTAAATGACATCAAATACTCTTAAAGTCACATACGTAAAAGTAATTAAACTAATCACATATTCTCTATTATAGGTTAATCATTTCGATAAATAACCCAAATCACTATAAATACATAATAAAAAAGTAGATAAAAATCCACCATCACTCCTCAAATGAAATCCCATGGTCTTCTAGTTTCCCTGGGCATATAGTGTTCCCAACAAAGTGAACATCTTTGAAAATAACATTTATCACTTAATCACCGAATCATTTTCCTATAATAAGGGTATTCAATTGATAAGACATAAGAACCCAAATAAACATATTATTGATCAATATAACCATTTAACTAAAAACAATTAGTCACACTATCCTGGGACATCACGTAGTCTAGTGGTAGGTGATAAATCCCAATCGCACTTTAGTTGTGGGTTTGATTTCCCATAGATTTTTCCAACACGACGGGTTGTCACATGATCTGTGTGTTATAATTTTTCAAAAACTATATTTTATAACATTACCAAAATGATATAAATTCCTCAAAATAACCATAACATAATTTTAACCAGAAATGTTATCTCATACCTTTCATTTTCATCACAAAATCTAATAACTTGTAATTTCCTCAAACCCAATGATCATATAAAACCAAATTGTTATTTATAACTATATCCACAAGGGAAAAGATAAGTCTTCCTCAAATATCAGTCTCACATGGAAAACTATGGGGTTACAAATACAAGAGAAAATAATTCCAATGTAATCCCATCACAAAGGAGCACTAATACTCTTAAACATCCCTCTAACCATTAATTTCCACATATCTTCTTATTTGACAAAGAAAACATCCTATTGAATAAGGAATTAACTATGGTAATGGCCAAGATTCCTACATTTATGAAAATGACTGTAAATGGATTCTTAAAACCATTTTTATTTTCTTCCATAGTACCCTTCATTTTCTGTTGGAAATTATTCACTTTATGTCCTTATTTCCCACATGTAAAGAATTTCTTTGTTCCGTTGAGACAATTTATTGGGTGTATCATTCCACATTTCCTACATTATGGAAATTTAGGATTCTTTTCTCCATGGTCTCCACTACTGGAGTTCTTATCATTCAGTACCTTTCAATTCTTTGTTGAGTCCAGGAGTTGGTTAATATATATGTTGTTGATCAGATTTGTGGAAAACTGATTTGGCATGAACACGATATCTTTTACGCCTATCATCATTCCATTTTGTTTCTCATTTCTGTTGTGTCCTGGGCCCAGGATTGTTGGGCCCCCGCCAGGATTGTTGGCGCCTGTGCCCCGGTAACCAATCCCACATCGGTTGTGGAGGTAGATTGTTGGGTGCTTGAAATTCTCGTGCCTACCTTCCCCTCAGCAACGCGTTTTAAAGCCGTGAGGCCTGGGATAACAATTGGGCCAGAGCGGACAATATTGCTGGGCCGAGGGATCTGATCCATCAATTGGTATCAAAGGGAGAGTTCCTCCTTCTCTTTGAGAAGTTGGTCTTTTTCGGAGGAAAGATTTTTGAAATTCTTTTTTAAAGCAACAAATTTTGAAGATAAAGCATGAAAACCTTTTTCTAGTTGGTCTCTAGCGTGTGAGAGTTCTTCATAAGATAGATGATTAAATGAATTATAAGAACTTGAAGACGAGGAAGAAGAGTTGGAAGATGATACCTCATGATTTTCCATTAGGCATTTTTTACCTTGGTCGCTCGAGGAGAAGGAGGAGAATGAAGAGGTGGAGCTATCACTCCATGTTGCCTTTGAAGCCTTCTTCTTCTCCTTTTTCTTGTCCCTTTTCTTGTGAGGTGGGAAAACGGGCTTGATCTTTTCGTCGGGTTCTTGCTTTTGATCAGATTCTTGCTTTGGAGCCTCACTAATACCTTCATAGGGAAGTTCAAAATATTTCCAAATATCATGTGAAGTAGAGCAAGTAGAAATGCAATTAAAAACATTACGGTCAAGACCACAATGAAGAGCGTTCATGGCTTTGCCATCAAGCTCAAAATAAGCAATGTCATTGGGGGTCCATTTAGACTCATCGGGAGAGGAGAGGGAAAATCCTTGCATAACAATTTTATAAATTGGATAGCTAATGCTTTTAAGAAATGTGGTCATGCGGGTTTTCCAAAAAGAATAATCGGTTCCATCAAACAATGGAGCACTACCCAAGGAATAGCCTTCGAGTGTTTGAGAAGAAGAAGCGGTAGAAGCCATCAAAAAGGATCTTTGATTTGAAACCGATTAAGGGAATTATTCAAATAGTCCCTTTGATACCAATTGTTGGGGAGAGAAAACAAGGAAAATATGGCAAGAGGGGGGGGGGTGAATTGCCTTTAAAAAAATGATTAACAAATTAAAAATCAAAGTAGAAATGCAGCGGAAAATAAAAGAGGCAATCACACAAGAAATTGATAATGGAGTTCGGCCAAAACCCGGCCTACGTCTCCGCTCCCAACTCAACCGTTGAGAGATTCCTACCGCTTGCTTTTCAATGGTTTTAGAAAGAAACCCACTAGGCTTTGAGGTAGCACTAGGACCTATTACAGCTTGCTTTTGGTGGTTAAGCAAGAACCCACTTGCTTTTAATGGTTTAGCAAGAACCCACTAGCCTTTTTAACGGGTGAAGGCTAGCTCACCGGAGACACAAGCCTTTTAAAAGGAAAGGCTTGAAGAAACCTCTTCACACCTTAATGGTGATGTGAAACCCAAAAGAAAGGGGGATGAGAAAAGGTGTTGGGGTTTGTATGCACAAACCCAAAATTAACGCTCAAAATAAATGTACAATAAAAACCGTATTTTGAGAAGCCTTGGGCGCCTTTGATTGGATGGAGATGTTGAAGGCCGCTTCCAAGCTTCATTGGAGGAGCTCCTTGGATGTGGAATTGGATGGAGCTAGGTGGGTTCCTTTGCGGAAGTCCGCCGGAGGTACGCCAAATGATCAACAAGGTGTCCGTGGGCTTTCGTATTGTTCCGGTAGGTGTCCGGTGCTTCCTGGTCCTTTATTTATAGAGGGGGAACCCTCATATGGCCGTTGGAGGCCTTTGGAGCCGTTGGAAAGGCTTTCGGAGCCGTTGGGAGGCAAGTGGAGCAGCCTGGTCAAAGCCCCAACGGCTAGTTTGACTGGCTCCACCGGCTGACCGGTACAGAGCCACCGGCTGGCCGGTGCTTTGGCAGAGGAGAAGCATATTGGTCCAGGCTCTACCGGCTGACCGGTGGAGGAGCCACCGGCTGGCCGGTGGGGAGACAGTAGCAACCACTATTGATTGGATGCCACCGGCTGGCCGGTGACAGAGCCACCGGCTAACCGGTGGAGCCTGGCAGTGGGCAATGCCTCTGCCAGGTCCACTGGCTGGCCGGTGCTATCACACCGGTTGGCCGGTGGACTGAATTTCAGTCCATTTTTGCCAGCTTTCTTGGGCCAATCCTTTGGCAATATTTTTCCTATCATTCAAAAACACTTCAAACAATATTAGACAAATAATAAGGTGATTGTGATCATGAAAATAAAACAACGAGGGGAACAAGAGGTACAACAATCTCCCCCTATTTTGATGATCACAATCACCAAAACAATTAAAGTAAAGACATAAATGAAAGACATGCTTAAAGGATAATTTGAAAATAAATCAAAGCATGATAGAAAAGATTCTCCCCCAATCAATCAAGAAATTTCTCCCCCTTTGTTATTATCAAAATAGCTCGGGGCATAAAACTTGATTGAGGGAAGATGATTTGAAAAACAAGATTGAGATTTTTAAACCAAATGAAATTTGAAATTTGAATTGAAAGTTTTGAATCAAAAATTGAATAACAGTTTGAATTGAAAGTTTTGAAAAGAGAATTGAAATGAAAAATTTGAATTGAAAATTTTGAAATGAAAATTTTGATACCAAGTGTTGAAATTGAAAGTTGGAATTGAAAATATTGAAATTGAAAATCAAAAGGGTTTAAACGATCCTAACTCCCCCTAAATAAAAACAACAAATCACCAGGGAAACGAAACTATTTTTGGCCCGGAGAGACTCGCAAGAAGGGATTTTTCAATCCATACTTGCCTAGTGGCGGGTCTTCTCCTATAGAATTCGTCCGAAAAGAAAATACTTTTGGGTTGACCATACCGGGCGTTTTTATAATTACATTCATAAATTAGGTGCCCGGGTTTTTTACAATAATTGCAAAATTTAAAACTAGAGCTCCCCCTTACAAAAACAGTGGGTGCATGGGAGGAGGAAGCTATATTGGAATATCCTAACCCTTGGGTGGTTCTTGAAATTCGTTGGGAACCTAGCAAATTGTTCAAATTTTGTTCCCCTTGGCTGAGGGATCCGATCCATCAATTGGTATCAGAGGGTGGTTGGTCTCGGGACCGGTGTGGGCTTGGGGGGGGATGTTGTGTCCTGGGCCCAGGATTGTTGGGCCCCCGCCAGGATTGTTGGCGCCTGTGCCCCGGTAACCAATCCCACATCGGTTGTGGAGGGAGATTGGTGGGTGCTTGAAATTCCCGTGCCTACCTTCCCCTCAGCAACGCGTTTTAAAGCCGTGAGGCCTGGGATAACAACTGGGCCAGAGCGGACAATATTACTGGGCCGAGGGAACCGATCCATCAATTTCCACCACCTTTCCATCCTTGTACATCATTATCAAAGTTACTATGACTTACTTGGACTCCAACCATTGTCTAAAACCAGAAATCATTGTATGAGTAACAGTAGTCATAAAATCATTTAGAGAATATCATGACACCATATTCTCAATTTGAAACACATAAGGATTAACCAAGGTCATTTATTCTCATCTTATATTAAAATAATTCAAATTGGTTTGTAAAGTAAATGTAAATTATCCTAATAATATCCCCTTGGAGTGTCGTAACCATGAGTTTAGTATGACCCATTTTCGTGCACCATTTCCCATTCTAGTCTAGCTCAAAGTGGTGTTTTCGAGTTTAACCCCGAGGTACATCTGTGCCAAAGCCACCTCTACCTTCTCGTATCCAAACTGGGATGTATTTCTTGTAAAACTCAAAAAATCTATACAATACCAAAATTATAGGAAGTTCTTCTATACTAATCATCAAATTCTATCTTAGAGATATGTGATCTAATCAGAGTTTATCTAAATCTAATTTCAAAGGTTTGTACTAAACATCCTTTGATACCAACTGTAACACCCCGACCCAAGAAGCCCAGAGTCGGTTCATTATAATATAAAAATGGCATGATCACAAAAGATCAAGTCTCAAAATACCGATTAGTTTAGTAGCCATGGAAACACTAGATACATTCATAATGTTTTCATTACATCATAAAGTGAAAATTACATCAAAATCTTGTCTCCACACTCATATCCCCTTATACTATCCATGCAGGTCATTCAAAAAATACTTCTTCACATCTTGGGAAAAATAAAACATTGAAAGGGGTGGGATCAGATTCTCAGTAAGGATAACAATATAGTAGAAACTTTCCAAACTAAGCATAAACACTTAAGGCAATGTATAACTAAAACAAAAGCCTTTTAATCATGAACTTCATCATAATATGGAAAAGATAAAATGAAATAATTCCATTTAATTATTCACATGGATATTCTACTAGTCAAATAATCACATGAAATATCAATAACCACTTTTATAATGACAGAATGCATAATTTTAGACTATCATAACCTTGTAGTCAAGGCCTTGTTCCAAGACACCAAAAAAAGATTTTGTCCAGGCCTTGTGCCAAGACTCTAGTTTTTCTCATGAGACCTACCGATGCATCGAGGAGCTATAGAAAGCTCCACCTGTCACTTACTAAGTCCAATACATTCCTCATATGAAAATTTTCAAACATAACATAAACATTCGTATTAAAACTAGCATACAAAATGTCAATACTTTAACCAAAAACCATGAATGGTATAAAAATAGAACATCCACAGTCACACAAAACTTATTTTATACAATATGCAAGATTTTATTGTATCTGATTAACCTCAATCGAGAATAATTAAGGATATTGACATAGATTAATATAATTTTCAAATCTATTTGAGAGAAATACCCCCCTTTTCTTGAAAACATTTAAAAGTCACACTATTTTTGAAGAAGTCGTTTAAAAATAGATTTTTGAATCAAAGTTTCACATACCAATTTGGAACATTTAAAACGAATTTTAATTTTAAAACTTTAATTTCCATTTAAATAAATCCTTAAATCCATTTTTAAAACATGGACATTAATAGGGAAATATTTAGAATAATAAATCATTTAAACATATAAAAATGATATTTTAGTTAGAGTTCATAACCAAAAGAGAGACACTTGAATACAAATAATTGAGGAAATCAAAAAATTTAAATATCATGAGAATAATGAAATTCATGATATACTATGTCAATGTACATTATATACACCATATAAAATTTATTTGGTGTATAACAACAAAGAAGTCTCAATGGAATGTAAATTGAGAATAAATCTCTTATAAAGACTATAACCATAGGTTATGGATAAATCAACGACATAATTATGCCTGAAAAATATAAATACACTCAATATTATTGGATATTCAGTTTAATTCAATCAGAGGAAATTCACACATATTCTTGTAAAAACAACACCAATGAATTGGATATTTAACTCAACAAATGGAGATTGAGTTAAAATTACTCTTATAAAGTTCATATCGATGATATGAAAAAATTATCAATAGAGTGATTATGTGTATAAAAAGTCTATAAACAGAAAGGGGAGTGTAAATTTTGACATATGAAAATTAATAGTGATTCCACAAAAAATCTTGGTGTAAAATAATCAACGAAGTTGGCGTAAAGAAGAATGAGTGGAAATTGAAATTTGTAATTCACATGCCAGTTTGATAACATGTGAAACATACATCCCATGAAAGATGGATCATACAATGATGATGTAAATATCCACTAATTAAATTATGTTAAACAATGAATACAATCATGGAAAGTACACACACCACATGGAATAAATGAGTGGTGAACAATTGAAATCTCATGGAATTAAAGTGAGATAAGAAACCCCTTACTTTGTACTTTTTCCTTGGATGAGTGTAGGTAAGCCTCCTGTATAATAGTGAAAAAATTGTTATTTAATTATATATGGATCATATACATTAATATGATATCATATACTATCTTTTGACATTTATTTGTTAATAATATCTTAGTATTATCGTCGTTTCGGGTTTTAACATACTCATTTTCTTTTATATATTTTGTTACATAAGTCATGTCTGTTATGGATAGGTTGTATATTATTCATATTAAGAATGATATCAAGTCCTTAAACATTATTTTTAATCATAAAATGAGAATTAGACATTTATGGATTCAATGGGGAGTTAATCTCATTGCGTTCGTGGAGACGGTAGTCCGTACGTACACACAAGAGGTAATGTCAATTTTTTTATATTAAAATAAAATATAATTGGATGTTATATCATATATAAATAATAATTATAATGTTATAAATATTATTTACATGAATTACACAAAATTATTATACCTATCTAAATAATAATATATTGAATAACAATTACATAATGACGTGGAGATGGTAGGCCGTACATACGCATGTATGGTGTCATGTTATTCAACGGATGGATAGAAAAATGAATTTGGTAGTTCCAATTTTATAATAACATCACAGTATATAGATTATACTTGAGTTATTATTTTATAATGTAAATAACAAGGAAAAAAAAGTTTAAGAGGAAAGGAACTTGAAAGAGGGTGGTGAAATCATTACCTCTTCTTCGGGTTCTTCCTTTAGATTTGATCAAAAGAGATCTATAGGTTGGATTACTGGTCAAAATAAGGCCTCTAGGTTGAATTTAGGGAAGTTGGTAGGATATTTGGGCAGGGTTTGGCTGAGACAGAAGGCTTTGAAGGTGTAATTTTGAGGGAAGGGGAAGTGCCCTTTTATAAGTGGGGTGAGACGAACCTTTGGAAAAGCTAGAAATATTATTTTATAATAAACTCATATTTGGTTTCTAATGACTCCAAAGTGAATTATTTAACGTTTAATTTGGTTATGGGTCGAAAAACACTCATCCAATAGGTTTTAGACAGGAATGGGTCACTATATTAACCTTATCTTTTAGTTTTAACTAATACTTAATTAGTTTGACATTTACCATGTCACTTTGTATTCTTCGATTACATAGTTAATAAACATACTATATACATCCAAGAGACCCCCAAGTGGTCCATTAATGATAAAAGTATCATGATATAAGTCATTTGTATGATCCTTATATTTTTAGGAATTTAATATCAATTAATAATATAATATTTCTTTTTAAAACTCTTTTATGTCAATTTTGACACTATTTGGTATTTGATTTTTGTTAAAATCACAACAGCATGATTACTTCAAAAAAACATAATTAAATAAATAATAACATGTCATATTAAGCAATAAAATTCGCTTATTTCATTAAATGTCTCAAATTATAATTATTTAGATATTTATAATATAAATTATTTTAATATTTCACTAATAAGTTAATTACTGCATCATCATTATGTCATAAATAAATTAAATTATTTAATGTCTAAAAATTATAAATAAAATACCATTATGTACGAAATATTTTTGTATTTCTAATGAATATTTATAATGAAATTTATCTTATGTATAATCCTATATTAAAATTTTGTTAGTTATTATACTTTGATTTTATCTCTTTTAACTCTTCTTTGAATTAAATAATAAAAATGTCCTAATCAAATAAAAGTGGACCTAAATGATAATATTTTATTCCTAAGGTTGTTTTTGGTCAAAATACACTTGTCCAATTGAATTAGAACATGTGTTAGGGTAATATTAATATCATTTTTACCCTTAATTACCCTATTTACTTTTAACCGTGGTAAATAAAAGTAAAAAGTTACTATTCACTGATAATTATTTTCATCTCATTGAACCACATTTTACTCGTTGATATTAACCGTGTCTCTCAGATTTTTGAAATTCAACTCACAGAAGCGTTAAAATTAAGTTTTATGTGAATTTCCAAATTTTCCTAGGAGATGGGTAAAAGACGGTGAAAAGTTCAATAAAATTTTTATATATCTAAAAATATTCTAAACTAACTCTAATGGATTACATTGAACTTATATAGGTATTATGTATCTATTTTTACCTTAATTAAATTTAAATAAAATAAATAATTATTTAAATAAAAATTCGGTTTTAAACTACAAATCTGTGTTTTTTCACTATTCATCAAAAATTGAATGTTTTCAAAAAAATACCAAAAACTCACCCTAAGCTAATTTCGATATTCCGAATCCAAAAATGAACTCCATTTTGAAAGATAAAATTTATAAAATTTCAAATGGTGGGTGTTACTGTTCATAATGGCCAATTTGATTGGTTGTGCTGCGTGTTAGAACTCGATTTGCATACAACACACGCTACTGTATTATTCAAAGAGAAGAGTACCATAGAAGAATGGGGTGTTACATGAATGATATAAATTATCATGATTTAAATTAATCTCTACATGTTGTCATCTTCATCATGAATTAATGATCATTTCATTACTCTCGAAATTCTTCTTGCATAATGTGGCAATGATTCTCATAATTATTTTTCAATTCAAACATACATTCTCATCAACCACATACAAATATTTTTAAAAAATAAATTTTTAGGTATATCAGAATTAAATTTCATGATTTAAATTAGCATTCAAAACATCTTTTAAATGTGTTTATAATTATACACTTTTAATTTCACGAATTTTTTAAATGAAACGCCTTAATATTTTATGGCATTTATTTCCCAAAATTTAATTCCACCTAAATTGTGGTTATTCCATTTCTCATTTAAAACACATAAATGGATATTTACTTTAGGAATCATTTAAGTACCTAAGAATTTCTCATATTCTCATGAGTCTTTGATTGTGTTTCCTCTCACCTCGAAAGAATTCATGCAAGCCTTATTATGTTGTCTTTATGCATAGTTTATAATTCGTGTTTAGTACAATATGTCGTCAATATATAACCAATGAATTGGGTTTATTATTCATCATGTGGAATCACATATAATTAATGTTGTATCACAAATACCCAAAGGACTCAGGTATTATTTTTTATATTTTTTACATGATGTAAATAAATACAATTCCTTATCATTAGCACTATTAAATATCAGGTTTCTACATTCCATCACTCAGGGTATTCATTTTTAATTCTTAGATCTTCACATCACTTGAACTATTGAAAAATTTATTTTTTTTTCATGTTGAATAATGTATTTTTAGGCATTATCTATTTCAACCATTCTAGATCTTAATTCTCAGAATTTAATTTTTCCAGCAATCTCAATATGATATGGTATCCACACAAATTCAGATTCTTTCAATTATAAATTGTTTAAAATAAATTTCTCCTGTAACACATGTAATGATATCTATTGGGTATATAGAGATCATAAAATCCCTCATTTGAGTCTTGGGTGACTGACTATGATCTATGTGGATCATCATTGGAGATAGAACCACAATTCTTAAACCCCTTATTTAATAGAGGAGGAAGAATCAATCATGGATTAATCAAATTGTGCAGATAAGTTCAATTGGATGGTCAAGTTCAATCCCTGATTTTATGTGGAGGTAGAATACACCGATTTTTGTATCCCACAATGAAACACTAATTATGTTGGGTGTGGTATATTAATCCCCCATGTTCATCAGTGGAAAAAATATGTCCCCCTTTGGTACAACCCCATACCAGTCTGTCCACCCCCACATAGTGTAAATACCATGCTCACTTATTCTCTACTTGAGATTTCTTATATATGACTTCGCACATCACTACTACCCATCACTGGCAATGACAAGTTCCATTTGTTGTGGTAGACCTCTGGGCCCTACATAATCCCATGGTTGAGCTAGATAAGGATGTTGGTTGGTTATCCTACTTTGTTAGCACCATTATAAAAAAAATAGAATAAATATAATAATAAAATGTAATTCCAAAATTAATGAAAATCTTAATCTATCTTCTATTCTATTCTATTATTCTTCAATTTTGTTTGTTCTTAAAATTATAATTTCATTTTTAATTGAAACATCAAGAAAACTATTCTCACAAATAATATTTTCACAAACATCACTTGTTGTAGACACTATGCATGATCCTCATTAGATGAGTTTATCATTTAATACAGATTAAACATATAGTCAATTTTTTATGGATAATTTTCCAATCAGAAAATAAATTTCTATAAAACAAATACATAATAATTATCTAGGAATAACCACTTCATCTTCACTCACATATCGACTCCATAAAAACAAATACAATAATTCAGAGAAATAATCCCCGCCATTTCCTTTTTATTAAATATATCCTCACATAATAAAATACAATATGTGGAAACATTAATTATTCATTACCTTATTGAAAATATAATGAAAATTAATATTTGGTTGGCTTTCCATCCCATCATTCATATTAAAAAAAAGTGTTATAATATTTTAAAATTAATGGATGATGTTACATGATAATATAAATGACCCATTATCAAATAAACTACAATTATACAAGGGATAACCTTGTTGGGAAAACAATTAGTGAAATAATAATACTTTTTTATGATTTCAATAACACATACTAACTTGTAATATTATGATCAACATTTCTAAATTCTCAATAACATGTTTCCATAATTTAAAAAAAATAAATAAAATAAAATATACTACACATTTCAATAATCTCATTAAAATGTTTAGGTGCATAAGAATAACTACCCTACTTTAATTTTCCTTTAATTCAGGAACTCTCCATTATTGAATACAATTATGAAAATATAGATAACAGTGTGATTAAAATACCTCATAACACATAAAATATCCTCCTCAAAAGATGCACACAACATATTCATCATGGAGAGTTTAAATTCACGATCTTCTAAGAGATAATTCATCATTTTAACAAAAAATGATATCCTCAACCTTCTCAATGAATTCCATAAATTTTATCGAAAAAAAAATATGTAATTGGAAACAATGAGGAGTGTCATATTTCATCATTAGAATCATTCTAGGTGAGTTTTTTCTCTCATCATTTATTTCTTCTTCTTTACAATGACATTTTGGAATATTTTCTCCATTATTGATATTATTTATTCTTCTTCATCAGTACTATTTTAGGTATGAAATCTTTTCCCAACTAAAGAAATGAAATTGGAATCATCATCTGAATAACAGGATGAAACATTTTTCACCCTATTACTCACCATACAACCCCTTTATAATGTGGATTACACCTTTTCATATCTCCATTATTCTATTGGGACCACTCATAATCCAAATAAAATTTGAATTAAAGTTCTTATTCTTTTTAATGAAATTCATTTGAATAATTTCAAAGGGTATTAAAATTCAAGCAATACATTGAAATTTTGTTTATCCAATTCCATTTTCAAAATCATTTTTAATTAACAGATAAAATTTATTGAAATCATCTACCCATTACTCATCTTCAGAATTGTATGATTCAATACTTTCTTCTTTTCAAAATTTTCTTTTTCATAGGGATTCAAAGGCCATTTAATTTTTTCATTATTCTTGAAAGCATTAATTTTCTTCATCTCATAAGCTATTTGAACATTCTGATGTTAATTAAGATAAATATTATCTATTTTTAAATTAATATGATATATGAATAAAATAATTTGGATAATTCTTCATATGTCATTCAATAATAATAGAATAATCAATATTCTCCCCAAAACATCTAATATTCTTCATAATCTGAATATTTTTTTAAAATATTCATATTTATTTCATCATTAGATATTTTTATTTCTTTGAATATTCTTTTACACACATTGAGCTTGGCTTCCATGATAGTTATGTTTCCTTACTAACTATTTTCTCATTACATATAAATTTCATTTTTATTTTTTAGGCTCAAGAACATGGTATGTAACATTTTAAAAAATTATATAATTATGAAATTTAATGATTTTCCATCATCATCCAAATTCTTCTTCTCAACTTGATCCATTGAACTCTCTTCAAAGATGGGTGGAAAACATATTTTGGTATAATCTATTAATTAATTTCCATGTTATTGGAGGTAGGGAAGCATCATATTTGTCAAATAATGATAATTTGATCCATCTATTGTAGGAACTCCTTAGTATTTAAATAATTTAGACAATACATAATAATAGAAATTTTTAGGATCTTAGTGGTGATCATGGAATAGATACCAATTATAGAGCCCCATGTTGTTTACGTTCCACTATGTGGGGGGGTAAATGAGTAATGCCATTATTTTAGAGTCATTATTCTTTTAAATTAAACCCAATAACTTTTTTATGGTTAATAATCCACTCAATAGTTTCTCTCAATATCAACACACATGTAGAAGTAAAATAAGAGAGGGTAGAAAATGGTATTTGTAAGGATCAGAAATGAATTTCCTACTTCCTTCCATGTTGGTTAGATACGTTAACATGGATTCTCTTCATTATCTACACAATTGAGTAGAATTTGTTTGACACCCTAGTTCACCAATTGGTGGTAGAAAAAAATTCATATTATTGTTAGACTGGTTATACACCCCAATAACAAGCCTGTAGTATCTAGTGAAAAACCCCACATATAAGATTCCTCTTCAGTTGTCCCATTGATGGGAAGATATTTGTCACATGTAGTCTTCCTCCACAACATACTGGATGTCGCTTCCATGTGTACAGATGTTTTAGACATAAATATATGACTTGAAAAATATTTGTTTCCCATGAAATCCCACATAGATCTTAGATGAATTGAATTATCCTTATTCAAATTATTGCGTAAATGTAATAACCTTCTCTAATAATTTCCATTCTTTTACACACACTAAAAATTATTCTTGCATAATTTTTCAAAAAATATCAAAATTAAATTTCAATATAGTACACATTTTTCATCACCTGGATATATATATGTATACAATAATATTCTGATTTTATATCTAAAATAAATTTTGGGATTTAAATTTTCATTCAAAACATAAAATAAATGTTTGAATAATAAATCCTAAATAAGTTCCATTTTTCTTCAATTACAATACAACATTATTTATGGGTATTTATTTCTCATAATTGAATACCTAATAATACTATGGTAATAAATTTCCTATTTGACATACTTGAATGATTATTTATTATATCCACTATTTGAACACATGAGGGTTTATCATCTTCTCATGTGAATTTAATTGAGCTGTATATAACAAACCAATCCTGTTGGGATTCATGGTCTTGATGTATTTATGCACAACATAAAATTTTTTTATATTATATCTCATTAGTAGATACCAAAATACTCATGTGTCAGCTTCTTTCATGTGGAATCACCTATCATTAAGGTAGTATCAAAAATACTAGAAGGACATAGGTATTTGTTCTTTTTATTTTCTTTTCATCTTTAAATATATATTGTTCCACATCTTTAAACACGTGAAAGTCTCATGTTCCTCTATTCATTCACTAGGGATATTCCTTTTGAATACATGTGTATTCACATCACTCAAAATCACAGAATCAATATTATATTTTCATTTATGTAATGCATAGATGCATGAACCATCAATTCAGATCATTCTCTTAGTTAATTCATGGTATTTACTTCATCTCAGAAGCTATGCAAGATCAGGTGTCCACACATCATCGATATAATTTAATTAGTCGTTCATGTACATAAAATCCATTTTCAACATGTTTATGGTTATTTTTAGGATCTTTGGATATCATTGGGACCTTTTGTTTGATTCTTGGATACTCAACCATGATATCTATAGCTCATAAATCATGGTAGAACCACACTACTTAGATCCCTTGAGTGGGGGAGGATGAAGAAGCTAATATAAAATTGATCTAATGGTGTAGATGTGTTAAATAAGATGACCATGGTTCTGTAATTGTTTTTATTAGGAGGAATATAACACATCTTTTTCATATCCCAAATTGAAATATTCACCAGTTTTGGTGTTTTATATAAATCAATAGTAACATCACTTTTAAAAAATAACCCCCTCTAATACGACCCCAAATTGGACCTGCATTTTTGCCTCCATGAATAGTGGTGCCTCTGTGCTCTCTTATGCTCAATATGAGCACACTTTTATGGGCCTATGAACATCTAGGTTTCAAATCACAGGACCTATCTAGTTCTCTAGGGAATAGATGACCTATGGGTACCACATAATACAAATGGTTAAGATGGATAAGGCTAGTGGTCAGTTCTCATAAATTTTTAGCACCATCAAAACTAATATAGAATAAATATAATTACCAAATTTAATTCCATCATCAATAAAAATGTCAATCCCACTTCCCTTCTCTTCTGTTATTCTTCCAATTTTATTCTTTATGAAATTACAATTTATTTGTAATGTAAAAATCAAAACATTTTCATCATGAAAATACATTTTAATGGACTTCTATTATTGTAAAAAAATGTGTATGCAAACTATAATAAGTTTTAATCATTTTAGATCACTTCAAACCATCATCATATTAATCATGAAGGGTTTTCCTAGAATTTTTTCCTATAAAATAAAATTAATACATACCAATTCTCTAATAATAAACACATCATCTTCACTGTAATATTGAATCCTTGACAACAAAGGAAACACTTCTGAACACCAATAAAAAAAATTTTGTGATGTATTATCTACTTATTTTATACTTCGGTGATTCACATCGTTGACTAGGTATCTATGGAATCCTTTATTTCACTAACCATATTTAATGATATAAGTATATGAGGTTGAAATGATTATAATTACTTGGTGTTTACAATGTCAATTTTAAGTAAATATTGAATTCATGATGTGTGAAATGATTTTTAGATAACTCTAGGGAGAAAATGATCTTGTGATTGTTTAATATATTTTTTATACAATCATAATAAATCATACTCTAAATGGATATTTTCTGTTTGGTGTTTTATTTTACATTAATGTAGTAATTTCAGTGTATTATATGACGCTAATAGATATTACGTCATGTTTTTTCTGGGGAAGACCCTCAGATTGGTTGATGGACTCTTGTGTCCTTGTATTCATTGATGGTATAGTTGATTTTATGTTTATTATATAGTTATTAAATTTATTATCCTAGGGTTTTGGAAGGGTAAACTAATATTTTTTATGAAGTTGTAATGTTACATCATCTACAAGAGATCAATTTTTGGATAAATTTATTACTAACAATAACTTAAATAATAATTAATATATATAGAATTTCACATAATGAGTTGTGGGAGAAACATGTTATTATCTATTTTCATTGATATAGGTGATTAATTCATCCCATCGTGTCTCCTTGTGTTGAATCGATTATGTTTATATAAATTGAATATGGAATTATATGTTTATGTGTAAATTATTTCCTCTTAAATAGATAATTTTGAGTCTATGAGAAGTGTTTTTGGGGAATTCACAATAATGTATTTTATCAAAATTTATGATCTAATTGAGATATACATCAAAAAAATACATTGTACCCAATGGAATTGATGTAAATATTAATTGAAATTAAAAATATTGAACCAAATATAGGAACATAACATAATTATTTATTACTAATTTAAGCATTTATGGAATATCCAGTTGATGAATTAATTATTCACTGATTAATTATACAATTTCTATTCTCTATACTTGTGGATCCCAAAAAATGAATCATATTACCTAGGTTCTCGTAAAATTATTCTAACATTATTTGTTCTATTCAGTATGGTTTCACAACAAAACTATAGTGTTTCACACCCCGAAACATATTCCCTTGTCCCATATCAGGGTGTGGAGGCTTTATGCATGGTATATAATGACTGTGATTTCCCTTACCCATAAAAATTTCCTTAATCATGTTCTAGCATAATATGGTTTGATTATCTAATAAAACCACAAGACATAAAATACGTTGGTAAGGAAATCATGAGCAGATACTATTTTGATTGTAGGGTGTGATTTTGGGTTTTGAAACTCGTATCATAGTGTAATTATAACATTAATCCCCAATGAATGTGTTGAGGGGTGGGATTTTATTCCCACTTAAATAAAATACATGTCATAGATACCCTTGAGAAGGGTTTGACAACCCCCCATCTTGGTAGAAGGGTTTCATAGAGTGACGAAGGGTTTCATTACATGACACACTATCGAAAACCCACACAGGAACCAAGAGGGGTTCGTAATTCTATACATGTGACATTATTCTCCCACCAAATCATTAGTCACTTTTTTGAATTGTTTAGCTTTTATGTTTTGATGTCGAGAGGAAACCATAGGGGAGTGAACTTTTTAAGGATGAATCATTTTGAAAACAATATTATGATGGTAGAGATTATAGTAAGTGTCATATAGCACATGAATATCATCAATGTAATGAAGTGTATATTACCTCAAATGGTGATCAAAATGTTTACCATTATCATTTGAGATCCTATACAAGTTTCTTTGGGTTCTAGTGTGTAAGACCATAACTCTCACGTCAACCATATTTGATCACTATGAAAATCAATTCAACGAAATAATCTCGTTGAATGACTTAAAATATAGGGGTGTGGTGGAGGGTAATCATTCTCTTTTCATTAGAGAATTAATAAATAATTTCCATTTAGGTATTGAGTGAATTCCCCAAATTCATTGTGAATAGTGAATATAAAATAGATAAAATTCAGTTTAAAAAAATATAATTTGTTTTAAATTGTTCTAGGATTAGAAAATATTATATTTACTTGATCACTTATTATTTTTATCCCTATGAATCCCTTTGTACAATATTTTTGTTAATATTTATTAACATGCACCAGATCCGTGAATAAATTATATTTAATGAAATACATGAGTTGTATAAATTTTATTCATATAATATCAAATATATATTATTCCCCACTAGAACATTACTATCCTCCCACAATTCCTCAATGATATTTATTAGGACATGAATAATATCTACTTACTTCAAAAAATTGATAATAAAATATTTTATAATAAATAAATAATTATAATCTTCCATGAGTAGAAAATAAATATTTATTAAATATTGATATTACTAATTAATATCTCGAATAACTAGTGAATGAATATTTGTGATCATGATAGTGGTAAATAATTATTAACTCATGAAATGGAAAAATATTCATTAAATAAGGAATATAATAAATTATATTTATTATTTAATTGATGTTCTGGATAAAATTATTTTCTGACCATCATGGCCACTTTATCATTTCAATTAGGTAAATTATTCTAAAGATGAAGTTTAGAATACAAGATCATGCAAAAGAACCCATAGAGATATAAATTATTGTATTAATGATATGAAACCTCAAACACACACACACACACCGTGTAGTATAATCCCCTTATCATGGTAACTCTAATAATGTTGGATACACACTCTTGTTATCATCCTATGTTTTTACAATATATTTATTTCACATTCTAAAAATGAACCTTCCCATTGAAAATCATGTCCATGGATTTATTTACCCTATTTAATTCCCTTAAAAGGTCTTGGGATATCATCTTTTTTTACCATAATGGACAAATCATTTATCAAATTATTAATATATTCAATATTAATCATCATGCACCTATAATATTATACTTTATCTAGAAAACATGTCATCATAGATTTCATTAATACAGAAATATAAAATATATATATAATATTATGTAATAATAATAATGATGTCTAAGGATCAATAATGACATCCAAAAATTGGAATATCCAATGATAGATATAAATTGGTATTTTATTCGAGCATGTTGTGATATCAAAATATTCTACATTGAAAATTTAAAATTTTATAGGCCATGAGAAAGAGCCTTAAAGCCCTAATAGTCTCCACCATTTATAACGTCTATCATGTTTTTCCAAAAAAAAAATTATATAAACCATCTATTGAAAACATTTCTATGAATAATAGAATAGAAATTCTATGTTTTTATAAAATCTAAGAACTATTATGATTTTTTACTCAAACAGTTGCTCTTATAAGATTATCAAATTCTATGTCAACTAGAAAATGAATCACTGTGTTATAATAAGTATATTAATACTCAAATTAATGATTGTAGGTTATAAAAAAATATATAAAAGTTGGTTATTGGGAACTATATAAGATAGAATATCATAAGAACAAGAGATAATTAGTAAAAAAACATCAGTCTATTGTCCATCACAATATAATTATGGTATTAAATATATGTAGATTTATTAAAGGGTGAAACCCTATTTTCTTCAATGGAACTCTTTATACTATAACTTCACCCATTAGAAATTAATGTTTCAAGAGTTCGTGTTTTCTTTCTATTTTCAATGATAATTGGTGTGACCTTGGCTCTATTGTAAGATCCACAAATGTAGAATTATTAAAATAAAATGTGATGGAATATTTCCTTCTAGTAACCAAATCTAACTATTAAAAATGTTTCATATGGAAATGGATTATTTGACTACATTAGATTCCACTATTTATTTGGAATCTACTACAGAATTATAAATGATTAGCTATATTCAAATATTCTATATCAATACCCCTTAATTGACTCTAAAAAATATCCTTAATATGACATAAGATCAATCTAATATAATTGAAAAATAACATCATTATATAACATAATGGTTATCAACACACCTCCACCATACACAAAGAACATATTCGTAGTTCTTATCACAAACTTATAGATAACCTTAACTGTATACCAATGTTCTTCACTTAGATCTTGATTTCTCCACAACATGATGAATGTGTTGGAAAAATCATTACTAAAACATAAAATTGTATACATGATTGATCCTATAGCAAAATTATATAATATTTGACTCATTCTATCTTTCTTTTATTGTATTTGTGGTTACCTTTTCTTGGAACAATGTAAACATAAGATCATTAGTACTAATGTTCCATTTGATTGTTCTATACTAAATCATTTTCATACATGGACAATTGTTTTACATTAATATATTATAACAATCCTTTTAAATATATCATAAATGATTTTAAACTTTTTTTTAATTTGGAAACATACCTAAATCATTCAATTAAAAAAATAATATTTTGAAATCAATATACAATATTTAATAGTTAATTAATTTTGTTATAACAATAATAATTATAAGGTATTTCAACATGTCATATGGAGAAAATGATTTTTCATTGTCATTTTATTGATGTTTTAAAACCATTTATCCATTTGGTACACATTTTAGGTATTTCACTTACCATATATGTCTAGTTTTTTTTATTGAATTCCCATCATCACCCAACAAAATTGGCATGCACTAGAAGATTGTATCTAACTCAAACATGGTTCGAATGCATTGAATACATTTCAAAAATCATGGATTTCTTCAATATATCAATTTTTTAGCTCTCCACTCTCTCTTTTTTGGGGAGTTGATATTTATTTTCCACCAATAACAGGTCACAACATTCAATGATAAAAAACCATATCATTCATTTAATTTTACCTCTTTGGTTATCCTATTAATTATTATTTTGTTTTAGGAACACATCCATCGATGGGTAACAATTAAATCTATTTAAATATCAATACATGAATATCTTGATCATCAAATTTTTCGAATTCAATATTTTCCCACTATCCAATATGAGGATATCCTCTTCCTCAATAAATATGTCTTGTCTTGTGACATTAGTTTTATTTTATATTGGATTATATAGATAAATTCCTTTGTTTCCTTGGGATATTGTATAAATTTACACATCATGCCTCCAGGTTCTAATTTGTTTAAAAAGGTGGCCTTAACAAATGTATCACATCCATATATATTTATATATAAAAAATGAGTTTTATTTCACTCCATAAATCTATGGGAGTTTTTTCACCACATTAGTTGGTATTTATTTTAGTTTGTACTCCAAAATTTGAAATGCATATCCCCAAAAGGATACTTGATGATATGTATATCTAACCATAAGAAATACAATTTAAAGAAAATGATGATTCAAATTTTAACAAGAACTAATAAAAAATGGTTATATGTTTGAGTATGCTGAGATATAAATCCAAACATTCAGATAATGTTGATACACTCTTGGTTAAGATTTTCACCACTTCAACTAGATCAAAGATTAATTGTAGTGTTTCCATGTTTATATTCTACTTAATTTTTTAACACTTTTAAATTAATTATTTCATTAAGATACTACATAATTTAGGGGATGAAAAATTTACTAAATTCATCAAAAAATGATATGATGTATGAATATTCCCTTAAATCTAGTACTGGTAATGGTTTACAAACATAATTGTTTATCAATACTAGATGATTTTTGGATATTTTACCATATCCACTAAATGGTGGTTTGTCATTTTTCCATTAATATAGTATTGAAATAATTATGGTGGGCTTATATCAAAATCAATTAAAACCCATCTCGATAAGGCTTGATAATTGTTTTCATATTTACAAAAAAATGATGTTAATTCCATAATTGATGTTAGATGAGACATTTAAATATCATTTGTTCTCCATTTACAGTATTTTCTATATCTTAATAATAAAATCCTATTATATTGTTTGACCACACTATACAAAACAATTTTAAAACATGAAATATTTTTTTCCAATTTTTAAATAAATCCATCATTATATTGGATAGAAATAGAGAATATATACATAAAAATTCATGGGACAATATATAAAATAACTAAAACTAAAAACAAGGTTTTTATAAAGGGAAGGTGGTATACTCTTACAACTAATGATAGAAGTCTCACTACATTGTATACTTAAGGATATACTTATAATTTGGATATTTTTGTAAATATTAATGGTTCATGAATTTGGATATAGGTGTTATCATCTCAAGCTATATTTAATAAATAATTTATGGATATAAAAATAGTTTTATTGACACATAATTTTCCTTTACATTCTCCTTTCCTCTAGAGGGACTTTTAATTTTAGAGGCCCAAATTCCCATATTAAAATAATTATTATTCCATTACTTTTACCATACATTTAAGTTTATTATTCTTAGATGGAATTTGATTATGATATTTTATACATGTATTGATTCTTGAACCAATTTTCTTAGTCATTCTATGTCATATTAACCTACAAAATTGTAGGTTTCTCATGCCCCACATCCTGGTAAAAAAATATAAATAATAGTATGATGTTTTTAATGATTTTTATTTCCATTGATGATTTCATAATTAAAAATAATCTTGAGAATGACTTCGGTTGTGGGGAATGGATTATATCATTTTACAACTCATCAGATAATTTTATTCCTACTATGTCTAAGAAATCAATATATAAAATCATATTAACTATATGAGGCCAAACCTACAATGACACTCCATAAATACATTTTATTAGTTTATTATAGATTTCATATTTTTCTCATATCACCTTCTCTGGATAGAGATAATGAATATGAGATACCTTTCTATATAAATATGTGCATTCATATTTTAATAAAATATCAATGGCTATAAATAATAGCATGAAAATGTGGAAATTCATGTCATCAACCAAATGTTTCTAATAAGTATATAATCCATAATCACTAGCCTCTTGGATATAATCTTCTAGAATTGGTTATTCCATCACATATTGTTTCCATTAATGGTGTTGAATGATGCATAATTTCCCTCTTCATTAAATTATTTTAGTCTGTGTGATAATTTTATCATTATCAAGAATGAATCTTGCGGATATGGGAAAATTCATACCTTTTTCCCTTCCAAAAATTAAGAATAATACAATTTTATAAAATATCAAATAAAATTAGAGAATTAATAATAAATTTATTACTCTCATGCTACATTATTGAACTCAAATAGTTGATACCATAGCCTATTGAACATCTCAATTCATAGAAATTCTAGTTTCCGGGACCCATATTTCCCTTCTCATAATTCATATATTAAAATGTAACGTTATTTTATGTGTTTTTAGTATGAATAATTTTTTAAATTTTATAAGACCATTATTCCAAGAGCTTTTGAGTGTATGCCAAAAACAATAAATCTTATATTTGGGTTTCCTCAACCCATAACTCTCGGTTATACCATTTCCTTCCATAGTATTCAATACCTGATGAGAAATTTATTAATTCAATTAAAATATAATATTATAATTCCTGATAAATGAAAATATACTAACACTAGATTATTATAAACTTTGAAATATGGTTTGATTTTAACTTTTGTGGTGGATTTTTACAGCATCTTTTAAATTATAATTGAGTGATATTTTCGTCATATATAAGTTTTTCGTTTTATATTGGTTAAATTATTTTTAACATTATGTGGATTTACTAAATAAATTAACAATTCCTTAGATAAAATTTACACACAATACAATTTATTTTAGTTTTCTTTAAAAATAGTGATAACTATTTAATTAATTATATGTAAAAAATAAACAATAATAATAATTTCAATTGTGAATGTTGACAGAAATATAAAAATTATAATGGCACAATCATCAACTTTTTCATAATGGTTATTTAATCTTATTAAATAAAAAATAATATTTTACCTATATTAAAATTTTTATGATCCCTTACATGGTTTATGATCCATTTTAATTGTTTTTCTACCATTTATCTCATGGATTAGTTTCTCCTTAACACCAAACATGACCCGCCTCTAGTAACCTGGGAGATCTATAAATTACATATTCTTTAACTCACTTGATGTTGAGGGGAACTGAATGCTTGTTTTAAGGGGATTAAAAAATGAAACCATAGACATGAAGGTCCATACATAATGAAATGATTCATGGTGGATAGGAAGTAAATTTAATTTTTTTAAAAATGAAAATGAAATGAATCAAATAAAATGTCAATGTCTTTGCTCATGAATATTCATATACATGCAATGATTTTCATATTTAATTCATTGGATTTCATTCATAATAATTGTTTTTGAGATAATTATTACTCTAATAAATTAATATTAATATTTAATTAGTCATTTATTTTATCATAAATACCATAAAAACATTATTGAGATTCTCATCCAATAATCAATTTATTAAATTTATTTAAACTAGACTATATAAAATATTGTAGTATAGAGGAAGCATGGTGTGTACCTATTGGATCTACCTATTTTGTATGATATTCGTATATTGATTACTCATGAAGAATTTAGTGGACATGTATTGTCATGTAACTCCATGGACTTTACTATCAAATGATTGAAAAAAATATGTTCTGTTATTTACATAGGAAGTGATGTTTGAATTTTCAATGGGTAATTACTATATTATGACATATACGTGATATGAAGATCCAAATATTCCTCCAAAATGTTTTATAAATGTTTTATATTTTAACCCCATCACAAGATTTTTATGGGAAATATGAATAACAATTAGAAGACATGTGGATAGGGTATAATTTTTATAATAAATTTTTGTCAAATTATAAGTAAGTTGGTAACATTCATGTTGTGTACAAGCCAACTACACATCACGTATAAATATTTATTATCTATCATAGACACACACATAGGGAATAAGAATGTGGTTTTCTTAATTAAATTATTGGAGTAAAAAAATATACCAAGGATACACTCCATACATTCTTCATTTTAAAAGGTTTTTAGTCACATGTGTCATGTAAAAACACATGACCCGTAATTGACTAATGGACTATAATTCGTTTACACAAGTTACACACCCTTAAATATGGCCAAACGTATTCAAGTACTCCCCGATCAATATGATGTGTATAAAATACATATCATGTTTAATAAATACACATACAAAAATTTTAATTTGTAATTTTTTAGTGCACTAAACACACCTACCTGACATGTGCCAATGAGCTATATGTTGTATACTCTTATGCAATCCTACCAAAATACATGGAACCTTCAAATGGGTTCCGAGGAAATTATTAATTTGAAATTTTTTCACGTAATAATTTCTTTTAGATTTTTTTGTGGAATAATTTATTGTTCAAATTAAATTAAAATTAATCATAAATTAAAATCTAAAAATAATTACATAAATAAACTAATGATAATTTAATAATTTAATTTTTTATTCACCCATCTAATACAACTTAAAGGTTTTGGGTATTTAGAAATAACAAGTGTGGTATATCCACCTTGTACTTTTTATAATGTTATACTAACATGAGATGTACTAGGATATCCTAAACCTTCATTTCCACAACTGGTACGATCAATATAAGATTTACATAATATCTTTGATACTAGTTAATAAATCCCTTATATAACCATAAATTATTTAAAAATAAAAATTTAGTATTGATCTTTGATATATCAATGATGTTTTCTAGTCTAAATATTAACAGAATTGGTAGAAAAAATAAAATAATAAATCATCAGTTCTTTATATCAAATGTACATATTTCCCATTATATATGTAATCAATTAATCTATAATGACTCTTCAATGTATCCAACCAATTATTCCAAAAAATTTATCATTTTAAACAAGTCACATGTTCTAATTTTCTTTATAATCTGAGGAAATTTAAACTTATAAAGGGGTGATATCAAAATCTCAGTTAGAAAAACATTTAAGGGAGGAAATTATGGATTAAAAATGGAATGTATATTATTCTATGAATAAGTTGGAAACATGTAGCCTTAATCAACATGAAACATAATGAATGTTATAACCATGAATATAAATTCAAATAAGGATTTAAATAAATACTAATCCATAATTATAGAATTCATAATTCAGTATATTTTTAAAAAGTGTCATGGCCTAGTGAAAAGGCATCTAATTTGTTGTCTAGATCACAGTTATGACATCTTTTTGAGTATCATAGGCAATGAAAAAATTTGAAAACAATTTTTTTCTCATTAGACATATTGATCAATCAAGGGGATATATAATTCAAGGAAACATACAACACATGATTAATTAATATTAATTCACCTTGTTATTAAATAAGACATTTAATACAATTTAATAAGGAACATATTATTATATTTTTTTATATGTAAAATTAAATCTACTATATATCAATACATGATCAACATATAATAGCATTCAATAAGATTAAATAATATAAATACAATTCTCTATGTTAGTAAATGAGATAAAATCATCATAAACCATACAAAAAACTAGGTGGATGTTAAATATCTCTAATAATAGTATGTATTAGAATAAAAAAAATCTTGAATGCCAATAATTCTCCCATGTCACAAAATAGAGTAACATGTTCAGAACCCATGATGAGAAAGAAGGTTGAAGGTTAACATTTTCAAGAATAATTTTTTTAGAATAAACTCTTTAAAAAATCAATACATTACCCATTAAATGTATTTAAATACATTCTTGGTTAATTTCATAAAATTAAAATAAAATATAATGGGATGTTCACACCATATAAATTAATTACTATAAAACTATGTTAATAATAGATTAACTAGATCATAAGTCATCTATAGAAAGAATTCAATTGTTCAAAAACTCTAATAATAATATTTATTGGAATAAAAACATACAGAATAAAAATAAATTTCAACATCCCTATAGAATATCATTATTTGATGGTGAACATAGACCAATGTAAATTTTGATAAATGTGGTGTTTACACCATATAGATCAATGACTATAAAAAACATAATATACTTGAATTACATTGGCATAAAATATCAATAGAAAGAATGTGAATTGATTAAATAGAAAATTACTTCATTGTGAAAAAATTAAACATATCATGATATTGACATAGATGAAAAACTTATCTACAATCCAACACATTGAATGGTTTCATAAAAAATGGATCAAGAATCAACTTGTTTGACAACATGAGTTCAATCATTAAAACGATAACACACACACACAAACGGACACACACACACACACACACACACATATATATATATTATTAAACATAATACCCATTTAGATAAACCATTTTTATAATGACAATGTAAATGGATGAAAAAAATTATTAGATACTTTTGAGATCGTCATTATCATTTACATAATATATATATTTATATGTATATTTCAAAAGATACTTTTGAAAAGATGAAATAAAATAATTTAATGAAATTTAATTTAAAAAATAATATTAAATAATCGATCCTTGAACAGACATATATTTTATCCTTGATAAATGAGGATAGAAGTAAAAAACATTTTAAAGTATAAAAAAATACATTTTTAATTAATTTTAAAATAACTTTGATTATGAACCAAATTGTAAAAAGATTTTAAAAGCATAAATTTATTTTAAAACTTATTTTCTGAAATATTATTATATACTAAATATCATAAAATATAACAGTGTGAGACCCTAATCATGGAAGGAATAAGTTAATGATTAAAAAATTCTAGGGAAAAAGATATTAGTTACTAATATCCCTTGTTGGGAAAAATACTCCCAGAATCATGAATCATATGAAAAAGGACAATGTGGTAAAATGTAAAAAATTGGGGATACCAAATATTAAAATAAAATGGAATAATTTAACTAACTTATTATGTTTCCTTAAGTTTATTATAATAAATCAAATAATATAAATTGAGTTTCAAAAAACACTATCAAAAAAGGTAACAATTTAGTCAAAAGGCAATTGATGAAAAGTATTTGATTTACATTAGTTTATCCATGAAGTACAATTAATAATTTATATTGTATTCATGGGAAAATAATGAAATTAAACAAAATAAAAAATGAAACATGGTTCTTAAATATAATAATTTCTAGATTAATCAAAATTAAGACTACAAAAAAAGTTACAACAAGAGTAATCCTTTCCTAAACCCCCCCCCCCTAAAATAGTTTGAATATAATTGAACATTAAATAAACTTTTTGAAAATTATTTCAGGTTATGATTTTGCATACATCTAGTATATATAAAATAAAAATTAAATTAGGTTCGTAATACCAAACATGTATCAAAGAGTGTAATTTTAGAAGAAAACACTTACATTGGTACAAATTTATTCTACAACTAAAAAAATGAACATAATAACTGAAAAAAGTAAATTAAATATATAATTTAAAAAAGTTATTAAAAACATAAATTAATACTCTTCACTTATAATCATTATATTCATATATCTAATAATTATTTTTTACTTATTTTCAACATTAGGTGCACGTAATCATTATCACTTTAACTAGTTCTTAAAAACTATGTTTGTATAGATTCATGTAATAAATTTTTTTATGATGATTTGAATTGTACTTGAAAATATTCTATGTGATTTTTATAAATTTTATAACTCATTACATGTTATATTTTTATTATAATACATTAAAAATAAATTTGTAATCGTCATTCTTGAGGGATTTATGAAAAATTATGTGTTCTTTCTTCATTAATGAGTTAAATTTTAATCCAAACTGACGTGAAAAAATACAACATAATTTAATTATTTATATCATATTATTATATAAAATATGTTCATATATACTCCCATTAAATTAATGAATTGGATTTTTCAGGTTAGTGTATAAATTGACCTAATCATTATCCTACATTAATTATTTGATGATCATGCAGTGGTTTAGTCATAATATAATAATAAAACATGAATAATGATATTATCTAGTGTTTATTAGTGAGATATGTTAGAGTTATATTACGTATAAAGAGAAGATACTTTATAATAATTCATTTCCTTGAATGCAGCTATCATTATCTTCTTTGTTTCCACATATTAAACAACTAAAAATAATTTAGTGATAAATTCATTCATAGGTTTTAAAATTAATCACAATGTAAAATCCATGATTCCAGAATAATAATGATAATATTTTAATCATATCTTCATAACTGTCCTTGTAAGGGTGGGATGAAAAGAAATATTAAAATTATTATCTCCATAGAGACAATAGTCTTCATTTATGTATGTTAAATGAGTATATTTCATATAAAACAAGTGTCATTTATAACATATCCTAATTATTAAAAAAATCCGCTTAAACATTATTGTAAGGTGTTGAAGAAAATAAAACATGATGTTTCATGGAATTGGTAGTCCGCACAACTCCAAAATTAGTTTTTTATTTTTTCAATAAAATATGGAAAAGTTGATAAATTTTTTTAGAAGAATTGGATATTGAAAAAAATAAATTCATTATAAAATAAAATAAAAAAAAGTGATAATAGTGTGAATGATGATTTAATTTTCATGGTCCATTTTCCATAGAGAGAAGATATCATCAAGATAGTCATTGAGCCATGTCAAATACTTTTAAGATATCACTATACTTTCGATCCGTCCTACAAGGTAATTTTATTTATTGAATTAATGTCTGATGATATAGTTCTTATATTCAAGTGAGTCATTACAGTTTCTATATTTAGTAGTATGATTCCATGAAATATGAATAATACTGCTTCTGAGATATTTAACAATAGTTGTGGAATCCCACTTAAACAAAAAATTAAAGATGCCACAATGAATTTATATTTCCACCAAAATAATAATTCATTGATTTTCATAATCATGGGAAGTGGTTATTATATAGGGACCACAGAAGCAGACCAAAAGGTCACCAATATAATTTCTGAAAGCCTAACAATTACCAGAAGAACTAATATTTCATCTTGATGGTCCATATGTGTTGATTTTGATAAACCATGTAAGTAGAGGAACTTAGATAACGTCCAGGGTACTATAAAGGTATGATTATAAAAAATATTACAAAAAACATCTCAATGTAAAAAAATAATGTATTCAGTAATCACAATAATAATTTTGAATCTAATCATAATGATGAAAAGAATAAATTTTACCATTTAGGGCCAACAATAAATATAAGTAAGAACTAACATATATTTTTTTATTCCAACTAGTACAATTTTTTTGTATGATTTCTAAACATTCCGCCGGGAACATGTTTAAAATATTATTATACCGCAACAACCTAATACATTCCAATAAGTCTTACAGAATGTTTCATTTATAGGAGAGCCATGTTTCAAAGAGATTTTTTGTAGTTATCCACATGGAAGTAGTTATGACATAGATAAAAAATTAGTGTTTAAAATCATCTTGAATTTAATTAAATAAAAAAATCATTAATATGTTTTATTACCATCACTTTTCAAAAAGTCATTAATTGGCATTTTATAGTGGATGACCCTCTATACATGGATGAATTAGGAAGGATTCATCTAACCATTAATATACACATTAGCCCATATATTATGATGCTCCTTGATTGTATCATGATAAAAATAATTTGGAGAGAGATTTTTATTTGTGTATGATTTCTGAACAATAGTTTCATTACATAGTTATTTGAAATGTATATCTAAAAAATAGATATATAAATGGTATAAGTTATGTTAAAATAATTACTCACATTAAGGACTTTTGGTATTCCTTGTAAGATCCAAAATAAATGGTTATAATAGTACAATATATCACAAGAATAATATTATCAGGGTTAAATTGTATTACATGGGTGTAAAAGTGGAGAGGGTTTCTATAAGAAATAAAATTTCTATGAGTTTCTCAATTGGGTGGTGAGAGGCCATTTTTTGAGTGGTGTGAATTCCATTTTGGTAAATATTTAATTTTTATAAAATGTGACCACATGTTAACCATTTAATATCATTAAAAATTGATATATAATTTTTTGGGAATGGATAAGATCAATAAACAGAACACACACATAATTATAAACATTTTTTAACATGATTCAATATATTTAGTGCTTAAATTATTAAATTTACCCCTTTAGCATTTTAATTATAAATGGAATCTACCTAACATAAATTAATTTTTATGCATAATGAAAAATTTATCTATATTAGATAATTTAGACCCACAAATTATAAATTTTAAATTAATTTCATTTAAATCAATTTATAAAACATTGAAACTATAAATTAAAAATAAAATTATATAATGTATTAATTTTTTTTGAAAAATTATTACATATTATAAAATATAAAATATGGTATTGTAAATTAAAAAAACTATTAAAATTATAAATACTCATTTTTTTAAAAACAAATATTTGATCATAGAAAATGGTTTCTTAAATTTAATATTCCGACTTATATGCTAATAATTTCATAAAAGCCTAGTTTTTTATAAACGGGTTTTTTCAGTATTAACATAAAACTTATTCTTCTGGAAAAATTAAAAATATTCATTTTAAGATTGTATTATGAATCTTAATGAAAAAATTAAGATTTTTAAAAACACAATTTTTATACTTTTATAATTCAATATTTAAAAATATTTGGAAAATGTTGTCGAAAACAATTCATATCAGAAAATAGATTTTTAAAAAATTAACTTTTATTTATCTGAATTTCAAATAAAATAAATCATAATTTATTGGTAATATTTTATTTATAAAATCAATATATTTTATTATTATCTAATTATAATATATTAATTTTCTTAAAATGTAATAACAATATTAGAAATTTGTATTTTAAACAAAACATATTTTCATAGTTATTTTAGCTATAGTAATTGAATTTATTTCATAATATAGTATCCAAATTTTTTTATTAATATTTCAATAATAATTTAATCCTATTGAAATAATCTTTTAAATGGATGGGTCTTAATTTTGTAGTTATTATTTAAATGTTTACTAAATTATATCGTGGTCATTTTTATATTTTGTGGTCTGCATAATGAAAGATATGAAACAAATTTACTTAATTGAATGAAGCCATATATTATTATATTAATGTTTGACATTATCATCCATTATAGAAATTAAATCTTTGAATGTTTACTCATAATATCATATTAATTTCTATATGGAAGTCATAATAAACCATATACTACTTGATGGTCATCTTTTTATTTTAGATGAGGTATGAAATTTTTCTATTAGAAGAAATTTAATATGTTCATCATAAATAGATATAAATAATTTTTAATTTCAAATAAAATTTTAGTAAGATAAGATGGTTTAGATCCATAAGTAACAACTTCCCAAAATCATTAAAAATTATTTCTATAATTATCACGCCATTGTGGGTTTTTATTTTAGCTCAATATTCAGTAGTTGATGAAAACATAAATTCCATAAGACACCGGAAAATCTAGGGTAAAAATTCCTTATTCAATAAAATAGTAATGATATAATTGACATTCCCTTATCCACAAGTTTATTGATGGATATTTCAACAATTTTCCCCTGCATTGGGAAATTAAGTCACATAAGGGATAACTCTTTTAAAATTGAAGGAACTATTTTTTAGTTTCTCGCAATACCTTACTCATGCAAGTCCAATGAAAATTTTGTCCACCTTTAGAATGTTTTCCTATCCATTTAAGGATAATTATGCCACAATTATTCAATTATTTTTATAAATTTTCAAAATTGAATCATCTTTCCTTCATCATCATTGTTACATTATCATTCAAGATACTCCATATTTTAATTCCTTAGTTTGGTTAACACATTGAATTTTTTCACATTATTAATCATTATTTTTTATAGCGAGTTTGAAATAATCAGAAGGTTTCTCACTCCAACTAAAATTCTAATGGAGTTATTATTGATGTAATATTTTCATTATACCTATCAAAAATTGTTCCCTCTAGTTCCAAAAATTACTAAAATTAAGTGGGATGTCATGAGGCATGAAATAGTACCAATGCAAGTAAATTATCATAGTCAATGACCTAAAACAAAATTAACATTAAACAATATTCCCTTTTCTTTAAACTATTTATAAACATTTTGGTTCAACGTATAACAATTTAAGATTAATATATAGCATTATAGTTTCAATATATGTTACATTAAGTAGCGATATTTCATAACTGTTATCAAAACCCTTAATTTATTAATACAAAAAAATGAACATTCCTAAAATATTATAATCGAATAGATATTGAAAAATATAATATCAAAATCTAACGTATCTCTTAATTAGGAAATAACATTTCAATTAATGTCTAACTAAACCTATGAATGTATATCATGAATGTTTTTTTAACCATTGTATCTTTCATATTGATTTATCTAACCAAAATTAATTAGAAACCATATTATTGTTCTAGAAAGAGTACGTGATTAACTTCACAATATCCCCCATGATTTTCATTTGAGATATACATATTTATCCCTTTATATTGCGCCAGATTATTTCAATTTAATATAAAATCAACCTTTTTTCGATTATTACCATTAGGTACATCTGTGCAATATTCTACATCCACGTGTAGTATTAGTATCGCAATTAAATTTCTAGTTAATCCAAAAAATCAAGAGCTTACCCAAACATTAGGACATTATCTTATAAATAAAATCATATCTATAATTTTAAATATGGTTACGTAAGCCTAATCTAATTATAAAATGTTTTTATAACATTAACATTACGTCAAATTCTTTTCCAAATAATATATATATAACTTTGAGCTTATATTAAATCTTAACTAATCAAACCATAACTTTATATCAACAAAAATACTAATCCATAATATTATTTGAACCATTACTTTGGTACAAATTATGATGCCCTAGACCCAAACTCCAATATAGAGTTTTGTAAACATGTAAATTACATAATTGTATTGATACTATCTATAAAACCGAGATATAAGAATCTGCAAGTTTAATATAAAAAATATATTGGTCTCTTTTATAAGTAAAATTATAACCATGTGAAATGGACACATAAAAATTGGTTTGTAGAAACAGGTTGTATGGGAAAACATAGAACTGGGAAAATCAAGGTATAATAATGGAATAAAAATTATATAAGTAATAATTAGAAAAAATAAATCCATAATATTTATAAAAATGGATTCCTGATACATTGAAAAAATGAAAAAAAAACATGGATATCAATAATTACTAATATCATTCAAATATAATGCATAATTTCTAATATCAAAAACATATTATTTTGGATATATACCAAGACATTATTTTATATAAAGATGTGGTCAACACATCTCATATAATTGGATATCCATACACAAAATACCAAAAGTTATTTATTCTCATTGACATATCAATGCATAGATGGGATAAAAAATTTCACCCTCCGTCGATCTGTTCATTATGTTCAATATATTCACTATAAGATTCAACAAAATTTTTATAGCACTAAAGAAGGAACATATTATTATGTAAAAATATAGAAATTTGGATAATGAAACAAATAATGTATCAATAACTGATAAATGTGTATTATCAGCCAATAAAATTTAATATTTCTAATAAATTACCCCACGTCGATAAATAGGATAACTTGATCTTTACCAATTCAATGAAAGTAGGTGTATGGATAAATGATCCAATAATCATCCATATTAGATTAACAACATATTGAATTCCAAATATGTTTCCCCATTACAAAAATTTGATAACACGATCATAACCAATCTAGAGAAAGATGTTTTGTGGGGAAATATTCGAATAATTATTATATTTTAATTTCAACATATAGGACACTAGTATATTTCTACATGTCAATACAATAATATTCATTAAAGGTGAAGATCATATAATATAAATTATGTAAAATGTGATGTTCATGTCATAAAGATCAATAAATATATAATTAACTCAACTATAGAAACATGATCTTAATGTATCTATAGACATAACATGGACGGTTAATTTTTCCAATATTATCTATATTCATATATCAGCATTTGGAACACCAATAATTTTCACCATTTCATTAGAATAGAATTAATTCTAGGTTACCATAAACCATCATGAATTATTGAAATGTGTTTTTCATAACATATTGATCATTTCGTATACATATAAGTCAATTTTTTAATAAATTGATCAAAATTCATGCATATAAATAGTCTATATATCGTAAAAATAATGTTTCCCATAACTAACAAGGGGACATATAATGGGATTGACATATATGGATAATAAAATTGTAAAATAATTTTTCAAATGGTGTCACAAAATATTGGATAATGAACAAAATTATTTGATACCAAGAGTTAAATATACCAAATTAAAATTTATATATATCATGATGCATGAATATGAGTTAGGTTAACAGAATTTAATATGCCTTATGAAATGGAAGAAATCATTTAAAATAGATTTAAAAAAATAACATTGTCCTTAAGAAAAAATATTGATATCACATTCAGTGATAAATTATGAAAATGTCACATTGAAGGAAATTAAATACATAACATTTAAAAATAATCCAATAATGGATCATTGAAACTAAATAATGTTTATGTCAGATAAATGAGGAGAAGATGAAAAATCTTGTGAATGTGAAAGGAATACCCATTTTTATCATTTTCAGAATACAATTGTCAAAAACTGAAATTGTTGGAAGAGTAAAAACATTCATCTATATTGAAAATAAATTTTATGAACTATTATTATATATACTATATAGTAAAATATAATGGTATTCTGGGACTAAATATGGACTTAAAAATACAATACAACTTCATTAAATGACACTTCAGTTATTAATAACCCGTATAAAAAATTTAATCTATGAATAATGAATCATATAAAAATAGATTATGTTGTAATTTATAAAAATATTTATCATAACACTTAATAAAATAAAGGGTATATTATACCCAACATATGAATTGTGTTAATGTGATGTATAATAACTCAAGGAACATAAAATACGTCACTAAAAATTCTTTTGACCATAGTAACATGGGTGTCATATGGAATTTTAATAAATTTAAAACTAATATCTTAGTTTAACACATAAATTTCAATGAAACGATATTCATAAAATTCATGGGGTAGTAAATAAATATAATTAAATATGATGAGAACATGGTTCATAACATGCAACAAGTCTCAAAAAATCAGAATTGAGTCCAAGAAAACTCTATATTCTTAAGTAAACATTTTAAAAAATACACAATAAAGAGTATTATTTTAATTTAATGTTAAATACCATTTTTCTAATATTACTATTGATATTATATATCATATTGTTAGTATATGGACCACAAAAATGTAATAAGGTTCATAATTATAAAAATGTCTAAAAGAGATGTATTTTGCTTAAAAACCTTACCTAATTCGTGATATATCATTTTCTTGATCCAAATTTACTGAATAATTAAATTAGGATAATTAAATAAAAAACCTTACTCCAAATTATATCCAATTTTACTTCTATTTTATAATAATTACATACATATAACTTTTAGATTTTTCGCAATTTTGTACACAGGGTGTATGTAATCTGTATCACTTTTCAATTGGTCTCATAAAGATTGTGTTTGTATTCATTCTTGTAAAAATATTAACAATTAAAATATAATTATGTGTAATATAATATATGTTACATGATATTTATTAAGTATATATGTAATTACATTGTAGTATTGGTTTCAACCCAAGAAGATGAAATTAATGATAATCATGTTTCAGTGATTCTTTTTCCATAAAATATTTTTCTTAATTAATCACTAAAATGTTGATTCAAATATACATGATCCAAATTCTTATCGTTATTTACATATTTATGTCATATTATACCAGTAAATATTTTCTCATACTCTTCAATGATATAAACACTTTGGATTGTTCATGTAGGTGGTCAGACCGACCGAATCCTAAATATAACATTATTAATTGTTTATTAATGCATAGTTTAGATTTAATATAACTATAAAAAAGAACAATGATATTATTTATAGTTTATTAGTTTCATTAGATCATAATTGTAAACTATTAAAAAGATAATATAATTAATATAAAATAATTACATATAATGTAGATATCATTATCTTCTTAGTTCACTTATTATGAATGATTGAATTAGTGATAATAATTTTTAGATCCTAACATTAACAATATATCCAATATTTTATAAAATGAAATAAAATATATCATAAACAACATATTTATTCATTATTACCACCATAATTACCACCCATTTAGGGGGGGTGATGAAAAGATGAATGAAAATAAATTATTCTATGGAGGTAGTGGTCAACATGTAGACATGGTTGAATTTCTTTTACAAATAAAAAGAAAAAGGAGTAATACATTTTATGTTTTTGAACCATAAAATTTATATAAATATAAATTTATTCATTAAATTACCCTTTATACTAATTTGTTAGGATGGTTAAGGAAAATTAAACATATTGTGTATGTGAGGAGGTAGTCTGGACAAAAAACAAATTAAGATTTTATTATTATTAATATTAACTATATGGGTGACTAATAATCATGGATATAAAATAATAAAACAAAGTAAATAAATATTATGTATGTAATTATATTTTTATTTTAAAATTTTAATTTAAAATTCAAATTATAAAATGAATAATTAATGTTAAAAACATCTCATGTTTAGCACTTTTTGAGATTTTCTTGGATGATCGATCAACAATTGATGGAATGTGATAATATCATCGGGAAATAATTTTAATATTAAAAAATATTGTTATAAGGGATGAAAATAATGGTAGATTTTCAGTTGGAAACCAAATTTTTTGGTTTTCATTGAAGGGGTGGTGAGAGGCCCCATTTATAATTGGTCAGAATGCAATTTTTTAATAATATTTTATCCTTATATAAATGGAGTATATATTAAACTAGTCACATTCTTATAAAATTGAGAAATAATTTGTCTAAATCTAATATTTATTTTTCACTCCTTATAAACTCAATTTTAGTCATGTATTTATCAAATTTCAAGCCATATAACCATATAACTTTTTATTTTATCATTTATCATTTCCCATAATAACTATTTTTATCATAATTTAGGAAAATATTTACTCTTAAAAATAAGTATTAATAAATAGATAATTTGGACAAAATAATTCTAAAATTTGAAATCATTTTAATTTTTTAATTTATTATAATGATAAATATAATTTGAAAATAAAAATTTATAAGCTATTTATTTAGAAAATATAGACCTTTTTTTAAACAATTAATATTATTATATAAATTAAAATAAAAAATTTATAAAAACATTCACATATAAAACCATATCTGAAATTGGAATAATTTTTCATGACTTTATAATCAATACTTTTATAATAATAATAGCATAAAAGTCATGTTACTTGTAAAAATTCTATTTTACTATATTGAATAAAAAATATTTCATTTTACAGAATTCCAAACAAAATCTCCTTAATATTATATTATAATTAATATTAAAAAATAATTTATATTTTATTTTATTTTTTTTATAATTTAATAAATTAATATTCAAATAAAATCCAAGAATATAGTGGAAAACCGTATGTATCAAGAAAATAATTTTTTAAATGATAAATATACATTATTATTATGTTGTGTCAATTTATATTTAATTTATTGGTAATATATTATTTATATTTGGATAATATTTAATTATTTTTAAATCATAATATACATATTTTATTGAAATAAAATATACGTTTCAATAAAATATATTTTTATGAATAAAGGAATTTTTGTTGTTGTTTTACCAATACAAATTAAATATAATTTTTATTAAAGGTATAAATTATTTTTTATATATAAATATTTCCAAAAACAATTACTCCAATAAAATCATGCTAAATCAATTGATATGTTTTAATAGTCATACTTTAAATTTATGTTTTTATTATAATATAACACATTTCTATTTTTATATGTTGTTGTGTGTAGAGAAAGATATTTAACACATTGAATTATATAAACATAATCCCATGTTAAATTTATAGATCGTTATATAGACATAATTTTTTTTTGTGGCCAATGGAATTGAATAAAAAAATAATTGAGATTACAACATAAGACCCAAACACAATATCACCACATAATGATTTATTATTAATTTAACTAGTTAATGAATTATGTTATGATTAATTTCTTATTCATTATCAAATCTATAAACATCACTGAATTGCACCTTCATTGTGTTGTATGAATAATGTGTTTATTACTTATATGGTTAATCCACATGTTCACTTAGAACATTCAATAATTAGTGTAGAAATATATGAGTGCCATAGCGAAGTATCCTAATTCTTATGTCATCCGTCATTGATTGTCATGATAATAACATCAATGAATGAGTATGCTTTATATATTTATAATAAATAATGGTATTTGTAGAGGACCTTTCTTTATTATTAAGTGTGTTATTATATATATTCTCTCAAGGACTTTAGAGAATTCCCCAGAGACATTTTTCTTAACAGAATAAATGGTTAGAATCCTGGTTTGAAATAACATAATTAGTTGTTAATTTTTCTTGGATAGGAAAATAATAATTTCATATGTCGCGTTATTGATTACTTACTCTAGGGGATCTCTATATCAATAATAATATTATTATTATTACTGTGTTTGACATGAAAATGCAAGAAAATTAAATGAATATTACTATATAAGTATTTATTTAAATTTGTTGAAATAATATTTAATATATATATATATATAATTTCTCATTGGACCTTTATAGTTGATACCCCATTCCATCAAAATATTTACCAATATATGAATAATGAATAAATAATAAATAATTAAATATTACTACATTATTTGACAATAAATAAATAAAAATTATATTTGATGAATATACAAAAAATATTTATTATATATTTTCTCAAAAAATATTCACATCAATAATTAGTGATTGAATATATATGATCTAGATAATAATGAATAATTAATAAAATATCGAAGGGGAATGTATTTATTCAATGTGTTAAATAATAAATAATATTTATTTTTTATCTTTATTTCTGGATATAAATATGTTGGGACCCTTTATAACTCTTAATCATTGGAAATAGATGATGTTTCCCAAAGACCAGGGTAATTTTCTAAAAAAAGATTAAGGAATCCATAGAGAATTAATTCAATGTATCAATGACATAAAACCATATAAATATATTTAATATACAATACGATATTTTTTTAACAATTTATCAAATCATGATGGTTTCATACTAGTTTCATCAATATATGTTCTCAATGAATTTTTCATTGACATTATAGAAAACACCCAGCCCACAGATCACCATGGTCGTGGATTTATTTAGGATGACTAATATTATATCAAATGGAATGAGATATCATTATATCTAGATTAATTAAGGGATAAATCCTTTATCATTTTATTCATTATTTTTTAATACTCATCAAACACCATACATATCCTTATTCTCTATAATCATATGTCATCATGGTTTTCATCAATATATAAAATTTTATGACTAATTTTATCCTCTAATAAATATATAAAAATATAACGATCACTTTTTAAATCTATAGATATGAAAATCCAATTGCAAATATTAATGACTATTTCTTACAATATGGTTGTGTTATCATATTCTAATACACTAGAAATTGACAAGGGATTATTCCAGGAGAATGTGCTATAAGGAGCTATGAGTCCCCACCCATGATAGCCAATATGATTTATGTCATGGTAAATCATATTAGGGTATTGAATCCTGGGATCCATTTCAGGTTTGTGAGGGTGTATTAAATTGGGTTGTTCATAAATAGATAGATTCCCTAATGAACCCATATGTATTCCCCCTTATTCAATAACTATATTTAGATAATTATGATGTGTTTTAGAAGTGACACCATACTTCAATTCCACTTTTTATGTAACTACAATGCATGACCTAGTGCAACCCAATTCCCTATGAACCCTATTTTCATTATGTTGGTTGATTTCGAAGGATTTCCATTATATATAAGTTTTTATTGTACTATGGTGGTCAATAATATGTTGTTGTAGTATACTAGATTAATGGTGGTTTATTCTAGTACACATCAACACAATAGTTCCCTACATATTCAAGGGATTAATATTTTTAGATAGTTTTTTGGCCATCTTCAAAAAGATACATTCCACACATTCTTACCAAACTTGTTGAAAATCATTGATTATGATTGAAAATGGGTAACAATTGGTTCTACCAAGTATTTATTCTATTTTAATTTATAGAGAACACATATTATGTTGGATTTGAATTAGTTATATAAGTCCTTGGTATGTGATGATATTCAATTTTTATCTAGTGAGATTTAGGTAGTTCCACCTTTGTAAACTATTATTCCGATGTTAATAAACTTGAGATGATAATTTTCAAACCATTTGGGTCTGTCATATACAATTTACTCCATGATTTTATTCTTTTTTAGTATTTTTTTTCTACATTGATGATTAATGATAAGGGTTATGTGTTTCTTTATTACCCATCTATCCCCATTTTTACATGAGTTATAATTGCGTATCTTATTTCCACATTCACTGATTGATCAAATAATTTTTTTCCACTACAAGAAAACTGCCGCGAAACGCGTTTTCGGGCCGTCATTTCGCGGCGGTTTTAAGAAGCGCCGCGAAAAAACCGCTGCTAAACGGCAAAAATTTTTTTTTTTTTTATTATTTTAATTTTAATTTTATTCGAGGATTAGCGGCGGTTATTTAAAAAACCACCGCGAAATAGCGGCGGTTTTGGTAAAACCGCCGCTAAATGAAATGAAAAAAATAAAAAAACGCGAGAAACCCCAAAATCACTAAAACGACAATAACTTTTGATCCGGGCGTCTGTTGAAGCACCAAGACCAGTCAAATCAAAGCTCATGAAGAGATATAGAGGCACATATAATCAAAACCGTGAGACGGCCTAAGTTGTGGAAGATATTAGAGTTATAAAAAAGTTGAAAAAAGTTCTCCAACTTCAAACGACCATAACTTTCGCTCCGGGTGTCCGTTTGGGCTCTACCACATATCAAATCAAAGCCAGCGAAGAGAGATATGCACAATTTCAACACAATAATGCTTCTGTCGTGTCTTTTGACACCAAAAACCCCTCCGAAGTCCTTCAAAACCCCATATCTGTCATCGGTGTCCCGTCAAACTTGTCTTCAAACAGACCTAACTTTCGATCCGCGTGTCAGTTTGGCCTCCTCCACCTGCCAGATCATAGATCATTCCATGAGCTTCATTTTGACTAGTCGCGGTGCCCACATGCACTCCTAGATCATATGTTATGGCCTTTTTAGTGGGTATCGGGTTTGTTATGTTTTTCAGTGTCTCGTTTCTAGCACCCGTTCTCCGTCAGCTTTTTTTAAAATGGTCATAACTTCCGATCGGTCTGTCCATTCAGACTCTTTCACCTTTCAGGTTGAAGAGTGTTTCGGGATCTTTGATTTGACAGGTCGCGGATCTAAAACGGACTCTCGAATCATAAGTTATCTCCATTAATGTGAGTCTAATGTTTTGTCTCTTTATGACCGTTTTGACGGGTTTTAACGGTAGCTCCATTTATTACTATTTATTTGGGTTTCGATGACTTTTTATCTTTATCAATGGTTTTTATGGGTTATTATGATGATTATGTTGAATTATTAAGGAATTTTCCAGAGTTGTCACGAGTTTTCATGCGTTCTCATTTTTTCTAATGCCTCATTCTTCATATGTTTCTCCATCCTTTTTCATACGTTTTCATGATTTTTCATCCCTTATCACATCTTTTCATACTTTTTCATGTGTTTCCTTTATTATTTATTATTTATTATTTATAATATACATTAATTTATTTATTATCTATTATTTGTAACTGGTTATTTATTATTTATTATTTATTTTTGTTCATTATTTATATTTATTTATTATTTATTATTTATTATTTATATTTATTTATATTTATTTATTATTTATTATTTATTATTTATTATTTATTATTTATTATTTATAATTATTTATTATTTATATTTATAATTATTTATTATTTGTTATTTATATTTATTATTTATATTTTTTTATTATTTATATTTATTTATATTTATTTATATTTATTATTTATATTTATTTATTATTTATATTTATTATTTATTATTTATATTTATTTATTATTTATTATTTATTATTTATATTTATTTATTATTTATTATTTATTATTTATTATTTATATTTATTTATTATTTATATTTATATTTATTTATTATTTATTATTTATATTTATATTTATTTATTATTTATTTATTATTTCTTATTTATATATATTTATTATTTGTTATTTATTATTTATAATTATTTGTTATTTATATTTATTTATTATTTATATTTATTTATATTTATTTATTATTTATATTTATTTATTATTTGTATTTATTTATATTTATTTGTTATTTATTATTTATATGTATTTATTATTTATATTTATTTATTATTTATTATTTATATTTATTTATTATTTATTATTTATTATTTATTATTTATTTATATTTATTTATTATTTATATTTATTTATTATTTATATTTATATTTATTTATTATTTATTATTTATTATTTATATTTAGTTATTATTTATTTTTATTTATCATTTATATTTGTTTATTATTTATTATTTATTATTTATTTTTATTTATTATTTATATTTATTTATATTTATTTATTATTTATATTTATTTATATTTATTTATTATTTATATTTATTTATATTTATTTATTATTTATTATTTATTATTTATATTTATTATTTATTATTTATTATTTATTATTTATATTTATTTATTAGTTATTATTTATTAGTTATTATTTATTATTTATTATTTATATTTATATTTATTTATTAATTATTATTTATTAATTATATTTATTTATTATTTATATTTAATTTTTATTTATATTTATTTATTATTTATATGTATTTATTATTTATTATTTATTATTTATATTTATTTATTATTTATTATTTATATTTATTTATTATTTTTATTTATTATTTATTATTTATATTTATTTATTATTTTTATTTATTATTTATTATTTATATTTATTTCTTATTTCTTATTTATATTTATTTATTTTTTATTATTTATTATTTATATTTATTTTATATTTATTATTTTATATTTATTATTTTTTATTTATATTTATTTTTTATTTTTTATTTTTTATTAGTTATTATTTATTGTTTATTATTTATTATTTATATTTATATATTATTTATTATTTATTATTTATATTTATTTATTATTTATTTTTTATTTTTTATTATTTATTATTTATATTTATTTATTATTTATTATTTATTATTTATATTTATTTATTATTTATAATTTTCTATTTATTATTTATTATTTATATTTATTTATTATTTATTATTTATTATTTATATTTATTTATTATTTATTATTTATATTTATTTATTATTTATTATTTTCTATTTATTATTTATTATTTATATTTATTTATTATTTATTATTTATTATTTATATTTATTTATTATTTATTATTTATTAGTTATTATTTATTATTTATTATTGATATTTATTTATTATTTATATTTATATTTATTTATTATTTATTATTTATTATTTATTATTTATTATTTATTATTTATTATTTATTATTTAGTATTTATATTTATTTATTATTTATTATTTATATTTATTTATTATTTATTAGTTATATTTATTATTCCTTATTTATTATTTATTATTTATTATTTATTATTTATTATTTATTATTTATTATTTATTATTTATTATTTATTATTATTGAGTTTATATTTATCATTTATATATTATTTGTTTATTCAATTAATATATATAAGTATATTAAATTTTGTTTATTAAACACATGGCGAGCTTGTTGGAGTGGTAAAGTCTTTGGAAATATGCAATAGGTTAGGGGTTCAAATCTCACCAAACGCAAATTTTATTTATATTGCATGGAGATGCATGTGCATGTGCATGTGCATGGGCATGAGATGTGCATGCATGGATAAATAAATAAATAAAAATAAATACGAATTAAAATAAATACGAAAAAAAAATAATAAATAAAATAAATACGAAATAAAAATAATAATAAATATGGAATTAAATAAATAAATAAATAAAACAAATAAATAATATAAATAAATAAATAAAATAAAATAAATAAATAAAATAAATACGAAATAAAATAAATACGAAATAAAATAAATAAAATAAATAAATACCAAAAATAAATAAATAAATAAATAGATAAATAAATACGAAAAATAAATAAATAAATAAAAAATAAATAAATAAATAAATTCAAAAAATAAATAACTAAATAAATAAATAAATAAATAATTCCGAAAAATAAATAAATAAATAAAATAAAATAAATAAATAAATAAATAAATAAAATAAATAAATAAATAAAATAAATACAAAATAAATATATAAATAAATACAAAAAATAAATATATAAATAAATATATAAATAAATATATAAATGTATAAAATAAAAAAATTAAAAATAAAAATAAAAATAACCGTCGCTAAACGTTTTGCAACGGTTTTGAAAACCGCCGCGAAATAGTTTCCTGAGGCACGATTTGGCTGCGGTTTTTCAAAACCGCTGCCAATCGATTTAGCGGTGGTTTAAACCGCCGCTAAATGCATTTTTTGCCGTAGTGTTCGTGATATTATATGAATCAAGAATCATGTTATGATTCTTTATAATGTTCTTCCTCATTCTGTATTATCTTGAATTTAGAGTTTTGGATCATGGTATAATTTATAGGTGATCAATATTTAATAATTTCCACATGGATGGGTAGTACACAAGAAGACGATAATGATGGGGGTGGAGCAAGATACACTTTTGTATAATATTTTTCTCCACGCACCTTACAGACATAGAGTAGCATGATGGACTAATGGAGAGGTTGTTACTGAAAACAAATTGTGGATACTATGAACCTTGGTATCCTTTTGTCATATCTATTAGTTGATACACTATGTAGATAAGTAGTAATGTACAATTACATGTCGATGGATGTTGATAATAAGTAGAAGGATCCTCTTAATAGACGATGTAATTACTGAGTGAAATTTTGTGCACATTGGGCCAATTTTGATCAATTTTAACATATTTGATCATCATTATAGGACAGATTTGAAGCAGGTATAGTCAAAGTTTTGTGTTGGGTTGATTATTTCATAATAACACTATACGGGATGGGGTTTTATCATACATAGCTTTACATATATTATTATCATGGAATAAGCTAGTTATAAATGTGACCACTTTTTAATGACTTTATATTGTCATATTACTAGGTTTTATTACTCACATTTGGCATTACCTTCCTAATGAATATTTATAAATCATATACAAGGATCTCAGTAAGGGTAAGAAGCATGTACATATGGCTGGGCAGTGAAGTATGGAGATGATGAATGGACACTATAGTTTAGAGATTAATTTTCTAATACTTTATTCTATACTTACCACCTCAATCACCCATTTACTTGTTACACTACTTGTATTTAATTTATTAGTCTCCCCATGAGTACAATAATTATTTATTATATTTTTATTAGGTATTATCAGTTTTATGAAATGTTTCAGAGTGTATAATTTCCTTAGTTATGGAATTAGATCCCCACTACCTCACTAGAGTTTCCATTAAATTTAAAAGAATTCATGAAGTTATATGGCTCTCTCGTTTTGACCCGGTGTTTGGATTAGGATTGTTAATAAAATGTATCGATGCATGGTTTTCTAAATTTAAATTTCGAAAAAAACTAGGACATAGAAGAAAGAATATATATATATGGGACATAGTTAAGAGAATTTCCATTTTCATACTGAGAAAATGTGTAACAGACCTTTTATTTACCCTGGTCCTGATATTTTAATCATTTATTTATATTTTGGATGCATTAATGCATTATTATTGGTCATATAGGTTCAAATTCAATTTATATACATGATTTTGTGCTATATATTAGATTACATATTTAATATTGTGATGTGATCTGTCGGTTTTAGAAAGACCTGTATATAGGATTGTGTGATAATACATATAATGTATTTTTGTGATATATCATAGTTCTAATTATTATGATGAAATAAGAATTATGTTTTATGAATTTACATGACAACAACAAACATGCAGGGATGGAGAACATTGATTATTGTTTTGATGGGTATGACTTAAGTTATGTGTCGATTTTTAGAGAATCCATTTTGTGATCCGTTAGACTAGTAAAGATATAATGGATTATTTATTAATACTTACATTCATGTTAAAATATATTTCACCTTGTTAACAACTGGTGGGACCGCTTGTTATATATTAAGGTGTTGTGGAGCATGATCCCACATACGTTCCCAAAGTATAAGTTGAACGAAGTAAAAGACATAGAGTTTCTTAACATGTGCCCATCCAATTTGGGGGAATTACAATGAATATGTACAACAATTCATTAGACTATCAATTCTTGGTTACATATTATTTGTAAGTTATTATAGGACCTCATTATTTTGAGGATTGGATTTGAGTTATCAAGATGATAATTAACCTAGTATATACCCCAAATGATTGAAAGGTGGAGCTTATTCCCATTAGGTTCAGGTCACTATATGGATGTTATTAACTATTATGAATGGTGATAGGGTCTCGCATGGGTGAAAATCAAAGAACTGTTTAGAGAATAGTTATTTGTGGGAATTATAAACATAAAGTGAGAACAAAATTTCTTTGTGGTTTCTTGTGGAGTAATGATTGTGTGTTCTTAATCAGCATACATCACACTAATTCATCCCTTTTGACAAATATCATTTGGAGATGAGGTAAAAAAATATACGAAGTTGGGTGGTGACAACAATAATGTGGAATAGAAGTCGCGAAAAGTATGTCTTTATGATCTGACTCAAGAAGAGATCAGTAGTAATTCAACTTTATAATGGTCTAAAATTACCATATGATATATACATAACCTCTAAGAAAATTATTGTAGTGTGAATGTAAGGGGTTTCTCAAGGATATTTTCCCTATGGATTCAAGGATAATGATCCATAGTTGTGGTGGAAAGATGTGATCTATGGTATATAGATCTAACTGAGGTCCTTATCAAAATAATCTTACAATTTCTCAAAATATTATTGTGATACATGGATACGGTCATCGAACTAAGGATGATCATGTTTATGTTGTCCATATGAATATATTAAAAGGAGTTGAGGTATCATCTTCTATCAATGGTATATTTTTTAACCATTTCAATATCTACCACATTATTGGATACTAGTTCTTCTCATTCCTCCATATATTCACAAGATGTCGATTGTATTTACAAACTATTAATTCTAGCCTCTCTGTTACATTCTCTTGATAGATCATTCGGTATGAAGGCATGCCAAATTTCCTGATACCTATAGTGCGCTATTTCTTTTGTCGGTAATTGATATCAATGTGAAATAATGATTCTTGAGATGAAAGAAATGAATGTTATTCCCAACATGCAATGGATGACTATAATCTGAAATCACATTTATTTTTATTATTTTATGGTTTTTATTGATTTTCAAAATGGATATAGGTTCTTGATAGCCATAGAGTGGGAATTTGGTGCATGAGATGTAAGAATAGACATCATTAAACTCAAGAGGATTGTGGAACATGTGGATCTATTGGTACTTTCTATAGTAATGGAGGTTTCCCCCTGATATTTCATCTAGTCATATATCACAATTAAGGTGTATTTACATAAAAAATATATGGAATAATCATGATAGAGTAATTTACATTGAGAAATATATCATAACATGTGTGTATCCCATTTTGATAAACCCTTATCATATCATTCCATCTTAGATGAACAAGCTCAAGGTGCAACATGACTACATGGAGAAACATAGATTTATTATGAATATTACCACAATCTATTGTGCACCTATGTTATTTTACAATAAAGTTGATTTATTTATTTAACACATCACCTATAACCAGAAACATTAACATGGGATTAATAAGAACATATAATATTTACCCAATATTAATTCTCATTTTGATCAGTTTTTTGGAACCCAATGATTAATTAAAATTGAAAATTGTTCATGATGTCCCAATTTTGTGTAAAAGAATTGTGTATCAAGAAGGAAACATTTTGATGTTGTTATGTGATGTAGGGATACATAGTGAATCTATTCATACTGTTGAATGATCTATAGTGGTTAGTGGATCTCATGATCATGATCTTCAACCCTTACCTGGAATCATTCTGAATGCTCTTCTTGGATGACATCATCATCTACTCACTAAAATTAGGGTAACATGGTACTCATATTTACATATTTAGGATGAATTTTTTGGTTTAATTGAATTTATTATAATTGGTAAAAGTATAACTTTTATATACATGAGGTGTTTTTTTGGGGAATCTGGTATCTATGGTCGGTATATACATGGAGATGGAGAAAGTGGAGAAAATAATTTCTATGATATATTATTGTTTACAGTAGTATTGACCCCTTTATTGTAACTATATCACACAAAACTAAGAGCTATCAACTGGGTTCCATGATATAATGTTTTAGTGACTTCATCTCTTCGATGAACAGTTTGTTTTCAACACTAAAATAAGAGCCTCTATTATATTTTTACATAGTGGGACCAAAATTTGAGGAAGGTGAATTGGGTAGAGTATATTCCCATATTTAAAATTGAGATGGATTATACTCCAAGGAAATGTGGTATCATTGCAGATTCACTTATCCATAAGAAACAAGTTGAACAAGGGCATTGTGAGTGGCCATATAAATTGATGCAGTTCCTAATGATCTTATTGGTCTATCAGTGGATGGATGCCTCTAAGGATCAAGTATTGATGAATTGTTCTCCTTACTAGTCACATCTTCGTTAATAAACATTATTGAATATGCCTTTGACACTAACTTAGATCAGTTTGATATAAATAATATATATCTAGAGGTGAATGGATTCGTAGGGGTACATCTTGGTGTTGAAAATATGTACCATGATTTTATTTGTAATTTAGGGTGTCTAGGGATGAAGTGGGATGTCACATGTTCTAGTGTTTGATTCTTTAACTTATAGAGGGTAATTTCCAAGAACTAGTTTCCATGTGGTTTATTCCAATCACTTCTAGTTCCCATGTGTAAGTGTTGGATATCACGATGAAATTTGTGATGGGGTTCTCCAGGACATTTGGATTTCATGTCACTGTCTATGTGATTTTCAATCAAATGTAAACAGTTCCTCACTACTTAATGACATTACTGACTCACTCAGTAGATGATCTTGGAAAAATATATAAATGTGAGATATTACACAAACATGGAGTTACCTTGTGCATTATTTTTTACAGGAATACATATTAAACTATAAATTTTTTCTAGGGCTTTTAAAAAGCCCTAGTAACTTAACTGAGATTGAAAATAGTGTACTACCCTCATAGAAATAGAAAATTGATGTTATCATACAAGAGTATGTTCTCTAAGAAAGTTTTTCATTGTTTTTTATCTTAGTATGATCACCAATCCTTGGATGAGTTAACATATATCATAATTACTAGGATTCGGTTTATTTGGTATCTGACAAGGCTATTTATGGAGACCATAGTTTTAACCACTACGCATGCATAAGTTATGTTAGATAATAGTTATGGGGCCTAGTTTGGTTGAGGTAACCTCTGATACAGAGATAATAATTCCTAATAGGTTGACCACCCCTCAGAACACAACAATGTCATATTTTTTCCATAGGAGGAGACATATAAGGTTCGATTTGGTTTATAATGTGTTCCTTAGAGTAAAACTTTAGTTGTACCACTATCATTAGATAAAGTAATATATAATAGAACTGTGTAATATTTAACCATTTTAGATCCCCGATTATGTTGGGAGAGTTCCAAACAATCAAGAACATCCATTAATTTACAAATATCTTAATGATGTCTTCCATGAATCCCATCTTTGAAGGTAGATACATAATCCTACATATGTTATCAACGATGAGGATATTGAAAATGTTCATGATGCATCATATGAGGATCACATAATTTGATTCATATATTTCAGTGATAATATTATTTGAGGGAAGAAATTACCACTTATCTAGATCATGTGGTGACATGAGTTGATCCAGGAGCACACTTGGGTGTGGTAGGCGGACATTGAATCTATGGGTAAATATTTGTTTATAATAAACCATATTGAAACTTCCATATTAGGAGATTCACCTAGGGGAGATATTATTAGAACCATAAAGTATTTCTTCTATAATGAAGATACTTTTCATAAATTTTGAAATTGTTTTGAGTTAAAGAATATTTCGAAGTTCATCTGTGCATTAGGCATGTAATAGAAGATTGATTATGTGTTTGTTGACCTTTCTGGACAAGATAGGTTGAAGCATGTCAGAGTGGAGTTGGTTATGTTATGAGAGTAATATGGAATTGATTCCATACCCGTGAGGAAATAGTTATTCCATGGTGATTCTATATGTTACTTTTCAATTATAGCCTACCTATTTTAGTGCATTTAGACGTTTGGTTCATGTTGAGTTAAACAACGTTGCTTTGGTTTATCTGTATCCTTTTCATCCTGCAACACTATTTGTTAGTATTTGGATTATATTCCTTCTAAATATTTAATTTAAAAATTAACTAGGGAACTTGTTTAGATTTATTTTGGTTTTTAATATTTTTTCCCCATAAAGAATACCTTCTTATACCACCAGACTAAGGAACAGTTTTCATTGAATTTTAAATGGAAGTATAATCTACTTATTTCAATAGTGGATCCCATAATATTTTAGGAGTGGATAATCCAACATGATCTGATTCCATAGTGTCCCCTTCTATTCTAAGAGTTTCTATATTTAGTTCTATATACATTGAAGAGGTTAGACTTAATCTACAGTGGTAACTCCCATATCATGGGGGTAAACTACATGGTATTGATTTGTTTCAAGTACCCTTCATAAATATAGTGTCTAGAATGTAATATGCAGTCTTATTTTTATGAAGAAAATTTACCTCATATTCAGAGAGGTATTTTCTTCCTCTCCTAATTTTAGGTGTATACACTCTTTGATGAAAATAAAAATAGAATTATAAATTAGTTCTACCCAATGGATTGTTTCTATTTTCCTTATTTCATATTTCATGTTCGCTGGTAATAGGATTCCTTGGTAATAGAGGCATTTAATTTTTTTGTGCTAGTGATATTTGAGTGATTAAAACATGAAAAACATTAATTTTAAATAAAAAAACTGATGTAATATGTTCCTTACAATTTGGTTCTCCCGTATAAAAATGTTTGAATTATGCAATTCTTATGATAGCATATTTTCTATTTTTTACTAACAATTCCTTTTTATTAGTGTGTTTTTTTCTATGATACCCATATATGACCCTTGATCCATGAGTATTATTAGAGGTGATTATTTCCACATTCAATGTTTGATTCATATGATGTTTTTGGTACAATTATATTTCTCATTATTTAATTATATGTTTTTTTGTCATGAAATAAATTATTTTTTATAATCATTCCTTTGTGGGATTTGGATAATGGTACACATGATATGATAATTTTGAAGTATGATTACCCCATAGTGGAGGAGTGAACATGATGAGATAAAAAGTAAATAGTGGACTATGTCGTGATTTTGGAATGACTGTTACACAATATAGCTTATGAATATCGAGTAGTATAATAACCACATTGCATAGCCACTACATGATGCCCCATGTTGATACTGAGCAATGTCTCATTATAGGATGTGCCTTTTCACGCTGAGTAGCATGATCATCAGTACGAGACATCTGGATATCGAGTGACATATCACGATCCATGTGGCTAGTTCTAGTAATTTTTTACATCATTTATTATCATTATGATTTTGAGTGGAATCATATATGGTACTATATTTGTGAAATCTTAATTATCAAACCAGTAATTAGAAAATGATTATGTTTTTATAGTTTCCATAATTTTTTTTATAATGGGATAAAACTATCATATATGGTCAAATTTATAAAGGTTTTATTAGTGGTGTCCATATATGTTTCATTACACACACCATACACAGATTACCTGATACACATGTAGACATCATGTCTAAAGATCCATGTAAGGGGAAGGGTAATGTTGCATATTGTCATGAAATGGAGCATAAAACTAATAATGAAACAGAGGAAGACTCTATGATATTCTTCATTTAACATATTAATTGGTTTCTACTTTATACTATAGTATGGATTTACACCTTGGGATCCCATTCAACTGTTTTATCAATAGTATTCTAACTATTCTGTTGTTGATGATTAATGAAATTCATTATTATATTGTTTACTATTTATTTTTTGTTTTATAAACTTCTACTAAGGATATGGTGTTTCCATTGATGTACTTAAACCCTTACTTATAGTCCAAAACCTCTTATATATTGGAAGGCACACATGATGTTATGTGGAACTCCGACTTGGAAATGGTTGTTCAGATGTGGGTGTAACAAAAATTTTTCTTATCAATGCTTTCTAATATCTAATTTTGGACTAACTAGTTATATCGTATAAAAGATAGAGTTGTGTGGGACACATGTATGGGTATTCTATAACTCTTCACTTATTATCTTTGATTTATTCTTAATGTAGAACTGAGAAGCTATCAATTATGAGTATTGTTAGTTATAACCTCATGAATATAATTAATCAAATCATTAAAATTATCTTGATGTTTTTTCATTTTCATTGATGTATTGATGGAATTATTTTATTAGTGAGAGCTTTGTGGTGTTCAATGATAATATGATCATAAGAAATTTCTTCCTCTAGTATGATATGAATATTTGGAGATAGTAGTGGTTGGAATTATTTTAGGTTCATATTATTGGTATTTCTAATAATTTATAGATAGGGAATGGTGAAGATGATGATATGAGAATGAGGTTTAATGGATATAGTACGTATGGATTTAGTGATATTTGGAATTTGATGTTGGAGTTCTTTAGTATGAATCTTTATTTGGGTGTAGTTGGTCATAATTGTGTCTTTTACTTTAGGATTATTCAATCATCTTTTGGGTAGTATTTTTAGGATCACTATATTGGGGATTATATATTCTATGTTTGGAAATATATGTTTATTTATAGAAACACTACTAAGGGAAATTCTGAAGATGACCAGAATCGATTATTATTTTAGGGAAGGATTTTAATTCATTTTTTGAAAAAAAAATTGGTTAATTAGTACTTCCACGGTTCAACCATGGAAGAATATTATAGTGTGGATGGGATGTTTCATTCCTTGAGAGGTTAGTTTTGGTGATCTAGGCTGATGATATTCAATGCATTTCTTATCTCAAGATTTTTTATTTTCTAGTGGGTAATTCTTCGACACCATGTCATTGAGGGGTTACTTCGGCATCTTGATGTACCTTTGGTGAAGGGGATGGAAATAATTATGGGATTAATCATTTTTTCCCCTAATATCATGGATTTGTGATCTTTATAAGATATAATGTAACCTATAAATAATTCATCTCACTTTATAGAGTTAATGGGGATGAGAATAGTGGATTTTCAATCAAGAATGTTCCTAGAAGACCTGGTATAGATTTAGGAGTTCTAAATAATATCATCCATTTTCATGATGCTCGTTTCACCTCTCATGTTTATGTTGGTCATTATAATTATTTTGGCTCTCCATTTTGGCTTTTAACTTCCTTCCATCTATATTTAAGATATCATACAAATTAGACAATAAGGAAATTAGAGTAAAGGATATATACATGAATTCTATATTTTAGTGTTTGGTGGGTGAGGAACTAACCCTTAGTAAAGTTAACATTTAATGATATTTATCACTACACCATTAGTAAGGCTCCATTTAATGAACATTATAGAATTCCTTTATAATCCTAGTTGTGTTGGACCAAGGGTGGATACTCATGTTTTCTAAAATTCTAATTTCATAATATCAAGGCATAGAGGATGAAGATAATTTATGAATAAATAAAAGGTAATAAATTATCTATATAAAAAATATTCGGATCATAAGATGAGGACATTGAGTTTGACATTATAGATCATGTTTTCTTAAACATATATCATCACATTAGGAAGTGAATCTTTTGGAAAAGGTGTAATATTTCTCAATTATTTTCTAGACCTTTTGAGTTTTTGGGGAATATTGTAATAAATTAGAATCTGTTATCGTTATGCATGCAGATGTGTAGGATTCATGATTTCTTTCATGTGATGTAGATTTATTAATATTTTAATAATCATTCACACATCATTGAGTAGGGTGTTCTAGAAGTTGAAAAATAATGAAACCATCACGGAGTGGCCTATTGAGGTCCCAAACCATCCATATAATGCATTTTTATGGAATTTTATAACTTTTTAACTTATCATATGGTAACATAGTGTTGCAGAAGAGATAAATTTAGAGTGGGAGTCAAATAAGAAGCTAAATATCACACATCTTTTATGTTTTATCTTTTTTTAATGTTACACTTAACTTTTCTTAATTCATGAGGTGGATGATATTGTTGTCTGTTTATGAGCTCTTTCCTCATGTTTTAATGGTGATGTTTCATAATTTTGGGATATTTAAGAGGTAACTCACAAGGTGGTTGTTTTTTCACACATGCCGTTATTTTTAGATATTTGGATTAAAGGATAAAGGATCATAATTTCTGAGATATATAAGATATAAGTTCATTATATTTTGAATACGTTATTTTTTCAAAAATATTGGAGGCATTGAGATTGAATTTAATAGAATTATGGAGATGAAGGTGGAGTGTTTTCCATTGAGAGGGCATCCACACTATAGTGGGGGGAGTGTAGTACAACCTGGGTAGGATGTTTTAGAATTTAGTCATACTGATGACCATTTTATGTTGATTTGATAGAGCATGATAATAATTATTATTTCATTTGGTAAATGGAAATACAATAGGGTTGAAACACCAATGGTGGAAATAGTGACAGAAATTTTCCATAGAAGTTTTCCTATGGGTAATGTGGAGGAGGTCCACACACATATTAAAGGGAATTGTGTCGTAAGGTTCTTAGTTAGTCTCCCTATAGAAAATAGAGAGACAATAATTTGATATTAGTCAGTGTGGTGGTTCTTTTCTGAGATTAAATGTAGCGAAGGTTAGGGGAAGGGAAATTTTGATCTGCACCCCCCCCCCCCCCCACATTGATTTTTGGGGAATAATGAGCTAAAACAGAAGAAGAATTACTGTTACATTGTTCATGTTGGTATTGGTGGAACTAAATGGTTGAAACAATGTTTTCTATAAAGGTGTACAAGGCTCATTGTTGGTCAAGGATGATTAATTCAATTTTTAAAACATGGGACTGTCAATTGTTCAATCTATTTAAAATGGAATAAAATCATATGTTCATTGACTCATGGGTATCACATGATTATAGTGGGTCCACACATCATGATAGAGTACATATGATGTTACTCTTAAAATAGAGGGTCTAGACATCCTATTTTACTTATATTCTCTTACATTGAAGTCCAACCACCCCTAGACCTCCTACCCACTCTAAATGTATCACGTGAGAGGTTAGACAGCGTGGTGTGTGGGGATTAGAAATTTTTTGATTAAGGTACTCTCTTCTCATTATATAATCATACTACATAAACCATTGATTATCATGGTTGTTTATACAAGAAATACTATTCTTTCTATCTTATTTTATGACTGATATGAAAATAGATTATATATATATTCATTCCATTGTACAATCCATAAATATTGGAGGTGTTAAAAAATATATTCTATTATTACATAGGGAACATTGAGAAATTTTAACAAAGGTATGTCATAAATCACATATCATTTTCATTATGTGTTGATGTGAAATTATCATGATTAATTTTCAATAATAAAAAATTTAATTGATAGTAATTAATATAATAACTGTAATCAATAATAAATTATTAGGGATGTTTTGATGACATGTGTTGGGGATTTATTGATGATACCTCGTTATTTTTTCTTTATAGATTAATTTCTAAATTACTTTTATTATTGATTTTCAAAGAAAGAGTGATATACTTTAAATTATATAACCAACAAATATTTGCTTAAGAAAATTTTATTATTGGAAGATTCATGATCAACTAATTACCTTTCTTAAGTTAAATTTACGATATGGTATTGTAACAAATGATGAATGTTTATGGTTGAACCATCAATTATTCTTGTTAATAATAAAAGGATAAATGTTGTTAAAACCTATTCAAAATTTTTTTCTAATTAAATATGATAATAATAAAATTATATTTTAGATATTAATTTTTAGGGTAATGTGATCAAAGTATTGTTTACTAGAAGAAGTTATCTTTGGAGTTATTGTCTCAGTTTCTTTTTAATTATTCATTATAAAAAATATGTATCCATTTTTTTGGATTCAAGATTGTAAAGATAATATGAGTTTTTATATATGGGTTCATTTCAACAAGGTATGGATAGATCAATTATATATTGGGACCTTCTACTTGCACGTAAATGATGTGAGGTTCAAATTTGGATATAGGAAGAAAATCTAGAGTTGGGATTTCATACATGTCATATTTTTTGTTTAGTGGGTTTTAATTCAATGGTACTGGTTGAGATCTATTTTTCCCATATATCTTGATTTTTACTTTTGAAGGATGGTTTCAATATAGTTATTTTTGTTAATTCACATTGCCAGTTCTTGTTGGCTTACACATGTTGAGTGCATCTTTCTTTTAGTTATTCCAAGGGGCGCAATGAATTCAAATTTTATGGAAAGTTAAATTATTTAATAAATTAAATCATTGGATGTGAGTAATTTTTATTAATTAATAATTATGGGTACCATTGGATGGTTCGAATGTATATGATAAGGTGAATTTTGGGGAAATTGGTAGATTCTAATGTAAATTTATCGATTGGAGTTGGATTTTAATTAATTTTTTTAAATAACAATATTAAATGTGTCTAACTAATAAATGAATAATAATTTAAAATTGAATAATTTAATTAATTTAAAATGGTATTTTTGGGGTTTTTCATGTTTCAAATCATATTTCTACGACCTCAGTAGTGGTAGCTAGGTAACATGAACAAAGATAACTTCAAATAAGTCCAATTCCAGGTATTATCAATTTTATTAGATGTGTGATATAGTTTTTCTTATATGTTTTGAATTAATATTCTTTATCACCTAAAATGTCTGTCTATTGATGCGAAAATTATCATGTTTGGGAAATTTTACCCATCGAGATGGTTAGCGGGGATATAGTTCAATGGATTCTTCCAGTTCCTTTACCTCCCATCTTTGTAGCTCGATGTGTTGGTGTATCATTTATGTAATGTTGTAAGGTATTGGTTACACATCTATACGGGTTGTGACGTATCTCATTTTCACTATACATGTGTGAGTGGTATATAATTTCTTAATGTTCAAAAACATTATTGTATTCCAAAAGTAGTTACCTTGGATTCCGACATGTGTACATGCATGGGTTGTGATGGATAGAGGTATAATAAATAGTAAATGTTTTTTTAACATATTTCAGTATTTGTAAATCGTAATTTATGAGTTGTAGATGATGTGGTTATGACATTGATATATAGAATAATGGAAAAATATGATGATCCCTATGTAGGGATATAGTAGCTAGGGTGGTGAACCGACCCATATTTGAGGGTAGATGACTAATATAAAGGGTAAGATGACTAGATGATTACTATTGGGGAATAATAGAAACCAAATATAATGGGATTTAATATAGTATTTTCATATTATACAAGTTCATGGGATATTTAATGACATACGTCTCTGTGTAAATTTGTTATTGATTCTAAATGAGGATGGAATGCAGTTTTACCTACATATGCAATGAGTTTTTTTCATTAAATTATTCATTGGAAATTAGTATTCTTATTTTACATTTTGAGGATGAGTTTTTGGTAGGATCATACATACTATACATGTATTAAAACTATTTTAATATGTTTAAACTTTTATACACCAATAAAATATTTTTGGTGATCTATTTTCTTGTTACTAGCATGAAGATGTTGTCCAGTTGCTGTTGGAGTTCATGGTCACTACATATGATTTTCCATGGTACTATTTTTTTCCTCATTTAAATTCTATTCATGTATTTAGATTTTTTATTTTTCAATTTAATGGGGTTGTTATGTTATTTTTTTCTTATATCATGTCATTCAAAATTTATAAATGGTTTACTACCTCCTATTTGTAAGAATTCAATACCGTATATGCTAGTTTCCTTCATGTGGATATTTGACGAATGCTTCTTGGGTTATCCATATAATCATTACTAGGCCAAAAATGTTGCCTATGGAGTTGTATCATGATATATTGGTATCAAAGATGGTGGTTATGTGGTTGGACGGAGTCTAAAGAAGAAAACTAGTGATGATATGATTGGTTGATAGGAGATATTATCTATTAAATACAGTACATATTTTTAATAATGGTTACTGGATATAACATGGGGACTATGGTATAATTGTGCTTAAACAGAATGTTCATCATGTTTCATTTAGGATAAATACTTATGTATTTATAATGAATTCAATATTGTCATCCCATATGTTTTAATTTAAAAAAAAAGTGGAATTATGTTGATAGTTAATTGATTGATTATTTTTCAGTATTTATATTCTATGATTATGAAATACTAACATATGATACCTTTTATTAATTAATACAATCTTATGACCATGAGATGTTCAATGATAAATATGATCAATAGGATGACCCGTTGGATAACTAATAATTTTTCTGTCATGGATGAAAATACAAAGAGATAGACATATCAACAGTAGTAGAGATGAAGTCTAGAGAATTATGATGGAAAAATTTTATATTATATTATTAATATTTGGATGAAAATTGTATAGATCCAATTTTTTCTGGATATATTCTCATAGAAAGCACTTGGTTTCATTAACTATGTTGATAATTCATGGGATGACTTGAAAATGTAATTTTCTATTCCTCAGTGTTCATAATGATTCACCAATTTTATAAGAGATTCCCAGTGATATTTTTCTAGATGAGTTACTTCCATTGAATAAAATTGTGGATTGTTGATATCATATTTTTAACCTCTGTAAATGAAATTAGAGTGTAGAAAGTTTTAGTGTATTTTATAAGAGACTCGTGTGTTATTATTCTACCCATATTCTAGATGAGGAATTTAGGTTATGGAATTTGGGGGGTCTTTGTAGAAGAATATCTAATTCCTATACATAAATTTCATATTACTGACATATCTTAGGATAAATCTTAGTGATGAGGTTATTTGGATTTTGTGGCAAAATATATGATTTTAATAGGTGGTGGGTTCCAGAAATATATATTATATAGATTTATGACAAGAAATTAAAATTTTTGGGTAATTGTATGATTATGATAAAAGGGAGTTAGTTCTATCATCCTCAATCATGTTTCACTAGGGATAATAATTTTTCATCATCCACCAGTCTATTGGTCATGATTTTTTTTACTGTGAAGTTAGTGGCCATGACTAGCTGTAGTGACAGACAATCTATGGAAGTGAGTGTGGAGTCAAAGAACCTATTTTTCGGCATCCATTATAACAACATCATCTAAGGAAATAATAGTCCTATTTTCAAATTTTTTATCATTAGATATGGGATGGGGAAAGTAGATATAGCCACATGATTCCCCTCAAGGACATGGTAAATTAGTGGAGTGAATCCGTAGTTGTTGTTGTTATCTGTGTCAAAAAGGGCATGGTTTAGTTAAATATAATTATAGGCATTATATTTTCTGGTTCCATGTGACTTAGATAACATTATGGGTATTATATTATTAAATATTATTTTTTAAAATTACATTTTTGATTTTTAATTTATAAACTCCTTCATAACAACCAACATTTTCCATATGTTTGGATTTTTAGTGGAGATGCATCAAATTCCCTTAACATTGACTTTTATAGTTGTAGTTTGAGCCATCTTATATGACATGTAAAAATATTTTTAGCTAATTTTTGGGTACCAACACTTTAATTATTGATATATCCCTTTCAACATAATCTTTCGTTCAAATTATTAACATTCAATACATGATATTTTGAATTTTTATAGGATATTCATTTAATTGTATATGTATTATTTAAAGAATGATTTGTATATTGGATTGAAAAACCCATAGATTGGTATTAGGAATATTGGTTCATTTTCATTAATAATGGTCGAGATGAAATTGAGTTCAACAGAGTATTTACTTCTTCTTTTTCAAATTTTTTATAGATTACCCGAACATATTTTCGGAAGAGGGTGTGATGTTTCCCACTCAAATTTAAATTTTGATCGAGATATATTTTCATTCATGAATTTAACCAATATTTATCACCCTATTTAGTATCTAAAATTTTGTGTTGTGTGATTATTGGATTAATATTGGTGATCATCTGTGATGGGGATTCATTTTGAATAGTACATCATATCATTTTGATTGATTTTTACAAGAATATGGAATATGGATGTTAGTATACTCATATTGATTATCAATTATTGAATAAGGTGATAATGAATTACCACTATCATATTCAATATAATGATGATTTATATGATGTCAATAAGCAACTACTTGGTTATCAAATATCAATATTTGGCTAGAATATATTTAGAAGTTGAGAAAGGATGATAATATTTTTATGACTAATTTAGAATGTCTTTATCAATAATATGAGCTCACATTATGTTTTTTAAATTTAATGAATGGTCTATATGTGTTCATAAGAATGAGGAATGCAGTGTTCAATCAGTGTTTACATCAACTTGTGGGCTATTTTTTGAATAATATCTTAATATTATATATAGAGATTCATACATTTCATACATATATGTCAATTTTATATTAGATGAATACTAATTACATAAAATTTTTATCTTTTCTAGAATCTTATAATTCTAATATCATTTAACAATAAAAACATAAAATAATGGTTCACAACTATCTGCCATTACGGTCTTTATAACTAGAACCCAACATAAAAATATTTTACATAATAAATATCTACCTAACCTTGGGAAATGAATCCTTAAAAAACGAGGAGATAAGATTATTAATAAGGTTAAATAAAGAATATAATAATGATCACATAAATATGAAATGTTAATATGAAAATGAGAACATGAGAATAACCGTTGAAAACCATAACCTTCATATAAAAGATCATAATATTGATTTAGGTAATAAGTTGTGGTAGATAATAAGATATGAATCATAATAGATTCTAAGAAATCCCGACATGATCCAATAATATTGGAATAAAATATTGAATTTTGGTCTATATAAACTCACATAATATCATTTCATTAGTTTTCATGTCTCATTTACAAGACTATCATAGTGGATAAGGTTCAATCCACATTCCATCATAGTAGTCATGCATCACTACAATGATAATTAAAGTGTAAAAGGTCCCCTACTTAACTGTGTTTTCTCTATATTATAGTAATATTTATCTCATGAGATATCAATCATTAACAAATTCACTATAGATCTATATAATATTTTTCCCACACATCATCATTTATAAAATAACTTCTATACATGGTTTATGATGTAACCACTGCCCTTTTTTTATAATGAAAACACATTCTTTGGTTTATAAAGTAATCAATCATGGTACAATGTAAATCATATCTATATTTTTTAAAAGATCATTCTTCATTCATCATAGCATTATATCATAACTCATGCAAACAAAATAGTTTTCATAATTTTATTATATATTCCCCATAGAATAGCCAAGGGAAAATAAATTGGTTTCATTAACATATCATCAACATAAAAATTATCCATATCGATATTGTATAAGAATTTAATCATTGTATAATATCCACTTTTAATAATAATTAACATAATATGAATTTTCATATATGAAAATAACATTAAAATATCACTTAAATATATATTAAAAAAATTAATATTTTCAATTTGAGAATAGAAATTAAAATATCAATTCTTCCAAAAATTTAGGGAAATAAGTCTCATTATAAATAACATTGTAGGCATATAAATGAATATTAAAAACATTTATCAATCATTATGGTGGGAAATTTCATTGATTAGATATAATTTAAAATTAAATATTTCTTTCAAATTTTATGTAAAAAGGAAAAAATTAACTTAATAAAGAAATGATGAGAGGATTACTTATAATTGTTTTTAAACGTGAAATTTTGATTACTTTTTTCATTTAAAATTAATAAGAGATTTTTAAAATCACTTTTTGAAATTAAAGATATGTGAGAAAAGGATTTTTGACCAAATAGTAACACATAATCATTTTGTATTAAAATTTTGTTTGTTCTATTGAATATTTTAAGATAGAAATATTATATGAAGAGTTAAATCCTTAATTAATTTATATAGAAGAATTAAAATGAAACAAATAAATCTTAAAAGGATCATATAAATCCTTAAAATTTAAATTAATCCAAAAACAATCTTGATTAAAATTAGATTGAAACATAAATTAGATAACTCAAGTGTGACATCTTTGTATGTGGTCCAAACTAATAAATAATCAATTTATTTTTGTTATTAATCATCTATATAAAAATAATTATATAAATCATACATTATATGATTTAATCATGACCTTTTACAACCTATTCCTAAATAGCTCAATATTAAAATCACTATTCTGAGTGATAACTGCTTCATGTTTCATGTATGTTTTGGATTAGTAGTTTTAGTACGTGTAAATTGTTCGTAGCTACAATATATACATCTTAAATAATTAAATAAATATACTATATAAATTCATTATATAAATATATATATTAATCTAGAGAATATAGAGATATAAAATTTGATTACACCAGTTTTGGAGACAATTAGTTGAATGTATGCATGATCGTTTATTCAATTTGTTTTTGGATTTAACAAATGAAAGTTGGGTAATGAATAAGTATTACATATTCATTATAATATAATATATATCATATATGTTAATTAATACAATCCATATGATAATTTTACAAATTTTAAAATGAAAAAAAAATCATATCGCATTATAGGTTTGGTATTCAACACTTACACCTGAATGATTCTATCATTTTCCAACATTTTGTAACGTAAGAATGTAGATATGATAGTATCAAAAAAAATTAATAAATATATAATTAATATATAAACATACATTAAACCCATCAAAATAAAATAATGTGGATGATGGTATTGGATAATGAATTTTATCACAAAATGGAGACAATAAGCCTTATGTACGCCCGAGACAATCAATGACTTCCCATTTGATGGAAAGAGGGTAAATAAATGTGGTTGAATATAAAAAATAAAATATTATTACATTAATTATTTTCAATTTTATATTTTATTAAGAATATAAAATATTTATTAATGTTATAAAATAATTAACAATATTTTATGGTGATTACCTCTTGTTTGAAACAACTCATTTCAATTCCCTTTTAAAGATTCTAAGGATGGTCGATTTGGTAAAAAATAAACGATATAATTTGGTTAGTAGAGTTAGGATGCTATATTAATATATATTGGTTTATCAATAAGGATCAATATATTATGAAGAATATAAAGGAGGGGTACCTTTTTAAAATTTTGGGGAGGGGCACTCTTGAAATTTCATAAATGATTAAAGTATATTAAATTTATTTTGATGAAAATTTGTTACAAATTGAATATAAATTATAAATCCATGAAATTTTCCTCCCATTTATTATACCACATGTCTAAAGTTATTTAATTAATTATTATTTTTCTAATGTGATTAAACATCATTATGATAAAAAATGATTAATTTCATTTTTTATATTATTCATTTAATTTTCCTCAAACCATATAAATAAAAAGTTTTTTTGTAATATAATATTATTGAATGAAAAATATATATCATATTCATCGAAAAAAATGTAGTACATAAACAAATGGAAATTATATTAATTTTAATAGTTTTCAACTCATTTATTATATTTTTTATTAATCTGATAAATATTTCATCAGTATTTCCTGCCTATATAAGTTAATTGAATAATTAATAAAAATTATAAATAAATTTATATGATGAAAATGGTTTAATTAGGGTCAAAATAGGCACATATATTCATTCTCAAATAATCTTTTTCCTTGTGTGGACACAAAAAATATATTTAAAACAAAGAGTGTTCAATTTTGTAATTTTCATTAATTTAAATATTACATACTTCATTTTCCAAGAAATGTGCCCATTGAAAAAATAAATTTGAAACATAATGTTATAAGGCTATATTTCGTTTAATCTAATAAAAATTACATTTAATAATTATTGTCTTATCACATAGTTTCAAACTAAAATGACTTGATTTAAATGTTACATTAGTGATAATGGTTACCACAATTACTATTTACAATGTCTAAAAATAAAATGGACCTGTCTAAAAACATTTTACATACTAATTCTAAATATGGAATTTAAATAATAAAAATGAATACCTTTAATTATTAAAATCTAAATTCATCAATAATTATGCGAAACACAATGAAATTTTTTTTTATAGAAAATAAATTTTTAATAAAAAAACATGTTTTATTATTTCTTGATGCATAGAAAATAATAGTTAAGTGAATGTTAAAAAAAATTATTGACTACAAAATATTTAAATTTCATTAAAATAATTCACTAGTATTTACTGTCATAATTTATTAAGATAAAAAATACATTTCACTCCTAAGAACAATTTTCCAGAAAAGATTCTCTTTTATTTTCAATTTTTTTTATTTTTATTTAAATATAATTGATAAAAAATTTAATAAGTTTTATACTTATATAACATTTTTTTATCATAAGTTTAAATTCAATTTATGCCAACAATTACATTGAGTAAATTGTAATATTCACACAATAATAGAATATCAAACTATTTTAAAAATATGGGTTGCGTGTATTGAAATATATTGAAGAAAAAAATAAAGAGAAATATTTATAAAATCTAAGGGTGTTTCACTAGAACCCCCTAAAATTAATTTCCCCCTCAAAATTAATCATTACGATAAAAACCTCTGAGGATACTACTACATCATCAGATCCTCAAGTTCCCATATATTAAAGGAAATTATATGATTTTTCCCCAAAACATTGACCATGTGAGTGGTCATGTTTCAATGAAATTTCTATCAACGGTATGGAATACATATTGGTTGTGCATCGTATGAAATATCATGCTTGAATGGTAGAAAATCAATTTTCAATATAGTTGAATGAATTTTTATTTATGCCATTTGGATGGAAACATGGATAACATCATGAAATATAGATGGATTTGGTTGAAGCCACAAATAATAATATATTGGACCAATATGACCACCAATATCATAAGGGATAATAAACCAATTTCTATAATTTTCCTTTTTTAACCTCATTACAATATTCCAAAGAGATATTTATATAAATTCCATATCACTAACTACAAACTCTAGATAACATTGACGATTTTCGACTTAATGTTTTTCAGTATTGTGATTCCTTTACATGTAATTGAATATATATACCCTTCAATCCATTTTTCTTCAAAGATTTGGTCCTCATAGGTATATCCCTACTAATTAACCCCAGCATGATTGATGTATACCATTCCCAGTAGATATTTTTTTAAGGATCCATATAAATTCTTGAGTGTAATATATTACTCTAATTACCCTATAATAGACAAATGTATATACCCTTGTACACCTCTTAATTCCAATGAATAAGACCTTATAATATCCTCTAGGGTTTGAATTTTTCTCGCAGACAAATCACATTTCTATGGATTATAATTTGAATAAAAATGTAATTATATATCTAGATCATCTTTAACTATTTTCTAAAACATTTAGTTAAACCCTATTCCCTGATTAGATATTATTGGGGGTGTTAATCCATGAAATCGTACCACTTACTTAATGTATAACTTAGTAACAGGCTCTAGGGAAATATATTCAGCAACGGAAATGATGTGTTCTGAATGTATATGGTGATTGGATATAACTCATATTTAAATTTTCCCTTTAAATGTTTTGGGAGTCCAATTATGAAATTCATGGTGATGTTTTCCCATTTAAAAATGGGTAATTTTAATAGTTCTAACATCATTTCAAAATTTTGTCTCTGGGACATTACATAAAGATATACTAGGAAAACAAAAACATACTCTTCAAAATCTATATTCATATCATTACACTAGAAATACTTATTTATATATCCCTACATCTTTGTACAACCCAGATGAATATATAGTAAAAATCTATTACCTTCCCCTAATATCTTCTTCAAATATGGAATGGATGGATGACATAAAATGTTTCTAAACTATATCATTTATTCACAGCTAGAGTTGAAATCCTCAAAATTTCTCACTTTATTTTAATGATTGACTTCTTCTTTATGTTCCTCAATAATATTCAAATGGTTAGATGGTTGAACACACATTTGAGAAAGATAAAATCATTCCCCATCAATATTTCCCAATACATTTTATGAAAATTAAAAAATATCCTATAATACATGATCCTCATAATAGATAAGCTATCACAATCATTTCGACTTAGTGCATCCAGAACCTTTTTTATATTCATTTGGTGGTAATTTATTGATTAGTCATAATCATTAATCAAAACCAACCATATTCTTAGGTGTATATTAAACTCCCTATATGTGATAAAATACACTAAATTTTATATTATATAGATATTTTTGACTCTTAAATTGGACTAGATAATTCTTTCATATATTTAATTTAAAAAATATCATTCCTAACTCCAAATCATTAGTTAAGAATTTTGTCTCGTGAATATTGAATTTGTGTGAGGTTAACCTATCTCTATATCATTCTGTATGAGAATGCATCCCAATACCTTTTGTGATGCATTATTTTTGATCAAGAACCATTCACCAATACAAGGCAGTGTATGAAATAGTTCATTAAAAAAAATTATCTTGAGTAGTGTTAAATTCTCCTCACATTAATCTATCTAAAGTAACTCAGATCCTTCACATGTTAACATGGTGAGTGGTTTAGAAACTTATGGAAAATTCTACACAAAGCACAAAAAGTATCCAAAAAATGACTAAAATAATGGATCATAGTCAGAGTGGTTAGTCAGGTCCATCATTTAATAATATCAACATTTTAAGGAATTATTGATTTATCCTAAATTAATATTATATTAACCATTAATGAAAATTTGTGAATAAAACATTTATACATTGTAAATTTTTCATAAATCTTCTCTATTCATAATTTTTTTAAACGAATCCTTAATGGATCATCATGCTCTAACTATTTGAATATATTTTAATATCATCATAAAATACTACAACAATGATTCATGGTAATCTCTACGGATCGTATTCATTAAATCATTGAATTCATCATTGGAATCAGTATTATGAATTGGAATCAATATAAATTCATATTTCCCATACCTTATAAAGAATTCTATCATTGTTTTACCCTCATTGACAAACAATTAATGATATAGAGAATAAATTTGAATCATAGGAATCTATTGAGATTTATATTGTTTATAAAAAAAGTCATTAATAAATGGGTGATGAAACTATTTCATGATATTTATCATATTTTATTCCAGTAATCAATACACAGAAACATTGATTCAACATTATTATTAAAAAAAATTGGTTTACCCAATTTTGATGTACTTGGATTCATGAATATCATATTATGATAATCCTAGAGTTTTTTGAAATTCATTCAACATAACAATGTCCATTCATTATAGATTCATTCAAATATGTAGTGAACCATGTATGAGTTCTATTGCTAATTAAATTTCACAATTATGTGTAAGATTAGGAATCTCACATTGAATGAAACAAAAGGAACTCTTTAACAATAGGCATATCTTTGATTTAGGGCTTCTCCCTAACCTTTTGAGTCAAATTATCTTCATGTATATGAATTATGACCTGTAAGGAAGAAGTAATTTTTTTGGATGTCTAGATTAATCCTCACATAGATATTTTATGATGGGTTCATAGGGAATATTAATTGTTACTTCCCTTCCTTGGAAATTGATATGTGATCTATATAAATAAATTCATTCTACATCTAGAATGACATAAAATCCAACAATAGGGAAAATAATTGGATTTTTAGAACACACCCTCCCACAAACATTTCTCGTAAAGGAATTACATACATGATATGTTACTATCATAACATTTGGAGTTTTTACCACTAAATTAAAACCTAATCATTGATATAGTTATTCAAACCCAATTTACGATTCCTTACACAAAAAAGTGTTGGTAAAGCTAAAATTAAAATAAAATTATTGTTCTAGAGTGGATTATAAATGTTTTTTGACCGGATTATTCTCATAACCCATATCAGTAGATGTGATCACATGAGGTTTGAATTTTTCCATATTCAAAGGATGTATTTTATTTTTATCTTATAAATCAATCATATCCAAGGGAAGGTTAGCATAAACATGATTCTACATGTATTTGAAGCATTAGAGTATAGGTGGGATATTAGTTTTCATCTTCTTTTCCATTATAGCATCATCTAGATCCTCACCATTTTTCTACCATCAGTGGTTCTATGACTCACCTTCCCAAATTTTGAACACATCCTAGTTCCACTCATGCATTTCTCATGACTTTTATTCCCACATTTATTATATTCAAGTGATTATAGTTTATTTATGTTTTGCAATGTTTTCATTTTATCTTCATACTCGATATTAATTTTATTATCCAAACCATGGGAATGTTAGGAATCACGAATTTACATTTATACCATGAGTTAAAATTGAATGATTTATTCGTAGATTATAATTTATCTTATAGATAATTCATTCCTTAGATAAGGTTTTAATCCACTAATGAACAAATAATTTTTTATTTCTAGAATTCTGATTGAACATGAAGTATACCTTACAATTCATAAAAAATTAGTATAATATATACCTATAGATTCATCATCTTTCATCTTGAGGTCAATAAAAATTTTCTCCTTATCATTACATTTAATACAAGGGATGTAATTACTGAAAAATATTCTCTTAAACTCATCACATTACATGGATTTAATTTATCCCACATAAATTATATTAATAATAAAATTCAAGATTTGAAATGAATCCCCTTCCATTTCATAAACTGAAAGATAAATGTTTTCATGTTTTGAGCATTGGACAATAGAAAATATTTTTCCAATGGTGATGATCTATTACCCAACAACTAGTCAGTAAAAATATCCACTAAATGAAGGTTTATGATTCCTAATGGAATACATAACATTACGCCATTCCCATCAATGATTGTTTGTTATCTAAAAATGATTCTTTTCATGAGAATTTTTTTGATTTTAATTACAGGTCTTGTTTCCCTGATAACATAAACATTGGATTCCCAAGTAGGAATTAATTTCATTGTACATAACATTCATCTTTAACATGGTTCCTTCAGGTTCCATTCATTGGGTAAAACCAAAATATATAATGTGAGAAACAATAAGCATTTTTGAGAACCACATAATCATTAAAAATTATTTAAAGAATTTATAAATAAATATCATAATTTCAATCTATAAATCTTTAGGATTATCATAGTTCAACCATGATCATTACTGAAACATGAAGACATCATCATATAATTAGAAATATCCCTAGGGATCCCAATAAATTATCATCATCATTTTCTCCAAAGCATAACTAAAAAATAATTTGATGCCAACTATATAAACCCATAATATTAAAAAAAATATGTCAAATATTATTATATAAATATACATTATATACTATTATATTGAACAATATAATTTTATATGTATATTATTTTTGGAAACACGAACTACTAAACAACGGGTTCATAAGTTTCTATCATTATGTTCTTGATAACTTCCACCCTTCATGTACAGATCATACTTAAAATAATTAGTCGTAACATCTCAAAAGAGAACATACTAAAGGGTGATATCAGATTCTTAGTAAGGGTAAATAAGAGATATATTAATTATAATATATACATAATATGATAATAAATGTATGTGAACATGAGTATTACATTTAAAAATAATATATTTCATATCAAATATCATTATCTCGATTTAAGGAAAAATTATTGGATGTTTATATGATATGAATCATAATGTTATAAAATAATGTCATCCATAGGAAAATAATATTGGAATAATACATGAGAAAATTGAATATACATTATGGATGAAAATAATTTCCATATATATTATAGCTCAATTGTAATAATATCTTGGTGGTTTTGGTTTAATCTTCATTCCATTATTTTATTCAAGGTTCTCTCACAATATTTTCATAGTATAAACAATTCCTTAATGAACTTTATCACTCCCCACTCCCCATTCTTTTTTATTTTACTAATGAGATATCAATAAATACCCAATTTATTGTAGGCTTATATATTTCCATCCCCACCTGTCCTCTATAACAATGTAATTTTTTTACCTTTGGGTTATAACAAAATAAACATCGTTTGTTATATAGTAACAATCGTCCATGGTTCATAAAATAAGCACCCCTAACATTATTGAAAATAAACCCATGTGTTCCATAATGTCTAAACAATTCATCATATCTGTAACATACCAAGTAAGTAATGAATAATAGATATTTTTATCTATGTATATTAATGATTAATACAGTGTTATAGAGGCTTAAAATGAAAATAGATACAATCTTATGCATGGAATACACTAATATTCTTAAAAGATTGTTTTACTTCCTTTTGATGGCAAACCATTTTTGAATCTATATTTTTACAATTTTATAAACTATGTTTGTCAAAATAAACTTATCCTTTATGATTGGGACATCAAAATTTACCTTGTGTGAATTTTTGGTATTTTTCTGACAATGTTCATTTTTTGATGAATAGTGAAAAATACTGCATTTTACATCAAAACTGCTTTTTAATCAAATTTATTTATATGATTAGATTATCTATTGAATTGGTCTTAATGTGTAATATGAATATATGTTTACCATTTTATCCAATGGTGGTCATTGGAATCAATTTCACTTTGGAATTAGACTTAAACTGGTGTTAATCTTTTGATACTTATTGATTTGTAAAAACACGCTATTTGCTCTGGCAGTGGGAATTAATTATTAAATTAATTAATTTGACTTATATGATTTGAATTTTGTAAAATAGACTTCATTTTTGAATTCGGAATATCAAATATAGCTTAGGGTGAATTTTTGGTAATTTTCTGAAAAACTTCAATTTTTTGATGAATAGTGAAACCACTAAGTGGTAATCAAGCAAACTGATTTTTCAGTTAAATGAAAGTTTACCACTAATGTGTATTGAATTTTGAAAATCCGACATACATTGTTGTCATTAAGAAGTAAAATTTGGTTCAATGAGATTATAATAATTTTTTGGTGAATAGTAACTTATTAAGTTCTTAATCACGATTAGTGGTAATTAGGGTAGTTTAAGGTATAAATAATACTTTAATAAAATGAAATGACCTAGAAACATGTCCCAACCTCATTGGTTGTGTCATGTCCGACCATGACATTCCATGGGTCAACTTGGGGACCCCACGGATCCACTTTTGTTGGGAAATGACATAAATTACTTTTTATTTAATGTTAAAGTGAAAATGACACAAACATAATATGTTTTACGAAAACAATTTTTAAGTGAGGTTATACAAGTCCAAATTTTGATTATAAATAGTTATAGGAAAGCTAAAAAGATTTCCTACATCATAGTAGTTTTTTTATGATTTATAGACATTATATAAATTAAATTATTTATGACATAATAATGATGCAGTGATGACATCATTATTTGACGATTTAAATAAAATGGATAGGTAATGTAAAATCTATGAACTACACATGTCCAAAACCAATTGGATGAGTGGATTTCGAACCCTTATCACCTTATACACGAATTCTATCAATGTGGGACCTTTTAAAACCGAAACAAATTTTCATGTAAAGTAATATTTCTTTACTTTCCAAAAGTACCTCTCCTCTCCTCTTATAAAAGGCCCCCACCTCTACCTCATTTCACACACTCCTCAAGCCTTTGGCTCGGCCAACCCCTGCCCATTTACTCTCTCCAAATCCTTCTCCTCATCCTAGAGGATTCCCTTTGGGCATAATCCTTTCAAAGGAAGCCTTTAGGCTCAAATCAAAAGGAGTTACACTTTTTAAGGTAATTCATTCTCTCATGTTCATTTGTTTTATTTTGATTCTCCAACCCCCTAAACTCTTTTTATTTACTTCTTTTGTAAAAACACCGGTATCTTCAATATACTAGGATGTTGTTATAAGATATATTTGAGCTACACACTCGCACAACTACATCAAATGGTTAAAGAACATACGGTTTCCGTGGATGGAGAAATTCTACCTCCCGAAACGATGATTGTTCAATACTCATTTAACACCTTCAATGGTGGCCATTATGATGTCACTATTTTTGTATATGATATATGATATGTTTATGTTTTCCTTAAGCTTCTGTTTTTTTCATTTTGTGAATACCTTTATGGTTTCCATTATGGGTAAACACGATATCTTCATTTTAGGAAGTGCGGACTACCGCCCCCTAAAAGTGATTTGATTCGTTAAATACCATATGTGGGACATGTAAAGGATAAAATTAATGATATTATATATTATATTATACTGGAATTATAATATACCTTTATATCATTATGATTCCATTCCAGAAAATATGAAATAGAAATGGAAGTAGCGTTCATGCGTACGTACGGCTTACCGTCTCCATGAACGGTGCATTTCATTTCTTACCTCTAAATGTGATGTAATATTATAAATGCATGTATGTATTGAATATATATGACATATATGATATCTACATCATGAATACCATTCTGTATATAATGAACCTTTGACCAAATTAACAACATGTAAGTGTAAGAAGCCTATTTTTGACTTAAGAACCAAATACCGACAAAATGAACATTATTAACTTAACTGAGTACATGATGTTCATAACATGGTATAAAAGGAATAATGAACTTGAAAAGATTCATAAGCAAGTAGAGATTAACTCAAGTTTATTATTCAGGAGATTAAAGAACGGTCGGGTCAAGTCGGATACGAGGTATGGGACTTCATCTCAATCTCCTTTCATTGAGGAATATTTTATTTTATACCCAACTTTCTTTTATACGGTGTATAAACCCCTTTGACTTTTACATTTATTCAAAAGGAATCTTTTTTATACGAAGCGTTTACTAAACGACAAAAGGGAATGTTTTTGTCTTACGTATGCGGCGACAACGACTTCTCCACCGTCGTGACCGTTATTTGAGTTTCGGCTTCCTCTACAAGCCATACCTTCTTTTTAAAAGAAAAATAAATACCATGTTTTACTTTGGTATTGAAAATGGTTTTCATAATGTTTTTATTATATTAATGTGTTTTATTGATATCTCGTGATTGAAATGTGGAAATGTTATGTTTCCTTTATGCATGTTTTATGTGACATGATTATGTTATGGTTCTTGGGCATTATTATGAAGACGGGTGGTTCCGTGATAAACTAAGGGCGGGTGAGCCCGTTATAGCTCTCCAATGCATTGGGTAACGCGAAGGAGTGAAACGTTAAGGTTTCTCCGAAGAGATTTTAGGGAATATACTGTGATGGATATTCCAAACGTAACCAAGAGGGTTACTCCCTACGTAAGAATGTTATGAATGCCTCAAGTTACCTTTTACGTCTTATGATTTCTATGATTTATTCATGATTTTATGAGGTATGTTAAAGTGCCTATGTTTTATGGGTAAAGTATGATTTCATTCTTATGTATATATGAACTCATGTTTCCTTTCCATGTTTTTTTATAACCCTTACTGAGTTTTTATGCTCATCCCATGTTTTTGAAATGTTTTTCACAGGTCAAGGGAAAGGTACATGATAAGATGATAGAGTCAAGGATGTGTCAAGAAATAATCCATGTTTTATTTTAAATGTGTTTCCATTGATGGGAATGAAGAATACTATCTTTATGTAACCACTTTGTTTATATGTGGAATGTAATGCAAGTTTTATGATCTAATTCTCTAAAACTCTAAACCCGAAAAGATCCTCAATGTGTAATCTTGTAATAACTCAAGATTAAGTAAGGTTTAAGGCTGGGGCCTTATAGTTGGTATCAAAGGTCGGTTTAGATAACTTTAGGAGTTAGAATTCTATTAAATGATTATCCAAAAATATTTTTTTGAAATGATATAGCATTTAAAGATTACCATGTTGCTTCATCTAAGACATGTTTGTTCAGAATGGTTTTCCGCAGAGGAAACAGGGAAACAGTGCTAGGAAGGCATACAGAAGGAAATAACCTTCCGAATCAGCATCTAGAAATGGTCGGAATTGGAACCGAACAGTTTGTTGCAGTGATGGCGCAGTTGACTCAAGCGATAAATGGCGGTGGTATCCATGCACAAGATCATCCAGATCAACCGCAGAGGAACATGTTAGTGGTGGAACATTTCATGAGGCAACATCCACCATCATTCAGAAGATCATCTGACCCTGTTCTAGCTGAAGGGTGGATTAAAGCACTGAAGAAATTTTTGATGTCATGGGGTGTTCAGACAATCAAAAGGTTAGTCTTTCTATTTACTGTTTGGAGGGTGAAGCAGATCAGTGGTGGTCTATGGTTAAAAATATCAGGGATGGTGATGAGGTTGATGCTCTTGACTGGGATGAATTCAAAGGTATGTTTCTTGAAAAGTTTTTTCCTAAGGCTGTTCGACTTAGGATGGAAAAGCAATTCTTGGAATTTAGGCAAGAGGAAGACTCAGTGGCTGCTTATGAAGAAAGGTTCACTCGATTGGCAAGGTATGCTCCAAATATTTTTCGATACCTTGATAGTAAAATCAATCGTTTTTACTCAGGATTAAAGCCAAAGTATCGAAGGGCATTATATTCTCTTGAGTTTAAAAGTTATGAAAAGCTTGTTCGATGTGCTGAGAAGGTGGAAATGGAGTTTGCTGAGGACCAAGTTTTCTATAACAACCAGCAGAAGAAGAGGCCGAGGTGGCAGGAGAAAGGTAAGAATTCTTCAAAAAAGTCTGATGGTAAGAGAACTAGGTTTCCTGTTTGTGATAAATGTGGCAAAAGGCATGCCGGGGAATGTCTTCTGAATTCTGGGAAGTGCTACCGATGTGGTAAGATGGGACATAAGGCTCATGATTTCACTGAAAAGGATCAAGGTGAAGGTAAGAACAAATTTGATTTACAGTTAGTGAAATGTTATAAGTGAAATGAGATGGGTCACTATGCAAACGAGTGTCCGACAAGGAGCTTGAGTGATGGGAAGCAGTTAGACTACAAGCAGAAAGGGGTGGTGAAATCCTTTGCAACTACTTCAGCAGATGTCGGGCCATCAAATGAAGTTGTATCAGGTACTTTGTTTGTTTTTTCAGATTGTGCCAGTGTGTTGTTTGATTTGGGGTCTACACATTCTTTAATCTCTGAAACCTTTTCTAGTAAAATGGGAATACCATCTCAATAAATGACTCCGGAACTTTTGGTAAAAACACCTGGGGGAAGTGTCGAGGCAAAAAGAATTTATAAGAATCTTCTTATCCTTATCTGTGGAAAGAACCTACTTGCAAACCTTATTGTTCTAACTCTAGTAGAGTTTGATGTTATCCTGGGTATGGATTGGCTCTCTATTTACCATGCTAAGATTGACTGTAGAGCTAAAGAAGTTTCTTTTCAGAAAGACTTTCAGTTTGTTTACAGGAATGAACCCTTACTTTTGATAACATATCAAGAGGCCGAGAAACTTGTAAAAGATGGAAATGAATGTTACCTTACACACGTCGTTGAAAATAAAGGAACTGTTCAGATTAATGATGTGCCAGTGGTAAATGAGTATCCTGATGTTTTTCCTGATGAGTTGCCTGGAATAATACCAGATCGGGATGTTGAGTTTACTGTTGACTTAGTTCCTGATGCTAAGACAATTTCAAAACCCCCTTATCGAATGGCACAAATTGAACTTTTAGAGTTGAAGGAGCAATTGCAATATTTATTAGAGAAAGGTTTCATTAGACCTAGCACATCATCATGGGGTGCTCCTGTTTTATTTGTTAAAAAGAAAGATGGTTCTATGAGACATTGCCTTGATTATAGAGCCTTGAATAATATCACTGTTAAGAACAAATATCCTTTGCCTCATATCGATGATTTGTTTGATCAGCTCCAGGGAGCTCAGTTTTTTTCAAAGATTGACTTGAGATCGGGGTACCATTAGTTGAAGGTAAAGGAGGCAGATATTCCGAAGACCGCGTTTCGTACGAGATATGGCCATTATGAATTTGTAGTAATGCCTTTTGGGCTAACCAATGCACCTTCTGTATTCATGGACTTAATGAATAGAATTTTCCATGAGTTCTTGGATAAGTTTGTGGTGTCTTTCATTGATGATATTTTGGTGTTTTCTAAAAGTAAAGAGGAGCATGAAAAACATTTAAGGGTTATCATGCAAACCTTAAAAGAAAAGAAACTGTATGGGAAATTCAGCAAGTGTGAGTTTTGGTTGCAACAAATTTCTTTCCTTGGTCACATTGTTTCTAAAGATGGAATAACTGTTGATCCTGTAAAAACAAAAGTTGTGGAAGAATATCCAAGACCCACAAATGTAACCGAGATTCGTAGCTTCCTTGGTTTGGCGAGCTATTACCGAAGGTTTGTTAGAAATTTTTCACGGTTATCTAGTCCAATGATTAAGCTAACTCGGAAGGGTGTTAAGTTTATCTGGACAAAAGAATGTGATGATTGTTTTCAGGAATTGAAAAGAAGATTGGTGAATGCTCCAGTTTTGGCACTACCTTCCAGGAATGGTGAGTTTTTTATATACAGTGATGCTTCATTGAAAGGACTTGGTTGCGTCCTAATGCAGAATGATCAGGTAATTGCTTATGCTTCACGACAGTTGAAAAATCATGAGGTAAATTACCCTACACATGATTTGGAATTAGCTGCTGTTGTTTTTGCTTTAAAAATTTGGAGGCATCATTTGTATGGAGTAAAGTGTGAAATATATACCGATCAGAAAAGTTTAAAGTATATATTCACTCAGAAAGAGTTAAACATGAGACAAAGGAAATGGATGGAATTCATCAAGGATTATGATTGTACAATTCATTACCATCCGGGAAAAGCAAATAAAGTGGCTGATTCTTTGAGTCGAAAAAGTAATGATTCATTAACAATGTTGCGTTTAGAACGTGATCCTTTGGTTAAGGATTTGATGAACTTTGGCATAGAAGTTGTTGGTGCAGGAAGTCCTTCTGTTTTGTTTCAGGTATCAGTGAGATCATCTCTATCAGATAGAATCAAGCAAGCACAGAAGCAAGATAGTGAGTTGCAGAAAAAGGTAGAGCTGGTTCAGAAAGGTAAGTTGCCTGAATTCAACATTGATAATGATTGTGTTTTGAGATTTGGGAAGAGATTATGTGTGCCTTGTGATTCACATTTGAAGAGAGAGTTGTTATGTGAAGCTCATAGTTCTCCGTTTTCAGTTCATCCGGGCATTACTAAGATGTATAGAGATCTGCAGGAGTATTACTGGTGGGATGGAATGAAAAGAGATATTGCTGATTTTACTGTGAAGTGTTTGACTTGTCAGCAGGTTAAAGTAGAGTGGCAGTTACCGAAAGGGATGCTTCAGCCTTTACCAGTGCCATAGTGGAAATGGTAGAATATATCTATGGACTTTGTTGTTGGATTACCGAAGACATCTCGAGGTAATAATTCAATCTGGGTTATTGTTGATCGCTTGACCAAATCTGCTCATTTCCTTGCTACACGAGATACTTTCTCTCTTGATCAACTTTCCCGTTTGTATCTTAAAGATATATTCAGGTTACATGGAGTTCCTCTCTCCATTGTATCGGATCGTGATCCCAGGTTTACTTCTAACTTTTGGAAAGGCCTTCAGAAGTCGTTGGGTACTGAATTAAATTTTAGTACAGCTTTTCATCCTCAATCAGATGGGAAGTCAGAACGAACAATTCAGACATTGGAGGATATGCTATGAGCTTGTTCTATGGATTATCAGGGAAGTTGGGACCAACATATTTCTTTGGTTGAATTTTCATATAATAATAGTTTTCATTCCAGTATACAGATGGCACCATTTCAGGCATTATATGGGAAGCGGTGTCGAAATCCAGCTTTCTGGGATGAAGTGGGTGAAAGGAAGTTGATGGGACCAGAATTGGTAGAAGAGATGGCAGAAAAAGTTCAGCTGATTCAGAAACACATGAGAACAGCTCAGAGCAGGCCGAAGAGTTATGCGGATAACCGGAGGAAGGATCTATCTTTCGAGGTAGGTGATCATGTTTTTCTCAAGGTTTCTCCTTGGAAAAGTGTGATGAGATTTGGTAAGAAAGGAAAGTTGAGTCCAAGGTTCATTGGACCATACGAAATTCTGGAAAGAGTTGGATCAGTTTCATACCGAGTGGCTTTACCTCCGAGTTTATCTCAGGTACACAATGTTTTTCACGTTTCGATGTTGAGAAAGTATATGCCAAATCCATCTCATGTTTTGAGTCCAAAGGTAGTTCAGCTAGAAGAGAACCTATCATATGAGGAACAACCGGTCCAGATTCTTGACCACAGGGAGCAAGTGTTACGGAATAAGGTGATTCACCAGGTAAAGGTTTTGTGGAAAAACCACATGATTGAAGAGGCAACATGGGAATCTGAATATGCAATGAGGGATAAGTACCCATATTTATTCGATAAGTAAATAAATTGCGGGGACGCAATTTTCTAAAGGGGGGAAGGATGTAACATCCCAAGTAAGTAATGAATAATAGATATTTTTATCTATGTCTATTAATGACTAAGATAGTGTTATAGAGGCTTAAAATGAAAATAGATACAATCTTATGCATGGAATACACTAATATTCTTAAAAGATTGTTTTACTGCCTTTTGATGGAAAACCATTTTTGAATCTATATTTTGAAAATTTTATAAACTATGTTTGTCAAAATAAACTTATCCATTATGATTGGGACATCAAAATTTACCTTGTGTGAATTTTTGGTATTTTTCTGACAATGTTCATGTTTTGATGAATAGTGAAAAATACTGCATTTTACATCAAAACTGCTATTTAATCTAATTTATTTATATGATTAGATTATCTTTTGAATTGGTCTTAATGTGTAATATGAATATATTTTTACCATTTTATCCAATGGTGGTCATTGGAATCAATTTCACTATTGAATTAGACTTAAACTGGTGTTAATCTTCTGATACTTATTGATTTGTAAAAACACGCTATTTGCTCTGGCAGCGGGAATTAATTATTAAATTAATTAATGTGACTTATATGATTTTAATTTTGTAAAATAGACTTCATTTTTGAATTCGGAATATCAAATATAGCTTAGGGTGAATTTTTGGTAATTTTTTGAAAAACTTCAATTTTTTGATGAATAGTGAAACCACTAAGTGGTAATCAAGAAAACTGATTTTTCAGTTAAATGAAAGTTTACCACTAATGTGTATTGAATTTTGAAAATCCGACATACATGGTTGTCATTAAGAAGTAAAACGTGGTTCAATGAGATTATAATAATTTTTTGGTGAATAGTAACTTATTAAGTTCTTAATCACGATTAGTGGTAATTAGGGTAGTTTAAGGTATAAATAATACTTTAATAAAATGAAATGACCTAGAAACATGTCGCAACCTCATTGGTTGTGTCATGGCCGACCATGAAATGCCATGGGTCAAATTGGGGACCCCATGGATCCACTTTTGTTGGGAAATGACATAAATTACTTTTTATTTAATGTTAACGTGAAAATGACACAAACATAATATGTTTTACAAAAACAATTTTTAAGTGTGGTTATACAAGTCCAAATTTTGATTATAAATAGTCATTGGAAAGCTAAAAAGATTTCATACATCATAGTATTTTTGTTATGATTTTTAGACATTAAATAAATTAAATTAGTTATGACATAATAATGATGCGGTGATGACATCATTATTTGATGATTTAAATAAAATGGAAAGATAATGTAAAATCTATGAACTACACATGTCCAAAACCCATTGGATGAGTGTATTTCGAACCCTTATCACCTTATCCACGAATTCTATCAATGTGGGACCTTTTAAAACCGATACACATTTTCAAGTAAAGTAATATTTCTTCACTTTCCAAAAGTGCCCCTCCTCTCCTCTTATAAAAGGCCCCCACCTCTACCTCATTTCACACACTCCTCAAGCCTTTGGCTCGTCCAACCCCTGCCCATTTACTCTCTCCACATCCCTCTCCTCATCCGAGAGGATTCCCTTTGGGCAGAATCCTTTCAAACGAAGCCTTTAGGCTCAAATCAAAAGGAGTTACACTTTTTAAGGTAATTCATTCTCTCATGTTCATTTGTTTTATTTTGCTTCTCCAACCCCCTAAACTCTTTTTATTTACTTCTTTTGTAACAACACCAGTATCTTCAATATACTAGGATGGTGTTATAAGATATATTTGAGCTACACACTCACACAACTACATCAAATGGTTAAAGAACATACGGTTTCCGTGGATGGTGAAATTCTGCCTCCCGAAACGATGATTGTTCAATACTCATTTAACACCTTCAAAGGTGGCTATTATGATGTCACTATTTTTGTATATGATATATGATATGTTTATGTTTTCCTTAAGCTTCTTTCTTTTTCATTTTGGGCATAACTTTATGGTTTCCATTATGGGTAAACACGATATCTTCATTTTAGGAAGTGCAGACTACCGCCCCCTAAAAGTGATTTGATTCGTTAAATACCATATATGGGACATGTAAAGGATAAAATTAATGATATTATATATTATATTATACTGTAATTATAATATACCTTAATATCATTATTATTCCATTCAAGAAAATATGAAATAGAAATGGAAGTAGCGTTCATGCGTACGTACGGCTTACCGTCTCCATGAACGGTGCATTTCATTTCTTACCTCTAAATGTGATGTAATATTATAAATGCATGTATGTACTGGATATATATGACATATATGATATCTACATCATGAATACCATTCTGAATATAATGAACCTTTGACCAAATTAACAACATGTAAGTGTAAGAAGCCTATTTTTGACTTAAGAACCAAATACCGACAAAATGAACATTATTAACTTAACTGAGTACATGATGTTCATAACATGGTATAAAAGGAATAATGAACTTGAAAAGATTCATAAGCAAGTAGAGAATAACTCAAGTTTATTATTCAGGAGATTAAAGAACGGTCGGGTCAAGTCGGATACGAGGTATGGGACTTCGTCTCAATCTCCTTTCATTGAGGCATATTTTATTTTATACACTACTTTCTTTTATACGATGTATAAACTCCTTTGACTTTTAAGTTTATTAAAAAGGAATCTTTTTTATACGAAGCGTTTACTAAACGACAAAAGGGAATGTTTTTTTCTTACTTATTCGGCGACAACGACTTCTCCGCCGTCGTGACCGTTATTTGAGTTTCGGCTTCCTCTACAAGCCATACCTTATTTTTAAAAGAAAAATAAATACCATGTTTTACTTTGGTATTGAAAATGGTTTTCATAATGTTTTTATTATATAAATGTGTTTTATTGATATCTCGTGATTGAAATGTGGAAATGTTATGTTTCCTTTATGCATGTTTTATGTGACATGATTATGTTTTGGTTCTTGGGCATTATTATGAAGATGGGTGGTTCCGTGATAAACTAAGGGTGGGTGAGCCCGTTATAGCTCTCCAATGCATTGGGTAACATGAAGGAGTGAAACATTAAGGTTTCTCTGAAGAGATTTTAGGGAATATACAGTGATGGGTATTCCAAACGTAACCAAGAGGGTTACTCCCTACGTAAGAATGTTATGAATGCCTCAAGTTACCTTTATGTCTTATGATTTCTATGATTTATTCATGATTTTATGAGGTATGTTAAAGTGCCTATGTTTTATGGGTAAAGTATGATTTCATTCTTATGTATATATGAACTCATGTTTCCTTTCCATGTTTTTTTTATAACCCATACTGAGTTTTTATGCTCATCCCATGTTTTTGAAATGTTTTTCACAGGTCAAGGGAAAGGTACATGATAAGATGATAGAGTCAAGGATGTGTCAAGAAATAATCCATGTTTTATTTTAAATGTGTTTCCATTGATGGGAATGAAGAATACTATCTTTATGTAACCACTTTGTTTATATGTGGAATGTAATGCAAGTTTTATGATCTAATTCTCTAAAACTCTAAACCCGAAAAGATCCTCAATGTGTAATCTTGTAATAACTCAAGATTAAGTAAGGTTTATGGCTGGGGCCTTATAATATCATCACATCATAACCCATAAAAAATGGATTTCATAATAATTTCATCCATTCATCAAAGAATAACAAATGGAAACATGGGTATCCTAAAAATATAATCAACATAACCATTATCCAGGTATATAAAAAGTAATAATTTTATCATTGTATCATATCACTATTAAATAAAACTTATTATCAAATGAAGTAATCATGTATGTTATTTCCTTTAAATGGACAATGAAATATTTGATTAGTAAAATAATTATTCCACATTGATACCCTAATTACAAATACCTATATTCCCAAAATATTGTAGAAAACTATATCATTGAAATTGATATTTAAAATTTTAAAGTATCCCTAAAATAATTTATTATTCATGATAATAAGAAAAATCTATCTTTTTCATCTAAATTAAATAAAAACATTCATTTCAAATTTTCTTTAAGAACTAAAATAATTACCTCAATCACATCATGGAAAGAAGACTCATTTAAAACCTATTCAAAAAAATAAAATCATTTAAAATTATGCTCACAGGTATTATTATCTTAATACTATTAACATTAATTACATTTTTTAGAAAAAACACGGTTATGGATGAAATTGTATACCGAAAAAATAGTAAAATATAGTTGGCTTTCCAAAAAAAAATTCATTTGTGAACAATATTGTTTAATGATTAAAATTAATATAGACTTAATATAAATAATTAATATAACCATAATCATATAAATAATACCAAATATGGTCCTCATATAATATTTTATCAATTTTTTAATTCGGTTTTGTTATTAAAATCAATATTATTGGAGATAAATTCTTTATTTTAATGTCCCTTTTGGTTTGGTAATGCTGGTTCTTTTAATTTGATAATAGTTAAAATATATTGAATTTTTTTCTATGAATTAAATATAATATATATTCACTATAAATATATTTAGATTCTTCTATAGTTTTTAGAGACATAAAAATAAATGAGCCCGTTCATAGAGATGATAAGTTGTAGTTACGGTTGAACGTTATTTTCATTTCTTCGAAGGATGTAAAAATTGAAATGTAATTGATAATCACCATTCAAAAATAATAACTATATTTTATGTATCATTTATATTCAGTAACTCACCATTATCACCATCTAGGTGAAATATAAATGAAAACAAAATCACATCATTTTGTGGAGGTCAGACTTCTCATGTACCCACAAACGATGTTATCATTTTACAATAGTTTAAAAGGTATGAAGGATGATATGTTATAAAAATTTTATTAGAATAATTAATAAAATATTTGATATATAAACATAAACACACCATATTAACTATAATTTCATGATAGTGTTGGAAAATTAATTTAATCCCAAAGAGGATATGGTAAGTCTTATATTTTCACGAGTGATAAATTCACATACCATTAGATATAATGATGGTGAATAAATGTGGAAATTAATCATAAAAACATCTAAGTATACTGGGTATAATAATTTAAATAAATTATTAGATATATAATATATTTATTAGATGTAAAAAAGAATTAAACATAAAGTGATCAGTTAAGGCGATATCATTTTCTTCAAAACAACCCCTTTAAATATACTCTTAAAAGCTCTATGGTTTGACTTTTGAGAATACGAGAACCTCTGTAATGTGTATAAGGGAATTTATAACATAACATGTAAGTGTTTTTATATATATAAGGATCAACATGGGTTGAATCATAGAAAATAGGGGTTCCCATTAATAAATTAGGGGAGGGTCACTCTTTGAATTTCTTAAAAGATTAAAATATATTAAAATAATCATCATGTAAAAATTTTTCCAAATGGACTATAAATGTTAAATGTAAAGAATTTTATACCACATTTTCCCACTACTACTATTTTAATAATAATAACATTTAAATGTAATTTAATAAAAATTTATCTTGATAAAATATCATTACTGTTAATTTTGACAATATTCCTTTAATTTGACATGAAATACACAATCAAAAAGTGAATATTATAATATAAAAAATTAAAGTAGAAATAATATTTCATATTAAATTTGAAAATAAGTTTTTCATATAAATCCACTCATGTTATATTACTTTTTTATTCATTTTCAACTCATTTTATAAATTTATTATCTATTTTAGAAATGTTGGATTAGTATTGGATAACTATATAAAGTCATTATAAAATTACTATAATTTTGAAACAAATATTTATCTAAAAAATAATTTATTTAATCTCAATATGAAAACTTATATTCATTAATATATTTCTTTTATGCCTATGTGGACATATAATAGATATTTAAAACCAAGATATTTATATTTTGTAACATTCTATGATTTAAAGTATTATATCGATAATTATTATTTAAAAGTGTCTGTTAAGGTAATAAATTTAATGGTTATGGTGAAAATGGATTATTTGAATTTAATATATAATAATTAGTATGAAAAATTACACCCTTATCACTTAGTTTCAACCACAATAAACATGATTTTCCTATTAGTGAGGTGATATATTTTACCACATTTACCTTTCATAATGTCTCGACATAAATGGGAACTACTTACCAAATATGGGAAACTCAATTAAAAATATGGAATAAATTTTTTCAAATTTAGTAAATATAAGTTGTATAAATTTATTTTGAATACAAGCTTGAGAAACCTGAGGGAATACATTTTATAAAAAAAAATACATTTCTATGTATCAACCTTTTTTCATACACATTTCATATGAATAATATTATAAGAATATTAAAATATTATATTGAAAATATAACATATACATTTCATGAAAATAACTCTCGAATATTAAAAAATATAATTTATTTGGATACAAAAATAAATTTCATGTGTAAAAAATGTTTTATAAAAAATAAAATTTATTTTTAAATGATTTTTTATATTTATTTTATAATTAATTGATAAAAAATTATTTTTTATATGTATATCCATAGTTTGTTTCATAATAATTCATTTCATATTCATACTCTCCAATATAATGGCTAAGAGTTAATTATGATATAATAATGGTATATCATGGTTTTATTAAAACATGGTATTACCGGTATTACAAGATTTCCAAAAATTTATATATATATTATAAATTATTATAGTGTTTAATTTTATATATTTTATGAGGAGTATTAAAATAATCTATGAGTGGTTTTGGAAGTTCTTTAGCTTCATAAAATATTTGGGATGCTATTAACGTGATAGTTTTAAACTAATGAGGTATGTTTTTAGGGATTTTTTGTGTCTCATTATATTATAATTATGGATCCTGTCATGTTTGAGTATGTTTTTATTTGGTTATCCATACAAAATTATAGAGTTAAAATGTTTAAATGGCCCTATATGTTATTAAAAAATTATGGTAAACAATATTTTGCAGGTTATGACCCTTATGACCAATTAAATAGGAAAAGATCAGTTGTTATTGGGGGTTGGCTAGTGTTAGGATCCATTCAAGAACTTGAGGGATATATTGTGAATATCTATATTTCAATATTTTCTAGAGGGTGGAATTTTATTCAATGTTTAATATTGATCTTATTATCATGTTATAGGTTTAATCCTTATTAAGAATACACCAGTTACAACTTTTATGACTATGTAGTTATAGACTCATGAATTAAACCACACCACCCATGTTCGTGGGCATATAGTTATTATGTTTTCATCAAATTCATTATGTCATTATCGCATTGGTGACATTTTTTTTTCTTTATACACAATATGATTTTATTTTTTGACATATTCAAGTAGGATCTATATTTTCAGAAGCAATTTTTAATCGAATTATTATAATATTACTAATTCACCATTTCCTATAACAGAGGGATATGTTGTGGTGTGGGTATTTTTTAAGAAATACTTATCATAAATATTTAAAATGTCAAACTGTGAATGATTTGATGATTGTCGAGGTTCTCTCTATGATTCACATTGATATATAATCATTTAATAGATGTTGGTGTCATTACTATATGATTGCATAATAATTATTGGGGAAAAGTTAGATGAGTTTTAGATTGAGGATTCCAAGGTGAATGTATGCTATGATTGATTTTTTTGTTATAATTTTTCTATGTGGTGTGATGAGGATGAATGGAAACCTTTATTGTTTTAAGGGATTTATTTCATTCCATAAAATGTGCGATGAAGTTATATGTAAATTCTATATTACCCTTTTTATGGCACATCATAGTGTATCTAATACTTATTTTCCATTAGAGGTATGTTCTAGTTATTTTTGATGAAGATATCATTCATATATCTTTCTCATGATTTTTATTATTCTATAGGGTGGAAGATTAGTACTATGTTCCTCTTATGTTAATTCAACCACCATTTTCCCCAAGTAAATGTTGGATGAAATTTCATTAGACTTAATCAATAGTTTTTCTTGGCATTTGGGATGTTTTAATTCTATATTTGTGATCATGAACCATTTGATGATTTTATCTCAATTCATAAAGATTAAATATTGTATCGTACTAGTTTATATATCAGGGAACTAGATAGAAGAAGAGTTTTGGCTTCGTTTGGTTCCAATGATGATTATATTTGATCATGATACTCATTCCACCTATTGGGATTAGGAAGGTGACAAATTTATTTTACGTCTCAATTATTACCAATAATCACATTTCACCTATTGATGGAATGTTAGGCATAATACGATATAAAGACATTTGTGGATTTTTTATTCTCATGCATTCTGGATTCTAGAGGTTTATGGGTGTGGCACCTACCCATGGAGGAGTTTGATTATAATAATAGTTATCGGTCTACTATTTCTGTTGATCCATTTTGAGAATCGTGTTACAGAACCTTTGAACATCATTATGTTTGAATAACATTGGAGAGATAATAATTATTTGAATGCAATTGGTTCATTTCTATATATAGTGGGTTGAGTTGTTTAATGAGATAATAAATTCATTTTTGAGTCATCATATATAAAATGCTGGTTATAAAGGGAGGACTAACATTTTGGATATTGGATAACTTGTTTTATTGATGGATTCATATTTCTTCCTGGGTAGTGAATTTTATATCATTATAGTATAATTTTTCCAAAATTTCATGGACTATTTGAGGTGGTTGGACATGCTGGAGTAGTTACATGTTAGTTATTATTACCCCCACAATTAAGAAATATTAATGGTGACTTCCACATTTCACATTTTATTAAATATCTTCATAATGATTTGTGTATTGTTAAATGGGGTGACCATCGAGATGAATATGACTTGTCCATCTAAGCGACCCCAATTGAGATCTAAGAACATCAAGATAAGGGGTTATTGAATAATTCAATAACATTGGTTCTTGTATAATTGATTCATTGGGATTTTTAGGAGAGAACATCACATATGTATTTTGGAATGCATACTCAATAACCCAATTTGGATAATATATTTTTTGTGATATGTTGACAGTTTTAGATTTTATGATATAGTGGATTATTTTGATAATTTATGTTCTCTTTTCGTGTATTATGTTCATGTTGTTATGTTTGTGTGAGATTGTTAAGATATATCTACTGTGGTGCTTGTTTTGTTCTCTATTCATTTCATCATAGATTATTGGTTTACATTCTCAAGGATGTGAAATTTTTAATGGTAAAAGAGGTAATATATTACTTTTTGGAATCCCTACCATTGTTTTTTCATGGTATATGAGGTCTTTAGAGGGAGCGTAGGTGATATCCACAAGAATGTTTTTAGGATTTTTTATCTTGAGCACCACCAAGTAGTGAGGTCATAGAGTTGTGTTTCGTGGTCTATTTTTTAGTATTTTTATTGAGTAGGATATTTTTATTACTCTTGTAGGAATTTTAATTTTTAATTGGCCATTGTATTATATGGAAGAAAGGGTAATGAAATTCCAATGGTGTATGTGTTAAAAGGTTTCTTTCTATATAAATTCTTATATAGGAAATGCGGAGATCCGTTTTGATTGTAATTGTCGTTATTTGGTGAGGAAATATTAAGAGATGTATTAGGGACGGGAAATGATCATATGGTTCTTACCACACCAAAATATTGGTTGTTTTGAGTTTAATAACAAAATACATTGAACTATGTCATGGAGTGTGGTCATGGTTTCTATTTTCGGGATGAAACACAATGGACGAAGGTATGGGGATTGTCAAATTTTTTTATTGTGGTCATTACAATAAATTAGGATTTAGGATTAAAAAAATTAGATAATATGAAAAATAGGTCTTCTTTGAACATAGGGTACTGCAGGCATAATTTTTGTCACCATGTCTTAGTGGATGTTATCCATGATTCTTCTATAAATAATATGTCAGTAAATAAAAAATTTGATTTCTATTCACTTTTATTAAATTTTACTTGATCTTGGAGGCTTATAATACCTAAAAAAATCCCTTAGGATTATAAATATCTTCAATTGTTATGTTTAAACACAATTAGATCAAGTTACCCTCTTCTCCTCATTTCCTCATCCGAATTTCATTATTTTTGAATTATTTTTTTATTATAGTGTCATGGGTTTGGGATTATATTAGAGCATGATCTAAATAAAATTTAATGGGGATAGTTTCCAGTGCATATTATGTTGAGTATGATATTGTTTAACCCTTGACTTTATTTTCTTACATGGAGAACATTGAATGATTTTAATTTAGGGAGGGGAATAAAAATACCATTTTTTTTCAAATGAAGGTATCATTCATTATTTTGTTTGGATAATTGTGAAATTTGTCTATCTATATATATATAATAACAAGATTCATGAATCAATTGGATTGTATATTGAGATCAAATGAATTGATGATTTATTGATTGATGTATCCTCGTAATATCTATATAGTTTGATGCATATTTTGTTGTGACTGTTGCTTTTTCGTAGAAAAACTAATATACTATAAATTGGATAAATAATGGAAATCTATATAAGATGACCTAAATAAATAATTTGTCATGGGAAACTAATTATTATTCTTCCTTGAAATATTTTGAATGTGAATTTATTTCATGAAGAGTGTTTAATGTTAAATAATATCTTTTCTTGATAATAAAGCTAGCTTAATATAACGTCCCTGACCCGGAAGTCACTAAACAAGTGCTCCATGCCGGGGGGTTACAAAACCATAAGCGCGCATGCCCGTATGCAAAAGGCTGCCGACTAGCAGCGGGGGTCCATGTAGTCAAGTGGGGAGACTATACCCTCTCATTATCAGAGTAAGCCATTACAGAAACATCCAAATAGCGGAAACAATAATCAATAACCAAGAAAGAAGTACAACAACCATTTCCAACAATAAATATGTCATGTCATACTACAAGTGCAAAAGTGAACAATGCCCACAAAAAGACAATGGCCAAATCCTTAAAATGGTTCCGACACCATGTTCGGATCCTCCACCATGTGCTACCCATGTCCACTCAGCTATCTAGCAAGGAATCTTTCCCTTGTCCTGACCTTCAACCATGAAGTCTTCATGGGTACCCAATGGAGGCCCAAGCATGGTGTGAGTACGACTCAGTAGGCCACCACCAGCGGTGTCTACAAAATATCCAGTCTAAATAGGTAGTGCATGAAAAAGAAATATGAATTATAATTACCAAGTGATTATGTAAGGTTCCATTAACCAGTTCAGAGCCAAATCCATTACCACTTCCATTGCCATTCATTTCACACCAATTATCATCACTTACCATTTCATCACATTTCCATGAGTTAAACACATACAATATGTTACATGGTTCTAAGGCCAAAAAATCACATGCAAGAGGGTAAACACCTCGTTGTCCTATCTCAGTAGGACCCCCCCCCCCCCCCCCCTCATAGCAACCATATCCTCACCCCGAAGACTCACATCGAGTGGATGCAACCAATAGGGAAACATAGTATCAGTCCTATCCCTACCTTGTGCATTTAGGGTAGAGTTCAGAGCATCAGTCTTCACTTCACACGTGGGCATAGAGCCTCATTCATACCCCACACTACCATGCCATGTTCACATTCTTATATTTAAGTAACCATAAATATTCCAACCATATCCCAGCGGCAACCATCATTCACAACAACCCACATGGGAAACAACATTATGCCTTAACCCATTAACACATTACCATTTCACATCATTTAACCATTCACCCAATTATCATGTTTTATGCCTTTCCCACTAAGCATTCAAAACTAGACTCATAATCTATCCCATTATGGTCCTTAATCAGTTTACACATTAACCCATTTAACTCATTCATCATTCCCGTGAATCAACATTTAACCCATTTCAAATAACCCTAGGTTATTTCCATGTCTAGGTGCATTTCCTATCTTCTATTCCAAGTTCAACAAATAATTCCATCATAGTTATCAAGGGATCTACAATTCATTACAACAAGGTCACTTGGTTAATATCAAACCCTAAATCTGGGAAAAGCCAGTACATCCCATAGATGGCCCCAATTAGGTCAACTATATCCCAACACATCCCACGGGGATAGTGAGGGTTCCCATTTTCCATTTTAAACACCATTATTAAAAAACATGCCAAAGTTATCCAAAACATAACCAAAGGAAAGAAAGAACACAACTAAACATGAACAAACCCTAAATAACCTTGGGATATAACTTGTAGACCACCTCCCTCGAATCCGTTGTTGAATGCACCCTCAATCGAGCCCTTAGATATCGATTCGACCAACCCTTGGAGCTCCAACCTAAAACTCACCCAAAAGATAGGGTTTTAGGGTTTTGGAACAAGAGGGAGAGAAGACACAAACCCTAAACCAAGAAAAGAACCAATGACGATATTAGCCTTACCTGGAGCTTCAATCTGCAACCAACAGCACAAAAAACACCTTATAAAAGGGAGATCGATCTCATGGTGATCTTGGGTGAATTGGTTCATTCCTAGGGTGAAGAAGGAGGAAATTGAGGAAAATCCTGAGATGGGGTTATAAAGCCCAGAGTGTAAATTTTGTAAATTTTCCAAGTTTAAGTGGACGCACGGTTTAGCCTCACGGTTTGGAAAACCGTGCGCAAACCATGCACACGCCACTGCCCAGAGGCGGGAGAGTCACATGATTTAGCCGCACGGTTTGGAAAACCATTCACAAACTATGCGCTCGCTTCTGTCCAGAGGGAGGGTCGCACGGTTTAGTCTGTGCAGGCCGCGCGGTTTGGCTGACCGTGCGCAGGATGTGCGCCTTGGTCTGCTTTTCCCAGACTCCCCTTCTTCCATGCCTTAAGCCCCTGGAACACCCCCAAGGCCTCTCGCACATCAAAGAAACCTTTCAAAGCACAAAAAGCAAAGATTTCAACCCAAAACACAACAAAAAATACCTTACCAAAAACCGAGATCTTACAACCTCCCCTCCTAATAACGGCTTGTCCTTGAGCCGAGCTTCCAAACCTCATTGCTCCACTGAAGAGAATAGTTCGGGCCACTGAGCCCGTATATCCAGTTCCCGCTCATATGTGTATTCCTAAACATTCCCATGCTGCCATAGTACTCTCACTTATGGCACAACCTTGCCTCGCAAGACCTTTTCACTACGATCCACCACATGAACTAGATGCTCCTTAAAGGATTCATCAACCTCAAGCTACACATCCTCAACATCAACAACATGAGATGGGTCAGTGTGATACTGTCGAAGCTGCGACACATGAAACACATCATGCATCCCACCATACCACTGTGGAAGAGCCAATCGGTATTCCACTAGTCCGATCCTCACTACAATATCAAAAGGTCCCATATACCTACGCGCCGACTTTCCCTACATCCGAATCTGATAGTGAACCAACCTTGGAGACACCTGAAGGAATACATTATCACCCACCCCAAACTCAAGAGGTATACTCCTCCGATCTGCACCCGACTTCTGTCTGCTCTAAGACATAGCCATTCACTTCCTGATCAACTAAACTCTCTCAGAAGTCTCTTTCATGAGACTCGGCCCCAACAACTCAGATTCACCGGCCTCTAGCCAACACAACGGAGATCTACAAGATCTCCCATAAAGTGCCTCAAACGGTACCATGTGAATTGTAGCCTGAAAACTATTGATGTAGGAAAACTCAACCAATGACAGGTGCCTCTCCCAACAACAACCAATTTCCAAGACACAAGCTCTCAACATCTCTTCCAACACTTGGATTGTATGCTATGACTTCCCTCCCGTCTACTGGTGGAAATCCATACTCAAAAACACCTACATTCCAAGTGCCTTCTACAACCCTTGCTAGAATCATGATTTGAACCACAAATCCCGATCCGAAACTATGGTCTGCGACACCCCATGTAACTGCACGATCTCCCGAACATACAACTCACCCAACTGGTCGGCTGTATAGGTCTCCTGAATCGGTAAGAAATGAGATTCTTTCGTTAACCGATCCACAACTACCCAGATTGAATTATTCTTCCACGGTGTCCTCAGAAGACCCACAACAAAATCTATTGATACATTGTCCCACTTCCACTCTGGAATGGGAAATGGATGCCACAAACCCCCTGGGCGTTGATGCTCGGCCTTCACCTGCTGACAGGTAAGTCACCGTGCCACAAAGCCCACAACATCCTTCTTCATTCCAGGCCAGAAAAACTTCCTTCAGAGATCACGGAACATCTTGGTCAAACTAGGATGCACACCCCACTTTGATGCATCGAACTCACACATCAACTCTTTTCGCACACACTTTGGCACAACCACACGATCACGAACACGAAAAACACCATCCACACCGATGGCCCATCCAGAAGGTAGCTCCGCAACATTAAGCGTTTCCTTCATGTACAAACACTCAGGATCATCATGATGACTTTCCTTAACTCGACTCAAAAGCTTCGACTCCATCTTCAAGGAAGCCGGAGTGACCTGACCATTCTCCTTCTGCACCTCTAGGTGCATATCTACAAAAAAATCCATCACCTTCCACTCGGTGTTGGACTCCTGAACTGCTTGATTATGATCCTTCCTGCTCAAAGCATCAGCAACATTATTTCCCTTTGTTGGTGTGTACACCAACTAGAAGTCAAAATACTGGAGATATTCAACACATCTCTGCTATCTAAGATTCATATCCCGTTGTGAGAAGATGTACATTAAAATCATATGGTCTGTAAACATATTAAACTGTTCCGCCAATAGATAGAGCCTCTAGCACTTCAAGGCGTACACGTCTACAGCCAACTCATGATCATGAGTGGGTTAGTTCTGTTCATGGGGTCTCAACTGCCTTGACCCATAAGCCACAATACGCTCATCTTGCATCCACACAGCCCCATGTCCTATTCCAGATGCATCACAAAACACAATATACTTCTTACCTTGCTCAGGTAAGATCATGATAGGTGTGGTCGTCAACCGCTTCATCAATAATTGAAAGGAATTCTCACAAACCTCAGACCTTTCGAACCTGATTCCCTTCTTGGTCAAGCCCAAGACTGGTGCTACCAAGCGAGATAAATCCTAAATGAACCTTCGGTAATACCCAGACAAGCCCAGAAAACTCTAAACATCAGAAACAATCTTGGGGTGATCCCAAGATACAACGGCATTAACTTTCATTGGATCCACTAACACACCTACCTCCGAGATGATGTGACCCAGAAAATGCACCTCACCTCCCCAAAATTGACACTTTGATATCTTGGTGTATAGTCGGTGCTCACTTAGCCTACCCAAGACGATGTCAAGATGTTGGGCATGATCGTCGTGAGTTTTTGTGTACACTAAGATATCGTCAACGAAGACAACCACAAACTGATCTAGAGAGGGATGAAATATCGGGTTCATCAAAACCATAAACACCTCCGGAGCATTGGTCATGAAAAAAAGGCATTACCACGAACTCAATCAACCCGTACCGTCTCTAGAAAGTTGTCTGTGGTATGTCAGAAGGCCTCAGCCTTAACTGGTGATAACCCAACCTCATGCCGATCTTGGAAAACACCGATGAACCCCTCAACTGGTCAAAGAGGTCATCTATTCTATGAAGTTGGTTCCGATTTTTCACTGTCATATGATTAATCTTCTGATAATCAACACACAGACTCAATGACCCATCAGCCTTTTTTGAAAAAAAGCACAGGAGATATCCATGGAGACGTACTAGGGTGGATAAACCCCTTATTCTCCAACTCCTCAAGCTGAACCTTTAGTTCTTGGAGTTCTACCGGTGCCAGTCGGTATGGAGGAATAGAAACTAGCTCCGCTCCCAGAAACAACTCGATTGTGAACTCAACATCCCTCTCAGGTTGTAACCCCAAGAAATCCTCAAGAAACACATCCCAGAACCGTTCCACCATAGGAGGGAAAATAGACTGTTCCCCTCTTTCATCATCATTGAGAAGGAGACATGACACTTGGGTCATGAGTCTACTCATTTGTTGACAAAATGGCCCTGCATGCCCTGCTCGAACATTCCATTCGCCATGGTAGACATAAGAGTCACCCTCAAGCAACCTGAATGATACTCTCCAACGATAATAGTCATTGTACACCCGATATAACACCAACCAATCTATTCCCATGATTAGGTCAAACCCTGAAATCTTGAGAACGAACAAGTTACATAAAAAACAATACCCACCAACTTCCAAGGCACATTCCTTGCACTTCTTGATATCATCAACCCTCACTCCAAACGGGGTGTCAATTGACATCACTCCACACACTCCCTCTACATGTAAACCCAACACTACCATAAGTTGAGTAGAGATAAAAGAGTGTGTGGAACTTGTGTCAAACAACTGACTAGCAAACATAGAAGATAAAAGGATCGTACCTGGAACAGTCGATGGTTCAAGCTCGCTATCACTAGGAGCAAACTGAACTGCCTGAAGCAAATCTACCCCTCTACCCTAGGCCCCATCCTGAGTACTCTGTGCTACACTGCCATGCTGGTGTGAGCGATCTTTACCTAGAGTTCCATGTCCACTGCCCCTGCCAGTATGGCCCGTGGATCTGCAACTGTGTGCCTGATATGGGGCAACTGATCCTCTTCCCGTATCTGGTAGCTACTTTCCACCATCATGCTCCCCTACATGCTGAGTATTCCTGCAGAACCTTAGAAAATGTCCCATACTTCTGCACAAATGACACTCAATTGGAGGTCGAGGACACTGACCACACATATGCCCCGGCCTAACACAATCACAGCAGAACACCAGATTCCCACTCTGAGAAGCCGACCCTCTCTTCTTATTACCTTGTTGGAAACATTCCAAATGACGCTTCTGACCTTCGGAAGATGCACCACTTGTCCGCCCCGCTGGCACGACAAGCCCACCACCCGAATCTCCCTTCAGGTTTCCTTCAAAGATGATTACCTGATCCACCACATCTGCAAACCTCTTCAAGTGAATGATATTTACTTGAGACCTGATCTCGTGTCTCAGCCCATCCTGGAAACACCTTGCTACTTATGCCTCATCCCCAGCTAACACTGGGACGAAGCGTTGCAGACCAGTGAAGAGACTAGCATAGTCCATAACCGACAGTGATCCCTAAGTCAGGCTCATAAACTCTGTAGCCCACTCCTACCCCAATGTCTCTGGGTAGAAATGCTCTAGAAACATCTCCTGAAAATCCTTCCACAACATCCCCTCAGCATGCTCGGTCTGAGCCTGAATATCCCCCCAACGCCTTTCCTGGCCCCACAACATATAAACGGCCAGCTTTACTCACTTTTCAATATGGGTCTCCAGATGATCTGGTATCATCTGGATGGACTCTAACCAGAACTCTACTACCTATGGCCCACCCTCTCCGGTGAAATTCAGATGGTGCTACCGCTGGAACTCCTTGGTCAGCTCATACATACTTGGTGTAACCCGCCCTGGGTCCTGATCCATCATCTGCATAAGGCGAGCCAAGATCTCTTGTAACTGGTGTTCTCTACCTTCATTGATCACATCATTTTCTTGATCTTCTACAAGAGGAGTGTTCTAATCAACATCCTCCCATAGCCTAAATGGCAACCGACGTCATGGTGGCATCTCTCTATAATGCCAAGCACGAGATTTAGAATGCATACCATAAACTTTCATGACTTCATCACAGAGGAATCCCTTTGAGCCACAACAACCCGCTTGTTTCATTTCATTCTTCTCTTTATTTCTTGGTTTCATGAAATGCATAATGCACCCTACTTTCCTACCTCACACACCCCGCTCATGCGTGTGCCTAATACAATGCATGTAACCTATCTCCCTAGGTTCCTACAATTATTCATGAGTACAAATCCTCATTCCAATAAGTCCACGAGCCAAATATTGTAAAAGAATCACATCAAACCACATGTGCATCACCCAATGGTGAAATATCATCAAATGTAACAACACACAAACAAGAACAACATTTACCACCCAGGGTGACTTGGGTTTTCCCCCGTACCTAGGTTTGCTACTCCCAAGTACAAGATCATTACCAAGGCCCTACACATTTTAACCCTTGGATACCAATCCCAAATAACAAGACCTCAGAGAAGGAAAAGAAATACCTCCTCTAGTACCACTTTGTAACGTCACAGACCGGGAAGGAACTAAACTAGTGCTCCGAGCTGGATGGTTACACGACCTTAAGCGCGCCTCCTAGTATGCCAAAGGCTGCCAACTAGCAGCGGGGTCTATATAGTCAAGTGGGGAGACTATACCCCCTCATTTTCAGAGTATTCCATAACAGAAACAACCAAATAGTGGAGAAAATAATCAATAACCAAGAAAGAAGTACACCAACCATTTCCAATAATAAATATTTCATGTCATTCTACAAGTGAAAAAGTGAAAAAATCCCACAATAAGACAATGACCAAATCCCCAAAATGGTTCTGACCCCATGTTTGAATCCTCCACCAAGTGCTACCCATGTCCACTCAGCTATCAAGAAAGGACTCTTGCCCTTGTCCTGACCTGCAAACATGATGTCTGCCTGGGTACCCAATGGCGGCCCGAGAAGGGTGTGAGTACGACTCAGTAGGCCACCAGAAACGGTTTCTACAAACTATCCAGTATAAACAGGTAGTTCATGCAAAAGAAATATGAATGATAATTACCAAGTAATAATTCAAGGTTCCATTAACCAGTTTGGAGTCCAAGCCATTTCCACTTCCATTACCATTCATTTCACCCCAATTATCATCACATACCATTTAATCACATTTCCATGGGTTAAACACATACAGTATGTTACATGGTTCTAGGCCCAACAATCACATGAAAGAAGGTAAAAATCTCATTGTCCTATCCCACTAGGACCATCCCACCCCTCATAGAAACCATATCCTCACCTCAATGCCTCAGTCCTGGTGGATGCAACAGATAGGGAAATAGGGCATCAGTCTTATCCCTACCCCTTGTATTTAGGGTGGAGTTCAGAGCATAAATCTTCACTCAACCCATGGGCATAGAGCCTCAGTCATACCCCACACTACCAAGCCATGTGAACATGCTTATATATAAGTAACCATCAACCTTCCAACCATTTCCCTACGGCAACCATCATTCACAACAACCCTAATGGGAAACCACATTATGCCTTAACCCATTAACACATTACCATTTCACATCATTTAACCATTCACCAAATTCCCATGTGTTATACCTATCTCAATATGAATTCAACACTAGACTCATAATCTATACCATTGTGGTCTTTAATCAATTTACACATTAACGCATTTAACCCCATCATCATTCCTATGAATCAACATTTAACCCATTTCAAATAACCCCTAGGTTATTTTTAAGTCTAGGTGCATCACCTAACATCGATTCCAAGTTCAACCAATCATGACAACACAGTTATTGAGGGCTCTATAATTCATGACAAAAAAGTCACTTGTTTAATATCAAACCATAAATCCGGGAAAAGCAGGCACATACCATAGATGGCCCCAATTTGGTCAAGTTTATCCCAACACATCCCTTGGGGATCGTGAGGTTTCCCATTTTCCATTTTAAACACCATTATTACCAAACAGGGCAAGGTTATCCAAAACATAAGCAAATGAAAGCAAGAACACAACTAAACATGCACAAAACCCTAAATAACCATGGGATATAACTTGTAGACCACCTACCTCGAATCTGCGGTTGAACAAACCCTCAATCAAGCCCTTAGAACTCTATTTTACCGACCCTTGGTTCTCCAACCTAGAACTCACCCAAAAGATAGGTTTTTAGGGTTTCGGAACAAGACGGAGAGAAGACACAAACCCTAAACCATGAAAAGAACCAAGGAGGAGATTAACATTTCCGAAGCTTCAATCCGCAACCAACGGCACCAGAAACGCACTAGAAATGAGGGAGATCAATCTCTTGGAGCTCTTGGTAGAATTGGTTCGTTCCTAGGGTGAAGAGGGAGGAAATGGAGGAAAATCCCGAGTTGGGGTTATAAAGCCCGGAGTAGCAATTTTGTAAATTTTCCAACATTAAGGGGCAGCATGGTTTAGCAGCACGGTTTGGAAAACCGTGCACAAACTGTGCGCACGTCACTACCCGGAGGAGGGGGAGTTTCACGATTTAGCTGCACGGTTGGGCAAATTGTGTGCAAACCATGTGCTCACTTCTTTCTTGATGAGGGAGGGTCACACAGTTTAGTCTGGGCAGGCCGCACAGTTTGGCTGACCGTGCGGATGTCGTGTGCCTTGGTCTGCTTTGCCTAGACATCCCTTCTTCAGTGCCCTGAGCCCCCGGAACACCCCCAAGGACTCTCACACTTCCAAGAAACCTTTCAAATCCCCAAAAGACAAGGGTTCAACGCAAAACACAACAAAACAAACCTTTCCAAAAACTGGGATCTTATACGTAATTATTGCAAAAAATATATGAATTATTAGGTAATTAATATAATATTTAAAATATAGTGGTTATTCTATATATATATATATCACGTAAATATATATAAATATTCTTTTATACATACATTTATTACATAGAGTTGTGGCCTTAATGGATTGTTGAGCTTCTATACTAAAAATAATTGAATTTACATGTATATTAACTCGATGATCGTATATATTTACTATTATTGGATGTTTTTAGTTTGGATTATAAATGGTTTGATGACACTAGTTAATAAATATTCTTTCTTCTAAACTATCAGTGAGATTATGTTTGTTTTGGGAGGGATCCACCATGTTTAGATCGGGGCTTCCATGACTATTGAAATTTGGAATTTCTTATTGTGTAGTTAGTTGGTACATGTTGAGATCCGAGATTGTATGTATTTATCATTGAATCCTTTGAAGACTCACTCATGGATATATTTTTTTGGGTCCTAACAACCTTATACAAGAGGTTTTTATGTTTAGGGAATCTTGTTTGTATTTTATTGTTTTCAAGCCCAATAATGACAAGTTTATTGAATGAAAAATGAATTTATAAAAGAACATAGGGGATGGTTGTTTGTGTTCATTATGATTTATTATTGAAACCATGTGATGATTTAATAGAATTATTAGATAGGTATAGGTCAGATATTTGGAAACTATCCATTGAGAGTATGGAAAAAAGTTATCATTCAATTAAATAAATTGACTAAACTAGATACTTTAATTCATATTAATACTTAACGAATATTATATTATAAATTATCTAGTGAATATTAAAAATATGTACATGTTGGCATGTATTCCAATGAAATGTTTTTATCTTAAAACATATTCATGGTGGTTGGGTATCGGGATGAATGATATCTATAGTTGAGTTTAAGCATATGTAGTTTCCACTAGATTGGATGTCTGCATTATGTAATTTTTATTTTGATGTTTCATAAGCACCAAATCTTGGGTCAAATGAGAAGAATCATTACAAATAATTTTAGTATGGGGGTTTTGTCAAAAATCCATGTTATTAGGGAAATATGTGGATGATTTTTCATACTTCACCACTCTCACATTATTGTTTCATGATGAGTAGGAATATACAAGAAATAATGTTTTAACATATTAGGTAGGTTTCTACATAAGATATGATGGATATTAGTTTCACAATACATTTTTGTGATAGTTGTAGAAGTATGATGTTATAGGGCATACATGTATTCCAGCTATAGTGATATTGTTTCCTATATGTTTATTTATATAGGATATGATGTATTTATGCATAATTCATGATACATAATTAATTGAATCTTCCAGTCATACACCAAGGTTACAGATGAGGTGATGAGATGAGGATATAAAATTTCTATATATACTGATGTGAGCAAGTGATTATGTACCATACATGGTAATTGTTTAGATAAAGATATGTGTTGACCAACATGTTATCTCACTTGACTTATTGAAGGTATGAGAGCATATGATAGTTGGTGTTAGGGACAAAACAAAATAAACATTTTTTAAGTATACATGGGGTACCCTTAATATTTATGTTATTTTGAAATATAATTAATTACTTAAATTTGTCACATGGTGATCGATCATAATTCAGGATGGAATAAATTTTTACCTAATTTGGAAAAAATTATGTTCTATTTTTTTTCACTAAGGTTTAGTATGACTCATTCTCATTTTCAAAATAGATTTTAAGGAAGATCTTATTGAGTAAAAACATATAATCTACCAATGTATATATATATAATCTATACATTAGGTTGGTAGGATCTCGTTTTTGATAAATATGGGTGTAATTATATGGGGGGATTATTAGGAGATATTTAATTAAATTCCAAATACATAATATTTCGATTATTGAATTTCAGCTTTTTTATTTTTAATGAAATTTTTTTCAATTTTTTCAATTTATCCTTTGTTTTAATGGAATATAATTTTATTTTATTAGGTATGAGAGGGTTTTATTGTTTATTATATGGGATTTCGTGTGTAAATTATGATTTTCATGATTAGTTTCTATGAGGATCACATAGAATATCCTTTAAAATCAACCTATGTATAAAAAAACTTTTATTTCCAGGTACTTGTGAGTTTTTTTGCATTTTTTGAGTTAATAGCTTGGATTGGATGATTAAGGTAATTTCGAGTTCACGGTGTATTCCTAGGATTTTCATTTTTATATTTTATTTGTTTCATTTTGTCTAAAAATATTACTATTTTATTTATATGATTTATTTATCTATGTGATTGAATGGGTTGGTGGTATTAATTTTAACACTTATACATTATCCTTTACAAAGGGGTAATTCATCCCATATATTTATATTCCATAAAATATGTTCTATTCATAACCAAATTTCTTATTAAATAGTGTATTAAAGGATAATATTATGAATTATTAACAAGAAAGAAGGGGTTCTAATTGAGTGGGGTCATGACCTAAATTGTCCTTTGTATATAGAAGTTATTTGGGATTGTATATAAGATGATTAATAATGTAATTTTTAACAGGGATTGAGAAATAATGATACATAAGATTTGTGTTCTCTTATGTAATATTTTTCAAGAACACAAAATTTTATAATTATCATTCCTATGGTAACTTATTTATAATATATTGTTTTAGGGTTTAGAAAATTATCCAAATTATACGGGTTTATAATTGATGATAATGAATTATTCTTCAAAACAAAATATAACTATGTAATTAGTTAGTTGAGATAATAGAATAATTACGGCGATGAATTAATTGGAATTAATTGAGAATATCATCAATTTATAAGTCAAGATTTATAAATACACTTGAATGAAATTTTTCAATGGGAAAGCACGTGGAATTATTTGGAAATATTAAAGTCCATAATAAATTATAGAATTACATGTGTTGATGGAAAATGAATTATGTATAATGGGGAGAATCCTTTTTATATTAGTTGAAAATTTTCTATTTATTGGGGATAATGCGATGGAAAATACTATAAGATTTTCTTAATAAATGGATGATTCTTAGGTTATGATTTTTTGTCCCAATTGGAAGTAATATAAATCTGTTTTCTGAATTAATTATGCTTTTATTCTACAAAAATTATAAAGACAATTAGAGGAAATAGAGTGAATGATAAAATAATTATGAAATATAATATGATATAAGAGAATAGATAAATTTAAATGTAATACAATTTGATGGGGAAGAAGATAAATATTACATTAGATTATCAAACATCTTTCAAGAAGGTTTTTCCTTAATTTAACGAGTATCTAGTTATCGATTATATTACAATAATTTGTTCCATTGGTTATAGAAATTTCAATGAAATACCACCCCCTGTAGCTTTAAGTAGATAATAAAAGGTAAGTTCTATGTAGTTGTTGAATGAATCCACCATAGAAAGAAGACATAATTATCCTTTTTAGAGGTGAACCTCATTAACAAATATTCAATGCATTATTCATTTTTTTCAATACTGTAATTTTGAGGGATTATAATTGAATAAGCCATTGGGTATTGGGGATTTATAATGGAAAAATTTCAACAATGATTTACCCCCCCCAAACTATTGATCACATCATTTAGTGATCCTAATGATTAAACAAGATAAATATAGAATGGATTTTTCTAGTTGTGGTGATAAGGATATTCAAATATCTATGATGTTTGTTTTATAGTGATGTGAAATCAAAAAAGTGGTGGAAATTTCATTTTATAAGATTTATTTCCATAATTCATTATATTTTTATGATTAGATGAATTTTAAATTTTAGATGGATAAATTAGGTTAATTTATAAAAATATGTAAGAATATGTCGAGGGATAAAATTATAATTACATGATTTATTGAAAAATTATTGACAACCGTAGTATTTTTTACAATGACCATTGATTATTATGATATAATTTTCATTAATTAATGCAACATTGAATGTATCTTTTTCATATACAATCAATTATACAGATTGATGTGAAATTAATATAAAAATACATGAAATATTAAGATCGTAGTATTGGAATTGAATTATTATAATGTGTTTAATATATATATATATATAAGGATGTTGAATAACCAAATGTATTATGATGTAGGATTATATCACATTGTCGGTGTCAAAGTGTTTATAAATATGTAATCATGTTACTTGATGTAGAGTATGTATGAAATGTAAAATAGAGTAAGGGATATTGAAATATCAATTTTATTGAGTTATTCATTGTGAATTTTTTTATATTTATGTCATTTCATGAACGAATAAGAAATCATAAGATATGATTCAAGAATATGAAATGTGAAATCGAGTAAGGGATATTGTAATATCATTTATTAAACATTAAAAAGGATGGTTTAGTTTTATCCACTGATTGATGATTATTTCATACTATATTATAGTGAATTGATGAATTGAAGTGTTTGATATATTTATGGGTTGAGTAGATATGTATTAAATTAAAAATAAATATCCATTAAAATTATATTAGAAAAATATATAATTATGAAAATTCTGAGTTCTCCATCAATCAATTATTTGGATGACTCTTTTGTTTTTCACATGAAGTTGGAAAATCAAAAATAAATATTGTGATTAGTTTCATGAATTTTGACAATCTTTCTTGAATTTGATAAAAAAATAAAAAAGAAAATTAAATTTATATGTTTTCTAAGGAGACTTCATCTTTGTTTTTTCATCGTGAAATTTATTAATATGGTATAATATCATCAATTAGATGATGAAATATTGAGTTTTTGTTTTGAAAAAAATGTTAAAGTATAAATTAATTAATATAATAAGAACTATAAACTTATATAATTTGTTTAATACAGAGTTTAGTTTCTTCATTTAGTGGATAATAATGAAGTAATTAAAATTACCTATATTAGATAATGAAATATTATTTATTATTTTATTTAAAGGATTTAATAATGTTTTGAAGAATATTGGAAAAGAATTATATATTTTATGATGTGATTTTAGTATAGTTTTTATGGATGAAGAAATCTTGTGTAATAATTTATGATTAATATGGATGTTTATGTAATTCTCAAAGGGTAAAATTATAATACACTGTGTAAGAAAGAGATCTGGTTAAATGATTTATATAAGTACAATCATAAAAAACTTAAGACCACAAATTAATTAGTATAGGATTCCAAATACTATGTATGAGTTACTCTATAGTAATAATTGATAAAAAATAATAATCTTCATATCAAATAAACAATATTTTGTGTTCTAATATGGTTTATATCATGTCTTCAACACCACTGCAGGAGTAGTTTGATCTTGTGTAATAATAATATGAGGTCATGAATTTAATTTCATAGGTTATGTAAATTTAAAAAAAGGTTAAGTATATGATATTTTACTTATTATGTGGTATTCTTGAATGTGTTAGTTCATTATTTATATGATAATTTATTGATGATATTATAGTGATTTTAAAATATCATTTATTTTTAATTTTAGTAATTGAAATGAATTTTTTAATCAAGAAAATATAAGCTTGATTTTTTAATGTGTGTATGTTAACTTGTTTTAAAATAAATATCATCATAATAAACATTATTTAGTTTATGATATTCAAAAAATATATTTATTTTAGTTCATCCTTTTGAGTTTATAAGATGGATAATGAGTTTGAGAGAAAAGTGGGGGTGAAATGATAAATCTATTTTAGATCAAAATAATGGTGAGTTGTATTATGTTAAATTTTTTTAGGGAATATATTAAATGAAAATTTTATTTCCATCTTAGTAGGGGAAGTATATGTACTTTTTGATTATGGGAAACTATGAATATTTCATAAGATCTGTTTAATTTAGTTATAAAAAATTTTTGTAAATAGATGCGATTCTCTATAAAGAACATATATGTAAGTGTAAAATATATTGGTAAACCATCCACGGGGACAAGGATGTTACCTTCATATATATTTTCTCTCTATGATATTATTGGAAATATTTTTATTATATTGAACTTAACACATCATCGATATACTCACTAATATTGAGGGTAAACCTTCTAAAATTATCATTTTCATATTGCTTTGTTATTTATTATTGTATAAATTTTTGCTTTGGATATATTATAAGAACTATAATCATTCATCATAATATGTTTATGTTTTTGAATAAAAAGTGAATATAGTCAATAAAAGTATATCCACGCCAATTTACACCCCCCACTCAGTTTGGACACATGAGTTCATTGGTTATAACTAATTTAGATGTATGAATGATATTTTCATGAAATGTCCTAATGGGGCCTATGTTGTAACATTACAATCCCACATATAAAAGGCTAGTGGATGGAACCTAGTTTTGAGTAGGCATATAACTAACATGGGAGTCCTTACACTATTTACCTATACCCACTCACACATTTTCAAACCAATACAATGTTGAAATTGAAAATAACTGATAAAGCAAGCATGGATTAATCTAAATCCACTACCAAATTATGGTAGTATGTAATGTATTATAAACTGGGAAAAATAATATCCCACTAAAATTAGTCTGAAGATATTTCCACCTTGATAGTATAGATGGGGATTGTTGTCAAGAGAACCATAGGAACACACCTTGGTTCGTTTGGATAACTAAACACTACCTGATCATGTACCCTTTAGGACTCTGTAAAAAGGTCCATCATCTGTTTAAGACAAACCATGTTAGGGAAAATCTCATGCATGGGTGAGTATAACAATACAATGTATGAAAAATTGAAACACTAAGCATATAGAAATAAGAAGAATAATTATATCTGAACCGGAATATGTCCATGAAAAATTTAACAACATATCCAGATATAATCAAAAAATACATATAGTTTCAAATAATTCCACAATAGTAATTCTATCATGTGATTCTTTCTAAAAGGTTCCACATATAACTCATATAAGATAACACACTCCAAAAGTCAGATAACACGAATGGAATCCATATGAGATGTACATCTTATCGAGTCTGTCCATATGAAGTATTCATTTGAAGATGGAGTATAATGATACACATTTTAGGATCACACCCAAGGCTATATGGTGGACTAAAAAATCAATCTAGAATATCCCACTGAGTAAAGGATCGACCCCCACATAATGTTGGTCGTGATGAGAAAAATAACTTGGCCAAAAATATGGTGATAAATAATCTCACTCTTAGACCACTGAAGGTTACCAAGAACTCTTTTGAATTTGACATATTGATGATATAATTCTCTTATGTGTATGTATTGATTCCATTCTAACCTCCATGGAATGAATATATAGACTCCACCCTAACAAAACGTGTTTAAGATAAAGAGGAAAATGTCTCCTAATCTTTTTTGAAGGTGTGGAAAGCATGTCCCACCATAAAAGTGACCTTCCAGTTTATATTGACCCATGCACATATCCATGTCAAAGTACACAGTATCTCTCAAACCACAACCTTCTGAAAATTTCCACATACATGGATCTTCTTATGTATACTAGGTCTGGCTATGACCATGTCTGAATACATAATGTTTCTATTCCAATGAACTCTTGTGTGTGTTCATGTACACTCTAAATTACACATCAAGATACCCATTCATATCACATGCCCTGTGAAATGGTTTCATTCTGTGTGTTATTAAACATATCCAAAAAAACCTTAACACCACAATAGTGTTCCCAAACTAAATATATCACTATATTACACATTTCATGCATTTTTTATATTATAGAATACCATATCTAGATCCCACATCTTTAGATTCTCCCCTAACCCTCGATCCAAAAACACATCTCACTATAAAGTCATGAAACCTAACCTAATGAGCCATGACCTCATCTATTAACTTATTAAGACCCATAAATTATTTTAGGGAATAATATACATGTGTCTTCTATTATTTCTTGAACCAAAACACATTGATTTGGTATCCACAAATAAATTTGATCCACTACTTCCTCCATCATAATTTGACCTCATCATCAATTTGATATTGGATTTGGGATATCGAATCATTGTCCCACAAAATGGCTTTGAAAATTTAAATTTCATGTGAATCAGTAGAATGACTTGTAAAATTAAATCTTATTTTTGAAATCACATATAACAATGATGAAAATCCATAAAACATGTAAAATATGAACAAACCTCACTCGTGTTCAATTGGCATTTAATTTTTTTGTTACAATGATTAATGAATAATAATAATGACATTTAAATTTTCCCAATATATCTCTACAAGTAAACCAATCCCAAAATTCAATCAGTCCATCAATAAATACATTATTTGATTAATTGATGATCATAAATGAAATATTATAATAGGTTTATATCCAATCTAGTCAATATCCTTCATTTATTTGGATCTACCAATGATGTATAAATAAGCATCATCATTGACATTTGTGAGATACTATTATTTAGGTGCACACTAGTTTTTGATATTAAATTCATTTTTGAAACACCAATGAAACATCCTACAACGAATCTAGATAGCTCTCTCAACATTTTATTTATTAGGTTGAAAAGAATTCATTTTTTTCTATGACACCACATTTAACGTAGAATATAGGTCACTGCATAAACATGAAAAATAAAATAATTTTATTAATAATTTTATTAATTTTCTCATTCTGGTTTATTCTTCACAAACTCTCCAAACCGAAAAAGGATTTTTCACACTTAAGGTAAAATCCTCATTCTAAACTCAAAGATTCCATCATATTACTAATATAGGGCCATGTTAATATGATGTTTTTATTTTTTTAGGCAACCCTTGCACATGTGATATTAATATATTTAATATATATCAGACATTTATTCTGGGGACACAATTCCTCATAATCACAATCCATATCAGAACCTATTTTCAATAATAATTCATTAAATATCCAATGATATGACATATTAATTCCGAGTCACTACAATCTCCCTACACTGTGGATTTAAGTCTCGAAAATACACAATAAGATGTGGGTAATGAACTCACATCTAGGTCCACCACTCTCGGGTTCTCTCTTATTGATTCCCTTAATTCCACCTGACCTGAACTAGAAAAATATATGACCCATGAAGGATCCTCTCCTTAAAATCCTATATCTCCACTAGGTAATCAGTAATGGTAGATCCATCCTTGATGTCCACCACACCCCAGTTGATAACAAGGGATAGAACACGCACATACATCCTCATCTGTGGCACACGGAAGATATTAATGTACCTAGTATAACATTGAAGGTAGAAATAAATAGTGTGAAAGCTAAAAGACTATACAAAATATCTATAAATTTCCATTGATGCTGAAAGATTACATGATATACTATGAAATTATTTAAAATCAAGTTTGAGGTGAAACTTATAGGAACACTTGGTCCCAATTTTAAAACTTCAAAGGAATCCTTAATATTTACATATATAAATTATGATTGTTCTCTATAGTCCCCATCCACTCCTACAGGATCTAAACCTTCTCAATTTTAGCTCACATAAACTATAGGCCCACATGTGCCGACTCTCATAGGTCGGTCCAATAATAAAGTGACCTACTGGGTTGGCCATATAAGACCTATAATGATGCCATACCAATGGTGGAATTATAGATGTTGTTGAATAAAAAATCCACAAATGGTCAGTGAAACTCACAACTATAGACAATCTCCAACATGAATGCTCACCAAATGTACTCTAGAAAAAAAATGGTCCACTAAGTATGGCCATCAGTTTGGTAGTGAAAAGAAGATACCAAATGTAATTGAATCCCAAAATCCCCATACAATAACTTCCATCACTAATATTTGAAGTAACCAACATAGATAGAAACTATTGTCGATTGAACATAAGGGATTCATATTATCCCATGAATTTATATGTGTCCCATGTTCTCTGTTAAACTCTTCTCATGAATAGCTAGAAAGTGGGACTTATTGATGAGTCAGTCTACAATAACCAAGATAGAATCATGTCCCATAGAAATATATGGTAAGAATATCATGTTGTCTATGGATATCCCATCATAATTCCACCCATGAAACTCAAGGGGTTGTGAAAAAACAACATGGAAAAGGTTGTCAACATTAAATTATAGAAATGTAAGTAATTTAGAGGCAAACATTGCAACTCCCTTCTTTGTCATGGGTCTCCAAATTTTATGTTAGTGGTCCTGGTTAATCCGTTAAACGCTTGGATTTACGACCAAATTGTATTTATGAAAATATCTCAGAACCTCCTTCTGAAACATTACATGTAACATCATGAAACCTATTAAAAGAATGAAATCTATCCCAACATCAACAGATCCAATAGATGTGTGTCTAATGGATATTTATATATCTAGTGTCTCAAGGACAACATCCCCATGTTTTCACCACTAACTTGTTTCAACAAGAGATGGGTAAAACCCATATAATGGAGGTATGCAGAATAATATTCATCCATAATGAATAACTATAATGAGGACAACCTCTCTCTTGACTCTCTTAGTAGCTATGAATAAAATCTCTTATAGAGTAAATCTAGTACAACAATTTCCTTCCCATGAGTATATTAAATCATGTTGTCATAATTCTAGAAGAAATATATCTATCACCTATATCTCATGATCATATAATTTTAATTGAATATATAATTGAGAATCATGTTGTCAGAATAGACTATAAATTGCTCCCCCATCAAGAAGTGTCTCTACATCATTAGTTGGAAGAATAATCCTGCTTAGTAAAGATCATGGGTCACATTATTCTTATCATGTGGTCTCAACTAATGTGAATCCTTTGAAATAATTAGCATCTTATACTTAATAAAAAACCATCAATATTACAAATTCATTATAGAACACTACATACATGACACCCTCCTTAAAAAATTTCAGGATGGGAACGCTCGTCAATATCTTCCTCAGTATATAGAAATCATACTTCCATATCAATGTCTACATGATAGGATTCCCATTTCTGGTCAATGATTTCATGGAAGCTGGTATCCATGAGAAATGATGCTTGAATATCAAATAGTAGCCTACTAACCTATGAAATATCCATACCTTTTTAATTCTCTTCAGTGGATCCCAAGCTAACATTACCTTGACATTTGACATGCCCATTTTAAAACCATCTGTTGAGATAACAGTTCCTAGGAAGTGGGCCTCCTAAATTTTGAATGAGAAAATGGAGGGATTCTTGTAATTCTATTTCACTCATAGTACATTGAGAACCATCTTCACATGTCATATGTTCTCTTCAAACATCATGTTTATTAGGATATCATCGATAAATACTACCTTGAACTAGTATAATATTTTATTACCGATATGATTCATGTGTTCCATGAATGTTGTTGGGGAGGTAGTCATGCCAATGTGCATCACCAAGTACACTTAGTTACCTTAGAAATATATGGATTACATCATCAATATATCCTTGTCTCATACTTGCATCTTGTGATTGCCTAATATAAGGCCATTGTTAAAGAACCATTGTACCCCTCTCAAATGATCGAAGTAGTTTTCAATCCTATGTAGTGGATATTTATTCTTTTTTCCATTTTTTAAGCGATGGCAATCAACACATAACCTCAATCTCCCTTTCATCTTCTTAGAGAACAACACCAGGGGTATCCTAGGTGAAACACTAGTATAAAAAATCCCTTCTTCAACAAGTCCTTCAACATCACACTCATCTCATGAATATCTACGGGATCCATCTGATATGATAGTGTATATATCAGGGTCATTCATAGGAGTAGATAAACTGAATATTCAATATCTCTATTGGGATATAATGTTGGAACATCCATTGGAAATATTTCCCCATAATTCTACCCCACTGCATGAAATAAAAATTTTCAACACCCACCACACCATGGGTCATACAGGCCATTTAAAAATTCTTCGACTCCACCCTTATATACATGATTACATCATATGATTCTTGCATTTCTTTTTCGTCCATAATGTAATATTGTTTCTATCGGTATGAACACACCACATCCTCTTCATGAAAAATTTAATTTCTACATGAAATGTAGATAACCGGTCCATACCTATGATAATTTCATATGTCCTCATTTCTAATATAAGGAGATCCCAATAGGAACTCTCACATATATGTTTCAGGTCACACGGTCATCATATGTGTGTGACCACAGAGTCATCTCAAGTAGGAGCCTTCAAGAAAAAGGTGTTTTTCATGGGCTCTCTTAGAATATCTAAGTCCCATATAAGATTAATGTAAATTCTGAAAAAAAGTACATGTTTCTATCAATAATATGTATTATCTAGAAATGACATATATTTTACCTCGTATCATCCTTATATCATCTGGATCTTATGCCTTGACCGCTTACAGCAGTCTCTGACCCAGTCCCCCTAAAAACCTGAGCATGGAATTGAACAACTATGGGTGGTGATGATATCACATAATATTTTCTACCACGTAAATACACACTCTCATATTCTTTTTAAATATACACTTCCCTAAATAAGAATATTCTTCTACCACTACCTCTATCTTGGTGACCAATCAACTATCACCGTGTCATCCATATAGTAGGAGAGACAATCTCATACAAGATATCTATGTCGTCACATGTGTAACATCTCCCTTACATGGAATGAATAGACCCATATTGGGAGTCATGTACCATAGACTCTATGTCATGGGATATCCTCCTAAAATGACTCGCACATCTAGGTACTATAGATATATAACATCTATTTAATTATGAAGTATCAGCTCCTATGTTACCACTTTTGGAAAATATTGTCTATGTATTCTCTTCCAGAAATAAATAAACCCCTGTAGATGATGAAATACGCTCAAGAGATGATGTAGTTTGGAACATGAAAAAGCGAAGCAATATTTGGAAGTAGTGATCCTTTTCGGGAGTCCCGGAGGGGTGGCTCGAAAAAAATAATGGGTTGCGTGAAAAAATATTCCCCACGCGAAAACCTCTGGGATTCATGCGAGTTTTCCGCACAGCATGGAAATCTTTCACGCCACGCTCCACGCGGTTGAACTTCGCACTGTCAACATCGAGGAGCGCAATATTTTGTGCCAAATAATTTTTCACACGGACCCGCGATCCTGAGCGCCTTTAAATTCAAGGTCACCCCCTTCGACACCTGGGCCTAAAGAATTTGAACCGCCTCTCCAGCACAAAATTCCCCTATTGTGCGCGCAAATGATATGGCTCTTAGGTAGTAAATTTTTCGCACCTGGTCTCTCAGGGGTCCATCTTTGTGCGCAACTACTCGGGCATGGTCCTTGTACAAATCCCCTCGAAACCATCCCCCCGCATGCAATTCCTTCTGATTGCGCCCAATTAGGTCTTCTGCATGCAATTCATTTTGTGCGCCATCCTACTATATTTTGATCCCAACACTCAATTTCTCATCAACCCGAAGATTTTCATCTGTGAAATTCCTTTTGCACACTGACCTAGTCCCTTTTTCACGCAACAGTGACTTTTGCGCCCCAACCTCCTGCATTGTGCGACCGTGATGTCCCTCCTCCAGGCATCATTTTTGGGTGCCTCCCACGCCCATGACACCTTTTCCATATAGTTATTACACGTACATCCTCCTAGGTTCACACAATGTAACTTCAAAGTCCCCGGGACGACACCGTCCATTGTGTTGCTTCGCCTCATGCTTCTTCTCATAGGAACGCAAATTGTTATTGCTTCTTTGCATAGCCACACTAACGTGGGCCCCTCGATGGTTCACCCCATGACACACTCTCACCAGAGCTTTACTTGTCCCCTCTCTACACCAAGGAGTAGAGGGTACCTGTTATGTATGTCCTAGGGGTGCAAAGAAATCCCACCTCGTCAGAGCTGTAGGACGTTAAACTGCCAATCTTCTTCCTCCTCAAAACATGAAGTTAAAATGTGACCTCGCCCCGTGCTTCGCACGCCGTGTACCCCCACCATGGAATTTCTCCTTGACCACTGGTCTCCATAGGGGATGATATCCTTCTTATGGGAGTGGCGTTTGTCCGTGGGAGAAGGGAATCCATCTCGGTGTAAGCCCCTAGCTTTCTTGTATGAGGCAGCATAACTGCTCTTCATTTCATCTTCAGTCCCCAGGGCCAGAAAAGGGCGGGATGGACACCGAGCCCCTCATTTCTTCGATCCCAAATCCCTCTCTTTCTATTCTTTGTCGCCACCGGGCCTTTGTCCTATAGTAAGTCTCGACTCTTCGGGATGATAACCACACATAAGCCCCTTTTTCCTCTTCGGGATTCTAACCATGTGTAAGCCCCACTTCACTTCCCATGGATGAACCTTTTGCAATGTGATTTTCATGTTGGTTCACTAACACCGTGTGCAACACCTTGGGTAGCCCATTGTGTTAGCCCCATTCCACAGCATGAACTAAGAGGACTTTGATCTTTGCTAAGGCATGGTGCATAAGAAGCCTCCCTGAGGTTCAAGCCACCAACAATCGGTCATTCCAATCCCTTTTACATCCATTTTACCAAACCCCTTCTTGAACTATGGGGACTTTGGTCCTTTCCATGGTAGGGTACATGCGAAGCGTCCACAAGGTTCAAGACCAACACCCATTGGTTCTGACCATTCTGTTCCATGCCCCGTTCCGAACTATGAGAACATTTATCCTTGTCAAGGCAAGGTATGTAGGATGCCTCCCTGAGGTTCAAGCCCAACATCCAGTTGTTACGACACCCCTTCACGTCGGTCAAACAACCCCCTTTACCATCCTAAACTACATGGACGTTGATCCTTGCTAATTTAAGGTATGTAGGAAGCCTCCCTAAGGTTCAATCCCAACAACTGATGTTCACGGCCACTTCACGACGGTCCACCCCCGTCCTGTATGACGTTAAACTGTATTCCACTTTTTCTGTTCCGCATTCAGTGGCTTTCTGTGGCCACTCCATTAAGCGGTAGGCCGTTGTCAGCCTCATTAAGCAGTAATCCATTGGAACTCCAATCAGTGGTAAGCCATTGTCAAGATTAACTACGTTCACTGAACTACATAGACTTTGATTCCCTACCACATGGGTACATAGGAAGCCTTTTCAAGGATCAAGCCCAAAACCATCATTATGATCATGACGATGCCATCCAATATTCCATCATGATTCTTACACGGGCCGCCACATCTTGGTATTATCATGCCACTCTATTTCCCCGTCCCCACAAACAGCACTCGAAAATCAACCCACGTGTTGGCCCTAATATCGGGGTTCCCCTAGGGGGTTCTTCCATCTGATCCACTCTAGTCAGTGTTCTGATCAGCCCGATACATCTCTGTTGGACGTTAAACTTGCGGCAATCCCTGTGTTAACCAGGGGAAGCTGAGGGAAACATCAGATACATGCCCATGGTATATGATTCCCCATGTTCGATGTGGGATTCCTCGAGCTTTTGCTCCCTCAAGAAGCCCTATAATAAGGGATAGAATACAGACATGCCAATACCCCAGCGTCCATATATACTAGTGATTCCCCACGAGACTACTCCCCTTACCGAAGGTTGCTGCCCTTTTCGGACCCCTTGGAATGTCTTGACAGAAGCAGCGTAATTAACTGGTGTCCATGAAGATATGGCGCTAGGAAGAGTTTCACAAAAAATGTCTTAAGTCTATAAGGGAGACCCAGACTAGGTGATGAGTTCCGAGGAGTAATCTAGAGAAGGAATAACAAACATCCAATCATCTTATTTCGATCATGTAGCAGACGTACCTTAATAAGGTGTGGATTCCACCCTCCTTTGGAAAGTGGGAATGTAGGGAATCAAAAACAGCATCTCTCGTCCTCAAATAAGACGGACTCTCGTGACCCAGTGAAAGCGTCAGAAATAGAAATGGTGAACCCGAAATGAACGTATTCTCCTCAATATGAGGATTAGTAGCACTCGGGCCATAAATATATTGACGTGTCACCAGATCCATCTATCTAGAACTGGGTCATGCCTAGAAAATAGCGGTCCTGGTGTGAAACTCACCAGAATTTGTGGTAGTAGAATGTTGGATGTCCCATTCTATGACGTTCTCAGTGTAGATCCCTCATACCAATCACGGAAGGTGGAATGGAACCGAGGAATTGGTCATTGATTCCTTTTCATTTAATACAGATGAGTTCATCTCCCTACTTCTTAGGAATTAGGTTGCTTCCTCAGGAACACGATCACTGACAGCTCGTCTACGTAGGGGAAAGGAAAACACTAGCATAGCCGCTCCGCGTGGATTCACCTCTTCCATGACAACTTCAGCATCAGTGACCGTGGGTCGCCCACGCCCTATCTCCTCATAGGAAGTAATCCCATGAAGGGTAATTAATGACCACATGCATCGTTACGAGGAGGAGAGAATAATCCCAACCAAAGATATGGCCCGCCTAGATCTGGAGGCATCCATGCCTTGCCATCAACGCCTCCCCCGCGGGCCGCACATGGAGCTGTTTCTCCCCACCAAGACATACAACTGCTTCGGGAGCCTATCCCCGTAGAGCCTTGATGACCCCCTACCTTACACTGATGAGGTAGGTGATGTACGAGCCAGGAAAGTTAGAGTCCCAATCTAAGGGCTCCCGGTGAGGGCTCCCACCTAGCTGCGTTAGCACCGCCACTTGGTTTTATTGGATGAAGAGCAGGAGAGCTATGCACCTGCACCACCGGCCCTAGTATGTCCGACCAGACGCCAACGTCGAACGCAAGCAGTGGATGCCCGCCAGGGGGTGTCAATGTTGACGACTACTCTGGCCCAAGCCATCGCCAACGCATATCATCATGTCCCTGCATACACTAAGCATGGGTGCTTATATGCCCAACTGGGATTGAGGCCCCAACCTCCCCTCGGGCAGGCTAGGTCGACTCTCCTGGTCACACGCATGAGCAGTGGTCACCTTGAACCAACCGGCAGGGTTGCCACCCCATACGGAGGTCTTCCCCGTACCACTACCACGGAAAGTGCGGGCCTCACCCACTTCGAGGATCAGCATGGAGATCCACCCCACACCACCCTCAACCAAAATTAGAGTCTTCCTCGCGGTAGTGACGCTCAGTGCGGGGGTCTCTCCCATGCCCACTACACCAGGAATGGAGTCATTCCTCCCACAACTGACAACTTTTATGGGGACGTTGCCCATCTGGTCTCCTTATAATGAGGGGATCCTCCCTAAATCCTCTCCGCAGTTGGTGAAGGTCCTCCTCAGCCCGGAAACTAAAGGGGTGGAGGCCAGCCTCAGTATTCCCGCACCCAGCAGGGAGGTCCTCCCCATGCTCATGTCGGTCCCAATTGTGGTTTTTCCCGCTCTAGTGCTATCCATGGAGGTCCTCCCAATGTACTCTTCAACATTTGTCTGAGTCCTCATCGCATCGCATCTTTATCGGGTGCAAACCCTCTCCGCCCAGCAACAGTCTGGCCGAAGGACCCCATGTTAGAAATCATCCCTGTCTCGAGGAGCCACCCAGGGGGAGGAAGGCAGGATTTTTCCTCTACAAGAAGAATCCCTTGAAGTCCCAGATGGAGATCAGACCGGTTTGCTTCTCAAACTCTGATGTGGAGTACGACTCGGCTCAAGAATCCTCCCCTCGCTCATCTGAGTCAAGGATCGGGGCAGGAACGATCCACATCAGCCTGGTGCTCCCAGAATGTGAGGTCCATAGGATTATTTTTTTCCTCAGTAGGTATATCTATGAGGATGAAAATCTGGCGACCCCATAGGTTACGATCATGCAATCACCACAATCACTGCTGCAAGCACTTTCTACTTCCACAAGAGATCACAAAGAGATATTCTATGGACCAATGGCAGGCGAGCACCATCGCGACCTATCACCAGTAGCCCTTGCCCCTGAGCCAGGAACAGTAGACGTCAACCCCTCTTATCGCAACGTAGAGGCGAGGTCGCTACACTCTTCGAAGGATAGCTCGAGAATTGGCGGCTAGTCCCCCTGGTCTCCATACTCTCCACCGGCCAGCCTATCGGCCCATCGGTTCTCATCTGTACCACTACCAGTTCTTCATCCACCCCTATTTGATGATCGTGGAAATCAAGGGCCAGACCCTAAATTTGAACCAAGGAGAATCTGGACAATCATCGCAGCAGACCACTTCCCCGAGAAGTTATAGCCTGTGGAAGCACCAAAATTCTTGAATACCAGAATCCCTCACTCTAGAGGATGTTGAGTGTTTCCGCTACACCCTCAGGGTGAAACATTGTAGTCATTATCATCAGCGCATGGTTTATCCAAGGAGCCAAACGATTTTCAAATACATTAATGAGCAGTGCCATCTAGTCGATCTGTCCGCACTCTCTATGGCCCTATGCCCCGAGTCACCAGGTCACCGTGAGGCTCTCCAGCTGCAATGCGTTCAAAGTATCATGGTTCTCTACAAAATTATCAGGGAAGGTACCCCCATGGTCAAATCTGTGGCAGGGGGAAGTATGCTGCCCTCCTCTTCAGCACTATCTGGCGCCAGCCCGACTCGCTATGCGATATTGAGGACATGCCCCCATGAAAGTTTACGGTCAACATGACTGACATAGTAGACAAGGAGGATGAGTCGGTGCTTCTCGATGGAGACCTACCCCCTGAGGGTGTGTCACCACTGATGGACCCATCAAGGAGGATTACTGGTCATGAGAAGAACCTCCTAGGACTCCCTGCACCCATCGAGGCTTTGGTACTCAGTAGGAATGCCAGTAAGGGAAAAGTGCACATCGGAGTTGTCAAGAACTCGGACCCATCCATCTCAATACATACGAAAGAGGAGGACCCCGAAAAGGCCATGTTGCACCAACAACTTTTTGAGAAGAAGAGGCTAGTTGGTGAACTCTTGGCAGAACATGCATCGGAGCGACGACAAGACTACGGAAATCCTAGGCCTCGGAAACAGGGGCAGGAATAACTACCATCAGTGAGATGCCCCCATGCAACCTTGATCATTCCACTCCTGCAGATAGGGCAGAAGTTGGAGCTCATGGAAAGAGTACACATCATGTCTCGCCAAACCCTCCCGAACTACATGGAAATCCACGGAATCTAGTCTGGGTTCCTCCGGATGCCCCGCAAGTGTCTCCACCAGCTGCTCCACGATCCGCTAGTCCTATTTACCATGTTGAGGAACTCGAAAATGCGCTCGTAGTTTGGGATCCCTATCAAGACACGGACCCCTACCCAGATGATCCAATGGCGGTGCTCATCGCCCGTCTGGAGGCATAGGAAACACAACATGTGGAAATCCCACTAGATGTCAAGTCATACCCGTCATTGGTGGATGATATGTCGCCGCCTCTAGGTTTCAAGAATCCAAACTTCTCCCCCTTTAACTGGAAGGTGGACCTTCCAAAACACCTGGCCCAATTTTACTCAAGGTGCGGACCCATGATAGGAACACTAGCGTTACAAGAGGCTCCAATGCTCTGCAATTTTGTTCGGACACTTGTGGGGATGTCATTAGTCTGGTACAGCTAGCTCCCTGTCGGATCTGTAACAAGCTGGGAGGACCTTCGCAGGTAATTCCTCAACCAGTTCACTTCTACCACCCGAAAAATGTGCATCGCAGATCTCTTCAAATGAAAACAAAGGCCTCATGAGCATGTCGCCGAATTTATCACCCGGTGGAAGGGGCTCATATACTCTCTTGACATGCCAATGACTTAGGAGGAATTATTGACGTTGTGTGTAGGGAACATCAAGACGGAGTTGGTTCTCTCCCTGATCACTTGGAACTATCCCCGAGGGTTCCATGACTTCTCAGATAATGCCCAGCGCCTCGAAGAAGCCCTGCAACAAGCCATCCAGGCACGTCTGTTGCTCCCTATAATCCTATTGAGGAGGACTTACAGAGCCGACCTCACAGCGGTGGTCCAAATAGAAGCCCCCAGGCCACTAGAATTGCAACCAATAGCACCGGACCCGTAGCCGCGTAGATTCCCTCCAACTCAGGCAAAGCCTCCGGCTCAGCAACGTCCTCAGAATCAGAAAGCACCCTCATGGAATGAGCCGCCACCGCCTTGGCGGGAAAATCATGGTTCGCCTCGTCGACAAGCCCCTCCGGCCCCTCGTCATGGTTAGGCTCCAAGGACCCCCTTTCTAGACATATGAAAACAGACCTACTTGTTCAATGAGAATCAGGTTCTTGGTTATTTCAGATGTTCCTTAGAATATGGGACTGTACACTTGCCTGAATGCAGAAGGCCAGAGGAGGCAAATCTCACAGATTGCCCCAACTAATGACCATATAATCCTATAATGAGGAACACCATCCAGAAGTTCTATGTATTTAAAGACTGGCTCCAAGACCAGGTCGATTAAAACATAGTCCATTCGGGCCCTCCCCTGACATAAGTGGCAGGTATCTTTGTAAGGACAGATAACATTAGTGACAATAAAGGCGAGTGGAAGCACGTTTCTAACCATGAGTCTAAGAATTATGACAACTAGATGTCTCACAAGATGGTTTCTCATGCCCATGAAAGCATTCATGAATGCCTGAATCAGTCGGAGACTTTAGAAGATGTGGTCACTGCTTCTGTAGCATTATATCAGCCGGCCACTTCCTCGAAAATCAAGCATCGATGGTACATGAAAAAGAAATGTGCCCGGCAAATTCCATCTTCGTCCCGCACTCTCGGTGACTTTATGCCCCCGAAGATGGGGTTCCTTCCCAGAATCTGATTAGTGATGGATTATTCTTCAAGTGATAGTCAAGGGTACGCTTCTGTTAATACTGTAGAGTTGGTAAATCCCTATATGACTCCCGACGAGGGGGGCACCGGGAGAACTTCCCAATGTCCAAAGTGGATGCCAATTTCAGCGAAGCCGCGACCATATGGGTCATCAGGGAATGTCAACTGGAACCACTAGCCAGGACATGCATTCCATTGAGACCAGACAGTAGGCCCAACACATATCTCAACAAGTGTAGCCTCTTCATTTGGGGTCGTCGGGACTGACTCCACCTGAGTTTGTGCTACTAGATTAGGCAGAGCTACCTCATCTAGGCGGCGACGAGTCTCACCTGGCTATAGGATGATCTCAATCATCTGGTCCTCATATAGAAGCTACTCTTCAGGCTTCGACTAGTGAGCAATAAGACATACCCAGCACCAGCCAGCCGTCGGTCCATCCAGCAGGGCTAGCCATGCCTCCTATTGGAGAGCGGCCTCCTGCAAGAATAAGTTCACAACTGGCGCGGAAGTACAATGTATTCAGTCACCTTACAGGTATCCCAGCAAGGTTTTCCTTCCTCGAGGCCCTTACTCTGACGTCAGATATGTTTGACGCCCTTGCTGAGGCTTTAAGAAGCCCCCACCAGTTTGAGACGTAGGTACCAGCTACAGAAACCTTTCATACTAAAGCAGCTAAAAATGACGAATGACAGGATATCATTTAATTATGAAGATAAGATGAAGGCTCTCCCATATTGGGTAATATCCACCCGCTGTTGAAAATATCTGATTCTGACATGGACACTGCGGAAGCTGGGGTTATCTGAAGATGACCTGACCCCCTCCAATTTAAGGATCCAATGATATGACAAGACATATTAGGCCCCGGTATGAAATATCCTCTTGATGACCAAGTTATGTGGCCATGTTTCCAGTACCGAGTTTATGGTTGTCTCCCAGAGCACCGCGTATAATGCATTGATGGGAAGACCATGGCTCCACCTGCATGCGGTGGTCCCCTCATCATATCTCCAGTGCCTCAAATACTACCTTAATGGTCTAGTAGGTGTACTACATGGTGATACATCTCTTTTTTACTCTTGTAAAGACCATAATCTAGATGCATACTATTATAAGAGCAAGGATAAGCAGATTTGGCATGTGAGGTTGAGCCCACCATAGTCAAAACTGACCCCTGGACAGGTCTGAATGATGCCTACGTCTTCCCGATCAATTGATTGGAGGCTACGACCCCCGACATGGGGAATGATTTGTTGTTTTAGATACAAGAATAATTCACATTCCCCAGTCCATTTGATGGTGGAAAATCACTTTTTACTCCTATAAAAACCAGGCTCAGGTGATCCCAGAACTTCTTACCCCCATACGATATCGGGATGTCCGCCCCATGGAAACAACAGTATGTCATACGTGTCTGTTTAACTGGGTTGGGATTAACCGACTCAAGCCGAAGAGCCTCTATTTATTTGATATCGTCAAGCGTGGATCCATGGACCGAAGACCGAATGGGATCAGATCCACTGCCTTCATCGCAATGGTCTCAGTGGCGTGTGAATCTCTTGATATGAAGTCTACTACTATCCAGGCTGGTACTAGACTCCCATCAGATTCTTCTGACCCAGAGGAAGCTTCACCCACTAGGAAACCATCCTCCGCAATCGATGAAGAGGATCTGGAGGATGCTCCCTCCTCCTTTGAATATGGTGTTTCCACCATAGTTGATTAATTGGTACAAGTGAACATTGGTAGCGAGGCAGATCTGAGACCCACATTGATCAATGTAACCATTCCCCTCGAGGAGTAGAAGTGGTACGTGGACTTCCTTAAGCAGAACTGTGACGTGTTTTCCAGGAGTTACAATGAGATTCCAAGACTAGATCCTCAGGTATCTATTCACCACCTTGGACTCCCAATAAATCATCGCATGTTCAAGCAGCCTCCCAGAATGATGTACCCTTCTCACGGTGTCATGGTTGAGGACAAGGTTGACAAGCTCATCAATGACAACATCTTCAAGGTGTTATAGTACCCCAAGTGGCTAGCCAACATTGTTTCAGTTAGGAAGAATAACAGACAGATCAGAGTCTACATCGACTTCCTAGATCTGAACCGTCACTGTACGAATTTTGATTTTCCCCTTCCAATGACAGAATTGTTGATCAATGCTATGGCTGGGTTCCATGCCCTCCCTTTCAGGGATGGTTACTGTAACATCCCAAGTAAATGAAGATTTAGAAATTTTCATAGTTATTAATATTTTGGAATGAAATATTAATTTTACTTTAAACGGGTTACAATGTTCGATACCGTACCTGATACGCAAAAACGAGTTTCTTTGGAATCTTACGTTGCACAGTAATAATTTAATATTATTATTTTAAATGGTAGTTAAATACTAGCCGTTGTATTGGAGGTAATAAACAAAACTAACTAAAATATGATTATACGTGATTTTTAAATGTATTTATATTATCCAATAAAAATTTAGAGGCTTAAAATGTGAATGATTCTATTTTTAAGCATAATTTGCATTAAAAGGCCGATTTATCGCCTTTTAATGGAGAACCGTCATTAAATATAGTTTTGTTCAATTTAATACATTCTAATTGACCAAATAAAATCCTCATTTATAATGGGGACATCAAATTTTACTTTGGGTAATTTTTTGGTATTTTTCTGATAGAGTTCATTTTTAATGAATAGTGAAAAATATTGCATTTTAATTCAAACGTGCCTTTTAATCTAATTTATTTATATGGTTAGATTATCTTTTTAGTTGGTTTTAATGTGAAATTAAAATATATTTTTACCATTTATTCCACTGTTGGTCATCGGAACTAATTTCACTTTGAAATTGGACATAAACAAGTATCAATATTTTGATAGTTATTGTTTTTTAAAAACACGGTATTTGTTTTAACAACGGGAATTAATTTTTAAATTAATTAATGACACTCCTTTTTTTTTAATTTGGAAAAATAGACATCAATTTTTAATTCAGAATATCAAATAATTATTAGGCTGAATTTTTGGTATTTTTCTGAAAAACATCAATTTTAGATGAATAGTGAAACCACTTACTAATAGTTAAAAAACTATCTTTTTCATTTAAATGAAATTCTACAACTTCTGTGAATTGAATTTCAAAAACCTGACATACAATTTTTTTTATCAAGAAGTATAATGGGGTTCCATAAGATGAAAATAATTTTTTGTGAATTATAACTTTTGACATTTATTTACCGCTGGTAAAGGTAAATAGGGTAATTCAAAGTTAAAAGAATATTATAATAATTAAAACTTACATTAACACTTGTCCAAAACATATTGGTTGAGTAATTTAAGATAATGGTCATCTTTGGTCGATTTTGGGACCACATTTAGCCACTTGGTACTGATAATGGAAAATTATATTAATTAACATAAAGTAAAGGAAAATATGACAAAAGAAAATATATTTTGGTAAATTAATTTTTATAAGGAGTTATATAAATTATATTTATTCCTATCACTATTAATTAGAAATATAAAAAGATTTCCTACATGATTGTAGTTTTTCTATAATTTTTAGACATCGAATAAATTAAATTATTTATGACACAATAATGATGCAGTATGTACCTCATTAATAAATTATTTAAATAGATAAGATTATAATGGTTAAATTATTATCTAAAACATGTCCAATTATGATTGGATGATTTTCTTTTGACAATTAGTCATCTTATCTTCGACTATAATTATTTTTTTACCTTTTTAAATCGATGATAAGTTTATAATAAAATAATATTTTAACACATTCCAAAAGAGCCCCTCCTCCCCCTTATAAAAGGAGAAAACTTCTAACCAATTACTCACACCTCTCAAGAAATTTGGCTCGTCCAAAATATACCCAATTAAGATCCCTAAATCCATATTCACCCCCTATAAGCCTTACCATAAGAATAAAGTTCTTCAAGAAGTCCTTTGGTTCAAAACAAAAGGAGTTACCCAAATTAAAGGTAATGGTTTCACTTAAATTGCTTTCTTTTATTTTAGTTCTCCAACCCCTACACTCTTTTAATTGCTTTATTTTTTAACAAAACCAGTATCCCCAAAATTCTAGGATGTTTTTATGAGATGTATTCTCACTATATTTATACACACCTCCAAATAATGGATGAAGAACATAATGTTTCTGTGGATGGAAAACTAAGGCATCACGAAACGATGATTGTTCAATTAATTCTTACCGCCTCTCATGGTGGCCATTATGATGGAACAATATTTATATATGATATATATTATGTTTATGAATTCCTTATGATTCTTTACTTCCCATTTATATCACGCATTAATGGTTTCCATAGTGGGTAAATACGATAATCTCATTTGAGGAAGTGAGGACTACCGCCCCCTCAAAGTTATTTGATTCGTTAATGCCTTATGTTGGATGTATAAAGGATGGATTTAATGATATTATATATGATATTATACTATAATTATAATATAACTTTTTATAATTATGTTTTATTTCAATTAAAATAAGAAATAGAAATGAAAGTAGCGTTAATCCATACGTACGACTTACCGTCTCCATGAACGGTGCATTTCATTTCTAACCTCTAAATCTTATGTACTATTATAAAAACATGTATATACTAGATATATATGATATATATGATATCTAAATCATGAATATTATTCTGGATATAATGAACCTTTGAGCACATGTAAAACTTGTAAATATAAGGTGTTCATTTTTTACTCAAGTACCAAATATCGACAAAATGAATGCTATTAACTTAAATGATTGCATAATGTTTATAACATTGTAATAAGTGATATAAAAGGAATAATAAAATTGAAAAAGTTTCTAAAAGATGTATAAATTAACTTTACTTTATTATTCGTGAGATTAATGAACGATCGAGTCAAGTCGGATAAAAGGTAAGGTACTTTGTCTCAATCTCATTTCCTTGAGACGTTTTTAGTTTTATATACGACTTTATTTTTTATGGTGTATAAAAACATTTGACTTTTCAGTTTATTCAAAGGGAATATTTTTAGATGAAGCATTTTATTAAATGACAAAAAGTAATGATTTTTTAACGTAAGTGGTGACAACGACCTTTCCACCGCCGCGTGTATTATTTGATCTTTGGCTTCCTTAACAATCCAGATTGTTTTTTAAATGGAAGAATAAATACCATATACTCTTTTTACGTATTCTGTTATTGAAAATGATTTTGAGAATGGATTTAGTATTTCAATATCTTGAAATGATATTTTATTATTGCAATGTGGAAATGTTATCTTTCCTTTATGATTTTGTTATGTGATATGATCAGGTTATGGTTCTTGGGCATTATTTTCATATACGGGTGGTTCTGTGATAAACCTATGGTGGGTGAGCCCGAGATAGCTCTCCAATGCATTGAGTAACATGACAGATGTAAATGTGAATGATTCTCCTAGAAGATTTTGGGAATATACTGTGATGGGTATTCCAAAGTAACTCCCTATGTAGTTGTGATATCAACAATTTAGTTATGATATGGCTGCTGCAAGTTTCCTTTATGATTAATGATTTCTATTTTTATTTCTTATATATTATGATTTAATAAGGTATGTAATAAATTTCATGTTTTCTATTTATTTATGAACAAATGTTTTCATTCATTGTTTTATAACCCTTACTGAGCTTTTTATGCTCATCCCATGTTATGAAATGTTTTCAATGGACTTAAAGATGAATAGGGTCAAGGATGGGATAAAGGAAAAGGTAGGTTGTCTAAAACATGGAACTAGACATGATTTTTTTTCAAGAGTTTTTATTTCATGAAAATAATGGAAACTGTGTAGATATTTATACCCTGTAGTCTTTTGAGATGTAATAGTTATGTCCTAATTCTCTAAAACTGAAAACTTGAAAAGATCCTCAATGTGAATTATTCATTTAATTCAATATTAAGTAATGTTTAAGGTCGGTTCCTTATAGTCGGTATCATAGGTCGGTTTAGATAACTTTAGGAGTTAGGGTATTGTTAAAGTAGTATCCGTAAATTAATTTATGTTAATATTGACATCATATAGCATTTATAGATTACCATTTTGCTTCGCCTAAGATATTTTTGTGCTCAGAATGGTTTTCCACAGAGGAAACATGGCAGCTGTGTTGGGACGACATCAGTAGGAAGACAACCTTACAACTCAGCAACCTAGGATGGTCGGAATCAGAACTAAACAGTTTGTTATAATGATGGCATAGTAGACTGAGGCTATTAATGGTGGTGGTATCCTTGTACGAGATCAGTCAGATCAACCACAGAGGAACATGACTGTAGTGGATCATTTCATGAGGCAACATCCCCCATCAATTAGAGGATCATCTGACCTTGTGCTAGATTAAGGGTGGATTAAAGCACTGGCGAAGATTTTTGATGTCATGGGTTGTTCAGAACATCAAAATGGTAGTCTTACTGTTTACCGTTTTGAAGGTGAAGCTGATCAATAGGGGTCGATGATGTAAAATATCAGGGATAGTGCGGAGATTTATTCTCTCGATTGGGATGAATTCAAAGATATGTTTCTTGGGAAATATTTTTCTATAGTGGTTCATCATAGGATGGAAAAACAATTCCTAGAATTGATGCAGGAGGATAACTCAGTGGATGCTTATAAACAAAAATTCACTCGACTGGCATGGTATGCTCCAAATTTCATTCGAGATCTTGATAGTAAAATCAACCATTTTTACTCGGGATTAAATCCAATTTATCGAAGGGCTTTAGTGTCTCATGAGTTCAAAAGTTATGAAAAACATGTTCGTTGTGCGGATAAGGAGGAAATGGAGTATGCTGATGATCAGGTATTCTTTGAAAAAAAAATAAGAGGTCGAGGTGGCAAGAAAATGGATGAACTCTTCAAAAAAAGTATGATTGAAAGAAACATATGTTTATAGTGTGTGAAAATTGTGGTAAAAATATTGCTGGGGAATGAATTTTGAATTATGTTAAGTGCTACCGATTTGGAAAAATGTGACATAAGGCTCGTAATTTCACTGAAAATGATCTGGGTAATGGTAAGACAAAATCTAATTTACAGCCAGTAAAAAAATTTTAAGTACAATGAAATGGTTCATTATGAAAATGACTGTCAATAAAAGAACTCAACTGAAGGTAAGCTGCCAGACTACAAGCAAAAAGGGTTGGTGAAATCCTTTGCATCAACTTCAGAAGATGTTGGGCCATCAAATGATGTCATGTTAGGTACACTGTTTGTTTGTTTAGATTATGCCAATGTGTTGTTCGTATCATGGTCTTCACACTCTTTCAGTTCTGATAAGTTTTCTCGTAAATTGGGAATCCCATATCATGATATGAATACTGAACATACAGTAAAAACACCTGGAGGAATTCATGAGACAAAAAGAAAAAATAAGAATATTTATGTCCTTCTGTGTGGAAAGAATCTACCTACAAACTTAATTGGTTTCCTCTAGTAGAGTTTGATGCTATATTGGGCATGGATTGGCTCTATATTTATCATGATAAGATTGATTGTAGAGCTAAAGAGGTTTATTTTCAGAATGATTTTCAGTTTTATACAAATATGAACTCTTGTTGTTGATAACATATCAGGAAACTGAGAACCTAGTTAAAGATTGAAATGAATGTTACCTTGAAAGAATTATTTAAAACAAAATATTTGTTCAGATTAATTATGGTCCAGTGTTAAATGAGTACCTTGATGATTTTCCTGATGAGTTGGATGGTATTATACATGATCGAAAAGTTGAATTTACTATTGAATTATTTCCTGATGCTAAGCCAATTTTAAAACCCCCTTATCGAATGTCTCAAATTGAACTTTTAGAGTTAAAGAGGAATTGTAGGAGTTATTATATAAAGGATTCATTCGACCAAAAACATCACCATGGGGTGCTCCTTTCTTGGTTGTTAAAAAGAAATATAGTTCAATGGGACATTGAATTGATTATAAAGCATTGAAAAACATCTCTGTTAAGAATAAGTATCATTTTCCTCATATCGATGTTTTTTTTAATCAGATATAGGGTGCTCAGTATTTTCCAAATATTTACTTGAGGTCTGGGTACCGTCAGTGTAATGTAACGGAAGCAGACGTTCCAAAGACCGTGTTTCGTACAAGATATGTCCATTATGAATTTTTAGTTATGCCTTTTGGGTTAACCAATGCACCTGTTGTATTCATTGATCTTATTATTAGAATTTTCCTTGAGTTCTTGGATAAGTTTGTGGTTGTGTTCATTGATGATATTTTGGTTTATTACAAAAGTAAGGAGGAACATGAAAGTCATTTAAGGGTTGTCTTGCAAACCTTAAATGAAAAGAAACTATTTATGAAATTCAGCAAGTGTGAGTTTTGGTTACCAAAAATTTCTTTCCTAGGTCACATTGTTTCAAAAAATGGCATAACTGTTGATCCTGCTAAAATGAAGGTTGTTGAAGAATGGACAAGACACACAAATATAACCATGATTCGTAGTTTTCTTGGTTTTGTAGGTTATTACCCGATGTTTGTTGGAAATTTTGCACGGTTATCTAGTCCAATGACTATGTTAACTCGAAAAGGTGTTAATTTTTTCTGAAAAAAAATGTGATAATTATTTTCAGGAATTGAAAAGAAGATTGATGAATGCTTCAGTTTTGGCACTACCATCCAGAAATGGGGAGTTTGTTATCTATAGTGATGCTTCGTTGAAAGGGATTTTATGTGTCGTTATGCAGAATGATAAGTTAATTGCTTATGCTTCACGTCAGTTGAAACCTCATGAGTTAAATTACAGTACACATGATTTGAAATTAGCTGCTGTTGTTTTTTGCTTAAAAATTTTGGAGGCATCATTTGTATGGAGTGAAGTGTGATATATATACTGATCACAAATGTTTGAAGTATATCTTCATTCAAAAAGAATTGAACATGAGACAGAGGAGATGGTTTTAATTAATCATGGATTATGATTGCACTATCATTTATCATCCGGGGAAAGAAAATAATGTGGATAATGATTTGAGTCGAAAAAGTTATACTTTATTAACCATGTTATGTTTGGAACGATATCCTTTGGTTTTTTATTTGATGAACTTTGGCATAGAGGCTATTGTTGCAGGAAATTTATCTGTTTTATTTTAGGTGACAGTGAAATCATCTATATCAGACAGAATTATGAAAGTGCATATGGAAGACAGTGAGTTGCAGAAAAAGGACTTGTTGGTTCAGAAGGGTATGTTACCTGATTTTAACGTTGATAAATATTGTGTGTTGAGATTTTCAAAGAGATTATGTGTGCTTTGTGATTCACAGTTGAATAATGAGTTGTTATGTGAAAATCATAGTTCTCTATTTTCAGTTCATCCTGGCAGTACTATAATGTATAGATATCTCTGGGAGTATTACTGATGGGATGGAATGAAAAGAGATATTGCTGATTTTATTATGAAGTGTTTGACTTGTCAATAGGTTAAAGAAGAGTGATAGTTACCGAAATGAATGCATCCACCATTACCAGTGCCAGCGTGGAAATGGGAAAATATATCCATGGACTTTGTTGTGGTATTACCAAAGACATCTCGAGGTAATAATGCAATCTGAGTTATAGTTGATCGATTAAATAAATCTGCTCATTTCCTTCCTATTAGAGATACTTTGTCTCCAGATCAACTTTCTCGATTGTATGTTAAAGAGATAGTCAGATTTCATGGATTTAACCCCTCCATTGTATTTGATGATGATCTCAGGTTCACATCTAACTTTTGGAAAGGCCTTCAGAAGTCATTGGGTACTGAATTAAATTTTTGTACAGATTTTCATCCTCAATCAGATGGGCAGTCAGAATGAACAATTCAGACCTTGGATGATATGTTATGTGCTTGCTCGATGGATTACCAGGGGAGTTGGGACCAACATCTTTCTTTGGGAGGATTTTCTAATAATAAAAGATTTCATTCAAGTATACAGATGCCTCCATTTGATGAATTATATGGAACGCATTATCGAACTGCATTATTCAGGGATGATGTAGGTGAAAGGTAGCTGATGGGACCAAAAATGGTAGAGGAGATGGCAGAAAAAGATTATTTGACTCAGAATCACATAAGAACATCTCAGAGCAGACGAAAACATTATGCAGATAACCGAAGGATGGATCTTTCCTTTGAGTAATGTGATCATGTATTTCTCAATGTTTCTCCAGGGAAAAGGGTGATGTGTGTTGGTAAGAAGAGAATGTTGACTCTGAGGTTCATTGGACATTATGAAATTCTAGAGAATGTTCGATCAGTTGCGTATAGAGTGGAGTTACCTCCATGTTTATCCTAGGTACACAATGTTTTTAATGTTTCGTTGTTGAGAAAGTATATACCAGATCCATCTCATGTTTTTAGCCTAGAGGTAGTTCAGTTGGAAGAGAATATCTCTTATGAAGAACAACCAGTTCAGATTCTAGACCATATAGAGCAAGTGTTGCGGAATAAAGTAATTCACCAGGTAATGGTTTTTTTGAGAAACCATATGGTTGAAGAGGAAACTATGGAATCTGAAAATGCAATGAGGGATAAATACCCCCACTTATTTTGATAAGTGAATAAAAATTTTGAGGACACAATTTCTAAAAGGGGGGAAGGATGTAACATCCCAAGTAAATGAAGAATAAGATATTTTCATACTTATTAATATTTTTTAATTAAATATTAATTTTACTTTAAATGGGTTGCAATGTTAGATAGCGTACCTGATACGCAAAAACGGGTTTCTTTGGAATCTTACGTCGCACACTAATAATATAATATTATTATTTTAAATGGTAGTTAAATCCTAGCCATTTTATTGGAGCGAATTAACAAAACTAACTACAATATGATTATACATGATTTTTAAATGTATTTACATTATCCAATAAAACGTTAGAAGCATAAAATGTGAATGAATCTAATTTTAAGCATAATTTGCCTTAAAAGGACGATTTATCACCTTTTAATGGAAAACTCTCTTTAAATATAGTTTTGGTCACTTTAATACAATATAATTGACCAAATAAAATCCTTCTTTTGAATGGGGACATCAAATATTATTTTGGGTAATATTTTTGTATTTTTCTGACAGAGTTCATTTTTTAATGAATAGTGAAAAATATTGCATTTTAATCCAAAATTGCTTTTTAATATAATTTATTTATATGGTTAGATTATATTATTAGATGGTTTGAAAGTGAAATTAAAATATATTTTTACCATTTAATCCAATGATGGTCATTGTAATTAATTTCACTTTGATATTGGACATAAACAAGTATCAATCATTTGATAGTAATTGTTTCTTAAAAACACACTATTTGTTTTAACAATGGGAATTTATTTTTAAATTAATTATTTCCGCATCTATGTTCTAAATTTGGAAAAATAGACATCAATTTTGAATTCAAAATATCAAATAATTCTTAGAGTGGGTTTTTGTTATTTTTCTGAAAAAGATCAATTTTAGAAGAATAGTGAAACCACTTAGTAGTAGTTAAAAAATTGAATTCTTCATTTAAATGAAATTTTTCCACTTCTGTGAATTGAATTTCGAAAATCCGACATATATGGTTGTTATTAAGAAGTAAAATGTGGTTTAATAAGATGAAAATAGTTTTTTGTGACTAGTATCTTTTGACTTTTATTTACCGCGGTTAAAAGAATATTATAATAATTAAAAAATACCTTAACACTTGTCCAAACCTTATTGGTTGAGTCATTTTCGACCTTGGGCATCTTTGGGTTGATTTTGGGACCCCATTGAGCCACATGGGATTGATAATGTCAACTTACATTAATTAACTTAGTGTGAAGGAAAATATGACAAAAGCAAATATATTTTATTAAATTAATTTTTATAAGGTGTTATTTTAATTATCATTTTTAATATAAATATTCATTGGAAAGATAAATAGAATTCCTACATGATAGTATTTTTTTATAATTTTTAGACATTGAATAAATTAAATTATTCATGACACAATAATGATGCATTATTTACCTCATTAATAAATGATTTAAATAAATAAGATTATAATAATTAAATTAATATCCAAAACAAGTCCAATTCTGAATGGGTGATTTTATTTCAACCATGAGTCCCTTTATCTTCGACTATAGTGATTTTTGATCTTTTTGAAACCGAAGATATGTTTATAATAAAATAATACTTTCACACTTTCCAAAAGAGCCCCTCCTCCCCCTTATAAAAGGAGAAAACTTCTAACAAATTCCTCACACCTCTCAAGCCATTTGGATCCTCCAAACCCTGCCCAATTAAGCTCCCTACTTGCCTCTCCTCCCCATATAAGCCTTACCTTAGGAATAAATCTCTTCAAGTAGTCCTTTTGTTCAAACCAAAGAGAGTTACCCAAAATAAAGGTAACAGTTTCTATTAAATTGTTTTCTTTTATTTTAAATCTCCAACCCCTAAAATCTTTTTATTACTTTATTTTGTAATGACACCAGTATCCAATAAATTCTAGGATTTTGTTATGATAAGGATTCGAACTACACTGACACACACCTCCATCTAATGAATGAATAACATAACATTTCAGTGGATGGAAAACTAAGGCGTCACGAAACGATGATTGTTCAATTACATCTTACCGCCTCTCATGGTGGACATTATGATGGAACTGTATTTATATATGATATATATTATGTTTATTATTTCCATATTCTTATTTACTTACCATTTATATCATGCCTTTATGGTGTCCATGGTTTGTAAATACAATAATCACATTTGAGGAAGTGCGGACTACCGCCCCCTCAAAGTGATTTGATTCGTTAATGCCTTACGTGGGATGTATAAAGGATGGAGTTAATGATATTATATATGATATTATATTGGAATTATAATATACCTTTTAATCATTATTTTTTATTTCCATTAAAATAAGAAATAGAAATCACTGTAGCGTTCATGCGAACGTACGAATTACCTTCTTCATGAACAGTGCATTTCATTTCTTACCTCTAAATGTTATGTACTATTATAAAAACAAGTATATACAAGATATATATGATATATATGATATCAAAATCATGAATATCATTCTGGATATAATGATCCTTTTACCACGTTGAATAATTTTAAATATAAAGTGTTCATTTTTTACTCAAGTTCTAAATATTGACAAAATGAACGTTATTAACTTAAATTATTGCCTAATGTTTGTAACATGGTAATTAGTGATATAAAAGGAATAATAAACATGAAAAAGGTTCTTAAGAAAGTATAAATTCACTTTATTTTATTATATAGGAGATTAAAGAATGATCGAGTCAAGTCGGACATAAGGTAAGGGACTTCGTCTCAATCTCCGTTAATTGTGGAATTTTTTGTTTTATATAGGACATTCTTTTATACAGTGTATAAAACCATTTTAATTTTCATATTATTCAAAAAGAATATTTTTATATGATGTATTTTACTAAATGAAACAATGGAATTTTTTTAACATAAGCGGTGACAACGACCTTTCTGCCGCCGCTAGTTTTATTTGATCTTTGGCTTGCTTAATAGGCCGGAATGATTTTTAAAAGGAAAAGTAAATACCATATAATCTTTTTATATATTTTGGTATTAAAAATTATTTTGAGAATGGATTTATTATTTCAATATCTTGAAATTATATTTTATTATTTCAATGTGGAAATTTAATCTTTACTTTATGATTATGTTATGTGTTATGATCATGTTATGGTTCTTGGGATTTATTTATGTGTACGTGTGGTTCCATGATAAAACTAGGGAGGGTGAGCCCGAGATAGCTCTCCAATGCATTGGGTAATATGATGGAGGTAAACATGAATGTATCTCCTAATAGATTTAGGGAATATACTATGATGGGTATTCCAAAGTATCTCCCTATGTATCTGTGACAACTACAATGTAAGTATGATATGGATTCCACAAGTTACCTTTATGATTAATGATTTATATGTGTCTTTCTTAAATCTTATGATTTAATGAGGTAATTAAATGATTTCATGTTTTTATTTATTTATGAACAAATTTTTTCATTCTTTGTTTTATAACCCATACTGAGCTTCTTGTGCTCATCCCAATATTTGAAATGTTTTCACAGGACTTATAGATGAATATGGTCAAGGATGGGATCAAGGAAAAGTAATGATGTCTAAAACATGGAACTAGACATGACCCTTTTTTTAAAGAGTTTTTATTTTATGAGAAAAATGGAAACTATTTAGATATGTCAACCATGTAGTCTTTTGAGATGTGATAGTTATGTCCTAATTCTCTAAAACCCTAAACATGAAAAGACCCTCAATGTGAATTATTCATTTAATTCAAGATTAATTAATGTTTAAGGCTGGGTCCTTATAGTTACTCTAGATACTATTAGATCTGAATGGCCCCTAAGAATAAAGATCCTGCCACTTTTAGTTCTCCCCAAGGTACTTTCTTTTACAAGGTTATGCCCTTCGGCCAGAAGAATATTGGTGTAACTTATTAGTGGGCCATGCTTCGGATATTCAAGCCGATCCCCGAGACATTGGTGGAATGCTATGTGGACGATGTGGTGGTCAAATCTCATTAGATCCAGGACCATCTCAAGGACCTTGAGAAAGTGTTCGACTTCCTCCTTTTCCACTACTTGTTGATGAACCCACTGAAATGTGACTTCGGGGTCACCTATGAGAAGTTTCTCGACATTGTTGTCAGGTGCCGGGGCATCGAGATTGACTCAATGAAGATCAAGGAAATCTTCCAGATGCCTCCCCCAAACAAAATTCAAAAGCGTTGGGGTTTCCAAGGCCATGTAGCCTACAAACATAGATTCATCGTGAATCTATCCTGCATGTGTAAGCCCTTTTCCCAGCTCATGAAGTAAGGCTCTCCCTAAGAATGGGATGAAATGTGCCAGACCACATTCGATGAAATCAATCAGTATCTGCTCTAGCCTCCAGTCTTGAAGCCACCCATCTCTAGAAAACCGAAGATCATGTATTTGATAGCTCTAGAATGATCTCTCAGCGCCCTTTTCGCATAGAAGAACAATGAATGGATGTAAAATATTCTCTGCTACCTCAGCCACATGCTCCTCGATAAAGAGACCAAATACTACACCATCGAGAAGAGCTGACTTGTGACTATATTCACTGTGCAGAAGTTGAGACATTACCTGCATCACCATGAGGTACAAATGGTCTCTCGAGTAGACCCACTAAAGTACATCCTGAACCGCCCCATGTTTACTGGTTGTCTAGCACGGTGGCCGGTAATCCTCCAGCAGTACGATATCTAGTTCGTCCCTTAGAAGGCTATCAAGGAAAATGAATTGGTAGACTTTCTAGATTCCCATCCAACCTCTGTAGACCAGTCCATGGGCCTTTATTTTCTCAATGAGGAAATCCTCTCGGTAGATCCTTCCATCCTGTGTTAGAAGATGCACTTCGATGGTGCCTCCCGGAGCCCCACCGGTAGGAAACTCAATGATCCTAGACTCAACAGAGTTTTCCAGGGTATTGTCTTTATTACCCTGGAACAATAAATTCTGTCATACCCATTCCTGTTGTCAGAAGGATACACTAACAATGGGGTAGAGTATCATGCTTTTATCACTATCCTTGAGCTGGCCCTCGAGATCGATGTACCCCATTTTTTTGTGTAAGTGGATTCCGAACCAGTCATCAAGAAGATCAACGGGGACTCCGTTGTCAGAAAGATAGAGCTCGTACCATTTTTGGAGCACACCCTCCAGCTAATGTCCCAGATTCAATCTCGGCCAGTAGTTACTCATGTCCCTCGATCTAAGAATGGTTGAGCTGATGCCTTTGCAGGCCTGGATACATAACTTGTAGAACCTGAGCATGATGATCTGATTATACACGTGGCACATCAGAGATTCATTTATCCCGTCACCTCAGATGATGACGACGGCATGCGAGAAACCCATCTTACTACCGTAGCCTCCACATCAATACACCCAGGTTCTTCAGATGTAGTGGTTGATGCGACTATCGACTGGAGAGCCCCTTTTGTCGAGTATCTCCAAAATTGTTGCCTCCCGGCTGATCGGGCCGAGTGTGAGTGAATCTGACACCGTGCACTACATTTTACCCTCCAGAGTTGTCCCAGTCTTTAGCAAATCCTCTACAAGCGCGGGTTAGATGGTGTTATCCTCTGTTTCATCCAAGTATTCATGTTTTCTCAAGTCATTCAGGAGGTTCATGCTGGTTCCTGTGGTTCTTACAAGGTTTGGACGAAGCTGTGCCATTAGATCTAGAGACTATTGTACTTTTGGCCCTCTATGATCCATGATTGCATCGAGTTCACCATGAGATGTCACACGTTCCAAATTTTTGAAATCTTCATGCATTTTCCTCCAGAACCTCTCCACTCCACCAAGTACTCTTGGCCGTTTGCGGTATGGGGAATCGATGTCATGGGACCATACCCACAGGCGACAGCTCGCCATTGCTGGTTCATCCTGACCGCCACATATTTCTTTTCAAAGTGGGATGAAGTAGTCATTATCAAGGATTTCAAGGACAATTCTATCGTTGAATTCATGAGCTCCAACTTCATCTTCCGATTTGGGGTCCCTAACGCCGTCCTCACCGATAATAGTACCAACATCCAAGCAGCCGAGCTGAAAACACAGTATTCCAAGTACAACATCTGTTCGAACCATACCTCTTGCTATCATGCGCAGGAGAATGTGCAGATTGAGGCATTCAACAAAAACCTATGTAACATTTTGCAGAAAATTGTTGGCCAAAACAAGAAGAGTTGGTCGGACAAGCTCCCCAACGCCCTCTGGGCCTATCGGGAGACATCTCATAATTCCAACCTGGTGACCCCATATTCCCTGGCGTACGGAGATGAGGTTGTCCTGCCAATTGAGATCTAGTTTCCCTCATTACACACAGTGGTCTATAACCAGCAGAAGATAGATAAGGTGGCCGTAATTTTTCTGGCTGAATTGGAAGCCCTTGCCGAGAATAATCTTCATGCCCTACACAATCTGGAAAGGCATCAGAATAAGATATCTAGGGCCTTTATCAAGAAGGTTTGCCTCCTATATTTTCTGTAAGGCGACGTGTTATTGGCCTTCCGGGTTCCAATGATCCCTAGTAGGAAACCACCAATGTTGGAGCCCAAATGGGACGGACCATACATAGTCCACATGGTTTAACCTAATGGATCATACTCCATGGTGACCATGGATGATGAGAGTATAACTCCTCCCACCAGTGCCATGTTCCTCAAGAAATACATTTCCTTAGCCTAATGGTCTAACATGACCTTAAACTTGTTGGTCCCACATTACCATAAACAGCACACCAATCCCGCATGCCCTTAAACTGTCTGGTCTTGTACGACTTTAAACTGCTCATCGTCCTCCATGACGTTAACCTGAATTTTGATAAATACGTAAGGATTGAATCCCATCCTTATGGGATATTTAGGGACGCTCAGACACCTCATCTTGTGCCCAACCCCCAAACACTTTTCATTGACTATACCCCTAGGTATAGTTCTGTTGAAGGATCCTTGCATGATATGGTGTAGGATTATTTAGCCCCACTCATGCCAGGATTATAACGGTCTCACCATGTGCCTGCTCCCCATTCTTCTTTTCTCCCACATCCTCCCCGCATGAAGTTAAACCCCATGTCCTTCAAGAACAACATATGGCTTGATTCCCATCCTCGTGGGATATGTAGGAACTCCTGGACATTTTGACTGTTAGCCCAGCCCAAACGCCAGAGTCTTCCCCTCAGGTCAATACATTTGGTAGGGTGCAGATATTTTCCCCATTTCACGTCGAGCTAACATCGATCCATCCATATGTCCCACTCCCTGGAGATGCTCGCCTCTTTCATAGATGGGTACATCTATGCTTCTCCCACTACATTGATTGGGAGTCCATCATCCTTCCCATCTAGAAGGGACTTCGAATGGCATGGATGCTAGGCCTCATCAATCTCCTACCACTTCTAGACAATGCCCTCAGGGATTTTGAGAAACAAGCAAATACAATTCCCGCATTACGAATATGGTTAGCAGTTGATGCTCAATTGTTTCTCCCATTTCAGGCCACTATAGGGACTATGTGTTTCGAACATGGTCAACTGCTATCCTGCGATTTTGGAATCGCCCCGAAATTTCCCAAACATTGAGTGTAGTGGTTCATTCTGCCCCGTTGTATCTCCAAGTGACGAACTCCCTTTGGAAGATGCCATCTATTAGGCCTCAAGTGACGGGGAGTGCTGAGACCGACTCCTTGTTTCTAACACTGAGCACTACTCACATCGTCTTAGGAGATATAATGAGGTAGTAACTGTACAAGAGGATGTATGGCCTTCCCATCCGAGGCCCATACTCAGGCCTCTTGGTCTTTTGGGCCCCCATCCCAGGTTCTCTCTTATGGGATTGTACGATGTGGTATGGTATTATGTCTTCATTCACGTCGGATTACTCATTTCACCGTACACCTCCCTTGTTTGGGTTATGTTACCCCTCTCTTCATCCTCACTGCAAGACGTTAAATTGTGAATTGATTGGGCCTTCCCATCTGAGGCCCAGCCTCAGGCCCCTTGGTTTTTTTGGGTCCCCGGCTCAAGTTTCTATTTATGGTTGTATGGTGTGGTATGAGATTATTCCCTCATTCACATCGGGTAACACCCAGCACCGTACACCCCCCTCGTTAGAGTATCCTACCCCTATGTATGATTCCTGAACTATGTGTGGCTGTATTCTCATCATTATGGGTTACATATGACCACCCGAGCATCTCTTCTTTGGGTACATCCCCATCGTGGCCCCTCGGCCCACATTCTTCCCCGAAGGGAATATATGGTGTGGTACGAGATTATATCCTCATTCATGTCGGGTTTTTCATAATCATGCAGTGTAAATATTTTCCCTGAGAGATTTCCATCCTCATATGCCATCCTCTTCTTTTCAAATCGGCCTCTCCTAAGTTGAGACCCTCGGTCCTCTTTGGAGATTCACCTATGTGGCTAAGGGTACTCTAGTTTAATGCCTAGAAAGTTGGAATCTCCTCAGACATGCTTCCACCCGTTTTTCAAGCTTCATATTCTCTCTCGTTAGGGCTTCCATCACCATTCACACCCAAAAGGACCCCTAAATGGCATGGATACTAGGCCTAAGTGATCTCTAACCAATACGGGCCAACATCAGAGGGGGTTTCAGACAATAAATCGATACAAGTCCCACATTGCAAATATGCTCAGCAGTCAAAACTCATTTGGTTGTCCCCATTATAGGCTAACACGATATGGATTCTGTGTTTCAAAAATATTCAATAGCCATCCTCCATCGTAACACAAACCCCATTAAGCCCAAAATATCAGTTACATAATTCACATCCTTCTCCACCTCACCATGTCCAAGTAGAACTTCGAAACACATGGTACTATTCCTCGGTGCGAATCTGCACATTAGGAGGACAAAGTCGTGGTAAGGGCATCATTATGGGCTTCGAACTAATTTACCTTTGTCGTGTGTTCTAGGTATTTAAATAAATATCTTCCTCCATTGTTTCTAGCACTGAGTTTGACTCATGTGTGCTTACGGGTCAGGTTTAGGTCTGTGCTTACATGGAAGGTTTTTACTCTTTTCTAGTCCGTTATCTATGACTGTAAACTAAGATATCCAATAGAAATACGTATATCTTGATTCTTATCCTCATGGGATACGTAGGACCACCCAGATGTCTCATTTTTGGGTCCATCTCAATTGGGAACAAGTTTCTCCAACCCTTACCCTCTTACCTCTATTTAGGCCCCTTGGTCTGATGTTCCTTTCATGGAATTACGTATGGTGTGGTATGTGATTTTTTCCACATTCACATTGGGTATGTTTTATTTCACCATACAAATTCCCCACATAGTGTCATCTCTACTACGTATGTGCCACGTGACGTTTAAATGCACACCTGGTCTTATCGCATGACCCTAAACTATGACATTATCGTCACGACCGCGTGATGAAAAACTGATCTGCATCATGATGTCCTCACTCAAGGGGACAACATGTTTGGTATTGGTCACATGCCATACCATTTGTCAATGCCTGTTATGGCTTAATTCTTGTGGTGATTCGGGGACTTGCTACCCCGGGCCTGTTGCTTCACAAAAAAACCATTCACCTTATAGGACAAAGAAGATACATCAAATGATGCTTCTTTTGGTTCTAGGGCCACACCCACACTCCCCTTTTATCCCTATAACATGTACCTTACCGTGCCACCTCTTAGAACTATGTGCAGCTTGATCCGCATCCACATGGGGTTCGTAGGAACGTCTGTGCACTGTGCCTCAGGCCCAGCTTAACTCTCGTTTTCGGTCCCTCGACCTAAAACCTCTCCAAGGAACACATGGTGGTCCGAACCCTATGTTCCCATTCACATCGGGTTTTATAATTACCCCACCATGTGTATCCTGTGTTTCCTACCATCCAAGGATCGAGCTCTAAGACCATAAACTATGATCTCTTTTAGAACTATATATGGCATGATTCCCTTCCTCAAGGGATACATTGGTAAACCCATGCATTTCAACTCGGGTCCGGCCCCAGGATTCATGAATCATATTCCTCCCCATTTCTGACCCCCTAACCTGACCCCCTATGAAGAACCATGTAATTGAAACATTCCCTTGAATAAGTTTGGGATGCCCCACGATGGTATTGGGAAGCGACAGCTCCCTCATCAGAGTGGTCATATTAGAAAGAAGGAATGATCCATGATCAAACTGATGTGCCCATCTAATGTGATTCCACCACGGTGGAGTAATTTCAAGAGTGTTATATTATGTTCAAACATACTATCACTCCACATTCCATGCTTTTTGTGCCCCTTATTTGGACCATCATCCCCTTTCATGTCTAATGTAACCCCTTAATAGTATGGACGCTCAGACTATGGCCCAACTATTATCTCGAGCCAATCTTCTATAAGGCTATTGGATGTTATTTTGAGTCGAGCCCCGTGTTTTGAACATGGTCAGTGGTCGGCCCTAATTTTCTATCCCCATTCCAGGATAACACAATAAGGATAATGTGTTTCAAATTTGGTCAAAATTTATTCTTCATTGTCTCTCCACCCCCACAGTGTTCTGATTCATGGGTATAATAATTCAAACCTACCATTTCCATCTGTTAGAATTTATTCCAGTTCCATTGGCATTACCCCATTCGTGCACAAGAGCACACTAAGAAAATAGTTATTCGACTATTCTGAGAGGTTCATCCACTAGTCAGGTCGCTCCTATTTCTTCCCAAAATGCCGAGCCGGTCATTCAAACACCGGATGCCCGAAGCTGGGTTGACGATCCCACGATCAAGCAAAGTAATAGTATGAACATACCTTATTTCTCACATTGGGGGTGAACAGTGTGATCTTAGGAATGGATTTCTATTTATTCCGGGATTGTGGTTGGATGTGTTAAACAAAATGAACATGTAAATAAATTCATACATACATGCGGTTCATAATAAGAAGCAATAAGGAGAAATGAATTTATCTGTTCGGCCAACACAAGGCATTTAAGGGTCTGCTTTTTGGATTAATCATTCTAGTGATGCTTCCCTTTTGATGGTGGCCTCCAGGACTACCTCTCTCCCCATGAGGTCTCACTCTTCATCGACGACTATAGAAGAGAAATCCACAGACCCTAGCCTATGTTTTCACCTATTTAGTTTGAAACGTGGATATCTGGTAACCCACCTCCACTAATTTCTTTTGGGTGTCTACCAGGAGGGCAGTCATCTGCTCCACAAGCTCAAAATAGTTTGCAATAAATATCTCTTTTGCCTTCACCTATTCGTCAAGGCGTCAGGACTCTTGTTGTGCCTCTCTGAAATGCTTGGATACTCCTTGAATCCTCCATATACAGGGAAATGCCAGAGCAGCGGCTGCTCTCACGCAACATCCTGGCCACGTAGTCATAGACCATCGAATAGAGGTGTTGATCATCCAACCCTCCAGCACAGAGAAAGCGCATACGGGTTTCAATCGATCCCATCCATTTCATCCATTCTGTATGGGGCTGATCGAGAAAGCGCTTGATGCACTTCCACCATTTGTGACACGTCATTCGGCTCTCCTCGGCTGCCTATGAGTCTGAATCATCAATCTCCTCAAGGACTTCTGGCCGATAGGCAGGGAAAGCTTCCAACAGACCAGGAGTAGAGTCTTCTTCGGGCACCCCTCCCAAGGGGTTGGGATCTTTGATGCATGGGGGACTGTTTCCCCTTACCTCAGTCTCGGTAGCTCCCTTGCCGACTTTCTGCCCTACCCCGACATGAGAATAGCTGATGTCCATTGATCCCTACTCAATGAGTGTCGGGGTCGGCTCAGTTTGAGAAGTGTGCCTCGAATGGGATGACACGTTTTTAGTTAAATCAATTGTGGAAAACCCAGGTTCGGCATCCCGACGAGCCTCTAAGGCTGTGATTACTGCACGAACAAGGAACACCCTGATCAATTGAGCTCTCCAACGGTGATTAACCGACGTTGAATTAATGAACTTATAGGAGCCTAAAGAATGAGCCTCTGGTGTTCTAGCCGCTACTGGAGCTGCCATTGCGGGGGATCCCTCAGTGCTCATAAGTTCAATAATGGGTGTCGATTCCCCACCTTGTACTACCGGCGCCTCCTCTCCTTTGTATGGAGACCCTTGGTCAGTGCCCATATGTTCATGAATAGGATAAGTAGATCTAACTGATGACTATGAAATTTGATGAAGGGAAAGGGATAGATAAATGGTTAGACTCACCTCAAGCATCTTGGTTATATACATATCCAAGACAATGATCTCGCTGCTCTCCTAGAGACTCCCTTTGTGGGACACCCCCTATGATCCTACACCTATATGATCTTCATCTTCTTTTCCCCCTCTTTCACCTTCTCATTCTTCCTCCACATCTGTCTCAGTGTCTTCCGGATCATCGTCGCTGTCATCATCCTCTGATGGTATCTTTTCGGGATCATGCTCTTGGCCAATCATTACTCCCACAAAGAATGATAGCTCCTCACGCCGACCTCGTTGGTGATCATACACATCCATGGCCATCAGATACGCATGCCGAAGATAAATGTTTACCCTTTAAACATCCCAAATAAGACCAACATCCGGAAGATGGATTCTATCTCGCATTATCTTCTTCCAAAGAGCTTCGGAACCCATCGGCTGTCGCTGGGTTATCATGGATGACCACATAGCCAGGATGATCGCATCACTGGAAGGTTGAAGAAAATATCTTATATTCTTCCCTAGAAGTTCCTTGGGCACTACACAAGCATCTTTACCCCTAGATGATGAGGGCCCAGCCATGCCATGCCACATCCTAGCTACTGCAGTACTGGCCTATGTGGGCCCAACAACCGATGGGCTTCCGACCTTTTCTCCCTAACAACACCATTTCTTCTCTCCCATCGCCCATGATCTACACTAGCTACCTTTGGCTGCCGAACTCGCTTCCGTAAAATTCCCTCGGGGTAGGCTATGACCCGGTATTCGGCGTATTCCGTTGAGAGACCAGCGTCAACTCTGGTGGGAGGAAAGGTGATGACGTCACCGAAGACCTGGGTTGTGAACATCAGCCACATCTAGAGAAGAAGGCAGGGGTGTGTGTCTTCCCAAAAATCCTTGAACACTTTCTTCACCATCTCCTGAAGGCATCTGAACTGCCTAGAAAACCCAGAGAACATATAGGGTTCACAAGAGATCTTGCCATCTATTAGGGCCACGATCTCCCCACCTCTGATGCTCAGGAAGTAATCCCTCTACTTCAGTGAGCCTTGTCAGTTATCTGTCACCTAGCCTGTTGGAGTGCGGAATGGGCTGAATGCAAAGTTGGAGTGACTTTCGATTCTGATCCTTACTCCCTCCCCATTTAGCATCATCAGCATGACCCAGATGATGTTCAACAGGTAAGGTTTCATGCCATTACCTGGAGGATGAATGGCGTTCAAGAATGTATACCTGTCATAATGGGCCTCTACCCTGCCAAAAATGATCTAGAAGGGGCCACAAATACTCCTCGGTGACCCACCACTAGAGATGCGTCCCAAAATTGCCTATAGAAGATCCAACACAGAGACTCCCAGATTGAATCTTTGGATGGTGGCCAAGAAGAAGGCCATCACCAGGGTCACTGGACGAACCCCCATCCTTGCATACCTCACCGGTAGGAGCCATCCACTCAGGAATGTGGAATGGAATCTGGCATGTTGGACTTTCAGGTCCCGACTCCCATTTATGCTGAAGCCACATGACTGATAGTCCCTCATCTCACGGATCCTCTAGTACGATCCGTTCTTGCTCTTCTGTGCTTTGGTCAGACACCATATCCCTCACCCCGAAATCTTGACTTCCGAATATTTTTTCAGGAACAAGATGAACCATTTCCTGTAGGTAATGTGTTTCAAGAAATCCTTGACCCATATCCTCTCCAAGGATAGCTCTAGTAGGTGCCACATCAGTATAGGGTTTCATGATCTATCACCCCAGGTGTTACTCATTGGGAGGAATTCATCGTATTGATGCCCCTCTAGAGGGATTCACCCAATGAAATGTATGTCCCACAGGCTGATGTCGACAACCCCATGATGAAGGTAGAAGTTATTGGTGTTAGGGGACCATCGAGGGAACAACTCTTGCCCAAGCTTAGGCTGGCGATTGAAGTGAAACTGCGATGTCCACACCGCTTCAAACAAACCGATGTGCCACAATTCAGCCCCAAACTGGTCACATCTATGGTGAACCCAATACGCCCAGGCCCATTCACTGGTGAAGATTCCTCCAGACTGCATATCCCAATTCTCCATCTAGCCTTTGGTCTCGTCAGTAACACCCTGATGAATGGTGCTTGCGTAAAGGGCTGGAGAGCTCTCTGTGATAGGGTCACTCCCCAAGATGGTCGTGGTCCATGAATTGAAGATGTAAGCATCCAGGTACCTGGTTTCTCTAGAAGGATGGTCATTGTAGGTGATGTTATATCAGTGTAGGTCATCCTCGCGGGTCACCCATGACCGAGGTGTGTCGACCTCAAACCATGGCACGAGTACTTCGATCAAGGTTCTGAAGTCCCAGATAGGCATATTGGAAGACCAGGCATACTTCTTATGAACTGGGGTCAACATGTTGAAGTGAGAATGGTTGTTGGAAACAACCCTTTGGGTGCCATAAACCTCATGGTTGGTGACCATCTCAGCCCCTCGAGCAGCAGATGCGGCTTTTCTCACACCATCATCCCGATTGGAGGCCATCTCATGCGGGCAATATTCTAAAGAGTTGGCATGAAAAAAGAAGAAGTTGGCGTGAAAAAATATTGGTCAGTTTAGAAAATCGGAAGCCAGTGCGGAAAATCCCTGGTTGGTGTGAAAACAGATGACTGATTGCGGAGAATTACGTGCAACAGAAGTGTTTGTTTTTCACGCTGGCGGAAGAATTTTTTGTGCACAAGATCTCTAGCTTATTTCACTAGAAAACCAGTATGAAATGGATGGACCCATGACTATTTTTATAGGCAAGGTTAGCAATTTCAGCATGCATGAAGAAGATGGATTACACGCTCAAGACCAATTTTTCACACCGCTGCATTTGGAAGCGTGCAACGGCCCCAGGGTGCCCTGTATCTCAGCGTTTCCCTCGAAATCCAACCATTGTAGCCCCTCACCGGTCCGATTCCAAGGTGGGGCATTTGTAGACTCCAACATACTCTCATGAGCTGATGTAGGTTGTAACGCAACAAAGAAAAGCCACATTTTAAACCGGCGATCCATTCCAGGGGTCCCGGAGGGGCGGCGTGAAAAAAAGTATGGGTTGCGCGAAACAATATGACCTGCAAGAAAACCTCCAAGATTATCAAGAGTCTTCCGCACAGTACAAAACTATTTTGTGCCATTTTCCGCGTGGTTGACCTTCGCGCTGCCAATATCAGGGAATACAATATTTCAGGCCGAAGCATTTTTCACACAGACCCATGATCCCGAGCACCTATAAATACTTGGCCACCTCCTTCGACACCTGGGCCTAAAAAATTTGAACTGCCTCTCTCATGTGAAAACCCTCTCTTGTGTGTGAAAATAAGATGGCTCTCAGGTACTCAATTTTTCACGCTAGGTCGCCTGGGGGTCTTCCTTTGCGCGTGAATACTCGTGCTTGATCCTTGTCCAAATCCCCACGAACCCCTCCCCCCGCGTGCAATTCCTTCTGATTGCGCACAATTAGATCTTCAGCATGTAATTCTTTTTGCACACCGACCTGTTCTATTTCACTCCCAATGCTAAATTGCATGCCAACCCAGAGTTTTTCGCACACAAAATTTCTTTTGTGCATCAGACCGACCCCTTTTTCGCGCTACAGTCCCTTTTGTGCGCAAGCCTCCCTCATTTTGCAACTGTGATGTCCCTCCTCTGGGATTAATTTTCTGGCACCACCCACACCCACAGCACCTTCGCCATATACTTATTACCCATGCAACCTCTTAGGTTCGCACGATGTAACTTCAAAGTCCCAGGGACGACACCACCCATTGCGTTGTTTCGCCTCATGATTCATCTCTTACACACGTTAATGGCTATTGCTTCTTCCCATAGCCTCGCTAACGCGGGCCCATAAATGGTTCGATCGATGACACCCTTTCACCACGACATTGCATGTCCCCTCTCTACAGCAAGGACCAGAGGGTACCTGTTATGTAAGTCCTAGGGGTGCCGAGAAAGCCCACCTCGTCTGAGCTGTAGGACGTTAAACTTCCAATCACCTTAGTCCTCAACACATGATGCTAAAATGTGACCTTACCCCGTGCTTCGCATGTGAGGTTCCCCCACCTTGGACATTCTCAATGCCCACTGGTCTCCACTGCGGATGATATCCTCTTTATGGGAGTGTTTTTTGTCTATGGGGGAAGGGAATCCATCTCAATGTAAGCCCGTAGCTTTATTTTAGGAAGCAGCATCCATGCTCCTCCATTAATCATTGGTCCCCAGGGCCACAAATGGGCGGGATTGACACCGGTTCCCTCCTTTCTTCTGTCCCAAATCCCTCTCCCACTGCGCTTTGTCACCATCAGGCCTCCATCCTAGAGTATGTCCCGACTCTTCGGGCTGCTAAACACGCATTATCCCCTATTTCCTCTTTGGTACACTAACCACGTGTAATCCCCACTTCACTTCACACAGACACACCTTTCATGACGTGATCGTCAGGTCTCTAATACCCCGTCCTTCTCAAACTGAACATGACTCACATGGGCTTAGAGTGAGCACCGACCACGAAATCATTCTTGGGAATCCCAGAGTGTAAACCCCAAGCACCATCCCGAACTACAGGGTCTTTGATCCATGCCATGGAAAGGTACATAAGAAGCCTCGCTAATGTTCAAGACCAACATCCGATCGTTCCAACCATCTCCACGTCAGTTCACTAACACCTTGGAAAACCAAGAGTTTAAGCCCCATGCCACCCCATGAACTACGAGGACTTCGGTCTTTTCTATGGCACGGTACGTAGGAAGCATCCATGAGGTTCAAGCCCACAAACACTCGATCGTTCCGATCCCTTTCATGTCAGTTCGCCCAAACCCATTTCTGGACTATGGAGACATTGATCCTTTCCAAGGAAGGGTATGTAGGAAGCCTCCACGAGGTTCAAGCCCAACGCCATTGGTTCTAACCATTCTGTTCCATGACCTGTTCCGAACTACGAGAAATTTTATCCTTGTCAAGCCAAGGTATGTAGGAGGCCTCCCTGAGGTTCAAACCCAACATCCAGTTGTTCTTACACCCCTTTACTTCGGTCCAACAACACCCTATACCATCCTGAACAATGTTTACATTGATCCTTCCTATGTTATGTTACATAAGAAGCCTCCTGGAAGTTCAAGCCCATCAATCGATGGTCTCAGCCACTTCACGTCGGTCCACCCCCGTCCTGCATAACGTTAAACTCTATTCAACTTTTTTTGTACACTATTTAGAGGCACATAGTTGCACTCCATTCATTGGTAAGCCTTTGGTATCCTCATTCAGTAGTAAGCCATTAGAACTCCAACCAGTGGTAAGTCGTTGTCAAGATGAACTACATTCAATGAACTACGCAGACTTTGATCCCATTCCACAGGTGTATGTAGGAATCCTTCTGAAGGCTCAAGCACAAAACCATCATCATCGTCATGACAATTCCATCCCATCAGCAATTTTTATTCTTACCTGTGCCACCACATCCTGGTGGGATCGTTCCATTTCATTCCCCTACTCCCACAAACAGCATTCGCGAAGCCACCCATGTGTTGGCCCTAATATCAGTGTTCCGCCAGGGGTTCCTCCATATGATCCACTCTAGTCAGTGTTATGATCTTCCCAATACATCTTCACTAGACATTAAACTTGCATCATATCCTATGTTAAACATGGGAAGCTATGGAAAACCTCAGATACTTGACCAAGGCATAAAGTTCCCCTCATTCGATGTGGGATGCTTCAGGATTCCATGCCCTTGAGAAGACCTATTGTAAGGGAAAAAATCCAGACACTCTAATCCCCCAATATCCAGACATTCCAGTGATTCCCCACATGACTACTCCCCTAACTGAAAGTTTCTACCCTAACTGTGCCCCTTGGAATGTCCTTACAGAAGTTGCGTAATTAAATGGTGTCCATGAAAATATGGCCCTAGGAAGAGTTTCATGACCAAAGTCTTAAGTCTATGAAGGAGACCTGAACTAGGTGATGAGTTTCGAGGAGGAATCCATGGAAGTAATAACTGACATCCCATCATCCTGTTTCAATCAAGGAGCAGACGTTCCTGAATAAGGAGCGTATGCTGCCTGCCATTGGAAACCAAGAATGCAGGGCAACAAAAACCACGTTTCTTGTCCTCAAATGAGATGGACGTGTGTTCCCCAACAAAAGTGTTGGAAACAAACCACAATGATCACTCTATAAAACCAAAAATAGGTAGGAATTCATGGAATTATAATTTTGGCCTAGATTCTGATAAAATTTTCTCTCTCTATGGTCTAATCCTAAAATAACTGACCACAGACCATATCCTTCGAGAAACTAGAGAAATTGGTGGACCTTGACTAATAATATGTTATTTTCATATTTACATACAGGTGTTTTAAAGTCTCTTGGATTCATACAACACTAAGTGTAGTTAGATTAATTCTAAAAACTCACACAAAATATGACCACGCTAGAGTCACCACATCATATGACTTGGCCACCAAATCCCACCATCATTCTATTGATCAAGGGGAAGGAACACTACCAAAACAACCACCTGATATCTCAGCATCCTGAAAATATAGAAAACATAAGTCATCACATCTAGATAATCCACAACAACATATGGGTTAGGAAATATTCATAGCTCGAGGGGTCACATTTACTCAAACATGTGATATTAGTTCATCATGAACACCTCGTGTACTAGTACTATGGGTACCATATACTACTCACTAATTGGACTTGTAACTGGTAAACAACCTAGAGGTAGAAACTATGGGATATACCCCTATATCAATTCCTCATCACTAATGGGATCATCCTGGGGATCATTAAGCTAAATCCTAGTTGTCATACGTTATGGAGGAATTCTAAAAAATACATGTTGTGCCATGGTCAATGAGTATATCTAGATAGATGAATCAATAAGGAAATAGAAACCACCATCCATTTTTTTATAATAAATGTAGCAATGTTTATCCAAGAAAAAATTCTCGAGAAGTACCTAGCTGGAAGGTATATAATTAGAGTCCTGGTGTATGGATACATCGACCACCAGTACTAGAGTCCCTAGCCTACAAGACAAACTCAAAATACTGAACACTTTTTTACTAATCAATATCATAAACATATCACTTTTTTGGAACACATTGTTCTTTAAAAAAGGCCACAGTTCATGATATCTCCCATTTTGTTTAAATGAGTAGTGTATTTAGTAGGAAAAATTTTGATGTAGGTATGTGATGTAGGGATACATGTTGATTATATTGATACTGGTGAATTATCCATATTGGTTAGTGGATCTAATGAAGATGATCTTTAAAACATACCTAAAATCATTCAACATTCACTTCTTGGATGACATCACCATCTACTCACTGAAACTGGTGTAACATGCTATTCATATTTACATATTCTGGATTACTTATTGGATAAATTGAATTTATTAAAATTGGAAAAAGTTTAACTTTTATATTCATGAGGTGATGTTCTTGGGGAATCTGGTATCTATGATAGGTATATCCATGGAAATGGAGAAATCAAAGATAGTGATTTACGAGATATATTATTGTTCACAAAATTAGTGACCCCTTTACTAGAACTATCCCACTCACAACTTGGAGATAGCAGTTGGGTTCCATGATATGAAGTGTTAGTGACTTCATTTCATTGATGAGAGGTTTTTTTTCTACACTGTAAATAAGGGCCATTATTATATTTTTAAATAGTGGGTCCTAAACATGAGGAAATTGAATTGGGTAGAATATATTCCCACATTGGCAATTGATATGGATTGTACTCCAAGGAAATGTTGTCTCATTGATGATTAACTTATCCATAAGATACAAGTTGAACAAGATAATTTTATGTGGCCATATGAATTGAAGCAATGCCTAATGATCGTATTGGTCTATCAGTGGGTGGATGCATCTAAAGACCAAAGATTGATGAATTGTTATCATTTAGTGGTCACATTTCTCTAATAAACATGGAAAAGTATGGATAAGACTCTAACCCATAGTGGGTTGACAAAAAAGAATATATATATATTGTAGGATCAAAATAGTGATGTAGATGCTCAACATACAAGAGGGGTGGTGAATTGTATACTTTAAAAATTCCTTTGGAACCTTTAAAGTTAGTTACAAATATCTATGTTCTCCTTAAGCAAAGGAAAGGGCTAAGTTTAACAAAGTTAAACTAAGAAAATTCACAACAACTCTAATACCGAATGAAAATTTAGAAAGAGATTCCGAACGTGGGTTCCGGAAATATGGTTTCGGATATTGAATCTTAACAAAAGTTACAATATGAGATTCTACATTAAAGCGTATAGAATCTAAATGAAACAAAGTTCAAATAAGGAAGTATAAGAATGTTATACTTTCCTTATAATACAAAATGCAGCGGAAATAAACAAGTAGTAGAACTACAAGTAACAAGATATAGGTCTTTTAACCCAAAGAGAAGGGTATCCAACATCCTTGGATAAAGGTCCCTTGATTTATACATTCAAGCAAGTCTGTCTTACCCACACCAGGGTAAGCCCTCGATACGAAGATCGGAGTGTCTATGTCTTGCTATCCTCGCAAGCCCTCAACTTCAAGGTAGTTGGCAACCTCTGTCTTCCTCAGCAAGGAATCCCTCGAACTTCAAGGTAGTCGGCACCTCTATCTTCCTATCCCCGGAAGTCCTCGAATGTAATCACAAACATTCGGAGTCGCACGAAGCATTGAGAGTTAATAAGAGCCTCTCTCTTTAGAAATCACTTCATGTATGTAATCACATGAGTCGAAGATTAGTCAGCCTTTCAGCAACGAGCTTTTTCAAATGAGCTCCTATTTATAGGTAAGGTCAACTCCTTCTCCAACGGTCATATTTTCCTTAACGATCGAAGGGACCTGTACACGTGTCACTTAGACAACGGTTAGTTTATAACAAAATAGACGACATCGTTTTATAACAATATAAGTGTAACCGAATGTACGAAATCGTTTTAATTCTAACTAAAAGGTTTGGAATTAAAGCTTCGGAGTGAAATGGAAATAATAAAGATTAGACAAATTATAGAAATGTAAGCAGGATAAAAGTTCGGAGTCTAACCAATATATTTTTCGGAGTCTGAATTAATTCAGAGTGTATAAAACAAAGATAATCAGATTCGGTTTAATAAGAGAATTCGGAATGGGAGTTCGTCATCAGAATTTGTAATGAGAATTCATCATCAAAATTCGTAATGAGAATTCCTCATCAGAATTCGTAATGAGGATTCATCATCAGAATTCGTAATGAGAATTCCTCATCAGAATTCATAATGAGAATTCATCATCAGAATTCATAATGAGAATTCCTCATCAGAATTCTTAAGAAGAATTTGTTGTCGAACTTCATAAGGATTCCTATACTGTATCTTATGTAGAACTTAATTAGAGTTCATATCCGGAGTTCGGAATGAAACTTTATTACAGTTCTCATCTGGAATCCGGAGTGGAACTTCCTTACAGTTCTTATCCGGAATTCGGATCCTCAAACAGAATACTTTATATCAAAGTTTTAAACAAATCCGAGAAATTAGAAATGAATCGGAATTTTATACATAGGAAAAATATGGATGAAAATATGATAAAGAAAAATTTCCTTATAAAAGCATTTTCCCTTATAAAAGAAATTTTCCTTAAGAAAGAATTTTTCCTTAAGAAAGCATTTTTCCTTAAGAAAGCGTTTTCCTTAAGAAAGGTGTTTGAGATTTTCAAAACAAGAAGGAATGAAAAAGTCATAAGGAAAACCTTATTGACTCAACAATATCCCCCTTTTTGGAAAGCACAAAAATCCTTTTGAAAAATAAATTCTAAGAAGAAATAAAAACATTATGGCTTATCTCCCTTTGCTTTAAGGATATTGATGAATACGACTAACTCCCCCTTAGACCTTGAAACTCTAAGGATCGTATTCATATTTTCGGAGTGGCATTTCATTATGAAAAAGAAAGTCTTCTTTAATGAAAACACCCCCTTAGATAGACTCTTATTAGAGTTCTTATTCCTTAAGGATCTCTTCCTTATCCCCCTTAGATAAACTCTTATTAGAGTTCTCCTTTTTTTAAGGATCTTTTCCTTCTCCCCCTTTGTGATTTTCAAAAAGAGATCGAGGGAATGGAAAAAATAACAATGTACCTGGAAAATTAGTAATAAAAACAAAAGAAACGACAAGAAAAAATATTATTACGTTTGAAATCTCAGCAACAAAGAAAATTAGATACAACAAAAAGATCGGATTTGGTTATTTCAGATCTTTTTCCTTCGAAATGATCCCCTTAAGAATAGTCTTGATCTTCTTCAGGTCTTTATGATCTTCTTCAGCTTGCTTCTCTAAGAACACTATTCTTGCAGATTGAGCTTCAATCTTTTCTTCCTGGGCTTTCAGCTTTTCTTCCTGAGCTTTGATCTTTTCTTCCTAAGCCTTCATCCTTTGTTCAAACTCAATCCGATGATCCCTTTCAAATTTCCAGTTTTTAGAAATGGAATTCAGTTTCCCATTCAGATCTCTGACTTCTTGGATCCAGAAGTTCTTTTCATCTGTCAGCTTCTCTTCAAAGGAGGAAGTCAGCTCATTTATCTTCATGTCCTCAGTCTTGAAGGCATCTTTAAAATTTTATTGGAACTCATCGAATAACCTCATCTCTTCAACAGTCTTCTTCGACCAATTTGTCATTCTCTTGCAAGATTTTCTATGAGCTTCGTAGCCAACAAAGAAAGTTTTGAACTGAGCCTCAATCTCAACGCACTTGTCCAAAACCATAGATACGGAGTCAGTTTTCTGATTCAAAGCATGTTGGCGCATCTGACATCTTGAATCAATACTTGAGAAGGTCGGAATGGATCCCACCAACTTCTTTAACGACTGGACAACAAAGTCATGCCCCACCATGGATGATTCCAAATCTGAAACGTTGCTTGGAGAATTTTCTTCCTCAATAAGCTCCAACTTCCATTTAGACAAATCACCATATTCTCTTTTCTTGCTAGCCACTGATTTCGAAGTCTCAACAAGGAGTTTCTTTCCCTTGTCTTTTTTCGGAATCGATTCTTGATCAGGAGTTTTCTGCTCGCTAGTAGACACTTGAACAATATCATCAACAACTTTTTGTAAAACATCTTCCTCATTCTTATCCTTCTCTGGAGTTACTAACTTAGAGGATTCAGCCTCTGAAGTTCGGAGTGATAGGCGTTCCGAAGGAGACCCCTTATACTAATCTACTTATTTCAATATGTCTCTTGTTTCACCACTTTCTTCAGCAATTCCTTCTTCCTCTTCCACTTGCTGAATCTGCTCGAGTTGCTCAACATGCTCAGCTCTAGTCTCTTCCGGAAAATCAAGGTTTCTTCCTGGAGTCTCAGGTAGAGATTCCAGGGAGTAAGATCTCGGAACTGGAATGCTTCCGGATACCATCTCATTAAACTTTAACAATGCTTGGACTGCCTCGGCTTCTGACATCTTCTTCTTGAGCTTCTTCTCCTTTAATTGTTTTTCAAGTTCATCAGCAGTTCTCTCCTTCAATGCCTTAGCTTCCGCAGGGTCTAATCCGAACTGCGGATCCCCTTCTTTCCTTTTCTCTTTATCTGCTCTCCACTTCGCAACAACCTCATCAGGAAAAGCCTTCTTCTTCTTTTGTTTGGGAGGTGCGGTTTGAGCTTCCTTAGATTTAGGATCTTCAACTTCAGCTGCAACTTCCTTCAACTTTCTTTTCATTACTGGCTTAGATGATTCTGGTTCAGCAGCCTTCGGAGCCACTTCTTCTTGATTAGGCAGATCGAAGAACTCACCAGTCTCCTTGTTGAAAGCCACATCCATCCTCTTAAGGGTATCATCACTAACCAACAAAATTTTGTAAACCCTTGGCTTAGATCTGCAAGTTTCCTTGAAGGACTCAAAGCACCGAACTATCAACCTCGATAAAATTGCTAGGTACATTACGATCTGGGCTCTGAGATTTCCTTTCTTATGATTATCAATGGTTATAAGAATGTGCCTCATGAAGTTAAACTTCTGTAGATTTATCAAGAAATATAAGATATAGATTTCACTCTTCTTGAAACTGTCTTTGTCACCTTTCCTCGGTACGATAAGACCTTGCACCCACAACTCTAGAATCCAGAAGTTTGTCGGCAAACTAGAAATCTTCGGATCTTTGTCATCTGCGAGTCCGAGAGTTTTCAAGGCTTTTTCATTATCAAAGCTAACCTTAGAATCCGGAAAAACCTGAGATATAAACTCGGCTTCTCGTTTATAGGACTGCCCTACCAAACTTGCTGCCTTGGTATAAGAAAGCTTGTAAGTATTACCATAATACTTAAAAGAAAATTTCTCCCTATTATCTTCTTGAAAGAAGGAAACTGTTTAATAGAACTCAACAAGCAACTCCGAAAAAACACCATCTTGATTCCCCGGTTTGGATATAGCAATATCTTCCCAGCCATTCAACTTAATGTTCTTCGTAATAAGAGAATCATAGTTGTTGAAGAAATCCGGATGGACTATCCTTTCTTTGTAAACTAACCATTGGGAAATAGGCTTGGTGGATGACATTTCTTGAGACGGTAACTCCGCAGACATTCGGATCTGAAGTATTCTGAGAAGTTCGGAACAGAGAAATCTGAAGTTCGGAACGGCCTTAAATCAATGAGGTAAGGATTCGGGACGTGAGAGCTTGAAATCTATGTGGGATGAGTATTTGGGTCCCCTTTATATAGGCAATGAGATGACGGTTGAACTTCCATGGTTGATCTAACGGTTGGGATAAGATGAGATCAGATCTGACGGTTGAAAACATGAATCCGATCTTTTTGAGGTTTTTAATAAAACAAGGAATTAAGAAAACTATAATTTGAAAACATAATACAAGAAAATTCCAACAAGTAAAATATGACTACGAGAACTTGAGTAAGGTAATTATACCTTTCAGATTGGCTTAGGAGGATTATTCGTAATAGGTAATATAATAATGACTACGAAAAAAAAACTTTATTATGAGAAGACAGAGTTCGCAATAAACATTACTACGGAAAATAAATTTAGTACGAAAAACTCATTACGGAACACTCATTACGGAAAACTCAGTACGAAAAATACTAGTAAAGAAAAACTTAGTAAGGAAGATTCGGTACGAAAAAATCGTTATGAAAATACCAGTACGAAAATTTTCGTTCTGGATGTTGTCAATACGAATACTTCCATTTCAGAAGTATTCTGTACGAAAATGTCCGTTTTGAAAAATTGTAGTTACGGACATTCCATTCTGGAAATCTTCATTCCGAAAAGTTTGAAAACAAACTTTGAAAAACATTGTTATTCTATCAAACAAATGTACTCCCCCTAAGAAAAGGAGTTTATTGTTGTAAGAGAATTTTTCAACAGAACGTTAATTAAGAAATATTACCTTATGGTTATCATTCATAACTTCTGTTTAATGTATTCAAATCTATCAGAAGGAAAATATTTTGTGAAAATTTCAGCAAGTTGATCTTGTGTTCCAATAAACTGAATAATAATATCTCCTTTTAGTGTGTGATCCCTAAGAATGTGATGCCAAATATCTATGTGTTTTTCACGGGAGTGATGTGCAGGGATCTTACTAAGGGAAATGGAACTTGTGTTATCACACAAAATTTGTGTTTTGGTAAAACTCAAGCCACAGTCTGTGAGTGTGTGTTGCATCCACAACACTTGAGCACAACAACTTCCAGCTGCTACATATTCAGCTTCAGAAGTGGATAGTGCTACAGAATGTTTCTTCTTGTAGGACCAAGAAACTAATGAATCTCCTAAGAAATGACAAGTTCCGAATGTACTTTTTCTATCCATTTTACATCCACCAAAGTCAGCATCAGAAAACCTTTTTAGAACAAAATCATTTCCAGAAGTATAAAATAATCCTAGATCCATGGTTCCCTTAAGGTAGCGAAAAATTCTTTTTACTGCCTTTAAGTGAGATTCCTTAGGATTGGATTGATATCTTGCACATAAGCATTCTGAAAACATTAAGTCTGGTCGACTAGCTGTTAAATATAGTAAACTTCCTATCATACCTCTAAAAGTTGTTTGATCTACTGGTTTTCCATCTTCATCAAGATCTAAAGAATTTGAGGTACAAATGGGAGTACTTATACTCTTAGTGTTGTCATAACCATACTTTTTAAGAAGATATTTAATATACTTATGTTGAGATATGTAGGTTCCTACTCGTTTTTGAGAAATTTGAAAACCATGGAAAAAATTTAACTCACCCATCATACTCATTTCACACTCAGATTTCATTATACTTGCGAAAGAATCGGTCAAAGATTGCTGAGTTGAACCAAATATGATGTCATCAACATAAATTTGAACAATCAAAACATTTTTCTTATCTTTCTTTATAAAAAGTGTTGTATCTGCATTTCCCTTAACATAATTATTTTAAAGCAAAAATCTATTAAGTCTATCATACCATGCCCGTGGGGCTTGTTTAAGACCATACAAAGCTTTGGTAAGTCTTGTATCTTCAAAGCCAGGAGGTTGTTCAACAAATACTTCCTCTTGAACATAACCGTTAAGAAAAGCACATTTCACATCCATTTGGAAAAGTTTTAAATTAATGAATGCTGCAAAGGCAAGTAGAATACGGATAGATTCAAGTCTAGCTACTGGAGAATAGGTTTCTTCATAGTCTATTCCTTCTGGTTGATTATATCCTTTACCAACAAGTCTAGATTTATTTCTTACTATGACTCCATTTTCATCACATTTATTTCTGAAAACCCATTTTACTCCAATAAAAGATGTTTCCTTAGGTCTTTTAACCAAGGTCTAGACATTATTCCTTTCGAATTCATTTAGTTCATCTTGCATGGATTTAATCCAATCATCATCACCTAAAGCTTCATAAGTGCTTTTAGGTTCTAATTGGGAAAGAAATACTAGATGTTCTACTTCATTTCATAAGGAACATCTAGTCCTTACAGGTTGATTTACATCACCAATGATACTATCACTGGGATGATTCTTAAGAAACACCTAATTTTGGTTTTGTAAAACCTGTTCATCAACATAGGGTAGAAAGTCTTCTGGGGTAAATGTTTCAGGAATACTTTCTTGAACATTATCCTTATCAGAAGGATCTTCTATCAAAGGTTGACAATCAGTTTTTGAAAACACATCCGAGGATTTAGGTAGAGATGGTTTAAAAACAAAAGGATCTGACTCATCAAATTTTACATGTACTGTTTCTTCAACGGTACAAGTGTTTTTATTAAAAAATCTATTAGCCTTAGATGTTGTGGAATAACCTAAGAAAATTCATTCATCAGATTTTGGTGCGAATTTATGTAAGTTATCTTTAGTATTCAAAACGAATACTTTGCAACAAAAAACCCTGAAGTAGGATAATCTTGGTTTTTTACCATTCCATAACTCATAAGGAGTTTTATTAAGAAAAGGTCTAATCAAAACTCGATTTATAGTATAACAAGCAGTACTTACAGCTTCAGCCCAAAAATGTATAGAGATAGAATATTCAATCAACATGGTTCTAGTTATCTCTTGAAGAATTCTATTTCTTATTTCAACTACACCATTCTGTTGAGGAGTTCTAGGTGCTGAAAATTTGTGAGTAATACCTTTCTTACTACAAAAAGTTTCAAAATCAGAATTTTGAAATTCTCCTCCATGATCACTATGAATAGTTTTCAATGGAAGGTTTTTCTCATTTTTAACTTGATTTCTAAAACTTTTGAAATAAGAAAAAGCTTCATATTTCTTTTCTAGAAAATAAACCCAAGTAAATCTAGTGTAATCATCAACTAGAACAAACACATAGTATTTGCCTCCAATACTTCCAGTTTGTGTTGGACCAAAAAGATCCATGTGCACTAACTGTAATGCATTGGTTGTTGAGACTTCACCGATTGATTTAAAACTAGATTTATGTTGATTTCCATATTGAAAAGGATCACAAACTTTAGAAGAATCAAATCTAAGCTCTGGTAGATCCTTAACTAGTTTTTTCATAGAGAGTTTACATAGGTTCCTATGGCTACAGTGTCCTAGTATTCTATGCCATAACCAGGAGTGATCGTCCATTGCACTTAGGAAAGGTATATCTTGGATTGTGAGGTCTTATATGTTTAAGGTGTAAACATTCTATTGCCTGTTAGCTGAGAGAATAAACTCTTCCTTGGAATTGTGAACTAAGCACTTATCATTTCTAAAATTCACAAGGTAACCTTCATCACATAACTGGCTTATGCTGATGAGGTTCTGCTTAAGACCTTTAACAAAAAGAACATTTGAAATCAATGTTTTACCAAGAAGAACAATATTACCAATACCAACAATCTCTCCCTTAGAATTATCTCTGAATGTTACCTTTCCTCCTTTTGTTTTGATAATCTTTCCAAAATAGCTTTTGTTACCAGTCATCTGCCGGGAACATCCACTATCCATGTACCATGTATTGTTGATGGTACTCTCTTTATTTTCCTGTAATCAAGAAGAAAAATTAGACTTTCGGAATCCAAACTAGTTTGGATATGAGATTTCTAGATAATAAAATTTTAGGAACCCACATCTTGTTAGAGATGTAATCTTTGTGAAATCCTAAAGATTGGGTTTTGTTTAAGGAACAATTCTTTGCCCAGTGACCACCACATTGACACTTGGTACAAAATGGGGCACTTTGAGGAAAAAAATAATTGTTACTGAAAATTTATTTTGCATGGGTATAACCAAATCCAGATTTATTTCTTAAAGGTCGTATTTGAGAATACATTTTATCAATATTTTCCTTACCATGGGTAAAGTTTGATAAACACTTCTTTAAGGAAAAAATTTCGGACTTGAGTTTTACAACCATGTTTTTATCCTCAAAATCATTAGTTTTTGAACTAGAGTTAGGCACGAAAACATTTTTATTAGAAATTACTTTTTCCAATTCTTTAGAAAGTTTGTTCTTCTCAGAACTTACTTCCTCAAGATTCTTTGAAATACTTTCAAAATCGGCATTTTTGTTATCAAGATCTTTAGAAAGATCTGATATCTCTTTTGTAAGAATAGAATTCCTAGAGTTTGCCTTATCAAGTTTTTTATTGAGTTTGGAATTCTCAATTTCAAGAAGTTCAGCAAACCTAGAGACTTCTTCATAAGTAGGTAAAGTATTTTCCTCATCAGAAGATGATTCTTCATCAGAAGAGTTATTATACTAACTATTATTGGAATTTAATGAAACATTGGTCAATGATTCAGCATTTCGTACCTTAGCCATAAAACAATGATTATCAACAGGTAATCTGTCTATAAGACCAAGATTCTTCTGTCCTGAAGATTCATAATCAGAAGATTCATCTAAAGAATCACCACCACTTGCACTCCAGGTGTCATTGGATTTCACAACATTCTTAGATATAGCTTTATAATATTTCTTTCTGTTCCTGTCGGAATTCATTTCATTCCTTTCTTTCTTTTTGAGCATAGGGCAATCTGGTCTAATATGTCCAGCTCTTTCGCATTCATAACAAGTAACTTCTCCATCTTTCTTATCTTTCCTTTCCTTTTTCTTATATTTGGATTGGAAATTTCTCTGGACAACTATCTTGTTCATCCTCCGAGCAAGATTTGCTAGTTCATTTTCTGAGACTTCACTCTCACTAGATTCGGACTGGAAAATAACTTTCTTAGACTTGGATCTGGTTACTCTCTCAGAAGTCATAGCTTTCATCTGATTTGAAGTTGTAGTAAAAGCAACAGTACCATTTCCATTCTTTTTCTAGATGTTGTCTGCATCTCTCTTCATTCTGGTTTCATGTTGTAGAAGACTTCCAAAAAGCTCATCAAGAGAGATCTGAGTGGCCTTCTTGTTTTCATCTATATCTGTTCTTTTGGATTCCCACTCATTGGGCATAATATCAATTATTTTATCCACAAGAGCTTTGTCATCTAAACCTTTCTCTCCCATAGATTGTAGGCTGTTTATGATAGTCATAAATCCGTGTTGAACTTTACATATTGGTTCTCCATAAAGAATGTTGAAGCCATGATATTCAGCTCTAAGCATAGCTCTTCTAGTCTCAATCACTTTAGAAGTCCCAAAGTGTGTAACCTCTAACTTCTTCCAGATACAGTTAGCTGCTTCACAAGAAGAAATTTGGCTATATATAATTCTAGTCATTGAACAAAGTATAGTATTGCGTACCTTATAGTTGAGTTGATATTCTTGCTTTTCCCGGTTAGTGAAAGTTCTAACTTCTTTGTCAAGAATTTTATAATCACCAGTAAGCATTAAAAAATTTTCTACTCTAGTGTTGATAACAAAAGTCTTCATTCGATCTCTCCATTACTCATAGTCATTACCATCATATATAGGTGGTCTTGTAGGATTTAGATTATCAATCGAACCAACATTAATTCCTGCCATACTAGAAATAACCTTTGGAACACAACCTTGTTAGTAGCAAAAGTTCGTAATAACAAAGTTCGGAATGGGAAAGTTCGGAATGAAAAAGTGAGCAAGAAAAACATATTTGTAAGTATAAGTATTTCAGACACCTCCTCTGATACCAATTGTAGGATCTAAATAGTGATGTAGATGCTCAATATACAAGAGGGGGGTGTAACACCCTGAGATTTTATGAAAAATATTCTTTTTAATTTCATAAATGTCTTGTGTTGTACGCTACACCAAAAGGAGCTTGCTCAACACGCATCATTGACTTGCCTTGCATTACACGTAATCGCGACCTTCCTCAATAGCGTGTGTAGTACGCAATAACGAGTTTCACTAAACAACAATATGCTATTAAAATATTATTAAAACTAGACTTTATGAATAGTAATAACCACTTTTTGAAATTTTGTAAATTTTATTTTTCAAAATGGAATTTATTTTTGGATTCGTAATATCAAAATTAGCTTAGGGTGAAATTTTGGTGATTTTCGGATAACTTTCATATTTTGATGAATAGTGAAAATTATTAAATTTTAATTACAAAAAACGTTTTCAATCGAAATAATTAATAGTGAAAAATTATTAATTTGAGTGGTTTTAATGTATATTTAGAATATATTTTTACAATTTAATAAAATGTTGGTCATTGGATGTAATTTCACATTTAAACCAGACATAAACAAGTGTCAATCTTTTGATAGTTATTATCTCTTAAGAACACGCTATTTGTTTTGATGACGGGAATTAATTTTTAAATTAATTAATGCAACTGATATGTTTTGAATTTGGCAAAATAGAAATCATTTTTGAGTTCATAATATCAAATATAGCTTAGGCCTAATTTTTGGCATTTTTCTGAAAACATTCAATTTTTGATGAATAGTGAAACCACTAAGTGGTAGTTAAAAAACTGATTTTTTCATAAAACTTAATTTTACCGCTTCTATGAGTGGAATTTCAAAAATCCGAGAGACACGGTTGATGTCAGTAAGTAAAATGTGGTTCAATGAGATGAAAATAATTTTTTGGTGAATAGTAACTTTTTACTTTTTTTTGCCACGGTTAAAAGTAAATAGGGTAATTAAGGGTAGAAATGATATTATTATTACCCTAACACATGTCCTAATTCTATTGGACAAGTGTAATTCGACAAAAAACAAACTTAGGAATAAAATATGACCATTTAGGCCCACTTGGATTAGATTAGGACATTTATTATTATTTAATTCAAAGAAGAGTTAAAAGAGTTAAAATCAAAGTTTATTTACTAAACTTTTTTTAATATTGGGTTATAAATAAGATAAATTCGATTGTAAATATTCATTAGAAAGCTAAAAATATTTCCTACATAATGGTAGTTTATTTTTAATTTTGAGACATTAAATAATATAATATATTTATGACACAACGATGAGCAATAATTATCTTATTAATGAAATATTGACATAATTGATGTAATAAATACTCAAATAAATATAATTTTAGACTTTTTATGAATTCCACTAATTTTATATGTTAATATGACATTTTAGTATTAATTAAATTTATGTTTTTCGAACCTATAGTTATTTTATGATTTTCACAAAAATCAATTACTAAATAGTGTCAAAATTGACATAAAATAGTTTTTAAAACAAATATTATATTATTAATTGTTATTTTATTCCTAAAAATCTAAGGTTCGGCCAAATGACTTATATAAGGTTATATATATTAATAATTAACAACTGGGGTTTCGTTTGGCTTGTTATAGTAAGTTTATTAACCTTATAGTGTAAGAACACAAGAAGACACGGTAAAAGTAAAATTATTTAACATAATGTTAAATCTAAATGATAAGGTTAAAATATGAAACTAAACTTGTCTAAATTATATTGGATGAGAGGATTTCTACCCATCCCCACCTTAGCCTCGAAATAAATCAATTTGGAGCTATTTAAAACCGAACTTGACTTTATAATAAAATAATATTTTTAGTTATTCCAAATGTGCCCCTCTCCTCCCTTATAAAAGGGCACCTCCTCCCTCTCATCCTCACACAATTTTGAGCCTTCAATCTCGGCCAACCCCTGCCAAATTATCCTCTACACTTCCCTAGAAACATCCTAGAGGTTCTGGTCTTCCTCAAAGACAAATTTTAGTGCCCTAAGAGGAGGTCTCAAAGAGGCGCTTCAAAGAAGAGGTAATTTCCGTTACCAATTCTTTCAACTTTATTTCTTCTTCCACTTCTTCTTCTTAGGTTGTTTCATTATGAAGTAATAACATCTGTATCACTCATATACTGATATGTTATTATAAGTATGAAACAACCCTATTTCACCATCTATCCATCCTACGGAAAACAAAATTGTTGGGACCAGGTTGAATGAAGATGAAAGTTTGAAGAGTTAGCTTTTACAGAGTGTTGTATTTTGTTGTCAAAGGCGATAAATCAATTCACTGTGTAGAAGGATCATAAATCAGACGATGCTTTGCTGGTATGTATTTCACACAAATCATGAGTTAGGAGAACTTGTGATGCAAGCCTTATGAAGGAAAGGGGGAGAAATGATGATGCCAGTCAGATAATGTTTTGATTGGAAGGGATGATGCTGCTGGAAGATAGGAAAGATTCAGTTCCCATTGCAACTATGACGATGCTTAAGCTGATCTATCAAAGGATAAATATCACGATAGTGGGATTCGTGATAAGAGCAGAAGAATGGATATGGGAAGCAGTAAAGAGATAAAATGGCAAAGCAATAGACAATCTGGGGATGGCAGAAAAGAACAGTTTAAGGTGGCGCCGTTTTCCAGTGTTTGCCAAATTTTAGGGCCTGAAAATCGGGAGATGAAGAAATGTGCTTGGCAACTGATGTTGCACATACGATTGAAGATGGTTTATACGTGCAAAAGAGTTATTCAAGGTCAGAACTATGAAAAATGACAAAGGAATGGAGTGCGCGGAAATTTAGGCACGTTTCGCGCAAAAATAAAGTGGTGCGCGCAATATCTGCGGGATGCGCGAAATAGTAGCGGGTTGCGCGAAAAATCTGCGGGTTGCGCGAAATATTGGCATGGTGCGCGAAATTGGGGAATGAAGTTTTCGCGCAAATGATGATTCGAGATCAGAAGATCAAAAATTAGCAAAGGCATAAAATGTGCGAAATATTGGAGCAGTGCGCGAAATCTGATGTCGCAGGAAAGATTGGGTTTGCGCGCAATATAGAACACGGTGCGGAATTTTGCGCGCAACTGGTGCTTCAGGCTTAGAAGGATGAAAAATGCCAAAGGCATGAGGTGCGCGAAATATTGAAGCATGACGCGAAATATGAAGTTTCATTAAAGAGTTTTTACGCGCATGGAGGAGGTTTTACGCGCAGGAAGTGGTTTTTATGCGCAAGGTCAAAAATGCCTATAAATATGAGGTGAACCCCTCTCATTAGTCATTGCTCGACACTTAGAAGAAATCCCGAGCTCTGGTGCGCGTAAATCATACGCTAAGTGAGTTGCGCGAAAAGAGGAAAAGTTGCGCGTAAAAGAAAGTTGCGCGAAAACGTTTTTCGCGCCAAAGGGGAATTTTACGCGCAAGTCATTTGAATTGCGCGCAAGGCACCCTAAAGGCTGCGCGAAATATTTGGGGTCTTCGCACGTATTCAGTTGTGCACGAGAGAGTTCTTACCGGCTTCTGGGTAAGAAAGTGAAGATTTGTACTTCAGAGAATACATCTGTTTGATTGTAAAGAAGCACTGAAACATTGTGTTATCCTATTTGTGCTAAGAGGGAGCACACGCACTATTGGATTGTTTTCAAAGTGCTGCACGAGTGTAAGGGTATATCCTACTCGTTGTATTCCACATCAAAGGATTGTTTTCTAGTGGATTGTGTGGTACTGGATTATTTCCGTACCATACCAAGGACGTAGCTACTCTTGTTGAGTAGTGAACCTTGTAAATCTTGTGTTCCTGTGGATGTGTGTGTTCAGCAGGGAAGAAACTCTTTAACAGGAGGCGAAGGTTGTTTCAAAAAGGGGAAACTTAAAAAGAAAAAGATATCACTGATTCACCCCCTCCCCCTCTCAGTGATACTTGGATCCTGACTGGGAACTTCAAAAATCACCGTGTGTGCGTACGTACGGAATACCGTCTCTACACTGGGGTGTAATCTGTTTTTCCACCAACACCTTACATGGATGGGTATTATGGTGTAAATAATAGATATACATAGTTATTATAACATCATAATTATTATGATATATTGTATCATCCACCCCAATTCAATTCAGTAATTATGGAAATGATATCATCGCTCGTGCGTATGTACGGACTACCGTCTCCACGACGCGATGAGATTCATTATCCATGTTAACCATTTAAGAATGATTATAATGTATATATAAGCAATAATAATGAAATATATGACATTATAAAGCTACTGGATTTATGTGTATATATATGTATGTCGTCTACTTAATTCCACTCAATTCAATAAGGAAACAAAAACAGCGTTCATGCGTACGTACGGCCTACCGTCTCCATGAACGGTGTATTCCTTTCCATTTATCTATCCATTATATATATGTATATTCTGAATATATATTATATATAAATCATGTTTTATATTCTATAATTAAGTAATAATGATCTATGTAATCATATGAATAATTACAAGTTAAAACACGAACGACAAATGAGACGATTTTACCCAAAACGCTACTTTAACATGAATTTACAAAAGAAAGGGTAATATAAAGTCATAAGTGAACCATATATGATATAATAACAATGAATATGATTCTTTAATAAGTCAATGACATTATTTAAATCATTATACATGAGGTTCGGACACTTACGAAGCAAATCGGACCTAAGGTAAGGGAAAATATCACAATCTCATTTTTATCCGAGATTGTTTTTACTTTGTCATTTACTGGGGTGTATTTTATCATCCACATCCATGTTCCCTCGATATTTAATATTATTTACATCCACCTACAATAGTTTAAATCCAATTTTACCCTTCGGTGAGTTTTTAGTAAAAGATACGAAAGGAATCTTTTGTCGTTTTTCGTACGAGGTAATTTTTGACTTTTCTGAAAAAAATACGAAGAATGTTTTTTTAACTTATACGGCATGAATGGATTTTTAAAACATTATTTCAAAGAAGATTACTTTACAAGTTTTCAAGTTTATTTTTAATCAACTTCTTTTAGTTTAGAATTGTATGACATGTTATGAAAGGAAAAGTGTTTTTGAAGAAGAAAGGATATTTTCCTCAAGAATGGAGTTCAAGTGTTCTATCAAAATTATTTTCCATCTAAGACAGTAAAGGGTTCTGTTTTTATCCCTATTATTACATTGATTTTATTATGTTGTGATGGAATTATTTTTATGAATTCTTTTATCTTATATGAACAGTTTCATGTTGTCATGATGTTTAAGATTCCCATTTGTATTACATGGGTTATGCAATGATGTATGATTTATGATTTTGTGGCACACATAAGAATGGTATCATTTTGAGATGGGTGGGACCTATATCTCCCTCCAATGCATTGGGTAAAGATTTTATATCTCATGAGATAGACATGGCTGGAATGGTAGGTTATACCGGTTCAGTGAAACAGGACTGAAATGAGGGTGACTCGGTTCAGAAAGGGACTTTGTCCACTATGATAGTCTTGGCAATGAGTCTTGACTAATAATAAATTATTCTCTATGGTTATGTGTGTATGCCACAAAGTTTCATGTTTTAAGTTATGATTATTGTGATTACATTTCACTGCTATGATTTATCCCATGTTATGAAATTATGCTCTCTTTTGCAGGTTAAGATTTCCAAAATGTTATGTTCTTATGAATATGATGTGATGGATATTTCTTTTGTTTACCCTTACTGAGCATTTGAGCTCACCCTTTTATGTTTTCTTTTCCCCAGGATATAAAGAAAGGTTTTAGGTAAAAAAAAGGGAAGACCTTTATGGGAGATGTTTATGATATTTCACCACAATTATAAGATTATATTCCAAGTTTCCAAAGACACTAAATTATTACGATCCTTGTGTGTGTGTTTTTGTTATGTACTAAGTATTCCGCAAAAGTAATGTATTGATCATGTACGTCAAGCTTCGGGTCTCTACAGTTGGTATCAGAGGAATGGTTTAGTCAACCTTTGGAAACTAGGATGCAAAAAACGTTAGTGAGATCCCTAGAGATATTTCTAAGGTATGTCTAGGGATGTCCCTAAGGTTATGTATACATATAGGTTATAGTACTAGAATTATGCTAACAATCATAGAATTAAACCTAAGATGTAAGATATTGAAGGTACTCCCCCTTTATTATGTTGTTTTCCCTATCATGATTTTTGCCTCTCACACTATTCTTTTTGGGTTTTAGACGATGGCTGGAACCCGAAGGAACCATGTAGATCAATGCAATGGACAATGCAATGATTGTCCTCCTGAACAAACAAATGTTATGGGAGATGGAGTGCAAAATCTTATTGCTATACTTACACAAGCTATTAATCATTCTGGACTTCCAAATGAGTAGAGAAGGGAACTATATTCTATTGAGTACTTCATGAGGCAACGTCCACCTTCTTTCAGTGGGTCTTCCGATCCACTTGTTGCTGAATAATGGATCAGTACCACTGAAAAGATATTTTCAGTTCTTCAATGTTCTGAACATGATAAAGTCACCTTAGCAGTATATCGTTTGGAAGGTGAAGCTGATCAATGGTGGAATCTTATCAAGAATACGAGGCCAAGAGATGAAATTGAGTCTATGGAATCGGACAAGTTCAAGAACTTGTTTTTCAGTAAGTACTTCCCTCATATTCTTCGAGCAAATATGGAAAAGGAGTTTCTTGAGATGAAGCAGAAGGATGATGAATCTATTGGTATATACGAAGCGAATTTTACAAGACTTTCAAGGTATGCATCTGGCATTATCATCCAACCTGAATGTAAAGTTGATCGATTTTTCAGTGGCTTAAAACCGAGTCATCGAAGGGAATTAGCTATAAGAGACTTCAGTAGCTATGAAGAAATTATGTGTTGTGCTATCAAGGTAGAAATGGAAGTTGGTGTTACATATCCATCTCATGGTTTTGACAAGATACGAAAGATGGAGCTCAAGGAGAATTCTAAAAATAATGGTGAAAAGAAGATGAATTTTTCCTTATGCACAAAGTGTGGAAAGAAGCATGGTGGAGATTGTCTTAAAGGGACTAGAAAATGTTTTAAGTGTGGAAAAGAAGGTCATCGAGCAGCTGAGTGTCGAAATAATGGAAAAAGGGTTTCTAATGATGTGAATAAAGCAAACACTGCAGAGAACGCACCACCAACACTTCAATGCTTCAAGTGCAGGGAAATGGGGCATTACGCTAATAAATTCCCTAATCCAAGGGTTAGTGATGATCAACATGAGCAACCGCTTTAGGCAAAGGACAAAGGGAAGTCACATGCGATCACTATTGGCGATGTTGAATATGACAACGATGTGGTGGAATGATTAAGTGTTTATGTAATGGGATTCCAAAATAATGTTGTATCATGGAGTATTGGAATATTTATGTATTGGTCTAATGTGGTATTCAAAGTGATTGAGATATTTTTGGAAATAATATGATATTCGCATAATGAAGGGAAAATGAGAAAATGAAATGTTTAACAGTATTCATGTGATCATGATTGATATAAGGACTAAGTGATATCATGGTTTGAGTATATAGAATTTTGAGGATTTTGGTATGTGAAAAGTGTTAACTTTTAACTGCATTCAAGTTTTCACTATGGTTCAATGGGTATTCAAGAGAGTACAAGATTAAGGCCTTTGAATGTTTGGAATGTGACCAACAAAATATATCTTATGATATATGGGGATCAACGATGGTATTAAATCTCTGAGAGTGGACTGCAGTATTATGGATAAGCCTAATGATTGGAATGGATTATGTTGGACATAAGTTATTATTGTTTGTTTTTTTGATATTATTGATGGGATGTTATAGTAATATAGTTTTAGAAAAAGGACATCCTGCAGGACGGGCGACAGCCCATCGCGTCGGACAAGGCTGTGGGAATCGAACCCACAACCGAAGTGCGACTGGCCTTTATCGCCTACCACTGGCCTATAGGAAGTCCCTGTTTAGTAGAAACTAGTTTTATTATATTAATAAGTATGATATATGAAGTATAAGTCCATTATAGGAACTATATATGATTAATCTCACCATATATGGACTTATGTATTTTTTGATAACTTTTCTAACCTTTTGTTTGAGACAGATGAAATGAACCATCATTCTATCACATGATCTGCTAACACATCATGAATGACAAATTAAACTTCATTTCTTTAAGATATGTAGTGGAAATTGTCCAAAGAACGACAAATGGTGAGACTATACCAAAATCACGAAAGTATTTCTTATAATTCCAATTTCATCAACTTTAGGGAAATGATCTTAAAAACCAAAAATGTTGTCCTAGTGCTCTTATATCTGATGAATCAGATGGTACCCTAGATCATCACAAATTTATGGCTTTGTGATTGCTGGGTTTTCCATAGCCATGTTCTCTACCACTCTCCATCAGAACATGATGGTTAGATTTCTCTCCCATATCTATATTTTCACCTATGTGGAAACCCAGTGATTAGTTTATTTGGGTAACCGTTAAGTTTCATACTTTTGTTTTTAAAGATTATTTTTGGTATTTAATTTTACGATGTGGGTTTCTATCAAAGAAACATTCTAATAGTAAACCATTTATAACCCCGAACGAATTTCAAGGGCGAAATTCATTTTAAGGGGGTAGAATGTAACACCTGGAGATTTTATGAAAAATATTCCTTTTAATTTCATTAATGTATTGTGTTGTACGCTACACCAAAAGGAGCTTGCTCAACACGCATCCTTGACTTGCCTTGCATTACACGCAATCACGACCTTCCTCGATAGCGTGTGTAGTACGCAATAACGAGTTTCACTAAACAACAATATGCTATTAAAATATTATTAAAAATAGCCGTTATGAATAGTAATAACCACCTTTTGAAATTTTGTAAATTTTATTTTTCAAAATGGAATTTATTTTTGGATTCGCAATATCGAAATTAGCTTAGGGTGAATTTTTGGTGATTTTCAGAAAACTTTCATATTTTGATGAATAGTGAAAATTATTAAATTTTAATTAAAAACAACTTTTTCAATCAAAATAATTAATAGTGATAAATTATTAATTTGAGTAGGTTTAATGTATATTTAGAATATATTTTTACAATTTAATACAATGTTGGTCATTGGATGTAATTTCACATTTAAACCAAACATAAACAAGTTTCAATCTTTTGATAATTATTATCTCTTAAGAACATGCTATTTGTTTTGACAACGGGAATTAATTTTTAAATTAATTAATGCAACTGATATGTTTTGAATTTGGTAAAATAGAAATCATTTTTGAGTTCATAATATCAAATATAGCTTAGGCCGAATTTTTTTCATTTTTCGGAAAACATTCAATTTTTGATGAATAGTGACACCACTAAGTGGTAGTTAAAAAACTGAATTTTTCATAAAACATAATTTTACCACTTCTGTGAGTGGAATTTCAAAAATCCTAGAGACACGGTTGATGTCAGTATGTAAAATGTGGTTCAATGAGATGAAAATAATTTTTTAGTGAATAGTAACTTTTTACTTTTTTTTACCACGGTTAAAAGTAAATAGGGTAATTAAGGGTAGAAATGATATTATTATTACCCTAACACATGTCCTAATTCTATTGGACAAGTATAATTCGACCAAAAACAAACTTAGTAATAATATATGACCATTTAGGCCCACTTGGATTAGATTAGGACATTTATTATTATTTAAAATCAAAGAAGAGTTAAAAGAGTTAAAATCAAAGTTTATTTATTAAAAATTTTTAATATAGGGTTATACAGAAGATAAATTCGATTGTAAATATTCATTAGAAAGCTAAAAGGATTTCTTAAATAATGGTATTTTATTTGTAATTTTTATACATTAAATAATTTAATTTATTTATGACACAACGATGATGGAGTAATTATCTTATTAATGAAATATTGACATAATTGATGTTATAAATACTAAAATAAATATAATTTGAGACTTTTTATTAATTACAATAATTTTCTAGGTTAATATGACATGTTAGTATTGATTTAATAAACTTTTTTCGAACCTATCATTCTGTTATGATTTTCACAAAAATCAATTACTAAATAGTGTCAAAATTGACATAAAATAGTTTTTAAAACAAATTTTATATTATTAATTGTTATTTTATTCCTAAAAATATAAGGTTCGAAAAAATGTCTTAGATAACGTTATATATATTAATAATTAACAACTTGGGGTTCGTTTGTCTTGTTATAGTAAGTTTATTAACCTTGTAGTGTAAGAACACAAGAAGACACGGTAAAAGTAAAATTATTTAACTTAATGTTAAATCCAAATGATAAGGTTAAAATAGGAACATAAACTTGTCTAAATTCTATTGGATGAGAGTATTTAGACCCATAACCACCTTATCCTCGAAATAAATCAATTTGGAGCTATTTAAAATCGAACATGACTTTATAATAAAATAATATTTTTAGTTATTCCAAAGGTGCCCCTCTCCTCCCTTATAAAAGGGAACCGCCTCCCTCTCTTCCTCACACAACTTTGAGCCTTCATGCTCGGCCAACCCCTGAAAAATTCTCCTCTACACTTCCCTAGAAACATCCTAGAGGTTCTGGTCTTCCTCAAAGACCAATTTTAGTGCCCTAAGGGGAGGTCTCAATGAGGCGCTTCAAAGAAGAGGTAATTTCCGTTACCAATTCTTTCAACTTTATTTCTTCTTCCACTTATTCTTATTAGGTTGTTTCATTATGAAGTAATAACATCAGTATCACTAATATACTGATATGTTATTATAAGTATGAAACAACCCTATTTCACCATCTATCCATCCTACGGAAAACAAAATCACCGTGCGTGCGTACGTACGGAATACCGTCTCCACGCCGTGGTGTAATCTGTTTTTCCACCAACACCTTACATGGATGGGTATTATGGTGTAAAGAATAACTATACATAGTTATTATAACATCATAATGATTCTGATATATTGTATCATCCACTCCAATTCAATTCAATAATTATGGAAATGATATCATCGCTCGTGCGTACGTACGGACTACCGTCTCCACGACGCGATGAGATTCATTCTCCATGTTAACCATTTAAGAATGAATATAAAGTATATATAAGCAATAATAATGAAATATATGACATTATAAATCTACTGTGTTTATGTGTATATATATGTATGTCGTCTACTCAATTCCACTCAATTCAATAAGGAAACGAAAACAGCGTTCATGCGTACGTACGGCCTACCGTCTCCATGAACGGTGTATTCCTTTCCATTTCTCGATCCATTATATATATGTATATTATGAATATATATTATATATAAATCATGTTTTATATTCTATAATTAAGTAATAATGATCTATGTAATCATATGAATAATTACAAGTTAAAACACGAACGATAAATGAGACGATTTTACCCAAAACGCTACTTTAACATGAATTTACAAAAGAACAGGTAATATAAAGTCATAAGTGAACCATATATGATATAATAACAATGAATATGATTCTGTAATAAGTCAATGACATTATTTAAATCATTATACAGGAGGTTCAGACACTTACGAAGCAAATCAGACCTAAGGTAAGGGAAAATATCACAATCTCATTTTTATCCGAGATGGTTTTTACTTTGGCATTTACTGGGGTGTATTTTATCATCCACATCCATGTTCCCTCAACATGTAATATTATTTCCATCCACCTACAATTTTTTAAATCCAATTTTACCCTTCGGTGAGTTTTTAGTAAATGATATGAAAGGAATCTTTTGTGGTTTTTCGTACGAGGTAATTTTTGACTTTTCTGACAAAAGTACGAAGAATGTTTTTTTAACTTATAAGGAATGAATGGATTTTTAAAACATTATTTCAATGAAGCTTCCTTTACAAGTTTTCAAGTTTATTTTTAATCAACTTCTTCTAGTTTAGAATTTTATGACATGTTATGAAAGGAAAAGTGTTTATGAAGAAGAAAGGATATTTTCCTCAAGAATGGAGTTCAAGTGTTTTATCAAAATTATTTTCCATCTAAGACAATAAAGGTTTCTGTTTTTATCCCTATTATTAAATTTATTTGATTATGTTGTGATGAAATTATTTTTATGAATTCTTTTATCTTATATGAACAGTTTCATGAAGTCATGATGTTTAAGATTACCATTTGTATTACATGGGTTATGCAATGATGTATGATTTATGATTTTGTTGCACACATAAGAATGGTATCATTATGAGATGGGTGGGACCTATATCTCCCTCCAATGCATTGGGTAAAGATTTCATATCTCATGATATAGACATAGCTGGAATGGTAGGTTTTCAGTGAAACAGGACTGAAACGAGGGTGACTCGGTTCATAAATGGACTTTGTCTACTAAGATAGTCTTGGCAATGAGTTGACTAATAAGAAATGATTCTGTATGATTATGTGTGTATGCCACAAAGTTTCATGTTTTATGTTATGATTATTTTGATTACATTTCACTGCTATGATTTATCCCGTGTTATGAAATTATGCTCTCTTTTGCAGGTTAAGATTTCCAAAATGTTGTGTTCTTATGAATATGATGTGATGGATATTTCATTTGTTTACCCTTACTGAGCATTTGAGCTCACCCTTTTATGTTTTCTTTTCCCCAGGATATAAAGAAAGGTTTTATGTAAAAGAAAGGGAAGATCTTTATGGGAGATGTTTAAGAACTTTCACCACGATTATAAGATTATATTCCGAGATTCCAAAGACACTAAACTATTACGATCCTTGTGTTTGTGTTTTTATTATGTACTAAGTATTCCGCAAAAGTAATGTAATGATCTTGTACGTAAAGCTTCTGGTCTCTACAGGGGGGGGATTGTATACTTTAAAATTTCTTTTGGAACCTTTAAAGTTAGTTAAAAATAACTATGTTCTCCTTAAGGAAAGGAAAGGGCTAAATTTAACAAAGTTAAACTAAGAAAATTCACAACACCTCTAATACCGAATGAAAACTTAGAAAGAGATTCCGAACGTGGGTTCAGGAAATATGGTTTCGAATATTGATTCTTAACAAATATTACAGTATGAGATTCTACCTTAAAGCGTATAGAATCTAAATGAAACAGAGTACAAGTAAGGAAGTATAAGAAAGTTATAAGTTCCTTATAATACAAAATGCAGCGGAAATAAACAAGTAGTAGAACTACAAGTAACAAGATATAGGTCTTTTAACCCAAAGAGAATGGTATCCAACAACCTTGGATAATGGTCCCTTTATTTATACTTCAAGCAAGTCTTTGTTACCCACACCAGGGTAAGCCCTCGATACGAAGATCGGAGTGTCTCTGTCTTGCTATCCCCGCAAGCCCTCAACTTCAAGGTAGTTGGCAACCTTTGTCTTCCTCAGCAAGGAAGCCCTCGAACTTCAAGGTAGTCGGCACCTCTGTCTTCCTATCCCCGGAAGTCCTCGAATGCAATCACCAACATTCGGAGTCGCACTAATCTTTGAGAGTTAATAAGAGACTCTCTCTCTAGAAATCACTTCAAGTATGTAATCACATGAGTTGAAGATCAGTTAGCCTTTCAGCAGCGAGATTTTTCAAATGAGATCCTATTTATAGTTAAGGTCGGCTCCTTCTCCAACGGTCATATTTTCCTTAAATATCGGAGGGACATGTACACGTGTCACTTAGACAATGGTTAGTTTATAACAAAATAGACGACGTCGTTTTATAACAAAATAAATGTAACAGAATGTACGACATCGTTTTAATTCTAAATAAAAGGTTCGTAATGAAATCTTCGGAGTGAAATGGAAATAATAAAGATTAGAAAAATTATAGAAATGTAAGCAGGATAAAAGTTCGGAGTCTAACCAACATATTTTTCGGAGTCTGAATTAATTTAGAGTGTATAAAATAAAGATAATCAGATTCTGTTTAATAAGAGAATTCGGAATGAGAGTTCGTCATCAGAATTCTTAATGAGAATTCATCATCAGAATTCATAATGAGAATTCCTCATCAGAATTCGTAATGAGAATTCCTCATCAGAATTCGTAATGAGAATTCATCATCAGAATTCATAATGAGAATTCCTCATCAGAATTCATAATGAGAATTCATCATCAGAATTCGTAATGAGAATTCCTCATCATAATTCTTAAGAAGAATTCGTTGTCGAACTTCATAAGGATTCGTATCATGTATCTGATGTAGAACTTAATTAGAGTTCGTATCCGGAGTTCGGAATGAAACTTTATTACAGTTCTCATCTGGAATCCGGAGTGGAACTTCCTTACAGTTCTTATCCAGAATTCGGATCCTCAAACAGAATACTTTATATCAAAGTTTTAATCAAATACGAGACATAAGAAATGAATTTGAATTTTATACTTAGGAAAAATATGGATGAAAATATGATAAAGATAAATTTCCTTATAAAAGAATTTTCCCTTATAAAAGAAATTTTCCTTAAGAAAACATTTTTCCTTAAGAAAGCATTTTTCCTTAAGAAAGCGTTTTTCCTTAAGAAAGGTGTTTGTGATTTTCAAAACAATAAGGAATGAAAAAGTTATAAGGAAAACCTTATTGACTCAACATATATATATAGGTGAACAGATTCCTAGGGATATATACTGGTGTGGAAACTATGTACCAGGAATTCATGTGTAATTTAGTGTGTCTAGGGATGATGCAGGATGTCACAGGTTCTAGTTTGTGATTCCATAACTTATAGAGGGTAATTTATATGTACTAGTATCCATGTGCTTTATACCAATCACTTTTAGTGCCCATGTGTAAGTGGTGGATGTCACAATGAACATTATGATGGGGTTCTCCAAGAAATTTAGGTTTTATGTCACTGTCTAGGTGATTTGAAATCATATGGATATAGTTCATCACTCTTTAATGACATGACTAATTCAGTCAGTGGATGATGTTGGAAATATAAATAAATGTGAGATATTACATATACATAGAGTTCCCACATGCATTATTTTTTAAAGGAATACAATTTTAACAATATCTTATTTATAGGGCTCGTAGAAAGTCCTAGTAACTTAGCTAATATTGAAAATAGTGTACTACCCTCAGAGGGATAGATAATTTATATGCATGCTTATCATACAAGAGTCTGTTATCTGATAATATTGTTCTTTTTTTTATCTTAGTATGATCACCAATCCTTGAATGAGTTAACATATAGCATAATTATTAGGATTTTATTCATTTGGTACCGAACAACGTTATTTATGGAGACCATAATTTTCACCACTATGCTGACATAAGGAAGGTTAGATAATATTAGTGGGGACTAGTTTGGTTGAGGTGACCTCTGATAATGAGATAATAAATCATAATAGGTTGACCACCCCTCAGAACAAAACAATATCAAATTTTACCATAGGAAGAGTCCTATATTGTTCGATGTGGTTGATAATGTTTTCCATAGAGTAATAATTATGTTTGACCACCAAAAATAAAGGAAGTAATATATAATATCACCGTGTAATATTTGACCATTTTAGATCACTGATCATGTTGGGAGTGTTCCAAACACTCAAGAACATCCATTAATTTATAGATGTATGAATAATATGTTCCATACGTCTCATCTCTGAAGGTACATACATTATCATGCATATGTCGTCGATAATGAGGATATTGAGAAAGTTCATGATGAATCATACAAGGAGCACATAATTTTATTCCCATATATCAGTGATAATGTTATTGGAGGGTAGATATTACCACTTATCTAGATCATGCGGTGACATGAGTTGATCTAGGAGCACACGTGGGTGTGGTAGGCTAACGTTGAATCGTTGGGAACAAATTCATTCAATAATTAACCAAATTTATTCTTCTTGATGACGAGATTCCCCGAGGAGATAGATTTTTAGAACTAGATACTATATCATTTTTCATGAATAGTCTTTTCACGTAGTTTGAAAATGATTCAAGTTATAGAATCTTTTGAATGTCTTCAGTGCATTATGAATTTTATAGAATATTTATTATGTGTTTGGTGACCTTTCTAGACTAGATAGGTTACACCATTTCAGAATGGTGTTGGTTATGTTATGGTGGAACTATTGAATTTATTCCATACCATAGTGGAAATAGTTATGCCAGGGTGATTCTGTATGTTACTTCTTTATTGTAGACATCATAGTTTAGTGTATTTAGGAGGATTGTCCATGTTGTGTTTAACCATGTTGGTTTGGTTTCTCTATATCCTTTTCATCAAGAAAGAATATTTGTTAGTATTTGGATTATATTCCTTCTTAATATTTCATTTCAAATATTATATAGGGTATTCTTTTAGATTTATTTTGGTCTTTAATAGGTGTTTTTCTCACAAGGAATCACTTCTTTTACAACCTGAATGATGAACAATTTTCATTGAATTTGGAAGGGATGTATATGATACTTCATTTCATAGTGGATCCCATTATGTTGGAGGTGTGCATAATCCATCATGATTTTGATTCATTGGTGTCCCCTTCTATTCCATGGGTGTCAATATTTTTTTCTATCCACAACAAAGAGGTTAGACCTAACCTATGGTGGTAACTCTCATATTTTTGGGGGGGTAAACTCTATCCTATTTGTTTTGTTTTCAAGTACATGTCTTATATTTAGTGTCTATAATGTAGTATGGTGTCTTATTATTATGAAGAAAAATTACCTCATATTCATAGAGGTATTTTCTTCATCTCCTAATTGAACGTGTGTACCCTCATTGATGAAAATAAAATAAATAATTAAAAATTAGTTTTACCGATTGGATTGTTTATATTTTCCTTTCTATAGATCTCATGTCAAGATGGAATGGAAGTGTTAATAGGATTCCCTATCATTATAGGAATTTTATTTCTTGTGCTAATGAGAATCAAGTTATTAAAAAATGACAAAACATGATGTAGAAAAAAAAACTGAATTAAGATGTTCCTTACATTTTGGTTATCTCATATAACGTTGATTGAATTTTGTTATAATTATGTTAGCATGTTTTCTATAATCTACTAACAATTACTTCTCATTTGAGTGTCTGTTTCAATGATACCAATATATGACCCTTAATCCATATGTTTTTTAGAGTTGATTACTTCTATATTCAATGTCTGATTCATATGATTTTTTTAGTGTTATTAAATTTCTCATTATTTCATTATATGTTTTTTTATCATGAAAACCTTTGTTTTTTATAGTCTTTTCTTTTGGTATTAGGATCATGGTACACATGATAGGGGAATTTTGACGTATGATTACCCCATAGTGGTGGAGTGAAAATGAAGAGAGAAAATTAAAATAGTGGGTTGTGGCATGATTTTGGAATGATTGTTACTCAATGCATCTTGTGGATATCGAGTAGTATGATAACCTCATTACCTAGCCACTATATGATGCACCATATTGATACTGATTAATGTCTCATTACAAGATGTGACTTTTTCACAATGAGTAGCATGATTATCTTTATGAGACTTATTGATATCGAGTGACATATCATGATCCATGTGAATAGTTCTAGTAATTTATTACATCACTTACCATCATTAAGAAATAAAGTGGAATCAGGTATGGTTCTAGATTTGTAAAATCTTAATTATCAAACTACCAATTGGCAAATGATTAAGTTTTTTATACTTTCCATCAGTTTTTTGTTAAAATGGAATCAAACTATCATACATGTTGACATTTATTATGGTTGTATTATTGGTGTCCTACTATGTTTCATTACTCACACCATACATGGATAACCTGAAGCACATGTATACATCATGTATAAAGATCCATGTAAGTGGAATGGGGATGTGGCACATTGTCATGAAATAGATAATGAAAACACTAATGAAACAAGGGAAGACTCCCTGATATAATAATTTTACATATTAAATTGTTTATACTTTTATAATCTATGGATTTCCACATTGTGATACCATTCAACTATCATATCACCAGTATTATAACTATTCAGTTCTTGATGATTAATGTGATTATTTATTATATTGTTTATTATTTTTGGTTTGTTTTATAATATAATACTATGTGTATGGTGTTCCCATTGATGTACTTAAACCCTCACTTATAGTCCAAAACCTCTTATATATTTGGAGACAGACATGACGTTATGTGGAACTACGATATGGACTTGGTGGTTCATATTTCCGTGTAACAGAAATGTATCTTATCATAGTTTTCTATTTTCTAATTTTGGACTAACTAGTTATATTATATTAAAGATAGGGTTGTGTGGGGAACACATATGGTTCTTATATAACTATTCACTTGTTATCTTTCATTTATTCTTAATGTAGAAGAGAGAAGGTATCAATTATGAGTGTTGTTAGTTTTATCCTCATGAATATAATTATTCAACTAATTAAAATGATCATTAAGTTTTTCATTTTCATTTATGTTTTAATTAAATTGCATTATTAGTGATATATTAGCGGTCTTAAATTTTAATATGATCATAAGGTATTTATTTCACTAGTATGATATGAATATTTGGAGATAGTAGTTGTTGGAATAATTTTTGTATTATATCGTCGATATTTCTAATAATTTAGTGAAAGTTAATAGTACATCTGATGATTTGAGAACGAGGTTTAATGGAGTTAGTATTCTTATATTTAGATATATTTGGAGGGTGATGTGGGTGATCTTTAGGATTATTCTTGATTTGAGCATAGGTGGTCATAATTGTTTCCTTTACAATAGGATGATTCAATCATCTTTTGTGTAGTATTTTTAGGATAACTATATTGTGGATTATATGGTTGATGTTTAGAAATATAGGTTTATTTATTGCAATTCCACTGAGGGATGGTATGAAGATGATCAAAATCAAATTTTGTATTAGGGATTCATTTTAATTCCTTTGGGTTAAAAAATGTAGTTCATTAGTACTTACACGGTTCTCCCATGGTTGAATATTCATGTGTGGATGTGATCTTTCATTCCATGAGAGGTTAATTTTGGTTATCTGAGATGATGATATTTAATGCATTTCTTGTCTCATGATTTTCTATTTTCTGGCGGGTAAATATTTGACACCATGTTATCGAAGGGGGGGGGGGGTCACTTTAGCATCTTGTTGTACCTCAAATGAAGGGGTGGAAATAATTATGGGATTCATCATTGTTTTTCCATGATATCATGGATTGGTGATCTTTATAATTTATCATGTACCCTATAAATAATTCATATCACATTGTAGAGTTAATTTAGAATATATTAGTGTATTTTCAATCATGTATGTTCCTAGAAGATGTAGTATAGATTCTTGAGTTCAAAAAATTATCATCCTTTTTCATGATGCTTGTTTCACCTCTCATATTTTGGTTGGTCTTTATAATTAATTTGGATATCCATTATGTCCTATAACTTCCTTTTAATCCATAGAAAAGACATCATAAAAATTAGACAATAATTAAATTAGAGTAAATGATATGTATATGAATTATAGATTTTGGGGGTTTGTGGGTGAGGCTCCTACCCATAGTAAAGTTAAAATTTAATGATATTTATCTCTACACCATTAGTAAGGCTCCATTTATTTAAAATTATAGAATTCCTTTATAATCCTAGTTTTGTTGGACCAAGGGTGGATACTCATCTATTCTAAAATTTGAATATCTTAAAATAAAGCAATAGAGAATGATGATAATTTATGAATAAATAGAGGGAATAAATTATCTATATAAAATTTATTCTGAGCATAATATGAGGAATTTTAGTTTGATATTATAGACCATGTTTCATTGAACCTATATCCTCAAATTTGGAAGTGAATCTTTTGGAAAGGTTGTAACCCTTCTCAATGATTTTCTAGACTTTGTGAGTGTTTTGGAAATATAATAATCATTTAATATCAGTTATCATTATGCATGAATTTTTGTAGGATTCATGATGTATTTCATGTGATGTAGATTTATTAATATTTTCATAATCATTCACATGTCATTGAGTGGGGTGTTCTAGAAGTTGAAAATAATGAAACCATAATGGAGTGGCCTATTGAGATCCATGACCATCAATAGAAGGTTTTTATGGAATTTTGTTCCTTCATCACTTATCATATGGTAACCAGGTGTTACGAGAGGGATAAAATTAGAGTGGGAGTCAAATAATCATGCTAAATATCACAAATCTGTTATGTTTTACCTTTTTTCTAATGTTACATTTACCTTTTCATATTTCATGAGGATGATGATGATGTTGTGAATTTATGAGCTCTTACCTCATGTTTTGATGGTGGTGTTATATAATTTTGTGATATTTAAGTGGTAACTCACAAGGTGGTTGTTTTTTCACACATTCCATTATTCTTAGTTATTTGGATTCAATGATAAAGGATCATAATTTTTGAGATATATGTGATATAAGTTCATCATTTTTTGAATCTATCTCTTTTGTTCAAATAAATTGGAGGCATTGAGACGGAATTTAATTTAATTATGGAGGTGAGGGTGGAGTGTTGTCCATTGAAATGGAATCCATGCTATAGTGGGGGGGGGGGTGTAGTACAACATGGGGTGGGATGTTTTTGAATTTAGTAATACCAACGACAATTTTATGTTGATTTGTTATAGAATGATAATTAGTATTATTTCATTTGGTAATGTGCCACAAAACAGGGTTGAAACAACAATGGTGGTAACGGTGAAATAAAATTTTCCATAGAAGTTTCCCTATGGGTATTGTGGGGATCCCCACACACATATTGGAGGGATTAGTGTCGTGAGGTTCTTAGTGAGTCTCCATAGAGAAAATGCAGAGATAATAATTTGATATTAGTCAGTGTGTTGGTTCTTTTCTGAGATGATCTATTGCGATGTTTAGGGGAAGGAAAATTGTTGTTTGGGACTCCCCACATTGATTTCTGGGTCATAATGAGCTAATATAGAAGAGGAGTTAAAATAACATTGTTCATAGTGGTATTGGGGGAACTAAAGGTTTGAAACAATGTTTTCCATAATGTTATACAAGGCTCGATGTTGGTCAAGGATTATTAATTCAATTTTAAAACATGTGACCCTCGATAGTTCAATCTATTTAAAATGGAAGAAAATCATATCTTATTTGACTGAGTGGTATCACAAAATTATAGTGGGTCACCAGATCATGATAGAGTCCATTTAATTCTACTCTCAAAATATAGGGTCTGGACATCCTTTTTTATTTATATTCTCTTCCATTGAAATCTAGGCACCCCTTGACCTTTTATCCCACTCTAAATGTATCGCGTGAGAGGTTAAACTACTTTGTTTGTTGGGATTACCCATTGTTGGATTAAACCACTCTCTTCTCATCATCTTATAAAACTACATAAACCATTAATTTTCAAGGTTATTTATACATTAAATACTCTTCTCTTTATCCTATTTAATTATTGATATGACATAGATTTTATACAGATTGTCCCCATAATACAATCCTCCAAGATTGGAGGTGTTAAAAAAATATTTTGTTATTACACATGGAATATTGAGAAATTGGAATAAAGGTATGTCATTCATTACATATCATATTGTATTATGTGTCAATGTGAAATTATCATGATTTCGTTTCTATAATAAATAATTGAATTGACACAAATTAATATAATAATATTATTCAATAATAAATTATAAGGGGTGTTGTGATAACACGTTTTGATGGTTTATTAATGATACCTCCTTATTATTTTCTAGATAGATTAATTTATATATTTTTTTATTATTGGTTTTCATAGAAATAATTATATGAATTACGTTGGAAAAGCAAAATATATTTAGTTAAGAAAAGCTTATTAATGAAATATTCATGATCAAAAATTACTTTTCATTAGATAAATTTATTAGATGGGATTGTAATGATTTATAAATGTTTATAGTTGAACCATGAATTATACTAGTTAATAATGTTATGTTAAATGTTGTTAAACCATATTCATAATTAATTTGTTATATAAATATGATAATAATAAAAATAAATTAGATATAAATAGTTAGGGTAAAGTGAAAAAAATTATTTTTTACTAGAATAAGATATCCGTGTAGTTATGGTCTCGGTTTCTTTTTATTTTTTATAGTAAAAAAACATGTATCCATTTATTTAGAATTAATTATTGTAATGAAATGTTGATTTTTTATATAAGGGTTTATCTAAAAAAGTTATGGATAGATCATTTATATATTGGGACTTTTTTTATCCATAAATTAATTTAGGTTCAAATTGAGATATATGTAGAAAATCAAGATTAGTTATTTATTCCCCGTCATATTGTTTGTTTGGTGGGTTTTTAGTTCATTGGTACTAGTTGAGATCTGTTGTTTCCTATATATCTTGATTTTTCCATTGGATGGATGTTTTCAATACGGTTATTTTTTGGGACTTCCAACTTCCAATTCTAGTTGGCTTATATACGATGCATGTATCTTTCTTTTAGTTATTCCATGGGGAGCAATGTGTTCCCATTTTAGGGAAAGAAATATTATTTAATAAATTAAATCATTGGAAGTAAGTTTTTTTCACTAATTAATAATGATGGATACCATGGGATGGTTGTAAACCATATGATAAGGTACATTTGATAGAAATTTGGACACTATAATGTAAATTTATTGATTTGAGTAGGATTTCAATTAATTTTTTTAAATAGAAATATTTAATATGTTTAACTAATGAACGAATTATAATTTAAAATTTATGAATTTAATAAATTTTAAATAGATTTATAGTTGTTTTTTCATTTTTCAAATAAAATTTCAATGACCTTAGTAGTGGTTGTTAGGTAACATGAGCAATGATAAATTCAATTGGATCAAAGGCCATCTATTATCATTTTTATTAGATGTGTGATATATTTTTTCTTATATTTTTTGAATTCATATTTTCCATCACCTGAGATAGCTGGCTTTTGATGGGAAAATTATATAGTTAGGGTCCTTTTACCCGTCGAGAAGGTTAGAGGGTATATAGATGAATGAATTTTTCCACTTCCATTACCTCCCATCATTGTATCATGATGTGTTGCTGTGTCATTTTTTTAATGGTGTAAGGTATAGGTTACACAACTATATGGGTTATGAAGGATCTCATTTTCACTATACATGTGTGTGCGGTCTATAATAGCTTAATGTTTTAACACATAATTGTCTTCCAAAAGTAGTTACCATGGATTACAACAAGTGTACATACATGGGTTGTGATGGATTGAGGTATAATTAATAGTATATGATTTTTAATATATTTCAATTATTATAAAATGTTATTGATGAGTTGTAGATGAAGTGGTTATGACATGAATATATAAAATAATAGAAATAAAATATGAGCACTATGTAGGGATATGGTATGTATTGTGGTGAACCGACCCATATTAGAGGTTAGTTGACTAATATGAAGGATGAGATGACTAGATGTTTATTATAGCAGTATCAGAGAAATGATATTGAATGGGAGTTGATATCGAATTTTCTTATTATACATGTTCTTGGGATATTTAATGACATAATTATATGTCATAATTAATGAGTGTGTCTGAATGAGGTTTGAATATAGTTTTTCTGACATATGTAATGAGTTTTTTCATTAAATTATTAATTTGTAATTAGTATTCTTATTTTTAATTTCGAGGATATGTTTTGGAGAGGATCAAACTTTGTATACATGAATTGAAACTATTTTCATATGCTTAAACTTTTTTACACCTATAAAATAGTGTGGTTGATCTATTTGGATGATACTATCATGAAGAAGTTGTTCCATAGTTGTCGGAGTTCATGGTCATTACATATGATTTTCCATGGTACTATTTTGTTGAATCTTTTAAATTATATTCATGTATTTATATTTTTTATTTATCAATGTGATGGTGTTGGTATGTAATTTGTATCTTATATCATGTCCTTAAAAATTTATAAATGGGTTACTACCTCTTATTTGTATGCATTCAATACCGTATATGCTAGTTTCCTTCATGTGGAATTGGAGATGTATCATGATAGATTGGTATCAATTCTATTGGTTATGTGGTTGGATGGAGTCTACAAGAGGAAACTAGTGATGATATCATTGGTTGGTAGGGGATATTATCATTTAAATATAGTACATATTTTAAAATGTAGGTACTGGATATAACACAAGGAATAAGGAATCCTTAGGTTCAAACATAATGATCATTATGTTTCAATTAGGATAAATACTTAAGTATTTATAATGAATTAAATATTGTCATACCATATGTTTTTAGTGCATAAAAAATTGGAATTTGGTTGACAGTTAATTGATTGAATATTTTTCAATATTCATATTCTATGATAATGAAATCCTAACATATAATACTTTTCAGTTATTCATACAGTCCTATGTCTATGAGATGTTCAATGATAAAAATGATGAGTAGGATGAACTAGTGGATCACTAAATAGTTTTCTGTTAATGATTAAAATACATATAGATGGACATATCCAGAGTAGTAGAGCATGTGTCTATAGAATTATAATGGAACAATTTTATATTATATTATTAATATTGGGATAAAAAATTTATAGATCTCATTTTTTTGATATATTATCAAAGGAAGCACTAGTTTTTATGAACTAGGTTGATTATGCAAGGTATGGATTGGAAATTCTATTTTTTATTCTCCAGTGGTCATAATGATCCAACAAGTTTATAGGAGATTCCCTGTGATATTTTTCTAGCTGAGTTACTTCCTTCGAATACAATTGTGGATTGATGATATCATATGTTTTACCTATGGTAATGAAAATATTGTGGGAAAAATTTTAGTGCATTATATAGGAGACTTTATTGTTATTATGCTACTCATATTCTAGATGAGGAATTTAGGTTATGGAATTTGGTGGGGCCTTTTTAGAATAAGATCTAGTGCCTAGTCATACATTTCATATTACTGACATTTCTCTGGATAATGGTGATGGATGAGGTTATTTGTATTTTGTGGTAAAATAAATTATTTTTATAGGTGGGGGGTTCTAGAAATATCTATTATATAGATTTATGACAATAAATTCACATTTTTTTTGTTAGTGTAAGATTATGATAAAAGGGAGATAGTTCTGTCATTCTCAATGATGTTTCACTGGAGATAATAATTCTTCTTCAGACACTTGTGTATTGGTCATGATTTTTGTTATTGTGATGTCATTGTCCATGATAAGCTGCAGTGACAAACCATATCTGGTAGTGGGTGTGGAGTTGAAGAACCTATTATTCTGCATCCATTACAACAACATCCTCAGAGGCGATAATAGTCTGACTTTCTAATTTTTTATCATTTTATATAGGATAGATAAAGTAGATATAGCCACATGATTCCACTCAACCACATGGCAAATTAGGGGAGTGAATCTATAGAGGTGGTTTTTATCTAGGTCAAGGAGGGATTGGTTTAGTTCACTGTCAATTATAAGCCTTATATTTTATGGTTCCAGGTGAAATGGATACCATTTTTGGTATTATATTATTAAATACAATTTTTAAAATAATTGTTTTATCTTCAATCACCTTCTTAACAACCAACATTTTCCACATGTTTGAATTTTTGGTGGCGAGGCATCAAATTCTATTGAAATTGACTACTAAAGTTGGAGTTTGAGCCATCTTATATGACATGTAAAAATATTTCCAATTAATGATTGGGTACCAAGACATTATTTGTTGATATATCCCTAAAAAATCATTAGTTCAAATTTTCAATACTCGGTACATAATAATTTTAATTTTTATAGGATATTCATTTTATTTTATAAGTATTTTTCAAATAATTTTTTGGCTATTGGATGAAAAAACACACGGATTGGTTTTCGGAATGAAGGTTCATTTTCATTATTGATGGTTGAGATGATATTGAGTTCAATAAAGCATTTACTACTTATTTTTCCAATTTTTTCTACTGTACCTGATCATATTTTTGGAAGAGGATGTGATGTTAACCACTGAAATTCATATTTTGATTGAGATATAATTTCATAAATTAATTTAAATTATATCTATTTCCCTATATATTATCTAACATATTGTGATGTGAGAGTTTTGGACTAATATTGATGATCATCTGTGATTGGGATTCTTTTGGAATAATACATTAGATCATTTTGAATGATTTTTATCTAAATATGGCCTATAGAAGATAGTAGCATAATATTGATTATCAATGATTGAATAAGGTGATGATGAATTACCACTATCATATTCAATAGAGTTATGATTTATATGATGTGAAGAAGAAACTGCTTGGTTATTAATGATCAATTTTTGGTTAGAATATCTTTTGATGTTTGGAAAGAATGATAGTATTTTTATGACTAATTTAGAATTTCATTAAAAATTCTATGAGTTAATTTTATGTTTGTAAAATTTCATGAATGATCTATATGTGTTTATAAGAATTAAAAATGCAGTGTTCAATCAATGTTTAGATCAATATGTGGGGGATTTTTTCAATAAAATCATTATATTATATACATAGATTCATACGTTTTATACATATATTTCAACTATTATTAGATAAATACTCATTACAAAAAATTATTATCCATGATAGAATTATATTATTATAATATCATTAAACAATGAAAACATAAAATAATGGTTCACAATTATCTTCCACTATGTTCTTTATAACGAGAACCCTACATAAAAATATTATACATAATAAATTTCTACATAACCGTGGGAAAGGAATCCATAAAAAGGGTGAGATAAGATTATTAATAAGAATAAATAAAAATTATATTAATGATCACAAACATATAAAATGGTAATAAGAGAATAGGAACATTAGAATAACCTTTGAAAACCATATCCTTCATATAAAAGATAAGAATATAGATTCATGTAATTAGTTGTGGTAGATCATAAGATATTAATCATATTAGAATCTACGAAATAAAGATATGATCCAATAATATTGGCATAAAACAATGAATTTTGGTCTCCATAAAATCACATTATATCATTTCATTAGTTGTCATGTCTCATTTACAAGACAATTATAATGGATGAGGTTCAATCCACATTCCATCATAGTAGTCGTGCATCACAACAATGATAATTATATTGGAAAATGTCATGTGCTTAACTGAGATTGATCCCTATTCTATTACTATTTATCTCACGAGATATCAATCATTACCAAATTCATTATAGGTCTATATAATGGTTTTCCCACCAATCTTCATTTATAAAATAACTTCTATACTTGGTTTATAATGTAACCACTATCATTTTTTATAATGAAAACATATTCTTTGGTTTATAAAGTGACCAATCGTTGTACAATGAAAATCATATATATATATATTTCATAAGATCATTATTCATTCATCATAGTGTTACATAATAACTCATCCAAACAAAACAGTTTTCATTAAATTTTTATCAATTCACCATAGAATAACCAAAGGAAAATATATTTTTTTCATTAACATAACATCAACATAAAAAAATCTATATAGATATTATATAAGAATTATATAATTTGATAATATCGATATTAAAGAATAATTTTTGTAATATAAATCTTCATATATGAATAATACATTAAAATATCCATTAAATATATATTAAGGAAAATAATATTTTCAATTATTAAATGTAAATTTAGATATCAATACTTCCAAAAAATTATTTTAATAATTCCAATTATAAATAAACACGGAAACATATAATATAAGATTAAAAACAATTATCAATTAGTGTGGTGGGAAATTCCATTCACAGCTTATAAGTTAAAATTAAACATTTCCTTCAAATTTTTGGCAAAAAGAAAAAAGTAACATGATCAATAAATGATGAAAATAAAACTTGTAATTTTTTTTGTAAACATTTTATCATGAGTAAATTTTTTATTTAAAATTCATAAGAAAAACTTAATATCAATTTTTATACAAAATGATTTGGGAGAAAAGGATTTCTGGCCAAATAGTAAAACATAGTCATTTCCTATTAATGTTTTTGTTTGTTCTATTTATTATTTAATGAGAGGAATATGAAATGAAAAAGTTTCTGATTAAATAATATATATTGAATAATAAAAATTAAACAATTTAATCCAATAAGGATCATATAATTCCATCCAATTAGAATTTATCCACAAATAATTCTTATTAAAATTAGATTGAAACATAAATTATTTAACTCAAGTGTGACTTCCTTTTTATATGTTCCAAACTAATAAATAATAAAATTATTTTTTTATTAATCTTTTATATGAAAATGATCATATAAATCACACAATATATGATTTAATCATGACCTTTTATCACTTTTTCATTAATAGTTCAATATTAAAACCATTATTCTGAGTGATTACTGCTTCATTTTTCATATATGTTTTGGATTAGTAGTTTTGGTACATGATCATTGATCATAGTTACATTATATTAATGTTAAATAATTAAATAAATATAATATAAAAATTAATTATAATAATATTTATATTGATCCAGAAAATTTAGAGATATATAATTTAATTACACCGGTTTTGGAGATAATATGTTGTATGTAGGCATGATCATTTTTTCACATTTTTTATGGATGGAAAAAAGAAAGGAGTATAATAAATAACTATTAAATAATATTTATTATATAAAATATATCATATATATTAATTATGAAAATCTGCATGATTATAAAACAAATTTTGAAATGAAAAACATATCCCATCACTTTATAGGTGTGGTATTCAGCACTTACACACGAATGATGTTATCATTTTCCAACATTTTTTAACAGTAATATGGTAAATATGATATTGTCACAAAAATAATAATTATGTAGTTAATATCATATAAATACAATAAACCCATCAAAATAAAATAATTTGAATGATGGAAAGGGATAATGAATTGCATCACCACATGGGGATAGTAAGCCTTAAGTACACAAGAGTGATTCTATGACTTCCCATTTTATAGAAAGAGGCAGAATAAATGTGGTTGAATATAAAATATAAAATATTATTACAATAATTACATTCAATTTTATATTTTATTAATAATATAAAATATATATTTGTTTTATAAAATAAGTAACAATATTTTACGGTGATTAACTCTTATTTGAAACAACTCATTTCAATACCCTTTAAGGGATCTAAGGATGGTCTATTGGTTAAAAAAGAATCATTATAATTTTATTAGAAGAGTCAGAATGATATATTAATATATATTGGTTTATCATTAAGGCTCAATATTTTGTGATAAATACAAAGGAGGGGTTCCTTTTTAAAATTTCAGTAAGGGGCACTCTTGAAATTTCCTAAATGATTAAAGTATATTAAATTAATTTTGTGAAAAATTTGATCGTAATGGAATATAAATTATAAATAAATGAAATTATATTCAAAAATTTTATCCCATTTATCCTCATTTATAGTTATTTATGTAATGTATTTAAACATCATTACGATAAATTATGATTAATATCAATTTTGACATTATTCATTTAATTTTTCTTAAAAGATATAAATAAAAAGTTTTAATTGTAATATAATATTACTGAATGAAAACTATATATCATATTAATCAAAAAAAATTGCAGAGTATATAAAAAACTAAAATTATATTACTTTTAATATTTTCCAACTCATTTATTATATATTTGATTAATATGATAAATATTTCAGTAGTGTTTCCTATGAATATAAAGTAATTATATAATTAATAAAAATCATAAATAAATTTATATGAATAAAATGTTTTAATTATGGTGAAAATAGGCACCCATATTAATTTATAAATATTCTTTTTCCTTGTGTGGGCACAAAATATATATTTAAAACAAAGAGTGTTCAATTTTATAATTTTCATTAATTTAAATATTATATACATCATTTTCTGTGAAATGTGTCCATTTAAGAATTAAATTTCAAACATAATGTGATAAATTTATAGTTCCTTTAATCTGATAAGAATTAAATTGAAAAATTATGGACTTATCACATAGTTTCAAACTAGAATGAATTGATTTATACATTACTGTAGTGATAAATTTTACCACAGTTACTATTTATAATGTCTAAAAATAAAAGAGACCTATCTATAAAATTTGTAGAAAATAATTATTAATATGGAATTAAAATAATGAAATTAAATACCATGAATGATTAGAAATTAATTTTAATAATATTTTTTAAAAACACAAATAAAAAATGTTTTATAAAAAATTTATTTAAAAAAATGTTTTATTATTTCCCCATGCATAGAAAATAAAAATTAGATGAATGTAAAAAAAAATTATTGACTATAAAATATTTTTATTTCAGTAACATAATTCACTAATATTTACTATCATAATTTATTGCGATAAAAAATAGATTTCACTTATTAGAAAAAAATTTCAAAAAACATTTTCTTTTATTTTCGATTTTTTTTTATTTGTATTTAAAAATAATTGATAAAAATTTAATAAATTTTATACTTATATAACTATTTATTTCTCATAAGTTTTTTATTACAATTTAGGCCAACAAATAAATTTTTTATATTGTGATTCTCACTCAATAATAGTATATCATACTATTCAAAAAATATGGGTTCCGTGTATTGTAATCTATTGAAGACAAAAATATAGAGAAATATTTATAAAATCTAAGGTTGTTTCACTAGACTGCCTTAAATGTAATTTCTCCATCAAAATTATTCATTCCTATAAAAAAATCATGATATAACTACATCATTAGATCCTCAAGTTCCCACACATCTATCCAATTTTTATGATTTTTCCTAAAAACATTGACCAAGTGAGTGGTCATGTTTCAAAGAAAATTCTATCAATGATCTGGAATACTGATTGGTTGTGCATAATATGAAATATCATGCTCGAATGGTATGAAATCAATGCTCAATACACTTGAATGAATTGTTATTTATGTCCTTTGGATCGAAACATGGACCACATCATGGAATTGAGAGAGATTTTGTGGATGATGCAAATAATAATATATTATTCCAATATGACCACAAATATCATAAGTACTAATAAAACTATTTCTATGATATACCTTTTATCCTCGTTACCATATTCCAAGGGGATATTTATATAAATTCCTTATCAATAACTTCAAACTCTAGATCACTTTGATGATTTTCAACATAACTTCTTTTCAATACTATATTTCCTTTACATTTAATTTCATATATCTACCCTTGAATCCATTTTTCTAAAATGATCTGGTCCTCATAGGTCTATCTCTCCAAATTAAAACTTGCATGATTGAGGTATACACTTCCCAGTAGATATGGGTTTTTAAGGATCCATATAAATTCTCAAGTGTAATATATTACTATAATTACCCTATAATAGAATAAATTATTTACCCGCGTACACCTCTGAATTCCATTTAACAAGACGTCAGCATATCCTCTAGGGTTTGAATTCTTCTCTCATACTAATCACATGTATATGTGTTCTATTTTGAATAGAAATTAGATTATATATCTAGATCCTCCTTAAGGATTCTATAAAACATTTAGTTGAACCTTATACCCTGATTAGATATGATTAGGAGTGTTAATACATGAAATTGTGCCACTTCCTTATTGTATAACTGAGTAACGGGATCTAAAGAAAAATAATCAGAAATGGAATTGAAGTGTGCTGATTGTATATGGTGATTGACTATAACTCATGTTTAAATGTTCACTTTAAATGTTTTGGGATTCCAATTATGAAATTTAAGGTGATGTTTTCCCATTTACAATTGGGTAATTGTAATAGTTCTAATATCATTTCAAACTTTTGTGTTGTGGAATTTACGTGAAGATATACTAGGAAAACAGAAGCATGCTCTTCAAAATATTTATACATGTTATTACAAATTAAATACTCATTAATGTATCCATACATCATTGTAAAACCTGGATGAATATATAGTAAAAATTTATTTCCTTCCTCTTATTGCTCCTTCAAAAATGGTATGGATGGATGACATACAATGTTTATGAACTATATCATTTCTTCATAATAAGAGTTTAAATCATCAAAATTTCTCACATTATTTTAATGAACGATGCCTTGTTTATGTTTCTAATTAATATTTACTTGGTTACATAGTTGATCACTCATTTGATGAAGATAAAATCATTCCCTTTACATTAATATTTCAGAATACATCATATGAAAATTGAAAAAAATCAGATATTACATGATCCTCATCATAGTTAAGCTATCAGAATCCTTTTGACACAGTGCATCTAGAAACTTATTTAAATTTAGTTGGTGGGAATGTATTGATTAGTCATAATCATTAACCAGATCCAACCATATTCTCGGGTGTATATTAAACTCCTTTTATGTGATAGTATACATTAAATTTCTTATTATATAAATATATTTTTCACTCCTTAATTGGACAAGATAATTCCATCATATATTTAATTTAAAAAATACAATTGCTAAATACAATTCATTATTTGGGTATTTTGTATCGTGATTATTCAATTATTGTGAGGTATAATCTATCTCCATATCATTCTGTATGAGAATGAATCCCATTACCTTTTGGGCTACATTATTTTATATTACACACCCTTCACCACTACAAGTTAGTGCAATAAATTGTTTATTAACAAAATATTCTCTTGAGCTAGGAAAATGTCTCCTCAAATTAATCTATCTATTGTAATATGGATCATTAACATGTAAACATGGTGATTGGATTAGAGGTTTCTGGGAAATTCTACACAAATTAGAAAAAATATCCAACTAAAAGAAGAAAACAATGAATCATAGTCAGAGTGGTTGGTCAGGTCCATCATTTAAAAATATCTATATTTCAGGAATATATTGATATAACCTAAATTAATATTATATGAACTATAAAAGAAACATTGTGAATAAAAATATTAAAAATTGTAAATTTTTCATAAATATTCTCCATTTATAATTCTTTTATGACAATCCTCAATTGATCATCATGCTCTTACTATTTGAATATATTTTAATATCATCGTTAAACACTGTAATAACTAATCAAGGTAATCTCTAAAGACCTTATTCATTATATCTTAGAAATCATCATGGGAATCTATATTACGAAATGGAATCAATATAAATTCATATTTTCTATACCTAATATAGAATTACATCTTTGTTTTACCCTCATTGAACCATGATTTATGATATCCAGAATAAAGTTCAATCATGGGAAAGTACTGAGATTTATATTTTTGATCAAAAAATTCATTAATATTGGGGTGGTGAAACTTTTTCATGATTTTTATCATCTATGTCTTCAATAATAAACACACAGTCACATTGATTCAACATTATTATTAACAAAAATAATTGGTTCTCCTTAAAGAGATGTACTTGGATACATGAATAATAGATTAAGATAATCATAGTGTTCTTTTCAATCCCTTCAAATCAGACATTTCCATTATTTATGGATTCATTGAAACGTGTATTTAACCATGTATGAGTTATATTGAGAACTCAAATTCACTATTATGTGTAAGATTAGGAATCTCTTATTGAAGGAAATAAAAAAAAACTCTTCAAAAATAGGTATATCATTTATTCTGGGATTCTCCCTATAGAGACCCAAAGCTTGATGTACATGGAAAATACATTACTTTTTCAGAATACTTAATAAATAACAAAAACCAACACTCAAGGATCATAATAGTTTAGTGTCTTTGCAAACTCGAAACAAAATATTCTAACCGTTGTGAAATATCTTCAACATCTCCCATTAAGATCTACCCGTTTTGTTTCCTTACCTAAATCCTTTCCTTATATACTGGGGAAAAGAAAACATATAAAGGGTGAGCTCAAATGCTCAGTAAGGGTAAACATAGAGAACATAAAACAATCCATAAACATTCGAATGAAAAAACAAGAGCACAAAATATGAACATCAAAATCTTGATCAATGACATAAAACATTGTAGTACATAAAGCATATATCATAAAGGAACATTATTCATGATAAAATATCATGGGAATACAACATTTAATTGTGGAAAACCATTAATCACATGATATGATTTCAATAGTAGCCAAGGAATTGCTTCTAAAACCATCTTAGTGGACAAAGTCCCATTCTGAATCGATTTGACTCCTCATTTCAGTCCTGTAACACTGAACCGGATAAACTTTCCGGTCCAGCCATGTCTATACCATGAGATATAAATCATTACCCAATCAATTGGAGGGAGATATAGGTCCCACATATCTCATAATTAAATCATTCTTACATATTCCACAACATAAACACAAATCATTCATCATAACCCACCGAATAAAAATGGGTTTCATAAACATCATCCCATCATAAAATAATCCATATAAAACAAATAGATATTGTTTCATCACAAGAAAAGTGAAACCATGTAAATCATAGAGACATTATACTTAAAACATAAAAATATGAAATAATGTCATATTAGAAGGAATATGGTATTGATGAAACACTTGAAATTAATTCTTGAGAAAAATATCCTTTCATCTTCAAAATCAGTTTCTTTTCACAAAATGCCACGAAAATTTAAAAGAAAAGTATTTTTTTTGAAAATATTCATAAAATATTGTAGAGTTAGCTTCATGAAAATGAGGCATTATGAAACTGTAAAAATCCATTTACTCTGAATAAGTTAGAAATAGCATTCTTCTCGTACTATTGTAAGAAAAGTCAAACAGTTCCCTGTGTGGTAAAAAAAAGTATGATTCCTTCCATAACCTATTGTAAATTTCAAAAATGGGTAAAAAGGAATTTTAAAAATACATGAAAACCTTTTTAAAAAACATGGGAATGGGTGATAACAATAACCCCAGAAAATACTTACTGATAACAATATCGGATAAGAACGAGATTGGAATAGTTATCCCTTACCTAAAGTCAGATATGCATTGTAAGTATCTGAGACTCTTGTATAATGATTTAAAAAATTTAATTTACCTATTACAGAATGATTTTCATTTTTATGATATCATATATGGTTCACTAATGACTTTATATTACCCAATCTTTCGTAAATTCTATTTTAAAGCAGCATTTTGGGTAAAATCGTTTTATTTATCGTACGTGTTTGGACTTGTTGTTCTTGATATTATTATTACTTATATAATTATTTAATTACATCCAGAATGTAAATCATGATTTATATATCATATATATTAAGTATATACATATATATAATAGATCGATAAATGGAAAGAAATACATTGTTCATGGAGACGGTAGGCCTTACGTACGCATGAACGCTGTTTTTCGTTTCCTTATTGAATTGAATGGAATTAAGTAGATGACACAAATATATATATATAAATAAATCTAGTAGAATTATTATGTAATATATTTCATGATTACTTATTATATATACTTTATAATCATTCATGAATTGTTAACATGGAAAATAAATCTCATCGCGTCGTGGAGATGGTAATCCGTACGTACGCACGAGCGATGATATCATTTCCATATTTATTGAATGAAATTGGAGTTTATTATATAATATATTATAATAATTATGATGTTATAATAATCATATATAGTTATTCTTGACACCATTATACGCATCCAAGTAAGGTGGTGGTGGAAAAACTGATTACACCACGGCATGGGGACGGTGTTCCGTACGTACGCACACGCAGTGATTTCATTTTCTGTAGGATGGATAGAAGGTTTAATAGGGTTTTTTAATATTTATAATTACATATTAGTATATAATTAATACATATGTTATTACTTTATAATGAAACAAATAAATAAGATGATGTAGAAGAAGAACAAAACTTGAAAGAGTGGGTAGAAAAATTACCTCTTCCTCGACGCACCGCCTTTAAATTTCTTCTTAGGGCACTACAGTTGGTATTTTGAGAAGACTAGAACCTCTATAATAAAACTATAGAGGATTATAAGAGGAATTTTTAGGGTTTTTCTGAGCTTCATGGTGAAAAATGGTGTCAAGTGAAGAGGGAAGGGGTGCCCTTTTTATAAGGGAGGAGAGGGGCTCCTTTGGAAAAACTTCAAATATTATTTTATAATAATGTCATATTCGGTTTATAATAGCTCCAAATTGAATTATTTTAAATATAAAGTGGGTATGGGTATAAATAATCTCAACAAATAGGTTTTATAAATGTTTAGGTTACTATTTTAACCATATCATTTAGATTTAACTATAAGTTAAATAATTTAACTTTTTCTGTGTCTTCTTGCTTTCTTATACTATATGGTTAATAAACATAAAATAACAATAATAAGGAACCCCAAGTGGTTCATTATTAATATATATAATCTTATCTAAGTCATTTGGACGAACATTATATTTTTATGAATAAATCATCAATTAATAATAGAATATTTTTTAAAAAAACTATTTTATGTCAATTTTTACACTATTTGATAATTGATTTTTGTAAAACACCTAACAGCATGATTAGTTCGTAAAAAGTTCATTCAATCAATAAAAAAATGTCATATTAATCTAGAAAATTAGTGGAATTCATAAAAAGTCTCAAATTACGTTTATTTGGGTATTTATAACATCAATTATGTTAATATTTCATTAATAATGTAATTACTGCATCATCATTGTGTCATACATAAATTAAATTATTTAATGTATAAAAATTATAAATAAAATACAATTATATATAAAATAGTTTTATATTTCTAATGAATATTTATAGTCTAATTTATCTTATTTATAACCCAATATTAAAAATAATTTATTTATTAATCATTGATTTTAACTATTTTAACTCTTCTTTAAATAAAACAATAAGAAATGTCATAATCTAATCCAAGTGGACCTAATGGGTAGTAGTTTATTCATAAGGTTGTTTTCGGTATAATTAAACTTATCTAAAAGAATTAGGACATGTGTTAGGGTAATAATAATATCATTTTTACCCTTAATTACCCAATTCACTTTGAACTGTGGTAAATAAAAGTAAAAATTTATTATTCATCAAAAATTATTTTAATCTTTTTGAACCACATTTTACTCATTGATATTAAATACGCCTCTCATATTTTCAAAATTCCACTCACAGAAGCGGGAGAATTACGTTTTATGTAAATTTGAAAATTCTCCTAGGAGGTGGGTAAAAGACGGTGAACAATTCAATAAAATTTTTATATATCTAAAATTATTATGAAATGACTCCAATGAATTACATTGAACTTATATAAGTATTATGTATCAATTTTGATGTAAAATAAATTTTAATAAAAAAAATAATTATTTAAATAAAAACTCAGTTTATAAATAGTAACATAGTGTTTTCACTATTCCAAAAATCTTTATCTTATGTATCATGTTTTTGGAATACATAATCTTTTGAAAGCTTGAAAATATTTATTTTAATCATATATTAGTGATGAAATATATGGTTTAATCAAATATTAGTGGATTAATAGATAACTAAATCATACATAGTTCTTTTTCACATAAATTATTATTTTTTATCATTTTAGAATGTAAATTTCCCCATCTAATGTCTCATTCCTATCATATATTATTCTCACACAATTATTATACCATGGGAATAAGTCTCATATAGTGGTCAAAAGATATGATTAATCATCCCCAAACAGTTTTCTTGTGAGATAATATTATGTACCATGATTTTATATCAGTGGCACTATATATACCTTCCCTTGTAATGATTTTACTATACAGTAGCTACTATATGTGTTTTACAAATGCATGCTTCACCATTTCTAGTTTAAAACAATTTGACATTAGTCTCTTGTATATAAAACCATCTTTAACTTGAAAATATAAAATAAAACTAAAATAAATATAATACTATGCTAAAAATATATTCACAAATAAATTATTCATTTAAAACAACATTTTTGAACTTTTTTTAATTAATGTATTAATTTTTCCAAAGTTCTAAAAATTTCATCTAACCACTAAAATAGGCCTCTCACTTCATAAATAAAATAAAAGATAATTTTAGATTAATGAGATTTTGAAAAAATAAAACATCATAAAAAATTTATAATTAGGATATAATCATATATAATAGCCATTTATATCAATGGGGTATTCAGTATCAAAATATACTGAATAAATATTTATACTACCTCTCCGATAATTTTAAGTTATAATATTAATATTTAGATATATCTTTCTAAAAACACTATATTACTTCATGTACCATGATAACATTTTTTCCATGATTCATACCAGGTCTAATAATATCTCTTATATTCATCTAAGAGAGGAATTTTTATTGGTTTCCATTAGATTAACATCATTTTCAAACCTAATCATCTTCCCCAATTTCCACCTAAAGTTTAATATCACTCCATTAAATATCATGTTGTCAAATATTTTAATTTAATTAGAACAACATGATATCACAATTTAATTTTTTGTAATAAATATTGATATCTATAATATTCATGAATTTTTATAGGACTCAGTGTAATATCCATGTCATTTTATAAAAAACCAATTTATTTTCATTTTAATTTATAAATTACCTCTACATGTTCCCTACCATAAACCCATTAGTATGGTTTCTAAAATCATGGGAAACTAATGGGAACATTTCCCTCAATCATGGAACATGAAATTCCACTATAACATCCCATAAAAATCAATATAGTTCCTTATTAAATAAACATGGATATGCATCATTTAATTTTCATATAGGATTGAATTGTTTAAAAATATGGGATCCTTTTACCTATGAGATATCCCAAATATCAATTAATGAAATATGCTCGTTATTATGAGAAATACTATTATTGTGTATTAATTTCATTAAGATCATATATATATTTTTTATTCGATGATTGAGACTATATCTATCACATAAAACATCTATATATGGTTTAGTCAATAAAAACATATATATTCATTAGCATATTAAGAATAAAATTATCAGTGAGAAAGTTGATCATATAATATATATATACACATGTAGGGAAATATTATATCACTACCTCATAAGTAGATAAAATTAATTTTATCACATTGTTATGGATTTATAAAATGACTTGTATGATGTATTCAAAAGGATAGAAAATAATTTCTATCACATAATCAAGATGAAAAAACTAATATTACAGTTTTCATACAATGTGGAAATACTAATTAGTTACATTATCACATGACAAATATACGAATGAAAACAACATTGGATAAAATGATTTCTAATATTCATGTGAAATCATAATAACATATTTAATTTGGGATAGCAACTATTTAAACCCCAATAAACCATAACTTGGTTTGCAGAAATATATTGATAATAAAAATAAATTATTTCCATAAATTTTACCCATAATCATGATAAAGATATCTTATGTGTACATTAATGATCCTGACATTATTCTGGTAATAATATCCTCTAAATTATATAGTAATTAACAATGATAATATAGTTGGTATAGAAAAAATAATAGTCATCAAACCAGAACATACGTCATCATGTTATTATATCCGTCACATCATCTTATAGAAGTGAATATCATATAGCTAATCATATTATTAATCCTAAATCAATACCATTTTCAAATTAATGACATATTATATTCCTATATATATTGTAATGAAATTTTATTACATTCTAATGTATAAAATCATACAAATTATAATTGAACAATTTTTATCAACTATCTTATAAAATTACTATGGTTATGAATCTAATGGAAGTTTCTATAAATATAATTCCTTTATTTATTAATTTTTTTACTAACTCTTCAATAACTATAACCCTTTACTTATTTGGTTAAATTAATTATTGAAGTGTCTACAATATGGTTTGAATTAAAATGTACCTTTTAACAACTCGTGATTTCTATGTGAATAGTGTATATAAATAGTCAGAAAATATCAATTCTTGGTATACCTATCAAATATGAAAAAACTAACTCATTAAAATAAGTTTTTTATTCTATGTTTTCATAGAATATAATGATTGAATCAGTAGTGATAGAAAAATGATACCGTCGAAGAATGGACAATTGTGGTTGTTTTTTGAGACACTGATGAAAAAATATTAAATAATAGTTATGCGTAGATAGAGAGAATCCTAAATCCAAATTTATAAATTATTAATATGTTTTTTGAAGATTATTAACCCACATAATGTTCTATGGTCATTAAATATTTCATGGTCTGAGAGGTTTAATTGTAGAATATAAACATGAGTCAAATAAAAACGTGATTTAAAGAAATTACATGAATATAAAAACAATTATATGTTTTAGTACCCACATGAGTAGTGGTCTCTATTCTCTAAAATCATAAAATGAATATATTTTCCTAAAAATATGGAAATATTAAACAAATCAATTGTTTTCAGTATAGTTTTTAATTAGATATTTTGTTAAACTATACTCATTAAGAGAGATAATCATGGTTCATGAATATGATTGAACAACAGGTAGTGTAAGAAAAATATTTCATAATTTATATCTTGTATCACATATATATTAATTTGGGTTTTTATATGTAATGATATAAGATGTATTTATAAGGATTTTTTCAATCCATTTATCTAAATATTACGTAGATTATTTTAGAAGATATATTGAATAATGGCTTTCTTGGGAAAATTAAAAGTGATTTATAATGTCATTTGAATAAGACCATACTTTATTAGGGACCAAACTATGTCACAGAAGAAAAAATATATGGTATTTAAAAAAAATTATATTTTTTCAATATAATAAGGATTTAGATTCCATTGTTATGCAGGGAAACTATTTACTATAAAAATCATCATTTTAAGAATGGACCTATTATAATATTAATGAAATTTTTTGAAATTTTTATTTTTATTTTCAATTCATTTAGAGAAAAAGAAAATTGTATTTTATGTGATGTTTTAAATGACCATTGTGGGAATTTTTTAATGGAAATAAGTTTGTGGGAGTTGAAATATGAATATGGAAACTTTTGAAGAATAATATTGATTGTATTAAAGTGTAGATGTTGATAAGAAATGGTTGAAAACAACAAATAGGTGATAAATATGAATTATATAATATCCAAAAAAAATTAGGGAATCTACGAAGAACTAGTGCATACATAAAAATTTATATTATTTTAAAATTATTATATAGGAAGAAGAAAATATGTTAGAATATATTATTTATATTATTCCTAATAACCATTGTAGTTGAAATTTTATATTGTTCATATTTTCTTATCATAAAGTGGTGGGAAGTGGAAAAAATATACGACGTGTCCCATAGACATGGTAGTAAACTGATATTGAATATTTTTATCATGATATTACATTAGTATTTTCTTGGTATATGAAAATATATTTGTGAATTCCACTTGGATAAGGATCATTGTGGGAGATTCATGTAAATTACTTATGTTACTACATATTATATTTCACATATAGTCATTTTTCATGTCTTGTTTCAATTAAAAATTTAATGTATTCTTATAAACATATGAAAAATACATGATGAAAGAATAATTTTCAAGCCACTAATTCACACAAAATTAATGGGGATTTGGAAGCCTAATATTATAATAAGTTGTATCAAAGTAGAAACGTTATTTTTTGGAGAATATATCTCAAGGAAAACTGAAATAGAGAATGTTGGAAATGAAAATGTTGTTCGACAATATAATAGATGAAACTATAAGTTTTTGTTGAATTATATGTGATATCATTTGGGATTTCACTTCATTGATGTTTTATCTAATTCTTTACATGATATTCAAAGATGTGGTCCTATTGAGATGTAACCAAAGTAAAATGATAATATTCTTCTTATTACTGATGAAAATGGAAAAATATATTTTTTATAGAACATTATTTCAACATTTATATGTCTAATAAGAGTAATAAATTCAGAAAATATATTTTGGACAATTTACCAAATATAAATTAATTATTTATTAAATTCAATGATATAAAACTATAATTCATTCACAATATATTTTATTACATGCAGATATATTGAAATGAAAATACTAATGTATTTTTAATGATTATCATTTACATAGTTGTATCTATTTGTTAATATGGTGATGAAATAAAAGAATTTTATATTATGAAAATTATTTTCAAATGATTTTCCCCATTATAAAATAAAAATCGTTAGGTTTATTGAGAAATTATTTTCTAGAGCTATTGGTTGATGATTTTGAAATTATATTGCATACATAAGAGATATTTTTTGAATTTTATGTATCGATGAGTAACCAATCGAAAGAGAAGGTTGTGAAATCTAAAAATATTCTTAATAAAAGTTATAATAAATAAAAATAAGAACATATTTGAAAATTAATTTTTCTCACCTTGGGTAAGTATATTTAATAGAAATGAAGTATTTCTTAAAGGAAAAAAGAAAATGATATGGTTTAAATCTGAAAATAATGGGAATATAGATGAATTTTGAACAAGAAGGCATTAATTGGATGATATTGAGTTTAATTTCTAAATATATCATAAACTGAGGCACCCCTATATGTAAAATTATATATCATATATTTTTTTTCTAATTTCCTTCACTCTAATATTTCTTTTTTTATTCAAAATTTAATGTTAAATCTATATCTTGATGGACTATTGAGAAATTATATAAATTATATTGAATAGATCAAATTAGATATCATATAGTTGGAGAATGTTTTGAATGATCATGTTCTTTGTAAAAGAAATAATAATAGAGTATTCCCATTAAGATGAATATGAAAGAAAAAAAAATTGTTATCAATATCCTTAATAATTTTTTTAAGTGAGGAAATAATTATAAAATATCATGAATAAGTAATTGTTTTTATAATAACGTATATAAAAATAAATATTTATTAGATATTTCTGTAAAGAAGAAACAATATTTTCAAATTAAGAAGTTAAAGAAACAACTAAAACACAGACAAACTGCTTTCAGAAGTGTTTTAATGATAAATGGAACAAATATCTGGGTAAAATAATCCTTGGATTTAAAAATGAATCATTCTAAATATTCATATCTTCTTCAAAACAAAATGGAATATAAGAGTTTATTGATCACTATAGAGGTAAATCATTAGTGGAATTTCAATATTCTATGTTCTATTCAAAGGAAACAAAGTCTTAAGTGATAGAAAAATGAAACTCCAACTAAAAAACTCATATTCTATAGTTTATTAAATTACACAATAACCAATTGTGATGAGGAATAAAGTAATATAAATGGATAATACCCTATAGTTCAATAAAACAAATAAAGATAATATCATAAAACTTAAAAAATAAAATCCATATTATAAAATTGTATTTCCAATGCACTAAATTTCCTTATATGTATTATAATATAATGTTCACAAGAATGGGAAACAAAATATATATTTCCTCAAAGGAAAATAGATAGAAAGGAAGTTAACTATATCCCATTGGAAAATAAATTTTACTCATTATAAGAAGAGAGAGATCACATCATCATGTGTAAAAAATGGAATGAGTTGAGACAACATTTTATCTGAACCTGTTAGAAATTTTTTGGAAATAATAATAAAATAAATATATGATTATATTTTATTAACTAGTTCTTGTGGTGAGTAATATATGTAATACATAAAATTATTATGGTGGCTATTTAACAAATATGAACCTAAATATAATAATATTAAATAACATACAGAATCATGTGGATATAATGTTTTATTTTTTTATACAGTGGAGGTAAAATGATCGATGGTAATGTTAATGAAATTTTACTAGAAGATGAGTTATAAAACATGGATATACTTAATTTTGATTCGATTTGATATAAAATCATTACTGTGATTTAACATTGTAACTCAGGACACAAACTCAAATTCAATACCATGTTCATTTTAATTAGAGGAGATAATGAAAATCCACTAAATCATGGATTGTGTAAAAACAATAATCTTGTTTAAGTGAATATTATATAAAAATCATTCTTACTTATAGAGAAATAGACATAAATTTTCAAGAATTAATGACATTGACAAGTTCATTAATAAGCCAAAGAAAAGTTGTCAATGAAAAAGTCTATAATAGGCATTATAAATATGAATATTGATATGATAAATACAAGTGATGGATTTATTATATGGAAGATGATGTTAAATCAAAATATACCGAAGAATAAATAAATTCAAACCTACATTAATTAATTCATATTCATGTGTATCATCCCATAAAATTTGCGTGAGATTTATGAGTAACATATTTCAAATAATATCAATAATTATAATTTAATAGGTTATATAATTATTATATAATAAAATATGTGATGAATTGTATTATAAGATATCAAAGGCATGGTAAAATGATATTTTAAGGGTGATCAGAATCCTTTAATTGGGTAATGGTCTAATGTAATCCTTTATTAAGGTATAAAATTATTTAGAGCATCATGGTATCAAGAATTACATTTCATAGGTTATAATGCAATAGTGAAATAGAGTTGTTAAAAGGGAAAAATTATGACGAACAAAATGGTGAAAAAAATTATAAACAAATGTCATATATTAAGGAACTATTTGAATGATGTAGTGAAATAAGAAGTATCGACTCAAAATAGGGGCATGTTAAGAATCAATGTAAAGATAGTTTTATGATTGATTTGGCATGGTTCGAAACAATGTCTAAAATATTTTAGATTTTTTGGGATTAAATGTTTTTAGAAATGATATATGACTTAATTAAATATAAATATGTAATGAATAAAGGCATATTTACTTAGTATCCAGTCAGAGAATAAACCATATATGTTCATTAAGAAGTTCCTCTGTAATATCGTTGAATGTAATGTTATCAAATCTGTTGGGGAAATCATTCTAAAATAATTAGTAAGTTAAATGCTAGAGGAAATTTTTAAGAAGTGCATGATCATGAAATATATTATAGATAAATAGAAAACCCAACACATAATGAGGATTTTATGGTTTAATAGAATGATGAAACCAAAGATAACAATTGATAACCATTTAATAATAATATAAAATGTGTTAAAAATAATTAATTCCATAATAATAAGAGATAAGAAATATTTTTGACAAACTATATGAATCATATGCGTTGAGTTTAATGTTTTTTATCAATAGTGTTGTCAAAATAAATTGAAGTGGTGAAAATGGATGAGTTATGTATTAAATAATTGAAGGGAAATTTTGATCAAATAGTTGGTAATAAAAATAGGGATCTCATGAAAGGGATGAGTGTTCACAGTGTCATTGGGATAATGTTTTTATTAAAATCATGACATGTGTTGTAATATGATTCAAGACATTGCTAGGAAGGATTGTAGAAGAAATTATAATATCAATGGACTACATGATGAGTTGATATTTTAAACAATATTGTTAATTAAATGTATTTAATATTTTGTATAATTTAAATTAAAAAAGGACTGAGGATATCGTAAATGGATGTTAAGGGGGAATTCATAAACTGAGTGGTGAAACAATAATTATACATTGAAAAATTTCAAACATTCATCTTTGTGATCATGACAGTTTGTTATAACATTTAGTGAAGGATTTATAGTTTAATGTTTTGGAATTAGGATATTATTATGATCATTTGGTTTTGTATTTCATACATCTAGAAGAAATAATACAAGAGATATTGAGTTGATTGCAGCCCTTATCTGTAGTCATCAAAGGATAAATTATTCATGGTATATTATTATATTGATAATATCATATTTGATAGAAGAATGAGGGAATAATTAGATGAACTAGTAAAATATGATGAAATAATAATTCATTAAAATTTATATTATATGATCTAATTTATTTTTCAAAGATATAAATAATCTAAAATGTAGATTATATTATTAACTCTCAAATAATATATTATAAGGATATAAAGAAAATATTTCAAAAGAAAAATTCAAAAATAATATTGACCTATTTTTACCCCTATCTTATATTTAAGTCATCATTGATTTATAAGATTAAAACTTATTAGAAGGGTTATAAGGAAATAATAACCTATAAAATTTATATAATATGAATCCCTTTACACATATTATTACATAATTTCTAGCATAAATAACTTAGAATTAAAGCCAAAGGTCCAATATTTGTATTGTATTTTGAAAACTATATGCATATAACATGAGTTATGTAGAGATAAAGTGTAACCATATGAAATGTAGTAGCAATATATGTCCTGACATGAGCATAAGTAAAGTTCAACCACCATGAAAACATCATATGGTGGACAATGTCCAATCATGAGTTAGGTTTACTCTCTAATGCCATGAATAATGTGTCCTAGGATAAAAACATTACCCTATAGACTAGATAACTATATCAGGAACCTAATCTTAACATTTATAAGACTTTATGATCCTCCAATGGAAATCTAACTTAAGGCATAAACATAGAGATCACCCATAGAAGAAATGGGTTTCACAACCATGTCATATGTCATTTATTAATGGAATTACATAATGGATTTCATAAAATAGGTTATTTAAGAATTCACAAAAATTCATAATCATATCCCATGATAAATTATTCATATGTGATGTGGTAAATTTAAATATAGTAGATAAGACTCATCCAAATTGATACTATAAATCAAATAAATTAGAAAAATCGCATCTTGAACTTAGAGAGGGTAAAGTAACAATAATTAATATAAAACAAAAACTGAAATAAAAAGTATTTAAACGATAAAATTTGAAATTCTAAAAAATATTGGCGGTTTGAAACATTTTAGGGAGTGGTTCTAAAAATGTGTAAGAAATAAAGTTGTTTCCTTCATTTTGGTTTTCTTATCTATTAAATTTGAGCATGGATATTTTAAAAAAAATTATATACCCATCATGTAAATGTGAATGTAATAAATTATATATGTCGGAGAAACTTATATAGATTAAAAAATTAGTATTTAAAAAAAATTAATAGATAAATATAGGTAAATAAAGAGAATATGTAGCTAAAATAAAATAAGTTCATTAAGAGAGATCCCTTTCATTGTATTCCACAAAAATAATATCAAGAATCTTAATATCAATAATAATATAATTATATTCATTAATTAAACTATTACTAAATATTTATATTACTATTTTAATATGTATAATTTTAATTTTCTCACTTTTATCCATTTTAATGATATATAATGTTTAATTTCATTATTTTGAGAAGGATTGATTCATGGTTCTAAGGTCGGATCAGTTGTGGATAAATATTTATAGTATTTTGAAATTGGAAAATGAATATTCATGTTAAAAAAATTGGTATTTATGTCCTTAAAAAAATATAAATGGTCCTAAAAAGTCATTTGTGTTTCGTATTTGGGATGATCTACTTAGTAAAATTATTGACATTATACAGTTATTTAATTTAGATGGATTAATCTAGAATCACAATCTAGTTTGACTTTATTTAATATTATATATGAAACACCCCGCCACTACCTCATTGGCTTGGGGAGGCAGTGAGGGATACTTGGCCTTAAGCAACGTTCCCAAGACACCAAAGTCTAGCAATAAATGTCGAGGGATTCAAGAACAAATTGTGGAACGATTTTCCCTTAAGACAAAACCAACCAAACCATCCATTAACCACCACTATATGATGCATGTCAATAAAACATTCCCACATGATTTCCCAAAATACAAATAAGTTGCACCATAATATAACTGAAAACCAATTCAACCAGCCATGTCTACATCACATCAGAGTACAAGCAGAAGCAAAACAACATACACTGCGAACCATGACACCACCACGGCTCCACACCAATCTCCAAGATCCGAGCTCCACCACGACATCACAAGGCACCACTATAGGAGGAAGATGCCTTACCATTTCCCACACCACGATACAAAACATCTACAAAGGCACCAACTTGCCAAAGTAGGGGGTGAGTGCTGAAACTCAGTAGGTTTTCCCCAAATGACATCCCTACACACACCACTAGTATAAAACCGTTAGCACATTTATATAAAAAAATTTATATAAAATAATCACATGTGATACCATTTCCATAAGCAAACCACATCTTTACCAATCCATTTAACCCAAACCAAACCACCAAGGGAAATCCAAACAAACAAGCCACAAACCATTCTGACATTTACACATAGCACAACAATTCCATCTGGCAAATCAATGCACATCAAAACAACAAAACAACCAAATAGTGGAGCTTCTGTCCAGCCCGTTCACCCATTCGCACTTTATTAGCACTTTTCATCCACTTACCATTGATGGTGGCCCTTCTGTCCACTATCCATAACCTTTTTATAGTGGTACTTCTCGCCACATCCAAACAACATTCAAAACAAGCCAATGCCAAGCATATAACCCAGCATGGTCACAACCACATGCAATCAACCAATTCCATTGCATATCAATCCACATCAATAAATCACCCATTTATTAAAAATATTTTTTCATGCTAAACAAAATTTCAATAAAACAACCCTTTTATTGAAAACCATTCCATCAACCATTTTCAAAAATCAACCATAACATCCCATTTTATAATCTCTATTTTAAAATCCACATCAATAGCATTTCACCACAAAAACCACTTTTTCCAAAAAAATCCGCAAAAAATATCACCCAAAGGATTTCTATCAAATTTTTCACATCAAAAAACAATTAATTTCAAGCACAAAAAATTAATTGTAACCAATTCACCAGTAGTTCTAAAAAATTGGATTCGAGAGAGAAGCCACCTACCTTTAGGGTTCACGAGAAATCGACCCACAAGCAACCGCACCTCAAGTCTGGAGAACGGACCACTGAAACCTCTCTAGATACCTTTCCCTAACATTCACAAGCCTTAATATTAACATCCAAGGCAACCAAATCCCTATATATACACAAAATAAGTGTAGATCTAGAAAACCATGAAAGAGAGGGATGTAGATCTAGAGGAAAACACAAGGGAAACATGAGGAGAGACTTACCTGGTAGAAACCACAAAGAAACTGCCAAGAAACCTCTTCAAAACACTTTCAAATCGATTTTTAGGGCCCCTCAAACCTTTGAAAACAAAAAATCCTAAGTGATCCACGAGTGGGAGGAAGTTTGGGGTGAAATAGGTTAATCCCGAGGGAGCATGGAACTTATAACCCTATTTTTAAGTTGCCGCACGATTAGCCCGAACGGTTTGGAAAACAGTGCCCTAACCGTGCGCCCCCTAATGCCTCGAGAGATAGGGTCTGCATGGTTGCCTTGCACGGTTTGGAAAACCGTGAACAGGCCATGTGAAACCTAATGTCTCCATTGCATGGTTTCCTAGAGAATCTACACGGTTTCTACTAACTGTACTCAATCCTTGCACCCCTTTAAAAGCCTCCAAACTCAACCAAAACCATTCCAAACTCTCCCAACCTCTTCCCAACTCATCCCATGAACTTTAAACACATAAAATTTCATAAAAATTGCCACATACCTCAAACCGGTGGAACTACATTTTCCCCAACATTGGAATTTTTGTCCTCGTAAAGTAGTGAACCTGCCCTTTACTGAAAGAGCTCGGGCCACTGCTCGACCATTTCTTTCTCTCGCTCCCAAGTCCCCTCTTGAATCTGACCATGATTCCACAAAACATGAACAAAAAAGTTGATTTTACCGTTCCACACATTCTCTTGCCTATCCACAACCCACACTGGAACGTGCACCAACGAAGAATCCAGTTCTAGCTCAACATGATCCCATCGAATTACAAGGGTTCGATCATGCTGATACTTTTTCAACTGCGACACATGAAACACATTGAGCACCACACTGATCCTAGGTGGAAAATCCAAATGATAAGACACCTCACCAATGCTCTCAATAATCTCAAAAGGTCCAATATACCTTGGAGTTAACTTTCCCTACTTTCCAAACCGATAATGTCACATCCTAGGAGAGATCTTGAAGAAAACATGATCACTCACCTCGAATGACAATAGCCATCGACGATGATCCACATACAATTTCAGATGACTCTGAGCCATCTCCATTCTTTTCCTGAGCAACTTGATCTTCTCTGTAGTCTTCTTGATAAGGCTCGGTCTAACCATCAAGGACTCACCTGTTTCCACACAACATAGTGGAGAACACCATGGCCGCCCATACAACGCTTCAAACAGAGTCATCTGTATGGATGCCAAATAATTGTTATTATACGATAACTCAACAAATGACAAGTGCTTCTCCCATGAGCCACCAAAATATATGACACAATCCCACAACATTTCTTCCAGATATTGTATCTTCCTCTCGGATTGACCATCCTTCTGAAGGTGATACGCCATACTCATGGTCAAATAAGTTCCAAGGATTGTTTAAAGGATTTCTAGAAAAGAGATGTATACCTTGGATCTCTAACTGATACAATCAAAACTAGAACACAAATCCTCTTTACCACCAGTTGGATATAGATTTTGGACTTATCCTCCGTCGTATTAGATTCACGAATCGGGATGAAATGCACTGACTTCATTAGTCGATCCACTATCACTAAAATGGCATCGTGCTTTTTGACCATTCATGGGAGACTTGTGACAAAATCCATCACTATCTACTCCCACATCCAAATAGGGATTGGAAAAGATTGCAACATTCATGCTAGCCTCTGATTCTATGCCTTGACCGACTGACAAGTCAAGCATCTCGAAACAAACTCAGCCACACTTCATTGCTTACCAGCCCACCAAAACTGTACCTTCAACACTCTATACATATTCTGAATTCCTGGATGAACATCCCACCTAGAATGATGATATTCCCTTATAATATCCTCTTGAAAAGTGATTGGTACAACCATCCAATTCCGAAAACAGAAAACTGAAACTCCATTCAGTTACTAACCCTCATTGGTCTCCCCACCTTTGAGTCTGGACCACATGGTCACACACTCATAATCAGATATCTATGGCTCTCTAACCAGGCCAACCAAGTAAGGAATCAATATAACTTGAAAGAAGACCACTCTATCACCCTGGTCCTCACATTCCTACCGCATATCAGCTATAACATACATCCCCTGCCACTAGTCTGATGCCTGTTTTACCACCTAAGCATACGATTATCTAATTAATGCATCCGCCACAAAATTTCCCTTACCCGGTGTGTACATCAATTCAAAATAAAAAATTTGGAGATATTCCATCCATCTCCATTGCATCAAGTTCAAATCCCTTTGTGAGAAAACATGCATCAAGATTTTTTGATCTGTATATACCGTGAATTTCTCACCAAAGAGATAATGACGCCATACTTTCAAAGTGTGGGCCACTACTTCCAACTCCAAATCATGAGTTGGGTAGTTCTTCTCATTCACCCTCAACTTCCATGAGCCATAGGCAACAACATTATTCCCTTTCATGAGAATTAACCCCAACCCTAATCCTGATGCATCATAATACACCACCTACCCTTTTCTTGGTTCTGGAATACCCAAGATTGGTGCTTATGTAAGGTGACCCATTAGCTCTTCAAAACACAGTTGAAACTTTTCATTCCACTATATTGGAACATTATTTCTTGTCAAATCTATCATTGGAGAAGCCAAACATGAAAAATCATGAACAAAACGCCAATAATACCTAGCTATACCAAGAAAACTCCATACCTCAAACACATTCTTTGGTAGTTTCCATGAGATAACAGCCTCTATCTTTTCCGGATCCACTAAAACACCTCTTTCTGAAATCACATGGCCAAGAAAATGAACTTCCTGTATCCAAAAGTAACACATTGATAATTTGGCACACAACCGATGATCCCTCAAGATCCCCAACACTGTCTCCAAGTGCTGATCATGCTCCACCCTTGTATTTGAATACACAAGAATATCACCTAGACACCCCACCACAAATGAATCTAGATATCTCTGAAATACCCAATTCATCAATTCCATGAACACCGTTGGCACATTCGTTATACCAAAGGGTATAACCACATATTTATAATGGCTATATCTACTTATGAAATCTATTTTAGGAATAACGTATTTTCTCACCCCCAATTGATGATATCCCGATCTCAGGTTGATCTTGGATAACCATTGGGCTCCGCACAACTGGTCGAACAAATCATCAATTCGTGGGTGGGGATATATATTATCTATCCTAACATGGATATGTCTATGATAATCACCACATATCCTCAATGTTCCATCCTCAATTTTCACAAAAAACAACAGCGACGCCCACGGAGACGTGCTAGGCTGGATAAACCCTTTGTTTTCTAACTCTTCCAACTAGACTTTCAATTCCCGTTATTCAGTCAGTGCCATTCGATAAGATGGAAGTGGGATTGGATTGGTCATTGGAAAGAGATCAATCATAAACTCCATTTCTCTTACATGAGGTAACCTAGAGATTTCATCAAGAAAAACATCCATGAACTGATCTACCAATGTCGGAAGAACACTCTACTCACCACCCATTAATGATTATAATGAAAACACCACCAACTAATATGATAATGTTCCCATTGCGGGTTCCAACAAACCTATTGTGCCCAGCCTTTAATGCCTCTCTCCTCTAAATAGATTTCTAACAATATCGTGTGTCATAAAATCCATTGTCCGCACATTGCAGTCAATGTGGTCCTTAAAATCCACCAGCAAATCCATTACAAGGATTACATCATACCCATCCATCTCAAGCATTGAGAAATTCCACATTATCTCAACCTCACCCACAATGATACCACATGCTCTATAAGGAAGGAACGACACTCTCTTCGACCCAGAAAAGTTTCAAGTTTTAAAACCGAGGGCATAATTTCTACCCTTAAACCCAAAAAATCAACCACACATGAAACAATAAAAGAGTTTGTAGCACCCGTATCAAACAGCACTTGTAGCAAGGTAGAATTTATAAGAATAGTACGTCACATCGTGGATAGTTCTGACTGATCATGCACCACAACCTGGTCACCTCCAACCACAAGTTTTCTTTCCACAATCTTCTCTTTATTTTCATACTGAGGTGTCGTCGTATTTCGAGATTCACCATGACCCACTTTACCTACTGTCGAGGGGTATGCTACTGCCCCCGTCCTGTCTAAGCATATGACATCTGCGATCCCTAAAAAATATGATATGCACCCGACCTCAGAGAATTCATACAATAATGTTGCAGATGCCCCATCTTCTTACAATTATGAAATGCTCGAGGTTGTTCCATACAATCTCATTTGATGTGGCTCATCGAACCACACTGAAAACATCCCGTATTTCTCTGGGAATTCGGAGGAAAATTCACTGATCCTACTGTCAGATTATATGTCATACTCCTACCCTAGGAATGAGTGTCCCTCCTCCTCTTGAACCCAGTTTTGGAGTTTCAACTATTCCCCATGGGTACTACTATGCTTCCTCCGCCCGGTGTGCCGAAAAAACCCTACTCAGCCACCGAGGCTCTATTCAACATATATGTTTAATCATTTATGGACAGTACTACTATCTTTGAATGGATTTCTTTCCATAACCCCACTTCCATGATCCTTTATTTAGAAGATGTGTTACCCCCCACTTAGGGTGAAAACCTCACTAAGTTCATAAACATAGCTGCAAACTTCGTTACAATCATATTATCTTTCTTCAAACTGAAGAATTAAGTCATTCGATGAATTATGAACATATATGGGTAGAATTATTTGTTAAAAAATTCGTCAAATCCTTCCCACATCATACCCTGTTCCATCCCCGCTTGGACTACCAACTCCCACCACTGAAGGGAAAGATCATCCAACTAATACGTGGAAAAATTCACTTTTAACTCTACTGGTGTTCCCATGAACTCAGGGATCTTGTTCATTCTATTCAACCATGCTTCTACCCTCTCTGGATTTGAATCACCCCTAAAGATTGGTGGATTCGGGTTTTGAAACTAAACGGCATGATCCAAATTCCTTGTTTCATCCATTTTTTTCCACATTCCATATCTTAGAATACATGCACTATGCTTTTCACTAGCTGCTGGTTCACCTAAGGATCAGGTGCTACCACATTCTCAGCAGCCTCCTCTAGTTGGTCTCTACGACGCCTACATGGTGCCATTTTTATAAACAGAAAAATAAACAACCATGAGACTCACTTATATAGACATCACAATATCCCATTTCAAATGACATTACACAACACTATCAAAATAAGGCTTTCCACCAGTTAACTTTTTCCATGTTTCACCATATTGAAAACTAAACAATTTTCAAAATACTAATTTATTCACATTACAATTTCACACATTTGTCAAACCAGTTTTCAATTCATCCAATAATTCATTATGCCCAATGAAATATGCATCCTATTGTGAAGTCATTTCTACCATGAATTTCATGATCATCTCATTGGATACACCCATGATAATGAGATTTCCAATGAATATAAGTGTCTCCAAACCACAGATGTACCCAAATCCCTAGTAACTTGAATTTTAGTATAAAAGGGTTGGCCACGTCATTTTATGCTATACATTCCATGTTCCGACATTCAAACTCTTTTCTACCAACCCAAATCAAAGAATATATCACAACTAATGTCAACTCCAAAACCAAGAATCAAATCCAAAGGATCGATCAATCTGATACCACTAGTAACACCCCGCCCCTACCTCATTTTCATGAGGAGGAGGTGATGGATACATGGCCTTAAGTGACATTCCCAAGATGCCAAAGGCTGGAAATAAATGCAGAGGGCTTCAAAATCAAATTGGGGAACAATTTTTCATTAAAAAACCAACCAAACCATCCATTAGCCTCCACTATATGATGGATGTCAATAAAACATTACAACATGAATTCCCAAAATCCAACCAAGTTGCACCATAATATAACCCAAAAACAATTCAACGAGACATGTCTACATCACATCCGAGTACAAGGGGAAACCAAACAACAGACACTGCGAACCATGACACCACCATGGCTCCACACTAAGCTTCAAGCTCCACCAAGACATCACAAGGCACCACTAAAGAAGGGAGATTCCTTACCTTTCCCACGTCACAATACACTACATCTGCAAAGACACCCATGTGCAAAAGCAGGGGTGATTACTAAAACTCAGTAGGTTTTCCCCAAATGACTTCCCCACACACGCCACTAGGATAAAACTGAGAGCACATTTATATGAAACAGTTTATATTAAATAATCACAAGTGCTACCATTACCATAATCCAACCACAACCTTACCAAACCATTTCACCCAAACCAAACCACCATGGGAAATCCAAAAAAACAAGCCACAATACATTCCAAAATTTACACATTGAACAACAATTCCATCTTTCAAATCAATTAAAAACCAAAAAAACAAACGGTGGAACTTCCATCCAACCCGTTCAACCATTCACAATTTAGTGGCACTTCCCATCCACTTACCATGGACGGTGGCACTTCCGTCCACTATCCATCCCCTTTTAATAGTGTTACTTCACACCAATTCCACAAAAAAATTCAAAAAATCCAATGCCTTGAATATAACCCACCATAGTCACAACCACATGCAATAAACCAATTCCATTTCATATCAATCCACATCAATAAATCACCCATTAATTAAAAATTATTTTCCATAACAAAAAAAATTTCAATAAAACAACCCTTTTATTAAAAACCATTTCATCACTCATTTTCACAAATAAACCATATCATCCCAATTTAAAATCTCCAATTTAAAATCCACAACAATAGCATTTCACCACAAAACCACCTTGTTCCCAAAAATCCCCAAAACATCACCCAAGGGGTTTCTATTCAATTTCACACATCAAAACATGATTAATTTCAAGCATAAAAAATTAATTGTAACCAAAGAACTACTAGTTCTAACCAAGTTTAGTCGAGAGAGAGTCTACTTACCTTTTGGGTTCTCGAGAAATCAACCCACAAGCAACTATGCCTCAAATTCGGAGAACTCACCACCGCAACCTCACTAGATCCATTTCCCTAACATCTGAAATCCTTAATACCAACTTCCAAGGAAAACACAACCCTAGATCTACATACAATAAGTGTAGATCGATAAAACCATGGAAGAGAGGGATGTAGATCTAGAGGAAAACACAAGGGAAACAAGAGGAGAGACTTACCCCGGAGAAACCACCTACAAACTGCCAAGAAACCTCTTCAAAACGCTTTCAAATCGAGTGGGTGAGCCCCTCCAACCGTTGATAACCAAAAATCATGAGTGATCCACGAGTGGGAGGATGTTTGGGGTGAAATAGGTTAAGCCTGAGGGAGTCCAGAACTTATAACATTATTTTTAAGTGGTTGCACTGTTAGCCTACACGGTTTGGCAAACCGTGCGCATGCTACTACCTCGAGAGCTAGGGTCCACACAGTTGCCTCACAGGGTTTGGAAAACCTTGCACAGGCCATGCGAGGCCTACTGTCTCGCTTGCACAGTTTCTTGGAGAATCTGCATGATTTCCAATAATTGTTCTCAAACCGTTCACCCCTTTAAAAGCCGCCAAATTCATCCAAAACCATTCCATACTCACCCAACATCTTCCCAACACATCCAATGAACTTTAAACACATAAAAACGCATAAAAAAGGCTACATACCTCAAACAAGGTGTACTAATATATATATATATATATATATATATATTCATGAAATGGAAATAATTAATAATATACATATAGATATATTATTTTACCATTATATTATTTAATTGACAATCCTTGAAGGCGGTGGTGAAAGACAAAGTACGAAGCTCATGGATGCGTTTATTGAGACATATTATAAACAATGTTTTCATTTTCAAAATGAAATAAAAGATGATATAATATCGATATTAAATTATGATAATAAATTATCAATATATTTTGGACATTGTTGTTTCTTTTTCTAGGTGAATGGAAAATATATGTGGGTGGTATAAGGAGAATAAAATTCCACAAGATTTGTTCAAAATCATACATCTTCATTAGGTTGTCTCCTATTTGGGTATCACTAATGGAATCTTGTAATTGTATTTGGATGTTTCATGAAGAATTAGAAAATGGGGTTGGGGATTAGAAACATAATTGGGTAGAAATTTATCAACCCCCGTGGATTAGGTGTTTTATAGGGAAAAGTGTTATAAGGGGATAAATATATCAGGGGAGGAGAGTGCTGATTTTGAATATTATATTCATTCATGTATTATTTTGTATTAATAAAACCAATATTATATATTATTGTGACAATACAAATTAATGTTTTATATTGAGTTAAAAATATTGGGTTCTAGCATAATCAATGACTCAAAAAATTAGGAATTATTATATAATATTAAATACCATAATTTTCTATATTGCAATATTCACAAAAAAATTAAACTATTTTAGAAAAATACAAAAAATTCACAATAAAAATGTTTTATTTATAAATTCCAAATATAAAATATATTTTATGTAAATAAAATTCTACATATAATTAGTTCATTTGATAAATCAAATTCTTACTTATAAGAAAAAAATAATTATGTACACATTATGATAAATTTTATAATCCTTTAAATAATTACCTATAGTAACATATTATTATATTACCATTATAAAGTTACATAATATTAATTTATATTTCAATTTTATGAAAATATTAGTTTATTTTATAACATAATATTTTATTTTAAGTTTTGGTTATAATATTTAATTTTTATAAAAATGTGCACAGTTAATTTATCATTTTCCTAAACAAAATTACATACACCATGATATATATATGTATATAATATTTTTAATTTTACGTGATAAATAACTATTATTTAACACTTTCATAGGTGAGATTATAATTAGAGTGGTTATTTTATTATTCTATCATTTGTATTACTATTCTAAGGGTGAGGAGACTATTCTAGAGGTTTGAATTATATTCCAAAGGTCAGTTTGGTAATAGTATTAGTTGTTCCCAATTATCTATAAAAGACACAAATTTAATACATTCACCATTCATAAATATTTTCAATTTAGGTTATATATAAATTCATTTTCAAGATCTAAAATTTATTACAAATAGATTTTTTCATTTATACAGTTTTTTAGAATGAAATAGTTTAGGTGGATCGAAAATATTTTAATTTTCTTCATTTAGTTATCATATTTTTTATTCTTATCCTACTATATTTTTTTTAATTTATGTGGTTGTTTTTACTCTGTAAATGAGTGTTTTATATTACTATATTAATTATTTTTGGTTTATTCATGCGGTGCATTTTTTTCCATATTAAAAATATGTTACAAAATTATAAGACTGAAATTTACCTAGATTAAATGATGGGTTATTAGATTATTCCCACTTTAATAAATTTCCCACTTGAAATATAATTTTATTCAATTATTTTTAAATAGGTGAGTGTAAGTTTACTCCACCACATAATGTTGTTTCTATATCATCACCACATAGTTATAAATTAACCATAGTATATTGATTGGTTATGTTTTCTTGTTTCCTAAAACTTTATGACTATGGTCCAAGATCATCATAAATTATGCCTAAAAAGAGGTGATATTTTTTAGTTATAATACCTTTGAATATAGTACATGTGAATGGTCTGTTATGTACATCCTCAATAGAGATACATGTAACATGTTATGTACAATAGAAAGGGTTTGTTAGAGTTCGTTTTGATAGGCTACAACATTGATGCAATCAATAATATCAATGGAGATGATGTGTCGGGGAAATTTCATTACATTGACTACAAATATCATGAATCTATTACATGGACATATACAGAGGAAAATTTTATATCTATCCTCTTACATTAGGTTTTATCGATGATTACCATGATATATCTTCTTTCATCTTTAGAGATCATTGATTTGATGCTAAATAATCATGATCATTTATAACATTTTCAAGAATATTTTAGGTACCCACAACTTTTGCTCATGAGCCTCATCTTAGGAGGCATTGTTTATAAACCTCTTCACAAAATGGGATTAATTTGAAACCATTTCAATGCTCTTAGTAAATTTATTATAGTAAATAAACACGACAAGAGAAAGATATTGGTACCATATTTATTTTTAGTCCATTAATCATAATCTCAAAATATCCTTATGCATTTGGGTATTTTACATATATTATCCATATTTGTTTTCAATAATTCATATTAACGTTTAACCTATTTTTTAGATGATACGAGATACCCTTCTAGAACATTGAGGTATATCTTGTATCTCGGTCACCTACAATAGATAACCGTGTTCTTCATGATACCTCTACTTCATTGAAGTATATACATAAATTTCAATCAAGTGATAAGTCTTCTTGATTAGCTATGAAATGATTAGATTGGTAAGATTCTCTACTGTATCCCATAATGTATTATTTCCTATTGATGTATTCATAAGACCAGTGACAAAATGCATTGTGTTGTCTTCCAAATTCTAAAAAGGTTTGGTTAGTGATTACATCATCCTCTTATAATTTTTTATAACCTTCACTTGATAACATAAAAGGAACATGGATGTATATTTTGTGAGCTCCTTCTTCACATTGTCCATCCAATAATGAAATTTAATATATTTTTACATCATCATCCTCTCATAGTGGGTGGAGAATTCTGATCCATGATCATTATTCAATTGATCATTCTTTATATCACGATTTGATAGTACATATAGTCATAACAAAAATCATACAAAACATTTTATATCGATTTTTAAATCCAATTATTTCCTTTTTCATATAGCATCCACCTTCTTCTAAATATACTTTATCCTCTTTAAACATCATTTATATTCTCTATATGTTTTTTATGAAATATTTCTAGAAAGGATTAATTGTTTTCCTTCCTTTTTGTATTCCATTTTTCAACCCATTAAAATATAAAAATACCATATCCTTCTAAATTATCATCATTAATAAGGTCATGTGATCTTTCAACGTAGATCATTTTCTATATTATTATCATTCCTAGGAATATAGAATATTGACCAGCCATAGTCATTGATTATATATATCCATCTACATGGTGAATTATTAACGTATTTCTATGAGAATATATACTTGAATCCAATATTATCCATATATAATTTCCAGTTCTATATATAAAAATATTGTTGATATATTTTCTACATTGAGATTGCTACATCCAACTATAGATAATGAACTGGATAGTTCATGTCATAATATTTCATCTTCATTGAGGCTTAGTATATCACTATATCATTTTTCATTATTGAATAACCTAACCCATTCATTAATGAATTAATATATATCATGAATATTTCTATACATAAGGTAACTTTGAGGACTAATGCAGTGATACACCATTTTTCAATTATTTTATTCTATCTTCATAGTCATCAATCCAAATATTCATTAATTTCATCTGGATCATCTTGTCCAATTTTCATGGAAATAATTATTAGTTTTATAAAAAATTTCACTAAAACCTAGTTTGTCTATGGAAACCGTCGATATCAATTAAAAAGGTTGTTTAGGCCACTCATGAATTAGATTTTTCTTTGAAGGGTCCACTAATATCCTTTTATTGTTGATAACATGACCCAATAATTATATATCCTCTATCTAGAAATGAAATTTACTATCCATTTTATATATATTTAACATTAAAAAGTATTTAGTAACATATAACAATGCTCTTTCTTGACCTCTTTGTGTCTGTTATATCACAATATCATCAATAAGGACTAAAAATATATTTTTTTGTTAAATAACAGACTAAATAATTAATTATATCTAGAAAATATTAATGGATAATTAGTGAGTTTTAATATAATTACAACAATATTGTAGTGTCCATACCTATTTCTAAAGGAAGTATTAGGATTATCTTCTTTATTCACCATTAATAAGTTGTATCCCCACCTAAGGACCACCTTATAAAAATATTTGGTCCCATATTTTTGATCAAATAATTCATCTATTTATGGTACGCTATAATTTTTATTTTTCATGATTTTATTAATTTAAAAATATTGAATTGAGAGAATGATTCTCAAAACCTTATTATGGATGAAGAAGATATGAATACCCAATGGTGATGCACAAGGGAATATAAAACCATTATTAAAATTCTCTTCCAAAAAATTCCTCAAGTATTAAAACTTAGTGATATATATTTTATAAAGATTCATTAATATGTGTATATATTCGTGTATACGTTCAATTTAAAACTCCACCTATTGACCACAAATAATATCACAAACCAATTCGTGGAATATAACAATATAAACCATCAAAATGGGAATTTAATTACAATTTAGTATCTCTATGGTATAAATAATTTGAGTTTGATATAATTTCTCACAAGGAAATAATATCCACAATCTTTTTAATATTACAAAGTAGATTTATATAATTACTTACACTTGTACAAAATTGGATGATGACTTGTGTTGTGAAGAGTGGTATCTCTATCCATGAAGCTGAGGTTTAATTTCTGTATGGAAAGCCAATCCATTTTCAATATTTCATAAAATTCTAATGAAGGAAGTGGTAAAATATTATTAGGGAATTTTAGTCAACACAAATTTATTAGTGAGGAGCTATACATTTGGGATGCTAGAATTTATCTATTCATTTTGATCATAGATTGCTCAACTCCTAGGTTTTTTGTTGCCTTTATATTATTCTATTAAACATTGATGATATGAACTAATGAATGATACTATAATAATATTTTACATTTGATACTTATGAATATATAATGAGAACACTATTCAGTATTATATTTTTTTTATAATAATTTATGATATATAAAATGAAAATACGTATCGGAATACCTAAACTAGTAACCATATAAATGTGATATGGTGAACATAGAGCGAATAACATATAAATAAAAAATATATTCTATCTTATTAGCCTCTTATTGTCAATTTATATGAACGATGATAAATTAATTATTATATTATGAAACATAAAATTCGAATTATGTCATTCATAATTTTTTGTAATGAGTTTGTGAGTTTTCCAAATAATATCCCTCGCTAATGTCAAATTAGCATTGAATAAAGGCATCTTTATCACACATCAGGTGATGTTAAATTCAATAACCCCCTTTATTGTCATTAATACTCATTGTAATTGTTCAAATGACACATCCACTTATAGTATCTATATAGGGATTCAATTTCATGTAATCTACTCCCTCTATAAGACAATAAAATTCTAGGATATTATCAAATACATAGAATTATCCCCTGGATTCTCATTTTATATTATATCCAAATCAATAAAATATAAGACCAAATAATAAAAACAAAATACACAAAATAATTTTTCAAATTATAAGATAATTTTAATCATTAATAAGCAATAAATGCATCCAAATAACTAATAATCCATGTATCTTTAGATGAATTTTTATATTAGATATAAACATAAAATTAAATAGAACACATTTATCATAACCATTGTAATGAGATCCTAAATCAATTAAAACTTATAAAATTGCATCGGATAACCTAGGGAATATATAAATAATGGGATGGGATATAAATATCAGTAATCGTATAATTATCATAATGAGGCATAATGTGTGAGTCAATCAACATACAAGATATCATATATGTATAATATCTGGAATAATCATATGATGGAAAAAATATTTAACAAGGAATTATAAGATCATGGAACCATATGAAGTTCTCTAAGACATATATCAGGGAATAATAATACGTCGAGGCTAACCCCCAAGACAACATCACAAGGTAGCTAGTGTACCATCATGGATTAGGTTTACTCCCTAATATCATATATAATGTATCATGTTAGAGAAACATTACACACTGCAATGGTGTATAATTGGGAACACAAATCATATCATGTTAATGAATATTTGTACTATATAATTAAATCATATATAATGCATAAATATTATGATTTTCCATAGAAGAGATGAGGTTTATAACAATGTCATATCGAATAACTACATGGAATGTAATAATAGTGTTCAAAAATAAGTTATTTATGATACATTGGAAATTCGAAATCGTAGTCCAAGAAATATTATTTTAAACTCATGTGTGTACTTTAAATCAGTAAATAAATCTATTTGGTAATAAAACTCATAATATGGGATTTATAAAAAAGTGTAATGAATAAAAAAGAAGGTAAAGACATAATAATTTCCATAAAACAAGAAATGAACTACAATATTGTTCAAAGATAATGTTTGTGATTTTTGAAACATGGGTGGATAAATAAATTTAAGGATAGGTACATTAAAATTAGTAATAAATTAAAAAGTTCCCTTAGGTTTTCTAATATAGAGAAATTTAGAATGGATACTTTCAAAATATATATAACACAATAATGGAAAATTGATATAGAGTATTTATATATTTTTATGAAATACATATATAATATATAAGACGCAAATAAAAAAAATAGATATAAAAATTGATGTAGAGAGAGAATGTGTGACTCAAATAATAGGGTGGTTCAAAGAGACCCCTTACATTATGTTCACGAATAGTTATGAATATGAACATAATATGATTAATAATAATATTTAACTCAACAAATTCATAATTAAAAAAATTATATCTATATTTTATTTAATATAGGTTTATTATTATCTTTTATAATTATTTAAATGAGATATAATGTTTAAATTCATTGTTCAAAAGCTTTCAATTTGTGGTTCTATAGTCATATTTGTAGTAGATAATTATGGAAGTTGAATTAAAAATAGACTATAACACCGAAGTTGAAGATAAGTTTTATTCATTTCATTCAAAAAAATTAGTCATACAAAATATCAATATATTCTAATATAGTAATTATTCACTAAATAAAAACATTAATAGAATAGAGTAAGATCATTTAAGTGGTTTTACCGACCATCAAGAGCTACTTTCATTTTATTCAATATTATGTTTATATGTTCCATCCTGATAATGAGATAATTTATAATATAATTATTATCATATTTTTTACCAATAATAATATTTTTATGACTGGTTGTGAATGCAGTGAAGAAAGAGGGAGTACATTCTTCATGGAGGCATTGAACCAAACAAAACATTAACAACATTTTCATTTTAGGAATGGAATAAGGGATGGTAAAGGATGGATATTATACAATAATAATAAAAAATTAGTGTATTTATGATACTAGTATTACTATTTTTTATGTGAATGGATATCTGATGGGGGTGGTATAGAGAGAATAAAATTTAATGAGAGTAGTCAATAGTTATCCATATTCCTTTGGTTTTATCCACTTAGTCTTCCATAAGGCTCCTTGGAATATAATTTTGATTAGAAAAAACTAACTATGAAGTGTGGATGTTTATTGGGAAGGTAATTTGACCATGATTTTTAAATCCTCTGGGCTTAGATGTTGTGTGGAGAAGGGGTTGTGAGGGGTGGTATTTATAGGGAGAGGAGAGAGGTTTTTTTAATATTTTACTCATTAGATTATAAAATTGTTTCAAGACAACCAATAACATTTATTCATTTTTATGTATACATGAAATGGTTCATTATTTTTTTAACTATTTCATTATTACCCCATCTATCACTCAAAATAGACATATTTATCTTATAATGTAACATAATGTAGTCAAAATATTTCACTATTGGCCAAAAATTCATATAATTTAGTGATATATCAAAAAAACACCCAAACTATTTTTTGACATGAATATAAAAAATCCATTTTTTAATTTAATTTTATATTTATCATAATTGTAATTTAAAAGTAAAACCATGTTTTTTTAAAGAATACCAATTTTAATATTATCTTCAATTTTATGAAAATTTAAAAAATTACTTATAGTATCATAAATCATATTTTCAATATAAAAAAATAAAAAAAAATTTATAAATCCATTTTATGAAAATAAATTTTTTATTTTAATCATAATCTTTTTTATAATATTTCAATTAATATTTTTTCTTTAATAAAAATATAAACACATAATATATCATCTTTAAAAATATTTATTTACTTATACCATGATATAAATATTTAATATTTTCATTTTATGAGATATCTAAATATAATTTTACGTTTTTATTGATTAGGTTACTATTCCAATAGTCATATTATTATTCCAATGGTCATATTACTATTCAATATTCAACATATAATTCCAATAGTCTGATTTCTATTTCAAGGGTCAAATTTGTAATGGTCATATGGATGACCTACATTATATTAATTACTCATATTTTATTAATTATTATGTGACATCTATTTTATATTTATGTTATATTTATTTTTATTTTTAATATTAATATTTAATTATAATTTGTTTTTTACATTTCTACAATCTTTGAGAGTGTAATAATTCTTCTGGATCAAGAAGAATAAAATTTTAATATTTTAGATATCATAGTTTTTTATCCCATTGTAATATTTTTAATTCATATACCCATTTATATTCTCTAAATTTAATGTCCAAAAAAGTATAATAAAATAAATTTTTTTACATCATGTGGGGCATGTGATTTAGGAAAAATTACTAAATATGACATAATTATGTGAAAAGAAATTGTATTTATAAAAATAGTTATATCTAAAAAAATAAATTACAAAAAATTTATAATGGTTTTTCAATTTAAGGAATACAATGTTTACTTTTGAGACGAAATCCTGAATTTTTTTGTGATGCGTGAATTTCGAATATATTTTTTTTACTAAATAAATATAACTTTTACCAAACATGTGAAAATATTAACTTGTCTTAAAGGGATTTTATAATAAGAATTTATGACATCATAGTTGAGTTTATATTGTATTTTTTTTCAAATATAGAGATTAAAATCATACTAGGTGAAGGTTATGGGGAAATTTTTATAACCAACCTCTATTGGGAACCCCTCTAAGGCGAATGGTATAGATTAGTGTTACATAGGAATCCCATGTCCAAGATTCCATGAGATTTTGAAAGGTTCTGAGGGTATGAAACTCATAAAATGGAAGGCAGAGACCATATGAATTTGATGATAATAAACAAACAACTAATAAAATCCATATAATAAAGAAACATAAACCCATAAATAATTCATGTAAATGACAAACAAGAAAAAAATAAAAAATAATTCCCAATAAATTCACATATGATTACAACCCACAAATATCATCCACAAACATTGTGAGGTAATAGGGATCAACATGATAACTAACTCCCTCTTATAAAATTGTAAAATATATTTATATAAAATAGCGAGAATATAAAATTGTCTAATGTATGATCATCCTAAAATGTTCACATGAAAATGTTGAATAAGATGACTAATTGCATAGTGAAAAAAACAACATAAAAACATACATCTATATTGAGTCAACTACCACACATCCTCTATAAGGATCACTAACTCAATTATAAATCCATGTTAGGTAAAATAATATGAGATAATATATCAATAACATACCATAAGAAAACATCCCCACTGATCTATTCATTATCATAGTCACAATACAATTCTTTTCTACTATAATCACTTATATTTCAACTCACATGCATAACTACATACAATATCATAGTCATAAAAACATTTAAAAACCCCTATGTCACCACCATATCACGACATCAAATCACATACACATAAATGTAGATTATAATAAAAATGAAGGATATGAAATTTTTTTATCACCTTTTACAATAATAAAACCCCACAAACTATCCAAAATAGATCCAAATATCTACATTAACCATTACTTTTATATACCAACTCATAAATTCGTTACACAACCTATATATAACTATAATTATGGATAAAAATCCATATATATCAAATAGTATATATATAATACACCCCAATAAAATATATCAAGTATGTGTACACTTATATTGATCAATCATAAAATGTACAATAATTGAACGAATATAGTGGAAGTGGGAGTTTTTAACTAGTAATTACCTCTAAAAATTAATATTAAGTAACGAAAACATAACCCAATACCTATTTTATGTCAATATTTTTATAAGTTTCAAGATTTAGTGTGTAATAAATAATAAAAATTATATTGCTTATAGTATTCAAGCACACTAAAAACATATGGAATCACATTCAAATAGAACACCAAAATAGCATAAAATAACCAACATACCATTATTATCACATATCGTTAGCTACTGTGATTTATAGAACACAACCAGTCCCCACTCTTCCCAAAAAAATATTTTCATAAAACATTATGCACGTACCATTTTACCATGTTAATTAAAAATTAAAGTTTCATCATTTCCAAGTAATGTTATATATTTCACATATTTAAAGCTAATCATTTCAGCAAACAAATTTTCATTTCATGTAAATAACTATTCAAAATATGAACATTTCTTTTATACTTCACCATTTTATTAGACACAACACTTCCAACTAATCATTATCTCCTTTATAGACCATCATTAATCAATTCCAACCATTTCCTCATTATCAATATCATTTATTCCAACCATATTACATATAATTAGGAAACTATATTACACGCCATCAAGAATGAAACATATCACCAAATTATATGACATGAAAAAAATATAAATCATCATAACAACACCATAACCAATTTATTACAACATAAAAAGCCATACCCCATCTATAGTAATCACAAAAAAACCCATATAACACTAAAAAATTTAAATCACACAACAACCTACCAAAAATCACTAAGAACCAAAAAAAATTAATTTAATATAGAAAGAATAGTTTAATATAACGTAAAAAAAATTTATGCATTTATGTAATAATAATTAATGTTCTTCCCTTTAATTATTGATTTATATTAAACCATAATTTCATATCAAAATAAATACTCATTAGTTCATGATTGTTGTTTATTTTTTTACAAACACTATCTGATTTATCCAATTGAAAAGGTAATAATCATTTCAACCCTGGAATCCAAAGTTTTTCAAATCCAATTATATAAATTTACATTGTTATTCCATATTATAAACTAATTAAAATATAAATGTACCATATCTAATAAAATCCTTTAGAAATCATCCAAAATCATTCGAACATATTCTATATAATAAGAACTTCAATAATTATAAATTTCAATTAGTTCCATTTCATTACTATATTTACGTTATTTACAAATTATAGAATGTCATTCAATTATTTCTCTATTAAAAAATATGGTTATTTAATTATATAATTAATTGAGATGTATAATTATATAAATAATAACATTTTATTTATTAAACCATAGGATTATTCCCCCTCTCTATTCTAATTTCATTATTATTAAAAATGCATTTTGTTGTAATTAAAAAAACACCATATGAAAAAAAAAATTCAATAATTTATAGTAAAAAGAAAATTTTATGTCCTTAATATACTACCACAACGTGGTATTCATTAATATTTTCATGATAATTAAATTTACTAGGAGGCCCCACAACTAGAAAACTCAATGGAAAACCATAAACAACTAATATATGAAATTTTTTATATTTATTACATTTTATTTGCAGATTTATTATATAAGAAAACAAGTAATAAATTCCAAAAATATTTGGTGGACTAGTATACATGTGTAATTATATAATTAGATTAATAACTTGGCCATGGATACAAAAACATTTTCAAAAAAATCTAAATCATTACCTTATATTCAACTTATCATCTAATACTTTCAGGATAACCTCATAGTGTATATAAGTAATTAGTGAGATTAAAATATTTTTAAGGGAATAATAAAATTATAACATGATGAATGGAATACATTTGGGCTAGTAGGCATATCATGGATACATAAAAGGGGTTATATTCATATACTTGAACATTGAAGCATGATATAGGATGAAAACATCATGGAAATATTAGAATGTGGAAACAACATAAAACATGAGATAATACAAATATGTCAATTCCACCCATTGAGAAATCATAGCATAGTATTCTTAAGATAGCCTCCCATACACAATACAAGGTCTTTATTTAGATAAAAACATTACCGAATTCATTGGTGGGTTATATAATTTTGGCAACACCTGTTACATTAAAAAATTGTACATTAATTTATGTTCAACCTAGATCCCAAAAAAGAATGCATTTAATCACTTTTAATTCCACAATTATCTGGTGTTGGTTAGTACAAATAATATTTATAAATATAGGGTACCAAAGAATCATTTACTTCAACAATGTAATGTATTAGGAAGATATTATAAAAAGAGGTACTAAATGATCTATAATTATTATAAAATCATTTGGAATGTAATGGGATATTTATAATGGTATTAAAAAAAATAAATTTATATTCAAAAGGATAAATTCAAATATGTTGTTCTAATGAAAAATAGAAGAGTTATTCCTTACCATCAGAGGGTGATTCTAAAATATTGGGATGAATGTCATGGTAAAATCTTGGAAGGGTTTAAAAGAGGGAGAGGGATAAAAAATTCATGGTCAATGTGTTTTGAGTCAATTAGACTGTGACTTTTGGATGGTATTTATATCATTATAGAGTGTATTTATATATTAATTTTGAAACATTAGGTTTGGAATATATATTAAAAATTAGTCAAAACCACTGACATTACCATGGATTTTATTAATAGGAATGGTTTTCTATATTTATAATGATTATAAATGAACATATTAGTCTAATTAAAATAATTATATGGAATTCCTTCATATTCAAAATAATGTTTTAAAAATATAAAAAATATAATATAGTATTTTAAGGATTCATTAAAGATTTAATATATTAAAAAATAACTTCAAAAAACATTATTTCTAATAGATAATATATATTATTTCATATATTAATTCTATATTATTTATTACACCATGTATGGGATTCTATAATCTCATAATATATACCATCTATTTATAATGTATATAATTATTACCATGAAATTAGACTATCAAAGATAATTTTGAAGAATTATCTACTAGATAATTTTGATGTTCTGATTTCAAACATAATATTTATTTATATAAATATTTACATAAATATGAAAATATATAATTTTAAATAAAACTCAAAATTAATTGGAATATACTAATTTTTTATAATAAATATTTTATCATCCTCGTAATAATTATAGTGGACTTTATGAAATTATATTATCATTTTTATATATATTAATATTAATTGATCAGAATATAACAAGAAAAAACATTTCTTTTGAAATCTATAAATTTATCAAAAAATAGTGTTTTAATTAATGCCATGTATTTTCCCAAAACATAATTATGGTTTTTTGTATTAATATTTAATTATATATATAATTTAAAAATGAAAAGTTATAAATATAATTTTTATATTAGTAAAAAAGAAAAAAAAAATATTTATACTACTTGAATTTTGATACATAACAGTTTATCACACTAGTGTACTCCCTAAGTGTAAGCTGTGTGGTTGTGGTACTTTCTTGCGGTGGGTCAAAAAATATAGTATTTTTAATGATCATGGTATGTCTAGTGTTCTCCCATAAAGAGTATAATTATTGATTAAGTTAATTAATTTCATATTTGGGTTAGTCAAGGGAAAATACAATGCCTAATCATATCTCACACAACTGTACTTTATGAACCAGTGGGTTATATGGTATCAGGCATTCCTCTCCACATATCAATGGATGACAACTAGAGAAAAGGATCTAATAATGGTATTGTGGCTGGTATATAACCTCTGGATCATTAAAGATAGTGGATGAATTAATTAATTATAATAAATAGTGGAAGGAAAAAAATATTAATCTACCCAGTGAAGCTAAATCACATTTCAGGGACATTGTCTAACATGAAAAGAAAAAATAAAGCATACACCAAGTAATACATAAAACATTGATAGATAGATAAAATATTACAATTATAAATCAACTTCAAATTCAGTGGTATCCCTTGTTCATGATCAATTTTCATCTCCCATATCATGAACTTTCCTAAAAGATATAGATCCAAGAAACATAAGACAGTTCATATCTTATTGTGAGGAGATATGTTCATGTACCAATAAGCAACCCAAATACGGTGTGATAAAAACTCATTATCCTACTATTAATTACCTCTATGGCATATATAGCACATGAATATATAAAATAATGTAGTGTGAATCCATAAAAAATTTAATGTAGTGTAGTAAATATAAATCCATATCACGTGGATGTTTCTCATGGGATACACAACTGACAATACATTGTTCATCCTAATCCAGAATCTCTCTTGTCAAACCCTTATATATAAATATACAAATATAGATATATATACATATATTTATTCCATATTGAGGACCCTATGATTGTGTACTTGAAATCTATAGGATGATGTCACATAATTATCATATTATTAAATATGGTATTTGATTCCCATTAATATAATGTGGATGATAACGAATTTTATGAATTTCTACCCATTTTGGAAATCCAATTTGTTATTTATCATAGTGGATGTCCTCTAATTTAAGTTTTAATCATACAAACATCCAAGGCATTCTATGTAGGGAAACTAGGTATTGTTCTAGATGTACTTTGAACCCATCACCCTATGATCTCATCTAGGGAATTATATGTGGTATACTTAGTACTACTCATGGCATTGTATAATATATTATCTCTCTAAAACCATCCGATGAATTTCACTCGAAGGTCCCATGTGTTAGTCAAGGTTCATCATAATTCATCAAACCACTGAGACCATATAAGTAATTTTGTTTTGTTAATACATGTGTCTCTCAAGTGTTAATATAAAAAATTTAAATTATGATCCCATCTAAAGGAAAATAATACATGGAATTCTTGTGTCATAAAAAAACTTCTATTGTGAACATGCTCGTTGTATTTTAAAATTAGTCACTATCCATGTATTAATCCACACCGTTTTAAAATCATAATGATTCAATTCATTTATTCTTTTACTTTTTCATTTGATTAACTATTATATCCCATTCATCTATAATGAAAAAATACCAATTAATAGTATTCAATCATCCAATAACATACTAAATTTAATTTTTTTTCCTAAAAAATACCCAACACACCACAAGAGGGGGTTTCTTAAGAAAACAATCATAGTCATAGTAAATATTTAAAAAGAATCGGTGACATGGTTGTACCATTAACTCTCTACATCAATTATTTAAAATATTTAATTTTTAGATTAAAGACAACACACCATAGAAGGTGGTTTAATCCCAAATCTTATTCTTTGTAGTGATTTCTTTCTATGAACCCATTCAAAAAAATTATATAATCCATTTCAGTTGTAAAATACAATTTTGAATGCCTAATATGGAAATACAATCCATTTTGGGTCATATATTTCATCATACATTAATGACAATAACTCAATGGGGTGGATCAAATAGAATTAAAAACTCTGATTACGATTTTTGACAATAACTACTTACCAAAAAAAGGTGACGACATTTTGAAATTTTAATTTGATTCTTATAAATAGTTTTAATGAATTGAAGGATCATTTCAAGATGATTCATCTTATAAAATGAAAAAATGGTAAGGGATAATATATAGACCACCTACCACTTTCCAGGATTCTAAAGTCATCAATTATTGGGATTTAATTCATGATTAAATATGAAATGCAAATAATTAGATTCTCAACCTATAAATAGGAAATATGTTCACACATGGTATTATTATTTATATTAAATAATATAATTCAAAAAGGATGTAATAGGAATCATAGACTCACCTTCTAGAAACAAATGTTATGAACAATGTTTGATTTAGAGCTCAAATGAGGGAGATACCTCAAATCCTAATAAGGAAGTAGAGGGGATCTTGTGCATTCTAATGGGAATGATAAAATTTGAGATTAATAGGGTAATAATAAAATACGGAGGAAGCAGAATAAGAGTAAATTTATTACTATTTAATTAGCTACAAAGTTTGGGTACATGGTTAGGAAAATAATGAATCAGTCATGTCATGCCTCGATCCATGCACAACCCCACCACACATAGTTGTAGAACATGGTTAGTCATGCTATGAAATAACCATGAGACATCATTATACCATTTTCACAAAAATTGAAGGTTTAATAGGTCTTATCAAATGGTTTAATCAAATTATGTTTCCATAAAATTGGAATGAATAGTTTTGGATGATGTTATGATATTTAGTAGGCTCTTCACAAAATAGATAGTAAAATAAGATGTTACCAATAGGCATTAATAACTCTACATGATCAATGATCAATTTAAAAAAACAAGTACTTATCTTGAAAAAACCTTAGTACCATGTCTCTAGAACATTCAGGTCATGGTCCAGCAATGAGTTGACCTCCTTTTGGAACCTCCCTTATATTCCAAAAATTAATAATCACCCACACCAAGAATGATGATGTTTTCTTTCCATGATTGTAAAGTCAAGAAATAAATCAACTGAATTATGGTTGTTTATCTACAATATGATACTACCATCATACCCTAACAGTAAATCAATAAATTCCAAAACTAAAAATGTACTTGTTGTAGTTGATATTTTATATAAAATATATCATCATCTCTTTATATAAACATGATTACTGATGTATCAGATGATAAAATATAGAATGACCTATTTAAGGAACTTCTATGTTAAAATATTAAATGTTTATTATGTTATCAATCATGTAAACAAAATTTTAAGGTTCCTATGATCTTTGGAAAAAAACCCACTAACATATAACTAAAAATCATAGTATTTATCAATGATTTAACACATATCCTAACAACCAACTATTGTATTTCCTTATACGAAACAATGATAAAATGACCTATCACATTTATATATTGTTTACTATCTTTTATATTGATTCTAAATCCTACTATTATCTGAATAAATAACATTGTATTAATACACTTTTTTAGGTTTGATACAAGAAATCTAAAACTTATCAGCTCACAATATCCTACCAACAATTATATCCATTTTCAAATGGTTCGTTAGGATCATGATCATTATAACATAAGGGAAGCTCTTGTAATAATTAACATGATTCCCCCCGCCATATGGGATTAATTTTTGTTATTTTATTATAAATGGAATATATTTCTAGGGTATATTCTCTATCATTACTTTTCTCAGTACCAAGGTGTGAACAAAATTCTTATAACAATTGTTATCGCGAAAGGATATATAAATTATCTTTATATTTTTTTGTAAACAAATCCCCATTTTGAAGTACATATGATAATTATCTTCATTTAAATTATCATGGTATTCATCATGTTGATTAAGAGACAAAATAACTCATATTTGTATATTTAACATACTTAATTATATCTAATAATAATCCTAAATTCTTGGGAAAACTCTTCATCTGATTATCAACGCAAACATATATTTCTCATAAAAACCTATAAAAAAAATATTCTCTCTACTCTAGAAATGAATTATGAATGTGATCTTCACTAAATCAATACTATATATAATAAATAATGATATCACTATGTGTAAATTGATATTCAAACATGATTATAATCTTCTGTAATGTAAAATTTTTGGGTTCCTCTCAATGGTCACCCGAACCTGACTGGTAACATAACCTGTTGAAAATTTCCCCAAACACCATATGATAATACATAGTAGTGACGACCATAGTGTTATAATATGGGAAACTATTCCCTCATTTTCAGATTATATGAAGCCTAATGTAAAGAATTAACAGTAGAGAAATTTTTTATACCATATAACGAAAAGTAAAATGCCAAAGACTAATAATAATATAATAACTGGACCATATAAAATTCATACATGTGACATGGGTCTATGAAATGATCCAAACAAGTTGCAATGATGAAAATAAAATACTTATGCCAAAGTATAGAGAAATAGTAAACTCAAACAGCATCTCCAGCCTCTTCTTGGTCTTATTCTCTCCACCTCCAACAGTAATCTAGTACCTGGTGAATAAGGGTTCTTGTACTTATCTATAACTACAACTATATAATTTGTTTGGGCCCAAAGGCATGACCCAAAAAGGGTGTGATAAGAATCCTAGAATGAAACCACCAAACGAACTGTGCCTATTTGTCAGTGAATTCATATAGTAGGTAATATGCAAAAATGAATCAATAAAATCGGAAGTGCTCAAAAGTTAAAAAACATAATGTTTTAAATTACATTCATTTTAATTTATTTTAAAAATTTTGAATGTTGTAATACTTAGGATTAAGGTGAATATAGGTATCCCCAGTTTAATAGTAACAACAACCATCCTAGAAGACCATCTAAACAATCATGTATGAACGAGTCCAAGCTTGTGATTTTTCATGAAAACCTCTTCAAAAATAGTCAATTATTCAATAATATCCCTTTGGGAATGTTATCACGATCTAATCCCCCATGGTCTCACATAAAAATAATTCACTTAATAACAACCCTCTGCATAGCTCTCACGGTCCAACCCCATTGGTCTAACATAACTCTAGAAATTTATAAACCACATGATAGTTCACATGGTCAATACCCCTTGGTCAACATAGCATCCATTCATTTAATAAAATCCCTCCAGGTATCTCTCATGGTATAACCCCTCTGAACTATGACCACCCGACAAATCACACATTAAATATCATTTGGTAAACATGAAAAGTAACATACATTGGTGTCCCTATATTGGGAAGATCTCACAATTAAATTCCCCATGGTCAATCTATCATATTTCATATCACATGCATCTTATACAATCATCGACTACATCCTAACAAGAAATGCATGTAAAACATGGAAATCCAAATAAGCATTGTAGACCAACTAGCCATAAAACATTCATCAAGGGAAACAAACCCATGGTGTCCCATAATAAATACAAATAACCTTATGAATGTGAATTTATCCATTTATCAATCTACTAAACCATAACTGGTAATAAAAATGGTCTAATTTCAAACACATAACACCGAAAACATTGGTATATGACACTTTTAGAATATATAATCCAAAGACTATTTTAAAATGGAAGAAATCACCTACCTTGATGTCTTATGATTAAAACACTTGAATGTCTATATTTGAATTTTTCTGGAATGGAGTAGATCTATAAAAATGAAAAAAAATCAACCTTGAAATACTAATGAGAGAGGAGGAATCCGGAGGAGAGGCTCTAGTGGAATTGATAACTCATCTGTTAGATTCCAACACATCTGACAGTGTCTCAATCAGAGCCTAGATATAGAATTGGGAGGGGATCGATGTTCGTGGTTGTTTTATTACACTCCTGTATGAACCATGGGGAGAAGAATTATGGTATGGACATTAGACGTGACCTTGCTCTGTTTCATCAAATAAAAAGAAAAGTACATGGAATTTTTATTTAATGTACAAGACATGTTTTAGCCTTAACAGGCCCCAACTTTAGGTGGTCTACCAGGTCACCACAAAGCAATGTATTCATCTATTTCATGGATATTATGTGGTTGTACGTGGTACATGGGTTTATGGAGTGTACTCATAAGTACATAGTGTGTACATAATATATTTCCATTTCTCACTTTTTCATATAAATACTCAAAATAATGATCCATTCTAGAAATGATGATCTGGGTTCTTACAAACATCTTCCATAATGCAACTCATTCCTGAATATCCCTTCTATGGGTGGTGAAGAAGAAACATCAAACAAATATGGCCACTGTGACAGTAGGTCATCCTCCCTCTCCAAAGTCTCGTCTTGTACTCACCTGTTCTGGTATAGCACATGTACCAAAGGAATAAAATAGCTACAGAAAACCATTATGATGTGATCTAAAATTCTAATAGGTTACTTCTCTATGGATGAATCCACCTCCAACTTATCCTACTCAGGTTGAAAAAACCCCTGACATATCTAAAAGGTAACCCCATATCAAAGAAACATGAAGGATTTTGTGCATATATCAATACATCGGAGGTAGGTAAAACCAAAATGAAACCAGCCCGAATCTCTCCAAAAACTCAAATTATTGGATGTATCTCGGGGAAAGATTCACAAGTATCCTAATAATTCTTTGTACCATCCTCGGTGTGACACGAAGAAAAACATAATCTCTGACCTTGATCTATAGAGTTCATCTCTGTCGAATATGATAAGATTTCTTTCAAGACTGAGCAGTAGACATCTGTAGGTACTTGGCCTAGTGGCATCATTGTCAGGATGACTCCCAAAATTATTTTCTACCATGATCATTGATTTTTGGTATCAATATGATGAATAATTCTAGTCTCTATGTAATAGAATCAAATATTTATCTAAAGAAGGAAGAGTCCCAAAACCTTTAGAGAGTATCTTTCACATCATGTTTACAATTAATTTAATTACCTTCAGAAAGAAAATAATATCGGGATCTTCGTTAATTTCATCGTTGAAGATGTTGATCATCCGTAACGACCTATATACATTATCTCATTGTTCTTGTGAGCATCCAAAATAGAATCTATTTAGTGGTGATCCACACGTGCTTTGATGGCCTCTGATCGACACCACTTGTTCTCTGGGTGCTAGTACAAAGAATCAAGTGCCTTGTTTTAGTTCATCTAGATTTCTTTTTCTTCAACATTTAAGAGCATCAGTATTTCTACGGAGGGGTGGCAAGAGGATTCGAGAGATAAATTTTTTAGCTCAATAATTCTCAATTCACTAGCCGTGTTGTTCAGTACATGGCACAATATACATATGTGTCTATTTATTTTCATGGGGATTCAGTTAAAATATTTAATTGTGCAACAAAAAATAAATAAATACATTACCATAGAGAAAACCCACGCTATTAGTAATAATACTTATTCATTATTTTGGGTCTTCCAACTTGTGAAAAATTGAATTATAAATAATATTTCATGTCACAAAATAATAGCACCATTATTTTAATTAGTTTCATCTTGTTAAATAATTATTTTTTATCATGAAAATAATTATTTTACTACCGGACCGACCATGGTCTTCTCTAACTCCACTTCAATTTGTTGAACACCCAAATAAATAAATAAATAATTTATTCTCATAAATAAATATTTCATTTAAAAATTTCAATGTAATTATTTATTAAATTTTCAATAAAATAAATAAATAATTGTACCCACAATCTGATAAATAATTATATATTTAATTTATGAATTCATTTTAACTTGAAGAAAATTATTCCAATGTATTGAGAAAAATATTTATTAATTAAATTTAAATTGAATTGAACAGAGTCCACCACAAATACTTAGTGTGTAACCCATTATGATTAAATCTCATTGGAATAATGAGGGTTCACCTAAAGTCCATGATTACTGTCTAAAAACTTGTAAGTTACTAAAGAGAAAGAACTTGATGTCACAGAAATTAAATCTGTATATGAATGATCACTATGTAATATAATCCTTGTGTCTCAATCTCTCATCAAGTTGGATTCATGAGACTATCATCAACCTTTGTGCTTGATATTTCATTCATTTACAACTAGAAAATCAATGAATCGGTCCTCATCCTCATTCCAAAAATCAATAAACCTCTGAATATCAATGATTTAAGACCTCTCTGTCTTTACAATATCTCTTACAAGATCATCTCAAAGATCCTTGTCAGTCAGTTGCAGCCATGGCTTCCTGATATTATCTCTGAAAACCAGAACGTTTTCGTGACTAAGAGACGAATCACTAATAATTCTATTTTTTCCCACGAAGTGTTCCATTCTATTAAATCACACTCCACCGCGAAATGAGAAACCATGGTCTACAAACTAGATATGAATAAGGCATACAAAAAAGTTGAATGACACTTCCTCATAGTCATGATGCTAAAATTGGCTTTTGCACTAAATGGACTAATATGCTCATGAACTACATCTCGACCGTCTCCTTCAGAATCAAGGTCAATGGGGGAGCTTACCAGAGGATTAAACCCATCCCAGGGCCTATGCCAGGGAGATACCCTCTCCCCTTTTCTTTTTATCTTGGTTGGTGAAGTTTTCTCTCACCTTATTTCCAGGACTTCATTCTCTAATTCAATTCATGGGTCTTAGGTCTGCCATGTTAGCCCACCAGTGTCACACCTCTTTTTCACCTATAACTGCCTCCTTTTTTCCAGAGAAACAATTAATGAATGCCAGGTGGTCATCCAAAAGATCCATCAGTTTGAGAGGGTGTCTGGCTAGTCAATCAATCAAGAAAAATATGAAATCTTCTTCAGCGCAGGGGTACCGATTCCAAAGAGAGATGAAATATTTTCATCTGCAGGAATCCATCTGGATGAAAAACACCAAAATTATCTAGGGATACCCCCGGTGATTGGCCGGTCCAAAAAAGAAATCTTCGCATCTTCAGTGGACAGGATTGATAAATAAATTCAAGGATGGACCCCGAAATGAATTTCCAATGCTGGAAAAGAGACCCTCGTTAAAGCTATCATACAATATATCCCCATGTATTTTATGTCCATGTTTAATCTCTTGAAGGACATCGTCGACCTGATCCATTCAGGCACTACCAACTTCTACTGGGGGAAGAAACAAGGAGAGAATAGACCACACTGGATGGCCTGGGAGAAACTATTAAAACATAAAACAGAGGGGGGGATGGGATTCTGGAACCATCTTCTCTTCAATGAATCACTGTTGGAGAAGCAAGGATGGTGCCTTATTAACCACCGATCATCCCTCTGTGAACGGGTTCTTCGTGCCATGTACATTCCACACAAAGACTTCCTTTCTTCCTCTCTTGGCCCTTGCCCTAGCATCCACTGGAGAAGCATTTGGGGGGCTCGTAATCTCCTGGAAAAAGAGATAGGCTAGAGGATTGGGACTGGCTCATCTGTCAATATCTGGACTGATCCCTGGCTAATCGATAAGGAAGTCATGATGGCCACATCCCCCGTCCAACTAGGTCTTGAAGACACCACTGTCAGCTGCCTTCTTTCTATCCAGGGACCAGGGTGGTGTCTAGAAAAGATTCATGATTGGTTTAATGATAGAGACCATTGAAATATCCTGAACATTTCCTGGGTTCCATACATAGGCCCGAACCTTCTCTTGTGGATCTATGACATATCAATGGGGTATACGGTGAGATCCGTGTATAGAGTCGCTCTTGGAAACCACTCAGTCGGCCAGGTGGAGGAACCATGGAAAACGATTTGGACACTAACTGTCCCCCCAAAAGTATGCCAATTCTAGTGGAAGGTGTGCACAGGTACCCTCCCAACTATGAGCCTTCTCTTTTACCGTCATATGGCCAGTGCCGATTTCTGCCATTTCTGCCCGCATATTCCTGAAACACCTTTGCACACCATCATTCACTGCCCAGAAGCTTGGGAATGTTGCAATAAATGGGGTCCAGCTCCAGGTGCACCACTGGAAACTCTCTCTGACCTAACCAATCTTCTGATGCATTTGTTATCCTCCCTCTCACTGGTTAACGCAACCTCACTTTGCACCCTGGCCTATATCATTTGGGTCCGGTGTAACGATGCTATTTTTTATCACATTAATAATCCTCCCGATTTCTGGATTGAATGGGCCAACTCATGGATTGAGGGATGGAAGGACCAGAATGGACATTATACACTAGGTGTTACCCCCTCATACCCCTCTCATTGGAATCCTCCAACGGAAGGGATTCTTAAGATTAATGTGGATGCATCTCTCCCCAGGGATGGTCTCGTTGCCCTTGGCATCCTGACCCAAAACCATATGGGGATAATCATTGCGGAAAAATACGAACCACACCATGAATTCTGGGAACCGGCAGTGGCTGAGGCCACCGCCATCCTTGCTGCTATGATGATCGCTATAGACCATGGGTGGGTTGTTATCGACAATGAGTCTGACTGCCTCACCGCAATCGATGCTATTAACCATAATGACGGCATACTCCAGTCCTTTGGACCCATCATCAGAATAATTCTCACACATCTCTAAGGCTTCTCATTTTTTCACCTTTTCCTTCACCATAAGGGAAGGAAACAATGCGGCCCATCAACATGTAGCCTCAGGCCCATTCGATGCCAACCATCTCTAGCTGGTCAATTTTCCTTCACGGATTTTCACTTGTACGTCTATTGACCTTCATCATTAATGATATCTGTCCTTTTTTAAAAAAAATTATAAAAGTTCAACGATATCAACTTTCATAAATGTAAGGGACAAATCCTTCTTCAACTTATACATTAATAACATGCCACTCATGACACAACCAACAAACCATACTTCCTGCCAAGTCATTGCGTGACAATATTCATCAGTAAATTAAATTAGGCGATTCATGACACATATTAATGATAATATTAAAATCTAAGTATCATTACACTTTCTTACAAATATAAATATTATATGAAACCAAAACATGTGGAATTACTAAAGGTGGGTATGTTCTAATAATCTCTTATATTGGAGATTACCAAGGGAGAACATCAAGAGCAGAGTCTCATAAACTTACAAGTACTCTCACCTGACAGAATTCATGCTATGTTTCCCATCATAGTATTTCATCAAACCATAGAACTATATTTAAGAATATTTTTATAGAATTTAACGGTTCTCATCATAGCGGGGAACTTCAATGACCATATCAATGCAACAAATACTCTAGAAAATAATTACATTATTGTCATGAAGAATAATGAACAATATGTAATGTGATTTTTAAAATAAAAATTCATTAAACATACATGTAATCAAAGTAGAGACAGTTTGTTCTAGGTCACCAGCTCTCTCAAACTCCCACATGGACTTGAGACCACAACCTACAACTTTTAGTTTGCATGACCTCACATAGGGATCATGTTTCTACTGAGTCAATGCTTTCATCAAGGGGACCTCCATATTGTATTCAGTGGTAATACTAGTCACTTCAACTTCAACACTCTGAAAAAAACCTCATAAGAGATGATACTTCCAATGAATGTGCTCATCCATGGATGTGACATTCGTTCTGTTGCAAGATCTACACTGCAGTTTTATCATAGTACATTGTTATGGGATCATTAATGCTAGGTATCACATCCATCTCCTAGACAATGCTTTGAATCCACACTACTTATTTATCTTCCATAGAAGTTGAAATATACTGGGACTCTACTATAGAATTTGAGTCCAAAATATACATTGATATCTCCCATCTCCCTTCACCTCCATTCAATGTGAATATGTATCCTTTTTCAACTTCATTTCATCTTGATTAGTATGGAAACTAGAATCTGCATATCATATGATGACTAGTTCCTCATCTCCTCCATAATAAATGATGATATCCATATTACACCTCTGATACTTTAGGACATTCATGGCTACCGTCCAATGGTTGTCACCTGGGTCATCATGATATCTTCCTACCACACTCAATTCATAGGATACATCCATCATAGTACATAGAATGTGATACATGATTGACCAAATCGTTGATGTGTATGGAGTCCTTGCCATTATCATTCGTTCCTCATGTTTCTGAGAACATATTTACTTAGAATGATGAATTCCATGTGACACTGGAAATAACCCCCTCTTGGATTAATCCATACTGAATCTCTCTAGTGTCTTATCAGTGAATGTACTTTGACATTGTCCTAGAATTCTATGGGATCTATCATGATGGATCTTGATCCCAAGAATATATGCTACCTCACCCAAGTCCTTTATGGAGAATAATCAATACAACCATTCTTTAACAGTCTATATGAATGATATCTTATTTTCAATAAGTAATATGTCATCAATATATACTATTAAGAAAATGATTGTACTCCCACTAAAACATTTTTAGACATAAGTCTCACATTCATTCATGAAAAATCCAAATTTTATTATGGCTTCTTCAAAATGAATGTTCTATGACCTAGATGCTTGATTTAGTCCATAAATGTATTTTGGAAACCTGCATACTTATTGGCATCTTTTTGAGTCATAAATCCTTCAGGATGTGTCATGTAGAAATCTTCCTGAAGGATACCATAAGGGAGGGTTGTTTTGAAATACATTTTTTAAATATCATGGTCATGGTATGTGATAATGGATAATATAATTCTGATGGATTTCAGAATTGAAACAGGGGAAAAGGATTCATTGTAGTTAATTCATTGATGTTTTTTGAACCCTTTTGCAACCAGTCGTGCCTTATAGGTAATGAAATGTCATTCCATGATCATTTTCTTCTTGAATACCAATTTTCATCAAATAAGATTCACAAAAACTAGAGGATCTACAAAAATCCATACTTGGTTTTGGTACATGTAATACATTTTACAATTCAAGGCTTCTTGATATATGAAATCATCTGTGCCACTTACTGCTTCCTTGTAGGTTAGAGGATCATTATTATTCTATAATAATGAGTCACCATCTTTAGAAAATATAAAAATATTCCATTTATGTTCTCTAACATCTCTTGTACTCCTACATAGTTCTTGTTTCTATGGAACAGTTCTTTCATCCACCGAGCATTGTGGAATCTTCTACTGTATCAACTCCTGTGTAACTGGAGACTCAACTTCATCGAAGTCTATCTCACTCCAACTATCTCTTTTGGTGATTTTATCCCACTCAAAAAATATAGCATGTCTTTCCACTATATCCTTTTTGTCTGATGAGTTGTACAGGTAATATCCCCTTGTTTCCTTGGGGTGTCCAATAAAGGTAAACTTTTTTCCTCGAGGTGCATTTTTTTACCTGAAGAGGCCCAAACAAACACATCTCTTCCACGCACTTTTAAATTCAAAACCATGGCTTTATTTCTACTTCATAACTCTTATAGAATATCATTTATCGATTTTCTTGGTACTTGGTTTTGTATGTGTGCCACTATTTGTATTGCATATCAGCAAAATGATAATGGAATACATGCATGAATTATCATTGATCTCTCCATGTCCATGAGTGTACAGTTCCTTTTTTCTCTCACACCATTCCACTATGGCCTATAAGGAGTGAGTTGGGATAAAATCTTAAACTCTCGTAAGTAATGAATGTTGTCTTGATTAATATATTCTCAACCTCAGTCTGAGTAGAGATTCATAATCTTCTTAACATGCTATTTCTCAACTTCATTCTTGTATTCTATGAACTCATCAAAAGAATCTAACATATACATCATTATGTAGATATATGCATTTATAATAAATTAATTTCTAATAGCTAAGATGTATGAGTACCCTCTCTATACATCACTTGGAAATAGTCCACAGACATCGGTATGAACCAATTCAAGATGTTCGTTTTCACATTAATCTTTCAACTAATTGGTTCTTTGGTCATTTTTCCTTGTAAATATGCATGAAATACGCCTAGTTGTTTTAGTTCGAATCTAAATATCCTTCTTTATTTAACATTGTACTGATTTTCTATTTTATATGACCTAGATGTTGATTCCATATTTGGGTGCGGTATGAGTCTTGTGATATATTATTGTTATTGATTTTTATTACTTTTTTTGTGTAATCAAACACGAAAAGACTGTTGTATAAATGTTCCCTACCAGAAAATGTTATATTTGTAAGAGAAGAAATGTTCATTTTCAAAATTCAAAACCAATCCATATATATCTAAACTGGATAGAGAAATAATGATTTTAGTAACATATGTAACATAATAATAAACATTTATCACCAAGATCATCTCAGTTGGCAACGTGAGGTGGTAGTCCCGGACAGCTATAACAACATGTCTAGCTCCATTGGTTGCTCGCTAATCTACCTCCCCTCATTCAATCTTCCTAAATATACATGGTTCCTCTATTTTTATACACATGTAATCATTGAATGGAGTATGTAATACCAAATTTTAGAAATAGATAGAATTCATTCGATAAAAATTGAAATTGATACTTCCCCTTGCTTCTTAGGCTGGGTGCATTTCTTCTTCCAGTGGCCTTTCTGGCCACATGCAAAACAAACAGTCTCATTTCCCCAGGACTCCACTTTGATCTTCCTTTTATTGTAACATCATCAAGATGCTTTGGGATTAATTCTCTTCACATTCTCTTTCATCTTATTCACCATAAGAACAGAATTCTTTTCACGATTTGTATCTTTCTCCACTTTGTGAAAGGGGAGAAGAAGATCAGGTAGAGACTTTTCAATGATGTTCATTTTAAAATTAACAGAAAATCTTGACATACTATGAGGGAGTAATGAAAAAATGAGAATGGTTCCTAGTTCTTCAGGGATATTAAACCCTAGACCCTCTAGGTTCTCAATGTTGCCAATGATATTGACTACATGAGGCACAATTGGGGCACCATCTCCAAGAATAATATGAAAGAGTTCATTGGATATCACGAACCATTCCTGTATTTATCTCTACTTGTAAAGACCATGGAGGTTTTGGAACATGCAATAAGCATACGAGATTTTGTGAGACTTCATAATCTTACTAGACATTGAATGTCAATTATGTTGTTCATCTGTTTCTCATAGACCATGAAACCCTCATCAGTGGCCTCTTTGGAAAGAGGATCAGGTAACGATGGATCCAATACGTAAGACTTCCTTTCATTATGTAGGATAACCCAAATCCATCTAAACCTTTATTGGATGTTATTGCCGGTGAGGAACATGAATTTATCTAGAATTGATCACAGGGATAGCATGGTTGGAAAGCTTGTCATTTTCTTCTAAAAATAAAATATTAGATCATTTTTACTTTTTAGATTACATTTTTATGAGAAATAATAAATTAATTCTCTAACAATTTTATCAAATCTAAATGGAAATCACCATTGAACTTGGGATATCCAGTTTTCCTGACATTATAGTGGAAATGATTCATATTCCCCTTCACATAACCCCAAAAGGTTTGGTCTGTCTATTTGAAGGTATTTAGGTAGGAATGTCTTTGCCTACTACGGTCTTGCAGCTTCATGATTAGTTGAGTGGACTCTCCAATTCTGTAATCCTAACTTTGGATTTACTCAAATCCTGCACCAATATTACACTAATTCTATAAAGGGATACTCTTTTTGAGGTTATATGGTTATGTCCAACCAAAACCTTTCCTAAAGGATTACTGTATAGAAATTGTTTCTTAAAAAGGGTTTGTCAAACACATAGTTTTATTATGTTTTTCCATTAATCAAGTAACCGAATGCTTGGTCTATCTTAATATTTTATTTGAGGGATTTTTATCTCTTATGATTGAATTTTTTATAATCATTATCACATTATAGTTAATATTATGTGGAACATACTTAAGTTATTAACCATATCTTGCTAATATTTACCCATAAGCATAATTTGTTTTAGTTCCATCTTGCATGCATGTTTGATTCATTAATTATGTGATCTTGACAGCACATCGATAATAATAAATCATGTATATGACAAAAATAAAATAATGAAAAAGAAATTATCATGAGAATTTTCTACTGTTTAGTTTATCTAGTGGTTAATAAACAAACCCTAGCCTAGGGGAGACACACCTTAAACTTTTTGGGTTCTTGTTTACAGCTTTCAACATGGCCACCTTTGTATCTCTAGTGAGTTATTTTTTCTCGGCTCCAGCTTGAACCGCCTCCACTATCTTGGGAGTTCCATCCATTGAAAATGCATTTTTTTAACACGCACATAGGTGAGGGGTAAAAAAGGGCTTTACAAAAAAGTATCTTTGGTTATGTAGGCCCTACATATTAATGTGGGGAAGGCTTCTAGGCCAAAAAATTTAATATTAAAAAAATTAAAATAAACCATATACATACAAACTTTTTTTTCTAGATCATTATCATCCATACATACAACAATATTTATGCAAGATATAAAATTATAATTCAATTGTTTAATCTTTATTATTTATGATTAATCATGCTCAAAACAATAAATTATCTTCATAAATTGAGAAATCCTTTTATCTAAAACCCTTTTCTATATTTCCATAATATTATCATCAATTATAAATTTAAACAAATAAATTCATTTAAAATTATCTTTGTACGAAACCTGTACCTTGGAGGCAACCTAGTGTATTATTATTCATAACTACCCAATGTGTATAAATAAGCATTATGATTATATGAAATTAAACACACATATATATAAAACACCTACCATGTGTTGTTCCCAACTTTAGGCATGAACGATGGTACATGTCTCTAAGGATTGTAAAATATAATATAATTTTAAATAAATCTGTATAATTTGGATGAGTACACGATGTGTTGTTCCAACTCTTCAATTTGTACTATTGTTCACCATACATCTAAAATAAAAACCCGGGGACACAGCATGTGAGTTTACATTCGAAATATTCGGAGTTCAGGGCGTGTCCAGTGGGCCACACACCATGTAGTTCCTCATTACATGGTATCTGACCATGCAAGTCGTGATTGGGGTACAAGGTCTAACCTTAACCAGTAGGGACTACATGTCGTGTCTAGTGAGACATATTGTGTGTAATCTGGGAACTTCATTCCATTTGTTCCTGGTCAACACAAGAAGTCATTAAGACTTTTAAAAAAATCAAATTACACGACTTGGTTTGGCAGAGCAGACCTGGTACATTGAACCGTAACTACATGGTCTGTACTACTGAATACACGCAGTTTATTCTTCTGTTGTGTGACCAGGAAACTTTGTCACCTCTATATGAGATCCTCTATTTTATTTTAATCCAAATTAAAAGAAAATATCATTTCTAAAAGGTGAACAAGAAATGAAAGAGGAGCAATATATCTCGAGCTTAATATTGAAAGAATGATTAACTTTATTTGAAACAAATACATTTTTAAATGAATATATCATCCAAAAAATATTTAAATAATAATAAATTATGATTTAACCACTATGATACCTCTTGAAGGTTCTCGGCATAGAAGAAGCGTGGTTGGGATGAGACCCAAACATAATTTTTACAATGATCAATGATTTTTCGGGGATCAATATAATGATTAATTTCAGTCTCCATGTAATAGAATCAATGATTTAGATAATTAATAAATTGGACCAAAACCATTAGAGAGCATCTAGCACATAATGTTTATAATTAATTTAATTTATTTCATAAAGTAAAGAATACCTGGATCTTGTGTATTTTGTTTTTTCATGATGTTGATCATCTGCATGAACCTTCTGGATTCTCTCATTGCACTTGCAAGTATCCAAACTAGAATCCCTTTTGAGGTTATCCACACCTGCTCTAATTGCCTCTGATCGACACCACTCATTCTCTGGGTGCATGCATGGAGAGGAAAGTTTATTGTTTTGTTCATTCATGATCTCTTGTTATTAGGCCTTGAAAAATGTCTCTCATTATTGAAATGGGTGGGAAGAGGATTAGAGAGAAATATTATTTATCTCAAAAACTCTCAATTCACCAGATGTGTAGTTCTGTACATGATACAACAGTTTTATGTGTATATTTATTGACATGTGGCTTCATTTACAATATTTTATTGCATAATAGCAATTAAATACATACATAACCTTTGAGAAAACACATGTTGTTAATAATAATACTGCGTCATTTTTTATGGTGCACCAACATGGGAAAATAGAATTATAAATAAAATTCCATGTCACAAAATAATAACAGCGTTATTTTAATTTCTACGAAAAAGTTAGTTAATTATTTAGTGTATTGAAAATAAAAATTTTACTATCATAATATCCTTGGTTTGCTCGAACATCACTTCCATTTATTGAACAACCAAATAATCAAATAAATAAATAATTCTCTAAAATAAATATTTTATTCTAAAACTAGTAAATCAATATTTATTAAATGTTCAATAAAAAATAAATATATTTTTCCCACAATCTAGTGAAAAAGTATTTATTTAATTTATGAAATTATTTTAAAATTAATATAATCATTATTCTGTATTGAAAATAATATTTATTAATTAAATTCACATATAATTTCACAAAGGCCACCAAAAACATTTAGCGTGTGACCCTCTGGGAAACATTTTCATTGGCATTAGGCTAGTTTTCTTAAAGTCCAAGAGTACATTCTAGAAAAGGGTGAATTAACCCTATAGAATGAATGTAAAGTAACAACATAGACTTCCACATATGAACACTCACTATATAATATAATTCTTGTGTCTCAATATCGCATCATGTAGGTTTCATGATAACGCCATCAACCTTTGTGCTAGATACGCCATTCTTTGACTACCTGAAATAAAATCATTGTCATAGCATGGCCATATAATTTTTCATGATGGTTCTATTTCAATCAAAGGATCGAGATATCAATATCCATATGTAGAAGAGACATATCATTATTTGACTTATTCATTAATAACATGCCACTCGTGATGGAATGAACTTATCATACTTCTCTCCAACTATCTACGTGACAATATTCGTCAGTAAATTAAAGTGCACTAGTCGTGACACATATTAATGGTAATACTAATGTTTTAGGATCATTACACATGCTCAAATATAGAAATATTCAATACTAGCAACACATGAAGATTTTCTACTAGAGGTTCTGTTCTCATAATCTCCTAGCTCAAAAATTACCAAGTGTGAACTTCATGATAGGAAATCTCATCTTCTTATGAGTAGTCACACATTACGGTATTCATTTTATTTGTCCCATAATAGTATGTTATCCAACCATAGAAATATATTTATGAATAATGTTAAATAATTTCAAGTTTATCATCATAGTGGGGAACCTCGATGATCATATCAATGTAACAAATACTCTAGGGAATTGTTACATCATAGTCCTTCAAAATAATGAAAAATATTTAATAATATGTTTAATATTTAATTAAATTAATTATCCATGTAATAAAAGTAAAACCAGTTAGTTCCAAGACACTAACTCTTAAACCATCTTTTTTTGAATCAACTCCACTTGCTTAGTGGTCTCCTAACATATACGAGGTCCCATCATAGCGGCCTCTCCTAACTCCAGCCAAATAGGGTTGATCCACATTACCTACCACACAAAGTCTCATAAGGTTCCATTTTAATCATCACCTAAAATGTTTTATCGCAGGAAAATTCTAATAGGGGTATGTGTCTCTCCCATGAGAATCTGAAATCTGGGATGCATGCTCAAAGTGTGTCCTCGAGAACCTGAATCAAGCTCTCAGATTGGAAAACACTATATGGGTAGTAAGATTTTCTCAGAAGTACCTATATAACTAAAGCCCTATATATTATCTTTCAGACAAGAGATGTATACAAGGAATCCTGGTCTAAAATGATAGAGTGTGTAACCTCATAAAAACACATAATCTCTCTGATGTAGAACCTTACCAGCTCATCAACAATAATGGATTAATTAATCGGAAAGTAGTGTGTAACCTACATGAACCATTCTATGAAAACCCAAAATCTGTAATTCCCTTGATGTAAACATGGTATAACCACAAAAAATTCAATCACGACATCATTCCACTACCACTCGAGAGTGGGTAAAAGCTATAAAATCTATGTCGGTCATTCAGGCTCTACCTTCACTAGATGATAAGAGGAGATCTCATAAAAAACCACCAAAACCCTTATTTAGGACTAGCCCCAAATACTGATAATGCAGATCTCAATACATATTGGTGACACCAGGATGAACTACCCAAACTAAGGAATGAAAATCTCATAACAACTACTCGCGTATGTCTGCTGGCACCCATATGCGCCCATGAAAACACATGAATTCATCATCACCTATGGTAGAACCAGGTGTGGGGTCCTTTCATAAAACACTCTCCCTAGGTAATAGGGCTTTGGAATATAATATACATCTCATTTACACTCGACCATGTAGTGTAGAGGTTACATCTACAGATGAAATAAACATATTCCCCTATCTATCGTGCACTTCTGAATGCAAGTCACAAAAGAGAGCAATAAGCTTTCACTCACTGATGGAATCCTGAACATCCTATATCTAAGTCCACCTACGGAACACATCATCCACCATGTATCCATTCCTAGGTGGTTTGGAATGATCAATGAAAAAAACATTGATGGTACTCAACCAACATTCACTGTCTCAAATTCAGATCTGGTCGAGTTAAGATATTCTTGAGACTTTGGAGGTCAGTGTACACCACAAAATTCACACCAAAAACATAATGTCTCCAAAAATTTAAATCATTTACAACTAGAGATAACATGAGATTTTGAATTGGGTAGTTCCTCTCATGTGGCCTCAACTTCCATGACTCGTACGCATTGACTATTTCCCCTACCAATGGCACTTCTCCCAGCCTGATACCTGAGGCATCAACGTAAATAGCATAGCTCTTTCCCAGCTCTGGAAAAATCAATATTGGGGTGAAGCCAATATTCATATAAAAATTTAAAAAGACGAATCATCAGAAACTGTCCACATGTACATTGAATCCTTCTAAGTTAGCCTCATTAGTGGCTCTTCTAAGCATGAAAAGTCATTTATAAAGCACATGTAGTATCCATCCAGCTCCCAAAAACTACTTTCCTCAGAGATTTTCCTTGGATGATCCTAGTAATATACCACTCTCACATTATATGGATCAACTAATACTCTTATATCTAATATAAAATGACCTAGGAAGTGAATTTGGTCCATCCTATAGTTTCAAATTGAGAGAATGGTATATACATAATGCTATGTCAGTGTACTCAATATGATATCAAGATGGGCAGTGTGGACATGTCGAGTGTGAGAGTACACAAAGATATCATCCACATAGGCTACCCCAAAATAATCAAGGTAAGAATGAAACACTCAGTTCATTAGTTCCATGAAAATAGCTGGCGCGTTCGTGAGACCAAACAGTATAACACAAAACTCATATAGACCATACCTTCGTAGAAAGGTTATAAGTGGTATATCAAATGGTCTAATGCACTAATAATTATAACAGAATATCAAGTAAATATTTGGGAACACATGGACTTCTTTAAGTACATCAAAAAGATCATCCATCCTCGGTATGCGATTTCAATTTTTAATAGTAAACTAGTTCAACATTCGATAATCCATTCCATGTCTAGGGGTATTGTACTTATTTTACGCAAAAAGGACCAGAAACCACCATAGAGAAGTACTAGGTCTGATGAAACCCATTGAATGTATCTCCTCTAACTCCTTATTTAGCTCCTGTAAATCTGATGTATCCATACTATAAAGAGGAATGGACCCTGGTGTCACTCTTGACACCAGCTCAATAAATTTATATTCTTATATCTTCAAAGGTCAACTTAAAGAGTCATCCTAAATAAAATCACTAAAACGATCCACCTCTGGATGATAGTCCATATTTAAGGTCCCTAGATAATCTAGATATAATCTATATATCTGGGATGTAATTCATCTTAACCCATGATTCTCATGTCCAGCTCTACTCACCAAGACTTCCCATTCTCCCTTGTGTATAAATGCCACACCCTCTATTCACGTGAAACTCAACATGCAACAATATAAATCATCAAAATATTGGAAGGATTCCATATAGTCCGTTATGAGAAAGAAATCGAAGCCTATCATCTCTATGACATAGATGTCCCATATGATGTGATACCCACCTTCTTCAAGAGGGAACACCATGCATTGACGTATACTAGCCATCCTAATCCCCAACAGAGTATTTAGCATTATAAAATCCTCATAAGTAATTATAAAGATCCCATGGCTCTTCACAATAGTAACAAATATAAAACTATGAGATGTGATTGCATCAAAATGATTAAAATCTAAAACAAAGGCAACTAGAATTATACCTTTAATTGTAGATGGTATGGGATCCTTCTCTTAATGGGTCTACTACAATGAAAATGTAAGACAGATAACACAACCATGTAACCCTACCTGACTAACCGACCCTGACCCACACTGCTACCACTGAAAACATGTAGCCTGACTACCTCAACAATGGCCACCTCCTTGGCTTGAACATCATTATAAACATCTGTTCCATGATTGATAAGAAGTTGACGGTCCAATTTCGGAACAATATGTCATAACATTACTCCTATTACTCGCTGAAGGTGAGAACATCCAAAAAATTATGAATAAGGCTCGTCTTTCCTCATGATCAACACTTAACTGGTTCCTTCAAGCAATGTGGACTCATATGCCCACTCATTCGTCCAAAGTATCATACCACCTAGCTACCTAAAGAAACATCATGTTAAATATCCCTAAGGCTCTTCCTATTATCTTTTGAAGAAGTACTCACCCTTTATGTTGAACTACCCTAGCTCATAGCTCCCAACTCCCTCATATTGTGATCGATAATTAGCACCTGGTTTTCTATAACCATCACCGAAGTTAGTCTAAAAATATTAAAATGAGATCATATTTCATAAATGATACCATCCTAAAATATTCTAGCTATAGATAACTCACCACCTCCAAGAACAGGTCTGAAGCACATATGCTTTGTAAAACGAGAATAGCAATCCATCACTAAAATTTCACAATACTCCAAATGCATGAACTCTCAAGATCGATCGGTCCTCAAAGTCTCAAGATACAATTACTCCTAGAAGATCCTCTGAAACTCTTCCCAAGCTATATTCTAATGACATCCTGACTATGAGATGACATCCCTCTATATCATGGAATAATTACATAGAATGTACATCATGACCTACAACCTCCTCTACATAGGCATATCTCGATTCTCAAAGATATAATGAATGGCCTTCAGCAATTATTCTACTACTTGTGGTCCACATCCCCTGAAAAACTGAGATAATTCCAATGTTGGAACACCCTGTCAACTCCTCCATAGTCAAGGAAGGATGGGTTACTCCCTAAATTTTGTACCATCCTCAAAAATACATCATGGAACTATTCATCAATACATGTGTCTGGTATAACAGTTGTTTCTAAGATGGGCATGACAAGAGGATCTGCTGGTAGTCCATGTTTTACAATTTTTGGTGCTTGATCCTCAACTTATACTTGGTGTACAACCGGAAGATGTCTTGGTGCTATGAATATGAAAGTTCTAGTGCACACATTAGTTCAAGATTCTCAAGGAAAAAAACCAAAGAGTGAATGAAATTTATAGAAAAAGAAAAAAATATTGTTTTACAAAAGATGGTTACAATGGGTGTAGAACCACTACAAGATGTGTTCCCTAAAGCTTTGACATGGGTATGTACTTATTCCAACCTATTCATGTAACACCCCATAGGCACAACATGTTCTTACTTCTAGACTGCATAAACTTGAATTTTCCCTCATGCCCATTTTCTTCTACACATCTAGAACAACACAGTTCCCTCCCTGTGTGACAGTACACGACATTTTCAAACCTAACACAACGTGTACTACTTATGTTCTATCCACCCATGTCATTAATCACATGGTAACATACATGATTGATCACAACACGATGTGTATAATATAGACACACCATGTACCATATGAATTTCATCCACCTGTGTTATTATTAACACGACCGACTACATGGTCTCTACAGCACAATATGTACTTATTGTACACGAAAAGTTCTACCAAACATTTATCATCCATGTGTATATACTAAAATAGTATGTCATATGATTAAATACTACAAGACATTTACATATGGTGCATAGAATTTACATAAGAAAAGTTTTTTCCTCTGAAAAAACTAACACTTTATGTTTGTTCATAACATCACATGTTGTGTTGTTTGAGTTTCCAGACAGTTATCCTCTAAAAAATCTCCAAAAACCTTAAAAACATAATTTATCCACGTTATAAAAAATTCAGACCCGTGACAACCCATATTCCCCATGAATCCAACATTGGTATCCTTTTTCACATCACAACATGAAAATATTTAACTAAATTTCAAACATGAGCCAACAAATTCTAATCCAAGATGACCAATAACACCTCATGGACCAATGATTGAATTCAATCCAAATGAAAATTTATATATACAAATAACCTATCAATATAGTAGGTATTTTATCAAGAAATCTACAATAATAGCATACATATCTCAGACAATGTCTATCACAACAACATGAAAATACTGTTGTACCCTAAATGGCATTACAAGAATGCATGACATGTGATCTCTATCAAGTCCATATATGATCCATGAGATGGAATACCCTCATATCATTTTGTTGAAACATAAATAGAACAATAATGAAATAAATCATAATAGGATTGAACAAGTGAATCACCAAACTGTGAAATCAATTCAACTATAACAATTGTAAAACCAAAAAAAATATCAATATTCGTGGTAATGTGGATTTTCCATGTACCCGGGTTAGTTACTCCCTAAAAAACATATTAAAAACTAACTATTACTTCTAATCGATTTATATAGTCTTCAAATATTACGTCAATGTAGAAATGAACACCTCAGATACATGTTTGTAACGTCTCTATTCTGGGTGTCTCCCAAATGTGCCCCGAACCCAGGTGGACACATGACCACAATCGCATTTCCCCAAATGCTAGAGGATGCAGAATAGTAGTAAGAGAAAAAATGTGATAATTGGGTAATCTATTCCCTCATTGGTAGAGTTTACATATTATGATATAAATAATAACTAGTAGGGGATGCAGTAATACCTTGAAGAAAATAAAAAATGATGACTGTTAATAATATAACAACTGGAGAATATAAAAATGATGTATGTCACATGTGTCTAAGATAGTTGGTAAACAAGTCACAATGTAGGAAATATAATAATGAAACCAATGTACAAAATAATAGGAAACACTAACCACATCACACGACTAATCTTGGTCACATGCTCTCCAGCTCCAACACCAACCATGTACCTGATGTAGAAGGTTTATTTCCCTTATCTATACCTGACACCATATAATCTAATGCGGTCCAAAACCATGACCCAAACATGGTGTGGAGAAAATACCAATAGGAAACCACCATATGATTTTTTTTCCTAACTTCCATTAAATTTATATATCAGTTAATATGTAGAGATGAACCAATAAACTAGATAGTACTCAAAAGTAATCAATCCTTTAGTTTTAAATTACATTCATTTTCATTTATTATTCAAATAATTTATTATTGTAAAACATGTGATGTATTTTATTATTTATATCCCCTATATAATAATAACAATAGGCATATCATAAGTCCATCTATACAATCATGTAAGACAGAGTCCAATCTTGTGCTTTTTTTTATGATTTGTCACAAACATCCACTATTCAATAATGACCCTTTGGGAACTAGGATGGGTTCTGTTGGCCCATAGATATTGTTGGCTAGTATCTCTGACTAGAATGGTTTTAATTATCTCAAATCATGTTATATATTATCATATATCTTACATCTTTACATATCAAAAAATTTCCCAATGCCTAATCTAGTATATCATTCATTTAAAATATATGACTATTTGGGTGTTTTTATGTCTAAACAAGATGATAACTATTTCTCTCTGTGTAATTATGGGTATCAACACTCTCTAACATTGCTGAACTGTAACACAGACAGAAAACAAAAAATTATCTATTTATGAGCCAGTAACACCGATAGACATATGACTCGCTGGTTTAGATGACTCACCATTGCATATGACTCACCAACATAGACGACTCACCATTTCATATGACTCATTGATGCAGACGACTCCTGTTTCATATGACCCACCAATGTAGATGACTCACTTTTGCATATGTCTCACAAATGTAGACGACTTAGCATTGAATATGACTCACTTACCCAGTGAACCTACTGTCAGGCCAAGTGACCTACTATTGCATGGTTCTACAAACGCAAGGACTCACCTTTTGTGGGAATGATTCACTATAAGATCAAATTTCTCACTGATGAAGGAAGGACTCACCATTTATACGAGTCACCGATAAATCAATTTTTGTCACTATTTGTGGGATACTCTATTGAAAATAGTCAATAATGCACCACCAACTGAGAAAACTGTTTAAATATTCATTTGTTAATATTATTTATAACGGTCATATTTTTTTAATTTAATGATACCGACCTATTTTATAATATATTTTAAGGATTTTAGCCGAGATTAGAGGGTACGATGATCCTATGCATGTGGAAAGAACATGATCTCTATTAGTCCTAAAAATAAGAATGATTTTTAAAGAGAGATGATATACAAAAGAAAAAATGGGTGCATTCCTATCTAAGAGACACACAGACTGAAAAAATTATGCAACTCTCAAAAATCCACTGTGATCTCAAGAAACAAATATGAACACAATGAAATCTCAATTGAGATAAACATAAAATTGAAAAAAACTACATCATCATATCAAATGAGGATAAGAATATACATTTAGAACCATTGTTGTACATGGATCCCAGTTTATGACACATTGTCTTTATGTCAACTTATAGAAGAGGAATCAAGATTCATCTAAGGTACATTTTAAGATTCAAGAGCTTCATCAAAAGACACACAGAACATTATAAATCCATTCTCATATTTTTTCTCTATTGTATGAATTTGTACATACTTTTGAGTAGTGTGTGTATATGTCTATTAAGAACACATTGTCTCATGTATCAAACTGAAGAGTTCAATATATCCATCCAATAATACCTCTGTACACATTTTTCTCCCATGGATAAGTGTGGAATATGTCCTTCGGTGACCACAGAGTTATTACCTACGAAGAACATTGGTAGAGGTATTGTAAGCTGGAAAGAAAGTGTGATGTTATGAACCTTGATCCATGGTGTATATCAAACTATTTATTAATCTAAATTTATTGGTGGTAGGTGATCACCAATTGGATAGGATTAAGTATCTTCTTGAGAGTGAACCACTATTTTCATTTCCTTTATGTTTTTACCTTTTAGTTTTACTATTTTTATCACATATTTCATAAAACAAAATTGACCCCTAATAATTAGTCATAAAAAGTGTTTATAACATTATTTACTTATTAGGTTATTTTCAAAAGTTCTATTAATTTTCAAATTGATATTACTAATAAGTAATGAATCTTTTGAGAAATTAATCTAACAATTAAACTCTTATAAATTCACTACTAGCTAACTGGGAAACTGAATTTTTAATATTGGAGATGCTTCAAATTATACATTTTAACAGAATTTTTCTGAGATACTCAATACACTCCCTCTTGAGTACTGTACTCCTACCAAAATTTTCTATCAGAGGATTTTGAATTTTCAGTTTCCAAACCCTTTTCAAACTTTTTCAGTGGTGGTTTTAGTTTTATTTCAAATATCATAAAATTTATATTAATACAAATTTTTTATCCCTTTAAAATCCTATTCTAAAAATTTTAGTATGGAAAATATGTTGGAAGGTGAAGCTACCAACAATCCTCCATTATTTATTGGGTCAAATTATGCACAATAGGAAATTAAAATTAAAATTCATTTAGAAATTATAGGTTTTCAAAATTGGACTTCAATTGAAGATGAATATGTGATTCCTATTACTAATAAAACTATTTGTGCAAACCCAACTAAGAATTATTATAAAAATAGTTTCAAATCCAATAATTCCTTATATTATTGTTTATAAGATGAGGAATTTAGAAAATTTTCTTCATGTAAAATATCCAATTAAATTTGGTATAATTTGTCTATTTAACATGAAAACAAATCTAGTGTTAAGGAATCAAGACATAACACATATACTATTAAATATGAAAATTTTAATCCAAAGCCTGATAAGAATATTTCTAACATGTATCTCACATTTAATAAAATATTGAACACTATGGCCTTTCTGGGAAGATACATTACATCAAATTGACAAATTATGAGGACTCTCATATGCTTACATGATAGATGGAGAGGAAATTTTCTCACAATTAGAGAATCGTGTGACATAAGAAAACTATATATGAAATAAATCTTTGGAAATCATATTATGTATGAGGAAGACATGAATGTTAATGAATAAGAAGAGGATGAACCTAAGAGAGAACATGTAGCCGTCAATACTACAACCGCTACGAATAAGGAAAAAGGGAAAGGGCTACCCTTTGTTGAAATATCCATTAATGATGAATCAACATCAAGAAGTGATATAGAGAAAGATCAGCCAGACAAAAGATTCATGAAATTATATATAAAGAAGATGTTCTTCAGGAAGCCCAATTCTAAAGGTAGATATGATAATAAGTAAAACAGAAAAAAAGAACTTTAATATAAATGATCACTCAAATGAGATTCTCATATATGATTCCAAGATGAGGGGACATGTCATAGTTGACTATCCAAAATTACAATACTAAAATAAGTATGAAAACAAGGAAAAGAATTATATGAAATATATGAAGGAAACCTAGAGTTCCTCTGAAGATAGCTCTCGTGAATCAGAAACATATCCTTATGAAAAGGATGACATGGAAAATATGTGTTTTATGAAAAACACATCTGAGGTAACCTTAGATTCTCCAACACAAAATTCTTATTATTCTGTATATGAATGTGATTATGAAAATATGACAATTGTTTAATTATTTGAATATTATAACATTCTTGATAAATCTTGTAATAAATTAGAAGATAAATATAATTTATAACTGTAACATCATGCTCTTACTGTAACTTTTAAGTCTGTACTTACTACGGAAAAGAAGAATAATGCTCGAAACCTCAATGAAATCAATGAATTAAAAATCTATAATGAGAAATTAATGAAATATCTAGAATATTTTACCAATGGTAAAAATATACTTAATAAAATTACTGGTAAATAGATAGCTCATATGTACACTTATCATGTAGGATATCAACCTAGAAAGATAAACCTATATAAAACACATATTGAAACATAATCTGGAAAATATGTTCTTCAAACTAAAATACAAAATTATGATAATAGATCTAGTTCTAGAAATTCTATTTATACCTATTGTTTTTCTGGACCAAATAGAGTCTATTTTCAAATAAATTACACAAGGTTTATAGGAAACCCATTAGGAAAATGTGGATACCTAAAGCATTGATCACTAATGTCACTAGACCCAAATACTTATTAGAATCAAAATCTATTTATGTATGATTATTTAATAGAAAATATTTTTGAAGGAACCCAACAAGATTTAGTGGTACATGGACACTGGATGTTCAAGACATATGACAAGATATTATTCAATCTTTAAGAACCAAGTCATGATTGATGGTGGATATTTCACAATTGGTGAAAATGATAGAGGAAGAATAATTCACTTATTCCAGATAGGTATCTCTAACTTAGTTTACATTTTTAATGTACTTTTTATTGAATGATTGAAATATAATCTCCTTATTATTTCAAAATTATGTGATGATGGATTTCATGATAAATTTGAAAATTATTCTTTCTATTTTTTTACTCTAAAAAATAATTAGTATTTTCTAAATTAACAAAATTAAATCTTTATTATGTGAACATAGATTATTTAGTATATCAAAATGTTTCTTGCTTAAGTTCCTTTTCATAAAGAGTATTCAATTTGGAATAGGATATTGCGAATCATTAATGTACACTCTATTACAAATATTACTAAAAAAATACTAGAAAAGGATTTACCCAAACATGAGTTCTCAGATAACAAAGTCCGCAATCCTTGTCAAAATGGTAAAAACATAATATATATTTCAAATCAAAAAATAAAGATTCAACTTATCAGGTTTTATAGTTGTTTCACATAGGGATTTTTGGACCATCTTGAGTTTTTAGTTTAAATGGGAAGAACTATTTTTAAGTTCTTGTAGATGACTATTCTAGGTATACTTGGAATTATTTTTCATCTCCTGAATGTAAATAATCTACATACTTCACCATGTATGCTAAAATAGTGGAAAATATATGTGGACATAGAATAAAATCCTTAAGAAGTGATCATGGTCATGGGATTGAAAATATAAACATTGAATTTTTTTCCCACACAATGTTAATATTCATACGTTCTATGGACCTAGGACACCACAGCAACATGGATTTGTGGAAAGATGAAATTGAACCTTACATGATATAGAACGAACAATGCATAATGAATACAATTACCCTATTTAATTTTGGGATGAGGATATGAATACAACTTTCAACATAATAAATAGTGTCTTAATTAGAAAAAAAATCCATGAAGAGACTTTGTGACATGTGGAATAATAAAAACCCAAATTTAGTTAATTAAATGTGTTTGGTTACAAAGCCTATATCCTTAATACAAAGAAGAATCATGAATAATTAGCATCCAAGAGTGATGACGGAATATTCATATGTAACACATCCTCTAGTAATGATTATAGAGCCTTTAATAAAATAACCATTTGTGTAGAAGAATATGTGAATATTAAATTTGATGAAACAAATTAACATGATCCAATGGCCTCCTTAGAAAAACATGAAAATGATATGTAAAACTTGGTAATAAATGAAAAATCATTTAATCCTCTTGTTAAGAAATCTGTTAAATTAAATAGTTCTAGAAACTCATTAGAATATGAACATGATGATCCCAAACCTATAGATGAATAAAATGCTATTATCCCCTTATTTTCTAGACTAAATATAACTCTCATGAATCATCCATTTGATGCTATTGTTGGAGACTCAGATAAAGGGACACAAACTTCAGCTTCTCTTAGTAATCTAGTGGAACATCAAGCTTTATTATAACATCTTGAACCAGAAAATAGCAATTATTACATTAATGATTAATTTTGGGTGATTTATATGAATGAATAACTTAATCAATTTTAAAGAAATAAATTTTAGATTCTTGTGGATAGACCCAATGACACCTTTACCATCATAACTGATGGGGTTTTTAGGAACGAAGTAGATAAATATAGTAATATTTTTTTATAAATAAATCTAGATTTGTTGCGTAGGGTTATAGTAAATAAGAATCCATTGAATTTGAAGAAAATTGTGCACGCATTTCTAGACATTAGGCCTTCAGAATCCTGATTTCTTATGTTTCCCATCATAATTTCAATCATTATCAAATGGGTGATAAATGTGGATTCCAAAATTTGTATATAGTGGAGAATGTTTTTGATGAAAACCCCATGGTTTTACAAACCCTCATTTTCAAAATTATTTTTAAAAATTAACAAAATCCTTATAAGGTTTAAATTAAACTCGATGAGTTTCCCATGATATTCTATGTACTTTGCTCATTACAAAATATATTACAAAAGGAGTTTTTGATCCAACACTTTTTATAAAAGAATTTTTTAAATATGTTTTAGTAGTTCAAATTTTTAAAAATGATATTATTTTTCGATCATCAAGAAATACCTTATGTATTGATATTCCTAAAATGATTCAACGATAATCTGAAATGAGTTTGATGGGTGAACTAAAATTTATCCTTGGATTTCAAATCGTTCCAAATAAAGAAGGTATCGTCTTAAATCAAATTAAATACACAAAAGATCCTTCAAAAGTATTTGTCATTGAGAGAATCCAAATTAGTGACACTCTAAATATTACTACTTGTAAGTTGGATCTTAATGAAGCTGGTAAATATGTTGATAAAACCACTTACAAATGAATGATTTTATGTTTTCTCTATATGTCCTCTAGTGGACCAGATATAATGTTTACTGGGTGTATGTGTTCCCATTTTCATGATAATCCCATATTATCTCAATTAAATGATGTTAAAATAAAATTAAAATATCTAAAACATACTATCAACATAGTTTTATTTTACCCTAAAAGACTATCATTTGATATAGTGAGTTATTTTGAAGATGATTTTGGTTGATGCAAGTTAGATACAAAATCATCTTTAAGACATGTCACTTTTTGGTAATGTTTTTGGTATCATGGTATGGTAAGAAACGAAATTATGTTGCATTATCTTCAATATAAGATTAATACATAACAGTTTGTAGCAGTTGTGCTCAGATTTTGTGGATGAAACATGCTTTTCTAGACTATGGATATCAATTTAGACATCTACTTATTAATTTTGAAAATAAAAGTTCTATTAACATTTTTATGAACCACGTTTCTCATTCTGGAATAAAACATATATATGTAAGGCATCACTTTTTGAGATATCATTATCAAAATGGTGACATTACTGTAGAAGTTATTGGCACTAAATATCAGCTTGCAGACATATTCACTAAGGCATTGAACTCTGAAAGAATGAATTACATCAGACATGAGTTAGAAATGATCAATCAGTAAAACCTTATGTTGCTATTCTTTGATATTTTTCTATGGATTTTTCATGATGACACTGAAACCATTGTCACATCGACATTGTTTTCATTTCAACTGTGACGATTAGTCACACCAACATCATTGTCATTCTGACATAGATACCATTGTCACACTGAAACTATTTCCATTCCAACACTTATGATCTATCACACCAAAACAGTTGTTATGATAACCCCAATGATCAATCACAACTTAACAGTTTTCATGCAGACATTGACACTATGTCGTGTCGATACTGTTAGTGTTATAAAAAAAATTTATGAAGACACCGATGATTCAATGTCTCTATAAGATTTATGTTTTTATAAAAACTACTCTTTTTCCTTAATTTTGTTGAACTAGGTTCATGTTCTCATTATTTTTTAATTTCAAAATTCCTAATTTATATAAATTTGAATTGATCCACTCTACTCCTTTACAGCTACACTCTCCCGTTTTCCTCTCTCTCTCTTTACCCCAACCCATTCACCTTCTAACCTCTAGAGGGAACTGATAGGAATGGCGTGTGTAAAGTGAGAACTTGATGATGGTGAGTCTCATGATTCTAGGAAACAGAAAGGTGATTCACGTAAATATTCATCTCTTACTAATCCAGGTCTGGAAAAATGTGTTTTAACCTCGTAGAAAGAAGGAATGGAAGAATATCTTTAAGATATAAAGTATTTGTTGTTAAAGGTGTTGCAAGATCATATATGGATTGATTAGTTCATGAACAATGACAGAGTCTTCTACCCAAAGCGAGTACATGAATTTTACAAGAATATGGATCTTATATTAGAGGGAATTGATGTCACCTAGGATATGTTGATAGTAAAAGGGAAGAGAATATCATTCTCCTCATGACATTGGGATGAATGCATGAGAGTTACTCATGAAGGAATGATTCATGATTATCAAGGAACTTCTCATCCTGAAAGTAAATTCTATTTCTATGAGACAGATCTAAAATAGCTAACTAGATATGAGAAACACATGAGACCCATTAAATTAGAGCTAAATTGTGAGTATATAATTTTATTTAAGTTTATGGGGTCCCATATTTGTACCAGGAAAGGGAACATTGCGTCTCTTAGGTATCAGGATGTATACATGGTGTATTTTATACAAAAAGGATTTAAATTGATGTTGTGCAGATATTTAATGGTACACATAAATAAGATTATAAAACCTACTTATATGTGAAATTATCTATTCTACAGCAGAATTATTTCATCAATGAAAAAGGATAAAGGTTGTGTATGTGAAGTTGATGATGTCGTAGTTAATAAATGTAGTGTAATTTTCTTAAGTTATTACATCTATAAAATAATGAAAATTAAATGTAAACCATGGTGGAAGGAATGGGATGGTGATTATGATAGACTTTATTAATCATTTAATCACATAGATCATATAGTTAGACCAATGAATCAAGTTTCTCCTGGCCTCAGTCCAGATGCTCAAGTAATTTATTCATCAAATAAGGATGAGGATCCATCTACTCCTTTCAGAGATTAAGGATCACTAATTGATGATAGAAGTGACCCAAACAAAACAAGGCAAAAAAAGTGATTCTATTGGACCTCAAAGTACACATTTGGACTAACATTCTCATGAACTTATTCTCAAATCTACATTAAGTGATGAAACAGAAGTCGAAGGAAGTGTATAATATGTCAGTAGATCTAGTGAAGAAGAAGCTAATAAAGAGGATGCTTGTTGAGGTGAAGGTGGGTCAGAATCAAGTAGAGAAGAAGAATATGAGAGAGTTGATTATGAAAAAAAAATCGATGAAAAGAATGAAAATGGTGATAATGATGAAAGTAGTGAATGTGGCAGTAATAGTGAATATGATCATCATGACGGGAATCCAGATGCATCTAGTAGAGAGATTTGTGATTCTAATGTTGGTGTATCTGTTGATGGTGCTATACAAGATGAAAATGTTACTTTAAAAGATCTTGTGTCTCTAGGATTATATAAAAGAAAAACCATTATACACTATGAGTAACAACCAAGAGAGGAATCATTGAGTGAGGGGAAGAAAACTACCAAGAAGGATGATAGTGAAGGGGAGCCTCCATGAAGTATAGCTCAAGCCGATGAAGATCATAAAATTGGAAGAGTAAGGCATGATACTCATACTCTTCTAGATTCTGATTTGATGCATTAATGGGTGAGTAATCTTAGTTATGTGGCAGTAGTATTATATTATGAAGATATATATGATGATGTCTATATAATTACTACAAGGGAACTAGTGGCTAAGACCTCTTGTAGTGGCTATGTAACTATGATCGATTTGAAAGAAATCAAACAAGGAATTTTTTTCATTAGTAACACAATCAGTAAAATATCAGATGATATATGATATTGATGATGCTAGGAGAGAGAATAATGGGATGAATAAAAATTTGAAATCAATTTGTTCTATGTTTTACGGTTTAAGGAAAATCGGAACATCATGTTCTACACCTTCTTCAACATGTTTATCTAAAGATAATTATGGTTTAGTCTCATAGATGGAGATAAAGAAAATTCATCCAAATATGATTACCACTACAGAAACCATTGAGACAAACAACACCATTCATGGGAATTAGATGAAGATGTTATCCACTGGCATTAATGATTTTACCAATATGTATAAGACTACAATGAAGTGTGTCATTAGAATAATTTAAGATCATATTCATCATCTTAAAGTTATTGATTTTTTCATGCTAGGAAAATATGTTAAGGAGAATTCCTCCTCTACTCATACTACAAAATATTTTCAACCTATTCAGTCATCACAATTTTTGGATCTTCCTACTGTCAATTTAGTTTGGAAGGAAAAGTTTCAAGCCTTAATTTTATATGTTTCCATGGTTGTGGAAAATCAGGATATGTTACATGACCATGTGATGTGTTATACAATGATTCCTTCACAGAATCAAGATGAGATGACCAAAATAGTTAATATATTTTTCTCCAATCTCATTACAAGGAATTAAATGAACTATTTGTTTATGTATTAGGCCACCAATATTAGCTTTTTCTATTGACAATGGTTTTTAAGGGTTTGATCTTGAATCTGTGATAATTCTCTCCCTTGTTTGACAAGTTCATTGAAAAAAAACATTATTTGTAAATATCAATGAAATGTGGAGGTGAAATCATTGAAGAGTCCATCAATCTGTTAAAACCTTATCCCTATATCCAATGTGCTTCCATTGTGGTGTCTGTTACAACACCTTGTGGCCTTGCTAGTTCAGTTCCTCCTCAAGCTCAGATGTCTGTTCCACGAGCATCATATCATATCAAACCAATAATTATATAACTTATTCATCCTTGGATTATTTCTCTATAAAGACCTGTTCTAGTTTCTACAATTCCTAAAGGAGTGACTTTAACTCCTCTAAAAATCCATTCAAATCCTCTTCTTTTATAGTATAACCCTTTTGGACCATCCATTTATCCTTCTGATAAGTGGAAAGACACCCTTGACCCAACCAAGTACTATGGAGTGATTATTTTTGATAGGGTAGAGTTCTTTTTCTATTGATATTTCAATATGATTTTCTTATGAATTCCATTTCACTATTTATACCTTTTTTGTTTTCATTTTTTATCCTTCGACTTTTTCTAATCCCAAAAGGGGTATAACATTATTAAGAATTATTCTGTGTTTATATATTAGTATCTATGATACATTTTACGTCCCATACATACTTTTGAGTCTATTTATCTTTATGGGAACTAATAATTATATTTTTTACATTAACCGTTATTTAATGGTACATAATAATTTCATGATTTGTGATCATCCAAAAAAGAATATTTTGACCCATAGATATTGAAGGACACTATCTCTGACTATAATGGTTTTAATTATCCAAAACCATGTCATAAATTAACATATATCTTACCTCATGTCAGATCCTAAATTATATCAATTCATTATGTTGTATATCATATCATTTCAATCATATAACTATTTATGTGTAATTATGTCTAAAAAATCTTATAACTAATTATCTATGTGTAATAATGGGTATTAACACTATATGAATTTTATGAACTATAAGACAGATATGAAAAATAAAAGCATCTATGTATGATTCACTGACACCGACTAACATAAGACTCATCGATGTAGATGAATCACCATTTGATATCAATCAATGATACAGACAACTCACCATGGAATATGACTCACCGATGCAGATGACTCCTATTTCATATGAATCACCGATGCCAAAGACTCACAGTTGCATATCACTCATTAACATAGATGATTCACCATTGCATATGACTCACGGATGTAGAGGACCTACCGTCAGTCCAAGTGATCTACCGTTGCACGGTGTTATCGACGCAAGGACTCACCATCGGTTGAATGTGTCACCATTAGATAAAATGTCTCACCAAAAGAAGGAAGGACTCATTGTTTATATGATTCAACGATATATAAAATGTCTCACCATTGGAAGGACTCACCATTGAAAAGAATGACCGATGCACCACCTACCGAAAGACTATTTAAATATTCATTTATTAATATTATTTATAACGGTCATATTTGTGTCATTTATTGATACTGAAATATTTCATAGTCTTTTGTATGAATTTTTGCAAAAAATAGTAGGTACGATGAACCTATGCTCGTGGAACTAACATTATATTTTTCAGGCCTAAAAATACGAATCCTTTTTATAGGGAGAATATATACATGAGAAAAAAGGTGTTCATGCCTGGGAAAGAGGGAGACACAATATAGAACATCAGTAACTCTCATGAAACCATTGTGAGCTCAAAAAAAAGATCCCACAAGGAAATCTCAATTGATATGAACATCAAATTGTAAAAACTACTTCAACATATCATAGGAGGAAAAGAATATACCTACAGAACCATACTTGTACCTGGAAGCCAGACTAAGAATCTCAGTTTTTTTTCATCTTCTCGAAGAATACTTAGACATAATACAAGATACATTTGAATAGTCTAGAGATGCATCACAAGAGACACAGAGACTTGTAAATCCTTTCTCATAATTGTTTACTTGTATGTGTGATTTTTTACATACTTTTTGAGAAATATGTGTATCATTCTGTTAAGGACACACTATCTCCTATATCAAACTAAAGGATAAAATATATCCATCCACTAATACCTTCATACCCATGCTTCTCCAATAGATAAGTGTGGATTTGGTCCTTGGGTAACGAGGTAGTTTATACCCACTAAGCATTGTGGTAGTGTTCTTGTGAGAATGATAACCTATTCGCTATTATGAACCTCAATCCTTGGTGTGGATCAAACTGTTTATTAATTTAAATTTCTTGGTGGAAGTTGATCACCATATAGAGAGGATTAAGGCTCTCTATAAAATTGATCCTCTTGTTTCATTTTTTTCTATTTTTTATATTTTAATTTTACTCTATTTTATCACATATTTCATAAAACTAATTTGAACTTTGATAGTTAGTCTTATCCAGTTTTTATAGCAGTATTGACGTATTGGATTAGTATAAAAAGTTGTATTAATTATCAAATTGATATAAATGTGAACTAATCAATCTTTAGAGAAATAAATTGAATAGTCAATCGCTTATAAATTCATTATTGGACAACCAGAAAATTGAATTTTTTATATTGGGGAAACTTCAAATTATACCTTTTTAATAGAAATTTTTATAGATACTCAATTAACTCCCCCCATCTAGTATATACTCCAACCAACATGATTTATTTTTTTGGTCGTACAGTCACTCTCCTATAAGAATTTAGGGGAGAATAAATATGTTCTTCACATTAGATGCGACCCCACTCTGATTAATTTAATGAATAATAAAATTACATAGAATTTTTGTAAAATATACACTCCATTTATTACCCCCAATAATTCCACCACATTAGGTGTTCTTCCCAGTCACTACATAGGCATGTACCTGGCTATTACACTTCCAGTACGTGGTTGAATGTGGTATCCAGGTACACGGTGTCAACTCATAAGTACACAACATGTACATTGAAAATTCACATTTCTTCATTTTTCAACAAAAAACCCAAAATAATGATCCATACATAAATGATGATTATAGTTCTTATAAATTCAAAAAAATTAACTTATCATTTCATTAATAAATGGTAACTACATGTAATAATCTTTACTCCCTTGATGATACAATAGCACATTATGATCTCAAACCTAACCATCCACATTACCAATGTCCCTTCAAATTCTATTTATGGAATAACCAATTTAAAAGATCAAATTAATGAATGAAATACCTCAAAATATCATTTATTAGAATTTTGACCCTCTCTGTCACACAAACTAGAAGATAATTAAGGTCGCACACCCACTATATTGAAAACCATTCCATCTGCATATCTAAATTGATGATCCTTTTAATTACCTGGTGATCCCATCCATTACATTCATCTTTTCTAATGAACACCCATCCACTGATGTGTTTAGTTTTACAACTAAGAGTCCTATATTGAAAAAATGGTACCATAATGATATGACTCATCTAAAAATACACTATAATAATGTATAGATTCCCTTATATTTGAGGGAGATAACTCAACCATGATATCCCCAACTTATCAGAGGTGTCAACTATAAAAAATGGAAACACACAAAGAAATATTATATAGGCCATTCCACCTAACCCAAAGAATACAAAAATTGATGAAAAAAGAGTCATGTTGGAACTTCCATGTCCTCATACATTTCACTCATGAGGTAACATAAAAACAAACCTTTAAATGAGGATCACTCAAATGAAAAAAATAGAAGGTTTAATTTAACGAATTACAATGATTTAAAAAAAATTTAAATATTGAATTTGATTAGATATATAAATTTCCTTTAATAGTTATAGAGTACAATATTTTAAAATAGTACATTACACATAATATACCCGAATTCATGTAGCAATATAAGAGAATTACTTCCTAATATCTTTTTTATACATTTTTTTTCTTCATTTTTTATAGTGGTATTTGTTAAAGACTATTTTACTCTCATGCTATTAAGGAAAACACCATTTTGGTTTCAAATGGAATCTTAATTTACAGTAAATATATTTCCCATTTTTATCATAATCGTACCCCAATGTTATTTAATACAAAGACATTTAAGTGTAATGGTGACCTATGGGGGTTCAATCATGACATCTTAGGTATAGTTATATGGTAATTCATTTCTATTTTATAGTGAAAATTAATTATAAACTATCTTTTACACACCGTTTATGTGAAACTCATTACAATGCCTTTCTTTAATATCAAACTCACATAATGTGTTCCTCACATTGGACAAAAATGATAAAACATTCTTATATGGGCCGAGTCAATAATATAAGGACTCAACACACGGGGCCACCATTGAAAAGAAAAATGGTTCATGCATTTATAGGATGTAGTGATTTTACCATTTAACTTACATATATATGAAGTGGAATTAATTTATTTAGAGAGATGTTCCATTCCTTTTTGTTTCATTAATTTAGTTTTACGCTGGATAGATAAGATTCCATCATCATGTTATGTAGAAAACACCATTTTTCAATGTAATAACGTTATTTAACCAACCCTATATCATAACATTTACCAAGAAAACTAATGCATCATAATTAAATACAATTACACATCTAAATTTATCACTAAAGAATCATATATACGAAATCATGATAAATAATCCCATAAGCATTTCATATAAATGTGAATGAAAATTAAAACCCAAAACCAAGTACAAACATAAGAGTTATAAAAAATTATCCAAATATGGTAAATATATAATCTTCACACACAATAAATCCACACATTAATTAATAAATAAATAAAATAAATCCAACATCATCATTTAAAGATAAGAATTATTAAAACTACCTAAACATGATTTCGAGATAAGCTTGCTAATGACTTGGGAATCCTATACTCCTAAAATAATTAAAATTCACCATATCTCTTACCCTACCAAGCCAAGATAAAACCCCATATTCCATAAATTCAATAACCATAGGATGTAAAACAATCACCCATGGTGAAAAAATATAAAAATTGAATTATAAAATAACATGAAAAGTAGTCCCATCCTAGAAACATGATATTTACCCTACATGTGATATGGCTAATCTGAGACATGAGATATCTACCTTGTGGTCACATATTCTATGTATCATATATACCAAACCAAAATATTATGAATACTTGTAAAAACCCTTTGGAACCCTTTCTAATTCCCAAACCCAACAGATGCAATAATTGTAGTCAAACTAGTTGGTTATGTTGAATCGAGTGAAACTCCCCATACACCATACCCTACCAACTCATATAAATTGTATAATAATGGTATTTTGGGGAAAATGTACCCTATAGTATAGTAAAATAAATATATTTATAAATGGATAATAAATTCTAGCATGAAGATATGTTAACTCTTAAACTGGACATCGCCAAAAATATCCATCCATGAACATTCTCTAACATTAAAACTAACAGGGAAACATATTTCAAATAATATATAAAACTAGGAAAGACAAAAATAATAATAAATCAAATAAAACACTCTAGATCTTGTGATAGTGTATTTACTGGTTTGGTCCATATTTCCCATACCAAGAACTATCCCAAGAGATAGAACATAATGAAACACAACAACCATCATTAACTATAGTGAGAATATGTATTTAGGTTCAAACATCTGCATGAATATGGTATTTGTAAAATTAATTTCTCAACCTGCAATGGAAACTAAATCAAACCGATTCAGTTAATAAATAAAATGAATTACATTGCAGTTATATTAAAAATATATCATTGTGGGACATATAAATATATTTCATGCTTAGGTTCCTCAAGGGATAACTAGATGATTATACCTGATTCGTCGTATTACATAATATCTCTTTACATTCCATTATATATACACACACATGGGTTTATATTTATATATGTATGAAGTGGTGATAACTCAATCCTTAATTCCTATGAATCCACATGAGGATATCAAACATTCTCATATTTTTAAATAATGTTCATCATGCTCATTAATGTCAATTTCATAATAAGTAATATCATATGTTTAAAAGAATGTTTTAAATCCATTTATTTAATTTCATATGGAGACTAGCTTGTTAATTTGGTAGTTATCAAGAGGAAATCCATGGAATTACACATATTGAACCCTAGATTCACTCTAGGTGTATTATGAACCCATAACCCTATGATCCCATATATGTAATTATACATGGGAACTAAGAAATCACATATGGAATTGTATAATTTCAGTGCCCTCTACAATTGTCCAAATAATTTTTATTTGGGACCCAAAGTGTCACTCAAGGCATGTAATCATTTATCCAACCTCTGGTGCCATAAAAAATTGTATTATGAATCGATGTTTCACAAAAGGATTAATATAAATCTTTTATCCTTTGATCTCATCCAAATTATTTTTTATGAGGAATATATGTATCACATAAAGAATTATATTAAAAAAATATCAACTAATTTGACAATTAAACATATTCCACAACATAATCCATTATAATTTATAATCATATTGATTCAATTAATTTCCAAATTTAATATTTCATTTTATTATTAAATATAATCTCATTCATATATAGTGATAATCAAACAATAAATGTTATTCTACCATCCAGTAGTATAACAAATTATCCATTTCATTCTTCTGAAAAAAGTCAACACACTGTTGGAGGGTGTTTTCTCACATAAGTAATGTGGACATAATAATAATTTCAAATGGCATGGGTACATGGTTGTTCCAATAACCCTTCAGCTAAATAATTCATCAATTGAATTTACAAAGGCAAGAAAAAATCCTCATCAGGTGGTTTAATGAAATACCCATTTTTAAGAGGCCAGTCTTGCCATCAACCCATTCATTTAATTAAACTAATCCATTACATTGTAAAATAAAATTTATCATTCCTCGTATGTATTTAAATTCATTTCAATGTATATAATTCATAGGCCTTTATAATTATCCACTCTATGGGGAGGATCACATCAAGGAAACAATAATCCAATAATTATATTAGATTACAAAGAATAACCAAAACATAGTCAATAAAATTTAATAATATAATTATTGTTTTACATGTAATGACATAGAAAATCATGATTCTTTATGATGTGAAATAATATAAAATGAATAAACATTAACGGATATTTCATAAAGAACCTACAACATGCTTAGGATGCTTCGCTTATCCACACAGATGATTTGATGCATGCAGAAAAGTGATAAGTTGAACAAGATGATAATTTCCTTTAAAATATGGCATAGGAGATCACATTAAAATTTAATTTATATGGCTGAATAAAAAAATGAGGTAGGTGGAATCATAAACCCACCACTAGGAATCCTATGTGGTGATTAATTCTCTAATAAGATATCAAATGAGGGTGATATCTAAAATCCAATGGATGAATGAAAGGGGTGTTTTAGTGGCATACTGTTCATGGGATAAGATTTAATGAATGGGGGATGAATAATATAAGGAAGAAAGGGTAAAATGGGAATTAACCCTTCTAGAATGATAAACATGTTTTTCCACAATTTTTGGAAGACTTCGATCAAGCAGTGTGGTTCCACTTTCCAAGCACACCCCAACCATACATTGTTATAGTTCATGGTTAGTCAAATTGATTTTCAACAATGAAATTTGAACTTCACCTCTACACTAAAATGTACAATTTATAAGGGGAATGCTTGAAATGAACCATGTTTTTGTATACTTGGGTTGCATGGTTTGGGCCATACTATTTGAACTAATCATGAACCAACAATGTAGCAAATGTTGTTTATCCTAAAAAATATTATTTAAAGACTGAAACATCAAAAATTCTTCAAAATTCATAAAAATACTCATGGGACTTAAAAACCATCCAAAATGTAATTTAAAATAGTTAAAAATCCTTGGAATTATTTATAAATCACCTTCCATAATTTGGTCCACCCACAAAACGTAATTATTAAAATTGTTTAAATGTTATCAACTCGGTCCAAAATGTAGCGGTATATAAAATAATATAGATGATTCCAAATCCTTTGTATGAAATAAAAATTGTCTTCATAGGGACTAACCATATTGGTCAAGGCCATCTGTTCTTCAGTCGGTATTAGTAAGACAATATCATAACCCCTAATATCTAGTAATCACAATGCCAACGAGCATGTACCCAAGTGGTACAAGCTTTTTCTTGGCATCCAAAAGACCCGGGTTGAAATCCAGGTAGGGATGAATTTCTGTGTTATTATAGCAGGATTCTATAGCGGGGCATTATAGCAGACACTATAGCAGTGGTGGAGCTATAACGGTGGCAACACTGTAGCAGCGGAGGAACTGTTGCAGGATACTGCAGTGGTGATGGTACTGTAGCAGGTACTGTAGTTTCACGGGGTACTGTAGAAGTACTATTCATAGAGGGTCCTTTGGGCCAAAAAATGGGCTTTCAAGCCATGTATTCAGGCCACTTGGCCTTGGGTCTTCGGGCTATCTATTGGGTCTCCCAAAACCCTCTAAAATGAGGTCTTTTCTTTAATAATAAATTGAGGCTTTGACCCCACCCTTTTAAAAAAAATTAATCACAATGGTCATAGTATAACGAAAATATTTTCAATTGTAATGATTCATAACAGCCTTTTAAAAATGATTTATTATATTTTATAATTGTCCATAATATCCAAAGCATTGCATGTTCTTTCTATTACAACATAATTTAATTGTTAATTTATTAATTAAAATTGAAATTCATTTATAAAACATCGAATCATTAAATTCATCGTCCATTATAAAATATCACCTTCCATGTTTCTTTCTATAAATTAAAATAGATTAGGATACTCTTTTTTATCACCTATTCTAGTTCCCATGTCACCTACTCAAACATTTTTTTTCTAGAATATCACTTTGACAAGGTGTTTTTCTTGATTCAAAGATCATTTTCTCTATGATATATGAAATTCACTGAATATTCCTTATTTTCAAGAATTTTCATCACTGTCACCACATCTGGATATATTATGTTTTAGGGTTCTTGTAGATTCTTTTTAAAATTGTATACTTGTATTCCATCATTTACTTGAGATAGGATAGGTGGGAGTGGTCATCAATAGGCCGACACTCAGTTGAAATCAGTGATTTGAAAGGGTTGGATATATCTGTGACAAAAATTGCCTTATTATGAAACTTTATGAAATTCATCCATGACAATATAAAATGGAACACCTCGACTTTAACATAAAATTAAATGTCACATTGATATTTTTTTGCCTAAATGTTTTCCACTTTTTGTTGATTTCACATTATTTTCGTTGGATTTAATATTTTATATAATCTATTGGATAATATTAGTTCCTACACTATTTACCTAATATACATTATATGGGGATGCGGGATTGTGACACATCCTATCATAAAAATAATTATAAGGTGTCATATGAATTCTATAATGTAAATTTTTATTATATATGACTCCTCTAGGGTATGGTGTTCATTCCAAGCTCATTAGAAATCTATAGAACATGATCCCAATATATAATTTAAATTTTTAACATTTCTCATAGACATGACATCTATTAGGGCATGATACATAGTACTACCACATAGCACTGTATGCAATTCTCACTCAAGACCTTCCCAAAATGACCAAAAAAATATCACATCTATGTCAAATACAAAATAGATTGTACTATGTGTTGTATTACCTCTTCCTCTAGGTATATCATACTGATTATTTAAATTAAAAATTAATCCTTGATAGAAATTAAGTGCACTATCAATGATATAAGATACAGTACCACACAGGTGAAATTATTTGAAATAGATTTTCCATGTAGACCTGTGATGAAATTATTTTTTATGCTTTCTCATTACCATGATGGTATGGGTAATGGGTGAATCATGCCCCTAGAAATATTTAATTTATCCTAGATTAGTTTTTATGCAAAAATAATGAAATATATTCTTCCAAATACCACTTCATGATATCCCACTAAATGTTATTCTTAATATATTTATGCATATTAGATCATCCTAAATGAATAAATAAGGTGAGATATAAAAATCCTAAAAAATTTCCCACTTTATATTTTATTTATTGGATAAATATTTGGGTTCCAAACCTTATTAGTAATTGATAAGAAATGTTTACCTATATAATATTTATATATTTTCTCCATAAATCCTCACTATCTTTTTGGACCTCCTTGATCCTCTCTAGAATGGATGGTTGTGAAGTTATTTTATCAATGAAAGATTAATTCACTTTTAGGATTTTTATTTCCATACTTATCAAGTCTATGAATATTGGATTTCAATCAATCCCCATAATGAAAAGGGTTTCAGTATCCTTCCTACTAAGTGAATCTACCACTCAATTTTTATTCATAGGATGGTATTGGATTGGATAATCAGAATCATTGATCATCTCTACCCACCTTTGTTTGTTTATATTTTGATTATTTTGTGTTTGCATATACTTGAGGATTTTTGGAACACCCAGATATTTTATGAGAATTATTGTATTTAATTTCATTGATGTCTTGTGTTGTATGCGACACCAAAATTAGCTTGTTCTATACGCAACACCATATACAGAACACTATTCTTGGCTCGTGTTACACAAAATTTCAAGTTCGTTTGATAGAAGTTATTCTATGCAACATTGAGTATATATATATATATATATATTCAATGTATAAATTAAATATGGTTGGATTATATTATACACAACAAAAAAGGAATCTCATAGTACACACAACCCTGACTTGGCTTTCTTTATACGCAATCACGACCTTCCGTGATAGTGTGTGTTGTATGCAATACCGAGTTTCACTAAACAACGATATGTTATTAAAATATTATATAAAATAGCTGTTATGATTAGTAATACCCAATTTTTGAAATTTAATAAATTTTATCTTTCAAAATGGACTTCATTTTTGGATTCGGAATCTCGAAATTAGCCTAGGGTGAATTTTTGGTATTTTTCTGAAAACATTCGATTTTTGATGTATAGTGAAAACACTAGGTTACTATTTAAAACCCGACATTTAATTTAAATAATTATTTATTTTATTTAAATTTATTATAGGTAAAAATTTATACATAATACCTATATAAGTTCAATGTAATTCATTGGAGTCATTTTATAATAATTTTTTATATATAAAAATTTTATTGAACTTTTCTCAGTCTTTTACCTACCTCCTAGAGCCTTTTGCAAACTTACATAAAACATAATGTCACCGCTTCTGTGAGTGGAATTTCAAAAATCCGAGAGACACGGTTAATATCATGGAGTAAAATGAGATTCAATTAGATAAAAATAATTTTTGGTGAATAGTAACTTTTAACTTTTATTTACCACGGTTAAAAGTAAATAGTGTAATTAAGGGTAAAATTGATATTATTTTTACCCTAACACATGTCCTAATTATATTGGATAAGTGTAATTAGACCAAAAAAACTTTAGGAATAAATTATTTCCCTTTATGTCCACTTGGATTAGATTAGGTCATTTATTATTATTCTATTTAAAGAAGAATTAAAATAGTTAAAATCAAAGATTAATAACTAAAACATTTTTAATATAAGGTTATACATAAGATAAATTAGACTATAAATATTCATTATAAAGATAAAATGATTTCCCAAATAATGGTATTTTTTTTATAATTTTTAGAAATTAAATAATTTAATCTATTTATGAAACAATGATGATGCAGTAATTACCTTATTAATGAAGTATTAACTTAATTGATATTATAAATACCCAAATAAATTTAATTTGAGACTTTTTATGAATTAAACTAATTTTATAGGTTAATATGACATGTTAGTATTGATGTAATTAACATTTTTCTAACTAATCATTCTGTTATGATTATTCACACAAATCAATTATCAAATAGTGTCAAAATTGACATAAAATAGTTTTTAAAAAAATATTATATTATTAATTGTCATTATATTTCAAAAAATATATGGTTATTCCAAATGAATTAGATAAGGTTATATATATTAATAATTACCAACTTGGGGTTCGTTTGGTTTGTTATTTTATGTTTATTAACCATGTAGTGTAAGAAAACAAGAAGACACGGTAAAAGATATATTTTTTAACTTAGTGTTAAATCTAAATGATAAGTTTAAAATAGTAACATAAACTTGTCTAAAACCTATTGATCGAAATTATTTTGACCCATACCCACATTATCTTCTCAATAAATCAATTTGGAGCTACTATAAACAGAATGTGACTTTATTATAAAATAATATTTTATGTTTTTCCAAAGGTGCCCCACTCCTCCCTTATAAAAAGGGCACCCCTTACCTCTTCTCTTCACACCCTTTTGAGAATTGAAGCTCGTAAAAACCCTATAAATTACTCTTCTCAACCTCTATACTTACATCGTAGAGGTTCTATTCTTCTCATAAGACCAACCCTAGTGCCCTAAGAAGAAGTTTAGAGGAGGTCTGTCGAAGAAGAGGTAATCTCTTCTACCGATTATTTCAAACTTTTTTCTTCTTCAACATATTATTCTTTAGTTGTTTCATTTTAAAGTAATAACATCAGTATCACTAATATAATTATATGTTATTATAAATATGAAACAACCCCATTTCACCTTCTATCCATTCTATGGAAAACGAAATCACCGCGCGTGCGTACGTACGGAATACCGTCTCCATGTCGTGGTGTAATCAATTTTTCCACCACCACCTTACTTGGATGGGTACAATGGTGTAAATAAATAACTATATATTATTATTATAAATTGATATTGATTTTGAAATATTATACATACACTTCAATACAATTCCATGATCATGGGAGTGATATCATCGCTCATGCATACGTACGGACTACCGTCTCCACAAACACGATGAGATTCATTTTCCATGATTAACCATTCAAGTATGATTATAAAGAATATATAATAAATAATCATGAAAATTATTACATAATAATGATACTGAATTTACGAACATATATGTTTCATTTACTTAATTTCAATTAATTCAATAAGGAATTGAAAACAGCTTTCATGCATACGCATGTCCTACAGTCTCAATGAACGGTGTATTTCATTTATCAATCTATCATATATATTTATATACTAAATATATATTATATATAAATAATGTTTTAAATTATGGAATTATGTAAATCAGGATATAATTAATAATATCAAGAACAACATGTTGAAACCCGTACAATAAATGAAACTATTTTACTCAAAACGCTGCTTTAACATGGAATTTACAAACGAACGGGTAATATAAAGTCATAAGTGAACCATATCTGATATCATAACAATGAATATGATTCTGTAAAAAGTCAATTACATAATTTAAATAATTATACATGAGTTTTGGATACGTACGAAGCATATCAGACTTAAGGTCAGGGATAACTTTTTCAATATCGTTTTTATTCGAGATTGTTTATTCGTAAGTATTTACTGGGGTTATATTTATCATCCATGCCCCTGTTTTCTGAAAATGGTTTCATGTATGTTTAAAGTCCTTTTTAATCATTTTTGGATTTTACTACATGGTATGTAAGGAATCTTTCTTTTGTTTACCATACAAGGTACTTTTTGACTATTCAGACAAAAGTAAAAGAATAATGTTTTTTTAGCTTATACAGCATGAACTGATTTTTACAGTTTCATAACACCTTATTTTCATGAAGCATACTCTACAAGATTTTATAAATATTTTCAAAAAAATATTCCTCTTTTAAAATTGAATTCCACTTTGTGAAAATAAAATTATTTTGAATAGGAACAAATATTTTCCTCAAGAATTTATTTCAAGTGTTTTATCAAAACAATTTTCCATCTAAGATGACATTATTTCATATGTGTATGTTTCAAGTATAATTTCTCTATGATTTACATGGTTTCACTTCTCTTATGATGAAATGATATCCATTTTTTTATATGGATTATGTTATGATGGGATGATGTTTATGAAACACATTTTATTCATTGGGTTATGATGAATGATTTATGTTTTTGTTGTGGCACACATAAGAATGATTTAATTATGAGATAGGTGGGACCTATATCTCCCTCCAATGAATTGGGTAAAGATTTATATCTCATGAGATAGACATGACTGGAATGGTAAGTTAATCCAGTTCAATGATACAGGACTAGAACGAGGAGTAAACTCCATTCTGAAAGGGACTTTGTCGACTAAGATGGACTTGGAAGCAATGCATTGGCTACTATTGAAATCATATCATGTGCTTAATGGTTTTCCAAAATTAAATGTTTTATTTCCATGATATTTTATCATGATTGATGTTACCTTATGATATATACCTTACGTACTTCCAAGATTTATGTCTTTCCTCAAGATTTTGATGTTTAGATTTTATGTTCATGTTTTTGCATTCAAATGATTATGGATTATTTTATGTTCTCTATGTTTACCCTTACTGAGAATTTGAGCACAACCTTTTTATGTTTTCTTTTCCCCAGGATATATAGATAGGTTATAGGTAAGAAAACCAAAAGGGGAAGATATTTATGGGAGATGTTGAAGATCATTCACCATGATTAGAAGATTATTTTCTGAGTTTCCAAAGACACAAAACTAATACGGTCTTTGGGGGTCTGTTATTTCTATGTATTAAGTATTCCGCAAAAGTAATGTAATGTCCATGTACATAAAGCTTTGGGTCTCTACAATTTTATTAGTCATATATATGTCACACTTATCCTAATATGGATAAATTTCTATAATCATCAATGCGATGATCATTATAATTATTTCCAAATCATGTGTCGGATAAGTATGGACATGAAATTTATAATTGGTTGGAGTGATATGATATCACTTTTTCATCTCGAATTAGTACACAAAATAATAATATTTTAGACACATCGTTATAGATAAAAATATATTTCCCCACTATTAGAGGACGTGATCATAGGTGCTATGATTGACATAATCATTAAATCTTTAATAATCATCTCTCATATTTTGGTATCATTAAACTTTATCCACTTTAGTGCTATCTTGGTTATTAGTCTTTACATTCATGACCGGTTCTCTCAAAGTAAGTGATATTACTTAGATAATCCATGGATATTGTGGATCTCCATCACATATTTTTTATAGGACATCCTTTAATTGAATATTATTTTGAAGGATATATATATATATATATCCCTTTTTTGGGGATAAAATACTCAAAGTAATGTAAGATTATGAACCAAAAATTCTCAATTATTGTGATTCAAATATACGTTTCTCTTTTAATAGGCCATCAGTATATCATTCAAATTCTCCAAATGATCGTCCTTGATATTTGAGTAGATAGGAATATCAACAATAAATAAATCACCAAAATTTTCAACGTAATCCAAAAATACTCATTTCATTAGGTCCATAAATATACAGAGAATTATTGTGACTAAATGGAATTACTATAAACTCACATTATTCATATCAAGTTTAATGAATTATTTGGGGATATCCCCTACTATAAATTTTTTCTAATAATATTGTAAATAATGATCACCCTTAGAGATGTATTGGGCTCCTTGTATCTAATAAAATAAATAATAAATACTAGGAAGATAACACATTTTATTTTTCATGATTGTGTTGACCCCATGATAATCAATGAGAAGGTACATTAACCCATTTGTCTTCCTGAAGAAAAGGACTGGTGTACCCCATATTGAATCTCTAGTGCATATAAACCCTTTTTTCAAATTCTTTTATAGTTTCTTAAGGATTTATTAATGTTCAACAGTGGTCATTATATATAGATGGATGGATATAGTAAAATATATTGGTATATTTTTACTGATAACTCATCATCTCAATTAGGAGACAGGCCAACCAATTCTTCATTAAACACATCTGTATATTCCCTTATAATGGGAAAGTCATTAAGAATTATATTCTCCAAAATCTCAATAATTTAATCTAGATAATAATTCTTATAAAGAAATAGTATCTTTTTTTAAATGATTACTCAAAAGGATATTCATGCTCTATCTCGCACATATGTAGAATTATAGTGTAATGTGAGATATGGAAGGTGGTTTAATTCATTGAGAATTTAATGTTAAATTTATACATCGATAGCCATGAAATACCAATAATAGCATTTAATTACTCTAAAGTGAGTATCTCATGGATTTTTTCAAAGTTTTAGGCTCAAAATATAGAGTTGGGATAAATTATATAGTTTGGATTTGATGATTTCCCCATTTACCTCTTTCATATAGAGATCCAACTCTATGTTTTTAGGTTTTATGAAAATAGTTAAAATAAACCTATGGGATATGAAATATAAAATGAACAAAAAAATTACACTTTTTTATTATATGATTATTTATTGGTGTACCATTGTCCACATAATTTTTAGGATATGAATCAGTAGTTTCTATAGAATAAGATATCCCTTTCTCTCTAGTCCTCGGTGGTGGTTATCATCCATTTCTGTCGACAAACCTTATCATTGTACATATATTCAAATATGTTTTTTCTTTAAGGTGAAAAAGTTGTCAATATGATGAGATTCTACTAGAGAATTTATTTATTCCATCTCATTGGAGGGTTTCTCCCATTTGAGGAAAAACTGGGCAATACTTGTCAGATTTTAAAAAAAATTACAAGTATGGCACTCATCTCACATATAAAAGGGAATAGATTTTCCTCTCCTTTTAAGGAAATAAATGAATTTTGTTTTATAAAAAAAATAAAAAAATAAGTTCCAAAATGACTTCATATCATCTTAGATTCCTTATATTGGACATAAATCTATCATAGAAAGGCTTTTGGTGCAAGTCTATGAAGGATAAATGAAGAAGATACAACATTCATCGATGCGAATTTATTTATTTCCTCCTCCAAATCCTTATTTTTATATTATAAATTTTTATCATCCATAAACAGAAATATTTTATGTTAATTTAAGGACCAACAACCATATCTACATCCAATAAATGAGCTAAAAAATCATCATTTGTGAGTAAGGTGGACAATCGAATCATGAACCGAGGTCATTCATTTTTTCATTACCACCAACCAAGGATGAAAAAATTTCTGGATTTATTATTTATATATATAAATTATGATAATAGTTGTCTTCTTTAATTATTATATTAAAAATACCTTCAGAGTCTTTAAATTGTGGGAATATTATATCGTCTCTCATTTGAACAATGAGATACCACCTCGCGAATCGATGTGATTCCTTCACACTATACTTTGTATTTATTAAAGACGATTTTAATAAAAATATGTTATATATATGAAATAATATGTAATCTATAATTTCAATATATTTTTTACCATTATTTCTTTTAATAAAATAAGAAAATGGAAACAACGTTCATGCATTCGTAAGGATTGCCTTATTCATGAATGGTGAATTTCATTTTCAATCACTAAATATTAGGGAATAATCAATATAAATATATAATGAATTTCATTCATTGTTAACATTATTTAAATGATTAAATGATGATAAAATTAAGAGGACCAAATATAATAAATCAGAACATATAAATGTTATTATTACTCAAAAATTTTCATTATTATGGGATTCCTAATATATTGGGTAAAAAAATGTGAAAATAAAATAATATATGGAATAATATATTTATAAAATTTTATTTAATATATTTATTATACAGTTTTTTCTATGGTGTGTGACAGATGTTATGTTTTAAGGAATGGTATTTCCGTCTCACATTTTTTATTTCTGTGATACACATGACATATTCACTACCTATTTATTTTATGTCCTTTATATATGGGAAATAAATATTTTTACGGTTATTATACATGAAATGTAAGGTATTTAGATATAAATTTTAAGATCACTCTTTCATGGTGTTTATAGTTCAAAAGATTCCATTGCAATATGTTATTTTGGTCTCAATTTTTCTTATTCAAGATGTACGTCATGTTATGAACCTATATTATTTCAAGAGGCATATATACATACCATTTTATTTATAATATCATGAATTTATTAGTCCTATTTATATTTTATGTTCAATTTTTTTATTATTTATTGGTTATTATAATTAAATGTAGCCATTGTGGTAATGATTATATGTTACAATATCTTTGTTTATTAAGAATATTTAATATTATGTTTCATATTTTAAAATATTCCAATACATATCTCAATAAACTCATCAATTTTCTAATCCAATTCCTATTCACAAGGTAATAGTACTATTTTAAAATCATTAATGCTTAATATTATTGAGAAATTAATTTTAATAAAATCCAAATTTATTTCAGTCTTTGTTCAAAAACATATTTTATTCGATGACAATTTCATAAAAAAAATGTTCTGAAAAACATTATGAAAATTATAAAAATGAATTTTTAAATAAAATTTTACCAATGTATTTCTTTTTGAAAAATATTTTCAATCTATTATTCATAATATTTTCCAAACAATTATAATTTGGATTTTACTAATATTGTGAAGGGAATCATTATTTAAAAATATATGTCAGGAAATGAATTTATCTCCATTAGGAACACTCTTTTCATTGAATAGTTTTTTATTTGTTTTTTAGTTTATTTTAAATGAAAAGGATTTCCAAGATGTTTAATGCTTTAAAAATGTGTTTTTCATATAGGAGAGGGTATATTCCTTAATAAATTATAAAAATTATTTTAAAGCATCCTCTTTATTTTTTGAAATTTATTTAAAAAAAAATTATTTACGAAATGATTTATGTTTTAATAAAGTGATATTAAAATAAAATTTTTCTTCTATATTAAAAGTTCTGATTTGTCTTTGAAAAACGTTCTCCATCTAATAATCCATCATCTAAGGTTAATTATTCTATACAAGTTATTTGATCCTAGGATATCATTATTTATATTTATTTGAATAATTTATTTTTCTGATGAAAATATGTTTATGAAACCCGTTTTTCTTCAATGGGTTATACAATTATAAAATTAATTTGAACCTATATATTTTGACACTATTCATGAAATTATCAAATGATTAAATTGTGATGAAACTTATCACTTTTATATTGTTTAGGATAGAAGGAAATTTTTATAAAACCAATATCATTTAATGTTTTATGATATGATTAATATTTTATTATCATATAGAAAAAAAATAAACATGATTTTCATTATGTGATAGGTGGGGCCTATATGTTCGTCCAGTGTATTGGGTAATGATTTATATCTGACCAGATATACTGATTAAAATAGGAATAATAACCAGTTCATTATGCTACTTTTTCTAATATTATGATCTTGTGAGAAACAATTCACTACAATTATTCTTTGGATATTCAAAACATTCCGCTATGGTATACTTTGTAGTTATCCAAGACTAATATGGAAATGATTTTCTATTATTATGTTTATCCCAAATAACTATGTCATATTCCACTTTCATTCCCTCATGGATCAGGTTTATTGATTTTATTTGGATCTATGTTATATGATCTTACATTCTCTGTTTCGTGATTCTATAATATGATCCTTGATATATTGGGTATTTTTTGAATTGTTATTCACATGTTCTAATAACACTATGTTAATGTCCTGCTTATGTATCTCTCTTTTTTACAATTATTGAGTATCTCATATCACAGTTTCTTTTGTTTTATTTCCATAAATTATGAATAAATTTATTATAGATGATATTTATAAGAAGTGTTATAATTAGGATAATTATAGAGGGATATTATTTAGATTATCATTGGACTAGTTTTTTGTGTTTCCATTTTTCAAAATACACAAAACTATTATGGCCCCTAGGTGTGTGTTTATGAAATGTAATGAATAATCATAAAAAATGATGTAATATTTATGTATGGTAGGAATGGGAATATATGTTTGTTATCATTGGATATTTTTAACCATCAATTTTAGTTTATTATAATAAATAACATTGTGACATCCCAAATTACATGTCTAAAGGTAAGACCATGGATAATGCATTGTATAATAAAATATCATTGAATTTTGAAATAAGATTTAGTGAGTTCTTTCCATATAATAAAATCCTTGAATAGAAACAACATGTCGATGTGGGGCTACAAAAAAAGATCTTAGGGGTAATAAATCTAAAATGAGAACATTAATGTAGACTCGATCATCACCTGGTGTATAACAATTAGCCTTTTTACGCACCGGGTTTTATAATCATGAGGGTTACACTTTAGAAATACAAAAAATAATTACGAAACATCCTGAAGGATTTAAATTTATGATAAACAAGAATAAACTATTATAAAAACCACTGTTTTATATATTATTGAAGGTGTCAATATTTTTACATCTTACATCTGATTTGTTGTGTTTCAGATGTTCCCTCCCATAATTATAGTTTCATAAATTATAATTTTTTTATCCAATGGGTGGAACACTAATTAACAATTTTAATTATGTGTTTGATGGAAAATGTAAATATTATCCTCTTGAGAATCCAAATTTTATGGGTGTTGAAATGAAAAACCCCATTTCTACGATCACCCAACTTTCCTATGACATGAATCAAGCTAGAATTCCAAACAAACAATGTCGGGATCAATATAATGTTGAGTATATCATGATTAAATGACCACCTTCATTCATTGGGTCGTTAATAAATTAGGGATTGAACAATTGATCAATACCAAAAAATAGATTTTATATTTTGAAGGGGTTGGTATAATAAAAAATCAGTTTTCTTAAATACCATTTCAAAGGAGAAGCAGATTAGTCGTGTAAAATTATAATGAATATGATGCAGTAATTTTAAATTGAATCTATGGATTGGGATGAGTTTATAAAATTATTTTTAAATAAATAATTTTTTAGTATTGTTCATTTTAATATGGACAATGAGTTCATTGAGCTAGTGAAAAAGAATTATTAATCTATCGGTACCTATGATGAATGTTTTCAAGACATTCATTGTACAATTCTAGTATTATCATCCAAAATGAATGTTAGTATTATTGATTCTTCTATGTCTTAAAACCATGTCTTCAATAGAAATTATACATATGAGACATTAATAATTATGAATAGATTGTCAAATGTGCTATTATTGTGGAAATTAAGTATAGAGATATGTATCCATCTCATTGTATTGATAATAATATAAAAGTAGAATTTAATAATAAATATAAGAAACATGGATGGTAGAACACAATATTTATTTATATTCAATGTTTGGGAAGAATCAAAGAGGAAACTATCATAAGGGGGGTTGTAAAAATTTTATGTGATGAAGGAATTTTCACTGATAAATTTACTTATAAAGTTACAGGATGAAGTTGGATAATGGTACAAATATAAGGAAATTTACATAGAATGATGAAACAAAAATCAAGAGATTCAAATGAAAGGAGTATGGGAATTATGATAATAAATTCCAAAACCATACGGTTAATAGCGATGATAAATGTCAGCGACCTCTTAAGTGGTGAAAAAATGGAAATAACATGTGATCATTGTTTCAGATATGTTGTTTAATAACAACATAGTGAAAGGTAAGAATATAATTAACCCTATAACTCATAATGACTTATTTGAATATGAATTTAAAAATTCATTAATATATAAAGAATAAAATTTGAGTATCAAGATGCCACTCTAAAGATTGAATATACAATATTATGTGAACCCCGCTAATGGTATAATGATCGTTAATCATGTTTATGATTCATCTACAATTGTCATTCGTGGATGAGTGCTTCCTATAAATCATTCCATTCTTCTTACTAATGAATTTTAAATTATCATTGCAATGGATTCTATTCTTCATAATAAATTCCACATTAATTTTCATGGTTGTAAAGATACATTTTATATTATAAATCATCCTATGATAATATTTCAATGTGATGATAAGTAAAAAATTATGATGGTGATCACATCCATTGTGTGCGTCTTAATTCCCATTCTATAGCCATGTTTATCTTATAGGATTGGGATAAATGTGAAATAAATGATAAATTGATGGTGTGGGAATTTGTTGTTGAATTTTTTAAAGATAATTCTAACCTTCCAAAAAATTGAGATGTTCATTTCTTAATATAACCCAAACATTGTTCCATCACAGTTTCAATGACACTGTATAGAATGAACTGAGTTGAGTTATAGGAATGGAATAATAAAATCTCAAAATAAAAATGAAAAGGGGTTCATTTGGCCAAGAGTGTCACCTTGGGGTGAACCTATCATTTCCATAAATAAATATTGATCAATAGAACTTTTCATTCGTTATCATGAGATGAACAAGATCATAGTTATAAACATGTAACCTATTCCATGAATAAATTACTTTTTTGGTCAACAATGCGGAGATCAATAATTTTACAATATTTTCATTAATTATGAATATCATCATTTGAGGTCCAAAAATAACTAAATACCCATGACATCATTTCTAGCAGTTATTAAAATCTTTTATTATATAGTGATACCATTCTGAATTACTAATTCCCATGATATCTTCATGGATTTAATAATTAGTGATATTAGATATTACCTTCATCAGTTTGTGGAATTAATTATAGATGATGTTAATATCTATTGAAATATAAAGTAAGTGCATGAGCATCACTAATAAATTGTACCGATGACCCTAAGGAATGGAAAACTATATAATAAATTAAAATGAGTGTTATTTTGTAGGAAAATGTTTCATTTATTTCATATAATATAAATTTAATCCATATCAATAGATTCATCAAAGATATATGTTATTAAATTTTGGACCAATGTAGGAATTGTGAATGAAATACATAATTTTCTTTATTTATCTATATAATGTCAGTGGTTTTTGGATAATTTATATGGAATATCTGAACCTATACTATGTCAACTCCAAATAGAGCTATGTTCATAAAGATAAATGAATGTGAGGAGACATTAAATGAATTACAGAAAATATTGGTTTGTACATCAGTTCATATCATTCCCTATAGTAGAGAAGGGTTTGTAATCTATACTGATATATCCAAGAAGGTATTATTATGTATTATTATGCATAATGATATGGTTTTAGATTTTTCCTCATGAAAACTGATGATTCAAGAGAAATATTACCTAAATCATGATTTGGAGTTACATTCATAATTTTTTCGGTTAAATTTATTGAGGGATTACCATTTTGATGAAAGCCATGATAAATTTACTAATCATAAAATATTAATTTATATATTAACATAGAAGGAGATAAATATGTGCAAGAGTTGATGGATATAGATAATTAATGGCAATGACTTCTCAATACATTACCTCATCGGGAAAGAGAACAAGTTGACTAATTATTTGAGTTAAAAGAATCATGAGAGATTATCCATGTTGAAGATCAAAATGATCTAGTATTTAGGAATTGGAAATGGATGCATCAAGTAATAATGATGGATAGGGAAAATATTATCTTTCTCAATTAAATGTTCAACAATAAAAGTGGATTTTAAAGGGGCATATAAGAAACATCCAGAGAGGTAAAAAAGGTTATATATGTTTATGAGTTTGACCATTATATCGTTGGAATGATAAAGTTTTGAAATAATTTATGTGGTTCATCCATACCATATTTGAATACATAGTTTTTATAATAAAATTTTAGTTTTTTATTCTCTATTCATTCAGAATGTATGATTATTATAAGGAATTGAATGAATATTGGGGAAGTTATGGCATGAATAGAGATATCAAAATGTATCATACTCACTTCTAGGTATTATAGAAATTTATTTTTAAAAGAAAAAAATGTTAATGGGATACTATTTTCATTACCCTTACCATAATAGAAATGGGTAAAAATCACCAAAGATTTTTTTCATTTGAATACAACAAATGGCTGATGGGAATAATGATTTATGATTTGTAGATGATCAAATAACTATGTCATCCCACTACATCGCTATCAGAGAAGACTTATATCTATATAAACATGTCGATATATTCATTAAAGAGGAGTAAATTTTTCATGGAGTACCACATTCCCTTATTTTAGGTTGATATTTGAGGTTTACCTCAATTTCATGGAGAATTATTCAGCCATCTCTTAATATAAAGTTGGTTTCCATCAATACATATCATCCTAAAAAATATAGTAAGTACGAGAGAATAATTGAAACCCCATAGGATATATTGAGACTCTCTTCTTTTAATTTAAAATAAGTTTGGTATAAATACATTACTCTAGTTTTGTTTTCCTACAATAATAAATTTCAACCAGGAATTCATATAGCTCTTTATTAAGCTCTCTATTGAAATAAATGTATAGATCTAATGGTTTGGATTTAATTATATAATGAAATATATTTTGACCTGATATTGCTAATGATTTATTAAAAAATGATATATCCATTAACTGAAACATCTAGGCATCATAGGTTAAGTAAAAATTATATTTTTATAATAACTGACGAGGTCTAAAATTTGATGTTAGTGAAGATGTGTTTCTCTAAATATTTACATAGAATAAAGTTATGAGATTCGGGAATAATGGGAAACTCAAACACAGGTATATTGGTAGTAACATCCCTGGTATTTGTGGAATATTATATTTTCATACCTATTAATATTTTTAAATACAATTTTAATGTTTCTATAAAGGGGAATCTTTACCTAAAAGTATACTCGACACACAACAATGGGTTTCTCTAAAACTTTAAATTGCACACAACACTGAGTCATACCAAAAAACAATACTATAATATTTCTAAATGGTAGTAAAAGCCTTGAATATTCATTGTCAAGAATGATCAAAAGTAATTAAAATATGATTATCCATGTTTATTAAATGTTTTTACATTTATCGATTATATTTTAAAGGATAAAATTGAGAATTAATCCAATTTTAAGCAATAAATACTGTAATATTTTAAATAATGTGGTTTTACCACCTTTTGATAAAGAACAATTTTTTAATATAATTTTAAAACAAATTATCCATTATAATAGATATAATAAAATTATTATTTTTAATCAAGAAATCAAAATTTAGCCACGATAATATTTTTATATTTTTCTAATAAATTTTATATTTTAATTAATAATGAAAAATATATCATTTTAATTCAAATCTACACTTTCATCTATACTATTTATATAGTTATATTATCATTTAAATTTGTTTAGAGTTTGATTAATCTTTTTTTGGATTATTTAACTTAATTTTGGTTATTGGAATAAATTTCATGTTAAATATAGATGTTAAAACATTTTATGCTTTTGAAAGTATCACATTAAAAACCAATTTTTTATATTATTTGAATAATTAATTTTAAAATAAATTTTCCCAATTATAAGTTTTTAATTTGATAAAATGGATTCTATATTATGAATCAGAAGGTCCAAATTTGGTTTTATTTTCAATTTCTTTTGTAGGTATGAAAAATTACCATGTTAAAACAATTATTTACCGTAGTAAAAGTAAAATTTTGACTATAGTTAAAGTTCAAAGTTAAAATCATAAAATACATAAAATATATAATATTTTAATGGTTGAATGAGGTGTGGCATGAACCTAACCATCCTATAAAATATTAATTAAAATCCAAACTCGTGTAAATTAAATCCACCTCTATATGGTGGGATCATATTATAAAATGATTAACAAATTAATCACTTGAACCCACCTCTAATTAAGTATAAATAATACCACTCCACCACACTATATAAACCCATAAATCCTTTTATATACTTATATATCTACCCAAAACTCTCTTAATAACTATCCCCAAGCCCAAGTTCTTATGTTATCACCAAAAGACCAAATCCAATGTCCTCAGGGGTCTTTCAAATAAGGGATATTCAAGATGTATTTTTATTAAAGTACCTCTCTTACTTTAATTATTTTTCTACATTATTATATGATACTTCATCCATAAAAAAAAGAATAATCCAGAATAAATTATATAATTTATTTTTAGGTTTCTAATGGATTATCTCATATACATGTCATTTCTCACCTACTACAATTCAAATAAACGAAATTGTTTGTCCAAGTTATGTTTGTTAATTACCTATGTGAATATGGTTTTTTATTCTTTTACCAAATTTTTCAATGCTGTTAAAACCATTATTCTAGAAAAATATTATTCTAATAGGTATATTATATTTTATTCATATTATATATGTATTATATTAATCATACCTTCACGTTCTCCGTATTGTTGTTAAAATATAATTTCTTTTGAGGAAGTTTGAACTACCACACCTCAAAGTGATATGACACATTCATACTATACATGAAATTTATAAAAGAAAGTTTTATTAAACATATGAGGAAAATATGAATTTAATATAATGCTGTAATTATAATTCAATTCTTATTCTTTTAATATGTCAAATAAATGAATGTATCATCCATGCGTACGTACGACCTACAGTCTCTTGAATAGTGTATTTCAATTCTTATCTCTATATATTATGGAATATTTATATGATATTTAAATCATGAATATAGTTAGATATTATGGAATTTGGACCTCAATGACAATTTATATCAAAAAAATCCATTTGTGACATATGTATCAAATATTGACAAAACATCTGATATGAACATAAAAAATTATGTAATTTTTATAACCAGTTAACAAGTCATATAAATTTAATAATAAAAATGGAAAATTTTCTCCAGAAAATATAAACTATACTCTGTTTATTATTCAGGAACATAATGATTTTAAGTGACAAGATAGACTCAGTGTAAGAGAATTTGTCCAAATCTCATTTGATAGAGGCATATTTTTATACTATACACCACCTTCTTTTATACAGTGTATAATCAATCATTTCACTTTTAATCACATTCAATGGTTTTCAGAAGGAATATTTTTTATAGATATCCTTTCACTAAATGAAAAA